>OZ025292.1:122776947-127576947 GCA_964019185.1 Maratus speculifer | reverse complement strand
TGAAATGGAAACTATCGTAATATAAAAACTATATAAGCGAAATCGAAAAAGTAAAAACTAGGTCAGTTGTGGATCGCACTCAGCTATCTTGTGCAAAGCAATCATGTAAAATAAATTAAAATTTGAACGAGCTATTTGAAATGAAAACCCCCATAGATTTTACATTATCATCCGGGTCTTTTGCTGTGCCTAGAGTGGGGCCTTAACCACTTGGGGACGAACGACACGTATATGTACCGCAAAAAGGCTTAAGAATCCTTGTTTATTCCCACCGGTAAAATTATACTGTAAAATTTGCCTTATTCAATCGGAGTATTTCCTCGATTTAAGAAGGAACAAATTTCTGTTTTTTAAAACCGGTGAGTAAACATTAAAATTTTTTTTAAAAGGCTCTCGTCGCGAAGGGTTTAGGTACTATTTCATGCTATTTAATGTCAGAAATGTTTAGACTTAATATTACGAATATTTTAACTTAAAATAATTGATGCTTATCCCATATTTTCAACTTATTGTACGTAAAAAAAGAAAAAAAATCGTTAACTAGTTGACGAAGAAAATTGGTTTTTATTCAAAATATTCGGAAAATATTATTACTCGGAAAATTTTGCAATACAACAAAACAATACATTAACACGCAATATTTTAATTACTGTTCTGTATTTTTTTCTCTGGTATAATTACAGATTGTAAATTAATCATGTCTGATGAGATATTTAAATTAGCTTGATTATATTTGTTATTTCTACTTTAAATATTCTTGACATGTGGATAACATCTTATGGCATTTGTTAAATTAATTTTACTAAGTTTTTACACCAATTAATGTACTTTAAGTAGTTATGTTTCCACAAAGAATAAACATTTAATATTTTATCTCCGACTGTTAGCACAAAAACGCAGCTTTAATTAGTGCAGAAGGCTTAAGAGAGATACAAAAGTGAAAATGTCCGTTGAAGTGAGGACAAGAAAAAATATTAGTTGCATTGTTCTAAGAACAGTCTAAGTTTTTTTAATTAGATGATATGGCGCATTATCTGATGTATTATTTAAGCTTTATTGTTAATTTTTTTTATAATGGAAAATAATAAAAAAATATGCATATATTTTTAGAAGTATTTTTATATATGATGTATGAAATTGAAATACATTATACAATTTGAATAGTTCGTTTTTTTAATGTAAACTTATTTATCCGTACAGAAGAGTTTACTCGATCCATCACTTAAAAGTTTTTTGACACCACTAATTTTTTAAAAAAGAATTTTATACTATTTAATAGACTAATTATTACGATTCTTTTAAATTAAAAAGTTGTGTTTATCAGATATATTTCAGAAAAAAATCAAATATTTAACTAAAAAATATCTTCAATTTTTATTCAAAATATTCGAAATATATTATTATTCGATTTTTTTTAATTCCCGAATAAAATTTGTACAAAACACAAAAACCAAACAATACATTAGCACACAAAATTTTAAGCATTGTAATTACTGTTCTGTATCATTTTCAGTGATATAATTAAATATTTTAAATTAACCACGTCTGGTGAGATGAGTTAGATATTTAAATTAGCTTGATTATATTTGTTTTTTCTACTTTAAATGTTCTTGACATGCGGATAACATCTTATGACACTTGTAAAATTAAGTTTATCAAGTTTTTACGCCAATTAATTTACTTTAAGTAGTCATGTTTCTACAAGGAATAATCACTTACTATTTTATCTCCGACTGTTAGCAGAAAACACATCTTTAATTAGTGCAGAAGGCTTAAGGGAGATACAAATTAAAAATGTCACATGAAGTGAGGACTGGATAAAATAATTAACTGCATGTTGTTCTAAGAAGAAACTAAGTTTCCTTTATTAAATGGCATGATGCATTATCTGGTGTATTATTTAAGCTTGGTTTTTTAAATATATGTTTATGGAAACAATTAAAAATATAAATTTACACTGCAAAGTTGTGAGACATTTTTACAAAATATTAAATGAACATAATAGTTAACACTTATAATTAAAATTGTTTTCGATTATCTTGTGAATATGTTGTGAATGTGTTGTGCCAGGAAAAAGATTGTGCAAAATGTGTTATTAAACATTACACAATTTCTCCACAAATGCAGATATTGATACTTATTGGTAAATTTAGATAACGTACTCAATAATCGCCTGTTTTTTTTAAATAAAAATACTCTTACATAAATTCCTCATAGACATAGCATACATGTAATTGCCTTTATCGAAAATACAATTTAATATATCACGTTACAACAATTAAATTGTATACAATGTGTCCACTGTCATCGGTGGCCAAGGGCTGATTTCTAAAACCGTTATTTATAGACATATACATCAAACTGCAAAAAAGTTTTGAAAAAGGTAAAGAAGGGTTTTTTAAGCGATTTAGGTCAAAACAAACTTCCATTAAAAATTTTCGAAAATGAAACTTTTATACGGTTCCCCAGTCATGTAAGTGATATTTAGTAAAAATTTCCCATTACTCTAACAAGCAATACAAAAAGGTATCATTCATCTAATATTAAAATTGACCGAGTTATGAAACTTTAAATTTCATGACTTAAATCATTTTTCTGTAACTGAAAGCGGATGAGTTGATAAGCTTTAAGGGAACGTACACAATTGCTTAATGTATTATAAATGGCGTCCATTTCAACGCTGTTAAATGGCTAATTCGTAAACCATTTGTGACATACATATAGTTCCAATTACAAAAATGTGTTAAATGAGGTAAAGAAATATTTTTAAAGCGGTTTAACTGAAGGTGCTGCCACCGATTGAATTTTATGGTAGTGTTAGTTTTAATTAATCAACTTTTAGATTCATTAAAATAATTGAAGACGTGGGTTTCAAAATTCTCTTTATCGAGAAAATCAAATTTTGGGAAATCGCGTAAAATCTTTCGATGCGTCCATTGGTTTTCATTATAAATTTGGATATTGTAGTGCTACATTAGTGCAGATTAATACACACAGACAGAAAAAATAAAAGCGATAATGCGAGTTTTGAAATTTACATCCTCAATTGTATTTTTAAATTTGTTTTACTTTGTAAGGAAATGAAGATGCTTCTTTTCTTGATTTTATTTTTAAAAAGTGTGTTATTTTGATAAGCTTTTATTCTACGTATTACGTTTGTATGTCTGTTTTCCTAGTTCAAAATTTGTATTCAAATTTTAACTCACTTCCAAATATCCGATCGAGGTTCATTTCTAATACTTCTTTATACCCAATGACATTGTAATCTTAATACGATTTTAAGTGCGAACCATTTATACATTTTATAAACCTAAACCAAATTCTATTAGGTTAAGTAATCTAATACAATTTTAAATATGTATAATTTTGTAACGAATTGTGTCTGTTGCTTTTCATAATTTAATTTAGAAAAACTTCTCTTATTTTTTTATTTATATTTTTAGAATAAGTTGTATATTTTGCCTTAATATGTAAACACCAACATAAATTAATAAAATAACATTGTAGAAATTATTTTACACTAAATGTTTGTTTCCAGTAAATATGTGACTGACCCCTATTCTGCAGCAAAAAAAAAGATGCTTCAACTTTAAACATCTATTGCTCGGTCCATTTTAATCGTAGAAGAATGGGACTTTTTTATGACCAGATAAAAATTTAAATTTCGTAATTTTTTAATATTTTTTTAACCTAAATTGCTTTAAAAACAAGTTTTTACTTTTTAAAAAGCATTTTTGCAATTGGAACTTTATGTCTATGACTAACTATTTAGAAATTAGCCATTGGCCACCGTTGAGAATCGACACCATGTATATTGTTTATAAATCATTTCCATATTTCAGTATTGTATGGAATTGAAATACATCATATAATTAGAATAGTTCATATTTTAAACCACTAAATTGATTTACTCGTACAAGAAGAGTTTGTTTGTTTAATCGCTAAAGCATTTTTGACACCACTAAATTTTAAAAAACTATTTCATACTATTTAATGTGATACATGTTTAGACAAAATATATCAAATAATTTAGCTTAAAAACGGTGTTTATTTTATTTTTAATTTTAGTTATTTTTCTTAAAAAATCAATTAAGAGGTAAACTAAGAAATTTCTTCAATGTTTGTTTGGAATATATTATTATTAGGAAAACTTTTAATTTTGCAACTTAACAAAACAGTACGTATCATATAAAATTTTTATGCGTTAGACATTACTATTCTGTATAATTTTTTGTGGCATAATTAAAGATTATAAATTAACAACATCTGGTGAGAAGAGTTAGATATTTTAATTAACCTGATTATATTTGTCATTCCTAAGTTAAATGTTTTTGACATGCGGATAACATCTTATGGCATTTGTTAAATTAATTTTACTAAGTTTGTACATCAATTAATTTATTTTAAGTAGTTATGTTTCTACAAAAATAAACATTTATTACTTTATCTTATTACTGTTAGCATAAAACACAACGTTAATTAGTGCAGAAAGCTTAAGGGAGATACAAATTGAAAATGTCAGTTGAAGTGAGGACAAGAAAAAAATATTAACTGCATGTTGTTTTAAGAAGAGTCTAAGTTACTTTTATTAGATAATATGATGTATTATTTGGTGTATTATTTAAGATTTATTGTTAAATAAATGAATTCTGTACAAGAAGAATTTACTTGATTCATAATTTAAATGTTTTTGACACTACTAAATTTTATAAATATGATTTCATACTATTTAATTGCAGAAAGGTTTAGACAAAATATTATCAATGTTTAAGCTTAAAAAATATGTGTTTACCACATATTTTCAATTTATTGTGTTAAAAAAACATAAAGTGGTTAACTAAGAAATTTATTTAATTTTTACTCAAAACATTCGGAGTATATTATTATTATTTTTTGCAATTCAACAATGCAGTAATACATAAAATTTTTAAACACCAGACATATTTTGAGAATAATTTTCTGTGATATAATTAAAGAATGTAAATTAACCACGTCTGGTGAGATGAGTTAAATATTTAAATTAGCTTGATTATATATGTTATTTCTACTTTAAATTTTCTTGACATGCGGATAAGATCTTATGATATTTGTTAAATTAAGTTTTTACGCCAATTAATTTACTTTAAGTAGTCATGTTTCTACAATGAATAAACATTTACTATTTTATTTCCGACTATTATCAGAAAACACATCCATAATTAGTGCAGAAGGCTTAAGGGAGATACAAATTGAAAATGTCACATGAAGTGAGGACAAGAAAATTAACTGCATGTTGTTCTAAGAAGAGGCTAAATATCATTTATTAGATGATATGGTACATTATCTGGTGTATTATTTAAGCTTTAATTTTTAAAGAAATGTCTATGGAAAAAATAAAAATATTTCATATGCAATGAAAATTCGGAAAAACTTTTACAACACTAACATATAATAATTAATTCTGCTAACTAAGATCATTTTTATTGTCTTGTAAAAGTGTCGTAAATGTGTTGTGCCAGAAAAACGATTGAGCAAAATGTTTTGTTAAAAATTACATAATTTTTCTAGAAATGCATTTTTTGATATTTATTGGTAAATTTAGTCAACTTGATCATTAATATTCTGCATTTTTTTCGATAAAGAAAACTGTTCTTTATTTAACCTTTAATATTGTCTCATTTTAAAGACACTATTCGGAAAGTGTTTTAAGCGTGTTTTTGAAGTGTTCCAAAATTATTTACAGTATGTTGTTAATTTGGTAACAATGTGTTGTGCAGCAAAACACTAAGAAAATATTTACATCAACACTATTTACAACAATATTTCAACTAGAGATGTAAATTTTCTGGAAAAATATAAGTGGCGGAAAAAACTGTTTTTTACCGGTTTTTTTCGGAAAAAAACGGAAAAATTGATTTTTCATAACTGTTTCTACCAAATAAATTATATCATCTTAGAGAATATTAAATAATAAACATTTTTACCATTTATTGGCATTAAATGAAAATTATTTTCACTTTATATTACAAAATAAAAAGAAAGTAGCAAAGCCTGCTTTAGATTTTTTTTCCACTGCCTAAGAATTTTTATTAAACATTATTGTTTGTTATATCATATCTCTGTTGAAATGATTTTTCAGTTACTACCAATCAGTCCTACCTACTCAGTTACATACCAATTGACCTAATGTAAGAACCTGGGTCAATATGTCTGCAGTTTGGAATGAAATAAGTTATGCATTCCATTTACATTAGTATAGTTTTTAAGTAAATGATACTAATTTAAAGAAATTGTTGCAGTTTTGTCATTATTATCAATATCAGTATTCAAAAATTCCATTGTTTGTTTAAAAAATGTATGTTTTTACATTATTACACTTTTTTCTTACAATTATAATTTTATTTCCTTTAAAAATATGTTTAGTTTTGATTTAGTTTTATAATCTAAATTCAAACAAAACTAAGTTTTAGTTTGGCTTACTCACTTCTGCAACTAAAAAACAGCATAGGATTTATTGACTGTAGATTTTTACTCACTGAAACCAATATATATATATATATATATATAAATATATACATATATTTAAGTTTAATTAAACAATTTGTTTCCTAATTATCCTGAAATCTGCTATTATATTCTTGAGTAAGGAACAATATTCAATAATGTTTCCATATGGTATTTTCATATTTCTAAGAGTGGAACTCAAAAGTTATGAAAACAGAACACTACAAATAGAAAATGCTCGCTATTTGAGGAATTAACAAAAGCAGTTACATACAGAGATAAACTTCTACTATGCTTTAGAAAACTACAAAAGTTCAAAGTTTAATCAAGAGGGAAAGTATAATTTGGAACATAGTTATTTGTAATAAAATATGGGTTTTTTTTCATCGCAGTTGTACTTTTCTAATGCAAACTGCCCATGTTTTTGCAACATTACTGTACATTATGCAGGTAAAATGGAGGTCAATTTTAGATTCAACACCTTGAAAAAACATTCAATTAATCAGCTATAACGAAATCTTGAAAAATGCAGCATAGTAGTGCCACCTATAGGACAATTTACACCAAAAACGAAACAACATTAATGTAAATCAGGAACTGTCTGAATCTGTAGTTTGATAAAAAATCGTCCTTTAGTCCTTGAGATAGAGCTATTGCGATAATCATGAATAATGCAGCATAGCAGTGCCATCAGTTGATTGATTTACACCAAAAAGTAATGGGCACAAAGTTATATCAAAGATTAAGTTATTCTGAAGTTTTATGAAAATACATACATTAGTTCTTGAGATAGAACTATTGTGGAAATTATGAATGCAGCATAGAAACGCCATCGGTTGGGCGATATACACTAATAACTAAATATCTCGAGTTTATATCAAGGTGTAACTGAATCTAAAGTTTTGTGAAATTATGTACATCTGTTCTTCATATAGAGTACCCATAAAATGTTTGTCTCATACAGAGTCACAGAGTGACAGATATTTTCCAAAAACCTTATTCAGGACCTTCTAAAACGTTTAAATACACCAAAAACTGGAAATCAAATTTTTCACGAATTCAATACTTACTTTTTGAAAAGACAGAAAAAAGTAATAATTGCATGCTTCATATTTTATGTTAAATTTTTAATTTTACCATTTCTATTAATCGGCATATTATTGAAATAATTTTCACATGAATTAATCTTCAAAAAGAGAAGTTGCACTTAATTATATATCTAGATTTTTTTTTTTTATGTAATCCTGTTACTGTGAAATTGTGCATTTCTTGTATATATACTTGTACAAAATATATTCAGAATTTGTAAATAAGAAATTATTACTATATTTAGAGTCCTATTTAAACATTTTTAATAAGGTTTTATATATATATATATATACAACCTGATAAGATTCAGATGCTACATGGCATGAGATTTTTTTTCTTCAATCACTGCATTTGCAAAAGATTCAATTTGTTGATTAAACTCTTTTCTGAAATGTCTATTTTCAAGAGAAATTTTGCATAAAGTCTTGTGTTTCAAAAAAAAAAATACCTGTGGCACTCGGGGACTGCCGCGGTAAAGCTATTGCATAGCATTTTTTATCAACTTATGCAATTATAATTATTTATTTATTTTTTATTTATGCAGTTTTTTTTTGTTTGTTTTTTTGTTTTTGTTTTTGGTATTAATTCAAGTTAAAAATTTTGAGCGTGATGACCGATAACATTTTTTTTCTTGTATTGAACAAATGAGAAGTTAATATCGTTTAAAATAATATTATTATCTTACAATACATGTAGGTTAATCAGGAATTTTTATCATTGAAACTATACGTTTATGGTAGCTAAAATAAAAAAAACATAAGTTTAAGATTTGATATTCTCAAAATATCTGAAAAATACCGCGTCAATGTCTGCCGAAGTCTACCGAAGGATACCGTGCCGAAGTCTGCCAAACTGAAGCGACGGTAGCCGCGCTCAAAGCCCGCGATAAAAGCTATGCGATACCTTAATAAATTACAAACAAAATTTGGCCGCGCTACGAAAATTAGATCGCGAGTTATAAGTATTTTAAATTTTCCGAACCTCACCGTGGGGGTCTCCTGTCACCAAAAATTAACACTGTCTCATAATAAATTACCAAACAAAATTTGGCCGCACTACGAAAATTAGATCGCGAGTTATAGGCATTTTAAATTTTTCGACCTTCACCATGGGGGATCTCCTGTCACCAAAAATTAACACTGTCTCATAATAAATTACCAAACAAAATTTGGCCGCGCTACGAAAATTGATCGCGAGTTATAAACATTTTAAATTTTTCGACCCTTACCGTGGGGGGGGGGTCTCCTGTCACAAAAAAGGAACACTCTCTCATAATAAATTACCAAACAAAATTTGGCCGCGCTACGAAAATTAGATCGCGAGTTATAAGCATTTTACATTTTTCGACCCTCACCGTGGAGAATCTCTTGTCACCAAAAGTAACACTGTCTCATAATAAATTACCAAGCAAAATTTGGACGCACTACGAAAATTAGATCGCGAGTTATAAGCATTTTAAATTTTTCGACCCTCACCATGGGGGATCTCCCGTCACCAAAAGTAACACTGTCTCATAATAAATTACCAAACAAAATTTGGCCGAGCTACGAAAATTAGATCGCGAGTTATAAGCATTTTAAATTTTTCGACCCTCACCGTGGGGGGTCTCTTGTCACCAAAAGTAACACTGCTTTATAGTAAATTACCAAACAAAATTTGGCCGCACTACGAAAATTAGATCGCGAGTTATAGGCATTTTAAAATTTTCGAACCTGTCCATGGGGGATCTCCTGTCACTAAAAATTAACACTGTCTCATAATAAATCATCAAACAAATTTTGGCCGCGCTACGAAAATTAGATCGCGAGTTATAAACATTTAAACTTTTTCGACCCTCACCGTGGGGGGTCTCCTGTCACCAAAAATTAACACTCTCTCATAATAAATTACCAAACAAAACTTGGCCGCGCTACGAAAATTGATCGCGAGTTATAGACATTTTAAATTTTTCGACCCTCACCGAGGGAGGTCTCCTGTCACCAAAAGTAACACTGTCTAATAATAAATTACCAAATAAAATTTGGCCGCGCTGCGAAAATTAGATCGCGAGTTATAAGCATTTTAAATTTTTCAACCCTCACCATGGGGGATCTCCTGTCACCAAAAGTAACACTGTCTGATAATAAATTACCAAATAAAATTTGGCCGCGCTACGAAAATTACATCGCGAGTTATAAGCATTTTAAATTTTTGACCCTCACCGTGGGGTGTCTCCTGTCACCAAAAGTAACACTGTCTCATAATAAATTACCAAACACAATTTGGCCGCACTACGAAAATTAGATTGCGAGTTATAAGCATTTTATATTTATCGACCCTCACCGTGGGGGGTCTCCTGTCAACAAAAATTAACAGTCTCATAATAAATTACCAAACAAAATTTAACCGCGCTACGAAAATTAGATCGTGATTTATAAGCATTTTAAATTTTTCGACCCTCACTGTGGGGTCCCCAAAAATTAACACTGCCTCATAATAAATTACCAAACAAAAGTTGGCAGCACTACGAAAATTAGATCACGAGTTATAAGCATTTTAAAATTTTCGGCCTTCCCCATAGGGAGATCTCCTGTCACCAAAAATTAACACTGTCTCATAATAAATCTTCAAACAAATTTTGGCCGCGCTACGAAAATTAGATCGCGAGTTATAAGCATTTTAACTTTTTCGACCCTCACCGTGGGGGGTCTCCTGTCACCAAAAATTAACACTCTCTCATAATAAATTACCAAACAAAATTTGGCCGCGCTACGAAAATTAGATCGCGAGTTATAAGCATTTTAAATTTTTCGACCCTCACCGTGGGGAATATCTTGTCACCAAAAGTAACACTGTCTCATAATAAATCATCAAACAAATTTTGACCGCGCTACGAAAATTGATCGCGAGTTATAAACATTTTAAATTTTTCGACCCTTACCGTGGGGGGGGGGTCTCCTGTCACCAAAAATGAACACTCTCTCATAATAAATTACCAAACAAATTTTGACCGCGCTACGAAAATTAGATCGCGAGTTATAAGCATTTTAAATTTTTCGATCCTCAGCGTGGGGGGTCTCCTGTAACCAAAAGTAACACTGTCTCATAATAAATTACCAAACAAAATTTGGCCGCGCTGCGAAAATTAGATCGCGAGTTATAAGCATTTTAAATTTTTCGACCCTCACCATGGGGGATCTCCTGTCACCCAAAGTAACACTGTCTGATATTAAATTACCAAATAAAATTTGGCCGCGCTACGAAAATTAGATCGCGAGTTATAAGCATTTTAAATTTTTGACCCTCACCGTGGGGTGTCTCCTGTCACCAAAAATAACATTGTCTCATAATAAATTACGAAACAAAATTTGACCGCGCAACGAAAATTGATCGCGAGTTATAAACATTTTAAATTTTTCGACCCTCCCCATAGGGGGATCTCCCGTCACTAAAAATTAACACTGTCTCATAATAAATTACCAAACAAAATTCGGCCGATCTACGAAAATCGATCTCGAGTTATAAGCATTTTAATTTTTTCGACATTCACCGTGGGGGGGTCTCCTGTCACCAAAAATTAACATTCTCTCATAATAAATTACCAAACAAAATTTGGACGCGATACGAAAAGTAGATCGCGAGTTATAAGCATTTTAAATTTTTCGACCCTCACCGTGGGGGGTCTCCTGTCACCAAAAGTAACATTGCCTCATAATAAATTACCAAACAAAATTTGACCGCGCTACGAAAATTGATCGCGAGTTATAAACATTTTAAATTTTTCGACCCTCGCCGTGGGGGGTCTCCTGTCACCAAAAATTAACACTGTCTCATAATAAATTACCAAACAAAATGTGGCCATGCTACGTAAATTAGATCGCGAGTTATAAGCACTTTAATTTTTTCGACCCTCACCGTGGGGGGTCTCCTGTCACCAAAAGTAACATTGCCTCATAATAAATTACCAAACAAAATTTGGCCGCGCTACGAAAATTAGATCGCGAGTTATAAGCATTTTAAATTTTTCGACCCTCACCGTGGGGAATCTCTTGTCACCAAAAGTAACACTGTCTCATAATAAATTACCAAACAAATTTTGGCCGCACTACGAAAATTAGATCGCGAGTTATAAGCATTTTAAAATTTTCAACCCTCACCATGGGGGATCTCCTGTCACCAAAAGTAACACTGTCTCATAATAAATTACTAAACAAAATTTGGCCGCGCTACGAAAATTAGATCGCGAGTTGTAAGCATTTTAAATTTTTCGACCCTCACCGTGGGGGGTCTCTTGTCACCAAAAGTAACACTGCCTCATAGTAAATTACCAAACAAAATTTGGCCGCACTACGAAAATTAGATCGCGAGTTATAAGCATTTTAAAATTTTCGACCCTTTCCATGGGGGATCTCCTGTCACTAAAAATTAACACTGTCTCATAATAAATCATCAAACAAATTTTGGCCGCGCTACGAAAATGAGATCGCGAGTTATAAACATTTTAACTTTTTCGACTCTCACCGTGGGGGGTCTCCTGTCACCAAAAATAACATTGCCTCATAATAAATTACCAAACAAAATTTGACCATGCTACGAAAATTGATCGCGAGTTATAAACATTTTAAATTTTTCGACCCTCGCCGTGGGGGGTCTCCTGTCACCAAAAATTAACACTGTCTCATAATAAATTACCAAACAAAATGTGGCCATGCTACGTAAATTAGATCGCGAGTTATAAGCACTTTAATTTTTCCGACCCTCACCATTGGGGATCACCTGTCACTAAAAATTAACACTGTCTCATAATAAATCATCAAACAAATTTTGGCCGCGCTACGAAAATTAGATCGCGAGTTATAAACATTTTAACTTTTTCGACCCTCACCGTGGGGGGTCTCCTGTCACCAAAAGTAACATTGCCTCATAATAAATTACGAAACAAAATTTGTCCGCGCAACGAAAATTGATCGCGAGTTATAAACATTTTAAAATTTTCGACCCTCACCGTGGGGGGGGGGCTCTCCTTTCACCAAAAATTAACACTGTCTCATAATAAATTACCAAACAAAATTTGGCCATGCTACGTAAATTAGATCGCGAGTTATAAGCACTTTAAATTTTCCGACCCTCACCATGGGGGATCTCCTGTCACCAAAAGTAACACTGTCTCATAATAAATTACCAAACAAAATTTGGCCGCGCTGCGAAAATTAGATCGCGAGTTATAAGCATTTTAAATTTTTCGACCCTCACCATGGGGGATCTCCTGTCACCCAAAGTAACACTGTCTGATATTAAATTATTAAATAAAATTTGGCCGCGCTACGAAAATTAGATCGCGAGTTATAAGCATTTTAAATTTTTGACCCTCATCGTCGGGTGTCTCCTGTCACCAAAAATAACATTGTCTCATAATAAATTACCAAACAAAATTTGGCCGCGCTGCGAAAATTAGATCGCGAGTTATAAACATTTTAAATTTTTCGACCCTCCCCATAGGGGGATCTCCCATCACTAAAAATTAACACTGTCTCATAATAAATTTCCAAACAAAATTCGGCCGCTCTACGAAAATTGATCTCGAGTTATAAGCATTTTAATTTTTTCGACATTCACCGTGGGGGTTCTCCTGTCACCAAAAATTAACATTCTCTCATAATAAATTACCAAACAAAATTTGGACGCGATACGAAAAGTAGATCGCGATTTATAAGCATTTTAAATTTTTCGACCCTCACCGTGGGGGGGGGTCTCCTGTCACTAAAAATTAACACTGTCTCATAATAAATCATCAAACAAATTTTGACCGCGCTACGAAAATTAGATCGCGAGTTATAAACATTTTAACTTTTTCGACCCTCATCGTGGGGGGGTCTCCTGTCACCAAAAGTAACATTGCCTCATAATAAATTACCAAACAAAATTTAGCCGCGCTACGAAAATTGATCGCGGGTTATAAACATTTTAAATTTTTCGACCCTCGCCGTGGGGGTCTCCTGTCACCAAAAATTAACACTGTCTCATAATAAATTACCAAACAAATTTTGGCCGCACTACGAAAATTAGATCGCGAGTTATAAGCATTTTAAAATTTTCGACCCTCACCATGGGGGATCTCCTGTCACCAAAAGTAACACTGTCTCATAATAAATTACCAAACAAATTTTGGCCGCACTACGAAAATTAGATCGCGAGTTATAAGCATTTTAAAATTTTCGACCCTCACCATGGGGGATCTCCTGTCACCAAAAGTAACACTGTCTCATAATAAATTACTAAACAAAATTTGGCCGCGCTACGAAAATTAGATCGCGAGTTGTAAGCATTTTAAATTTTTCGACCCTCACCGTGGGGGGTCTCTTGTCACCAAAAGTAACACTGTCTCATAATAAATCATCAAACAAATTTTGGCCGCGCTACGAAAATGAGATCGCGAGTTATAAACATTTTAACTTTTTCGACTCTCACCGTGGGGGGTCTCCTGTCACCAAAAATAACATTGCCTCATAATAAATTACCAAACAAAATTTGACCATGCTACGAAAATTGATCGCGAGTTATAAACATTTTAAATTTTTCGACTCTCACCGTGGGGGGTCTCCTGTCACCAAAAATAACATTGCCTCATAATAAATTACCAAACAAAATTTGACCATGCTACGAAAATTGATCGCGAGTTATAAACATTTTAAATTTTTCGACCCTCGCCGTGGGGGGTCTCCTGTCACCAAAAATTAACACTGTCTCATAATAAATTACCAAACAAAATGTGGCCATGCTACGTAAATTAGATCGCGAGTTATAAGCACTTTAATTTTTCCGACCCTCACCATTGGGGATCTCCTGTCACCAAAAGTAACATTGCCTCATAATAAATTACGAAACAAAATTTGTCCGCGCAACGAAAATTGATCGCGAGTTATAAGCATTTTAAATTTTTCGACCCTCACCATGGGGGATCTCCTGTCACCCAAAGTAACACTGTCTGATATTAAATTATTAAATAAAATTTGGCCGCGCTACGAAAATTAGATCGCGAGTTATAAGCATTTTAAATTTTTGACCCTCATCGTCGGGTGTCTCCTGTCACCAAAAATAACATTGTCTCATAATAAATTACCAAACAAAATTTGGCCGCGCTGCGAAAATTAGATCGCGAGTTATAAGCATTTTAACTTTTTCGACCCTCACCGTGGGGGGTCTCCTGTCACCAAAAGTAACATTGCCTCATAATAAATTACGAAACAAAATTTGACCGCGCAACGAAAATTGATCGCGAGTTATAAACATTTTAAATTTTTCGACCCTCCCCATAGGGGGATCTCCCATCACTAAAAATTAACACTGTCTCATAATAAATTACCAAACAAAATTCGGCCGCTCTACGAAAATTGATCTCGAGTTATAAGCATTTTAATTTTTTCGACATTCACCGTGGGGGTTCTCCTGTCACCAAAAATTAACATTTTCTCATAATAAATTACCAAACAAAATTTGGACGCGATACGAAAAGTAGATCGCGAGTTATAAACATTTTAACTTTTTCGACCCTCACCGTGGGGGGTCTCCTGTCACCAAAAGTAACATTGCCTCATAATAAATTACCAAACAAAATTTGGCCGCGCTACGAAAATTGATCGCGAGTTATAAACATTTTAAATTTTTCGACCCTCGCCGTGGGGGTCTCCTGTCACCAAAAATTAACACTGTCTCATAATAAATTACCAAACAAAATTTGGCCGCGCTACGAAAATTAGATCGCGAGTTATAAGCATTTTAAATTTTTCGATCCGCACCATTGGGCGGGTCTCTACTGACCAAAAGCTACATTATCCTACCTTGTTTTATCTTAAAACGATTCTTTTCTATACACATTCTATCAGGAATTTTTATTATTGAAACTATAGATTTATAGTAACTGAAATAAGATATATAAGTTTGAGACTTGATATCCTCTAAATATCTGAAAAATACCGCGTCAATGACTGCCGAAGTCTACCGAAGGATACCATTCCGAAGTTTGCCGAAGTGAAACGCCGTTAGCCGAGTGTTAGGTTTTTTCGTTACGGATGTGTTAGGATTTTTCGCGTTACGGAATTTTTGGATTCGGTCGCCGCGCTCAAAGCCCGCGATAAAAGCTATGCAATAGCTTTTAAAAAATGTGAAAGATTTTTTCAAGTTTTCTCAAAAAAATTTCTGCTCAGAGATCAGACTACCCACATTAAAATTTTCTTGTGAGACACTCAACATAAAAATAAATAAAATAAAAATATGAGAATGTAGCTATTACAAAATTTTCACTATATTATTTCACAAATGAAATTTCCATTTTTCCAGTTCGGAAAAATTGAAAAATAAGCCTTCGGAAAAAAACCGTTTTTTTCCAATTTTTCCGGGTTTTTTCCGAGCATTTCCATCTCTAATTTCAACACAGTTTTTAGAACATATTTCTAAATAGTAACACATTTGCAACATATTATAAGCACAATCATAACGCAAGAAAAAAAATCTATATGAAGTTTAGTTATTTACAATACATTTATCTTTTGTAAATTTGGTAACAAAAGTTGTTCTAGAATGTGTTAGTTTTTGTAGCGAATTTGTAGTGTTTTTTTTTTTCTGAGAATTGTTTCCATATATTATATTTCACATTTATACATTTTTCCATGTAAATAGAGCAAAAATATTACATTCCTCTTTTTGAACTTTTTTTTTATAATAAATATATTTCAGTAAAACAAATTGTTCTACAATATATTGTTTTTATATTTTATTTATTTAGTTTTTAGCATTAAATATTGTGCCACCACACATGTTACAGTAGTAGTCAAAATTTAAGAGATGGTTTCAAATGTATTGAGTCTCCTTAATTAATAAATTTCTTCTATTTAAAATCCTTACACAGCTCTAAATCTTTCGACTATTTAAAGTTAATAAAAGGAATATCTCACCCCGTAAAAAATAATAAAATTCATTCTTGATTGTAAATGCTTGTCATATACTATTCTGTAAGTTTTATTTAAGTGAAAAGGCATGTCACTACAAATATAGCAATTTACATTAATTGTTTGAATAATATAGTTGATATAAACTAAAATTAATTATTTTTAAGCAGTGCAGTACTGCAAAAGTGAGATTATATCATGCTAATGATAAGTTAAAGCCAGCTGCATTTACTCAGCTGTTTTTGATAAGTTAGCTAAATATTTTATGCCTTCCAAATAAAATATGGTTAACTAAACAGGAATTTTAATCAGTTATCTCAAGTATCAATTTATCATCCATACGATGAAAGTTTTATTATTAATTTAAAAAATATATATTTATAATTTTTGAATAGCACAAAGAATAAAATCAGTCATTTAACTTGAGTATTTAAACATTTTGAGACATTTCTTAACAAACTCTTTAACAACTCTAATAGTATTATGTTTAGAAAATTAAAACTGTCATACAAACACTGCATTTAGGCAGCATAATTAGCTGCTTTTAGGTAGATTTCGTATGAAATACTACCTACTGCATTTGCACCAATGTTGGAATTTCTGAAAACGTTTTGCAAATCTACACTAATCATGACCCCTAGACCCAAAAACTACCACCGGTAAAAAAATTATATATATACTAGCGGACCCGACAGACGTTGTCCTGGCACCGACACCAAAAAATCAAATAAATGTACATAAATATAATAATACGCAAGATAAATACTCCGCCCTTAATTTATTTTCTTTCTACAAATATATAAGCAAATTATTTTTCCTTTTGCAGTAGTTTTTGAAGTCGGTTCGATTTTTGATAGAAAAGTTTATTTTTCTCTATTTAGTTAAAAGTTAAAGATTTTCTGAAGTCAGATAATAAAAATTATAATATAGGAAAATTATTGTAAATCATACACGTATGTCTGCATTGGGGTTCGAACACACGATTTCTTTCTTCCAGAACCAGAGCTTAAATCTGGCGCTTTAGACCTCTCGGACACTCCGTCCGCACACTGTTCAGCGAACTTAGCAAAAAATCATTAACTATTAGTTTTTGCCTAATTACTAAAAAGTACTGAATCAATTTCGATGAAATGTGAATCTAAACCATTCTCGAATCCACTGGAACACACACACACACAAATTTTCATTAAAATCGGCCTAGTCGTTTAGGAGGAGTTCAGTGACAAACACACGCACAGAAGATTTATATATATACATATATATATATCACTTTATTATGGACACTATAACTTCTATAATTCTGCACCAATATCCGCCAAACTTGTGCATGACATCAAAGGAGATAAAGTCTCGGCTAAGTTTGTTAATGAGCAAACTCGGACTAAGGGGGTTGAAATAGGAGGCGTTTTTGTCAAAATAGAAAAATCCCCATAACTTCTTAAAGAAAATAGATATCGATTCAGTTTGAAGTTTATATTACTTCTAAATAATGGGCCAAAAATTTATGCATGACAAATTTTTTATCAATTTAAAAATGGGCTCATAGAACGAAAAAAATAGAGTTTTGGGGCAAAAAAAAATCATAACTTTGTCAATTCTAAAGATATCAAATCCCACTAAATTTTTTATAAATGTTCTTAAAAGTATCTAAAACTTTTACTTTTACAAGTTTTTGATAGGATTAACTCTTAGTAGTAAAAAAAAATTAGAAACGAAAACAAAAAGGGGGGGGGGGGAATCAATAACTTTGCCATTTATTAAACTATCAAATCCAATTAAATTTATTTTACATCTTCTTAATAATATCTAAAACTTTTATATTGACAAGTTTTTCATAAGACCAATTCTTATAGCAAAAATTAATTAACAATAACAGGAGTTAAAAGAAAAAACCTCATATCAAAACTGGCTATAATCTGACTCATTTTTACTTTCTTCTATCTTCATTAGAAGAAAGTATTGTAATCGAAATTTTTTCGACTTCCGGTTTTCGACGGATTTACATGTTTTAAGGATCAGAGATTCCAAAAACATGTTTTTACAAAATGTCTGTCTGTCCGTGTGTCTGTCTGTATGTCGCCATTCTACCATCAAAAGTGTAAGAAGTTATGCATAGAACTGAACCAAATTTTTCGTGAATGTTTTTGGCTGTAGCAAGCAGGTTCTTCTTCAGTTTTGAAATATTCCGCCGGAAAGGGGCGCTGCAATCGCAATTTTTGTGCTTTTTTCAAAATTGTACCAAAAGAAAGTATATGAAGTTATGCATCGAATTGAACCAATTTTTTTGTGTAAGTGTATGAGTATGGCTAGTTAGTCCTCCCTGAATTTGAAAAAAATCCGTTGGAACGGGGCGCTGCAATCGCGATTTTGGTGTCATTTTCAATATTGCACTGACTAAATGTATGTGAAGTTATGCATCGAATTGAACCAAATTTTTCGTGTAAGTGTATGACTATATTTAGTTGGTCCTCCCTGAATTTGAAAAAAAGCCGTTGAAAGGGGGCGATTTTTGAGCAATTTTCAATATTGTACCGACCAAAAGTATATGAAGTTATTCATCGAATTAAACCAAATTTTTTGTGTATGTGTATGACTATAGCTAGTTGGTCCTCACTGAATTTGAAAAATATCCGTCGGAAGGGGGCGCTGCAATCGCGATTTTTGTGTCATTTTCAATATTGTACCGACCAAAAGTACATGAAGTTATGGATCGAATTGAACGAAATTTTTTGTGTAAGTGTATGGCTATGGTTAGTTGGATCGCCCTGAATTTGAAAAAAATCCGCCGGAAGGGGGCGCTGCAGTCGCGAATTTATGCCATTTTCAATATTGCACCGCTTAAAAGTGTATGAAGTTAGTTCTAGAACTGAACTAATTTTTACTTTTTTCTATCGTCAATAGAAGAAAGTATTGTAATCGAATTTTTTTTCGACTTCCGGTTTTCGACGGATTTACACGTTTTACGGGTCAGAGATTCCAAAAACATGTTTTTACAAAATGTCTGTCTGTCCGTGTGTCTGTCTGTATGTCGCCATTCTACCATCAAAAAGTGTATGAAATTATGCATAGAATTGAACCAAATTTTTTGTGAATGTTTTTGGCTGTAGCAAACAGGTCCGCCTTCAGTTTTGAAATATTCCGCCGGAAGGGGGCGCTGCAATTGCGATTTTTGTGCCATTTTCAATACTGTACCGACCAAAAGTACATGAAGTTATCCATCGAATTGAACCAAATTTTTTTTGAATCTGTATGACTATAGCTAGTTGGTCCTCCCTGAATTTGAGAAAAATCCGTTGGAAGGGGGCGCTGCAATACCGAATATTATGCCATTTTCAATATTGTACCGACCAAAAGTACATGAAGTTGTGCATCGAATTCAACGAAATTTTTTGTGTAAGTGTATGGCTATGGCTAGTTAAATCGCCGTGAATCTGAAAAAAATCCGCCAGAAGGGGGCGCTGCAATACCGAATATTATGCCATTATCAATATTGCACCACATAAATGTGTATGAAGTTAGTTCTAGAACTGAACTAAACATTTTGTATATGAATATTTTTGGTAAGGCAAGTAGGTCCTCCCTGAGTTTGAAAAATAAAAATCTGCTTATCATTCTATTGTCCATCGGCTCGTGCAGAGACGGAAATTCGTTTATACTCCTATTAATTGATTGAAGCAGAAATTTAAGATGAAAATCAAAGTTGGCAAGACATTGAATTAAAATTAATAAAGCATTAAAATGAGTAACTATTTTTTTTTAATATTAAAATGTATGTATGAGATAGAAGAAAGTTTTGGGACTGGCACATCCAACTAGTTTTGTATGTGATTATTTCTTAGTAAGGCAAGTAAGTCCTCCCTGAATTAAAAAATAAATAAATCTGTCTATCTTTCTATTGCCTATCGGCTCGTACAGAGACGGAAATTTGTTTTTACTCCGATTAATTTAATGAAGCAGTAATTTAAGATGAAAATCAAAGTTGGTATAGTATTGAATTAAAATTATTAAAGCATTAAAATAACTATTTTTTAATTATTAAAATGTACGTATGGGATAGAAGAAAGTCTTGGGATTGGCACATCCAACTAATTAAATTAATTTTTAATTTTAAACACATCTAAATGGCAGTTTTTCTTATTTAGAAGCTATATAATAAGATGCATTGGTCAATTTTTAGATAAAGGCAGAATATATGTCAATAAAGGCCTCCAAAAGGGTATTTTGAACAGGATTTTCCGAAGTGATCGTGGCTGAAAATTTTGAAGAAATATTCAAATGTTGCGTTCTTTCTGACTTATTTATAAATACATTTTTGCTATCAAACGCATCCAATGTACAGGTCCTCTTGTTAAGGTACTAAATAATGTGACGCATTGGTCTGCTGTTTGATAAGGGTAGAATATATTTTAAAAAAGGCTGACGAAAAGGGTATTTTGAACAAAATTTCCCGAAGCGATCGTAATTGAAAAAATTGAGGTATTCAAATAACAAATTGCGTTTTTTTCTGGCGCATTTTTAAATTCAGGTTTGCTCTCAAACGCATCCAATTGAGAGGTTCTCTTATCTAGGAAACGTATTGCCATATTGGTAAGTATTCTGATAAAGACAAAATATATTTTTAAAAAGCTGTCAAAATGGGCCCTTAGCACAAAATTTCCCAAAGCGATGGTGAATCAGGAATTGTTGATGTATTCAAAAACAAATTGCTTTATTTACAATTCATTTTAAATTTAATTTTGCTTTCTTGCTTCATTTAGGTAACAGTTTTTTCTTATTTAGAAATTATATAATGTGACGTATAGGTCTATTTTTTAATAAAGTCAGAATATATTTCAAAATATGCTGTCATAATGCGCATTTGGGCTGAATTTCCCTTAAGATGATTCTGATAAAACTAGTTCTTACAGAAAATTTTCAAAGACGACCGTATAAAGTTGTTAAACTGGATTTATCTCAAATCATATTTTATTTTTTGTTGTTGAAATGAGTACACTTCAAAATCTACCTCCGCATATAGGCCTAACCGACAGAGATTTTTTCAATTAATTATTATTTTTATTAATTTATAAATAAGCATTACAAATTAATCCAGTCTGTGGGAGAATGAACTCCGTTTAATAAGCTTGATCATTTTTACTTTCTTCTATTTTCAATTAAAGACAGTATTGTAATCGAAATTTTTACGACTTCCGGTTTTCGACGGATTTACACGTTTTAGGAGTCAGAGATTCCAAAAAACATGTTTTTACAAAATGCCTGCCTGTCCGTGTGTCTGTATGTCTGTATGTCGCCATTCTACCATAAAAAAGTATATGAAGTGTATGAAGCATAGAATTGAACCAAATTTTTTGTGAATATTTTTGGCTGTGGCAAGCAGGTTCTCCTCCAGTTTTAAAATATTCCGCCGTAAGTGGGCGCTGCAATCGCAATTTTTGTGCCATTTTCAATATTTTACCGACCAAAAGTCTATAAAGTTATGTATCGAATTGAACCAAATTTTTTGTGCATGTGTATGATTACGGCTAGTTGGTCCTTCCTGAATTTGAAAATAATCCGTCGGAAGAGGGCGCAGCAATTGCGATTTTTGTGCCATTTTCAATATTGCACCGGCTAAAAGTATATGAAGTTATGCATCGAATTGAACCAATTTTTTGTGTAAGTGTATGACTATGGCTAATTGGTCCTCCCTGAATTTGAAAAACATCAGCCGGAAGGGGGCGCTGCAATCGCGATTTTTGTGCCACTTTCAGTATTGTACCGGCCAAAAGTACATGAAGTTATGCATCGAACTAAACCAAATTTTTTGTGTCAGTGTATGGCTAGTTGGTCCTCCCTGAATTTGAAAAAAATCCACCGGATGGAGGTGCTGCAACAATTTTATGCCATTTTTATGCCATTTTCAATACTGCACCACCTAAAAGTGTATACAGTTAGTCCTAGAGCCGAACTAAATTTTTTGTATATGATTATTTTTTGGTAAGGCAAGTAGGTCCTCCCCGAAATAAAAAAAAATCTGCCTATCATTCTATTGTCCATCGCCTCGTGTAGAGACGGAAATTCTTTTTAACTCCAATTAATTGATTGAAGCAGAAATTTAAGATGAAAACCAACATTTCGTATGGTATTGAATTAAAATTATCAAAATATGAATAACTATTTTTTTTTAAATATTAAAATGTACATATGAGATAGAAGAAAGTTTTGGAATTGGCACATCCAACTAGTTTTTGATATGATCATTCTTATCTTTAGCTTGATTAGCATTTTTTTTCAAATTTATATGTTTCTGCCATTTGCACAACTATTATGACAGTTGTTAAATAAACTTTTTTCATATTTAACAGCCAAGTAATTCATTTTTCATATCCATGATTCTATAGAAAATTGTTATCGTTAATTTTTGACATTTGTTATTATTTCTAGGACAACTTAAACATCTTAAACAATACTTTAATCACTTCGGGCGGCTTAAGGGAGACATAAACTGAAAGTTTCATTTAATAAAATGTATAAAGAAATATTAATCATAAGGGTATCCTAAAAAAAGTTTGAATAACTATTTAGTTCGTGGCATGTAACACTGGATGCAAACAAACGTATTAGCATATGTTAATTTAGAGTTTATTAAACTTTAAGAAAATAATTAAACATATCAGTAAATTTTTATCTTCTTCTATTTTTAATAAATGAAATCAATTGTAGTCGAATATTTTTTTTGACTGCTGCTTTTCGGGAGATTTACAGTTTACGGAGTCATAGATCTCAAAAAACTTTTTTTTTCTAAATGTCTGTCTGTGTGTCGTGTATCCATGCGTATCCATGACTCCACAGAGATATTTTTTCCATAAAATACGATATTTTATCCAGGACTGATTAAACATTTCATACAGTACTTTAATCACTTCAGATGGCTTAAGGGGAATATAAACTGGAAGTGCCACTTAATACAAAGTCTAAAAAAATAATTACTTCGTGAGTATCCTAAAAACAAAAGCTTAAATTATTAATAAGTTGGTTGTATGAAGCACTGGCTGATGAATCATTGAAGATTCTTATTAAACTTTATAAAAATAATTAAGCATATCAATGCATTTTTAATTTCTTCTATCTTCAATAAAAGAAAGGAATTATAGTTGAATTTTTTAGTGATGATATGAATATATATGATATAGTGAATTATAGTGATTTTTGAGATATTTACATGTTTCCGGGGTCAGAGATATTAAAAATTCTTAAATCGTTTTTCACAAAATGACTGTATGTCCATGTGTCGCGTATCCATGCGTATGACTCTACAGAGAATAGACATTTGCGATTTTATCCAGGACTGCGTAAGCATCGAAAACAGTAATTTAAACACTTCAGGCGACTTAAAGGGAATATGAACTAGAAATGTCACTTACTACAAAGTCTAAAGAAATATTAGTCTGACGGGTATACTAGAAAAATGTCTGAGCGATTAGTTTGTGATGGAGTGACCCCTGTCATAAAGGCACTTTAGTATTTCTGAGATCGGGACGCCAATAATTCAACATGTGCAAGCGTAAAAGCAACATCTATTCTCTCTTTTACTTTAACTTTCTAGAGTGTGTGTGTCTCTTTCGGATTCTGCAGTTAGGCTCGCGGTTAGTAGTAATATGTTAATTTGAAGTATCTCAGTTTGCAGCATATAAAAGCGTGGAGTTTGAGTGTGTGTGGGTGTCTCTGGCATTAGCCAGCTAGCAGTAGTGTCTCTTGTATTAGCCAGCTAGCAGTAGTGTCTCTGGCATTAGCCATCCAAGACGGAGTGTGACTAGCGACATTAGATAGCGAGAGTGGTGTCTCTGGCAGTAGCCAGCAGAGCGTTCTAGCGACATTAACCAGCGAAGTGTGTTTCCCACTGGTATCTAGCAGATTGCAAGTAGCTTCGAGCCTCCAGTGAGTTGTGGTAGTTTCGGTGAAGTTTCGGTATTCGAATAGAGAAGTTGGCTAAAAGTTGGTTTGGCGAAGAAGGCTATTTTTTAAGAGAGAAGGATGATTGGATTGAATATGTGGATATTTGAGGCAAACTGAGGTTTTGTTGTGATGGGTTAAAGTGTAATATTTTAAAAGTTATGTTTCGGGGCAAAATTTCGCCCATCACTTTGTTTTTTTTACGGTTTGAAATTTATAACAAGAAAAAGTTCTGGGCATGCATTTGGCTCAGCCCTTTTCCTCTGTGGAATCCGAGGGGGGGTTGTGAGGGAGTGTCCTTTGTCCTAAAGGCACTTTAGTATTTCTGAGATCGTGACGTCAATAATTTAACATGTGTAAGCGTAAAAGCGACATCTATCCTCTCTTTTACTTTAACTTTCTAGAGTGTGTGTGTCTCTTTCGGATTCTGCAGTTAGGATCTGCAGTTCGGATCTGCAGTATCTCAGTTTGCAGCATTTAAAAGCGTGGAGTTTGAGTGTGTGTGGGTGTCTCTGGCATTAGCCAGCTAGCAGTAGTGTCTCTGGCATTAGCCAGCTAGCAGTAGTGTCTCTGGCATTAGCCAGCTAGCAGTAGTGTCTCTGGCATTAGCCAGCTAGCAGTAGTGTCTCTGGCATTAGCCATCCAAGACGGAGTGTGACTAGCGACATTAGATAGCGAGAGTGGTGTCTCTGGCAGCAGCCAGCAGAGCATTCTAGCGATATTAACCAGCGAAGTGTGTTTTCCGCTGGTATCTAGCAGATTGCAAGTAGCTTCGAGCCTCCAGTGAGTTGTGAAGAAGTTTCGGTATTCGAATAGAGAAGTTGGCCGTGGTAAGAAATTTAATAGTAATTGCATTTGATTATCTCAAGTGAATAAAGTATATCTACAGCCACGGGCTGTCTAATTAGATTTTATTTAGCAGCTTAGCCGAGAGATAGTGAGAAGTAATCAGAGTTGCCCCGATTGAGCTAGTTTCCGGAGCCTGTGAGTATGCGTTTAGTCTTTTCGTAGTATTCTCAGTTGTGAAAATTAGGCTTGCTCCACTTCCCTTGAGCCCGTATAGTTTTTAATAAACTGTGTTTTTTATCTTAATTCATGAGTATGTCTGCATTTAACTTCCAGCACGAGCATCCAACCGTTACAAGTTATTTGGTGTTATGAAACACTGGCTGATGAATAATCGCAGGCTTTTATTGCACTGTGTGCAAATAATTAAGCTTATTAGCAATATTTTATTTCTTCTAATGTTAATAAAAGAAAGGAGTTACAATCGAATTTCTTTTCAGACTGATGGATTTCAAAAGCTTTACATATGTAAGGGGCCAGAGATCTCAAGAAACCTTGTTTGTACAAAAACTCACTTGTGTGTTCTCATACCTCATAACATCAGCCTGTAATATATAGTTATGAACTCAAATTTTTAAACATGTTTTGGACGATTGAAATACGGAGTGAGTTAAAAATGCCTCATTTTCCTTGATTGATTTTAAGGCACCAATAAAGCTCAGTCCGTATTTTCAGCTAACAAAAGTATGGGTTTTTTCATGAGCTTTACAGAACATCTGGTCAGGGCTCCCAAATAGTCCGCGAACTGAACACGAATATTTTTAACAGAAAATTTATTAGAAAGTTTCTTCAGAATTTGCGCTAAAACAAACCTCCGAAGGCGATTTCTGCGCAATTTAATGGAAAAATATAAAACGAAAATCTTTCTAAGAAAATATAGATTTTTCAGTTGGCGGACCATTTGGGAGCCCCGCCTGATTCCATTTCTTTTCTAAGCACATTTTTAGATTGAAAATATTTCCCAATTTTTACTGTAACTTTTTTTAGAATGAGTTCTACTTTCTCTCTGGTTCCACCAATTTTTTATATTCTTATTTACCTTTTACATTTACATATTACATTTTACTGATTATTTTGTAAGTTTTATTTTATATAAGTTGTTTGTAAGTTTTATTTTATGTAAGTCTGAAACTATATCATTACAAATATAGCAATTTACATTAATTGTTTGAATAATACAGTTGATGCAGATTAAAATTTATTACATTTAAAAATTCAGTATTGTATAATGGATATTATATTATCGTAATGGACAAGTTAAAACCTGCTGTATTTACTTAACTATTTTTGATAACTTTGCTAAATATTTTATGTAATCCAAATATCATATGGTAAATTACACAGGAATTTTAAAGAATTATCACAACTGTCAATATATCATACACACACGACGAAAATTCTATTATTAATTAAAAGAAATATTTATCACTTTTAATAGCACACCTAATGTATTTAAGCTCCAATGTATTTAATTTCCAATATATTTTGCTCCAATTTTTCGATTAATGAAAGTCAAATTAATAGAATCCTTCACCCGAAAGAAACACTTACCCAATTCTTGACTGTAAATGGTTATTATTTACATTTATATATTATTTTTATAAGTTTTATTTCAGGTAAGTTGAAAGCTATATCACTATATTTATAGCAATTTATATTATTTATTTGCATAATATTTTGCTATAAGTTAAAATTAATTAATTTTAAATAGCGTAGTATTGTTATCATTTAAAAATACAGTTTTGTTTAATGAAGATTATATTATGGTAATAGCAAGTTTAAACCTGCTGTAGTTACTTAGCTATTTTTGATAACTTTGCCAAATATTTTATGTAATCCAAATAGATATTGTAAACTAAACAGGAGATTTAAAGAAGTAATTACAACTATCAATTTATGATCCACTCACGACGGAAATTTTATTATTAATTAAAAATATATATTAGTTTTTAATAAAATGGAGAATACTAAAATCAGTGGTGTAATTTGAGCAATCAAGTTTCGTAGATCTTATTTTTGCTTACATTTCTTAAACTCTTTAACAATGTAATAGTATTACGATTAGAAAATTCAAACTATTATCCAAAAATTACATCTCCAGCATAATTAGCTCTTAATGGCTAATTATAATTTTAATTAATTTATAATCAAGCATTATAAATTAATCCAGTGTGTAGCAGAGTTTTGTCCTTTTAATAAACTTGATCCACCAAAAAACAACTTTTAAAAAGTTAAAAAAAAAGATTAAAGTTGTCGCTAAAAAATAGTGATATCAAATTTCCAAGCGTATATTATGGTTCTTATTTAACATTTTCCGTTTAATAAAATTACCATTTAAAAGTCGAGTGCCTTCGTATTTGTTCATAGAAATCCCTTTTCCCTCGTACAAATACATCATAACGAGCTTCTGAAAATTCAAATGTTTTGAAATCATGCATGATGGGCTTGGCATTTTTTTTCTGTAAATTTCATTTTTTTTATTCTTCTGTGTCAACCTTTTCATTTTTAAAAATTAATAACCTTTTTAACTTAAACTTCAAAGCACTAAAACTTCCAAACAACACACAACTTTGACAATGTTTGTAACGTTTTCAATCGTTTCTTACAGTTAAATTTTGATTCTTTTAGAAACAGTTCTTAGCGAAAATTTAAATTTTTAAACTACAAGTATGCAGAATTTCAGGATTCTTTACCTAAAGTTATCACAATAATTGCAATTTTAGATTTTTTTAAATCATGCAAATGCTCCAAAATAGTAGTACGAGCATGAAACAAAGACTGTTTGATCAAAGTCTGTCAAAATCTTTTTGTGATCTTTAATTTTCAAATTGGTTCGGCAATTCCAGAGATTACCGTATATAAAATAAACATTTTATGGTAAAACACCGTATTTATACATACATTGACGTCGAAATTGTTATTTGTGTTGATTCTCTGCTCACGCACAAAGATAATATCATTTACAATGGTCCTCTTTTTACATAAAAATCATACTCAACTCAATTTTTTTTTCAAAAATTTTGTTTACGTTAGGAATGAAATTTTAAATGTCAACAACTTTTTAAATTACTACGTTTTACAAGATATCTCTTCTCTCAAAATTTAATTTATTTTAAAGATCTTTCTAAAAATTAACTTTTACACGGTTTATTTGAAAAAAAAACTATCTCGAGGCATATTAAACTTGAAGTAACCCTACATATTAACCTAAAGTGATTTGCGCTATTGGAATGTACATAATGCATGATCGTTGGCGAGTTTATCACAGTTTGCTTTTTAAGGATAGAGATTTCATTTTTTAAAAACTAAATTTTAAAAAAGCACATAGATTGAATAATTACTTGTCCGAAAATACATCTTATACGCTTTTCTGTCCCTTATTTAAGTCTGTACCTTGATCGAAAAAAATGTTTGACGAAGAAAAAAATGACCATTTTCAGTTCTCGACGATTTAAAAAAAATCCTATATTTCTGTATATAATTATTTTATAAAGATGAGTTTGATCTCAAATTAAAGCTTTTCTGCATTAGATTCTTCTAGTTTCTGTTTTATTTCTCTGTCATACTTGATTTCTTAAAAATCTGAAATTTTAAAATGCCATATTTGGTCAATTTAACATGGGGAAGTTGTCTCGAGTATATTAAGCAGTTAAGCGGTCGTTATGTTTTTGGCGCTTGTTCGTTTGGCGGGTATGTTATTTTTTTTTCTAGCTTGGCTTGGCAGAACGACCGCCCTGCTTGATTATTATTTTTTTTTTCAATTTTAAATATTCCAGCCATTTGCACAACTATTATGACAGCTAAATGAACTTTTTACATTTATTTGTAAGATAATTTATTTTGCGCATCCATGATTCTACTGAGAATAAACATTTCTTAATTTACCCCGAACAGTTTAAACATCATAAACGGTACTTTAATCACTTCAAGCAACTTAAGGTGGATATTAATTGGAAGTGTCACTTAACACAAAGTCTAAAGAAATGAAAAATGATCATTTTCAGTATCTCGACGGTTTTAAAAAAATCCTATTTCTCTGTTTATAATTATTTTATAAAGATGAGTTTGATCTCAAATTAAAGCTTTTCTGCATTAGATTTTTCTAGTTTCTATTTTATTTTTCTGTGATACTTGATTTCTCAAATATCTGAAAATTTTAAAATGCCCTGTTTGGTCAATTTAACATGGGGAAGTTGTTTCGAGTATATTAAGCAGTTAAGCGGTCGTTATGTTTTTGGCGCTTGTTCGTTTGGCGGGTATGTTATTTTTTTCTAGTTTGGCTTGGCAGAACGACCGTCCTGCTTGATTATTATTTTTTTTTTCCAATTTTAAATATTCCAGCCATTTGTACAAATATTATGACAGCCAAATGAACTTTTTACATTTATTTGTATGATAATTTATTTTGCGCATCCATGATTCTACTGAGAATAAACATTTCTTATTTTACCCCGAACAGTTTAAACATCATAAATGGTACTTTAACCACTTCAAGCAACTTAATCGGGATATAAACTGGAAGTGTTACTTAAAACAAAGTCTAAAGAAATATTATTCTTATGGGTATTCTAAAAAAAGTTTGAATGATTAATTAGTTAGTGGTATAAAACACTGACTGATGAATTATTGCGGATTTTTACTAAACTTTATTGATATAATTAAGCATATAAGTAATTTTGTTTATTTTTTTCAACTACTGGTTTTCAAGAGATTTACATGTTTTGAAATCAGAAATATCAAAAAACTTCATAATACAGAATTTCTGCCTGTTCATATATTGACATTGTAACATCGAAAAGTATATAAAGTTATGCAGGTAAATGAATCATATGTATGTTTTTTCTTTTGGCTATTTGGTCAGCCAAAAGCATTATATAGCTGACCATAAGCAAGACCGGCTGGCCAAAATAATTTGGCAAGCCGGTCGTATTTCAATTTGGAAAGAGTCTGACGAAAGAGGGCGTTGTAATAAAGATTTTTGTGCCATTTATGTAATTGTACCATCTAAAAGCATATGAAGTTATGCATAGAAGCGAACAAATTTTTTTGCGTATATTTTTGGCTGTGATCAGCAGGTCCTTCTTGAATTTGTGAATATTCCGATGGAAGGGAGATGCAGTAAAATCGATTGTTGTGTAAGTTTAATGATATTTCACTCTTTAAAATGTTTATCGGCGAATATAAATTTTGCTATATTTAATACTTACAAAATGCGCTTTAAAAGCGAAATTTAATTGTTTGCTGTTGTCAATAACAGAATGAAGTCAGAGCTATGTACGGACATGTTTGTCCGTTATAATAAAAATACCCACGTTTGATTTTTTTTTTAATATTTAAAATTTAAGGTAAAAATAAAAGAGGAATAGAAATAAGAATTAAATTAACAAAATAATATTAACTACTTTTTAAATAAAAAATACTGTATCAAATTGAATGAGTAACTAGAAATCAGAAAGAAGAAAAATGCAAGGTTATCCAAATATAAAGTCAGATAGAAACACGTAAGGAAATAGATTATTCAGTGTATTTTCAGAAAGAGGTGTTCTGAATTTCAGATTCTCAGGAGATCTGTAGATGTTGCATTTATTTCAAGGCAGCAGAATAACTGTACGAATGTAGTTTTGTCCAAGATTTTTATCTCATTCAATATTCAAAAGATTAGAGAGAAACATTCAAATTTTTGTTCTGTATATTTTATATTTATTGTTGTGAATACATAAGAAAAAATAAACAATAAATAAAAAATAATATAATAACATAATATTAGCCATTTTTTTAATTCGAATAGAATGATTAACAACAAATCTTAAATAAGAAATATGCAAAGTTGTCAATACATAAATATAAGGTTAGATACAAACACGCGAAGAAATAGATTACTTCAATATTTTCAGAAAGAGATTTTCTGAATTTCATATTCTCAGGAGGTATGTAGATGTTACGTTTACTTCAAGGAAGTAGAAAAACTGTACGAATGTAGTTTTGTCCAAGATTTCTGCCTCATTCAATATTCAAAAGATTACAAGAGAAGCATTCAAAATTTTGTTCTGCATATATTGTATTTACTTTTGTCAATATTTTAAAAACAAAATATATAGCAAAAGGACATAAGTTTTTAATGATACTTTTGAAAATTCTCTTTTGGTTTATATAAAAGAAAAATGATAGTAATTTAGAATTGACAAAAACGTATGACCTTAGACAATTTTTTTCACGAGTAAAAAATTGGATCATTATAACTATTTGCATGTGAAAAAAATATTATTTTATACAGAATTTTGTTTGAATAAATTTGAAAGTATGATGTAATTAATGGAAACTTTTTATAAAGGTATAATCATGATTTTTTTTTATAATTTCACAAAATTTATTTATTGAAATAACCATTACAAACATGCATTTTGTACAAATTTGAAAATTAGTGATTAATTTTAGCCAGTTGTGATACATTTGTGTCCTTTCTATATTGAACATCAACTCAGACTTTCCAACAAAATAAACAGACACGAAGACTGGCCATTTAACTTAAAATTTTAACACTAAAAACTTCCGTTTTTCCTATACATCAAGAACTACTAAGGTGCGTCATACTTAATTAATCCCCATACGTGATGTTATTTTTGTTTTTTGTCGGACACAATAAGGTTAAAGGATTAATGCAGTAATTTATAGTTAATGATTAGTATAACTTAGCTTCTAAAAAATTACATAAAAAATATTATGACTGGATATCAACAACAATAAAAACAAATATTATTAATAATAATAATAAATAAAATAAATTTCAGAACATGTACATTGAATTTTTAAAGTTCTTTTAAACCATATTTATATGTATAGTAATTATCAAGTTTTATGAAAATATCATCCAAGCAATTCATGAAAAATTCTAATTTTTTAAATTGAATAATTCATACACAATTTTTTAAAATTTTAAACATCCACACACGGTATTTGTTTTATTTTCATAGCATTTACTTACATTGCAATGTTTTGTTTGTTCAAAACTTCCGGTGTTGTCCGCAACTTCAGGTTCTTTTTCAATATAGTTATCTTTTAGGCCTTCTGATAATTTTAGAACACAAAATGTCCTGTTTATGTAACAACTTGTTACCCCTTTAAAAACTACCCATTCATTTAGGATTTTTAGAGTGTAAGAGATCACAGTAGTCATACGAAAAAAATTAAGACACTAATGTTAATTTATGGGAGCGTTATTTTCAAACACCTTGCTTAACCTCTTCGTTTCCTGGGTACCCAAATGGGTACATCCGTTTTGTCACATTTTATGAATGATACTCAAATATAAATGTAATTTTGATATAAGAAAAATAAGTTTCGAATTCTAAGATTCGAGCTAATGGAAATAAAACAAAAATCTTGCTCTGAAATCAAACGAAAGAAGAACTAATTCAGTAATAATTAATACTCGGTAGCGAAGAGGTTAAATTTTAATGCTCTTAATTTGAATTTATTTTTTATTGTATTTAATTTTTTTGTTAAGGACAGCTGAGGAAGATCTACAACCGAACAATTTTTTTACTTTTTAGATTTTGGTTTAAGATTTTTTTTAAATTACCTTCTCTTTCAGAACCGGTTGTGAAATGAACGCTATTCTAATATAAAAAACAGACTGAAACGGCTCTTGGATGGAAACTATCCTAATACAAAAAGATCTGTGACTAAAATAGAAAATATAAAAAGTAGCACGATTGTAGATTGCTCTCAGCTATATTATGCAGGAACAAAATTAAGAAACATTTAAACATAAATAAGAAAATTAAAAATAACGTATCAACAGATTTAACATTAAAGTTTTCTTTTCTTTTCATGAATTTTGAAACTCGTAAATAAAAAAATTTTGAATAGGTCATCGACAAGAAAACATCGATCAGTGCTGCTCTATCAGTATTATAATTCTATCTTCGAAACCATATTTGGAAACCATTTTTAATGATGATTTATTTGGAATCTTTCTTTTTTGTTCTTGTTGTTGCTTTCGTCTTTATTTTGCAGTTTCTTTAAAAAATCTTAATATTTCTTAATATTTCATGACTTCTTCCGCTTTATTTACTGTGTATGTTTTCATTCAAGTGACTTTCAGTTGAACTAGGTTCCGGAGAAGATCTTTTATGGGTATTGTATTTTTTTCAAAAATTAGTATCGGCATTTATTTCAGAATTATCATCTTCATCAATAGATGTAATTCTCTCACTGCAATCATTTTCTGAAAGTTCAGTTAGCAATTTCAAAATACCATTATTTGAAAGAAATCTCCGACTGCCATTATTATACATGTGCAAAACTGCAATGGCACTAAGATTCTGATTTTTAATCTCGTGCGGTTTATCACAGTCGAAATATTCTATAATGGACAAAGAAATGGAAACTAGACAAGCGGAAAAATGTAAGTAAGCTCTTATCAAATGTCAGCAAGGTACATGAGATAAAAGTCACCTGTTTATTATTTCAAAAATTATTGCATTGACTTTTAATACATTTATTCCAATGTGACATGAGACAACCAAAGCCTTCATGGGAAAATGTTGACAGTTGCCCAATGGAATCGTCAGTGTATCTAGGCATAGGGAGATAATCGAAAACCAGAAATGTATTTCTTCAGCTCCCCAAAATTATGGAAATCACATGATATCAGATCTAGACAATATATGGATGTGTAAGCGAATCCCCAAAAATCTTTTACAGCATAGTCAAAATATTCTGAGCAACACGTGATCATGCATCATCGTGTAACAGAAAAATACCATCGGTCAATATTTCTGGCAATTTGGATTTCATGTTGCGCTTAGATTTTTTCAAAGTAAACACATATTGCTATGCGTTATTTGCAGGGCGTAATTCAGAATGTTAATGTTGGACAACCTCTTGCAGTCAAAGAAAAATCTAATCATGACTTTCTCGCAGCTGCCGTGCATGGCATTGGATTTTCTCCTTGCAGGTCATAGGAGATGTGTGAACATTTTCCTCTAATTTCCCCCATGTTGTGGAAATATAGCGCGATACATAACCTTTACCTTCTCTGACTGTAAAATATTAGGTTGAGAAAAAAGCTCTGGGAAATTTTTAATCTAATGTATACCAGAAATTGTATTCGTAAATAAGAGTACTAGTGGTGTATCTATAGGATTTCAGTAATTTCAATCCAGCTGTAGCTACATCCGATTATGGTCTCTTTTGACCAGTGCAAAACTTTTCAAGTTCCATCGATTTGAACCCTTTAATGAAGTTGAAGAAGCATATCAAGATTTTTTAGATTCCAAGAAGCCGTCATTCTAGCAAAACTGGTATCTGTCAAAACGATGACAGAAAATGGAGGACTATGACGGTCTTTACTTTGAAGAATATTCTTGTTTCTTTTCTTGTTAATTTGCGCACATCAACGTAACTTTCACAAATTTCCTAGAACTAGAATTTCATAGAAATAGTATTTCAAAAAGAATTATAATGCTTATTTTAAAAAACTAAAATAACTTCAAAGTTTTATTTTAAATAACAACAGTGGTAGATGCGAAAAAAAAAAAAACATTTTGGGTCAGAAAATTGACCCGACTTAGTAATAATTGTTTTAAAAATGTAACGCATTATGAAACTTACGTAATAATTTCCAAAAATGTTAAATTGTCTTTTTAATACTTACATTGCATAAAACTTTATATTTCTATATAGACCTATGTTTTACTATACTATTTTTGCTTTTTAAAAAAAGCTAAATATTTAAAAGTAAGTTATTAAACAAAAATAATAGTAACCACTTTTTATAAAATTATATATCAAAATTTCATGAATTTGAAATCATAAGAAAAATTCATCATAAGCCATAATAAATACATAAATATGAAGTTAACTAAAATATTTGGAAAACAAATATTTTCAGTAATTATTTTTTAAAACAGACTTTCCGAATTCTACATTCCCATGATTGTATGCATAAGTCATATTTCCGACAAGAAGGCTAAAAGCATTGTAGCTGTGTCATTTTGTTCAAGATTTGTGTGTAATTTAATATTCAAAGGAAAAGAAGTATTCAAAATTTTAGTAGTTTTATTTTATATTTACTTCTATAAACATTTTGAAACAGAGGGTAGGAAAGTCAGGTCAATTCTGTAAGCTACTTTTGAGACTGTTTCGCTTGTGTTTGTAAAAATAAAATTTGGATTAACAACGAGGACTGATGCTGAAATCTTTAAATTCAAATCTATACATATAATAAAACAGTAGGACCCGGTGTGTCTGTACATTGAAGATAATTGACAAAAATGGAGTCAGGGCGATAAAAGAAAACCAATGAAACACAAAAATTTTTTTTTTGAATTTTTTGTCTGTCTGTCTGTCTGTCTGTTTGTTCGAGGTTATCTTCGTAACTACTGAATGGATTTTTATGCGGTTTTCACTAATGAAGAATGCACACTCCCGGACAGTGTATAGGCTTTGTTTCATCAAAATCGGACAACAGACAAAAAAGTAACAAAAAGAAACAAAAGAAACTATTAGGTGCGCTGCTCACGTTTTTTAGTACATAACGTTTTTTAGTACATATAAAATCCAATAGATGTCACTGTGCGATTTTAAAACGCGCTATCGTTATGTTTTCGCCAGTCTACTTAAGTATGAGAAAGTTTCAAGCTGGCTGTCGTTCCATGTTGTTTAGTCGGTAGAACGTCAGTGCGCCATACTGATGGCCCGGGTTCGATTCCCAGCATGGAATTTTTTTTTCACTATGTTGGCATTAACGCCTATAAGCAATTAAAAGAATTTGAAATATTGTATTCAAGGCGAATTTTCTCTCTGGGAAAATTTCCTTGCATTAATATGTCAGTGTAATTTTTTTTTCGATTTAATTTTTTTTTCGAAACTTTGTTTTTCTTAAAAAATTACAGTAAATATTTGATATTTCCCAACGTTTTTTGAATGATCGACTTGCTTTTTTTTTTAATGTATGTCTGAACCTTATCTAACTACTTCTTCAAGATTTCTTTAGATAAACCGACCAGCGTAGCGGGCGAAGGCCGCTAGTCTTTTATATTTTTATTTATTTTTTAAGAAGCCAAATATCTTTTTTTTAATAGAGAGATCCTGTGAAAGTACAAACAGCACATTATTTATTTATTTATTTATTTATTTATTTATTTATTTATTTTTCTTTCTTCTTATTTTTCCTTTTCTTTTTCTTTTTTATTTATTTATTTTTTTTAATTATTTGATTTTTTTAATATTTATTTAATTATTTATTTTATTCCCACCTTTTTTCACTTCTATTATTTTAGCATCACTTTCGCTTTCCGCATGTGCATTTTCATCTAGCGCCACCTGTCACATTCTTTGCTATCTCCAGCTTCTTGTTTTCAGTTCATTTTTGAAATTGGCCCTGTCTTGGCCCTTCCTGGTCCTATTGACACGCGTCTGTTTTAATTGATGACGAGGGATATGTTTAGCTTGAAACGCTTCCTGCATTGTTTTTATTTATAGTCATTTTTACAAAATGTCATTTTGTAAAGGTATTATATAACTTATTTCAATTATAAGCAGCATAAATTTAATATTGTATCAGGAGAGATTTTTTAAAGTATAATATGTTATTATAACATATTGGAATCATGTATATGTGCGAGTAAACTTGAAGTCTGTTAAAGAAATTTTGGAAGTTAAAATCTATTCGATATATTATTTAATTTATTTCATGTTTCTTATTTGGATTTTATTTCCAGTATTAAAAAAATAAAAAATAAAATAAAAAGCGGTCTCGAAACGATTAACTCGTTTACTCGTTTCACAAACACTGTTTACGGTAAGTAGTAAGGTAAGTAGAAGTTGACAACTATGTAGTATTAATATAATTTTTAATTAACGTATAAGTATACAGGCATTCTAAAATTTAGTAACCAATCTTGAAACTGTCTTGAGTGTATGGAATTATGCATAGAAATGAACCAAATTTCTCTGAAAAGTTTTTGACTAATACCAGCAGTACTCAGTTGAATATTCTGCTGAGAAGACGAGCAATAATATAAAGTTTTAGGCCATTTTCATTATTGTATCATAATAAAGTTTATTAAAATTCGGAATATTTTTTAAATTTGCAATGTATGATTTATTAATAATGAACATAAAAATGTCCATTTCAAAATCAAATGAAACTGGTTTTGAAAAACGCAAAAAATCCTATTCATCTATCTATAATAATAAAGAGAGAAGGATGTTTGTCTGTGAGCGCTGTTCTGAAGAGACTGTTGCACGTAGAGTTACAAAATTTGGAGGGAAGGTACTCTTATGCATGTAGTTCTGCACCTCGAAGCCCGATTTTCGATTTTTTGTTTAGATTTTTTTAAATAATTTTTTTAGGCGATTTTTAGCGTTATTTTTGCGTATTAGTGAAAGGAATACGGTTTCATTCTTTTAACACAAAATAGCATTTTTTTTTTCTCTTTTGAACAAAGTTTATTCGGAATTTGTACAGCGATTTTTGCATTTTTAACGAATTTTTAAAGCGATTTTTAGTGTTTTTTCTCATTTTGCGGCTATTTTTGAGATTGATAAAAAGAAAATCGTTTTAAACTTTTAGCCTACTGCCCTAAATTTTGTGTTTGTTACGATTTTTAGATTTTAACGATTTTTAATGCAATTCTTAATGCGATTTTTAACGTTTTTTAAAGATTTTTGCGTTTAGCATCTATTTTTTTCATAGTTGTTCTATCAAAAACTTGAGCTGTTGAGAATGCAGTAAGTAGTATTTTTTTGTGAAATCTACCTAAAATGTCAAAAATTTAGGTACGACTTATTACTAATAGTAACTTCATAAACTATCTTAAATTCTTGCTTAAGACCGCTACCCCCTCGAGTTATATATCACCTGATAGGGTATTTAACAGAGTATGGTTTTGATAAAGTTTTTGAAGAATAGAGTGCTCTACCTGGTGGTGGAAAATGGAACTAATAGAACGCTATTTTTTAAAATCTATAATAATAAAGATACAAGTTTGTGTGTGTGTCAGCGCTGCTCTGAAGAGTCTGCTGTACGTAGAGTTACGAAATGTGGAGAGAAAGGTACTTTTATACATGTAGTTTTGCACCTTGAAGCCCAATTTTTAATTTTTTTGATTAGATTTTTTTAGGCGATTTTTAGCGTTCTTTTTAAAGTTTTATCCCATTAGTGAAAGAAATACGGTTTCATTCTTTTAACTCAACATAGCAATTTTTTTCTCTTTTCAGCAAAGTTTATTCGGAATTTGTACAGCGATTTTTGAATTTTTAACGAATTTTTAATGCGATTTTTCGTGTTTTTTCTCATTTTGCGGGTTTTTTTTTTTTTTTGAGGTTGATAAAAAGGAAACCGTTTCAAACTTTTAGCCCTAAATTTTGTGTTTGTTACGAATTTTAGATTTTAACGATTTTGAATGCGATTTTGAATGTGATTTTTAACGCTTTTTCAAGATTTTTTGTGTTTAGCATCTATTTTTTTCATAGTTGTTCTATCAAAATCTTGAGCTGTTGAGAATGCAATAAGTAATAAAGCAATAAGTATAAATAAATGCAATAAGTAATGAAGTAGTATTTTTTTGCGAAATTTACCTAAAATGTCAAAAATGTAGTTACCACTATTTTCGAATAGCAATTTCATAAAATATCTTAAATTCTTGCTTAAGACCGCTACCTTCTCGAGTAATATATCACCTAATAGGTTGAAATGAAAAAAACTTCTTTAAACACCATAAAGTAAGTTAACTGCGCAAGGCCTTTCGAAAGAACTTAGTCTTTCTTCGTCAGGCGCAAAAAAGACGTGCGTCCACAATGAATGTAGCGGCACGACTGAAGGGGAAAGCGGGAGGGAGAGGGAGCAAGCAGAAGGAACAGCCAATAGGAAAGAAGAAGACAACAGACAATCACGGAAGAGCATAAACAAAACTAGATAGACAATGAAGGAGAGGAAAGGAAGAAGGGGGGAAGGGAAATGGGAAAAAAGCGGGGTAAATTAAAAAATTAACTAAAAGGAGAGATTAAAAAGAAATAAAATGTACGCAAAAATATATAAATTAGTAATAATAATAAAAATAAAATAAAATAAAATAAAAATACATAAAAATAAAAAAAAAATAGTTTACAATTATAAATACACATGGATAAACCTGAAAAATTGTATACATAATATATATATAAAAATAATAATAATAATTAATTAAATAATAAACTTAATTATGAAGCAGTGCTGAAAAGATTCTTCCAGGCAACGGAGAGGGTTTTAGAATCAGATTTATCCTTAACAATAATATCACGATTAATATAAATAGCTAAATTTTCAAGAAAGTCTAATTCAGAGGAACTATTGGCATTAAAAATAATTTTAGCAGTTTGAAAATTGAAACTATGGCCGGAATCCCAAGAGTGTTTAGCAACAGAAGATTTAGAAATTTCTTGATTAATGACATACCGCGAGTGTTCTTTTAGGCGTTTTTCGAGATTTCTTTTAGTTTGACCAATATACGATAAATCACAGCCATTACAAGGAGCATTATAAATACCCCATTTTTGGAGGTCAGGGACAGGACATTTCATTGAAGGAAATTTTAATTTATTGACTGGTTTAAAGATAACGTTAAAATTGAAACGTCTTAAAACTTTAGCTAATTTAAAACATAAAGGAGGATAAAAAGGGAGGACGACCAAATTATCAAGTTTACTTTTATCAATATTAGAAAGAGTGGAATTGTTAGGGGGTCTATTGAATTTGCTCACAGCAGTATTAATGATAGAAGGATTGAAACCACGTTTTACAGCAACAGATTTTAAGTAATTGAATTCATTCTTAAGAGATGCAAAATCGGAACAAATTTTGAGAGCACGATAAACATAAGTATAAAAAACACCGATCTTTTGATTGACAGGATGATTTGAGAAAGCATGGGGTGGATTAGAGACAGAAAAAGGTTTTCTATAAACACAAGTTTTGAAAGAAGAATCACATTTGGTAACTAAAACATCAAGGAAAGGGAGTTTATTACAATTCTCTAACTCAAAAGTAAACTGAATATGAGGATCAATAGAAATGACAGTTTGAAGAATTGTAGAAATATCAAATGGATTATCCAATAGGACGAAAGTATCATCAACATAACGTATCCAACATTTAAAATTGATCAGATTTAATAATTTATCTTCAAAGTAATGCATATAAATATCACAAAGAATGGGAGATAAAGGATTACCCATACTTAAGCCTTCTAACTGTTTGAAAAATTTATTATCGAATTGAAAAGTAGTAAGAGTTAAGCAAATTTTAGTTAAATTAACATAATCTTTGACCTCAATATCCGAGAAATGAAATTCACGTAATGTTTTTGCGCCTGACGAAGAAAGACTAAGTTCTTTCGAAAGGCCTTGCGCAGTTAACTTACTTTATGGTGTTTAAAGGAGTTTTTTTCATTTCAATTGTGTATAACACCAGCTTCAATTTTATACCTAATAGGTTGTTTAACAGAGTATCGTTTTGATAAATTTTTTGAAGAAAAGAGTGCGCAGCTGGTGGCGAAAAATGGAACTAACAGAACGCGATTTGTTAAAATTTGGAAATGTAACAATGTGATTTATTTGAAATTTTAAAATGGTTTATAATACATGATAAAAAATGTAAACAAAGAATGGTTGACACATTTCACGGTGCGTGAAAGGAGGGGCGCGAACAAAATTAGGAAATTTAATAATGAGATCTGTTTTACACTTTAAGGTAGTTTATAACGCATGTTAAAATTTTTCAAGTACTGGCGATGCTCTGAAGAGACCGCTGCACGAAGTTATGTATGAAATTTTACACCTTGAAGGCCGATTTTCAGTTTTTTAAATTTAATTCATATGCGAATTTTCGTGGGTTTCGGGGCGATTTTTTCACATTAGCGAAAAGGAAAGCGGTTTCATTATTTCGACCTAAATTAGTGAATTTTGTTCTCTTTTCAATATAATTTATTTAGATTTCGTGCAACGATGTTTAGATATTTAGTGAATTATTTAATGCAAATTTTGCCGCTATTATTCGACATTTGTAAAAGGAATTTTGCTTAAAACTTTCAGGCTGATGTATTAAATTTTAGCTGTTAAGATTTATGAATTTCAGCTAATTTTAAGATGTCGGATTTTTGTCATTCATGCGATATTTCCAATTACAACGTTTTACCCTATTAGAGTAAATTTTCACCCCTGTCATTTTTTAATATTAGTGATTTTTAATGCACTTTTCAAAGCAATTTTTAGAAATTTTTCGAGTTTTATGGGGATTTTTCGATATTCGGAAGTAAAAATTGATTTCAAACTTTTAATCTAATATAATTTTAGAGATTTTTAACGCGATGTTTCAAGAATTGTGTTCCGTGTCGATTTTTTATTATCTATAAAGGATTTCCTTTTATTACGTGATCATCCTGTCGACCAATTTCGCCAAATTATATCAATCGTGAAACAAGCCCTATTATGCAAATAGATGTAATTTTCATGTTAAATAATGAAAGAAGAGATAATTTAGAAAAACATTAATACAAACACATATAAAAATAAGAAGTAAAAACCACTTGATGACGTAACAAACATATGTAACATGTTTAATGTCAAGTGAATATGGAATTCACTACCCGCCATTATTGTAGTTTAATCTTATGGTTTGACCCAGATAGTTTCTTGGTCAACCGGATAATCAAATAGTTCAGCTTTCAGATTAGAATATTTTATCTGTTTGATGAAATTCTGATCACTACGATTTAAAAAATAATTAGCGATATTTAGTGCATTTTTCAATGCGTTTTTAATGAACTTTTTAATTCAATTTAGGACTATTTTTTTCGATCCCCACCACAGTGGTGTTTTAATAATTAAAAAATTATTTTCGTTTCAAACTTTTAGCCTAATATAGTAAATTTCACCATTTACCTTTTTTTTTAATTTTGTCGATTTTCAATGTGATTTTTGATATATTTTGTAATTCATGTAAGAAAGAATGGTTGCTACGTTTTACACGACTAGAATACTTTTTTATTCACTGGATGTATTTACATTTAGCGATTTTTAATGAATTTTTCAATGGTTTTGTATTGGTTTTTCGAATTTCACGGCTATTTTTTTTAAAATTTCGAAAAGGAAATTAATTTCAAACATTTACACTTCATTTACGAATTTTGAAATTTAGTTATTTTTTAATGCAATTTTTAGCAATGTTTTCATTATTTCTCACACGCTTTGCGTCGATTTTTTCATTCGTGTTTAAGTTTTAATTCAGATTACACTATTTTACTCTATTAATGTAAATGTTGTTTTCCGCTATTTTTAAATTTGAAACGATTTGTAATGAATTTTTGAATACAAATTTTAGATGTTTTCGAGTCCACGGCGATTTTTTCACATTTGAAAAAGAAATTTTTAAATAATTTGTTGTTTAATGTAGTAAATTTTGATATCAATGATTCAGATTTTTTTGCGTATTTTCATAAAATGTTTAGCAAGTTTGTGTCGATATTTTTTTAACTAATGAAAGAGTTCAAATTTCAATGTTTTGTCCCATTATGGTAAATTATGTCCGCAGTAATTTAATATAGCCGACCCAGTGGCGTGGTTGGCAGAGGCAGCTGCTTCCACACCACTGATCCCTGGTTCGAGTCCAGCTAGCGGCATGGGTGTCGTGTTGTCCCTGTTATGTGTATTAAAATGTATGTACTGGTTTTTCTGTAATAATAAAGTGTTTTGTATTTGTTTCTGTGTTTTCTGGATCAATCGAGATAACAGCCATTGTAGCTATAGATCTCAAAGCACTGTTCACTCAAACTCAAATTTAATATAAATGTTTATCTTACTATGGCAAACTTTGTCCGGATTTTTGAATTTTACTAATTTTTAATCTGTTTTATAGTGATTTATCAAGTTCTGTAGCAGTTGTTGACATAGGTAAAAGAATTTCGGTTTCTAACTTTTAGCATAAATAGTACAATTTGTTCTCCACGCTTTTATGAATTTTGCCAATTTCTAATGCGATATGTAATGTAATTTTTAGTTAGTTTGGGGGATTTTAGGTGTTCCGTGTTGACTTTTCCTTATTCATGAACGATTTCCGATTACAATATTTTCGATTGAATACTAAATTTTTACAGCCATGACTTTTAAGTATTCAGCGATCTTTAAGTTTTCGATACGATTTTTAGCCATTTTTTTAATTTCCTTGGCGATTTTCTGCCATTCAGAAACTAATTTTGATATCAAACATTTTGTTTAATGTAGTTATGTTTCGACTGCAATGTTTTATTTCTTAATATGATTTTGGCGTTCCATGCCTACATTTTGTAATTTATGAATGATTTCGATCATAACCCCCCCCCCCCCCCGCACTGCCTTAATATTATTTTTTTAAGCATTGACTTCCAAATATTTAGCTATTTTTAATGCAATTTTCAATGTAATTTTTAGCCATTCTTCAAGTTCCGTGGCGATTTTTTTACATCCGGAAATCGATTTCGATTTCAAACTTTTTGGTTAATTTCTTGATTACAATATTTTATATTATAACAGTGAATTTTTACCCTAGGGATTTTTTTATGTTTTACGACTTTCATTGCAATTTTCAATGCAATTTTTGGGCTTTCTCAGTCTTTTTTTAATTTTAACATTTTTCAAAGGAATTCGATTTTAAATTTCTAGACTAATAAGAGTTTGGTTTTAAACTTTTATCCTTTACGGTAATTGTTTTGCTCTCTTATTTTGATCTACAGCAATTTTTAATGCAGTATGCTTTTTTTTTGAGTTTACGGCGATTTTTTTCAGATATGGAAAAGGAATTCGGTTTTTAATTTCTTCGCTAATATTAAAAATTTTCTCCTGTGCGATTAAAGATTTTTATTGCGATTTTTTAGCAGTTTTTTCGTATTTCAATGCTTTTTGCATTATCAAATTATTTAGATTCAAAACATTTATCCAATTAGAGTAAAGTTTGAGTTCCGTGATTTTTGAAAATTTTGCCATTTTTAAAACGATGTTTACGTTTCTTCGTGACCCGCTTCGATTTTTTAGAGGTTCATTTTTTGGCCGAATTTATTAAATTCTGATTAAGGACTTTTTTTTCAAATTTTGCATAAAACTAAGTTTTCTTTAGGAAGCGTAAATTTAGGAAGCGGCTGCGTAAATTTAGGGAGCGCCAAATTTATACTACAAACGTCATTTTTAGTCACATTTTCTGTCACAAGAAAAAGTTCAGGGTATGGGACGCCAAATTGAAACTGCCCCGAGCGCAGTTTTCTCTTCGCACACCACTCCCCCCCCCCGTTTCATATATTTTGCAGGTTGTATAAGGACATTTATAAATTCCAAATATAGCCCCTTGTCCTTTTAAAAGTACCTATCTGTTTCACAAAAGTACCAATTATAAGCATCCTTTAAAATTATCAAAATTTCCTTTCTACTAAAGGGGAACTTACTGTAATTTGTATCAAATCTATCTTCTGTTGTATGAACTTGAAAAAAATATATATATATACAAATGAAATTTATAATTTTCTTCTTTGGAACTTAGCTAAAACTTAAAAATAACATTAATTTATAAAAATTAAGAATTTGAAATCGTCATTTTTTTCAAGAATAATACTGTTAAAATTTACCAATAATCGTTGAAAAAATTAAATCCGATGTTTCGGAAGGAGGAGTTTATTTCAACGCATTACTATAATCCAATCACGAGAAAAAACTCAAGGAAATGAAGTGATTTCCTTACATTTGCGAAACTGCATCGGTGTTAACCAATCAAATTTTCAAAAGGGCGGAGAGTTCAGATTCTTGGCGCAGGCGGAGCGCATATAATTAAAACACATTTTTCGTTCCATATTTGATCAAAATCTTTCAAAATTTAGCTCAGACTAATTGCAGTAGAAATATGGAAAGCATATCATTGGAAAGCTTAAATACTAACATCCCGTGAAGTGTTTTTAATTTCTTTCGAATTCTGCTGAAATAGATTTTATAAGACTAAAAATGACACAACACCTCGAATTTCAGATATTCCAAAATTGAGAGGGTCCTCAGAATTAAACTACAACGAAAATTAGAAAAGTACAAACTAGGCCGGTAATAGAATGTCCTCAGCTATCCTGTGAAATAAAAATCATTTCAAAATATTGAAAATTAAGCGAGATATTTGAAAAGATTGCGCCCATATACTTACCATTTGCGATCGTCTTTTACTGCGTGACTAGTGTGTGCTCTTAAAAAGTTGACTCTGTCAAAGTTGTCCTCAAAAATCAGATAATAAATAAAGGGGCATTTTTCACTCAAATTATTTAATTGTGAAAAAGTTTATATATTTATATCAATTTTAAAATACATTTATTTCGTTCTTCAAACGCAATTCTAGTTAACTTTCAATTGAACATTTTTATGTACAGCACCAATGTATCATATATTGCAATACAAACCATACAATGCATACAAACGCTATATACAAGCATAAACTTCTGTATATATTAACTCTTATAAAGATTTGTTTTTTCCCTTTAAAAGTAAACATTAAATTTTAGAAACTTTGGAAAACCAGATATGTAGATGTCAATCTTGTGTCTTGAAAATGCATTGAATTTTTAACATTACCATCGGAATAAGTGGTTGAACACAGCACTGGCAGTGATTTCGAATTCTTTTGATATTCAAGAAAGTTACTTTTTGTAAAAAAGTATTATGGTATACTGTTACTCTATATTTTTTAATACTTTGATTAAAAGAAATTTCAGATACGGTTGTTAAATTAATTATCCGATTGTATGAAAAATAAGTGTTTAGATTTCATATTAAATGTTTAAATGGAAGTTTTATCAAATTTTAAATGCAGTAACTGATTTACGTTAAAACACAGAATTTTCCGTACAAAAGATAAACAATATAATGGTTGATAAGTTAACGAAAATTAAACCTGCAAATTCTTTCAAACATTAATTTGAAAATTTAAAAAGGATATTCATAAATTTTATTTTATTTATATTTAATGAAGTAAACAATTGAATTTTAGTTTTGCTCTCTTTATTTCATGTAAATGAGATTATATTTTTTAATAAAAAATTAAAACAAGTTTATTTCGCTCTACATATACAATTCTAGTTAATTTTGAATGGGACATTTTTATGTACAGCACAAATAAATCACGCATTACAAATTTCAAAAGTATTGCACTCACAATATCCAAATAAAGTTATGAATATATTAACTGTAATAAAGATATTTTAACTTCAGAGTCGAACTTTAAATGTAGAAACTTTGAGAAAACCAAATATGTAGATGTCCATCTTGTGTCTCGGAAATACATTGAGATTTTGACATTACATTTGGAATACGTATTTGAACATAGTACACGGAGTGATTTTCAATTCTTTTGATATTGAAAATAGTTGCTTTAAAAAATATTCCGTTATACTTTCACGCTGTATTTTTTTAAAACTTTGGTAACAAACTACGGATACAGTTTTTAAAATTAATGTCAGACTGTACAACAATTAATTCGCTGGATCTCATGTTAAATGCCTTAATGAAATAAAGTTTTATCAATTTTAAATGTAATAATTGATTTATGATAAAACACAGATATTTTCGAATAAAATATAAATAATCTAAGGGTTTATAAAACAATAAAAATTGAACCTAAAATTTCTTTTCAAAAATAAATTTGAAATTTTAATGTGATGTGTAAAAATTTTAATGAATTTGTAATTTGTGCAATAAAGAATTGACTTTTACTGCAAGTTTTTAGATCTTCCAACTTTATTTAACTTTAGATGAGATTATATTTTTATCCGAAATTTAAAATATGTTTATTTCGCATTTCAAATGAAATTCAAGTTATTTTTGAACTGGATAATTTTATATACTGCGGGATATGCAATGCAAATCTAAAGTGTATTCCAAACACAATATTCAAACAAAGTTCTGTATAGATTAACCCTGTAAAGATTTCTCTTTTTCCTTTAAAAGTGAACTTTAAAATTAAGAAGATTTGGTGAACCAGAAGTGTAGTTGTCAATCTTGTGTCTTAGAAATGCATTGAATTTCTAACATTACCATCGGAATAAATATTTGAACAGAACACTGGCAGTGATTTTGAACTGGTTTAACATTCAAGAAAGTTTCTTTTAAAAAAGTAATCCGTTATACGTTAACACCTTATTTTTAAACTCTGGTTAAGAGAAATTTTAGATACGTTTGGTGAATTTGAAGTTGGACTGTACAACAATTAATTCACTTGATCTAAACTTTAATGCTTAAATGAAATGAAGCTTTATAAATTTTTATATGTAATAAATGATTTATAATAAAACATAATTTTGCGCACAAAAGATAAATAATCTAATTTTTATAAGACAGTGAAGGTGGAGCCAGAAAATTCTTTTGGTAGACTTTCCTGAGACAGAGTGTCACTTTGATTTTCATTATATAGGGGAGAGAAGGGGGGCACCTTTGAACATTTTTTCAGAAAATCAATATATTTCTTACTTGAATTATATTTATTGAGTTTTAAATATTACATACTAAATGCAACGCATTTCTTCATCATATGAACCATAAATTAAATATTTTCCAATGAAATTAAATAAGTTGTGAGGATTTAAAAAAATGAAACATTTTCGTTCAAACCTGCAACATGTAGGGGTACCTTTGAAATAGCAGGGGGCACCATTTAAAAAAATAATAAAGTATGAAAATTTTGACAGTTTGGACTAAAAAGTTGCCTATGTTACAGAAATATAAAGTAATTTGAATAAAATAACTACATTTTTTTGAAATTACTATTTTTTTAGTATTTAACCATACTTAAATCCATCAAAGTTGATATGAAAACTCATTGTTGATAAAACACAAAGTGTCCCTCCATTTGTGTTCTTGGTTGTAAATTTTTTTACAATATCCTTGAAATACACAAATGTGAAAGCTGATGCTTCTGAAAAGCTGCATTTTTTTATTCGTTATTTTTTTTAAATCCCTTGTTTTGAAATTTCGTTTTATCCGTTACGGAAACCAGAAGTAATGTTTAGAAACTTTTTAAATCATGAATCATTATTTTGTATCCAGGATTCGCAATTATCCAATAATGAACTTAGATTTGAAACTTCCCACCACTGATACATATAAAGATTGGAACCTAGGTGTGCAGTATGCGGATTTTTAAGCAGCACATGTCCATTTTCATTGACATATTTAATTAAAATTTTTTCACATAAAAAATCAGAAATAATAATATTTAGATACATGAACAACTATTTACTTCATGATTTTAAGTGTTCTCTTTAAATTTACTTCAATTATTATTTATCACCAGTTTATTCAGTGTTTTTTCGCTGTTCAATGGTACCCCATCACATTGAGTTCAACATTAGAACGGTTTACTCAATTCGGCTGGAAAAATTGAATTAAAGAAAGCTTATAAACTAAAGCTAACATCTTTGTTTAAGCATTGAAGAATAAAATAAAATTTTACGGATAGAAGTTTGTATACAAAAATCTTGCAACTTCATATTCTTAAGTTTAGATTCAAGAGAGAGAAAAATAGATATCTTGTTTAGACAGTACTGTTCACACAAAATAGTACAGTTTTGTATAATTATTCCCTTGAAGCAGCAGTAATGTATTGCCATATACATTTTTTAAAAATAAATTATTTGAAGAAAAATATTTAGTGTGTTCGAAGGTGCCCCCAGTTCAAACGTGCCCCTCTCTCCCCTATATTCAATTCCATAGAGTCATTATAGTTAAAGCTGATATTTTGCATTATATTTGAGTTCCATTTATTACGAATTTGAGAAATAAAATATAAAACATAATAAATTGACAATCTGCTTTCAAGATATTTCTTTTTATCTAGCAGAGAGAATAACAAAAAACGTAATCAAAAGAGAGTCAAAGTACGTATCGTCACCTGCGAATTATAAAATTCTTATCGGTGTTTAATAAATAGATTTATCTGTATAGAAATGTTCTAATTGTATCTATGAAAGCATTTTTTCATCAAAATGATGTTATATATAATTTACATATGAAATTACAAGTATATTATGACATTGTTTTAATCCAGAAATGCCTTCATAGATACAAACACACTATCAAATTTGACACTATCAAAGTTAGTCTGAAACGTCAGATAAATGAAAGGGGAGATTATCTCGATTTCTATTCTTTTTTTTCACTCATTAATTGTCAAATTACCTTAATTATCAACCATTTTTATTACTACACATACATTTGTGACATCACAAGAGAGCATACTTTTAAAATACTGAACTTGGCCAATGCTCTTGAACAAAACTTTTCTTACACTAGTTTGAACTTTTAGTGGAATATTGATACATTTTAAGGATTTTGTAGTTTATGAAGTAAAGAGTTGAATTTTAGTTTTGCTCACTTTATTTTGCAGTGAATGAGATACAGATTATCAAATTTTAAATCAGTTTATCTCGTTCTTCAAATGCAATTCTAGTTAATTTTGAATTGGTCATTTTTTAATTACAGCACCAATAAATCAGACATTGCGAATTTTAAATGAATTCCAAACACTAAATACAAACATAAAGTTCTGTATTTATTAACTCTAATAAAAATTTTTGTTTTCCCTTAAAAGTGAATTTGAAAATTTAGAAGCTTTCTGAAACCAGACATGTGAATGTCAATCTTGTGTCTCGGAAATGAATTTTTAACATTGCCATAGGAATAAGTGGTTGAACTCAGCATAAGCAGAAATTTTGAATTCCTTTGACATTCAAGAAAGTTGTTTTTTAAGAATTATTTTGTCATACATTTACTCTATATATTTTCAAAGACTTGGTTAAGAGGAATTTTAGATACGTCTGTTAAACTTAACGTCGCGTCTGACGGTACAAAAAATAATTTACTGCATCGCTTGCAAAATATTTAAATGAAAGATAGTTTTATATTTTAAATGTAGTAGGGTAACATACCCAGTAATTGGCACATAAAGAATTTGTCTTTAAACTTACTTCAATTGTCATTACCAAGAAATAATATATTTACTTGCAAATATTTTTAAATCAAAGAATGCATATCTGTGGATCTATTTTGCACACTAAAAGCAAAAATTTTTTGAAGGAGTGTTTTTATAAAAGTATATTTATAAAAAGTTGCTGTAGTCACCAGTAATTGACACCTAGAGCACCAATGTATGAGACTTTGTGATCCAGTAACTGGCACATGTTTATATATGTAAAAAAAACTTTACTTTTTGCATTGGGTTTGGTCGCTTTAAATGAATTTCCTGTAGATGAAGATGCCATATTTCAGGTTTTTGAGAGTAAGAAATCAGCATATCAGTCTGAAATGCGAACACTTTAAAACAATACAATATATATTTTTATTAATACCCATTAATTATCATGCTATACCCAGTAATCGTTATATGAAGATTTAATGGATTCCAATTACTGATAATATTTCATATTTTCAAATAAAAACAACTGATAAACAAAATTAGTCTATAACTTTAAAAGTACCGCCAAAATAAGTGATTTAATCTCAAATCTTGCGATAACCTCATAATTGGAATAGGTCTGAATTACTTGGAACTGGCAAAATTGAAGAATCATTAATTGGCATCTAACATTAATTCATAAATCCAAATATTTGGGTCAAAAATACTTTTACATAATTAAAGTAACCCTTTTCAACTAAACAAAACTGTTGTCAATTAAAATTTAAAATACATTATAAATCAGATAGTAATTAATTGAAAAGCCTTTCTTAAGCCAGAAAAGAAGCATTTTCAACAAAAATGGCTAATTTAATACAAACCATAATTGTTTCTCTTTCCTAGGCATTATTGTCATCTAGTAGCGAAAATCAAAGTTATAATTTTTAAAGTAAATGAGCATATAACTGGTGTGTGGTCTTGCATTTTTAAAAGAGTGGATCTTATTTTAGGACATGTTTGTAGGATGTACCATACATTGGTGCATGCCAGTTACTGGGGATGTTACTCTAATTGATTTATGATAAAACACAAAATTTTGCGTATAAGATATAAGCAATCTAAAGGTTATGACAACTCAAAATGGTACCTGACGTTTTTTTAATTAATTTGAAATTTTTGCGGAATATTGATAAATTTTTAAAGGAATTTTCATTTACGAAATAAAGAATTTAATTTAATTCTACTCACTTTATTTAACTGCGAATGTCATTATATTTTTATTCGAAATTTAACATAATTTATTTCGTCCTTCAAATGTAATTCTAGTGAATTTTGAATTGGATATTTTTATGTAAAACACTAATAAATCACAACATGCAAATCTTAAATGTATTCCAAACACAATATTCGAATATAAACTTCTGTATTTATTAAATCTTATAGCGGTTTCTTTTTACCTTTTAAAAGTGAACTTTAAAAATCCCAAACTTTGGGAAACCAGATATGTGGATGTCAATCTTGTGTCTCGTAAATGCTTTGAATTTCTAACATTACCATTGGAATATTTAGTTGAACACAATACTGGCAGTGATTTTGAATTCTTTTGATATTCAAAAAAGCTGTTTTTTTTAAAATTATCCTGTATACGCTAACTCCGCATTTTTTTAAAACTTGGTTAAGAGAAATTTCAAATACAGTTGTTAAATTTAGCGTCGGATTATACGAAAAATAATTCTCCAGGTCTCATGTTAAATGTTTAAAGAAAAGAAAGTTTTAAGAAATTATAAATTTAGTAACTGATTTATGGTAAAACACAAAATTTTGCGTATAATAGTTGAACGCTCTAATGGTTGATACTACAATGAAAATGGAAACTGAAAATTCTTTTAGAACACTAATTTAAAATTTTAGGGGGATATTGATAAATTTTAATGAATTAGTAGCTTATGAAGTAAAGAATAGAATTTTAGTTTCGGTCCTTTTACTTATCTGGGAATGATATTACATTTTTATATCAGATAAGTTTGTTTTGCTATTCATATGCAATTCTAGTGAATTTTGAATTGGACATATTTATGTACAGCACAAATAAATCACACGCTGCAAACATCAAATGTACTCCAAACACAATATCCAAACAAAGTGCTGTATACATTAACTCTTATAAAGATTTAATTTTTGTGAATTTCAAAATTTAGAATATCTGGGAAACCAGATGTGTAGTTGACAATCTTGCATCTTGGAAATGCATTGAATTTTTAAAATTACTCTCGGAATTAGGGATTGAACACAACATAGACAATGATTTTGAATTCTTTTGACATTCAAGAAAGTTGATTTTTTAAAAAATATTCTATGAAAAGCTCACTTTTTTAAACTTTGGTTAGAAAAAATTTTAGATACGGTTGAAATAAAAAATAATAATACATTGACAGTACGGTTTCAAGACATTTCTATTTATCTAGCATGGATAATTAAAAAACATAGTCAAAGGAGTCAAAAGTTTCCTTAATAGAAATCTCGAGAAGTTGATACTATCAAAGATGTCCTCAAAATTTAGATAAAAGAAGAGGAGACTTTCTAGATTTGTCTTATTTTATTTTTTTTTCACTAATTCTGAAATAACCATCTCTCACTTTCAGCCATTTTTATTACTATTTTATTTTAGATTTGTTATATCACAAGAAAGTGCATTTTTCAAGTACTGAACTTGACCAGTGCTCCTGAACAATACTTTTGAACATTTTAATTTGAACATTTAGTGGAATATTCATAAATATTAATGAATTTGTAATTTATGAAGTGAAGAATTTAATTTTAGTTTCGTTCATTTCGTTCAACATTGAATAAGATTATATATTTATAACAAACTTAAAATATGCTTATTTCGCTCTTCAAATGCAACTCTAGTTAATTTTGAATTTGATATTTTTATGTATAGCACTAATAAATCATACATTACAAATCTCGAGTGTATTCCAAACACAATATACAAACAAAGTTCTGTATACATAAACTCTTATAAAGAATTATTTTTTCTCTTTAAAAGTAAGCTTTAAAACCTAGAAGATTTGGAAAACCAGAAATGCAGATGTCAAACTTGTGTCTCGGAAATGCATTGAATTTTTAAGATTACCACTGAAGTAAGAAAGTTGAGTTTAAAAAAAAAAGTTTTCTATCATACGATCACTCTGTACTTTTTAAACTTAAGTAAAGAGGAAATTCCAATATGATTGTTAAATTTAATGTTGGACTGTACGAAAAGTAAGTTCTTTATTCTCATGTTAAATATTGAAATGAAAGAAAGTTTTATCTATTTATTATGTAGTAACTAATTTATAACAAAACACACTATTATTACCGTATAAAAGTAAATGAGTCTAAGGGTTCATAAGACAATGAAAATGGAACGTGAAAATTCTTTTCAATCACTAACTTGAAATTTTAATGGAATATTGATAAATTTAAATGAATTTATAATTTATGAAGTAAAGAGTTTAATTTTATTTTCGGTCACATGATTTAGTTGTGAATGCGATTACATTTATATCAAATTTAAACTAAGTGTATTTCGTTCTTCAAATTCAATTTTAGTTAACTCTGAATTGGACATTTATATGCACAGCACCAATAAATCATACGTTGCAAATCTCTATTATATTCCAAACTCAATATCCAAACATAAAGTTCTGTATATATGATCTCTTATAAGGATTACTTTTTCCTTGTAAAAGTGAATTTTAAAATATAGATTTGAGAAACCAGATATGTAGATGTCAATCTTGTGTCTTGGAAATTCGTTGAATTTTTAATATTACTATCGGAATAAATGGCTGAACACAACACTGGCAGATATTTTGAATTCTTTTAACATTCAAGAAAATTGTTTTTTTTTAAAATCACTGGATTGCACGTTAAATGTTTCAATGAAAGCAAGTTTTATCAATTTTTAAATGTAGCAACTGATTTATGATAAAACGCAAGATTTTGCATATAAAGGTAAAACAATTTAAGGGTATTTAAGATAATGAATATGAAACCTGAAAATTATTTTGAAAGATTAATCTGAAATTTTAGTGGATTATTCATAAGTTAAAATGAATTTTTAATTTATGAAGTAATTTATGAAGTAATTTAATTTTCGCTCACATTATTCAATTGTGAATGAGATTATATTTTTATATCAAATTTAAATACGTGTATTTCGTTCTTCAAATTTAAGTCTAGTTAATTCTGAATTGGACTTTTTTATATACAGCACCAATAAATCAGTCATTTCAAATCTTAAATGTTTCCCAAACACAAAGTTCTGCATATATTAACTCTTATAAAGATTTTTTCCCTTAAAAATGAACTTTAAAATTTAGAAGGTTTGGGAAACCAGATATGTAGATGTCAATCATTTGCCTTGGAAATGCATTGAATTTTTAACATTCTCATCGGAATAAGTGGTTGAACACAGCACTGGTAGTGATTTTGAATTCGTTTGATATTCAATAAAGTTGCTTTTTTTAAGTATTCTGTCATACACTCAGTCTGTATTCTTTTTTTTAAACTTTGGTTAGGAGGAATTTCAGACGCGTTTGTTAAATTTAATGTGGAATTGTACGTAAAATAATCCAATTGATCTTATGTTAAAGGATTAAATGTAAGAAAGTTATCAATTTTTAAAATTAGTTACAGATTTGTGATAGGATACAAAATTTTACGTATAAAAGTAAATAATCTAAGGGTTATTAAGGCAATGAATATTGAACCTGAAAACTCTTTTAGAGACTTTCCTACGTCTTTTAAGTATACTTTTAATTTTCCCTTATATGTATTCAATTTCATACGAGTCGTTATAAATTAAAGCTTGTAATTTGCATTCTATTTAAAATGAATTTGATTTGAAAATTTAAAAAAATATATTAATTTACAGTTTAGTTTTCTACTTATCTGCCTGGGAGAGTCAATTTTTAGCACCAACATTAAATCAAGTACAATAAATTTATTACTCGTAATTGCCTTGTATATTAAAACTGCTGCTTAAATTATAATTAAACCCTTAAGCGGTAACCATGGGTCACTAGTGCCTCGGTCAAATTTTCTTTCCTTGCTAGCTTAGAGGAGAGAGTGGGGAGTGGGACTAAACTACCCTGAAAAAAATAGTACACTAGTAGGCTATTAGCTCCCGAAACGCCGATGTTTTAGGGCGTTCACAGCCGACGTAAGAGCCAGTCAAAATTTCGAAAAGGCACGAGTGACCCAGTGTTACCATTTACGTTGACGAAAAGTGTAAGGTAAGAAAAAATTTTTTTGGTTAGGAATTTATGTTTTTTTCATAAAAAATCGATACATTACACTCACTTGGGTTTCCGAACCTTACTTTTTATGCAAACACGTGTTTATGAAATTGTTTGATGTGATTGCAGTTTGCTCTCCTTCTTGGTTTCCTTCGATTGTTTATAAATGATGATATCAGTGTTGCTGTAATTTTTCATTATTATATTTTTTAAAATTAAATAAAGTTTGATAATTAACATCATTTTCATAAATAAAATTGATTAAAAACTAATAAAATTTCTATTTCATTGTAAATTGTACCTATTTGTAAGTTAAAAAAACGTCATTTTTATGCTCAAAACTTAAACGTTTTGTTTAATTTATAACGACTATTTTTATTGTTTTTTGAAAGTACCATTTTTGTTCTTCAATTTCCCGTTTGAAACAGCAAAAAATGTCAATTCTATCCAAAGTTATGATTTTTTAAAGAAAATGTGTATTTTTCACATTTTTATTTGTTTGTTTAAACATATTGTTTAAACAAATTATTAAATCAGCAATATTGTGACTGATTCTTGTTCAAGGGTAGTTGATGTAATATCATGAATTTTTTTAGAATTTTTAAAGCACTTTAAACCATTTTTTACAGCGCTAAGCACGAGTGAATCATGATTACCGTTTAAAGGTGCCGAAAAACACGTTACCGTTTAAAGGTTCAGAAATGAATAAATAAAGATGAATAAAATGGATCCTTAAAATGAAGAAGAATAAAATATTATTCAAGAGCAGCGATGAAAAAATATATACTTTATGAATCTTTAAATTTATATTAGATCAAAATTACACATAATAACATCAGTGTTATTTACATTATTTTTTTCAGTTAAAAATATTTTTCTAAATGCAGAAATAAAGGTATACTACAAAATTTTACATTAAAAAATCTATAACTAAATAGTACTTTAAAAATGTTACTATATATTGATAATTTAAGTAATTTTATCTTCAAAATATAAGAATTTGTATTCAATGCGACAAAGCTGAGGTTCTTTTTTTCATTTTTTTTCTACAATTGATGCGTTATTTTTATGAAAAAAAAAATAACAGAAAATTTTCTCATAATTTGTTTTCAACGGTTTTCTTCAACATTGATTAAATTTATTTTGTTCCACCGACCTATGTTATGCATAAAATGTAATTATATTTTTTTTTTTCGTATTTACCAATTCTCAAATCGTTTCTTCACCTGTTTATACAGAAAAATGTTTACGTTCACTAATTTAGACAAATTTCGAATTCAATTTACAGTACTATTCAAGGTACAAGCTCGAAATAAGTATCCATAAACATGAAATTATCTATTAAAAGGATTTCGAAGAGAAAACATTAGTTATTCATAAATTCTATGAAAACTTATCTTTGGGAGCATTTCTGGAGAGCTCGTGCACTTATAACTCAAAATCGTGAAAGAAATCTGGAGCAAATAGTATTCAATTCAACATAGCTTCTTTAAAAAGGAGATTATCATGCTCCGAATGTTAAGAGATTTAGGATATAAATGAAATACAACATAAGCACTAACGTGTTTGATAAATGAAACTAAGTATTTTTCCATAGAATTTTCATACTCTTTAAGGTAGTTAAGTTTTAATAGTGAATTGTGCAGTTGTGCTTAATTATTTAACCATTTTAGGTAGGGTGTATAGTACATGTGTTTTAACCTCCTTAGCCCTGATGTCACCTGCTGATGACACTAAAGAACACCATTTAAAATAGATTAACTGCTTTTAGAATTGTTAAAATTATTTCTAGACTTTTTTAATGTGTGGACATCATAAGCATCCATATATAGATTGATATATCTTTGAATTTATTTTAAAGTAATTTTAATCTGGATTTTGTTGTCTGTCGTAGTGTATGGCTCAGGACTGAGGAGGTTAATTGAGTATTATGTTGTTTTAACAAATGCCTTTTTTAACTAGTTGATTTTAGTAATGTTAATCACAAGGTATATGTTAAGTAACTCAAATCAATGGACTGTGACAATTTTTAAAAAATATAATTCGTCGAATTAATAATTATAAACTTTTTTTTTATTTAACAATAAAAGTATTCTTACGGAGCTCACCATAGAGACAACCGTTCCAAACAAAAACAAACATCAACAAATTTAAGTTCTTTGCAAGTTCGATAAAACAAAAACTAGGGTTACAATGATTACTAGGATTATTGCCAAGCAACAATAGATGCCATGATGACGCCACGATACCGGCCACCTCAGAAATATTTATTTCAGCAACATATATTTGACAAGGTCCTTAATTGTAACAATATAATTTTAACATTAAAATTCCAATGATAAATATAAGTTTCAGTTCAAAAAAACAATATAGAGTTAATTAAATTCAAACATCAAATAATATCAAGCTACAAAGTTACTAAAAAAAATTTCAAATATAAATGCAGAAAAATAGATCTACTGATTTTTATAATCTGGATATCTTTAATTTGATTTACGAAGTTACACCAATCAGTAGCAATAGGTTCTGGAATGTTCTCGTCCCTTCCAATTTTAGAAAGGCACATTTTTTGAAGAAAACATTTGGCTTTGCAAATAATAGGGTGAAATGAGTCCCAGAGAGTTATGCAATTTTGCAATGACAGAAGGAATGTCTTTTTGCATAGAATTCTTGTTTTCCCACCGAAACTCTAAACACGAATTGATCTTTACTAGATTGCCTAGCCATACCCAATGCTTTAACTGAGGTTTCAACTTTAGAGGAAAATGAGACATCTTCAACTTCGTTACAGTTTAGAAGCTCATTTAAATTTCACTATGTAAGGACATTCCACATGATCTAAATATATTAACTAATTTTTTAATTCAATAGCTGATTCATAATCAGTGGATCCAGTAACTATGTCATCCATAGAATTATCAGATAAAATAGCTTCGCAGCTAATGAAAATATCTTTTGTATCCATTGCTAGTTGTTTAAAGTATCTAATTGTTATAAAGAGGGCACATTTTGAACCATAGGTGATCGTATTCGTTTTGAATGCAACAGTTGAATTATTTTCATGTTGTTTCCAAAGAATACGTAAGAGATTTCTTTGTGAAGCATCTATTAATATCTGGCGAAACATTTTTGTTATCTGCAGTCAATGCGACCCTATGTTTTCTGAATCTAATCAAAATATCAAAAAAGATCTTTTACTTTACCGGAAAGCAATATGTTATTCAAACTTATTCCAGTAGTGGTAGGAGCAGTTAAACACCATCATTAATTTTGGAGAGGATTTATCCGGTTTAAAAATGCCATGATGAGGCATGTAATAAACTGAATTAGAGTTTTCGACTGGTAATGATTTAAATTTCTCCATGTGGCTTAAATATCCATATTCATTTAAAGATTCACAATAAAGTTGTTTCATTTCTAAATTGTTTTCCAATCTTTTTACAGTTTGACGTAAACGTTTTTCGGCTAGTGATCTCGAATTTCCCAAGATATTTAATTGTTCTATTTTAATAGGCATTTCTACGATAGATCTTCCGGTTTCATCGCGCTTATGCGTTTTTTGAAAATGAGTTTCACGAAACTCTTTTTCTTTACTTACAAGACGATCAGGTGAATTATTTTCTAACTGCCAGAAATTTTGAATAATTAAATGTCAGAGCCCAAAATGCCGAGTTAAATGTCAACCCTCAAAAGGACTTACAAGGAAGGTCTCCATACGGGCATACTCAGAAAAATCTGGAAAAATTACAGAATGTTCTTCTCATATAGTTATACATGTTTATTAAAAAAATTTCGGCGGACCCTCCTTATAACGTCCGTAAAAAAATAATAAAAAATTCGTTTATTTGGCGATTTATCTCCGGTTGGCGAAAAAACGAAATTTTGAAAAATACGCTTTTACGCTCCGAATACTTTTTAAAGAAAAAACTTTCTATGTTCAATTTATTTAAATAAGTTTAGTTTAAGTAATTTTAGTTTTGCATTTTTACTTTAAGTGTAATTTTGTCATATACGTTTATATGTACTTATAACAAAATGAAATTAATATATTTTATCATTTAAAACACAATTTAAATTGATTAAAATTATTCCAAATTGAAAAATACACTGTGAAAAATCTGCTGCATTTTGTTGCAACGCACTCCCTTGCTTGTATAGAAAACGGCTACTTGGCCGTGAAATGGAGCTTTCTCATTGGTTGGAATAGAGATATTATATACAAGCGATGGAGTGCGTTGCAACAAAATGCAGCAGAATTTTAACAGTGTATGACACGGTCAATTCACAGTGCTATGGAGCATTCTCATTGGTCAGAAGAGAGATATTCTATAAAAGTAGTGGAGTGACGTTGCAGTAAATGCTGCAGATTTTTAACAGTGAAGTCAATTAAAATCAATTTTCAGATTCGTTAAAATCGTCTGCTTTTGGCAAGGAAATGCACTGCTCGCCAAATCCCGCGTCGCTTTCAGCTTTTCACGCCAATTATTCCAAACTATTTTATTTTTTTACATATCTAATAATGTAATTCCGCCTCTAATTTTCACTGATCCTTTATTACCTACATGAGTAGTTTAATTCGTATTTTTTTTCAAAAAATTCTGAGTATGCCTCCAATGGAGACCTTCCTTGTTAGAATTGTTTATTGAAAAAGAACCAGTAGCCACTAATCCAGATACCAAATTTCGAAACATTATATTTGGCGAGGCACGAGTTTTTCCTTCTTTTATTATTTCATAAGTGTTCAGCTCCTATAATTAAATGGATTTTTCCTTGTGATATGTGTACTTTTTAAAGTGTGTCTTGAAACGTTGAAAGTGCGACTGATAATGTATTTGCCAAAGTGTGAAAGTATGATTGGAAACGTGTTAGAAAAAGTTTTTTCTAAATTGAGTTTGAAAAAATGTGCTTTATAAAATGTGTCTTGGAACGTTTTTTTAAAAATTGAGACAAAGTGTGATTGCGAAAGTGTGTTTAAAAGTGTGAATGAATATATATGCAAGTGCAGTTGGGAAATTTCGTTTGAAAATGCGATTGGAAAAGTGTTTTTGAAAGTGCGATTGGAAAAGTGTTTTTGAAAGTGCAATTGGAAAAGTGTCTTTGAAAGTGCGATTGGAAAAGTGTCTTTGAAAGTGCGATTGGAAAAGTGTCTTTGAAAGTGCGATTGGAAAAGTGTGTTTAAAAGTGCGATTGGACAAGTGTGTTTAAAAGTGTGATTAAGAAAATTTGTTTCAAAGTGCGATTAAGAAAATTCAAAATGTGATTGGGAAAGTGTTTGAAAGCGACTGGAAAAATTTGTTTGAAAGTGCGATTGGAAAAGTTTGTTTGAAGGTATGATTGGGAAATTGTGTTGGAAGGTTTGATTTTGAAATTGTGTTTGAATGTACGATTGAAAAATGTGAATGTTTACTTCGGAAAGTGAAAGTGTAGTTTTGAAATCATGTTAGAAAGTACATTTGAGAAAGTGTTTCAAAGTGTGATAGGAAAAGTGTTTGGAAATATTTGTTCTAAAATGTGTTTGAAAAAAGTTTGTTCTACAGTGAGTTCGGGAATGTGCTTGGTAAATTTTGTATTTGTTTGCAATTTCGAATGAAAATGTAATTGCAAAAATGTATTTGAAAGTGTGAATGGAAAAGTTTAATTGAAAGTGTGTTGAATGGGCGATTGGGAAAGTTTGAAATTACGATTGGGAAACTGTGTTTGAAACTTGATTGGAAAACTGAAAGTGTGTCTGGAAATTGCCTTTGAAAGTGTGGTTCGGGATGTGAGTTTAAAAATGTGATTGAGAATGTGAATTTGAGATTCGGAATTTTTTTTTTTTTGAAATTGTGATTGGGATAGTGTACGAAAGTGTGATTGGGAAAAAAGTTTAAAAGCATGATTGGGTAAGAGTTTGTTTTAAAGTGTTTTTGTTAAATTGCATCTTGAAAAGTTGTTTGAAAGTGAAACTAAAAGTTATTGTGAAAGCGCGTCTAAAGTATGATTGAAAAATTGGGAAAGTTAACTTGAAAGTGTAATTGGGAAAGCTTGTTTGAAAACGTGATTGGGAGTGTTTGAAAGTGTCATTTGGAATATTTGTTTGAAAGGGCGATTGTAAAAGTGTAAAAGCCTAATAGAAATTTTTTTTTTGAATTTATGATAGGAAATTTGTGACAGTTTGGTAGGAGATTTGTTTGAAAAATTTATTGTGAAAATATGTGGTTTGAAAAACGTTTAATGCGTTTAAGGCGAGATAGGAAGTGTTTGAATGTGAGAATGAAAAAGTGTGTTTTAAAGTGGTATGTTAATTATTTTTGAAAATGTGATAAAAAATATATTTGATAACGTGATAAAAAGATATATTTGAAAGTGTGATAGAATTATTGTGTTTTAAATTGTAGTTAGCAAAGTGTTTGAAGCGTTAGTGGGAAAGTTATTAAATTGTTTGAATGAATGATTGGGTAATTCATTTAATGTGTTGTTGGGAAAGAGTTTAAAAACTTGATTTTCAAAGGAGTTCAAAAATGTGATTGAGAAAGTTTGAAAGTATGCTTGGAAAACTTTGTTCTAAAGTGTGTTTCGGAAAGCGTATTTGAAAATTTTTTTAAATTGCAACTGAAAATGCGATTGGAAAAATTGTTTGAAAGTGCGATAGGTAAAGTTCTTTGAAAGTGAGATTGGAAAAAATGTAGAAAAGTGTGATTGGAAAGGTATTTGAAATCGTCATTTTAAATGTGTTTGACAATGTAGTGGAAAATGTTTGGTTTACACTATCTACCAATAAGTGTTTGAAAATTTTCGGTTTTTGACATTTTCTTAAATATTAAAAAATATACTTGTCGGATTTTTCTGAAACTTCAGGATTATGAAGATTATGTATGACCTCATATTTATCAACATCAATTTGATAAGCAGGGCAAAAGCAGAGCCGACAAAAAATTAAAGAATAACAGAAATATTTGGGATCACCCTGTACATGAAAATGCACGAAACGATTTATCGCTGCAGAATACAAATATGTAGATACTGCACAACATGTACACTGATTTTTGTAAGAATAGCATGTATATTCATGGAGAAAGAGTGATTTAAAAAAAAAAAATCTGGTATGTTTTTTGTTAAATCATGGAGGGTTTTTGACCAAATTTAACGCAAATTTCAGAAATATTGGCAAAATCTATTAGACAAAATACAGCGCAATTGGAATATAAATTTATGAAATATTTTATGAAATATGAGTAGTTTTATGAAATAATTTTTATCTGCCGCATGTGCGAACAATAAAAATGATTCTTTTACACCATTTAATAGTCAATTCTATAAAGTAACTTATAAAAAAAATTCATACAAATATCATGAATATTCAAAAAGATGTTATTATAAGTAAGCTGTTTTTATATTGCTCTCTAAAAACGGCTGAATTATAAGGGATTCTCCAAAAATTGACATTTTTTATTAACTGACTTTTAGGAAAAAATTGGTACTATTTAATAATTACAATATCTAATACAATATTGCTGGTAATAAGTATCTTGACACCTGTGATAGAAAAGGATTCTTTTATTCTTTTCTATCACAGATTTCAAGATACTTATTAACAGAAATATTGTGTTAGATATTGTATACATTAAATACTAATTTTTTCCTAAAAGTCAGTTAATAAAAAATGTTAATTTGTGGAGAATCCCTTATAATTCAGCCGTTTTTAGAGAGCAATGTAAAAACAGCTTACTTAAAATAATGATATCTTTTTGAATTTTCATGATATTTGATTGGATTTTTTTTTATACGTTACTCCATAGAATTGACTATTAAATGATGTAAAAGAATAGTTTTAATCGTTCGCGTATGAGCAGATAAAAGGTTTTTCATAAAACTACTCATATTTCATAAAATATTTAATATATTTATATTGCAATTGCGCTATATTTTTGCTAATAGATTTTGTCAATATTTCTGAAATTTGCGTTAAATTTGGTTAAAACCCTGCATGATATAAACAAAAAAATACCAGAATTTTTGAATTTTTTTTTTAAATCACTCTTTTTCCATGAATATGCATGCTATTCTTACAAAAATAAGTGTACATGTTGTACAGTATCCACATATTTGTATTCTGCAGCGATAAATCGTTTCGTGCATTTTCATGTACAGGGTGATCCCAAATATTTCTGTTATTCTTTGATTTTTTGTCGGCCCCATAATTGCCCTGCTTATCAAATGGATGTTGATAAACATGAGGTCATACATAATCTTCATAATCTGAAGTTTCAGAAGAATCCGACAAGTATATTTTTAAATATTTGAGAAAATGTCAAAAATCGAAATTTTTCAAAACTTATTGGTAGATAGTGTATAATAAAATGTGTTTGTAAGTTGGTGTGTCTTGGAAATTTATTTTAAAATGTGACTGAAAGAGTGATTGCGAATGTGTGTTTAAGGTTGGATTGCGAAAGTATGATTGAAAAAAATGATTTAAAGTACAATTGAAAAAGTTTTTTAACGTGTTATTTGAAGTGTTATTGGAAGTGTTTGAAAGTGTAATTTTGAAAGTGTTTTAAAGTTGGATTGGGAATGCGTGTTAATAAAAGCTTGAAAAAACGCTTAAATGTGTAATTGGAATGAGTGTTTCGGAAGGTATGTGGGAAAGTTGTTTGAAATTGTGAATTAATGTGTGATTGAAAATATGTTTGAAAGCGTTTTGGGAAATTCTTCGGGAGAGAGTTTGTGAAAGTTTTTTGAATTAGTGTTTGGGAAATTAATTTTATGGTGTGTTACAAAGTGTGCATGGGAAAGTGTGTGAAAAGCTGATTAGAAAAGTGTGTTGGAAAATGTGATTAGGAAAGTGTTTCTAATTGTGATTGGAAAAATGAAAGCGTGATTGGGGATTTTAAGGTGTGTTTGGGAATGTTTGTTTAAAAGTGTGTTTGGGAAAGTGTTTAAAAATGTGTCTATAAAAGTATGTTTCAAAGTGTGATCGAAAAAGTGAAAATGTAACTAGAATGGAGCTTGAATGTGTGGAACGGAAAGAATTTCAAAGTGTGATTAGAAACGTATAACATGAAAGTGGGATTGCGAAAGTTTATTTCAATGTGCGATTGAAAATCTGTATGAAAGTATTTGAGAAAATGTTTGATAGTGTGATTGAGAAAGTGTTTGTCAAAGTTTGTTCTAAAGTGTGTTTGGAAAAATGTGCTTATTAAAGTGTATCTTGCTTTGTTTTATAGTGCATCTGAAAGTGTCATTGCGAAAGGGTAATTGAAAGTGTCATATTTGTGTTTAAAAATGTGTTTGAAAATGTGATTGTGGAACTTTGACAATATTTGAGAAAGCTTGTTTGATAATGGGATTGGAAAATTGGGTTTTTAAGTTAGATAGGAAGAATGTAAATAAATAACCGATAAAGTGTGAATGTGAGATAGGAAAATTTTCTATTAATGTGGGATAGGAAGAGTGTGTGGGGATTGAAAAAGTGCGATAGGAATTTTTTTAAAAGTGTTATAGGGAAAATGTGTAAGTAAGACTTGAAAAGAGAAAGTATGATTGGGAAAATGCGCTTATCAAAGTGTCTTAGAAAATTGTTTGAAAATGCGACTGAAGGTGTGATTGGCAAAATGTGTTTGAAAGGGCGACTAGAAAAGTAAACAGTAACTAAAAAGTGTGCTTGAAAGTTTGTTTGCGAAAGTGTGTTTAATGTGTAATTGCGAAAGTGTGTTTGAGATTACGATTGTGAGTGTTATTAGGAGTGCTAAAGTGTAGACGGAAAGTGTGTAAAGTGTATTTGAGTGCAGTTGGAAAAGTGCGTTTCAAAGTAAGATTGCAAGGAGTGTTTCAAGTGATAGAAAAAGCGATATTGCAAAAGTGGTTGAAAGTGTATTTGCGAAAGTGTTATAAAATGTGATTGCGAAATTTCATTTTAAATGCGATTACGAAATAATATTTTAAAATGTGTTTGCGAATATGGGCTATAAAGTGCGATTGCCATTTTGTAATTGGGAAAGTGCGATGGAAAGTGCATCTGAAATTATGATTGAAAAAGCATGAGCGATTGGGAAGTATGTATAAAAGTAAAATGCGTGATGTCTCTTCAAAGTCAGATAAGAAAAGTCTGTTTGAAAGTGTGGTTAGAAATGTGTTTAAATGTGGAAATGGGAAAGTATGAATGGAAAAGTAAAACTGTTATTGGGACAGAATTGAAGATGTTAAATTGCGTTTTCCAATGTGTGTTTGAAAGTGTGATTGTAGAATTATTGTGCAAGTGTGATTGCGAAAGTGTTTGAAAATGAGAGTGGAAAATTGTGTTTAGACAGAGTGAAAATGTGTGTTTGAAAGTGAGATTGAAAAGATGTGTTTTATAGTGCGTTAGTAATTGTGATCGTAAAAGTGTTTCGAATAGTTTGTTCTAAAAGAGTGTTTAGAAAATTGTGCTTGGTAATGTGCGTCTTGAATAGTTGTTTGAAAGTGCGACGGAATGTGCAATTTTGCAAGTGAGTTTCAAAGTTTGATTGGAAAGTATGCTTTAAAAATTATTTGAAAAATGTGTTTTAAAGGGTGATTAGGAAAGTGCGAACGTGTGATTGGGATTTTGTGTTCGAAATGTGATTATGAAAAATGTTTATAAATGCGATTAGGAAAGTGTGTTTAAATGTGAAAATGGTAATGTGTTAGAATGCGAGATAAGAAATTTGTATTTTATAGTGCATTTGAAAGTTAGATATGTAAAGTGTGTTAGAAAGAATATGTTTGAAAGTGTGGTTAAATGTATTTAAAAGTGTTATTCGTAAAATATGAAAGTGTGATTGGAAAAGTGAGATTGGAAAATGTGATGTGAAATGTATGTTTGAAAGGATGATTGGAAAGTATGTTTAAAAAAAGATAGGAAAAGTGTGATTGAAAAAATGAGTTTGAAAAAAGTGATTAAGAAAGTGTGATTGAACGTGATATTGGGATTTTGTGTTTGAAATATGATTGGGAAAATGTAAGTGCAATTCGGAAAGTATTTAAATGTGAGAATGGAAAAGTGTTAGAATGTGAGATAAGAAACAGTGTGCATTATAGTGCCTTTTAAAGTTTCATTTGTAAAGTGTGTTAGAAAGAATGTGTTTGAATGTGTGGTTTAAAAAGTGTGCAAATGTGTTATTGGTAAAAATTGAAAGTGTTATTGGTAAAATATGAAAGTGTGAAGTGAAGTGAAAGCGGGATTGGGAAAGTGCGTTTAGAAAAGTTTGTTGTAAAGTGTGTTTGGGACAGTCCATTTGTTTAAGAATGTCTTGGGAAAATGTATGAATATTGCGAATGAAAGCTCGGTTGTGGAAGAGTGTTTAAAAGTGTGATTGGGTAAGTATTAAGGAAAGCTGATTGCAAAAATTGCTTGAAAGTGCGCTTGAAATGTGTGTTTGAAAACGTGATTACAAAAGTGTTTCTAAATGCGATCGAAAAAGTGGAAGTGTGATTGGGAATTTGAAAGTATTATTGGGAAATTTTTTAAAGTATGATTGGGAAAGTGTTTGGAAAAGTTCTTTCTAAAGTGCTTTGAGAAGTGCGATTGGTAAATATTGTCTATCAAATTTGAATGTGCAACAAACTGATTGCGAAAGTAATTTAAAGTGTGATTGCAAAAGTACTTGAAATTGTGATTGCTAAAGTGTGTTTGAAAGTGCGATTGTTAAGGTGCGATCGGGAAAGTTTTTGAAAGTTCAATTGCGAAAATGTTTGAAAGCGTGTGAAAATCTGATTGCGAAAGTGTGATTCAGTAAATGAGATGGGAAAAGTGTGTTTGGAGGAGTGATTGGAAAAGTATGTTTGAAAGTGTGATTGGTAAAGTGTGTTTGAAAGTCTGATTGGTAAAGTGTATTTGAATGTGTCATTGGTAAAGTGTGTTTGGTAAAGTGTGTTTGAAAGTGTGTTTCACAGTGTGATTGGTAAAGTGTGTTTGAAAGTTTGATTGGAACAATGTTTACATGGATGAAGGTATTACGTACATCCTCATCTAAATAGGTTAAGGATAATACGTGTAAACATGAATTAAATTTTTTTAAAATTTTAAATGAAAAATGTTTTTACATTTTTTTTCTAAAATTTAAGATATGTTTTACATTTGTTTTATAAGTCATAGGCCAGAGATCAGTCTTAACATTGTTTGATGGGGTGGGTGTCTTGATGTTGCAAAAGAGGAATGAGTTATACTTTAAATCTGAAAGATCACAGTAAAAATAAAAATGCCATCGTTAACATAACGTCATCTTGACTCAAATGACTGTGTTTGGATAATGTGTCATTGTGCCATTATATTAGACGAGGAGGTTGCAGCAAAGACAATTACCTCATTGAGTTTACGAACGAATTTTTAGGATGAATTTTATATCGATTCGCATATTGAAACGCAATTTGTCTGCTTGGTGGTATCTAATAATCAAATCATAACTTGGTGGCATTTCGACTTTGGAGATTGACTTTTAAGTTTACTATTGTGCGATATTAATTAGTATATTAATTCTATAATTCTATTATAATTAAAAAAATAATTGACATTAAAATAATTACAAAGGTACAGATAATAAAATTCGACTGGTTTATCGACTTTATTAACTGGTTTAATAAAGATCAAATCCAAACTCTAAAGAAGACTGAACATTCAAATCTAGGTTCACAAATGCAAGAACTTTTAACCAGTCTCAGTCTTAACCACTGGACTAGATCATTCACACTTTTCTGTTTTACGTTCTCATTCTGTTTTATTTTTATTTCAGTTTTTTGAATTAAACTTTTATTAATTTCAAGAATAATTTTTAAATGAAATCTAATTTCATAAAATAGTTGAACAATAGACATAGAGATTATCTATGTTATATTACAAAAAAGGAGTTTCGTCATAAGACTGATGGAATGAAGTTAAAACTGAAAAAATAAAGAAAAGTTAACTTCATAGCGGTGTTCAGCTATGTGCGGAAAGAATGTATATACACATACTATACACCCATACAAAGAGTTATTATACTTACAGATATAACGTGGAGATGGACTGGCCTATCAGCTCAAAATTGCCGGATTGATGATTTACAGGCTTATACTTTTCAAAAATGATAGTTTGAATCGCTTCTAAACAGGATTCGAAATAGACTAAAGCCCGCCCGAACGCCATTCCTGTTCTTGAAATTAAAACATTAATAAATTTTCTTAAAGCATTAACCGTCTCATGTGTGGTAGTATATTAATTGCAAATGTATTTTCATTGAGTATTATTTTGTCTTGATAAATACTTTTGTAACAGTTTAGATATAGTTACATTAGTATGTGCCTATGCATTTACTATATGACTTCATCAATGTTTAGCCATTTAGTAATAATAATAACAATTATCTCCGTAATTCTCTTTCCACCTTTTGCAATCCTTTTACTTTAAACATATATATATCAGTTTTTACATTTAAAATTAAAGTTACTTTCCTAAAAGAATCATAAGTAAGGAAGCGTAAAAAGTAAATTGATTGTAATATTGTATTTTCATAATATCTCCAAATAATCTTCCGTAGCACATTGCCATATGAATATGAATATGTAAAACAATATTCATTATCTTTCAGACCACGAAGTATTCATTCAACTTCAATTAATCTATAGGGTGGCTATAAAAAAACTTTCCCGACATATGGAGTTCTAGCGGCCAGTCCGCTCAACCGATCGAGGTGAAAATTCAGATATAGCTATTCAGAGGTATGAGCTCGAGATTCTGTGAACGGCAACATAACCGCGCTCACGGTTACGATTATAGTTACAGAAACTCGAAAATTTCCAATGGCAACGCCCATTTGTTTCATAGCAAAATGCTCAGCGCATGCGAAAACCCTAAAGAGCCGTGGAACCGTAAGTGTATCGCAAGAAGCGGACCTATTATGCAGGCACAAAAAACTGTTCTGCGAATCTTCCCCCCCCCCCCAATAGAAAAAACTCGATTGGGGCACAAGGAGGAAATTTGCATATGCACAGTGTCAGTACACTAATCTCTGATTACAATACAGATCGGAGAAATTAAAACTTTTTTTGATTACACATTTTCCACATGGGTGCCATCACCATTAATTGCCTGTGATGAGACCCATGTGGAAAATGTGTAATCAAAATGAAAGTTTTAGTTTCTCTGATCTGTATTGTAATCAGATTAATGTACTGACTCTGTGTCACATGCAAATTTCCTCCTTGCGCCCTAATCGAGTTTTTTTTATGGGGGGGGGAGGATTAGCAGAACGGTTTTTTGTGCGGGCATAACATGTCCGTTTCTTGAGATATTCGTACGATTCAAACGCTCTTTAGGGTTTTCGCATGCGCTGAAAAAAATGGGTGTTGCCATTGGAAATTTTCAAGTTTCTGTAACTATAACCTTGAGCGCCATTTTCTTGTCGTTCACAGAATCTCGAGCTCGTATCTCGAGCTAGTTTTTTTATGACCATCCTGTACTTGGATAGCTAATGTTGTTGTTATTAAAGTAATATTTTCTAAAAATTGATCAGGCCCGAAAGAGTTAATAATTCTGCTCATCATTAAAAAGGAATGGAATGTGCTTTACACCATGCTGATAGAAGTATGAGCAATATGAGAGAATTGACTCTTCGTGTTTTGTTTAAGATTTGTCAATACCTTCAAGGCACTTTTTTTTAGAAAAATTGTTTTTTTTAAGTACATGTGTTTTTAGTTAAAATAGAAAACAATACTATGATTTTAAAATAATTTTTATGAAATTTTAAAATTTAGGTTATATTAACTCAAATTTCAGAAAAGAATTGTGTTTATGACAAACGTTCTGTAACGAAATCTTTGCAATGCATTTAATCTTTAATATATATATTAGAAAATCCTTTAAATGTGTTATGAAGCAAAAGATTTGCAGTACTTTTTAAATTCACAAACGTATATCAAATTTGGTATACAAAACATGAATTTTCCCTTAAAAGTTGGGCATTTTTTCAATAAAAACAACTCTTAAATTTATACATGTATAATTTTCCATCAATTATTTGAGCGTAAATTAATCCATCACTATTTTTTTATACTTGATTATAAATCCAGATCAGATTTTGAATCCCCCTCAACTATTTCCGTTATAACCATGGCAATATTTTCAGTGTATATGTAGTTAAATGCAAATACTATGCAGATTTAAACTTAATCATTTAAAAAAACGTAAAATAATTTTACATTTTCCAATCTACTTACCATCTTAAAAAGACTATAGCCCCATACAACATAATCCAAGTTTCAACAGACAGAATACAAATCATAACTCATTACATATTCAGAGAGAATTATGGAAGAGCTTGCACCATCTATTGGCATTACATTCAATCATTAACAATAAGCATACTTAAAGTCTGCATTCTGCTTCATAACATAGCTTCATAGACGAGTTGAACCTTCAGACAAAATTTAAATCAATATCTTAAAAATATTTTTAGAAATGAGTTTTCTTGTAAGCGTAGGCTGCGAAAAACGCAGGTTTCCAGAAAACGTAAATTAATATTTTAATTTCTTACCAAAACAAATGCATATAGAGGTTTATATTTTAGCGCTATAATTGCTTTTCTAATGATCACTAAACCACAAATAAAGTATTTTTGGAATTCTAAAAGTTTGATTTTGGAAATAACAAAAACAAACACTGACTGTTTTCACAAAAAAATTGTTATTTGAGGGTAGGCGCATACCTTAAAGTTGGGCACTTATATTTCATACGATGATGACGAGCTTACATCCAGCTTTTTAAAATTTTACGAACACAGTTTTTATGCAACGAAGATGGAGAAAAGCTGAATGGAGGCTTAATAGCAGACATTGGGTATATTTTAAAAAAGAGAAATTATTTGTCGTTTTTACCAAGTGAAAATATAATACTGATGACATACATATAGATTATTGTTTTTTTTTGTAACTTTATTATTATCACTTAGAATCTTGAATGCGTTTTTAATCTTCTCACTGCCGAGACCGGATATATCCGTTCACTACCCTGCAGGTTTCACTGCATTTGAAGCTATATTTAAATTATTATAGTTTTACCAATATATTCCAGTTTTAATAAAATAAGTTATGATTGATACTTTCAAGGCTTAAGTAGATACGTAAGAAAATTTTTTTACCATGATAGAAAATCTCTCTTTTACTAACATTTAAAATAAATTGCAGAGAAAAAAACACTACAATTTTGCCATTTTGCTCGGCAGTCAGGGGGTTAAAATTACGTTTGTATGTTTTGAAATAATTTTGTCTGTAATTTCATTTTTTTATTAACAATGATTTCCAAATATCGTTCCAGACCGTGGATTTTTGCTCATCACATTCTGCTACTAAAATCTTACCTCCCTCCTACAACATTAGGGCCAAAACAAGTCAAATAAATTTTCTCTGCTTCCTGTTTCGTATCGAATCATGCTTCAAAAGTAAATCACTAAATGGTTTCCTAACTGGCCAATTTATCAGAACTCTCAGTGGTATGTACATGCAAAGAAATAATTTCGGCATACAACCCCGAAAGCTTGTCGAGACAGTTTCGTCTGTTTAACTAATTTACCTGCATAACTAGATTAGCAATTTAAAGTATTTTTGTCGTTCACTGCTCACCAAAGGAAAACTTTCTGACTCATTTTTGAACGAAACGGTCAGGCTTGACTATAGAAGCGACTAGAAATCAAATAACCCTTCTCATTTTTAGTCATAAGTATATCTTTAGTTATAAGTAATTTTGGACACTTAAAGTCAATTTTTTTCTTTTTTCTCTCGTTGTTACGTCCATTAATTTAGTTCAAAGTGCCTATTTGAGAAAGATTTTATGAAAATTCTTTTGCCTTTATGAAAAAATTTAAAACGTCATTAGATGAAAGTTTCAGACGACACATTTTTGGCTGGCCATTTCATGGGTTGCCGAACAAAAATAAATAAAAAAATGGATTAAATTAGCTTCTTTGGATTTGAGAAGTGACTTAATCCCTTAGGAACGAATGACCAGTATACATCGCTCATAAGGCTCTTAAAATTCCTTATTATTTTCAAAAGCTAATTTTTATTATAAATTTTACCTTTATTTAATCAGACCATTTTTGAAATTCAAATACAAAAAAGTTTCTACTCGTGAAATGGGCAATTGCGCCATAAATTATACTAAATGTATGTATTAAAATAAATACACATTGCTAAACGGTACATTTAAAAACAATGTATTTAAAAATACGTTTAAAATTTACCAACGTTTCGTATCGCCTCTGCAAACGTCGTCAGGATAAAATAGAAATATGTTAAAATACGTATGTGTATGTATGTGTTTAAATTTTGGACGTATGTGTATATATTTTTAAACTTTAAATTGCATTTGACATTCTATTTTATCCTAACGACGTTTGGAAAAGCGATACAAAACGTTGATAATATTTAAACGTATTTTTAAATATATTGTTTTTAAGTGTTTTTAGAAATGTTTCTGCGATAATTCTGCAAGTTGCGATATAAAAGACTCTTTCCCTGATTTACAGGCCAGAACGGAATGGCGAACCCGATCATGGCAAAAAAACAGGAAAACAAGTTGAACGTAGATTCTGCCGTTGCAGAATTCTGTTTCCCCTCCGATTAGAAAAAAAAACCGATAGAGGTTTTTTAGAAGGGCTACCCCGTTTAGAATGCAATGAACTAACTTCAATTTTCTTGTGCTTATCAATTTAATAGCAAACAGAACGGCGTGAAATACCCAATTGATTAGTAATTTCTCTCTGAGACATTGGAATTGCGGAATAATAAAGAGATACAATTTGACGTGCTACTTCTTCATTGACTAGATTCATCTAATACGGATTTTTTCTTTAGTTTAAACGCTTTTTATAGACTATCAGAAAAAGGAAATGCATTTTAAAAATAAAACGAGTGGAATCCCGTCGAATTCGACGAATGAAATGTTTAAAACACCCGATCGATTTTGTTTAAAAAAACATACAAAAGTAATTACATTATTGAATCAATATATAATAAATATATTTCCAAACTTAATGTCAAGTTTGCCAGTTACAATTTTGCATGAAAATATTCGCACAACTTCAGTTAAAATTGCAATCTGACTGCCGGCGAAATCCAGAAATTTTATTTTATATGCACTCACAGAAAAAGAGTTTTATTTAAAAAAAACTAATTTAATTTTTACTGTGACATTATTCTCACTAACAGAAGTCATTTGAAAGTAAAATCTCAATCTCAGTGTCCATAATGAAAAGAAATATTGAAATGTAATATCGTTATGAGTAAAAATGCGATGTTTTAAATAGTGACGTCATTTTCTCTTCAAATGTTTTTTTTTAAAGTTATTAAAAAGTTATAAAAAATAACTTATTAGTAATATGAAAAAGGCATCTGTAATAATAACTCCCATTTATCTGGTTGTCGAATGACATCATTTTCCTCATTTGAAATTACTTATTTTGCTTTAGACATTAATTTTTATCAGAAATTATTTTCTGTTATTTTATTTACATTAATATTATTTCTCAGTAAATTTTTTTTAACCTCAGTTAGTGCATAATTATACGCAATCATTTTGGAAAATAAATTTTTATTATCGAGAGAAAAGCTTAAGCGAGTTGCCACACTTTTGAACAAATATCGTAAAAAGAATTTAAAATAAAAAATAAAATATAAAAATGGAAAAAAAGTAAAAAATAGCTAAAATGGGCACAACTGCAAATGAATAGCTTTCATTTAAAAAAATAATGTTCAAAATCGGTTGAGTAGAAAATCCATGGCTGATGACACGGCATTTTTTAGCTTGTCTGAAAGAAATAGCACCGGAGGCTAATACCTAACGCCAAATTGAACAAGTTTAACCCTTTCGTAATGAGAGCTTTTTGCTTAATTTTTAATATTTTACTGCCGATTTTTCAAAAACTAAAAATTTTCTATAATTGAATCGCAAAAACACTCCTATTAAATAAGGTGAGCATTACAGTAAAAAATAACAAATGAGAATAGTGAAGAATCCTGAGAGAATTAAATAAGCACCTATAATCTACTCGTCCGAAAGGAGTTAAGACATCGACCTACAATTGAACAAGAAGATCAATAGCTGATCGTGGTGGCTTCGAAATCATCACAAGTCTGTCAATAGTATCCATTTCGCGAAAAGTACAGCACGCCGAATCGGAAAAATTTAGTACAACTGTTGCAAAAACTTTTGATAATTCGATGCCTAATAGAAATGAAACTACACTTTAAAAATGATAGTGTAAATGTAAAATTTTCTAAGACAGTTTTCATCTTTCCCTGAATAATAGTTCTTGGGATAATGAAGTCTTTTAGAAGTGAAGGTAAAAAAGCTTTTTCAATATAGTGGTTATCGGTAAAATTATACTCCAATATTGACAATACATTATAAAATACATATCCAAAAGGAAAAAAAGCATCAAATAGACGGTAAACTAATTTAGATTTTCTTCAAATGTTCAATATTTGCATCTTTAGTTAAACGGCACACATAAAACGACATTTCGGCTTAAAGCTTTACACGGGCTCAAACAGGAGCTGTCTGAGATGAAATGCAAGCCTGGACAGATGCTGTCCGAAACCCTGTGTAAAGGAACTCCGAAGTATGGAAGTAATATCCTCTTTAATATGATGTTTCAATTCTGGCAAATCATTATGTTGGGGCGGAAAGTAGCTTGTCTGCGCATTTACAAGTATAATGCGCATGTCAAAATCTGTTTGAGCTACTGTTTATTTTTGACTTGACCGACACTCTACAATGCTTACAGTTGATACTATTAAAATTTCTAACTGAGAAATTTCTTTTGGACATTCGGTACTTTATGAGGTGCTAGTGAGCATTAGGTGAATGGCTTGGTGTTCAAAATTTTATATTATAACTTTAGATATTGTATTCTTAAAATCATTCTAATTTATATCTCTTTATTTTTTCTACGGAGCAGCTATTTCTCAGTCTTATCAGAGAGAATTCGGCTTTGAGGCAATCTTTACCAAGGGAAAAGGCAAAGGAGAGGCTCCAAGGTCTTGAATAATAAAATAAAGAAGCAGACCGAAAAGGATGTTTCCCTGCATAAAATTTACAACTGAGCCATGTAAAAGAAGGAATGTAGAAGTAAGCATTTATGAGTACGTCTTCTTAAAACATCATTTTTAAAATTTTACTTTAGATATATAATCCATTCTTATATGTATCTTTTGCATTATTAAAGTGAAACTGATGTGTGAAATCAGTAGTCGAAGTGGCAGTCTTTTTGCCATATCAGCCAACTTTTTCGAGACTAAGCAATTGGATCTGTTGCATAACATTATTGGGGCCTTTTTTAGGAGTTGCGTGTTTTTTCTACATGGATTTCAATACTGAGTTTTGGCTTTAATGCTTCTTCAGTGAATTTTTTTATATTGAAATTTATTTAACAAGGTACATCTGACTTTTGTGATCGATATGAAAGCCTGCTTATAAGTCATCGTCAATACACAGGGACGAGATAGCACAAGGAAATTTTTCAACGCTACAGAAACACAACCGGGAGCTCCGCAGAAGGAGTGTGTGCAATGGAGTCAGTGGATCCACAACCTCCTATGCTCGCACGCGATAAGCGGAATGGTGTCTTAACCACTCAGTTACGGAGCTTCTATGGAAGTGTGAAATGTCATTCAATACGTTTATTGGATAATGTCCTGTCTAAAAAGAAAAGGGCTGTCATGAGTTGGAAAATAGACATTCATGAATTGTAGTGTAACGATAAAAATTTTGCAAAGTAAATAAATATATATATTTAATCTATTCCCCTATCAGTTTAAAAGAAAGGACATTGATTGAATGTTTTATGTTGTGATATTAATTTTAGCATAGAGAAAACTTTAGAAAATGTGGTGATAATGATCTTCAATGTGTTTTTATGTTCATCGTGGATATAACATGTAACGGTTTATACCAGACTTTTCATAACTATCTTCCTTGGTCATATTAACCAAAATCGGTTGTATTTGTAGTCACTTTACAAGAAAGTGATTCATGTGTCTCGGGAGAAGTGGTGGAGGTAAATTAAGAGGTTTACATGCTTCAAAACCTTGCACGAATAAATGATTCAAATTTAATCATTACCAGAAGAATTTTTTAAAAAATAATAAAATGAGCAAAATCCGTATTTAGAAATAAATTGCTTACATTAACAATGCACAGTCGGTGGTCCGCAAGCTACCAAATTAACACTATTTTCAAAAAGATATATATATTTTTTAAGTAAATAAATGAAAAACTTTTCCCTTAAATAGTCAAACATTACCTTTCAAATATTGTGATGACAAACATTTTTCTGGCAAAAAGGTTGTGCATCACTAGTTTAGATGTTTATCTTTAAGAATTAATAAGAATTTTCTACGATTCATAATGTAATGCACTGAAACGCTATCTTTGACTATTTTTCACTTTCTCTCTGACCAGCCACGCTACTTCATTCATTGAGCATACAATAGACTTATATTCGACTACCGAGGACAATTGGGTATTAATCGCCTTTTCTATTTCGACTGAAATATGCTTAAACGGAACGATCCGTAGGATCGTGTGCACATTTTCTTCCAAAAAACTGAGATGAATACATTGCCTTACTTTGTGCATTTTTCTTTGTTTTTAAGAGCATCTTGGATAAACTTTCATCATTGAGAATTCAATATAATATACAATATGCAGGGAAATAAAAGTGTTTCGTATCATAAACGTAACATCCTAGAAAATTACTCACATCTGTTCAAAGATAGGAACGAAAAGCACATTTTTGCTTGCGTTGCAAAACGGAAACCGATTCAGGACACAACGAAAAATGATCGGTTACTTTAATTAAAGAATGGGGCTAAGAAAATTTCTTAACATATTTCGTTGGTCCTGAGAAATTGATTCTTTTGTACTAAAACAAATTATCAATCATTTGCACTTTTATCTGAAATGACTATTTTAAAATGAAGTTGATAATGAATTGAATGTACGTGAAAAACTGAATTCAATTCATTGTTCAACGAAAGGAATTATTTTGACATGCTTCAAATGTTTACATCGTTGAATGAGAATTTCGGTGAGGCCGACCGCAAAAAAAGGCATTATTGGAATACCGCACCAGATGGGAGTATATTGTTATAATTATCACAATAGTTATTGTGAATAAAGTAGCAGTTGTCAGCATGGATGCGCCTCATGGGGCGAAATGCAAGCACAAGGGATGATGCAGACGCCAAAGAAGAATTCAGCTATTGTATAGCTAAGTGTAGATTGCTGAGAGTTTTATTATACGAAACAGCGATAGGGGGCACGTTATAGGAAATTAATGAACGTGAAATCTTCCAAACAATAAAAATAGCTCAAATTAATAGGAGTTTTCATTTTATAATTTTATTGTTGATTATGAAATGAAGCAGAATAAAACTGGCTACTAAGTATTTAATTAAATACAGATAATTAAACTCTGGCTGACCGAACATTCTTTACGTGTATGCTTTTAAGATAAAAATATTGTTCTTCACTCAATTTTAAAGAATTTTTGCTAAGCTTAAAACGTTGATTACCAAGTCTATTTTGTTTTTTTTATTTGGGCCGCTGTCACACAATCTTAATGCTGTCCGTCATCTATGACTGACGCGGCTTAAATGGAAAATTTGGTGTCAATCACCGGTGATTGGCATAGTACTGATCCTGTTAATCGTTAAAATCGAACGTTGAAAAAAAGAAGCATTAGTACAATAATTATCATACTATGAATGCTACTATCAAAGACTTGTTACTATACACTGTTTATTAATGATTAACTATAACATTTTATTGCAGAGTTAGTAAACAGATATTTTATGTTGATGAATAAATTTTTACACCGCGTTTTGAAGATTTAAAATATTCATTCATAAGCATAAAATAAGAAAATATATCATTTCAAAGGATTGTTAATAGCTTGTTCTCTTGCTATTGTTTGTGCCATTTCAACTAAATTCTGACGCTGTTGAATTTTAACCATTGTTATTTAGAAATTTTTAACAAGAATGGTTTAACAGACAGTGTTACTGGTTACGTGACTTGCGATACACATGCACTCGAAAAGTACACTACATTGATGTGCGGTAGATGATTCTAAGAAGATATTTATGTCGTCTAATAAAAAAAAAACACTTAGTTGTGTACAGCAACTGTTTTTATTAGAAACATGCATCTCAGTTAATAACGCTGACATCGCACTGATAGTTGAAGCAAACTAGGGTCAATCCATTTCATTTTTACTGTTATATTTTAGCATCTAAAGATTGATATTTTCAACTTTTACGCCGTCAAAACGAAGAAAAGATGTAGTATTAAATGTTACTTCTTTAAAAAATTATTTACGGGCTTTTTGGCTTAAAAAAGAAATTTTCAAGCATAACTATATTTTGGTTTGCCTGCAAATAAGGCAAACTAATACTTTTGCTCTTAAAACTATATAAAGAATTTCAGTATACATTTTCTTATAATTTCCATAGCTAACATACACTATATTGGCCAATGAAGACCGTCCACTTGCAATTTTAGACATTTTGTTAAATATCTAGAAAAATACATGAGGAATTATTCCGAAACACTTAGTGTATAAATATAATAGTACAAGTCATACATTTCCGTGAAGATTTTTTTCCGAAACTCTAAAGGGACCGTCAACAAATGAAAAAAAAAAAAAAAAAATGAAAATCTTTGGGATAACCCTGTTAAGACTAATGTAGCGAAAGCGCACAAACTATAGATTATGCTTAAGTGGCTTATTATAATCAACTGCGATCATTTTTATGCCGATAGCATGTATACTCGTAGAGAAATTAAGGTTTTTATAAAAATTGTCCCAAATTTGGCCAAGTTTTTTGCTTATAATTTTGCAGAGTTCTTAATATAAAGTAGCAGTCTTTTCTGAAAATATGAATAAAAATTTAATTATAAATAAATACGTTTACTAAATTTTTCACTGTGCATTCGTCAACGATATCAAATTCGATTTGCATATTGTGTTGGCTAAATGTATAGAGCAACTTTTGTGAAAGCCTCAAATTCATAGCTTCAAAATTCTGAAAGTAATTGTCTATAGAATAAGCTCAAAATCTGTTGTTCCCAAAATGAAGCAGCAAAATGATAGATTTTATCCAAATGTAGAAGTCCGTCCCACATTGTGTATTCTATATTGACACTAATCAAAAGATATATGGATACATCCCCTCTTATTTTTGATTCATTTTGGGAATAACGGATTTTCAACTCTTTCTATTGATTATTTTCAGAATTTCAAGCTATAATTTTGCGACTTTCACAAAAGTTGCTCTATACATTTAGTTAACATAATATGCAAATGAAATTTTGATATCATTGGCACATGCGCAGTAAACAATTTAGTAATTCTACTCATTTTTCATACAATTTTTATTATATTTTGAATTCTGATTACAAGGTATTATGTACAATGTTGTTTGTCATATTTTCAGAAAAAAAAAACATTTTATATTAAGAATCTTGTCAAAATTTGGGACCATTTTTATAATAACCTTAATTTCTCTACGATTATATGCTATCGACCTAAAAATAAACACAGTTAATTACAGTAAGCCATTTAATCATAATGTACAGTTTGAGCGCTTTTGCTACCTTAGTTTTGACAGGGTTATCCAAAAGATATTCATTTGGGAAAAAAGCTCACGGATATATATGAGTAGTACTATTATATTTATACACTAAGAGTTTTGGGATAATTCCTCATGTATTTTTATATATTTAACAAAATGTCTAAAATATCAAGTGGACGGTCATCAATGGCCATGTAGTGTATCAGGCGAAATTAAAATTTTGCTCGAAAATACTCAAATCAAATAAGTAAAACAGATACTTGACAGATAGATAATTGAACTACGTTCTAAAATATTCTAAATCACAAAGCTTGCTAAATATAAAGAAATATAATGCAATGACCTTTGGCATGCAACTTATACGGAACCGAAAAAAATACCGTAAATGTATTTCCATCTCCAAAATATGCAAAGAATCTATTTAAGTTTTAAATAGGAAACTATTTTAATTTATGTTCTGTAAGCTTAATATCATTTTAAAACCACGTAGGATGGTCTGGTTCTTAAAATGTACAAAATTACCAATCTAAAAAAGTCGCCCAAAGATCTTCCTGATCAGCGACATGAGATTCATCAAATCTCACAACTGTTAGAGCTTAGAGATACGAATTGAGAACAGACAGACGAATCTAACCCTTTTTGAGTACTGTTAAGTTTCTACTACGTAACACTCCAAGAAACACCTTATTACAAATAAAATATTAAACAAAATGAAAAATTTTGGTTGAAAGCTCTACGTGTACATACATTAAAAAGATTTACAAAGCAAATGTATTATTTTCGTTATAGGAGTTGTTTTCCAGTAAAAATTCCAATTAAAATTTTAAAATATGCTTAAAACTATAATATTTAAAAAAAAATTGTAGAATGCTACAGGTTCTATTCTTTTACTAATGTATAATCGTAATATTAGTAGTGTACCTAATCTTACATCATTTAAGAATAAGAAGATATTCCCAAACAAACTATTATCAGATTATAGATAATTCCTAAATTATGAAATGGATTTTATTTTTTTTGCTTTACGATTTGTTATTTATTAAAAGAACTACATGTTACTGTGGGTGTTCTATTTCTTTCTTTCTTTTTTCTAATGAAGGAAAGTAAAAATTATTCGACGTTATTTTCGTTTCTGGTTTTTGACGAATCTACACGTTTTTAAGAATCAAAGAAACCGAAAAAAAAGCATGTTTATGGAATATGTTTATCGTCTTTATGTCAATAAAAAGTGCATGAAATTATGTATAGAACTAAACAGAACTTGTTGTACATGTTCTTGGCTGCGAGTTTGCTCTCATTGAATTTCAAAATATTTCACAGGAACGGGGTGCTGTAATAATGATTTTTGTCCTATTTTCGTTCTTGTACCGCCACCTGAAAACTTCCCTTCAACCATATTTGAATTATTTTAAAAAGTTTGCTAGTGGTAGGGAATAATGTCTCATTTATCCCGACTTCATTCTTTTAAGGAGAATGTGTGCCTTATGTGATAGACTACAAGCGCAAGGAATTAAGCAGACGAAAAGTAAATTAAGGTATTTGTTAGTAAACAGTGGCAAAAGTGGCACAGCTGTATGAAAAATTTTGGAAAATTAAAATGAATAGGCGTAGCCTTGAATGTCTACATTTCTGTGAAGAGCCTACGCGAGTCACTGAAAAAGCTCCACTTTATATGTTAAGTCTATGAAGGCGCTATTTTCAAATATTTCACTCAAAGTTTTAATATTTTTGAGCTATTTATTTGTATAGGATAGCTTTACTTTTTGATTTTGGTTTCGGATTTTTTTTTAATTACTTTAAATTTATGAACCTGTTTGAAGCGATTCTGAATTTTAAAAGTATCTTAATATAAAAAATATGTAACTAAAATTAAAAAAAAAAATAAAAACTAGCCGTCTTCAGCTATTCTATGCTAAAAAATAATTCAAAAATATTAAAGTTCGAATGAGATATTAAAAATTAACACCTACAAAGTCTTAACATTATCATCCGGAGATTTTTCAGTGACTCGTGTTGGTTCTTAAATTTACGTTTTCAGATCAAGAAAGAGGCAAATAACTGGTCTTTATTTAATGGCAGATCCGATAAACTAAATGGCCGCGGCGCTTTAGTAAAATAGTCATCTAAACAGGATTCTTCGTTGTAGAATGCTGCAATATTTCATGTAAACGTTATATGTGGAAATACTCTTAATTAACAAAAGAAATGTGTAACATCTTTAATGGGAGCTCATTGATTTAAAGTAACATTTTCCTTTAAAACAAAGTTTTTTTGAATGAGCATGAAACCATACTATTTAAAATTTTGTTACTTTTTACAGATTATATTTATATTCATATTACAATAATGCAGAATTGTTTAAAGATAAGAAAAAGTTCTAAGAGACAAAGTAATACAAAATATAGATAATTTATAAAATATGGGATGGATTTTCTGCAAACCTATTTAAAATTTATTTACAGAATTGCAACTAACTGTGTTTCCTGTTTTTCTTTCGATTTAACTTCAAATATTTTTTATGTCTCTTAATAGTGTAAATCATCTGACTCTTACGCAAATTTTATTTCGTCGGCACTACGTTTTTAAAAAAAAGTTACCTTAATTTACATAACTTCGAAAATACTCTAATTAAAGAAGGCGAATTTTCGTTTTCTTTATTACTGGCGCCAAAAGGAAATTTACCCTGAGTCCAAGTCGGGCTTGGACCACAAAATGTTAACTAATTGTGTGTATTGTTTCTAATATAAATATAACACGAAACTTCTGCTTTGCTTTATTACTTCTGTAGTTAAATATATATATATATATATATATCTATATATGTATATATATATATATATATATATATATATATATATATATATATATACAGTTCAATGAGACATGCAGTTCAATGAACAATTAGCACTGTTGTTTCTCACGAAAATATTCATTGTATTTCTTTAAATTACGATATAAAAACATCGCATCTTCATGTTGACAGCCTCAAGAAATCAGTCCATATTCACTGGATTGTTTAGAAAATATTAAAGAGCAAAACGCGCAATGGGAAAAAATATTCTTTCATTATACTTTAGTCCCATTTCCACCATATACTCGAAGTTTTTCACGTGATGGAAATTTTAATTAGAAACTAGCTGGATCTAGATTTAGCCCATGCAGATCAATGAAAAAATTGCAGTATTGTTTTTGCTAAATTATTAAATGAATTGCTCTAATTAAAATTATAAAATACTGCATTTTCATGATGGTAGCCTCAAACGTTAAGTTCATTGGACACTGTTTTTATTTGAGCCCAATTACGGAAACATGTTTAGAAAATCTTTGGGAGCAAAACGTTCAATGGAAAATATAAGATTATTCTTTCATTTTATTTTAGTTCCTCTTCTCCCAACACTTTAAATCCCCGTCCCCCCAATAGAAATTTAGATTAGAAACTAGATGGATTTAGATTTCGCCCATGCAGCTCAAAGAACAATTTGCAGTTTTGTTTATGCTAAAATGTTTTATGAACGAGTTTATGCTAAAATGAGATTATATTAAATTGCTCTAATTGAAATTACAAAACTTTGCTTCTTTATGTTTGCAGCCTAGAACGTTGAGATCATTGGACTGTTTTTAAGTACAATAATTGAAAACTGTAGAAAGTTTCAGTGAGTAAAACGAAGAAGAAAAATATACGATTCCTCTTTCACTTTTCTTTAGTTCCCCTTCCCCCGCATACACTCGAAGTTTTCCTCCCAATAGAAATTTTGGCTAGAAACTAGCTGGATTTAGATTTCTCCCATGCAATACGATGAACAATTTGCAGTATTGCTTTTTCTAAAATATTATTTGAATTGCTCTAAATGAAGTTATAAATAATTGCATTTTCATGTTGGCCGCCTAAGACGTAGAGTTCATTGGATCCTGTTTTAAAAACAATCAAAGAAAACATGTTTAGAAATATATAAGGGAACAAAACGATCAATGAAAAATATATACGATTCTATTTTTGATGTTTTACTTCAGCTCCCCCTTCTGGAAGTTTGTCTCCCAATGAAAATTTAGATTAAAATATAGCTGGATTTAGATTTAACCCATTTAGCTCGATGAACAATTTGCAGTATTGTTTTTGCTTATAATATTAATGGAATTGTCCTAATTGAATTTATAAATCGTTTCCATTTTCATGGTTGCAGCCTCAAAAGTTGAGTACATTGTACCTGTTTTTAATTTAAGCACTATGAAAGAAAACATGTTTAGAAAATATTAGGGAGCAAAACGAGCAATTAAAAATATACGATTTTTATTTCATTTTACTTTAGTTCCCCTTCTCCCACATACACTCGAAGTTTGCCAACTGATGAAAATTTTCTTCAGAAAGTAGATGGATTTGGATTGGAGCCCATGCAGTTCTAAGAACAATTTGCAGTTCTGTTTTTCCTAAAATATTAATTGAAATGCTCTAATTGAAGTTATAAAACATTGCATTTTCATGTTGACAAGCCTCAAACGTTGATTTCATTGTACCTTGTTTTTAATTTAAGCACAACCAGAGGTAACATGATTTGAAAACAATTTGAACTAAAACGAGCAATGGAAAATATAACATTCCTCTTTCGTTTTCCCCGTCCGCCCCACACTTTCGAAGTTTTCGTCCAGTATAAATTTAGATTTAGTTCATCGAATCCTTGAAGATAGTTTCCTAATTGAAAAATAGTTTTCAATCTGAATCACATGACCGACCGGACCAAAAACACTCAAATGATACAAACCGAAACGCAAAGTTAAAGAAAATGTATATACAATTTAAGAAGCCGCTCTAGTAACTGAAAAAGACCCGGATCATAATATTAAGTGTATCGGGGGAGGTTATTTTCAAATATCTCGCTCAAATGTTAAAATTTTTACATGATTTTCTTTTTGCATAGGACAGCTAAGGACAGTCCACAACCGGGCTAGTTTTTTTTCAATTTTGGTTAATTTTTTAAATATTAGGATAGTTTCAGTTTCAGAACCGGTCAGCTCTGAAAGTTATATTATTTAAAATAAAGATCTGAAACCAAAATCGAAAAATTAAAAACTAGTCCGGTTGTAGATCGTCCTCAGCTATCTTATGGAAAATAATCCTGTAAAAATATTAAAATTTGAGTGAGACATTTGAGAATAATGCCCTTATAGACTTTACATTATCATGCTGGCGTTTTTAAGACTAGTGTGGCGTCTTAATTTTTGATAGATAATTTTTTTGGGACCGACATCGTTGCGAATCCTTTACAAAAATTTGCCACGACAATTTTGCAATTTACCTTTTGAAACGTAGTTTATTTTTGAAATCTCTAATGATTTAAGTATTTCAAGCGTTATTTATCACAGTATTTTACTAATACTTAAGTGCCTTTCCTCAGTATTTAATTTCAAAAGCTGACATTGATAACACGAAACACTCCTAAACTAATGTTTCTTTCTCGTGTTAACTTTCTGTTTAAATTTCTAGTTTTGCAATTTAATTTTTTTTTCATTGACGATTTTGATTGCAGTTTTGCTTGTTAAATGTAATCTGAATATATAAAATCTTTCTAAAAGTGTTGTCGGAGAAAAAATAATCAAAAACAAAATACAAAAACTGACTTTTGTTAGACATCAAACTCTACTATACTACACAATTATTTTTAGGTAGATTTCGTAAGAAATACTACCTATTGCAATCGCACCAGTTTATATATCTATCTATCTATATATCTCACTTTTTTATAGACACGATAACTTCTATAATTCTTCACCAATCTCCACCAAACTGGTACATAAAATCAACGGGGATAAAATCTTGGCTGAGTTCGTTAATGGGCGAAATTGGACCAAGGGTGTCGGAATAGGGGGCGTTTTTGTGAAAACCGAAAAAATGGCATAACTTCTTAATTAAAGTAGATATCGAATCGGATTAAAGTTTATATTACTTCTTAAAAATGGGCCAAAAGTATATACATGACAGATTTTCGATAAATTTAGAAGTGGGCTCATGGGGCGAAAAAAACAGGGATTTTGAGAGAAAAAAAAATTCATAACTTCGTTAATTTTCAAGATATCAAGTCCAACTAAATTTTTTATAAATGCCCTTAAAATTATCTAAAACTTTTGTATTTGCAAGTTTTTGATAGGACCAACTTTTAATGATGAAAAAATTAAAAACAAAAAGAAAAAAGGCGCTGAAAAAAAGAGAAAAATCCATAACTCCGTCAATTTTTAAGATATCAAATCTGATTAAATTTATTTTACGTCTTCTCAAAAATATCTACAACTTTTATATTGCCAAGTTTTTCATAGGACCAATTCGTATAGCAAAAAGAAATTAAAAATAGGAAAACCTCAAATCCAAACGGCTTATATTCTGACTCATTTTTAAATTCATTTTTGATTTTAAACGCATCCAAATGGTATATCATCTTATTTAGAAACTGTATAAAGTGACGCATTGGTCAATTTTCTGATAAAGGCAGAATATTTTTCAAAAAATGCTACCAAAAAGGGTATTTTGAAATCAAATCATGAGGCACTGGTCAGTTTTTTGATAAAGATGGAATATATTTCAAAAAAGGCTACCAAAAAGGGTATTCTGAACAGAATTTTCAGAAATCATCGTGACTGAAAATTTAAGGAAGTGTTCAAATAAGAAATAGTGTTTTTTTCCGACTCCTTTTTAAATCCATTTTTGCTCTCAAATGCATCCGATTTACAGATCCTCTTATTTAGGAACTATATAATGTGATGCATTGATCGGTTTTTTGATAAAGACAGAATATATTTTGAAAAAGGCTACCAAAAAGGGTATTTTGAACAGAATTTCCCGAATTCTTCGAGATTTGAAAATTTAAAGTTTTCACATAGCAAATTGCGTTTTTTATGACTCGTTTTAAAATCCATTTTCGCTCTCAAATGCATCAAATTTACATATCTTCTTATTTAGGAACTATATACTGTGACGCATTGGACAGTTTTTTGATAAAGATAGAATATATTTTTAAAAATGCTGTCAAAGTGAGTATTTCGCACAAAATTTTCCGAAGCAATCATGATTAAAGAATTAAGGATGTATTCAAACAACAAATCGGTTATTTTATGACTCATTTTTTAATTCAATTTTTTTCTCAAATGCTTTCAACTGACAGTTTTTTGTTATTTAGGAACTGTATAATGTACTGTTTTGGTCGATTTTTTAATAAATTTAGAATCTATTTCAAAATATGTTGTCATAATGGGCATTTGAGCTGAATTTTTCTTAAGATGATTCTGATAAAACCAGTTTTTGCAGAAAAATGAAATTAAAAATTTTTCGTAAACGGCCAAATGAAGTTATTAAACTGGGTTTATCTCTAATCATATATATATATATTTCTGTTGAACTGAGCACTCTTCGAAATCTACCTCCGCCTATAGGCCCAGCCGACAGGGATTTTTTTAATATTAGCGTTTAACTATTGTTAGTGGACTCGCATACCGTTGCTTTTTTTAAATTTTAACATTTTAACTAGTAACTTTCAGTTTGATTACAAACGATACCTAATTTTTGTTGCATTTAGAACTTTAGTGCTATCATCAGTCTCTCTTAAACAAGTGAATATTAATTTTTTTGAGACCTGTACAAAACGTTTAGCACGGAAACACCATCGTATGAGTTAATCGTTCCTTTTACTTATTTTCAAACAAGCAGTCTTATAGACCGCTTGACATTATTTATGTGATAATTTCTGACACATAAGTTAAACATTAAAATTAAATCGAAAAATAACGCTTTTACATTAACTTGCGGGTGTGTTCGTGTTACGGGCGCAGGCTTCGTGGTTGAAAAATTACTTTCAACCAGAAGTTTATTTTGAATAAGGTCTGAAGAATACCTTGAGAAAAAATTGTTAAAAAATTAGAGGATACAACGTAAGGTTCTCAGATTAACAGAATATAGATAAAAGCATTTCTGCAGTAAAAATTGCGTTATTATATTTTTTTTTGTTCAATGATTTATACTTCAGTGTGTTTTTCTACATCTGTATGTTCTTATTTTTTCTACGTTTCCTTCCACAAAAAAATTCTATCCCGTCTTTGTATGTTATTTGTTTGAATTTTTATCTGTGCACTTATTTTGATGATTACTTCTGTGTACGTTTATCTGTGTCATCGCTTATACGTTTGTGCATTTCTTTGGGTAGATGTTCATTTGTTTCTAAGTTTGTTTATTTTTTGGGGTTTTATATGTTAATTTGTAGTTATATGGCTGCCCCTGTAACTTCGCAGGTGTATACGAGAGCTGGTAACTTCGTTGGTGTACGGTTGCGCCTGTTAGTTTGTTGTGCAGAAGTGTACCTGTAAGTTTGTTGGTGAATGTGTGTCAGTTTGTTGTGAATGAATGTGCGTGTTAGTTTGTTGTAAATAAGTGTGCCTGTCAGTTTGTGAATAGGTGCGCCTAATAGTGAATGAGTGTGCCTGTTGGTGAAAAAAGTTTACTGGCGAATGAGTCTGAATGATATTTGTTACTGAATGAGTGTGCCTATAGTGGAATAAGTGTGAAGGATGTTTGTTGGTAAATGTGCGAGCCTGTTGCAGAATAAGAGTGAAGGATGTTTGTTGGTGAATGAGTGTGAAGAATGATTCCTGGTGAATGAGTGTGCAGAATGTTTCCTGGTGAATGAGAGTGAAGAATGTTTGCTGGTGAATGAGAGTGAAGAATGTTTGCTGGTGAATGAGAGTGAAGAATTTTTGCTGGTGAATGAGAGTGAAGAATGTTTGCTGGTGAATGAGAGTGAAGAATGTTTGCTGGTGAATGAGAGTGAAGAATGTTTGCTGCTGAATGAGAGTGAAGAATGTTTGCTGGTGAATGTGTGTGGAGAATGTTTATTGTTGAAAGTGTGTGGAGAATGTTTATTGATGAAAGTGTTTGGAGAATATTGGTGAATGTGGGTGAAGAATTTTTGTTCGTGAATGTGGGTGGAAAATGTTGGTGAGTGTGGATGGAAAATGTTTGTTGGTGAATGTGGGTGGAAAATGCTTGTTGGTGAATATGTGAGCCTGTTAAGGAATAAGTGTGAAGAATATTTGTTGGTGAATGAGTGTGAAGTATGCTTGTTTGTGAATGAATGTGAAGAATGTTTGTTGGTGAATGAATGTGAAGAATATTTGTTGGTGAATGAATGTGAAGAATATTTGTTGGTGAATGAATGTGAAGAATATTTGTTGGTGAATGAATGTGAAGAATGTTTGTTGGTGAATGAGTGTTGATAATGCTTGTTGGTGAAAGAGTGTGGAGAATGTTTGTCGGTGAATGAGTGTGGGGAGTGTTTGTTGGTGAATGTGAGTGTCTGATGGTTAATGAATGGGAAGGATATTTGTCAATGAGTACCCATTGGGGAATAAGAGTGAAGAATATTTGTTAATGAATAAATGTACCTGTATTATGTATAAAAGTGAATGATAATTCATTGCGAGGACACTATGCGAGTTCAACTTATTTTTTTAATTTGAAACCATTAAATACAATATTTTGATGTATGTTTTTAAATATTGTAATCATTGGATATTTAAAATGCTACATTTAGTAGTACTACTAATACTAATAACTACAATTTAAAAATTATTTTATAGAAGTATCGTTCTCCAAAATGTATAAAACATGTATAAACTTTGTTGATGCTATAAATACTTCAATGTCATAAAGCTCCAGCTATAAACGTTATAATGTTATTGCGATATAAAAGTTGTTCTGTTATAAAGGTGTTGAAGGGTTAAAGGTATTAAAAGGGTTTACTGTATTATATTAGCCCTAAAAAATTATAAATCAAGATTACAATGATGTTTTCATTTTCTTTTATTTTCCAACCATTTGTATCATTTAAACTATTCAGATCTGGTCCTACATTTATCCAAATTAAATACAGGATGCATACAGACATACCAAAATATTTATTTTATTTATTTAATGAATAAGATACAACTGACAAGTGTACTTGACATGTAAAAAAAATATCACCATTTAAAGGATTTTCATTTGAAGTTATCAAGATCAATTAAATCTTACTTCTCTATGTGAATCATACATAATTTATAAAAACATTCTAATTCAAATGTGTTGTTTATCTAATAAATCCACAAGAAGTAATAATGTGTATCAAAGGGAAATCAAAACAGAACAAATCTTCAAATCTTCTTCGAATGTTCCTTTAACCTAAAATGTTTAATATATTAAAAATAAGTATTCACAATCCTAATTACTTATTTACAAACTTTAAATCATTGGGAGACATAATGCACCACTTTCATATCTATTTTCGACAATAACAGTCACATTTTTACCGAAATCAAATCATTTTAATCAAAACAACATATTGGCTGCATTCTGTTTATAAAAATCGGTGTGTTCTAAAAGTGGAAGTCGAAGTTAAGAAATTGCATAGCGTTTAGTGCCAATCTAACTGCATTTCTTTTTCTTCAACATGAAAACCTGCTTATAAGTCCTCAGTATACAGAGACGAGATAGCACACAGGGATTTTACAGGAGAGAAATACAATTGAGAGCTCCACACAGACTGTGTGCAATGGAGTCAGAGAGAATCGAACCCAAAACCTCCTTCGCTTTCAAGCGATTAGCGGCATGGTGCCTAACCTCGGCCACAGAGGCCCCGAACTAAAGTAAACCGACAGAAGATTTTGATATTTTTCGTTGCCCGTTTTGCTCAATGAAATTTTCTAAATGTGTTTTCTTCCCTTGAGATTGAATTTAAAAACAAAATCAAGTGAACAGTTCAATCAATTTTATTTCATAAGCAACAAACATAAAAGCTGTTTAATATATTTTCTATCTAATTTCATGGCTGAGCCCACACTATTCCCAGGTGAATCAGGTGAAGAAATAAGAACGATAATATTTATCCTATCTCAAAAATCTTCAGATTTCGGTTATTATTTCAATAACATATGTTGCATAGGATACCTGAATTCTATATTTTATTTTGTGCGTTTTTCATTTTTTAAATGATAGTTTTTTTTTAATTCAAGGACATTTAGGAATCGATTCTGAAACTGAAATAAGTAAATGAAGCTATAACTAAAACATGTGGGCTATAATATTGCATTAAAACAGCAATAGCATATTACAGAAATTAAGCTTTGTAAAAGACAAATCAATCAATAAAGTTTCATTAAAAATAAACACAGTCTACAGCTATAGATTTTTTTTTTATTCGAAAGACAGAAAGATACATCCCATGTTTCGGCAATTAATCTATAATCAACTGTCGTCAATCTTTATCTTATTATCAAATGACGAAAAAAAGATTTAATTAGTATTGAATAGAATCTGTAAACGTTACATTAAAAAAATACAGTAGCTTCATGCACACTTTATTATAATTTTAAAGGGGATTTTTTAAAAAAGAATCTCCTATAAAAAATATGTATTTAATCTAAGTTTTTTAAAATGTAAGCCCACATTCAGGTTTTGGTAATAACTTATTTTGGCGAATATTTTGTTTATTGATAAGTTGTTTTTGGAGTGTCATACAGTAGAAACTTATTTATATTCAAAAAACGGGTGGGTCCATCTACCTATCTTGGATTTGTTTTTCTAACCTCTAACATTCGCGAGGTTGGATCCATCGCAAGCCGTCCAACAGAAAGATCATTGAGATATAATCCACTTATACATACAGTTCATTTTATGAACTGCAGGTTGATAAATTACATCAGGCTTGCAAAACAAATTTAGATAGTTTCAAATTTCAAAAAATTGTTTTTTTTTAAATTTAAAACTAATAATTGTTTTGCTTATTTTTGGAGTTACAAACATATTTAATGGCCTTTCTGGCGATTCCGTGTAAGCTGCATGCCAAAGGCCCTTTGCGAAATACTTCTTTAGTTTCAGTAACTTTTGGGATTCAAATTCTTTCAACACGTAATCCGATTAGGTATTTGTCAAATATCTGTTTTATTTATTTGTAAAGTTTTAATGTCACTAGGTAATTTAGCTATGAAAATTACAAAACAAATAAATGCTGAAGTTTTTTATATTGTTTTATGTTCAAAAGGGTAAATCGTAGGTTTTGGTGTTGCATGCAAACTAACATCTATTCATGATTGAAAATTTATTACAACCAAAATGCCAATAAATTAGTCATTAAAGAAATGGCATTCGGAAATACAGAATATTTTCTTTGTTTCGAACATGTAAATTTAAAATGTTCAATGTATACATATTACAAAATGACAGTAAAAATGAAATCAATCGTTTGAAAGTAGTTGTAACTAATGGTTCGATAAAAGCGTTACTTATTGAAATAACTTTCGTGGTTCATAGGGTACCTTTTTTTTTCACGGTGAAATACCAAAATTTCTTTACAGAAAAATAAATATATTTCAAAAGCGCGAAGTTTAGTCTTATTTATTACTTAGTATTTATTTAGTCTTACTTTAGTACAAATTTTCCATAAGAAAATACTGGGACTGGTAAACTTTCTGGTCATGCAATTCCAGGACCCGTAGAAACCCGGACTTTATTTTATAATTTAGGCAGTTGTAGTATCGAAAGAATTTTTTTATGAAACATGGTATAGTAAATAAAGCTATAGTGGATTTCACTGTCATTTATTACCTAGAACCTATTCCCTACCTTTTTTGTTTCATACTTAAAAAATCTCTGCCAATTCACTCTTGATTTATAAATGTCTAAATTTTGAATTTTCTTTGTCCTCTGCATCATCTTTTACACTTACATTCTGTCTTATGAGTTACACTTTCGATTAAAGTTAAAAAAGTCAAGAAATGAGTGTATTCGCTCCTAGCATCCATGTTGCAAATGATTACTTCATTCTTTGTATAATTGTGAGAAATAAAAGTATACGCCTCCACATAAATTTACAACTAATTACAACACGCTAAAGAGACTGGTACCAAACGATTGGAAATAAAGTCTACTCTAATGATGCCTATAATATTTCCATAGTGAGTCATCTGCATATCAAAAGCAGTGTAAACGTTGTTTTTTTTTCAAAAGCAACACCCATTTACACTGCTCAAAACTATTAAAGGATATTGCAGTTTTAGGTGGATTTTGTATCTGGGAAACTTTTTAGTTGATTAATACATGGTCGACAGAGATAGTAGGTTATATGAGTTTAAATTACACATGTTTGGCAGAAAAAATGCATTTTATTGCGCATTTGTGTACAAAAGAAAAAAACACAATTTGTGCATATGAGAAAAAAAGAATAAGAAAAGGTGTTTTCTTCAAGGAAAATCATTTTCAGTAGGGGGTATGGTTTCCACGGGCGGCCAGCAACGTTGAACACCTTTGAGGAATGGACTCAATGAAGCTAGTAATGACGAGTTGGGGTATTCTGACACACTCTTCCAGAAGAGCTCTTTCCAGTTCTTCGAGAGTTTGTGGGGGTTGTTGGCGGCCAGAAACTCGTCTTCCTAGAGCGACCCAAACGTGTTCGATTGGATTCATGTCTGGAGAACACGCTGGCCATTCCATTAGAACGATTCCTTCCTCGAAAAGGAAATCCTCCACCAGGTTTGCACGATGTGGCCTGCAGTTATCGTCCATTAAAATGAAGTTATCTCCGATTGCTGCAGCGTAAGGGACTACAATAGGTCTGAGGATCTCATCCCGGCGACCAGTCAGAGCTCCATCTCGAATGATGTAGAGGTCAGTGCGCCCATCAATGGAGATGCCACCTTACACCAACACTCCTCCACCGCCAAATCTGACACTTTCGTGCACGAACGCAGGATTATTCCTACTGCCACGGCCCCTCCAGATGAAAATACGCCTATTATCCAGATGCACAGATAAACGGGACTCGTCAGAAAACAGAATATTGCTCCATTCATTTCTCCTCCAGTTGACATGCTCAGTTGCCCACTCCCTGCGGTCGCGACGATGCCTTGATGTTAATCTAACACATACCATCGGTCAGCGAGCATACAGACCTACAGCATGGAGCCGGTTTCGGAGAGTGAGTTGAAATCGTGGTGCCTGTAGCCGAGCGAAGGTGTTGTTGGAGAAGAGTAGCGTTCATGTTTCGGTGTCTCCGAGCTGTTAACGCTAAATACCGATCTTCATTGGGCGTTGTTGCCCGTCTACGACCTTGCCCTGGTCTTCGGCCTGCACATTCACTCTCCAAAAAACTGTTCCAGATCCTGGAAATGACATTTTGTGACACTCCAATTGCTTGCGCTACTTCGGCTTGAGTTTGGCCCCCTTCTAACCTACCACCAATTTTCTAAGCTTCGGAATCTGTCAAATGACTTCGCTGAGACATCGTACTCATCGAAACAAAGCAATCACTGAATGCCGATCATCCTTGTCTTCATTCTCTTTTATCCAGTTGAAAGTCAAATTTCATTCGCTGCCGCTGAAGCGACGTTTTTGACGTTGAACTTAAAATTTGCATACTCCACAGTTTGAAAACCAGAAAAATTTGCATTTGTGATTCTCTTCTTCTATTTTCGGCAAAACAATATTTCGTTTTTATCTTTATTTTATATAAAGCTTCAAATATCCTTTAATTGTTTTGAGCAGTGTATTACACCATAATTTAAATAGTTGTATCAAGCTATGTCTAAACACGAAATTAAAAGTAATTTCGATAATAAGTTTTGGGAAAATTATGCATTCAAAATTTAGAGTTTTTCATATTTTTATTAATGATAAATTAATAAAAAAGACGGCCATTCTGTAGCATATCTACCATCCATTATCGTGCTTCAATTTTTATAGAACTCCTAAAACAGGTTAATTTAAAAATATTTTCTCAGGAACTAATCTTACCAATTTAATGATTATTTGTATTTAAGCACTTTGAAGGGTGCAGAAATTATCAAATGATGTTAAACATGAATATTTCTATTTAAAAAAATAGTTCGTTAAGATAATGAGATGGACTTTTAAGTCAATTTTATTCAGTGCAGCATTTATAAGTAGATTTTTTTTATCGTTTGATATCCACCACTTTCTCCTAAAGTTAGGAGATTTTTAATTTTTCCCACTGATTGTACATTTTACACTGAATTCCCGTTCAAATGGATTTCCAAAACAGGTTACTTTGTGGGTCTCCTAAACCGAATTATGCATACGACAATATAAGAAATTTGAGCGTCAACATACGAGGGAGAATCCAAAAATAAAATTCCCCTGTCGACTGTGGTCAGAGATTTTTTTTTTTTATGAAAGTCAACAAATAAAATGATATATTAAGGTAAACCATATCTTTGTGAACATAAGTACCAACTATGTTGAGACCTTTGTCATTTTGGGGAACAGTTATAATAGTTCAAGAATCGACAGCACAAAACCCCAAGGTGTCAAACCACAAGAACAATATCTTTATTTTATGGAATAATAGTAATAAGGTAATTTAATGATCCGTGTCTACGAAGTAAAAGGGGTGCATAATCCAAAAATTGTGCCATCCGTGGTTGACTCGTAGGATTATCACTGTCATTTCCTGCTCATAATCACTCATGTTTTCATACCTTTGATTGTAGGACAAACGCAATTATAAACCTACGAGTAAAACACTAATATTAATTTGTGGATCAGTTCACTTCCGATAGATTAATAAAATTCTCTTTTTCTGCTCTTCCATAAAATAGCTTTTTATTCTTGTTCTTGATACCTTAGTGATACCTTAGTGTTTTGTGTTGTCGCCGCTTGGACTAAGAGTCATTTTAGGAAATTCCCACTTTTTGAGCACTAGAAACTTATTTTCTTCTGGATGTTTGTCATCGACAGTATTTCGATTTCTCTATCTTTAATGTGCCTATAAAGTTACTTTTGAAAAAAAAATGTGAAAAGTACGCCAAAGGGTTCTGTTCAATTTTTGACAAGAAAGAAATTTTACACAAGAGATGTCATTATCATTCAATCAAAATAGAATATGATGGGGGAAACGCAATGGTCCCCAGTCATTGAAGATATGTCCACATACGTACAATGAATAAATCAGTGTTGCTAGTCAGGGTGAAAGTGGAAAAACAAGTGAAGGATGGCGTTTTAGTGCATTACAATATGAACTGTAAAACATTCTCATTGGTTTAGAAAAAATAGCGAAAAATGGCTTATTTATGAATACATTTTTACTCCTTTTATGATTTAAATCAACCCCTTGTATCTATGCTTAAAATAAAATAATGTATTTATTCAAGATTTGGAAACATGTAAACTTAATTGATCGCCTTCCCCCCTTTTCTCACTGGAAAGAAAAAAAATCATTTTCATGTAAAATGACCACTCAAAATACAACCGCTAAAAACAATGATAATAAGACCAAGGAAGTGAAATATAAAAGTACTCTAGTAAACCGTTGCACGTAATATTCGCGATGATTTTAAATGCACACAATTTTCAAATAATGGCTAAACTTTTTTCGTGTTATCTCCATACAAAAATTAATATCGTAACATAAAACATTCAATCAGTAATCTTTCTTTTAAACTTATAGTGAAGAAGATTAAAAAAATAAATTTACTTACTGTGCAAAATTTTTATCGTTACACTGCAATTCATGAATGTCCGTTTTCCAACACAAGACCTCCCCCCCCCCTTTTTCAGACAGGACATTATCCAATAAACATAATGAATAAATTTTCTCACATTAAAGAAGCTTTAAAGCATAAAATTCAGTATAGAAATCCAAGTAGCAATAAACGAGCAGTTATGAAAAAGATCCAATTGTTTATTCTCAAAAGAGTCAGCTGACACGGCAAAAGAGACTGCAACATGAAAGATTTAGTCGGTGTAGTTTCTTTTAAACTGAAAGTGAGGGGGGGGAATATTAAATATACATGCTCTTTTACACTGCAATTTTTTTAATCGTTACACTACAATTCACGAATAATGTTCCACTAATTGACAATGATTTTCTTTTTAGACTGACATTAAGCAATACTTTTAAAACGTATATTTCTCATTGAAATTTAAGAACTATTAAAGCAGTTTCTCTGTTTAGAAATCAAAGTAGCGAAAGAACAATCTATTGCACCAAAATACTGCCATATTAAATCCATGCAATGGGTTCAGTTGCTTAGTCTTGAAAACAATTATCTAATATGGCAAAAGAGACTGCCATTTTGCTAATTGATTTCACTCATCCGTTTCATTTTAACAATGCAATATAGACATGAAAAGAGTGTTCATATAGGAAGAATAATTTTTTTATCATTACAAAACAATTCACGAATAGTCTATTGCTCCTCTCATTGACAATGTTTTCCTTTTTAGACTGGCGTATCCAATAAACTTCTTAAATGTTTTTTCTCATTGAAATTTAAGAAGCATTAAAGCAAAATTTAAGTTTAGAAATCAAAGTAGCGAAAGAACGATCTATTATACCAACATACTGCCATATCGAACCCATGCAATGGATTCAGTTGCTTAGTATTGAAAAAAACGGCTAACATGACAGAAAAGAGAGAAATTTCGCACTGTTGATTTCACTCATCCGTTTCATTTTAACAATGCAACATAGACATAGTTTTCATATAGACCGAATAAAATTTTTTATCATTACACTACAATTCACGAATAATGTATTGTTCCTCTCATTTACAATGTTTTCCTTTTTAGACTGACATTATGCAATAAATTTATTGAATGTATTTTCTCCTTCAAATTTAAGAAGCATTAAAACAAAATCTCGGTTTAGAAATCAAAATAGCAAAAGAACGATAGATTCCTTAAAAATACTGCCATAACAAACACACGCAACAGATTCAATTGCTATGTTTTGAAAAAATCCGTTAACATGGAAAAAGAAACTGCTATTTTGGACTATTGATTTCATTCATCTTTTTCATTTTATCTGTGCATCATATACATGAAAAGAGTGTTCATATAGACAGTAAATTTTTAAGAGAGAAACCCGTTAATACTTACACCTAGGTTCCTTTTTTCTATGGCTCCAGTTGTATATTTTACACCTGGGAACGTTCTATTCAGTCTGTTTCTTCATGTTATCCTTTGAAAACCTCAGAGCTATTCCTTTGCCTTTCTTTAGGGGGAAATCAACCTTAAATCTGTTATTTTCGCTTCTAAAATTGGTAAATGGCTACATCACAGAAAGAATTGAGGGAAAATAAAATATTTTTTCCAAAATGAGTTAAATTTAAATAAAAAGTACTGTTTTGATGGCATAAAGTAAAATTTTGAACACTAAGGCATTTTCTTGAGAATTGAATAACCAGCGCCTCATAAAAAACATAAAAGATTTTTCCAGTTATAAATTGTTATAGTAACAACTGTAAGCATAAATAAAGAGTCATAGTCATAAATAAAGAGTATATGTCGCTATCGAATGATGTGTCAGATTTAAGATACAGTATTAAAGAAACTATTGCTCGAACATACTTTACACGGGGGGGGGGGTGTCTAACAGCATTTATTCAGGTTTACATGTCATTTTTGAGACGCTGAACTACCGTGTAAAGCTTTTAACCGAAGTGTGAAGGGGAGAAATGGACCTTAGGTTGGATTGGTGCCATATAACTACAGGTGCACCTTTTGAGCAAATGTAAGTAACGTTAGTTTAGTTTACCTTCCATAGGATACACAGTATGTTTTCAATAGTGTAAAACAAATAATCTAGGTCCCCTTGAAACTGCCTAGTATATTAGAAAACATCGCTTAACTTTTCTTGTAAAAAGTTTCATTATCCAAGGAGCTGTTCGTAAACGAAAGACAACGAATTAAAAAATATATATAACTTAAACTACAGCGACTATTTGAAAAATTGATTTTTCAAAGAATATACTTTTAGACTTATAAATGATTGTTATATTTTAAAGAAACTATAAGCATATTTCTTTTATGATGATCAAAAACTTAGCTTACGTATTAACAGAGTCATATTAATGTGCCTAGAAATTTAGAGTCGCATTAATTTTCCTGGACCAATCATAAACAAATATTTTATGAAATTTCAGCTTAACAATTTCGGTACTGTAAATTTTAAAACTTCTAAACATCGCACATTTTCAACTGTTACACCGTCGTATAAAGAGAGAGATTTACTTTTTAAATGCAACTTGTTTGAAACCTGTATCTAAATTTCTTTTCGAGTCATTAATTTTCTGTATTTTGTCCTTGTGGCAACAGAAGTATTCCATTTCTAGCCATTAAGCATGGATTAGTCAGAACACTAATAAGTTGCTGTATTAAACCAATAAAAAGATTCAGGTATACTTCATATTTCCCGATTCTGTACTGAGGACAACAATTATTTTCCATATATTTAAAAAAAAACTTTTCTATATACGAAGCTTTTGTATACATTATCACTTATGTTAAAGCGCAGTTTTTTTTTCTGTCAGACTCTGAATCTAGCAAAATTTTTTCATAGTTGTACAGACTTTTCTTCGATTCAACGCAGCATATTCAGCCAATATGTTCTAGTAAAAGCTATAGGGTCAATCTATTTCAAGTGGTCCAGAAAATATTTTTTTGGTCGCTCGACCATTTTTAAAAAATCTGAAATTTTTTGTACAACAACCCTAACATAACAGAAGTTCAAAATGACCGTTCTTTTAATTTTACTATTTTTTGTTTGTGCATGGCGGCCATCTTTGTTTCATCGTGTGCAGCGATTTTCTCAGATACTAGGATACACAAAATTGTAAATATCTCGTCTTCTATTTTCCCAATCGAAATAAGGTTTGCAGCATTTTGTTCAAAATAAAATAGGCTAAAAATACAGTGATAGAAAATTTTTGAAAAATAAATTTTTACAGGTGAAATTTTAGCACAAAGTGTACGATTTTTTCCAAAATCTATCCGTTTGCAAGAGGAAAATTTTCATGCAAGGGAAACTGTCAACCTTACAAGTACGTGTACTCATACACCAAGTCCCAGATCTGGGAGTTAATTTCTCTTTGCGAAAAAAATTCCGAAATTCGTCAAAAATTTCAAAAATCGCACTTTTTAGGCTTTGATATCTCTGGTGGAGCACGAGATAAAAATCTGAAATTCTGGCCTTTGATAGTATTGTGTAGTAGTGTTATGTACAAAAAATTTTAAGAAGGAGATTTAACTACAAGCTGAGATACGGTGATTTAAAAAAATGTTAAGAAATGCTATTACGAGTACATTAGGAGAAATGAGATGTCTCATTTATTACAATATTTACACAGAAAATATCGTTTGTTGAAAATGAACATTTAATTTACAAAATACTATGAATGCTCAACAAAGAGCTTAACAATATTTACGAGATATGTTATGAGTTCGACCAGTTACTGTTATCAGTCCATCAGGCTGTTCTTTCTAAAAATTTTATTTGAAACCCCCCAAGTCTTGTCATCCCTTGTCAACTCGAATGAAATTCTTTAGGTTTAATAATTGAAGCCATGTCAACTCGATCAGTTGCAATCCATTGTCTGTAATTTATTTTTCCTGAAATGTGTTCCGAGTAAAATTGTTGCAATAGCATTTCTAGTAGATTTGTTCATCTGGACAAATAGTGTATTGGCTTAGCATATATTCTGAATTGTTTAAATCACACAGAAGCATTTGAAAAATATATTTGTAATTAACATTTAACTTTGTACCATAAATAATTAATTTAAAATTTTGCAGGTATGAACAATTACATAATAGGTTACAATAGTTTGGCAATATTGTTTTCACATATTGTCCATGTCATATCTCAGCTTGTAGTTAAATCTCCTTCTTGAAATTTTTTGTACATAACACTACAACACAATACTATCAAAGGCCAGAATTTCAGATTTTTATCTCGTGCTCCACTAGAGATATCAAAGCCTAAAAAGTGCGATTTTTGAAATTTTCGATGAATTTCGGAATTTTTTTTTGGAAAGAGAAATCATTTCCCAGATCTGGGACTTGGTGTATGAGTACACACATTTTTGACCTATTTTTAGAAAAAAATGTGCAAGGTTGACAGTCTTGTTGAACAATTACATAGTAGGTTTACGATAGTTTGGCAGTATTGTTTACACATATTTTCCATGTCATATCTCAGCTTGTAGTCAAATCTCCTTCTTGAAATATTTTGTACATAACGCTACTACACGATAAAATCTTAGGCCAAAATTTCAGATTTTTATCTCGTGCCCCACCAGAGATATCAAAGCCTAAAAAGTGCAATTTTTGAAATTTTTGACGAATTTCGGAATTTTTTTCGCAAAGAGAAATTAACTCCCAGATCTCGGACTTGGTGTATGACTACACGCACTTTTGAATTATTTGTAGAAAAAAATGTGTAAGGTTGACAGTTTCCCTTGCTTGAAAATTTTCCTCTTGCAAACGGATAGATTTTGGAAAAAATCGTAAACTTTGTGCTAAAATTTCACTTGTAAAAATTCATTTTTCAAAAAATTTTTTCCCCTGTGTATTTAGCCAATTTTATTCTAAACAAAATGCTGCAAACCCCACTTCAATTGGGAAAATAGAAGACGAGATATTTACAATTTTGTGTATCCTAGAATCTGAGAAAATCGCTGCACACGATGAAACAAAGATGGCCGCCATGCACGAACAAAAAATAGTAGAATTAAAATAACGGTTATTTTGAACTTCCATCATGATAGGGTTGTTGTACAAAAAATTTCAGATTTTTTAAAAATAGTCGAGCGACCAGTGCTGGACCACATGAAATGGATTGACCCTATAGTAATCTTGAGGCTGCCACAACTCGTAAAGCATGGTGACATCACATTGTGACTTTGCGAACATCGATCGTCGATGTGAAGTCATAGTGACTAAAATGTGAAGTCGTTATGGGACGTTTTAGAGCTCGTTAGTGACCACTTCACAAAGTGGTCACAATGTTACAAATTTGTGAAAAATGTGTCATTTGTGACTACTTTGACATTAACATTGTGATGGAACTGTGACAAAAGCGACGATATTTAAATTGCCAGAAACATGTTTTTTAAAGTAAAAATCATGTTTTGAAGAATTTTTATAATTTTCTAATAATTTTAAAAAAAGTCGCATCAAATTCACAATGTGACGTCACTGAGTAGTGGCATTTTGGTCACAGATGTGATGTGACCAAAGTGACTCACAGTGACATCACTGTGACTATGCAGTAGGCATACTAGTGCCGGATCTATTGAACATACCGGTCGATATCTTAACTTCTTGGGGACAAGATCGATATCTTAACTTCTTGGGGTCGATATCTTAAATTCTTGGCGACAGGTAAACGGACATTTAAGATGCGTAGAATTGTTCATTATTTCCACCAGTTATTTTTTTTTTATTTATTATAAAGATTTCGTTATATAACTGGAGCCTTTTCCCGATTCAATGACACAAAATTATCTAATTTTTTTAAAAAAAAGTAAAATGAAAGATAAAAAAATAAGCAAAAAGCTCTTGTCGAGAAGGGAATAAACTCGTTCAATTTGGTTTTGAAAATTTTCCGACGGTATCTTCTACGTTTGGATTAACTACCGTTTCTTTCAGTCAGTGAAGAAAAGCATCTCCCATTTCGAGAAGTGCCTAATCTGAGACATAGCTGCAGCTGTTATTGTTATGTGTGGGTCAATTTTGTTAAAAGCAGAGCTTTGTGTTTTAAGGCTTTTCGAAAGAAGCTACTTTCTGATATATTTTTAAAAATTAATTTTTCTTCGGAAACTAATGAAATGGCCAGATGAAAATACGTCATTAGAAACTACATCAAGTTTTTCATTTTTTAGTAAAGGCAAAAGATTTTTCATAAAACTTCGTTCAAAGGGAGGTAAATTGAACCGATATTTAGGAATTCACAGCGTGAAAAAAAGAAAAATTCTACATTATATTATCAAAATGACTTATAATAATTCTGAGAGTAATCAATGCATAAAAAAATGGAAAACGACATTCGATTCCAAATTTCCGGATGTTCAAGCCTGCCCATTTTGCATGTTTGTTTAAAAATGTGTCAGAAAGTTTTGTATTGCTGAGCAGGGAACAATAGAATTATATTAAATGGCTTTTTGTTAAGCAGAAGAGGTGTTCGGGGCCAAACTTTTAGTTTTGTATCTCGTAATTATTTCTTGATGTGTACATTCTTTACATTGAGAGTTCCAATAAACTGTCCAGTTAATAAATCATTTGGCGATTTTTTAAGCATCATTGAACACTAAAATGGAATGACTCAATTTACCAACCAGTTTGGGCCATATTTTTATTGGAGGGTGGGAAAATATTAAAAGTAGGTACGAATTGGAAAAATAAAAGAACCGGAAAGCTGTTTGTTGATAAAAATTTTTCTCGGGTAGACAAAATTATTTTGAAACATGCTACCTCAATTTTTAAAAATGTATCTCAAGATGCTAAATAATAAAGTTATAAAGCGTTCAATAATATTTAACATTAATCAATACGTTGAATAATATGTAACATTATTAGATTTCGTTTGTAAAAACCGACAGATTATTTCTGCTTTGTGTATAAGAAATTCAGTGTCTGCGGTAATGCTTGTATTCTCGTTCTATCAAATAATTTATGTGCCTGGTCATACTAATTGTGGAGTCAGTAAAATTTTAAACTGTTGAATGAAGGCTCGTTATCATTTTATAAAATACGCAGGTCTAATGTAATCAAAACATTACCAGTCAATTGTCACAAATTGCACATACGTTTATCATGGTGACTTTAAGTGCATCACAGCATGCTCTGTCCATTTTTGCAGGATGAATTAGAAATGGGACAAAAATATTCATATTTTCAGGAATTGTAATAACGTAATAATTCGGAAATCAGAAAGACATTTATCATTATTTTATGAGCGGAAATATTATTCCAGTTTACTCCGGTGGATTTCGATCCCGTTACAGAAGTGATTCAAATATTCATTTTTGTGAAATCAAAATTCTTAACTCCTCTGCCACCTTTAGACTGAGGTGAATAGTTCCCAGCTGTTTTGATATGAGTGCCCAGGTCTCTAATTTAAGTCTGCATGTATCTATGTCTTCTTTTAAAAAGACGTAAACTTTCGTCTTTTGTTACTTCTTTCAGATATAATCAAAATCTAAAACTTTTCAACTAAATGTTGCACAATCTGTCATATTATATATACTTTTGTACAAGGATGTGTACATGAATAATATGCATCAAAATGCGTTTCTGTGGAAGTCCAAGTTTTCTTTACCTGTCAAAAATGTCTGTATCACGATATTTTTCAAAAAATGACGCATTCAAAAACCGTTTTTCCATGAAAAATCCTATAAATCTGGTTTCCATATTACACCATGGAGAATAATTATTTTCTAAGAAACTGCTGTTTTAGCTACTGTTAAAATTTAACTCCTAGACTATACAGCTGATTCAGCTTTAAGCAAAGTTTTTCTCTTTAAACTATCTTTTTCAGATCTTAATTTACTTATTTTCACCTATTTACAATAAGCTACTTAATGTCACACTGTTTATTAGAATTTCTTTCAGTCTTCTATCATCTGATAGTTGAAATCATTGCATTCTCCATTGTTTAATCATTCAAAATTTTATTGTTTTTGTCAGATTAAGGATGACACTGCTTATTTTCTTGCGATTGGATAAAGCAAACATAACCAACATTTTAAATTCAAGACAGTTTGGCTCAGTTCATTAGGAGCATTAAAACAATCCTTTCCTGATGTAGATCATACAAATTGATCGAAACATTGATTATTTTATTTAAATGTTAGTTTAGGTTTTGGTCTTACAACATTGTATATATTATTAATCAAATTTTTTATTTTTATTTTCACGTTTATATTTAACTCTTTTTTATTTTTAGAAGTAGTTTATCACGATTCTGAACGCTTACCAAATATATGCTACAGTTAACGCCTCAAAACCAAATCTCCCTTCCTTCAAAGTTTAATTTCTGTGGAGGGTGAACAAGACATCCACTTCTGGTGGTATACAGATGATTCTATCATCTTGTACCGATATTTCATATGGATTATTCCAATAGGGTAGACAACTTGTTTCTAAATTTTTATTTGATGGTCAGCCTTTGGGGATCAATTTTTTTAGTTATTAGCATGTTGCACCAGGTTTTGGTGATCGTAACTCTTCCGACTTGTTTCATGAAGCGGGTAAGGATGAAATTACCATATGTATATAAGCATCATTTTTCCCTGATTCTTCATCATTTCCTTTAGTTTATTGAGGTTGTCTTGACAAGGCATCAGCTGCATAAAGTTTCTTTCTTGGTATGTTAGATGTAGAATAAGAATATTACATCATCTTCATCTTCAACCATTGCAACCGGGTAGATAAGTCTTCAATATTCTTCTAATATTCTTCTTTGAAAAATTTGGGATTAGAGATTTATGGTCCGTTTCTAATCTTTGGTTGAGTTTTCAGTTCTATAATATCAAAACTTTTCTCAGTGTTTGTAGTTTTTTTGTGAGCATATCTCTTTTTAGTTGGTGATAGTGTCCTGGATGTTTCTGCAAAAACGAAATTTCCTCATTTTTAGGTGCGTTCGTAATTATATAATACGTAGCACCTATAGTGATCGTTCAGTCCGTCCGTCCGTCCGTCTGTCCGCATATAACAACGCAAAAACTACCCAACCGAATCGTTTGAAATTTAAAATACATAATTATTACATAATTTTGTCGAGTCATTTCAAATTTTATGAGAATCGGATGGATAGATCAATTACAGGGACGATCAAAAGTATTCCATTACATTACGGTCAATGGGAAAAAAAGTTTCAAATGCATTTTAATCGTTTGAAATTTAAAATACGCAATTATTACATAATTCTGTCGTGTTATTTCAAATTTTTTGATAATCGCGTGCATAGATCAATTACAGGGACAATCAAAAGTATTCAATTACATTATGGTCAATGGGGAAAAAGTTTCAAATATATTCTATACGTTTGAAATTTAAAACACATAATTATTACATAATTTTTTCGAGTTATTTCAAATTTTATGAAAATCGGATGCATAGATCAATTACAGGGAAAATCAAAAGTATTCCATTACATTACGGTCAATGGGAAAAAATGTTTCAAATGCATTTTAATCGTGTTACACTCATGCGAACTTAATAAAATTTATATGCAACTATAAAGTACATATTATACTATACATCTTACATAATTTGTGGTGCAAAGAACATTTGTTATTGATTTACAAGGCCACACAAAAGTATTCCATTACATAATGGTATAGGGAGAACATTGTTTGATGAGCGTTTTAATTGTAATTCACTATTTACAATGTTATGAGATTGATATATGAAAGTAATATTTTTAAAACTTCGTTATCGTTCGAACGCACCTAATTTGCTACGCTTCACGTGCAATTTCCAACTTGTTTGTTCTATCCTGAAGTTTCTCCTATTCCATAAGAAAAAGAGTGTTGTGCCAATTTTTGTGGGTTGTAAAATTTTTAAAACTAATTGAGATGTTAGGACATTCTACCCACTTTGAAACGATTTGATTTTAAGCTTTGTCCCAGACAAACTAATTCTTTTGACTTAACAAAAATTTAATGATAAAAATAATTCTGCAAAACTTGGAAAAAAAATCTAGTGAGAAAATTTGCAAAGCCAAGCACGTGCTTTAACAACTTTTTGTTCTTTGGAAGTCGAAATTCTTTCACAGCTTTAATTTTGTCTTCACCAGTATGAACACCATTATCATTAACACTAAGCTCCAATTATTTGATTCTCTTGGCAGAAAACTTATTTTTATTCAGTGTAATAGTAAATTCTTTAAGTTTATTCAAAATAATTCTCAATATCATCATGCTTTCCTCATATCCTCACTTTAAGATGTTGTCCAAGAGGAAAATAGCACCGAGAATATATTTCAGCAGTTGTGACATTAATATACTGAAAATGTTCTAGAATAGATGAGATTCCAAATGGTAATTTTAAAAGTATCTTGTAGAGATTGATGAAAATCGTGAGTTATGGACAAATATTCACTGTGTTGAATTTGACAAATAGCTGATTTAGCATCTAATTTAGAAAACAATAGCCCCTGAGAGAAGATTCAATTAATATTTAACTTGAGGTAATGAATGAAATTCTCTTTTCGATGATTTGTTTAACTAGACTAGATCAATACATAAGCGAACAGTTCCATCACTTTTAGGAACGATAACTAGTGATGAAGAACATTCTGTCTTTTTGTTGTAGAAAAACACATTTTTTTGGCAGTCATCTTCTTGATTTCTGTTTCCGTTTTCTTAAACACTGGAATAGGTATCCCTCTGTATTTGAAATAGCAAATAGGACAGAATTCGTTTTAAACGTAATCGTATAATACTCACTTAAGTAGCCCTAGGCCACTTTGCAATTCAGGAAAATCTTTTGTACGATTCACAGCAATAATTTTTGAAATGTTAGGTCTTAAACCGAAAGCTAGTATTGAAAGTTTTCCAAATTAGTAATTCCAGAAGGCTTCGATTATATGGATTTTTTCAGTGATTTTCTTCTCTACGTATTAAGTTTTCTCGATAATTTTTCGAATGTTTTTAATATTTTCCCATCCGAACCGCAAAACCTTTTCTCTGGACTTTGGGTTTTCGAACCATTTCACGTTAGTGATGTAGCAGGAATAACAGCTCCACTGTCTGTTTTGACGCAAACAATTATAACTCTTTTTTTTGAAAAGGTACTGATTACGACAAATCATTACTATGATTATTTGAGCATGTTTGTCTAATTGTTCTCCAGAAAGCAACTTCAGATTCATTTTCATTTACAAAATCGTGCAAAATGTCGCAATTTGGAAGATTTTAGACATTTAGCTTCCTTTGGAGGACTCGCTGTTATTAATATATTTACAGCACCGTTTGCAAAGATCAAAGGGTTTTGAAAGCCATTCTTTCTCTTATCAGTTTCTTTAATTCATGGATTTTGAATAGATAGCTCTCTCATCAAATTCATCTTTGTTTTGTTTACAGTAGAAATTCTCTGGACAGATACATTGTTAGAAGTAAAAATATTTTGTTGCTTTTTAATTCATTCCAAAAACCGAACTTTATCTACAGCTTTCCTCAAATAAAAGTCTTGATTAAATTGTAAATTATAACTTAATTATTTATCTCTTATAACAGCTAGTCTATCGTGTATTAGTTCATCATGAAGAACTTCGTAATCACAATACCCAGCCAGTGAAGTTATAAAGTTATTTACAGCTTCCTTTTCATTTTGATTGCATTGATTAAACTGTGTTCGCTCGAAAAGTGCGTTTTCTTCAGTATTAAATGAACGTCAAAATGCTTCAGAACAATGTTATATTTTGTGTTGATCATCTTCCGAGAAGTTAAAGGATTCAAAATATCTACTGCTTCACCTGCCATGAGATGAATAATAGAGTTTACTTGTTCTACTTATGGAAACTGACTAAGTTCAACTTAGAAATTGCCTACCAGGTTCTACTTGGAAATTGACATCAGGATTTCATGGAAGAAGAATCATTTTACCGTTCATATGCCACCTAAAAAGAAAATGTTTTAATGTATTCTTAGAAATTTTCTAAGCTTTAATCTTATAAAAGATACTAAAAGCAAAAACATAAATAAAGGCATTTTGACGAAATCATATAAAAACAATTTCAAATTGGGATTGGGAATGACAACTGATTGGTGAATAACAACTGATAAACAATTTCTTTTTTTCAACAAAACAATCGAAAAAATTTATCATAATAAAAAAATAAGAGAATGGAATACTTAAGTAATGTACGTCTTTTCCGTACATTTTCAATATTTCAAAACATTTTAAACAACTGACGAGCATACTGACGAGCACAAGAATCAACTGACGAGCACCTATTCTTGAGAAACAAGGGGTATAATATAATGATACCACGGAAATACCTGACTTTGAAAGGAAAGAATATACACGGAATCGTACCTGAGTCGGATAAGCTATAATGAATCATCCAGTAGGTCCCGGTTCGAAGCCGGATGCGTTTGTTTTCCTCATTTTTTGTTTTATAAATATACTTATTATTATAATTTAATAATCTCACTGTTAATTAAAAATTACAATGTATATGAATTCTAATGTTAATTTATTTACATATTTCTTTAATTAAATAGTTGTACGAAACATCGTAAATAAAAGCAAAACTTATTTTTAAACCAGTTTTTAAATGTATTTTATGGATTCTTCATCAATGCAATGATATTGAACAACAGGGTCAATTCGTGATTGGTGAAAAATCATTCATGTATTCCTTTAAGAAGGGAAGTCAATGTGATGATAAAGTTACTCTGATTTTAAATTAACAAACATAATTATATTAACAATAAGCATATAAAATAATTAAAAACCTAATTTTTGTATATTTAAGATTTTTAAATACGGTAAAACGTATGATTGCTCTTTGAATAATTTTCTTTATATTTTTATGCTTTATTATTTTATTTTATTAAATTTCGGAATTTATGTTATTCAATAACAGATTGAATTTTTTAAAACATTTCCTTAAATGATGAGAAATGACGGTTTAAAATTAAAAATGTTGAATTAATGTTTAAATATGGTAACATTGGAGTTAAGGTACGATATTAAGATTTTTAATAAAGATGATTAAATTATAAATTATGAAATAAAAATTGAGAAAAAAAAAAAAAAAACACAGCGTGACTGAGCATCGATTTTGGGTTTACTGGTTCATTCAAATCAAAGGAAGATCAAATGTTAAAAATAGTTACACAATACCATACACTAGCATTCCAAAACTATTTTATTTTTTTATTTTATTACCTTTAAAATTCTAAACGGTCTCAATAATTTGATAGCTGTAATTGCCTGATATTAAGTATTTTAAACTATACATCTAAAATAATTAAAATAACGGATTTTCTGATAATTAAATTGATTGATGCCAAGTTTTATGGTGATTAAAAGTATTTTATTAAGTATTGGTAACCTAATTGTTAGATTTATTTTAAAATAATTATTTTGTCTCATTAATTTGTTATTAAATTCTAATTCTAAATATAGCCATAAAAAACATCATGTTTATTCTCTTTTATGAGGTATCCGATTCTGAAACAAATGGATGTCCATAATTACATTTTTGGGTGTTTTGATATATTTCTGTTGTTTATAAATAAATTTTGATTCATTTTTGGAAACGAAATTATAGGAATGGTTCAATATTGACCATTGATTAATATAATATAATATCGAAGAAATTGAAGTATAATAATTATTAATTTAAAGATAATTTTAAAATAAACTCTTTAAAGGTGCTCATTTCTAGCACATGTACCCTATATATAATGGAGTGTGGGGTGGGGTTGGACACATTTTAGAAAAAGTATGCAAATCCTTTGTTTGAAAAGAAATAAATAAAATTTCACTTTATGAAGCTCTAGGTGAAACAATTTTTAATCTCCCTGAACAATGCAAGAAACATAATATTCAAAAGCTATTTTATAAATAAAGAAATTGCATGATTCAAAATGTGGACTTTGTCTGTCCACTAACAGGGAGATATGGGACAGCATTAAAAAAACAATAAGAGAGAAATAGTCTAGCGTTTGCGAGATATGCAACGAAAGAAAGATTGTCTATAAAAAATGTATGTGCCACAATTTAAAATTCCAGTCTTTCCATGACTGGAATGAAAATTCAGTCATAGATGACATGAAAAAACTCATCAATTCAATTTATTTACATTTTGAAGTGAATGAATACATTATCGATATTATAATATTTTATCAATAATATAATTAATATACTCTTTCTCTAAAAATGTATGCATGTAAACAATTTACTTTCATCTTATTAAAAAAGGGATTTAGACATGTCCCATTTCTCCTCACCTCCTTGTTTTGTGTTAAAATTCTTGTATCAACAAAAATGCTATTTTTAGGTACAGTTTAAATTATAGATGATATAAATTATAATGTTTCATAAAAACGGAAAATATTACCTCTATGTATAAATAAGGCATCAATATACAGAAAGCTTAAAAATCATATGAAATAAACTTACTTTTGATTTTTGAAATGATCTTTTCTTTTATGCAATTGCAAGCTTGTACAGTATAACATTTTTTTCAACTGAAAATATGGCTATTATTGCTTCATCTTGTTTGTAATAGATGAAATGTTTAGAATGATACATAAAGCAAAAAACCTACTGTCTCAATCCTCCCTTTGTTCCATTCAACCTCCTTTCCCCAGGGATGGTGTGAGACACTTAAAAAAATAAAAATATCAACATTGCTTGACACAAAAACAAAAATGTCAATTTATAAAAGACAAGGTGAATATTTTTAATATATAGGAACAATATAAAGTTGTAATATATGGGTGATTCTACGATAAGAGGTAATTTGTACGGCAATCCGTTTAAAACAGATTTTTTATTCAATATTTTGCTATTTTTTGCAATGAATCGCATCATCTTAATATACTTTATTAAATAACATCACGATTGAATGCCTAATTTAAACACATTTTTCTGAAATTTCTTACAAAGTCTAAAAAGTCCCCTCCCCTGGCATGTCCCCTTGCCGGTTTCAATTTAACTTTCAAACAATACATATATTTTTTTCCGCCAGATGCTAAGCTAAAGTATGTTTAATTGGAATTTAAGTAATTATACTTACGTATTATAAAATAAAAAATAAAATAATTTTGTTAATTTCAAATAATTTTTAAAATTAACTTTTGTCCCGCTTTTTTTGTGTCTCTCCCCTGTCAAATTTCGTTCCGCTGAAACAAATATAAATTCAAGGATGGCTATATTGGAAGTAGTGCTTATGGACATCTATTGGCTTGAAGTTAGCAATACTAAACGCGCAAGCCATTTAAGCGTCGCTATTTTTAGTTGTTGCGACGCGACCGTGTTTTGTAGTGGTTTCGCACGGTCATCGTGTATCTCCCCTGGTAAGTCATAAAACTTATAATATTCATTTAATTCAATTGCATTTACAGACCTAATTAAACAATACGGTAATACTTAAAGTGAAATACACAATTAACCGAAAAACTAATTCAGTCAGTTAAAAAGTTTGAATTTACACGAAAATGTCTCTCCCCTGCAGTATTTCCCCTGGCACGATAACTGCCAGGGGAGCGAGTCACTGACCAGAAAAAATTATAAAATATGTATAAAGTGACTTGCCCTTATATGAAAAAGTAAATAAACGGGACAAAAATCATAATTTAAAGGTTTTTGATCAAACTCAAACTTTTCTTTTTAGCCGAATTCTCGATGTTTTTTAACCTTTTATCGTAGAATCACCCATATAGAACAATATAGAAACATAATATGCAAAATGTATTGTATAATTAAAGAAATTATAAATTTCGAATTTTGTCCCATTCCTTCCCACTTGCAGGGAGATATGGGACAACAATAAAAGAAAGCTATAGGGCATAAATAGTCCAGTGTCATCTGGATATACAGACTAACAAAGATTGTAGGTTGATGCTTGTGTAACAATATCCAGTATCTTCAAAACTGGAAGGTTAATTCAGGTTTATCAGTTATAGATGACATTAAATAACCAACACTTTGTCTACATGTTGAAGTAAATGAATGTATTAAAATGCTTTAATTAACATAGTATACCCTCAAAATGTTTGCGTATGTGCTTTTTATATTTATCTTAAAAAAAAGGAATTGGACATGTCCCATTCTTCCCCACTTTTTTGATTTGTGTTAAACTTCTTCCATAAAAAATTTTGGTTTTAGGCTTATTATGCAGTATAATGTTCCATAAATCTGGAAACTATTACATCTATGCATAAACAAATCTATAACATACAAAAAGCATAAAAAGTATAAGAAAATTTAATTTTGATTCTTGAAGTAATCTATTTCTTTCTACGGTCATAAGCTTATACAGATCAACAATTTTTTTCAACTGAAAAGTGGACTATCTTTGCTTAATCTTGTTGTGAATTATGAACTGTTTACAATTAGAAATAAAGCGAAAAACACATTTTCCCACTCTACCCCACTCTCTCCTACATAGGGGACAATGGAGTAAGACACATTTTATAAAAGTAAGAAAATCAACTGTGTATGACACAAAAACAAAAATTTCATGTTATAGAGCCCAAGGTGAAACGATTTTTAATCTCCCTGAACAATATAGAAACTTAACATACAAAAGCTATTTTATGGTTAAAGGAATTGTAAGTTTGAAAATGTGTCCCATACCTTCTCACCAACAGGAAGATATGAAACAGCAGTAAAACAAAAAATATGAAACAACTAGTCTAGTGTCGTCTAGATATACAATCAAACAAAGATTATAGGTTGATAATGTATGTGCCACAATATAAAATTCCAGTATCTTCATGATTGAAAGGAAAATTAATGATTACCTTTAAAAAATCACCAATGAAATTTATTTACATTTTGAATATATCATCAGTGTTACAATTTATGTATTATTCTCTGATATGTTTATATGTAAGCAATTTACATTCGTGTTATTAAAAAAAGAAATAGGAAATGTCCCATTCCTCCCCACTTCCTTGTTTTGGGTGAAAGTTCATGTATAAACATAAATGCTGCATTTAGAATTACCTTAAATCATGAATAATATGCATTATAATGTTCCATAAGGAAACAATTACATATATCGATAAACAAGTTATTAGTATATAAAAAATATATGAATCAAAATTTATTTTCATTTTTCAGATAAGCTTTTTATCTATACAAATGCAAGATTGTACAGATTAAAAAAAATCAACTGAAGATTGGAGTACCTCCCTTCATCTTCTATTTTCTTCATGAAATGCTTAGAATGATATATAAAGAGAAAAACTGCTGCCCCATTTCTCTCCATTTCCGACTACATCCCACCCTCCCCTATATATGTATATATTTTTCATTCGGTGGGGGAGGTTATTTTGTATGTGGATTCAATATAAACTGTTCTGCGCAAACTCAGTTTTTAAGTAATAATATAAAATTATAAGTTACCATGGTTAAAAATTTATTAAGTTACAAAATATTTTTGATATTAATTAAGCTAGTCATCCAATTAAGACGAAAAACCCTGATTCACTTTATAACAATCTTATTCGATAAATTCTATAACATATTCTATTGAATGCAAAAGAATATGTAGAATATATATGAACTTCATGCATGCAGTGCACAAAATTAAAAAACATAATCAATACACTGTGAATTTAATACAAGAACACGATCCAGAAAATATAAAGACCGATGTATGTTCATACATATATTGGTATAATCACCATTACCTCAACATTCCTGAAAAAAAGCATGGGCATATTCTTAGAACAGCCGAGACACTTGATTTTGGCGATTTTTTAACACGCGCCAAGCATCCACGAGCGCCAACCGAGTTTTCAGCAACCTAGAGATTCTCTCCAATCGCAACTCGTATTTTTCGGAAGACAATTAGCGACATGCTCAGTTTCAAGGATGATTCCTTTATAAAAAATATTCTTTTTACAAACAATTTACAACTATTTAACTTCTTTTACAAAGGATTTTCTCGAATTATACTAAGATTTCTTTCCATATTTTTCGAATTTTAAAAATTTACCGTTCCCGATCTACCGATTTAAAAAAATATTTCACAATAAATATATAAAACTATATGCACCAGTTTCTAAAACAAGAAAAAAAAAATACAATAGCCATCAAATAAAAATTCACTTACCTTTACTTATTTACATTACGGAATCCTAGAAAGAGGATACTTTATTTTATTTATTTATAATTTATCCAAGAAAACAGATCACGCGTTCCAAACTAAAAATCTATCAAACAAACTAAAAGAATTCTTTCTGCTTCCAGATATCGTTTCATTCGGCAGACGATTCAGTAATGACAAGATTTGAAGCTTTTCTAGCAATAAATAAACTTACATCAACGCAATGTTTTCATTTAATGTCTCGTATTCAAGAAGATTTTGCGAATACAGAGATAACAAAAAGAGATTGAACAAACAGAAACTGGCATTTTTGCAAAGTTTTTCCTTTTTTAAGTGAGCGAAATTTCTGATTGGTCAATCTTGATTCGCTAACAGCACAAAATCTATCTGGATTTCGACTATGAAAAATACTTTTGTTCCTTAAAAAAACTCAGCGTAAAATACTATTTAAGAACTGTAAAAATTAAATGAAATGAATTTTAAAAACACACTACATACATTCAAGCGAATTATTTTAAATTAGGGAATTTCTTATTTGTGTATTTTAGAGATATTGTTTATTTCAATAAACAGTCACAAAAATAATTATGTACTTACCAGCGACATGCGGAAGGGGGGGGGGTTGCAGTTTTCCGGGCGCAGAAATTTTTTTTTTGGGGGGGGGGCAGCAAATTTATACTATAATCGTCATTTTTAGCTTGTCACAAGTAAAAGTTCGGGGGGGGAGGGTGCCAAATTGAGACTTTGACCCGGTCGCAGTTTCCTCTTCGCACGCTTCGTTCCATACTTAAACTAGTCGTTGGGGGACACCGTAATACTTACCCATCATTAATATGCATATGAAAATAAAACATGTGAAAACTATTTATACAAAGCATTGCAATTCCAAAACAAAATTTAAATATTGTTAATATGCATAGTAGGGTGGGCCGAAAAAAACTTTTTTTCGATTTTCGATTATGGCGGGTGCGGAAAAGTGGCCACTGGTGGCACTCAGTTAACACAAAAAATTTGAAATTTTTTGGACTTTTCCTTACCCTGCCGCAAACGGATTGAAAATTTGCAAAAATGCTGTTTTTTGAACTTTTTTATCTAAAAAGTTAAAAATGTTAAATTTATTTTGACTGCATTTACTTGAAAAGACATCTTTAACGTACCAAATGCTTAAATAAGTTCTGATAATGCATTATTTATTTGCTAAGTATATTTTAAATAAGCCGATTTTCATACATTTTTCTCGTATAACAGGGGAAAATTGTATTGTTTGAATCGTTCGTTAATTTCTCTCTTATTTATGTTCCTTGGTCTTTAAATTTTTCCTATGTGTCAAAGGTCATATATTTGGGCAACGAACATAAGTATAACTCAAAAATAAAGCTCGAAGATGAGAAGGGGGTGAAGTAGGACTCTAAGAGTGCGCAATGCCTCATCGTAATGTTGAGGGAGTGAAGGAGGAAAAAAAAGAGAAGAGAAAATTGCGATAAGGAATTGTTATTATTTTACTATGCTCAAACCCTACGACATATGTTCAGTGTGGACGTGAAACCTTTTCCTAGAGAGATTTAGTACATTTTGGATTATTTGAGGTACCATTGTAGTGTTTTGTGCGTTTTATTACGACGAGCTTAGAAATGGCTATTATGAAGGTCCGTGACAATATAAAAGGCACGAGACAGCATGACAAGTATCCTTTTTGGATCACCATGCTTATTGAAAGACTTGCAATTGCCAACTTATACTGATATCATGCGCCACTATACTGGTTGCGACGCGATATGGCAGAAATTCGAGAAATCCAATATTAGTCAGTAGATGTTATTAAAATGGTAGGTGAAAAAGTTACCAAAATCTGAGAAACAGCTTCTATACCAGTGTTTTTCCAGCTATCATTTTACAAAAAGATTTAAAACTACCAAAAGTTTTCACCATGTCGTACGAATTCTTTGCGGGTTCAAGATATGGAAGACTTTACTTTCAAGCCCATACGATTACAAGATTTCCCCATTGATCTACACTTCTTTTAATAGTGATAGTTTAGAATAATAGTTTAATGGTAGGTAAAAAGTTACCAAAATCTGAAAAAAAGCTTCCATATCAGTGTTTTCCCAACGATAAATTTACAAAAAGATTAAAACTACTAAAAGGTTTCACCATTTCGTATGAATTCTTTGCGGGCTGTATTTACTTTCAAGCCCAAACAATTTCAGGATTTCTCCAATGATCTACACTTCTTTTAATAGTTTTTTATCTTTTGGAAATTTATCGTTGGGAAAACACTGACTTTTATTCAGATTTCGGTAACTTTTTCATCATCATCTATACACTAATATTGTATTTTTATATTTTCTGCCATATCGCTTCGCAACCAGTAGTAGTGGCTCATAATATCAGTATAAGTTGGCAATTGCAAGTTTTCAATAAGCATGGTGCTCAAAAAGGATATTTTGCATGCTGTCGCATGCCTTTTACATTGCCATGGACCTTCATAATAGCCATTTCTAAGCTCGTAGTAATAAAACTCACAAACACTGTAATGGTACCTCAAACGATACAAAAAGTACTGAATCTCTTACGTCATTCCTTAAAAAAAAAAAAAAAAAAACTAAAAATTTTCATATACCTTACTTCAGAACGAATTTTTCGAGAGTCCGAAAGAATTTTTTCGGATAATCGAGGTTACTGATATTAAACAGGCTTTGTCCCATTCTTAAATACTAAACACATACAAAATTTCAAGTCCATCTCAATTTGTTCGGGAGATAGAGCGTTTACGAACAGAGAGACGGCAAAATATGTTTTTCGGAATCTCCACTATCTGAAACGTGTAAATCAGTCATTTTTTTTTAGATTTTAAAAACGATTGCAAGACTTACTCTATACTACGTATGATGGGTAAGTGAAATTCGGGAAAACAACTACTTACTAGAGGTAAATATAACAAAAAAGGAATTTTAAAATTTTGCTGCGTAAATTTGCACAAAGTTATGCAGATTTTACAACTTACGTTTGTCAATTTTTAAAATATTTTATTTCTAAATCTTATTAAGGATATTTATCAAATAATATAATTTTTATATCATATAATTTCTATAATTTTAAACGATACATTATGAGTGCATTAAAAATCAGTGGATCCACAAAACTCGCTATGCAGGAATCAGTAAAATGCACGAAACTCGTCGACGCCGCAGTCACTAACGTGTGTATGATCGCTTCGCGCCCATTAAAACTAAAAAATAATCAGTGGATCCACGAAACTCGAAGTGCAGCAATCAGCAAAATGCACGAAACTCGTCGACGCCGCAGTCACAAACGTGTATATGAGCGCTTCGCACCCATTAAAACTAAAAAACATCAGTGGATCCACGAAACTCACTGTGTAGGAATCGGTAAAATGCACGAAACTCGTCAACGCCGCAGTCACTAACGTGTGTATGAACGCTTCGCGCCCATTAAAACTAAAAAAAAACAGTGGATCCACGAAACTCGATGTGCAGCAATCAGTAAAATGCACGAAACTCGTCAACGCCGCAGTCACAAACGTGTGTATGAGCGCTTCTCGCCCATTAAAACTAAAAAAAAACATTAGTGGATCCGCGAAACTCGCTGTGTAGGAATCGGTAAAATGCACGAAACTTGTCAACGCCGCAGTCACTAACGTGTGTATGAGTGCTTCCCTCCCATTAAAACTAAAAAAAAAACAGTGGATCCACAAAACTCGATGTGCAGTAATCAGTAAAATGCACGAAACTCGTCAACGCCGCAGTCACAAACGTGTGTATGAGCGCTTCTCGCCCATTAAAATTAAAAAAAAAACATCAGTGCATCCGCGAAACTCGCTGTGTAGGAATCGGTAAAATGCACGAAACTTGTCAACGCCGCAGTCACTAACGTGTGTATGAGTGCTTCCCTCCCATTAAAACTGAAACAAAAAATCAGTGGATCCACGAATTTTGCTGTGCAGGATCACTAAAATGCTCGAAACTCGTCAACGCCGCAACTTTTAACGCATGGATGAATGCTGCGCGTTTATTAAAGCAAAACAAAAAAATCGCTGGATCACAAATCTCGCTGTGTTAGAATCCCTAAAATGTACAAAACTTGCCAAACCTGCGTTAACTAACGACACTAAAACCGAAAAATTTCTCTGGATGCTCAAAATTTGCATTAAAAATTTCTAAAATGAGCAAAATTGCGGTTATTAATGCAGATATCAAACTATTAAAATCTTTGTAAATTTGTACGAAAATACGGGATAAAATTTTGAAATATTTTTTTAAATATTTATGGTACATAAATATTGCGGGAATTTAAAAAGAAAGTTGTTCTGATATAGGAATTCGCTTCTAGTAACATTAACAAGTCATCTCAATTTTTTAAATGAAATTTTCAAATCATAACTTAAATCGTTGAATATTTATTTCGAGAAAAGCGTATCCTCAATATATTCGTCTGCCGTACTGCATATTTGTTTCCAAATGTATGTTATTATTTATTAAAATAAGCAATATCTTTAAAATAATACGATAAAACGGCCGGGAAAATATAGTCATACATATATAATGCAATCTCCTTTTTTAATTTAAACAATAATAGATTGATGTAACAATGGAATTTCATAAAAGCCAATCAAACAAAAGATAAGAAACCATGCAATCCAATTAAACCGATCAATTCCTGAACTAACAACTGTAGGCGTGGAAAGAATTCAGAAAAGATCTGGTAACAAGAAAAAGTCACTTATCGCCTCGCCAAATTCAAGGATGCCAAGTGTCTCGGCTGTTTTAGGATTATGCCAAAGCATACAATTGCTGCATCTTTTAAGTTACTGTACGGATGATATTTTCACACAATATAGAGATGCATATTACAAATCTATTAACCAATCTTTTCATACAGATATTTATATAGTAGACGGCAAATTTCGAAGCTGTTTTTCTGTTGGTTCTAAAATTAATTTCCAATTTTAAAAACAATTAATAAAAAAAGTACTTAAAAGTCTAAAACAAAATTAAAGTACCATATGGAAAACGAAGCACAGCAAAAATAAACACACGCGAACGACTCGGAGTCTGTTCAGAAATGCACTCAATGCTTAGAAAATTTTGCCATGGAGTAGGTCTTTCCGAAGAAAGAAGGTTGCGACCAAGATGTTTGCTCAAGAGGCAGGAACATAGAATGGGTATTCTTCGTGGATGGAATAATCGTTCAGTGCTTGATTCTGTATTTCAGGAATAGACTAAGTTGGGAACGTTCCCAGGTGTAAGATGTGGATTTGGAGGCGTGTGGTATCAAAAGAAAGATCTCGTCATGTACGTTAAAAAGTGCAATGGTACTACCCGTCCGAATCCAACCTTTTCGAGATATCAGCACTTCAAGTGTGAATGAATAAATAGTAGACAGGGAGGTATATACATTGTTTGCAAGTTAAAAGTTTCTTTGCATCGTTTTTAATTCTACTTCCAATAACTTTTCCCGAGCTACAAGCAAAATACTTTACACCTGCACATTGCAGATTATTTTCCGTCTTTTAGACAGGTACTTCACATTCTACGAAGATTTTTGCGTACGGTTTCACTCACATTTTAAGTGCTGATATCTTGAAAACATTTGGATTTGGACGGGTAGTTTCGTTGAAATTTTTAACGTACATGGCAAAATCTTTATTTTGATACTACACTGGTCCAAATCCACGACGTACACCTGGAAACGTTCCCTAGTAAGAAGAAATCACGAATTTGGCTACACTGTTAAATATATGTAACAGTTGCTGCATGCGAGCTCCGCCGCTTGTATAGAAAACGATTACTTGACTGTATTATGGAGCATTCTAATTCGTCGGAACAGAGACATTATATACAAGCGGTGGAGTGCGTATGCAGCAAATGCTGCAGATTTTTAACAGTGTAATTAAGGCGTTAATTATGAGGTAATATGTTGCAAATAAATGTAAACTAGATGGCTGAGAGGATAGAGCATAAAATTCGAAACCATAAAGTTATGGGCTCGAATTCTTTGAACTTGAGTATTATGTTTACGGATTTTTTTTTTTATTGGTTGCTTTACATTAAGAAATACGATACTTTTGATAAAGATTTTATATTAATAATACAGAAGAAAAAATATTTGTTTTTTAATAACAAAACACTCATTTAAATACGAGAAAATGAGATATTTCGCATGAAGATTTTATAATTAAACACTTTTAAATATTTAAAGTATCGTTTCAAAGTAATTTATATATTAAGCAAATGTAAAATACACTGCTCAAAACAATTAAAGGATATTAGAAGTTTAATGTAAAATAAAGATATAAACGAAATTTTTTTTGCCGAAAATAGAAGAAGAGAATCACAAATGCAAATTTTTTGGGTTTTTAAACTGTGGAGTATGCGAATTTTGAGTTCGACGTCAAAAACGTTGCTTCAGCGGCAGCGAATGAAATTTGACTTTCAACTGGATAAAAGAGAATGAAGACAAGGATGATCGACATTCGGTGATTGCTTTGTTTCGATGAGTACGATGTCTCAGCGAAGTCATTTGACAGATTCAGAAGCTTGGAGAATTGTTAATAGGTTAGAAGGGGGCCAAACTCAAGCACAAGTAGCGCAAGCCATTGAAATGTCACAAAGTGTCATTTCCAGGATCTGGAACCGTTTTTTGGAGAGTGGATGTGCAGGCCGAAGACCAGGGCAAGGTTGTAGACGGGCAACAACGCCCAATGAAGATCTGTATTTAGCGTTAACAGCTCGGAGACACCGAAACATGAACGCTACTCTTCTTCAACAACACCTTCGCTCGGCTACAGGCACCACGATTTCAACTCAGACTGTCCGAAACCGGCTCCATGTTGTAAGTCTGTATGCTCGCCGACCGATAGTATGTGTTAGATTAACATCAAGGCATCGTCGCGACCACAGGGAGTGGGCAACCGAGCATGTCAACTGGAGGAGAAATGAATGGAGCAATTATCTGTTTTCTGACGAGTCCCGTTTTTCTGTGCATCCGGATGATAGGCGTATTTTCATCTGGAGGGACCGTGGCAGTAGGAATAATCCTGCGTTCGTGCACGAAAGTGTCAGATTTGGCGGTGGAGGAGTGTTGGTGTATGGTGGCATCTCCATTGACGGGCGCACTGACCTCTACATCATTCGAGATGGAGCTCTGACTTTTCGCTTCTTTTTTTATTTGAGTATTTTAGAAGTGAATTTTTATGGAAACTAGGATGCAAATTATAATTTATGGTGATAATATCAGCATTTGGAATATTATAAACATCAAAATGTAATAGGTGCACCTTAATTAAACTAAAAATACCGGCACATATATTTTTTAAAAGAATGAAATACATGGGGGTTTGCCTTCTAGTTTTGTAATGAATAAAGTATGATCAGACTATTTATAAGTTTTCTACTGAAAGCATGTATAAATATTTTACTTAATCTAATTTAATTTATCAATTACTGAAAAGAGATTGTTTTGTTTTTAGTAACAAAATACGCTGAAATTTTACACCTTACTGTTTTATCTGTTAAGTATGTAAAAAGTATTTCTAAAGATAACATATAGGACTAAAATACATTGATTTAAATTTTTGATTCAGATAATTAAACTACAGTGTTCGTAAAACAAAATGCAACATCTATGCATAAAAAAATAATTTCAGACCCACAATTTCAATTGATCTAATAATTGGAGTTTAACGAATCATGGTATATTTTTGCCTTTATTACAAAGTCTTTTAAATGAAGATTTCCCTAATAACTAATATATGCCTATCAATGAATATTACTACCAATATTGATTACACAGTTCAAAATTGCAGCATTCACGAATTATAAGTAATACCTTGCAAAACTGTTTAAATTTCTTGTCAGTACGTGTATGCTATAACAAAAATGTTACGCTTATTTATACTCTTCAGATTCCAATATTTATTTACGTATATATATATATATATATATATATATATATATATATATATTTCAGTAATAGATTTGTATTAGCGAACTGATATCTAATGAAAACTGAAAAGAGAAAAAAAATAAAACACATTTTTGGCACATAAAATTTGTTGATACACGGATGCTGAATAAGGTCATTTTTTGACAATTTCTTGCATTTTTTATTTTATTTTATTATTTTTCATTTCAAAAGCAATAGAAAAATGAAATAGTTATATATTTAATATTATTTTATTACTAATGGATTATTTTTTAATACAAAGGATATCTTAAAATACAATAAAAATGATTATGTTTTAATTTTTGTACATTTTTGCTGCAATCCATTTCTTCCTAAAAAAGCGTTATAAGAAACAAATTACTATTTTCTTTACTTTTGTTGTGTATTCATTCACGTAATTTTTTTATATTTAACATTATGCATGAATGTGAAATTTTTTCAAAGATGCGCATATCCTATAGGATACATCCAGATTTAGGAAGTTAATCTCTTGCAATTTATTTTGTCATTCATAGTTAAAATAAAACTTTTAAAAATCGAATAAGTAATAAGCAAAAAACAATAATATATTTTTTATAAAATTATACGTCAAAGACAATCACTAAGTTGAAGTCATTATATAAAAGTGAGGATGTAAAACCAAATATATGAATCACAATATATGTATTTGAAAAAGAAGTAAGTTTACATTTATATTTAAAAACAGATTTCCTTTATTCTATATTCCCAGCAAAGTATTATGTTTCACTTTTACGTCAAGGGTGGCAAAATCTCTGTAGGAATGGTGTTTTGTCCGAATTCTGTGTTCCATTTAACATTCAGAAAAAAATTCGCATTCTATATGTTATTTCTCTATTTATATTTACACTTTGAAACTAGTCGCATGTACAGGGTGTGTAGGCTTCAAGAAATTCAGAGGATTTTAATTCGTTTAGCATCAGAAATTTCTTAAAGTACTTGTTGCTATATCTGTAAAAGAACTTTTTTTTGTTGTTAAATAAAGCAAATATTACGTTATAAAATTTCTGGTAAAAGGTCCTTCCAGACTACGAACCCTGTTTTGGAATCACAAAACTATCTTCTATCTCATGCATGTTAATACTTTAAAAGTCGCTACTATAGTGACAAAATTAAAGGACAAACTATTCTCATTGTCAGATTTCTGAAGGCTGGAAATTCCGCACATTAATTCCTGAAATCAGAATATTGCGGATACCGAGAAAAATTCAACATAAAAGTATTACTTTTTGAACATTTTATAGCTAAACATAAACAGTAATAATACTTATCTAGCTGTATCTGAATCTGAAGTTTGATTAAAAAAAATCGTCAATTAGTTCTTGAGATAGAACTATTGCGGAAATTCTGTAAATTGCAGCATAGTAGAGTCGCCTATTGAGTGATTTGAACCAAAATGTAAACAACCTCAATTCATGTCAAGGACTAACTGAATATGAAATTTCATGTAAATCCGTGCTTTAGTTCTTGAAAATTTTCCCATTAATTTAGAAAAAAAATATTTTCTTACAAAATTATCTAATTTGCTTCAATTTGTGTTCTAGTTTTATTTGGATAAAGAGTTTTTCTTAATAGAATTCGAAGCTCATTGGATAAGTATAAACTAGGGGAAATAGGGATAGCTACTCTTAATTCAGAGAAATGGGTATTTCATGCATAATTACACTGATAAACAAGGTTTCTGTTTCTAAGTATGTGGTGACTTTTATACTTTAGGTGGTGCTATGAAAGAATATGCCATTAAAAAGTTTCCATCACCCACAGATTTTTGAAAAATTCAAAATCCTGAAAATCTCAATTTTGAGTATTTATTCAACACATACATCTTATGAAATTTATCATTTGGTATTTTAGTAATGACAAGCTTTTAAATAAACGTTTATAAAGCTTAAAATTAATATTTAAAACACTGAAAGTATGCATTGTTTATAAAGTTTCAGAAAAATATAGATTTTTTGTAAAAAGAAATGATATTAACAAGAAATTTCATACTTTATGTAGCGGTAAATGTCTTATCTGTGGATACTCTCTTATAGGTCATTGTTCCGAGTTATATTAACAATTTAAAGCAGACATTAAGCCACTTATATCATTACAATAGCATAAATCATCTTTTCTTTAAAAAAATATTTCATATATCAGTCTCGATAAATAGATATCTTTGTATTGTTTTTCAGGAAATTCCAACCTTGCAATCTTGATCAAGTAATTCTAAGTTTTTCTTTATAAATTTAAGTCTCTCACAAAATCATTTAATTCTTTTTGAATAATTTGGTGTGGCTCTTCATTTATGCGACGAGAATAGTTCATATCAGATGTAGAGGAAGTTTCAGTTTCATCGATTTGCATTTCTACTGCTGCATCATCATAAGTAGAATTCTCTGGAGGTTTCGGTATTTGTAAATCATCATTATGTAATGCTGGTCACATTGCTGAATCTAAGTTCGTGTACTTAATTTTATGTTTACTTCTTGCAAAGAATCCTTTAGTTTTTGTAATACATTAGTAGCAGTCGGTTATTTGATCCTTCGGCATGTGCCATATCATGGGTATAGCAAAGGACATACACTTTTTTGTACCTTTCATCCACGTCCGGAGGCTTGTAGCACATTGTGTTTAATAAGAACGAGGTGCCCATTTCTTATCTCGTTCACCTAGTTTATATCCAAAGTACATATGATAGGCGCAAAAATGCTTTTTCAAAGTTAGCTCCCCGCACATACAGCAAAAAGAATCGGGTTCATTAACGCATCCTCTAGACATGTTTTACATATTCTGGAGGAAAATACGATAATTATAATCAAAATTTAATTAAAAAGTCTTACAGAACATAGAAATAGTAGTGTATTTACCCCGAAAGATAAGTTTCCACTGTCAGAAATTTGCGTTAAAGTCAAATACTGTGGGGGTGGCTAGAGCTGTCTGTTTAAGGTCGCTAACATAAAATTTATTAGGGAGACATCTGTTTCTACTCTCTTGCTGTATCTTCTATCGTTGTAATAAGAAAAAGGAATGTTTATGTGAATCAAATACATGAAAGAGAATAATATAATATAATTATAATGCCTATATGATGCCTACATACTCCAAAACGCATTAATGAAATTTCTCAAAATTGGAGGGTGATAGATAATTTTTATAAACATATTCTTTTTCAACAGCTTGAAATCTATAAGAAACACTCAACGTATATAGAGAAATCGAAGATTCGTTAAAATTTGTTTATCAGTGTTATTCACTTTGTTTCATTTTTTACCCTTTTATTTTATTAAGGAGCCTCCTTGATAGAATTTTATTGTTATATTAGTTAAGTATAAAGGGAGGGCAGGGGCTGATGTTCGTCCTTAATGTGAAATGGGTTTATAATGGAGGATTATTCGATTTTCTTAAAAATTGTTATACCAGTTTATAGTATTAAGGAGCTTCCTTTATTATATTTGGAAGTTCGTTGGTTAAATATAAAGAGGCAGAAAGCTTGTTCCTGTCTTAATTTAGATAAATATGTTTTTCATGCAGAATTATTCTACTTTCATCAAATTTGATATACCAGTTTATTACTATGATTTATATGTTCATTATATGACTTAAATTTTTAGTTACTTTACTTTTATTTTGCTGTTAAAGAAAAACATGCTTATATCAAAGTTAAAATAAGTTTATTTTCATTCAATAAATCTAGTTTATTTTTAACTGGACATTTTTATACACAAGACTAATAAATCAAACATTACAAATCTTAAAAGTATTTCAAAATTAATGTTTTGTATACATTAATGCTTATAAAGTTTTCCTTTTTTTCTCTTTCAGAAGTGAATTTAAAAATTTAGATGCTTTGAGAAACCAGATATGTAGATGTTAATCTTCTGTCTTGGAAATGCATTGAATTTTTAACATTACTATCGGAATAAATGAAAGAATACAGTCCTGGTGGTGATTTGAATTCATTTGACATCCAAGAAAGTCGTTCTAAGAAAAAATGTATTATGTCATGAGCTCTCACTGTATTTCTTTCTTTTTTTAACTTACTTGAGGAAGAATTTTATGTAGGATTCAGAAATGTGATGCCGAATGGTCACGAAAACAGTTTTGTTGGATTTCATTTTGAGCATTTTAGTGAAGGAAAGCTATATAAACTTCTAATTCTAGGAACTTGTTTAATTTAAAAACAAAATTTTGCGTATACGAGAAAAATATCTAAGGATCGATTTGACTTTTAAAATTGCGCATTGAAATATATTTTAGTGTTGTATTCAAAATTTTCAAATGTATCTATATTTTATGCATTACATTCTTTCGATTTCGTATGAAGCTTTCCTAATTAAAGCTGATTAAATTTATAAATATATTTTCATCTAAATTCAAAAATCAGTTCCACTTTATTGCACGCATAATAACAAGAAAAATACCAATTTATTGGGCACACTTTCATTTTATTTTAGATTGATAATTTTAACAAAATAACCCTTTGTTTTTAGTACCAGAAAACGCTGTACTAAATTTTAAAATTAATAATTTGTTTAAAATACTATTTTCATATAAATAAAATTTCACATGTAGAAAAATAATATGTCAAATATTTTTGCACATACTCTATTTATAATTGTATATCTTATTTTTATAGTTGTAAGTATTAATAAACAATACATTGTTCACAAGAAAGGTCTCCATACTGGGCATACTCAGATTTTTTTGATAAAAAAAACTACTCATGTGTGTAATAAAGGATCAATAAAAATTGGCAAAGGGATTGCAGTAGAAAATATGTAAAAATAAAAAAAAAATATTTTCGAATATTTGCGTAAAAAGACGAAAGTGTCTTGCGATTTGGCGAACAACACTTTTCCCCGCCAAAAGCAAATGATTTAGATGAAACTGAAAACTTTTGGATTTTAGAATTCGTGTAAATGGTATTTACCGAATTCAAAAATATACGAGAGAACTTAATATATCATATACATATATATTAAACTCTTTCTCTCTCACATATATATATATAAATATTAAATTGCATATATACATATATATTATTTGTTGCTGTAGTTATTTAATTTAACTCTGGAAAAAAATTTCATATATAACAAATTCTTATATAGTGAAATTATTTTTATACATTTAAGCGTATTTGAAAATAAAAGCCCGATGTTTCCAGAGCAACAAAATCGAATTGACGAATCAGGCTCAACTGGACTTTGAACCTGAAACAATTTTAGTTAATTTTTATTTCATTTTAAAACTCAAATTTTTATGGTTAAATTTGAATATAAATACATATAAATATCAATATCACGTAATTATACTTAAAACAAACTAAAATTGATAAAACCAAACATATTTAATTTATCTGAACGGGTTAAACATGAAACTTTTTTCTTTAAAATGCATTTGACATTAAAAAAAAAAAAAAAAAAAAAAAAAAAAAAAAAAAAAAAAAAAAAAAAGTGAGATTGCTTTTTATCGCCAACTGATGATATATCGCCAAATAACGAAATGTTCATTATTTTTTACGAACAGGTTACGGAAATTCCGCCGAATTTTTTTTTATATCCTCAAAAGCAGAACATTCTGTAATTTTTTCAGATTTTTTGGAGTATGCCCATATGAAGACCTTCCTTGTCAGTAGAAGAAATATTTTAAGCTTGTTTGGAAGTGGTCCCGTTTGATTTATTAAAGAAGGAATTTTGAATAAAAAACAAAATTTGCTTATACATGTTTTAGTAAATAAAAAAATATGATAATTTTTTAATGATAATTATGATATCAATAGTAATGGTAGTAGGATAAGAATTGTTCTTTTTTAATAATAAAACTAAATATTTTTTCAACAATATTTACCAATTAAAATTACCAATTTTCATGTAATGTCAATTTGTACATCTTAAACAAAGTGTAACATAGAATTTAGCTTTACGCTATCGTGTTACTAAAACAATATGTGACACATATGCGTATAACTAACATTACCAAGCACACAATTTATACAAATATTGTTACTGCAGGTGAATTTAGATAATCTATATATATTTATACCTTTATTATAATGGTATTTATTTAAGGATTGCCTTAATAACAGATATGATGACACCCAATATCGATTAAAACTTTTAAAATTGTAGCTCACAAATTTTATATAACTTGAAAAACTGTTAAATTTCTCTAGCATTTATGTTCTTTCTCATTATGCACATTTTTCAGTACTCATATGCTATTAGCATAAAACCGTACATTTATTTATAGGATTATGTTTTATTACTTTACTCCTAGTTAAAAGATACAAATAAAAAAATAAACTGAAAAATAATATAATAACTTGTTATGAAACTATAGATGAAAACTTTCATTAACTTGAATGAATTAGAAAAATTCGACGTTATCAAACACAAAATATCATGCTATACAAAGACATATGAAAAATGAGTAAATTTTATCTTGTTATAAAACTTGTTATCTTATTATAAATAACTATATATTAAAGTCATTCATTAACTGGAATGTATTAGAAAAATTCTAGGTTGTCTAACTAAAAAATATCACGTTATACAAAAATATATGAAAAATGAGTATTTTTTACAAATGAATTTCCTGAATGCTGGATTCCAAGAACATACGTATACGTCACATTTACGTCAAGGGAAATAAAAGCACTGTAGCAATGCAGATTTTTTTAAGATTTCTGTCTCATTTAATGTACAAAGGAACACAAGTACAGAATTTTTTTTGGACCTATCTTGCATTTATTACGTTTAGCATTTTGAATCACGTAAGTGATTCTGTCTGGTCAATTTTGTAAGCTAGATTTGTGTCTGTTTCACTTGCTTTTGAAGCACTTAATTTTGAATTGGCGAAGAGGATTTCCGCCGTATTTTTTAGCTTAAAATGTTTCAAAACTTTTCGTTTTTTAAGAAACAAAGCATATTTATCTTATAAATAAAGACATCATGAGAATCGATTAACCACGCGTATTTACCCAGGAGAACGCGCGCTTACCCAGGATATGAATGGTTTTAACTTTGCCTCCAATAAAATCAAATTATAACAGTCATTTTATTAAGACGGAGATAATTCTTACAAATCTTGCGACAAAATAAGTTGATGATTACTTTTAAAAAATTAGTGGTTACAATTGTGAACCATACGCACTCCAGGTCTTTTAGGACCTGCACGCATCCTCCCGGGTTAAAATTGAAATGAGGATGATTTAAAAAAAATTAACTGTAAGATATTATATTTACCTACATCCGATTATTTTTCTTTCATAAATGCTTGGTTAATTTGTGGAAGAATAAGCAGAAAAAATTGTGGTGATGTATCATTATTTGTCTGATTTCATTTATATACGAGAAACTGAATTGATTTCATTTCTGGAAAACAGATGTGTTTGGAAGCGATTTATCTGCTATCTCGAGTCAGAAAATCTAACAATTTATGGAATAGTCTAACAACATAAATCCAACAATTTACGGTTGTGACATAGCAAAATAATTCTTCTTTTACGCATAAAAATATAGCGTTTTCTAAAATGAAATAAATGGTCGTTAAATGTGAAAACTTTAAAATAGTGACTATTTTAAATGTGCACTATTATCCCTGGCTATAGAATTGTAAAGGTGTGAATTTCGTCACTACTCTTATATACTTTTAATCATGGTGATAGATAAATTAAACATTACTAATAAGTGACACTGCACTATACTTATATTGAGTACACATTTGATATACACTTGCATATAAAATATATTCATTAACCTGAATGTATTAGAAATAAATATATTATCAAACTAAGAAATATCACACCATGTAAAAATATTTGAAAAATCTGTATTTTTTTTACATCTATTTTTATAAAAATATATTCTCTGAGTTCTAGATTCCCAGAACGTACATATCTGTCACATTTATATCAAGGGGAATAAAAACAGTGCAGTAATGTTGTTTTGTCCAAGATTTCTGTCTCCTTTAATATTCAAAGGAAAACAAATATAGAAATTTTTTTGTGTCTATTTTGCATTTATTATTTTGAACATTTTGAAACACGTGTATAGTTATGCCAGGTCAATTTTGTAAGCTATAGATAGTGCCTGTTTCACTTGTTTTTGAATTGATAAAGAGGATTGCTACCGGATTTTTTTTAGTTTAAAATTCTTCATTTTCTTTAATTTAAGAAACAACACATTTGTTTATAAATAGAGATATCCTGCGAATGCATTAACTGCATATAATTAAAAAGGAGATGAGGAGGATTAAAAAAATATATAATACATAATGATAGTATATTTACTTCGTTCCAGCTTATTCATATTTCCTTCCTTAAATTGTGCCAGGTTAAAAAGAAAAAAAAATGTTTGACGTATCAATATTTATCTAATTTTATGTTGAATTGGATTGATATCATTTCAGGAAAACAGATGTGTTTAGAATCGAGTTATCTGCTATCTCTGGTCATGAAATTCAATAATTTACGGAATATTATTTTTGTTTTATCACGTCGCAAAATACTTCTCCATTTACGTATAAATGTACAGCGTTATCTAAAATAAAATAAACGATCGTTAAATACAAAAACATTAAAAATATATGTATCATTAATTTTATTCTTCCTGGATATAAAATTGTAAAGGCGGGAATTTCGTTTTCTCTAATATACTGTTTATTTAAATACACACACTACACAATTAATCCATAGGCACTGGTTATATTAAAAACACTTTATTAAAAGAATAACTTACTAGCAGCTCACTGCCGCATTATCGTCTGCACATTTCTCAAACACAACATTTGAATTAAAACAGAAAAAACACTTCACTTCACTTCAGTTTCTGGACACTGAGATTTTAATTATAGGTGGCGCGGTATCGTCTGCCTACATGGAACATACTGGCCCACATTGACATGTTTCACATTCAATAATAACGCTTTTTTTACTTGCTTTTTTTATTCTTTTTTTAGTGCATTAATTACACAAATAAATACACAAGGTCACTATATATGTTTACTTAAGTATAAAAATTGAAAGAAAAAACAATATAACACTGTATATATATATACATTTATCTTTTTTTAAGTACCATGGGTTTCAGGCATAAGTAAAATACATGTTTTACTAATCGATATTTTAAAAATTCCATTCTGAGTTTTTACCAGAACTGCGCGAATTTTCTTATCATTACCGTAATATACTTCACAAATTCTGCCTAATGGCCACTTATTGGTTGGGATATTTTCCTCTAATAAAAACACTAGATCTTCTATTTTTACATCATCCTTTTCAAATCTCCACTTACCCCTCTGTTGTAATTCACTTAAATAATTATGATGCCACTTGCTACAAAAAAGTTGTAAAATTTTAGTTATTCTTTGCCATTTTTGAGGCGGTATTCTTTTATATTGGTTAAATCAGGCTCAGTAATGATAACTAATGGTCTGTTTATAAGAAAATGAGCTGGGGTTAGGACTTCAATATCATTTTCATCATCTGATAATTGGACTTAGAGGCCTCGAATTTAATATTCCCTCTATTTGTATCACTAGTGTAAGAAATTCCTCATAAGTGTGGTTAGCATCTCCCACAATTCTCTTAAAATGAAATTTAAAGGATTTTATTGCGACTTCCCAATGATCCCCGAAGTAGGGTGATCTGGGAGGAATAAATTTCCAATCAATGCCTTCAGTAGAGTAATATGCTGCTAATTTTTCATCAGGTTTTTTTACTAATTCATAAAAGACCCTAAGAGTTTTATCTGCCCCAGTAAGGTTTTTCGCACTATCAGAATACAATTTGGCACATTTACCTCTGCGTGCGAAGAATCTTTTCAGAGCCGCAATAAATGATTCGGATGTTAAATCTGAGACAAATTCTATATGTATATCCTTAAATACAAAACAAACAAAAATACAGACATAAATTTTTTGTAAGATGGTCCTACGTGCATAATCAATTTTGATCATAAATGGCCCACACAAATCAACACCGAAATATTAAAGAAATAGTCCAATTGGACTCTATCACTGGACAAATCGCCCATTAATTGATTTGCAATAACTAGCTTAGCTTTAAAACATGGAATACACTGATGAACCACCTTTCGACACATTGTACGACCATTTATTGGCCAAATTTTATCTCTTACTAAGGATATTAAAGTTGACACACCAACATGCAAATATTTCGTATGATAATAATTTATAGCAATTACAGTAAACTTATTACTTTTTGGTAAAATCGCCGGGTGCTTTTTCGAAATATTTAAATTACTATTATCTAACCTGCCACCAAACCTTAAAATTCCAAATTCATCTAAGTAAGTATTGAGGCCTTTTAACTTGCTTTTTAGACTTACCATTCCTTTAGTCTGGAGAATATGTATGTCTGCACTGAACTCGTCATTTTGCACTGATTTAATTAAATATTTCTCTGCAAATTCAAATTCTGAAGTAGTCAAGGGTCCATTACACTTATAAAAAGAGTTTCTTGCATTCATCACAAATCCGAAAGTATAACTAAGAATACGCACAATCGTTAAATAATTATTACTAAGATTAATCAAGTTATTTATAAAACAATTCTCGGTAATATTACAATTTACAACATTAAATTCATTCAAGAATTTAACATTAATTTTGAGCTCTTTATTGAACTCATCATTTGTTTCTGGTATGGTTATTGTACGTTGAGGATAATCACTGTTCTGAAGAAATGAAGGTCAGTTCTACCACAATTCACAGTTTACAAGTTTGTCAGAATCCATACCTCTGGAAAGGTTGTCAGCAGGATTTTCTTCTGAGCAAATATGATGCCATTGTTCAGCACTAGAGTTTTCTTGAATGTTAGCTACTCGGTTTTGAGCAAATTGCTAAAGGTCGATAGGTTCTTTTTGAATCCATGCTAACACAATCATTGAATCTGACCAAAGGAAAACATTAGTCACTATTATTTTCATGGATGATAATACTCGGTTTACCAGTTTGGTTAGCAACACTGCTGCACATAACTCCAGTCTTGGAATAGTTAGACTCTTTATTGATGTAACGCGCGACTTGCTAGCGATTAAATTCACCACCACATTTCCTAAAGAATCACTTGATTTGCAATAGACTGCTGCCTTATGCATAATCGCTATGAGTTGCCGCTGCAACTCTTTGGCTTCTCAAGCGTAGGTGCACCACACAAAATATCATCCATGCAAATATTTTCACGAAGAACCGATGCTGCCATAGGATATCTATCTTCTTCATCAATCGATAGCTGGTTGAGAGTTTTCATTGCTAAATAAGGCGCACTAACCTTACCGTATGTAATGGTCTGTAGTTCAAAAATTTTAGACTCTTCCTCAATATTATCGTTCTACAAAATTCTCTGCAATGGGTGCTGACTAGGATCAATGTTTATCATTCGATACATCATTTGGACATCCGTAGTCAGTGCATAAACATGATCTCGAAAACTAATCATAATTGTAAATAAGTCATTCAGAATAACACCGCCATTATATTGCAATGAGTTAAATGATGTGCCATTTGTTGTTGTGGCAGAACAGTTGAATAGTACAACTCTCAGTTTTGTAGTGGACTTTTCTGGTCTAAATATACCATGATGTGGAGCATAATACACAACGTCAGGTTCCTTTACTGCTTTAACCTGTGTCATATTCCACAACATTTCATATACATTTAAAAAATCTTTATACAATTTAAAGTATTCCTTATCTTTTGATAAGCGAGTCCACAACGATTTGAGTTTTTTAAAGCAAGCTCCCTAGATTGACGTAAACACGAAGGATTTCCCTTAAGGCATTCTCAACACGTATCTCCCTTCCTCATTTCTCCAATGCGCACACGCAAAATGCTTCTCACATATCTCAAATTCTTTACTTTTTGATAACTCAACTTCGACGTTTTCAACTTCACAAAACTTTTTTAATGTTTGGTTTATATCTTCCTACCAAATTAGTCCACAATGAACTCTTACATCATTTTACTGCTCTATGCATCCACTAGCCACATACCCAAAAACGGTATTTTGGAAAAGTAAATTTGAACTCTGAGAATATATTTGTCCCGGTCTTAATAGCTCATAAAATATTTCTGCTCCCAACAACATATCAATTCTATCAGGGAAATTAAATCTATAATCCGCTTACATAGTTAAATCTGGCACTTCAACATTTATGTTTACCACTTCTTGCGGAATTAAATCTGTAATTTTCCTTACTACTAGCATAGTCAATTATCTTTCAAACGTTTTATCTCTTTTCGCGATTTTTGTATTTACAAGCCTTTTATTGTCATAGAAGTATCATCCAAACACTAAATTAAAGTATTTGTTTTATTAATTCTAAGCTGCAATCGATTAGCACACTGTGAAGTAATCAAACAGGCTTGTGAACCGACATCTAGTAAGCATCTAACTTCCTGCCATTCCAAAAATTTATCTTTAATGAGGTTACGCGTCATACTTAATGAAACGGATTTTATTTTTCACAAAACTAGAGGCGACAGTCTGACTCGGGGGGTAAGAAAAGATTTCCTCGGATTGTGAATTTTTTATATCTGCAGCCGATTGAAACACATGACCAACATTTTTATTTTTATTAAATTCCTTTTTTTCTCTAGGAAAATATGTTAGTTCAGAATGCGGTAGTTTACGTCTAGGACAGTTTTTAGATTTACATTTCTGTACGCAACAATTATAATCTAAACATTTGAAACATGCTTTATTTAATTTCACAACTTCTATTCTATCCTTTATGGACAGTTTTTTGAATTGCGTACAATAATGTAAACTATGATACTCATTAGATTTACACAAGACACATCTCACATTTTTTGTTTCCGAAAAAAATATGTTTGAAACGTACCTTTGAGGCCGATTTTGAAATTTATTTGTCGCTATACGGTTTTTTTCATTTATCGTATTTCTTGAATACACATTTGATTCACATTTAGATTTATTTTTAAACGACAAAAAATATCGCTTTTTCTTTCTAGTTTCTGTGGTTTAAAATATGACTCTGCTTGTTCAATTGTGATATGATTCATTAATTTGCGATCTAAAGAACTGAAAATTTTCTGAAACAATCAGATCGCATAATGATTTAAAATCATTTACTTCACGCAGATTACAGTAATACTGAAAATTTGAACTCAGCCTAGCTGCAAATTGAACGTAACTTTTCGATGGTAATTTTTGCGCACTCTTGAATTTAAGAACTCTGGTTTAAAAATTCTAACTAATTAATTCATAACTAATCAACTCTTCCTCTGATAAATAGATCATTGAATTGCTCGCTTTTTCCCTGAGAATATTTAAGAGAATTTCTGCCATAAACTCTTCAGGTACATTTATAGTTCGAAACGTTTTCTCAAGAGATTGAAAAAAAAAAAGATTAAATGACGCAACTTTCGGCGGTAAAGGAATAGTTAAAGTTTTAATACGTTTAATAGAACTTTCCAGGTTATTGTTCCATGTTTCCATTTCCGATTTGTCTGTTACGGACGGCAAATTTTCCCCAAGACTTATCACGCAATTTGGCTATTTCTAATTCTTTCTCTAACTGAGCAAATTTAATTTTTCCAAATTCAGAATTTTGGAATGGTTCTTTACGATTAGTTGCTAATTCTAACTCCTTTTCTAATTGCGCTAATTTATTTTTTTCTAATTCTAATTTCGTTTTCTCAGTTTCCTTTCGCGATTTATACTCATCCACAACCGAATTAACGATGTTTTTAATAACTGCTCATTTTTGTAATGTTCACTATATTCTATAATATTTCTTAAATCAATAATTTTACTAGTTTCAGAAGCAGTTAAACCCAATTCCTCAATCACGAGCTTAAGCTCGTCTTTATTTAAATTATCATTAACAGACATAACTTAATCAAAATCAAACAAGAAAATTGCTCTTACCTCATTCAAATCGCTGCGAAAATCCCGAAGTAGACTCATTCTAACACTTTATATATCTTCTTAGGCACAATACTTCACTGATTTAAGCAGAATATTATTCGACGAACCTCACAATGAAAACATCTTTCATAGAACTCTTAATATAACATCAGCACATAGTTCAAATTCGATGATTATTTACTCACATAAATAATTATTTTCACTTCCCGGCACGGCGGTCCATGTTTATTTAAATACACACACTACACAATTAATCCATAGGCACTGGTTATATTAAAAACACTTCAATAAAAGAATAACTCACTAGCAGCTCACTGACGCATTATCGTCTGCATATTTCTCAAACACAATTTTTGAATAAAAACAGAAAAAACACTTTACTTCACTTCAGTTTCTGGACACTGAGATTTTATAGGTGGAGCGGTATCGTCTGCCTACATGGAACATATACTCTTATTCATGGTAATTAAGAAGGATAAATTAACTGTTACTAATACGTGACACTGCACTATGCTTATTTACATCGAGTATACACTTTTTATAAAATTATATATCAAATATATTCATTAACTTCAATGTATCAAAAACATTTTATGGTATCAAACTAAAAAATATCACACAATGTAAAAATATTTGAAAAATCTGTTTTTTTTTTTCTTCTGCATCTATTTTTACATCGAGAATTTTCTAGATTCACAGGATGTACGTATCTGTCGCATTTTCGTCAAGTGGGATAAAAGCATTGCAGCAATGTTGTTTTGTCCAAGATTTTTGTCTCATTTAATATTCAAAGAGAAATAGGTATAGAATATGTTTTGTGCTTATTTTGTGTTTATTCTTCTCAACATTTTGAAAAACGCATATAGCTATGTCAGGTCAATTTTGTAAGCTACGTTTGTGTCTTCTTTACTTATTTTTTGACGCACTACATTTTAAACTGGCAAAGAGGATAGCTGGATTTTTTAGTTTAAAATGCTTCATTTTTTTTCTTTTAAGAAACAAAAAAAATTGTTCCAAATAGAAACACGATGCAAAGGTATTAAACTCATATAATTAAAAATGAAATGAGGATAATTAAAAAAAGAAATCTAATTGTAATGATATTTTATTTACCTACATCCAATTATTTTTCTTTTATAAACCCTTGGTTAATTTGTAGCAGAATAAACAGAAAAAATTGTGGTGATGTATCGTTATTTATCTGATTTCATGTTTATACGAAAAACGGAATTTATTTCATTTCTGGAAAACACATGTTTTTAGAAGCGATTATCTGCTATCTTGAGTCAAAAAATTCCACAATTTAAGGAATATTAGTGTTGTGTTGTGAGATAGCAAGATCATTCTTCATCTATATACATAAAATAGGACATGTCAGTCCGCCTGCCTGCCTGACCACGGATAATGCCGAAATTATAACAACTAGGTCTTTGGAATTTTTGTCATGTTTGGATGCTAAGATGGGAAAGTGCACCTCGTAGCTGGATTTTTAAAGTTAAATTTAGATTTTCTTAAATTAAAACTTACTGGGTAAAAGGATATTTCCAGCGTCCCACCAATCCACGGCAACGAAGCAACCAGAGGAGAAGCTATTTGCAGCTCGCCACAAATTCGCGTTTATGAAGCAGTCAACCAATGAAAGCGGGCGGTAAATATGGGGTTTAACGACTGCATTTCACAGACGATTTGGCATGGAGTAGGTCTCATTGAAGAAGGGAATTTAATAATAATTCAAGTATTGCATTATTTTTTGTGATTTCAAACAGCTAAAATCAACGACTATATTTTTTTATCCTTTCGAAACATAGTCTTCGTAAAAGAAATACATACCTATGTTCAATCAGATAAAATTTAAAATATTCTTCAGATAAAATTTATTTTTATTTTTTATTTTAGTATGAATGGAGATTTCAAATGATCGCAATTTGTTTGAAAATATCTATGGTTCGGGCAACGCCGGGCGGATCAGCTTGTTTACGTATAAATTTATAGCGTTATCTAAAATGAAAAAAATGGTCGTTACATGCGAAAACTGAAAAAAGTGACTACTTTAAATGTTATCATTCCTGGATATAAAATTGTAAGGGCTTGAATTTCGTCACTACTCTTATATACTTTAAATCATGATGATATAGACTGATGAATTAAATATTACTAATAAATGATACTGCACTATAATTACATTGCGTACAAACTTGTTATAAATTTATATAACAAATATATTCATTAACCTCAATGCATTAAAAATATGTTATCAAACTTATAAACATCACACTATGTAAAAATATTTGAAAAATCAGTATTTTTTTACATCTATTTTTACAAACAGATTTCCTCGGTTTTAGATTCCCGAAACGTAGGTATACTTCCCATTTACGTCAAGGGGGTTAAAAGAACCACAGCAGCATTGTTTTGTCCAAGATTTCTGTCTCATTCAATATTCAAAGTAAAACTAGTATAGAATATTTTTTGTGCTTATTTCGCATTTATTATTTTGAAAAACGTGTATAGCTATGTCAGTTCAATTTTGTTAGCTACGTTTGTGCTTGTTTCACTTGTCTTTGATGCACTCAATTTTGAACTGACGAAAAGGATTGCTGACGGATTTTTTTGGTTAAAATTTCTCAATACGTTTCGTTTTTTATGAAAAAAAAACATTTTTATCTTATAAATAAAGACATCATGAGAATGAATTAATCGCATGCATTTAAAAATGAAATGAGGTTGATTTAAAAAAAATCGAATGCGTAGTCATATGGTATATTTACCAATATCCAGTTTTTTCCGTGAGTTTTTAGTTAAAATTTGCCATGTTAAAAAGAATGAAAAATGATGTATCATTATCTAATTTTATGTTTATTCGTGGGACTGGATAGATATCATTTTTAGAAAACAGATGTGTTTAGAAACGATTTATCTTTTACCTCAAGTCAGAAATTGTAACAATTAGTGTTGTGTTATCAGGTTGCAAAATACTTCTTCATTTACGCATAAATATACACCGTTATTTAAAATAAAGTAAACGGTCGTTAAATGCAAAAATTTGGTTTAAAAAAAATATATTATTCTTCCTGCGTATAAAATTGCAAAAGCGAGAGTTTCGTTTATACTCTTATATACTCATACTCATGATGATATAGACTGATAAAGTAAATATTACTAATAAGTGACATTACACTATACTTAATTATATTGAGTACAAACTTGTTATAAAACTAGCAAAAGCAATGATTTGATTGGATTCGCGAAGCATTATTTCATTAGATAACTATTTGAAAATAACAATATTTTTTATTATATCATTTGGTACTACTTGATTGCCCCGTCGACCAAAACGATACCGCCAAACTAAAAGATTAAATGCCAAAGATGATGATAAAAATGTCACACTCCCATAACAATAAACTCGTATCATGTATTCGTTCCGCCATCAAGTAATTTTTAATACGAAGTTTTATTTGTATTCTTATTAATGTTTTATTAATTTATTTGCTCTTTGTTTAATTAAAATAAAAATTACGTCAATTTGTTTAATTTGGCCCATAATTTGGCGATTTGTATAATTTGGTGAAATTGGTTGACATGATAATCAAGTAGTACCTATTATTTTTGCATCTTTTTAATAAGCAAAAATGTTATTTTATGTTTTGGCATATTTTAATTTTAGAAATGTAAATTCAGGCAAATAACTAAGAATTTCCTCGGAATTTTTATTTATGATATAATACCGGTATAAATATGTATTTTTTTCAAAGCAAAATTTGACTTTTTTTTCAACTAAAAGCTCTTTTTAAAAGATTTTTTTATATTTTCTATGTTGTCTTCTAACAAAAATGGGTACTAATTGGTTATCTCGTCGACCAATTTCATCAAATGATACAAATCGCCAAATTATTAGCCAAATTGTAGAAATTGACGCAATCTTTTAAATAACCAAAAAATAAATAAATTAGTAAAATATTAAAAAAATACAAATAAAAAGTCGAATTAAAAACCACTTGATGACATAACAAACACGTGTGTTACGTTTAATGTCAAGTAATGTGACATTTACGATAATCCATTATTGGCATTTAATCCTGAAATTTGTCGTTGGATTTTTGGTGGACGGGATAACCAAGTATTACCCAAAAATGATATCGTATCTATGGAATGAGGTAATAAAGTACAAAATTCAATCATGTCTCGATGAAAATTAATAATTTGTTCACTCTATTATGGCTGACTACCTTTAATACGATAAACAGTAATAAATGGATGAACTTGGGCAATTAATTTCTCCTCAAAGAAAGTTTAGCTCTTGAATATTTAGGGATGTGGACCAGTATCCATATTATTAACTACTGAAAAAATGGTATTACTAGGTTACCCTGTGGACCAAAAAACTATCGCCAATTTATAAGATTAAATGCCAATAATGGATGGTCATGAATGTCACATTCGATGATATTAAATGTGATATACGTGTTTAAAATGTCATTAAGTGATTTTTATTTGAATTTTTATACCGGTATTCTACTAATTATTTGTTTTTTCGTTATTTAAAATAAAAATTATGTCAATATGTATAATTTGGCTATTAGGTTGGCGATTTGTATAATTTGACGAAATTGGTCGACGGGATAACAGAGTAGTACCGAAAAAATATTTAGTTTATTATTAACTATACATTTATGACAAGTCTCACAAGATCCGTCAGATTGAATAAGCATACCAAATAAACGACGATGACAAATTTTACAAAATTATAATTTAAATTATTTTTGTGCACTTTTAAAATTTAAAGCATTTTTTCGAGTACATTCATTTTCTGTCAAAATATATTCGCTATGTCGTCGTTTTGGCATACGAGTCATAGACGCACCAGACACCACATTGGTACAATTTTTTTTCAGACGCCAATGTCATATATGTACCGGGGTACTTAACTGGCCACAACCTGTCGTTATTTTGCTTGATATGGTAACCTAAATGTTATTTATTTATTAATAAATTGTTTATTTACTTTTATTTTCTTTTTTAAAATTATATAAATTGTTTTGTTCTATACATATTAATTAAACTTTTAAAAATTTATTGTTGTATCATTTTTTGTATGGTAACTGATATTCCAAAACGAGGCTTTTGCCAAATTGGCGCCGGAAAAATAGCGCCGGAAAAATTGCGCCAATATGACATGTATATTACATCTGTGTCGTCCTTTTTACGTTGATATCTAACCTCTTGCCTTAAAGCCATATCATACTTATCTTCTTTTTAACAAATTAGTGTACGTTTTCTTTTCATTTTTTATAATGGAACTAATTTATTTCATAAATTGTTTTTAAACAGCAAACTATAAAAACATTAGGTACTTACGTATTAACGCCACCGCAGCAGAAGTTGCTCAAATGCGACAAAAAAAGAGCAATCTTGTTGTTCACACGCACGCAGTTATCTTTTGGATTCCTTGTTGCTTTGTTGTTTGCTGATTTTTTAAGCCATATTTAGTGCTTTTTTAGTGTTTTTTATGTTTTTTTAGTATTTTTTAGGCTTTTTTAGTGCTTTTTAGTGTTTTTTAGTGCTTTTTCTATGCGCATTTTTGACGTAATATTTTTGGGCGCGTGCGAACAAGATTGCTCTTCATTGAAACATAACGCAACATCTGCTGCGGTGGCGTTCATACGTAAATACCAAATAATATTACATATACCAAAGAAATAGTATATATCTTTCAGTTAATTCAGTTTTTAACCTTCGAATTCTAATCTAATGACTCTTTATATAATGAATTGAATAATTAATTTTATTTGTTTACAGTTCTTTTGTTGCCACTTTACAAAAACAGAATATAATAATATAATTATTTTATTATGCGTGAGTGTCATCAGCGTAAATGATTTTGTCGGAATTAAGAAAATGCATTTCATTTATTTAATTAATGGAGATTCTATGTGTAAATGATATTTTTTCTCTTCTAGAAATGTGCATGTTTAATTTTTTTATTTCCAAAAATGCGACCGTAACGAAAAAACATGTAAAATAAATTAACTAAAATAATATATATATATATATATATATATATATATATATATATATATATATTTAAAAGTTTATTCTGTAAAAAAATATTGTGCAAATGTACAGATCATAATTTATTTTTGTGTTTAATTTCAAGTCAAAATGCTGAAATTTTTTTTGTAAAGTGTACCACAAAAATATAATTTGAGTGGCGTACTAGAGGATTTGCTTCGCTCATCCTAATTATATATCGAATGTATTCATTAACTTTAATGTATCAAAAAATTTTAGGTTATCAAACTAAAAAATGTCACACGATATAAAAATATATGAAAGATGAGTATTTTTTTATATATATTTGTGACAAATAGATTTCCTGAATTCTGGATTCCCAGAACGTACATATACGTCACATTTACGTTAAGGGGGATAAAAGTAGTGCAGCAATGTTGTTTTGTCCAAGATTTCTGTCTCATTTAATATTCAAAGGAAAACAAGTATAGAATATTTTTGTGCCTATTTTGCATTTATTATTTTGAACATTTTGAAAAAACGTGTATAGTTATGTCAAGTCAGTTTTATAAGCTACTTTTATCCATGTTCCACTTGTTTTGAAGCACCCAAATTTGAATTGACAAAAAAGGATTGCTGCCAGGTTTTTTAGTTTAAAATGCTTTTTTTTTCTTTTAAGAAACAAAACTTTTTTCTTATTAATAGAGATATCGTGCGAATACAATTAAAAATTGTATAAAAAGGATTTTTTTAAAGTATAACATGTAATGATAGCATATTTACCTCAATTTATTTTTCTAGCGTAAATCCTTGCTTAATTTATGCCAGATAAAACAGAAAAAAATGTTTGGTGTATCATTATTTATATATATTTTCATGTTTTTACGTAGAATTGAATTGATTTCATTTCTTTGAAATAGACGTGTTTAGAAAAGATTTATCTGCTGTCTCGAATACGAAAATCATGCAATTTATGGAATATTAATGTTGTGTTGTCACATAGAAAGATACGTCTTCATTTACGTATAAATATACAGGATAAAAATATAATTAAATTGAGAGATGGTTTAATTACTTTCATGTTTTAATGTACACCAGCTAAAAATCACATTAAATGAAAATCCTATGCATCTAAAAATTCATGAACAGTTTTATATGGTATATTCAAATAATTGGAAAAATATTAAAGCAAAAGTACTCATATTTATAAAATAATTAAAATTTTAATAGAGTTAAATTATTGTAAAATAATTATAATAAAATAATACATTTTAGTTTGTTTTACAAGATTTTTTAAAAATGTTATTTAATTTTTAGTATTAAGTACTGTGCCACCACACATTGTTAGAGTATTATTCAAAATTGAAGAGTAGATTTCAAAAAGTATGCTTAAACTCCATGCGTCCGCCTCCAACCTTCCTTAATTTTTTTTTTCGATGCAGAGGTTTGTGACGTGCAACATCAAATGTAGCGTCTACAAGAATTCACTGTTCCAAATGCCAACAATACCTCCTTAAAAATATTATGTATATCAATTTTGATTTTTAATGGAATATTTATAAATTTTAACGGTTTTGTAATTTATTATATTTCTAAAATAAAAAGTTGATATTTAGTTATTTTCTTTTTATTAAATAATGAACGAGAAAACATTTTATACTGAATTAAAATGTGTTTATTTTTATCTCAAAATGTAGCAACTTTTGCAATGTATATTTTTCCGCGCCATACTATTAAATCGTGCAGAAAAAAAATTTAAAGTATTTCAGACTAAACGTTCTATATATATTAAAGGTTATAAAAATTTGTATCTTTCGCTTAAAATTAAACTTTAAAATTTTGGAAACCAGATATGTAGATATCAGTATTAAATTGCATACGATTTTTAGAGACTTGAACACAGCACTGGTTGAGATTTCAAATTCTTTGACATTCAATAATGTTGCTTTACAAAAAAAAAATGCAATGTGATACACGCTCACTAACAATTTCTTTATATATTTTTCTTTTTTTAAAAAGAAGAAACTATTAGATTCATGAAAATTTTTGAATTCCAGTTTTCGGTGGATTTATATCTTTTAAAAGGACCTGAACACCATTTGAAGGATTTTAGAAAATGTCTGTATGGCACTCTGGGAGTATGTATCTGAATTTTGTCAATCTGTATTTTGTCAATCGTGGGTTCTCTATGTCAAGAACTAAAGAAAAGAATATCATAAAACATTGTATTTACGAAGGTCTTCATATAAATTAGAACAGATACGTTTATGGTGTATATAGCTCAACAGCTGTCGCTTCTATTCTGAATTATTCGTAATTTCCACAGCAGCTCTATCCCAAGAACGGATGAACGATTTTCATGAAAATTTTGATAATTTTAGTCCTTGCTATAATTTTGTGCTGAATATTTTTTGGTCAAAATCGCTCAGCAGGTAAAGCTGTTATGCTACTTTATTCATGATTATCGCAATAGCTCTATCTTAAGAACTAATACTCGAATTTTCATCAATTTTCTGACTCAGTTGGTCCATTATATAGGTTAGTATTGTTTAATTTTTGATGTAAATCGCCGTACGTGGGGCATTTTTGTATTGCATTTTCACGATTTCGCAGTAAATGTATCGCAAAAACTAATACACAAATTTTAACCAAACTTCAGGTTCAGCAAGAAGTCAAGAATTAAATTGTAGATAATCTCTTTTTATTAAATAATCAAATAGAAAACATGTTTATATTAAATTTAAAACAATTTTATTTCAATCTCTAAGTTCAACTAATTTTGAACTGGAAATTTTTCTGTGCAGTCCTAATAAACCATAGCAAAATAAAAATCTTTAATCTATACCAAACGTAAAATTTTGTATATATTAAAGCTTATAAATGTATATATTTTTCATTCAAAAGTAAATTTTAATTTTTAGAAACATTCAGAAATCAGACATGTAGATGTAATTCTGCTTTAAATTTTTAATATTTTAATCGAAATAAATGGTTGAATAGTGTCTTGACGGTGATTTGAATACTTTGAACATTCAAGAAAATTTCTGTAACAAAATATGTCACACGCTCTCTCTGTACTTATAAAAAAAAACTTTGTTTAATGAGGTATAGTACTTCTAAAACCATATCTTCAATTTGGAATAACATTGTCACATATATGGTTGCACAATTTTTAATTCTTACTAAAAATTAAATGAAAGTATTATTATTAATGTAAAATTTCCTACCTTTAAAAAAATTGCTAAAACTTTTTAAAGATCTCTCTTAATTTTATAAATATGAATGTTTTGGCTTCGATTTTTCCCTAAATTCATTAGAATATACTAAATAAAACTATGTGTAAAATTTTAGACGGATGGGATTTTACATTTAAAATGTTTTTTTTTCTCGTGTGTATGAAAAAATAAAAAAAAAATCAATTAAATTTCAATTTAAATATTTTTTGAAAGATAACTGTAAATTTGAATGTTAAATCTTTACCCAAAAATATTTACTGCCCAATGGAAAATAAGCAAAATAATTAAAAATCGAACCTATATCTAAATTATTAAAAAAGCTTTAGTGTAATTAGGAAAATATGAACGTGTCAAAAAATGGTTTTGAAGTTTTCATTTGTATTGGTAATTGAGCTTCATCAATTACCAAAATTTACAATATCTCGAGATATAATTATCGTATAGGTAAAAATAAAGTGTTAAAATTCTCACAAGTTTTCAGTTATTATTTAAAAAAAGAAAATTGATATTTAAACCAATACCAAGGGACTGTATCCCTTTAACCCTTTTCTGGTATGATGTATTATTCGTAGTAAGAAGAACTGGGGGACATTGATACAGCATATTTAAAAAAAAAATTGGTGTCTAGAAAGCAGAACTTTCAAGTTATTTTTCTATGTGATGCCAACAAAACCTGTGTATTGTGTTACAAAAATGTACAATCGTTGTTTTATATATTATTTTTGCAAGTAATTTAAAAAAAATCAAAAAAAGTAATTTGTATCAAAGTGAATCACCCCCGGGGCAGATTGATACACTTTGAAACGTCTGGGAAAAATGGAGACAAAATAACACCAATGCATATTTTTCACAGAAAATAGTTAGCAAACCATTTTATATATATTTATAGACATTAACATCGCACACAATTTATTTGTAAGCGATATTAAAGCAATCAAAATGAAATATATAATGACCCGATGTTCTGGCTGTTCCTTGTCTGTTTATTGGCAGTGGTAACTTTGTCATATCTGGTATTTTAACCCTAGAATTCTCTTCTTTCTTAGGAAAGGTGAAAGAATTACCAGGTTTTCTGTTTATAAATCGGTTTACAAACAGAAAATAAGAAATAATTATATTAAAAATTATATTTGTAATATAATTATCATACACTGTTCTGCAGCTTGTTTCTCTTACTTAACATTTCTCATGTCGAAAATAATTTTTTCTCTGGAGAATCTATATAAATTTGAGATTTGCCAGGCTGCTGCCCATTTCTTTTGTTAATTCTACTAGCACTAGATATTGTGTAAGTTAGTACAAATACTATAAAATGTTCTAACATAAAGAAATTAGAGCTATTTCACTTCAATAAAAACTAATAGCAGAAATTTTTAACGAAAAATGATTGAATTAAGGAATGTATGGTAAAAATAAAAATAAAAGTAATGAAAAAATGAAATAGAAAAGGATTAAGTTGTATCAATGTTCCCCAACAAAGACTGTATCATTGTGCCCCATGCAGCCATTTTAAATAAAATGTGTCGCAAATCCAACACATCATAATTTATCTAACAATAAAGAATGAGTAACTCATAAAGATTAGTGCTATTTGCCAGGGAGGATATTCTTTTCGGTTGAAAATACTGGAACAGTTGTATCATACCATTTCAATTGTACAACTCAAATTTACTTTTGACCTTCAAAAACAATTAATCACCTATCCCATTTTATCAAACTGTTGAATCATTCCATAACTTTCTGTATGTTGTTAATTTCACTAGTATCACCCTTTGGAGCTATTGTGAAACTTCCTGTAATGACCGTGTGTGCTACACAGGGGGGTGTATCAATGTGCCCCTAGTATCAATGTACCCCAGTTCCCCCTACATGTATTTTCGAGCGTTACTTTGTTTTAACAATTACTCAGATACTTTCTTCATAAAAAATAATTCATGGCTATGACTATCCTATTATGACTTTATTTAGGTTTTATTATTTACTATTAATAAAAATAATAAAGTTTATTTTACTGTCATTGTACTCATGGCGATTCTTTTATTTTACATATATATTTCAATCTTTAAATTTAAAATATGAGTTACTTTCTGAACCGGGTGCAAAGGCGTAAAACAGCCTATTATTATATAATTATACATTGAGTAGAATATAAAATTAGTAAATTCATAAAGTTTCAGGTAATGAGATATAATCCTTAAATTTCAGTAAGTCTATTTGGATATCTACGATTAACATTATTAAAATAAAATTATTTTTTTCTCAAAACGAAAAAAGTTCGGACCCGAGAGGGTTAATAGGAATCTCTGATATGTTTGTTGCATTTGATGTCAGACCATCAGGAAAATTCTTTGTTGGATTGCTTGTTAAATATTTGAGCGAGAGAAAGTTTTGTCAAATTCTAAACGTAAAAACTGATTTAATTTGCAAGACAAAAAAATATGTATAGAATAAAAATAATTAAGTATCGATATGTCTATGAAATGAGCACTTTAAAATTCATTTTTGAAGACTGTCTTATATTTTTTAATAGAGTACACTGCCATTTATCCGGAGGCCGATTAACCACATTGTCAAATTAACCGTATCAATCAAGGGCCATACTTTTTCCCACACTTTCTCCAAAATTTTTGAAATGAAGTATTTTTAGGGAAGGTAGGGTAAAGTCCGCTAGATCTCATGAAAGTTAGCAATTAACATGTTCGCTGCCAAATACGAGAATACTCGTACCATAGGCCGATTACTTCATGAACACCATACACAGATTACGTCATTAAGACCATAGACAGGTTATTTCATAGAATGAGTTGCTTCATAGAGTTCATGAAAAAATATTTTTAACTATGGGCGCATGTGCAGAAAAAATGTAACTATTTCATACAACTGCTCATATTTCACCAAATATTTGATTGATTTACATTTGAAATGTATTATGTTAGTTCTAATGCATTTTGTAAGATTTTCTGAAACTGGCATTGAATTTGGTAAAAAGCCCTGTATGATGTAAATAAAAAATATGCAAGAATTTTTTGAGCTTTTTTTAATTTCTCTGTGAATATACGTTGTATTATTTCACAAACAAATACATATTTTGTACAACATTTATATACTCGTAATCCATAACCATAGATTATTTCGTGCGTTTTATTTTACACTGTTTATTTTACACTGTTTTATTTTACACTATTATTTTTCTTTGATATTTTGTCGACTGCCTTCTGTTGAAATCGCCATTGATAAATATAGAGTGAAACATACTCTTCATACTTCTGAAGTTGCTGATTAATCCGACAAATATATCTTTAAATATTCGAGAAAATCTCTAAAATTGAAAGTGTTCAGTCTCCAATGGCCATATTGTTTATTTATGCCGTTATTAGTATGTCAGGAAAATATTTCTCTTGTACTCCATATGATGTATTCTAATACTGATTGCACATTTCAAGGCAGAAGCATTCACGACTTTTATGCAATAACTTGTAAAACTATTAAACTTTATTATCATTCCTTATGTGCTATTTCATGGAAATTTACATTTATTTATAGACTAATATTTTATCCTTTAATTCGTATTTAAAATAATGCGTCAAAAACGCATTTAGATTAAAAACTAAAAGAAAGAAAAAGTAATATTTTTTTACATAAAACTAAATGTGTCTATGAAAAATCCTTGAATAATTTGAAGTCGTTAAAAATGTTCGAGGATATCAAACCAAAAAATATCAAGCTGAATAAAAATATTTCAAAAATATTCATCTTATATATATATATATGTTTTTGAAAGAGAATCTCTGAATTCCAGATTCAAAGAAATGCATGTATTTTTGACATTTACGTCGAGTGGGACAAAAACACTGTAGCAATGCTGTTTCGTTCAAGATTTCATGTCATTTAATATTCAAAGTAAAATAAATGTAATTTTTTTTCTTTCTATTTTAAGTTTATCCTTGTCAATATTTGGGAAAAGTTCATAGCTATTTCAGCTCATCTTTGTATGCTATTTTTGTGTCTGTTTCATTTTTGTCAAACGCTCAAGTTTGTATCGACAAAGACGATTGGTGCTGAACTTAGTTTGAAATGTTTTAAGAATGTTTTTCTTTAAAAAATGAACTACTTACATACATGTGTGTAAGCATATATATATACATAAACAGAGTCATATTGTATAACTATCAACACGATTCACGTTACAAAAAAAATTGTGCCGATCTAACTTTTTCTTTCAGTGAAATATGTTTTAATTTTTACCAGGTTAAACAGTTTTGAACTAGGGAAAAGGAATATAGTGTATCATTATTTATTTGATTTTATGTTTATTTGTGAGCTAATCTGGTATTTTTTTCTTAGAAATTAAGTGTTTTTGATACAAATAAAGTGATTACTCATGTCAGTCAAATCAATACCATAAAAAATTCAATGTTCTGGAAAATTTGTTTATATGTAATTTCGATTTATTGCATTTAAGGGGAACTTGGTTTCGTTTGTTTTTTAAACTTCGGTTTTGAATATATCAACTCTTTAATCCGAATAAGTATACCCCATACTCTTAGGAAGATTAACACGAATTTGTCAGGTATGTCGTAGTGGTGTACTACTTCATTTACGTGTAAATATACAGGGATGCATACAAAACACATACAAAAATTATGTAGTTATTATGTAGCCGAAAGTTATATTTATTTTAATGATTTTAGTATTTTGATTAAATTAAATAGTTTCTGTTAGTTTCCAATATTTAGTAAATGTTTTACCTGATATACGATCATCATGCATGATCAACGTTTTAATAATTTTGAAAATGTCAACTAGGATCACTTATTCTCGTATAATTGCAAATGTTTAATTTCCTTTGATTAGAAAATGTTTGTCGGCTGATGTGATAATTTTAATGATTTTAGTAATTTTATAAAATAATCAGCGCTCAATTATTATTATCCAAATTCCTGTGAATGTTTTATTTGATGTACGGTTAACATTTATGTGAGAGGTTATCTATATATATTAGTAATTTTAGCAGTTAACCACTTGAAGGGCGGTGATCGCAAATGAGACCACCTAATTTTATTTCAAAATTTGCACACTGGTACCAGAAATTTTCTAGAAAAATGTCACTTTTATTAAATACACTTTTATTACTTTACAAAAAAAGTTTTGGTGTCAAACTGGTGTCAAACTGGTGTCATTCAATTATTTAAACATTTTACTTATACAAGTACCTTGCCCCGGAAAGGGTTGACCATGTATCAGTTATTTTGCTACTTGCAGTGAACCTTTCACCTGATATATGGTTATCAAGTATGAGAAGTCGTAAATTATATAATGAATCAATCAATTCCAGTCATGTTTTTTAAAGACATCATTGTGAAACATTTGTGTAACGTTACTTCACAAAGTTGATGGCAGCCAAGTTTCCACGAAGTTTATTGTGGAATAACGATAAACCAGGACAACCAGTGTAACATTACACTAATATGTAATGTTACACCAGTGACATATGTTTAAATTACACCATTATATAAGTAAAAAAACATCACAAAATAATACTGGTGGCAGCTTTGCTGCCACCAGTATTATGCAGTAATGTTACACAAATGCTTTACAGTGATTGCATTAGCATTGCATTCATTGCATTATAAAAGTAATCAATTTTAATGTGTTTACGAATTCACTGAAAATCCCGTTAAAAACACTGCAAAACTGGGAATATTATACATAGTCCGTACGGGTACCTTTTGTTTTTTTTAAGGTAAAATAGCAAAATTTTGTTTTAAATAAATGAAACGCGCGAAATTTCACTTTATTTAAAGTGAAATGTTCTAAAAAATGTATCATTTTATCATATTAAAATAAACCTAATTTAGGTGATATCACTACATACAAAAATTTCAGAATTTGTACCCCATAAAATTGCGAATGCGATCCCGTAATCATGAGTTTGTATTTCCTGGCTATTAATTCCCAGATTTTAACACCATTTTTTAATTAAAAAAACACACGTTTTTTTCCTTTTCTAATTTTAACTACATATTTAAATAACCAATAAAAGAAAAATATTATTTCAGGGTTATGGTGGAATTCACAATTCATTAATTCTGCACAGATTAATTAAACACGTTTCCTGCTCTAAGCATAATTCTAATACAATATAGGAGAAACACCACAGAAGCTTAGTTACTAAATCGCCGCATTTAAATAATTCATTTTAACGCAATTAAGTATCTAATTTAACCATCCACAAAAATGTGTAGGAAATTTTGTAGCTTTGATTTGAAAACTGCTAGTATACGGTGAATCTTATACATGAGGCAAATGAAACACACGTTGCATCCCTTGGCGTACATAAGTTTATTTGATCTTTCGGTCTTTCTTTTGACCTTTTCAATTTCTTGTCTCATTTATGAAAAATGTTGGGGCTGTATAATGAACGATTATATTTTATGAAAAATTTTGTTTAAGAAAAGTTTTAAATTTCACAAACTATTACGGGTTTTGGTATTTAAAATCGTATGCCTAATTATACAGCATTTATTTATAATTATTGCATTAAGAGTTTAAGTAAATAAACATTGCCGCATTTCGAGGTCATCACATTTGTGTCCAATGACCTTATATAGTATTTTATAATGACACTGCTAGAATAAAATGAAATATTTTCTTATTGGTGTTTTTATTCCGGCGAAAGAAAATATTTGTATTAAATTGGAAAAAAAATGATAACATTGGAAAATAATGGAATACTTATTTTTAGAAACATTATCTTTTATATATATATTTAGATTTTTTGCGATTTGCATTTCATGCTTATCTTCAGCATCTAAAATTCGTGATATCCACAAATCATGACTTATCGTTATTGAATGAATTTTTCCCTTTACTTGATTAGCAATGAATATGGAGATAATGAAATTTGCTAGATACAAATTACGTTAATTGCCTGTCAATATTTCTGTATCGTAGAAGGAATATAAATTTTAAAATGAAGATTAAAAAATGTCTTATTTATAATTAATTAAAACTATAAAACTGTCACCTAATCAGTCAGAAAGTTTCTTAAATTACGGTCGCAAGTGCTGTAAATATTGAGCCGTGAATGGCAAAACCTGGAAAGACCACAAATTTAAACTCACTAATTAAAAAAAACTGACATTCGGCTGTATTGGTACGGTAAATTTTTAACAAATTAATAGATTTTCATGATAATTAAAAAAAAAACTCTACAAACTGAACAAAAAAGTGATAAAATGAAAAGTGTATTTATTAAGTTATGACAGAAATTGTAATATTTTTTTATCATTATATATATCTATATCTATATCTATCTATCTATCTATCTATATATATATATATATATATATATATATATATATATATATATATATATATATACAGGGAGAGTCATAAATATCGAAACAATAGGCTATCTCCTCAAAATATTGCCCATAGACCCATACTTCCAATTGCAAAGATTCATTAAAAATGGGAAATTTTTGATAAGATAAGTTGTAACTCCATGGGGGGGGGGGTCTATTTATAAAATTACGAAAATTAAATTTTTATACGGCCCCGTAGGATAAAAATTCCAATTAGAAAAACTTTCCTTATCCAGTCCTGAATTAGACACAAAATAATGCATCTTGTTATCTTCAAAACTCGCAGAGTTATAGCCGTTTAAATAATTCATCAGGCTTTAAGCGATTAGATACAAATTGAAACGCGCGCAATTCAAGAAACAATGTTACTTTAACAGTTCCTGGAAACATGTAAAAAATTATCTTTTGAGTTAGAATTTTGATTTTTTTTTTTTTTTTGATATGGTTAGCCATATAATTTGCTAAAAAAATCACATCCTAAAATTTTTCATAAAATTTATCAAAATTTCAAATGATTAGTACCAGTTTAAATGGGATAATTCAAAATAATTATAACTCGAAACATTATTTATCAGATTTCAATTATTTTCCATATAATTAAAGATGAAAGTCTGATTTTAGTTTTGTTCCAGGATTTTTGTTTTTTAATAATTTTAAAACTATTAAAAATATTTATTGAAAAGATAATATAAATTTAAAAAATCATATTTTCAAAAGTAAATATTTTTTTCAAATTTACCGAAAAAAAAAAATTACAAGTTTCAAGTTGTTTTTTCTTTAAAAATTCTTAACATTTAATAATTTAAAGACAAGAAATAGTGGGAAAAAATTCATTATGCAGGAAAACAAAGTGTACTGTTCCAAAGTCCGTCAGTTATTTAAAAGAATGCTTTTTCTAAGATGCAGATTAAGTCTCTTTTTTTTAATTTAGATCTGACAACTTCAGGCTTTTTATCGTCCTGCGGATTATGTTAAAAAATCTGTATTCTGGGCCCAGGCCGGGCCACGACAGAATCGTTGCTTGTTTCTAAAACCTCACCAGGCCAGGCCTAACGTACTTTTCATAAAGGAGGAGACTGTTTCCTTCTTCCTATGTGTAAAGTGGACGAAATTTTCAATCCCAGTCTTGACAAAACTCGTATTAAAATCACTGTCTTTGACTGACTTAATACGTGCATAAATAAATAAGATTCGGCTCAATCAAAATTTTTACGAAAAACACACAGATTTTGAAATCTTCATTTTACAAAAAATAAGAAAAAAAAACTTAAAACTTCATTTTTTTAAAGAATAGTATATTCAGAGACTAAAAAATTAAATACAATAAAACCAGTGAAAACAAATCTGCCTATGACGGAATTCTGTCTTAAACTTAAAATATGTTGATCCATGCAAAATAAATACAGTATTATCTGAGAGAAAAAATAAACTCCAATTACACCTCCTAGGAAGGGCATCTCTCTATAACAATTTTTTCTTTCCTATGTGATTCCACTTTAAGAGGTTTTACTGCATTTTTCAAAGTCTCCAACCCATAGGATATGGATTAATGATATATAAGTGAAACATTTATATTTAGAGATTCATTAATAATAGAGATTCATTGATAAAATAAATATTTCACAGCTTTTCTCACTTATTTAATAATAAAAAATATAAATATGAAAAACGAAAAGCTATGAGTATTTTTCGTCAGAACTCCTCCATACGAAACAATTTTTTTAACACACCAAAGAAAAAAAAAGAGCCGGGCTATGATTTTTTTTCAGGCCGGTCCAGAGTATGATTTTAACATTTTTTCATACCGGGTCGAACTTTTTCCCTGTGAGTCAGTTTGGGCCCGTACGTAGACTTTTCGACCCATGCAGATCTCCAGTACTACTAACCAACTACTAACTACTCCGAACTACTAACATATTTAAAAAACAAGATTAGCTTTAAATCAATACGCAGCTTTTTTAATCCAAACAGAGACACTGTCTTAAATCGACATTTAATAACAGACAATTTGTGAACGACCCCTCACTTGCTTTCAAAATGAGTCAAAAATTCTTCGTTTACAGACATGGTTAAATGGTGTCACGATTTTCGAAGAATTTTTGATTTTAATATTTCTTTGATATTTTTAGATAATGTTTTTTGTTCAATTTAGGAATGGATAAGAAATAATTTCCTAATTGCTAATTTTATCCAACGGGGACCGTATAAAAATGTAATTTTCGTATTTTTTCATATATACCCTCCATGGATTTGCAACATATCTTATAAAAAATTTCATCTTTTTATGAATTTTCGCAATTGGAAGTATTGGTCTAGGGGCAATATTTAAGGAGATAACCTATTGTTTCAATATTTATGACTCACCCTGTATGTATACAGTGGCGGTCAAAAGTTTCCGGCCAATTAGTTTCTTCTATTTATTTACCAAAATGTTTCAGCAGGAAGAAGCACAATTGCTCCAAAAGTTAGGAATATGTGAATGACCTCTGACCATGGGATCATTTTGATTGGAAACTAAAGAAGCTTCATGCAAAAGGAAAAAGTTCGCGTGTGCAAAAGTTTCCGGCCACTTATCATTCTTTAGTTTTTTCTATCGGTAAAATCTCTGTTGGTTGTGTTTATGAATGAATAAACCTGTATAGCATAGTCTGAATTCAAAATTGAAAAGTTCAACAATTATTGTTCATAAATGAGTGATTAGTTTGTCGCTAAAAGGCCAAACTTCTCGAGATATTGCGGCAAAGTTATCGATAGGTTAAATCGACCATAAACGATATTTAAAAATTACATAAAAATGGTCGTGTCCTTCAGGACTTTTAAAGGTCCGGGTGATCCCGGAAAATTCCTATTCCTGTGGACAGAATTATCAGGAGAAAAACAATTGATAATCCTCATAAAAATTCCGCTGCAATATACTGCGATTCACGGAATTAAAATATTGCTGAAATAAGTTCGTATACCGTATCAACATGCTGACGTGATGCATAATTTCATGGAAGAGTCGGTGTTAAAATTTTTTCAAAGTTAAAAAAAATACAAACGTACCCGACTGTCGTTTTCCATAATACATAAAGTCTGGTCAAGTGAAAACTGGAAAAAAGTTCTATTTTTCCATAAATCGAATTTGAAACAGTTTTGGAAGTGATGGCAGACACAACGTCCGGTGACCTAACAGCAAAAGATGTGATTCGACCTAAGTTATTCTTACAATGAAGCATGACGGTGGACACGTTATTCCGTGGGGAGTATTTTCTTCAAAAAGTGTCTGTCCGTTATTTGAAATCCACAGCCAGGTGAATGACACAATGTATAAGGAGAACTTGCAAGACTATTTTCTTCCTTATTAGAGGAAAAAATTTGGTCGCAACTATTTTTCTTAACATGATAACGACATAAATAATGTTTGCAAACTTCGACAAGCAATGGTTTTCGCACAAAAAATTTCGTTTTTGAAATGATCAGCCGAAGCGTCCAACATGAATCCAATAGAAAATCTTTGAAAAGAAGTTGACAAAAGTCTGCGAAACTATAAATATTCCAATTCAGGAGAAATTTCGCCGAAATTGCAAGAAATGTGGGAAAAGCGTATCATAGACGATCTTTAACCGTTGATTATATGAATATCACGTTGGTTGCTATGCCGCAGTACTTATTACTAAAGCTAATAAAATAGTAATGCGATAAAATACTAATTGTAAATATTGTTGATCACTGTTATTTTCTATTACAATACCACTTTTTTACAAACTTGTGAAGGTGGCCGGAAACTTTTGAGAACATGCGTTTTCCTTTATACTTAATTTTGTCAGCAAAATTTATTAATATTTACATGTTATTCTATAAGTAAGTTTCTAACTATTATGTCAATAAATTGTATAAATATCACTTTGAGATTCCTCTTCATATGGGTATATTTACAAATTAACTGAAAAATTTTTGCTGGCCGGAAATTTTTTACCGCCACTGTATATATATATTGTTTGCTTAAATTAAAATATAAAGACCCCGTAATCACTATAGAAGTATAAAAAAGATATATATATTATGTATGTTAAAATTATGTTTAAGATTATGTATACTCAAATATACATAACCTGGACATTAAGCCAAATTAGTTTTACAATAATAAATTTTTTGCATAATATTAAAAAATTCAGTTATTGGTTTTTATCATTTCACATACATACACACACATATGTATATATATATATACATATACACACACACACACATATATATATATAATTTAATAAGAAAATTAAAAAAAGTCAAATTCTATAATTATTCCGGGATTCTTAATTGAATATCATCCTTAAATCATTTTTCAATAATTCAGGCATTTATGATCGTCTTAATAATCGTACATCAACTAAATAAAACTCTCTGCTATTTCTTTAGCTTACTCTCAAATACACTAAGAAATTAATAATGATTTAAATATCCGTAAATGAAAGCGGCATTAATATTTCATTTCCTTGACCTACCATAAGATGATGTCAACTATGAATCTCTCTTAAGAAGTTTAAGCTAATTAAGTTACAATTTCTGAAGAGACATTGTCTCAATTGAATAAAACATAATGGAATTCACATTCAGAGTCATTCTTGGAGTATTGTATGGAAGTCAGTTTATTACATTATGAATACGCAAAATGCACCTTAGAAAATGTCAAAAGACATAATCTGAATTATGTATCTCGAAAAGTTACTTACATTACAAATTCGACTTGAGAAATGTTACAACTGATTTAATTTTTATTATATTCTTTAAACATATTTTTAAAACAATGGATTACTTTCACTTTATCGTGAAATCTATTATGGAAATTGAATTCGCTTCGGTAACATTGTTATAGATATTTTCAAAGAAGTACAAATTGAACCAAAATCTTGTCATGATTATAACTATTTATTGAGCTCAAACTATTATAGTTAGATATATGAGATATGTTTCTGACTATGCATTGTAAGTCCTGTTATATTTTTATAAGACACAAATTTTAACGCGTGCCCTTATCGTAGCTCGAAGAATGACTAAGCGGTATTCTAATTCCCGCCAAGTGTTTTTTTAACTAGTCTTCTCTTACAGCACACAAAACAGCTTGTATTCTAGTGTTCAATTCTTCCACTTCAGCAATTGCTGTGACAAAGACACTGTCCTTGTTATCGCCCCAAAAGAAAAAAAATCGAAGGAGTAATAATTGGAGAGCACGGAGGCCAAGGCGAAGAAATGGTAAGATAAGAAAGGAATTTTTCAGCGAAATTTTTCTACGTCCTTTGGCCGGGGGCATGGTGACAATCTTGAAGAAGTAATTGCGCCGTCTACTGCACATACACACACATAAAAAACTACTGAAACTGAACTATTTGATGATGACACAAGTTACATTATTATACAAACGATTCATTTGTAATTAATTATAGAAATTAGGGCAAGACTTTTGGTCCACCCTTTACATTATATTATACAATGTAAAAAATATTGCAGAATACAAGTTGTGACTAAATTTATTTTCATCAAGATTTCGCAAATATAAATAAATATTCTAATAATTTAATTTAAGAATTTAATTAAATTTTAAGAATATAGTAGCGACGAATACAAAATTTTGCATTTTTAAAATTGTTAAAATATTACAAATTTCAAGCGCTTCACTTTAATAAATATAATTATACTGTTTATTTTCTTTGCAATTTTTTTGCATGTCGAATTATCATTTTAATAATCAGAACACATACTTGAACGAAGAATATGTAATGTCATCAGAAAAATAATGTAAACTTTAATAAACTAGTTGGATGTCAATTGGATGCTTTTGAGAGTAAAACTAAATTTAACTAGTTGGATGTGTCAATCCCAAAACTTTCTTCTATCTCATAAGTACATTTTAATATTTAAAAAAAAAAAAAAAAAAAAAAAAAAAAAAAAAAAAAACCCTAATAACGTGGTGACCCCTAAAGTTACCCATTATCGAATTTCCTCAAACATTTGACCTAGCCTAATGAGATTCTGGTATCCGAAAAGCCTAAAACGCAAAATTTAATTAATATTCTGAGAAAATGAGTTTAGTAGTGCCTCATGTTGGGTAATTTATACTAAAACCTAATAAGCATCTATTTATGTCAAGACCTAACAGAATCTGAAATTTGATGGAATTTCGTCCATTAGTTCTTGAGATGTAGTTATAACAAAAAAAATTGCAAAACGTAGCACAGCAACACCATTGGACATGGACAATTTATGCCAAATCTGAAGTTTGGTGAAATTCTGTACATTAGTTCTTGAGATATAGCTATCATGAAAATCATGAAAAACGTCGCATAGCAGCGCCACCTGCTGGCCAATTTACACCAAAACTTAATCAGCGTCTATATATATCAAGGGGTCACAGAATCTGAAGTTTGGTGGAATTCTGTGCATTAGTTCTTGAGATATAGCAATCTTGAAATCATGAAAAACGTAGTATAGCAGCGCCACCTGCGGGCCAATTTTCACCAAAAACCAATAGGCACTAATTAACATCATGGTCTAACTGAATATAAACTTTTATCAAATTTCGAGCATTAGTTCTTGAGATAGAGCGCCCAGAAATTTTTTGTCACATACAGACAGACTCATAGACAGACTGACAGACTCACTGACAGACAGACAGACTCACAGACAGACATTTTCTAAAAATAGTCAAAACGTGCTCAAGACCTTCTAAAACGTATAAATCCGTCGAAAACAGGAAGTCGAAAATTTTCATGAATTCAATACTTTCTTCTTGTAAAGATAGAAGAAAGTAAAAAAATATTTTCTTAAGTGCCGAGCACATACTAATACATAAGTTGTATATTTGATTCATTTCTTAAAATTCATATATATGAAGCACAATTATAGCACCTTTAAGCATTCTTCAATGTAAAAATATTTATTTAAAAATGATTTTGTGAATTTTGTTTCAAGTTCATCAGCCCTTTTAAAATACTCTAAAATTTACCTTTTCAGAAAATGCATGATGAACTAATGAATGTTATTCGAGAACTCATTCGAAACTGTTTTTGATACATTGTTGATCTCTAAACCGTATATCACAACTTCTTGAATATAATGATTCTTGATTTTTATCTGAGTGAATATTAAGTTGTTACTTACTCCTAGTTACTCCTATCATATAAAGGATAGGTTAAATCTTGGAATCGTTTTAAAAATAGAAAACAATGGCAGTTTTTACACGTATCAGATACTAGAGATTCCAAAAAAAACCTGTGTGTATCTGCCACACAGTGTGTATCTGTATTTGAACAAACTGAGATAGAGATTTGGAATTTGGTGCATAATTAGTATGTAAAAAGGAGAAGTAGCGTATTGGATTTGCTTTAAAAATGAAATTAATTGGATAATTTTGTTGCCGATATATTTGTCATCATATTTTCTACACTCTTTGTTTTTAATGATCCTGTACTTCATCCAAATTTAAACTTAAATACATATTTTAGCTCAAGAACGGGACACTTAATCTTACACAATAAAATGTTAGTTAATATGCTTATAATTTTTGGAGTTATAAGAATGATTCTTTCATTCATTTCACTAATAAAGCATTTAAATTTTAAGATGCCATCAAGTCACGATTCTAAACAACTGAAATTTTGACCGAAGAAATTGAGATATACGCTTGAAATTTGATTTATAGTTAAAATGTAATAGCGATAATGCCTATTTAATTTCAGTGACCTTAATTATCCAGAACTACTTTATCGGGCTTTGTTATGATGAAGCGTATGTAAAAATTTTCGAACTATTTCTTTTAACGAATGAACTTAGCATACATTTTACATTAAGAAAGAAGTCAATCAGTTGTCCAGTTATTTGCGATCATATTTTCATTATTATTTGTTTTTAATACAGCTATATTTTATTCAAATTCCACAAAAATATATTCTAATTGGAAATGAGATCCTTGATTCAATGCATGATTATAAAGTGTACATATTTTAAAATTATTTATATGAATAAATCTTTTAAAGTATTAGAAAATACGTTTAAATTTTGTTTAGGAATTCAATGCATTTTAGAAATAGTTCACGTAGGTTTTATTTTCAGAATTTATATTTTGCATATTCATGATGGGTAAGTATTACGGTGGTCCTAAACGACTAGTTATGAATTTGCTTACGTTTGCTCATTACATCGATTCTTCTAATCGGTAATTAATAAACCTTCGCGTTCATGATTATTCATGAAAATAGTCAGATATTTGCAGTGAAATTACATAGTTTTCAACGTTTGTAAGTATATTTCTTTTTTAAAGAAATTGTCAGATAGATTCGTCTATTTTAATCTATGAAAATACATTAAAGTAAACGATTAGAAACAAAATATCCCATTCATTAGAATTTTCTCCTTTTTATGTGCTTTCATAATTAGGTAAATACGGATTGCCTATAGTTGTCGTTCAGTTCGTCTGTCTGTCCGTCCGCATATAACGGAACAAAATGTATAATTATTGTATAATTTTGTCATTTCAAATTTTATGAAAATCATATGGAAGGATTAATTACAGGGACAATCAAAATGTTATTTGCATTGCGGCCAGAGGGATAAATTGTTTTAAGTGCATTTTAATGATGCTACACACTAACGAACGTAAAGAAATTGATATGCATCTATGAATTATATACTAAAACAAATATATTCTGTCCAATCTATGGTATAAACAAATATTTGTTATTAATTTACTGGGCCACGCCAAATTATTCAAATGAATAATGGGATAGGGGGGGGGGACATTGTTTGAAGCCTAATTTTAATATATTAAATTATTTCACATTTTATGAAATTTATGTACGTTGCTCAGGCATACTACAAGTTGCTTCCTGTGTAATAGATGGCAGTTAGTATTTACAGGAACACATGAAAATTTTCGAATACTATACTGCATTCGAAGTACTATGAAATATTGCACCCATATCTGAATATTTTTAAAACTTTGTTATAATACGAACGCATCTCATATGGTACGTTTGTCGAGCAATTTCCAACTTGCTTAAATTGTTTTAATTCATATTAAAGGCATTTTTGTATTCTTCTTTAAAGAATAAACATTCATGTACTTGAAAAGCAGACATCGGTGTAAAAGTTAAAGGATCGCATATAAATTTAAATAATTATCGAATTTATTTTAAATGTGTGAAGTATGAACATTGAAATATCATTTTAATGATTAAACTAATGCATAATTATACATTTCGCAATACAAATTTGGCGATCTTAAAGCTTCACGCAAACTCGAGTGGAAAATACTTTCAATCAAAAGCATTAAACGCGTTAATGCTTATAATGTATTTGAGTTATATTTTCAAAACATCTCCAAATATTTGAATTTTGATCCTCCTCCTTTTAAGAAGCCTTGTAGAATTCAATGATATTTACTCCCAAAATATTTCAAGATTTTTGATACACAAGCATGTGAGCTCTTCACAAAAGTTTGTGAACGTACATTTTGATGAAAGTTGTGAAGATCTAATTGATTCTTTACATAACCTCTTTCAAGTAAGAGTATTTATTTTATTTATATATTTATTTTTTAAGCTATTAGCATGTAAGTGCGTCTACGTTAATCTATAGAAATGCATTAAAGTAAACGGTCAGGTATAAAATATCTCATTTATTTGAATTTCTTAAGTTGTTTTAATTAAAATTAAAAACAGTTTTGTATTCTTCTATAAACCGTAAGTATTCATGTACGTGAAAAGCATACATTAGTTTAAATGTTAAAGGATCGCATATAAATTAAAATACATATATATCGAATTTATTTTATATGTGTGAAGTATGAACATTAAAAAATCATATTAATGATTAAACTACTGCATAATTACACATTTCGCAATACAAATTGACGATCTTAAAGCTCACGCAATCTCGAGTGGAAAATACTGTCAATCAAGCACGTTAATGCTTATAATGTATATTTGAGTTATGTTTTCAAAACCTCTCCGAATATTTGAATTTTGATCCTCCTCCGTTTAAGAAGCTTTGTAGATTATGAATACTATTTACTCCCGAAAGATTTCAAGATTTTTGATACACAAGTATGCGAGCTCTTCACAAAAGCTTGTGAACATACGATTCGATGGAATTTTATCTAATTAATACTCTACGAAACCTCTTCTAAGTAAGAGTATTTATTTATTTTTTTAATGCTGCTAGCATATATGTTCGTCTATGATAATATAAAGAAAGGCATTAAAGTAAACGATTAAGTACAAAATGTCTCATTCATCAGAATTTTTCTTTTTTTAATTGTTTTAATTAACATTAAAAACAATTTTGTGTTCTTCTGTAAACTGTAAGTATCCATGTGCTTTAAAAGTATACGTCGATGTATAAGTTAAAGTATTGTATACACATTTAAATAATTCCTGAATTTGTTTCATATGTGTGACTTATGAGCATTGAAATATAATTTGAATGATCCAGCTAATTCGTAATTATACATTTCAGAATACAAACTTACAAGTTTATGCAATCTCGAGTGGAAAATACTTTCAATCAAAAGCATCAAACGCGTTAATGCTTATAATGTATTTTAGTTATATTTTCAAAACCTCTCCTAATATTTTAAAATCGATCTTCCTTCGTTTAAGAAGCCTTGTAGAATTGAATAATGTTTATTCACGAAAGATTTGAAGATTTTTGATACACAAGTACGCGTGCTCTTCACAAAAGTTGTGAACTTACGTTTCGGTAGAATTTGTGAAGATTTAATTGATTTTATACGAAACCTCTTTTATGTAAGAGTATTTATTTTACTTTATTTTATTTATTTAAGCTTTTAGCATATAAGACCGTCTATATTAATCTATAGAAAAGCATTAAATTAAACGGTTAGATACAAAATATCTCATTTATTAGAGTTTTTCTTTTTTTAATTGTTTTATTTAGTGTTAAAAACAGTTTTGTGTTCTTCTATAAAACGTAAGTATTCATGTACTTGTAAAACATACATTGATGTATAAGTTAAAGGAGCGCATACAAATTTAAATAATATTTGAATTTTCTTCATATGTGGGAAGTATGAGCATTGAAATATAATTCTAATTATTTAGCTAATCCATAGTTACACATTTCGCAATACCCATTTACAAGCTCTTGCGATCTGGAGTGGAAAATACTTTCAATCAAGAGCATCAACATGCTAATGCTTATGATTCATTTGAGTTATATTTTCAAAACCTCTCCAAATATTTTAATCTTAATCGTCCTCCGCTTAAGAAGCCTTGTAGATATGAATACTATTTACTCCAGAAAGATTTCAAAGTTTTTGATACACAAATATGCGAGCTCTTTACAAAAGCTTGTGAACTGAAGTTTCCAGAGAATTCTGGAAGAACTAATTGATTCTATACGAAACCTCTTTTAAGTAAGAGTATTTATTTATTTATTTCTTTATTGTTAAGCTATTAGTATGTACGCTCACCTATGTTATTCCATAGAAATGCATTAAAGTAAACGGTAATATACAAAATATCTCATTTATTAATTTTTTTTCTAATTGTTTTAATTATTATTAAAAACAGTTATGTATTCTTCTATAAAGTGTAAGTATTCAGGTACATGAAAAACATGCATTGATGTTAAAGTTAAAGGAACATTTTAAAATTAAAATAAATATCAAATTTGTTTCATATGTGTGAAGTATGAGCATTGAAATACAATTTTAATGATTCAGCTAATCCATAATTGTACCTTTCGCACAACAAACTTACAAGCTTATGCAATCTCGAGGGGAAAATACTTTCAATCAAGAGCATCAAACGCGTTAATTCTTATAATACATTTGAGTTATATTTTCAAAACCTCTCAAAGTTCGAATACTTGAATCTTGATCCTCCTCGTTTTAAAAAGCCTTGTAGAACTGAATACTATTTACTCCCGAAAGATTTCAAGATTTTTGATACACAAATATACAAACACTTCAGAAAAGCTTGTGAACTTACGTTTTCAGAAAATTCTGAAAGAACTAATTGATTCCATTCGAAACCTCTTTTAAAGATAAATTTTCTTACGGTTGGATACTTTACTTACTTCAATCTTGCGCATTTAAGGGTGCTCTATAGGGAAGACTACATTTATCGAAATAACTGAACGTATGTATTTTTCTAAATATATGCGCGAAGAAAGTTTTTTTTCAATTAAGAGCGGAAATGTTCAAATAATATTTCATAATTTAATTTTACATAAAGTACAGTTCAATGAAGTATTCTGAAGTTCATTAACACCTTCTAGTGAAAATTACTAAATATAAATTATGCCATATTTTTTAAATTAAAATTTTTATTTAAAAGAACGCTACAATTGTGAAAAAATATTTAAGATTTTTCAAACAACTTCAAACCAAATGTACAAAATTTTACATTTTAGAACTTAAAATACAAAATTTAAAATGATTATTAAAATTATTAATGCTTATATACCAATATTAAATAATTGCATGAAGTGTAAATGTTTAATGGAAAATCTAGAGATTTTACCTTCAGTTATAAATTTAAAAATATTTTCGATAGGAAAATTATGCAATAAAAAATTTAAATAACATCGATACTGTTAATCGCAATTTTCATCCGAATCAACTCTTAAAGTTCAAAATCTAAAAATAATACAAAAATGCTTGAAACCCCCATTTTTTACCTCCTGGAAAACATTTTGGCTATAATCAGAGTAGTGGTTATAAAATTTCAGATTAGTTTATTATGAGTAGTTATCGCAGAGTCGGAGCTAGGACGGAATGAATTCGGCTGGACAGCTAAATCGTGAAATTTTGAAACCAGATTACCCGATTTATTTCTCTAAAATTCTCAAAATTACATAAAATTGCCTGCGAAGACAAATTTTCAATTATACATTTAAGAAATATTAAAAGAATATTCATAAACTGATAACATTTACTGTATAAAATCACAAACAACAAGCAAAACTCCCTGTACAATAAAACTAGTTCTAGGTTAAATATATTCGATTAAGTCTCTTTTCATCATTTTACACATATTTCCCTTATCTTATGTCTAATTACCTATAGGGATCTGTCTTACTAATTTATCAGTAACTATTAACTGGTTGACTTTTTCATAAGAGTCAGCACCTCTAATCTTACAATAATTTTCCCATGTCGCTATTAAACGCGATACAAATAATACATGAGTTTCGTTCTGGTTTCTCCTAGCCTTCTTAAAATTTTCCAAACATGCCTTCGGTGTCGGCTCATGTTCCCTCAAAACTAACTCCTTTAACTCCTCATAATTTTCCATTTGTTCCGTAGTCGTATAAATTAACAAATTATCTGCCTTATCTGCTAACATATTTAGAAGAATTTCGGCCTGCTGATTTCCCGGTACATTTTTAGTTTTGAAGGCCCTTTCTAAACTGTTGAAAAATAAATTCCATCCCTCAGTCCCTTCTGGTACTTTGATAGATAGAGTTTTAGCACGTTTGATCAATTTTTCTATGTTACTTTCATTATTAAATTCCCTAGACCCATTGAAATTATTTGCTGATCCTTGAACTCTTAGCCTTTCCATTTCTAATTCATGTTCCATTCTTAATTTTTCCCTTTGTAACTTTTCCTGTTTTTCTTCGCTCTCTAATCGTTCTGCAACAATAGCGTCAGATAATTCCTTAATAACCCCCTCGTCATATTCATCACTGTCCATTATCTTTTTCTTAAGCTGAATTCTGGTATCATCTTCCGCGAATTCAACCTCCAACTCTTCGGCTAGCACCTGAAGATCTACCTTTTTTAGTTTCAATAAGAAAGCCATACCTTCACCGATTCTTATTACCACCCTACAATAATATTTAAACCTAACAAATTAATATTTCCTAAATTTTTAACTTAGGACAGATATTTCTCCACTTATTATACTAATTAATACCCTTGAGATAATCGATGCATTTAATTTCTAATTAACCTACTAAATACTCTAATTTTCCTCAACCATTGATATCACACAATATACTTCCAATAAAACAAAAGGGTAAAACAATAATTCGATTTAACTACTATGCAATATAGATTCCAATATATACACTTAGATAACAACCTACAATTTATATAATAATACTGATACGTTGAAATTGAATAGAAGTATTGGTGTCAATCAATAAAATCCACATAAAGAAAAATTGTAAAACATGCATATATAAATTTCTACAATTATCCTCACTAAAATATTTCCGAACTTAATACTGGTTCTTACACTTAAAACAAATATACTGAAAATCTTTACTTTTATTTTTCCTCACTATGGCTCTCTTTTGAGCCTTTTTTTTTCTCTACTATGGCTCTCTTTTGGGCCTTTTTTTCCACTATGGCTCTCTTTTGGGCCTTTTTTTTTCTCACTGCTATTGGCCAATTAAAATTCTAAGCAAATGTTATTATACACTCCTCAAACTTAAAAATGTTGCTTCCTTTAAATATTACTTTAACAATAATTTAACTTTAAGTAAATTTAATTATTCCTTTCAACTACTATTACCATAATTAGTAAAAAAAAAAAATTATAGACCATCAATACTAGCTCAAGTTATTATGACCTTTCCTTAAATATGGTTATGGACACTCATAGGTAGGAAGTATTGATAAAACACATAAATAATATAGACAATTTACTTAAATTACTATTAATTATACAACAACAAATTTTGGTTCAAGATGTCAGTAGAAAGATATGATCAAAACACCTTACCTTATACTTTCTTTGCTGCATTACTTTCCTAATCACAGATAGCTCCACGATGTAGCGGTAATATGGCACAATAGTTCAGTTTAGTTCTTTCTAATAAAGATACGCAAAACACTTTAGTCCACACTAGACGCTATGGCACGATACTTTAGGACACATTCGACGATACGGCACGACACTTTAGCATACAGTCGACGACCCGGCACGATACTTTAGGACACATTCGACGATACGGCACGACACTTTACCATACAGTCGACGATCCGGCACGATACTTTAGCAAATACTCGACGATACGGCACGGCACTTTACACACCTTCGACGATACGGCACGACCACACAAGAATTCCACTGGATATTCCGGCATTAACAGACTGCAACACGGCTCGCTGGTCACTGGTTTCAGGCGATTAAATGCCACCGCTGCCACCAATTTGTCGGACGTTCCCCTCAATCCACACAACTTTGAAGAATGTCCGTGGTAGATATAGCTGCCACCACCGATATTACTAGGTGATATCGGTCACCCACTGTGAGATTGGTGTAAATGAAGACTTACGCTAGTAACCGAATTATCAGTTTATTAAGAATATATGTACACACAAAATACGCTATTTACAAGTATATACAACTACAACTCGGATATATATGATCCGGTTCAACATTAAATTAGATACCATAAAGATTGGTTGTGTACTATTCCAATTACACTTTCCACCTCACACTCAATACACGTTAAGTTCACTTTTTTGGAGCTCAACCTTGAGTCTCCCAACACAAGTATACTGGGCCTGCACTTCTTAGCCCAGAGCACTAAACACTAGGACGTCTGTGTCCTTTGCGCACCAGAAAACGCACACTTTACGCTCTTCCACACAGCGCAACCTCTAGGTCCGAAACCTAGGTACCGACTCAATGATCTGAGGCAAACTTGCCCTCTCCAAATCACTGCTTTCCCCCACATAAACCCCTTTGGAGCCTCCTCATTGAACACTCCATTCTTTTCTTGCTTAGTGGCATCCTACTAATCTGCTCACCATCCGCATACTTCCCTGACAGGCGGACATGCCTCTCAGCTATCTCTTTTCTCTAACACCCCACCTGTAAAGGATTAGCTGGCAATTCCCCTTTCCACGAAGAAGGAATGTCACCTTGGAAATTCTGTACACAACCATACAATATGAGATATTCAAATAGAGAAAGAGTAGACATTACATTCTTTAGCACAGGTGCTATCAGATCCTGACAATATGTTTAAAAATTTACAATTTTGATTGACTTGATTTATTATCAAGCTTATTCATTTCACTGTCTCATTATCACATGAGTATGAATATATATTTTTATAAAGGTATCGGCCTACAAAAAAATTTCACATTTTTGTGAAGTGTTTCGAATTATAGTGATGTGATGATTATTATTATTATTGGAAATTCTTTCTCTTATTTTTCCAAATTTCTTTATAATTAAATTCCTCTGATTGTATAAGAGCAGGTACGTGCAGTTTAATAAACATTTTCGTAGTTCCAAGCCCCAAGCCGACGCTTTTCCGCTCTTCGGAGTATTTAATTTGAATACTTTCTATTTACATGAAAATATGTGTATTTAATTATTTTAATTTTTAAAATTGAAATATTAGTGTGCCATCCTATGACAAAAACGAAAATGATATACCAATATTGCTAATTTAATTTCTTTATATTCTCTTTAAAAGAGGTGGTATTTCCAATTTAATAACAAGGGAGTAATGAACAAAATTCCGGAAATGAGTACGGAGGCCAGAGAAACAATGTTTCAGTGCACAATTTTGCTATTTTTAATAATAATAATTAAAAAAAATATAGTCAGCATTTTGACACTTTTTGATAAATTTTACAGTTAAGATATAATATAGATAAGAAAACTTTAATTGCTATTTCTGAAAAGTAATTTCTTCTGCTATTTTTATGTAATATGTCCTATACTATTTGAAATTTGTATGTCTACATATAAAAATGTAACTCGCAAAAGAGAAAATCTATTGCACGTTAAAATATTTTAAATAAAGAAAATGAGAATAAAGTGTACGTATGTAAATTTTGCGATGATAAAAACAATATTATTTTCAACTTTCGATTAAAAAACAATAACGCGTTTAAGTGACACAGTTTTTGTTGACATTTTGATGTGTACTTTCAAAGATCAAGACCTCAGTTTATAAGTTTATAATCTCTTATCTTTATGACATGATACTGACTCTTTATCGGAATAAAGTTTTTTAATCAATTAATAATTTGAAATTAAACTTTAGTTAAGAAATTCATATCTTTTACAAGTTAGAACGAGTAAGGTTTCTTTACAAATTCCATTTAAAAAAATCATCTTTATTTGTCCGCATTCGACGGGTTGCAACTCGTTAGTAATTAAAGGATAATTTATTTAAAATAAAGGAATTAGAATTATCAATCGTAAATATTTAATTAAAAACGAGTTGTTATAAGCATATAAAATGATTAAGAAATAATCTAATTTAAAAACAGTGAATTTAGGGATAGCTGTTCAAGACTTGGACACTGTTTCACTCATTTAAACAAAATTACACTTGTATGATATCATTAACAATTAGTATTTTTATGTTTTCAAAATAATAAAGTACAATCTTATTCAGTTAGATATGAATCGTATATTCAATATACTCATAGATAAAAGTTATAATTCTTTAGTAGCAAATAATAATGAAATTGCAATATATATATATATATATATATATATATATATATATATATATTCATGTATAAAAAAACTAAAGAATTTTATAAACACTATGTATTGAAACAATATAATTATACGTGAATATTTTTAATATCTTGCGCTACTTTTCAAAAACAAAAATATTTTACACACCCGTTTAAAACAGTTGCAAGAAGAAATATATTATTACGAAATATACACTTTTTTAAATAATGGTACGATTGGAATATAAAAATAGTCGCCTGGAATTGAAACTTTATGATGCTCCCACGTAAGTTTGCGTCTGTAGGAGTCGAATATTTTACTTTAGAACTTGATATTATTTTCATCTATAAATATAGCAAAGTGAAATATTTTTATATGCATCACATAGACAACGCTTTAGAATAATTAAAATTCGATATTTTTGCAAAAATAAGCATAAAATAACATACTCAATAAAATATTATTTAAAAAAAGTATATGTAACGTTCCTTTTAAAACAGTGCAGTGCCGAATTGATAAATAGGCTGATTCAAAACAACGTTGACAAAATGACATGACAAATCAGACGTACGACAATGATAAAAAACCACATGGAAACATATGGCCGCAAACCACTTATTGATTTACAAATACAAGGTGTTCCATCATAGCTTAATTTGGGTTGACGTTAATAAGTTTCAGAAAACTGAAATATATTATAATAAAACATTTAACAGACATTGTCACCTTTGTTTTAAATGTGATAACACCAAACAAGAGTGATAGAAGTTTTCATTATGCGCGCTAGAAATATGCACTTGACACTTGATAGTTTGGACTGCTATAATCAGTTTATACATATCATCGATTGCATGAGCAATATGTTTTTCCAGCTTCAATTTTTCAGTCAACTTTTCATCAACTTTTCATCAACTTTTCATCAACTTTTTCGTAACGTTATTGCATGTCACACAAAATAAGGTACATATCGTTGCATTTTCATTACAATGTTTTTATTTTCTTCAGAATTTTTACTTTCGAACAGGGTGTAGCTAGAATGAAATACCCTGTGTTTATGACTCAATAAGTAAATTTCGACCCTATGTTCGTATGAGATTTTTAATGCTTGTTGTATGCTTGATTTGTCATATCATTTTGTCAACTTATTTTTTCAATCAGTCTGTATATTACTGTATGAGTACATGTTAACTGAATAAACCAGAACGATGAGGGTGAACTAAATGCAGTTATGGTCTAACATTGCGCAAGTTTGAACGCAAACAATTGGTTTATATCATTTGGTATTCACATATTGCGATATTACAACTTAAACTAAAGTTAATTTTAAATGTCTACTGTTGTTCTAAAACATTATTTCTGGATTTCTTGTTTTTAAATTTTGGCACCCCGCGCCGGAGAGTTTCGTTTTGATGCGTTTAAAAATTATCTATTTCATAATAGTAACTCGTGCCCTTTGAATATCATTAACGTCTTAACATTATTTTCAGAATTTGGTTTCTCAACATTTTGATTCAATATAATTATCGTTCAGTTAGATAATAATATCAAAAATAATGTGTAAATAAAATGTGGTTTGTCCTCAGTTATTTTATCATAATTGATATTTTATATTTTTATTTTTATAAGTTTCATGTTATTAAGTTCTAGAAAATATATAACTAGATAAAACTTAACTTTAACTTTAAATACCTTTATCTAAAAAACATTGTTACAAAAAATTAAAACATTGCTCCACTAATTTTTAATTTTTTTTCACTAAATTGCCGTTTTCTATTTAGTCTTGAAAAATTAATGTATGTATATATAAATTGAATTTCAACATTTTATTATATTCCTTATATGTTTTTAATGAAAATGATTTAAAATTAAATTAAATGTTTTTCAAAGCGATGGTTATATATATATATATATATATATATATATATATATATATATATATATATATATATATATATATATATAATTCATATGTTTAGCACCAGATGGCAGCACTACACGAAATTTTAAAGGACTACTTTTTTTGATTGACATTAGTGTAATGATAATTTAAGCATTTTAAGAGAATTTTAATTAAATTAGTATGTCTGAGTATAATATCTGTCACGCTATAATGGATAAGGCCATCTCTAAAATAATATTCACGCAACCAGATACAAACATTAAACTGCTTTTTTCGAAATTTGATTTAGAATTAAATATATATATATATTGCAATTTTATAAAGTATTTTTTCTCCATTTTTTTCTTGTTTCTAAATATCGCAATTTTTCAGTTCATTTAACAAAGCCTAAAATACACTTTTGGATATTGTTTGTCGCTAAATCACAATAACGTTTCCGGATATACAATGAATTTTTAAATAAAAAATCATTAAGTAACTGAAAAAATAATAATAAATCAAGCATGCACTATTTCCTTTTTAATTTTTTTATTTGTCGACCGCAAATAATTTTCGTATTCATTGTTTCTTCTTCACGGATAAGCATTATTTCTGTATGCATAATTTACATCATCCAAAATGATACAATTTATTTTTATTTATTTATTTATTTATTTTTAATCATGATAAGATATTTTTCATGAAAAATGAAAGGCTAATGGACAAGGATAATGAAAAATTAGGTAAAATAAAACTTGTTAAGATGAAAGATAAATACAAGTGAATCAAAACTAAGAATTACAAATTCATTAATTTTCCTTTTTGTTTCATTAATCAATAAAATTTAGTTTGGATACCGGATGTTTGTTACAGGTAATTAAGTTTAAACAGATTATTCATCATGCAAGCCAGTTACTTCGTGAATCTTAAGAAGAACGAAAAAGCATACGTTTAGCATAGATTACCAGTGGCGTAGCTAGCGGAGGGCGGAGGGGGCGGGGCACCACGGATGTCACCCTGCAAGGGATGACACCCAATCTTTATTTGCAAATACATGCACATGATTTTATAAAGTTTTTAAAAAAATTCTGGAATAAAATGAAATTTCCAGCGGCGACGCATCAGAGTTGATTTTATTTATTCGAGAATGTGAAAAAAACATAGTGGGATGGCTAAATAAGATATGTACCATGGACCAAAAACCAATCTATCCAACGAGTGAACACCGAAAAACAAAATTTAAAAACATTATTTTCTTCCCTTATATACACCACATTGACTTATGAGAACTATGAGATAAGTGATATGTCGCTCATGTGGATTATTTTTTATGCAGGATGAGGAAATGTTAATCCGGAATGATATGGTCATTTGTTATATTAACGTAGATTTATGATTGAAAAAATATGAGATATTGAGGGGGTGACACCATTTATATCCTCCCAGGGTATCACCCATCCTAGGTACGCCACTGCAGATTATGCAACACATTTCAAAACATTCGAAATAATGTAACAAGTTTATTAAGGTGAAAGTTCATGACTAAATAATTTCTAAAACGCATAACATATTTGAAAACCTAACTTCTGCTAGAACCATGAATAGTCGAATACATACTAGATTTTTTTGTGCAAATCTGTATGTGATCTATACCTTATCATGTACAGCAGAAATGCTCTTTACACAAAATGTTCGCATATGTCACGCAAAAATATTTAAATATTCTTTAGCACTTTATGCTAAAGAATAAAGTTGTGTTAAAGAAGTTTTACGGGTTAATTTTTCTATTTAGCAATTTTAGTGAATAATCTGTTTTGTACTTAAGATTTTTTGTACATAAATGTATAACACTTATAGAAGTTATACATACCAAATAGTATTTAAGAAAAAAGGCCGATTTAAAATGGCTTACCTCAACAGTGAACTACTTTTAGCTATAAATGTTCAATTCCTGATGTAGTTAAATACTTTCATGTATGTGTAACATATAATTATTTATGTTTTAATAGCAACACATTATAACTGATAGTTTAACCCATGCGCCGTAGCGGCAGATTGTGTCTAGTTGTTATATATGTTGCGGCCAAAACCCGAAATCGGCCAATTCTAGAACTGGCCGGCCAATTCCCGAACTGGCCAGTAACGTTTAAAAATGGCTGGCCAATTCTAGATTTGGCCGGCCAATTCGCGAACTGGCCAGATGCGATTAGCCAATTCGCGAACTGGCCAGATGTGATTGGCCAATTCCCGAAATAGATAGAGGCACTCGGTTTAATCATTTCTAACACAGTTGAAAGTGTCTATGAATTCAAATAGTGTAGTCGTCTACCTGGCCGTTCTCTAACTCGAGTAAAGGCTCGGGATGACTTGTATTTGTTATCTTATTTCGTTTATCAATTTATTTTGGCACTGATAGGGAATTGTGTACTGTTTTTTGTTAATTTACTGGGATATACATAAATATTTCGTTTCAATATAATCAATAAGAATCGTTTTTACGGTACATTTTAATGTTGTTACATTACAATAAAATTGGTACCTATGTATCATTAATAAAGACGACAAACAGTTATTTATTACAGTGCATGAAATATAGCAATTCTAGATTTTTTCAGAAACACTGAAAATTTTATTACTAAGAAAATGATGAAAGAATTTTTTAGTGCCTTTTAATGATGTTACACTATTTCAAATTTAATGAAAATCACATGCTTCTCTAGTGTAGAAGAACTTTTTTTATAGAGTATATTGATTAAGTAGCCATTTTAGTTCGTTTATGGGACGCCAAAATGAATTCCGATAAAGATTATGATATTGCCAAAAAATCCTTTTTAGGGCATTTTTATAATGTTATATTATTTGAAACATAATGCAATTTACAACCCTAGCTTATGTAGGAAGCAATATATATTTTGTAGAGTATTGGTTAATTAGTAATTATAGTTCGTTAATAGAAACATCAAAAATGACTCCAATGAAGAATTATGATACATTTCATACATAATGAAGTTTATATGCCCTTCTCATGTGGGAAGCAATGCTTTTTTGTAGAGTATTGATTATGTAGTCAATATAGCTCATTTGTAGGGACGAAAAAAGTATTCCGATAAAAATTATGATAAATGCAAGGAATCTTTCATATTTTAATGATGTTACACTATTTCAACATAATGCATATGTGGGATGTAAATTTTTTGTAGCATATTGAATAAGTAGCCATTCTAATGTACGTTTATAAGAACGCCAAAAAGAATTCCGATGAAGAATAATGATGTATGCCAAAATACCTTTTATAGGGTATTTTAATGATGTTGCACTATTTCAAACATAATGCAATTTACAAGCCTGTCTCATGTGAGTAGCAATATTTTTTTTTAGAATATTGATTAAGTAGCCATTATAAGGAAATATAATACATGCGAACAAATCTTTTATAAGGCATTTTAATGATGTTACACGATTTCGAACATAATGCACATGTGATACTTTTTTTTGTAAAGTATTGATTAAATAGCCGTTACAGTTCGTTTACAGGAACGCCAAAAAGAATTCCGGTATAGAATTATGATGTATGCCAAAAAATCTGTTATAGGTTATTTTAATGATATTATACTATTTCAAACATAATGCAATTCATGAGCCTCACTGATGTGAGAAACAATGTCTTTTGTTGCGTATTGATTAAGTAGCATTTGTAGATCATTTATAGGGGCGCCAAAACAATTCCAATAAAGAATTATGGCATATTTCAAACATAGTAAAATTTATATGCCTCACTCATGAGGGAAGCAGTAGGTTTCTTTGTAGAATAATGATTAAGAAATCATTATAAATCGTTAATAGGGACTCCAAAAAAGTATTCCGATAAGGAATTATGATATATGCGAGAAATACTTTTACAGAGTATTTTTTTTTATATTTCACAACTTCAAACATAATAAACCCTTTATACATTTCTAATATGCTCTACAACATGTTTTCTATAGATTATTGAGTAGGTGGAATTTACCATTTATATTCCGATTGTTTTTCATGTGCATTTCCAGCTGCGATAAACTTTTAATATTTATTTGTAAAGCAATTTGTAGATCATAGAAAGCTTTAATGAAAGATAAAATAAATAGATTACTAGTTGCGGAAACCTATTGCTGAAATGAAATTTTACTTTTTTTTATGCTTATGTGGATATCTCTTTACATAAAAAGAACCGGAGTAAATTCTCTTAACAACATTGCGATAGAGTTGCATGATATTTTGTAATCTACACAGTGATTCATTTCCTTTCTTGTTTTAAGTTTAAAATTGCATATTTGTCGATCAGTTACGTTTATTACTTTAAAAAAATCCCCCTTCATGTTTATTTTAATTTGTAAAGAATCTTTTGCAGAATGTAGTTAATCAGGTTCAAAAGAATTGGAAATAATGCGAAATACTATAAATTTACTGAGACCATTTTTATACAAATAAAAAATAATATTTCTATTAGAAAAAATGGCAATTTAGACCACTAAGGTGGCATATCAGAATAGCATGGAAATATCCTTTTCTGTCACGTGTGCATATCAGTGCCATCAAACGGAACCGTCGAAAATTACGTTCTTCTTTGAATAAGAAACAATTTCTAAAAGAATTTCATGACGGCGCCGCATCTACTGGGTAGCCTTAAATCCCCAATTCGGGTGTTGGCCAAGGCTTCTCGGCCAGTTCGCGAATTGGCCGGCCAAAACCCGAAATACGCTATTCATTTCATGTATTTCGGGTATTGGCCGGGAAGCTTGGCCAGTTCGGGTATTGGCCGGCCAGTTCTAGAATTGGCCAGGCTCCGGGTTTTGGCCGCAACATATATAAACGCACGCTTGTTCCGGAAAAGCAGTGTCTTTTAATTATTACTATTATATTGATCTAGACGTTATCTGTACATATAACTATGGTAATTTATTAAAGTAGCGACGATGTGTTGAAACTAATAGTTATTATGTAAACAAATAGTAAATTTTACCGTATATATACAGGGTGTCCCCTCTCAACGGTGGCCAATGGCTAATTTCTAAACCGTTGGTCATAGACCTATAGTTCCAATTGCAAAAATGCTTTAAAAAAGGTAAAGAATTATTTTTTAAGCGATTTAGGTCAAAAATATGTTTTACTAAAAAATTACGAAAATTAAATTTTTATACGGTCCCCCGGTCCTATAAGTGATATTTAGAAAATTTTTACCACTACTCTAACAAGTAAGACAAAAAAAGTCCCATTCCGCTGCGATCAAAATTGACCGAATTATAGCTGTTCAAAGTTGAAGCATATTTTTTGCTGCAAAATAGGGGTCAGTCACAAATTTACTGGAAATAAAAATAAACATCAGATAGAAAATTTAACTTTAAACATTGAAAGTAAAATTTTTTTTTACAATGACGGAATTTTTGTTGACATTTACATGTTAAAGTAAAATATGCAATTTGTGCTAAAAATATAAGTAAAAAAATAACAGAAATTTTGTTAAATTAAACTATGAAAAGCAACAGTCACAAATCGTTACAAAATGATACATATTTGAAGCTCTATTAGATTACTCAACCTAATAGAATTTGATGTAGTCCTATAAAATAAATAAATGGAACGCATCTAAAATCGTATTAATATTATATTGTCATCGGGTTTAAATAAGTATGGGAATTGAACCTCAATCAGATATTTGGAAGTGAGTTAAAATTTGAATATAAGTTTTGAACTAGGAAAATTTACATACGAAAACTATGAATAAAATAAAAGCTTATCAAAATAACATACCTTTTTAAAATAAAATCACGAAAAGAATCAACTTTATTTGCTTACAAAATAAAAAATACGTAAAATTACAATTGAGGATATGAATTTCAAAACTCGACTTCTCGCTTTTTGATTTCTCTATCAGTCTATACAAACCTCCACTATTGTAACAATGCAATCTAAAAATTTATAATAAAAACCAATAGATGCATTTAAAGTTTTTTCGCTATTTCACAAAATTTGATTTTTTCGATAAAGAGAATTTTGAAATTCATGTCTTCAGTTATTTTAATAACCAATCTAGAAGTTAATTAATTATAATTAACACTACCGTAAAACTTATACGGTGACAGCGCCTTCAGTTAAATCGCTCATTTAAAACATTTTGTAATTGGAACTATATGTCTGTGACAAATAGTTTAGGAAGTAGCCTTTGAACAGCGTGGGAAATCAACTTCCTTTATAATACTTTAAGCACTTAGTGTACATTCCCTTAAAGCTCCGTCGAACTCATCCGTTTTCAGCTATAAAAAAGTGGTTTAAGTCATGAAATTTAAAGTTTCATAACTCGGTCAATTTTAATGTTACATGAATGGGACCTTTTCTGTATTACTTGCTAGAGTGTTGAAAAAATTTTACTAAATATAACTTATAGGACCGGGAGACCGTATAAAAATTTAATTTTCGTAATTTTCTAGTAAAACATTTTTTTGACCAAAATCGCTTAAAAAACAATTCTTTGCCTTTTTTAAAGCATTTTTGCAATTGGAACTATATGTCTATGACCAACGGTTTAGAAATTAGCCATTGGCCACCGTTGAGAGGGGACACCCTGTATAATCGTTCGTATCGACCATGTCGAGGTTCGGTCTAGTTGGGCAAATTTCGGTATTTGGCGACAGCAATGAGGATCTGCCCCTCTATATGGAAAGTCTTGAATAATACTTTATAGCAAATGACATCGATCAATCAAAAAGAGTACCCGTTTTAATCTTAGTATCGGAACCCAAAACTTAATTTTACGTAATCTCTTAATTCCTCAACTACCGAAAGCTTCGATTTATGATCATTTCATTAAAAAGCTTCAAATTTTTACGCCCGGCTCCTATTACTATAGCGGAATGATTTCTACGCCACCTAAGAAACCAAAATAATCCGGAAAATATTAGATCGTGAAAGCCTGTACATCTGACTTATGATCTTTTTTTGCACGAATCTTTACAGGATCATTTCGTCTGTGGCTTCGTATTGAAGCTATTCATAAACGATTACTCGCAAAAAAAGATATCAAACTTAAAGTTTCTTGTGAAATGGCTTTGACTATGGAATTAGTAGAGCAAGAAGCATGGCAATATACCAGTAAGATTGGTAGCGAGAGCCAGATGCCTGTACCTGTGTCGTGCAAATTCAACAAAGTGAGGAAAGTTCAAAGTTCTTTTAACAACTATAAAAGTCCTCAGAAAATGCTATCGCTGTGCAATATCACACGATGCAAAGAATGTAAATATAAAAGGGTCAAATGTCATGCATGTCACAAGATTGTACATATTTTACGTGTGTGTTAGTCAAAAGATAAAACAACAGGAAAATTCTGGAGAATATACTCTGTTCTCCATATATGTAAATAAAATACGTTATTGCTATAAATATGTAGTTCAAGTTAAAATATGCAACAATGTGTTAGATATAAAATTAGATACTGTTGCAGATTCAGTATAATATCTCAAACGGGGCTAGAAAAAATTTAACATACATAGTGCATAAAAGTGTACCAGTTGCACTCAAAGATTATAATCATTAACTCATTGCAAATGTTGGAGTAATAACTGTTTGTGATAAGTATGAAAATCAAGCGTATGATTTATATGATATTATAGTTAAAGTTGATCAACTATCCTTATTTGGGATGATTTGTAAGAGAAAATTTAAATTAAGTTAGCACAAATTTTTTGCTGTCATAAAATACTCAAGGATATGTGTAGTTGAGCGATACCATTTGTGATTGTTTCTCAAAAAAATAGGGATGTGCGGTTGTGCAGCGTTTTAAAAGTTAATTTTAACCCTTTAACTGGTTACTTTTTCCGTTCAATAAATTGAAAATAGTGGACTTACACCACTATTATTTAAATAAAATATTCGTTAAATTTAGTCTAAGCATTTCCGCCTTTCAATAGTATGAAAATTTTCTTTAAAATAATATTGGTGTCAAAAGTTTTAAATGATGAAATAAGCAAATTCGTCTTACCTGAATAGCGTTCGGGTAAACCGGTTAGGGGTTTAACAAGTTTATTGATCAAAATCATTACGCTTTGCCAACTCAACAAGATGTGTATGCAACTCCTAATGATCTTCAGTACTTATCAAAATTAGATTTGAGTCACGCTTTGTAGCAAATTGAATTAGCTGAATATTCACACGAGTATCTTATGCTAAATACCCACCTTGGATTAATATAACCTTTCAGAGCATTATATGGTATAAACAGTGTATCAGCATTTTTCAATTAACAATTAAAAAAATTCTTCAAAATGCAGTCGTAATGATGTTTTTCAAAATGACATTCTTTTTACTGGTGCCACAATTGAAGAGTACTTAAGCACTCTGAAAAAAGTATTTCAGCGATACAGAGAGTTCGATGTTAATCTCAATTTATCAAAATGATTTTTTTACAAAAAATGTGTAGAATTTTTAGGTCATGCAACTAATACGGCGGGCATTTATCTTACAGATAAGAAAGTACAGTTCATTAAAAACGTTAATGCTCACTCATATGTAACTGAACTAAAATCGTTTTTGATTCTTCTAACTATTATTCAAATTTTGTATGTAACTCTGCCATAACATTGGCTCCGCTTTACAAATTATTCCATAAGGACACTCCTTGGATCTGAAGATACCTTTTAGAAATGTAAAAATTTGCTTACTTCTGTTATTGTTTTTGTTCATTATGATGACAAATTGCCCTGAATGCCTCCTGCGATGCTTTGGTTATGGGTCTTGGCGTTGTTCTATCTCTTATTATTCAAGATGATGAACATCCAATTGCTTACGCCCAAGGACCCTTCTCAAAGCAGACCAGAACTATTGTCAAATCGAGAAAGAAGTAGCTGAAATAATCTACGGGCTGAATAAGTTCCAACAGTACTTATTTGGTATGAAGTTTATATTAGTTACTGATCATCAGCCATTAACAAGCATTTTTGCCTCTAGTAAAGATGTTCTTGGCATTGCTGCAGCATGATTTCAAAGATAAACATTACTGTCATCTTCTTTCAACTACAACATTGAGTAAAACAGACTTGGGACATTAAAATGCTTATGCATTATCACGTGCTCTTGTTAAATATGAAGTAAAAACATAATCGGGAATATTTAAGATCTCATACTGTGAAGACTTGCCTGTAACCAATATTGAAATTACAAAAGGAACTTGTAATGGTGCAGTTTCAGAACTAATTCTGGAGTGTATTCAAAAAGGGTGGCCACGAAAAATTGACAATGGAGCTCTCAAGACATTATTTAACCGTCAAGATTAACTATCAGTCAAAAATTACCTTCTGTGGGGAATGAGAGTCATCGTACCAGAAAACTTCAGGAAGAGGCGTTTTCTAAATCAGTTGCATGGTATTCACTCAGGAACTTTGAAGATGAAAGCCATAACTCGTATTCAAATATAGTGGCAAAATCGGATGAAGACATTTAAAAAGTTACGAAAAGTTACATTTAAAAAGTTATTGTACTGCTTGTCAAAAAATAGTCTTTGTCCTACTGGTACACCACTTTATCCATGTACGTAGTCTAAATGTTCTTGAACCATCCTTGGGAGTTTAAACATCCGTGGAAGTGCATATTAACTATGCACAAAAAGCAAGAAGAACTTTCTTGCCTATTCGTCACCTTAGAATAATAAGATTCTGTCTGTGTTATTGAAAAAAATGACTTATAGAAATGTTCTATTCCTATATATGAAGGCATTTTTGCATCAAAATGATGTTATACATCATTTATATATAACATTAAAATTATATTATGACAATATTTTAATCCAGAAATGCCTTCATTGATACAAATAGAATATTTCTATATGGTTGGTAATTTTTTTCAAAAACACAAATATAACTTTAATATTCTCAACCACTCTAACTGTTCAAATTTCATGCAATACCTTCACACCAGTGAAGCTCTACAGCATATTTTTTCATGATATGGAATGCCACTCGAGTTCGTGTTTGACAATGGTTGTCTATAAATATCAGAAGAATCTGAGTGATTTCTGAAGTCGAATGGAATAAAACATACTATAATCCCAACCTATCATCCACATTCTAACGACTTGTCCGAAAGAACTGTGCAGACATGAAAAGTGTCGTTAAGCAAAATGAACAGTGGTGCTACAGGTCATAGCTCATTGAGTAAAAAGGTTTCATATTTTCTCAGTAATTATCGCTCAAGACCACAACTGGACTGTTTCTTCCTGAAATGTTTTATCAGGAATGTTTCACACACCACTAGCATTAGTACATTCCAGTACTCAAGTGTATCTTGAACAGAAACAGTATGCTCAAAAAAATATTATGATAGAAGACATAATCCGAGAGCAAACAGCACAAAAACCCAAGTTATCAAGCGCAAAAAAAAAATCTTTATTTTATAGAAGAGTAGTAATGGGGGAATCTAATGATCCACGTTTGCCGAAAGCGAAGTGGTGCATTAGCCAAAAATTAATACCACTATTGGTTTATTCGTAGGCTTACCATTGTGTTTGCTGTACAATGATTTCAAACATTTGTAAGGCAAACACAATGATAAATATTCGAGTAAACGATTTGTGGTATTAATTTGTGGCTTTTGCACCACTTCACTTTAAGCAGATATGGGTCATTGTATTCTCCTATTACTACTTTCCCATAAAATATTTTTTTTTCTTTGTGGTGCTCGATTCCTTAGATTTTTGTGCTGTCGGCTCTTGGATTATTACTAGAAATACAAAATTGTATGCTTGATGAAGAAGTTTTGGTATGTTCTCTTAAAAACCAAGAATAGAGCATAGGAATTCTAAACAGACCACAAGATAATAAAATTTGAATTATCAACATCAACAGGAAAATTTACCTTCCACCTGTTGATTAACTTCGCCATGAGTACAGTGAAGAAGATCAAGAGTCTACAAAACTCGATTATTAGGACTGAACAAAAGTATTTAAATAGGTTTCTACCTATTACTATAAATTGTTGAAAGAGATCTAAAAAATACTTTTTTCAGATAATGAAGTTACCAGTTAATCAAACCATAAATATAATCGATATTCTACTTTATGATATGTAAACGATATACAAGCTTAACATGCCAAAAAAACGATATTTTTACAGATTCTGGCATTTCTGAAAAATTTGACGATATTTCTTTAGGATTCTCGAATTTCAGAAAAACTCAACGAAATTTCTTAGAGATTCTAGCATTTCAGGGAATTTCGACAATATTTCTTGGAGATTCGGGTCCTCTAAAAAAATTCGACGGTAGTTCTTACTGACTTTAATGACAGAATTACATAGCATACAAATATTTGTGTGATACACAGGTTTGTTAATTTGCTAATATTTGTTTCGGATAAGTAATAAATCCTTATAAAGAATGAGGAGTTAAATAATAAAGAATGTTCCATATATAAATGTTTTAATATAAAAATCTAATTATCTCAGAAGTATTTTAATAATTGAAAAATAGTAACATTTGTCTCTTTACAACATTTTTTGACTTAACTAATGTGCATTTTAATGTAATTTAATCTTCTAATTTTAATATTATATTTGCATGACTGTATAATACTGTGTAATAAGTAATTTTTAATATGCAAGGGATTACGGTTTCACTAATCCCAGAAATATGTATTTCTTCTATTAATAAAAAGAAAAAAAAGGACTATTTTAAAACGGTGCATGCTTATTTATAGACTATATACATATATTTTTAAAGTGTGAGTGCATTAACCAACAAAAATTTCATATAACTTTTATTTTACAGTAAATATACTGACAGTGATTCGCATTTAAATGGAAATTAAGGTAAACATTCTGGTACGAGAATCCCACATGACGTCTAGAAAAAAAATATTTTTTTTCTTGTTTACTTTCAGTTCTCTAAGAAAAAGTAATGTCGTCCATGTAGGTAACTATTCCCTTTTAGCTTTTCTGCATTATTTCAGTAAACATATTTTAGTTAATAAAAAAGAATATTGGAAGAGGCGTTTTAATTAAAAAAAATATTATGCTTTACTTTAACAGTTTTTATACCAGAACATTGGTAACAGGAATATAATGGTTACAAGGAAATAAAAAACTGTTAAATATGAACATGATTTAAAATATTTTCTTTAGTATATATATTTGTTTGCTATAAGCAATATTTAAATTTTCAACATTTAAAGTACCTTTTCAACTATTTAAATTCGCGGTAAACAAATATACCAAAATATTCATCTTTTATGAAAGATTTAAAAAGAAACTGCAATTTGACTTTGAAATTAACAATGATTTTTCATTATGTTGCATTTTTCAAAAGATAATATTCATTCTTTGAGCAGAAGATATTGTTTATTCAAATTTAGTACTACATTCTACGAAATAAAGAAGATTTCTAATACATATTCTCGTAATTGTTGGAGTAAGATATTTTTTAATAATGAACATTCAATAAATGATTTTATTTTTGTTCTAAGAATTGTGTGTTCAAGAGGGAAAAGAGTTTAATTTTTTTAAAAATCAATTTGATGTTAGCCTAAAATGGCTTACAACATGTAACAAAACGTTAATATTATTTAATATATATATAAACGGGAGGACCGCCTTAAATTGCAATTTAGTTATTGATTTCAAATGTGTAGTAAATATAGTAGAACGGAAGGTGGCAGTATTGACAATTATATCATCGAGTTCACGGTTGAAATTCCAGAATTACTTAAAATAACATTTGCATATTGAAATGCAATCGGCCTGTCAAGTCATGTTTTAGAGAAAAACATCTGAAACACAATTTTAAGGATTTACTCGGTCTTTCTTCATACACACAAATGTATGAAAACATGGAGGACTTTTTGCAGAAGAACACAACATTAGATCTACGCGTCAACCACTGAAACCGTTTTTTTAATGAATGGTTTGTTAATTTTTTGCATTTAAGTAATAAAAAAACTTGTATGTTTGTTTCAGAACACACATTATCAAACAAAAGCATTCTATAGTCCAACTGTGATGATACAAGGTATTATGTTATTGTTCAGCAGTCCTGATAATCAGAAAGAATTAATTTTTATCGAAATAGTTTATCACGGTTTGCGTAATACAGTAGAACGCCGATTATTCGGACCGGTTGGGACCAAGGACGATCCAGTTAATCCAGATAATTGGAACATTTTAAATAACGGTCATGGGAATGTTTTTAGGTCATAGGTTACACATTTTCAAGGCATAGAATTGGCAATTGTAGTAATGTACATTTTAGCTTATTACAAAAATGTGTTTAGACGTTATTTTAAATTTTTTTCGATTTTATTTTTTACAAAATTGGTACAATTTTTTGCTCAGAAGTACTACAATGTAAGAAGCGTAAAACGTCTGCAGTATATATATGCTTTATAAATAATTTCGAGTTGAGAGTGGTGTGGGGTCAAAAGAAACAATTCCTTTTATCTCCTTCAGAAAATCTAAAGATAAAGTGTGATTTTCGTAATAATAATAACAATGTGAAACTTGACGAATTTCGACGAAAAAATTTTTTTAAGAAGGAACTGTTTATGGATTTATAAAAAACCTACAAAATTAGTTACAATAAAAAATGCACTTTAAATTAGTAAATCTAAATTTAATAGCAATCATATTTAACTTAAAGTTAACAAATGCTATTCTATAAAACTCAATCAAAGAAACTATTAAAATTAAACTTTAATCCTATATGTAAGCCGTAAAATATAATAAACATCTGTTATTATAATACAGTTATGAATTAAGTCTCTTATGCTTGGCATTCTATAATGAAAAACATAATTTTATTTTCCATTTTGACTCAATCATAAAATGTTTTTCCTCTGAATATAAATCCAACATCATTTTCATCAATTGAAAATTTACATATGCACTTCTCATCTTCGTATTCATCTTTTTATTTACTTATTTTTTTTTAAACAAAAGTGATATTAATTTGATCCTTTTAATTCAAACTTGACATTTCGATTGCTATTAGCTGGAAGCAGACACTAAACTCTTTATATTCTTATAAGTGTAAATAAAACTTTCCCAAATAATCTGCAAGTAATAAATACCAGATAAAAATCTTGTGACGTCACATAAGGTAACAAGGTGATTTTTGTAGTCTTGAACAAGAATTATATCTGAATTTTCGTGGTGTCTTAATTTTATTCTTTTTCTGTTTGGTTCAGGAACATTAATGTTTAATTCATGGCGTACGTAAAGTATGACTCAATTATTACGTGTACCAAGTTTTAATCATCAGGAATATTTTACTGAGTTTCTTTTCAACAAAAATATACAGTAATTTGCTATTTTCTTTTTACTTTGAACAGAAATGAAATACTTCTGTTGCCACGATGAGAAAAAAGAATTAAAAACTACAAAACAATTAATAACTCAAAAACAAATTAAGATACATCTTTCAAACAAATTGCTATCAAAAGTACATATTTTATCCTATACGATGGTGTAAAGATTAAAGATGCACAATGTTTAGAAGTTTTAAATTTGCAGTAGCATTAATTGCAAAACCGAAATTGCATTTCAAATCTCAAATTGTTGCCAATCGCGAAATGACGTATGCGTTACGCACACATATATTTGTCCTTTATAATATAGGTGATAATAATAATTACAAAAAAATAATAATAAAATGTGTTGGTCTCTCGTGCGTTTGAAGTTAAAATTTCTTAGTTTGTAAAAACAGTTGATTTTTTGCATTTCTCTCTTTGCATTTGTTAGTAGTTTTACTATTTGGTGATTATGATATGGTTATTTAACGGATAACTTTTATGGCATCCACCCGAATTCACCCTACTGTGCATAAAAAATGTTTCACTTTAAAAATTTTGGAGAAGGAGTATGGTCTTTGTTCAAGTCATCCGGTTAATTGGACAATTCGGATAATCGGTGCTCTACTGCACATTGCTTGTTTTCGTACGGAAATAGATGTGATTTTCAAGAGAAATATCATGCAAAATTATTTTAATTTAACAGACGTTACACATGCGTAATAATAAGAAAAAGCAGATCACTCAAACTGCAACAATAATAACTAAGCATTGCTCAACTAAAAAAAAAAAGTTTTCTTAATAAGCACAGATTTTATTCAAAATATAAAACGATAGCAAATTATTGTACAACAGCAAAAGTTTTTTTAAAGACAGATTTTTTTTTAAATGTTCGCATATGCACAAAATATATCTGACAAGGAAGGTCTCCATACGGGCTAACTCCAAAAAATCTGAAAAAAATTACAGAATGTTCTTCTCATGTAGATATATATGTTTATAAAAAAAATTCGACTGAACCTCCATACCCTGTCAGTAAAAAATAATGAAAAATTCATTATTTGGCGATTTATAATCGGTTGTCGTTGAAAAGCAATTTAAAAGTTTCTTTTTCTTTTTTTATGTCAAAATGCATTTTAAAGTAAAATTTCATGTTCAATGTATTCAGATAAATTAAATATCTTTGGTTTTGTGAGTTTTAGATTGTTTTTAGTATATTTTCGTTATATTGATATTTATGTGCATTTATATTCAAATTTAACCATGTAAATTTCAGATTTAAGACGAAACTCAAATTTAAATTAATTAAAATTGTTTCAAGTTCAAAGTTCAGTTGCGCACTGTCAATTCAATTTTGTTGCTATGGAAATATCTGGCTTTCATTTTTGAATACATTTAAATGTATGAAAATAATTTTACGAAATGAGAATTTTTATTAAAGAAAATATTTTTCCCAGAGGTAAATTAAATAACTACATCAACAAATAATATATATATATATATATATAAATATATATGCAATTTAATATATATATATATATATATATATATATATATATATTAAACTCTCTCATTGTTTATGTTTAAATTCATTAAATACCATTTACGCGGATTCTAAAGATCCAAAATTTGCAGTGTTGCTTAAAATCGTTTTCTTTTAACAGAAAAAAAGTGCTGCTCGCCCAATCGTGTGACAGTTTCGTCTTTTCACGCCAAATATTCGAAAGTACTTTATTTTTTACAGGTTTTCCTCTACATTTCCGCCTGTAATTTTGTCTAATCCTTTATTATACACGAGTAGTTTAATTAATAATTTTTCAAAAAAAAAAAAAAAAAAAAAAAAAAAAAAAGTGAGTATGCCCATTATGGAGACCTTCCTTGTGAACTATTCGTATCTTATTAAAGGGAAAATTTCATAAGTTTCTGAAAATATATTAGTTTACGATATATGTCTTTTAATCATTCCAGATGCTGGAAAGGCGGATGGTGATTTGCTCAATTCTTTCTATCTCTTCTACGTCATCATTCTTAACGAATTTATCTTTTTTATGTATGATTTTACTTCTGGATACAAAGATAAGTGCAATAGCTTTATATTAGGGTACATATGACAATCCTCATTTACTCTCATATGACGTATAATATTCATGAGTTGTTTCATTTTTCTTGAGGATTAGCCTTTTGTTAATACTGTTAACTAATTTGTTAACTGAATTTTTACCATTAAAATACGATTACAGATAATAAGGATTACAGTTTTTTTATGTTGTATATTCGAAATTTTTGCTATATTCTACATAATTTTAAATGTGCAATTAAATTTTATAAATAATTGATTTATGGTTTTCAATTGCATTCTTAAATACAATATTGAAACATAATTTTAAATTATGAATAAATTATCATCTAAGAAATAAACTATGCATTGCTAATTTAATATGCTTCATTTCATGGTGCATAAATATTTTCCAAGTGCTTTTCCAAGTACACTGAAAAATACATATTTTTGAACCTTTAACAAAAGTCATTTAAAATTTTACAGAATATCTAAATTAAAGGATAAGACGTTATTTACCAAACTTGAATTTTACTTTTCTAAAGGATAAATGAAAATAACTAGTATTTAATTTATGGAAAAATATTTAAAACAACTTCAGTCGAAATGTCTTTATTATTCTTTCATTTACAGTCTTTGTAGGTCTCCCACTTCTAACCTAATATATTCAATACCACCTCTCATATTGAGAAGGGAACTAATACACACAGTTTATTCAGCTGTCACTAGATTTATCCAAAATGAGATGTTTAATTAGATAATGTTGCTTAAAAGAGGATTCGAATTTGGCGTTTCAATTAATGTGGGGTGAGGGAAATGCAAAAGTTAATGCGGCGGTCTCTAATGATCGCTTATGTGATCAATTTAAAAGAGTGATTAACAAAGTTGGTCGAAAAGCTTGCAATTATATATAGCATGCAATTTCTTTTATTTTGTTACTTAATTATTGAAAAAATGACTTTTACATATAGTGAAATGAAACATAATATTTTGATTTTTAAAATGGTGCAGTTTTGTTACACTATTCTGGATGTTACACTATTCTATCTTTTTAAACTATGCTTGATGTATGACCTTTTTTTTATTGTAATGTTTGTTTGCAGAAAAGAGTGCAATAGCTTTATATTAGGCTACATCTGTTTATTCTCATTTACTCTCATGTTAGGAATGATATTTATAAGTATTTTATTTTTATTTTTCTTGCGTTTTAGTCAGTTGTTAATACATTTAACTGATATATTAACTGAATTTTTATTCTTCAAATACGATTACAGATAAAATCGCTGTATGTTGTATATTCGAAATTTTTTGCAAGTAACATATTTATGGTTTTCGATTTCATTTTTAAATAGAACACTGAAACATATAATTTTAAATAAAAAAATATTTGTTTTTTCTAAGCAATAAGTTTAGTATTACTAAGTAAATATGTTTTCATACAAGATTCATAAAATAAGTAGTAAGTAGTATTACACTTAAAAATACATATTTTGGAAAATCTAACGAAATTCATTTTAAATTTTAAAGTTTATGTTAAATAAAGGGTAAATTTTATTTTATGAAACTTTTATTTCGGTTTCTGAAAGATAAGTGAAAATAAATTTGTAGTTAATTTATGAAAAAATAATTAAAACAACTTCAGTTGAAATGTCTTTATTATTCCTTCATTTCCAGTCTTTGGATTTCTCCCATTTCTAACCTAATATATTCATTACCACCTCTAATATTGAGAAGGGAAGTAATGCACACAGTTTATTAAGCTGTCACTATGTTTATCAAAAGTGAGTTGTTTAATTATATAAAGCGGCTTACAAGAGGATTCGAAGTTGACGTTTTATTAAATGTGGGGTGGAGGAAATATAAAGGCTAATCTGGGAGTCCCTAAAGATCACTTAAAATTATCAATAAGCTAGTCGTTGGGGGCCACCGTCATACTTACCATCATGGATATGTATATGAAAATAAAACATATGAAAACTATTTATACAATGCATTGCAATTCATAAACAAAATTTAAATATTGTTAATATACATCGTAATGCTTTATTAAAGAACTGCTGATGTACCAATTTCGACAAATTATATAAAACGCCAAACTACTCAAGTAGTACCAAACTGCGTATAAGAAACATCCTTATAACTCCAAAAATAATAATTATATTAACTAACAATTAACTGTGTCGAATTAAGCGTCTCATTTCCAATTAAAATATACCTCTGAATTGAAATTTTAATGAAATACAGGGTCATGAAAAATCGAAGAATGTGGAAAACAGGATTACAAATATCTCGGCAACTAATAATCCGATCGACTTAGTTCTATATGCAAAATATGTGTTATTTTATTGCCTTTTACGTCCATTCCTTAAAACAAAAAAGTTCGAAAATTTTTATATACCTTTCAGCAGAACGAATTTTCGAGGGTCCGAAAAAAATAGTTCCGGATAATCGAGGTTGCTGATATTAAATAGGCTTCGTCCCATTCTTACATACTAACTACATACAAAATTTCAAGTCTCTATCTCAGTTTGTTCGAGAGATAGAGCGTTTACAGACAGACAGACAGACAGACGGAGGCAAATGTTTTTTTTTCTAAAAATATGTTTTTCGGAATCTCCACTATCTAAAACGTGTAAATCCGTCAAAAAAAATTTTCGATTTTCAAAACGATTGCAAGACTTACCCTACACTACGTATGATGGGTAAGTAAAAATGATTAAGAAAGTTATACACTCGAAATTTATGCCATATTTTATATAATTTCAAAAAGTGAATTAAGATTTCAAAAATAATATATTTATGATTTTTGATTTCCTTATTAAATGCGATATCGAATCTTATCATTCTAAATTATAAATAATTTTCTAAGCAATAAACGTAGCATTACTAATTTAATGTACTTTCTTACAAGATTCATAAAAAAAATTGCAAGTAGATTACACTTACAATCACGTATTTTTGAAACTCTAACAAAATTCATTTTAAATTTTAAAGTAAACTAAAGGGTAAATTTAATTTTATCAAACTTTAATTTCAGTTTTCTGAAAGATAAATAAAAATAAATTGGTAGTTAATTAATGGAAACATAATTAAAACAACTTCAGTAGGAATGTCTTTTTTATTGTTTCATTTACAGTCTTTGGATGTCTTCCACTTCTAACCTAATATATTCATTACCACCTCTCATAATGAGAAGGGAACTAATACACACAATTTATTCAGCTGTCACTGTTTATCCAAAACTAGTTGTTTAATTAGATAAAGCAGGCTTACAGGAGGATTCGAAGTTGACGTTTTATTTAATGTAGGGTGAGGAAAATGCAAAGGTTAATGTGGCGATCTCTAAAGGTTGTTTAAATGATCAATTTGAAAGAAAGATTAAGAAAGTTATACATTCGAATTTTATACCATATTTTATATAATTAAAAAAAAGAATTAAGATTTCAAAAATAATATATGTATGACAGATGTAAATTTTCTATTTTTCAATACTTGTCTAATTAATTTACCGATTGAATAATCATGTGTAAAATTAATCTAATATATGTATGGTTTTCTACTTCATTCTTAATGCGATTCCGAAACACATAATTTTAAATTATAAATAAATTATTTTCTAAGCAATAAACTTAGCATTACTAATTTAATATGTTTTCTTACAACAGTCATAAAATAAGATGCAAGTAGTATTGCACTTAAAAATAAATATTTTTCCAAACTCTAACAAAATTCATTTTAGATTTTAAGTATATGTAAAGTTTAAAATGAAATTAAAATGTTTTAAAGTGAAATGTAAAGGTTAATGTGGTGGTCTCTAAAGATTGCTTAAATGATCAATTTAAAAGAAAGATAAGGAAAGTTCGTCGATAATGTTTCAAGAAGCAATTTAAATTTTAATTATTTAATTATTAAAAAAATCATATAATACAAATTTAGATATTCATATACTGTATCTGGCAAAAGTTTTGAGACTCTATATTTCAAAAATGTATAGATACTGTACACAGATATTCGAATTTTTATTATATGAATTTTTTTCAATAATTAAATAACAAAATAAGTTTTCTGTTCTAGCTTTTCTGCTAAGCAAAATTCCATAATGATGTAAAATATTAATTTGTAGCTTTTGTCATCCTATATAGTAAACAGCTGATACTAAGTGTAAAAATTATTAATTAAAATATCATCATATGTGAAATTGAAAATTTAAAATAAGATGTTTAAGACGGTATTTTTTATGACAAAATTCATGTTTTTAATATTTGGTTGCCGACCCAGCGACGTGGATGGTAGCGGAGGCTGCTCCCACACCGCTGGTCCCTGGTTCGAGTCCAGCTAGCGGCATGGGTGTCTGTGTTGTCGCTGTGAAAATGTATGTACTGGATATTCTGTAATAAAGTGTTCTATATGGTTTCTTGTGATCATTGGAGGTTATGCCGGCGAATAGCTGTAGCGCCTACCTCAAAGCAAATAAATAGAAATACAAATATTTGACTTAAATAGCTGTGATATTTTCAGATACACACACAAAGATTTTGCTAACTGAGGCGCAGGAATTATACAAAAATATATGGGTTCGAATCCCGTGCTTTGCTTTTAAATTACATTTTCGTTCTTTCCTTTCTTTACGAGATGTATCCAAAGGACATTATAACATTCGATAGTCTTTCTATTTTTTTTCGATATTTTTGCGCAGATATGCAAATTAGTGACATTACGTACTCATGCTCTCAGAATGCTATAGATTATCTGCTGCTTCATACATGAAGCACGAAACAAACACTTTACGTTAACCGGGTTTTTGTAGTCGAATCACTTTTGCTTAATTCTTAATGCATTAAAATTCTATTACGTAAGTGAAAATCTAAATGTTAGTATCCATATCAGTTTCAGTATGGAAAAAAGGAAATAGACGCTTTTGACTATTTTTTTTTCAAAAATTTTTAAAGATGAAAAATGAGGGAAGGCCATATTCTGCTATCACCAGCAGTTTGTAAGAATCACATAATGTTGATCACAGTATAAAGAAGTGGAAGGATAGTAAGGGTGTGCCTGAATTTTTTAAGATTAAGGGCCCACGAAAAAAAATTTCAACGACAAGATGCGTTCATCAGTAAGGAATCGGTTGCATAAACTAACAAAAACGCTGCTCAAATATCTGGGTGGATGGGCACTGAACATTGAAATACGATCATTGAAGTCACGATAAGGCATTGCCTGGATGCTACAGAACTGTACGCGTGAAAGCCTGCAAAAAAAAGAAAAAAAAAATTAACCAGGCAAATTAGAGGCAAACCCGATTGAAAATCGCTAACATAAATGAAGTGTCGATTACAAAATGTTGGAAAAAGTTCCAAATTCAATTTGTTTGGAAGTGATGGCAGATATCATATTGGACGTCCAAAAAATGTCAGATAGGATTCTTTTCACCAGTTTTGAAAAGTGAAGCACATAAAAAGATCAGTAATGGTCTGTCGAGCTTTCCATCATGATGTTGTTGTCCCTCTCATTCACATTTTTGGGGAAAATTTTTGAAAGTCACAAGATGCCTTATGTTTGTAAAAAGATGTCACATGGATGAATGTTTAAGCTGTTTACAGTTAAGAAAAATACCCTTTATGACTGTCTGAGTTAGTCACCTGACATCAATCTAATTGAACATCTTTGGCAGCACATGAGGAAAATGATGGTAACATGGAAGCACTTTTCAAACTAGAACTGCATCAGGATCTTCAGTCGGAACGACTATATATCGGTCGGTCCACATAAAAAAAAACTTGTCAATTCCAAGGCCAGAAGGAATTTCCCTGTCCTCAAAGCAAAAGTGTATACAACTAAACGTTAAATCTTGTAAATTTTTGTTGCATTAAGACGCTAAATAAAAGTTTAGAAAAAATACATTATCTCAAAATGTTTAACAAATTAATTTAATGAATTTCAAAATTATTTGAATTCATAATTGTTAAAATACATACATCCGACAGTGTGAGAAGTGATCAAGCCGCAAATCGAACCAGGGTCATTGAATACAAGCGTCAAAGCTTTGCCACACGGAGGACACAATCTTAGCACTTTTCAGTGCTATATGTTGGAAAGGATACAACCGTGGCATACACGCAGTCACACGTGATGCACATGCAGTAAGTAACAGTCAAATAAGGCGGGTTATGACTTTTTTTACCCATTTATTTTCGGTGTGCTATTGATAGTACATGTCTTTCTGTTGGGTGTTACTTTGTTTTAAAAATTGTTTTTGTTACTTTCAATCTATAGTAATCATAGCACATGTCTAGTTATCTTATTGGGATTTCATTTAAATCTTGGTATTTAATAATAATAATAATAGTAATACAATTTTATGAAATCTCTTTTCATCAATGCCGATTCCTTTTAAAAATGCATTCCATTGTTTAAATTTAAAACATAAATTACTTTACTAAGCAAACATTCAGTGATAAAATACAAAAATACAAAATAAATAAAAATAAAATTAAAAATAAATCTTTAGAAAGTTGTAATATCTATTAAATCATGCTATAATGTCTATGACATATTCCAAACCTCTTCAAATCTCTACCTTAACCCAGATTTCTGAAAGCTAATGAAATTTATGTCCGGTATTCTTAATATCGCATTTAGTCGTAATTTAATTGATAACCAAGTGATAATCCTGTTGAGAAAAATAGAAAACAAAATATTAAAAAACAGCAATAATTAGTATTTTCTTTGTTAAAAACATCTATGAAAATTTTCTTTCTTTCTTTCTTTCTTTTTTAATTTCGTATTTCTTTATAGATATCTATAGCTTTTTTGTATGATTTTTTATTTTATTTTATGCAAGTGAATAATATGTATTTCGGAAATACAGTCTTGCTCCGTAAATGAGACATTAATTCTGCAGTCAAATTTATGCATCTTCTATTGTCACCTTTTCTTAATCCTTGTACTCGGCCACTGGGTTGCGACTAGTGTTATCGGCTGTACCATTTAGTACATATTCAGCGGTACATTAAACCCCCCATTGTTTTTAATTCATATACAATTGTTTTTTTCTTTTTTTTAGTTTTGCAAGTTGTTAGTGATTTAAAAAAATGATGCGAATTAAATAACTTTGATGGCGTATTTTTAAAGTTACCGGATTTCTGGATGCCGGAAAATTTAGGTTACAGTGTTTTAACAATATTAACATTAAAACTTTTTTTTTTACTCAAAATCAAAAAAAGAAATAACCTAATACTCAAAAATGTTAAACAGAAAAAAATCAAATACATGCATGGAATATTAAAAAAATATATATTATTAAAAATTAAGAATTTATTAAATTGTGTTGTTAAATATATATGTGAAAAATATGTGCAATTAAGTACGTATGCGAAAAATAAAAACCTGGGTAATATTAAATATATATGTGATGTGTATTAATAAATATAATACAAAAAATAGGCAGTATCTCTAAACGAAATATAAAAGTAAAATTCACGTACATTTTTCATTAAAGAAGATGAAGACTACTTTAGCATTTTCCTTTACAAATGTTGTTATTACGATTTCGTTTATTGCCTTTTATTTATAAAATATTCATTTCCACATCTTATGTTGAGAAACTGAATAATACATATTCTTTATTTAGCTGTCACTAAGTCTTAGCCGAAAGTCGTTGTTTAATAAGCTAAAGCGGCTTAAAAGAGGATTCAAAGTTGACGTTCCATTTAATGTCGGTTGAAGGAAGTAAAAAGATTAATGCTGCTTTCTTTAAAGACTGATTAATTAATTAATTATGTGGAAGTTTAAGGTTTAATTACAAGAAATTGCATAGAAAGCAACGTCTAATGAAATTTTATGAAATAAAACAGTAATGAAAAAATATATATACAAATAAAATTTAAAAATGAATTTAAAAGAAATAATTTTTTTTGTAAACGCTTTTTAAATTTGTGTTATAAAATAAAAAAAAAGAAAAAGAATTTCTTATTTTCAATTCAAAAGCAGACTATTTTTCTAAATTTCACAAAGGTTAAACGTATTTATCAGTGAGGTCCTCAATTCCCAAATAAAATAAAACGTATTGACGTGGAATTCATTCTTATTTTTCAAAATCTATTTGGAAAACATGCATGTGTAATATTTTTTAGGAATGTTTGTAGTATATATAGTGCTTTAAATAAGTCAATCAGTTAAACTACCTCAAAGCAACAGGCGCAAAACAGCTCATATATGCATAAAGTCGATATAATTTTAGTCTGAAAATATGATAATTATGAAAATTATATAAAGAGTATGCAATAACAAAATAAATTCAACTATCAAAACAATATGAAAAAGAATATATCGGGTGTCCCAAAAATGACTGATGGATTTTAAAATTTAGTAACTTGCGAACGATGACAGCTATTTAAAAAATTTTTGCAGCAGGGTTATGTACGATGTCAGTAGTTTTTTTACAGTAATTTTTTATTTTAGTTCACATATCAAACAATAGGTGGCGCTGACGGCGATTGAAGGCCAGGTCGACGCTTCACTCAGCACTGATCACATTGGCTTCAATCGCCGTCAGCGCCACCTATTATTTCATATGCGAACTAAAATAAAAAAATACGGTAATAAAAATCCCTTTCGGCTGAGCCTATAGGCGGAAGTAGATTTCGAAGAGTGCTCATTTCAGAAAAAAAAATTATATATATATATATATATATATATGATTAGAGACAAACCCAGTTTAATAACTTCATTTGGCCGTTATTTCATTTTTCTGCAAAAACTAGTTTTATCAGAATCATCTTAAGAAAAATTCAGCTCAAATGCTCATTTTGATAACATATTTTGAAATAAATTCCGAATTTATTAAAAAATCGACAAGACAGTACAGTATATAGTTCCTAAATAACAAAAAACTGTCAGTTGAATGAATTTGAGAAAAAAATTGAATTTAAAAATGAGTCATAAAATAACCGATTTGTTGTTCTTTAATCATGATTGCTTCGGAAAATTTTGTGCAAAATACTAACTTTGAAAGCATTTTTAAAAATATATTCTATCTTTATCAAAAAACTGGCCAATGCGTAAGAGGATCTGTAAATTGGATGCGTTTGAGAGCGAAACTGGATTTTAAAACGAGTCATAAAAAACGCAATTTGCTATGTGAAAACTTCCTTAAATTTTCAAATCACGATGACTTCGGGAAATTCTGTTCAAAATACCCTTTTTGGTAGCCTATTTCGAAATATATTCTGTCTTTATCAAAAAAAACCCGATCAATGCATCACATTATATAGTTCCTAAATAAGAGGATCTGTAAATTGGATGCGTTTGAGAGCAAAAATGGATTTAAAAAAGAGTCAGAAAAAAACGCAATTTCTTATTTGAATACTTGCTTAAATTTTCAGTTCTGATGACTTTAGGAAATTCTGTTCAAAATACCCTTTTTGGTAGCCTTTTTTGAAATATATTCTGTCTTTATCAGAAAATTGACCAATGCGTCACTTTATACAGTTTCTAAATAAGAGGATCTACTATTTGGATGCGTTTAAAATCAAAAATGAATTTAAAAATGAGTCAGAATATAAGCAGTTTGGATTTGAGGTTTTTCCTCCAACTACTATTTTTGTTTAATTTCTTTTTGCTATAAGAATTGGTCCTATGGAAAACTTGTCACTATAAAAGTTGTAGATATTTTTGAGAAGATGTAAAATAAATTTAATCAGATTTGATAGCTTAAAAATTTACGGAGTTTTGGATTTTTCTCTTTTTTCAACGCCCTTTTTCTTTTGGTTTTTAATTTTTTTTCATTGGTAAAAGTTGGTCCTATCAAAAACTTGTAAATACAAAAGTTTTAGATAATTTTATGAACATTTACAAAAAATTTAGTTGGACTTGATATCTTGAAAATTGACGAAGTTATGAATTTTTTTCTCTCAAACCCTGTTTTTTTCGCCCTTTGAGCCCACTTCTAAATTTATCAAAAATCTGTCATGCATATACTTTTGGCCCATTTTTAAGAAGTATTATAAACATTAAACCGATTCGATATCTACTTTAATTAAGAATTTATGGCTTTTTTTGGTTTACACAAAAACGCCCCCTGTTCCGATCCCCATGGTCCGATTTTGCCCATTAACGGACTTAGCCGGGATTTTATCCCCTTTGATTTTATGTACCAGTTTGGTGGAGATTGGTGAAGAATTATAGAAGTTATCGTGTCCATAAAAAAGTGAGATATATAGATAGATAGATTTATATACATATAAACTGGTGCGATTGCAATAGGTAGTATTTCAAACGAAATCTACCTAAAACTCCTGCTATTATACATAACTCTGCTGCAAAAATTTTTTAAATAGCACTGTTTGCAAGTTATTGAATTTTAAAATCCATCAGTCATTTTTGGGACACCCGGTATATTTAAAGAATAAGAAAAAAACTCAGCATACTTAAAACTGGTCTCTACGCATCGATACTAAGTATGTGTAAAAAAACCTGGGTAGATATCCCATTGTTTTTTTTCTTTTTTTTTTTGTTTTGTTTTTTGGAGGGAGAAAAAAGCAGGGATTTTTGACCGATGTTATTGACTTTATGGATATAAACAAATTCACAAATTACTATTTATTTTTTTCTTTCGTTTTTTTATAATACTCATGTCAAGAAAACTGTGATTTTTTTAAAATATATATATCAGTGTAAATAATATGTGTGATTTTTCCCCCCTTAAAATTTCATTTTTGAGCGAACTCATAATGTTTAGGAAGTATTTACGTTGCATTGTTTTCGCCGAAGAATGGTGAATTGCAGACGGAGGGGAGAATATTTTGATGAAATTTGCTGTATATATATTTCTTTCAATCTCTTGATCTCTCAACAATGTTTTTCCAAAAATATGAAGATCAATATAATCAATGAAGAAAAATCAAATTATCACAAGAGATCCCTCTTTTTGCATAGCATTCATTCGTGATAATGGAGACCTTATATACCATATTTACCGCTAGCTCTTTTTTCTTTTATGATTATTTGGCAAAATGTGCGTTTTTTGTAGTACCTAAACAAATTTTGTGTTTTCGGGATCTTTTGACGAAGATCACGTTTTTATGATACCTGGGGAAACCTTTTTCTCGAGGTCTTTTCATGAAATTTGTCGTTTTTTCTCCCGATCTTTCTATTTACCTTGCCGTTTTATCGAATTTATCATTTTTTTGTAAATTTTTGTCGTTTTTTTGTTATTTTTTTGAAAAATTTGTCGTTTCTTTTGCTATTTTTGCGATCTTTTGATGAAATGTGCCTTTTTTCCCCATCTTTTGACAAAATTTGTTGCTTTCTCACAATCTATGTACCAATATTTGCGTTTTTTGGAGTACCTAGAGGAATTTATGTATTTCGTGATCTTTTGACAAAATTCACGTCTTTTATGATTACCAGAACAAAATTATTTGTTTTCTCAGGAATTTTCGGTAAAATTTGTTTTTGGATATCGAATTTATCTTTTTTTCCTGATTTTTTTGTGAAATTTGGTATTTTTGTTATTTTCAGAAATTAGTCACATTTTTGCTTTTTTTTTCTGCAAAAATTACATTTTTGGGATTTTTTGATGAAATGTGCATCTTTTTTCATCTTTTGACAAAATGTGTTGTTATCTGACAATCTGTTTACCAATATTAGCGTTTTTTGAAGTACCTAGACAAATTTTATGTATTTTCGCAATCTTTTGACGAAATTCACGTCTTTTATGATACCAGGACAAAATTATTTCTTTTCTCAGGGATTTTCGGTGAAATTTGTCGTTTTTTCTCGCGGTCATTCGATGTAATTTGCCGTTTTATCGAATTTATCTTTTTTTGTGAAATTTGTCTTTTTTTCGTTATTTTCAGAAATTTGTCATATTTTCGCTTTTTTGTGCAAAAGTTACCTGTTTTGCGATCTTTTAATGAAATGTGCTTCTTTTTTACATTTTGACAAAATGTGTTGTTTTCTGACAATCTGTTTACCAATATATGCATTTATTGAAGTACCTAGACAAATTTAAAGTATTTTCACGATCTTTTGGCGAAATACACGTCTTTTACGATACCAGGGAAAATTTATTTGTATTCTGAGGGATTTTCGGTGAAATTTGTCGTTTTTTCTCGCTATCTTTCGATGTAATTTGCCGTTTTATCGAATTTATCTTTTTTCGTGATTTTTTTTGTGAAATAAATTTGTCGTTTTTTTTCGTTATTTTCAGAAATTTGTCATATTTTCGCTTTTTTTACATAAATTACCTGTTTTGCGTCTTTTTATGAAATAAGCCTCTTTTTCTTATCTTTTGACGAAATGTGTTGTTTTCTCATAATCTGTTTACCAATGTTTGCACTTTTTAAAGTACCGAGACAAATTTAAAGTATTTTCATAATCTTTTGACGAAATTCACGTCTTTTATGATACCAGGAAAAAATTATTTGTTTCTTCAGAGATTTTTGGCGAAATTTGTCGTTTTTTCTCGCTATCTTTCGATGTAATTTGCCATTTTATCGAATTTATCCTTTTTTCGTGATTTCTAGTGAAATTTTTCGGTTTTTTTTTTGTTATTTTCAGAGTTTTGTCTTTTTTTTCCACAATCTTTTTTTTTTTAAATTTACGTTTTTGTGATCTTTTGATGAAATGTGCCTCTTTTTTTCATCTTTTGTCAAAATGTGTTGTTTTCTCACAATCTGTTTACCAATATTTGGATTTTTTGAAGTACCTAGACAAAGTTAAAGTATTTTAACTATCTTTTGACGAAATTCACATCTTTTATGATACCAGGAAAAAAATATTTGTTTTCTCAGGGATTTTCGGAGAAATTTGTCGTTTTTTCTCGCAATCTTTCGATGTAATTTGCTGGTTTATCAAATTTATCTTTTTTTCGTGATTTTTTTTTTTTGTGAAGTTGTCGTTTTTTGTTATTTTTTTCAGAAATTTGTCATTTTCCCCCCTCTTTTTAGCTAAATTTACCTTTTTTTTGCAATTACCTAGGCAAATTTTATGTGCTTTTTGAGATTTTTCGACGAAATTCGCATCTTTTATGATACCTAGACAAAATTCGTCATCTTAAGGTCTTTCGGTAAAATTAATCATTTTTCTCGAGTTCTTTCGATTTGCCGCTCTTTTGAAGATATTTTTTGCAAAATTTGTTGTTTTGTTGTGAAATTTATCTTTTTTGTGATTATTTGATGAAATTTGCTTTTTTTTTCAATCCTTTGACGAAATTTGTTGCTTACTCACAATCATTTGTTAAAATTTTTTGTTTTCTTACAATATTTAGAATTTTTTTTTACAATATGTTTACAAATTTGCCATTTTTTAGAGATTTTTTTTTGTCAAAATTTGCCTTTTTAAAAAAATATTTTCATGAAAATTGCCATTTTTTAGACTTTTTGGCAAAATTTTGATTTTTTGCAATATTTTCGCGAAATTTGTTTTATTTAGAGTTTTTTGTCAAATTGTTTAGAAATCTTTTGATGAAATTTGTTGTCTTTTGTAATCTGTTGACAAAATTTGCTGTTTTTTTTCCACATCTATTTACAAAATTTCCGACGATGTTTTTTTTAGGTGGGGGGGGGGTACGAAATTTTCTATTTTTTGTGATTATTTGCCAAAATTTGCGTTTTTTATGGTACCTAGACAAATTTTTGTACATATCAAATGATTTCTAGCATTTAAAAAAAAAAAAAATAAACAGTTAAAAATAATCTTCAAACATTTTCAAGAGTCTGTGACGTGTGTCGCAGCGTTGCACCGATTCTGCGCCCGGGATCATGTCATGTTGGTGTTACGTTGGTAAATGGAAAAGCATATTGAAATTTTTCATAATTATTATAATAATCTTCAAAAAAAAATTTACAGCGGCAAAATACTTTGTTTTCTTTGGTTCTTTCATATTGTTGCCGTCATGTTTTGAAGGGATTCACCTAACCAGAATAGATATTATCATTATTTTTTTTATTATATGAAATTTACATGTATTATTGATTTATGAAAAGGTAATAGAAAAGTTAATTTAAAATGCAAATGTTTATTTGTTGAATGGGGTGGGTAATGTAACAACAAATTAACCACTGACAGGATCATTGTTATAGTTGTTTCAAAATGGCAAACTATAAATTATATATATATATACTTATTTTGCTGCGAAGTAAATGAAGTATGTATATTTTGTATGAAATGAGTAATGACAGTAATTTCTGATTTATTCATGTCATAAATTTTTCGGAAAATTCAAAACAGAATCGTCCTTGATTTATAGTTTTTATCATCATGTTTATATCATGATCAAGTTCATATCAATTTATAGTTTATATCATGTTTTTCCCGAGTTATATATGTGCGAAATTGGTGTTTTTCTTCGCACAATTGACATTTTTTCTTCTTTTTGATATTTGTCAAAATTTACTATTATTTCGGAATTTTCAGATTTATGACGGTTTTTTGTAAGCTTAGAAATTATTGACTAAATTTTTTGGAAAATTCAAAACAGAATCGTCCTTGATTTATAATTTAATGTGAATCGGAGTTTCGTCAATCGTATGTTATCTGGATAATATTACAGAGCAACATGGTAAATGATTTCTAGCATTTTTTAAAAACTTTAACGGATGAAAAACAGTCTGCAGACGTTCTCAAAAGTCTGTGACGAGCGTCGCACCAGTGCACCGATTCTGCGCCCGGTATCATGTGCTATTGGTGTTTTGACGGTAAATGGAACAGCGTCAGATGAGAGAAATTCTATGCCTGGATTAAAAAATGCAGGGTTTTTTTCAATTATTGAAATTAAAAAAAAATTAATCTTTAAAAATTTATTTTATAGCTGAAAAAATATTTTTTTCTCTTCGTTGCTTTTATATTGTTGCCGTCAAGTTTTGACGGATTCCATCTAGTAAAAATAAAACACAACAGCAAAAAACCTCCTGCTCCTCGGAAGGTGAGGGGAGAGAAAAACGTATCAAAATTTTAAAAATGTTAATCTCACAGGTTTCGCAAGGCATGGCAAACCTGCATATTCCATTAGTGTAAAAATTTATAAAAAATTAATATTTTTAAACTTCAAACAATATTACAAACAAACTAATAATTAATATAAATAGGAATTCTAGTAACTTTAAACGAAATAACTTATAATATTTTTTTGCAAAATGAACATGCAGGAAGGCTATGCCTCCACCTTTATCTATGAAGAAAACGAGAAAAAAATACTTATTAAAAAGACATGCTTCACCACTATAAGAAGCACCTATAAGAAGGACCTATCAGGCCTAAGATTTAAACTTTTCTGGTATCAGAAAAAAGAATTGTCATTCCATTATCTAATTCTTTAGATTAGAGTTCCAAATTGCTAAATCTATCTGATGAAACAATATCACTCTGATAGCTTTCCACACGGACTTTCGGTAACTTTACTTCATGAATTCAACACATTCCTTCAGCGTCCATTATAGTGTTTGGCCACACGGGTGTTGCCACTTATAAAACCTTTTTTAAAAGGTTTTAATATCTTTATAATTATGTTTATAATCTGTTTATGATTTTTAAAGAAGCATTAAAAAGCAGCGATATTTATTTTTTTAATGAATATCTATTTGTATTTAAATGTTTCAGTTATATTTTACTACCGTTAATTAATATTCCATGTATTGATGATTTTGAAAATGCCGACACAGTAAAATCTTCTAAGACGGAATCACGAAGAAAAGAAAAAAGTACACTTTAAACAAGTTCCCTTCTTTGAAATGTATAAATGTAGTCTGCATATTTCTTAGGTATTATTATATTTATTTTGCATGGATCAACACGTCTAAGGAAGTATTCCATCATAGGCAGTTTTTATCTTCATTGATTTCACAGCATTTGAAATTTTTGCTTTCGGCTGTATTTAAAACGTGAAATTTAAAGTTTAAGTATGAAATAATAATAATTTTAAAACGTATACATAATTTGTAAAATAATAATAATAAAAATAGTAAAAAAGGAATAAATCCCTTTTTCTCACCTTTAAATTATTATAGGTCAAGAATTGTTGAAAAAAGTGCAATCTTGGAACAAGTCCCTTTACATTAATTTTGTTTTTTGTCAAATTTGAAAAATACATTTATTTTTAAAAACAAGATTTTCAAAAATATGAGTTACATCATTTTTTTATTTTTTTTTAAATTAATATTAAAAAAATCCCGAAACAAAATTAAACTTATATTTTCTATTTTAATTTTAAAAAAATGTAATCCGTTAAGTTATGCTTCGAGTTATAACGGTTTTAATTTACATCAGTTCGAAAATTAATAATAATAGTAATTTTTTTAAACTTTTTATTAATAAATTTTAGGATGTGATTTGTTCGCAAATTCTATCACAAAAAAAAAGAAAAAGCATACTTCCAATTTAATAATTGTATTTTTTACATTTTTCCTGAAACTTTTAAACTAACAGTTTTTTTCTAGAACTATACCCACTTGAATCTATGTCTACTTTCTTAAAATCTGACGATTTATATAAAGGGGGATTTATTTATTGCTTTGAGTTTTGTGCAAGATAGAATTTTTTTATGTTTAGTACAAAAGACGAAAAGGGAAATTTTGTTTTTTCTGATATTTTGTAATTCTAAGTATGTTCAAAGTATATGGGCAAAGTATAAGACAATACTTTTTTTTTTCAATTTTAATGAATTGTCCTTTATAAAAGTGAGCACAAGGAATTTCCAAGATTACAAAACGTGCATCATGAAATGTATGAGACATCAGCATAATAACATATCCTTTATTCTGAACAGTAAATTAAATTTAGTGGTTTCAGCAAAGGTAAAAATGCATTTTTTGTGCATTTATGAAACTAGATTACTCGCGTAAACTTGAGTTTAGTTTGCGAGCTATGACTCTGTATTAACATAATTATGTAATAGACATACAGGATGACGATTTTAAACGTATTTAGTCTCATTGCAAACTCTATAATTATGTTTAAAATTTGTAGAAATATACATATTTGAAATAATATTATGTTTTGTACAATAAAATTTTGTAACCGGAAGAAGATTTTATTCCTTGATTGTATATTTACTACCACTTCTGATGTTGAGATCGAAAGTAATATATGACCTTTAGTAGTTGTCACACTGCCGAAAGCAATTATTTAATTATAAAGATTAAGCGGCTTAGAAGAGGTTTGCTGAAGTTGACGCTCCATCTATTGTGGGGTGAACGAAACACACAGGTTAATGCAGCTTTCTTTAAAGTGTGATCAATTGATTAATTTCGTGAAAGGGTTTATACGTAGCAATATCATATGACATCTTAAACAATGTCTTTGAAGAACTATTTAAACAAAACTTCATAAATTAAGCAACAGCATTTAAAAATGAATTAATAGAATGTAACACAAAATTTTCAGGGTACTCAAATGCAATATATCTTTTAAACAATTCATTTTATATTAATTTAATTCTGTGAACAACATAATCAGAAAATTTCTCGTTTCATCCGCAAATATGAGCTTAGTGCTGAAAGAACGTAGCTTATATTTAGTTTGCGTATGTGGCTAATCTTTCGTATGTAGAATCATTTTGAATTCCATAATTGAGAAATATTATTTGCCATATTTTTGGTTTAACAGTTAACTTTATCTTGATATTAATTCTATGATCAACATAAACAGAAATATGTCATTTCCATCTGCAGATATGAGCTTAGATCTAAAAGGACGTAGCTTATATTTAGTTAGATCTTGTGGCTAACCTTTCATATTATGAATCTCTTTGAAATCCATAATCGAGAAATGTTATTTTGGCATACTTTTGGTTTAACAGTTAACTTTATCTTGATATTAATTCTATAATCAACAGAAACGGAAAATTTTTCGTTTTCATCGGCAAATATGAGCTGAGAGCTGAAAATAGCTGACATTTACTTTGATCTTGTGGCTAATCTTTCGTATTCAGGATCATTGAGAATTCCATAACTGAGCAAATGTTATTTAAAATGCTTTTTGGTGTTTAAAAACATTTAATTGTTTTAGTGTTAGCATTTAAGAATATTGTAGCCATAATAGAAACATTTGGATTCAGAATAAATTTCGGAATATCGATCAAACATTAAAAAAAGAGAAAAGAAGTATATATCTTCACTGTAAAAATAATCTGAAAATTACAAAACGTTTCTACGAAACTGGGATCCTTAGAATCCCTGGGATCAGTCTCGAACTTTTTATTTAATTGCAACAACAACATTCCTGTAACAGATACGCATATGCCACTCTGTAAAAGAGTATGTCAATGTACTCATATCTAATAGAGTATGTTTGGATCAAAATGAAACACATGTTTTTTTTTTTCAATTTTGAATCAGCACATGTTATCAAACCCAAGCAAGGCCATAATATTATATTCTGCAATGTTTTTCTTTCGGTCAAGAAGGCATAGAAGATGTTTATTATCGAAATAATAAATTATGCAAAGTATTTTTAAAAGATTTAAATATCGTTGTATATATTGCTTTTGTCATTAAAATATTCGATTTAGATGTGTTGTTAAAATTTTTCTAAATGTCTAAATAAATAATCAATTAAACATTTCTTGTTAATAATGTTAAAAGTGAAGTAAATGTTAGTATATTTTTATTTTAATTTGAACGTTCTGGTTGGGAGGGGGGGGGGGTAAGATTCATATTTTGACACAACCATAGTATTAAAAATGGTACAAAAAATTACAAATCTGTTGATGTAAAATAATATAAAACTGTAACGTTTACTAAAATTCTACCTGTACACTATGCAAAAAAAATGAAAATCTGCAAAACTAGTTTTTGTAAAGCTAAAATAATGCAGCTTTAAAAAAGAATCTGCTAAAATTATAGAAAATTGTAAATATCTAAAATTGTACAAAGTATCTTACTACAATTTTATCTGTAACCCGGATTGCACTTACATAACAAAACCTAGGCATCCCTGTTTCCTAAAAATGCTTAGCAATATTACATATTTTTGATTTACAGTGCAACTGTGTCTCTGTGTTTGTTAATTCACATAAGAAAAAGTATTCTAGTGTCCTAATTTCCGAGAAAATTTATAGTTATTTTGTACGTTTTTTTTCTTTTTTTTTTCTTTGTTTTAAAATAAATATTACATATTTTAATCCATAGAAAAGTAAAAATTCCCTCATCAGTTGTTTAATTCGGAATTCGAGACAAATAACTGTAACACATAAATCTCGATAGTTAAATATTTAATTTTGCGGAAAGACAAGGACATAGCCTGGGGAAGCGGTTGAAAAAGGAATGTTTAATAAAATTTTACGGATTAACTCAAACAAGTAAATAAAGTTTCAATGATTTTATTTCCGATGCACGAATTGCGACTGAATGTTTGAAATTTTGTACTTTAACATTATATTTTAAATACTTTATGCGCTTAATGATTCATAAATTTTTGTTTTAGACAAATTTTCATTTAAATCTTTTATACATTAAATACACTAAATATTAAAGTGGATAGCGGAGATATAAAAGACTCATTCTGTACAGTAAATAAATCTGTAAAGTTACTAAAATTTTCTAGGAATCTAAGATTCCCAGAACGTATTGTGTAACGGCAAGAAAAAAATCCTTCTGTACCAGATTCAGATTTGCATTGTAAATAAATTAAAAAGAAACTTTAAGAATATTAACATTTTGTCTTAAGTTCTATGAGATAATTAATATTATGTCTAGAACTTTTTATGTAACTGCAACCAGGATTACAGATAAAATTTTAATAAGATTTAATTCTTCTGATATTTTATCAACTGAAAAGCAAGAAAGAGAAATCTAGAAATGACATGATATTTTGAAATTTAGTTTATTATTTGGTTTTTATTTATATTCAATTTCGATATTAACACTCAATAATAGAAGAACTTAAGAAATTATTTTTTCTTTGAAAATTATATTTTAAAAGAGATTGAAAAAACTAACTTTCAAATATTAAAAAAAAGATATAAAGCAAAATGTGTGTTACATCACGTCTTTCTCTTAACACACACACACACACACACACACATATATATATATATATATATATATATATATATAAACTGGAATAGTCCACAAAATAGCATTTTAAAGATTAAATGATTTTAATAGGATTTCATTTTTCATGTTAATTATACATTAAGACCATATAAATATTGTTTTCAATGAATTTTTGTTATGGTAATATCTGATTTTCTTTGGTTTTATTTGTAAAAGTTTACATATGTATGTACATTGGTGTACAAAATTTAAGGACGAAGGGATTTTCAAGCGATAATTTTGACACGAATATTCAACAGGAAGTAATATAATTCGAATAATTACTATCCTTGCATAATAGCTAGTCGATTCCATGCGTCTCTCTATGAGTCTCAAATGACTACTATATGTGACTCCACTGTCGTGTTACTGTGACTGCTAATTTGTGACGAATCACCATGCCACTTTACAGTGTGGTTTTATTGAGACTCCCATGTGACTGTCATTTGGATGCTCAATTTCAAAGTCATTGTGAATGTTGCATTATTATAAATAACAAAATAATGACACATTTAAGTCACATGGTGACTTTCTGTGGTGACAGAGACCCTACTGTGAAGTAACCAGTGTGAAAAGTGGTGAAAACTCACCATGTGACTTTAATGGGACATTGTTTGGTGATTTATTATAACATTCACAATGACTTTGAAATTGAGCCTCCAAATGACAGTCACATGATAGTCTCAATAAAACGACACTGTAAAGTCACCTGGTGACTCGTCACAAAGCAGCAGTCGCAGTGACCTGACAGTAGAGTCACATATAGTAGTCATTTGAGACTCATAAAAGAGACATATGAAATTTCCTATATTTTTTTTTTGTTTCACCGTAGTGACTGTGATTCTTGTATCCATGTGTGACCTGAATGAGAGGTTATATGGACTAGCTGTTATGCGGGGATAGTAGCTATACAAATTATATTACTTCCTTTTGAATATTCGCGTGAAAATTATCGCTTGAAAATCCCTTGAAAATTGGCATTTTGGGACTCCGTCCTTAAATTTTGCACACCAGTGTATATATATATTGCTGTTGTTTTACATTCTTTAATATTATACTTTTTCTAAATTTAACTTACGATTTTTTACATTAAACTAATCTTTATTTCCGTTTCTATTTCAAAAGTTAAGTAAGTTTATAAATATTTAATAATTTTAAACAACCATTATATTTATTTCGTATCATTTCATTTCTCTTGCATAAAGAACTTATTTTTTTTACTTTTGTTCTACCTCATCACAGGTGTTCATAGGACTGCTGCATGCCATGCTCTTTTCGCAGAAGGCGATAACAGTTTATGAGTTGATTAAGTAATCTATGCATTATATATATATTTTTGTTTTGTTTTGTTTTTGTTTACAGATTTTGCTGCATTTATGTGCGATTTCTGAGTTTCTCATAGTCTGCAAACATTAAACATTTTGTAACGAGTATGTTTAAGAGCCATATCTTTTTTTGTCAAAATGAAATCAATCACCTTACAGAAAAAAATAAATAAATGGACCGTATATGTTGTTCACTATACAAACAATTAGTAATGACAACCTGTCACATTATAGTACCCAGTGTCATTAGAAGATAGATACAGAGAAAGAGTGAAAGAGAATTGCAGTGGGTCATGAAATTTGTCTGAGAAAATACCAGTATGTCTTTGTAATAAGAAAATCACGATATGTCCCATGAAAAATTTCTTAATGCGTCGCAACCCTGTATATATATATGTATATTTCAACATTAGTTATTTAAAAGGCATTAGCTGTATGGATCATTCCATGGAAAGTTGCGTTATATTTAGAACAATTTACTGCGTTAATTTTGGCAATATACAATAAAAAATATTCAAATGAAAACTTAACATGATTTGTCATGTAAATCTATCTAAGGATCAATTTACATGATAATTACCTAAAAAATTATAAAGAAAATTACACTTTATAGAATAACTTACAATCCTTTTTAAGTAAAGACATATAGCGTAGTAAATATTAGCAAAATTTAAGAAATAACATTGAAGTTAGGTAAATTTTTATCTAATCTGGGCTTTGAATAACTTTAATTAGCAAACCGTGTCAAATTTGAATAATTTTTTGTGTTGTATTAAAATTGCTGAAAATAGTTCTACATGTAAATTAAGTTACCATGAAATGACCCGTATATTCCTATAGCTAATGATTTTTTTGTAATTTCACACACTTTATTAGTGAATCGTAAATTAACAATTTATTCGTAAAGTATTTATTCCTGACATCGTGGCATTGTAAATAAAGCAAACGAAATACAAATTAATCACGGATAATTTTTATCAGATGTTTCTTTGTAACTTCTTGATATATATAATCTGATGATGTGATTATCCTTCTATTTATAAGTTAATATATTCGTTTCCACCTCTCATAGTAAGAATAAAAGTAATGAATACTCTTTATTCTACTGTCAGTAAGCCTTCGGTAAAAGTATCTGCTTAATTAGGTAGAGCGGCTTAGAAGAGGATTCAAAGTTGACTTTCTATTCAACACGGGATCAGGAAATGAAAAGATTAATGCTACTTCTTTAAAGAATACTTAAATAATTAATTTCTAAGATGTATAGACATTGGATTGTTGAAATAACATTGTCTTTTATACTTTCATTCAATGATAATTAGATAGTGAAGCGAAAACGGTCAACGATATATACTACTTTAAAATTTAAATAACACGTTTTTAGACGATTAACTTTACTGGTTTTCGAACGCAAAAAAAGCTGTTAATTGCACGTCAAGCGTAGCAAATGCGGTGCGTTTGTACTATAAGGGAATTTTAAAACTACTCAGATTTGATATAATAGTATACAGCACTACGGATGCAGTAGAGTATCCGAAATCTTTTATGTATCCTTGTAAGTACTGTCTGCTTTCTCTTATACAGAAAGAATTCGTGGTAAATCTCAGCAGCGTGTATCCATTTCATAAAATGCGAAATAGTTTAATATTTTTAAAATGCGTCCTAAACAATGATTCCCCCTATACCATTATGTATTAGAATAGACTCGTGTAGGTCTATAAATTAATAAAAAAATATTCTTTGCGCCACAAAATGTACAGAATGTATATTTTAGTGCATACTTCGTAGATACATACTGCACCATTAAAATGTACATAAAACAATTTTTTCCTTTTGGCAATGGAATGTTATTGATTGTCCCAGTAATTAAACTGTCCATCCGATTTTCATAAATTTGAAGATTCGACAAAATTATATTATAATCATATGTTGTATTTTTCTGATGATTCGGTTGGGTAGATTTTGCTTTTTTATATGTGCACAGACGGGTGGCTTGGACGACGAATATAGGTGCTACATACTTGCATAGTTCCGCACGCACCTTCAAGATAAAAAAATGCAATAGATTTTTTGTCCATTTTTTGAACTGGTCGAGTAATAGAAATTATGTTAACAGTTATTAATAAATTATAAGTTAATTTAACATCATTACATTCATTTTAAGATATTTTCGTCGTAGTCCAGAACAAGTGTAAATCGCCTAATATAAATTGTAATTCGTACGATTATATATATGATTGAACAAAGATGAGTTTAATTGTATGCGAATAAATGCTGGCAAATATTGGCGAATATCTGTGGAACTAAACCATTAAAATATTATAAAGGATAAAAGATAGAGAGTAAGCTAAAAATACAAAATCAAGAGTGTAATGTTAAAAAATACTCTTTTATAAGATTATAGACAAAATTAATTAATATTCAAATCCTAAAAATGGCAGTTTAATAATGTTCATCTTTTCTTTTCTTTTCCTTTAGAAATTAATTTGTGGCCATAAGGATTATTTTTTTATTATTATTAAATAATATGATGTGAAAAAAATGTAAAAACTAGAAAACAGGAATTATGCTTTCAAAATTTTGAGCCGCCTATGATGAAAAAAAGTGCATATAAATACAGATGATACAAAACTAATTTCAGTTTTAAGATTTAAAACTACATACTTTTAAGACATTTATAAAATGACATCATTTGAATCCGTTGAAGAATTAACACATTTATGTTCTAATTTATCAAAGACAGTTACAAAAAAGCATGCATATGACGTCACTATAGCAGAATGACATACAAATTCACCAAAAGAGATAATAATAAGAAGCTGTCAAAAATAAAATATTTGAATTTATTTTCTACTGAAATTCTGTTTATCAGTTGCCATCTTCAAAGAAAAAGTATTAAAATTTACGAAAAACGAATATCTCAAAAACAAATTTGATTCAGTTAAATAAGTCTCATTTAAAAGCATTTTCCCCCTAATGTGTTAATTCCCTATACATTTGGTCCGCTTAATTGCATACATTTGGTTCTACTGAATTGTATTTTATTAAGCGGATAATGCATTTAAGCGAGAACAGCAGATAAACGTATTAGTATAGGTTATCGATTGATTTTACACTACAAATCTGATAAATAATAATGAACAATAACAATTTACACCATAATTTAAAATTATTTATTGTAATGGTAATTGTTATCATGAATTTAATATTACTCCACATATAAAGGTGTATATATCAAACGGTGATACATTATAATACTATTTAAATTACATGTTTTAATTTTTTCATATATCTTATGTGATTTCATCGAAAGTTAAAAGAAAAGTAAAATGAAAAAAAATGTTCTCAAAATAGTTCTTTTGAAATTATTACTAAATTTCTGCATAAACGTATTTAATTTTTCAATATTTGCCAACTTATATATTATTCTTTGACTACGAAAAACTATTGAAGCTTTTTTTCTACTTCTGACACTGCATTTAATCACTTCCAGGGTTAAATATTATTCGTTTATTCTCTCCGCTAGCCTTATTGTAATTTTCCCCGATTCAAGGATTTTTAATGATATCTCATTGTCATGTCAAGTTGCTATGTGTCTGTCCAGTCCTAAAAGAAAATCACGCCTTTTAAAATCATCATTCCACGCACTTCCAAGAATTAACATAATAAAATCTATTCTTTCAGGATTATTTTTGCTCTTCAATTTTATACATAAGAAATCGTTACCCCAAAAAGAAAATATATCTGTTCATAAATTCTTTTCATTCATCGCATTTACAGGAAATCACAAAATCCGGATTTCAACACTGTAAACAAAAAAAAAAAAAAAAAAAGTTAAATTTACGCAAAAAACTGCTGACAGTAAGTATGCCACCAGTTTTTGCCCTAAAAATTGCAGTTAAATTAAATGTAATAAAAAAATACATCTAATTTTACTGCAATTTTTAACGTAAAATCTGCTGGCAACATTGCTGCCGTAAATTTAATGGATTTTTTTCCTTTATTTATTTATTTTTTTTTTTTATAGTGAAGTTTTGGAATATTTTTTGCTATTGACAGGAGATTGTTGTGCGATAAACGAGTATTTTTAACATTTACCTGATGGAGACCAATTCGGTTCCACGACATTTTATGAGTATTAGGGGTACATGCAATTATTTGTTACCCGATTACATGGGGCTGACTGTGGAATTTTTTTTTGCAATATTTCTTAAATTTAAAATTTATACACATAAAATACATTACAATAATGAAAAATATTTCATAATTAACTAGCATTATTTTCGGAAAAATTTAAATAATTTTCCTAAATTTTAGAATCTAAAATGAATCGTAAAATAAAATGCCGCTACAGAAATGACTAATCCGGATTTTGTCACAAATAAACGTAACGAAGAGAATTCTCTTAATTAAATATTTAATTTCGTGTAAAAGTTGAGATATGGCCTTAAGCAACGGCTTACAAAAGAATATTTAATAAGATTTTACTGAACAATAGAAAAATATAAGAATTTATTGCTGTTACATTCGAGATATTTGATAAACATAGAATTTTAAAGATATTATAAGTATTTTATTTAGAAATAAATTCCATATTGTAATATTAAATTTCTAGATTTCACTAAGTGCATATTTGAATACAAGATGTTCATAAATTTCACATGTTTACTTTTAAATGTAAAGATTAAATTCATTGTAAAATTAAGCTTCTTTCGTGAAATGTGCAATCCGGCCTTCGGGAGAAATAAATGCAAGAGAAAGAATTACATTAATTAAATATCCGATTTAGTGGAAATGCCTTGGGTTATGGTTTGTAAACTATTGTTTAATACATATTTTTTTAAATAGCAGAATGATACTAATAAAATGTTACAAATGTTACTTTGTGTATATTCGACGAAAAGTGATTTTAGAAGTATTTTGTTGACTATCTTTACAGGAAGAATTAAAAAAGTTTGTCTTTATTCATCCCATTGTTGATCATGTTTCAGCGCACTGCAACGTACTTACGAACTCTCAGTGTCTGTCTGTCTGCCTTCATAAATTTAGATTGGCATGAAATACCATATGTAAAAGTAGCTCTATATGATATGTTTGGTAATAGAAATGAAGAAAATTTAAGATGCATTTATAGAAACAATCAAAATAATTTCATTACATTATGTTCTACGGAGGAAAGTTGCTTGTGATAAATGTTAATAATATTAAACTAATTTAAACATAATTAAATTTATACAAATCACTGAAAAGTACTTCAGCGTGTTTCTATTTTGCATGCATTTTTTATGCGCGGATTTTATTGGTCTCTTACAGGGACACACAAAAGAGTTTGATTACAGTACTATATCAATTTCATTTAAATGCTTTAAGTGATAAATTAAAGTAACATAAAAAGATTATAGCTTGATATGTTTCATTGCTCTTACGGCAGCATTTTCAAAAGCAAATAAAATGATAAAAAGGAATTTCCCGAAATAAACAGAAAAAACCCAAAACACGTGAACATGAGCATATAAAAATAAACTGGAAATAAAAATGAATAAAAATAATTGTGAGCGTGACATATTACAAATTATTGTCTTAAAAACCTTTGAAGCATTTCTTTACATATTTTAGGTAGTTCCATGGAGGCCATTCATTCATTGCAAATATTGTCTTTACGTATGAAGATTTCTATTGATTCTCTTATGATTGACGGAAAATATGACCTAGAAGGGTATATTATTCTGCTATTTTTAAAATCTATTTGTAATGGTTCTTTGCTATATAATCTTGAGAGAGCTGTTGTTTTCCTATTGTATTTGATGTCTGCTATATGTTCTTTAATTCTAGTTTTGAGTTTTCTACTTGTTTCACCAATGTAATATTGTTTTGTTCCATCTTGTTTTGTGAATGGTATTTCATATACGCCAGATATTTGATGTGGTTCTATTGGATCAATTTTCCTACATATTGAGTCATTTATGTTATTTTAATTTATCACTTAAAGCATTTAAATTAAATTGATATTTTAAACTGATGTTTATATTATATGTATACATGTATACATAGCACTGCTTAATATATAGCATTTGCAGCACTGCTTAATATATAGTACTGCAGTACTATATATTAAGCAGTGCTGCAAGTGCGTTTCGATTTATATAACATTGTTAAAGGTGTTCTTAAATCAAAAAGGTTAATTTTGTGACATAAGATTTAATTCATTTTTGTTTGGATATGCATGAAACTTGCAGGTGTTGTTATTCAGAAACTATCGAATCGCACTCATTTTTTCTGTTTTTCTGCAAATGCATTAGGTATTTGTGAACAAACAATCCGCTGAAAATGGTGTTTTCAACCGCATTTCCAAACGAAAACATAAAAACCAGTCGACGAAAGGTAGAAAATTGCGTTGTCACGAGATCAAAATAGCTCATAACTCGGTAAATCATTTAACTATCTTAAAATGAAAAACGAGTTCAATTCGAAAGTGCTTCCATAGCCAAACATTTCAATTTCATGCCTTTCCGTTAAAAAAAAGAATTTCTGAATTTATCAAAAAGTGTTGCGCTTATTGAGCACTGCAGTTGAGAACAACCTTAAGAATATTTCTGTGAAATTACAGAAAATCTAAGGGTAATCCTTTATCTTAAATCTTATGTAAAATTACACAGATTAGAAAAAGTGGGATTCTGTTAAATAAAGGAAAAATTATAAGATAAATTTACAATAGTCTCACTAATGTACATCGTTAAAAATACACAAGACTCTGTAAATTTTTTTTAACGATAATAATTTAATTTGTTTTCCAAAATCAGTAAATCACTCATTCTTCAGTGAGCCTGAAAGAATATGAATTTTTCGAGTAATTTTGAATTGGTGTGTCATTTATCTTTTATATAATTTACTTTTAGATAGTCAGTAGTTTTAATCCACGAACTGTTAATCAACAAATTGGCTCAGTTCGAACTTTTATGTATTATACAGAAAAATGGACAAATCTGTGTTCTTTGATATTCAAATATAGTAAAACCTCTGAATAACATAAACCTCTTTCAACAGATTTCTGTATGGAGTAAGGTTGTTCTTAAAATTTTTTAGCACCGGTTCGAATCTACGCCACTTCCTCCAGTTTTAGCAAATCAGATTGCTAAGCTCGGCTGAGCCAATTTAGGAATAAACAGCTTGTTTTCAATCCGAGACCTCTTGACAGTGAAATAACACCTTACCGATTAACGATTGCATGGACTACAGGAGCTTTTGTTGTTTTGTTCATGTCTCTTATGATTAAACGGTGAAAAATCAATAAAAGTCCCCACAGAGGAGACGATTTGTCCCTTGCTATAAGTATTCTAACTTTTTAAAGTATTTTTTAAAATATTTTTAATTAATATTGCAAAATAATTTCATGAGTGTGTATTTAGAATTATAAGGCTCCAAACTGCCAGACATTGTACGAGAAAAATGTTCTTATGGCAGATCGAGTGCAGAATTACAAAATTAAGTTTTCAACTAAAAAGAGTAATTTAGGGTCTGCTTACAATTCAGATTGTAATAATTACCATGAACCTAGATAATTTTGTATTTGAAGCATATTTTATGTTTTTAATACTAAAATATATTCAGCTAATGTGAAATTTTCAACTGTATAATCACCTAAAATATATTTTTTTCGTAAAAAAAAAAAAAAAAAAAAAAAAAAAAAAAAAAAAAAAAAAGGTTCGATTTATAAAGACTAACACAAAAGTGTGTTTACTAACTTTCATGGAGAAATATTCATATTTTTTTAGAATCGTATCCCAAAACGCCATATACAGAAATATGACTTTAATCTTTCGAAATCGACGCTTCAGCTATTGAGCGGCATTTCCGAAATTCTAAAAGCCACAACTTTAGTTTTAATGTCAATTTTCGGGAAAAAATTATATCTAAATATGCAAAAATAAAATGCTTAATAGCTAATAAAATTAAGTTTTCGAAAATTTTGATTATTTCGTGTTCTACATCCCTCATAAAGTCCTAGATATCGATTCACCTTGTTGCAATAATTTACAATAAAATTGTAAATTTTGATACAATGTGTAAGATGTTCATATTTAAAAATTATTTTCACTCTTTTTACATGTAATTTAATTTAATAAAAGATGCACTAACAAAATGGTTACTCAAAATTGAATAAAACATACTCAATTTTAAATACGCCAAATACTCAAGATATTTCTGAACAAATGTACTCAAAATTGAGAAACACACGATTTTTGATTCTATGGTTGTGTTCAAATATAAATCGTTATGTACCTCCTCCCCCTCGGAACTGTAAATTAAGCAAAAATGTACTTGTTCAAAATTATTAACAAGAAACTTTTATATAAATATTTTTTAGGGAAAATAACAAAAATATTGGAGAGAACCCCCAAATCGAAAACATTTATAACGCCCAATCCAAAGTTGCGGGTGTGACATTTACACAACTTAAATTAGTCACCAGCAAAAATATTTTTGAGCATTGGTTTCAATTTGTGTGAATTTCAATGTAGACCACTTACACATACATTTATCCAAATCTGAAAATTGTCCAATGTATCATTTATTTATAAAAAAAAAATAATTTCCACCTGTTGCGGGTGTGACATAAAAATGACATGCATTTTCATCTTTCAGTGCAAAAATGCAAAACTCTGTGAATTATGACAACTGAGTGAATTGATTTTTTTAAATATTAGACAGTAATACTTAAATAATTATTCTATGAAAAAATTAAATTACTTACTCAATTCTTGTTTTTGGAAAAAATATTCAAAATTTTCGTTGTGGGTGTGACGCCTTGTTGCGGGTGTGACTTGTATAGCCAATAAAATAATGACATACACAAATATTTTCAAGGCAGATGTTTTAATTAAAGAATTAATCAATATTACATTTATAATATCTAGAGAGGAAAATATCAAACAAATTTCATTTCTAATGTTGAATTTATAATTTTTGGTGGTGATAGCTTTTTTTTTTTTTTACAAAAATGTTCTTTTTTTTCCTAGGATATATCTGACTGACTGGATCAAATATACATGTTTTCTTAATTTTTTTTCAAACATTCTATTTCTATATAGTCACCAACCGTTTGTCTTATTTGTCCGTCAAAGTTTTCACTTTTTTAATGTCGAGAATAAACCAACTTCTACAAAATCTCCAACTGCACATTCATCGTTGGATATTATATCCTTGTCAAAGTATGGATACATCTGACTGACTGAGCCAAATATACACAATTTCTTTTTTTTTTTTTTCAGATACTCTTATTTTATATCACCCCTATTCATTTGTCTTATTTGTCCATCAAAGTTTTCACTTTTTTATATATGAGGAGAATAAAACAGCTTCTACAAAATCTCCAACTGCACTCTTATCGTTGGATATTATATTTTTGACGAAATATGGTAACAAACAAATTCTCTTGTGATCACTTTCTGAAGTTATTTCTAGAATAATTGTTCCTACGTCTATAGAAACAACATTATGTATCGATTAAATGTTGAGCTCTGATTGTGCCTGGTGCCAGCATGCATGAAGCATTTTCACAATATCTTCTGAAATTTCACATTCAGCAAAGTTCTTTTATATTTTTTAGGACTTTTTCTACACACATGGCAAAATCTGAATCTAAATTTATAGTTGCAGAGCGTTGCTAGTGTTACCATTTTCTTGGCAACTGCACCAACCCCCGTCGACAAATCCTTTACCATGAGATGAAATGCAAAAGGATTACCATCCTTTACCATGATTTTTTTAAATAGTCTCTTCTTTTCTCTCCTTGCTTTGTCTCTTTCCTTCTCTTGTTGTAGATATGCTTCATATTTAAAAGGGTTTTCTTTTATCTTTTTTCGATGATATTGTGATCTTTCTGTACTTTGTACAGGATCTTTCTGTACAAATTGTTAATATTTATCTCATGAAATTTCTAATCTTACATAAAGTTAATTATGTTAAATTTTGGTTAAATTCAAACTAACTATATACATTTTATGCTAACTTAATAAATATTTTAACAGTTTCTATTATTCTTACTTCTACTTTTTATTTAATCTGAATTAAAAGAGAAAAAAAAATCTTCCCCTAATATTGCTTTACTTATTTTAAAAAACTAAAAAAATATATATTAGATAAATACTATCAAATAACAAAATAAAAAAATATATATAAAAAACAAAACAAAATTAAAGAAAATTGATAAAATATTGTTTCGTAATTTTCTTTTTTTAATTTCTATAAAAATCTTAACTTTTAAATTAATTTTTTAATCATATATCACTAATAAAATTATTTTCTTGTAGTAAAGCAACAATGTTATCAATCCAAACTGAATAAATCAACTGCACACAGTGTCACATGCTCAGATGGTGCAATTTTTTATTTATTAACTGGAATTCACTCTATTAAATCAAAGGATATAGTTAAAGCTGTCAAGTACATGCTTTTCAGCATATCATTCTTATATAAATTTACATATAATTTGTTCAAATATACATTTGTATAATCAATTTTAAAAGACGTTGCGGGTGTGACTTTAATTAAATGTCACACCCGCAACAGAGACATGTCACGCCCGCAACGCTCAGTAATTATAATTAAAATATTAATTAATTTTTTTTGTGTCTGTAATTCAAAGTATATTAATAAACTATTTTTAAATATAAAGTTTCATAACTTTAAATCAAAAATATTTTTCTGTAGAGATATAAATGTAACTTTTTGTTGCGGGTGTGACACGATAATTAAGAGTAATTAAATATGCTTACCTTTTGTAATGAAGATTAGTGAACACTTCTCTGCAGACAAAAACTCTCAATAATAACTGTCAGATCCTATATATCCAAGTTTGGAGATTTTCAGAATGTTTGTTCAGTTGTACGAGACCATGAAATGTAAAGATTTTTGCCGCAGTCTATTTTACAAAGTCATAGTGTCACTTTATTAATTAAAATAAGTATGTTAACGAAAAAAATTTAATTCTTTTTTGATAAAATATGAAATAGTACACTCCTAGCAGTTAATGCAAAATTTCAATCATATTTAAAGAAATTTAAATTTTCATCCTCATGTCCATTTTTTTGTGGATTGGGCGATAACAATACTGTAATAAAACGGACGATTTTACGAGAATTGTACTGACAAACGGAACGCCACTTACTTAAAAAATGCACATTTTTACCGGAAAAGTTTCCTTAGATTCCATAAAATTTTATGTAAAAATGGAAAAAAACTGGAATTTACCGGAACACTTCCTTTAAAAAACAGTGAATTGTACTGGTGTCCCAATTCCAGCATAATCTCCGTAAAAACGTTCGTTTTTAACTATTAGGAAAATAGTTGTTGTTCTCGGTAGAGAATTAGGAAATCGGAAGCATATTTGAATCTTTTTATTGGTTTAATTACGAAACTTGTTTTATAAAATTCGTTTTCTGATTGGTCCAAGTTTAATGTCCTAAAATAAAATACTTTTGTTACCATGATGACAAAAAAGTAATAACAACTAAAAAATAATAATAATTTGAAAAAAAAGTTGTGATAAAGATTTAAAAAAAAAATAATTTTAAAATGCATTTTTTCTCCCGGAACGGTGTACAAATTAGAAATGTGCGATAATTGGAAGTATAAAAATTTGCAGTTCTGAAAATTGTAAAACTGAAATTTCATTTAAAATTTGTTTCTGATAGGAATATTAATGTTTAATCCATGCCATACATAATAATAGGCGTTCAGAAGTCAGTCTAGTTTTCTATCTATAAACTACTGTTATTTATCATTGGTCTAGGAATATTAATGTTTAATGCATGGTGCATGTAACATATCGTTATAATATATTCGTTATACTGATTCTAAAAATCATGTCTATTATTAGCATTAATTTAAATATAGAATTTATTTACAAGTCTTTAAAATCTTAGTCTTTAAAAATATCATTTACCAAATAGTCATAGCAATTTGTTAAATTACTTTTTTTTTATTATCTAGTTTTTTTTACAGTGAAGAACATATAATGTAAGCACTTTTAAGCAATTTTAAAATAATTTTGCACAGTTTAATATTTGCATTTATAAACAGATTTTAGCCATCATAAGTGAAATAAACCATTACAGGCTGCAAAAATATCATTTTGTTTCTGTTTTGTAGGATGTGATGTATACAAATTGGGAAAATAGATAAATTTTTGATTTAAAATACATACAATTCTATATGAGTATATAAATTTACTCATTTTTGAGTACTTATTTTTTTTCAGTTTATATTTCATAAAAATTGTAAAAATTAACAATGCATTTTCGACTCTGTTTTATTTTAAACTTCAAACGAACATAAAATTAAAATAACTGTATGACTAAAATTTTATTTCTAAAGCAATTGTTTGGAAAATGTACTAGGTTCTAAATTTAAAAAAAAATAATATAATGATATTTTTATTAATTTAATATTCTGTTTAAGGTTATATCATTACCGAACCTTCTTCCATATTACTGAAAACTTTTCATAAATTCAAAATTGAAAATTAATTTTGGAATACAAATAATCTGCATCAAATACTCTATATTTCTTTTTCTTTTATGACTAAACCAAGTTTTTTTAAATATACATTTTTCGGGAAATTTCAATCAAAAGAAAAAAATATAATTTGAAACAACTTTAAGATATGTTTCCAAGAAATGAATTTCCATTTGATTTTTTTAATTTATGTTCGTTTCTACTATATATATATATATATATATATATATGAAATAGGATTAAATAAAGTAACTATAGTTGTGAAACTACTGCAAAAAATAAAAAAAAAGGTAAAACACTAAAGAAACATTGTATATTTGAGCATCGTATGTAAATTTTCATTTATTAAATTATGTTTTTCTATAATCATATTTGCAATGTACTTTTACAGCATATATATGTATTAATAAATGCTAAAATTAAAAGAACGCGATAGGTTATAAATCTCAAATGAATTGTAGGATGTAAAATTAAACATGTAATACACTAAATAGTTATTTCTAAAAAATATATTTGAGATTATTCTAACTTTTAAAACAAGAAAGGAAACAAAAGATAAATAGATATTTTAACACATCTGTCAAAAATATTGAATACGCTTCGAAAATTCAACATAATAAAAATAATAACAATAATAATTTAACATAATAAATATTATCATGAAATAAATTACTGTTAAATACATTGCTTTGATACTTTGAAAATAAAAAATACTTTGAAAATAAACAGATTTTTTCCCGAGTCTTAATATATTTTTTAAAAAATCTTCATCAAATAACTTGGAAATCCATTTCCTTTTCCCTTTTTTTGTGTATGATAATTTCAGCATGTATTTCCAATTGGTTTAACACTAGAACGCCCGGATGGAGTCGATTCGACTCCAATCATGTAACTAAATTTCAATTCGAACCAGAAAAATTTTCTTGAAATAATTTAAATCTAATCCACGCAAATTTACGTTAAATAAATCAATTAAATAATTTTGAATAAAAATTCTGGTGAGAAATATTATTTTCAAACTTGAGTAGAATTTCCGGGCGTTCTAGTGTTAAACAAAATAACTGTTAATTTTGAAACTTCTGTAAAAATTTTTAAAAGAAAGAGTTTTAGTAATTTTAATCTATTTTTCTTCTGATAAATATGTATACTAACATAATATACCAAATGTATGCTTTATGCGTGTAAACATATGATAAATGTGTGTTAGTAAGATAAATTTAATAGTATTTCGAATTTAGAATGTATGAATAGAGTTTTTCAGCATATTATTCAAAATTTAATTTTATAAAATACATCGTTTTTTTACATCTTGGAAGAATATAAAATTGCGAAAAAAAACCTTCAAAATTGAAAAAAAAGACTATAATTTAAAGCTTCAAAATCTTAAAGCCTAATGGGAATACATTTTTAAAAATTAAAATTAAAATTAATATTAATATTTATATTCACATTTATTTATTTGTAAAAATGAAAATTATTACATTTTATGGCGATATTAAGTAGTTTTTTTTTAATTAAACTAAAACAAATAGTTACAAGTTTATTACATACGAATTACTGTCTAAATTAAAATAAAATTTAAAATACATAACTTTTGTAGCTTAATATCGTAGAAAATGTGTCTTTGGACATCGTTCATATTATGAGTTCTGAACAACATAACGGAAGCAAAATATATTTTTTTTAATTACGCAGTAGGTAATATACTAATGTCACTAATTTAATAACAATCTCTCGATGTTTTGTTTTGTATTTCATTTAATTACTGTAAGTTAATCACAAATGCATGGCCCGTACAAATAATTTAATGAAGTACCTATTATATATTTTTTCAATATCATTTATACCCAAATTATTCCTTGCGTTATTTATGTAAATACTTTTACTTGCACTTTTTTTCAGGACAATTCTGACCGAGCACTCATGTAAAGGTTACAAATCAATTTATTTTCATTTTAAATATTATTGTTCTTTGTAGATAACCCTTAGCTAAATTTAATATTTTATGATAGGTGGTTAGTAGAAGATTTTGAAATGTCTTAAAATAGAGGCAATGCTTTTGATTCTATTTCGATATTAAATTATCTAAATACACTTAATGAAATTTTAAAAATGTAAGAATGGACAGTCTTGAATTAAGACATACATATTGAATGATCAATTATATTTCATGAATAAGTAAATTACATAAATATATAAGAATAGACGAAAATCTTTATCTAAATCAATAAAATGTGATCAAAAGCAAATAAAGTAACATGGTTGTAAATAAAGTATTACAGTTAAACCTTGTTAAATTACTAAAATGCATGTAGTGAGTAAATGGACGTTATAGATATAAAAATACAAAATTAAACAAAAAAATATAGATACAAACATTGTATTTTTCTTGCTTTAAAAGAAAATATCTCATGCTAATTTCTGGTGTAAATATTAAAAAAAATGTAGAAATGTACTATTTTCAAAATTTACAAGAAAATAACTTAGGGAACATCACTATTTTAAAAAATATATTTGGTTTGTTCAATATTTAAAAATGCTTATATCTTTCCCTTTTTTTATATTTTAAACGAACATGTATTAATATAAATCTCTACCAGTAGCTATATGACAGTCTAGAAAATACTTGAATTCGAATTGAAAATTGCGGATGCTATAAACATATTCCTAGCTTGTAAAGTTTGAAATGATTATAAAATTCCTAACAGAAAAAGGAAAATAGTACTTATAATGAGTTTTATGCTGAGAAAAATAACTTATGAAATGTTTAAAGTGAAAAAAGTTTTTTTTTTTAATTTACGGAAGAAAATCTTGTATTATAATACTTAATTTGAGTAGCTAAAATGAAAGTCTGAAAACTCCATTATTACATTAAACACATATCTTTAACATATGAAAATATATAGCAAAATTTCCCAATTTTCTTTCACTGACATTCTGTTATCATTTCTTTAAATACTGTATGGGCTTTAAATGATACGCATTTAAAGAATATTCACAAAATATGAGACTAATGTGTGTTTTATGTAGTGAATATTTTTAGGAATATATTGTTGGTTCTTTTGTAATTATTGATAAAATAATTTAGAGCTAATATTTCAGATTTAGTCGAAGAAACAATTTTAATTACATATTTCTTACTTAAATAATACCTTATGAAAAGTGTCATAAAAAAGAAAAATATTGCCTTGCTATTTCTACTACATTCTTACATTGTATGTAAATATGTTTGGTACCGATTGATTTGTAATTCCCTTTCTTGTCTACATATAGAAATTATGATAAACTCAACTACTTTCTATAATCACAACAATAATCGTACTCTTCATTACATTTACCTGCAAAAAGTCAACGGAAATTGATTCTATCTTTTCGATTGGGATGTATGCAGCTTAAAAGTTGGAAGCTCCTATTTTTACACTCGGTATACCAATCATATTTTTATACAATTATTTCAAATGCAGATAGTAGTGGAGTACATTTCTTTTTATACAGTTTTTAAAACAATCCTAAAATAAGAAATATAGTGTTAAAATTCTCTTATAATAAGACTAAATTTCCAAATCTGCATGTGTTTTACCGACTCATTTGTTTATTGTATTCATTTCGTTACCAGTATATTTTTGTAATGTTAGGGAATTAAATGATATAAATAAACGAATTAACTGAAAACCAAGTTAAATACATATGCTAAATAGTTTCAAATAAAAATTCTTGTTTGCAGTTTTGAAAATGAAGCTTATCATACTTGTGGAAGATTAACAATGTGAAAACATAAATTAGTATCTTATTAATCTTTGCAAAAATGATTGCCATGCAGGAATTTTTTTTCTTTCTCTTTCTTGAGAATGATTAGAAAATCATTCGAGAAAAATGTGTAATTTTACATTGAAGCTTCTAGAAAGAGTTTTCAGAAAAATCTTGCAAATCATACACTGTTAACCTTTTTGCGACGGTGCGCGGCGTGCGCTTTCAGATGTGAGCATTTGAGGGCGGAGCGGGAAAATTCAATTTCACTTTCGGGGCCGAAGGATTTTGCGCAGCTAAGCCTAACACTTGTAAAATGCTCTTTGATAAATTATTAAAAAACCGTTTTTCCATGGAATCATTTGAAATGCACATACATGAAAGAGGTTGATATTATACATATTCATGCAAAAAATTGAAGTATTTTCTCCAGTATTTTAGTATAAAAATGATTTTTTAAATACACATAATGCATATTTTCACCATATTTTCATGTTAATAAACAATATAATATGATTACAAAAGACTTGCGTGCCTCTACCATAGCAATATGTGAAACATTTTACTTAAGTTTTACTAAAGTTTTTTTTTTAATTTTGTTAAAAAAAAATAATAAGTTTGTTTCTCGAAATAATTTTTAACACACTCTTTAAACAAAATAAGTGTTTTTCAAAGCTGATTTATTCACAAACAAATATAATTAAATAAACTTTCAAGCAGCTTGTGCATGCTACTTTTAAATATTAATTATACAGATATACATAAAAATAGTTTGAAAAGGTTTAATTTAATTTTAAATACTTTTGAAATTTCAAAAATTTTATTTAAATATAAAATCAATCATAAAATACATTTTAAATAAAAAAGTATCTAATTATACTAAGTAAAATTGAATTATATTTTAAAATATATATTTCTAAAATATTATTGAATGTTAAAAATATTTTTGAAAAAAAAATTGTAATATATAAAAAAAGAAATATCAAATAAAGGGTACTTGATAATGATGAGTAAACTTCAAGAATTTAAAATACTTTCATCAAAGCAATCAAAATCTATTTATTTACATCTTACGTATAAAAAAAATAAAAACATAAAAATATGGAATAAAATGTATTGAATAATAACTAGTAATAAATAATGAAACTGAATAATAATTTCAAAAAAGCTGACTAGAAATACAATTGATTTTACAAGTTTTTTTGAAAATGGAAAAAATAAAAAAATAAATATGTATGGATACTTAAATATATCGAATAAATGTATTCAATTATTTTTGGAAATAACTCACTATTAATTTGAAATGTGCAGTTATTTATTAAAATAGTAAGAGTTAAATTATTATGTTACAATCACTAACTCTAAAAAATACTACTTTAAGAAGACTAAACATTTTTCAAAATCATTTTTATTTCATTCTTTGTCAAACATCTACGTTTTTTGACATTTTAATCAGTTTGGGAAATATGATACGTTCATATAGATCTAATTTATTTGAAAATAAATTAATTTTTAAACAATAAAGAGAAAATATCTGAAAAAAAAATTACAACTAAAATAAAACACAGCAATAATTTTTCAACTTTGCTTCGCTAAAATTATTCTAAGTATTTAAGAAAACATAATCCCACAATCGGTAATTAATTTCTTTCTTTTTTCCAGAGAAAATTAATTTGTCGCAACAAAATAAAAGTATTAATTGGATCCATCCTTTGATTTTAAAACAACAGAGCTCAAATCTCTGTAACTACAGTGATTTACACAGTAATAACAGAAAAAAAACTGTAGAAGTTATTTATCCTTTGACCTACAACTCATTTTAAATCATCCAGATAAAAGTAGAAAAACTATATAGAAACCGCATTAATTAGAAGTGTTTAGTGACAGGCGTAAGCATATATCATGAAACATCATGTTTATACTTTACAGCTCATTCACTTGCCCCCTCCCTTCTAAGTATTTTTGAGAACTTTGCGATAAATAATAATAATAATAATAATAAAGTTCCACCACACATGTAAAAGATTAATGTTTGAAAAGAGAATGCGTTTATAAAACTTCATTCAAAAACATAAAAAGATAAAGTAATCACATTTTCTTTTCACTGCAGTAATATTCTGAAAAAATAAATAACTTGGATGAAAAAATATATAAATACTGATTCCATCTGCTTTCTATGCTAGAATGAAATGTGTTCTTCTCTAATATAAACCAAATTCGATTACACTAAATATTTTATACGTTATTTTCTTTATAATAAATCGTTCCAGACTGATGGCATGAATATTAGTCTCTCGTGATCTGAGTGCCAACAACACTGTCGCGTATATCGGTTGCCCGGGATGTGAGTGCTAACGGTGCCGGCACGAAAACCGGTTGCTCGTCCCGAAGGGGTTAATTTTTTACCTTTGCAAAACAAACTGCAATGTGGGTAGTTGCAACCTGCGTGGGTAGTTGCAAACTGCAATGTGGGTAGTACTATATACACTGGTGTCCAAAAGTTAAGCATAATTGGTAGTTAAGTAAGTAATGAAAGAAATATAAATCGAAATGTGGTGAAACTCCATGTGTGTAAGCAAAATAGTACACGTCATATATTTCCGCGAAGAGTTTTCCTTGAAATCGAACAGGGAACCGTCAACAAATTGAAAAAGAACAAAGATCTTTTGGATAACCCTGTCAGAACTAATGTAGCAAAAGCGTTCAAACTGCACATTATGATTAAGTGGCTTATTGTAATGTACTGTGTTTATTTTTATAAGGATAGCATGTATACTCGTAGAAAAATTAAGATTTAAAAAAAACAGTCCTAAGTTTTTTGCTTATAATTTGCAGAGTTCTTAATATAAAAAAATGTTATTTTCTGAAAATATGACAAACATCATTGTACACAATACCCTGTCATCAGAATTTTAAAATAATAAAAATTGTATGAAAAATGAGTAGGTTTTTAAATAATTTTTCATTGTGCATGCGTCAACGATATTAAAACTTCATTTGCATATTATGTTAGTTAAATATTTAGAGCAACGTTTGTGAATGTCTGAAAAACATAGCTTAAAAATTCTGAAAATTATCGTTGATAGAATGAGATCAAAATCCTTTGTTCCCTAAATGAAGCAAAAAGATGAGGGGCTGTATCCATATTCCATTGTTTAGTGCCTACACAATATTGAACGTACAACTAATATTTGGATAAAACCCCTAATTTTTTTGCTTCCTTTTAGGAATACGGATTTTGAATTGATTCTATAAACCATAGGTTCCCAACCTTTTATGGACCACCGCCCCCCTTAGAAGAAATACAATTTTCCAACGCCCCCCCCCCCCTATTCCATAATAGTTAATTATACCAATTAAAATATTGTTGCATATTATCTAAACCTTTTTTGTCTATTTATAAACTTTCTGAGTGGGTTGCTCATATCTTCCCATTTCCAAAAAATAACTTTAATTTGTATTAGAGACAAAAATATTTTAAACAGAATTGTATTTCAAGATGTATATAAAATAAAGGGGCATGGAATGTACTTTAGAAACAAACTGTGAAAGAACATTTTGATTAAGATTATTTTTATAAACAATTTAATGAAAATGCAGGAAATCCCTCAAGACGCTTGGATTGTTAAGAAGCACAAAGTAAAAATTAGAATAAAAATGATTATCAAACGTAATGAAAATTCTTTCAGTAAAAATTTTAAAAATAAACGCAAAATAAAATTAAATAAACTTTATAAAAAGGTGCATTTAATACGTTAAAGAAGTCGCATATCTAAAAGATGTTATTACATATAAAAGCACAGTTTTAAAAACTGAAAATTTCAAATATTATACCCGAGAGTTTTCGATTAGAACTTCATCATCCTCAGGGCAGCTTTGTTTATGTACTGAAACGTCTTTTCGTGCTCTAATGTAACTCGAGTGTAAACAAACCTCACCTAGAATTATCAAGTTTTGATTAAAAACATTCGGCGTACGAAAAATTGTGCCTGTATATGCAACATCTTTTAGATTTGTGACATCAACGTATTAAATGTTTCACAAATAATAATGTGATTTAACAGAAAATCAATAAGGAATTTATAAAAATAATGACATAAACATAAAATAGATAAGAAATAAAAAATATTAATGAGATGGTTGAGGTTGATGGAATTTTGACAATTTGTTAATGTCGGGTTCCAATTTTGCTAACAGCAGTCGTAAATCGCCACGCTCAGTGACGTGCAGTATATTTCTTTTCTTAGCCAATAAATTAGATATTGCACTGAACACTCGCTCGCCAAATAAGATGACGAAAAAAAATCTAAAGAAATTATAATTTTGCCCACAACTCAGGGTAGAGAGCTGGTATAAACTTCTCAAGCCAAACCTCTCGGTCTTGACTTCCAAATTTTACTTTTAGTTCTTCATTAGTTGTGAGGACTATGAGTTCTTCTAAATTTGATGATTCTGCTTTATAAGCATTTGCCGAAGGTTGTAAAACCCAACTCGGCTATATTCATGTTTAAAATCTCAGTAAAAAATTCGCTCAATAAAACTTCTCAATAAAATAATCGCTAATATAATCGCTCAATAAAATCAGTATGAAGAGCATTCAAATGTCGGCAGCAGTAAATCTTCCTGATTTGCAGAGACCGCTGCCAATGTAGAAAAATCTCTGTATTAACCTCTATCTGAATTTCACTTGAACATAAGAAGTTTTATCACAAAAGAAGCTATGACCTTTTTTGTTTTAACCCCCTGACTGCCCAGCCAAAGGGTAATATTGTAATGTTGTTTTCTCTACAATTTAATATTAAAAAAAAAAGGTGTTTTTTCCAACCTGATACAAATTACAATTTTAACTATATGTGTATAATCTTTAAAAGTATTAATCCTAACTTAATTTTTCAAAACTGGGTTTTATTTGTAGAATTATATTAATTTAAATATTGCTTATGTTGCAGTGAAACCTGCAGCTTAGTGTGTGAAAAAATACGGTCGCGGCAGTCAGGAGGTTAATTAAATGTAATTCCTCACCTTGAAATTATAAATTGATATCATTGAATATTTTAAACAGGTCTGTCAAATAAGCAATGTTATTTTTTTAATGTTATCAGGTTTTCGCGCAATTTTTCATCTCTATTTTCAAGAAAGTCCAGTATTGAGTCAAATACATAAAAAAAAATGATTCAGACAAATACCTTTAATGAGCCAACGAGCTTCTGTGTGCCAGCGTAAGCGATTGTAATCTTCATCATTTTCACTATTGAGTTGACCAAATAATCTTATGCAAAGAATTGCTTCGAATCTTATTCACTGCTGTAATAACGTAATAAATAGATATATGCAGACATTCATTCAGTTTTTTGGCAACTAAATGTTGACAATGAATAACACAATGTACAGCAAAGTAACTCAATGTCCATTTGGTAAAACTTCTTTCAAATGCGCTATGAAACCCTTATGACGCCCCGTCATTTCTGGAGCACCACACGTTGCTCTAACAAAATATTATGAACAGCAATTTCTTTCTATTGATGAAACATGTTCATGCTGTTAAATATATGTCATTTCCCCCTTTTTTACAATTTCCAAATTTTTAGCAAATAATAAATCTTGACAATTTTTTTCCTTTTAAATATCGGACATATTATAAGAGTAGTACTTCGTTATTTGGTAGTGTAGATTCATCAAGTTGAATGGAAAATTTGCAAGTTTTTAAGTAATTGCATAATGATATTTCAACATTTTTGGCCATTTCATCCATTCTTTTTTTTACCCAATTATTACTCAGAGGAATTTTTTTAATGATATATGACTGTGTTTTGTAATGAAGAATAGTTATTATTACCAATTTGAATGCCGGCAAGATTAATTCCTCGTCAATTGTGTATGGTTTTCTTGCTTTTGCAATTAACAATGCAATATTATATGAAGCTCGTAGTTCGTGATCTTCTTGTTCAGAAGACAACTCAAAATATATTGATACAATTCGTTGTTTTAAATATCTCTTTTCCAGGCCTTGGAAATAAGATAAATCCTTGCCCTTTTTATCGACATGCATTTTATTCGAATGCTCTTGTAATCTAGAAGACTTCATAGCTTCATTTGAAAAACTTTTTGGCAAATTAAACACACCGGTAATGATTGGTTTGTTGGAGAATGTGTAAAACCATATTTCAAATATTCAATACTATACTGCTGGCATTTCTTCTTTGATTCAGACATTTTGAAATACGAAATTTGCCACAGTTTAAGTTTAAATAGATGAACTTTGCAACATATTTATAGATAAGTATAAAAAAATAAAGGCTATTATGTCTTTTATAGCTTTCACCCAGAATAAACGAATTTCTTGAGTAGGTTCAAACTGTAGTTTCATTCCGAAATCTCTATCCAGGCAAAGTCGACATATTCTTACTTTTTTCGAAATATCGGTTTTTAAAAGATAATTCTAGCTATTAAACTTTTTATGAACTTAATGTAGCAAATTCTGCATTAGTGATATTGATAAGATTTTGATCAATGCGTTTGTATTGTTTTCTAAATTACAATGTTAAATTACATTTTTATTTAATTAAATGCGACAAAATGTTCGTCGCTGCGAGAATAAAGAAATACAGCTAGCAGAGCATAATCTTTCGCGATCCTAATATAGCATCCAAGTGATTACAAGAGGGAGCAAAGCATATCATTGTTTCGAATGGAAAATTCTCCTACAAACTGTGACCGAAAATCACAGCTCTAGCCTCGTTTTCATAGATTTTCATGTAAAGCTATATTTAAGATTTTTATCTTGTGCCCGGGCAACACAGGGCAGACGGGGCAACTAGTTTCATTATATTGATTTCTTAAAATAGGTAGGTACGTCATGACCGCCCCCCTTGACTGTCTCAACGCCCCCCATTTTCTTGTAGATCCGTCACCGCCCCCCTGGAAGGCTCCAGCGCCCACTGGGGGGCGGTACCGCCCCCGTTGGGAACCTATGCTATAAACGAACATTTTCAGAATTTTCAAACTATATATTTGAAACTTTTACAGAAGTTGCCTTATACATCTAGCTAACACAATATGCAAATGAAATTTTGATATCGTTGCAATGCGCAATGAAAAATTATTTACTAAACCTACTCATTTTTCATACAATTTTTATTATTTCTAAATTCTGATGACAGGGTATTGTGTACAATGATGTTTGTCATACTTTCAGAAAAGAACATTATTTTATATTAAGAACTCTGCAAATTACACGCAAAAAACTTAGGACTTATTTTATAAAAACCTTAATTTCTCTACGAGTATACATGCTATCCGTGTAAAAATAAACACAGTACATTACAATAAGCCACTTAATCATAATGTGCAGTTTGAACGCTTTTGCTACATTAGTTTTGAGAGGGTTATCCAAAAGATCTTCGTTCTTTTTCAATTTGGACGGTCCCCTGTTCGATTTCGGGGAAAACTCTTCGCGGAAATATATGACGTGTACTATTTTGCTTACACACATGGAGTTTCACCACATTTCGATTTATATTTCTTTCATTACTTACTTAACTACCAATTATGCTTAACTTTTGGACACCAGTGTATATAGGTGATTCTCAAAATAGGGGACAATTGATGTCTTTCGGGATACAAAAAAAAAAAAAAAAAAAAAAAAAAATTGAGAGGTTTTCTGTCATGTTTTTATATTTTGATATGTCTTTCTTAATATTGAGAAACACCGAAAACTGGCGATAAATAAATATCAATAAATAAAAACTTTGTTAAATCACCATAAAAAGATAAATTAAACAGGACACGTTTCGAGCTGCAAAATTACTGCTCGTCATCAGCTGATCCAAACACGTGTCACAACGGACAGAGTGGAAATAACCATAACCACAGAGTGGTAACCACAGAGTGGAAATAACAGTATCATAAAATACTGTAAAAGACGAATGACACGATTTGTCAATTCAGTACTATTTTCTTATAACAAAATTGCACTGAACCTAATCACGGAAATAGAGTATCTTATCCGTCAAATAAAAATGACAGAAATTGGCGTATAAGCTATTTCTCCCATAACCAGACAGTTTTATTCGCAAAGTGTTGTACCGATGATTATATGTACTCTGTCACTAGCTTTATTATCTGATAATAGTTTTTACGTTGGCTTCCAATACCACACAGTGACGAGATTTATTACAATGTATTTACATAAAACATAAGAAAACTAACATACTTTGAAAATATAAACTTTCCACTCTGTCCGTGGTGACACGTGTTTGCATCAGCTGATGACGAGCAGTAATTTTGCAGCTCGAAACGCGTCCTGTTTAATTTATCTTTTTATGGTGATTTAACAAAGTTTTTATTTATTGATATTTCTTAATATTATTCATTATTTGCACTCAAGAATTACTCACTTTTTAGTTAAAACACCTTAAAATAACAGAATAAAGATTCAAAATGTCATTAGCATGGATGTCCACAGCAGCTGTGCCTTGTGTACTAGCATTTTTCAAGAGTTAATATCATGTTTATAAAATAAACAAATGTTATTCTTTCTTTATATTAATCAAGGAGAGGATTTATCCAATAAATTTCTTTTTCAAACTAAAATTATAGTACATAAAAAAAAGAAGTTTGTCCTCCATATTCGATTTTCAAAACAAGGTCGTACTATAACAGCTGGTTATAAATCAAACTTTCATTTTCACATATGACAGTAATTTGAAAATATAAAGTTTCTCCATGGCAACAAGTAGCCATTTTATCCCAGCCAGAAAATAGAAGCATGTATTGTATTTTAAGAATAGAAGTTGAATATTAGAGGCGTACATCAATTGTATGTCATTAGAATGGATAATAATTTTCATGTTTATTTTATAGTTAAATTTTTTATCTTATTTATTTGCATAGAACTTTTGTGTTTTAAAAAGCCACAGAAAGGACAATTGCATTGCGTTTATATTATGGCTCATAATCTTATTTAAATTAAAAATTGTCATTAGCATGGACAGATAGATATCAGTGTCATTAGCATGGTTTTTCTGTCCATGCTAAAGACTCCTATGTACATAAATGTAACCAGTGCTTATATTGTATCCTTTATAAAGTTTAATTTTACGTATAAATTTAGGTATTACATTTATTATCCCTAAAATATGCATTAAATCTGTAGGAAAATCACTAAGACAGCTTCTTACATTGTTAGTGTCAGAATGTTGCTCATGTAACAAAGTTTGCTCTTTGTGAATGTTTTTATTCTCCTTATATGTATATATGCAAAAATGGAAACCATTTGCTGAACAGGAAGGCTAATAAATATAGAAAAAAAATATTTAAACAGGAAGAAAATAAAAATTTCATAATATATTTATTCCATGTAATTTGTTTTGTCATTAGCATGGCTCAAAAAATACTAATTATTTTTTTAAGTTAATTTTTAAATACTTAGCTCTGCTGACTACATAGAAAGTATATCTAATGCTATATTAACAACACCTATTTTTTTCAGAAATTTTGCTAACAGTAATTTTTTTAAGATTTCATTTTTGAAATAGTCCCCTATTTTGAGAATCACCCATATATGTATGCATTTATTCTTTTTCTCATTTGAAATGTTTTAGAGAAAAAAACAGTAAAGACGGATTAATTTTGAATTGAAGCTTCTAGAAATAGTTTCTGTAAAACATTCATAGATTATAATTCATAAATTATTATTTTTAAAATTTTTTAATTTATTATTATTATTATTATTATTATTATTATTATTATTATTATTATTATTATTATTATTATTATTATTATTATTATTATTATTATTATTTGAGCGTGATTAGAAATTTAGTGTAAATCACTCATAGGTTATAGTTCATATTTCTTTTGACATTTATTTAATAGTAAATGCACATTTTCGATTTTCAAAGAGTCGTTTCTTCTTCTTTTTTTGTACAGTATCATAAAATACTGTAAAAGACGAATGACACGATTTGTCAATTTAGTACTATTTTCTTATAACAAAATTGCACTGAACCTAATCACGGAAATAGAGTATCTTATCCGTCAAATAAAAATGACAGAAATTGGCGTATAAGCTATTTCTCCCATAACCAGACAGTTTTATTCGCAAAGTGTTGTACCGATGATTATAGGTACTCTGTCACTAGCTTTATTATCTGATAATAGTTTTTACGTTGGCTTCCAATACCACACAGTGACGAGATTTATTACAATGTATTTACATAAAACATAAGAAAACTAACATACTTTGAAAATATAAAATTTCCGAGTATGAAATTGAATTATGAATTATGAAATTTAACTAAATTTCAGACGAAGTGTTCCCAGTACACAAGTTTTTATTCCAAGGCATACTTTAAACACATGCTGTGGCGTGTAACAACAAGGGAGCTAAAACTCCTTTAAAGGATCTTCAGGAAAAGAAATATTTTTTTTATCCCTCTACGGCTGTAACAAAGGCAATTGATCACTTCATCAGGAACCATTTTTTCCCAATACATGAATCTTGATAGGTATTGTAACACGTATATTTCGTACGAGATGATGAAATCTATTTACATACAGCAGTAATAGTTTCATGTCATTCTGCTATTAGACAATATTGTACATTTTTTTCTCTCATCAGTTTTCAACATTTATTTCATATCAACTAAAATCATCAATGTTAAAAAGCAATACATTTTTAACTCAATAAGTTATTATTTCTTATAATGAAAGGCAAACATATGTGACAGAATTCTTGAATTAGGTTACTATGCGTTTGCCATAGTTGATGGTATACTAGTGTGACAATACGAAACAAAAACTATAATGTGAAAACACATGACATCGTAAAGTAAAAAAAGAAAAAAAAATATTTCATATGAAAAGCTATAAAACAGATTTTTAAGAGAAAATTTATATGTCTCACTTATTGTATCTAAATATATTGCTAAATATTATGTAGCCTACGTTGCTTCAAGTTTTGTAATTGCGTTATTTTCCTTTCAAGCTACTAAGATTTTATTCGTTAAATAATGCAGTTTGAGAACGTAGTAATAATAGAAAATTGACTCTCCATAAACAAAATTCTATATAATATATATATATATATATATATATATATATATATATATATATATATACAATTTTATTAAAACCATTCAATTAATTTTTAAAAAATGAAGAAACAAATAAACAGTTTTTTACAGACCAATGCGCAAAATGCTACAAAAAGAAATGTAAAAAATGTATATAACAAAACCAAAAGAAATTCCATATCCCCAAAATACATGGAAGTCTTCATCAGGGAGGCCCCTCCATGTAGGGGTAAATAAAGAGAAGTTTCTGAAAGGATGTAGGCTCATAAGCTAAATTACATCCTTAGCCCCCAACTTCTCAGATTTCAGAAATCAAACACAAACCTTCAAAAATATTATAAATATATACAAAAATTTTTTAAAAATACCAAAGGACAAGACCAAAAATTACACAAACAAAAAAGGAAAATTACCTACAAAACTAAATAAAATAAAATCTATAAGTGAAGAAACTCTTGAAAATTTTGTTTTGTGTTTTAGAGATAAGATTTTTGATTCTATTAAATTTAAGAATATTCTGAAAGATTGTAATAGCCTTTTCCCTCTTAAAAATAGCTTTAAAATTAGAATTACTTATAGTTATGATGGGACATTAAAAAATCTTATTTGTAACTATAATGATTATAGTAAGAATCTTGATTTAATTAAAGGGGATGATTGTTACTGTGATTTAGACTGCTATAAAGATTATATTAATCCAGATTTTGGACATATTGTTTCAGGAGATTTAAATATTGTAAAAGATGTTCAGTTAAGGAATATTATGAGTTTGGGTTCTGGATTTAGATTAAACTTTAATTATAGTAATCTTAAAATTATAGAATTTATGGAAAAGGATTTGGATGCCTTTATTTTAAAAGTTTCATATAAATATAGTTGGCCTTTTGAGGATTTTAGAGAATGGAAATTAAAGTTTATGGTATTATTTAAAAAAGATTTTTTGTTTTTTAGAGACTATTATAATAAGGGTTGTTCTAAAAAATTTCATTATAATTTCGATTTAAAAACCAGTATAGCTAAATTAAAAGAACAGTTTATTATTGCTACTGTTGATAAAGCAAGTAGTACCTTTGCCTTAATTTGTAAAGTTTTCTATAGGAATCTTCTTTTGAAGGAATATACCTGTAATGAATCTTATAAAACGTTAACTGAAAACCCCTCTAAAATAAAAAAACGTATTTTGGATTTTGATAAAAAATTTGGAATTAGTAGGAATTACTTTGTATTTCCTTACCTTTTTGCGACTGTTAAATTTCATAAGAAACCAGTAAAATTTCGCTTCGTTACCTGTGGTACTAATAGTTATAATTGTAAAGCGGGTAAAATTTTGTTTGGTTTGCTGAATTTAATTTTAAAGGAAATAGAAACTTTTGATTGCAATACAATCATTGGCAATAACCTTAAAGATTTAGATTTTTTGAATGATAACTCATGGAAAATTACTTCTATAAACACTTTTGACTTTGAGAATCTGTTTGGCAGCATTCCTCACAATTTGATTGTGGGGGTATTTGAAAATATTTATGTTGAATTTGAATATGTTTTAAAAGTAGATAAGAAGTTTTGGATTGATTTAATTAAGTTTTGCCTATTTGAAAATGTTTTATTTAATGGAATTAATTATTTTAAACAAAATAAGGGGGTGCCAATGGGAACAAGTTTTTCAAGTGCGTTCTCTAATCTATTTTTATATTTTTACGAAAAAAATTTCAATAATATTTCCTTCTTTAGATATGTAGACGATCTTATAGTATTTAACTGCAATAATTTTGAGGAAATAAGCCTTAACATTTACCCTAAAGAGCTCGTCCTGAACCGAACCGATGATGATGAACAAATTACTTTCTTAGATCTTAAAATTAAGAAAAACAAGGAAAAATGGTTGATTGGACTTTATGATAAAAGGAAAGATTTTAATTTTGAAGTTAATAGCCTCACTTACTGGTTTTCATGTATTAGCAATAAAGTTTTAAAAAATATTATGTATTCACAAGTTAATAGGATCCGCAGGATTTGCAATAACAAAACAGATCTAGAATTGGCTATGAGTGGTTTAAAAAAGATTTTAATGGTTAACTGTTATCCATCTTATATGTTAACTGAATGTTTCTGAGTCTCAGTGTTTCTTTACTTACGGATGTTTGATTTCAATTTAGGGCGAGATTGAAGCGCTAGTGAATGGCCCCACTAGCTGAAAAGGGTTTTGTATTCCTGGGGGTTTGTATTTTACAATTTTATTTTTTATATTTAGTTTTGTAGGTAATTTTCCTTTTTTGTTTGTGTAATTTTTGGTCTTGTCCTTTGGTATTTTTAAAAATTTTTTGTATATATTTATAATATTTTTGAAGGTTTGAGTTTGATTTCTGAAATCTGAGAAGTTGGGGGCTAAGGATGTAATTTAGCTTATGAGCCTACATCCTTTCAGAAACTTCTCTTTATTTACCCCTACATGGAGGGGCCTCCCTGATGAAGACTTCCATGTATTTTGGGGATATGGAATTTCTTTTGGTTTTGTTATATATATATATATATATATATATATATATATATAACAATATTCCGTACTTAGTTCATATTCTTAAATTAAAATCGTGTTTCTAGATCTATTCTATTAATCTTTATGGAGACGATATAAAAGACGATACTTAATTCACCTTAAAAAACATTTATTCCAATATGCTTAAATTAAAAAGGTGGCTCTAAATTAAGAACATTCTTAATTAAACTTTATTTCTTAATATTCTAAATAAAACTCATTTTCCCCCTGCTTTTATCAACCCGTTTATAAAAAAGTCTTTTTAAATTTATTCCAAAACCAAACCTTGGAAAATATCATTCTTTTTATTTATTTTTATTTTTCCTTTGTCTTTGATATTATTTTGTATCAATAAGTTCATTTATTTTCTTTTTGTTTTAAAATTAATCGTCTGTAATTGAATATCGTCTACAGAATATTAATTCTGAATTCGATTATAAATTAGTTAAATAATAATCTTTTAAAATAAAAATTATCGCTGAAAGATTCGATAATGATATGTTTAATCTCGATGATGAACATGAATTCTGTTTACATGAGAAAATCATGGTTAAGGATTAGAGAATTTTCTAGAAGTTTGTTTTTAGATTTAAAAAGGAACCCGAGAGATGAAGATAGATATTCTTTGCTTTTTATTCGATGAACCCGTTAAAGACGGCTTTCAGTAGTAATCATGAAATATTCTTTTCGATGATTCGGTTCAAGGCGGCTTGCAAAGGGAGCATTTCCCTCTCTATATAACTACAGTTTAATAAAATAAGTTGCAGCGACCGATGTGTAATTTCATGAATCTTCTACATTTATTTTTTCCCTAGCTTGTCACGACTCTGTGTTTAAAAAAATGGAACCAGTGAAGATATTTCGAGTTTCTCCTTAAAATGTCACATATATATTATTCGTTATAAAAATAGTTTTTAGATTCCACAGATAACTGATACTTTTAGAATTTCTCATTATTAGAAAATGGTCATGTTAATCATCCAGAAAAAAAATATAATTACATTTTCTACTGCACTATAATTTTGTTCCAGGTGGAGCATGCTTCCTTTAATTATTTAAGATTGATGATTATATTTTCATTTCCGCCACTTATAATATGTATGTTAACAATAATAGACATAGACCCATAATATTATGAAAAACAAATAATGAACAAAAACATCTATTTGTGATAAGCCATCAAATATATTCATATCTTGTCATACTCATAATATACTCATATACTCATAACGTGTTTTTATTCTGTATAAATCATGTGGTTTATGCTTGTTTCAAGTAATATACACGATTTTCGTTAAAAATAATAACAAACTATATAAGAATTACTTGGTTTGGGTTTTAGTAAAAAATATTGTTATCGTTATATATTTTATTATATGTACATCATACAAAGGTTTTTGACGCGCAGAGTTATTTATATCAAATATACAATTATTTATATTATTTATTTTACTATTAGAATAAATATTCATAGGAATGTGTCATTAAATTACATTCTTAAAAATATATGTAAACTGAATATTTTCAAATGCATTATACATAAGTCCTTATAGATAGATTTCCCAAAGCATTACTGATGTATTCCCTGTCATAAACCTTGACATTTATCTACAAACTCAAGAAAATAAAGCATAGTATATCTTTTTTGCATATTTTACAGTTTTTCCTTCTTAAAAAATAAGTTTTTAAATTCGAAATCGTAGAGAATCAACGTATCTAGATGACAATCTTGTATCTTGTCAGTGCATAAAATTTTTAAGACTGTAACAAAGTCTTTGTAGTGATTTTAAATTAGGTTACATTCAAAAATAGCTATTTTCAACAATGTATACTTTATCATATATTCATGTTACATTTTGTGAGTTCTTTTTAAGGGAAACTTTAGCTACGTTTCCTAAATTTTGTTGTTAGATTTTGATAAAAGGTGCGCTGTTGTTCGTATATTTTACCATTAATATTTATTAAATAAATTTCAGATGTGTTGAAAGAAACTTTTCTTCATATTGCAAATATAATCTGCATGATCAAACTTTTGAATGTAGTATGGAGATATAAGAAATGCAAACAAGATTTTTTTTAAATGTATATTTATGTGTTAATGTTAAAAAGGTTAAACGGATATTAAAAAACTTAGAAATATATACAAATCAGCAATTTCGATCCTTTTTTGAGGATGTTATCAGAATCTTTATTAAAAAAATCACTTTTAAATGTTTTTAGATTTTACAATTTCTGATAAGTCTTAAGATTTCAATGGAGCTTATTTTTAATTTTTTTTGTATTCTATTTGTACACGCAACGATAATTTTTGCATTTTCAAAATGGAACCAGTATTATTATTCATATGAAATCTAAACACAGCTGTAGATAATTTATAAAGTTTGCTTTCACTGGATGTTCTTTAGGCTTTTATCCAAATTTTCTTTTTGTATAGCCAGAGCTAATAAAAATATACGGGCCAGTGGACGCACTCTCACCACTAAATTTTTATAGTCTTGTTAGCTTATTTCTACATTGTTTTCTGTGTAGCTTTAAAAAAACATTTTGACGGAGTTTTAGAGAGAAATAACGGACCCAATTTAGTGGTGACAGACTGCTTGCTGGCGGTATAGGTGCAGACAGGGTTCACGCTGGCTTTTGAACAACTTAATGGATTTGACGAATAGGAAATAACAAACAGTTTCTAAATAAGAAAAAAAAAGTTAGCAAAATAGTTTCGGTGTGGAACACTGAAAAATCAACCTTTAAATCCTTTTTTTTCAATGTGTTCTAAAATAACATATTTTTTTGTGATTGCTTAGTAAATAGAATTTCTACTACACTTTACAAAAACGATTAAAAATAAGTACTTTCTAAATGTCTCCTAAATCTGTAAATATTTCAACCATTCTTTTAACGGTAAATTGCTAGGAGATTTCGACTATAACCGATAGAGAAAATTGATGATTGGTCAATAATATTTAGCCTATAATTAATAAAAGTGAGGTAGATGTCAAATTCAATGGGACATTTTAGCGAGACTTTCTTCAATTTGGACATTGATGTGAGTAATTTTCTTTCTGATTTTACCGATGCATAGATAGTGATAAATAACTAGGACTTCACTCAGAGGAATTAGTTTGACCGTTATTTCTGAGAATATAGGTTTAATAACTTGCGATAAATAAAGAAAATGAGATCCTACCTTTAATAGGCCATATACTGCGATAAACTGATATGATGAAAATAAGCAAATTAAATCAAAAGATTACAAAATTTTATATATAAAATCGTATGCACTGTTAAGGGGTAATATAAAGAGAAAGCAAACCACGCATTGATAAAAAATTGGAAGTATGCAATACGTTAAAAGTAATACAGAAAATAAAGCATTAAATCATTTTAGTTTCAAAGTTTAACTATTTGAAAGGATGTCAAGAGAAAACAGAGACACTCCACTACCATTCGAGCAAATCTAAATAAAAATTGACTTTTCTTAGAGAATGGACAATTTTTATATGGTGTGTCATTAGAAGAAGAAAACCGCTGAAGCCAGTTTTTGTTTGTTGCGAATGGCAACGGCAGGTTTGTTATGATAGAATGTTATGATAGAATGTCATGGAATGTTGTTGTTCGAAGAATTGAAAACGGTAGCAATGAAGTTAAAGCTACTGTTTATTTTGATATTTAATGTAAAAGAATGAATATTATGAAACGAAATTATTTTAATGTAAATATGTAAATATTATGCGCGTTTATGCTGTGTGTGATTTGTAATATATGAAAGTAAAACCATGAAAAAGAAATCAACGGCGTCTGTCTCGATTGCAGCGATATCTCTCATTAATTTTATATCGTAGTCTCCACATGGTGTGAGATCCCCTTCTCTCCTTTACATTGTTGCATATCTGTTTTCCACGGAATTAATGAGGTTGCGATAAGAGTTAAGTATAATTTTTAATTTATTTTAAACGAGCATTTACATCTTATAAGTTACCATGATGTCAAAGTTATAGCTACTAACACCAATAGTAACAAAGAAATTACAAATAAATCGTTATTTAAAATCTTTCTAGAATTTTTTATGTTTATTTTTCAAATTTAACATTCAATCCTTTTAGAAATTTTTCATAACAAATAGATTACGTTTTACGTACGTACACAGAAAATTTAAAATTTCTAGTCCTATTAATGTTAGAGAAACAGCAATTTTAGAACGTTTTTGCCCCTGCATTATTGGAGGTTGTTGTACCGTCATAAATTATAATCTGTTTCGGATAAAGATTGTTGCCAACATGTGTGTCCCCATTATTTACTAAATTAGCTAAGTAATTTCAATGATAACACCTCTAAAACACACAAACATTACTGCTTTATAAGATTGACATGGAATTGCAGAATCAGAAGCCATTTATCTCTTATTATATAGGCAGAATTTATCTAATTAGTCTTGGCAAATGCACTTTTAAAAATACATAGATCAGTATAATACTTTTTAATTTTTCTTTATCACAATCATTTGTTTCATTCGGTAAAAAAATCATTTTCTTAAAACCGAATTGTGTCAAACTTTTTATAAAACCCCCAGAATCCATGTAACAGGGAACTACTGTAAGTAGTAGTAAATGCGTGGTTAAAAAGCACTTAGTCGGGCGCAGGTGATAAATCACCAAATATTGCTTTTTTTACCCCTCTGGAAATGTAATATTTCCGTTTAAAATACATATTAAGTACATTTCAAAAACACGATTTTCATTCATCTAATTTAAAATACCAATAAATAAATGAATAAAAAATATAATAACATAGTTCAAACCATAGAAGAGAAAATAACATAAGTTTCAACCTTAAAAATTGAATCTCGGTTACATATATGGAAAAATGCTGTTTTTAACGAAAATTATAGTCTTCGCGAAATTTGATTCCGGCTTCAAAAATGTACCGTGATTCATTAAAATGTTACAGAAATATTCCGTAATCTGGTTTTTAACCAACGTCGTATTTTAAAAACCGATGCTTAATGCCAATTTATTTTCATAGTTGTGAGTTTTGAGGGAAAGAGAGGGGCGAAATTGCTTATATATTTACATTTGAAATAAAACTTTTATTTTTATAACTGTTCTTGCATGAATAATTATTACCATAAGAGTCAAGCTTCACTCAAATCATATGTAAAAAACTACTTGTCTTGATGTTTTCTTAATAGAGCAAAATCCTAGGGCCCCCAGACGTTACTTTTTTCCTCACAAGTAAAATGTATTGGATAAAGTAGTGTTAGTACGTGCTGTGAGCGTAGTGATACCTGCTAGCTTGGACCGACAGCCAATTTAAGGGTACCAGGTACCAAAGGCAGGTAAAAACACTATGAACTTTTCTTATTTTCTCAGTCTTGATTTTTATTTATGATGCTCAGGGAACTATTTCTATACTTTATGTAAGCTCCCAGACCAATTGCATGGGCCAAACATCTTCCCAGACATACTAGTCTAAGACCTAGCAACGTTTTCGTCACCTGATTTTATCAAGGTTCATTTTTTATATGTTTTTTCTTTTTATGGTAGAATACGTTTGCAAGCGGTCTGGCAGTCGGTAGACGTTGCTTTTACCTGTGGCAGAAGGGGTTATGCAGGTCAAAAAACTTCAAAATCACGTCATTTTATCAAGGATCATTTTTTTATATGTTTTTCCCTTTATGGTAGAATACGTTTGCAAGCGGTTTGGCAGTCGGGAGACGTTGCGTTTAACTGTGGCAGAAGGAATTATGCAGGTCAAAAAATTTCAAAATCACGTCATTTTATCAAGGTTCGTTTTTTTAAAAGGTTTTCCCTTTTATGGTAGAATGCGTTTTCAAGCGGTCTAGCAGTCGGGAGACGTTGTGTTTACCTGTGGCAGAAGGGGTAATGCAGGTCAAAAAACTTCAAAATCACGCGGTTTTGTCACGGCTCATTTTTTATATGTTCTTCCCTTTTATGGTGTAGTACGCTTCCGGGCAGTCTAGCAGCCTGGAGACGTTGCGTTTATCTGTGGGAGAAGGGTAATGCAGGTCCAAAATCTTTAATTACGCCATTTTAGCAGATTTTTGTTTGTAACATTTGTTTATACTAATTATTTGTGATATCAATCCATTATTGATAGACGGCAAAATGTCACTAAGACTCTGGCAGATCAATATTTATAGGCAACGTATTATTCTTGGATAACAGACAAGTATTGGCATATATTTATGTATGTCTGGAAACATGCTGGGCCCATGCAATTGGTCTGGGAGCTTACATAAGTATTGAAATAGTTCCCTGAGCATCATAAATAAAAATCAAAACTGAGAAAATAAGAAAAGTTTATAGTGTTTTTAACTATCTTTGGTACCTTGGACCCGTAAATTGGCCGTCTGTTCAAGGAAGAGTGGGGCAGAATACCCCAACTCGTCATTAATAGCCTCATTGAGTCCATGCCTCAAAGGTGTTCAACGTTGCGGGCCGCCCGTGGAAACCATGCCCCCTACTGAAAATGATTTTCTTTGAAGAAAACACCATTTCTTATTCTTTTTTTTTCTCATATGCACAAATTGTGTTTTTTTCCTTTTGTACACAAATGCGCAATAAAATGCATTTTTTTTTCTGCCAAACATGTGTAGTTTATTCTCATATAACCTACTATGTCTGTCGACCATGTATCAATCAGCTAAAAAGTTTCCCAGATACAAAATCCACCTAAAACTTCAATATCCTTTAATTGTTTTGAGCAGTGTATATCGGTTGTTGTTGTTGTGTTTTGTGTCGGCCGATTATCTACGCTAGGGATATAGGCCCAGGGGGAGGGATGCCCTTTGTGGAGGTCTTTCTAAGGGAACCTAACCTGTTTTTACGCAAGGTTTGAAGAAAACCACGAAAACTCCGAACGGTTAGGGCGACGGCCGCGATTGGGTTCGAACCCAGCACCTGCCGTCTACCAGTTGAGAGGTCAGACCCTCTCGGCCACTGGTGGGGCAGCAGTGTATATCGGGAAAGTTATTTTATGACTATCACCTTGTATTATTCATGCCATCGGTATATTCTTAACTTGAACCGAGTTAAATTCGATTACATATATAAACGAAATCTACACTCTAAAAGTGGAAAGAGTGAAAAGCTCACTTTTTGGGAGAGTGAGAGCCATTTTCACTCTTTTTAGAGTGACTTTTGTAAAAATACACTCCAAAAAGAGTGGAATTTTCCACTCTATACAAAGGAGTGAATAATCTCACTCTATAATCGAGAGTGAGAGGATCACTCCATGGATGAGAGTGACTGGCTCACTCCACCAATGAGAGTGAAAGCCCGACATTAAAAATTAAAAAAAAAATTCCGTTAAACTTTGAACCAATATATGGCGTAAAATGGTAAAAAACACCAAAATATTTCAATTTTTAATTTCCAAAACCTCTATTTCATAATATAAACTGGAAAATTATGCTTATTTCGTATTTTTAATACTCACTCTTTCAAGAGTCACACTCACTCCTTTCAAAAAAGTCGATACTGACTCCTTTCAAAAGAGTCAATCAGTGTCTTGTCGTTTCTATCCAAATGTATCCGCCATTTTAGAATAAGATCGTCTTTCCTGTTATCCGACATCAAACAAACTGTGCCTCGAACTGTGCTTTTCTAGTTTCTACTTAGCGTTTCGATTACATTTTTGTCACTATCGATATAATAGCGGACAATCTATTCTGTCTTAAAATTCAAACAATCAACCATCCTTTAAAAAATGGGCGCGATATTTCTTGTTCGTCTCGCCTTTCGTTGGTGTTAGTGATTTCGATTCGAAGGAAGCAAAAAACAAAGGTAAATAAATGTTTTTTGAAACTCATTATTAAAGTAGTAGTAAAAAGCAAGTGCTATTTCTTGCTATGTTAGTTAACTATTTCGACGCGTTTTCAAACTAACACATACGCTACGCTATTGCTAAATTTTAGTAAACAAAGTTTTTATATTTAATCATGAGTTTAACAATTGTTTGTAACTATAAAATTCTCAAAATATATTGAGATGTTATTAACTTTCAAGATGTTAATAACTCTTTCCAATGTTATATCGTAAATTAATTAACAATACTACGACTACGTTTTAATGTGCTGTAAGAATTGTGCCTTTTCGCATATTTCTATATTTCAATTATTGATTTCTTAAATTTATAACCCTTAAAATTAATTTTTAGGTTAAAATTGCTTGAATATGTTTTTCAGAAATGCCAACATTACTTTTTCTTATGCATTTTTGTCATTATTAATTTCATTTTGAAATTGTGTCAATTTTAGCTAAGTTTAAAGAGTAGTAAAACCAGAATTCATACAATTTTTTATATATACAAATTCAATTATTATTGGGAAGTGTGAACAAACTATAACTTTTTAACCAACTATAGCCTCAGTATTTGATAATTAAAAAATATATAATATGTTTTGTCCTTTTATGAAATTCATTATGGTTTCAATTTCAAAATGTTAAATTAAGATTTGCCAGCCAATACCTTTGAAAATTTTATTTTTCTTGCTAAATTCAATCTCACTTTACTTTTGCTATTGCAGCTGTATGTAATTACTTATATTTGATTTGTATAAAAGGATGGCAGCCGTTTATTTCACTATTTTTTAATTAAATTTTCAATTTTTTTTGCAATCTTCTGCGAAAATTTGCTGATTTTGTGCTTTTTTAATAAATTTGTGTTTTTTTTTTCTTTCTTTCTTTACGTTTCTTTGATGAAATTTTCTGTTATATGATGATTTTTTGAAGAACCTTTTAAAAAATCTTCACATCTTTTGACAAATTTTGCAAACTTTTTCACAATCTTTTGAAGAAATTAGCAGGTTTTTCTGTATTCCTATTACAAGATTTGTGGTAATTTTGAAATCTAATGACAAAATTTGTGTTTCTTTGGAATTATTGGACAAAATTTGCAGTATTTTAAAATTTGTCGTTAAAATCGTAATCAGTTGTTTATGATTTTACAAAATTTCTCCTGATCCTAGATCACCACCAAAGTTTATTTAATGTTTTTTCTTTTTTTTTTTTTTGGGGGGGGGGGGGGGAAGATACCTTCATTAGTGACTGAAGCTGTAAAGATTTCAGCGATTGCAAAGCGGGTTTGTTGCATTCATTGTTTTTTTTTCTTTTCTTTTCATGTACGGAACGGTAGGGGTGTATAATCTATATCAGCAGTTTTTATGTTTGCATATATAACAGATGTAGCAAGGATTATTTTCAAGATGTAATAATTCTTGAGAGTAAATTTTGTTTTATTAAAAGTGCTAAAAAAACAAACATAAGTGGATGGTGCTCAAAAAATGTAAACTTTAGCAATGAAAGAGAAAGAAAAAGCAGATTGACAAGATTTTTCCATGCCTAATCAATGAAATACCCATTTTTTCTGCACCTGATCAACAAAATTCGCAATTTTTTATGCGTAATCAACCAAATTTGTGCTTTTTATGAAATCAATCCATAAATTTGCAACTTTTATATCACCACGCGAAAAAATTCACAATTTTTCTGTGCTTGGTCAAATATTCACAATTTTTACGAAACCAATTGATGAAATTTGTGATTTTTATAAAACTGATTGTCAAAATTTTCCAATTTTCTGTACTTGATCGACTAGCTCCATACTGGTTTCTTGTCTGATCAACAAAATTTACGATATTTCTCAAGTACAGCAACGAAATTCGCAATTTCAACAAAGCCGATTGATGAAATTCACAATTTTTTGGGTGCAATCCATGAAATTCATGATTTTCCGAGTCTGTCACAGGTTGCATTTTTTCAAGTGTGATTCTTGAAATTTGTTACTTTTACGAAGCATATCTTCAAAATTAACTATTTTTGCAAAGCCAATTAACAAAATTCAGGATTTTTACCAAGTTAATCAATGAAATTCGCATCTTTTACAAAGCCGTTGGTATAAATTTGCAATTTTTATGAAGCCGATCGCCAAAATTCGCAATTTTTACGAAGCCGATGGCCAAAATTCACAATTTTTACGAAGCCGATGGCCAAAATTTGCAATTTTTACAAAGCCGATGGCCAAAATTCGCAATTTTTATAAAGCCGATGGCCAAAATTCGCAATTTTTACGAAGCCGATGGCCAAAATTCGCAATTTTTACGAAGCCGATGGCCAAAATTCGCAATTCTTACGAAGTTGATGGCCAAAATTCGCAATTTTTACGAAGCCGATGGCCAAAATTTGCAATTTTTATGAAGACGATGGCCAAAATTTGCAATTTTTACGAAGCTGATGGCCAAAATTCGCAATTTTTACGAAGCCGATGGCCAAAATTCGCAATTCTTACGAAGTTGATGGCCAAAATTCGCAATTTTTACGAAGCCGATGGCCAAAATTTGCAATTTTTACAAAGCCGATGGCCAAAATTTGCAATTTTTACTAAGCCGATGGCCAAAATTTGCAATTTTTACTAAGCCGATGGCCAAAATTTGCAATTTTTATGAAGCTGATGGCCAAAATTTGCAATTTTTATGAAGCTGATGGCCAAAATTTGCAATTTTTATGAAGCTGATGGCCAAAATTTGCAATTTTTATGAAGCTGATGGATGAAATTCATGATTTTTGTTTTTGTGTGCACACAGTGCCCATACATGCATTAGACCTTTTTAATGATTTTCCAATGAATTTACTGAACAGTTTGCTGTATCCATTAATTTTTGTTGTTTGTTTTCATATGGGCAAAGTGTTTATACATGTGTTATTGACTTCGGCTTTAACAAATTTCATGCACTTCAGACATCATTGTACAAGTTTGCTGCATCCATGAATTTTATGTGCATAGAGCACTGATATGCATCAGTTACTGCAATTTTAATTTTTAATGTTTCATGCATCATATTTTTTCATTAATAATTTTGAAAATCCATGTTTCTATTTTAAATATGTTGTTTATCAATTGCTATAAAGGTACTACAGTGCATCATGGTGGTCTGTGATCAGATGTTGTTCCCAATAGATTTTTTTTCTCTTTAAGAACCTGATAATTTAACTTTAATTCTTAAAATTTTTGTCGTGACAAATTATAAATCCAATACAAAAGTATGCTAATAGAAAAAAAATATGTAGGTATATGCACTATACAAATCAATAAACAAAATATGAAAGCATAATTTTTGCAGCTTAGAACTTAGTATTGTTATTTAATTCATAATGTAACATTCATGAACTGGACATCTAAAATAGTTAAAAGAATCTTAATGTAGTTTGATAATGTTAGTTTACAAGCACTTATTAAACTTGCTTGATTAAAAAATTCATTTGCCAAATTTTAGCAATAGCATTGGTTTTAAAAGAAGTGACTTATACTCTATAATAATATTTTAACATTGAGTTTCATAAAATATTTATTTACCTGTTTCTTTTTTTTTCCTATCAGAAGCTTTAATTTAATATTCATAGTCTAACCTCTATAGGTGTAAATTAACGGTCGCCACTCGCCACGTGGCGATTAAAGTTGTAAAAGTGGCGATTAAAAATCGGCCATCGATCGCCACCCTAGTCGCCACTCGGCGATTAAAAAATCTTATTAATTTGCTTTGTGAAACACAACTTTTTTCATGGATATATGCATGCCTACTTTGTTTGCATATTAGTGAATTGGTTAATTCTTTAAATTAAAAATCGGCCATCGATCGCCAACCCAGTCGCCACTCGGCGGTTGAAAAATCTTATTAATTTGCCTTGTGAAATACAGATTTTTTTTATGGATATATCCATCTCTACTTTGTTTGCACCTAATTAGTGAATTGGTTAATTCTTTAAATTAAAAATCGGCCATCGATCGCCAGCCTAATCGCCACTCGGCAATTAAAAAATCTTATTAATTTGCTTTGTGAAATACAGCTTTTTTCATGAATATATGCATCTCTACTTTGTTTGCATCTCATTAGTGAATTGTTTAATTCTTTCTTTCTATTGGATGCAAGCAAATTTAGCAACTTGGTTGTATTTTCTATATTTTGGATTTTTACCATGAACTCTTTATTTGGATTATGTTTTCAAGAAATAGTTTTTTTCCTACAAAATATAGTCATCAATTTTAATTCCACATCCATTTCAAATAAATTATACCATTTTTACCTCTGGAGCAAGGAGATTTTAAGGACATTGCTGTATTTTAAATATTTCACTTTTGCCATATGTTCACTAATTGTACCAGTAATAGTTGGCTGGTACAATTTTTTTTTTTATTTATGATTAAAGTTTATGTAGGTGTCAAGAAAGATTGAAACATTATAGCTAATTACTTTAAAAATATACGACAAAATTAGCACTCGCTCCTTAGGCGAGTAATACTGCAAATTTAGCATCTGACTTTACTGCTACCAAGCAGAATTCCTCCACCTCACCAACACATTGACACTCTCTGATTTTGCCTTAATAAGGCATCCGGAGTTTTGAAATCTCAGCCAAAGCAAAGAATATTGATATTTATCTGTATACTCTCCAAATTTAATAATTACCACCAATTTTAAGTAAGAATAAAATATCCAAGAAAGATGTGAAATTATTTTTAAATTTAAAAATACAATTTCCTTGTTTGTTTTATACAATGCATTAATATATATTTAAATATAGTTTATCACTTACAATTTTATCTGCAGTATTAATCACCAATTCATTTTTTTTCCATTCAGTGGAATGACAGTTTTATTTTTAACCAAATATGTGTAACTTTGTAACTCACTACCCGCTAAATAAATATATAAAAAAGTCATTTTGACCTATTTTTATAAGTGGCTACTAACTTTTAAAAAGTGGCCACTAATGAAACTGGGTCTACCGGCCACTGGCTACTAATCAAATTTCCCAGTTTTCACCTATACTAACCTCTTTTATATAAGAAAAGAAAAAAAAAATCAGGTACTGTTTCTACTAAAGAATGCAAAACACTCATATCAAAATTTAAAGCCATTATTTAAATAAATTACACCTAAAAAAAAAAAAAGATAGATTTAACACAAATTAATATTTTTTCAATTAACCCTTAGTGTCCACATGTTTATGTACTTTATGACTGACGGCTCCATAGCGAAGCCAACCGAGCGCTAAGGGTTAAAATAACTAACTCACTAACAAATAAATATTTTGAAATACTAACAACTAAAATTTTTTAGCTTTATTGTGAAGAGCATAAGTAGCTGTTGGCTGTTTGTATGGCAGCTAATTATCAACACATGGAATATAGGCCCTAAAGAGGGAAGGGGTGCCTTTCATGGATGGTTGTTCAGTGAAAATCCAAGGTTAGAAGAAAACCATGGAAAACTCCAAAAAAATAAACCGACAGGTGTGATTGGGTCCATTCCAGGATAACAGAATAACGGTTTAAGTAACAAAACAAGTTGATGTTGTTTTAATCTCAGAATGAAAAATTATTGGAATTAGGAAATTTGTTTTATCTGAATTTTAAGCACCACCATTAACTTTTATTAAATATACTTAATAATTAGGATTTAAGCGATTAGGAATAAAAATTACATTAATTTTATTCATGGTAACAGAATGACATGTTTGCTACCCTTAATTTTATTCATGGTAACAGAATGACATGTTTGCTACCCTAGTATTTCACCATAAGCTTATGATGCAAAATTCAGCCAAATTGTGTATAATAAAGCTTGTATGAAAATATCGGGACCAACAAGGGGCTAATTGTGATATATTCATTGATTTTTGAATTTCTAAATCAATAAATAGTTATAGAGTAATCAGGGCTGGCAAATTTCTGCTGGGGTGGTTTTAACCGGTTAAAACTGGCATGGCAGAAACTAGTTTCTGCCAGTAAGTGCCAAAAATTTACAGAAACTAAGAAATAATACTAATAAGAATTTTAGCCTGCTGTGATTCATAACTCACATATGTTTAATATATAAGGAATTTACTATTTAAAACATTAAAATAAAGATTCTGAATGTTATTCAAAGTAGCAAGTAGTTTGAAAAGAATAATATAAATACTTTGTTTATTTTATTCACTCATTTTTGTTCATAATTTTCTATACCTTGAGAAATTTTAATAACAGTAATCTAATGCTGTACAAGTTTAACTATTGATATTATTGCTTACGATTGAATTTATATTTAAATTTTTAAAACAAGCAGTTATTATGTATGGCACAAAATTTAGATTGATATAAAAAAGCACCTTCCTTGCCCTTTATTTATGCTCAAATGTCAATTTTGATGCCATATACTTAGAATGAAGTAAATAAGATAGCATAAAAGCTCGCATTGTATTAAATGAGATTTGAATCTTGCATTTGTGAGTTTGCATGATATTTTGATTATTAAATAAAGTTAAGGAAATTGTATGAGCAGCTGCAATAGAACAGTACTTTTATCTAAAGCAGTGGCAATTGATTTTAACATTTGTAAAGTATTTAACTTCTTTATAAATCATTACATTTATTTAGAATTTTAATAACTGCTATGTCCTTAATATCATTTTCATGAAAGATTCAAAACTACCAAATTCTAATACAAATTTATTTTTTAATTAAAACTATTCACAATATTATATTTGTTATTTTTCCTGAATAAAGTGTATATAAGTAATTTAATACCACTAAATAAGTCTTAGTAATGGAAAAAGAAAATCTTACTCTGGTAACGGAATGACAGAAAATTCCATATAGTTTGCAAACTTTATTTCAGTTTAAAAATTAATGAAATTTATGCATATATCAAGCATTATTCTGCAGTTAAGTATGAGTCTACATATATATAACAAATAAACCGGGCTGCACCGAGTAGCACTTTGGCCGAGTACCGAGTAGTTGTGTATAACAAAGAACTATCAATGCACATGAAGTGAGCTTTAAGAGTAACATGTCTGTGCAAATATAATAAACATACTTCTTTAACATATAATCATATATTTTTTAATTAACTTTTGAATAATTTCTAATTAACTAATTTGAAATGTAATTATACATCCTTTAAAGATAATTTTTGAAATTTCAAACAGTTTAAAACAGTAGCATTAGTTTTAAAAAATGGAAAATAAAAGTCATACATAAAAATTAAATTCAACCAATGCAAATTAACTGATTCTTCAATTTACAAATTCATTTTGATACTGGAAATCTGTATCAAGAATGATCATTGGTTGCTGTAATTTTGAATAAGTCAAATAACTGTTGTTAAAAGTAATGATGTAAGCTTGCATTATTCACAATATGCAACTTGCAATAAAACCAGGCTTATTGCCTAACAGGCTATTTTAGACATGTTAGCTATAGCTAGAAACATTGTAGGAGGATTTTGACCATTCCATATAGTTGCATGCTCAAATTTTGAAAAGATTCAGTTTCCTTGCCTGGATCCAAAAAAATTAATTATTAGAGTAATTAACTGTAATAAACCATGAGATGGAGCTCAAAATATAATATATTGAAAATGTTGTATGAATTAAAACAGCTTTTTTGCCTTTATGCTGCTGAAAGTAAGATAAATTTAATCACAGTTTAGTAGCAATTACTGTGAAGTATAATGACATTGTTATTTTCATTCAGAGTAATCATAACATTGATGAGCTCAAATGAATAGATTCCCATATTAGGAGTTAAACTACCAATTAAATCATTACTGTATTATTTGGAAAAAGAAAGTTTTGGTCATTTTAATTGTGGTACAATGAAAGGCGGATTAAAAGTGAACTGGAGGGAAGAATTTGCGTTTGTCTTTTTTTTTTTTTACTTTTCCATATTTTAGACATTTTTATGTATTAAATAAAATATTTTTTGAATAATTGCAAATATTATACATTTATATTCAAATAACTTTTACAGATCAGTTATAAATTCCTTTGTCTTCGATAATATTATAAATAAATCAAAAATATTTAATTTAAAGCACCAAAATATTTTATTTCTTTTTGAAAATTAGTTTCAGTAGCCATAGCATACCATCATCAGTGCAAAATATGATGATGATGGTATGCCATGGCGACCAAAACTAGCTTGCAAGAAGAAATTAACTATTTTAGTGCTTTAAACTTTAATTTATTCATTTGTAATGTATTGTGCCAAATAATTTCTCACTGTAATGATAATAAATGCTTAGATTTTAAATCCTTACAACTTACAACTACTCGGTAAGTACTCGGTACTCGGCCCAAATTTTGGCCGAATACTGAGTACTCGGCAGATTGGCCGAGTATGCCAAATACCGAGTAAATACCGAGTACTCGGTACGGCCCTACAAATAAACTGTTTTGTAATTCCATAAGTTATAATTGATGATTTTGTATTTTGGTTCTTATCTACTCAGCATTTATAGTTTTTTCTGGGAATAAGTAAATTAGATCTTTACCCTCCTGCTTCTTTATATATGATAATTTTTAGGTATAATCTACAGAAATTATCTTGGCAGCATAACAGCAAATAAACATGGATACTTTTTGGTTTGCTGGGCATCAATGTTATATATATACACACACACATATATATTTTCATGTTGGCGTATACAATATATTTGTATACATATGGATATACATACTTATATATGTTTGTAGTATATATATAACCAGGGGTAGGGAAATACATCATTTTTCTCACCAGTGGACAAGTGAATTTTCTGTCAAGGTGAGTGCATTTTAAATTTTTGAAAAATTGCAGGCAATACAGACATCATCAAAAACATTTTTTTTAATCTTGATATTTTATTTTTCCAAATTATTACAGTGTAAATATGGCACTAAATTCAATCTTATTAAGCTACCTCTGTTGTATATATTTCTTAATATTATAGGTAAAAAGAACTACGAAAATGCATTGTAGTAATAGTAATTTCGTCTGTAAGCATGTGCGATTTTGTCGTAACTATTTTCAACTGTGTGTGTGTTGCATCTTGCGGGCTGGTGAAATAAATCCTTGGTGGTAAGATTTTTGAAAAATTCCCTACCCCTGTATGTAACACGGGCATCTACCCAGCCCAAAAGTACTCAAACTATTTCTGTAATCACCGAAAGGATATAGTCTCATATATTGTCTTGCATGTCAAAGCTTGTTTTTAATTTAAATTCTTATTAGCTTTTTATTGCTTTTCAGTAATGTTCTTTAACTTCTATGAAGCTAAAGGAAACTTTTTAATCAGAAAATAAGTATTTTCTATATTTAATTACATATTTATTAAAAGGCTACAAATAGTGTGTGCTATGTCTACCCAGAAGACGAAAAACCTCTACCTACCTTTCTGTGAGCTTTTCAACATATACTCCTTTATCATAGTTGATGACATAAACTAGTTATTTTAAGATTCATTTTACAGCAATTTCAGCAAATTCTTCAGCAGTTGTTATAATTTTTCCTGCCAATATTTGAAGCTACACTAAGCATTTTACTGAGCCTCTAGTACAATCTACAACCTGATTACTGTCATTTGTAGAAAAAAAAAATTACCAATTGACAAAAATTTTATGCTTATGAAACATGAAAATCAAATTAGTAAATTAATAGTAATGCTTAAATTTCCTCAATGCACAATTGCGAAAAAATTTTACCTCTTCAATTTGTGGATGGATCCTAACCTGATCTGAAAAGAGAAATAGTTTTTGCTGATACATACTGACAGGAACAAGAAAGTTAACCTAAAACCCAATTCCAAACCCGAAAAAAAAAAAAATCAATGGAAACATAAATCTGTCCAATAAAGACAAAATAATTATTGTCAATATACTCTCCAGAACCGGGAAATTCCAATTAAAATCAATTTAAACCTATTCTGAACACCATAAAAGAAAATCCATTCAATTGTAACCCAATAAATCTGTGACAAAATGATATACAATGAAATGCAATTCGACAAGTCCCTGAAAATTCAATTTGAAATCAATCCGAAACCAGATAAATCACTCCCCCCCCCAAAAAAAAGAAAAAATAATAATTAAAATCTATCCATCCATATCCTGATCCGAGAAAGAAAATATAATTTCCATCGATATACACAGACAAAACTTATAAATCCCAACTTATGTGTATCTTTAACCCAATCCAACCCCCCCCCCCCCCACACACACACACACAAAAAAACGTGCATGAATCTCATTAAAAAATGTGAATTTTGTGCATGATTATTGTAAAAATTACAAATTTTGTGTGTGGTTCTCATAAAAACTGTCAATTTCGTGCATGGTTCTCTTAAAAAACATGAATTTTGTGCATGGTTCTCGTAAAAACTACAAATTACGACCATGAATCTCGTAAAAACCACGAATTACGTCCATGAATCTCATAAAAACCTCAAATTATGTCCAGGAATCGCTCAAAAACCTCAAATTATGTCCAGGAATCGCTCAAAAACCACGAATTGCATCAATGAATCGCTCAAGAAATGCGAATTTATCCATGAATTACGCAAAAAAACACTATGTTCACAATTCGCATAAAAAACACTAATTATATTCATAAATCGCATAAAAAACACAAATTATGTTGACAGATTGCATAAAAATCGTGAATTTCATCGACATCCCTGAAAAAACGCACATTTCGTTGGAAGATAGCTCAACAAACACAAATTCCGTCAACATAAAGCTCAAAGAGTGCATTATATCCATGAATCGCTTAAAAAAAACGAGTTACCTCCATAAATCACATAAGAAACGTCAATTTTGTCGACAGATTGCTTAATAAACGCGAATGTCTTCGACCGATCACATAAAAAAAAAAGAATTATGTTTATTTTATAAATCATATAAAAAAGTCCATAAATCCCTTAAAAAATGTGAATTATGCTCATGAATCGCATAAAAAACTTGAATTTCGCTGACAGATCTCTAATAAAATGCGAAATTCATTGACAGGTCTCATAAAACGCAAATTTCGTCAACAGTTCGCAAAAAAAAGCGAATTACGTCCATAATCACTTAAAAAACACGAATTTTGTGCATCAGTCACATAAAAACGTAAATTATTTTTATGAATTGCGTAAAAAATTCGAATTATGTCCATGAATTGTGTAATAAAAGCAAATTTTGTACATACTAAATAAATATAATAATGCATATTTTATTAGACATTATAATTAACTTGCAGAAAGTTTTTGACCCAATATTACGTTTTCATAAAGTTTTTGGTTTTATACAAGTCTGACCATATCCTGATATGAGAAAGAAAATATAATTTCCGTTGATATACACGGACAAAAGCTATAAATCCCAACTAAATTGTATCATAAACCCAATCCGAATCCAGAAAAATTTCCATATAATCATAATACGATATTAGTACAGGGCAAAATACTATTTCCCATTGAAATGCAACCTGACTAGAACTTGAAAATTCCATTTGAATTGAACTACATCCAAACCTGAAAACAATTCTATTGTACCTTACACTGATTAAAAAAAAATAAAAAATCTGCAGATACGCATTTACAATAACCCAATCCAAGCCAAAAAGTCCGTGAAAACATAAATGTGTTTAAAAAGGACAAAATAATTTCTGTCAACGTGCACCATCCAGGACCTGAAAATTCCGAATAAAATTTATCCTAAACCCTAAAAGAAAATTGTCAAATTATACCCATTCTGTCTTCGACAAAATAATATATGTTGATATAGAAGAATATAAAAATTCCGTTTGAAGTCAACCCGAAACCAGATTTTAAAAAATGTCTATCCAACCATATCCCAATTCGAGGAAGAAATGTAGTTTTCATTAGTATGTACTGACCAAAACTTGGAAATTCCAAATAACTCTACCTTAAACCCAATCCAACCCTCCCCCCCCCCCCAAAAAAAAAAAAAAACACGTAACCATAGTTCAGTATTTTTACATGACAGAATATCTCCCATGGAAATGCAAACCTGTCCAGACCTTCAAAATTTTGAATCAAACCCAATCCATTCTAAAAAAAAAAAAAAAAAAAAAAAAAAAAAAAAAAACCCTAATCTGATCTGAAAAAGAAAAATAGTTTTTGCTGATACATACTGACAAGAACTAGAAAGTTAATCTGAAACCCAATTCCAAACCCAAAAAAGAAATCAATGGAAACATAAATCTGTTCAATAAAGACAAAATAATTATTGTCACTATACACTCTGCAGAACCGGGAAATTCCAATTAAAATCAATTTCAACCTATTCCGAACACCATAAAAGAAAATTCACTCAATTGTAACCAAAAAAATCTGTGACAAAATGATATACATTGAAATGCAACTCAACAAAAGTCAATCCAAAACCAGAAAAATCACTCCCGCCCCCCCAAAAAAGAAAAACAATTATTAAAATCTATCAACCATACCCTGATCTGAGAAAGAAAATATAATTTTTGTCGATATACTCAGACAGAACCTATAAATCTTAAACCCAATCCGAACCACCCTCCTTCCCCCCGGTATAACACAGTATATGTACAGGACAAAATATTTCCGGTGGAAATGCAATTTGACCAGAACATGTAAATTCTGTTTGAATTGAACTCTATCTAAACTCAAAAAAAATTCTGTCGAATCTTAACCTGATTCGAAAGAGAAAAAATAATTTCTGCTGACATACATTTATAAAACCGAATCTGATCCCCCCTCCAAAAAAAAAAAAAAAATCAAGTGGAAAGATTAATCTGTTTAAGAAAGGCAAAATAATTTCCGTCAACATGCATTACCTAGAGCCTGAAAGTTCCTATTGACATCCCCCCCCCCTCTAAAAAAAAAAATTTCAACAAAGAATCGTGTAAAAAACGAACATTTCGACAAAAACCTCCAAGAAAAACGTATGTTCCATCCATGAACCACGTAAAAAACGTGAATTTTGTGCATGAATCTCATTAAAAACTGCGAATTTCGTGCATGATTATTGTAAAAATCATAAATTTTGTGTGTGGTTCTCATAAAAACCATGAATTTCGTGCATGGTTCTCGTAAAAAACACGAATTTTGTGCGTGGTTCTCGTAAAAACTACAAATTACGACCATGAATCTCGTAAAAACCACGAATTACGTCCATGAATCTCATAAAAATCTCAAATTATGTCCAGCAATCTCTCAAAAACCACAAACTGCATCAATGAATTGCTCAAGAAACCCGAATTATTCCATGAATCGCTTAAAAAACACAAAATTACGTTCACAATTCTCATAAAAATCACGAATTATGTTCATAAATCGCATAAAAAACACAAATTACGTCGACATATTGCATAAAAATTGTGAATTACATCCACATTCCTGAAAAAACGCAAATTTTGTTGGAAGGTAGCTCAAAAAACACAAATTTCGTCAACAAAAAGCTCAAAGAGCGCATTATATCCATGAATCTCTTAAAAATAGCGAGTTACCTCCATAAATCGCATAAGAAATGTCAATTTTGCCGACAGATTGCTCAAAAAACAAATTTCATCAACAGATTGCTTAATAAACATGAATTTCTTCGACCGATCACATAAAAAAGAGAATTATGTTTATATAGTGTTCATTCTAGGCCATTTTTGAAGGGTGCAGCATTCTGCCCTTTTCCAAATTTACAAAATGCATCCTGCCCTTTTTCAAATTTACAAAATGCATCCTGCCCTTTTTAAAAGTAGTAAAATGCACCACTGGTTTTACCCAGAGATTTTTAATAAATATTTTTTTTAATTCCGTAGTATTTCTAAATTTGTGTGCCCAAAAATGATAGATGTTTTTCATTTCTTTAAGAAAAAGAACATAAAACTGTTGAATCATGTTTTAATTGTATTTTTAATTTTTATATCATAATATCATTCAAAATTAATGTTACTTGATTTATCATATTTAAAAATTATGTGTTTCATTGCTTTCTGTTTTCCCCCTTCTTAAGGCAATAACAATTTTTTTCTGGCAAAAGTGCCCTTTTCTGCTGCAGTAGTGCCTTTTGTAGTGAATAGCACCATGCCCTTTATATTTCTAGAGTGAACACTAGTTTATAAATCATAAAAAACAATTATGTCTCTAAATCCCTTAAAAAATGTGAATTACTTTCATGAATCGCATAAAAAACGTGAATTTCGGCGACAGATCTCTAATAAAATGCGAAATTCATTAACAGATCTCATAAAACGCGAATTTCATCGACAGATTGCATAAAAAAGCGAATTACGTGCATAAGTCACTTAAAATGGGAATTTTGTGCATCAATCGCATAAAAAACGTGAATTACTTTTATGAATTGCATAAAAAATTCTAATTATGTCCATGAATTGTGTAATAAAAGCAAATTTTGTACATACTAAATAAATATAATAATGCGTATTTTATTAGACATTATAATTAACTTGCAGAAAGTTTTTGATCCAATATTACGTTTTCATAAAGTTTTTGGTTTTATACAGGTCTGACCATATCTTGATATGAGAAAGAAAATATAATTTCCATCATTATACACAGGCAAAACCTAAAAATCCCAACTAAAGTGTATCATAAGCGCAATCCGAATCCAAAAAAATTTCCATATAATCATAATACAATATCAGTACAGGGCAAAATACTATTTCCCATTGAAATGCAACATGACCAGGACTTGAAAATTCCATTTGAATTGAACTACATCCAAATTGAAAACAATTCTATTAAATTTTAACCTGATTAAAAAAAATATTCTGCCAATACACATTTACAAAAACCCAATCCGAGCCGAAAAGTCAGTTAAAACATAAATCTGTTTAAGAAGGACAAAATAATTTCTGTCAATGTGAACCACCCAGAACCTGAAAATTCCTATTAAAATCTATCCTAAACCCTAAAAGAAAATTGTCAAATTATACCCATTCTGTCTTCGACAAAATAATATATGTTGATATAGAAGAATATAAAAATTCCGTTTGAAGTCAACCCGAAACCAGATTAAAAAAAATGTCTATCCAACCATATCCCAATTCGAGGAAGAAATGTAGTTTTCATTAGTATGTACTGACCAAAACTTGGAAATTCCAAATAACTCTACCTTAAACCCAATCCAACCCTCCCCCCCCCCCCAAAAAAAAAAAAACACGTAACCATAGTTCAGTATTTTTACATGACAGAATATCTCCCATGGAAATGCAAACCTGTCCAGACCTTCAAAATTTTGAATCAAACCCAATCCATTCTAAAAAAAAAAAAAAAAAAAAAAAAAAAAAAAAAAAAAAAAACCCTAATCTGATCTGAAAAAGAAAAATAGTTTTTGCTGATACATACTGACAAGAACTAGAAAGTTAATCTGAAACCCAATTCCAAACCCAAAAAAGAAATCAATGGAAACATAAATCTGTTCAATAAAGACAAAATAATTATTGTCACTATACACTCTGCAGAACCGGGAAATTCCAATTAAAATCAATTTCAACCTATTCCGAACACCATAAAAGAAAATTCACTCAATTGTAACCAAAAAAATCTGTGACAAAATGATATACATTGAAATGCAACTCAACAAAAGTCAATCCAAAACCAGAAAAATCACTCCCGCCCCCCCAAAAAAGATAAACAATTATTAAAATCTATCAACCATACCCTGATCTGAGAAAGAAAATATAATTTTTGTCGATATACACAGACAGAACCTATAAATCTTAAACCCAATCCGAACCACCCTCCTTCCCCCCGGTATAACACAGTATATGTACAGGACAAAATATTTCCGGTGGAAATGCAATTTGACCAGAACATGTAAATTCTGTTTGAATTGAACTCTATCTAAACTCAAAAAAAATTCTGTCGAATCTTAACCTGATTCGAAAGAGAAAAAATAATTTCTGCTGACATACATTTCGCCCAATCCAAAGTTGCGGGTGTGACATTTACACAACTTAATTTAGTCACCAGCAAAAAAATTTTTGAGCATTGGTTTCAATTTGTATGAATTTCAATGTAGACCACATACACATACATTTTTCCAAATCTGAAAATTGTCCGATGTATCACTTATTTATTAAAAAAAAATAATTTCCGCCTGTTGCGGGTGTGACATAAAAAGGACATGCATTTTCATCTTTCAGTGCAAAAATGCAAAACTCTGTGAATTATGACAACTGAGTGAATTGATATTTTTATATATTAGACAGTAATACTTAAATAATTATTCTATGAAAAAATTAAATTACTTACTCAATTCTTGCTTTTGTGGAAAATATTCAAAATTTTCGTTGCGGGTGTGACGCCCTGTTGCGGGTGTGACTTGTACAGCCAATAAAGTAATGACATACACAAATATTTTGAAGGCAGATTTTTTTAAATTAAAAAATTAATCAATATTACAATTATAATATCTAGAGAGGAAAATATAAAAAAAAATTTCATTTCCAATCTTGAATTTATAATTTCTGGTGGTGGTAGCTTTTTTTTACAAAAATGCTCTTTTTTTCCTAGGATGCATCTAACTGACTGGGCCAAATATGCATATTTTCTTAATTTTTTTTCAAACATTCCAATTCTATATCGTCACTATCCATTTGTCTTATTTGTCCATCAAAGATTTCACTTTTTTAATGTCGAGAATAAAACAACTTCTACAAAATCTCCAACTGCACATTCATCGTTGGATATTATATCCTTGTCAAAGTATGGATACATCTAACTGACTGAGCCAAATATACACATTTTCTTGAATTTTATTCCGATACTGTTATTCTATAATATCCCCATTCATTTGTCTTATTTGTCCATCAAAGTTTTCACTTTTTTTTATGTGGAGAATAAAACAATTTCTACAAAATCTCCAACAGCAATCTTATCATTGGATATTATATTTTTGACAAAATATGGTAACAAACAAATTCTCTTGTGATCACTTTCTGAAGTTATTGCTACATTACTTGTTCCTACGTCAATAAAAACAACATGATGTATCGATTGAATGTTGAGATCCGATTGTGCTTAGTGCCAGCATTCATGAAGCATTTTCACAATATCTTCTGAAATTTCACATTCAGCAAAGTTCCTTTATATTTTTAGGACTTTTTCTACACATATGGCAAAATCTGAAGCAGAATTTATAGTTGAAAAGCGTTGCTAGTGTTGCCATTTTATTGGCAACTGCACCAACTCCATCGACAACACCTTTACCATGAGATGAAATGCAAAAGGATTGCCATCCTTTACCATGATTTTTAAAAATAGTCTCTTCTTTTCTCTCCTTGCTTTGTCTCTTTCCTTCTACTTTTTATTTAATTTGAATTAAAAGAGAAAAAAAAATCTTCCCCTAATATTGATTTTCTTATTTTAAAAAACTAAAAATATATATATTAGATAAATGCTATCAAATAACAAAATTAAAAAAATGTATATAAAAAACAAAACAAAATTAACAAATTTAAAGAAAATTGCTAAAATATTGTTTAGTAATTTTCTTTTTTTAATTTCTATAAAAATCTTACCTTTTAAATTAATTTCTTAATCATATATCACTAATAAAATTATTTTCTTGCAGTAAAGCAACAATTTTATCAATCCAAACTGAATAAATCATCTGCACACAGTGTCACTCAATAAAAATTTGCTCAGATGATGCAAATTTTTATTTATTAACTGGAATTCCCTCTATTAAATCAAAGGGTATAGTTAAAGCTGCCAAGTACATGTTTTCCAGCATATTATTCTTTTATAAATTTACATATAATTTGTTCAAATATGCATTTGTAATCAATTTTAAAAGACGTTGCGGGTGTGTCTTTAATTAAATGTCACACCCGCAACAGGGACATGTCACGCCCGCAACGCTCAATAATTATAATTAAAATATTAATTAATTTCTTTTGTGTCTGTAATTCAAAGTATCTTAATAAACTATTTTTGAATATAAAGTTTCATAACTTTAAACCAAAAATATTTTTCTGCAGAGATATCAATGTAAATTTTTGTTGCGGGTGTGACACAATAATTAAGAGTAATTAAATATGCTTACCTTTTGTAATGAAGATTAGTGAACACTTCTCTGCAGACAAAAACTCTCAATAATAGCTGTCAGATCATATATATCCAAGTTTGGAGATTTTCAGAATGTTTGTTCAGCTGTACGAGACCATGAAATGTAAAGACTTTTGCGGCAGTCTATTTTATAAAGTCATAGTGTCACTTTAATTATTAAAATAAGTATGTTAATGACAAAAATGTAATTCTTTTTTGATAAAATAAGAAATAGTACACTCTTAACAGTTAATATGCAAAATCTGAATCATATTTAAAGAAATTTAAATTTTCATCCTCATGTCCGTTTTTTCGTGGATTGGGCGATTTATAAAACCGAATCTGATCCCCCCTCCAAAAAAAAAAAAAATCAAGTGGAAAGATTAATCTGTTTAAGAAAGGCAAAATAATTTCCGTCAACATGCATTACCTAGAGCCTGAAAGTTCCTATTGACATCCCCCCCCCCTCTAAAAAAAAAATTTCAACAAAGAATCGTGTAAAAAACGAACATTTCGACAAAAACCTCCAAGAAAAACGTATGTTCCATCAATGAACCACGTAAAAAACGTGAATTTTGTGCATGAATCTCATTAAAAACTGCGAATTTCGTGCATGATTATTGTAAAAATCATAAATTTTGTGTGTGGTTTAAATAAAAACCATGAATTTCGTGCATGGTTCTCGTAAAAAACACGAATTTTGTGCGTGGTTCTCGTAAAAACTACAAATTACGACCATGAATCTCGTAAAAACCACGAATTACGTCCATGAATCTCATAAAAACCTCAAATTATGTCCAGCAATCTCTCAAAAACCACGAACTGCATCAATGAATTGCTCAAGAAACCCGAATTATTCCATGAATCGCTTAAAAAACACAAAATTACGTTCACAATTCTCATAAAAATCACGAATTATGTTCATAAATCGCATAAAAAACACAAATTACATCGACATATTGCATAAAAATTGTGAATTACATCCACATTCCTGAAAAAACGCAAATTTTGTTGGAAGGTAGCTCAAAAAACACAAATTTCGTCAACAAAAAGCTCAAAGAGCGCATTATATCCATGAATCTCTTAAAAATAGCGAATTACCTCCATAAATCGCATAAGAAATGTCAATTTTGCCGACAGATTGCTCAAAAAACAAATTTCATCAACAGATTGCTTAATAAACATGAATTTCTTCGACCGATCACATAAAAAAGAGAATTATGTTTATATAGTGTTCATTCTAGGCCATTTTTGAAGGGTGCAGCATTCTGCCCTTTTTCAAATTTACAAAATGCATCCTGCCCTTTTTCAAATTTACAAAATGCATCCTGCCCTTTTTAAAAGTAGTAAAATGCACCACTGGTTTTACCCAGAGATTTTTAATAAATATTTTTTTTAATTCCGTAGTATTTCTAAATTTGTGTGCCCAAAAATGATAGATGTTTTTCATTTCTTTAAGAAAAAGAACATAAAACTGTTGAATCATGTTTTAATTGTATTTTTAATTTTTATATCATAATATCATTCAAAATTAATGTTACTTGATTTATCATATTTAAAAATTATGTGTTTCATTGCTTTCTGTTTTCCCCCTTCTTAAGGCAATAACAATTTTTTTCTGGCAAAAGTGCCCTTTTCTGCTGCAGTAGTGCCTTTTGTAGTGAATAGCACCATGCCCTTTATATTTCTAGAGTGAACACTAGTTTATAAATCATAAAAAACAATTATGTCTCTAAATCCCTTAAAAAATGTGAATTACTTTCATGAATCGCATAAAAAACGTGAATTTCGGCGACAGATCTCTAATAAAATGCGAAATTCATTAACAGATCTCATAAAACGCGAATTTCATCGACAGATTGCATAAAAAAGCGAATTACGTGCATAAGTCACTTAAAACGGGAATTTTGTGCATCAATCGCATAAAAAACGTGAATTACTTTTATGAATTGCATAAAAAATTCTAATTATGTCCATGAATTGTGTAATAAAAGCAAATTTTGTACATACTAAATAAATATAATAATGCATATTTTATTAGACATTATAATTAACTTGCAGAAAGTTTTTGATCCAATATTACGTTTTCATAAAGTTTTTGGTTTTATACAGGTCTGACCATATCTTGATATGAGAAAGAAAATATAATTTCCATCATTATACACAGGCAAAACCTAAAAATCCCAACTAAAGTGTATCATAAGCGCAATCCGAATCCAAAAAAATTTCCATATAATCATGATACGATATCAGTACAGGGCAAAATACTATTTCCCATTGAAATGCAACATGACCAGGACTTGAAAATTCCATTTGAATTGAACTACATCCAAATTGAAAACAATTCTATTAAATTTTAACCTGATTAAAAAAAATATTCTGCCAATACACATTTACAAAAACCCAATCCGAGCCAAAAAGTCAGTGAAAACATAAATCTGTTTAAGAAGGACAAAATAATTTCTGTCAATGTGAACCACCCAGAACCTGAAAATTCCTATTAAAATCTATCCTAAACCCTAAAAGAAAATTGTCAAATTATACCCATTCTGTCTTCGACAAAATAATATACGTTGAAATGCAACCCGAGAAGAATATAAAAATTCAGTTTGAAGTCAACCCGAAACCAGATTTTAAAATAAGTCTATCCAACCATATCCCAATTCGAGGAAGAAAACGTAGTTTTCATCTGTACGTACTGACCAGAACTTGAAAATTCCAAATGAACGCTATCTTAAACCCAATCCAACCCCTGCCCCCCCCCCCCCCAAAAAAAATCACGTAACCATAGTTCAGTATTTTTACAAGACAGAATATTTCCCATGGAAATGCAAACCTGCCCAGGACTTCAAAATTTTGAATTAAACCCAATCCATTCAAAAAAAAAAAAAAAATCAAAGCCTAACCTGATTTGAAAAAGAAAAATTGTTCTTGCTGATACATACTGACAGGAACCAGAAAGTTAACCTGAAACCAAATTCCAAACCCGAAAAAAAAAATCAATGGAAACATAAATCTGTTCAATAAAGACAAAATACTTATTGTCAACATACTCTCCAGAACCGGGGAATTCCAATTAAAATCAATTTAAACCTATTCCGAACACCATAAAAGAAAATCCACTCAATTGCAACCTAAAAAATCTGTGACAAAATGATATACATTGAAATGCAACTTGACAAGAACCTGAAAATTCAATTTGAAGTCAATCCGAAACCAGATAAATCACTCCTGCCCCCCAAAAAAGAAAAATAATAATTAAAATCTATCAACCATACCCTGATCTGAGAAAGGAAATATAATTTCTGTCGATATACACAGACAGAACCTATAAATCTTAAACCCAATCCAAACTGCCCTGCTCCCCCCCCCACCCCCCCCCCCAAAAAAATCCATATAATCATAACACGGTATGTGTACATGACAAAATATTTCTGGTGGAAATGCAATTTCACCAGAACATGAAAATTCCGTTTGAATTGAACTCTATCTAAACTCAAAAAAAAATTCTGTCAAATGTTCCAATTCTGTCCTGATTCGAAAGAGAAAAAATAATTTCTGCTGACATACATTTACAAAAACCCAATCTGGGCATCCGCCCCCCCCCCCCCCAAAAAAAAAGAAAAAAAAATCAATGGAAAGATTAATCTGTTTAAGAAAGGCAAAATAATTTCCGTCAACATGCACTACCTAGAGCCTGAAAATTCCTATTGACATCTATCCTCCCCCCCTCCCCCTTCTCTGAAAAAAAAAATCTGTAATTATAACCAAATCTGTCAATAACAAATAATATACGTTAAAATGCAACTGGACCAGAATCTAAAAATTCCATTTGAAGTTAACCCGAACCCAGATTCAAACCCTCGAAAAAAATCTATCCGACCATATCCCAATTCGAAAAAGTACATTTAATTTTCATCAATATACGTATTGGCCAGAACCTGGAAATTCCAGTTTAATTCTATTTAAAACCCGATCCAAACCAGAAAAACAAGCAAAAAAAATCTAACAGTAACCCAATTTTTCAGCAACAAAATAATATGTTGCTGAAATGCACAATGTAATTACTCATTTAAAAAAAAAAAAAAAAAAAAAATAGAAAACTTGCATCACGGAATTATTAAAATAATATGTAAAACTTAATGGGCATCGAAAACAAAAAATATTGACTGTTTAAGATTTTAAAACATTTAATAATTTGTACTTATGGATTTTTAAAAACTATCATACATTTATGGGGTTACCAATGAAAGCAAACACAAAGGGAAAGATTGAAATAAAATAATTTATTTCTGTCAATAATCTAATTTAATTCATAGTAACTTTAAGTCTTCCCTTAAAAAATCGATGTTATATACTATGAATTAAATATTGTCAATAAAAATATTTTATTCCAATCTTTACCATGCTTTTATTTATTTTCATTGTATGCTTTAAAAGTTACGATTCTTTTAAAAGTCCATAATAGCAAAAAAAAAAAAAAAAAAAAAAAAAATTCACTGCATAAAAAATGATCATTCACTCCTGTGAAAAAGTGACTATTCACTCCAGCCAAGGGTGAAAAAACTCACTCCTCCCGTAAGAGTGAATAGTCACTCCTCCCGTAAGAGTGAATAGTCACTCCTCCCGTAAGAGTGAATAGTCACTCCTACCAGGAGTGAAAAAACGCACTCCTTTAGCAAAAGTGAATAGTCACTCCTCAGAAAGAGTGATTATTGACTCCTGTTTAGAGTGAATAGTCACTCCCCAGGAGTGAGTATTCACTCTTTCAGAGAGTCAACGATTTCACTTTTGCCCAAAGTGAATAGTCACTCTAAAGAGGTTGGGCATATTTTGAGTCTGCAATAGAGTGAGTATTCACTCTTCCGGAGTGAATATTCACTCCTTTTTATTTAGAGTGTACATATTGTTTTATCCATTTCATCTTTCTAACAAATTATTCAGTTAAATGTAGAAAACTACTCATAAACTAACTTACTGAAACATATAATTGAATTCTGTGGACACTTGAAAGGTTAAAGATTGAAATATTCAGGATATGATAACAGTTTCTTTCTTAAAATACTCCTGAAAGGAGCCTTCGATTACCAAATACATTAATTCTTTCTTAATTCAATGGAAGCGTATATTAAAGATGCTGTGTGGTAAATTAATGTTCTTAAAACTTATAAATATCAAAATCTTCTTGGAATAAACAGCATGCTATTCAGTATGGCTTACTGAAATTGATGGTGAAAATAAATCAAATAGAAGACGAGAACTAAGTATGTATACTGTCTAGTGATTAAAATATTAATTTATCTAAAAATAATTACTTTCGAAAAAGGGTATTTATGTATAATACAGCATGAAAATTAAGAAAGTAGTACATATATTTAAACGATATTGGTCTGTATTTCAATAAATGATTATAATAATAAAACATAGTAGCTTTTGTACGCTTATGTTTAACCTTAAGACCGATTATGTTTATTACAAAAATGCCCGTCAACCACTTATACAGTTTTCAGATAAGCGCTGTTTCCTTGATAATCTACAACCATTTATATATGCATGATATTGGACACAATGGTTCAAGAATAAGAATTAAAAAAAACAACTTATTAAGTAAATAATAAAGAATGTTTTATACATAGTTTATTTGTACTGAACAACATTATTTATATTTATAAGCTCTTATATAGTACAGTCTGTCCAACACTAAATCATACATTAAAATAATGCTTACATACAATGTAGCATTCTTAAACTTCCCTTCTCCCTTCCTCGAACTCAGCAAGTGTTATTGGAGAAACCTTTAGGTTTTTCCCCACCTGAATCAATATTTTCTTAGAAACACCTTTACTGGCAAATTCACGGATCATATCTCCAGCCTTATCACACAAAGCTCCAACAAAGAACCTAGAACCCTAAAATTCTCCTTCAGGTTCCCCTAAAGATAAAACCACGTCTTCCACCACCCTGTAAAATCCAGGTACTTACTTTTCTTCTCACTGCAATTTGCTTTATTGCTTGATCATTTACAAGGGATTCACAAATATTTCGTTTTGTTCATTTTATCTGATTTCTTCATTGTCTGAATTCTGGTACACAAAAATAATACTTGTATGTCGTTCAGTCAATAGGGCTTTTAATTGAATAAGGAGTGAAATAATAGCTCATTTTTCATATTTTTCATTTCTCGAAAGATATGATTTTCATATGACTTTGATTCTGTCTAAGTTTTGAAAAAGATATGAAAGCAAAATTTATAGAAGAATGGACAATATTTAGTAATTGCACATGTTGCTCACATTTATCTCAAACTAATAAAATTTCTAACATTGACATTTTTTGTACTAATTTTTGTGTGAGTGTTTCTTTCATCTTTAGAAGGTAATTGAAATTTTAATGGAGAAACAAAATAGAAATTTGACTGTTAGAAAAAATGCCTAGGGGTAAGTTTTTAAGATCTCGGACCCCTTCAAAGAACTTTAAATAATTTAGTTGTATTAAAACTTATTTAAATCAAGTATTCTACACGCTAATAGTTTAATAGTACTAGCACAAAACCTTTCTCATTTATAAATGAGCAATTTTTATTGAACTGAGATAAATTTCAGAAAAAAATCCCTTTAAAAATGTAATAGATTATTTTTTATATACAGCAAAAATCAAACTGCTGATCTTCAATAGAAGACCGTATTGTAATCGAATTTTTTTCGACTCCCGGTTTACGACAAATTTACACGTTTTAAAGGTCAGAGATTTCAAAAACATGTTTTTACAATATGTCTGTCTGTCCCTGTGTCTATATGTCTGTAAGTGTGCCCGTATGTCACCATTCTACCATCAAAACATGCATGAAGATATGCATAAAATGGAACCAAAATTTTTGTGAATGTTTTTTGCTATAGTAAGCAGGTTCTCCTTCAATTTTGAAACATTCCACAGGAAGGGGGCGCTGCAAAAACAATTTTTGTGCCATTTTCAATGTTGTACCGACTAAAAGTGTATGAATTTATGTATCAAATTGAACCATATTTTTTGTATAAGTGTATGGCTATAGCTAGTTGGTCCTCTCTGAATTGAAAAAAAAATCCGTCGGAAGGGGGCGCAGCAATAGCGATTTTTGTGCCTCTTTCGATATTGTACCGACTAAAAGTGTATGAAGTTATGCATATAATTAAATGAATTTTTTTGTATAAGTGGTAGACCCTCCCTGAATTTGAAAAAAAATCTACCGGAAGTAGGCGCTATAATCCCGATGTCTATGCCACTTTTATTATTTTACTATTAAAAAGTGTTTGAAGGTATGCATAGAACCAAACTAATTTTTTTGTGTATGATTTTTTTGGAGTATGGTGAGTAGATGTTTCCTAAAATTGAAAAAAATCAAACTATCGTTGTACTGTTCATCGGCTCGTGCTCCAATTAATTGTTACTCCAATTAATTAACAGAAGCAGAAATTTATGTTACAAGTCATAGTTGGTATAGTACTGAATTAATAATATTAGCGCATTAACATGTGTAACTAAATTTTGAAATATTAAAATGTAGGTTGAGATAGAAGAAAGTATTGGGATTGGCGCATCTAACTAGCTATGAAATGTAAACTTTTCCATTTAAATTCAATTTCAATAGAGTAGAATTGGAAATTGACAAAATATAGCTTACCCAAGTGGTTATGATAATCGACGCACATATTCACGATTATTTTCGACTTTTATGATTCGATTTATTTATGCCAGAAATTCTCAGTAACTGGTGATTGTTATTCAGAAAATGTAACACTCTTATGTTGAGATACTAATATTTAGAGAGAGTGAATGGATCAGGTTCTGAATCGAATTATTCTTATTTATAATCCAAAAATTTTGAATACTGAAATTCATAAAAATGCACTTAATGATATATACAGGGTGTTTCAAAAATGACCGGCATATTTGAAAAATCAATAAAAAATAAATGGCAGCTTTAGAAATACACAGTTTGTTGCAATATGGTTGGGACAACAGTAAATTTTCAGGCATACAACTTTCGAAATTAGTTAAAATTTTCAACAACAGATGGCGCTGCAGGCAATTTGAAAGCTACAGTAGAAAACGCAATATGTGTGTTTGTCATTCTCTAAAACCTCTGGCCCTGCCCGCGAAGACACTCGCGGGTTAAATCTATTCCTATGGGGAGGCATTTTTGTAATAACTCTTCGCATTTCGACATTTTCAAATTATTATTAATTTTTTTTTTTTTTTTTTTTTTTTTTTTTTGCATTGCATAGCTGAGGTCCCTCTCAAGATCGCTCCTTGATTAAATTTTCGATTTTGGTCGCAGGTATTTTTTATAAAATTACTTTCACTTTCGAAACCAGTTTTGGAAGTAAAAGTAACCTAAAAGAAAATACCTGCGACTAAAATTAAAAAACATAATCAAAAAGCTATCTTAAAAGAAACCTCAGCTATGCAATGCAAAAAAAAAAAAAAAAAAAAAAAAAAAAAATGTCAAGATGCGAAAGAATTATTAAAAAAGGCCTCCCCATAAGAATAGTGTTAGCTCGCGACTGTTGTCGCGGGCAGGGACAGAGGCTTTACAGAATGGCAAACTCGCAGATTGCGCTTTCTACTGTAGCATAGTTTCCTAACGGGGGCGGTACCGCCACTCAGTGGGCGCTGGAGCATTCCAGGGAAGCGGTGACGGGTCCAAGGGAAAATGAGGGGCATTAAGACAATAAAGGGGGGGCGGTCCTGACGTACCTTATCTATTTAACAAATGAATATAATGAAACTATATTCCGTGGTATTATTAATCGTGTTTCAAAGTTAATCTAATATAATGAAACTAGTTGCCTGGGCCAGTGTTGAATACAGGGAGTGGCTCAGGGGGGACATCCCCTGGAGCATTGAAATGTCACCTCCCGCAAGTTTTGAGATTTTGTGTTCTCAATGGTCAAAATGGGCAATTACTCCCTCCTCCCCGGAGCCAGAAATATCCCTTCCAGAGAAAAGTACCTTAATTCAACAGTGGTTTGGGCGCATGATAAAAATTTCAAACATAACTTTAAATGAAAATCTATGAAAACCAGCCTTGCGCTTGGATGGGATCTGCCTTCACGTGTCGCAATTTGCAGCGTAGGAGAATTTTCGATTCGAACCAGTGGCGCACAATGCTTTTGCCGCCCCTTCTCCGTTTGTGGTTACATGGTGTTCTAGTTAGATTGCAGAAATTTATGCTTTGAATGCTGTATTTTTTTAATTATTATCGCAGTGATGAATAATTTGATTTTGTCATGTTTGATGAAATAAAAATGTAATTTAATCTTTTGATTTAGTAACAAACGCGTTGAGTAAAACATTATATAGACCACTAGTGAAGAATTTGCTATATTAAGCTCACTAAAAGTTTAATAACTAGAATTATTTTTCAAAACCGGTATTTCGTAAAATGTAAAAAATATGGCTACTTAATGCCTGATTAAAGATTTCAAAACCAAACTACATTACGAGCTTGCTCAAGAAATTTCTTTATTCTGAGTTAAAGGAAAAAGAATTATAGCCCTTATTTTTATACCTATCTGTAAATATAATGCAAAGTTTATATATTTAAACTTTGTTATATTTTGTATTTAAAATGTCTGCATCGAAGATGAAATGCAGTCAATATACAGGGTGTCCCCTCTCAACGGTGGATAATGGCTAATTTCTAAACCGTTGGTCATAGACATATAGTTCCAATTTCAAAAATGCTTTAACCTCCTGACTGCCGCCAGCTGATTTTTTCACACTCTAAGCAGGTTTCACTGGTTTCACTGCAACATAAGCAATATTTAAATTAGTATAATTCCACAAATAAAACCCAGTTCTAAAAATTTAAGTTAGGATTGATGCTATCAAAGATTATACACCGATATTAATAGCATATTTTGTATCAGGTTTGAAAAAAAATCTTTTTTATTTATTTTTAATAAATTACACAGAAAACAGCATTACAATATTACCCTTTGGCTGGGCAGTCAGGGGGTTAAAAAAGGCAAAGAATTGTTTTTTAAGCGATTTTGGTCAAAAAATTGTTTTACTAGAAAATTACGAAAATTAAATTTTTGTACGGTCCCCCGGTCCTATAAGTTACATTTAGTAAAATTTTTTCAACACTCTAGCAAGTAATACAGAAAAGGTCCCATTCATGTAACATTAAAATTGACCGAGTTATGAATCTTTAAATTTCATGACTTAAACCACTTTTCTATAGCTGAAAACGGATGAGTTCGACGGAGCTTTAAGGGAACGTACACTAAGTGCTTAAAGTATTATAAAGGGAGTTGATTTCCAACGCTGTTCAAAGGCTACTTCCTAAACTATTTGTCACAGACATATAGTTCCAATTACAAAATGTTTTAAATGAGCGATTTAACTGAAGGCGCTGTCACCGTATAAGTTTTACGGTAGTGTTAATTATAATTAATTAACTTCTAGATTGGTTATTAACCTTTACGCAGGGGCTCGCTCAGTGTCTACCTGAGAATACATGTAAGCCCGGACAGATGCTGTCACAGCCCCCCCGTAAAGCTTAAAATAACTGAAGACATGAATTTCAAAATTCTCTTTATCGAAAAAATCAAATTTTGGGAAATAGCGAAAAAACTTTAAATGCATCTATTGGTTTTCATTATAAATTTTTAGATTGCATTGTTACAATAGTGGAGGTTTGTATAGACTGATAGAGAAATCAAAAAGCGAGAAGTCGAGTTTTGAAATTCATATCCTCAATTGTAATTTTACGTATTTTTTATTTTGTAAGCAAATAAAGTTGATTCTTTTCGTGATTTTATTTTAAAAAGGTATGTTATTTTGATAAGCTTTTATTTTATTCATAGTTTTCGTATGTAAATTTTCCTAGTTCAAAACTTATATTCAAATTTTAACTCACTTCCAAATATCTGATTGAGGTTCAATTCCCATACTTATTTAAACCCGATGACAATATAATATTAATACGATTTTAGGTGCGTTCCATTTATTTATTTTATAGGACTACATCAAATTCTATTAGGTTGAGTAATCTAATAGAGCTTCAAATATGTATCATTTTGTAACGATTTGTGACTGTTGCTTTTCATAGTTTAATTTAACAAAATTTCTGTTATTTTTTTACTTATATTTTTAGCACAAATTGCATATTTTACTTTAACATGTAAATGTCAAAAACATTCAGAAAGAACATTGTAAAATTTTTTTTTACTCTCAATGTTTAAAGTTAAATTTTCTATCTGATGTTTATTTTTATTTCCAGTAAATTTGTGACTGACCCCTATTTTGCAGCAAAAAATATGCTTCAACTTTGAACAGCTATAACTCGGTCAATTTTGATCTCAGAGGAATGGGACTTTTTTTTGTCTTACTTGTTAGAGTAGTGGTAAAATTTTTCTAAATATCACTTATAGGACCGGGGGACCGTATAAAAATTTAATTTTCGTAATTTTTTAGTAAAACATATTTTTGACCTAAATCGCTTAAAAAATCCTTATTTACCTTATTTATTAAATTACCTTTTTTAAAGCATTTTTGCAATTGGAACTATATGTCTATGACCAACGGTTTAGAAATTAGCCATTGGCCACCGTTGAGAGGGGACACCCTGTAGTATTGAATATATGAAATATGAATTTACTCATTCTTCTACAAACCAATCATTACCTATGTGTTTAATTTGCCAAAAATTTTTTTTCAAATGAAGCTATGAAGCCTTCTAGATTACAAGAGCATTTGAGTAAAATGCATGCTGATAAAAAGGATAAAGATTTATCTTATTTTCAAAGTCTGGAAAAGAAACATTTAAAACAGCGAACTGTATCAAACCTTTTTGAGCTGTCTTCTAAACAAGAGGATGACGGACTGCGAGCTTCATATAACATTGCATTGTTAATTGCAAAAGTGGGAAAACCACATACAATTGACGAGTAATTAATCTTGCCGGCAGTTAAGGAGGTAATAACAACTGTTCTTCATCATAAAACACCGTCAGAAATCATTAAAAAAATTCCTCTGGGTAATAATTCTGTACAAAGAAGAATACATGAAATGGCCAAAGATTAGAGAATCAAAGATTAGAGAAAGAGACATCATTATGCAATTTTTTAAAAACTTGCAATTTTTCCATTCAAATCAAAGAATCAACACTTCCAAATAACGAAGCACTACTTTTATCATATGTCCGATTCATAAAAGAAGAAAAAAAATGTCAAGAGTTATTATTTGCCAAAAATTTGGAAACGGATACAAAGGGAGAATCCATATTTATCAGCATGAATACGTTTCTTCAAGAGAAGGAAATTCCTATTTGTAATATTTTGTCAGCAGCTACTGATGGTGCTCCAATAATGACGGGGCGTCATAATGGTTTCATAGCACGTTTGAAAGAAGCAGTACCAAATGTACTCGCCGTACATTGTGTTATTCATCGTCAGCATTTGGTTGTCAAAAAACTGAATGAACGACTTCATGCTTTGCTTTATTAGGTAGATTTCGTAAGAAATACTACCTATTGCAATCGCACCAGTTTATATATATATATATATCACTTTTTTATGGACACGATAACTTCTATAATTCTTCGCCAATCTCCACCAAACTTGTACATAAAATCAATGGGAATAAAATCTTGGCTGAGTTCGTTAATGGGCAAAATCGGACCAAGGGGGTCGGAATAGGGGGTGTTTTTGTGAAAACCGAAAAAACGTCATAACTTCTTAATTAAAGTAGATATCGAATCGGTTTAAAGTTTATATTACTTCTTAAAAATGGGCCAAAAGTTTATGCATGACAGATTTTTGATAAATTTAGAAGTGGGCTCAAGGGGCGAAAAAAACAGGGGTTTTGAGAGAAAAAAATTCATAACTTTGTCAATTTTCAAGATATCAAGTCCAAATAAATTTTTTATAAATGTTCTTAAAATTATCTAAAACTTTTGTATTTACAAGTTTTTGATAGGACCAACTTTTACCGATGAAAAAAATTAAAAACCAAAAGAAAAAGGGCGCTGAAAAAAGAGAAAAATCCATAACTCTGTCAATTTTTAAGATATCAAATCTGATTAAATTTATTTTACATCTTCTCAAAAATATCTACAACTTTTATATTGACAAGTTTTTCATAGGACCAATTCGTATAGCAAAAAGAAATTAAACAAAAATAGGAGTTGGAGAAAAAACCTCAAATCCAAACGGCTTATATTCTGACTCATTTTTAAATTCATTTTTGATTTTAAACGCATCCAAATGGTAGTTCCTCTTATTTAGAAACTGTATAAAGTGACGCATTGGTCAATTTTCTGATAAAGACAGAATATATTTCAAAAAAGGCTACCAAAAAGGGTATTTTGAACAGAATTTCCGAAAGTCATCGGGACTGATAATTGAAGGAAGTATTCAAATAAGAAATTGCGTTTTTTTCTGACTCGTTTTTAAATCCATTTTTGTTCTCAAACGCATCCAATTTATAGATCCTCTTATTTAGGAACTATATAATGTGATGCATTGGTCAGTTTTTTGACAAAGACGTAATATATTTCAAAAAAGGCTACCAAAAAGGGTATTTTGAACAGAATTTTCAGAAATTTAAGGAACTGAAAATTTAAGGAAGTGTTAAAATAAGAAATTGCGTTTTTTTCTGACTTGTTTTTAAATACATTTTTGCTCTCAAATGCATACAATTTACAGATCCTCTTATTTAGGAACTATATAATGCGATGCATTGATCGGTTTTTTGATAAAGACAGAATATATTTTGAAAAAGGCTACCAAAAATGGGTATTTTGAACAGAATTTCCCGAAGTCTTCGAGATTTGAAAATTTAAGGAAGTTTTCCCATAGCAAATTGCGTTTTTTATGACTCGTTTTAAAATCCATTTTCGCTCTCAAATGCATCCAATTTACAGATCCTCTTATTTAGGAACTATATACTGTGTCGCATTGGCCAGTTTTTTGATAAAGATAGAATATATTTTTAAAAAAATGCTGTCAAAGAGAGTATTTCGCACAAAATTTTCCGTAGCAATCATGATTAAGGATGTATTCAAACAACAAATCGGTTATTTTATGACTCATTTTTTAATTCAATTTTTTTCTCAAATGCTTTCAACTGACAGTTTTTTGTTATTTAGGAACTGTATAATGTACTGTTTTGGTCGATTTTTTAATAAATTTAGAATCTATTTCAAAATATGTTGTCATAATGGGCATTTGAGCTGAATTTTTCTTAAGATGATTCTGATAAAACCAGTTTTTGCAGAAAAATGAAATTAAAAAATTTTCATAAACGGCCAAATGAAGTTATTAAACTGGGTTTATCTCTAATCATATATATATATATATATATATATATATATATATATATATATATATATATTTGTTGAAATGAGCACTCTTCGAAATCTACCTCCGCCTATAGGCCCAGCCGACAGGGATTTTGTGTTATTACAGCAGTGAATAAGATTAGAAGCAATTCTTTGCACGACAGATTATTTGGCCAACTTTGTAGTGAAAATGACGAAGATTAAAATCGCCTGCTCTTACACACAGTTTATTATTACACAGTTTATTACACAGTCAATTATGAAATTTGTCTCTCAAATTGAAATGAATTGCATATATGTGTTTTTGCAAAATTACTCCCAATCCTAGATCGTCGGATCGGACATATTCTCTAGCCCTGCGTTAGAGAACGAAAAGGTGTTTCAGTAAATAAACAAAGCTGCCCATTATGATAAATAGGCGAGGATAATAAAGTTCTAACCGAAAGCACTCGGCGTATAATATTCGACGTTTTATGCTTTTAGAAACGTGTTTTTATATATAATAATATTTTTTAGGTACATGACATCTTTATTTTATTAAATTCACCTTTCTAGCTAGTTTATTTAATTTTATTTTGTGTTTATTTTTAAAACTTTTACTGAAAATTTTTTTAATGCGTTTGATAGTCGTTTTAATTGTAATTTTTATTTTGTATTTCTTAATAAATGGACAAAAAATAGATATTGATAATATGCAACAATATTTTAATTGGTATAATTAGCCAATATGGAAGAGGGGGGCGTTTGAATATTTTTTTTCTTCTAAGGGGGGCGGTGATTCATTAAAGGTTGAGAACCTATGTACTATAGCTTTCAAATTGTCTGCAGCGCTATCTGTTGTTGAAATTTTTAACTAATTTCGAAAGTTGTATGCCTGAAAATTTACTGTTGTCCCTAACTTATTGCAACAAACGGTATATTTCTAAGGTGCTCGTTTAATTTTTATTGATTTTTCAAATATACCGGTCATTTTTGAAACACCCTGTACATATTTCATATGAAGATATTGCTTATGTGTTATTAAAACATCATTAAAATACATACAATTGAACTTCAATTTTAAAATATATTATAAAATACTAATTTTTTTGTAAGTAAATTTTCATGAAAAAATTTTGTTTTGAATCTGAGATAACTTCTTTCTAACATTTTTTTTTTTTTTTTTTTACTATTTTATGAATCAATAAATTCAAAAACAAATAACTGCAACTATTCAGGAACCAATAAATTTACTAAAAGATGAATCCAAAGAAGTAGGACATACTTCCTTCATCTTTTAACAGTTATCCTATTTATTTGTTGAAGTTTTTTAAAGTAAATTCATGGTCACCATAATCTAAAATAGAAGATCATTAATGAAGTGACCAATGGAGCTTTATTGAAAAAAAAGTTAAATTAGTGATTTTTTGATGTGTTTAATTATACGATTGAAAAAATAGCTTTCAACTGTATTGAACAGGATGAAATATAATAATTTCTTATTATCATTACTTTTTTTTATATTGAAGAACCATATTAGTTATAAGTAGCTAAAAAAAATGTTAAGAAAATACAAGAAATTGGGGTTAGAAGTAAATTTCATTTACGCCCTAGAATCACTTGACAATGAAAAGAAAGTTAATTATTAGGGGAGTTCGTATTTATGTAAATACGGAGCACTTATAGTCGTCGTTCACTCCGTCCGTCCGTATGTCCGTCTGTCTGATTGCACAAATCTACCAAAATTACCACAACAGAAACTACCGAATTGAATCGTTTGAAATTCAAAATACATAATTGTTGCATAATTTTGTCGAATCTTTTCAAATTTTATGAAAGTTGGACGTATTGTTTAATTACAGAGACAATTAAAAATATTCTGTTACATTGCGGTCAATTGGAATAAATAGTTTGAAGTGCATTTTAATTTACATTCTTTGGAGCACAATAAAATTTATATGTATCTATGACGTATGTACTTCACTTTGCATTCTGTACAACCTGCAGTGCAAAGAATATTTGTTATTCATTTTCAGGGCCAAACAAATGTATTTCTTTACATAATTGTATTGGTGTAAACATTGTTTGGGGCGTGCTTTAATTATAGTTAACTATTTCACATTTCACGAAATTGATAAAGATTGCTGAAGTTTACTGTGTAACAGAAAACTAATAGTATTTACAGGGATACACAAAATATTTCGACGACTATATTGATTTCACTATTATATAGAATTGACTACTATATGGATTTTGGATACTCTACTCCATCCGAAGTACTGTATAGAATTACACCAAGATCTGAATCTTTTAAAAACTTTCTTATAGTGCGAACGCACTTCATTTGTTATGTTTCACTTGCAATTTCTGTTTTTCTATTATTAAAAATGTACTAAACCCATGTCTCACTTGATCTTATTTTAATTTCAAATTCATTGGAAATGAAACTTTTTCCCTGATGGGATTTCTCACGTGAGTCAGACAACTTTTCAAAATAATTATGTTTCTTAGTAATTAATAATATGTTAAGCTAATAAATATCTTCACATAATTCTTGAAGTTAACCTGTATTATAAAAGAGCCGATGTGTGAATGTTTTTATTACGTTAAGGATTTCATTGGGACTTCAGACGTTAGGGAATTCCATAAACTTTATCTTATCAATAATCCTTAATTTAGTAGTTATGTTTCTTCGCATCACCAGCCTTTGACGTTACATCTTCAATACTTATTCATAAACTAAAAAATACATTTTCATGCGTTACTTTGAAAACCATACCTAAGGAACAGTACATGCTCCTTTATTCTATTATTCTAATGTCTTTTCTTAAATCGCCAGCTGAATTAGCTAAGGTTTCATATCAGAATTACATATTTGACATTATCTCAAATGAAATGCCAGGCAAATGAAAATATTAATGCGGGTTTTCTTTAAGATTACTAATATAATTAATTTATATTTATAATATTTATATTTTATGCTGATTAATACTGTATTTAATTATGTTGCCCTAGGCTATATAAAATAAAACATTAAAGACATTTATCGTGGGTATTAATTTCTTATTGTAAACTAAGCTAAAAGTAAAGTAATAATAATTAGATTTAGATATGTAGAAAAATACTAAGAATATATATGTATATATATACAGGGTGTTTCGCTACCAGACCGACAAACTTTGAGGGGCGATAGTAGACATGAAGACAAACATTATTAAATAGGAAATCATGGGGCGCAAACGACTTCCGTAGAAGCTAGGGGCCATTAAAGTTTAAGGTCCAAAACTTCAAACGGTTATAAAAAACGGAAAAAAGGGTGGATTCGTTTGCGGTTTTCGTTAAAATCATTCTTTATATCACAATTTGTTTGTAAAAAAATTTTAACGTTTACGTTCAAAAATTGTCGATAGAGGGCGCTTTAGACTTTAGAGTAACAAACAACTACTTTTTACCCTAATTTTGTGCACGGGGTTGAAATTATTGTAAAGTTTAGACTTTAACTTAAATTTTAAGCCCAAAATCGGAAACATTGTTATCGAGTAACTAGCGAAAATTGAACTGTGAACAGAGGCGGGGATTTTAAACACTCATAAACATTATACAAACTGATAGATTTTGTTGCAATTTGTGTGTAGGTCATTCCCTTGGTAATTAATTTATTTAAAATGACTTACAGCTCTTATGTCTCCATTTTTGATAGAGGGCGCTTCCGACACATCTCCGAAATTTCGATGGCATTACTCCTGGGTGTTTTACTACCAGACCAACATACTTCCAGGAAGTGTTAGGGATGCAAAGCGACTCGGAATCACATAGGAATGTAACGTTGAAAATGCCCTTTTATCGATCTGTGTTTAAAAGAAGCAGAGAAAAAAGCAACAGAAACAGGTAGTGAAACAGCAACACGTTAATGTGGCCGAAAACAATTTAGTTAAATGTTTTACTACAAAAGGTGTCCGAAATTACGACCAGAAGTAGTAGGGCATGTTTGACAGCAGCGTCGCGTGCAATTCCTCACACTTTGAAAGATACCTGGCATCTCGGATAGGTTTCTGGCGGCTACACAAATTCGGGCTGAGAGGTTATTCTACTGACGGTACGGGAGTCTGATACATTCAACTTTTTCATTTAACCCCAGCAGAAGAACTCCATTCAGACTCAGATGGGGGGGGGCTACCAATTGGTTTGAGCTCAACTAGCCCCACCCAGCAATGTTGGTTTAAAAAATACAGAACAATTATACAGTAATAAAATAAATGTAGGTAACAAAAAGTAATTCATATAATGAAGTAGGTGCGACGACCTGGCAGGTCAATGAACCAGGCCACCACTACCTATCCACCGCTGTCCATATGTTACGTTGAGGTGTCTACGAAGATCATTGGTAAAATGTGGAGGAGCCCCATCGTGCTATAGTGTGGCGCAACGAAGTAAGAGGAACATGTGCTTTTACTAGAAGTTCCGACAGAACGTGTTGTAGAAATATCAAGTTGCTTTTTTCCCTGCTTCTTTTAACCCTAACTCGTAAAAAAGGCAGTTTCGACGTTACATTATAATATGATTCCGAGTCGTCTTTGCAGCCTTAACACTTCCTGGAAGTATGTTGGTCTGGTAGTAAAACACCCAGGAGTAATGACATTGAAATTTCAGAGATGTGTCGGAAGCGCCCTCTATCAAAAAATGGAGACACCATTGCTGTACGTAATTTTGAATAAAATAATTACCAAAGGAATTACCTACACGCAAACCGCAACAAAATCGGTCAGTTTGACAAATGTTTATGAGCGTTCAAAATCCCCTCCTCTGTTCACAGTTCAATTTTCGCCAGTTACCCGATAACAATATTTCCGATTTCGGGCTTAAATTTTAAGTTAAAGTCTAAACTTTAGAATAATTTCAACCCCGTGCACAAAATAAGAGTAAAAAGTAGTTGTTTGTTACTCTAAAGTCTAAAGCGCGCTCTATCGACAATTTTTGAACGTAACCGTAAATTTTTTTTTTACAAACAAATCGTGATATAAAGAATGAATTTAGCGAAAACCGCAAACGAATCCAGCCTTCTTTCCGTTTTTTATAATCGTTTGAAGTTTTGGACCTTAAACTTTAAAAGGAAACCATGGGGCGCAAACTTCTTCTGTAGGAGCTAGGGGCCATTAAAGTTTAAGGTCCAAAATTTCAAACGATGATAAAAAACGGAAAAGAGGTCGATTCGTTTGCGGTTTTCACTTAAATCATTCTGTATATCACGATTTTTTTTAAAAAAATTTAAAGGTTACGTTCAAAAATTGTCGATAGAGGGCGCTTTAGACTTTAGAGTAACGAACAATTACTTTTTATCGTTATTTTGTGCATGGGGCTGAAATTATTTTAAAGTTTAGACTTTAACATTAAATTTAAGCCCAGAATCGGAAACATTGGGATCGGGTAACTAGCAAAAATTGAACAGTGAACAGAGGGGGATATTTTAAACGCTCATAGATATTGGACAAACAAATCGATTTTGTTGCATTTTGAGTATAAGTCATTCCCTTGGTAGTTATTTTATTCAAAATGACGTACAGCTTTGTTGTTCTCATTTTTTTTATAGAAGGCGTTCCGACACATCTCTGACATTTCAATGGCATTACTTTGGGTATTTTACGACCAGACCAACATACTTCCAGCAAGTGTTAGGGATACAAAGACGACTCGGAATCACATAGGAATGCAACGTTGGAAATGCCTGTTTTTCAAGTTGCGGTTAAAGGAAGCAGAGAAAAAAGTAACAGAAATAGCAGAGAAAGAGCGACATGTTAATGCGACAGAAAACAGTTCATTTAAAGGTTTTACTAGAAAAGGTGTTCGAAATTACGCCCAGAAGTAGTCGGGTAAGTTTAACAGCGACGGTAGATGGCGCTGCGGTTTCCTTGCGGTAGATGGCGCTGCGGTTTCCCTGCGGTAGATGGCACTAAATGGTAATGCGCCTGAGCAGCGATCACTTTGAAGTGATCATTCGCGAACCGGTTCCAAAGGTAGCATAATAAAGTATTTGAACGATGAACAGCACGATAGGGCTCCTCCACATTTTACCAATGACGTTTGCCGACACTTCAAAGTAACATATGGACAGTGGTGGATAGGTCGTGGTGGCCCGGTTCATTGGCCTGCCAGATCGCCGGACCTGTCATGTATGGACTTCTTCTACTGGGGACAAATGAAAAAATAGGTGTATGAGATTCCCGTACCATCAGTTGAAGACCTCACAGTTGGTATTTCTGTAGCTGCGAGAAACAATCAGAACTGTTAGGAATCTTGCAAAGCGTGAGGAATTTCACGTGACGCCGCTGTCAAGCATGCCGGACTACTTCTGATCGTAATTTCGAACACCTTTTATAGTAAAACATTTAAATAAAATGTTTTCTGTTACATTAACGTGTTGCTCTTTCTCTGCTGTTTCTGTTTTCTTTTTTATCTGCTTCCTTTAACCGTAACTCGCAAAAAAGGCATTTCCAACGTTACATTCCTATGTGATTCCGAGTCGTCTTTGCATCGCTAACAGTTCCTGGAAGTATGCTGGTCTGGTATTAAAACATCCAGAAGTAATGCCATTGAAATGTTAGAGATGTGTCGGAACGCCTTCTATCAAAAAATGAGAACAACAAAGCTGTACGTCATTTTGAATAAAATAACTACCAAGGGAATGACTTATACTCAAAATGCAACAAAATCGATTTGTTTGTCCAATATTTATGAGCGTTTAAAATCTCCCCCTCTGTTCACTGTTCAATTTTCACTAGTTACCCGATCCCAATGTTTCCGATTTTGGGATTAAAATTTAAGTTAAATTCTAAACTTTAGAATAATTTCAGCCCCATGCATAAAATAAAGGTAAAAAGTAGTTGTTCGTTACTTTAAAGTCTAAAGCGCCCTCTATCGATAATTTTTGAAAATAACCTTTAAAAATGTTTTCTAAAGAAATCGTAATATAAAGAATGTTTTTAGTGAAAACCGCAAACGAATCGATCCTTCTTTCCGTTTCCTATCATTGTTTAAAATTTTGGACCCTAAATTTTAATGGCCCCTAGCTCCTACAGAAGTCGTTTGCGCCCCATGGTTTCCTATTTAATAATGTTTGTTTTCATGCCTACTATCATCCCTGAAAGTTTGTCGGCTGGTAGCGAAACACCCTGTATAATAATAAAATGTTTTTTTTTCTGCAATAACATAAATTTGTTATCAACATTAAAATAAAAATTATTAATGCATGTAAATGAATAATATCTTCAATAAGTCATTAATAATTCCACAAGTTTCGACAGAATAGTTGTTACGGCTTCACCACAGTCTTGTATATCGCGTCTCCATGGCGCATTCTTTTGTAACGGCTTCACCATAACCTCGGATGCTGTGCGTCTCCTTGGCGCATTCTACTGTGCTTTAGTTTTGCCGTTTTGGCAACACTGGAATATCGTTTTGTTATTGTTTTGTTTTTTCGGCCTTCTTAGCGGACCTATCGTGTGTTTCGCTAGATCAGTATTCTTTATTCGAAATGTAAATAATATTGTAAATTTGTATATAAAGAATTTTTAAGTAATTAGTAGTATTAATTGAACCAGCGACCTAATGAGTATTAAAGATACTCGCAATACAGTTCGTTACATTATTGGTCCGCTCGCCGGTAGGACTTTCGTTTTTAATTCGAACTTGTTCTCCTTGTTCTATTTGAATTAAAATGGCTTCGTTAATTAGCATGAATAGAACTAGAGGCTCTTTAAAAGCCCAGTTAACAAGATTAGAAAATTCTCTAAATGAAAAAACCGATGAATTGTCTAGAATTCAAATCAATCCAGAATCAAGTCTGACGCCTTCAGTCTCACAAAATCTTTCTAATTGCTTATTCGCTTCAAATAAAACTGTTATCTTGTCAACTGCAGTTATTGACATAAAAACAAATAAAGGAAATTTTATCCAGGCAAGAACTCTCTTAGATTCTTGTAGCCAAATAAATTGTGTGTCGCTTGAATTTGCAAAGAAATTGGGCATAAAGAAATCAAAGGTTTTTGCTCCAATATCGGGTTTGAATAACACAACCACAACATTAAATTATAAAATTAAAACTGTGATTTCAAATAAAAATAGAGATTTCACAAGGGAACTGGAATTTCTTGTAGTGCCAAAAATTACAGAAATAACCCCACTTACACCTATTCGTATAGAAATTGCTCATATTCCTACAAATATCCAGTTAGCAGATGCTGAATTTTATATCCCTGGGAGGATAGACCTGTTGCTCGGCGCGCAATGTTTCTTCGATTTATTAAAATCGGGTAAAATTCGCAGCTCATCTCAAAATTTGTTATTTCAAGAAACAGTATTCGGATATGTTGCTAGCGGTGTCGTGAATAATTCCTCAGATGATTCCCAATATTGTGGTTTATTAACCAATGAAAAAATAGACGAATCCTTAAGAAAATTTTGGGAAATTGAAAATATTAATGATTCTAGTTCTCCACTTAGTAATGAAGAGAAATTTTGCGAAAATCATTTTGAAATGACTCATTACCGAACTTGCAATGGTCAGTATGTTGTTAGCATGCCTATGGAGGATGCTACACTTTTAGGAGAATCCAAAAAACTAGCCGAAAAAAGGCTCGATCAAGTTTGGCGCCGATTAGATAAGGATTCGAATTTGCAACCTCTCTATTCGGAATTTATGGAAGAATACAAAAACTTAAATCATATGGAATTAGTAAAAGAATCAAAACCCGTAAAGAACCTTTATTATATACCACATCATGGGGTCTACAGGCCAGAAAAAAGTACAACACGCTTGCGAGTCGTTTTTAACGCTTCAACGCCAACGACATCTGGTTTGCCATTGAATGATATTCTTTTAAAAGGAAAAATTCCTCAACAAGAATTATTCGTAATTATGATACGTTTCAGAAAACATCGATATGCATTCACAGCGGATGTAGAAAAAATGTATAGAATGGTATTAATTGACCCATCCCAACGAGACTTCCTTAGAATCGTGTGGAAGGAGAGTATTAACGCGCCAGTGAATACTTATAAGCTTAATACAGTTACTTATGGGACATCTAATGCTCCTTATTTAGCAACTCGTGCTCTTAAACAATTAGCTCTTGATGAGCAACCAAACTTACCTCTAGCATCGTCAGTCGTTTTAAAAGATTTTTATGTAGACGACCTTCTTTCCGGGGAATCGACTCTCGAAAGGGCGAAAATTTTAAAGTCCCAATTGATTGAACTTTTGAAGCGTGGAAATATGAAATTGCACAAATGGTGTGCAAACCACCGAGAATTACTTGAACCTAATACTATGGCTGCCACCGAATATAATTTCGATGATCAAACAGATTGTAGTTCAGTAAAAACTTTGGGTGTTCTCTGGGAACCTTTAAGTGACTGTTTTCTGTATAAATTAAAGATTCATAACAAGGAATTGTATAGCAAACGAGATGTTCTCTCTTTGATTTCAAAAATCTTCGATCCACTCGGATTAATTGGCCCTGTAGTAACAAGGGCTAAGATCTTCATGCAGAAAACGTGGCTAGCTAAGATAGATTGGAATGGGCCATTACCAGATTCCATAGCGAAAGAATGGAGTGAATTTGTTTCCACTCTTTCAGAATTAGAAAATTTAAAAATTCCTAGATTTGTTATTCGTGAAGAGCGCATAGTCGTACATGGCTTCGCAGATGCCTCTTCTTTGGCATATGGAGCCGCCATATACATCCAGTATATACCAACTGAAGGTTCTCCTGATGCACATTTACTCTGTAGCAAGTCTAGAGTATCCCCCATAAAAACAGTGACAATCCCTCGTCTTGAACTGTGCTCATGTCTTCTCTTAGCAAAATTAATGCATAAAGTTGTACCGTCACTTGACATTCCAATAGAAACTGTTCTTCTCTGGAGTGACTCCACAATATCACTGGCATGGATTAGAAAATCTCCCCACCAATTGAAAACATTTGTGAGTAATAGAGTGGCTGCTATACAAGACCTCACGGACTCTTATCAGTGGCAACACGTATCATCGGAAAATAATCCTGCTGACGTCCTATCTCGAGGTCTAGATGCTAAAGAACTGACTAACTGCAAATTTTGGTTTAGTGGACCAAATTTTCTTCGGGACAAAATTCAATATGCAGAAGATTACCCAGTAAAACTGGAAAACAACACTGACTATGAGTCCGAATTTAGAACTGAAAAAAACACTAACTTTTCACTTAGAACTGAACATTGTTTTTATAATTGTTTATTCTCTTTAACTAATAATTTTTTGAAATTAATTCGTATTACTAGTTATATTTTTAGATTTCTAAATAATTGTCGAAAGGGTAAGGAGAAAAAAAGTGGTGCCTTATCTGCAAGTGAATTGAGATTTGGAGAAATTTTTCTGATTAAACAGGTACAGTATTCAGCCTTCTCTGAAGAGCTTAAGCATATGAAAAACCAGAGGAGCCTTTCAGGTAACAGTAAACTCAAATTTCTAAATCCTTATATAGATTCCGATAATTTAATTAGAGTTGGAGGTCGTTTAGACAATTCCAGTCTGACCTATGAGAGGAAACACCCTATAGTGTTACCACATGATCATAAAATAAGTGAAATGATTTTTGAATATTTTCATTCCAAATTTTTCCATTTAGGGCCACAATCATTGTTACATCATGTCAGGCAAAAATATTGGGTAATAAATGGGCGATCCTTGGCTCGTAAAATAGTTCATAAATGTGTAACGTGCTTTAAAAACAAACCAATAGGGGCAAATCAAATTATGGGAAATTTGCCAGCTGAACGAGTAAATCCTAGCCCGCCATTTCAAAAATGTTCTGTTGACTTTTGTGGACCCTTTATGATTAAGTATAAAAATCAGAGAAAGGGGATATATAATAAAATTTACGTCGCGATTTTTGTTTGTCTTGCCACAAAGGCAATCCATTTAGATATAGTGACAGATTTAAAATCTGAATCATTTATTGCCACACTGAAACGATTTTTCGCTACAAGAGGTAAAAGCTCAACCATAATGTCGGATAATGGGACTACTTTTGTAGGTACAAATAAAGAGTTAAAGAAATTACATGCTCTTGTATGCAAACCCGATGAAGCTTTGTCAAATTTTTTGGCTTCCGAGGCTGTCGATTGGAAATTCATCCCTCCTCGTGCACCAAATTTTGGTGGATTATGGGAGGCTGGGGTGAAATCCTTTAAATATCATCTCAAAAGAACTTTGGGCAATTCTCGAGTCACGCTCGAAGAATTTTGGACATTAATTACCGAAATCGAAGGGGTTCTAAATTCTCGTCCCTTAGTACCTTTGTCATCAGATCCAAATGAAATTGAAGTCTTGACCCCTGCCCATTTTTTGGTAGGTCGACCCATAACTTCAATTCCTGAACCGAATTTGACCAAAATTAATGATAATAAATTATCACATTGGCAAAAGTTAACAAAAATGACCCAAATTTTGTGGAAAAAATGGAACACTGAATATTTAGTTAATTTACAGCAACGGAATAGGTGGTATATTGAGAAGGACAACCTAAAGAAAGGGTGTATGGTTATCCTAAAGGAGGACAATTTACCTCCTGGCAAATGGTCATTAGGTCGTGTCATTAAAGTAATATATGGATCTGACAAAAAAGTTAGAGTTTTAGATATAAAAACATCAACAGGTATAGTTACGAGGTGTGTCTCTAAAGTTTGCCCACTTCCTTCAGAGAATTGATGAATTCTGTTATTTTGAAAGATTTAAATAATTATATTATAGTTACCATTATTGTATTTGTATTGAACTGTTTATTATATATAGCAATTACATTTGAGATTTAAAAATATTTTAATTCTTAGCTTCATAATTTGTGTAGCTTAACTTTATAACATAAGTGTAAATTTACGTGTCTTCGTCTGTATATATTCTTGATTAACTATTATTAACTTGTTGAATTTATCAGATTGCTACATATATTGAGTGTTAATTTGATAACTATCTTGAATACTATTCAAGTGTAATTATTGTTTGTATTATAACTTATCTATTTGCATTTGGTAAACTTATATTAAGTAATATATTAAGTAATAATATTGAAGAAGTATATTGTATTTTATCGAAAATACTGTATTATTGATTGTAGAATTGAAATTTCTATTATTTGCAATTGTTTATTGTTACATTTAGTATTATTGTTGAATGTTGGCACATATCAACGGGGGCCGGTATGTTACGGCTTCACCACAGTCTTGTATATCGCGTCTCCATGGCGCATTCTTTTGTAACGGCTTCACCATAACCTCGGATGCCGTGCGTCTCCTTGGCGCATTCTACTGTGCTTTAGTTTTGCGGTTTTGGCAACACTGGAATATCGTTTTGTTATTGTTTTGTTTTTTCGGCCTTCTTAGCGGACCTATCGTGTGTTTCGCTAGATCAGTATTCTTTATTCGAAATGTAAATAATATTGTAAATTTGTATATAAAGAATTTTTAAGTAATTAGTAGTATTAATTGAACCAGCGACCTAATGAGTATTAAAGATACTCGCAATACTCGACAGTTCGTAACAATAGTTTTTGTTGTTTTGTATACATATCTTTCATCAACAATACAATTAATGGAAAGATTGGGCAGAGAGTTCTATTGGCATGGTACGGAGAGTAGTGGTCACCTTTATTTGAATGCATGTATTGGAAAATCTCTCTATTTTAAGGCTCATTTCTTGTGCGGGGAACGCATTAGTTTGTTCAAATAGCAATAGATCTTTCCAATTAATATTAATGTCTGAAAATCCTCCAAATAAACTATATTTATAGGATGGACAAATGTGCTTTGACAAATTAAAATTGGAAATAACATTTACTTTATTTTCCAAAATGTTCTGTAAGATAGTAATTTGTTTAAAATATTTTTTGAAGATGAGACTATTATCTACATAATTTCATACGCAGTAAATATTATAGAATATTTTAAATACAATCAAATATGTTTAAATATATTATATAATTATCCTCCAGAAACAAAGTGTCAGAATGTTGAACTGAATCTGTATCCTTACTTTCTTTTTAGGGAAGACAACGCTACACTTTATTGTAGAGGGAGTGTCGGAGAGCTCTTGGAGAGTAGAGATGTATGTATTGGCCTAAAAATTCTCCGAATTTGAAACACATATAATGCACGTGTGACCTTTTTGGGTTGCTTGGCATCATGTGACCAGGTGCCAGCAACGATTCCTTAGCTGAAATTGACGTTATAAGAGGAATGAGGCTCGAGACCTCTACAACTTTGAGACAAACACGTTCATAGCTTGAAGAAATGCTCTAAATCCTGCTGAAAGTGAGGGATTATATCCTCTATTAAAGGGTGAATTCTCCCTACCAGGTGCATCTAAGATGGACGTTTCTCTCTTGTCTGCATTTGCGCTTCAAGTGATCTTTTCTATAAAGATCTTTTGTATCCTTTTAATTCTTTTTTAGATGTTTTTTATCACTTGTTTATATTTTCATATACTGACAAAATTATTGTATGATTTTGGTCGTTACGAAAAACGTCCGCGTGACGTTATATTCGAAAAACCTTCTTCTGTCCTTATTTTTTACACACCAGTGTATATGTTCAATATGTTAAACATTAGTATAGTTTGTAGCACAAATTTAGTGGAAGTGAAAATGTTCATTTTTAAGTTAGGATAACTTTATCGTATAAATAACATTTGATTTATTAATTATATATTTCTCACATCGCCTTTATTTGACCTCAGATCTTAACTACTTATGCATAAAAAAATAAATGCTTTATTATGTTTTACTGTGAGAATGAATCCAAAAGAACAATGCATGCCTTCTTTATTCTATTATTAGAATGCCTTTCACGAAATCATCAATTTAATTGGCTCAGGCTTCTTACAAGTAATTCATAATTGACATTATCTCTAATGAAATGTCAGAAAGTGAATAGATTAATGCTTATATGCTTAGATTAATGCTTTTTCTCGAATGCTTATATTTTTAATCTATCAGCATACTTTACTACTGGCTAAAAGTGTAATTACAATATGTTGCCCTTGGCAAAATAAAATACAGGGAATATTATGTCTTTTTTTAATTTGTTATAAGTTTTGCTAAGACTATTGTAATAACAATTAGATCAAAATATGCAGGAATATATTTATCAATGTATATATACATGATTATATCTTTAGGTAATGTATTCTTCAGTAATATAAATTTATTATCAATGTTATAAATAGTATAAATCATTATTGGGCGATTCTTACGTGATCACGGAAGTTTACATATGTTTAAACCATTAATATATAAACATATTAGTGGTTTTAATATGTTATTATTATTATTTTAAAACCAATCCTAAGGAACAATACAGGTTCTTTTATTCTATTATTCTAATATGTTTTCCTAAATTGCCAGTTTAATTAGCTAAGATTTTTATACCAGGAATACATGTTTGACATTATCTCTAATGAAATACCAGGCAAATGAATATATATATATATATATATATCTTTCTTTACCAAAATTTTACCAAATTTTACCAACATTAAAGTTTTTAAACGCTTTGATAATTATGTGGTATAAGACTCTAACTTGTACTTCAAAAAGTCACGCAATTTTTATACCACATAAAAAACTGGGCAAACAAAAAATTAAAATGTCAGCGTAATGCGCGGGAAAAGAAACAAAACGCGTTCATCATATAGTATGAACTTTAAATTCTGCAATACTTAATGGATTCATTGATTGCATTTTTTTCTAGTGAAAAATTTTTAATAGATTTTTTATTGCAATATTGAGTTAATTAAAAAAAACAATTAATAAATTATGTAGGTTTTTTAGGATATGATGCACGGGACAAGTCTGATTTTTTGCATATCAGTTGAGATTTTTGACATTTCTCAACATATTTAGATTGCTAAATTGTGAGAATAGATGATAGATAAGATACTAACCGTGTATTCTACATGATGCAGATATTAAATACTCAACACATTACCTTTCGATCACGTGTCAATGCGTGATATTGCGCCAACGTTAAGGGGCCACTCATGCGCTGGCTTGGGAAAATCTTTCACTGATTTTTTGTTATAAAAAGTAAATCGGCTTCTGGGAAAAACCCACTTCTACAGTGCGGTATTAACTATCATCATATCTTCATGTAAGCGGCAGCGAACGTGTTAAAATAACTGGCAGTAACTGGCACTAATGTACTTATAATTTGAAATTTTTTAAAAATGCAAATTTTCTAAAAGTTTTACTTGTCTTTTTTTTGGTTAATGTAAATGTATGATTTGTGAGACTTTGGAACGAAATTTAAAATGCCTTAAGACACCACGTGATTTTAAAATGTATTGTGATATAACATTATGTAATACTACTTAGATTTTTCACTTTTAACTAAGTGATTGTAGAGACTGTTCTTGTGGACGAAATATTGAAATTAATACCGCTGTTTTAGATCAAAATATAATCATATGGAAACAATAGGGAAAAGTCGGAGATAACTTAGGATATAAGAAGTGAAAAAAAAAGAAACTGCATGGCAATGTTTTATCAATCTTAAAAGGAACCTTTTATTTAGTCACGTATCACTTTTAAATGAATTTAAAATGAATTCCAGACTGGTAAAAAAGATCTCAATGTAAATAGAATTTGGTATGATTTATACCTTTGAATATCAAAAAGAAATTAAATGTGTTCTTTGGTCTAGAAGCAGTGAATTTATTCCCAGCAGCTATGTTTTCATATATTTAACATTTTTAATTTGTTCAGAAAAAGAAAGGAAAAAATACAGCAGGAGCTTTCATTTAGTTACTTTACAACACTGATCTTTAAACCCATTTCCGTTTTAAATGAAAATAAAAATTTGGAAAATATGATTTGGACGGGCGATTATCATTTAAACATATATATTAATCCATAGCAGGCGAATTTTACTGTGTTAAGATTACTTTATCAAGTTTTTGCGTCATGAGTAGTTCAAGGAGACGTTGTTTAAACAATCCCGATCATTTTTGCTACATATGCGGAGAATAAGTGTTTAACAATTGTAGAAAAATTATATGAGTTGGTAAAAAAATACCTATTTTGAGTATTTTGGAATGCTGTTGGATAAAAATAAGAAGTGTTGGGCACCCAGTTGTCTAAATTGTGTGTGGAATATTTAAGATTTTGGAAAAGTGGTAAAAGAAGTGCCTTTAAATTTGGAACACCGACTATTTGGCGAGTACCACGAAATCATCTCGAAGACTGTTATTTCTGTAGCGTGAAAATAAACTGTGTAAACACAAAAAATCGAGCTAAATGACAGTACTGAAGTACTAGTTTTGTTCAACGTTCAGTGCAGTGCTCATCTGACTCTTCAGATCCTAATGACAATGAAGGACCAGGCTCATCACATAATGATGCTGATTTTGAAGGTATGTCAAATGAGCCAAAATGCTTTTCACAAAATGAGTTAGATGATTTTGTAAGAGATTCAAATCTTTCTAAAAAAGCTTCAGAATTGTTAGCATCAAGACTAAAAGAAAAAAAATTGTTTTCCTCAGATATTAAAATAAGTTTTTATCGTGAAATATATACAGAATTAAGGCGTTATTTTTTAGAAGAAAACGGTATATTACCTTTTGTTCAGATATCAAAAACTTGTTGATAAAAATGGGTTTGAAACAATTAGAACCAAATGACTGGCGTTTATTCATTGACATGTTAAAACGTAGCCTAAAATGTATTTTATTACATAATGGAAATAAATACGCTGGTGTACTTATCGTCTACAGTACAAAGTTAAAGGAAGAACTTTGTAACATTTCGCTACTCTTTAACAAAATAAAATACTGTGACCATAAGTGGCAAATTTGTGTCAATTTAAAAATGGTCAACATTCTTCTCGGTCAACGAAGTGGTTACACCAAGTTTCTCTGTTTTATATGTCTTTGGGGCAGTAGAGGTTAACAAGAGTTTTGGTTAAGAAAAAACGGGCCCTTTAGAGAAAATATGGTGCTTGGAGAGCACAATATAGTACAGAATTCATTAGTAGCTTGTGACAAAATTATCCTTACACCATTAAATATAAAACTAGACATCATGAAACAGTTTTTAAAATCACTAGATAAAGATGGGAACAGTTTCTTACATTTGCCAAAAATTTCCTCAGCTCATCAGGGAAAAGATTAAAGCCGGTATTTTTGATGGCCCCCAAATCAGACAACTTACGAAAGACACTCAATTTAGAAATTCTATGACTTAGTTAGAACTAAACGCTTGGGCAGCTTTCGTTTCTGAGATGCAGAATTTTCTTTAAAAAAAAAAATCTGAAAATTATATTGAACTTGAAGACCTCCTGCTACAATTAAAATAATATGTGGTGCAATATGAGCATAAAACTCCCCTTTTTCCATAGTCACCTGGATAGGCTTCCGGAAAATTTGGGAGATATGAGCTAAGAGCTCGGATAGCGTATGCATCAGGACTTACGCGTCATGGAAGAGCGCTATCATATTTTCTGGGATACGAATATGATGTCTGAATATTGTCGGTCTCTGATACATCATTTTGCAAAGTCTACACATCGGAGAAGAGCTTTAAAACGAAGTTTTTTTAACTCAATGATTAATTATTTTTGTTGTAAAGTTTTTCTTAGTAAATACATGTTTTTTTTCTGTTTAATACCTACAAGGCTGAAACTCAGGAACTAGAGTTGATTAAAATATTCTAATTATATTTTTGAACATAGCATATCTATGTAGTTAGCAACAGGTATTTTCTTTCTGCAACAGATGTACTGTAAATTAGTGTTATCGATTATAGTTTTTAAAAGCATCATTTTTGTATTTTCTATTATTTAGCATAGAAACATGTCAATTTTTTAAATTTCTAAATTACTTTTTTTTTACAACATTTATTTTAACATAAATGATCTGTAGAACAAAAGTGTGTGTTGCACGGTGCAAATTTAAAATGATTATAGTGTAACACCTCCAGTAATTGGCACGCACCAGTGATTGGCACATCCTACAACATGTTCTAAAATGAGATTTATATCCAGTCTTTTAAAAATGCAAGACCATATACCAGTTACATGCTCATTTACGTTAAAGATTAAACTTTGATTTATGCTACTACGTGACAATAGTGCCTGGGAAAGAGAAACAAGGTTCTAATTTGGGATACGCAAGCTGAAGTTGCTTATCCAGACGAAATGAAAAGCTTTTAACTGATTCATTCGAATCTAATGTTAAATTTTGCAGGGATTGGAAAGAGTTAGCTTTGTTTTTCGGCATGAAATAGTCTATAAACACCTTTCGAATGGCTTGAAAGTTAACATTCTTGAATTGAGACTGTGTTTCAAGAAAGAAGTGTAAAGCATTACCCTCTAGTTTTGATTTAAAAAGAACAAAAAGCTCTTTATCAGAAAAATTTACAATTCTTGTAAGTCGGATAATTGATCAAAAAAAAATTCTACAGTTTGTGGATTCCCATCAAAAGGCTGAATAGCAATATTTAGTTTAGATGTCGGAGGCATGATGAGAAAATTAAAATGAATTCTCAATGAATGTGACAATAATATGTTTGTAAATTAGTTACATAAAAATGTAAACTGAATTTGATATGTCTTTTAAAATAATAACGAACTTCATCTATGTCATACATCATTTTTTTATATGTTAGCAAAAAAATATAACAAGAAAAGAGAAGAAGAAGATGCCAGCATATTTTTCTTAGCATCATATCAAGAATATCAGACCCAATTTTTTTTAGCATCAGATTTCCCAAGTTTGAAAGATAAATTAGATTTCAGATGTTCATGTAAAAATTATGATTGTTCTGTTGAAAAATGTTACATGTGTTCTCAAATTTATCAAACAAGATAACAAATTATATTCAAGTAATGAGTTATTTTGATACACCTCCTTCAGTAAATATTATGCAACATCTGTTCTCATATTTATCAAAACAAAAATAGCAAATCATATGAAAGTAACCACTTATTTAACCTACTTTCAGTAAAAAATATGATAAGCAAATTTAAAAACAAAGCAATACTGATTGTAATACTGATGTTACTGATAACAATGTAACTAATATACTGATACTAATGTAATACTGATTTAAGCAAATTTAAATCAGTATTACATGATAAGAACACATTAACTTCTGTATAATAAAATGAGAACATTTTTATTTATATATATATATTTTTTTCATCACCTTTATAAAATAAAGTAAAATATATGTTGACAACTGTCATGTCGAATGGTTTCGACGAGATGACGGCACCAATAAAGAGTTTATAAAATGTGGTGTTTGCATTGGAACGTTTTAAGCCGTTCCGAAAAAGAATTGATAATTTTTCTAGTACATCACGTCTTGTGGCCGCGAAAGACCAATGGACGTGACCGACAGAGTTCATGAAATTTTTTGGACAGATGTAAGGAAAAATAAACAGAATAATAGAATAATTGCTTACCTGCAGAAACTTAAAAAAAATAGAACACAAGAAAAAACATTAATAAGGATGCAGTATTCTCTTCTTTAAAAAATAATTTTTTTTTTGTTGCAAAAATCTTGTTTTTTATTTTTGCGGAAAAGCAGATAAAATACAACGTGGTCTCTCATTTTTCTAGAGACCTGGCAATGTAGCATCACTTTTAAAATCCAAATTTGACGATTAAGAAAATACTTGAAATGAATTGAGTTTCTCCTGGAGAATTAGGGGAGACATGTTTTCCTTTTTGGAATTCTTGATGTAATCCTTTGAATACAATGAAGTCATTCTGAAATAAATGATTATCGTTCGACGAAGCTTTTCCATACACCTCAGGTCCTATTTTTCGAGGACCCATCTAATGCCGCAAGGAAATTCATAAGCGGTTCATTACCACCTTTCTATTTAAAAAAAAGTACTTTTAATTTTAAATTGTTTTTCGTATCAGAACAAACGGTCCCTTCCGTCCTTTTTTTTTAATATCATCGCAGACACCGGACAAGCACACCCTCACAGGTTTCTGCTCTGCCAAAGAAAACGAACACAGCAGAAACGGTAAAGGGGGGAATATTTTACTTTCGTAAGTATTTCATTGGTGTCACAAGTAGAATTCATCGTGGTCGATTAAATCCTTAATCTCTTTCACGAAAAATAATTTGTTTCTAGACTTTATATTATTTTTTTATTTTTTTATGTAACGAAATTGACCATTAATTCCGTCGTGAAAAAAAAAATTACGAAACTTCGCTGACACCTCACACACACATTCTCCCCGCAGGATTCTGTACTGTTCTGCACTCAGGCAAAGAAACGAAAGAAGCAGCAAAGGGTAGAGGGGGGGGGTTGCCACAATCTCATAATACGCCAATTGGCAGGGTTATAGAAGTGGCGATAAAACAGATAGACCAAATGCTTAAACACTAATAGGAAAATTGAATTTTTAAGATTAAACTTTTATAGCACTTGAAAGATGCGAAGCCAATAATGTATATAAGGATTCACCTATTTTAAATTACGCATCAGTAGAATTAAGTCCAATTGGACGGGAGGAGGAGTTATAAAACGGAGGTACATCCCCCTTGGAATATTCGAGAAAACTCAGGAACAAACCACAACCGGAAGTAACAAATTCGAAATCATTTTATCATTTTGAAATAAACGAAAAGTTGCGTAAGAAAAGAAACTTTACAGGGAAGATTAAAAAGGCGAGAACTAAAATAAAGTTTTAGAATGCGAACTTTTATAATAAATGAATAAAGATTAATAAAATACACGATAAATTAAATTAAATAAAAAAATATGGCAATGGTTATGAGTAACCACAACAATATGATTTAATTTAGATTTTAAATTTCAATTGACAACAGTTTTGTTTAGTTAAAAAGGGTTAATTTAATTGTGTAAAAGTATTTTCACACAAATATTTGGATTTCTGAATTAATGATAGATGCCAATTAATGGTTCTTAAATTTTGATAGTTCCAAGTAAATGACACCTATTCCAATTACAAGGAATTCGCAAGGAATTTGAGATTAAACCACTTATTTTGGAAGTACATTTAAAGTTATAGAGTAATTTCGTTTAACATTTGTGTTTATTTGAAAATATGAAATATTATCAGTAATTGGAATCCATTAAAGCTTCATATGACAATTACTGGGGACAGCATGACAATTACTAAGTATTAATGTAAGTATATTGTATTGTTTTAAAGTGTTCATATTTTAGACTAATATGCTGATTCCTTACTCTCAAAAACCTGAAATATGACATTTTCATCTACAGTAAATTCATTTAAAGCGATTAAACCCAATGCAAAATGCAAAGTTTTTTTTAATATAAACTTGTGCCAATTACTGGATCACAAGGTGTCATACATTGGTGCTCTATGTGCCAATTACTGGTGATTTCAGCAAGTTTTATAAATATATTTTTATAAAAATACTTTTATTTTTTTTATTTATTTTTATTTTTATTTTATTTTTATTTTATTTTATTTTATTTTTGCTTTTAGTGGGTAAAGTAGATTCACAGATATACATTCTTTGATTTAAAAATATTTCCAAGTAAATATCTTATTTCTTTGTAATGAAAATTGAAGTAAGTTTAAAGACAAATTCTTAAAGTGCCAATTACTGAGGATATTACCCTATTTTGGAAAATTATTAAAATAAATTTATTTTAACAATTTTCTTTTTAAAAGTATAAAATAAATTAAAAATGGTTTCAGTCAGAAATAAATATTACTTCTTATAATGAAACTAAAAAGATTATTCTAGAATCTAAATTGTGGCTTTAGAAAAAATAGATCCATGTCATCAATAAAAATTCTAGTTATCTTTGCTAGAGAGGACTAAAGCCTCATACAAGGAAACAAAGAGTGTTTCCCTATGTTTCCGGTCGGCCTTATTAAAAAATTCTCTTATAATCGATGCGAACAAAAAAAGTGTGTAGCGATGATTTTAGTTTATGAAACCTTTTTCAGAAATCAAGCGATTTTTCTCTATTAAGACGATTCAGGACTTTTTAGTCATCTAGAATATAACAGACTAGATATTATATATCATTTCATCAGTTAGTTTAGTTGTTTTCCCTATTCGCAAAATTCGGACACCTAAATTTATATATTTCGGATTAAAAAAGTGACTACCTATTTATTCTTGCTGTATAAGTTACTAATAATTTTTTATGCATTATTTTATAAATAATGTATTACATTACCTTTAAATAAATGGATTTTTAATAAAATAAATTTAATAATATTTCAAATAATTTTATATTCATCATATGGGAGATAATCTCAATAGCTAAAACCTTATATGTTAGCAAATGTTAGTTGTCAACTCCTGATTAAAAAAACAAAAAAGATTTATAATCCCCAAAGAAGCACTTTTGATGTATATATATTCCTACAGTTCGCCTTCATTATATAAATTCTGGATTTCCCCTTTTATTTCCAAATCTTCCTTTAGTTTAATTAGTCATGCGAAAAGTTTGAAAATTTCTTGAAATTTCTTGATGCGGAAAGAAAAGTTAATGATTCTGCCGTAATCATTCAAAAGCTAATTAAAGAATGTTTAGGAAATTCATAATTAATTCGATTTCGTCTTTCGATACTTGAAAGGTCAAACGTAGAACTTTCTAAAGAAGATTTATTTATGTAAGTCTCTGTTTTGCCATGCTTAAAGTTAAGTTATTTGGAAATGGGAGATTTATATTTTACATTTGAAATTTCATTTCCAAGCAAAAAGTAATGTTTTACCGATTTTTTTAAAAAAAAGATTGTTTTTTAATCCATAAAGACTTTGTATATTTGCATTCATTGTTTTGTTTTTAAAACTATTTAAAACATTTGGAAATATTTTAATTAATCTAATTAGTCAGACAATTTCAATTGATAGGTGATTTTAAACCGTGAAACTTACTAATAATAGTATTAAAATTAATATTTAACTAAAACGTATTCTAATCAGAATATTGTTCAGAGGATAATGTTTGAAATGACAATGAAAACCATTGTAGTTTGGAATAATAGTGTAAGAATATTTTGATTCAGTAAACAATAATTAATAATAAAAAAAAACACCCAAAACATATTTTAGCCCTTTTTCTACCGGCGGTACTTATAAGTATAATTAAAATTACTTATTATAAAATTCTTTTAATACGTAAATTAGTTGTAATACTGTTTAGAATGTTTTACAGATACGTTACTTTACCTTGTTCCAAAAGCGTTATTTGTTACACAAAACAAAAATATTTTTACAAGGATGATTTCTTTTGCCTTTTGTTTAATTCAGCTTTCTAGATGCTGAGGGATGGGTATAGGGATTTTTCGATTCGGAAATATTTCTATATTTATACTGTAAGAACATCATATTTGTAAATTTTATAATTCTACAAAATACTAAGAAAACAATTTAAAATAATTGATTTGAGTGGGGTTTATAATATTGAACAAAATCCCTGTAAATTTAAATTTAATTAATCCTTCTAAATCCTTCAATTCTTCTAAAATTCTTCAAAAATCTATTAAATGATTATATAAATCTTTTAATTTAAACAATTTACTTAAAATGATATAGAATGTAAAATTTTCATGAATTCATAATTCGGAAGAATAAGGGTTAAGTAGTCCTTTAGGATATTCTTCGCTAATTTAAATAGCATTTCGGTACCTGTAGCGTTAAACACAGAAATTCATTTTGAAGATTCTTGCATAAAATCCGTTTTTTTTTTTTTTTTTTTTTTTTTTTTTTTTTTTTTTTTCCGTTTTGGACAATACATCATTTGCTAAAATAGTATTGATTTAGTAACTTTTTTTGTTTTCTTTTGTTTTTAATCAAAAATTGAAGTCTGTACACTCTGTTTTAAGTAAAATTAATCCTTAAATGATATCAAAAATCGTTATAATACAGGTAAGCGGAACTCATCAATGAGAAGCACATTATAAGCGTCCATTTAAAATAACATGTATTATTATTTACATTATATGATTACTCTTTAAATGACCTAATTAATCTGATTACCTATTTTAAAACAATCAGGATAATATGATAGAAAAAAATTTAGTCTTTATCGGTCGGAAAATTTTAAACCTACGCATATTTAAAAGAACATAGCGGCAATGACAATGGCTACACATTGGGAGATAAAATTATAGAGTTTGATTTTAGTACATAATTTTTCAGTTTTCTTTTTTTGATTTCGAAATTTTCTAATAGCATAATCTATTGTCCGAAAATTAAGAATTTTATATCCACCGAAAGCTGAAGGCTAAATACATAAATGCCTTATTATTTTTATTTCATGTTTAAAAGAATCAGCATTTTTACAATGTATTATTAGTATAATATTTAAATTTTTATTCAGCATGTTTATATTAAATTTTTTTTGCCCGAAACTGATTTTATTAATTAGAATATTTTTCCTTATGAATATATATATACATGCATATAAATTTGATGTTGGAGCATTGAAATTTACTAATGCATATTTAGTAGAAAAATGGTACAAAGACAATACTTAAAAGAAATTAAAATCATCTTGATAATTATTGTGTATATACAATCCGATGCATTTACTTTGGCCTTAATCTTAGCATGCTCGAAAAATGAAATTAATTAAAAATTACGTTTTAATTATAGCTTTATAACTAGAAGTGCACGCTTCCATTATTACACGAGGAAAGTTTCAACTGCAAAACAATGTATCATATAAAATCAAGATTTTTTTTAAATTCTAAATATTATTACTATTTTTTAAAGAAGATATGTACTTTAATGTTTTTACAAAGTCTAATGGAGTCATTACAAATTTCTTTTGAAATTGAAACTTCGTTCATAACTTTTTTTTTTGCATTAATTAGATGAAAATGATGTCGTTTTTATTGTTATATTTCTTGGAGTAAGGATGGATTAATTGTGTAATTATTATAAATTGTAGAAAATAGTAACTCAATATCTGAAGAGTTAGAACATTTAGCCATAAGGTGCAGTTATAGTATACAAACGAATCAGGAATATAAACACATTAGCCAATTTTTAAGGACTTTTTATGTCAAACTGAAAGCATTTGATAAGAGGTGATGCAACATTTACAAAAATATCTTTATATTTTTTTCCCGAATAATTTTCATAGAATTGAAATGCGAATTTGAATACATTTAAATGAAGATACTTTATGATTTTAAAGTATTTCCAGTCATTTTTTTTTTTTTGATTTTATGTGTACAAATAACTCACATTCTCTTTTGAATATGAGGCGTTTTAGTATATGAAAATATACTTAGGGAATCTGAATTTTTAAATTAACCTATTAAATCTACCTTATAAAACCTAATGAAGCGAATTTAAGAACGATTTTATGAAATGACTACACTTTTTTTATACGCCAGGTAGGAATCATGAAAGCTATTCATTTAATAATAGATAAATAAGAAAATTATATTATGTTAAAAAATACCAAAAAATGCTTCTAATTTTCACGTTAGACGTGCATCTTAAAAATTACTTGCCGTTTTTTATATTTCATGTAAATTATTATAAAGTAATTTATAAAAACTGCAGTTTTAATTGCGAAATCTAGTTATGAAAGTAAATTCTATCTTTTGAAATTTTATATTTTGTTTTGCTAAATATGAGCTTAAAAATTTTAAATCTCTGTTAAAAGAAGTATCTTTAAAATATGTTTAAAAATTCAAAACTTAAATTTATTTCCAGTTTAATGTATGTGTATATATATATATATATATATACTGCTCAAAACAATTAAAGGATATTGCAGTTTTAGGTGGATTTTGTATCTGGGAAACTTTTTAGCTGATTGATACATGGTCGACAGACATAGTAGGTTATATGAGAATAAATTACACATGTTTGGCAGAAAAAAATGCATTTTGTTGCGCATTTGTGTACAAAAGGAAAAACACAATTTGTGCATATGAGAAAAAAAGGATGAGAAAAGGTGTTTTCTTTAAAGAAAATCATTTTCAGTTGGGGGTATGGTTTCCACGGGCGGCCAGCAACGTTGAACACCTTTGAGGCTTGGACTCAATGAGGCTATTAATGACGAGTTGGGGTATTCTGTCCCACTCTTCAAGAAGAGCTCTTTCCAGTTCTTGGAGAGTTTGTGGGGGTTGTTGGCGGCCAGAAACTCGTCTTCCTAGAGCGTCCCAAACGTGCTCGAATGGATTCATGTCTGGAGAACACGCTGGCCATTCCATTCGAACGATTCCTTCCTCGAAAAGGAAATCCTCCACCAGGTTTGCATGATGTGGCCTGCAGTTATCGTCCATTAAAATGAAGTTATCTCCGATTGCTGCAGCGTAAGGGACTACAATAGGTCTGTGGATCTTATCCCTATATCGGCGACCAGTCAGAGCTCCATCTCGAATGATGTAGAGGTCAGTGCGCCCGTCAATGGAGATGCCACCATACACCAACACTCCTCCACTGCCAAATCTGACACTTTCGTGCAAGAACGCAGGATTATTCCTACTGCCATGGTCCCTCCAGATGAAAATACGCCTATTATCCGGATACACAGAAAAACGGGACTCGTCAGAAAACAGAATATTGCTCCATTCATTTATCCTCCAGTTGACATGCTCGGTTGCCCACTCCCTGCGGTCGCGACGATGCCTTGATGTTAATCTACCACATACCATCGGTCGGCGAGCATACAGACCTACAGCATGGAGCCGGTTTCGGACAGTCTGAGTTGAAATCGTGGTGCCTGTAGCCGAGCGAAGGTGTTGTTGGAGAAGAGTAGCGTTCATGTTTCAGTGTCTCCGAGCTGTTAACGCTAAATACCTATCTTCATTGGGCATTGTTGCCCGTCTACGACCTTGCCCTGGTCTTCGGCCTGCACATCCACTCTCCAAAAAACGGTTCCAGATCCTGGAAATGACACTTTGTGACACTCCAATGGTTTGCGCTACGTCGGCTTGAGTTTGCCCCCCTTTTAACCTACCAACAATTCTCCATGCTTCTGGATCTGTCAAATGACTTCGCTGAGACATCATACTCATCGAAACAAAGCAATCACTGAATGCCGATCATCCTTTTCTTTTATCCAGTTGAAAGTCAAATTTCATTCGCTGCCGCTGAAGCGACGTTTTTGACGTCGAACTCAAAACTGGCATACTCCACAGTTTGAAAACCAGAAAAATTTGCATTTGTGATTCTCTTCTCCTATTTTCGGCAAAAAAAATTTCGTTTACATCTTTATTTTATATAAAACTTCAAATATCCTTTAATTGTTTTGAGCAGTGTATATACAGGGTGTTTCGCTACCAGACCGACAAACTTTGAGGGGTGATAGGAGACATAAAGACAAACATTATTAAATAGGAAACCATGGGGCGCAAACGTCTTCTATAGGAGCTAGGGGCCATTAAAGTTTAGGGTCCAAAAATTCTAACGCTCATAAAAATTAGAAAAATGGTCGATTTGTTTGCGGTTTTCCCTAAAATCAATCTTTATATCACGATTTTTAATTTTTTTAATTTTAAAGATTAAGTTCAAAAATTGTCGATAAAGGGCGCTTTAGACTTTAGAGTAACGAACAAATCCTTTTTGACGTTCTTTTGTGCATAGGGTTGAAATTATTCTAAAGTTTAGACTTAAACTTAAATTTTATGCCCAAAATTGTAAACATGGGTATCGGTTAACTAGCAAAAATTTAACTGTGAACCAAAGAGGAGATTTTAAACGCTCATAAACATTGGACAGACTAATCGATTTTGTTGAGGTTTGCGTGTAGGTCATTTACTTGGTAATTATTTTATTCAAAATGATGTACAGCTTTCATGTCTTCATTTTTTGATAGAGGGCGCTTCCGAGACATGTTCGACATTTCAATGGTATTACTCCTGGGTGTTTCACTACCAGACCACCATACTTCCAGGAAGTATAAGGGATGCAAAGATGACCGGAATCGCACAGGAGTGTAACGTTAAAAATTGCTTTTTTGCATATTACGTTTAAAAAACAGCAGAGAAAAAACAACAAAAACAAACAGAGAAACAGCAACATGTTAAAGTGACAGAACAAAGTTTATTTAAAGGTTTTACTGCAAAAAGTGTTCGAAATTACGACCAGGAAAAGTCCGGCAAGCTTGACAGTGACCGTAGATGGCGCTGCGATTTTCTTGCGGTAGATGGAGCTGAACGCTAATGCGCGTGAAAGTTTCTCTCTCGTTGCGAAGCTCTATGTGGTTCCAGTATGATCGGGACCTTCCAAATTTTACCAATGATGTTCACCGATACCTCAACGTAACATATGGACAGCGGTGGATAGGTCATGGTGGCCCGGTTTACTGGCCTTCCTGATCACCGGATCTATTAAATATGAGCTTCTTCTGCTGGGGTCACATGAAAAGTTGGGTGTATGAGAATCCCGTACCATCAGTTAAAGACTCAGCAGCTCGTATTTCTGTAGCTTCCAGAAATCTATCGAAGATTCCAGGAATTTTTCAAAGCATGAGGAGTTACATGCGATGCCGCTGTCAAGCATGTTGAATTACTTCTGGTCGTAATTTCGAACACCTTTTCTAGTAAAACCTTTAAACAAACTGTTTTATGTCATATTAACGTGTTTCTGTTTCTCTGCTTGTTTCTGTTGTTTTTTCTCTGCTTTCTTTAACCATAACTCGCAAAAAAACATTTTCAACGTTACATTCCTATGTGATTCCTAGTCGTTTTTCCATCCCTAACACTTTCTGGAAGTATGATAGTCTGGTAATAAAACACCCAGGAGTAATGCCATTGAAATATCGGAGATATGACGGAAGCGCCCTCTATGAAAAAATGAGGACACCACAGCTGTGCGTCATTTTGAATAAAATAATTACCTAGGGAATGACCTACACGCAAACCGCAACAAAATCGATTAGTTTGTCCAATGTTTATGAGCGTTTAAAATCTCCCCCTCGGTTCACAGTTAAATTTTCTCTAGTGAACCGATCCCCATGTTTCCGATTTTGGGCTTAAAATTTAAGTTAAAGTCTAAACTTTAGAATAATTTCAACACCATGCACAAAAGAACGGCAAAGAGTATTTGTTTGTTACTCTAAAGTTTAAAGCGCCCTGTACCGACAATTTTCGAACTCAACCTTTAAAATTAAAAAAATAAAAAATAGTGATATAAAGAATGATTTTAGAGAAAACCGCAAACAAATCGATCCATTTTTCTAATTTTTATCAGCGTTTGAATTTTTGGACCTTAAACTTTAATGGCCCTTAGCTCCTACAGAAGACGTTTGCGCCCCATGGTTTCCTATTTAATAATGTTTATCTTTATGTCTATTATCACCCCTAGAAGTTTGTCGGTCTGGTAGCGAAACACCCTGTATATATATATCCTTGTGTCCAACGGCCGGGCTCACCCGGGTCCTGATGTGATTTTAGCATACGCAAGTCACAAAACAGCCTTATTTCACTGAAAATATCTTCCCCTCCAAAAATATATATCTCTTATATCCGTTATATCGATCACGTATGAGTGTAAACCGATTCTGGAATATTCATAGATATATTCAGTTTGATAACGAGAATACACGAGTAAATGTCTGTAAAATGATAAATCTGTATTAATTTATGATTTATGGACTATGCTGTATGATATTCTATTAAAAAAAATAAATTTGGAGAAAAGCGTAACTGTTGACAAGCAGTCATTTCTGTATCGATTCTTTACGGGGGTAAGACATGGTGACGTCACTGCAACGTCGTTGTGAAGTCACATTGTGACTTTGTGACCATCGATTGTCGATGTGACGTCACGTGACATCGATGTGAAGTCACAGTGACTAAAATGTGAAGTCGTTATGGCCGTTTTAGAGCTTTTTGTGACGTCATAATGTGACCAATTTGAGTGAAAAGTGTGTCATTTGTGAGTACTTAAATGTTAACATTGTGACGAACTGTGAAAATATTTTTAGAAAGTCACATCTTAGTCACAATGTGACGTGACTGAGTGGTGGCATTTTCGTCACAAATGTGATGTGACCATGCATGCTATGAGGGAAAAGAAATCTAAAACGGCCATAACGACGTCACATTTTAGTCACTGTGACTTCACATCGACAATCGATGGTGACAAAGTCACAATGTGACTTCACAACAACATTGCAGTGATGTCACCATGCTTTACGGCAACAGATCCCTCAAAGCATGCATGGTCACAGTGACGTCACTTTGAGTCACTGTGGTCACATCACATCGGTGACCAAAATGCCACCACTCAGTGACGTCACATTGTGACTGAGATGTGACTTTCTTAAAAATCTTTAGAAAAATACAAATTCTTCAAAACATATTATTTACTTTAAAAACATTTTTGTCACAACGTCACTTTTGCCACGTTTCATCTCGACGTTAATGTCAAAGTAGTCACAAATGACACGCTTTTCACAAATTTGTTACATCGTGACTTCACAAAGTGGTGACAATGTGACGTCACAAAGAAGCTCTAAAACGGCCATAACGACTTCACATTTTACTCTCTGTGGCTTCACATTGATGTCACGTGACGTCACATCGACAATCGATGGTCACAAAGTCACAGTGTGACTTTAAAACGACGTTGCACTGACGTCACCATGCCTTACGTGTTGTAACTTTCTAATATTTCATCCATTTTTATGACACATGAACGGTTCAGAAAAGAAAGCTATATTTTAAATTTAAAGACATGTAAAACATATATAAAATAAAGGAATCATAAACGCTGCAAAGAAAATCTAGAGAACTTCTAATATTTTTCCTATTTCTAAGTGTGAGAATATAAGTGAAGTCATAATAAGCAAAACATAGTCATATTATATCATTTCTATATGTCGAAAGGAACAAAAGTAATTGTTAAGAAAAAATAATATTTTATGAAAAGACATTTACTGTTAATAATAAACCAGTCCGGAAAAAATTAAAAAGAAAGAAACTTTATTATTAAAGAGATGAGGTGACGTAAATTCCGCAAGATTTATCCATAGAATTCGGACTTCATGGTGACATTAGTGATATATGTTCCAAAAAGGAATATTGCAGTCCTTCTAATGTCTAATATGCACCATGAGAAACCAATCACGAGACTGAAATAGAAACCCGAAGTAATTAATTTTTATAATGAAAATAATTGCGGATTTATTGGAGTTTTAAATAAAAAAAAAATATTCGAGCGATATACAACACATAGGCGTACAATTACATTGCCGCGTGAATTGTTTCTTAATATTGTGGATATAATGGCAATTCCTTCTTAGATACAGACAATTATGATATGATTAGCCATAAAACAGATAATCTCTGGTTGTTTTTGAGAATAAGGCCAGACCTCAAATCTTCCAGCAATTCAAGTTTAATCGCAAAATGTACACGCCAAACAGCAATTGATGATAAACGAAAAAATTATTTGTTCGTATTTGGACCTGAAATAAGTTAAGATAGCTTAATACAGTATGAAACAAGAAAGATAAAATATTTTCTGTCAGATGCGTTTATTAGATCTACAAAAGTGGAGAAGAAAAAAACGAAAATTCTTTTTTTATAAATAATGTGAAAATCCAATACGTGATTTACATTTGTTAATCTTTTATTATTGTAAAACTTGTTCTTTTATTTTATAGAATGATGGTTTTTTTTAATCTTAAAAATACCGCAATTTTTATTTCCAAATTAAATTCGAATTTTATTGATCTAATTCTATGTTAGTTTCTGTTTTTTTTTTTTTTTTTTTTTTTTCATATAGAAAGTTCTTATGGATACCCGGTTACCCTGGTCATTGCTGAAAAGCATAATTATGTTTAAGTCCTCAAAATAGATATATCCATTTTTTTAAATGAACTGCTAATGGGCAATGAATACTTCAAATGATGGAGACCTAAAATCATTTCAATTTTCTTTTGATATTCACACCCTGAAATAAGGATAAAAGAGAAAAATGGTATCCGGTCAATGACATAAAGGTTAAGGGTTAAGGAATCTTTAAGGTGTCAGTTACGGAGTTTTTACAATACTTATCCTTTATTATACTTAGTCTTTAAGTTTTATAATTTAATTTAGTAAAATAAACTAATCCATTTTTTTTACTTATTCAGGAGGCTGTGAAAAATTATTTTCTCTCTTTATTCGGGTATCGCTAGTCTTAAACGTAAGCACTTGTTTAATTAACTGAAGCGGCTTAGAAGGAGAATCAAAATTGACTTTTCATTTAATGTGAGGTCAGAAAGATTAAAATGTTATTGCTACTCTTTAGGATACCAAAAAGATTAATTTCGTGAAAAGTCTAGGAAACATTATCTCTAAAAAGAATGTTTAATGATCTTTTACGAAATAACAGACAATTATACTAACTTTTATTATAGATACTAACAACGTACTAACAACATGCGAGTTTTTGTTATTATTGCAGAAACTAACAAGGGCACCACCAAACATGGTGCACACAGATTTTGATGATTTCTAAGTATGTTGTAGGGGCCATACCACTAATTATTCAGCTGAAAGGATTCTTTCAAACGGGCCTTGGTTTTTGAGAAATTGGGGGTCAAAGTTCAGCATATATTTCAAATACTTATTAGTAGAAGCGCTGCATGTGAATCGGTGGCGTCGTGGTAACGTACGAGCCGGCAAATCGAAAGGTTGCGGGTTCGAATCAGTCATCGGCTTTTATTTATTTATTTATTTTTGTATTTTTACACGTTACAAATTTTAAGTATTTTTATTACAAAATTTCTACAGCTTTTGATATTTTCTTAATAAATTACATTTACAAATTTTTTCATGAAAAATTTTTTTTTCTGCAATTTTTAAACGAATATTTCTATCGACAAAACTACAAAACTAGTTTACGCCTAGAACTTTTTTTATTAATTATTATTCGCGTTTTTTATTTTAAGCACAATCCTGAAATAATAATTTTTTTCCCTATCGCTTTTTTATTTTATAGCATTCTAAATGAAAACTTGCCTTTTTTTGTATGTATAAATAATACAAAATAATTTTCGGGTGCAATTTTTTAAATGTCTTTAGGATTAGATTATTCAAGTAATGCGTATCTTCGAAAAAATAATAAAATATTTATGCAGTAATGTTAAAATGCAAGTTGTTACCAGTTATCCAAGTTTTCAATTTTCCAATTTTTTGTAATTACATTTATCTCCAAAGTTCAACATAAACATAAGTTATCGTTTGCACAAATAAGAAATGACAGATTACATCTATTTTTATAACAAATTAAAACACTCTTTCCGTAATTCAATTGAAGTACGAAAATCGTCTGTTTAATGAGATAAAATTTATAATACACATAAAAATACTTTTTTTAATCGTCTGCTTTCCTCTGTAACTATCAGAATAAATGAAGATTTCTTGTTATTGGTCTTATTTTTGCCCTTTTATAAATGATGATTAAGCCTTTTTTTTTTACTTTTAATATATTTTTAAACATATTTATCACGAATTAAGTATTTTAGTAATATAAATTATATTAAATGCAGTATTAAATTATCTAAAAATCCAAGCACAATATAGTGTAATACACATTTAAAAAGAAAAAAAGTGACTGATTAATCTAAAAATATTAATATTTAAAGTAGTGGAGATTTTAGAATATTGAAATTTTCTTACACTTTTTCAAAATTTTAATTAAATACAAATTTTAATTTATTTATTTGTTGCAAAATGCACGTTTAGTTGAACCATGAAGTGCTGTCAGTTCAGAATATTTTGAAAAAAAAAATAATAAAAAAATGTTGACAAAGTAAACTGTCCTCTTCAGAAAATATCAAAAGGTTCAAAGCTGTAGAATTTTCAATTCTGCTTATAATTTGCGAAGTGTAAAAAAACATAAAAATAAGTAAAAGGCCGAGGACTGATTCGAACCCGCAACCTTTCGACTTGCAAGCTCGTACGTTACCACGACGCCACCGATTCACATGCGGCGCTTCTACTAATAAGTATTTGAAATATACGCTGAACTTTGACCCACAATTTCTCAAAAACTAAGGCCCATTTGAAAGAATCCTTTCAGCTGAATAATTAATGGTATGACCCCTACAAGATACCTTGAAATTATCAAAATATGTGTGCACCATGTTTGGTGGTGCCCTTGTAAGTGAAATGAAAGTTACTATTATATTTATTTTTGGGAGCTATTGTAAACTGTGTCTAGTTATTAATTTTTTAAATGTTCGGTTTAAAGTTCGAACCAATAAACAGTTTAAATAGTATACAATTCATATAAATAACCAGGTCATCTTTATTGGTTGAAGGCATAAAGATGTTAAACGCCTCAAAATTGTAATGAAAATACATATTTTAAAATTATTATACTAATAGGCAATGAATATTTCAAATAATAGGAATTTGAATTGTTTTTAACTTCTTTTGACATTAACACCCTGAAATAGGGATAAAGAGAATAAAATGTTACCTGAGTACCTGGTCATTGATATGAGGTTTCATATATTAAGAAAATTTTAAGGTGTCAGTTATGATGTTTTTATACCATTTATCTTTTATTATACTTATCCTTTCCTTTAATTATCCTTTAATTTTTATATTTTAGTTTAGTAAAATAAGCTAATCCATTCTTTTTCATTTATTAAGGAGGCTGTGAAAAATTAATCTCTCTCTTTATACCGGGATCGCAAAGTTTTAAACGTAAGCACTTGTTTAATTAACTAAAGCGGCTTAGAAGGAGAATCAAAGTTGACTTTTCATTTAATGTAAGGTCAGAAAGATTAAAATGTTACTGCTAATGTTTTCCAAGGATGCATAGAAGATTAATTTCGCGAAAAGTCTTGAAAACATTATCTTTAAAAAGAATGTATAATGAACTTTTAGGAAATAAAATACAATTATAATAACTGTTATTATGGAAAATCATTATATCTGTTAAATATACTTACAAGCTGTGAGTTTTTGTTATTATTTAAGAAACGGAGTGAAAAAAACAGTCATTGTTATAATTATTCCATGGAATTATTGAAAATTGTGTTTAGTTATAATTTTTTTTTTTAATTTTAACGATGGTACTTTTAGTTCAAGAAAATCATATTGTAATTATATGTGTAACTATCCAGTTAAATTAAAAAAAAAATATTTTGCAATCTTAATTTAGAAAACCATAATATTAAGAAATGGAATGATGTATCCGCTATTTAAGTACAATATAAGTGTGAGTAATGTATTATGTTTAAATTAGACATCAGCAATGCAGCAATAGCGTAACATTTGATGATAAGTGGGCAGAAAAATGAATCTTCAATAGCGGGATTTAAAATAAATTAATTTATTGATACTTCCTACTTGATTATTCATGATATGAATGATTTTAAATTAAAATGATGTAAATTAGTTTTTTACAGATTTTAAAATAAACTACAGAGCTTTTTTAAAAAGTAAAATTTCATGATCTTTATAAAGTAAAAATACTTCACCAAATTGCATTTTTAACTCAATCAAACCGATTGGTAAAGTTAACATACGAATTAAATATTTCCAACAGAGATAAAAATCGCCCAGACCGGGAATCGAACCCAGATAATTGGCTTAAAAGACCAATGCTTTACAGTTTAAGATATCTGGGCACGACAACCGTTAAGCATTTCTCGCTCAGACAACCTTGCAAGACATAAAATCATCTGGTCTGTCATTTATACAGCTCAACCGAATAGACTGCGGGTAAAGGAGCTCCATACAACTAAGAGTACGTAGATAAATTGCATTTTTTAACTCAATCGAATTGATTGGTAAAGTTAACATACGGATTAAATATTTCCAACTGAGTGAAAACTTACCCAGGCCGGGAATCAAACCCAAATAACTGTGCAAAATGCAATTTATCTACGTACCCATAGTTCTACGGAGATTCTTTTCCTGTGGTCTCATCTGTTGAGTTGTCTAAACGACAGACCAGATATTATGAATTACAAGGTTATCTGAGCGAGAAATGCTCACCAGTTGTCGTGCCCAGTTATCTTAAACGGTAAAGCATTGGCCTTGTAAGCCAAGTATTTGGGTTTGATTCCCGGCCTGGGAAATTTTTCGCTCCTTTCGAAATATTTAATTCGCATATTTACTTCACCAAATGTCCAATCTCATGTATGGGATATGAGATTATATCTTATATCCTAACAGTATCTGACACATATATATATATATATAAATATTTCTTTTTCTTTTTTTTTCAAAATGTTATTATTATTAAAAAAATGAAACTTTAGTAGTAGATTTTTTTAAATAATCAAAGTAAATAGCGACAATTTATAAAGTTTTAACATAGTACATAAGAAGTGTAATACATGATCTTATTCGAAATATATCGTATGAATTTAAAGTATACAATTAGTTTTTATACGTGAAATAAGATAATAGAGCTAATGATGTCTTATTCTGCAAATGATATCTTATTTTGCAGAAACAAATTTAATAAATAAATAAATAAATAAATAATAATCCATTATTTTGAAAAGTGAGATTTTTTTGTTATTATTGCAGATACATTTAAACAATAATTGCAATTAGATGCGGTCCTGTATCAGTGAGCATCAGAAATGAAAACGATTTAAAAGTGAATAATTTTTTTGTATTTTATAATTAATATTATTTTAAACTGAAAATTATTGACAAAATATAAATTTAAAATTTGCAAGTATCAAATCGTTAGGGCAATATAGAAAATGATCAATACCACCTCCCCCCATAAAAAGAAACCTCACAATAACTTCTTGACCTTAGTAAAATGTTTTTTTAATGGATATCAACTAATTCCATTAATATAATTATCTTCTGATATGATGCACATTCCAATTATAAACTGCTATACATCGAATTATATTTTCTTAGTAACTATGTAAATAGTATATAAGTTAATTTTACAATTATTTTCGAGTAAGCTTTTGTTTAATTAGTTGAAGCAGATTATAAGTGTATTAAAATTTGTCATTATATTTAATGCAAGATAAGGAGATTATAATCTTTTTTTTCAAAGAATATTTAAATAATTAATTTCTAAGGAAACTAGGAATTTGCTGGGGAATACAGTTTAGAAAAGAAAATTTAATGCGGTTTCACTGCGCAAGAAAAAAAAATCTAGAAATGATTTGAGTATGTTAGTTTATGGCATTAAAGAAACACGCAAGCTTTTTTAAAAATTTCTTATATATTTGATATGTTGAGTAGATTTTAGTTTATTTTTATTGGTAATTGCAAAATTTAATCAACTTTTTACAACACAGTATAAATAGGGTAGTTTGAATGTATTTCTGTTTGGGTATTTTAGTATTATTGCTAGATAGAAAAAATAGCACATTAGGAGTATAATTTAACGAGATATTAACAAAAATATGAAAATACAATTTAACATAAGAAGTATTAAATTTAAAATATTTATAAGCCAAAATCCTATCGTTGAAATGGCTTATTAGTTGGTGTGTAAGCATGGCTTGAACCAAAAGTATGAAATATCTTATATGAATTGGACATTACTATTGAAAAAATTGGGTTCATTTTAATAGGTGGATAACCTCCAAAACAAATTTTATATGCATCAAATAAAGTAGTAGTTATTTCCAATCGTTCCAATCGTTATCTGAAACTTTATTCTACATTTGTTTGTTGGGAAGTTATTAAAAAATATTTACCCTTTTTTCACGATTGTATTTTGATATCATATTAAGTGGTAGAAGAAAAAGAAGAAAAAATTCTTAATAATTAAAAACAAATTATTTGGTAATTAATTTTGTAATATACCGTATGATGCTAAGTCTTGATATCTTGAAAAAAAAAATCCATAATTTTATTTTATTGAGTAACATGAATAGTTTATATTTGATTTACGATTGCTATTTTTCAGTAAAAAAAGTCAAGTTATTGTATTCTTTTACTTCTTGTATATTTGACATGCCGAATAATTTAAAATCATTCTTTAATCTCTAATATAAAATTTAAGTTTTAGAAACATGAAGTTATAATATTTGAATGCAATGGAAGCATTTTATTTGAGTGAGATTAAAAAGTGAGTTTTATTTAAAAATGCCATAGAAGGTTTTTCCTATAAACATCTTATCAATCACCGGTATATTATCTTAAAAGATTTATATCTTAAAAGATATGATAATGTTATATTGAAAGATTGACTTTTTACTTTCTTCTATTTTTGAAAGAAGAAAGTGCTGAATTAACGAATATTTCTGAAAATTTGTACTCTACTTATTTACACCATTAAGCGGTCACAGAACACGAAAACATGTTCTTACAAATTATCTATCTATGAGTCTGTAGCTCTGTCTGTCTCTATATAACACAAATTTTATGGGCGCTCTATATCAAGAACTAATGAATGGAATTTAATGAAACTCCCGATACTCTTAGTCCTTGAAATAAAATGATATTAATATATTTTTATCTTAAGGTGAGCTAGAAGTGGCGGTAATTTACTGCATTCTTCATGATTTCCGCAATATCCATATCTCAAGAAATTATACACGAATTTTTATCAAACTACAAATTCTGCTAGTATTTGAAATGAGTGCTAATAAGATTTTGGTGTAAATCGCCAAATAGTTGACGCTATTACGTTGTATTTATTGTTATTATTTACGCAATTACTGTTTCTAAAGAACTAATGAATGAATTTTTACCAAAATCCCTGCTCAAATAATCCCTGACATAAATTTCTTCTTATTAGTGTTTAAAGTACAAGGTAGTCATAAAAAACTTTGCCGGTACATGGACTTCTAGCAGTCCGTTCAACCGATCGAGGTGAAATTTCAGACATAGCTATTCAGAAGGTATGAGCTCGAGATTCTCTGGACGGCAACAAAATGGCGCTCACGGTTACGGTTATAGTTACGGAAACTGGGAATTTTCCAATAGCAACACACTTTTCTTCATCACAAAATGCTCAGCGCATACGAAAACCCTAAAGAGCGTTGGAACTGTACGTGTATAGCAAGAAACGGAAACGTTATGCACGCAAAAAAACTGTTCTGAGAATCCCCCACCCCCATAAAAAAAGACGATTGGGGCGCAAGGAGTAAATTCGCATATGACACAGATTCAGTACACTAATTTCTGATTACAACACAGATAGGAGAAAACTTTTATTTTGATTACACATTTTCCACATGTGTGTCATCACAGGCAACTACGCATTGCATGGTGCCGACAGTGGACTATACAGCCGAACGTTGCATCGCATGAGGGATGTTTGCAATCTCACGTTTGATAAATCTTTCAAATCCGGCAAAGTTTGCGCATTGCATATGTACACTCGAGATTTTAGATATCCCAGAACCTGAAATCCATAGGCGTTCATCGCAAAGTTTGATTTACCCTGTAAACACAAAATTTCTTGAATTCCAGACCTAGCTTTTTCTCGTGCTCGATTTAATATAAAAGGTAAATTTCGTTAAATCGACCCAGTAGTTTACGATATCATACGTAATCGGGAAAATACTTGCTCGTTTGATATATATAATAAAGACATATTTCACGATACCTCCAAATATTTAATCTTTGTAAACCTTAAAAAATAAAGGAATACCTTAGCTAATCATATTAAAATTTAAAAAATAATTTTGGAATATTTTATCAGTAAAAAATAAAAACAGTGTGACTGTTTACATAATAATTATAGACTGTTTTAAAAGATTATGTGTGTGAAATTTAAAAAAAAGTACTAAGCAATTAATTTAAAGTTTTATAACTTACAATGGACACAGTACACATGTGTTCCTTTACTTTTGAAAAAATGGAGAATTATTATTTTGAATATAAGAGCTTTCTTTTTCGACTGAATTAGGATTTGCAATAAAGCTGAAACGTATCGTGTTTCGCTAAGTTTCTGTTTTTATTTTCTTAAGTTTATTTCAAAATATCTTTTCAAAAAGCTTTTAAAATTAAATATAAAGAAGAATTAAAAAAGAAAACAGAGAGATTTATGAGAAGTTTTTTTCTTAAGTTAAAATCAAAACAATAATTTCCATTTTCCATTTGTTATTCCTTTTAACATTATTTTATTTTATCAAAGAAGTTGGCTTTTAAAAAGAACATAATGCAATAAACACACAATATTTTTGAAAAAATACTTAGTGATAAAAACGAAAATGCAGTGATTTATTTACTAGCACATTCTATTTAAGTAATGGCGATGGACATAGGAAAAATAGTTCAATATAATACTCGTAGTTACTACGAAAAGCACAATATTATAAAACTCTTTTTGTCTCTTTTTTTAAATACATGGATATTTCTTTTTAAAAACTACACTACTTGTCTATAAAAAAATTATATGTTTACAAAAGAATAAGTCCATGATAATAAAAACTTAATTAGAGATGCATTCAAATATAGTATTTAGCATATGTGTAAAAATAATAATTTTATTTCTACATATTAAGTTTGAGTGGGAATATGTTTCTTTTAAATTTAAATTTGTGCTTTTCCTAACTTATTCAGGATTTGAAAATAAGAATAATTTAGCATTATTTTCAGTATTCAGATTAAAAAGCTAGCATTTAATATCACGTATAAAAAGTAATCACAAAAAATTTTAATTTCATGTAGCAGCTTGTTATAGGAAAATTTTTATTTTGTTGGATTATCTCAAAATAATAATAATTAAAAAATATTTTTTGTCAATGTAATTACATAAATCTTTTTATAAAGAATAAAACTATAATCATTGTTCCAGGAATTCTATGTTTTTTTTTAAATATATGTATGAGAGAGAAGATAAATATATTATTAGACTAATTAATATTTGATACTTTAAAAATGTGTTTATTTGTATTTCTTAAGTTGAATAGATTACATCGATGCTCCAATATAAAAAAAAAAATTCATGAATATTAAATCTGGATTAGTATTTAATAAATATTTCATTACATATTATGTATTATCACAGTTTTGCATTTGAGGAAAATATTTAAACAGTGGAATAAAAAATGCTAGATTTTTCTATTAAATATAATTATTAGTGGAGAAGAAAATATCGAGTTTTGAAAAATTTCAAATCATTTCTTTGGCTTCCGTTTTCTTTTAATTAATGATGAAGAAAATACAAAATAAACTGTAAAAAGAATATACATTTTTTTTTTAAATTTCATTTTGTTTGAAAAGAAAAAGTGTGGTTTTCTGTCTTGCAAATCATACGGATTTCATCTTATGTAATAAATAATGCTGTTTAATATTCGACAAAATCATGAATTAAAATAAATAAATACATTTATATTATACATCACAATAAGTGTATTCTATAATATTTGGAAAAAAATGTAAGTCATTTTCATCATCGTCACAAAAACATTCCAAACTCAATGTCATCCACAAATGATTATTTATCATAAATTACAAAATTAAAAAAAATAATCTTAATCACCGAGTACATTTCCTCATAAGAAGTTTAAAGACTGAAAAGAAAAATAATATCCTTGTTACAGGCTCGTTTTAGTATTTGAAACCACAGAATCACTGAACACTACATGTTTGTACAATAAATTAAAGTTTGCATTAAGGACAAATTGCTTTAAAGCTTTAACGCGCATAATATAGTATTAATATTTACAGTATAGTATTTAGGAAACACGGATTGAAATATCGTATTTAAGCGATCGCTATTTTTCATAATTATTTTTTTATGCTGGGCTTCAGATATCTTCTAAAACTGCCCTCGTCCAATGATCAAGCGCAATGTCACGGCAAATTTGTTTAACCGTATTTTTGTCGATGTTGAGGTTTCTTGAAAAGTGCGAGAACTATTTATAATCAATTTTAGATTTTGATATAAATACTTACTGTTACTTGTATTTATTTTTATGTTTTTAGTGAGCGTTACTTCTTCAGAAATTGTAAATTTATATTTGTATTTGAATCAAATTTCTTTAAATTATAACACGGGATATTCTATGTTATACTAACATTAATAATTCATAGGTAATACATTTTAACACGTTTTGTTTTTTTTATATTTAAGTTACTGAGTTAATGATTTACATCAATTTAAATGCTATATATATTTATTTATTTACCATTTATCTTAGGTATTATAGCAGTTTAAAACGGGGTCATTTATAAAAGGTTTTTGTTTTCAAAAAGTATTTAAAAACTTTATATATTTTTTGAAATGTAGAGCTTAAACATTAAAAAAATCATATGTTTTAGAACAAATGTATTCATATTTTTAATTGTTAAAATACCATTCAATATAGTGTTATTTAAAATCAATAATTCTAGTATTATTTCAGGAAATGCATTCGTCGTATAAAATATTTAAAAGTTTTAAAATTGATTTTTTCATATATGAATCCAGAGATAGCATAATTCTTCTTAACATATATCTGTTTTTTGAATATATAAAAACTAAAAGCATGTATAAATGGCGTCATTTTAAACTATAATAATTCCTGGGATAATTGGTATATACACTGTAAAAAAAAAAATCTGCAAAGGTATTAAATCTTTTCTAGGAAACTGGGATTCCAAGAACTTTTCCTGTAACGGTAACAGTAAAAATTCAAGTTTCAGAATCGATTACATGAATTTTTCCTGTTATCATTACATGAAAAGTTCTTGGAATCCCAGTTTCCTAGAAAATGTGTAGTACCTTCACAGATTTTTTTTTTTTTTACAGTGTACATGAATATATAGTTATGATTATAGGTAATAACTAAAAAGAAGATAAACTTTTGGTTTTTCTGATTTATGTTGCAATCAATTTAATAGGTATGCTACATATACAGAGTTGATTTTTCATACAAAAAATATTATTGCGAATATTATACTAAATCCTATATAATACAAAAAATCCGATAAAATTGACAACAATAAATAAAATAAATAAATAATGCCTAATTAGTATGAGTACTTTATGTTTGTTGTGGTTTCAGACTCTCAACTTCTTGGAATACAAACATTTGTAAGGTGTATGAACTAATAAGACCTTTTTTGTATTCTATTTTGATTTACGTTTTTTGGTTTTCTTCTTTTGCTTTACAAGAAACGTACGAACAAAAAAGAAAAAAGAGAATTCATGTAGTATGTTTTGTCGATTAATTGATATTGTTTCGATCAAATGTATGATTTCTGAAGAATGATATTTAGAATTCAGATGAGATACACCAAATAAAAGCAAAGAGAACGTGCTTCCGAGGTAAGAGGTTTAGATTATTACAGATTCTAGTATATTATACAAAACAATGTTTATGAAAAGTTGTGATACTTTTATTCGAAATATATTTCCAGTCTGCCTTTCTACATTTTGAAAAAAAAAAATAGCAATCCTGGTAGTTATTTTTTAAATACTTATTTTGTCATGATATCGTAAAATATGTCCTTTCAAAAGTATTTTTTTTATTTATGCATTTTTTTTAAAGAAGATGACTTTTCTTCAGTCTGACATATGAAGAAATTTTGTCATTTTATAAAATTAAAGGACATAATTTCTACACTGTATTTTCAGACACGCCTTACATAAGAAATAGAAAATCCTGTTATTGAAATTTTAAACGTTACACACTTCCGTAAATTCAGAAAATGTTTTATGATTTCTTGTTTCGTTTGTGACTTATTTTCGAAATTTGAGGAAAGGTTGTAAAATATTAAACATGAGAAAAATGTTGGTTGCTGTTTTCAATTGACTTATTTTTAATAAAGAAAAAAAATGTAATTTAACGAATTGCAACGACTATTTGGAAAATACTGTTTTCAAAAACTATAATTTTAGACTTATAAATGATTTCTATAATTAAAAAACAATAGTAACATCATTTGTCTGATGATCAAATGTAGCTTACGCATTACAATAATTGTATTAATATGTCTTCACATTTAAAGTCCTATTAATATTCTTGGACCAGTCACAAACAAATATTAAATGAAATTTCAGTTTAAAAATTTTCGGTGCTATAATCTTTCAAATTTCTAAACATCGCACTTTTTTACATTTTTACACCATAGTGTAAAAAAGTTAGTTTTAAATGCAATTTGTTTGAAACATGTATCTAAATTTGTTTTCGAGTTATTATTTTTTTCTATTTTTAAATACTTTTTTGTCACTGTGGCAACAGAAGTATTCCCCTTTTGAACATAAAACATGGACAATCAGAAAACGAATAAAAAAAAACAAACAGAAGTATTCCATTTCTAGACATTAAGCATGAGCCAGTCAGAGAACGAATAAAATAAAATAAGTGGCGGAATTCAATCAGTAAAACGTTTCAGATATACTTTAGATTTCTCAATTATCTACCGAGAACAAAAACTATTATCTACATAGTTTATAATAAATAAAATAATTAAATATTAAAGATTTAAAAAATAATTTTAAAAAATCTTCCACAACAGCCTTTTTTTAGTAAAATAAATATAACTTCTTAAAAAACCCGAATATTTTTTATTCGATTTTTTTCCACATATTTAAGAATATGTGGATTATACATAATAGTGTAATATTAAAACTGTGCATAGATTTTTACATTTATGGTATTTTACATTTAAATTCATTTTTATCGTGTAGATTGAAGAACTAAGAAAATTCAACAAACTCTCAATTTAAATATTAGAAAGAAATAACAAAGATCGTGAATAATAAATACAATCACAAAATGTTAAATACCATGGAGAACAAGTAAAACAAAGATCAAACTACTATCTAACTTAGTAATAAAAGCCTTGTGCATATCAAATAGACAAATTATAACATTATCAGTATGGTGAAAAATTATTTCAAAGTTTTCATTTAAATGGGTAATTGTGTTGGGATCTATTAACAAATCCTACATTAGCTCGCAATATAATTATCGAATAGGTAAAAATAAGGAATCAAGATACACACAATTAAGGATGCTTTCAGTTAATATTAAAAAACGAAAATAAATATGACCAATTTCAAGCTACTGTGTACTACGGAGGTACGGAGGTAGGACGGAGTGTAAAATAGCTTTTTTTTCGAAATTCTTTTCTCCCTTGTGTAGAAAAGTTGTAAAGTGGTATCATTAATATACTCACAAAATTTCAAAACAATTAATAAATATCTTCGGGTTCCCCGTTTGGTTCGAAATATGCAATTTGAACTGAAATGTTGTAATTTTTCACATTTTAGTAATATTTTTTAATTTTCAATTTTTTCTTCGCCCTAATGCGTAAAATCTGAAAGAATATATAAGAAACACAAGTCCAAATAACTGGAGTAATTAAATAATATCTTCCGGCTCCACTATGAGTTATAATTTTGGGAAATTTGTCGAAAATGATACAAATTTTCACATTTTAGCCATTTTTTGTAATATTAAAACTGTGCATAGATTTTTACATTTATGGTATTTTACATTTAAATTCATTTTTTATCGTGTAGATTGAAGAACTAAGAAAATTCAACAAACTCTCAATTTAAATATTAGAAAGAAATAACAAAGATCGTGAATAATAAATACAATCACAAAATGTTAAATACCATGGAGAACAAATATAACAAAGATCAAACTACTATCTAACTTAGTAATAAAAGCCTTGTGCATATCAAATAGACAAATTATAACATTATCAGTATGGTGAAAAATTATTTCAAAGTTTTCATTTAAATGGGTAATTGTGTTGGGATCTATTAACAAATCCTACATTAGCTCGCAATTTAATTATGGAATAGGTAAAAATAAGGAATCAAGATGCACACAATTAAGGATGCTTTCAGTTAATATTAAAAAACGAAAATAAATATGACCAATTTCAAGCTACTGTGTACTACGGAGGTACGGAGGTAGGACGGAGTGTAAAATAGCTTTTTTTTCGAAATTCTTTTCTCCCTTGTGTAGAAAAGTTGTAAAGTGGTATCATTAATATACTCACAAAATTTCAAAACAATCAATAAATATCTTCGGGTTCCCCGTTTGGTTCGAAATATGCAATTTGAACTGAAATGTTGTAATTTTTCACATTTTAGTAATATTTTTTAATTTTCAATTTTTTCTTCGCCCTAATGCGTAAAATCTGAAAGAATATATAAAAAACATAAGTCCAAATAACTGGAGTAATTAAATAATATCTTCCGGCTTCACTATGAGTTATAATTTTGGGAAATTTGTCGAAAATGATACAAATTTTCACATTTTAGCCATTTTTTGTATTTTTCGATTTTCTATTCCCACTGGCATGGAAATCTTCGAAGAATATGCAAGAACCATAAATAAAAAAAAAAAAAAAAAAAAAAAAAAAACTTTAGAATAATAAATAAATACTCCCCGGCTTTCTTTTCTGGATCTAAAAATGTCAAAGTAGCCAAAAAAAAAAAAAAAAAATGGAAAATCATATGCAATACAAAGCAGAAGGGGTTATTGGTGACACTATCCGTATGTAATCGTAGACAGGTTTTTCTATAAGTGTCAAGTATTCTTCAAGCACTTTTTGTTGATGGCGCGTTCCCTCAATATTCTTCTGAATTAAATTTTGATCTTTTCGACGGTCAATATACAATCTTTTCAAGGTACTGGTGGATATGAAACTCTAATATTGGACTTGACATTTCATGCTATATTTGTTTCTTTCTTTTCTTGTGTTATGCCTTTCTTTAACATTGAACATGTCGTCCTGTGTCACGACTCCTATGTCTTCAAGAAGTGCGCCTGTTACTGATACTGCACTTCGGACAGACACTCACACAGTTGTTCATCAACAAGACTAAAAGATTTAAATAACTCTAAGTCTTCGATGAAGCAGTAGTGATTATTTTCCTACTTTTATACATATTCTTTTTCTTTCTTATTATTTTTCGAGCCTCCTCGTTCATTTACCGGGTTTCCGTGTTGTGAGCCGTGTTTTCGAGTGTATCAGTTGGGTCTATCGACAATTTCCTTGAAGTTCTTTGATCCTCAAGAAACTGTCTTCCAATTCAGTATATTTTTATATCATGTGGGCATTGATATTCTTTTAGAGATCTACACTTGTAAGAAACATTTTCAAACAGACTTTTTTTTTTCTTCCAATAGAAAAATTTTCTATTTTGACTTCGTCTGTTCTTTAGCGTCAAACTTCTTAATACTTTTTTACTTATCATTATATGAACCAACCAGTTGGACTATTCTTTGCCTATAAACTGCTGGAACTGAGGCAGCCTGCCAAATTGCTTCAACCATTTCACCCCATAATCCGCGTATCATCCCAAAGGTGGGTCCGATTTTTAATTATATTTCGATTCATTTCTCACCAACAAAAAAGTACATTATACCTTCATAAGTTGGTAGAACTCCAGTTCTTAACTCTGTAGGATCACAAAAAATGGGATGAGACAACTCCAGTGTACCGCGTCTTAATTATAATATTTCTGTGCAATATTTTCCATGCACACTATTAGTTCAACACAATATTAAAAATTAAAATTTTGTAAACACTTTCAGATGTATGATTTTTTTAATAAAATATAGAAGCTAAAATTGAATATCCTCATTAACCTATCACGAGCAGAGCATTAAACCAACGGTAACACTACAGTAAACGAACCGAAAGCTGAACTTATTAGAGGAATTTCCCTCAGATCGCTTTTAATTCGATTTTTCGATGCTTTTTGTGTACATTAATGCCATGTGTTTGTCAGTTTAAGTAATAAAAGGCAAACAAAAATATATTTATAAATTATTTTAAATTTTTACACTTATCTTTCTCAAATGATTTTACGAATTTCCCGCGCTAGCTAGAAGAGAAAATTGATAAAACAAAAATCCCTGAGAAGAGAAAATTTACATAATTTTTGGTGACTTTGACATTTTTAGATGCCGAAAAAAACCCCAGAAGATATCTATTGATTATTCTAAAGTTTTCCCCTATGTTTCCGTTATATTTTTTGAACTTTTTCGTGCCAGCGGAAATAGAAAATCTAAAAATTAAAAAAAAATCACTAAAATGTGAAAAATTGCATCTTTTTCGATAAATTTCCCCTATTTAAACTCCAAAGTAGAACCGGAAGATATTTTTTATTTACTTTAATATTTTAGACTAGGGATGCACAACCTGTGGCCCGCGGGCCAATCTGATACCAGTAATTTTATGCTGATTAATTTTCTTTATAATAATGACAGAAACTTTGCTATGAAAGTAAACAAACGTCACTTTTCAAATATTCTGGTGGCAAACGATTTTTTGGCAAAAAGGTTGTGCATCACTATTTTAGACTTATGTTCCTTATGTACTGTATTAACTTGTCCGCTCTAGGGTGAACAAAATTTCGGAAATTAAAAATATTGCTGAAATGTGAAAACTTACAACATTTTCGGCTAAAATTGCATATTTTGACCCAAAAGTTGAACCGGAAGATATTTATTTATTGTTGTGAAATTTTGTGAATGTGTTAGTGATATTACTCCACAATTTTTCCACGCTAGGGAGAAAGGAATTTCGAAAAAAGTTTTTTACGTTCCGCCCTACTGTGTACCTTTAAATATCTAAAATATCTTAGTGTGGATTATACAAAAATTAAAATGCTCGTTTTCTGTTAGCAAAAATATTAAAAATTATTTATATATACAATACTCTGCTAAGGTTTCAATATAATTTAAAACCATTTATAGCATTATACATATATAATTAATAAATAAAAAATAAAAACGTACAAAAATAGCGTAATATAAGGGGAAATGAACTGATTAATTTGTTGTTTGTTTTAAAGAGATATATTATAAGCATTATTCATGTGTGCTTGGAACATACAATTAAAACCACTTGCACAAATTTCAAAATAAGATTTTGACGATAAAAGTATTTCAAATTTTTGGATTTAAAAATTATTTTTTTTAAATTAAATAAAAAAGACAGAATTTTAATCTACATATTCATTCACAAATGTATTTCACACATTTAGAACACAAAATCTAACGAAATTTTCCATGAATGATTTAAATTTTATCTTAAGAATATACGACCTATAAACTAGAGAAGGTACGAATTTTCATAAATGTACGGCTTTATATGAGAAGTTCTGTACATTAGAGTCCAAATCCTAAAGCACAATTTCCAAGAATACCAAGTTTAAGTATACAAATATAGTAAGAGATAGTCATAGATATCGACGTCTAACCACTGACACTTCTGCAAAAATCTATCCCAATTAAGCATTTTCCGAAACAGATATTACAGCATTTTTAAGGATTGTATCTGAAAAAAAAATCAGATAGATAATTTTTAGGTCTTTTAAGGAGGGACACGAGTGAAAGCTTTTGAAAGATTCTTTTTTTAAAAATTATTATTGACTTCAAATTTATTTTAACCCTCTTTATTTCCATTAGTATGAACATTTTTTCCTGACCATTAGAATTATAAAAACTCATGAGAAGACAAGTCCCGGGATGCATGCATTTCGCATAAATTTTACGCTAACAATTTATACCGTAATTTCGGGTGTATAAGCCGCGGGTCAAACAATTCTTTTTCGACCCAGAATTTTTTAAGAAATAAGTGTAACTACTTAGATCGCCGTAAATATTTGTCTTCAATCACTACATAAGATTTCTGGGTTCAAAAAGAATTGTTTGATCCGCGGCTTATACACCCGAAATTACGGTACTTGATCCTATTTTTATTTTCTAGTCATATTACTTTATTTCAAAAATAAATATTGTAGTAGGCAAATGTTGTAAATGTACAAATGAAAAAAAAAATTCTAAAAAAAAAAAATAAAAAAAAAAAAAATAAAAAAAAGGTTGTGCAAAATGAATAAAATGCTCATCTGGTAGTCAAGTGAGAAGTAACATAGAAAGGTCCATTAAGGATTAAAACATTACTTCATGTAATGTATGAAACAAAATTTTATACAAATGTTTATGTATAATTTAATTCATATGTTTGATAAAATTATGCAAAAGCCTCACCTAGGGCAGAAAGTAACTAAGTTTTGTGGATCCGTTATTTTCAGTTTTAAATCTTACAATATCGAGAATTATTCGATCTATTTCGATACAAAAAAGTTTGGGTTTAAGAGTACAAATATAAGACGATACGGATAAACAGTGTAAAACTAAAATTAATTAGTTTCAGGAAAAGAAAATATAAAAAATGGATAATTTACAGAAAATCCCTATTGCTCTGAAATAGAAAGTTGAAAAAAAAACTGTCTGCTATAAATTTTGAGCGTAATCTGCTAAATATAGATTTCCATGTTCAGCAAAATTCGTGAGTATTTCTCAGAGAAACGGATCATAAAGCTCGCTTATTTCTCATAAAATTACACACACTAGGAAAGTCTCCATACTGGGCATTCTCAAAATATTAAGAAGAAAATGCTATTCAAGCTACTTATGTATGTAATAAAGAATCAGTGAAATTTAATGGGGGAATTACAGTATTGATTCTATAAAAATATAAAATACATTCAAATATTTTATGTAAAAAAAAGAAAATGTCACACAATTTGGTAAACACCATGTTTTTCATTAAAAGCAAGCGATTTTATTGTAACTAAAAATTCTTAGTTAAAGAATTTTTAAAATGCTTGTAAGTGATATTGTATGAATTCAAACTTAAACAACGAAGCTGTTTAATATATTTTTATTTACATACGGATGGAGCCTTAGTGGCCGAATGGTAAAAGTACCACGCCGCTTACCGCCTTTGATCGTAGGAAGTTGGTGGTTCGAATCGGTGGTGAAACAGGCTCCATTGCACTCACTCATTGTGTGGAGCTGCCGGTTGTGTATCTCTTTTATTGTAAAATTTCATTATGTTGTATCTCGGTTCGGTAATATTGATGATAATTTATAAGCGGGCTTCATGTCGAGCACACAAATCAGATGTGTTCTTCAATAAATAAAAACATTAAACAAACGGATAATTTTGTGATACTATAGAGGGTGCTGATACTATATATTGAACTTTGTATAATTTGTGTGGCGATAAATACCTTGCTTCATTTCTTAAATATCCTTTTTTTTGCAACAGTTGAATGCAATCATGACAGTTTATTTTTTGGTACGTCATTTTAAGGAAGATTACTTAGATTTTGGTATGTTTATTCTATTCTATCCATATAAACTTGTTATTATTATTACGTTTTATTGTGTTTAATCATTTATTAAGGATTTAAGTGTGTTGGTTATCCCAAAATCATATTATTTTGCTTTTTCAAGGGTGATACGAAGATGAAACCAAACGCTTGATTATTAGTTCCGAAATATTTGAGGTATGATGAGTGTATTTTAGTTCTACAAATTTCGATTATATTCTTTTAAATATCTGTATATATATATATTGTTTTGTGCATACGTATTTATCACATAAAATAATATATTCATACATAAAAAATAATATAAAAGGTGTTTTCATTTACTCAAGCGTAATCAAAAATAAAAGTTAGATGAAGAGTTCTGCAAAATTTGTTTCATTTCTAAAGAACTGAAATTTACAGATTTGATTGCCAGCGTGGGAAATCCGATATTGTACGAGTTCTGAGTTACTTTAGCAGGCCAGGCTAAAATTTACGTTGATGCGATGACATTTTCCCACACTGTGACTTAAAATGTTTTAAACAATCTATGGATCAGACAGGAAATCCCTTCCGTATATGTCGATAGACGAGGCCGCTTTATTGCTTTTAGCTCAAAGAGATAGAGACACGTTATTTCCTCAAGAGTAACCTAGGGTTGATCTCAATATTTTAGCCAATTCGAAACAACTTTAATGCTGTCATCATATTTTAGCTCTCTCATAAGAGATCAACGAAATTTCTCCCTAATGGATTTATTTTTGAGCGGAGATACAAATGTGAGGTAGCCAGTTTTAGTTGTGAAAAACGGATGCTGGACAGTGATGATTAGTAGGACTTCTGAAGAGAAATTCTCCATGAACAGTGAGCACTGGAGGTGCTGAAACATATCATGATTTGATAGTGACGCTTTTACTTAATCCCATAGTAATGAACTCTCTTCTTCACCTTCCTTCTTGCCTGAGACAACATTGAAACATCTTTGAAGAGATAAAAACTAATCCTTGATTTTCTAGAGGACTTATTCTACTTTTGTTTCGATTCATATTAGTCACAGGACTCATTCTCGAAACAAATAATTACCACAATTATATTTATATTAAACAAGATGCCTTTGTTAATAAAAGTTTTTCTTTTTTTAAAATTTAAATTTATTGTAAAGGTGGATATCTACTTAGCGCTACCAATCTACGAATAAAAATCGAAAAATATTCGCCAAACATCGAAAAAAAAAAATTGAAATGACAATACTACATTGGACTCAGGATTGCGCTTCAGACAATCCTAATTAATTTAACTTTTGAATCCTTTTTAAAATAGTAATTATTGATAGTTAAATTTCAATATAAATACAATTCGTGTAAATACAGTTCGTTACAATTTGTATAAACTGCAGGGACTGCAAGAAATATTAATATTGTTAGTAAATTTCAAAGTAAATACAACTTTTTTCCCTTATAATTGTATCATCTAGCTGAAAAGCTGATGAAAACGTCAACAAATTTTATCTGGGAGTGCATTCTTAAGAAAATAAGGTAATTTTACAAAAAATCACTATTTATGCCTTTGTAAATACTTTAAGAACAGTAAAATAAATTCAAAAAAAGTAAACGAAGAAACAAATATTTAATGTATTATACACGGACCTATGAGTTTAATCATTGCAAATACTGCATCATTTCTCGATATCATTAATATTTTGTATAATCCAAGATTGTTTTTGTACTATTCATCCTTAATATTTTGATCTGGGTTCCTATGCTTAAGAAAAATGTGGTTTCCATTTTTATGATCTAGTCTTGCTAGATCTCACGACAAGCTATTGATAGCATTTAAATCAGAGTTTTTGAGTGGCCATTGTAAATCTCCAATATTTTTCTTATAGAATAATATTTTTTCTCATGACTGGTTTGAATAGGTGCATTATCTTACTGTTATATCTGTGCTTTTAAATGTTGCAACAAATGAAAAATTGTGAGAAAGAATTTGTATATATAACTATAAATTACGTTTTCCTGAAAGATATACAAGTGACACCAAATCTTTCAATGAAAAGTAGACACATGTTGCAAGGAATCCGTCACCTAACTGATGTTTTAATACAATCTATTTTTCTTTTCTCAAATTATCCCAATAATATTTCCAGCCATCAACTCTTTTCATCGGAGAAATATTATTGGTAACGTTTTTAAAAGAGAAAAAAGATGTTTATTAAAACATCGGTTAAGTGGCGAATTCATTGCAACATAGGGCTGTTTTTCATTCAAGGACGTGGAGTCACTTGTATATCTTTCATGAAAATTTTATTACACATTCTCACAACTCTTTCTGACCACCTTTCATTTATTACAACATTTCTGACAGTAAAAAAAGCAGATCTGACAGCGAGTTAATGCACCTATCCACATAAGTGATAAGAAAAAAAATTATTCTCTAAGAGAAGTTTTGCAATGAATGCTCAGAAATTATGGCCTGTCTATAGCTTATGGAGTGATCTAGCATGACGAATTTATAAAAATGGAAAGTATTTGTCTTTAGCGTAGGAACTCAGATCTACAATTAAGGGTGTATTCGAAAAAATGATTTTCCTACCTTCAACAGCTCGAAATTTTCAAATACAATTTTGGACACATTTTTAAAAGTAGAAACATGAAACTTGCTGAGGGGATTTTTGAAGTGACGTACAAGGTGCCGTGTGATGTAATTTCCCGCTGATTTAATTAGAATTTGATGTATAAGGAATTATTTTCTCCGCGTTACCCTTTTTTTCGTTCACAGACCTCCCGCTTCGGAAAATTTGGTCCAAAACGCCGTTTTTCACAGCATTTTTTGCAACATTTTCTGCATGTATCAAGGAATTGATAATCACGGCACTTTGTATAGTTTCTAAATAAGAGAATTCGTGCATTTGAGAGCAAAAATGACTCTAAAAATAAATCTGAAAAAAGGCAGTTTATATCGGAATACACCCTTAAAGATGAAAGTACAAAAATCCCGAACTATGGTAAAACTAATGATAGCAAGGAAAAACAGAATATTTGCAATCGTTAACCCTATAGATAGGTGCTTAAAACATATAATAATTGTTTCTTTTGTGACTGTATTGGATTTATTTTGCTGTTATTAAAGTTTTATACTTACAAAAATAGGGATTTTTTTACTTTATTTTCGAAGTAAAATGTTCACAGGTGAATTTTGTTGACGTTTTTATTAACTTTCCAGCTTGATAATACATATTATTAAGGAAAAAGTTTCATTTGTTTTGAAATTTATATAAAAAAGATAATATTTTTTGCCGTCCTTGTAGTTTCACACGCATTGTATATATAAATATTGATATGATAAAATTATCGTTAAAACAAACTAAAAGTGAGAGAACTAAAATTATTTAAATTGTAATTATTTAATCCAGTTCAACATGAAACTTCTTTGTGCAAAGATTTTTTTTTACATTTCTTTTAAGTATATTCCATCGCCAACCGATCGAATATTCCCAAATAATGAAATGATCATTAATTATTTACGGATGCTCTATCGAGGTTCCGCCAAACTTAATTTTATAAACATATATATCCTCATGAGAAGAACATTCTGTATTTTTCTTCAAAAATTTCGGTGTATATCCATATAATTCTGTGTATATATACTTTCCTTGTCAGCCTTAAACGAAATGAATTAATTGATTATTTGAAATGCACATATTTAAAAGTATGACATTAGACCAGAACTCGCTTTCTAAAAAATTGTTTAGCATAAAATAACTTTTTTTAAGGAAATAGATAATATAAAACAAAATGGATTCAGTTAAAAAAGCAAGTCCACGATATCAGTGAATTCCCTTTATTATATATCTTGGTATTCCCACTGAAATCAGCGTGATGCCGAAAAATATGCTAGTTTTCAAATACTTTAAATTTTTTCAAAATATTTATTCCATAAAGATATTTACGAAATAATGCTTCTTACACCCCCCCCCCCTTTTCAAAACTCATGATAACGAATAAATGTATGTCAATGAAACTGAGAGCAAAAAAGAGATAACTATTGTCTTCAAAAATCGATATAATACACTGTAGAAAAAATTCTGTAAAGTTACAAAACATTTTACAAAAAAATGGGATTCCTAGAGCTTTTTAAGTAACGGCAACAACAAAAATGCGTGTAACAGACAGATTTGTATATTGATATGTTTCATATAGATTTGCACAGAAAATCAAAACATCTGTATGGTTATTATGACTCTTTTAGGAAACTGGGATGCCAAGAACTTTGTGTATAACTGCAACTTAGGTTACAATGTTCTAGCAAAATTATTGTCATTTTTGTGGGTTTTTTTTTATAAATCTTCTAATATGTGAAGCTGTACAATAATTTATTTTGTAGATTTGCATATTTTTCTGTACGATATACAGATAAAATTTTTGTAGACGTACAGATTTCTGCCAATATACTTCTGTGGAGTTACACATTCTCTTTACAATGTAGTCTCTACAAAGGAATGTGTATTACAGCATGCATTTTCATTTTAAGATATATAATATAAAGAAGACCTAAAAAAATATGAAGCACTATATAAATGTAAAGGAATGTTAAGAGAAAAAATTCTAAAATATATAGTAGTAATTGTAAGAATTAAGTTGTTTTGTAACACAACTTTATTAAATATTTTTAATTTTTAGCAATTCGAAAATGGTAATAAAACGCATATTTACGTGTATGCATGTATTTGTGTTTGGTTCATTTACGAAACTTTAAAATAATTTTTAAAGAATGAGTTTCAAATATCTAAGAGTCCTCTTGAACTTTACTTTAGCAAAAAAACTCTTCCATTATTTAAAAACTTGAAAAGTAATATTTTTTTAATTTATTTTTTTATTATTAATATACTTTACTCTTAATTACGACATTTAAAAAAATCAACAGGTAATTCTAACTATTTCTAGTGAAGTTAACAGCATTTCAAATCTGTACACTGTAATTGAGTTACACTTAAAATACGTAATAATAATTTAAGTTACGTTTCTATAAACGTGAATTTATGTCGACTATTAATATGTTTCAAAAGTCTTATTTGTTAACTAGATTCTGCAATATTTAGAATGTTTACTGTATGATGTACTGCATAATTTACTATTAATAAGTATACATTAACCCACATAGCATGAAAGTTTGGTAGTATTAAGTTTTACCATGAAATCATATCAAGTGAAAATATTGAAAGATTTTATTATTTCTTTCTCAATTTATTAGTATAATTTTAAAACTCATGCCAACAATTTTTCCAATATTTCAATTATACCATTTTATAACAAAAATGTCTAGAGCCAAATTTAATGCTCTTAGAGATACCTTAATATGACTAAATAATTAAAATATTTAAATAAAATCTTAATTAAAAATGCACATTTTTGAATACAATTTATTAATTTTGCATAGAAAATTTGATATTTATTTTGTAAGAAAAATTGTATAAAAATGAATTTTATTTCAGTACATTGTCCTATTAACAATATTTCGGTTATAAAAATTTTGTCTTAGAAAATGAAATAAATTTAAAAAGTATAAGCTGAAAGAATCACTCTGTGTACTAATGCTGTTGTAACATATAATCTAACAGAAATATCAATGGGGTATTTGCTTTCAAAGGCATGAACTGCCCTATGAACAAGAAAAGGGAGGAAACTTATTTGATTAATGTCAATTTCGGAATTTTTTTCTTCAAGTATTTTTATTAAATTCTGATGTTTGCTTTTTTCAGTTTCATATTCTATTATTTCTTTTATTTTACTGCTGGTGTAAATTCTTCATTTCCACTTTTGAAATAATTTTGCACTTTTGAAATTTTTATTTTATTAAATACTAGCATACCCAGCCCGCTTCGCCGGGCTTAATTTGAAGGTTTATTTAATAATTTATGTGTATGGTACGCTTCCCGGACCATCGGCACTCCACGTGCGTCGGGTGAGCGTCAGAACAAACTTTCAGCATATACATATGGGTGGTTGTACTTGAATGCACAGACCTGCGCGTTTTTTTCTATCTTGCTTTTATACCTCTGGACCGAGTTGGCGCATTGCCAAGATTTGCTTCCTCTGGACCGAGTTGGCGCATTGCCAAGATTTGCTTTCCCCTGTGCCTCAATTAATTAATTAATTAATTATCCTCGGAATTCCTTTTATTTATAGAGATTAGAATAATAAACTAATATTACATTTAAATGTTATATAAAAATGGATAAATCTTTAAAGAATTTTTCTACCTGAAAAGAGTATAAAGAAGTCTTAACTCATGTAAGGAAAGTTATTTAGCGTCAGGTTAAGTTAGTATGTGTTTTCCATCATGTACGCTAATGGCGCCTGGTGCATGTAAAATCCGTCGTGGGTGCAAAGTCCTCCAAGTTACCTGTGAATTATACCTCTGGAGCCTGGTTATTGCCAGGTGAAGGTCTCGTCATCTGATCAAGGCTCTAAATTACGAGACCATCTATCGAAGCCATTTGCAGTTCAAACATCGGGATGTACCATTAATTAACAAGCGAAACAAAGTATGCTCAACGACAAGCAAATACTGCAGAAATGATGGCATGCGAAGCAAAGTTTATTGCCACTACGTGGCAATTAGGCGGTCGTCCGCCCCGATACCAGGTATCTAACCCGTTAAGCTGAGAAAACTCGGCAGGTAGGGGCCTGGTCATCTGTTAGAAAGAAAGAAAGGTAGTATGTGTTTTATGTCAAATCCATATAAAAATCTGAATGTTAAATGTTTAGTTTTAAATTTCTCAACTTTTAAAATAAAAGATAGAGGATATTGTGTTGTTATTTTTCCGTAGCTATTTTCTTGAAATTTGGTGGATATTTTCACATAAATATTGATAATATTTATAATAATCGCAAAATATTTCAATCCTTGTGAAACTAACGATACATATTATCATTTTACAATTTAATTCAATGTTTGTAGTAATATTTCAGGAGTTGGTGACATCAAAAGTCCCGTCATCGTGGAACTGAAATAAATTTAGTAAATCGACAATAAAATGTCAAACGCATAAAATAAGCTAATTTTAATTGAATGTTAAGAGTAATAGTCAAGGGGTTGTTGATATGAAAAATTCCGTCATTGTGGAATTCACATAAATTACATAAATCGACTGCAAAATGTCATATGAATAAAATGAGCTAATTATAATTAATTTTTTTACAGTAATAGTATAGGAGTTGGTCATATGAAAAGTTTCGTAATTGTGGAATTAATATAAATTATATAAGTCGAAATTAAAATGTCATGCGAATAAAATGAGCTAATTTTAATTCGATTTTTATAATAATAGTACGAAAATGGTGACCACAAAAATCTCATTATAGAGGAATTCAAATAACTTTAAGTCAGTCGACACTAAAATGTCATGCGAGCAAAATGAACGGGTTCGACTATCAAGGATCGGAGCAAGACAAATTCTATTGTTCACACCAGTATCTTTTTCATCAATCTTCATAAAATAGTCCTATTGCATATCTTATCAAAATGTTTCTTAATGATTATTGATAAAATATTCTGATAAGAAGAATAAAATTTGTAATATATCCTCCGAATCCTGGACTAGGCATGACCATGGATGCCTAAAAGAAGTTTAAGTTTAAAAATTATTATTAAAAGTTCATAATGAATTACCATTTTCACAGAAAATGAACACTGGGCTTGAGCGCAGAGGTGAAACATTTTAGCCAGATGTAAAAATCAAAGCAAAATAAATGTTTAACTTTTACTTAGTCAGACTTTTTCAAATATTGTTCCAGCGTATATAGGGTTTTTTTGATCTTATGGTTAGACAACTACAAACTCTTGTCTCTTAGAAAAGTAGAAAATAATTTATTTACAGATCTTCAGAACAACAGAGTCTTCGAAACTCACAAATATTACTAGGTATTCAAAAATAATTGTTCAAATCTATCGTACAAGTGCAGATATAGGTTCCAGAGACTCTTTATACAACGTCTCAACATTAAATCACATTCAAAACAACGTAAATAAAGATCAAGCAAACTTGCTTTGACAATCGTAGCTCACTCAATGACCGACTGATAGATAATAACAACAGCTCGCATTGCTCTCCTTATATAGGCTCGTAGCATGTGCTGGAAATTTCTACAACCTTCTCGAAAAATCCACAAACCACGGAACAACATTCAATGTATCAGCATACCTAAGGGGGTTACCATAGAGAGGGAAGGGTTACCATCGCCTACAATTGCCAAGTTTGTCGACAACTTGGCGAGATATCGCCAAATTTGGCGACCAAAATTAGTCGTCAAAAGTGACGCCAACTTGGCGATATCTCTATTATTTCGCCAAGCTGCCATATACATTCACTGAAAATAATAAACAAGTTTGCTTGATAACAGAGACAATGTAACAAAAACTAATATTAGTAAAGGAATGGAGCTTAATAAGATTATTCACATTATTTTACAGTACAAACACTATTTACAAAATTCGTAACACTACCCCCTCCTCAAAGACTGTACGTCCCGGGCAGTGCAATCCTTGAGTTAGAGGAAAACACTTAAAATAAACAAACAAATAAATAAATAAATAATAACAAAAATAATAAGATTTACATAAATAAGAACTAATTACTATTTACATGTTTACAAAAAGTGACTTTCATGACCATGGTCTGAAATTCCAGTTTTAAATTTCCAATCACTTTGGCCAAAATAAGGGATATAATGTACTGTTATAATGTACGACCTTGGGTTTGGCGTGTGGCGATTTTTGTATGCGTACGACGACTGTGTAAGGACCTTCCCAGTTTCTTTGTAACTTTGGCGACAGTCCCTTATGACGTATGGGATTCCACAACCAAACTTTGTCACCTTCGTTGAACTCATGTCCAGTTGCCATTCTGTCGTACCATGTCTTCATCTTTTCTGATGCCAGTCCATTTCGGTTCCTCGCTAGACAATGAATCTCCTCAATCCGCGAGCATTTGAGAAGGGGAATAACCACTGGTCTCATGAGCAGCACTCCTGTAGGCAAGCAGGAAAAGAGGCAATTTCTTGTCCCAGTCCTGTTGATCTTTAGACACAAGGAGGGAGAGGCTATTTAGGATGGTACGATTGAACCGCTCCACCATGCCGTCCGATTGAGGATGTAGAGGTGTAGTTCGAGTTTTGTCCATGTTGAGTAGTCCGCATATTTCCTTAAACAAAGCCGAATTAAAGTTTCTTCCTTGATCGGAAGGGATTTGAAGGGGAACTTCGTATCTGGAAATCCAGTGTTGAACTAGTATGTCTGCTACGGTTACCGCCTCTTGATTAGGAATGGTGTAGGCTTCAGGCCATTTAGTGAAGTATTCCATGACAACGAGGATGTACTTGTTGCCATCAGATGTTCTAGGAAGAGGACCCAGGATGTCTAGAGCAATTCGTTCGAAAGGAGCTCCTACATTATAACGCTGCAATCGTCCACGGGTGCGTCTCTTTGGAATTTTACGTGCTACACAGGTGTCACAAGTTCGACACCATTTCTCCACATCACTGCGAACATTATTCCAGTAGAAACGCTCTCGAAACTTTTGCAGGGTCTTCATTACACCAAAATGACCTCCTGTGGGACTTCCATGCAGTTCTTGAAGGACCATAGAAATTCTCGACTTCGGGAGTAGTAGTTGGCATCTACATGTCTTTCCATCGTCAGACTCTCATTATCGGTACAAGATACCGTTCTTCAAATGTAGGGAATCACAGAGAGCCCAATAACGTTTAGTCGTAGGATGTTAATGGGCCATGTCTTGCCAGCTGGGCTTCCTGTTGGACTCCTCTTTCAGCTCTAGAATTGGATTAATTTCAGGATCAGCAAGTTGATCTTTACGCAGGCTCTCGTCACTCCACGGATCTTGCGATGATGTAGACCCCGTTGTAACTTGTCTTACTATAGGACCTTTGACATTAAATTTCTTCTCAACCCGGTCGCAGTATCTACAATTATCTGAGCAGGGAGAGCTATTCTTGAGAGAGCATCTGCATTTCCATGTGATGAGCCTTTTCGATGGCGTATATCCATATCGTACTTTTGAAACTTTTGTATCTACCTGGCTATCTGGCCTTCAGGGTTCTTAAAATTCAATAGCCAAGTTAGAGAAGCACGATCAGTTCGGATCAGGAATTTTCGACCGTAAAGATAGTGATGAAAATGGTCTATGGCTTTCACTACAGCAAAAAGCTCTTTTCTTGTAACGCAGTAGTTTCGCTCTGCCTTTGATAAGCACTTGCTGAAATAGGCGATAACACGCTCCTGGCCGTCGATTTCCTGGGACAGTACAGCGCCAATGCTTTCGTTACTTGCATCCGTATCAAGTGTAAACTGTTTATCGATTTGAGGATATGACAGAATTTGAGTGGATGTTAAGGCCTCCTTAAGCTTTTCGAAAGCAGCGTCACATTCCTGTGTCCACATAAATTTTTGATTGGCTTCTGTTAATTTATGAAGTGGTCTTGAAATCATCGAGAAGCCTTTGACAAATTTTCTGTAATAGGTGCATAATCTTAGAATGCTAAATTTGCCAGACGTTCTATTTCTGAGGCAAACTCTTGAAGGGTTTCACTCGATTTTTGATGGCGGCTCTTCATTTGTATTCTCGTATAATCTTTGAAGAATTTTTCTCCGAATCTCATTTCAAGTGAACAACTTAGAGTCTCAAAATTGAGTTGCGTCATATGGGGCAATGTTTGCAGCACGTCTGCGGCTTCTCCTCTCAAAGATTCTGCCAATTGACAAGCTTTCACCTCGTCACTCCATTTGTTCGCTTCGGCTACAATGGTGCATTGGGTCTTGTAAACTTGCCAGGAGCTCTTTCCGTCGTATGTCGACAGCTTGATGTGCACGGGAGAAGCAGGCGGATTCCTAAATTCTTCATAATTACCACTAGACGCTGAAAGCTTCTTCTCAAGATCTTCTACTCTTTATTTAGCTTTACATCTACGTCAACTATTTTCTCTTCAACGTTACTTATTTTCTCTTCAACGTTACTAACTTCATTCTGAATTCTCTCTTCTACTTCCTGTATTTTCTTTTCTACCGAACCTATTCTTCTCTCTACCGACGAGAACTTTTCTTCAAAAGTTTCCTTCATTTCTTCTTGACCTTTATTCATTTTATCTGCCAACTCTTCTTGGCCTTTGTCAATTTTTTCAGTCACCTCTTCTTGGCATTTATCAATTTTATTTGTCAACTGTTCCATTCTTTCTTCGTTTTTATTCATTTTATCCGCCAACTCTTCTTGGCCTTTATTCATTTTATCCGCCGACTCTTCTTGGCCTTTATTCATTTTTTCCGCCAACTCTACTTGACCTTTATTCATTTTTTTCCGCCAACTCTTCTTGGCCTTTCGTCAATTCTGTCTTTATGCCATTGATAGCATCTAACAGTTCTTTGAGTTGTCCGTCCAATCTTCTTGTTTTCGCCATAAGATCCCGACTCCTGACACCAAATGTTCCAGCGTATATAGGGTTCTTTTGATCTTATGGTTAGACAACTACAAACTCTTGTCTCTTAGAAAAGTAGAAAATAATTTCTTTACAGATCTTCAGAACAACAGAGTCTTCGAAACTCACAAATATTACTAGGTATTCAAAAATAATTGTTCAAATATATCGTACAAGTGCAGATATAGGTTCCAGAGACTCTTTATACAACGTCTCAACACTAAATCACATTCAAAACAACGTAAATAAAGATCAAGCAAACTTGCTTTGACAATCGTAGCTCACTCAATGACCGACTGATAGATAATAACAACAGCTCGCATTGCTCTCCTTATATAGGCTCGTAGCATGTGCTGGAAATTTCTACAACCTTCTCGAAAAATCCACAAACCACGGAACAACATTCAATGTATCAGCATACCTAAGGGGGGTTACCATAGAGAGGGAAGGGTTACCATCGCCAAGAATCGCCAAGTTTGTCGACAACTTGGCGATATATCGCCAAATTTGGCGACCAAAATTAGTCGTCAAAAGTGACGCCAATTTGGCGATATCTCTATTATTTCGCCAAGCTGCCATAGACATTCACTGAAAACAGAGACAATGTAACAAAAACTAATATTAGTAAAGGAATGGAGCTTAATAAGATTATTTACATTATTTTACAGTACAAACACTATTTACAAAATTCGTAACACTATGTATGATTGTCTTCACAGCAATCTGTCAGAATAAAGTTTGTCATACGATTTTTTTTTTCTCAAAGAGCACAAAAATTCATATGAAATGCTCTACACTGTTTAAAAAAATCTGTAACCATAGTAATATAAATTTACCGAAATCTGTTATGCTTACTAAAATTTTATGTGTACACTGCACAAGAAAATGATGTCAATCTAAAAACTTGTAAGCAAAACTATAGACATCTGTAAAATTACAAAAGAATCTACTAAAATTTTGGTAATTTTACAAAAATGTTATGTGTATTTCTCGTTACCGTTACTTAAAAAGTTCTGGGAATACGATTTCCAAAAAAATGCCTAGTAACCTTAATTTTGTTTAATCAAAATGGAAATTTGTATGTGTTACATGGATTTTTATTGATTCCATTGCATAAAAAGTTCTTGGAATATAGTTCTTGTAGAAAAAGTTTTGTAAATTTCCAATTTTTTTTTTCCAGTGTACGGGCAAAAAAAATCCACAATGACGGGAAAACATTATAAGTCTAATATTAATAATAATAATAAATATTAATTTGTATAAATAATAATAAATATTAATTAGTCAGTAGTTAATTAGTATTAATAATAATAGACATTAATGAGTCATATTTTCGGCATATCAAACATAGTCACACCTAGTTCATTTTGTTGTATGATTATTTTCTATTGATTTACATAAACTTTTTTCGATTCCGCGATACCGAAGCCTTTTCTGTTTCAGGATCCTAGACTATTAGCAATTTGAGTCTACAGTAATTCATTACCAAATTTTAGACAAATTCACAGCAAGAAAATGTTACTGACAACTATTTCAAATACAATTTTCGTTGTTTTGTGAAGATTCCTTTGGTTGTTCACTTGAATGTGTTTATTTATTTAACTTATATATCAATAAACTCGCTAAAAGTTTCAACCTTACATTAAATGTGTCCTGATAAGACTTTTATGACATCTAAAAACTAATTGACTTTTAAAAATATTAAGTTATTATAGACATTTTTTGAACATGATGAGTACTGACTTTATTAATAAATGATCAATTAATGATAATTTTAGTATCCAGATAGCCTATTGGCCTTCTTACTCACAAAAGATATATTTATAAAAAAGTATTTCCTCACGTTTTTTGATTGACAAAACATTTTATAACACATTCTTTCATCTTTTACTTGTCTCTAAATTACAATATTAACCTAAATATAAAAGACTAGCAGGCTATGCCCGCTTCGCTGGTCCATATTTCCAAACGAACCTTGACTCAAAGAAAATGGTGATTTAAAAATTTTATTTTAAAGCAGTATAGACCACCCTGGAATCTTCTTCCGTATTGCTGAAAATCATGCCAACGCCATTGCAATATTGTACTACTGTAAGTCTTGGCGAAAATTTTGGCAGTTAAGCACCATCTCTTTTATTTTATCATTTATAGTAGAGCTTCGTATGAACATGAGACCGTTATGACAACAGGAATCAAAATGTTCTCGAGTCATCACGCTATTAGATTAGAGGGCTTTGCAATGATTAGTGAGATTGATTATCAAACTCTATTAACTTTCGGATTGTACATTATCATTTCTTAGTTCTTAAAATCCCGACATCTGAACTTGCATTATGTGTAGTTCTGGTAGCCTACATACAATGTCATTTCATGTTACATTTTTTAATAAACGTCCTCTTCTAGCAGGTCTACTGTAGTTTCCTATCTACCTTAATATGTTCCAGCAAGAATACATAGAGTAAAAAATGTAAAGAATTATTGACATATAAAGGAGAGTTTTTGTTTGTTTGTATTTATGACGGCCATTTATCTACATGTGGGATATAGGCCCTAAGGAAAGGCTGCTCTCCGTGGGGGTGGCAGACGAAGAAGGGTGTTTCACTTATATATTTATTAGAACAATGAAGCATAAAAAGTGTGTTTTAAAGCTGTATTCTTTGAATAACTTTAAAATTACATCAGTTTCATTGCCTCTTCCTTTTATAAAACAGTTGCTAACATGTAGCCGTTAAATTAGAATAATCTTGATGACTAAATTTTGTAGAAACATAAGTCTTTAGTTTGCATCTAATAAAATCTTTCTACCTTCTGTAATCGATTCTATTATGATTTTTAGTGTCAAACATTAGAAGTGCTAGAAACGATATTGTTACAAATGTACCAGATTTATTTTATATTTGTCTTCAAATAAATGTGAAATTTACGATCATCCATTATTGGCATTTAATCTTATAGCTTGACGATAGTTTTTTGTTCGACGGGGTAATGAAGTAGTGTCTAATAGTTTAATATTTGACAAAGTTCTCTTGATAGGGCTTATCGTTAATTAAAACTGCTACGTAATTACGAAAAACAAAATTTTCAGCTGTCGAGATTTCATGTATATTTTTTTCTTAACCAATTTTAAAGTATATTTATTTTCCTTACAATTTTTTTTAATTGTAATGAATGATAAATTAATTGCAAATATTTTTTCATTATAATATTTTTTTCGACACATTGAAAATATTGCTTTTTTAGTGATAGTAAAATAACTTCAGATGAAAAAGATATAATAGTAAGACTAAAACATAGATTTGACGACTGCTTGGCGTATGACTTGGCGGGGGCCCGATAAGTACGCTAATTCTAACAATTTAAATATCCAGATAGACTGTAAACAAATAATGGGTACTACTTGATTATTCCGTCGATCAATTTCGCCAAATTATACAAATGGACATAATTTTTATTTTAAATAACCAAAGAATCAATAAATTACTAAAATGTTAATAGAAATACAAATAAACATCGAGCTAAAATTGATTGATGAAAAAAACAATTACGCATAACAAATTTAATGTCAAATGAATGTGACATTTACGATCATTCATTGACATTTAACCTTATACTTTGGCGATAGTTTTTTGGTCAGTGGGATTATCAAGTATTACAAAATTATATAAACAAATTGCATAAACAATAATATTGCCAATAATATTCTTTATGCAATTTTGTTCCATAATTATTTATTGACTTAGTTTATTATCATTATTTCCTTTTTAAAATAATAGAAAATAAATAAAAGTAATATAAATATAGTTTGTACTTGAAAACGCAGTGTTCTCCAAATTAGCATCATAAAAAAAAATCACGCCAAGGTGATGCGTGTATAAATGTGGAAAAATGTTTGGAATAATATAAACAAAAAAAAAGTAAACAAATAATTAAAAATTCGCCATTTCGATAGTTTTTCAAAATAACATCAAGCATAGAATCAAATAACATCAAGGTTAATTCTCCAGTCGGGCAGCAACAGTAAATTTTCTTTTCTTTGTCTGTTTCATAATAAAAAAACATAAATTTAATAACTTCTAATTAAATAATCTGACTAATTTTCTGTAATCGGATTTATGATCTAAAAGCATCCTTAATACACAAACAAAACAGCGCAGTTGTCATGTAGTGATAATTTTTTATACTAATTTGGCGGAAACATCGTTTTCGAATACCAGTTTCATATATATATATTTAAATTATTTTCTATTATTTAAAAATAATAACAATTAGTATTTAAATAATAAGTATAGAACAAAGCAGTTTACATAGTTTTAAAGAAGAGAAAGGAAATAAAAAAACATTTTATTAATAATTAAACAACAATAGTCGGGTTGCCATGCCAGGCAAAATAACATCAATTTAGTGTCCATTAGTTACCTCGGTGTGTATATGATATCTGTGCAAACAAAACTTCCGATAATATAATAAATGACGTCATATTTATTTTCCTTTTGAATTTTTTTGTATTTTAATTTTTCACGGGGATACTCTTCAACTAAAAATTAACTGCCGAGGAGAAATTATTGTTCCATATTTTGATTTTCTTGGCAACGGGAAAGAAAATGGTTATTTTTTATCGGAAAAATTTTAATTTATTCTGTATGAAAAATAATGAAATTTTGAATTATTAACGAAATTATTTGAATAAATCAATTAAAAATTAGCCTATGTTCACCGGAAATAGTGTAGCTTTTCAACGGTGAAAGAATTTTTCAAAACTGTCAAGTAGTTTCGGAGCCTATTCAATTCAAACAAACAAACAAACAAACAATCAAATCTTTCCTCTTTGTAATATTAGTATAGATTACATAATATTAGTTGTTAAACTAGTCGTTAGGGGCCACCGTAATACTAGTTGACATACCCATCATGGATATGTAAATGAAAATAAAACATGTGAAAACTATTTATACAATGCATTTCAATTCATAAACAAAATTTAAATATTGTTAATATACATAGTAATGCTATATTAAAGAACTGCTGATGTACCAATTTTGACAAATTACATAAAACGCCATACTACTCAAGTAGTACCGAACTGCGTGAAAGAAACATCCTTATAACTCCAAAAATAATAACTCTTTTAACTAACAATTAACTGCGTTGGATTAAGCGTCTCATTTCCAATTAAAATATACCTCTGAATTGAAATTTGAATGAAATACAGAGTCATGAAAAATCGAAGAATGTGGAAAACAGGATTACAAATATCTCGGCAACTAATAATTCAATCGACTTCGTTCTATATGCAATATGTGTGTTATATTATTGCCTTTTACGTCCATTCCTTAGAACAAAAAAATTCGAAAATTTTTATGTACCTTTCATCAGAAAGAACTTTTCGAGAGTCCGAAAAAAATAGTTCCGGATAATCGAGGTTGCTGATATTAAATAGGCTTCGTTCCATTCTTACATACTAACTACATACAAAATTTCAAGTCTCTATCTCAATTCGTTCGGGAGATAGAGCGTTTACAGACAGACTGACAGACAGACAGACGGACGGCAAATTTTCTTTTTTCTAAAAATATGTTTTTCGGAATCTCCACTATCTAAAACGTGTAAATCCGTCAAAATTTTTTTTTCGATTTTCAAAACGATTGCAAGACTTACCCTATACTACGGATGATGGGTAAGTAAAAGCAATTTTTACTATGTAATAAACCTTTGGATTGTAACAATATACTTTGAAATTAGAGTAGAAAATAGTAGTCAGAACAATAATAAAAAATAAATTTTTTATAAGAAAAAATATTTTAAAAAATCTATACTTGAAAACGTGTTGAAATAATCATATTGTGTTGAAAATGTGAGTTAAATGCTATTATATTCTTAGTATATTAAGATTTTGTGTTAAGCAAAATTAAACAGGTTCTTTAGAGGTAACAATTTTTAGATTTACATTAAGTTCCTTGTAAATACAAAACTTTTTCAATCTAAATAATTAAATTTTATTAACATAAGTACTGTAAAATACGACTCCTCGAAAATCTTCTTAAAAATATTTAAAACATATAAGATTGTGTTTATCATTTTGCACTCGAATCTAATAGGGTTAATTATGCGTCAAGCATGTATTATGAGAAAATCTTTAAAAGATTTAGTAAAATATTTATAAGAATGTGCCTGTGATTTTGCTTTCAAAATATACTATAAAAAATTAAAGTTACTAAACTTTTTTAGGAAACTAGATTCCAAGAACTTTTCATGTAAACGGTAACAGCAAAGTTTCATGTAACGGATTCAATTGAATGAAAATTTCTTGTAATAAGGCGCCCTGGGGTAATAACGCAAAAGTGGGTAATAACGCCATGTGCTAATATTACGCGTAATTAGGAATGAATCCAGGAAATGAATGCGAGTTCTGCGCAGAGGGGCTATAATTCATCAGAATCACAAACTAAAGTTAATTTGCGTATAAAAACATTTCATATTTATTTACTTAGAAGGTGTCACAAATAAAAATTAAATTAAAGAGTTGACATGTTTCGGTTCATTAATAAGAACCGTATTCATAACATATAAAATCAGTAGAAAATTAAATGACACTGGATATAAATATAATTTAAAAATCAAAACAAAACATTGCGCCCGCTATGATCGTGAATATAGCCATTGCCAACGCGGCATATAAATATAATAAATTTTGACCATATATTAAATTTAAAATGTATAAAATTAAAATTAAAAAAAAAGTAGAAAAACTAAATGACTCTGGATATAAAGGTAATTTAAAACCCCCAAAACATAAAATATTGCGCCCTCTATGATCGTGAATATCCAATGCCATCGCGGTTCCTCCTATTAGACTCATCCTTTAAATATTTATTAAGTAATTCTAACCACAAACTCGGAATGTCATAAGAATAAGAATCATTACAAACTCTATCCCTCCTAGAATATATCTGTATGGATTCACGGATGATTAATTTTCGGAATAAACTGGAAATGAACACTAATCTACTATCTTTAAAACAAATTTTAACCCCCCTCTTTAAAAACAATCTTGATAACGCAGTCTTATCCCTACCAAATTTTATGTCACATTCATGCTCTTTCTTTCTAACCCCAAACTTTCTACCTGTCATACCGATATAAAAATTAATATCCCCCTCTTCATTCTCATATGGAATTTCATATACCCCTGCTAGATCATCTTGTGGAACCGGATCAAAAGCTCTGTATAGAAAATGTTTTAACTTAGGAGGTGGCTTAGCAATTAATTCTATTTTAAACTTTTTTAATTTAGCTTTAAGCCTCTCAAAATTACCCTTTATATAAGGAAACGATAATCTTTTAACCCCAATCTCTTCCCCCTTCTCACAGGCATTATCAACCAAATTACAATTAACCTGAGAATTATTTTTATCCCTATAATTTTTAACCAATTTATTAATTTTATCCTTTTTGTAACCATTCAACTTAGCAATATTAAAAATATAATTCAACTCTTCATACAAAAATTCATCAGAACAAATAATAAACGCACGATTAACCATGAACCGGAATGTAGAAAACTTATACCCAAAGGGTGAATGCGCAGAAAATGGAATAATATGCTGACTAGCTATATCTTTCCTGTAAACTTTCCTTTTTAACATAGAACCCTCTCTAATATATAATATAATATCCCTCTCTAATATATATTAGAGAGGGTTCTATGTTAAAAAGGAAAGTTTACAGGAAAGATATAGCTAGTCAGCATATTATTCCATTTTCTGCGCATTCACCCTTTGGGTATAAGTTTTCTACATTCCGGTTCATGGTTAATCGTGCGTTTATTATTTGTTCTGATGAATTTTTGTATGAAGAGTTGAATTATATTTTTAATATTGCTAAGTTGAATGGTTACAAAAAGGATAAAATTAATAAATTGGTTAAAAATTATAGGGATAAAAATAATTCTCAGGTTAATTGTAATTTGGTTGATAATGTCTGTGAGAAGGGGGAAGAGATTGGGGTTAAAAGATTATCGTTTCCTTATATAAAGGGTAATTTTGAGAGGCTTAAAGCTAAATTAAAAAAGTTTAAAATAGAATTAATTGCTAAGCCACCTCCTAAGTTAAAACATCTTCTATACAGAGCTTTTGATCCGGTTCCACAAGATGATCTAGCAGGGGTATATGAAATTCCATATGAGAATGAAGAGGGGGATATTAATTTTTATATCGGTATGACAGGTAGAAAGTTTGGGGTTAGAAAGAAAGAGCATGAATGTGACATAAAATTTGGTAGGGATAAGACTGCGTTATCAAGATTGTTTTTAAAGAGGGGGGTTAAAATTTGTTTTAAAGATAGTAGATTAGTGTTCATTTCCAGTTTATTCCGAAAATTAATCATCCGTGAATCCATAGAGATATATTCTAGGAGGGATAGAGTTTGTAATGATTCTTATTCTTATGACATTCCGAGTTTGTGATTAGAATTACTTAATAAATATTTAAAGGATGAGTCTAATAGGAGGAACCGCGATGGCATTGGCTATTCACGATCATAGAGGGCGCAATATTTTATGTTTTGGGGGTTTTAAATTACCTTTATATCCAGAGTCATTTAGTTTTTCTACCTTTTTTTAATTTTAATTTTATACATTTTAAATTTAATATATGGTCAAAATTTATTATATTTATATGCCGCGTTGGCAATGGCTATATTCACGATCATAGCGGGCGCAATGTTTTGTTTTGATTTTTAAATTATAATTATATCCAGTGTCATTTAATTTTCTACTGATTTTATATGTTATGAATACGGTTCTTATTAATGAACCGAAACATGTCAACTTTTTAATTTAATTTTTATTTGTGACACCTTCTATGTAAATAAATATGAAATGTTTTTATACGTGAATGAAAAAAGGTGAAGTGATTTTGTTTTAGTTTTTGAAAAAACGAAAGCTAACAACAGTTTTAACATTAAAGTTAATTTGTTCTCTTTGTTGATTTTATCGCTGTGAGAAGCATGTAAAAGTCAACGCCAGATCTAAAATGTGCGAGTTAAGTTCTGTGATCTGAAAGTTATATATTTATTAGGACATAATTTATTTATTACATAAATCTGTAGTGTATTTCATGAACTTTTAAAATGTTGTGCAAATTTTTGGATAAATTCGCGAACAGTTTGCAGTTTAATATACACTGCGTAATAAGTATACGACGGTAATAAAGCAAAATACTGGTATAATTACTCCGGTTGATTCTTTTTAGTTCTGAAACTACATCCGAAGAGGGTTTTTTCTATTTTATGCTTGAGCGAGTACTACTGTAACAGTTGAAAACCAAAAAGTATATAAAGAAAAGATTGAATGCCCCAAGTGCTGATAATTTTTTAATATTTGTCATTTTTTAGGGCTATAGAGTTTGTATCTTTAAAACTGGACAATTTATATATCATTAATTCATTTTATATTATAATTTAGTTTTCATGGCGTTATTACCCAACTATGTGGGTAATAACGCCAAATAAAATTGGTTCAGAAAACAAGCCATTACATTTTAAGATTGTGTATCTTCTAAAATATTCTTTCTTGCATACACATTTATTAAGTCGCTGTATCAGATTCTATATTTGCCTATAATTGGAAAAACCTTAACGCGGCGTTATTATCCCAGAATACCTTAACATGATAAAAAATATAGGAATCCTAGTTTCCCAGATTAAGTTTAGTAATTTTACAGATTTTTAAAGTGAGATAGCAGTTTTATTCTACAAAAACAATAGATTACTCTAATGTACACTTCGAAATAGTTAATTTAAATAATTCCTTATGTTATATTCAAAAGTAAACTAATTTGAGTATTGTTGTAGTAACAAGAAAAAAGTAGCAGTTAAAACCATCATAAAAACCCCAATTGAATGCAGTTCACAACATTTAAGATTCAATTCTGTTTTACGTTATTCTATATTTTTTTAAACGTATGTATATATGTATATATACATTGTCTTGAAGCAACAGTTACATTTGTACGCAGAACACTGCATTTGATATATTTGAATTATCGAAAATATACCAGATAAAATTTGAATACCCGGCATCCTTATGTTTGTACTGCCCGCCAAATTATCGTGCTATATTTCAAATTTATACTTATTTGTTACAGTGTGTACTGCACATTTACTTATATTTCTACAGTTAACATGATAACCTTAAATATACATTGTGTAGCTGCACTAGTCGTTGAACAGCGATTAGTAATAGCTGATGAAGAGTGATCTAATTTTAATATATATCAAGTAAAGATTATATATGCCAAAAGAATCTTAAATAATAAACCGTACATAACACTTGCAAAGTGCTGAGATTCCAGTGATATACACACTGTTAAAACTTGATATAAAAACATAGAAAAAAACAGACTCTTTGAAATTATACACTAATTTTTGACTAAAAACATTTTATCGAGTTTCTTAGTCATCATTTTATAGATATTCATCCCAACTTATCAGTAATTGACTTTGGGAATGTTCATGTCTTCATTTAAAGTAATTTTATCTTTGTTGCAATTTGTAATTAAATATACAAACTTTTAAATTTTTTTCAATTTTATTACACATATTAAAGTTAAAAATGCAGTATAAAAATGTTTACATCTTTCTTAACTTAGAATAATTTAAAAAAAAGAGAACGATTATTAAATTTAACCAACGATTATTAAATTTGAATCAAAATAAACGACATGAATACGCTTTTCTTTTTTTTTTCAAACAATGTTTTGCAACATATAAACACGAATTTCAATTAAATATAGATTAAAATGTGAAAATAAAAATAATTTTTTTTAAATTAATTCATAAAAAATCATTAAATCATATTTTAACAAAAGAGTTCTTAAATTCAAATATAAGTAAATGAAAATCCTTTAAAAAACGTATTCTTTATGTGAAGATGGAATTATTTTTTGAAATTTATAATCTTTATTAAAATAATGAGAATCGCGATATTAAATACCATGCAGGTAATTGGAATTAATCTTTTCTTTTATTCAAAATATCATAAGATTAGATCTATCAAAAACTATTTTTTCCAAAGAAAAAATTATAAGCTTGTGGGCATTGTATTTTAAAAATATGTAATTTCATTAGAAAATTCCGTGTGCTGATAATTAATTTAAATTCAGTAATCTAGAAGTACAGGTCTCATACGGAGCAAGATTTTTTAAGGATTTCCAAAAAAGTTGAATTTGTTTAGGCATTCAGTTTGTCTATTGGTCTGTCCCTCTGCCCTAACTCTAATTTCTGAACAAATACTCAGACTTCCATGCAATTGCTGAAAGTGAATTAGGATCATAAAAACATGCTTGGTATTGTAAATGAGGTATGTGGCATTAATAAAACGTTTCAAATGCGAAAAGAATTCTGTTATATTATGGTACATAGGAAAAAAAAGTTTGCAGAGTATTTTAATGAAATTACGCTCGTTTACATGTATTGAAACTGACACCAATCACTGAATTTCACTACAATATGTACAGTAGACTGTATAGAATATACGATTTATAGTATCTGTCGTTTATTTACTAATGCATACAGAATAAATTAGTTGTAGCACTGTAATTTAATAATAATCTCAGGAAGTGCGCTCTGAAATATTCAATATTCCTTTTATACAGCTCATATTCAAAATATTAGAATAATTACCTTTTTTTTAGACATTGAAAATATCGTTTGGTAATTTAATGTATTTTAATGAAAATATGCAAACGATATTTTTATTAAGAACTTATTGTTGATTAAACTTACTTGTTATCTTAAATTTAATATCATTTTTGAAAAGATTAATTGCAAAAAAAATTATTTTGAAAAGTCAAAATATTAGAATATTTATTCAAGTGGTTCAAAATATTAGAATATTTCACATTAATTCTTCTTTAATTATTACCAATTCTTAACTGGTGGCATCATTGATTAAATTCAGACTATTTTATTTAAAATCAGTATTTTTTTTTTGCAGTTTGTTTCTTTTTCGTCTTAAAATAGGCCGTCTGAGTGATATTCCTGAATCTACTAAACTTCGTATGGTTGATTTGTATCGGCACGGTAAAAATCAATGTTTTATAGCGAATTATTTACATTGTTCGCAATCGAGCGTTAGTAAAATACTAACACGATATTCAAAAATTGGAAAATTTCAAAATAATCGCCGAAATGGTGGCCGAAAACCAAAAACATCTGCTAGAGATGACAGGAAACTGAAGCGTATAGTTAAGAAAAACCGTTTTAAAAGTGTGCGATTCTTGCACCGAAAATGGAAAGAAGAAGGAGTTGAAGTTTCTACATCGACAACATTAAGACGTCTCCATAAATTTAAATTTGAATCTCGTGTACCGAAAACAAAACCTCTCATGACTGCAAGACAAAAGCGTATAAGTTTGAATTGGTGTAAATCAAGACGTTTATGGAGCAATGAAGATTGGAAAAATATATTATTTAGTGATGAAAGTATGTTTTATGTTTCATATGGTAATCAAGGTATTCGAGTTTGGAGAATGAAGCAAGAAGCATTTGATAAAGAATGCCTTAAACGTTCCGTAAAATTTGCTGCTATTGTCATGGTTTGGGGTTGTATGAGTGCAGAAGGACCTGGAAAGTTATGCATCGTCTACGAAAAGGTTAACTCTCTGATATATCAAGAAATTTTAGAATATTACATGATTCCATCATCAGAAGATTTATTTGAAGATGATTTCATCTTTCAACAAGATTTAGCGTCCCCGCATACCTCGATGTTAACTAAGAATTGGTTCCGCCAACGCAACATTAAGGTACTTACTTGGCCACCAAATTCACCAGTTCTTAATCCCATCGAAAACTTATGGTGTATAATGAAGAAAAAACTTCAAGAAAATCCTCCTTCAAGTAAAACTGAGTTAGTGGCACGTATAAAGTCTATTTGGGCTAATATTGATAGAAATGTTTGTAAACACCTTGTATATAGTATGCAAGATCGATTGTAGGCTGTTATGAAAGCTAAAGGGGATGCTACAAAATATTAACTACCATTTACTTCATATTCATAATGTAATATTGTTGCGTAAAATAAAATATTCTAATATTTTGAAACAATCTAAATTTTATTCTAATATTCTGGTGTGTTTAAGGAAGCTGTATACCTAATTTATTGTGCTGTATTTTATATTTTATAAATGTTAAAATCTTATCTAAACATTCCAGATTTAATTTATAAGAAATTTAATTGCATTTACTTAGTATAAAAAATAAATAAATGACAACTAATTTTTTCTTATTACTTTTTCTCAATTATTCTAATATTTTGAATATGAGCTGTATTTAACTAGTTTTTGAATATATCTGTTCCTTTATAATTCACACTAATCTCTAGTGCTAATCGGAATGTGTTTGATCTCAGCCCAAAAATCCTGTTTAAATTCAAATCCACTCGGCTCACAAAAATATTATTTAACCTGAAAATGATTGAAGTCCAAAATACACAAATCAAAATTCGGAATGAAAGACATTTAATCAATATTTTAATAGATTTATGCAACAATCTTCACCATTGATTTTATTTTAATATATAAAAATGTACACACATAATCTCATTATTAATGAATTCAAATTGATAAAGAGTTCTTTTTCATTTATTTTTCTTTCCTTTTTCTTTTTCCTTTTTTTCTTTTGAAGTTCCGTGATTTTTTTACCCAATTAAAAAGTGTCATATTATAACCCGAATCTGAATGGCTACAGGAAAAAAAGCGTGAAACTTATCCGTACTGTAGATCTGGTTGGGCATAGGTAAAGCTGGGTTACCTGACCTGACGTTTTTAGGTGCGCTCGTAATTACCCGTAAAGCATGGTGAAGTCACTGCAACGTCGTTGTGAAGTCACATTGTGACTTTGTGACCATCAACTGTCGATGTGACGTCACGTGACGTCGATGTGAAGTCACAGTGACTAAAATGTGAAATCGTTATGGCCCTTTTGTGACGTTTCACAAAGTGGTCACAATGTGACAAATTTGTGAAAAATGTGTCATTTGTGACCAATTTGACATTAACATTGTGACGAAACTGTTACAAAAGCGACGATATTTAAATTGCCAGAAATATGTTTTAATAAGTAAATAACATGTTTTGAAGGGTATTTATAAATTTCTAAAGATTTTTAAGAAAGTCACATCTCAGTCACAATGTGACGTCACGGAGTGGAAGCATTTTGGTCACAGATGTGATGTGACCAAAGTGACTCACAGTGACGTCACTGTGACCACGCATTCTATTAGGGTATGTACACTACTGGCCATTAAAATTGCTACACCATGAAGGCAACATGCTACAAAACTGAAATTTAAACGACATGGAAGAAGATGCTGTGATATGCAAATGATTAGCTTTTCAGCGCATTCTGACAAAGAAGGTGCCGGTAGCGACACCTACAATGTGTTTAAATTAGGAAATTGTTCAGCCAGTTCCTCACACAGAAATTGCATTTGAGCATTGTTGACTGGTGAAAAATTGTTGTGATGCCTCGTGTAAGAAGAAGAAATGCGTACCAGCATGTTTCTGACCTTGATAAAGGTCGAATTGTAGCCTACCGGGATTGCGGTTTATCGTATCGTAGTATAGCTGCTCGCATTGGTCGAGACCCAATGACTGTTCGCATGATATGGAATCCATGAATTCAGGACGGTAATAAGGAAGGCCGTACAGGATCTCAACGGCCTCCTATCACTAGCGGCCGAGAAGAAAGGCATGTTATCCGTATGGCCGTAATGGATTGTGCAACTACGTCATGAGCTCTGAGTGAAGAATTGGGGTCCTTTGCATGACAAAAAGTGTCTTCACGAACAGTGCGACAACGTTTACAGTAGCATGAACTCTCTGATCGAAGACGATGGCTGCAACTTCCCTTGACGCTGCGTCATAGACAGGAGCGCCTTCAATGGTGTGATCAAGGACGAAACTGGGTGCACGAATGGCGAGGATTCGTATTTTTAGATGAATCCAGGTTCTATTTACAACATCATGATGGTCGTATTCGTGTTTGGCGGCATCGTATTGAACGAACATTGGCAGCGTGCATTCGTCATCGTCATACTGGCCCATCACCAGGGTTGATGGTATGGAGTGCCTTTGGATACACGTTTCGGTCGTCTCTTGTTCGTATTGACGGCATTTTGAACAATGCATGTTACATTTCTGATATTTAACGAACTGTGGCTCTACCCTTTATTTGAGTCTTGCGAAACCCAAAGTTTCGGCAGGATAATGTCCGACTGCATGTTTCAGGAACTGTACGGACCTTCTTTGATACGAAAAATTTTAGGCTGTTGCCCTGGCCAGCACGTTTCCCAGATCTTTCACCAATAGAAAATGTCTGGTAAATGGTCGCTGAGCGACTGGTTCATAATCATATGCCAATCACTACGGTTGAGGAACTGTGGCATCGTGTTGAAGCTGTATGGGCGTCAGTACCTGTAAATGTCATCCAATCTCTGTTTAACTCAATGCCCAGGCGTATAAGTGCTTTTAATAATACCCGAGGTGGTAGTTAAGGGTACTGATTTCTCAGGATCTATGCACCCAAATTTCTTGAAAATTTAATCACTTGCTATTTCTATCATAGTATATTTGACCAATAAATATCATTTTGATATCTGCATTTCTAGCTGGTGTAGCAATTTTAATAGCCAGTAATGTAAATATAAAATTTTAAAATTTATAAAAATCGGATATATAGTTTAATTAGAGGGACAATCAAAAGTACTCCTTTACATTGCGATCAATATGAAAAAATAGTTTCCGGTACATTTTAATGATGTTACACTATTTCGAATGAAATAGAAATGACACGAACCTATGAAGTATTATATAGTAAAATATGCATTCTGTACAATGTGTGATGCAAAGAATATTTATTATTAAATTACAGGGCCAATAAAAGTATTCCACAGCATAATGCTACTTGGGGAAACATTGTTTGGGGCGTGTTTTAATTATATTAAAATATTTCACATTTTATCAAATATGATATAAGTCTCTAAGGTGTAATAAAAGTTACTTCATGTATATTAACAGGAACATAAAAAAGATTTTGATCACTATACTATATCCGAAGTACTCTCTGCTATAACAGGAAGATCTGAATATTTTTAAAACTTCGTTATCATACGAACGCACCACATTTGCTACGCTTCACGTGCAATTTCCAACTTGTTTATTTTTATTTTTATTATTTTTTTGTGATAAAATACAGTAACATATTTTCTATATAAGGTTAAATCCCTTAAAAAAAGTATTTCATATTATATGAATATTTTTGATCACATAAAAAAAATACTTTGCATGTATATCAGGCATTAATGTTACACCAGCGCCGTGCGAAAAGGGGGTGGTTAGGGGGCGGTCGCCCTGGGCACGGAAATTTAGGGGGCGCCAAATTTATACTACCAACGTTATTGTTTGGCCTGTCAGAAGAATAAGATGGGGTAGGGGGCGTCAAATTGAAACTTTGACCCGGGCGGAGTTTTCTCTTCACACGATCTTGTGTTATGCATTCGCAAGTCAAGGCAAAAGTTATTTCAAAACCCCTGCCATTAGCTTTTCAATCTTTGTGGTAGTCATCATATAGACCCGTAAGACATGGTGACGTCAATGGGACGTCGTTTGAAGTCACATTGTGATTTTGTGACCATCGATCGTCGATTTGACATCACGTGACGTCGATGTGAAGTCACAGTGATTAAAATGTGAAGTCGTTATGGCCGTTTTAGAGCTATTGTGTGACGTCACATTGTGACCAATTTGTGAAGTCACGGCGTGACAAATTTGTGAAAAATGTGTCATTTGTGGCTACTTTGACATTAATATTGTGACGAAACTGTGACACAGGCAACGATATTTAAATTGCCAGAAACATGTTTTTTAAAGTAAATAACGTATTTTGAAGACCATTTGTAATTTTCTAATTTTTTTTTAATCACATCACAGTCACAATGTGACGTCACTGAGTTGTGGCATTTTGGTCACAGATGTGGTGTGACCAAAGTGACTCACAGTGAGGTCATTGTGACGTCACTGTGACCATGCATTCTATGAGGGGAATAACACAAAAATCTTGAAAACTAACTTACCTCATATAACAATATCATATAATCTCATAATAAAATACCTTAATCTACTAAGTTAAATCTTTATTTGATGTCTATGTATTTCATGTTATATTGTAAGCTATTTTTTCTCTTTCAAAAAATATTCATATAATTGCATTATCAATTTATTAAAACCAACTACATTAACACTTAAATAAATAAATAATGTAAACATTAGAACGTTTTCTGAATTTATCTTTTTTATTTTTGTATTTATTTATTTTGTACAGTTAATTTGAGACGCATGTTTAAAGCACATATGACTATCTTTATTCGCTTTAAAAAATAATTTATCAGAATCTTCTTTCCAAAAATATTTTTTTAAATTAATTTCCTATTTGAGCTCGTTATTTTTGAGTATCTCAACGTAATAAAATCATCTCAGATTCTCTTAGAAAATCATATTTCTATACAAAAGAAAAACGATTTTTTTAAACATACGCATTCTTACACATTTAAATTAGATATGCAAAAAAAAGAAACACGTTAATCTCTATTTTTTAATTGATTTTCGTTAAATGTTGCAAAATATCATCTTTATTGATATCACCTTGTGAAATCTTGTACTTAGAAGCACTATTCTGTAATTTTTCATCTCAAGATTTTTTCATTTTCTTGCAGTTGTATGATATACTATAGCGGGTTTCAAAATGATAAGAACGATGTAAAAACAAAGAAATCAAGTTCGTGTTTAGTATACAAATGATTAAAACTTTATGTTAATTTAAATACATTATATTCCAATTAATATTAAAGAAATCATTTATAAAAATTAGATATTTATTTAACTTTTTTTTTAAATATGTATTTTGCGACATTTAGGCAAGAGCAAATGATAAGAACGCAGTCTATATATCCAAAACAGGTGAACATGATTGGCTGATACTTTTGCATATCATTTAAAGACAAATGTAAAAAAAAAATATGAGCACATTCATTTAATTCGTAAAATGTTTGGATCACAGGCTAAATCGAAATGATGTTTGACTTCGAAAGAATCAAATTATAGCTATTAACAAGACTGGAATGCAATTTTAATGAATTACTGGTGATATTAATTTTTCAAACACTGTCATGTTTAATTTCTTGCATAATCCAACTATTTATGTTACTACAAAATCTACATGGAGATCAAAATTTCTTTCGAAACGATCCTAAAGTTAGATTATTAGCATGGCCTTATAAGTAAAATAATGACAGCAAAGAAATTTGGAAGCCAGAGAAAGATGCCACGGTCAGTATTGTTCATATGAAGAAAATAAAAATTTTCATATAAAGAAAATAAAAAGTTCTTAAAATGTAAAACCACGTCGATTTTAGCATTTAATTTGTTAACATATGCCATAAAAAAGTCTGTTTCTGCTTGTAGGTAAACAGCAAGCTAATTGGTCTAAAATGATCTTCAATGCTGAATAAAAATTTAATTTCAATATTCCATATTGTATTAATCTACATTTGCATGCCAAAATAAACAAGAAACGTGAATTTAGTGGAAACTCCTTAATGGTTTGAGCTACATTTTCCTCGGCAGGTAAACTTATATTTGCTTTTCTAATTGGATAAAGAAAATAGATATACCTTTAATCGCGTGTTACAATACGATTTGCTGATCATGAATGAAAAAACTATCGAATTTTTCGAAATTTTCTACAAGACACTTCCCAAATTCATTTGTAAGGACACAAAAAATGGTTTAAAGATAAAGCAGACGGTGAAACTTGATTGGATATTCAGTCCAAATCTAAATTCCACGAACGACGTTTGAGATATTATAGGGCACAATATGTAATAAAAAATGGTCATATCATGCAGTATAACTCAAAACCATTATTAAAATCTAAAATTTAGATGATTTGACTGGGTTTTGTCACCTCAACAAATTGAAAACTATGAAACTCTATGCTAGAATCTAGCATTGAAATTATTAAAAAGAAAAGAAGCTGAATTGATATGTAATATTTGTATAATTTAGAAAAATCTATTTCACTCTTACCATTTTGCTCTCGAACAAAAATGCACCGTATTATATTATATTTATAACAATTTTTCGGAGTGTTTTATTTGTGTTAAATTCAGTATTTAATATGATACAATAAATTTACATGATTTATATGTGGATTATTATAATTATATTTTTTCATTGAGAAATTACATGATCGTTCTTATTATTTTGCACCCTGTTGTGTCTATACAAACTGTAAAATGTGAAAGTTGCGTCGATAATTTTGAGAAATAATGTGACTATGGTTATAATAGTGGTGTCTACACATACAAAGGGTAATATGCTGCACAAAAATTGGTTTGTTCTCGTTATGTTGGGCTGCTGTTTCAATATTGTAAATAATCTTAAGTATATTTTTTCGAATTATTATTCATTTTTCCTATTTCACTATGTAGTGTAGGATAACCCATTCTTGATAAATTACCTCAACTGCTCTTAAGATTATCATGTATCGGTATGATAGAAAGTTTAATTTATTTTATTCCGCATTTAAATTAAATGTACTGTAAAAGATATATGTGCGCATGGCTATTTTTTTAACATTGTAAAACATAATCTTTGAAGATAGCTTCTTATGAAATCATCAGCTAAATTGATATTTTCTGTAGTTGGTTGGTTGGTTGATTTTTGTCGTCCGATTATCTACGCTAATGGGATATAGGACCGGGGGGAGTGCCCTCCGTGGGGGTCTTTCTAAGGGAACCTAACCCGTATTTACGCAAGGTTCGAAGAAAACCACGGAAAACTCCGAACGTTTAGGCCGACAGCCGCGATTGGGTTCGAACCCAGCCGTCTACCAGTTGAGAGGTGAGAACCTCTCGGCCACTGGTGGGGCCGATATTTTCTGTAATTTATCATAATCTTATAATGCAGTGAAACCTCCGAAAAAAAGACACCTACACTCTAAAAAATATAAGTGTAAATTAGACGAATTCACATATATATGTGCGTAAATTCCTAAAATTACACTCCTGACATGAAAATTACCCACTTTTTGCAAAGTTTTACCTGTTTTTATGTGCATTTTAGCTTAACAAACTAAGTGTGTATTTTGTTATCGCTTGAAAAACATAAATAGATGTGTAAATGCTGAAAAATGTCTGAATTTACACAAATTGGTACGTTATTGTAATTTACACATAATGATATACACATAGGTTAGAGTGCAAATTTCTAAAGTCACCCACTTGTCATAAAAAATACCTATTTTAATGTGTGTTTAGTTTGCGGCATTAAGTTTGAAAGTTTGTTATCAGTGCATAAATTTATAAAAATGTGTAAATGTAGATTACTCCAAAAATTACACTAATTATTGTGTTGAAAAAATTATAAATGCGTGAATTTTAAGGTTACGTTACGAAAGGGATAGGAGACTTACATACTATTCCGAGCTACACTTTTTATTTTAGTAAACCCATTCCATAAATAACATAGTGTCATTGCATTGCTGTAACAGTATTTTTAAGCAATAAATTAATATATTTATTTATTTTTATAAAATACTTTGACCACCTCTCTCACTCTCCCCGTTTCAGCAGCACGTGAACATTTGAAAGAAGTTAAAAAATTTTAATCTCGACACATGCAACAAATGTAACAAATATTTTGTTACATGTAACGTAAAATTTTATTCATTTAATTAGCAAATTTTAATTTTGTTTTCAAAATTCCCTTTTAAAAATTGTACATCCAATATAAGAATGCTTGATTGTATAATTATAGGTTTTGATTAAATCGCAATTTCCTTCAGCCATCGCACAGACTGCTCTTTTTCACAATTTTCAGTAATAGTGCTAGATTTCATTATTAAAGCGACATTAGGAAGTCTTCATATGTCGTCATAGAGATATAATCCCACTTTATGCTTATTCATAAAATTAAATGATATTTTTTGTACTGTTGGTATTCTTTTCTGCTGCCCCCCCCCCTTAATTAAAAGGATAAAAGTTTAATCTTCAGTAAAATCTAAAAACTATTTCGAATTCATTTAATATGTAATATAAAATATAATTCATGTAATTAAGATAATTCTAAATTCGTATCCTGAGTTGTTTATACATTTTCACATCAAATATAAGTATGCTTGATTTTACCCTAAATTATTTGAGCCGTCTGGTAGCCTGTAAACTTTTATCCATTTCAAAATTTAACTTGTAATTTTAGTTTAACTTCAGTTCGCAGTGCAAGTGATGGTTGTATTCAGGAACTACTTCAACCCCGAGTTAGACGCGAATCTAGCATAGAAAACTAAAATCGCAATCTTCGTTGACTTGGCTTCATCATGTTTAAGTTGAAAACTAATGGTGTGTCAAGCTGATTGCAGGCGCTCTCGTTCAGAAAAATATAGTATATAATAAGCTATTCTCTTATAAAATATAAGGTATGTAATGTCATACGTCCGTATTACCACCGATATTTTATCTGGTTTGTTTATATTTATGTATAAATGTATATGATATATGTTGGATTGTTTTTTACGTATAAGAATTTTTTACACGTATAATTTACTTGCCTTAGAAAATGTCAACATTACATAACTCCTGATAAATGTCTATTAAAATAACAACTGTTGTATCTAAAGTCATTTATTTCTTGAAAAATTTTCATCTTAAAAAGAATTTATTAATGTATGTTAACAGTAGCAAAATAAACATTAACATCATTTTTTTTTTTGGGGGGGGTGAGATGTTAAATTTTGGATCGGTTGTGTGAAAGATATTATAGTTTATTTATAAACTATTATGTAAATGTATATCATATCTATAAGTTATACATTCTGATTTATAAGTTAAACAATTCATCTGAGTTTTATTTATTTATTGAATTTTTTTTAATTATAAAACTTATAACGTTACCTAAGTTTATCATCGATTAAAACTATAGCGTTGCTTTTTAGTTTCTACGTTGATTTTCCTAATTTTGAGAAATTATTTTTTATAATTTTTTATCTTAATTACATTAATTTTTAAGCTGTGTTTTAATTTGAAAATATTACATCGGAAGAACTATGTTCCACTAAAGTAGTCATAGTAAAGAACACATAATTTTTTCTGTTTAATTATAGAATTAATAAAAATACACAGAAGTAAATTGCAAAAGGGCGCAAATACGTTGATTTAAAATAACTCCAGATCAAAAATTCTGAAGAAAATTTACATTAAGGTAATGGCTTTTTCTTCAAATATGCATTTTTCCATTCCAATTTTGCATATTATTACAGAACTTATATGACATAAAACATATGATTGTATGTATATTATCCGGGCCTTTTTCAGTCAGTAGTGTGCGCTCTTAAGACTGCAGCTAAAAAACATTGATTCAACTGAAAAGAAAGTTTTTAATATTGTAGATAGCGCTGTAGTGTATGCGTAAAATAATTCACATGTCTTACTGCCTACTAAGATTTTAAAAAATCGACTATTTTATGTATTTTTTAATTCTGTTATTTAGACTTTTTATCGTGTGAAAATAATAGGTTTATTACAGTAATCTAATATTGAAATTGTTTCGTTATCGTGGCATGTTGCGCGATTTTTTAATTTATATTTAAAAGGATATTTCTGAAATTAACAAGGTTTGTAATTCTTGCGAAATCAGAAACTAAACAAAATTTATTGGAAATGTATTTCATATTATAGGATGTAATAAAAGCAATCGCAAGTACTTCAAACAAAATCTTGAAACATTAAACATCGAGTGTATTCGTTAAAAAATATTATTTCTGATAAATTTAAAAAATAATTTTACAAACATTTTCATAAATCTTATGAGAAGTCTCAGGAAAAAAGTGAAAAAAACAAATACCTAATTTTAAAAAAAGAAACAAGTTTTTTTCTGAGAAAACGTTGGATAGTAAACTACCTCAATTTTAAACTTTCTAAAACTTCTAGGCATCACCAAGTCTTCGTACCGAACACAAACTGCTATGATTTAAATAAATATACAGGGTCTCTTAGAAGTAAAGGGACAAACTTTACGGGGGAGGGGTTGTGGACATCACAAGAATTCAGTTTTAAATAGTAATCCATGATTCGGAAACACTTTCCTGGCACGGAAGGGACAACACAAAATACAAGAAAGGTCGGACACGAATAAGAGGTTCATGTTTATTATGCTTAATACAGCAAAAATCTAAGAAAAACGAACAATTAAGAATCAACGATCGTCATCAAAACAAATGTTCAAAATTACGATTCCAGACCGTCATGCACGGAGCGCATCTCTGGTGCATGAATGATCTAATGATCTCGAAAACACCTAAAATGACCGGAACTTTCCCAATAGCTGTCAAGTAGCGTATAGCAAGTTCCACAGCCCTTCCCAGCATTGTGTCAATATTTTGTCAGCACCAAGAATAATACACTCTAAAAAATAAAAGTGTAAATTAGACAAATTCACACATATATGTGTTTAAATTCCTAAAATTACACTCCTGAAATAAAAATTACCCACTTTTTGCAAAATTTTATCTGTTTTTATATGTATTTTAGTTTACAAAACTAAGTATGTATTTTGTAATCACTTGAAAATCACAAATAAATGTGAAAATGGTGAAAAATATCTGAATTTACACAAACTTGTATGTTATTGTAATTAACACTTAATGATATACACATAGGTAAGTGTGTAAATTTCTAAAATCATCCACTTTTCATAAAAAATACACATTTCCCACAAAAAGTACCTATCTTAATGTGTGTTTAGTTTATAGCATTAAGTTTGTAAGTTGTTATCAGTTCATAAACTCAGAAAAATGTGTAAATGTAGATAACACCTGAAATTACTCTAATTAATGTGTTACAAAATTATAAATGCGTGAATTTTAAAGTAGGAAAGGGACGTTACGAAAGGGATGGAAGGCTTACATATTGTTCAGAGCTACACTTTTTTTTTCAGTATTCCCATTCATAAATAGCGTGATGTCATTGCATTGGTGTAACAACATTTTTAAATAATAAACTAATACATATATATAATTTTATAGGATACTCTGACCACCTCTCTCACTTTCCGTTTCAGCAGCACGTGAACATTTAAAAGAAGTTAAAAACCAATTTAATCTCGACAACAAGTAACAATATTTCATTACATGTAACGTAAAATTTTATTCATTTAATAAGTTAATTTTAATCTCGTTTTCCGAATTAACTTTTGAAATTTGTACATCAAATTTAAGAATGCTTGATTTTATAATTCCAGGTTTTAATTAATTCGTAATTTCTTTCAGCCGTCTCGCAGACCGCTGTTTTTTTACAATTTTACTTGTAATTTTCAGTAACAGTGTTAGATATCATTCTTAAAGCAAAATCAGGAAGTCTTTCGAAAGAGGCTTTATAATAGAGATATAATCCCACCTTATAATTATTCATAAATTTAAATTATATTTTTTGTACTGTTGTAAATTTTTCTGCTTCCCTCCCCCTCCCCTTAATTTAAAGAACAGTAGTTTAACCTTAAGTAGAATCTAAAAACTATTCCGAATTCATTTTATATGTAACATAAAATACAATTCATGTAATTAAGATAATTCTAAATTCGTATCATGAGTTATTTTTACATTTTGCACATCGAATATAAGTCTGCCTTATTTTACACTAAATTATTTTAGCCGTCTCAAAGCTTGTAATCTTTTGCTAATTTCAAAGTTTAACTTGTAATTTTAGTTTAACTTTAGTTCGCGGTACAATTTATGGTCCTGTTTACGAATTACTTCGATCGCGAGTTAGACACGAATTTAGCATCGAAACTTAAAATCGTAATCATGGTTGACTTGGCTTGATCAGGTTTAAGTTAAAAACTGAAGCTGGGTCCAGCTGAATGTTAGCTCTCGCGTTGAGAAAAATATGGAATTTATTCTCCTATAAAATGTAAGGTATGTAATTTCATATTTTCGTATTACCTTCAATTCTTTTTATCTGATTTGTTTATATTTATGTATAAATTTAAATGCTATATGTTGGATTGTTTTTTACAAATAAGATTTTTTACATGAATAATTTAATTTCCTTAAAAAATGTCAACATAACTCCTGATGAAGTCTATTAAAATAACAACTGTTGTATCTAAGGGTATTTTTTTTCTTGAAAAAAATTCATCTTAAAAGGAATTTATGAATGTATTTTAACAGTAGCAAAATAAACGTTAACATCATTTTTTTTTTGGGGGGGGGGGGTTACGGTGTTAAATTGTGGGTCGGCTGTGTGAAAGATATTATAGTTTATTTATAAACTACTGTACAAATGTATATCATATCTATAAATTATACATTCTAATTTAGAATTTAAACAGTTCATCTGACTTTTATTTATTTATTTAAATTTCTTTGTAAGTTTCTTTAATTATGAAACTTATAATGTAAACTAAGTTTATCATAGATTAAAACTATAGCGTTGTTTTTAGTTTCTACGCTACATCTTCCAATTTTGAGAAATTTGGAATATGTATTTATCATAATTACATTTAATTTTCAGCCGTGTTTTAATTTGAAAATATTAAATCAGAAGAAGTATGTTCCACTAAAATAATCATAGTAAAGAACACATAATTTTTGCTTCTTATGTGTTGATTTAATAAAAATACACAAAAGTAAATTGCAAAAGGACACAAATAAGTTGATTTAAAATAACCTTAGACTAAAAATTCTAAAGAAAATGTATATTAAAGTAATGACTTTTTATTCAAATAAACATTTTCCCATTGCAATTTTGCCTATTATTACAGAATGTATATGACATAAAACATATGATTGTATGTATGTAAAAAAATATAACAGTTGTGTCATAATAAATATTCAAAATCGAACATATTCACCCCCCCCCCCCTACATAAATATCCCCTGACGGGTGAGTTTTATATACTTAAGACACAATTGGTAATTGCCAAATAAATTCTACGAGCATTAATTTCGAAAATTTATAAGAGTCAATGGATATTTTGATATAATCACAGTATTTCTTATTTTATTTTTTACTATAGCTGATAAATAAAAATACTCTTTAGTTTGATATCTAAATTTTTAATTAGAATATCTGAAATTTTCATTTATGAAAACACGAGTCATTTCATTAATGTTAAAATATATTTGTATTTTTTTTAAAAAAAAGACACAAATTTCTAAATATAATCTTAAATGCAAGAGATGTTATTTTAATGATTCAACAGCATTTTGTTAATCTTGATAATTTTTTAAGGTAAATTCTTTGTAATGATGAATATTTTTAAAAAGAAAACAATTCAACATATAATATAGGTGATTTATGTATATACAGTTGGCAAAAAAAGTATTTGTACACTTCATTTTTTTAAATTATAATGAAATTAAACAAAAGATTTAAGCAAAAAATACTGTAATACATTAATTTAATGCATTATAATATTATAGAAGCAGAAACAAAATTAAACGAATCGATTTTTTACATTATAATAAACAAATATACAAAAATATAATGCAAAAAAAGTATTTGTACACTATATTAATGTAATATAATTAATGAAAATTTAGTAAAATGATACAAATTAATATTTTGTGCGAATTCATTTAGCGTTTATGACTACTTCTAGATAGTGTGACATAGATTCCACCAACTTTTTTGTAGTGGTCTGGTTAATGTTATTCCATGACATAATAAGAGCTTCTTTAAAACTATTCTTTACTAATACATATTTTTTTTTTCGGATTTTTGCATCCAATAGCATCTGCAAATTTTCTACTGGATTCAAGGCTAGAGATTTTAGAGGAGTTACCAGTCATCTTCGAGTATTGTCGTAAGCATGTGCTGGTGATCACAGCAGTATGCTTTGGTCACTATCCTGCAGAAAGTGAAAAGCTTCCTCTATGCATAATTTCTTGGCACAGTTTAATAAATTACGGCGCGACACATCAATGTATGTTAAACCTGTCCTTCCATTGACAAAAAATTTTAAATGTCCTGCTCCATTAGAAGCTATACACCCCAAAAGTATAATATTCTCCCCAAAATGCTTCATAGTTTGAAGTATACGTTTTGGATCTAGAACACTTTTATTTTTACGCCAATTTTTTTCAAATGCTTGATGGTAAAAAAATTCCGAATTTTTCCTCATCAGAAAAAATTACTGTTTTCCAAAAATCCAATGATTTACTTCTCTATGCGAAAGCGAATACTATGCGTTTTCGCCTATTTGTTTCGCTGATGAATGGATTTTCCCTTGAGGTTCTTCCTTTTAAATCTGCATTGAGAAGAATATTTTTTATTGTTTGAGGTATTACTCTGATGCGAGAAGATGTCGCAAGGTCTCCAGCAAATTTTTGAACCGAACGCACAGGATTTTTTAAAGCTTTTTTAACAACACTCCCTTTTTCCCTCATTGTTAGGTTGCTAAGATGTCCTGGTTTTCATTGAATTTCGATTCTTTTAATTTATTCATAGTTTCTCACTATACATCCAATAGTTGTAAATGGTAATTTAATAGCTTTTACAAATTCTTGTTGCGAATTTAAATTTTTATTATGCTCAATCATAGGATTTCATATATCTAGAGGTGCCTCTCTAGTATTAGGTTCTATACTCAAATACTTCAAGAGCAAATTAGATTAAATGTCAGACAAATATAATATGAACTTCAAAATTATTAACAGCTTCTGTAAAAGTAGTCCTTTGAACCGTAAACACCATAAAAAAACAGTACATATCAGGATGGAGAAATGTACAAATACTTTTTTTGCAAGAAATTTTTAAACTTTTTCTATTAGAAAATTATTTTACATCTTTATCGAAATTTTCTGTTGTGTAATTTAAAACGCACGGTAAACAGACTGTATTAAAACTATTTTTGACAAAATATCTGTTTTTATTTATTTAAAAATAAAAAAATTTAGAGTGTACAAATACTTTTTTTGCCAACTGTATAAACAAATCAGCTAAAACTTTTGCACGTAATATGTGTATGTGTGTGTGAGATGAAGATTACATTCCTTTTTCTATTTTTTTATAGTATTTTAAATTTTACTTTTATAACTGCATGTACCACAGTATCTTGAGTATATTTGACTTTGTATCTTGAGTCTAAAAAATAAAAAATGAAAATTGAGTCTGAACTCTAAAAATAAAAAGTGTGGAGATTGCAAGTTTACCAACTATCATTAGTCCTGACTAGTCTAAAATCTATCATTAATTAATTAATTTTGTCTTTATTTTAATTTTTAATTGCATGTACTAAATGATATCTAAATGAGGGAAAATATAAATTTAAGAACCAAGGAATAATATAGAAAAAACAGCAGTTTTTATATGTATATTTAGAGGAGAGTGGGGAGGAATGGGACACTTATTGCAAAAATAATAAAATAAACTTTATTTGACAAAAATACAAAAAAATGATTTATATAATGCGAAATTAAACGCTTTCTAATGTCCTTGAACAATATAGAAACATAATTTGAAGAATCGATTTTATAATTAAAGAAATTGTAAATTTCAAAATGTGTTCCATACTTCCCTATTAACAGAGAAGTAATATTTGTACTACGATGGTTGATGAGGGATATCGAAAACAAATGTCTTAAATGGCAATATGCTGAATTTATAACCATAGCTGCTATAGTAACATAGTTTTAGAGGGAGGGGTGAAGTTCTAAAAACTTATTTAGAGGGAGTTTTTCAGAAGAGGGGGGGGGTGAGTGTGGGAGTGAGTTGTAATTTACACAGTTCTTTGCGTAATATGTAAAATACGCATATTCGATGGAGGTTCAATAACTATTGTGTCTAGTGTATATAGAAATTTGTACTGCAATGGGTTGATGTATAATTTCGAAATCTAATATCTTAGTTGATTTTATGCTTAGTTTCAGAACAGTAGCTGCTACATTCATATAGTTTTGGATGGCGGAGTAAAATGGGGAGGGGGTGTAGTTGAAAGCCTGATTTTTAGCTTATGAGGCTACACTTGTGACTGTGGATGAGAAGTGGGTACATCACTATGATCCCGAGTCCCAAATACAGTACTTTTATCTCATCCACTGTCACAAATCTAGCCCCATAAGCTAAAAATCAGGCTTTCAACTACACCCACTCCCCATTTTACTCCTCCATGCAAAACTATATGAATATTGCAGCTACGGTTCTAAAACTAAGCATAAAATCAACTAAGACATTAGATTTCGATATTATACATCAACCCATTGCAGTACAGATATTCTATATGCACTAGACACAATAGTTATTGAACCTCCATCGAATATGCATATTTTACATACTACGCAAAGAATTGTGTAAATTACAATAACACAATAATGTGTACTTTTTGCATAATACACATTTATACATGTAATCACAGAAAATTACACAGATAAATGAGCAAGAATATTTCACAGATATATGTGTATTGCGCAAGTTACAAATTGATGTGTGTGTATTTCATGAGTGATCATTATAACTTTTCCCCACTTAGTGTTATCATCAAATTACACACTGAAATATGTATTTCTAAATTTACACATTAGGCGTGTATTTTGGCAATTTACACACAAATTTACACATATAAACAAATCGTTTTTGTATCATCGATTTACACATTTTTGTGCAGTTTTACACTTTTATTTTTTAGAGTGTAAATATGTTTTCTTTCCCTGTTCGTGTACTCTCTTTCTTGTGTTTTGTGATCTCACCAAGCCAGGAAAAAGTTTCTGACCGTGGGTTGTTATGCAAAACTAAATCCTCGTGATATATTTATACTTCCCCTTAAAGTTTATTCCATTACATCTGGGACACTGTATATACTTTCAACGAGTGACATTTTTTAACTTTTTTGATCTCACGAAATAAATTAAATTCCTTCAAAACATAATTTATATTTAAAACAGTTTAAAAAAACAAATTCAAGCCGTATATTATTTTCAAATTTAAAATGAAAGGTTAGCAGGTAAACAAATAATTTTTCATCTAGGTTGTAAAGAGAATTTTTGACGGAAAACTATTTAAATTTCATTCTTCGTAGTAGCAGTAATTAATATCGGGTTTTCGTAACTGGAAAAAAAAAAGGTACCTAATATTTTATTTGAAAAAGCATATTCATATTTACAACGAGTAAATATTTCTAAATACCTCAAACTTTTAGAATAAAAACTTCAAGATTTAAATGTATTTTTATACATTATTATATACCCGAATGTAAATTAATTTTTGTCATTAATTTCTGTACATTTAGTGTATTCTAGTGTAGTAAAACCGGACTCATAGTAGCGTGAAACATTAAATGTATTTATCTTAAAATTCCATTATGAAAGACGGTAACGGTTTAATACTTTTGTAATGGCTATAAATCAAATATGTTTTTAGATTTAAATTCAATTTGATCTTTATACAATTTGGTGCTGATTACGTTTTGGTGTATATCGCTCATCGGATTCTGGGATGACCTTTTTATAATATCCACAGTATCCCTATCTCAAGAACTTTTGAAAGGAATTTCTTGAAACTTCTGATTGAGCTATTTCTTAATAAAATTTTATACCCAATACGAATTGCTAAAAATTGCCCAATATATGATGCTGCTGTTCAGTATTATTCAGGATTGTAGCAAAAAATCTACCACGACAAAAAATCACATGTTTTTCTCAAAAGTTTAAAATCAGTCCCTAATATATTTTTTTCTGATTATTTTTAAGTGTAAATCACACAACAAATGTTTCTTCAATGCTTTATTTTGCAATATTATCGTAATAGTTCTAGCCTAGAAAATTACAGCACATTTCATCAAAATTTAGATTCATTTACCCCATAATGTAGATTTGTGTTGTGTTGTTTTTTGTGTTCATCTTCTAAAATGTGTCACTGATATACAAAATTATTTTTAATTTAATTTAAAAATATTAATGGACGGATTTTTATTAATCTTTAAATTTAGTTAGAAGATGGTGTAATTCTTTACTTAGTAGATTTTGATGTAATTCACTTAACCTGTGGAACTTTACTGTTACTTTAAAAAGGTATGAACATGTATTAGATAAAAGAAATTTTATCAATTATGAGATAGAAGACATTTTTGGGATTGTAACATTTCCCTAGTTTATGTGATACCATTTCTACACAGCAAAACATTTTTTTTGACTTTACAGTACCATATAAAAGTTGGGATTCTTATGTATATCCTGTACAATCAGGAGTTATGTCATAAAATATCAGAAATTAACCACAAAATAAACAGTAATATACCACTAAGTTCAAGTATAATAGTATTAGTTTTAATTCATAAAATATTTATATATCTTAATTTTGTACAATTTTATGTATTTGAAACTACCAAAATAAAATACGCTACTAAAAATTTATTTTATTTGCGTCTAAAATCTGTAGTGATATTTATTCAATTTCTCAACACGAAATTTTTGTTTTGTTTTTTAGTATTAAGTATAATTATTATTACAATCCACTGTGGCAAATAAACGAAATTGATTATTTTCTGTAAAAGAGGAAAAAGCAGAAACCTCTGGCTATAATGTCATTCCGAAAGACATTTGACTTCATTAAATATACAAAATATGGTCTATTTGCTGAAGGTAATGAAACAGTATATATTATTCTAAGAAAAGCCTCAAGCTACGTGCATTGGTAATAAGTTCCTATTTTCCTTGTTTACTTTTTATATTGATTTTGTGAGGTTAATTTGAATATTTAAACTTGTTTTAAAGATATAATTTTATACAGGTAGTTAACATAAAGAATAATTTTCATCAAAGTTTTTTCTGCAAATAATAATTAACACATTTGTCCAGGAAAGGAAAACAGTAAACAAAAATGCTAAATCTGTAACAAATTGGGAAAGAAGAAATTTACAGATGACAAACTATTGGAAAAAAAGTCTACTTTTCTATGGTGTATATAAAATCTGCATATGAAAACGAATTTTTATTTTTATTTTTTTATTCATTTATTTATTTTAGAATTTTGGCGATAAAATTGAAAAATTTTAAGCATAGTATTAACTAATGCAATTTTGCTAATCGGTTAGTACCCGTCACATTGTTAAACGATAATGTCTGGCAGAATTAGGTATTATACTTCTTCTACATAACTGTATATTACGATATTTTTTTTTCTTGAAAAGGGTCTTTGATAACTAGCTTCTTCAATAGAATTTAAGAATATCCTTGGTCAATATAATCTTACACAAAGACCTTAATAGTACATTGTATACTTCCCTTTGCTTAAATGAAGACTCGGATGGTACGCCGCGCTCATCATACTCATTAATTTTATATAACTTGATTTGATCCAAGTGTTTATGTTTATTTTAATTAACGTGTTTGATAAGTACTGTAAGAACCCCGTATAATTTAGAAATGTTTTTAAATCAGAAAAAAATTGTATATTGAAGTTAAAAATTCCATTAACCATTAAAGTACTTTAGAGATTTTGATAAAAACATTTTGGTGATAAATTTGTAATATAAGACCATTAATGGACTGTTTTTTATAATTTTTTAAACTATTAGTTTAAGAATAAAAAATGTAAAAATTTGCCATCGTGCTAAAATATAACATTTCATTCAAAGAAAAATAACTGTCAGGCAAAACTCTTGAACATAATCTAGAGAATATGGGTTTAAAATCGGTCCTAATCGGCTAAAATTTCATCAAAATCGGTTAAGTAGATTTCGAGAAAAAGGGTCTTACGATTCGCATATTTTTTATAGTTTTGTCTTGCCTTAAGTCTTTCTTGATGGATGTCCAGTTCTTTCAGCCTTTGGAAGCATTACTTCTAAGAACTATTTTTGATTTTTCAATGCAAGAATTGTTTTCATAAAGTCAATGTTCAAAAATACAAATATTTTTGTATCTTATATGGCGCATATACACATAGCTGAGGCACTTTATGAAGTTCTTTAAGATTTTGAAAAACACAATATGACCATTAATGACTGGACACTTTAAATTTTAGACATTTTGTCGAATATTTAAAGTCATTATCATTGGATTCTTCTGGAACTTCAATATTATAAAGATTTTCTTTGACCTCATATTTCTCAACGTTTATTAGCACAACATTTAGAAGGCCGCGAAAAACTAAAAGAAAAATTGTATGTTGGATCACTCTGTACATTAAAAAGCGTGAAATGATCTATCGCTGCATAAAGCAGGTATATGAATTATGTACAACATGCCACTGAGTTGTATAAGAATAGCAAGTGCAAGATATAACGATACTTTTTGAAAAGTTAAAAAAAATCTATCGTGTTTTAATTTTTATGATGCAGGGTTTTCAACCAATTAAACGCCAGTTTCAGAAAATTGGCGAGATGTAATACAGACAATATGATACAACTGGGAATATATATATTGGGTTATTTGGAAAGTCGTATCCGTTTGTCAAAATTAGTTCATACCGAAACATTCTAACACTTAATTATTAGATTTTGTTTCCTATATCTAATTTTTAGACATTTTGGGAAGAATTTTCCGGTACGAATTGATTTTCTATAACGAACACGATTTTCCGAACGACCCAATATATACACTGGTGTATAAAGTAAGAGAATTTACATATTTTAACGAATTGCATGAAAAGAACTGAACTGAATCAAAAACCACTGCTTCTAGATAAAAATGCAAATGTTGCACAGCAAATACGTATGTGTTCACGTGTGAATATAAGGATCCTGCATTAAAACAGGCTTTATAAAAGCATGGAGGGTAAGACGAATTGCACTCACTCGGATACCTCGGCGAATTTCTTGGTGTTATCTTGCAGCAATCAGTTAAATTCACATCCGAAAAGGAAAGATAAGAAACCATCAATGTTTAGATAAAAGAATGAGGGGGGAAATTGTGGATAAGCTAGAGCCTGGTCAATCGCAAACCCAGATATGCAGAGAGATTAATTTTAACGCCCTGCGTCGTGTGTAACCAATAGAAACAGTTCCAGGATACTGGATCAATCGAGAGAAAGTCTGGGCAAGGGGATCCAAGAGCCACGACAGCTAGAGAAGATCGCCATTTGTCAGTTTTAATGAGGCGTAACAGAGGGTCTACAGCTTCTCAGCTCACTCGGGACCTGTATGCCCGTGTAACAAGAGTGACTGTTTCCAAAAGACTGAATGAGAGAAGATTGTTTGCCAGAAGATCGGCTGTTTGTGTCCCGTTCACTTCTAAGCGCAAAAAAGACAGATTAGCAAGTGCAAGAGCAGCATAGTGATAAGAGTATCGAGTAATAGGCGACATTTCTCTTCATCGACAAGTTCTGTTCTAACCTCAATTCACCTATGTTCAATTTTCGCCGTACTTATAGTATATAGAGAGAGCCAGGGACCCGCTAACTACCCTCCAATGTCCGCGAAATCATTAATATTGGTGGTAACGGTTTAATGATCCGGGCAGGCATCATGTTGGATGACTGCACACATCTACACTTCTTTGACAGAGGTTCTGAGACTGCTGTAAAAGTATAGGGATGAGGCCCTGTGTTTGGCTTTTCCGGGATGCAGTGGGTTTTGAGTTCATCTCACAAGACGATAACGCTAGGACACATAGAGATCTTAGATCGACGAATTTCTAGAGAGTGAGGATATTTTCCGGATGGATTAGCCAGCCAGGTCTCCAGACCTCAACCCTATAGAGCATGTCTGTGACGCTCTTTGGAGGGCAATTGGAACTCGTAATTCCCCTCTTCTCCTAGAATCATTCAGGAACTAAAAACAGCGTTGCTAAATGAGTGGTGTCAGTGACCATGATAAACTGTCTTATACCGAGTATGACATTACTCTGCGAGGCATATATAGCTGTAAGAGAGGATCATATACCCTTTTAACCTTTTTTGTATATTCTACAACCACTGTTTCATACCTTCAGACTCCCATGTGTGTTACACACGAACTGTTACACACGTGTGTCTATTATAGTTGTTGAATGTTTATTTTGCTTGTATTATGTCAACTTAGTTCACGCAAAATTTTATTAAAATCCGATCAGTAATTCTAGAGATTGTAGATCAAATACGAAAATTCTCTTAATTTCCTACAAGAGTGTATAAAATATTTTATGCAATAAGAGAAGTTGTATAAATTATGATTTTTATCTGCGCATGCAAAATCGTAACAGTAATTTTTCTACATAATTTTATTGTAAATATATGGAGTAGTATAAAAAAAATCTAGTCTGATATAGCGAAAATATGAAAAGATACGACAATTAAGTGAGCTGTACTTTAGATGCTTTCTAAAAGCAGCTGAATGATGAGGGAGTTTCCACAAATTTTCATTTCTTATGAATTAAGTTTTAGGAAAAAAGCTAGAGTCTCATGAATATTAATGAGAATCTTTGGAAGAAATGCTTTGATTTTTATAATTCATTTTATAATGGAATAGTTTTATTCTAGTAGTTAACTATAACATCATTAAAATAAAGAAATAAATAAATACATTATATTTGATAATTAAAAAAAAAAACTCTTATCATTCAGCTGCTTTTAGAGAATTTTAAAAATCAGCACACTCCTAATGCGGAAATCTTTCGGAATTTTCACGATAATGACTGACTATTTTTACAAGTTGCTCAGTAGAGTTAACTATAAAATTATATAAAAATATTCTTGTTATCACGCAGATTAAAAAAAATATTGCATGTAACTACTTATGTTTCACAAAAATATTTAATATATTTATATTTCAATTGATATATATTATTTCTACTAGTATATATATATATATATATATATATATATATATATATATATATATATATTATTTCAGACATTAAATTTGGATGAAAAAATGAATTCTATATATGCAAAAGCATACACGTTTTTTAACCCTTTATTTACCGAATTATTTATCTAAAAATGGCTTCACATCAATAATTGTATTCGTTAATGTATGGAGATATATTGGAATTTTTTAATAATAATAATGTGAAATTTTGAAGTGTTTTTTAATTAAAACTGATTAAGCATATGGGTATTTAATTTTACAAAAATAATCAAATTAATTAATCAAAAATACTCTTATGGAAATATTACAATTCTTATAAAAGCAATGCATTTAAATGTATTATGATCCTCTCTACAAATGGAAAGGCTTTTACTGTCGAAAATGTTTCGTATAACTTTTTTTTTCAAAGAAAAAAATACATACCTATGAAAATGATTAAGATAATTACCTCTTTCTTTTAATTATTTCTTTTATTTCTTTTAAATATTCAACTTCGGCGGGTTAACTGTTCTATCTAAATTTGATCGAGTAAAGTGTATTGTGTGGTAAGAAAAAGAACTTTTATAAATAGACTGATTAAATACGTTTTTTTATTAAATTTTCCACAATGATACTTATAAGTACTGTTGGTAGATAAAGGGTTAACTTTTAAAACAATCGGTATATCTTCTTGAAACACGAGTAATTTTCAATATCCGTTGTCCAATTTAAAATTTCAGCTCTAATAGCCGTAAGAAGAATTTCCAGAATTTTGTTACAGATTTACGAAGTTTTACACATAGTTTGATGTATGTATTATCTGAAAATCTCAAACAGTTCAAAACTAGACGTCGGAAGATATTCTAAGAAGAAATCGTATGCTTACACCCTGAAATTAAGTACCGTAATTTCCTGCGTATAATACGCGGATCAAGTAATTCTTTTTTCGACCCAGAAATTTTACTTATTAATTTTAGCAAAAAACTTGTCCACTATCTAAAATGTAACATTTTATTTTAAAACTTTTCTGGGTCGAAAAATTATTGTTTGATCCGCGGTTTATACGCCGGAAATTACGGTATTGTAAAGAATAGAGCAGGGTTTAGGGAACTTTGGCTACTTATTCCCTACTATTTCACACAGATAGTCGCAGCAAAAACGCCTAGGATCTTAGCAACCGCACCTCGTATAATTAATGGATTTTCCATTTTTAACGTAAAAGTAATAATATATTTAAGAATTTTTAAAAAGATATTTGGAGTTCACTTTTATTAATCATTATAAATAATATGTTAATTTTATAACAGCCTTATCCCCCAGAGTTTCTTCTTTGTTATCTTGCCAGGATACAATTGTAGAATTTTGTTTCCAGCGACATTACGAAAATAATTCACTTATAAAGAAAGTCGAAACCGAATATTTCTTTAAAAGAGAAAGAAAATAAGAAGCCTGAAGCTACGTTGTCATTCCAAAAGACATTTGATTTTCATCAAAGGTACAAATGATATCTTATTTGCTTAAAGTAATGAAATAGAATTTGTCTAAGTAAATATTCGAACCACGTATAATTATTTTGCTTCATATTTTAAATATTTATTCTCTATTTCAGCGCCTTTTAAAGACATAATATTAATATATAATATAGTTTTGAAACTTTTGTAAGCTTTTCTTTTTCTAAAAAAAATATGTTAGTAATATTGAAGTCATGTTGTAGAGCTACGTTGTGATATTTATTTTTGAAAAAGTTTCTCGGTGCAAATATATTATCACCCGTATATAAGTCTAAAGACAGTATTGGACAACTTTAAATTTGGATTTAGTTTTTCCGTTGCATTTACATTGTAAATTTTAACATTCGGTTGCACGTTATTTACTGGCTAGTATGTTTATTAAGTTAGTTTATTATTAAATGAATTATTGGCCTTGTGTTTGAACGTGTTGGCTGGATTCAAGAATTTTATGATTGTGCAGAATTCTGTCATGGGTTTCAATATCGAAAATTATGCTTAATCTCCCAAATTTGAATATCATGTCTCTTTTACGTCGTTCGGCACGCGAATATAAAAAAGGAGAAAGCGTAATAAAGCCATTCTCTGAGAAACAAACAAAATGTCCTGCAGTGAAACTGATATAAATACGTGTATGCACTAACTTATAAGTTGTTAAAAAAAAAAAACTATCCATAAAAACAACGAAAAATACTCGATTTTCACATTAGCTTAGACGTTTAAATTTGACTGTTTAATAACATTGCCAAAAAAGCAATAATATGTGGAAAGTCCCATGTGTGAAATGGAATGGCTGTTTAATAGATTAAAAAAATCCACACTTTGAACCTTCAATCAAAGTTATCAGCCCATTATACGTTCTGAAATCTTCTCTTTTTAAACCATAGACCTAAGAAAGGCCATTCATTGGAAGACGAAGTAAAAAATAGAATAGAACGGAGTAATGGCATATTGGAAAAATTAAAATTCAATTATTGGACTCATTCATTTACATTTCTATTTACGTAATTTGTGTCTTTTTAATTGCATATATTTTCGATATCATTAAATAATTGTGTAGAATTTACTTCATATCATTTATTAAAGGATTGCATTGCATCATTTTTTGAGTTCAAATCACTATCTCATTTAATATATTGAATTTAGTCAGTAAAACACTTTCATTGTTTGAATTTCGGATTTAAAAGAAAAATATATGAAGTGCAGAATATTTCGAAACTGAGTATGAATGCTAATATGAACCTTGTGTTGTATTTCTATGTGTTTAAAGCAGTTAATGTATTAGAATTTCACGATTATTTATGAGTAAGGATTAGTTGATGACCTCTCAGATTTAATATGTTAACATTTAGGAGTTTCACTGGTGAGTTTCAAATCTTCATTTCCATATGTATGCAAAATATACAAATTCTTTGGGAGAATGGAGCTGTAATAACGGTTATTGAAGTGCATGTCTCCACATAATTGGAAAAAAAACTTACTTTTCAGAGCCAAAAATATCATAGAATCCTCCTCCCCAAAGATATGCATCGAACATCGGCGGTGAAAACGAGTTATCGGGCTCCTGTTACAGGAATGTCGTTTATGCATAGGGAAAAGGAAATGGAATGAAATGAAGTCAGAGGGTTGCCTTCCCCAGCGAAGGCGGAAGATCGTTCACTAGCATGATCTGTGTGAGTCGATATAGTTTTACTATTTCTTTAACCCTTTATCTGGCGAATTTTTTGCACGAAATTGTTTCACCCCAATAATTACGTTTTTAGCATCTGAACATATACTATCGTTATTAAATTATAATAATGAGAAATTTAGACATGTTCTTTAATTAAAACTGATTAAATATAGTGATAGATATAACTTAAAAAAAATATTTATAGAAATAAAATTTTTAGTTAACCAAAAACATTGTTATGGAAATATCCAAAATCTTTAAAGAAATGTATTTAAATGTATTATGATCCTCTCTATAATTGAAAGGTTTCTGTAGTTGAAGATTATCCACTTTTTCTTCAAAAAAATATACCTATGTAAATAATTAAGAATATCGCTACTTTTTGAAAATTTTTAGCTTCGACTGTTACTGTACGCTATGTAAATTTCATCGAGAAGATTTTATTGTGTGACAAGAACATTAAACTTTCATAAAGGACTAAATAAATAATTTTTATATTAAATTTTCTTCATTGTCACATAAATATACCGTCAGTGCGTAAATTGTTAACTTGTACCCTAATCGTGAAAGTAAGCATAGATAGTAGCTTGTTACACCAGTGTACAAATCTGTGTAGACTTCTGTGGACATCTGGGGAAATATGTAAATAACTCTTTTTCATTTTATAAAATTTTTTGTGTTTGTTATGAAATTGCGTATTATTTAATTGGCTATGATGTGTTGAATATTATTAAAACAAAGACACCACATTAGGTACGATATGTATTAGAAATAAATCAGATTTTAATTTATTTGATAATCGATAGCATAAAAAACAAGAATGAGGTTGTTTTCTATCCAGGCGGTAAATGTGTAAATAATAATTAAATTTCTGTTAAAAGCTTTCAAGATATGAACATATTTCTCCAATTTGATATGAGGTTTTAAAAACCGTTATTTTATCAATTGTGACTTCACCAGAGTACTAATCACTGTCCTTACTGCAAGCATTCAATTACCAAATATTTCGCTTACTGCAAGCATTCAATTACCAAATATTTCGCTCACACAATAAACCGGGAATATAATTTGTATAGCATTTATTTCCAGCTAATAATATATAAAGAAATATAACCTATTCCTCATCTCAGTTATACGTAATAAAAACCGCCATTTTACCCCTTGTGACGTCCCCGAAATACTGTCTATGTAAAAGATGCAAACTTTTTTTATTTCTTTTTTTGAAGTTCCGGATGTTTAAAATGAAATGTTTTTGTATGAAACGTTCTTCTCTTGGTAGAAATAATTATAAATTATATTAATAATTTTCTACAAATATTAAAATTTACTGCGACTAATTAGTTCGAACAGAAAGTTGAAATCATTTCTCATACCCGACAAGTATTTGTGACATTTGGCTGCGTTTACCGGAAAGCTCTACTATTTAAAAATTACTTCCCAGCCAAAATTGTGAATACTATCGTGTAGCGTTTCAATATCATATTCGTAGGTTATTGAAGAAATTTTTAAACCTTTTTATTTAATATTTTATACTTATTGTTGACTAATTTGATTTTTTATGTTATTTTAATTATTATTATTTTTTAATTTTATGTCACGAGTCCGATAAGGGATTTTAAAAATTGTATTTTCAGAAAAAATATATATATATATAATTTTAAAAGATAATTTATATTGATTCACCAACTTCCTCAGATAGGGTTTTTAAATGCACCAGGTCTCAATGATAGGTGTGAATGGTATCAAAAGTTTTTCCATTTTTAGTTAAATATTCATAAATACAGGGTGTCCGGCATATAACACCCTGATTTTAAAATTAAATTTCTCAAAAACAAATACAGATCGACAGAACTATGCGGTAAACGGTTTGTTTATTAGGTGAGCTGTAAAAATCTTTTATAGAAGTTTCGAACGGTGAATCTTCGGAAAAGATTGTGTTCTTCGGAGAATCAGTTTTCGGCTTAAATTGCCATAGTTTAAAGATTTTTGGAATTAAATTTTTAAAATTTCGAAATTCAAGAAATTTAGTTCGAAAAATCGTTAAACTATGGTAATTTAAGCCGAAAAACTCATTCTCCGCAAACAATCTAAAACAAGAAAAATGTCAAATCAAAGCATTCTTTGCAATCAGAATATAATCTTTTCCAAAGATTCACCGTTCGAAACTTCTATATAAGATTTTTACAGATTACCTAATAAACAAACCGTTTACCACATAGTTCTGTCGATCTTTGCTTTTGAGAAATTTAATTTTAAAATCAAGGTGTTATTTGCTGGACACCCTGTACAATGTACAGTGTACATTAATGGTATTTTATCATTGTTTCGTGGAATGTGATACATCGCAAAAAAATTGTTAAATGAAAACATCTTCGATAAAGCATTCAAACTGGCTGAGGAAAAATAAAATAAAATTAATTAAACAATAAAAAAAGAAATATAAATATAAATAAAAAATGAGTATGTAATATATGTTTCTGAAATATTTTATTTGCAATTTTAATGTTTAGTAACATTTAAATTGCGTTTGCAGGTTAAAAACTTTTTAAAATATTTAATAATTAGTTTGAATAATCCTTTTTTCCTCTTTTCGAAATCTAAAACATTAACAAACACATTAAATATTATATATTTTTAATATAATGCCACTTAAACGTTTTGATAAACGAAATAAAATCCATAAATTACACATAATCGGTTCCAACATCAAAGTAAAATGCTGCAATGGGATTTTCCTTATACAACAAGAATCAATGTTGAAGGATCACCGAAAATCCGGCGATAAATCTCAATTTGAAAAAAAATCTTTTAATTGCAAGCAAATACAAAAAATTACACATGACATTTTGATTTGGAAACTCGTCGTATGTGTTATTTTGTACTTTAATACCATTTAAAAAGTGTTTTATTTATCTAACTATATGTTTTATAAAATACCCCAGCTTTTTCAAATGGAAATTGAATGCTCAGAAATAAAATGTTTTATATATATATATATATTTTAGATCAATATTTTCATGGATGAAACTGTTATTCATTTTTATAGATTTAGATTTAAACTACTGCGTCTTACAAAAGTAAAATTTATTGCTTTCACAATAGCATTCACCCAAAAACAGCTAAAAGATTTTAAAAAGTTATAGTGTTGGATGTATGGTTAAACACGATTATATCGGTATCCTGTTCAAAGGGAACATAGAAAGACATATATATTTTTGTACACGGCCTATATCAAAAGATGAAAACGATGGGAAATTATATATGTGCTATAAAATATAGATGACATTCGAACCATAATGTATCGTTTCACTTGGGTTAAACTATTACTTGCGTAGTAATTACAACACAAATATTTCGTAAAATGAAAAAAAAAACTTTACAAAAATACACAACACTTTAGGCATTCAGTACAGACAGATAAAAATCATTTAGAAATATTAAGTCGCAAACATCACTAGAGGATGATAGAGCCATACGTCGATATAGTAACACGAGATAAGCAAACGGATGTGTCTTGAATCAAGCCATAGATGCATTTGGAGTCACATGGCTACTTAGACGTACCTCAAAATGTTTCGCATGCATTTGACTTATGGTTTAGCCAACCGAAATAGATGTGAAAATATATAAAGAGAAATTTCTTGATAGAAGAGTGTCGTGCCACTATTCTTTGCCATTATGCATCGATAATTCGCATAACCGGAAAGTTCGATATACACGAGCCGTATGCTGATCGACATCGAATTATTTGGACCATTTTGCAGAAAGAATTGTTCGCCGTTAACTTATGCCGAATCTTTCAACAAGTACATGAGTTGTACTCCGAGACACCAACATCCCCCACTTACAATCTTGATTATTGTATGTGATCCTGACCATGGACTATTGTTTTCATTTCTATCGCATCCATGTTTTGGGATTGGCAGACTTTAACAAACGCATGAATTTTTCATGGTGCTCTTTTCAGGAAAATTCAACAGAGCGAAATTTCACCGTATGTGTTCTAATCACTGATGAGATACGTTCTTACTCGAGGATGGGAAAAATTAGCAAATTACATACAAGTGGGAATGAAAATCCACACGCTACACATGCGCATGCCTCACAACACAAATATACACATAACGGGCGGTTTAGTATTGCAGGAGACTTAGTGCTTACAATGTACTAAAAAGACTTGATGATTGCATTTAATTTGCATTATTGAAAAAGGTTTTATTAGACAGGCTGAATGATGTTCCGATGCCTATTTGTTGACATTTTTAATTTCCGCAGGGTGAAGTTTCCGCTAATTTCATCCGACAAATCCGACATCTCCTGGCTACTTATTTTAACCATCTTAGGCAATCTTACCTTAGTATCAGTACTACCGCAATCACCAGATATGTGTTCAATTGATGTTTCCTTATATGGTTTTTAAAAGTACGTGTTTATAGAACATTTGAGTCATAGCAGGAAAAATTAACAGAAAGAACTGTTGTGACAGCAAAATGTGTTGGGGATACACCTGGTACTTCAGAGAAAGTGTACCATTCAATGTAACGGAAATGTCAGGTGTGTCTGAATTCATGTAAAAAATATATTTGAACATCTCTTCTAGAGGTCGGAAGTTTGTAGCATGTGATTAATACAAATTAATGATCAGGAATAATTTTGTTTCTTTTCTCTACAAATTTTCTTTATTTATATCGCCCTCTAGTAACCCCGGATAGCACTTGCAAACCTATATTCCTACGTGAAATTTTCCTTCTTGTATGCGTGATTTGCCATGTCATTTTGTAAACTTATTTTTAACCACTGTTTACAGCTGCAGTTAAACCTTATTTTTGATACTTCAATTCACTGGCTAAATATTTCAGGCTGGTTATAAAGTTGATTGCCATTCGAAAACATATCAAATTTCTTTTACAATAATTTCCCATTACCTTTATTTATTTTACATTTAATAAGAATTAAATGTTTATTTATTTTTTTAATTACACTGCTCAAAACAATTAAAGGATATTGCAGTTTTAGGTGGATTTTGTATCTGGGAAAGTTTTTAGCTGATTGGTACATGGTCGACAGACATAGTAGGTTATATGAGAATAAATTACACATGTTTGGCAGAAAAAAATGCATTTTATTGCGTATTTGTGTACAAAAGGAAAATAACACAATTTGTGCATGTGAGAAAAAAAGAATAAGAAAAGGTGTTTTCTTCAAAGAAAATTCTTTTCACTAGGGGGTATGGTTTCCACGGGCGGCCAGCAACGTTGAACACCTTTGAGGCATGGACTCAATGAGGCTATTAATGACGAGTTAGGGTATTCTGCGCCACTCTTCCAGAAGAGCTCTTTACAGTTCTTCGAGAGTTTGTGGGGGTTGTTGGCGGCCAGAAACAAATCTTCCTAGAGCGTCCCTAACGTGCTCGATTGGATTCATGTCTGGAGAACACGCTGGCCATTCCATTCGAACGATTCCTTCCTCGAAAAGGCAATCCTCCTCCAGGTTTGCACGATGTGGCCTGCAGTTATCGTCCATTAAAATGAAGTTATCTCCGACTGCAGCAGCGTAAGGGACTACAATAGGTCTGAGGATCTCATCCCTATATCAGCGACCAGTCAGAGCTCCATCTCGAATGATGTAGAGGTCAGTGCGCCCGTCAATGGAGATGCCACCATACACCAACACTCCTCCACCGCCAAATCTGACCTTCGTGCACGAACGCAGGATTATTCCCCCAGATGAAAATACGCCTATTATCCAGTTGCACAGAAAAACAGGACTCGTCAGAAAACAGAATATTGCTCCATTCATTTCTCCTCCAGTTGACATGCTCGATTGCCCACTCCCTGCGGTCGCGACGATGCCTTGATTTTAATCTAACACATACCATCGGTCGGCGAGCATACAGACCTACAGCATGGAGCCGGTTTCGGACAGTCTGAGTTGAAATCGTGGTGCCTGTAGCCGAGCGAAGGTGTTGTTGGAGAAGAGTAGCTTTCATGTTTCGGTGTCTTCGAGCTGTTAACGCTAAATACCGATCATCATTGGGCGTTGTTGCCCGTCTACGACCTTGCCCTGGTCTTCGTCCTGCACATCCACTGTCCAAAAAACGGTTCCAGATCCTGGAAATGACGTTTTGTGACACTCCAATGGATTGCGCTACTTCGGCTTGAGTTTGGCCCCCTTATAACGTACAAACAATTCTCCAAGCTTCTGAATCTGTCAAATGACTTCGCTGAGACATGGTACTCATCGAAACAAAACAATCACTGAATGCCGATCATCCTTGTCTTCATTCTCTTTTATCCAGTTGATAGTCAAATTTCATTCGCTGCCGCTAAAGATTTTTTGAGAAGTTTTTGACGTCGAACTTAAAATTTGCATACTCCACAGTTTGAAAACCAGAAAAATTTGCATTTGTGATTCTCTTCTTCTATTTTCGGCAAAAAAATTTTCGTTTATATCTTTATTTTATATAAAACTTCAAATATCCCTTAATTGTATTGAGCAGTGTATTAACAGTTGTGTTTTCATGTCTAAATTGGTAAAGGAATTTATATTTTAAATTTGTAGAGTACAATGGATATATTATTTGAAATATTACTATTAGTTTCTATCCGTACATCAAATTATGACTTATATATTACAATTCTGAAAGGTAGATCTTTAATAAAAATGATTCAGGTCATACTAAAAAATATGTTTTATATTTTAAATTCCTGTAGTGCTGTTTACTTTAAAAATTTGTGGTATCTATTTCAACACGTCCATGTATGTAAATTGCGCATGAGTAAATTTCCTCTACTTTCAAACTGACTGAAAAACCTGTCACATTTTGGGACATATTTTCTATTAAAATATTTTTAGAAGATACCAGATATTTTCTTCATACCTTCCATTTTCCCAAAGTTAATAAATAATCCTTGAAAAAAGGTAAAAATAGAATTTTGTTTAAAAATAGAAAAAATGTGTAAAAAATATTTTCTTTTCATTTATTTGATTACTTTTATAAAAGGATTTTTTTTAAAATTGTCATAATTTACGTATGATATATACAATATGCATTCTTTAAACTAGAAAATTTGTCAAATGTTGCAGGATCGTGTCATACACCGGAAATAGGGATCATTTTAATTATAATAAACTATTTCACATATAAAATAAAACTGATGTTGCTTAGGTTTACTACAATTTACTTTCTCTGTAATGGAAAATGTGTTTCCATGTCGTTAAATAAGGTACAATATTTTAACTTCTTAATCAGTGCAGTTTGTTATATTATTCTGAACGAGATGGAAAGTGTTTCATAATCTATGCTTGAAGAATGGTTTTTAGTTCTTGTTTCGGTTGAAGTAGTCTAATTAATAATTTAATAATCTCATCTTTTACATTTTTCTGTTCTCTATACTCTGTAAATTACACTTCTAAAACACTTTGATCAAATTTCAAGTGAAGTTATAGTTATGATTTTGCAGCTGAGCTTAAATAACAATAAATAAAAATATAAACAGGAATTTTCGTTTCTTTAAGATTAATGCTTTTCCGACTTTTTTAAGTTTACTTCATATTTCATTTGTCATTGTATTCGAATGTTCTTCCTGTCAAAATCTCTAGTTCATAGTTTCTGTAATATATAAAAGTTATTTTTACAATAAATGAGATTTTGGACTATATAGAAAACATGATCTGAGTTTTAAAAAATTAATGCATTCGAGTTAAATTTTCAGTTTCAAGGATGTTTATAAATCATACTTTTTTTTGTTGTTATTTTATTTTTTATTCGTGCGAAATACGTGGTTATGTGAAAAATGAATGATCATTGACATAAAAAAACCATTGGCTTTTGAAAATAAATATAACTAAAAAATTTGGTCTATATTAAAATAAATTGTGGTGCAATTCAATAAAAAATAAAGCAAATAATTAAAAAATAAAATATTTTTCCAATGTATATGATGCAAAAATAGAATAATTAGGTCACTGAGTGTTCTTATTTACTTTATCTTTCTTTTTATCTTTTTTTTTTTCGACAAGAATATTTTTTTTCGTGTGTAACACAGTTCAAGAAAAAGAAAATAAACTTACAGAATTTTCCTTAGTTCCATAATCATTGTTTAAATTGTATATATTTTTTAAATAAAAAACAAGGTACAAAATTTATTAAAGTTAGAAATTAACATTTGAACTATTGTTTAAAAATTAACATAAAAAAATTATTTCTTGTATTTTAGCGTGGGGTTCTTTTTTCCTGAAATGACAAATAAACAGCATTCAATAAAAATGTTCTTTTTTACCAGGAGTGAATACTGATAAGTAATTTACGATAAACGGTCCAGTCATTAAGCTGGTAAAAAAAAACCTCACTTCTGTAAATTGCACGGATTATTTTCAGTATTAACACGATGACATTTTTGGGGGCTCACAACCACAATATACAAAGTTGATTTTGGAAATATATGATATATTCTATATACAAAATGCATAAAATATGTTTTTATGCATTAAAAGGTCTGCAAATACGCCATAGCCATACACGAGATGGTATGTGAAAACAGGTTTGGTTCATTGTAGGTGTAGATAAAAGACATTTTATACATCTTTTAAATAGAATATGTATTTTTTTCACTTACAAAATGGACTTGGTCTACTATGATTTTACTTCAATAAATAAATTTATGAAATACACTGGTTTCAGTCTGGTTTCTTCTGGGTTTCAGTCATATTATATAATAATTATTATCATTTATACAAATTTTGAAAAAAAAAATATTATTAAAATATTTATTTAAATGCTTTTCAAATATATACTCAACGTAAGTACTTTCTAATCTTTATAACATATGACTTTCCCACTAAAGCAATATTTTACCTTTGATTCCATTGAATTTGATCTTCTGGTAACTGAGGTAATTTTCCTCTGTTTCGTCGGCCAAAAAGCAATAGCGGGAAGTAGACCGAGAGTGACAACTCACGTTCTATAAAAATCCACGCCTACTGTCGGGTTAATTTACGTCTACAGTAAGTAAACTTTAGTGTTAGCATAAAAAGGAGATTAATATTCGATCGGATAGAAATAAGGCAAATTATTAAAAGTTTAGCACAAAAAAAAAAAAAAACTTAAACGGTCTCAGGGGCTTTTGTCCTTAAAACACTTTAATTTAGTGTATCTGGATCTGTCTTGGCCTCTTTTTGAGATTTCTACGTGCCGTAAATTTCAATAGCTACTTACAGGGTGAATTTCTTTTAATTTGTATAAATGAGGTCGCAAGTGACGCAATGATATAAAAGCAAGTGAATAGGCATAAAAGTCATGTTTATTAATAGCGTAATTTACAAGTGCTACTTTTACAATACATATTGAAAACCATATCAACAGAAAGTTGTAATTGCCCGCCAGCGTCAATCGGGTGACTAGCATACATTTTCAAACTTTTTCAAGTATTTTGCGCACTCATACAATAACAACTGAGATAAGCGGATACCAAACAACGAGATCACCAACAGAGAAACTGAAGTCACGTAAAAATAATATTTGACATGCCTTTATAAAAAGCAACCAAAGATCGATAATAACGAATCGACGTTAAAAAGAGACTGCCGTCCAGCATGCCAGAAAGATAAATGATATCGTATTTTTTTTTGCGGGAGGTTTTACCATAATTACTTCAAGAATCTCCGTTATTTTTTCGTACTGTGGATTGTGCATGATGAGATGATAGCAGATTCAGCACAGTTTTGCGACGTCACCTTGATACAGCTATCGGGGCACGAGAGGATTAAGAGTGCGTGTTTTTGCAACTTCATGATGATGGCATAACTGGAATAGCTCTTATTGCTGTTGTTAGCTAATCAATCGGTTTTACTTGCCATTTTAAGATATTGTGAGTTTTAGACGTTACTTCAACTCATATTCATTTAAAAGGTTCTGTCTATATTTTAAGATTCAAAAAACGTGCTTATTTTAAAAGTAATACCTCCATTATCTAGAACATAATTTTAATTGTTTTCTAAAACATAAATTGACTTAAAAGTATCTACATTAACTCATTCGCTGTCGATCGCGTTCCAGCGCGTGATATCGCGCCAACGCTAAGGGGCCATTCACGCGCTGGCGCGGGAAAATCTTTTATTTATTCTTTGTTATAAAAAGTAAATCTGCTTCTGGGGAAAACTCACTTCTACAGTGCGGCATTAACTATCATCATATCTTAGCGTAAGCGGCAGCGAACGTCTTAAGCATTTCTGTTTTCAAAGATAGGGTTAGCTGTTCCGTAATCTATAAATCTCAGACCTAACTTTTTCCTTTCTTCTATCCTTACAAACAGACAGTATTGGATTCGGTAAAATATGCGTCCATGATCTCAAAACACTACAGTATTTAAATGACAAAACATGTGTCATAGCATACAATTGTTTGAGGTAGTTTGTACATTAACTTTAAAAATTACAAAAAAAAAAAAAAAGGAATGAAATTATTCGGTCATCAGATATTAGCTCCTAGGGTGTTTCCATTATGCATGATGAGATCAAAAAATAAATTTTCATGGATAACTCGAAATGATGGAAATTTTTGGGAGCTACTTTTACTAGGCTTACTCGATAGTTGATTTGAACTTTTTCTCTGGATAATGCTGCCTATAAGTGTAATCCTAATGTTGTTGACGTCACTTAAGAGGATTCCTTACATGTTCTTTATCGGATGGAGACCAAGGATCAGTACTGGACGGTTAATTACATTTATATTCTCATATCCAAATCATTCTTTTGTGGAATGGAAAGTTAATACCGATGATTTTTCATAATAAAAAATTCTTGATGATTTTATTGTTTAACTGCAACCACTTAGGAGTTCACGAAACTACCAGAAATGCTCACATAGAGTTTTCTGATAATTTTATGAATTCTGTTTGCCATTTAGGAAACAAAGAGACGTTTGTAGATTGCACCCAAAAGCGCACCATACCATAAGCGAAAAAAAAAAAACCCAGCTGAATATTCTCTTTGGATCTTTCTTCAAGAAACGCAAATAGAACTAAAAACTATTATGACCATCTAAAATCCGTTTTTTTATTAGTAAAATAACATTAATCCATTTGTCATGATAATACACATGTGCTGTTTTGCCCATTGAAATCTTCAGTGTTTTTGGCACTGTTTCAGAAAAGTCTTACGATCTAATGCTGTTTTTTTTAAATCCTAATTCAGAATTTCGTCTGCTTATGGTGTCATGTGTTATTTTTTATCAAAATTATATTTGTACATATTAAGACATAAATTGTTACTTTCAGTCAACCTTTTTAGTTTTATATTCTCTCAAAATATCATTACACTCTGTATGTCTAAGCAATAACCATTTTTGGATTGTTTTCGGCTTTACAGAACATTATAAATATCTCTAAAATAAGCAATATATGCAAATCGGATTTATCTTCAATTATCAGTTTCTAAAATTCTACAACTTTTTCAGGCAAGAACTTTAGATATGTCCGCATTCTAATATAATTCATACAGTGATCGCTACAATATATGTATAGATATATACATATAATTTCTAAATTTCACAACGATCATTTTTTTCCAAATTTGAGTTATCAATTGATGATTATAGTATTTATCAATAATGGTCGTTTAAAAACTTCCTGTTGTACAATTTTATTTTTATTATAATTTTCGCATTGTGTTTAAACTTTTGCACCGAACTGTATCAATAATACATGCTTATTAAATTAACTTTAAACAGGAAAATAATTTCAGTTCTAACCATTTTTCAAAGAGATTATTTTTAAATAACTTTTTAGATATAAAAGGAACAAGAAACTTTTTTAGTGTAATTTATTGCATAAAAATAAAAGTAACATTTAATGATATATAAATCCTAGGTTTTTCGAATGTAACAATTGTTTACTTTTCTCTTCTTAAGAAACGTAACTCATTTATAAAAACACACAAAATAATTTTTAAAAAATCACATATTCTGTTTCTTCTAATAAAATATTTTTACATGTTTAAAAAGAGTTAAAATTAAATTATTATTAATTAATGCTTGTCAAACAGGCTTATTTTTTTTTACTTTTATAGGAAAAAAAAACTAAACTTCAAAGTATATGTCTTTCATAAAAGAAAGATTTTATTTCGAAGGAGCTAATTTTAACTTTGAAGTAAGAAATGTAATTAAAAAATTATAACTCGTCTCATAAATTAATTTTTGTACTCATTAAAGCTTTTCTAAAATATATATTGGAAAAAAATCTTTACAAAATAAAGAAAACCTCTAAAGTAATTAGAAGTATATTTAATAAATCGTGTAATATATATATATACATATATATATATATATATATATATATACATATATATATATATACATATATATATATATATATATATATATATAGAGAGAGAGAGAGAGAGAGAGAGAGAGAGAGACAGATATTAATTTTATAGATGAAATCTATTATTTAATATGAAGTCATTTTTGGATTTTTCATTACAAAAATGTAATATTTTCTTTAATCTTTTTAATTTGTTTCAATATCGCCTAATACATCTATAGTTTTTAATGAAAAACAATTAAAAACTGTTAATTGAAAAACAAAATGCATATAATTTGACAAAACGTAATTAGTTTTTATACATTTTTGCTAGTAAATGAATTGTTTGTCTGTAATCACGGGATACAATAAAAGTTTAATAATAATATGTAATTTCTTCCATCTTTCACTACATCGTATAAATTGTTTTATATTTGAATGCACGAAATTCGACAAAAAGTATAATTTGCCGTTATTATAAATATCATTGTCTACAGCTTAAAACGTTTAAATGAATATTTCGATAGATAATTCATACATTTGTCATGCAAATTACACAGTTTGAAGAAAAAAAAATATATGTTTTCTGTGTAGATGTATGGTTTATGGCATCAAGTCTACAAGTTATTAGCAATTGTAAAATTTAGATTAAAGTGTAAATGTAGAAAATCGTTGCATTTAAAATGCCTCGTAACCAAGAAACTTCGTGCACTTCATCAGACATAAAAAGCGATCCACAAACGCTTAACTACTTATTTAAAAATCTATATAATCAGCATCGGCTACCCTTATATGTTTTTAATGGGTCAGTACCGTATGCATGTGCTTTCTGATAAAATCTTTCTTTTTAGAATCGAAAAAGTTATGTAACAGTCTTTGCAGCTGCGTCCCTGTTTCAAAATTTCTGTTCCCACAAATAGATATTTATGGCCAAAAATAGATAATAGTCCAATAGGGCGACGTTTGCTATAGAAGGGTTGGTATTATCGTGGAGGACAGAGAATTCCTCTACAATTGACCAGCGATGGGGCCCTTTGGAGCTTAACAGCTGAAATCTTTTCTAAGTATGACAAGTAAACGTTGGCCGTGATGTTTTTTTTTCTAAGAATTTGTAGTAAACTAAACATACTCGCCAACCAAGCACACAGGATAATAAATGTAAAATGATTTTTTGGTTTGGCGGCCAATCGAATGAAATAAAAATTTGAAGAAATGTTGTTTTCTCTTCCAGCTGTCCTATATGATCCTATTTTTGACACAAGTGCTTATATAACCCAGAACGGAGTTTTTTTTATTACATAAAAGAAATGAGAAGAAAATTTTCAAACGTCGTCTTCAGAGCTTATATTAGTCACAAAAACATGAGGAACCCATGTCTTGAGCTCCCAAGTCATCCCAGCATTATGTTGGTGCGACTGGATGATTTTGTTATATACTCCTAATCCGTATGATAGCTCCTGGGAAAGTTTGACGAGTATTCTGTATGATTTCCTCCTACATCCGGACATTGTTTAGAGGAATGGATGACAAACGCAAGGCCTACCTTTAGGCTCTATTCTACGAGCGAAAATCTTTAAAAAGCATTTGTTGGGCGGTCTGTTCATGGTTCAGTAAAGACTACTGACCAATATATTTACAGATTATTAAACATTAACAAATAAATATAGGAAAAAATTAGAGCGGCTAATTGAAATTTGGAAAAAAGAATTGTAAATCGTGTGAGGGTATCCTGTGAAAGCATTCTTAACCCTGATCCTTCAAAAGTGTTGAAGAATGCTGAAAGTTAATACCGTAGCAGAAGCATAAATCATTGTTGATAATGATTTTAGAAAAAAACCGTCTGTAATTAGCCAAGATATTAATACTTAGACATATTGAGACACCGACAGTTTCGTCAGACACAACCCGTAAAGCATGGTGACGTTACTGCAACGTCGTTGTGAAGTCACATTGTGATTTTGTGACCATCGATTGTCGATGTGACGTCACGTGACATCGATGTGAAGTCACAGTGACTAAAATGTGAAGTCGATATGGCCGTTTAAGAGCCCACAATAGTCACAGAAAAAGTACACAAAAAGACCCGGAGGATCATGCAAAGTCTATGGGAGCGTTCTTTTCTAATATCTTGTTCAATTTTTAATATTTTTGCATGATTTTTTTTGCACAAGATAGCTGAGGGCAATCCACAACCGGGCTAATTTTTACTTTTTCAATTTTTGTTTCAGGTTTTCTTTAAAAAGTTACTTTAACTTTCGAAACCGGTTTAAACCGGTTCTGAAACTGAAACTATCGTAATATAAAAAATATATAACCAAAATAGAAAAAGTAAAAACTAGCCCGGTTGTGGATTGCCCTCAGCTATCTTGTGCAAACAAATCATGCAAAAATATTAAAATTTGAGCGAGATATTCGAAAAGAACGCTCCCATAGACTTTACATGATCATCCGGGTCTTTTTGTGCACTTTATCTGTGACTATTGTGGGCTCTTAAGAGCTCTTTTGTGACGTTTCACAAAGTGGTCACAATGTGACAAATTTGCGACAAGTGTGTCACTTGTGACTAATTTGACATTAACATTGTGACGAAACTGTGACAAAAGCGACGATATTTAAATTGCCAGAAACATGTTTTTTAAAGTAAATAATATGATTTGAAGGATATTTATAAATGTTTAAATTTTTTTAAGAAAGTCGCATCTTAGTCACAATGTGACGTCCCTGAGTGGTGGCATTTTGGTTACAGATGTGATGTGACCAAAGTGATTCACAGTGACGTCACTGTGACGCCACTGTGACCATCCATGCTATTAGGGAATGGTCGTACTATATGTAATATCGGATTTTGAAGCCTATATAACTTTAATTTTAATTCATCTTTTTTAAAAGTATTATTTTAAATAATAATTAAAAATATTTAAAATATAAATTAAAAAAATAATGATGTATTTTTAAAAAATATATTTAAAAAATAAGTATTTTTCCGAATTTATTGATATAAAATTAAAGTAAAACAACTGGAAAAGTCATTCTTCACGAATAAACCAAGTCATCAAAGGTTCTAGACTTATAGCAATTTAAATAGGAGAAATTGTGAAAAACATATCATGAAGAAAAAAACATTTGCACAAGGTAAAGTTTCCATAAAAACCATTGCTTTGGAAACAAACAAAAACGAAAAAAAAATAATATTTCCCGATCCACGAACAACGAAATAGGATTTAAACGTTATTTTAAGCAGAAAAATAAGTGAGAAAATTTCAATATTTATTTTTTTTATAAATATTTAATATTTTTGTGGTTTTTTTTACATTGTAAAAATAAATCTATAAAATTACTATTTTTTTTTCCTAAGATATTGAGATTACTAGAACTTTTATTATTGCTGTTACCGTTTTATAAAAAATTCAATAAGTCCCTGTTTCGTAGAAAAAAATTTCGTAACATTACAGAATATTTTTTAACCAGCTTAAATAAAAGAATTGAGGTTAAATTTGAGTATATTTCTTTCTTTTGTGTTCCATAAAATTTGATTTCACAAAAGTAATAAAAATTTAGACTGTTTTATCCCAATATAGGAATGAAAAGAGACAACACTGAATTTCATGATGCAATAAATTGCAACTTTAATAGAAAATACATATATACCTTCGATTCTTAATTTTACTTTCCTGTTTTATTCGGTACAATGAAAATAAAATAATTTCGAGATATGAAAGAAACAATAAAAAAGCAAGTGTTTATAAAAATAAAATTTTTTTATATGTAACTAAATATTAAAGTAGAATTTATTTTCTAAAGAAGTAAATTTTTCATAAAACATTAAAAAAATGTAAAAAATCTCTCTTTTGTTTATGATGTGTTTTACATACTTATGAAAAAAGGATTTTCTTTTCTTTAAGAATCATTGCTGGAATTAAAATTTAGTAGTGACCACAAAAAAGGATAACTTATTATAAGAATAATGACACAATAGACATTTAATTTAAGATTTTTATACATATAATACGAGAAACGAAGCAAGTTTTTCTAATAAATTTCCTGGTAAATGCTGATGTCAATTGTGAGTCTGGATGCCAATTTTGAGTTAAGTCGCCAAACATGGCGTACAATGTTTTAATTTGCCTTATTCTGGGACTTGCGTTCTTATTCACCAACTACTTCGCCCCAAAGTTATACCAAAAACCTCGGTCAAACGCTCAAATAGCGTTCACCTCTAATCCTGATTGGATGCCTTCTTGATAATGCCCAATCAAATGTTACTGTGAATTTCATTTGAGTGGTCAACCGCGGTTTTCTAGGTTGAGGCAGATGGTGAATACGAGCATAAGACATTTGGATAAGGTTGCAAAAAAAAAAAAAAAAAAAAAAAAAAAAAAACTCCACTTTAGAATATAAGCTGTTTCCACCGCCAAAAATGTGAATATAGTGTCATAATTTTCCAAAACTGAATTCGTAATTTTTCAAAGGAGTTTTTAAAAACTTTTCAAAATTTTTATATTTATTATTTACTAATTTTTATTATTTAAATGTTTTTTTCTAAAGAAAAAACTTTTTTTACAGTTCTATAAATGGCCTCAAATATAGCATTTTTAGAAAGGTATGCTACTATAAAATCAAAAACGACAGTATTTTTTTATTTTCAAGCTTCACAATATACGGTTTTAACATCAACCAAGCCTCAATGCTAAGAGCAAGAAACATTAAAAGTGATTTCCTTATTAGTATACATTTTCATAGCAAACATTTTATATCATCAAACTAATGAAAACATGTTGGAAATTGCACGTAAAGCGTAGGTGAGGTGCGTTCGTACTATAAGTTTTAAAATATTCAGATCTTGCTGGTATAGTAGAGCGTACTTTGGATACAGTATAGTGGTCGAAATCTTAGTGTTCCTGTAAATATGCAGGGAGTAATTTTTATTATACTTCATTAAAGTGTATTTTATTCATAAAATGTGAAGTAGTTTAATATAATTAAAACACGCCCCAAACAATGTTTCCCCGTATAACATTATTTAGTGGAATACATCTGTGTGGCCCTGTAATTTAATAATAAATATTCTTTGCTTCCCAGATTGTACAGAATGTATATTTTAGTACACATATCATAGATTCATGTCAATTATATTATGTTCAAATGAGTGTAACACATTAAAATGCATTTGAAACTTTTTTTTCCCATTGATCGTAATGTAACAGAATACTTTTGATTGTCCTTGTAATTGATCTATGCATCCGATTTTCAAAACATTTGAAATGACTCGACAAAATTATGTAATAATTTTAAGTTTTAAATTTCAAACGATTAAAATGCATTTGAAACTTTTTTCCCATTGATCGTAACGCAACGGAATACTTTTGATTGTCCCTGTAATTGATCTACACATCCGATTTTCATAACATTTGAAATGACTCGACAAAATTATGTAATAAATATACGTTTTAAATTTCAAACGATTAAAATGCATTTGAAACTTTTTCCTCTAATTGAGCGTAATGTAACAGAATACTTTTGATAGTCCCTGTAATTGATCTATCCATCCGATTTTCATACAATTTAAAATGACTCGACAAAATTATGTAATAATTATATATTTTAAATTTCAAACGATTCGGTTGGATAGTTTTTGCGTTGTTATATGCGGACGAACAGACGGACGGACTGAGCGGCAACATTAGGTGCTACGTATTTACATAATTACGAACGCACCTAAAAAGAATGTTTTTGCTCGGAATAGTAATGAAAACATGATACACTGAATTTTATAAAGTGATTTACTGAAACCTGCAAATATTATTTCTATCTTCGAATATAAATTGCAAAATCGTGAATTAAAACTTATTTGATAACTGAAATTAAATGGAATCTGAAATATAACAGAAATTTGGTACATCATGTTTCCATTACTATTCCCAGTGATTGCAAAAACATTATAGTAGTAGTAGTTGAATGAAATGAACATTTTGAACATTAAAAATAACAACAATAAGAATGAACATCACTTTTATTTAACGCGTGTATCCATTCTGCTGAACGAGGAATTCCTTTGTTTCCATTTTATTTTATTTTTTCGCAAAAAAGTAGAACAATAATAAATAATTCATTTTGATCATAATGTGTTTTGCATAAATTATGAATAGATAATTTCATTGTCCTGTAAAATCGTAATTCGAGTTAAATCAATTAATCAAAGTCCAATCATGATGTACTTCTTTCCTCAGTGTTCTATAAAATTTTGTCACTTCGAACTAAAAAGAAAATTGCCGGCTATCGCCCAGTTAGCTTAAACGGTAAAGCAATGGCCTTGTAAGACAACAATCTGGGTTGATTTCCGGCCTGAAGAATTTTTCGCTCAGTTGGAAATATTCAATTCTATTGATAAATTTACCAATCAGTTTGATTGTGTTAAAATAACAGTACATCTACGTACCCATTGTTATATGGAGTTCCATTATGTGTGGTTTATTCTACCGAGATGTCTAAATGACAAACCAGATGTTATGACCAATAAGGTTATCTGATCGAGAAATCCCAGCCGACTATCGCTCAGTTAGCTTAAAAGGTAAAGCATTGGCCTTGTATGCCAAGTATCTGGGTTCGATTCCCGGCCTGGGCAATTTTTCGCTCAGTTGGAAATATTAAATTCGTATAAAGATGAAGTGTTTTTGAAAACTAAGACGCAGTAAATAATTTTATTTTTTACTAAATCCCAGAGTAAAAATAAACTTCGTTTGAAAGTAAAATTTTCGTACATTAAAAATAATATAAAGTATTTTGTGCATGATGCGCTCTGCACAACTTATGAATAAAGGATTGCATTTTCCAGCAGAATCGTAATTCGAATTAAATTGGTGTATTGAAGACCTTTGATACTACTCTTCTTTCCTTAGTGTCCCATAAAATTTTATATTGTAAAACTAAAAAACAAAACAAAACAAACAAGAGAGAGAAAAAGACAGAGAGAAACTGTTTCATCACGAAATAGTAATGGAAACATAATGCAATTAATTGCATTATAAAATATAATATTTCAACTTGAAAAATTTATCTTTTTCACAAATTCTTATTTTTCTGTATTATTTTGTTTCATTCTTTGAAAGTATATAAATTTTGAGAAATGAAACAACAGTGACGAGCAAATATTTTTTTAAAAATAAGTCTTATTAAAGTCTTTAGTAAAAAGTAAGATTATTATCTTACTTTTTACTAAATGCTAGAGTAAAAAGAAAATTAAATTTAGTGATAGAATTTTCATAATATATATATATTGCCTGATGTATTTTGCATAAGTTATGAGTAAAGGATTTTCTTTTCTGGTAGAACGTTCTTTGAGTTAAATAAATGCACTGAAATTCATTCTCAGTATTTTTTTTTTTTTACTCGGTGTTAATAAAAAGTTTATTTCATGAAACGCAACAATTTCTCTCTAAATAGTACTAAAACCAGAATACATAGAATTTTGATAAAGCAAATTTTCGAAACATGGAAAAGATATCTTTTATCTCGATTTTACTCTTGATTATTCACTCCAGTTTAATTAGGTTCATTGAAAGTAAAATAATTAAAATAATACACTTTGTAAAATCACCAAACATGAAAAATAAAGCAGGACGCGTTTCGAGCTACAACACTTACAGCTCGTCATTAGCTGAATCAACACGTGCCCGTTTACAGGCACAGAGTCCGTTTATCTTTGACACTGTACCTTTACGAACACGTGACACTTAGATTATGATTTCTTTATTTTATAATATTCATCAAGTTTTTACACATATTTTTTAGAATCCTTATAGAAACGTAAAAAAAAGAACAATTTTAAAAACTGTGATAAACATTTTAGCAATTTTATGCCTCAACAGCTCGGCTTATAAAATTCACAGGTGGCAATATGTACAAATCAATATAATGATCAGAAATATCTATAGAATTTTCAAATATTTTTCATGGACCACGAAAATGTTTTCGTGTACGGATTACAGATATACTATCCATTAAAAACCACGTACCATCGGTTGCTGCATAAAGTTATATAACAACGAATGATGCCATTAAAATGGGTTAACATTTATGTTTTTATGACTATAAATGACATTGACTTTTAATAATAAGAATCAAAACTTTGCAAATTTATAAGAAGCTGTTGAAGAAAGAATTTATCATATTCTTTTATTAGCATACTTTATTTTTTACAATATTTTATGTTTCATTGATAGCATAATGTGTTAAGTATATGTGGTAATATTTATTCATGTACGTGAATGGCTGTCAACAAGCAAATATATTCCTTGTGTGATTTTTTTTTCTATAGCCAGAAGAAATTGACAGTCAAAAAGTATACCAAAGGAATCCTTTAGAGAGTTTAAGACAATGGCTTGAGTTGTTTAATAAGGAAACATACAATTTGCCTAATGGAAGATGTATATGGGTTTCCTAAAACTGGGTGTACAAAATTCAACATAAAACCGTCGCTTTTCTGAGATACTTTTGGAGAAAATCGTTTAAAACTTCACACATGTAGTTCAATACATCTATCGCATTTATTACGAAATAATGAAATTCAGACGTTTCTGTGCGCTCCAATGTTTTCCTCATTCCCGAAATGCATTTAACAATAGATTGGATGTCGCTAGAAATTGAAGGTGACGTTACATGACCATGTGACAAATCTCCTAATGCAATACGCTTCGACTAACTATTTATTTAAATTGAGGCAAAAATTTCTATGATTCAAGAGCGTATTAGCTAATTGCGCGATGCATCCATCGCTCTAGTAGGTGATACTGGAAATATCTGTACTTAACTGACTTACCACAGGGTGTCCCAAAAATAATAATCCATAACTATGAAAACACTTATCTATGGATTTTTTTCACAGGTGTTTGAAGAAATGCTCTCTTAGAAGAAAGAATATATAGTCTTCCAGTGTAGTAAAATAATATGTTATCTTCAAATCAAGGTTTCTCATTCGAAGGGATCAAGAATCAATTTAAATCATATTTAAATTTGTAATAATAAAATCTATAAAAACATTCTAATTTCAAATGTTGTCTTCCTATTAAATACACAAAAGAAAAGTGCGTAGCAGAATCAAATCGAAACTCAGTAAATTCTTTGAAGAACTTTTCTTTAACTGAAACGTTTAATATGATAAAAAATAAGTATTTATAATTCTTTGTACATATTTACACAACTTTAAATCATCGGGAGACACAATGCTCCATTTCATATCTATTTTCGACTATAATAGTCACGTATTTTTACCGAAATCAAATCATTCTAATCAAAAACAAAAATTGGCTGCATTCTATTTACAAAAATCAGAGTGTTCTAAAAGTGGAAGTGGAAGTTAAGAAATTGCATAGCGCGTAGTGCCATCTAACTGCAATTCTTTTTCTTCACTAGAAACTCTGTGATAAAATTTATGAAGGAATGTGTCAACTGTGCCGTTGAAAGTTACGGGAAACAGTCATCAACAACGGCCAATTCAGATTACTTGAGAACAAATCCAGTTGTGTTGGCAACCTTGCTGTTGAAAAACGATATGAATGACTTTTAACATTTGAATATAGCATCAAGACTATTCTTGAGGCAGTTGAAAGAAGCCCACGTTCAAAAGTAATCTAATATTGGTATTTGTTGGTGGCTATATTTGGTATTTTCGATGGTACAGCTGACGCACCTCTCTATATTTTTTATCACCGCGTTTCCAAGAAACGAGGTTTTTTTTTCTTCTAAAGAGAGGATTTCTATGGACACCTATGGAAGAAATCAATATATCAGTGTTTTGATAGAAATAGGTTATTATTTTTTAACAACATGTATTAAAAAATAATGAACAAAATAGTACCATGGTTTCATTGCACAATAATACAGAAAGGAAACCTGAATTGATTTTTTTGCAGCGAAGTATGCTAATTAAAAATTACTATCAATCTTTATTGAATAATCCTTTTACACATCACATAAATTTGAGTTAACTTTTAAGTTAACTATTTAAAAATGATATTACATTTTTATCAGTACACGAATTCTTTAAAAAAAAATCAGGAGGAAATTCTAATGGAATTGTATTCTTTAAACTAAAGACAAATATTCCAAAAATCTTTTTTCGAAAAAATTTGAAAATAATTATTTTGTGAAAAAAAATAGTACATAGCTTTAGGTTATAATCCTTATATAATAAATATTTAACTTTCATTAAATGTACAAAAGATACTTTATTTTTTTACTGTAATGTAAAAGCATTCATTTAACTTACAATAGCTTAAATATTTTTACATTTTATTTTTCACGTTTAACAAATTTTAAGATGAAATAATACTGAGGATAGTTACAGTGCTTAACATTCTTTCAATGTAAAAAACACTTTCCTGTTAAAGATTACCAATTTTAAATATTGAAATTATTTTATTGATCAACAATTTTGGGTATTTACTTTATTGAGCGAATGTTTTATTTTTTATTATTATTTTACATGACACTTTTTTCTCCATGAACTTTGAATGGAAGTCCAATTTATGCGATGCTAATAACTACTATTTTAATAACGTGATATATAAATATGTTTCAAGGGATACGGGACACATTTCAAAATAATTTTTATTTTTTGAGGTAAAATTTTAAATTTTTTTGTAATAATTAACTTTATAATTTATATTTAAAGTCACATTATAAAAATTCCCGCAATTAATTTCTTTTTAAATGAAAAATTTATTAAAAAGTGAGATTTTCAAAAATCCTTATATTTTAAAATATTATCTGTAGAATTTCAATTTTTTTTTCATTTAAATAGACAAAATTTCTTAAATTAAAATTTTTATTCATACTTTTTAAAAATATTAATTAAAATAAATATTTAAAAAAATATTTTTTTTTCAATGATGTACCTTAAAAAATAAAAAAATTAAATTTAGAAATAAAAGTAAAATTAAATAATTTTTACTTTTAGTAAAAATTAGTAACGTTTTTTAAGTAGTTAAGTTTACTATTAGTATTTTTTTTTCAAATTTGTTGAGTTAAAATCAAAGTAAGACAATCGAAAAAGATAGTTGAAAGTTTGCAACATTTTTCTTTTACGATTCTTAACTTATAATTATTTAAATAGGTGTAACGGTGAAAATCACATCATGAAGAAAAACTGATTTTCTCTAGCAAACAATTCTATAAAAGTTATTTCTTGAAAGATATAGTTTGGGAACAAACCAAATCGACATAATAAGTATTTTTTGTTCCATTAAAGATAGAAACATAGTCTAAACGTCATTTTAAGAAGAAAAAAGTAATGCTATAAATTATTTGCAGAAAATTTGAAGATATTTGTATCCCGAATCCTCTTAAAATTAAAATTAATTTACTTTTAAAAAGAAAGAATTAGTTAATTTGCTATGAATACAATTCACATTAATAAAATATATGGTGAATGATGATTTGTTACTTGCAACTTTAGAATTTTTGTTAATATCTAGAAAAATGAATGAGAGGCTATCCTGGAATTCGATATGTGTAAAGAGAGTTGTATAGCTCATATATTTCCACAAATGATTTTTTCTCGGACCCCGAAGGAACCATTAAAAAATTTACGAAGAACTTAATCTTTTGTATAATCCTGAAAAATTAGCGCAAAGAGCGTTCGAATGAGAGAATATGATTATAAAGCATGTTCTAATATACTGTGTTCACATTTATGAGTGTAGTACGTATACTTGTAGGCAAATGAAGTTTTTAATAAGCAGCTGTCCTAAATTTCAACAAGCTTTTCTTTTATTATAATTTGCAACAATATTTAATATAAAAATGAGTGAACAGATGCAAGTTAATTAAATTAGCAATATTAAATTATTTGATATGCTTCAAATAATGTTATGTTATGAATTTATGCATGTCCTGCAATTTTCTTCTTTTTAAATTACACTCTTTTTTAACTTTCTTTAGTTATTTGTTTCGTTGTGGCTACCAAACATATTTTAACATATTTTTATTATTTTATTTTTAAGGCTTCGCAATGCTCTTGAAAATCACCAAATCATCTCAACATTGGATGTTAGGTTTCACACAAATAGATAATCCATGAATAAGAAATAAGAAATTATTGTTTCATTGTTCCATTGTTTTTTCATATATAAAAATTAACATCATACAGTGTAAATGCTTAATTGTCCCTTTTATCTTTTAAAATCAAAACGAAATATTACTTTTTCACAATTTTAATATTCAATAATAATAATATAAATAATAAAAGATATTAGTCACATTATGGAAAACTATTTCAGAATTTTTAAAATATTTTATTTCTGCAAGATTAATATCGTACAATAAATAACTAAAGTCATTTTAATATAAGTATGTAAATTTGTAAAACTAAATAGATATTACTCAGAGTAGGTAGATCTTACAATAAGTAGCCATTTCAGAGAGTTTGATTTTTTTTATTTCTACCCCCTTATTATATTTCATTTCTTCATTCACTTTTTCTTTATTTCATCTCTACTTTTATCTCCATTTTCTTCGCACAAAATCACAACATCACAAAGTGTTTTCTGCAACAAACAGCGTGGTCTTCATTAATACCAGCTCTTTTTTTTTAATAAATCACAATATAAGAAATTCTGTTTTCTTTTTGAGAAAGATTTTCATTTTTTTAAATTTATTTTTAATCATTATAATCATGTATATTTCTCATTATTTCTGACTTCAGATTTTGTTTCTCGGATAGGTTTCCTCCAGCACCCCCTTTACATGTTACTCCTCCATCACATCTTTCAACCAATCAATTAAGTTAAAAATCAAATCTTTTCACACTTTTTTTGCCGTCCTAGCCAAATCAACCGCAGGCGGTTTTTCCTTGTTCTCCCTGATTTTTCTCTTTTCCACAGCACTTTCAGTATCATCATAATTTCAAGTTTAAAATTCTCACATAAATCATCATCACTAGAATTAACCTCCTATTAAACTAATCTTCAATATCTATCTGGTCTTTAATTTCCAGAAGTTTGGAGCAGAAGAGCTTTTATCACCATCTCAACAGCATGCATCAATATCAACCTGTTAAAGTTGATTAGAATATCAAGATTATTTTCAAAATTACTTTCCTTATTGGCTTCAACAAAATCTCTAAGAGTTCTATCCTATGATGAAATTTATTTCTCCATCTTCTTCAATGGCCAATTTATCATGTCCACTAGTCAGTCCTAATTTAAAATGATCATGAGCTTTACATATATAACATACTCGCTCTGTCCCAAATTAGTTGCTACATTTGAATACTTTTGTACTGATTATTGATAATACTGATTTTATGGTTTTGTTTGAACATTTTTCAGATACTTCAGGATGATATGCTATCAATCAATAACATTTACGTACCAAACATTCCCTCCGTCTTTTCTTAAATCAGTAACCAAATTAATTTTTAAAATACAAGGTTTGCGCGCTCTTAAGCCACGCAAAATTTTTAAGGATTCTCCCACCAGTAATCGCAAAGAATATCTTCTATCCAATGAATCGGGAATTCAGTAGTAAGAAAATAATTTTTGGCTCATATAATGATTGTGGAATCCTTAGGAAATGGTACGTGGCTTAAAAACGTGCGAACCCTGTAAATTTTCTTTGAAAAATTTGTCGAGAAAAATGATCTTTTTGCAGAGATTAAAAAATGAGAATAAAAATACCAAGTTGTGATAATTTTAATCGCAAATAAAACAAAATATAAGTCATACTTAAAGAAATTTTTGCACATAATTTAGCTTCGGGATTTCATACCAGGTTTCGAGGAAGAGGATTTTGAAGTTTTTCCTTGTTTAGATGGGTTATTTTGTTCGAGTTGCCTCCACCTGATATCATAATGTTCTCCATACATGTTTGTAGACTTAAAAAAACATTATCAAGATTTTCTATTTCTATGTTTTGAAAAGGAACTTTAACAGCATTAATTAAATTGCCAATATTGTTTACGGGCATCTGATGTTGCAATGATTGTATTGCTTTAAAAAACCTAGATCAAGCACATTTAAATCCGGACTATTTGGAGGTTGGCAGTGTAATTGTAAATTCCACCCTCTTTTAAGCATTCCTTTGTGATACTAGGACCATTTTCTGACAAATGGTGCTTGGCATTGTCTTGTTGAATGTGTATAGGACACGATTTTTCGCTAATATTAAATTTTTCCCATATTGTCTGCAAAACGTTTTTGATAATCAGTTATCGGGTTTCTTCCTTATTAACACATTCGACAGCTTTTCTCACAACAGTTCCTTTTGCACGATTTTTAGAATTTCTTTTGGCATTTTCAGAGTAAACAAAAGGCTATATTACAATTTTTACATCAAACATTTCGTTTCTATTCCATTTTCTTTCCCATCCCATCTTCAGTTTCATCCAGAGTGATGCAAAAAGAATTACCAGTTTTCGAACATAAAACCATTTTTCATCGATATGTATACAATGCAACATTTCCGAAAAGTATCCATTACTTTGAACATGTTGTAAACAAAATCGTATTCTGTCTAGCTTGTTTTTTTCTCCTGGTGTGATACATTTCAACATGTTTCCATCCTTGAAAATTCTGTGTAATGTTGATTTAGGAATATCTACCGCATATGATAAACTTCCCAATGTCTGACTTCGTCTTAGTGGGATAGCATTATTTTCGTTCAATTGCTGAGAAATAGCTTTTTTTTTGTCCGCATTTACCAGTTTTTTGGAAATATTACATTGTAAGTTTCATTATTATTTATTTTTTATGTCTTTGCCATCTTCCACAAACGGGAGATAGTACTACGATGAACATTAAAAATAATCGCTGTAGAATTTATAACACCATGACTTAATTGATCATTTTCCAAACGCTGCTGTACAAATTGCTAAAAAGAGTTGTGTTTTTTACTATTTAGTTCCTTCTTAAGGACAATTTTAAATTATTATTCATATTTACTGCCATCGTCATATCACTTCTCATTCCCAACACTTCATATTCCACATAACATCGCATTAAGCAACCAATGTGCCGCGTTATACTCATTGTAGTAAAATTTTACTGATGTATATGTATTACAGGGTACCGAACGTTATTTATGATTCCGCCTACTTGAAGTGTCGCATTTATTTGGAGCAAAATTTTCAACCTAAATGTCGCAACTAATTTGGGACAGAGAGAGTAATTCTTTTTCTTTCCCACATCAAAAACCTCTCTGCCGATAGCAAGGCTATAGAGATGTCTCTAAGTCTTTCACAAGGATGGCTGTTTTCGCAACTTGCAAAGCGGTCTACAATTCAAAGTTCATTTCGTCTTTACTATGTCATTCTGTAAATTACAACTTTCGATAATAGATTAAAAATAGATACAATTTATAAAAAGTTTAAATAAATCTATTAGTCATATATATAACATTATTAAATATCAATATTTAATAAATAATAATTATTGACTTCATTTGTTTTTGTTATAAATATTCCTTCACTTAAGGCCATTAACATATTTATGAAAATATATTTAAAAAAGCATAATATCCTCTTCAAAATTACAATTGAAATTGCTAACGTTTTTATCTATTAAAAAATATTTTGAATTTATTTTTTAATTTATTACTATACATTTAAAAAGAATCTCAGAACGATTTCAGAACGTACTGTATTTCTCCCAAAATGGGACCTAAATCTTTTTTGTTTATTTACCAATGTTTTACTTGAAAGTTAAATTTAAAGTTATTTAATTATTTACTGTTTCTGTATGGTTCAGTTTTGCTAAAGTCCCTTGTAAAATTTGTTCTATTTGGAGCTCTAAATCTATTATTTAGGCCGTCTGAATAAATAAATGTTTGATTATTGAAAAGAGTGTAGTTATAATTTAGTATAGAAACTTTATTTTATTTGTTAATTGAACCATTTATTTATTCTTTTATCCAATAACAGTCTCCGGGATCTCTCATACTAAATCACAAAATTTTCTGTAACAGTATTTTAAAGTTAATTAATTCATCAAAATTAATATAAATTTTAGAAATTAATTTAACTTTAAAAATTGCAGCTAGTTACGATAATTCAACTTTTCATATTGAAAAATAATGTAAAAATCACGTAAAAATGGAAACTAGGCATCATATAAATATTTTACTTTAATATAGAGAACGAATTTATATTTCAATATTTATTTATTTATTTATTTATTTTTTTACTAAAATAAAAAAGATATCGACTCATTCTCATTTTTTTTCATTTTATTCAATTTGATAGGCAATTTATTCAATAAAGTCATTATTTTCCTGGGTTGCAGCCTAATGAAATTAGTACCCCAAATAGAAATATTAAATAAATTTCTTTCATAGACTTTGTTTAACTTCGATACTTCGTAAAACATTATTCTTGCTTAATTATATTCTCTTAAGTTACAAGGGATGCGTTTCTTGCCCCATAAGAGTCATTAACATACTTTGTAAAAGAAAAAAAAATCGTTAATTTCTTCTCCATCTTTGTGAAACAAAAAGTTTTGCAATTTTCTTTTACGTCCCCTTTCTTTTTTGTAAAGTAGTTTAATTGGTTATTTTATTAAACTATGTTACTCTGATAAATTGTTCTTTTACGTCAAATAAAATATTTTTCTTTTTCTAGGAATTTTGTTATTAGATTTGAATAACATCAGGATAAAGTTTTAGAATGTTTCTTATGCACTATGTTTTAAATAATATATTTTAAAATACAAAACTTGATTAATTGAAAATCCGTTTGATTTCATTAACTGTTAAAACAGTATGGGTTTAACCACTGTTTTACATACAAAACACGATTAATTTGAAGTGAGTTTGATTTCATGACACTATTAAGCTACTTTCGTTTTAAACATTATTTTAAAATAAAAAATACAATAACGATCACATTGATCTTGTCCGACATATAACCCCTCTCCTCTACCACTACCCAATAATGTTCACGTAATATATAATTTAAGCGCTGACTCTAAATTTGAAACTATTGAAAAAAAAAAAAAAAAAAAAAAAAAAAAAAAAAAAAATCACCTTTTAAAATTGCAGCTATTTGTGATATAGTCCGGGTGCTACGCATCAGAAAACTGCAAATCGTGATAAGAATATACCGCTTGGAGAGTATATACTTTATGATAATACAATGAATATTAGAGGGGGAGGCATCTCGTAAAGTCGTCGGAATTCAAGATGGCGGCCGTTATTCAAAATGGCGTCATTTTCTGAATTTTCTTAATATGCGTATTATAAATGTGCATTTCACGTTGATTTCGATGTTTTTAAAGTCAAATTTTTGTTTTTGACACCTTCCAACATTATTTAAAAGTGTATGAATTCGGTTTATCTGTTTATTTGTCTGTCTGTCCGCCTGTCCTTCCATGCTCTAGCTCGCTTAAATATACTCAGTTTACCATGTAAATTTTATATGTTATATGAAGTTTATAATAACATGTTCAGAGTAAAAAACAAAGCGTATAGCTTTTATGGTCCATTTACAGGGCACTCAAAGTAATTATGAATTGTCTGGCCGTCAGTCTGGCCCTACTCTTTTTTGCTTAAATTTACTCGGATTTTCGTGTAATTTATATATGTGCTATCTCTATATGTAATTTAAAGAAGTGGTATACTGCAAAATGTTCTACATCGAAAATATTGAGTGTAGAATTTATAGTTCGTTTACAGGCACACTCAAAATAATTCTCTTACATTTTGGTATATTGGCGAAAATACTTTTTAGAGTGTTTTAATGATGTTAAACTGTTTAAAACATATTGAAATTAAAAGATATCACTGAAGTGCTGTACGAGATACTTGCTGTACAGTATGATGAGCGTAGAATTTATAGTTCATTTACAAGCTTTCAAACAAGAATACGTTTACAGTTCTGTCTATAACCATAATGTTGTGTATGTGCTTTTCAATTTATAATATGCTTTTTTAAACTTTGCCAAGTAGGAACGAATTGCAAAATGTCATATGATTATTTTTTGTTTGAAATGCAGCTTATAAATGCACATTGTAATTACGATGATTAATCACCAACCAAAATGAGATGAATCAAAAGTGATCCAAAATTTCAATTTGAATTTATTTTCCTTTCTTTATGTTTCGATTCCTAACTCTTCTTGCAGACTCATTTCTTTCTGATCACCCTAATTATGTACGTTAATTACCAATCCATCTAAAAGATCTGTTTGATGCAGATATTAATTTACCAGACGTACATCGAGCATTTTTATCGGGACATTTTGTGATAAGAAAATCAAACAAACTCTTCTGAGCTATAGGCATATATCAAGCGCATGAACAAAAAAAGCGCTGTTCTCAGAGGAGAAAGAGGTGCAGTATTGCAGGATCCATCGACATTTATACGTTGGATGGTATCTGGACCAGAAATCTGTAATTTCATACAAGAGTTTGAATCTAACATTCAAGCAAGCCCCAAGACAGAAATCGATAACACCATGAACAATATCACTTATTTCAAATAAAATTTTTCTATAGAGTGCTAAGGTTCAAGCACTCTATAGCGTACTAAAGGAATTAGGAAACCCATTTTTAGAAGATGGTGAAGACTAATAATCGAAAGCAGACTTATTGTTCATAAGGATATTAATGAATCACTTTATTCAGCTGAGTCAACTGGTATTGACCAATTACACGGATTCATTAAGGGACGCCTAGTAAAACAATTTTCATCAATATTTCAACCTTTAAAAAAAGCAAAATTCCAGTGTTTAGTACTCCAGCGAAAAACATAAACAATAAAAATACAGTCTTGAAGGTTTTAAAAACAGACGTCCAGTTGTTTCCAGGCTTTTAATAGTTATACAGAATCGTCAGTTAGACTTGCAATTTTTTTTCAAATACGAAACTCAACCATTTCTATCTGCATTTTCTAGTAACAGGGAATTTAGACCTAGCCATAAGAGTGATTTAGCACATATTTTAGAGGAAACTGCTGGAAAAAATGGCAAAGTTTTTCCAGAAACATGTGATGCTTTAATATATGTTGAGCCAGTTCTTACTAACATTTTAAAGCCTCAACAAACTTCAAACACATTTAATGAGTACTACATTAACACATTTTATCCTCAATTACGTAACGACATTGAGAGTTTTATATGTCAAAGAATAGATTCGGGATAGATATATTACACCAAGTTTTAAAAGAGAAACAAGACAGAAGAGGGGTGCAGGGACCAGATGACAAGTGCAACCACATGTTAGATTTCTTTAAAGTTTGCAAATAACAAAGAAGAGCTTATTAATCAACTTGGGACGCCAGCAATAAATACCATAAAAATACACAAGCTTTAATATAACCACTTCAGGAGAAGAAGTTAAATTGGGAAGAAGTTAAACTTACTGCTGTAAATTCCTTAATTGGAATGACTTGCCCTGATCACGAAGAAGCTGACTTAAGAATAATACTGCATTTCAAAGACATGGTTGAAAAAGGACTGAAAAATATTGTTATACGCTTTATATACACTGATGTATTAGTTTTAGCGATTGCACATTTTTTTTATCATTTCAGATAAATTTCTAGAAAATATTTGAGTTGCATTCGTAACAGGGAAAAAATACAAATTTATTCCTGCTCATACCATAGCTGCAGCAATTGGACTAGAAAAGGCTTTACGAGAATTGCATGCTTTCATGGAATGCGACAGCAATCCGAGTTTCACAGGAAAGACCAAAAAATCAAATAGGAAAACATGGATTCCATTTAAAGAAACTACTGCTGCATTTTCATACCTATCAAAACCACAAACTTCCATTCCTGAAAATATTTTAAATCTTTTAGAAAATTTCGTAGTATTGTTGTAGTGTTCAACAAGCAATAGCATAAGTGTCGCTAATACAAGATAAGAACAGTTTATGGCAAAAAACCGTTCTTTTGAACATCATCCGCCAACCAAGGGTGCACTTCAACAACATATTTTACGCAGTGCTTTCCAACTTGGATACATTTGGGGACAAGCAGATCAGCGTGAAATACGTCCACCCTCTCCAAACAAATGTCAATGGTGGTTGGATAATTTATCATTGAAAAAATAATGGTTGGAGTTGCCAGGGATTTCAGACTCTTATGAAGAATTAATAAAATGTAAATGTAAAATATGTAAAAATGAATGTGTCTGTAGAAAAGTTGGACTTTCTTGCACATTATTGTGCAATTCCAAAAACGAATGTGAAAAATAGGATTATACCAAGTGAAGTTTCTATATTCTACAGCTTTATATGTAACATTAATTTTTTTTATATATTGTATAAGTAATGTGTTGATAAAATAGTATTTTTATTATTTATATATTCCTTTAATTTTTCTACTGTAAATGATAAAAAATATTTTAATAATTGTCCTATTTTCATTTTAGGTACATTTCTAGTATTATAAAGAGAATTTTTGAGTTATAAAAAGTGGAAATTAAACATGAGAAATAGGCTTGTAAGATGCCGAGAAATAAAACTGCAAAAGATTTTAGATAATAGTCATCATTTTGAATTTCTATAAATTTATACGATGCCTCAAATTCTTATATGTACTTTATTAATATACAATGGATATTCACTATTCGAGATATACTTATCACAAAATGAAGTTTTGTCCCTCCTAGCACCTCCACTAATAATACTTGAATTAGATCGTGATCTTTATAAAATTTATATACAAATTACAAACGCATATTTTCTTGTTTTAGTGTGTTACTTTTAATAAACGATAAATTTGCACACCTTATTATTTAGTAAGTATTTGGTAGTTCATTACAGTATTAACATTGATGAAGACCAATTTGAATGAGTTTTAAAGAGCATAACACCATTAAAATATATTGCAAACGATTTCGCCGCATACACAATATTGTAATGTCGTTTTTTTAGCACCCTGTAAATGGACTATAAAAGCTATACACTTTATATTTTACTCCGAACATGTTATTACAAACTTCATACAACATATAAAATTTAACTGGCAATCTGATTACATTTAGGCGAGCTAGAGCATGGAAGGACAGGCGGACAAACGAACAGATAAATCAAATTCTTACACTTTTTTATATAATGTTGGAAAGAGTTAAAAACGAAAATTTGGCTTTAAAAATATCGAAATCGACGTGAAATGCACATTTATATTACGCATATTAACAGAATTCAGAAAAAGACGCCATTTTGAATAACGACCGCCATCTTGAATTCCGACGACTTTACGAGATGCCTCCCCCTCTAATATCCATTGTATTATCATAAAGTACATACTCACCAAGTGGTATATTCTTATCAGGATTTGCAGTTTTCACCTTATTTTTGTCGCGTAGCACTCGGACTAATAAGGTAAATTTTACTCTTGAAAAATAGTGATGGAAAAAAAAGCGTATAAAACATTGAAACAAAGAAATCTTAAAAAAAATTGAATATAATTTCGAGAACGAATTTTTAATTCAATTTAAACTTTTTACATGAAATATAAACGAAATCTATCCTTTTTCCTTTTTTTTATTCAATTTAATAAGCATTTTATCCAATCAAAGCTTTATTTTCATGGGTGTTAGCCTTAAATTGTTCTAACATTAGTATTCCGAACAGAAATATTAAATAAATTTCTTTTATAAACTTTGTTTAACTTCGATACTCCGTAAGACATTATTCTTGCTTAATTATATTCTCTTGCGTTGCAAGGGATACGTTTCTTCCCCCACGAGAGCCATTAACATACATTGTCTTTTTGCTTTAGTTTCATCTTCATCTTTATGTAACAAAAAGTTTTGCAATTTTCTTTTATGTCCCCTTTCTTTTCATAAATTAATTTAATTGATTACTCTTTTTAATCTGTGTTTTTGTGATATATTGTTGTTTTACGTCAAATAAATTATTTCCCTTTTTTTTAATTTTGTTATTAGATTTAAATTACATAAGGATAGAGTTTTAGAATGTTTCTTATGCATGATGTTTTATACACTATTTTTAAAAATACAAAACATGATTAACTTAAATCCGTTTGAATTCATTAAACTATTAAAAATTAATGATTTTACACACTGTTTCATTTGCAAAACACAACTTAAAATCCGTATACTTCATTTCGCTGTTAAACAAGTATCGTTTTAAACACTGTTTTTTTTTAAATATAAAACAAGATAACGATCATTTTAACTTTGACCAACCATTAAACTCATCAATAACTTTCATATAACAGGTAATTTAAGCGCTGACTCTAAATTTTTCACTATTGAAAAAATTAAATTACCTTTAAAAATTGCAGCTAATTATGATAATGCAAGTTTCCCGTTCAAAATAACTAGTAAGAAATAAAACTATGTAAAAAAATAAAACTATAGATCATTTAAAAATTTGAATTTTATTTCAAGAAATAATTTATATTTCAATTTATTTTTTTACTTAAATTGTAGGGTAATTCGATACTTTCAGCCTTTTTCTGTTTATTCAATTTGATAGGTATTTTATTCAATCAAGACATAATTTTCATGGGTGGTAGTCTAACGTCGTTCTGAAATTACTACCCGAACAGAAATATTAAATAAATTTATTTTCTACACTTTGTTTAACTTCGATGATCCGTAAAGTATTATTATTGCTTAATTATATTCTCTTGCGTTACAAAGGATACGTTTCCTACCCCATGAGAGCGTTAACATACTTTGTAAAATACCAATTTCTTCCTTTTGTCTCTTCTTAGTCTTTTTAAAACAAAATATTCGCAATTTTTTTATGTTGTTCGCAATTTTTTTTTGTAATTTTGTTATTAGATTTAAGTTACATCAGGATAAAGTTTGAGATTGCACCTTAAGCATAAAATATTCTGCCATTATTATATTTTCTTTACTGAAAAAAAAAAACTTTCCTTTTCTTTACCCGATGCATATTTAAATATCTAAAGTCAGATATATAATTACTCTATATAATATAATATAATTACTCTAATTACTCTAGAATATAATTACTCTAATTTACTTCCGTCTTAAACTAGCAAAAGCCATGCTTTGTTTGGATTCGCGAAGTATTATGCTATAAGATAAATATATTTATCAATATATTTATAAATATATTTATAAATATATTTATAAATATATTTATAAGATAAATATAATATATATAATAATATATTTTTTAGATTACTTTTGCATCTTTATTAAGCAAAAATGTAATTTTATGTTTCGGCGCATTTTAGTTTTAAAATGTATTTCAACCAAATAACTAAGAATTTCCTCAGATTGTTTATTTATGATATAAGACGGGTATAAATAAAAATATTTTCGAAGTAGAATAATACAACATATTAATTAATTTTATTTGTTTACAATTCTTTTATTGCTACTTCAAAAAAAAAAAAAAAAAAAAAAAAAAAATGTAATTCTTTTAAAATTCATAAATATCGTCTGCTTAAATGATTTCAAGAAATAAGAATAAATCGTGTATTTGAATTCCTAACACAGTAAAATACTTTTATAATTGAATGTTAGTAAGAGAATTTTCACAAATTTTAATTCATTAAAAATATGCTACAATTTTTCTAAAAAAAAAAATATTTTATAAATTTCATAAAAGAAATCACGAAACTAAAAGGAATGAGCATATTTTGAAAATCTGAAAGCAATTTTTGAGATATTTTATCCGTATAATGAAAATATATTTTATTTATTTATTTATTTAATGATGATTCTAGCTATAATTACTGACCCCATGATTTAAATTTTTCTTCTGAAAACGTACGTGTTTCACTTTTTATTTGAAAAAAAATCGTTCGTAAGGGAAAAACATGTAAAATAAATTAATTAAAATAATAATTTTTTGAAAAGTATTTCTGTAAAAATATATATATATATATATATATATTCTGCAAATCTACAGATCATAATTTATATTTGTGTTTAATTTCAAGCCAAAATACTGTATAGTTTTTTTTTTGTAAAGTGTACGACAAAATGTCATTTGAGTGGCCTAGTAGAGGATTCGCTTCGCTCATACTAATAATGATAGATTAAGCTACAGTAAAATAATGGAACGAACCGAACTATAGATAATTTGCCAAAAAATTAAGTACTTATACATTGAGAAATGATATAATCGTTGCTGTCGTCAGGAAAAAATCTTTTTTATATAAATGAATGAATTTTGAATTAATATAAAATAAGTAAATTTAATGTATATTATTCAATGTTTATCTTTCGACGCCCGAAAGAGACGCATTTTTTACACGATCTTTTTGGAATATATCTATATGTTTGCATGTATGAATATATTAAACTTATTTTTAATTCCACAGAGAAATATTTTTACCTAGTATATTTCGCACTTTCTGAATGCAATATGATCCATGTTTACCTATTACCAAGAATTATTATGAATTTACATTTCAGTTTAATCTTTTAAGATAAAATATAACGTAAACCGACATTTTCTCTTTTTATTATTTTATTTAAATTGATAGGCATTTTATTTAATCAAGACATTATTTTCATAGTTGGCAGACTTACGTCTTTCTGAAATTAATACCCCGAACAGAAATATTAAATAAATTTCATTTATAGATCTTGTTTAACTTCGATGCTTCGTAAGGAATTTTTCTTGCTTACTTATACTATGTTGTGTTGCAAAGTATACGTTTCTTGCCCCATGAGAGCCATTATCATACTTTAAAATAACATTTTCTTTCTTCAGTTTCACCTTCGTATTTCTGAAACAAACAGTTTTAAATTTTTTTATGTTCCTTTTCTCTTTGGTAAAGTTGTTTAACTAGTTACTCTTTTTACTCTGTGTTACTCTGATAAATTGCTGTTTTATGTTAAATAAATTATTTCCTATTTTTGTAATTTTGTTATTAGATTTAAATTACATCAGATAAAGCTTTAGAATTTTTCTTATGTACTATGTTTTAAACAGTATATTTTAAAATACAAAACATCATGAACTTAAAATCCGTTAGATTTCATTAATTGCTAAAACAATATTATTTTATCCACTGTTTTACATACAAAACACGATTAACTTAAAATCAGTTTGATTTCATATCGCTCTTAAACTAATTTCGTTTGAAACCTTATTTTAAAAAATACAAAACAGGGTTACGATCACATTGATTTTGTCCAACATATAACTCCACTCCCACCAACACCCCCACCCAATAATTTTCATGCAACAGGTAATTTAAGCGCTGACTCTAAATTTGGTACTTTTGTACAAACTAGTTTACCTTTCAAAATTGCAGCTGGTTGTAATAAAGCAAATTTTAATGTTGAAAAATAGTGATCGGAAATAAAAGCAAATAAAAAATTCAACAAAAAAATCATTAAAAAAATAATTTAATTTTGTGAACGAATTTATAATTCAATTTAAACTTTTACGTAAAATGTAAACGCATTCTATCTTTTCTTCTTTTTTGTTTTATTCAATTTGTTAGACATTTTATTCAATCAAAGCATTATTTTCATTGGTGGTAACCTTAAATTGTTCAAACGTTATTACTCCGAACAGAAATAATAAATAAATTTCTGTTATAGACATTGTTTAACTTCGATACGTCGTAAGACATTGTTCTTTCTTAATTATATTCTCTTCTGTTTAAGGGATACGTTTCTTGTCCCTTGAGAGCCAGTAACACATTTTGTAAAATAATATTATTTTCTTTAGTTTCTTCTTCATGTTTCTAAAACAAAAGGTTTTGCAATTTTCTTTTATGTTCCCTTTCTTTTTTTTTCTAAATTAGTTAATTGGTTACTCTTTTTCTCTGTGTTACTGTGATAATTTTTTGTTGTATGTCAAAGAAATTACTTCCAATTTTTGCAATATTGTTATTAGATTTAAATTATATAACTATAAAGTTTTAGAATGTTTGTTATGACATGTGTTTTAAACACTATATTTAAAAATATAAAACACGATTAACTTAAAATCAGTTTGATTTCATGACGCTATTAAACTACGTTCGTTTTAAGAATTTTTTTAAGATACAAAACACTATAACGAACACTGATTTTTTCCAACATATAGCTCCCCTCCCCCACCCAATAGTTTACATGTAACAGGTAATTTAAACGCTAAATCTAAATTTGGTAGCAATATAAAAACTAATTTACTTTTCAAAATCCCAGCCGGTTGTGATAGCGCAAATTTTACTGTTGAAAAATATTAGTAGAAATTAAAAGCATATAAAAATTGAAACAAAGAAATAATCAAAAAATTTGAATTTAATTTTTAGAACTAAGTCATAATTCAATTTAAACTTTTTTACATAAATTTTAAACGAAATCTATCCTTTCTCCTTTTTTCTCTTTCATTTAATTTCATAGACATTTTATTCAATCAATACATTATTTTTATAGGTGGTAGCCTTAAACCGTTCTGAAATTAGTAACTCGAACAGAAATACTAAATAAATTTCTTTTATAGACTTCGTTTAACTTCGGTACTTCGTAAAACATTATTCTTGCTTAATTATAATGTATATTCTCTTACGTTACAAGGGATGCGTTTCTTGCCCCATGAGAGCCATTAACATACTTTGTAAAGTAACATTTTCTTTCTTTAGTTTCTTCTCCTTCTTTTTGAAACAAAAAATTTTGCAACTTTCTTTTATGTCCCCTTTCTTTTCTGTAAAGTTGTTTAATTGGTTACTCTTTTTACTCTGTGTTACTTTGATAAATTGTTGTTTTACGTCAAATGATCTATTTACCCTTTATTGTAGTTTTGTTGTTAGAGTTAAATTACATCAGGATAAAGTTTTAAAATATTTCTTATGAATAAAATATTCTGCCAATATTACATTTTCTTTACTGCTAACGTACTTTTATTTTTCATTTTCTACTCGATCAGTATTTATATTATTTAAGTAAGATATAATTTCTCTAAATTCCTTCCATATTAAATAATAATAAGGTAAGTATAGAATAGTAATGGAATGAACTGAATTAAAGAATGACTTAAAAAATAAACAATTATAATTTCGGAATATCCTACACTATATGTATATACATATACCAAAAATGACTGATTGATTTTAAAATTCAATAACTTGCAAACGGTGACAACTATTTAAACATTTTTTGTAGCAGGGTTATGTACAATGTCAGGAGTTTTTTTTACCGTATTTTTTTATTTTAGTTAGCATATAAAACAATAGGTGGCGCTGACGGCGATTGAAGACCATGTCGACACTTCACTCAGCACTGATCCCCTGGTCTTCAATCGCCGTCAGCGCTGTGAAGGTGATCGTAAAAAAACTACCCAGGAAGAGATCGAGAGCGCAGAGAAATAAACTCCAACATAATTGCAGACAGAATAAGGTGTTTATTTAGATGAACGATGGAAGGTTTACAATGCTAAGTCGCTAGCAATACGGGAAATCACAACGTCTGCTCACAGGCACGGCATTAGCCGGAGAGGGGCACAGCGCCCCTTTAACGTGGTGTTACATGGCTGAAGGTCCGAGTAGGAGTCCCTTGCAGCAGGGAAGATGTACAGCGTCAAGGTTATGCGAATCCGTTAAAAATGCTTAGTAACCGAGAATGCTAGGGTTGGTGTAATATCAAAGTCCTGTGGTTTTTAAGGAGTGTCGATTGCATACGCACGTGTGCTTCCAGATACTGAAAGAATTACATGCCGAATGATTCATGACATCTGGGAGATTTTAAAGATTAGCTGAGTGCATGAGAATGTTAACGGATAAACTTATTATAAACCACAGCTGGATCTATTTAACATGGGAAAAATGCAGAAATGTGCAGATCTAAGGAAGACTGACATTCGGTTAACTTTTATTGTGATGAGAAAAGAATTAACAGATCTTTTTCACAGTGATAAAAATCCAAAACAAAGAGTGGGAATGAAATGGTGTTTTTTTATCATATGAAAGAGGGTTTGTAAAAGAATTAATTTCACATGCAAAGTTATAAAAGGAAAAATAACAAAGTACAGCATTAAAACCTTAAATGCAAGAATATTAACTTTAAGTATTTATTTAAGGGGGGGGGGAGGTAATTTCCAGTTAAAATTTTGAAGTTTTGATTTTACTTGTTCATTTTCTAAAAAGGGGAGAAGACAAGATAATATGTGACAGAAACGCTGTCACATATCTCACTCCCAGCATCGGAAAAAAAAAAAAAAAACTGCAATGTTTGCAATAAAGTTTTTTTTTTTTTTTTTTTTTTTTTTTTTTTTTATAGCAACAAGTGCTGCACATCTTCTCTACTCCAAATACATAATCATAACAGTAAGAACATAAAATTGAAAGGAAAAATACATTTAAACATAGAACTGTATATATAGTATATTGCTTGCTTTTTGAAAATTGTTTGGATTATGCAAACTTCTTTTTTTTTTACTCATTTTATAAACGTCATGACTTTAAGCGCTTTTCAAGATCATCGTGTCTTGGTGATCATTAGTCCTTTCAGTCCCAAGACAACTAATTAAAATAATTTTTTTTTTATATGTGCATCCGGATGACTTAAAAAATATTTTATTCTGAAAGTGCTGGTACCAGCTTTTGTCATGACTTAAAAAAAATGTGAAGTTTAAATATAATAATAGCTTTTTAATACTTCACAGTGAATGCAAGCAAAAATTGAATTATATTTAGCACACAAATAAAAGATACACTGAAATATATATATGACATAATAAGTACTGGATATATAAAATAAACATTGATAAACGAAAAGTAAAAAAAAATTTGTGCACACAGCACAGGACCTCAAAAAAAAAGGGATGCAAAGCAAGCCCATAGACAGGTGGGGCCCTAAATCTTGTTTTTTTTTTTTTTTTTAATTTGATAAAACAAGTATTATGGCGTCAGTTTAAGACTTCAGCCCTAGAGGAGGAGGGAATTGTGAGACTCATATAGCACGAAGGTATATGAGTCCCTGCTCCCCCAAGATCATAATGATCTTCCAAGGAGCACACGTCGAGTAATCGAAAAAACTGTATTTGTAAATTGAATTGAAAAACAATTCAAGAGTTTTCGATAACATAATGAAGTTGGAGACCTAAGGGCACTAATTTTGAACGGAAACCAGCTTCAGGAAAGGGGATAATTGAAAAAAAAAAAAAGGCAATTCAGAGTGACACAGGAAAACTTCTCATTATTTCTAAACTACAACTGCAGCTAAATCAGAAGGTAAAAGTAATTTATGTTGTTACTAACTGTACCTATCAGCATTATACTAACCAGTCTGAAGTGAAAATGTAACTCATTATCTATTCAAAGGAAATGACTAATCTTTTATATGTGTAACTGGGGTGTGTTTACTATTATTACAAACAAAACTGCCTCTGACAAGATGCTTTCAGTTTTTAATTCAGGAAAAGACCTGTGTATGAAATGAGTTGAGAAAAACACTTACTCAACAATAAACAGAAGTGTAAAATGTAACTGAAGAAAATGAAATAATTTTGAAAAAAAATACAACCTTAATGTGAAACGAAAAGAAGTTATGTGAAGAAGTTGTTACTTAAATTAATTACCTATTTGTTTTTTTATTTTATTTTTTATTTTTTTAACAAAGTGAAAATGACATAAAGAATCATGCCATTACCAACAATGAGAAGTAGACTTTAAATTAGATGAACAAACTACGTGTAAAAAAAATCTTCATGCTGAGAACTTATGTGTATGAAAAGAATATTACTGGAATGAAATCACAACAGAAATGAAATTTATCTCCCTGATTCAAAGAAAAGAATGCAAATCAAAGATTCAATGCATAATTTTGATAGGAATAAACGGCTCAAGGTTTGTAAGAATAACACTGTGTATAAATGTATAACATGATGAGCGAAGACAAAAACGCAGCTGCCAAAGCCCCAGAATGTGTGAATTAAGTCCAATGACAAGTGTTTGACAAAAAAAAAGTGTGATGATTTTTTTAAACTTATACTATAAGAAACATGTAGACTGTGGTTTACTTTCTATGAACTAATGTGTTGCATATTCTATGAACAAAGATGTGTATTTTCAATGAACTAATGTGTAAACAATCTATGAACAATAATTAAAACTTCAACGAAGTAAAGTGTACATCTCTATGAACTACAATGTAAAACAATGACTGAAAACATGTATAACATCACTATGAACTAATGTGTAAAAACATCGATGAACTAACGTGTAAAATTCTGTAAACAAACATGTAAATATTCTATGAACGAATGTGAAAAAATCGATGAACTAATGTGTAAAATTTCTATAAGTAAACGTGTAAATATGCAATGAACTAAGTTGTTTATTCGGTGAACTAAAATGACCAGGAAGAAAATGGTTTTTTTCTTTTTTTTTGTTTTGTTTCAACAACAATGAATGTAACTAGTTCCCCATGTACAACACGAATGGAAAGTAAAGCTATGAACTAGTGTAACATCAATGAACTAAGAATGTGCGATGAACTCCTGTGTTTTTTTCTATGAACAAAATTCTCATGTGTACCAGGAACTAATACATTCTATGCCATAACAAAAAACAGATCTTTAAAATAATTGATGTAAATAATGTGTATTTATAGCAATTTAAACTTCAAAAGAGAAAAAAAAATGCATGTTCCTAACAGCAAACAAACCCAGCATGAATGAGTGTAAAATTATGTAAAACAAAAACAGGTTTTGTTCGCAGAGTAAAATAAAAGAAAAAGGAATGTGATGTTAACGTGTACACCTTCAATAAAAATACCAACCGTGTGAACACAATCTAATGACCCGCATCAGAAAGTTTCAACCATATGTCCAAACCTTACTCAGGTAACTGCTTGCCGCTAAACAGTCAAATGAAAAAGGAATCCTCACCAACCGTACACTCATGTGTCGAGCAATTTTTTTACTTTTTTTTTTAAACCTGAAATGAATGGTGTTAACAAAAATGTAAATTGACTTGTATACAAAAAAAAACTAATAATGTATAACTACAAAAATAACGAATAGACTGTTGAGGTAAAAGTAAACTTCTTCACACTAATGTGACTTATTGGAAAAATAACTAAAGGGTGTAAATTATATAAGTCATTTTTTTTAGCAAACCTAATCATTGAAATAGATGCAGTTGTATATTTTTTCTTTCCTGTTTAATAAATCTTTTAAGAGAGGGACAAGATTGTGCAAATGCTGGTGAAAAATATTAAAATTGGTATTGTTATCTTGATTATTTCTGATACAGTTTATGCATTTTGGTGAATTTGTACATTGAGTGTCACAATGTGGGAGAGCACATACAGGACAAAAGATAATATTAGGACAAAGCCTAGCAACATGTTTGTACATTTGGCACGAAAAGCATCGCTTGACATTAATGTATACATCTACAGAGTATTCATTACTTTTAATGTTTATTTTTTGTTGCATTATTAATTTTCTAGCTGTCTGCGAAGATGCTTCAAAAACCCAATTGTATGAATCGACATGTTGTAATTTATATTTCTTAGAAAATTGAATATCAGGTTCATTATTGTGCAAAAGCTCACCCACTCCCAATAAAATATCTGGTATACCACATTCTTCTGGCAAATTGAAAATAATAATTCGAACAGATTTTATTTTTTTACATTCAGACGCTGAAAAAGAATTTTGATTAGAATCGCTGAATTTTGTAAGTGTCTCTAGTTCATGTTTTGTGTCCTTTTGCAAATTATCTTTGTAGCTTTTATGATTACCTGTTTGTGTCGCTTTGTCTCTTGTTATTGTGGACAGACTACCACTACTGCTATTTAATTTCTCACCCTGCCTAGTCTCGATTGAAATTGTAGAGGTTTGTTTACTAGTTAACTTATGTAACCTTTCAATGAGTTTTTTATTAACAATTTGTAAGTTATCATTGTCACGTTTTAAGTTAGAGAATTCCACTTTCAAGATATTGAATGATTCATTAAGCGTGTTACAATTCCACTTCATTTGCATAGTGATATCTGCAAAGTCTTCTAAAAAAGGGGAGTTGTTAGCTAAAATTTTATTTTCAAATGCAGCTGCCTCTTTACACATACTTTCTGTGTATTTATTTAGGGTGTCTTGAAAGAAATCTAGCCAAGGAGAAGTATAGCTAGGTTCATTTAGTTCAAGTGGGGTTTTTTTATCTTTAGTCGCCATATTACACAGCTGCTAGAATTTTTTTTTTTAAACAAAAACTAGTATAACAGGATAAAAACTTTGAAAACAAAAAAAAACTTAAGTTAAAAAAAAATCAAAACAAAAATCAAAAGCAAAAATTTAAGGGTGTAATTAGAAAAAGGGAAAAAAAATGAATTTTGCCCAGAAAAGTCCAGTTAGAAATGATTGTTTCAAAATAATAGCACATGAGAAACGTATAATTTTACTTTATGTAACATCTACATTTATGTACATAACTAGTTTAAGAAAAAAAAATGGGCTTTCACTTGCCAACGGGGGGGGGGGGGGGTGTCTAACTTTTATTATCTAAGATGTGTAAAATGTGAAAGCGAGAAGTTCCCATTTTTTTAACAAGTAAAAAAAAATCAAGTGTAAGTGAATTAATTTTGTCTTACTATACACACACTTGCCTGTTAAGAAAGTGGATCAGTGAAAAATAATTCTCGAAAATTTTAAGCAAAAAAAAAATTTAAAGTATGCAGAACTATAAAAGGATAGGGGATAATGGAAAGAAGAAAAAAAATCTCCATACATATTAAAAGTACCCCAAAACTCAGAACGATTTCAACATGGACATCAAGTTTATAATTCTGACCCATTTAAATTAACACCCAGTTTAACCCAGAAACTAAATGTATTAAAATTGCATTTTCTCTAATTTATTTATTTTTTGAAATCTCCCATTTTGTTATTTCAAGCAAAATTTAAGTAACTGTGCAAAAGCCAAAAAAATGTTAGTAGAAGGGTTGCCCCTTTTTTAAAAAAAATAAACTATCAGTACATAAAATAAAAGGTAACGTGCAAAGTCGAGCGACTAGCTCAGAATATATGCACCAAGAGTAGAATAGGAATATTACCTAAAAACACAAACAAAAAAAAACTAAAAAAAATAACTAACTTCAGAATCATAATTGGAAAATCTACATGCATATCACTAACACAAAAATTACAAAATAAAGCGTGAAAAGAGAAGATTGCAAAATTTATGCAATTATAACTAAAATTTTTAACTTTTAATTATTTTAGATTTATAAAAAAATCTTCTCTGTTCATGCTGACACACAAAAATATTTAAAATAAACTTTGCAATAATAATACTTTTAGAATGGCTCACGAATAATAACTAAAAAGTAAATTTATAGTTACTATAATATGAAACTGAAACCAAAATAATGTGCAATTTTAAAATATTTAAAACTGTAAAGGGTTCACTTCATAAAATATGCGTTAGCATTTTTTTTTTTTATGCCGAACATTGTAACTCTATAATTTTAATTATTTGCACATGATGTTGACTTGTAACACTTTATTTTTTTATCATCTTTTTTTTATGAGAAAAGTTGCAGCACATCTTCTTTCAGCCAAAACTGATATGTTGAAGCACAAAATAACTTTTTAAGAGCTGAACTGATAGTACAAAAAAATTTGACACACACATGAAGAATTTAGAAGCAAACGGCAACACCAAAGGCTGAAATCTTTTGCAATCTAATTTGACATGATGAAACTTCGACCTTCTTTGCATTTCAAAAATTGCATTCACTTTTGCCACGAATTTTTTTACAAATCTGACGATAATTAGCACCACAATACTTTTAGATGAATTTCACAAACGATTTTTTTAAGCATATTTCACAATCGGGGTTGAGTACTCCTTTCATCGAAGCATAAACATATGAAACCGAAAGTGCAGCAGGGACGAACGGCACAGTTTTTACCCGTCACGAAACACACACACGATGGCACACAAAAACACTTTAAGTGACACAGAGAGATGTTGAATTTTTTTTTTCTGTCAATTCGCACTGGACTAAGGCATAAGATAACTTGTAGTTACGGGGGGAAGCCGACGATTTTTCAGCTGCAGAAAATTACGGATAGAAGGTTCACGGGAAAGCAGAAGGGTGAATGACCGTGGAATCCGCGCTGATTATTTCGGAGACGGAAAAAGGTTTTTCGCAGCGACGAAATCATCACCGGGGAAGCACAGTCGAATTTTAGAGTCTTTCCAAACACAAATGCATGGGGGGTGTCACTGTAGAATCATCTGAAGGCTGGGTAACGATGTAATTTCAGAGGAAATAGTCCAATACAGTTATGTATTCCACTTTGCGCTCTTTCGTTTTTTTTTTTTTATGTTGGAGCACTGGTCACTGCAACAGTAATACTTGTGAAGGTGATCGTAAAAAAACTACCCAGGAAGAGATCGAGAGCGCAGAGAAATAAACTCCAACATAATTGCAGACAGAATAAGGTGTTTATTTAGATGAACGATGGAAGGTTTACAATGCTAAGTCGCTAGCAATACGGGAAATCACAACGTCTGCTCACAGGCACGGCATTAGCCGGAGAGGGGCACAGCGCCCCTTTAACGTGGTGTTACATGGCTGAAGGTCCGAGTAGGAGTCCCTTGCAGCAGGGAAGATGTACAGCGTCAAGGTTATGCGAATCCGTTAAAAATGCTTAGTAACCGAGAATGCTAGGGTTGGTGTAATATCAAAGTCCTGTGGTTTTTAAGGAGTGTCGATTGCATACGCACGTGTGCTTCCAGATACTGAAAGAATTACATGCCGAATGATTCATGACATCTGGGAGATTTTAAAGATTAGCTGAGTGCATGAGAATGTTAACGGATAAACTTATTATAAACCACAGCTGGATCTATTTAACATGGGAAAAATGCAGAAATGTGCAGATCTAAGGAAGACTGACATTCGGTTAACTTTTATTGTGATGAGAAAAGAATTAACAGATCTTTTTCACAGTGATAAAAATCCAAAACAAAGAGTGGGAATGAAATGGTGTTTTTTTATCATATGAAAGAGGGTTTGTAAAAGAATTAATTTCACATGCAAAGTTATAAAAGGAAAAATAACAAAGTACAGCATTAAAACCTTAAATGCAAGAATATTAACTTTAAGTATTTATTTAAGGGGGGGGGGAGGTAATTTCCAGTTAAAATTTTGAAGTTTTGATTTTACTTGTTCATTTTCTAAAAAGGGGAGAAGACAAGATAATATGTGACAGAAACGCTGTCACAAGCGCCACCTATTGTTTATATGCGAACTAAAATAAGAAATTACGGTAAAAAACTCCTGGCATTATACATAACCCTCCTGCAAAAATTTTTTAAATAGCTGCCACCGTTTGCAAGTTATTGAATTTTAAAATCCATCAGTCATTTTTGGGACCCTCTGTATATACTTTATATGTATAAACTTTTTTTCAAACATGAACTTTCCACGTTTCACAGTTTAAGATTAAAAGGCTTCCATTTTTTTTATTTTTGAGTACATTTGAGAACCAGAATATAGAACCCAGAATACAGAAACCAGAAATATAGAAAGCATAAAAAAATTACATTTATATTTGCGCAAACATAAAATTTTCATATATAGTACGAGGTTTAGCATATTGTTAAATAATGAAACAACAAACTATAAAGCGAAAACGTCGGGAATAGAGCCTGTTATAAGAACAGCGATCCATACACTCTACCATTTAAGTCACGAGGACGATGCTAATCTTATCATTGCTCCATCACATATTTTGGTAAGACTCCAACTGCAATACAAGAAGGAATCATCTTCATGTGCACGCAAACCTGCGGCGTAACATGAGACACAAACCAACTGAGAATCGGTGAAAACAATTTTAATTTTAAAGGAGGTGGGCTAATAAGGGCCATTTTTCGCCCATCAGAACCTAGACGTGACATACATTTTTTCATTAGTATATCTCATAACAAGTAAGAAAATAATAATATCTTGAATGAAAGTTGAATAATTGATGTAAAAATAAAGTATAGTTTTAAGTAAATATTATGCGTATTAATTGAATAATTGATGTAAAAATAAAGTATAGTTTTAAGTAAATATTATGCGTATTAATGAGCATAAACACAATTGTCATAGAGTTTTAACCCATATAATCAATAGTAAATACAACAATAAGTGTAAAATTAAGATAAATGGAGCTTACTACGATTATTATTTCAATACATGAAATATCGGAAATAATAAAAAACAAATAATAATAATAATCATACTGTTTCAGACTTTTTGGACAATGTATTTTAGATTATTTTCGTTATTGATTGCTTCACCAGAATCACTAATGGGCCATCCAGCGGCTGCGTCTTGTACAGTATATGAACATATTCCATGCTTATTTTTTTTAATTTTGATTGAGCAATTGCAATAGTATTATAATCCAGAAACCATAATATGAAAACAACATGCACCCACCACTCTACGACACTTTCGCGTACTTTACACTGACAGTACTATTATGTTATAATGTTTCCTTGTGTTTCTATCCAAATATTATAGGTTTTAGAAATTGTGCGCTGAAAAATCAAATTTGGGTTACGACAGGTGTCCCTTAATATTGCCTGTGGAAAATTGTTGCTGCTTATTTAAAAATCTTGGCATTTCATGTTCAATATCAATTTCGTGCAGAAGTTCCAAACAATCTCAGTAAAATCTTTCAATACTCTCAACTTCATTTGGCTTCAGCCACTCTCTGATATTATATGACTATTTTTTTAATTTGTTTGTAAGTATGTTAGCGTAATTGTTCTTTGTTTCGGCGAAGTAAGGAACGAAAACATCCAAAATGTAATTTGAAGTAATGACGAATACCATATGCTTCACAAAACGCCTTCCTTTGTATAGCAAGAAGGAATGACTCTGAAAGGAATAGTTCACGCTCTTCTCGATATAAACGTACATGCTATCAAAAGCAGTCATCACAGTATCATTGTTGTCATCCGGAATAAACAATCTTCCTGCTGAAGGCCTCGTATATTTTCCAATAACTTGTGTTCTGGTGATGTGTTCAATTCTACGGTGTTTTAGAACAACGTTCTCAATCAAAGCCTGGTTTTCATATTTTACAGAAGATGTTATTATTTTTCTTATATTAAAAGTGTAGACAGAACACCATGATAGATGCCAGTTCTAAGTTTTACAAGTAACATTGCAAAGTAAGTACGAGATGACCTCTTTACTGAGAATTGTATTTTGGACTTTACAAGTTTAAAGATATCGTTAAAATCGGACATAAATATACCCATGAGAATGTAATAACAGATTTCGGAAAAGTGTCCCGGTGTATCAAAATCGAGATCTTCTTTGCTTTATTTCTGATATTCGTTTAAATATTTTCATGCATCGCATTTCTTACATCAATGTATTCTCATTTACAGGACTTAAATCTTGCAGAGGGAATTTACCGATCAAGTAATATGAGGTTTATGTCGTTTTCGCGACAAAATATAGATATTTGTTTCTATAAACGTTTCAGTAGCTTTTGCTACAATAACGAGGCAGTTCTTACCTTTACATATTATACAACAAGTGTTAGAGTTGTGAAAATGAGATATTGATTAAATGTATATTAGGTTTCTTATTTGTGATCTCATCAACATTAATCGTTGGCGCATGATCTCTTATTGTTATATCAGAAGAAGAAATAGAAGTACTTAGAGAATGGAGAGCACGGAATGCATATTATTTGCATCTAGAGCACTATTTAGAACCACTCTGTAAATATCAGTTTTTCGAACATCTAAGTATCAATATAACTTTCTGTTAGAACAGATAAGAAAAATTATCTGCCAGACTTTACAACAATGACATTGGTATCCAAGCATTATTTATTAGTAATTTCTTTAATAAATATTTACGAAAACAATTTTAGAAAACAACATTGACGTCTGAACAATGTTAATACTTTTTAAGTGTGGCAAAAGAAGTCTGAATGCGCTCCGATAGTAGTACATTTGATTCTCTCACATGATACATATTTTTTTTTTGTTTTACAGGTAGAAGTGCACACTGAAACCAAATAAAATAATGCTCATATAAAATCTTATAAAGAGTAGAATTAGTGCATGTCAAAATTAATTGGGTTCATCGAGCGCTTCTTAATAAAAATTTAATTCAAAGACACAAAAAACTTCAAAAATGCAGAAAAAAGTCAAAACATTCTACTTTCGGGCTATAATTTCCATGACTTACTATTTTATTTATCACGTAAAACTTATATTAAAGAAAAATGCACATCGTTAATTATACAAATCCACAAAACAATAATCTGAATTCAAAACTTTTTTTCCGGGTACATGATGGGCGAAAAATAGCCCTTATTGTCTCACCTCCTTTTTCACTTGATCCTGCGTTTAGTTAGACATGGTTTAATTTTCTTTTTAAATATACAAGAGTTTCAAGCTTAATTTCACAAAAGGGAAATTAATTAATTTTTTGTTGTAGTTACTTTCATATTCATTGAATGTAATTATATCACTTTAATTCTCAGAGAGTTACTATTTTATAATTACGCATCGAATAGGCAATTTGAATACGATACATATTTTTTATAATCATCATAGGAAGCACTGTAATTTTAATTATTTTTTCTAGAAATTTTATTAACTATTATCATTATTCTATATATGCTATGAACCGATTACGCTCGTATGTATAGTCTGACTGAATATCTTTTTTCCTTGCATTTTTTTTTTTTTTTGGGGGGGGGGGGGGGCATTAGTAATAAAGAAAAAAAATAAGTTTTTTTTTTTTTTTTTTTTTTTTTTTTTTTGAAAGAGAGATGTTAACGGAATAAAAGTTATATAATATAATGGAATCGAAAGGGTTACAATACTTCCAGGCAGAGCTGTAGCTAGAAGTGAATAATAGGGGGGGGATATGGGTGAGGTGCATATTTTCTCTTACTGACACTTTCTGACGAGAAAAGATAAATTAGTGCATGATATCACTGTATGTATTATGTTTCTTATTAAACTATTTGTATATAACTTCATTTCATGCTAAGAAAAAGAAGCAGACTGAAAAATTCAAATGTATAACTAGTGCAAAAATAATCATCAGTTTATCTTCATATGCGAAAATAGGATACGTTAGTGTTGAAGCACTGATTTTAGTTAAAATTTAGTATTTCTGTGAAACAGTAAAAGAACCTCAAAATTAAATTAGACATTTTTACTTCATTTCAGTTACATTGAATTTTTACTTTCATTTGTATTTTCTGAATAGGAATTCATTTAGTGAACTTGGAATTTTTCCATGGGAGGCCTAAAATGTTTTAGGGGGATTGAGTCCCATTGTCATACCCCTCTCCTTCTTAAATACCGTACTGCTCTTAGGAATAAAATATTGGAAAATAAGAAACTTTTAAATATGTTGGAAAGCGTATAATTATTCAAATGCAGGATGTCTAACTACTTGTGACACGGACAACAGCGCCTTTCAGAGTTATAAAGCTGGTTTTTATTTTTGTTATTTTTTTTATTATGCGTTATAATTTGTTCATGACTTAGCAATTTTGTTTTAAACCAGAGTGAAAATTGCTTGGAATCAGAAATTGAGTATAGACCATAGATAGTAGAAGTTTTTTTTATCCAACTTAACTAGACTGAGCTATAGATAATTAGTCTTTAAAACTAAATATCATATTAAAAATATTTTGGTATTGAAACGAACAATGCATTTCAGTTAGCTTTAAAATTATGCACTTGAAATTCTTTTGTAACATTCTTTGGGTACGTTATGTTATATAAGTAAGCATGCATTCGCATCAACAGAAATTTATGAACAACTTATACATGTAAAACATATAAATACTATAAAACAAAATATGAATAAAAAATATTTTAAAGTTAATCTTTCAAATTTTTAACAAGAAGTAAAGTGAAATATCAAAGAATTTATTCTCTTTATTCAGAAAAGTAGTGTGTATTTCTATGTATTCTTTTATATGAAAAATAAAATTTGATCAGAAATGAAGATTTATTCCTATGTTATTATTATTAGATAAGTTGATTTGAAAAAAAAATGAAAAACCTAATGTAATATTTGGCTTTCCCATTTTTTACAGAAAAAAGAAATATCTCTTTGAGAAAAAAAAAGTTTTTATTTTTTTGTAATTAGATTATATTTTTATTCGAATCATTGTTTTATTTATTATGATTATGTTGCACTATAGTTATGAAAATATTTTTATAATTAAAAATAGAAGAGATTGGGGTGAATTGGAAACTTTATCAAAAATTAGAAAATAAAATTTTTTTGACATAAAAACAAAAATTTCAATTTATAGAGAGCAGTTTAAAACACCTTTTATTACCCCTGCAAAATATAGAAACATAACATGCAAAAGCTATTTAATAATTAAAGAAATTGTACGTTTCAAATTGTATCCTACAGTTCCCCAATTACATGGAGGTATAAAACAGTATAAGATATAGCTATAAGGCACATTCCATTTAGTGTCGGCTAGATATGCAATCTAATAAAGATTTTAGATTGACAATGTAGGTACCGCAATATAAAATTCTTATATCTTCATGACAGGAATGAATATTTAGGATTGTCATTCATAGATGACATTAAAAAATCATCACTTAAGATTGTTTACATTTTGAAGCAAATGAATATGTTATCAATGTTATAATAAATCTATTATTTTTTTAAAACTTTGTATCTTGCAATCTACATTCATCTAATTAAAAAAATGATATTGGTCATGTCCCATGGTACTGCTCCCTTTCCCAGCATCTCATGTTCCTCTCACTTCTTTGTTTTGGGTTAACCTTTTGGTATAAACAAAAGTGTTGCTTTTAGGTTTATTTCAAATTATGGATAATATACAGTATGACGTGCCATAAATAGAGTAACTATTACATCTGTGCATAAACAAAGCATAAATATACAAATAGCATAAAAAGTATATGAATCAAATTTACTTTTGTATCTTGGAATAATCTTCTACGTTATAAAATAGCAAGCTTATACAGAATCATTTTTTTTAACTGAAGGTTGGACTACCATTGTTTCTGCTTCTGTGTGACTGCTTAAATGTTTAAAATGATACATATAGAGAAAAACCTACTGTCCGATTCCTCCCTCTGTCCCATTCCACTCCAGTTTCCCCCATATTAATTATAATTATAATCATATATTTTAGAAATATGCTTTTTAATATTTTTCCAGGTTTTTTGGGATCCTGATCATACTAAAATTTTGAACCAGTTTTCAAAATCATGTAACAAAATGTAGGTAGTTGTTTTACCGTTACTCAAGAATTTTTATTCAGAAAGAGCTGGTCAAAAAATATATTTTCTCATTTAAAAATAATAATAAAAGTAGATGTGTTCATGGAATTTTTAAAAAGAAAATATGCGCTCCTAAAAGATTAAAATAAGCAAATCAATATTTCAGACTACTCCTGTCCAAAAGCTCTAGTTTTATGATTTAAAACTTTTTGCATTACCGTCTGTTTTTCAGCGATTATTCTATGAACTTCAACTTAAAAGTTCAAAATTATAAATGTTCAATATTTATAAACCGCTTAACCAAATAACTTTTCGTTTGTTATCTTATGGTAAGTCCATTTGAAAAATCATTTAAAAAATACTATAATTATTTATTTTCTGTAAACATTTTAAAATTTGTTAATTCTTTAGAATGAAGAGGATTTCTAATGTTATTGTTTTAATTTCTATAAAAACAATAACATTAGAAAAAAAATATAGCTACATGAATAGTTATTCCATTATTTTCTGCGACAATGTCGAAGTTAGAGTTTCTTTTTTAATTTAATTTTATTCATTTATTTATTTACAATGCAAGTGAATATTATATAATTTTTTGCATCATAGTTTTTATTTATTTATTTATTTATTTTTTGTCGAAAATGAAATCAAATATTATTTTTTTAACTGGCAGCTATTACAAAAATAAATTAATTAAATAATAAAAAAATGATATGCATTTTTTTCTTGACTAACAAACTTTCGAAAAAATGTAGGAATATTTTAGTGAATAATTTATCTTATTTATGTCAAGTCTTCATGAATATGTAATTTCTTGTCATTTCATTTTAAAGCCAAGTCATTTTTCATTTATGTAAATATGCAAATGATATACTTAACTACAAAAAATTATTTTATATAAATGCAATGTATTCATAGCTTTATTTTATACATTGTAGAATAATTATTTTAATGAGTATTTTAAAATTGATAAATTTGTTAAATTGGTTGACTGTATATTAAAAATTTTAAATTAAACACGAAATATCAATTCATTATTGAATAATTATTTAATTTGTAATTAAGTTATAAAAAATTCATAAAAGAACTCAATGCATATGATATTTTTTTCTTATTAAAATCTTCAATACCTGTGTATATATAGGCATTTTAAATGTGATAAAAATAAATAAAAATCAAAGCAAACCAATTCAAATAAATGGCCTTTTTAGTAGATAAAGAATTATTCAGAACATGCATTCATTTTATGTAATATTTAATAAACTACAATTACAAAATCATTAGAACGTAGATTTTTACGATTATAATTTAGATGTTACATTTTTAAAATGTCGAAAGTTTTGTTAGAAACTATATATTTTTGAGAAATATATTGTTTAGAATCATAATATTTCAAAGAGTCGCCGTAAATTAAGTCATTAATATTTATATAAACACATTTTTAAATACGTTTTATTTTTGGAAATAAAATCTATATTTTAAGTCACAATAATAAATAAATAAATAATATTAAAAAAAAATAATATAAATCAAGAAAAATAATATAGTTAAAATAATTAAAAATATTTTTTACTATTATATAATACGAAATGTGTATTACTTAAAATATATATTACTTTTATTATTTACATATTTTTTTTATGAAAATAATGAAAATGTTCAATAATTGAGTCATTTCTTTATATACACACACACATACATGCATATATATATATATATATATATATATATATAATATATGATATATATATATATATATACATATATATATATATATATATATATATATATATATATATATATACACACACACACACACATATATATATATATATAATATAAAAAACTGAACTTATAAGAATTAAGAAAAAAAAAAAAAAAAAAACTAAAGTTATTGTATTGTACATAAATTGAAGTTTTTATACGTTTGTTAGCATTAAAGTAACAAAAAAAATCAAATATGATGACTTGTGTGATATAACTATTATGGATATATTATTCATTAATAACAAACTATATCAAACATAGGAGCTGGCAAAAATTGGAACCATATTGGAAATGTGGTATTTAGCTCGTTATCAAGGGCATGCTAAATAGACACATTAATTGCGATTAATTTCTGATTAGAAATCGGGATAAACCTAAAAATAATTTCTATATTATCCGATTAATCGCAATGGAAAACATAGTTCAAAGAAAAATATTAGAAAAATAATAAGACAACAATTGAATTATCAAAAGATTATTGCAATGAAAACATTTAAATAAAAATATTGGAAAAATAATAAGACAATAATTGAATTATCAAAAAGATAAACTTACAAATACCAATCGCTACCATGTGAGATACTTTCAAATTTGCAATCTCACTTTGCCAGCAGTTATATATGACAATTAACAACGAAAGTTATATTAGAAACCAAAAATATATAATTAATAATATATAATTAAAATAACGATTATTAAAAATAATTAATTACAAAACATTAGTAAACAAAAATGTTATGAACTTAATAAAAATAGTTATTATAATTATTATAATTATTTTATACTAATAACAAGTTTCAATTAATATCGATGAATATTCACTTTATATAAAATAAATACGAATATACTACTCAGAGCGACATCTGTTGTAATTAATAACAGAAAAAAATAGTAGTGGATCCATCTGTATTTTCTAATTAGGATTAATTAATGCAAAATATTGATTAATGCCGTCAGAGCTAAATTTTACAAATTACAATTTGTTTAAAGCAAAAATAGGGGAATTATAATTTATTTTATCATTTTATAGTATACCAGCAAAGGATAGCTTAATTTGATAACTAACATGTTAATTTAAAATATTATAAAAGTAATATAAAATAATATTAAATTATCAACCATTGATCAGCCTAAAACTACATTTCATATGAAAGCCAGAGGAATAAGCAAGGAATGCTATAACACCACATTACCATAAATAATAAATTAACACTTTATTCTTGTTACACTGCACCATTTCCTTCCACCCCCTTTAAAAAAAATGTTTAAATATATTAACATATACGCATATATTTTCCAACAGCTCCTCCCTACCCCCTTAATCTAACTTCTACCCTCCCATCATACCTATTGATTAATGTTTTTTTTTTTTTTACATTTTCTATTTTTTTTATTTTTTGTGTAATTTTTATTTTATATATTTTTTATTTATATATTTTTATGCGCAAAATGCTAAAAATAACTGACAATAAACATCCTTCTTCAAATTATAAGTAATAGAAGTATTAATTGTATAATAAGAAGTAAATGAATTTCTTAGGATAACCGTGATTTATCGCATGAAATATTAATTGTTTAATGTTTTGGTTTATAAGATGAAGGGTATATGAACGTTTGATTCTGAAAAAGTGATTGAGGATTATGTTTCGAAAAACAGAAATATGGAGGCAAGGTTTAAAATGAGTAAAGGTATTAACTTTAAATTTAAAAATTTTACGTTTTTCATATAGATCAGTAATTATTTTGTTCTCCACTAATGTAATGTTTAAATCGAAAAAGTTAATACTATTGTTTGATAAAAGGTTTTCGTAAGTTCCAGATTAGTGGGATAAATTATACGAAATGAAGTATTTATATACATATATATGTATATATATTAAAAAAAATAAACACAGTTTGTTTGGAATATATTTTTATTTAAAAAATAGTAGAATATTGAAAATATGACATAGGATATTTAAACTTGTTTATTGTGTTTTATTGTTCAAAATGAAGAACTATATATTTTACGGCAAATGATGAAAATAATAGATTTTACAAAAATAATTTCGTAAACTCCCGAAGTACCTAAAATCAAATTTATATTTTACAACAAAAAATGCTGGAACTTTGATAGCTAACGCATTTTCTTTAAAATTAAAAACCTGGTATCATAAAAACCGCTGTGTGTAACTCCTCAAATTTGAGTTAGGAAATGTACGTATAACTACGTTGTGCACTGCGCAGAAATAATTCGATTTATCTTCACTTGTTTTCAAAATTCGATTTTACAGCATCAGTGTTTGAAAAATTACTACAAAAAGTGCATGAAAAATCACAAGATTTTTACAGTGTATCATTTTAGATGCTCATACTTCTAGTCCAAAAGGCTCATAAACCTAAGTTATCGAGCACAAGGAAAAAAAACCTTTATTTTTTGAAAGAGTAGTAACTGGGGAATGTAATGATCCATGTCTGCCGGAAGGGAAGTGGTGCATAAGCCAAAACGTAATACCACAAGTGGTTTACTAGCTTCAAAAACAAAGTGTGGAGGTATAGAGAATAGACTATCCGTGTCAAATAATGTCTTACAATTTATTTCAAGGAGATTAAGGAGTCATAGAACATAAACTGGTTCTTTTTTTATATATATAGTTTTTAATTGTTGGTCTAAAAAAAAGTGTTAATAGATTATAGTGGTCAAGGTTTTTAAATAATATATTTTAAATTCCATGTGTATGTAGATTTTTGTCTTATTCTTAAATGTGCTTTTTTATCCTTTCCTACATTTTTCTATAACTCTATTTTAGGTAAACAGTGCCAAAACTTTCCAAAACGATTTAACTAACTTGATTCTATATATATATAAAACAACATTGTGTGCCTAAATGATTTTTTGTTTTTGGAAATAATAAAATATATGCTCTTAATTTTTTAAGTATTTCATTTCTGTTAATTTTTAAACAAAGTACATCATCTTAAATAATTCCTAAAAATTGTTTTGTTTTACTTGTCGAGATGTTCCATCTGCCCTTAAAAAGAAAAAAAAAAGTTTTAGATATGTGTTCAAGCTGAACCAAAATTAATTAAATTAATTGGAAACATTAAGTTTTGTCTCGATGAATTTCCTTAAACAGATTTAATTCATCTAGTTCTTTTTGTGATTTTATCTTCCTTTGAACCTAAATGCTACTAAAATAAGCGAGAAAACATTTAATTTCAAAAGGCAATAAATTGCAAATAGAGGTACATTTATTTCTTTTCGTTTTTTTCTTTTTTCTTATTCTTTCATGAGTCATTCTGATTATTTTAAGAATGTTCTTTCGGGATTTTAGAAAAACACGAGGTCATTAAATGATAAATTGATATATAAAATTAATTATTTTATTTATTGTAAGAAATGTATGCCGTTATCAGTTTTGAAAACAAATTAGAATAAAAAGAAAAAAAATAAACCAATAAATTAAAAACTTCTCCTTATGATAAAATACGTATAAATATAGGTTACTCCTTGTTTCATTAAATAATCCACAGATAAAATTTTCTGTTTTCGAGAATACATTAGAATTAAATATATATATATTTTTTAAATGCGGCTATAAATTTTAGCAAAGAATTCCTAAAGAAAGAAGTTTCCGGGGATCTTATTATTAATTTAAATTAGGTTCAACACAAAAATTTAAATACCATATATATTGGTTTCATGAACAATGGTGCCTTTAATGGAAATATTAAAATAAGAAACATCTTTTATTAGACGCAATAATTCAAAAGTTTAAATTATCTAAAATGCATACTAATTGGATTAATTTCAAGTAAACAGTTTGTTATAGAATAAAAAAAATACAAAAAAATTTATCTCATTTACAATTTAAAATAATCGTGGAAATAAAATTTAATTATCATCAATGTGAGTTTGTTCAAGCATATATTATATGAGAAAAATTGAAATAATTATTTTTACGAGATGCAAAAGTTTAGAAGTTAAGAATGGTCTAGAAACCATACTAATAAAATTAATTCAGTATAAATAGCTTCTTATATCACAAAACATTATTGAAATGAAAAAAAGTTTAAATTTTAATTTTGTGTAAATAATGTAACAAAAGCATAAACTTAGAAAATTTTGAGTTAACAGAAGTTACAATGTTACCTAAAACTCTACATTTTCATATCTCTCTACATATATATTTTTTTATGAAAGAAGAAATAAATTTACATAAAATATTAGCTTACGCAAGCGATATTATTTTATTCTAAATCAAAATTATGACAATGCTTAAAACGCTGAATTTTATGAGAGAATTTTTTCAAAAGAAAAACGGGCATTTCTAAGTTTCATCTTTTAAATATTTTTTTTTTAATATTTCCTTTCTCTGGAGAAAAAAATTTGCTTTTGGGAAGTACAGAGACATAGTAAAAAATATTCACAACGAGAACTAATGTAAAGTAAAAGTGAAAAGTGTGAAAAGTGATTTTTGCTATTATTAAAAAATAAATTATATTTACGAAAAAAACAGTAATTTTCTTATGAGAAAAATATGTTTTTGAGAGTGATTTAAATAGAAAAAATGTACTTTAAATGAACATGTTTTACGTTTAAAATGTCATTTAACGATTACATTCACGAATATATTATATGAGAAAAAGAAAATATGACCTGTGCCGGTACTTTTAATAATTAAAATTGTGTATGTTTAAATCGATACTTGAAAAAATGGAATACAGTAACATTTTCGAACTGCTACATTGCATGAAAGAAAAAAAAAACAATAGGTATACAGGTGAGTCAGTACTATAACATTTATAGATTGAAATAGATTGAAGGAAATACTAAGGATACTGTGCACTAAAAAATACTGAAATTACCAAGAAATAATGAAGGGAAATTTAGGTAAGTTTTTAAAAAAACCTCGAATATTATCTTCGCAATTAGCTTACAATCCTTGATGTTTTTACGGGTTTGGGTGCAGGAAAACACAATCGTAAACCTACGAGTCAAGATCGTAAATAAGGTTTTCAGGCATTTTCCGCCAAGAGAGGACTTTGCAGACCAATTTCTTTTTAATATGCGAATCGATTTATAACTAAATGTGCAATTTCAGCCATGACTTCAATGAGACGACAGTCTTTTCTGCCATCTTCAATTTTAATGAGCAAAAAGCAGCGTTTTCAAATCTAACAGGATATCTACAATATATCTACATCTATCATTTTAATTACCAAAATCAACAATTTAAATTTCGTGGAAATAATTTATCTTTTTTAGCAATGAACATACATACAGAAGCGATCTGTACAATGCTAACAAACATTTTCGAAATGAACCAATTCGTTAAATAAAACGAAAATAATACCGAAAGCAATTCGATTTATTAAAAAAATATCAGTCTTACGTAGTATATCATGATACTGCTTAATAAAATACAATGTAAATTTAAATTCTAAATATCCGATTTCTGTTTCCTTATTGAAAAATGAATATGTTTTCAAAAATAATTTTAATCGAAGCAAGTAATATAAATTTATATATAAGCAAATACATTACTCATTCCTTTTAATATTTTTTTCTTTTCTTTTTTTTTTTTTTTTTTTTTTTTTTTTTAACTGATTTAAGTGATATTGTTTTCATGTGAATAAAAATAAAAATAATGACTGAAAACAGCAAATTTCACGAAAAACTCATACAAAGTGGAAAAAGAATTTCCAAATTTCATTTTATTTTTAATATTTCCTTTATGATTTGTTTAGCTTCTACAAAGAAAATTGCCCCCCCCCCCCTACACCCGAATGTGCAGAATGTTATAAAAGAAACTGTAAGGAAAAATAAAAATTAAAGAAGAAAAGTATATTCTTACGAATATTTAATATTCGGTAGAATTTATTTTAAAGGAAAAACAAAGAAGGATTTTCTTTCTGAGAGTAAATTAAACACGTCTCATGCAGATTAATGGAATATCTTATTTTACTTTTTTTTCGTGTAACTATGATTTATTCCTTTATCATATTTCATAAAAAAAAAAATTATTTTTAGGGAGGTATCTTTTATACAAATTACAAATTCTGAAAAATCGCAATGAGTAAAAACTAGTCTTCTTCTCCAATTGGGTAATGTGGTGCCTTCGTCTAAATTACTAAGGAAAAAAATCTCAGTCGGCTTGTTCTATAGGCGGAGGTAGATTTTGAAGATATGTGCTTATTTCTACAATAAAAAAATAAAATATAATTTGAGAGTTTAACAATTTTATTTAGCAACTTTTGAAGAAATTTTAATTTCATTTTTACGTAAACAAAGTGAAATTGAACTCAAAATGCCCATTTTGGCAGTATATTTTTAAAAGACGTTCTGCCTTTATTAATAAACTGACCAATACGGCACATTACACAATTCCTGAATAAGAGAACCTATCAGTTGGATGAGTTTTAGAGCAAAAATGGATTTAAAAATGAGTTAGAAAATAAGCAGTTTTTTATTTGAATTCTTCTTTATTTTTTCAATCACGATCGCTTTAGGAAATTCATCTCAAAATGGCTATTTTCAAAGAATATTATGAAATATGCTACTTTTTTGAAATATATACCAAATAAGAGAACTTTTCTTTTGGAACCATTTAAAATAAAAGATTAATTTACAAATGAGTCATTATATATAATCAGTTTTGATTTGAGTTTTTTTCTTTAATTCCTATTTTTGTTTAATTCATTTAAACTATAAGAATTGGTCCTATAAAAAACCTGTCAACGTAAAAGTGCTTGATATTAATAAGAAAATGTAAAATGAATTTAATCGGATTTGGTATCTAAAGAATTGACTAAGTTATGGATATTTTTATTTTTCCACCCCGTTTTTTGTTTTCGTTTTTATCTATTATTTTTTGCAGTAAGAATTAGTCCTATCAGAAACTTTTCAGTACAAACTTTTTAGATAATATTAAGGACATTTATTAAAAAATATTTGGATTCGATATCTTGAGAATTGGTGAAGCTATGAATTTTTTTCTCCCGAAAAGTTCATTTTATTCGCCCCTTCAGCCAATTTTAAGTTTGATCAAATATCTGTCATGCATAAACTTTTTTTCATATTTTAGAAGTATTATAAACTTAAAACTGATTGAATATATATTTTTGTTAAGAAATTATGGGTTTTTTATTCTATTTTCACAAAACCATACACTGTAAAAAAAAAAAAAAAATAAGAGGTTATTATTACAAACTTTTTTTGCAAGTGAAACAAACATTTTTTTTGTAAACTGAACAAAAGAGTTTTTTGTATAAGTAACTTAAAACTTTTTAGTATGTGCCACCAAGCAAATTTTAGTAACAGCTCCAAAATTATTTAAAAAATCAGTACGTGTGCCCGAAGGGCAGGAGCTTCCTTCGAGCTGCATCCAGTGGGTAAAAGGACAGACATCTGAAGCGGAAGATTTTCGCCTAAGCTGCAATAGATGCCAGCCCCAAATATTGCTACCTGCTCCAACAGGATTTCCTTAATCCCTTTATTTAATGCGTATTTACACTGCATACATTCGGTGCGTATTTGGTGGTGTCCAGCATCGAACCCTGAACATTTCAGCCTGGGGTTCGGTGCTATGACCACTAGGCTATCAAGGGCACACCAAGCGAATTTTAGGAATAGCTATTAAAAATATGAAGCTATTAAATATATTCGTTGCTAGATTTTTTCTAGTAATTCTTACAGATTATCTGGTAACCGAGTAAGATTACTAAAATATTTTTAGTAATTGCATGGATCATTAAAACTTTTTTAGTAGATCGACTTTTTTTTACATTGTACCCTATTTATATACCCTTGGTTCGACTTGGCCCATTAACAAACTTGGCCGGGATTTTATGTCTATTAATATTATTCAAAATTTTGAAGGAGATCTGAGCATAATTATGGAAGTTTATGTGTCTAGAAGAAAGCGATACACACACATACGAGGGTGGTTCAATAAGTACCCGTGTTTGAAGACACAGGACGTTTCTCAGGGAAGTTGCTGTTATCATCGTGTGCTGCCTTCTATAAAACGACATCTATAAAAATTTCAGACTGATTGATAGGTTAGTTTGGATTTGGCAGCCATTCGAGTAAGTCGAGTTTCGTGATTTTCGCTAAGATGGATATCGTTGGGTAATCGGCTTTTTGTTTTTGGATGGGAAAAAATGCGAGGAGATAAAAGCAAAGTTGGATGCTGTTTATGGGGACACGTCGCCATCTATGACCACAGTTAGATATTGGTTCAACGAATTTAAACGTGGGCGAACTTCCGTTTTCGATGATGAGCGACCAGATGTGGTTACCGAGGAAATCATTGAAAAAGTCCATTACATGATTCTCGCTGATCGACGAACGAAGATGCACGAAGTAGCAGAGGCCGTAGGCGTGTCAACCGGAACGGCAATTCATATTTTGCATGACAAGTTCGGGATGAAAAAGTTTTCGGCCCGATGGGTGCCGCGTTCACGATAACGCACCAGCACATTCATCTGAAGTTGTCGCCGCCAAACTGCATGAATTGCTTTATGAATTGCTGCTGCACCCCCTTATTCACCCGATCTGGCACCCTGCGACTTTTTCTTGTTCCCTAACATGCAGAAATGGCTCGCGGGAAAAAAAAGTAGCTCAAACGTCTATTACTGTTACTCATATGTCTATTATCGACCGACAACAGCACCAATATTCCAAATGATTAAAAATAAGTTATAGAAAACAAGTGTGTGAATGAAAATATTGGATTATAGATTATGAAAATACTGTTATATTTTGAACTTAAAACATATAATGAAATTTTTATTGGCATTATCTACAGGAAAAATAAAAATAACTTATCGTGTTACTTTGCAAAAAGCGCTCAGTTTTATACGAAATTTATTTAGGTGTAAGTTGAATAACCCCAATGATGAAAGAACTGTCTATGTAGGAAATGTGATTTTAAGAGAGAGTCAAATAGAAAACTGCAGTTTCAGAGAACAGAATGTCCGTTTTAAGTAATATTTTACACATAAAAACCTTTTTTTTTTTTTTTTTTTTTTTTTTTTTTTTTTAAAGACGTAATGTTTTACATTTATGGATACATGAAACATATATTTTTTTAAGTTTTACTTATTGATCTAATACAGAGATGTAATAAATAGCTTATGGTGTTGAAAGGTTTTTAAATAATATATTTTAATCTTATTGTGTATATATATATATATATTACCTTGAAAGTCTGAAATTGGAGAATGTCGATTTTCATTGGTGAATGTCAATAAACCACCAAATACGTCGGTGAAAGATCGAATATTTCATTACATTCATGTACATTTAGACCCTCATCCGTGTATTTCGACAATCTTGAAACTCTTTCTCCCTTTGATTCTAAAATTTGAATCACATAATTTAGTAAGTTTTTTATTACTATTTTTTTCTCATTTAGAACATACTGTATAATTTAGTAAGTTTTAACTTTTATTATTTTCCGTTTTCATTTTGAATGCACTGTGAGTTTTAAGTTCTTAGTCATACCTTTCAGAGAGAGAGGCGAAAAAATTATCGCGACTGAATTACGGAGAAAAAAAAATATGGGACATGTTCACCATTAGTGCATGGCGAATATCAACATTTACTGGTGTATGTCAGAAATAAGGGCATTTAGCAAATATTTCGGACATATACCAAGCGGCCCGAACCCCCTATCAAAATTATAACAAAATATAATGCAGTAAAATTTACGAGAGAACTGATGCAAATGTGGAAATGTGGCCATTATATGTTTTATTTTTTAATAATTTTTTCAAATATCCTGTCTTTAGAAAAAAAAAAGTTTTTGGGAAGTACGGTGATATAGTAAAAGAATTATCCAAAATAAAATTAAGTTTTTTTAAGTTTTTAACGTAAAATAGATGTTATTTAGGGAAGAAGAAAGAAAACTATTTCTTATGTGAAAAAGTTTCGTTTTGAAAAGGATTTAAACCCCCAAAAATGGTATATTTAAAGAGTTTTTGTTTGTGTTTAAATTATCATATTAAAATTTCTTTAAGTCCCCACACTAGGCACAGAAAAAGACCGGATTGTAATGTAAATTCTATGGGGGCGTTCTTTTAAAATATCTCGCTCAAATTTTAATATTTTTTTCCTTGATTTTTTTTTTTTTTTGCATAGTATAGGACGATCTACAACCAGACTAGTTTCACAGTATTTCCTGCTGTCCTTTTTACTACTTTTCCTATTTTGTTAATATATATATTTTATATTACGATAGTTTCAATTTCCTCTCTTAAAACGAAAGAGTGGATTTGGCTGCTCAAGAAAGAGTTCTAATTTATTGGATCGTGAATGAGTTGATTTTTAACCGATTCAGTCATCTTGGTTTGATTTTTTCTCTTTCTAATCCACTCATACAGCTTTAAAACTAAACAACTCAACTCAATAATGAAACAGCTCTTTTTCCGCGCTGATTTTCGCCGCTGACTCGTCACGTGACCTTGCAAGATAAGATGGAGACTTCCGGCGTTCGCTAAACAATTTGCTGAAAATGCCTTTTTTATGAAGTAAGTAAGTTTTATATAAGTATTTTATTTTAATTATGCTTTCTTTTAATAACTTTCCCTTCTCTTTTTAACAGACTAAAATTCATAACAGTATCATACCTTGAAATTAAAATGTCGTGTCACACGGTAATATTGAGGATGCGTTTAATGCATTTCTATATTAATAATTGGTGTTACAGTGCTGCTACAAAACTTTCGTGCTTTAATAAAATAAATTAGTATATTTAATCAGAGTAAAAATTGTTAATGCAATGTAAATATCTCGTTATTTAATTGCCTTGTATTAAAGTTTTGTAATTATTATATCTTTATTCATAGAAATTTATCAAAACATTGTATTTACGTCTTGTTTGCAGTGTCTTAGTAAAAACGTGCTCCGGATTACATTATACACATTTCTGAGATTTTTTTTTTTTCATTCTTAATGTTGAACTTGTGTTACTGTTTTGTTTGGCAATGTTTCATACTGTTATTGGGCAAAATTATTGCATGCATGGTCTGTATTATAATAATCTGCTTAATATTTATAAGTTGTTACATAATGCATGCAGAAATAATAGTTTTCTTGTTCCTGCTTCCCAGGTAGCTTTAAATCTAAATGAGAATTTATAAATAAAACGAAAACAGTGGACAAAAGTTTGTCTTTCTATACTGGTAAATGCATGTATTATTTCCTAAATATTATGCAACGATACCAAAAAGCAAATCCTCTTTCTCTTTAGAAAATACCTTGTAATATCATGCCTTTCCCTTAACATTTTTTATGCATAGCCCAGTGGTAGAATTGATTTTAAAAAAAGTTACTGGTCCCAAAGACCAGTACGCATGAGAGTTTACTGGTCAGAAATAGTCATCAGTAACCCGCTACATAAAATTCTATAAAATACTTTTAACCGTCCCCCCCCCCCTCTTCACACACACACACTCCTACTAGAATGTAAAATAAACCAAACTTCCTTTGCAGTTATACAAAATTTTTGGCATAATAAAATGGAAAATTACTATTTTATAAAAAAGTATGTAGTATGTAAACTAAAACTATAAAATTGTGTATTTTATTTCCGATCATTTATTTAACAGATAGTAAGGATTAATGCAATATTTTCTTATAATTATTTTTTCAAGTATTATTTTATGGTTTGTGTTTGGTACGGTTTTCTCAGGCAGGAAAATTTATTTACTTGTCAGAGATGAAGTGGGTGTGCAGTGGTGTAGCTAGGATGGGTGACATCCCGGGACAGATGTAAAAGGTGTCAAGCCCCCCCCCCTCCTCCTCCTTTCCAATCTGTCATATTTTTTCAATCTCAATTCTACATTCTTATAAAAAATAACCTTACCGTTCCTTATTTACCTTTTGTCCTTCTGCATAAAAAAAACCGCAGAAGTGAATCATCACTCGACCCATAGTCTGCACAAGTCAATGCCGTGCCTATACGTAGAAGAAAATTCTTTCTTTTAAAGTTTGCTTTTGTTACCCACTCGTTGAATAGGTTGGTTTTTGTTCCCTGGTGCGTATCTTATTTAGACACACCGTTCTGTATAAAACTTCACTTTAGCAAAGAAAAGAAAACTAGCTGTATTGCATCATGAGCTAAAAATCTCATTTTATTTCCTAATTAGTCTCCAAAATTTTATAAAATTGTATTTTTTATTTGCAAATAAAGATTTGGTGTCACCCTTTAGAGGATGACACCCGGGTAATTTCCCTAATCAAGAAGAATTTCTTTTACAGCTTGACTAAAATCTTAAAGATCAAGTTGTATGCAGTTCTGTGGCTCCATATTCAAAATCATCATGTATGTTATGACAGATTGTTTTAAAAAATAGGCATTTTTCTAAAATTAAAATATTTTATACTAAATAATTGATTATTAAAAACCTATTTTATCTTTGAAAAATTCCCAAGTTTTAAAAATTTTCTTTAAAGCATTAGATATGTTCACCAACACTACTAATTTCCATCCTATGAATATAAGCATGACCTGGACCCACTATATTTAATGCTTATTACTGAAATAAAGTGTTAAAAGTAGAAAACATTCATATCCAATAATTTCAAACCCTTAAATTATGTAGAAAAAATAAAAAATGTCATTAGATTTCTTTAAAAAAACCAATTGGTTTTTTTGAGAAAAAAAACCATTTGGTTTAAACCATGGTTTAAACCATGGTTAAAACCAATTGGTTTAAACCGTGCCAACCCTGCGTACCAACCAAAGAAATTTGCGATTCTTATGTGATGAAATTTTACATTTTCTCACAGTAAATTGACGATTTTTTCCTACGACATAAGCACAAAAATTTCAATTTTTTTCCAGTTGTAAATTGATGAAACTCGCGGGCCACAGGTTGTGCATCCTTATTTTAGTTTATTACTTATTTTAATATTTTATTATATTGTAAGCCTTTACAATAGTTTAGATTTCCTTGTTAGTTACATTCAAATTACTGTTTAAAAAATGTAAAGAAAATAATGACCAGAAATCCGCAAAATTCTAAAATCTGCAAAACCTCTGGTCCCAAGCTGTGCGGATTTGAGGAAGTCTACTGTAACAGCAGTATTACTAGCAAAGTGCCAAATTTTGACCTACTTGTGATATCCTTAAATTTGGCAGCAAAAATAATTTGCCATATATAAAAACAATTTAGTGAAATTTTCTATCTTTTAATGCATTTTTTAAAAATGTACAGTATTGTGCATGTTATATTAATAAAACATGCCTTATTTTTTTTTTCATTTATATTTAATAATAATAATCTGGTTTATGTAAGTCTGTAATGTTTCAAACGATTTTTAACCGGCTTCCTGGTATGTTAGAATCATAAAAGTTGTACATAATGTTTTTGATGACAATATAGCATTAATACAGTTGCAATTATTAAATTTAATTCATTTTCATTCAGTTAACTCAATATTAGGTGTCACCCCCACAATTCATTGTGGTGTGTCATCGCTTTATTCTTGTGGCCTATAATCTGATAAAATATATGATTTAGAGGACCCTTGGGGGGAGGAGATTAACCCTTTAAATTTACTTACCCAGTCAAAATATCAAATTCAGTTGGTAAAGATATATCAGCAATTTTTACATTTGTATATATAACATATAAAGCTAGGATTATTTTCAAGATGTAATAATATGCCTTGATTTTATTCACGAGAATAAATTTTGTTTTATTAGCAATGCCAAAAACAAGCTTCTTTGAAGGTTTAAAGGGGGGGGGGGTGAAATCTCTAGCAACCAGGCTGTAGTTTCAATTTATCCACAAAAGATCGCCATGACTAGAACTCACAACCAACTACATCCTGTCGATACTCTACTGAAAGCAAATAGTAGCTGAACAAAATCCATCAGATGTACAGAACTTACGACTAAAATGAACAAAGGAACGAAAAACTGACCAACTGAAAAATTAACCAACCATCAATTTGATCTTCTGCTTATAGGCTGGATCAAGTCTTCCGGAGAGGTCTAATCAGTCAGGATGTCGGACTCAGTCAGGGGTGCCCAAAGAGGGGTTTGATGACGCAAGATGCGTCCTATAACTTAGTTTGGGGGGGGGGGGTTAATTTCAGAAAAAGTACATTTTGGGGGGGGAGGGGATTTTAAATTCTTAATATTTCTTGTTTTTACTGTTAAAAAAATATCTTTATTTTTAATATCATTTTTAATTTTTTTCAACATTTAATTTCCAGAAAAGTCCCTGTATTTTCTTTCTTTAAATTCTAGATAAGGGTAATAAGAACTCATTCTGCTATACTCAACTCGCTATCTTTGTAAATCTTGATTCTTAAATTTCACTTTTAAATTTTTTCAACATTGAATTTCCAGAAATGTTTCTGTATTTTTTTTCTTTAAATTCTAGATAAGGGCAATAAGAACTCATTTCATTATGCTTAACTCACTATCTTTTGATGGTGCAGTAGGTTATAAGTAAAATATATTTTACAATTGATATTCTGTTTAGGGGGGGGGGTCAATGTTAAAGTATGAAGATTTTTTTTTTGGGGGGGGGTGGTCACCACTGGAGTCAGTAAACCTCTTAGTGAGATCATCAGCTTGTTCATTTAAGGGGATCCCCCGGTGTCCCAGAACACAGCACAAATGAATTTTAGGGGAGAGATCCGCAATGCCCCGATCTTATGCAACCAAATTTAAAAAAAATTCTTCCGATTGTGGAGATTACTGCACCTTTTAGTTCACTAAACTGGAAGGTTCATTGTGGGGTTAGATCTAGCTGTGCTGAACTTAGCCTTCGAGTTTTGGACCAGAGTGAGGAAAGAGTTAAAGTTTATCTCCATCAATGAGTGCAGCTTGTTGTTATATCACGGCAGATCAACGGCCAATTATAAAGGGGACGACAAGGAGGAGAGGGGTGGGATTAATAGTGACAGAAATGTCAGTCCGGAAGTGACCGTTGTCAAATAAATCTTCATCCACACGCAGCGTGGATCTTTATAACTAATATTTTAATTACTAAAAATAAACATTTGAAAGTAGTCTGATAAATAAAATATTCTTCTCCATAGCTATCCAAAAAATAAATTTCAAATACTTCTTGAGATTTTGTTTCTTGAATGACAATTTGAAGTCAACATTTTTGGTGATAGATTCAGCAGATAACTAACAGGGGGGGGGGGGAATCACTTATTAAAATGCTCTACGTAGCATCCAAACTTTGAAAACTCTCTTATTCGACTTCATATTTTGATTTTAATGCTTAAGATAACCTCCCCAATTAAGATTGGGGATTTCTTTTACAGCTTGAAATCTTATGGATTGTGTTATGTTATTGCGTTAAATAATCTGCAGTTTTCAAAAAATTAAGATATTTTCTATTAAATATTGAATATTTTTAATCTATTTTATATTAGATCGATTCACATGTTTGAAGCTTTTTCTAAAGAGAAATAAATATATTCACCAATGCAGACTGATTTTAATCCTATACCCAAAAAGTGATCTAAACCTGCTACATCCAATGCTTATTGCTGATATAAAGTGTTAAAAATAGAAGTTATTTATATTCAATAATCTGACATACATAAATTATTAAGAAAAAGAGAAAATGTCATTAGATTTCTTCTGAATTTTTTTTTTAGAAAAATACCAGTTGGTTTAAACTAAACCGTTGCTTAAACCAAAAGGAGTAAAACAGTTGTTTAAACCATAGTTAAAACCAATTGGTTTAAACCGTGCCAACCCTGGTCTAATTGTTGTAGGTTCTATCTTGTATTATATAAATATGCAAATATATAGAAAAACAACTAAAAATCCACAAAAACCTGTATTGGTTGGGTATTTGCCAGCGCTGATACATTTTGAAAGTAGCAACAAAGGTGAATTTTCAACAATATTTTATAATGTTGCTTTAAGAACTTTCATTTTAAATTTGTTTTTAAAATGGTGATTTATTGTATCAGATGTAACACCATGATTTAAACAAGCAGATAAGTGTAATCGCACAGGATTTATTTATTCTATTTCCATTTTATTCATGATTGGCTGAATTTTCAGTAGTGTAATATTTATAAAGCTAAAATTTTTAGTGTATGGTTCATTTTATGTTTAGACTATGGATGGGAAATTTTATAAAACATTTAATCTGAAAGCTGCAAAATATTTTAATATGTTCATCATCATTCCTTAACATTATATTTATTGCTATTTAACTTAATTTCAATATTTTCTTTTAACACAGGAAGATGGTGATTTCATGGAGGAGTAAAATTCTACTGTGAGTGAGGAGTCAAATTCAACAATCTTATTTAATCTCAAGGATTTTCAAGAAAGTGTCTATTTTGCCTAAGATTTTAAAAGTTGGACAAACCAGTGGACAGATTACAATATGCTCTTTATGTATTTAATGTTTAATGCAAATGGACTGTTTATTTATAAAGGTCCTGTTAAAGATGTTATTGAAACTTGTTTATCTGATGTTGGAAAGAATTGTTATCAATTAATGTTAGGTTTATTTTGTCCTTGCTAAATAAAATGTTTTTGTTGTTAAATAAAATTAGTTTTTTTTCTTTCTTGCAACATTCTAAATTGCACATTTGGCTCTACTTTTGACATAAACTGCTGCAGTCTTATACTTTTATATTTATTTAAAAGTTAGTTGATTTAAGAAACATTGAATAAAATCAAAAATTAAATCAAAAATTCTTTATGAAGAAGAAGTAAGTTATTCTTGAATATAAATTCAAGTTTTAACAAATGTTTTAAATGATATAAAGAATAATTGCACATGGTCAATAAATCCATTTCTCAGTTTTTTCTGCATTTAACTTCATACAATAAAATAATTGTCCATAATCAAAATTTTAGCTATTCAAGTTTTTTAATGACATTCCTCCACATTTCCCAATTGCAATGTGCTTATATAAATGCTATGGGTAACAATTATTTTATCTAAGATTTCAAAGCCATTTCAGATTTCAAACTAAACAATTAAAATATATTTTTTTTTAATTTAGTCAGTTTAAGAAATATGATTTTGATTGAGATTTAAATCGAGGAATAATTACAACAAGGTATCATGGGTTGATGTTTATCCATTTAAAATATTTTCAATTTCAATTATTTAAACACTGCACTGGCCATGTGTGGGGGGGGAATACTTTTTTAAATTTAGGTTTTATGTTTTTTAATACTTTCTATTTCAAAACTGGGTCTGAAACTCCTATTAATATTAAAAATAAAAATAATTAACCAAAATTGCAAAAGTAAAAACTAACCCACTTACAGATCATCCTCAAATATTCTATGCCCCCCTCCCAAAAAAACAGGTAAACATTTTAAAATCCAAACAAGATATTTGAAAATAAATTCTGCATAGGATTATCTAAACTCTTAAGGGGAACAATCAGCTTCTGACATTGTGGTGCTGAAGTTGAGTCGTTGGGCTGATATCAAGTTTATTTTTTCAATATTTTTTTAGTAAGATGCCTAAGATTGGTTTATTTGATTGAAATCGTAAATTTTTAATAAAAAAATAATTGTTATTTACAATTAAATCAGAAGCTAATGAAAAAATTAAAATTGTATATAAGCATATCTGAAGCTATAAGTATCATTGGAAAATATGTAAACTTGAAATTGCCCAAGAAAAGAAAGGAAAAATCCCATAAGCACCACAACATCAGAAGCTGATATTCTGTTTAATGTTGTTCGGGTGCTGTTGTACAGTTATGCAAATTTAGGCAGTTTGCATGAATAAGTGTTTTCAAATTTGCAATTTTGAGATCACCAGTATTTTTAATTTAATGAATATATGTACTTTTAAATTTAACAAAAGAAAATTCTGATGTTAAAAATTTCTGATTTGACAGAATAATAAAAAATTCATGTAAGCTCTATTTAATTTTGTATAACGATTCAATTGCCTTTTCCCCTAAATTGACATAGGAAACAGTTTCATTCAATTAGAAAGAAAAAAAATGTTTTTATGATTCATTAGAGAACTTTCAGTCATGTAAATTAGAATGTTTTAAGTCTTGTTAATTAAAGACTTGGAAGAAATATTGGAGAATCCATGTTACAGTTTTCCATTCTCTCTCTCTCTCTCTCTCTCTATATATATATATATATTTATATATATACCCTTGTAATGTCAATAAACAGAAATTTAAACCCGAAATGAGAATTTAATTGCAACACTTGAAAATGCGGCAATAATTCCATGTTATATTGAATTTCATTGATAAAAATTAATCGAGGATTACTGAATTTAGTTTTAAATGATGTGATTTTATTTAGACGATTTAGAAATTGCTTGAAGATTTTTGTAATTTTAAGCATTTTTGCTTTTCTTAAGAGTGAATTTATTCAATTCTACAAATTCAAGGAGTTTTGGATTAACTCTTAAATGAGTTGATTTTATTCATGTATGAATTGGTTACAAATCGCCTAAGTGCTACTGGATTAAATCAAAAATGACAACATTTCACTCCAACTTGAATTGATAACAAATCGCTCAAGTGCTACTGGATTTGCCTTAAATTATTTCACTTCACTCAAATACGAGTTGGCTGCAGCTAACTCAAGTGCTACTCGATTTAATCCTGAAGACTTCATTTCACTCAAGTATGATTTGGTTACAAATCGCTCAAGTGCTACGAGATTCAGTCTTAAATGACTTCATTTCACTCAAGTATGACTTTATTACAAATCACTCAAGTACTACTGGATTTAACCTTTATTGATTTGATTTCACTCAAGTATGAGTAAAATAGAGATCACTCAATCATGAGTTGATTAAAAACAACTCATTCACTTGAGTTGTTTCAGCTCTTCTTGAGAAGGTTCCTTTCAACATGGGAAAAGAGTGGATTTCAGCTCAACTTGAGTTATTTCAGCTTTTTCGTTTTAAGAGAGTCAGAACCAGTTTAAACCGGTTTTAAGATTTAAGTAATTTTAAAAAAATCTCAAACCGAAATTTAAAAAATAAAAACTAGGCCGGTTGTGGATCGTCCTCATCTATCCTATGCTAAAAAATGATGTAAAAATATTAAAATGTGAGCGAGATACTTTAAAAGAACACCCCCATAGACTTTACATTATCATCCGGGTCTCAAGGCAATGTCGGTTCTTTTAGTAATAAAAATTATACATATTTATATTACAGCTTCCATGCAATATTTGAGAAAATGAAATATAGGAACTTTTTTGCCCTGCTACATCGTATCGTAAAAAGAATATGTATATAGGTGATTTTGTCCTAGACGATTGAAAGATTGCAGGAAATACTGTAAATACCGTAAATTATAAAAATACTGAAAATACTTATAAATACTGAAGGAAATATATCATAAGCTATGAAAATAGCCTGAAATAATACCTTCGCAATTAGCTCCCAATCCTCCTCGTTTCACGGCTTTCGGTGCAAGAAAACGCCATAGTAAATCTACGAGTCAAACATTAAAACAGTTTTTTATTTTTTATTTATTTTTTTTTTTTTATTCAAGATGTTATTTGCTGACCGATTATGTCTTCAACGAAATCAAGTTTTAGATAATTGTGCATTTTTATGCCGTGAATTGGATGAGATGATAGTCTGTTTTGTCGCCTCCCATTTTAATTGGAAGCAAGCAGTGTTTTTGAATCTAATAGAAAAAATATTAAGAAATTTCGATTTTACACCAGGAAATTTTTTATACTAACTGTCATTTAGAATAATCATAAAACATCTATTATTTCAGTTTCCAAAATAAATTTCAAATTTCATGGAAATATATAACCATGTTTTAACAATGCTTATACATTCACAAGCGATCTGTATAGATTTAATAAACCTTTTCGATATGAGCAAACTCGTTCCATAAAATGAAACTAATGCCGAAAGCAGTTTCATTTATTAAAAAATATCATTCTTATGTAGTACATCGTGGCATTGTTTAATGAATTACATTGTTACTTTAAATTCTGAAAATCCAATTTCTTTTTCCTTACTGTAAAATGAATATATTTTCAAAAATAATCTTAATCCAAACAACTAATTTGAAGTCGTGCATCAGAAAATATATTACTAATTTCTTTTAGAAGTTTTTTAAACTGATTTAAGTGATATCGTTTTCATTTGAATAAAAATAAAAATAAAAACTGAAAATAACGAATTTCACGAGAAAATTTATTCAAAAGTGCAAAAAGAATTTCCAACTTCATTTTATTTTTAATATTTCTTTCATGATATATTTAGTTCGTGCAAAGAAAATTGCCCTCTGAAAGTGCAGAATGTAATAAAAGAAACTGTTTAGAAAAATAAATGGTAAAGAAGAAATGTATATTCTTATGAATATCTAATATTCAGCAAAATTTATTTTAAAGGAAAAACAAAGAATGTTTTTCACTCTGAGAGTAAATTAAACGCGTCTCATGTAGATTAAAGGAATACTTTATCTTTATTTTTTCATATTTCTGTAACTTTTACATTTTCATATTTGCAAAAGATACTTTCTATTTTTAAAAAAGTGTGTTTTATACAAATTTCGAATCATGAATAATCAGAATGTGTAAAAACAACTCTTATTCTCCACTTCTGTAATGCAATGGTCTCGTTTGTATTACTGTGAAATAAAAATTACATGAAATATAAATATGAAGTTTGGATACGGTTGATTGGACAAAACCAGGCTTAAGCTGCACCAAAAATGATGAAAAAAATATTAGTTTGAAAAGAGTATGCATTTATGCTTTTACACTACGAAAACAGAACAAAAAGTAAATGCTTTATTACTTTTGGTTGATTATATTTAGACAAAAGATATACTTTCCATTCGATATAACATCGTTGAGACTTAAGATAGTTCAATTATTATGCGCATAAATATTAAATGCATTAAGTTTATTTATAAATTTATTTTCAAGCAGATCACTTTTACTGAAATAAAAATTACTTAAGTATGACAACATATACGAGACCACCAGTTTGAAATAAGGTCAGGACACACAATATAGTAATCCAAAATGAAGAAATAAATTAGAACTGGATATCGACCAAAAAGTCGGCATTTTGTAAAAAAAAAAAAATTCTTAATTATCGACAAAGTGACAATAATCCCGAAAGCAAATATATAAGAACTTGGTTCGAGTCACCCAAGGTTTCAAAAAGTGTTCCTTTATCTTTTAAAACTTTCAGTTTTTTCTTTTTTTTTTAATTGAAAGACAAAGTTTATAAAAATTAATTTAAAATAAATTTTTGTTAGTCGCTCGTAATTTTCGGAATTGTTTCCTATTTGAATTTTTAATGCATTTATAAATGCTGTGTACGAAGAAATCAGTTTTTCGGATTCTGTCCATTCTTAAATAAACATTTTCAGCTGCTTAACAGAATTTGTGTATGCAGTTGTATCTAAAATAAAATTGATATCAATGTTAATGCTGTTAAAATTGTAAGCTTATGTGTTAAACATGTTTTCTAAAATTCCAAACATTAACCTTAAAATTGTTAGCATTGGAAAGAATGACATTCCAATTTGAGAAAACTGATTATTGCGCTGCAAATCAACGCAATAACTTTTAAAAAATGACGGGCAGCTTTTTAATTCAATCTTTAAATTTCAAAAATAAAGTATTTTTTCAGATTTCTAAGTAAAAAGGAACAGTTTTTGGAATTGTTAGTAATTTGAAATAAGTTATTGTAATTATTGTTTTAGATTATAAGTTTATTTTTTTATATTAAGAAATATCTGTCATTTTTAACATTGCGAACAATGAGAAAGGCTAAATTCTAAGCTTAATTACAAAATATTAAAAGTAGGAAGTACATTTCCAGTTTTAGTAATAAAATATACGGTGGAAGTGATAAAAAAGCTTGACACTAAACCCACAATCTCAATGCATCTTTTTATTTTACTTTTTCTTGCTTTAAGGCATGGTGGACGTTAAAATTTTTTTCTTTAATTTTCATCACAGCAACATAAAATCTTGTGCATGTATACATTTCGCAAAAAGCATATAGAACACCTTCAAAAAAATTTCCAATCTTATAAGAATTTTTAATTAAAAAAATAAAATAAATAAATAAACGAAATTTTAAAATGCGCCTCGTGTCTTGGTTTTTAAGATATGTTCTTACTTTTGCATTTTTATCATTTAAAACCCTATTTTAAAGAAATTTGTGTCATATTTTTAAAATATCTTGAATAATTATTATTTTACAATTTCTTTTTTCTAAATTCCATATCGATTTTCATCGAAACATGTCTTTTAATAACTTTAAAAAATTAAATTTGACTATCTTAAAAAAGATGAATTTTAAAAATCTTAAAAATTTCTTTCAAAACAATATCAGGATACTTTCTTATCTTGTTCATAAATAATGACAAAAAAGCATTTTAAAAAGCTAAAATTGCTAAAAAATTAGTTTTGTGAAAAACCGATTTAAAGTACATAAATATACTTACCTTTATTATTTACTTCCTAAAACCTTCATACATGATATTTGACTAAGGAAAAACTGTTTTGGAACTATTATACCACGGAAATATACCTTTTTTGCGACGATTTTGGATATACGATTTTGCTCAAATAAATGTCTACTGTTCCTTTAAATAGTAGAAGCGGAAGAGACTTTCTGCAATTCATTGGTCAGGTAGAGTAGTAACCCTAGAAGCTTGAGATGATTCTGCATCCTCATTTTTAATAATTTCCAACAAAGTTGAACATAACCTATGTAATTGGTTTCTCTGTCCGTCTGTACATGATTTATCTCCCGTAAATATACTCGGATTTTCATGCAATTGGTAAACCGTATTTTGGGTTCTCTAAATGTTTTTGGCATTGTATGTGATGTATGTGGGATAAATATTTCATTTACAAGGATATCGAAGAGAATTGCAAAACATTGCGGTCTATGGAGTGGAATTGTTTGCAGAATATTTTAATGACATTAAAATAGTGTAAATGCATCGAAACTGATATAAATCACTGACTTTCACTATGATTACGTTCGAACAGGAGTTTCATCGCATTTTAAATCCATTTACAGGGCTACACTAAAGAAATCGTTTATAATACTGTCTTTGAGTAATGATTGCTGGAAATGCGTTTTAAATTTTTGAATTCTCTTTTATATGTAATTGTTTTGTAGGAGTGTTTATAATTATACAAATACGTAGCACCTATAGTCATCGTCTGATCCGTCCGCCTAACTGTCTGTATGCCAGTACAAAAACAACCCAACCGATATCAGTAATGCATACAAGCTTTCTGAAACATCAAGAAATGCAAATCATATTTAGCATTTACGTTAAATCAATACTGATTCCGAACAATCCCTCATAGCTTGCATGGTCAAAGTGACGTCACTGTGATGTCACTGCAAGTCACTGTGGTCACATCACATTTGTGACCAAAATGCCACCACTCTGTGACATCGCATTGTGACTTAGATGTGAACTTCTTAGAAAACTTAAAATAATTACAAAAATTCTCTAAAACATGGTGTTTGCTGTAAAATTATGTTTGTTTTGACAGTTAAATTTAAAAAAAAGAAGAAAAAAAGAAAAAGGAAAAAAAAAGTCACTGTAATATCTTTTCGTGAAACGTTCATCCCAAATATGTGACCACCGCATTATAAAATCGCAATGTGACAAAAACATGAATTTGAAAAACTTTTGAATCAATTTTTAGCTGATATGTCAAACAAAAAATGTTTTCAAGAGAATTATTGTGGCGCTGACTTGGTGAAAATGATTCCAGGCTATAAAAATATTTTTCAAAGTACCTCTGTGCCTCTGACCAAAGCTTTTTAATTTCATATACCATACAATTTAATAAGTTCATTAAAAACGCGTCTTTTTAAATTATACGAATTTTATCTCATTAAAAAATCTTTTAGGTATACGTACCTCGATTTATCTTTTATAATGATTTTGATAAACGATAGTTTATTATACTAGAATTATCTCAAAGAGTATTGAAGCACTTCTACATTTTCAAGCTAACATTTTCCATTTGAAGCTTTTAATGTGCACGTAGAAGGCATTTTCAGTGTTTATTCGTATATGTATATCTTGCTTTATAATTTGTAGTCAAGTCACATGTTTTCAATGTTTAACTAATTTAAACACTTATTTAAAAAAAAATCTACTTCTTTCAGACTTTTAAAATAAAATTGGAATTCCCCGAACTATAAATATATAATGAAAATTTTATGTAAATCCCATGACATAGTTAATTATTCGTATTTCCAATTTTTGTTTTAGAAGTATGGTTTTTTTTTTAAAGTTATTTTACAAGATTTTTTTTCTACAGATAATTAATATGAAAAAAATTACCGACTGACAAAGAAAAACTTTTTATTCTCTATAACATTTTTTATTTTTTTAAGAAGATGTGTATTTACTACGTTTGATAACTTTACTTAAAATAAATATATTGTTATCATTAAATTTACCTTCACATTTAAAAAATCTAAACTATGTTTTATCTAAAAAACTCTAATTGTTAATATTATTTACAAAAATAAATAAATAAATAAAAATAAAAATAAAAATAAAAATAAATAAAACCTTATGAGTCATTTTTAACTTGAATTGTTTTGAAACTGTGAAAAATAAAGGATAGATTAAATTACCAAATTAATCAAATAAAAAAGATTAGCTAGAGACACTCTTATAAAATTATTGTGTATTCAACTTCCAAATCTGTTGTATGCGAAATGAAATTAACGGTCATGCGCATTAAAGAATTTATGCCTGTTTGCAGACGATTTTTTATCGAAGAATAAACACAACGTTCTAAGGTGCCAGAAATAATTTCACTGGATGCATATAGCAGTTATGTACGCATATTAAAACGGATTAAAAAATTTAAACAAGAAAATCCTCAAGAGCTCCTCATTTTCAGCTGAGATATTAAACAAAAAATAAGTTCAAGTCAAAATAAGGCTTAACGTTTTAAATATATAGATATTAATTATTGTGACACAGACTGGAATCATTTTCACCAAGCCAAATTTCAGAATTGTTGTGGCGCTGGCTTGGTGAAAATGATTCCAGTCTGTGTCACAATAATTAATATCTATATATTTAAAACGCTAAGCATTTCTTTTCGACAGTCCGTGAGAGCAAACTACTGCATCAAACCACACCATTCTTTTTTTAAACAAAAGGTATTTGCTTACAGATTTGTTATCGTACATTTATTTGTTAAAAATTTTTATTAATTAGCCACAATTTTCAATTAAAATTTATTTCACGTATGCGCATGTGTAGTACATAAGTACAAGTCTGCCTTTGGAGTGACGCCCTGCACATGCGTAGAGATTCTCGCCCAGTTGAACGATTACTTCACAGCTAGAAGTATATTTTTAAATGCGTTTGCATGGCAAATATAATTTATTCGATCTTATTGTAAACAAGCTCTTCTTTTTATCACAATCTTATTATTTGTCTTTTTCAGTGTTATTAACAATTCAAAAGTATGGTTTATTTTGAAAGGTGTCGTACTATATAGAAGATAAACTGAATGATCTGAGGCTAAAAGTTATGACTGGTAATCCTTCGTATAAATTGCCATTACACACGAATATACGAAATGTTAGTATTTTAAGATGTAGCTGATATCAATATTTCCATAAAAAAGTTATCATTAATACTAAAGCACAAAACAGTTTATGTAAAATCAATATTCAAATTCCAGACAATTGCGCATACGTCAGCTGACTCTAGAACTTCTCCATTATAGAAAACTAATCAGTGTGTGCCTGGTAGCGGAGTGGGGTAGCACAGCTGTTTTACACTTTGAGTTTTTATAGAGGATGCAGGTTCGAATCCAAGCCCGGCCATATGTTTTACGATAATTCATTTCAATACTAACATATTTTATTAATAAGAAAAGTTTTAGGATTTTTATTACTATTATTATTTGAATGCTTTATAATTGAACAAAATTTAACACTGAACAATATCTTGAAAAAATAATTATTTTATATTTAAAATACTTAACCTAAAATATTTTACCTACTATTATCAATTACATAAATTGAACTGATCTACAATTTTCGTTGCATTTTTTATACCATTATCAAGAATATAAATGTCTGTAAGAAAGAAAAATTTGTCATTCATTAAAAAGAAAAAAAAAAAAAAAACGAAAGAAAGAAAAATATTAGTATAACGGCTATAAAATAAATTATATTGATACCCATGATTTAATATTTGAAAAGATGTATAAAAATGTATAAGAAAATTCAAGTAACAAAAAAATTATATTATAAATAGTTAGCTGCATCAAATTTCAAATTTAAGATTTTAGAGAATGAGACAGATAATAATAAAAGTCATGGCAGCTTTGAATGGTCGCGTAAATATTGTCACTTGAGGGCGGGGGAGGAGGGGGGCAGAAAGAATATAGGCCGTAGTAAGCAAAAATAAATACCTTACACAGTATTTTTTGTTAAATTTCTGATAAAATACAAATATTTTTAATTTTACAAATATTTTATACAAATATTTTAGACCATCTATCGTCTTAAAAAAAAAAAAAAAAAAAAAAAAAACATTAATTATGTAATACAGTAATTCGTCATAGTTTGAATAGACAAATTTAAAAAACTAATTAAAAGTTCAAGAATTTTTCTGGTGAAACATTCAAGTTATTTACTGTCAAATCTTGACGGGCATTATCTAGTTGAACTTAACTTTCACGGCCAAAAGCAATTTGGATAGAAAAATGTGAAAAAAAAAATAGGTATGATTTTTTTTCTTTTTTCTGTTTGCTTTATAATTATTATTTGAAAACTTTTAGTTAGCTTTTCAAAAACATGTTAAAAAAAATAAATGTTTCATAAATTTAATAGTCTAATACATTATTTATTTTGTTTATATAGAAAACTTTACCATCAATAATTCGGAACAGGTTATTAAAATTAGTGATTTTAATTGCATTTTAATATAATTTGTTTCTTTCTTTAAAATATCTGATTCAAACAACATATTTTTATAAATATAGCCGCATATGGAGGAGTTTTATAATTAATCATTAATATAATAAATAAACATTTAACGATAATTAAAATACTTAATAAATAAATCCTTTTTTAGAATAAAATTATTTGCAAAAATACTTTTAAAAAAATGTATCAAGGAATGTTATGAAACATGGCATAGTTTTATTCTTAAAAAATTGCATCGGCTCTGAAGAGAAACTTATAAGAAATAGGACAACAAAAAGAACTATTAAAAGAAATCGTGGACATGCAATAATAATAATAATGATTGTTTAATGTATTTTTCAACCTAAGAAATGTTATAAAAATTATAAAAGAAACAATCATAGTGGTCAAAAACCTCTCATTTGATAAACATTCTTATTGGAAAATTGAGTTTAAATATGATCGTGCTTTACAAATAACACAAATACTGGAACGGTATGATGCTAAAAAATGTAATAACTATATTTTATTATTTATATTTCATTCTAAACATCATTATTATTTTATTTCCTGAATGATTTTATTAGGTAAATTTTAAAATATCGATTATAGGCACTATTAATATACATCACGATTAAAATGGTTTTCTTATTTATAATTATCCTTTAATCTTGTAAATAAAATATTAATAATTATATTTAACATGTTTGAGGTTTTGTTTTATGTTTATGGTCGGAATTTTCATAGGGTAGGTGTGCTAACAATAGACGCCCTTCCAGAAATGCACTCCCTTTCATGTTTTTTGGTTCATAAAAAACTAATAAATATTTTGTTTATTTTTTTTAATAATTTCCCTTTGCATGTATTACAATCTGGACTATTTTTGACAACTTTGAATTATACCAATCAGGAAGCAGAAAATAATGTTTCAAAGTTCCACTGTTTTTTAGTGAAAATCTTAATGAATATTCCAGGGGTTGCCTTTATTTAATAAATTTATGTATTCTTTATTTTCCTATAAAATTTCAATGTTTACGTTTGAATAGTAACAGCAAATTTTGAATTTTATATATTAATGACCATTTAAAAAATTTCCTTTATTTTTAAGGTTTTAAAAGGGGTGTTCATTATTTGGATAATTAATTAGTCATTTTCCAATAATGGACACCCCATATAGACAGTTTCAATAATGTTTATAGTGCATAAAATAATTTGACATAACTGAAAATATAAATAATCAAATTTAGTTTTTTAATTTTAAATGCTAAAATGGACACAAAAGAAAAATTATTAGTATTTAATTATGTTGTTATTTAATGTGTATATTTTCATAAATAAAGATGTAATTTTGGCAATCAATTATTAAAGTTGTTTTAATCAATAAGCTGTTTTTAAATATGTTTTTTACTGCAGGCAAACTTTGATGTAAAATTACCCCTTCTAAATATCTGAAACATGCCCAAAAGTCAATTACTTTTACAGTGAGCTTAAAAATAAAATTTTATTTATTGTTACTATCTTCCAACATAGCAATTGTTTCAAAAATATAATTTTCAGAATTTTCTTCATACTTATATTATTGGTACGAGTTATATTTGTTTTCATACCGAAGTTACGTTTATCAATGGACTAGTTTCAGATCATTGTTAGTAAAATGTAATTTACAGCTTTGTAAATTTTGTAAAATTGAAAAGCTAGAGATAGCTAGGAATAGACAGTTGCAAAAGTATGTTTGTATATTTTATAATTTTTTATTTGTATATTGACAATATTGATGAGAAGTACGTCATTTTCTGCTTATCACAAGTAAAACAAATATCCATAATTTATTATCTTTTTGTTTGAATTTATTTTTTTACGTATCTAAACCAACATTCGATCATTTGCAGTTTCAAAATTAAATTACCTTTAAAATAGTTGCTTGATTTAAAAACTGTGTCAACATATTTATCATATATGTTTCTACACCCTTTAAGCGGGCTGACCGTGTTTTTCAGTCAGATAATTATAGAACTTAACCCGCGAGTAGTCGCGACTTTTTTCACAACGTCATTAGACGCGCTCGGTCTTTTCGCCGCTGGCTCCCCGCATACCAAATAAGTAAAATAAGAAATATTTTTCACCTAATATACGAAAATAACATTACAACGAAGATAAAAATTTGCAGTTTTCTTAAATTATGCATGTTATTTATGAGATCTGGAGTAATTGGAAAAAGTAACAAGAACTGACATTAGTGATTTTTACGTAGACTTTTTCGCCAATTTCAACTTTGTCTCTAAAAATGTATCTGAAAGAAAAACAGAAGTGTCCTGTTACTTCACTAAGGTGGTCAAGAAATCTTCAAAGTCAGCTACATGGTAGATCTCCGTTGTATTTGTAATGTGATATAAGTTAGGAGAAGATAAGTGATACGGGCGGCGAAAAGACCGACGCGCGACTACTGGCGGGTTAAGTCGCAACGCTAGTCACAGAAAAATACCCGGATGATAATGTAAAGTCTATGGGAGCGCTCTTTTCAAATATCTCGCTCATATTTTAATATTTTACATGATTTTTTTACATATGCCAGCTGAGGGTGATCCACAACCAGTCTAGGTTTTACTTTTTCAATTTTGGTTTCAGATTAAAAAAAAAAAATACTGTAAATTTCAAAACCGGTTTAAACTGGTTCTGAAATTGAAACCATCATAATGTAAAAAATATATAAGCAAAATCGAAAAGGTAAAAACTAGGCCGGTTGTAGATCGTCCTCAACTATCCTATGAAAAAAAACATATCTATACTAATAAAATCCGTGCGCCTCTGTCTGTCTGTCTGTCTGCTTGAAGCCGATTACAGTTCGCAACGCGGGCGAGTTGGAAGTCGCGAGAGGTGTCTTTCGATTGGAAAAATTCCGGGGAAGTCATTTCGGGCATTTTCGAGACCGTGGGACCAAAATTAAAAAAGTTATGAACAAGAAACCCCTTGGGAATCGGAAGGAAAAATATCTCGGAGCTCCGAAGCAGAACACTGCGTCACCTTGCGGTGAAGGAATGAATTTTTCCCCTTTGGCTAAAAGAAGAAACAGCCGAAAACCTCCATTTCTACCGGCGCTAATTGCGTTTTTTCCCGCATCAATTTTTTTGACTTCCCGTAGAATATCTACCGTAGTTTTCGCTAAAATATTGAACTTAGAAATAAAACAGGACTATCGAAACTTTTTTATTGCGCGTTTTTTTCTTAAACCATCATGCAGACAGTTTTTAAAGTAGAAAAAACTGATTACATATTCAGAATCTGCGTAAAAATCTGCTTCTGATGAACTAAAAAATACGAAAAAATATCTTATGGGCGCGTAGTACCCACCGTGCAAAACCAAATATTTTTAACGGGACTATGGGCGCGAAGCGACCATAGCGCCGATCCACAATCTTTTTTTTTCAAGTGCACGTGGACCAGAGTTTGAAATCACATATTTTTAACGGGACTATAGTTCTTTAATTTACCTTTTTTTGTGCTTGAGGATTCGAACACCAAGACTTGCTTATTAAATGAATTTTTTTTGCTTATTATATACTGCTTAATATCGAGGTTCGTTTGGAAAAAGTGGCCCAGCTAGTGGGCGTAGCTCGCTAGTAAAAATATTAAAATTTGACCGAGATATTTAAAAAGAACATACCCATAGACTTTACATTATTATTCGAGTCTTTTTCAGTGACTATTATGGAGTCTTACGGGATGATTTAATGCAAAATTTATATTAATGTCTTTTTTTTGCAGTGAATAAAATAATCACTATGCTGAGACGATAGTGACAAGATTGTGAAGACATTTTGTGACATTTTTGTGAATATCTTGTGACCTGTGACGATTTTGTTGCTAACTTTGCGATGGTGGCTACATTGCCAGTGTTGTAATATTACACTGGGACGCAATTATGCAGTTATGAACATTGATATGTAGTGTAAAATCATTTACATCTTTTACAAAACTTTATTATATTTTGATTATACCTCAATTAAAATTTGAGAGCTGCTATAAAAAGAAAGTTTCTGAATCAAATGGCAATACCACTCAGACTTTATGAAAACAAAATATGTTTTGATAATATTTTATGAATCATTATATATTCACGAAAAAATCTGAGGACCTCTTAAAGGGTTAAGCAGAAATGTTTCTTTCATAATTTTAATGTTTTTTTTTTTAATAGCTGAATTTTAAATAATTGTGATAGATCGAATATTCAATTGTCTTAAATATTCCCATTTATTGTAACAGAAAAAAATATGTAACAAAGATTAAAATCTAGTATTGCAGTTTGATTCAGTAACTTTCTTTTGGTCCTTTCTTTTTATAGCAGCTCTCAAGATTGAATTGAGATATATTGCCAAAATATAATAAAGTTTAGTAGAAGATGTAAATGATTGTACACTATAAATCAATGTTCATAACTTTATAATTGTGTCCCAGTGTAACATTACAACACTGGCAATGTAGCCTCCGTCACAAAGTTAGTAACAAAATCGTCACAGATCCCAAAATATTCACAAAAAGGTCACAGATTGTCTTCACAATCTTGTCACTATCGTCACAGAATAGTCACAGTTTCAAAGACAATTTTGTAACAAATGACACATTTTTCACATTTTGGTCACATCGTGAATTCACAAAGTGTTTACAATGTGATGTCACAAACGAGCTCTAAAACGGCCATAACGACTTCACATTTTAGTCACTGTGATTTCACATCGACGTCACGTGATGTGACATCGACAATCACAAAGTCACAATGTGACTTCACAACGACGTCACCGTTACGTCTTTGTGTCTTACGGGATACTATTGCACACAGAATCAGCAAATTTACCGGCCCAATACAGTAACATCTTTTATAAGTAGTTTGCCTTTACAAATGAAATTTAATATTATTTAATCTTCCATCATGATTCAACTAAAAAAAACAGTAGTTCATCTTTTCTCTTTTTTTTTCTTTTAAATTTCAAAATTTTAAAATATTTTTTCAAAAACTTACAATATTCGGATATATTTTAAATCTAAATAAAAAGTCAAGACTAAAAAAATTGTATTTTCGTTTCGATGAGTAATACTTTTCATTTCTTTTAAAATGTTTATTAATTAACTTAAATTAATAAATATTATTCGTTCTTTTATCATATTTATAATAAAATGAAATGTACTGTATTCTACGGGACAATTTATTCAAATGTGTAAAGCATGTTTCTAACTTTCACTTCCTTCACACTATTTCTAAAATAATTCAATAATTTCTGTGAAGAAATGTTAATTTCAGAAAATGCTTAAGATAATAGAACTAAAAGTTGTTCGAAAAAAATTAAATATGAAGACGAAAAGTATAATTTCCACATATTTTTTTTATATATAGAGTAATCCGTATTGTTTAAAATAGCCAATATTTTTTTCGGGTGAAATAAAAAAAAAAAAAAAAAACAGGATGCAAATAAAAATATGCATGCAGTAAAACTCAATTTCACAGTACTTCTCCTTGGATTTTAGTTTATCACAACCTTTTACTTTTTCGTATTCTTTAGGCTTTTAATTAGGTTTCAAATAAATTATCCCAATCTTGGAGGGTAATCGACCCGATGGGCGTGGCATAAAAGCTGGACGCATTATTTATTAAAACATAAAATACTACGATAAAGATATAGAGGAAGTGATTAAAGAGGATACCTTGTGTCAGGAGCTTATGAAAATAGAAGGGGTAGGCCGTTTAATAGCCTCGGGTTAATTCTCGGTGAAATGCATTCGATCATTTAACACACATTTCCCTTATATTATATTTAATTCCCTGTAAGTATTTTCATGCCTTTATTTATCCTATAAAGTAATTTACACGAACAGAGACGTATTACATATTCTGCATGTCTTAAAAACATTTTTCGTTAAAAAAAAAAAAAAAAAAAAAAAAAAAAAAATGAAATAATTAAAGAGATAAAAAAAACGGAGATTATGTTAATTAAGATGTATTTCGGTAAATTTAGAGCAGACTCTGTAAATAAACAATTTTAAGAATACTCAAGTCTAAATTTACATTTAATGATAATAATTGATTTTTTAATTAATAAATCATCCTTTTAGCTTTAAAGCTTTAAAGAACTGAAATTTTCCGATTAAATTTGATCAAATGTATCAATAGATTTGAACAGAATTTGTTTCTAAATGTCTTGGATTATAACACGAGACTTGACGGTAGAAGAACACTTTACTGAATGAACTATAGGTTATATCACTATCAGATACGAAGTATTTCTTTTGTGATTCCACGGGGCAAATTTTCCGCTAAATTTGATTAGACGATTTTTCCCTTTCTAAATTATTTTATTTATTTAAAAAAGAAACAATAGTTAAACGACATTTTCTTCTTTAAAATTTCTAAAAAATAACAAAGTAATTTTAAAATTGTGTACTATTTTGAATTACAAAATTTAACAAAAGTAAAAATATCTTTAAATAAAAACATGAAAATACCTAAAGGGAATGAAATATAAGATAAGGGAAATATGAGTAAAATGATGAACTAAAACCTCAGTCAAATTCATTTCATCGAGAACTACTGTAAACTTACAGGGTTTTGATTTTTTCTGTGTTTTTACAGAAAATTATAAAAGTGTAGACACCTGGTAGATCTGCATATATATTGCTAATTAATATTCATTGTATGATTCAGAATTGAAATATATTACTTAAAATTTTAATTTTTAATTTTCAAATAAAATTTTAATAAATAAGTCGTAGTAATAGGAAAAATTCATTTAATAAAAAAAATAATATACCGAGTATCTCAAAGTATAACACGATATTTTAAGTGTAAAAAGTTACTTCATTTTTCGTGTGCGTGTTAAACACCGAATATAAAATGTTTGAGGTAAAATCATAAGCCGAAAACATTTTATATTTATAGAGGTACATTTAAATGCATTTACATATCGATATAAACAAAGAAACTTAAAATTTATATTTTAAACAAGCATGTTATTCATTATGAGATAACATGACAAGTCCGTTACGCTCGTCATCCCTTATATTTTTGGAAATACTATCTTTTTCCCAATTTTAGTATTCTTATTTTATCCTTATTATCGCTTTCAGATAATTATAAATATTCATGTACCATCAGGATTTCAGCATATCTGTACTTTCAAGTTCATTTGATATTCCACATTTGGGGGTTGGGGTGGGGGGTCGAGTTATTTAGATACCGAAAGGATATGATTTGTGCAGACTGAAAATGATCCAGATTGCATGTCGCAAAGAAAATATACTTTATCTAAAACGAGTAAGATAGTATTTTTCTTGGGGAAAACTTGGCGTGTGTTATACGGCAGCATATCACTGACATTAAAATATAAACTCTTAAATTATTCGTGCGTGTTATATTCCAAGGTATGTAATGGTACTTTATTATTTTGCAAAATTGTTCACCATTCTTCTCTGTACATCCTTATTTTAGTTTTATTTTGCATTTGGGAGTTTAAAATTATTTATCTAACGATAATCTAATTTTCTGAAAATAAAAACTTTCAGATCTTCCAAAAATTTCATTGAATATTTTATTTTTCGCGGATTTACAGAAAAGGTATTTTTCAAGGGTCCATTATCGAATGATCAAACTAATTTATAATGTCGGTGTCACTTTCAGAATTTTCGTATGGAAGATAGATGAAGAACCAATTGTTCTGTCACCTATCCAAAAGAAGAAAGCATTTAATTAGGGTAACTCATCTTTTAAATTACTCTGTAAGAATGGAAAAGAAAATAAAGAAATATTGCATTAAAACAAGGCATTTTAATGAGTATACTGGGACACTTAAGTTTTAAATGAAAAAAAAAACGAATGATATTATAGATTAAACAGTATTAAAAGCAGTTTATAAAAAAAACAAATATTAGCAAATAAGCATGTTGAACAATACATTATTTTTTATTCTGTTTGAGTATTATTTATTGTAGGCATTTATAAAAAGTTGATACTGATCAGTAATGTTGCTAAAACTTTTAACAGTTGAAAATTCACCACAATAAGTAAGCTGAGATAGTTTTTGTCGTCATATTTTTAAGAGGTATGTTATTTTTAAAAGGCATTTCTTCTTTCGAAGTATGATGCCTCTCTCGATATATATAAATAATATACATAGTTAGAAAGAGAGTTAGAGATCAAAATACAACAAGAGAAAGGAATTAATTAAAACTACAAAACATGTTTTGTTAAGGCCAATGGAAAAGTTTTGCGCTAAACTTTTCAGAAAATCAACAAGGCTGGAGAGCACCTATACTCAAAAAATGACCAGTTTTCATTCGGTCAGAAATCCAAAATTTGGTTACAGTCCCTAGACTTCTAGATTATCTGGATCTTATAAAATTTATTTCCAAACTCACAAATTTTGTAATTTCTTACAAAAAGTAACCATATTATTAATGAGGTTGTTGCGTATGGGTCATTCCATACAAAATGAACAAATTAGCTATGGCTAGCATGTCACAGATTTGAATGAAAATTGGCACATGAGTACAACATGTTTATATATGAATAAATCCAAAATAATAGATTTGAGAACAGATTTTTTAAATATGTAAACTCACGTTAAAATAGATACAAAATCGAGTTCTAGTCTACATGCTTAAAATTTCAATCCATGTTATTTTCGTTAGGAATGAAAAAAGTATATCATAAATTATTTTCACATAAAAATGGATGATAAGAAAGAGATTGGCGTAATTTAGGATTTGAATTTTTAATCCTTACTGAGAAAAAAATATAGAAAAGGAAAAATTTTAAGTAGAAAATTCAATATTTCTATTGCTTATTAAAAAAGAAGGACAGTTGATATAACTTCATAATTATTTGACGTTGTAGATAAAATATGTATTTCCAATACAAGAAGTTTCATACATGCCTTTTTTTATTCCATAATACGAAAAAAATTAAATAAGGAAAAAATTGACGGGAAAAAGAAATATTTCTATTGCTTTTTTACACATGAAGGAAATCTTGTATTTCTTTTCAAATTAATTGATATCATACATAAAAGTGTATATTTTAAATAATCAAACTCTACTTCTCGCCTTTTTCTTCTTTTCTTTTCTTTTTTCTTCTTTGCTTCAGGATTATACTAAAAATTATGATAATTGAAGAGATAATTATCTAGCAGTGTTAGAGTCTTCTAGATGGCAGCACTATTTTTCTTTTGAAATGTTCCAATATTTAAAGAAAAGCGCGCAAATTCAAAGAAAAATTTTGCGTGGAATGTAACAAAATTACCTTTTTGAACCCATTTTTTTCAATGTTAGAAATCAAAAGGCACTATTAAATTTTTTAAGCATATTATGGACTTATTAATCTTTATATCTGCGCAATATTGTTAATCTTGGATTGTTCCTTTATTTATTTTTTATTCACACATAAAAGTAAAAATTATGATTTTGCAATTTTTTAAAAAGTTTCTACATTTTATTTAAGTTGAAGGAAATAAATGGTAACTTTCAAACTTGGTCGCGCATCAATTTGACACATGTTTTATAATTACTTTAATTTTTATAATGTTTCTAATTTTCTCAAAATTCACACAGTTTCGATATTTACAACTAATTTAAAATTAATCATGGCGTTAAAAGAATATTAATATTATTAAATGAATACGAAAATATTTTTTCAGAGATATTAATAATCAGATAATATTACTAGCAAAATTTATTTCTGTCAAGCATTTTTCAAGATATGTATCAACCTATCTATCAAATTTTATTAAAATCGGTTACCATGGGACCACGACTTTTTTTGCTCATTTTACGTGGAAGGACCCGTATATGAATGTTTTTTACATGTATTTTTATATAAACACTGTCGATATCTGCAAAAATTATAATTCAGTGCAGATAATATCCACTTGTTTCACTCTTCAAATGTCAACAGAAATTTAATGAAACAACAAATTGGCTATGCATAATGCAGTGTTGATTTCACAAGATACGAGAAAAATATGCAAGAACATTAAAATGTTTATGTCAAAGTATAATAAATAACTTCTTGTATGTGCCAATCGCAAAACTTTCTCCAATCTCTAACATACATTTTAATATTACAAAACTAGTTGCAGAATTTAATACATTAATATTATTAATTCAATACTATACCAACTTTGATTTTGATCTCAAAGGGCATAGCCGGATAAGCATTGAAAACATGCCTTTCAATCAAATTTCTTGATTTTTTTCCCAGGTGTATCTGCATATCTGACAATGTATTTCCCCTATTATCAGCTTATAAATATTAATATTTTAAGAGATAAAAATGTTTTTTTGATTTTTTAAAAACCTCATTTTCTCAAAAACTACTGTACCGAGTTACATGTGATTTATTGAGTTTATATAGACATTAGAGATGCTTAACTGGTAATTTTTGTATAATTTTCTGATTATAAAAAGTGTGTGAAAAAGAGATTACAAATTTTTAAACGATAAAAATCATATGTTATAGTTGTCGGAAAATTACCATTTTCTAGTAAAAAACTCCTCGTATGTGCCCATATATTATATATAAAAGCTGTAAGTTTGTATTGGGTACTACATATAAATATTTACAAAAGTATGTATGAAATAATTTAAAATTCATTTAAAGGCGTTACTTTGGGCGGTACTACGCAACTTTGAAATCCGAAGAATCTTTGGAACAATGTCATTAGAAAATGTGTCAACTGATGTATTTTAGATTTCATTAATGGTATAGGTCATAATTTTCAACTCAGTCCATATTATTTCTATATCGAAAACTGATGGTTTCTATAGAAGACAATATTCTGAAAAATATTTTCAATTGGAAAACAACAACACTTTTCGATATCTAAATGTTACGACAGTTACTATAATGATTTTTATTCGAAAATTCTCACCACATTTAATGAAGGGTAATATGAGTAAGCAGTTCAGGTTTTTTTTTTCTTCGTAACGCAAATCAAATATGAATATTGTAATGTTAGAATTTGAGCATAATGCTTTCTTTTAGTTCTGAGGTATCATCAGGATTGGCTGGTATTAGACAATTTTTTATTCAAGATATGTGCTAAAAACTTTTTTTTCAAATAGCAGATTTCTAAAGCTATTTAATCCGAAGATAATTATTACGAAAAGTTCAAAATGTAACTTAAAAGAAAAAAAAGAAAGCTGACAGCACTGGATGATGTTTTGTATTGAAAAATATATTTCTACAATTTTGAACCATTTTATGTTTGATGAGATAAAAAATGCTTTTTTAAAATAAATATAGTGCAAAAAAGCAGTGGAAAAATTAACAGAACATAAAATATTGTAAAGACACAGCTAATTTTATGCGAATATATTATAATGTTATATGTAAATACATAGTCGGTTTCAATGCTTTATGCCTCACTGTCAAGAACAGTGACTTTTATGAAGAAAAAAACAGCTGACACTTGATAATGTATTACATTATTTTATACATAAAAATTAAAATATTTTTTTTCTGTAACCACGAGTTTTTTCAAAGAAACTTCCTTAACAATCACATTTCGAATTATCATTCTTAGATAACATCATAAGAAATAGAAATCATTCACTACATTAAATTTGTTCCTGATCGCGGCAGTTAATTATTACTTAGAAATAAACGTTTAACATGATGGTAATCAGGGCCATCGCTCGGTTAAAAAGCTTGAAACTTCTAACTATAATTTTTCTTTACAAAAACTGATGAAAGACGTTTTAATTTAAATTGCCTGTGATCACTGTTGTTACATTTCGATATCGAAGAATGTAGTTAGTTTCTATGACAGAAATATTCTTCCTTGTTTTTGTATGTGACACCAACAAAAAATTTTGTTATCGAAACAGAATCGTCAGCGTCGAGAATGATGCTCATGCGTTCATTAAAATTTAAAATACACCAATTCTGCAAGTATACATTCCAAAGATTCTTCAGATTTCAAAGTTGCGTAGCTCCGCCCAAAGTAACGCCTTTAAATGAATTTTAATTAACTTTATACATACTTTTGTAAATATTTATATGTAGTACCCAACGCAAACTTACTGCTTTTATATATAATAGATGGGCACATATGAGGAATTTTTTACTAGAAAATGGTAATTTTCCTACATCTATAAGATATGATTTTTATCTTTCAAAAATTTTTAATCGCTTTTTCACACACTTTTTATAATCAGAAAATTATGCAAAACTTACCAGTTATGCATCTTTAATGTCTATATAAACTCAATGAATCACATGTAATTCGGTGCAGTAGTTTTTGAGAAAATGAGGTTTTTAAAAAATCGAAAAAACATTTTTATCTCATAAAATATCAATATTTATAAGCTAATAATAGGGGAAATAGATTGTCAGATATGTAGATACACCTGGAGAAAAAATCAAGAAATTTGATTGAAAGGCATGTTTTCAATGCTTATCCGGCTATGCCCTTTCTGCTTCAGACTGTTAATTGGCGTAAAAACGTGTGGAATCTAGTTCATGATACTTATTGAAATCAATAGTTTTTCCTTGTTCTGTTATGATCAGCTATTTTGAAATAGTCGGATTAGCAGGACACGAGCTTCCGTCTAAGCACGAACCGATGAAAATAGAGCGATCTGCAGAATTTATTTCAAATTCAGGGAGGACCTGCTAACCATACCCCAAAATAATCATATACAAAAAATTTACTTCATTTTTATGTATAAAATAATGCACATTTTATAGTAAAATAATCAAAATGGCACAAACATTGCAATTATAGCGCCCCTTTCAGGCAGATTCTTTTGAAATTCAGAGAGAGCCTGCTGACCATAGCCAAACACTTACACGAAAATTTGGTTCAATTTTATGCATATCTTGGTACACTTTCAGGTAGTACAATATTGAGAATGACACAAAAATCGCTACTGAAGCATTCCCTCACCTTGACTGTCAAAATTGAAGTAGGACCTGATTGCTACAGACGGAAATACTCGCAAAATATTTTGTACAATTCAATGCTGATCTTCATATAGTCCATACAAATTAGGCATATTTTGGGCCATTTTGGGACATAATTCTAAAAGTTTTGAAACTTGGTAATACTGTTTGGGAGAGTCTACTAATTAAGATATTAAACGTCCTGATGAATGGAGAGTGAGCGCGAGGGAGCGGAGTTTAAATAAGGTATCTTTTTCGGTTTCGGGTTAATATCTCGTAATCTGTAAGTCCTTTCATTATCGTAAAAAATTAAAAGCAAAAAATAAAGACAATTAAATTCTTTCTAATGCATTTTTTTTGTATCAAGATAATTGATTCCTAAAATGATGAAATATGAGAAAATTTACACTAGCACCAGAGAGCAGAGGGATTTACATTGCACCTACTTAACTTTAGTTTAAATGAATGTTAATAAAAGTTATGATTTGGACAATAACTGGATAATAACTGGATGCCTGGATAATAACTTCAACAAATGTCATATTTTATTAATTTAAAGCATACAAAAAATTTGTAAAATACAAATATATAGGAAAAACATTATACTTAACTCCGTGATCATTATTACTACGTTTTCAGAGGGAACTCCTTTGGAATATAATTAGAAGATCGACATTTACAATGGTATCATGGAATTTGATTGAGTTATGCACATTGTTTGGGATTGTGCTATATCTATCTAGAGTTTCAAAAAGTCGGTTTATTTCCAATAGACCAGGTTTATTCCCAAAAAACCGAATTATTCCAAATAATCCCGGGGGTTTTCCAGGTTTATTCCCGGGTTTAAACTGGGTTTTTTCTAACCTTTGCAACGCTATATCTATCCGAAGTAGTATCACATCTGAGTCGCATATGCAAGATACGTCAATTAACCTTTTACTCCCGATTTCCAAAGCTTTGGAGTAGGTGACAGTTTCATTTTCAAGAACCTCAGAATCCATTGATATATGTTTATTTATTTGAAAAAGAGAGAATGATTTTAACTCCTAGTTGAAAATTTGGAGACATCTGTAGCACATCTATTCACCCTAGCTTCACGAAAATCTTCATGTTTTCCATCAGAAAAAAAAGAGTCAAACCACGGAATTTTTCCAGAGTGGTGCAAATATTGAAGGTAGTTCGGCGTCAAGAACTCACCTACTCAAAACATTAGATCACATATTATATGTCCGCATGTGAGTTCTCTAGAGTATTTCATAGTTTAAATAAGTGTTCGCTCAACGGTCATAACAAACAAAATTCTTGTCCAACATTTTAATTTAACTTCGTTGAATTGTAAAATAGCTCTGGCAAACAAACTTGTCGTATTTCTTTTTGACGGCTCATCATGCCTATAATACATGTAGAAAAGGTACCGCAAATGTGTGCTGCATAAGGAAATTAAATTGGCGTGAAAACACTCTTATTTATTATGACAGTAAACCCGATTAAGAAATATATAATCTATATAACATATTTTATCGTTAAAAAATGTCATTTGTTTAGGTTAATATTTGGGATTCTTTTCGTTAGACAAAACATTTACTAACGCTCGTTTAAATTTTAGTAAAGTAGGTACAATATAAATTTTGTTGGCTCACTCTGGGGCACAAGTGTACCTTTTTTGCAAATTTCTTGAATTTTCATTTCAATTATCTCGTTAACTATGGAATTTAGAGACTAATGGATAGGTCATTTTTGTAAAAATTTTAATCGTCTTTATTTCTTGCATTCGAAATTTTCTGCAGGACTTATAGATTGCAAAATATTAGCTAAAACTGAAAAAATTTGCATTCTTACTGCCCCTTCTCACGCCCCCCCCCCTGTTGATCAGGACTTTTAGTACCTTCATTAGAAGACCCCACAAATGATATTGCAAAGTATAAAAATTTTCGGAAATATGTCCTGATTAAACTGTACGGAACCTGATTAACTGTACTAATAAACTTTTTGATGGTAGAATGGGAACATACGGACACACACACATACGGACAGACAGACTCTTTGTGAAAACATATTTTTAGGAATCTATGCCTCCTAAAATGTGCAAATCCGTCAAACATTGGAATTCGAAAAACATTTTAATTACAATAATTCCTTCTATTGACGATAGAAGAAAATAAAAATAATAGATTCATAATGTTAATACATGTATTTTTGTATCAATTTAAAAGTTAGACTTAAATTATTATTTTTTAAAATCATAAACTTTTCACTTGTGAATTACTGTTGTTACTGCTTTTCCACTCTAAATGTTTCTAAAAAGAGGACCTCGATGGTATAAAAAATGAAAACACGCATAGTTTCTCATTCTGTGAGACATATACAGCAATTCTGCATAATTGAAAAAGTTGGAAAAATACATATATCTAACCTATGTTGTGGAAATTGGTATTTTTGGTAGATTGTACAGTGTCCTTATATCAATACGCTTTAAAAGTGGAAAGAAATGTATCAACTGAACATTTTTCTTAATCATTTTCTTTCTTTATTTTTTAATTTAAAATTTTCAAGCATTGTTTAGTATTTTCTGTTATGGTGTTAATAAGGAATTCAACTACGGAGTACTAGTTTCTAAATTTCATGATTGAATGGGTGATTTCTAAGCACAAAATATACGTTGATGATATTTCCTGGATTTGCAAAAATTGTTCTACAGATAATTTTAGAAATTTTATGTGTTCACTCTAGTTTTCTTAAAATAATTTATTCGGTTTTTTTCGCAATATAGTTGGCTAGTGGCAAGGAAAAACATAGTCAAAAATAGTGTTAAGTACTAGGATTTTTAAAGAGAATTTTGCTTTCTTTAATCTCTTTATAGTACTCGAAATATTTTCTAAAACAAATTAACGGCAATTTCCTTTTTTTACTATATTTTCCCCTAATCACTCGCAAACCTGTTACTACTAGTATTTTTCTCTCATTTTTTTCTATATTTTTAATATTTGCATATTTATGTCGACTATCACTTATATATATTATAATCATTAAATAAATAAATAAATATGTATTATTTACATTATCAATAATATTTAGAACTTTTTTTCAGATTGGTGGTGGGCAAAACATACATGATTACCTTTCTTTTGCATTTATAGATTTATACACACATGCAAATTCGTAAAGAAATTGTTGAACTACTTTCCATTTGTCACGAGTATAATCTCTTCTTCTTGAAACTGTGGATATCACACAGCCAAATTTATTATTATATGTAAAAAATACGCATATTAATATACATATCATGTAATTTTAAATGCATGATACTTGTAGATATTTTTTTATAATTACACTAATTGTTTCGGAAAAATAAAATCATTTTCCATTAATACTTAAGATTAAATTTTTTCTATGAAATCTAATTTAACGCAATCAATAACGCAAGAACGATTGAGGTATTAGGTAGTTTCATATTGCCAAAATATTTAAATAATTTATCTTTTATATTGTACTGTTTCTATTGATTATTCAGACTGCATTGAGATTAAAAATTATATATTTCAGGAAAAATGAATAGTGGCATTAAAATTCTTTGATATTTGTGACGTTTTATAAAAATTATTATCGGAATTTCATTATTGCGTTATTAGATAATGTCGCTTGTTATAACACACAATTAGTTGTGACACACTGTAAAAAACGTCTGTAAAGTTCCAATTTTCTATGAAACTAGAATTTCTAGAACTTTTTTGGAATGGTAAATTTACGTGACAGAATTAGTTAAATAAATGTTTGCTGTTGCCGTTAGAAGAAAAATTTTAGGAATCTCAGTTCCTTAGAAAATGTTTAGTAACTTTGTAATTTTATTTTTGTGTATGTCGGTGTTCCTTTTCCATTAAGTAATATAAAATAAAACTAAAAAAATATTTTTCACTTAACTTAGAGCAATTTTGTATTAAAATAATAAACAAAAAATATTTCAAATATTCAATGAAAGCAAAAACTATAATAATGGGCAAAATTTCAAAAAATCTGTTTCATTTATTATGTGTATTTAAGACATTAAATGTAAAATACTTGGAAGAACTATTAACTGAAATACATTAGAAGTCTTATATCTCCCTCTGTATGTCTTCAAACTTTCTTCATTCCTGTTTCTGTGAAGTTTTTGCACCCTTGAGGGAGATTAGCATTTATTGTAGTCCCTTCATTCTTCTTGTCAGTGCTTTTTTTTCTGCCTGAAAGAAAGTTATGGTTTTATACTTCATTTGTTTTAAAAATTTTTTATGTAAATAAATGTTATATATTTGATTAGCTTTGTTAGAAGTAAACATTTGCTTTATTTTCATACATTTCTTACTCCGTCCTTGAAGTTAGTTTGCCGGAATGAAATAAATATTTCAAATCAACTTGTTTCACAGAAGTTAGAATTAGTATAAAATTTGCTACTTTTACTTTACTCATGCAAAGAATACTTAAGAAACATAATTGAATGAATAAACAAAAAAATACATATTTTAGAAATATGGTTAATTCTTTTTATTATTATTATTTATTATAAATACTCCGGAATTAAAAAAATGAGTAAGTACCAATATAATTTAATTTTACACTTTAACTGAAATGTATTAAAGGAAAAAATACATTATATATGTATTTATATATTTAAAGAACAATACAATTCATAAATGCTAATCGCCCTCAAAGGTACAAAAACGTTTACTGAAACAGAAAAGATGAGACATTCAAGACATACATATGGAGACTAAGATTACTGATGTATTTCAGTTAATAGTTCTTCTAGGTATTACACTTACATATGTGTGTACGTGTAATATATACCTATGAGTGTGTGTGTGTGTTAGTATTTATGTCTATGTGTATAACAACTATGCAAAACAAATGTGTAAATAAATATACCGATATGTAATGGAAAATAAAACTTCCACAAAGAAAAGTGTAGAAGGAATCGAACAAGGAAAGCTTTACATATAAATTAATATTCATGACGGTAAACACCAAGTACTGGAGATGAGTGCAGTGATAGGGATTTTGTAAAAAAATGCCAGTTTCATTGTCTCACTTGTAAAATTCAAATGCTTCTCTTGTACATGCTTCTTAATTGCTAAAAAGGTGTAACGAAGATTTTAAAAACATAAAAATAGTTTTATTTATTTGATGACAAGTTTCAATTCCTTATCGAGTTTTTTTTTTTTTTTTCAAAATAATTAAAATTCATATTCAAATATTGCACCATTTGTGATGCATTGAACTAAATTGCCATCATTCAATTTTTTCATATGACGCACGTCATTATTGTTTTTTTTATTACTTTTTTTGAATTTTTATTTTTATTTTTGAGAGCATTGAGAAATTTCGCCACCGTTTTGGCAGGTTGAATGATTTTTCATCTTTACACTTGGAACTTTTACGTGTTAAAGTCTCTATTGTTTCTCGTATAATAAATGGATAATATTGTTTGGAACGATTTTTTTTTTTTTTTTTTTTTTTTTTTTTTTTTTTTTTTTTTACTATCGTTGAAGTTTATATGAATAATTTCTTCTTGTCTAATTATCCAATGCTGTTGTTTTTTTATTATATTTAGTATTATCGATAAAAAAATAAAAAAATAGAAAAACAATATCTTAATTAAAATTACATTAAGAAAATTTCCATATAACTTAAGTGTGTGTAAAATATTTTTACCCTTCTAACAATATTCTGTAGAACATAGAAGATGATTAGATGTTGTTCTTTTGCAGGAAGTTGAAATTCAAAATAATATAATGGATTCCAAGGCACGGGAAATGTTATATGTCAACTATGCCAAGATTGGCCATGTACTACCCTTAAAGTGGATTACTAATATAGCCTGCCAATAGCTCTTCGAGATGGAAAAGGCACTCAGCTGCAAATACAATTTCTGTTGACTACAGAGCGAATGATTTCATCTAGTCCGAAATAGGCTTCATAAGGGTAGTGGTCTCTAAGCGTGTGTTGTCCGTTCACTTCTAGCAACTGTGCGGTCCAAAGAAGGTGTGAAATTGCACATCGAAAATGGAGAAAAAAATGGTTGTAATCAAGTGCTGTTCACAGATGCGTCCTTATTTAGTCTGGATGAGACGAGAGTGTTTCGATATAGAGGGAAATGGGCACCGAAATAATACTTTATAATTTTATGAAAAGCCACATTACTGATGGCCTGGGTAAATCGTATGATCTGAAAGCAGCACTTTCTGGACATTCGGACCTATATATCATTCAAAAACAAATTTGGAGGATCCGGAGTTATACAGACTAAATACTGATACTTCATATTGTAATTTACTTTGAAGTAATTAGTGATTCCTCTTTTTACCATGCATGATAATGCCTTACGGCAAAAATATAGTTTTCTGAAGAACATGATTAAAGTTGTAACATCACAGCAATTGAAATATTCAACATGCTCCTCTGTCCCGATTGAGCATGTTTGGGATATATTATTTAAGCCAACATGCATTCAAGATACCTTATATAAGGCAGGATATGGCTGCCTAACACTGTTTTTGTCGCCTTTTTTGGTAGTTCACCTAATTTTTAACAGTATATATATATATATACATATGGACAACATTTAATAGGAGGTAACATTTGAATTCTTAGAATCTAAAGGTTCTGTAACACTCTCTTCAATATATTGATGATAAATTGTTTTATCCAGTGTCTCTTTTTAATAGATTGTAAAATATTCTATCCGGTTGCAGATGACTTATATTCTGCTAGAGTTTTTTTTTTTTTTTTTTTTTTTTTTTTTTTTTTTTTTTTGAGTCAGGAATAGTCAGCTACCAAGGAGTCAATATAAAACTAATGTATGTGTTACATTCACACATACTCACAGTGTACCGTCTTAATGACTACAATTTGAACAGTTGTAATTAGGAATAACATATATTATGAAAAACATATTATGAAAGTATATCGGAAGTTATCCATCCTTCAGAATTTTTTTTATAAATTTAAGTGATAAAAAAAGATATACTTCTATACATGTATGTAAGAATGCGGAATTTAATTCACTTAACCATAATAAGAATTGTTAGTCTTATATTGAGATTTTTTGTATTATTAATAGTGAATTTTTTTACAGTCTAAACTAAATGTATCTGATCATACATTTTATAAAAGAAATTTAATGTTTTTTTCCTTAGTAGTTAAAGAAATATATTTTAAATAAATCATATAAAAATTCCAATGTTATAATAATTTTTCCTTTTAAAATGTATTCTGCTGCATAAAACAAAAATTTAAAAATAATAACGTTTATGCACGACTTTCTATCTTAGCAAGATTATTTGGTGTTTTATAAAAACACAGAAGCTTTAAGTAAACTTTAAATTTATTTTGTCTTCTTAATGATTTTGGTAACTAATAACTCAAGTACCAAATTTAGTAATAGGTTTTTCTTTAGTTCAAAGTTGGTTTCAATATAAAACTTTTTACTCCAAAGGAATTTATGTTACTATAAATCGCGTACCATTTTAAAACAAAATAATCACAGCTGAAACGCATTTAAAAGCACTCTTTTCTTTAGCGAACATTTTTAAAATCATTCAACATTTCTGTTACATTTAACAACAACAAAAAAAATGCCTCGATTATTTCTAAAACCAGGGTAGAACCTTTTTTATATGGTTGGAAGTAAAACTAACTTTTTTCTATTACAATTTGAATCAGAAATTATTTTGCACGTTTCAGTTCTTATTGCAAATTTTAAAGATTATGTATTTTTAAAAGCGATTTCAATTATTGTAGAGGTATTGTTTCTTTTATTAGACAGTTTACAACAAAATGTTTTAAATCCATATAGATTTTTCTTGTGATATTGAAATCTTATGTATCTAATTCTGCTGAAAAATTAACCTGTACTTTTAATTGCGAAATAAATCTATACAAATATTTAAAAATTAATAATAAAATGCTTGTGAATTATTTTATTAGGATGAGCGAAGCGAATCCTCTACTAGGCCACTCAAATTACAATTTGTCGTACACTTTACAAAAAAAAAAAACTATTCAATATTTTGACTTCAAATTAAACACAAAAATAAAATATGATCTGTAGATTTGCAGAATATAATTTTTTTTTACAGTAAAACGTTAAAAAAATATTATTTTAATTAATTTATTTTACATGCATTTCCAATATGGACGCATTTTAGCAAATAAATAAAAAATGAAACGCGTATATTTTCAGAAAAAAATATATAAATCATGGAGTAAGTGATTATAGATAGAATCACGATTAATTTAATAAATAAAATATGTTTTCATTATTCAGCAAAATCGTTTGCACAAATGACACTTAAACATTTAAAAAAAATTGCATTATGGATTTTTTTTTGTAAAGTGGCAACACAAGAATTGTAAACAAATAAAATTAATTGTTAAATTTGTTATATAAATGAAAAATTAAAAGAATTGCGTGAACTTGTTGCCTCGATTCAAGCTCTTTATAAATGTACTAAAGGAAAAGTTGGCCGATTGAGAAATGACAAGTGGACTTCAACCATTTCTTACTTTATCATTTGTATCGAAAGTAATGTTACGTTCTTATTTGTGGACCGAAAAAGGTTTAGTGAACGGGACTTTAGACTTTGTTGCACGTATTAAAGAAAATCACAAGCCACCAGACTAGATACCGCGAATAATCATGGATAAATTTGAATACTACAATAATTTAACTTAAAAGAATTGGTGCGTACCAATTCCCCCAATACAGTAGATTCCCTCAAATCCGCACAGCTTGGGACCAGAGATTTTGCGGATTTCTGGTCATTGCTTTGTTTACATTTTTTAAACAGTAATTTGAATGCAATTAATAATCCAATTGAAATTATAATGTATGCTTACAATATAATAAAATATTAAAGTAAGTAATAAACTAAAATAATAAAAAATTAGATCATTTTTAAAATGATTAAAATATTAAAAACAAAGGTCTAATTAATAATGTATGATTAAGTGTTCATTATAAAGATGAAATGTATTTTGAATAAATTATTCAATGAAACTTGCCTCATAAATAATGTACAATACTAATTCAGATCAAAATAATAAAGTAAGGAGGTTTTATTCCAGGTTTAACCACACTTAGTTACAAAAAAGAAAAAAAAAAAAAAAAAAAGCTTGATTAAGACATATATATTTGGTAAGATTATGATTATCATTGATAACAGGAATATCTTGAATTTTTTCAGAAATAAATTTATTTTTCCTTCAAGAGAAAACATTAAGACAGTAATAGTAACAAAAATTACAAATTAAAATATATTTGGAATTGATATAAAACAAAAAAGTGAAATTTTGTCCTTATATCTGAACTGAATGCTTCATTGTTTACATCCGTAAATTATGCGCGGATTTTAGAGAGTTGCTGATTTTAGGTTTGCGGATTTGAGGGAGTCTACTGTAATTGAATTCTGGAAATATGGAAGCATAAATTGCTCAAGGAAAGAATTTCTTCTGCAGTTACCTTTTGCTGTTACAATTCATAAATCCCAAGGTTTAACATTAGATGAAGCAGTTGTAGATATTGAGGATATATAGGCACCAGTTGGCTTAAAAACGTACTTAACGTTGTCAAGAGTGAAAATCCTTCAAAATTAAGCATTCAATAGAAATCTTCCTTGAGAAAAATTCTTTAATATCAAAAATTCTCATGCACTAACATGTATAAAAACGGAGAAATTAGACTAAAAAGTTTTACAGTTAAAAATTCATAGTATCGACGAGAGCAGATTTCAAATGTTTTTCCAGAAAATAGGATTTTGAAGAAGTAACTTTCTTCAAGCTTTCTTCAAATATATTATTCTAAAATAGCTATCAAAGATTATTTGATGTTAATTACAAAGACTGGAAACATGCATATTTCAAACAACTTTAAAAAACACCAGTGGCTACTAGAAATTGTAAAAAAAAATCTTTAAAAGAATTTTTAGTTGAAAATTTAAAAATATTTTGTAAAAGTTTGCTTCGAAAATATTTTTTATGCCAGTCTTACATCATAAATAGAAAACTCCTAGGAAATTGATAGTTATATGGCTGAACTTACATTTGTAGAATTAAAATGCGCCAAAATATAAAATAACGTTTTTGTTTAATAGAGATGCAAAAATAATATTAAAAAATATTGTTACTTTCAAATACATGCTTTATAAAAAAAATGCTTCGCGAATTCAAACAAAGCATGGTTTTGCTAGTTAAATATTAAATAATGCTTAAAAGTATATATTTAACGATGGTAATAGAGTCATGATTCTAAAACTGAACTATGCACTGTAAAAAATTCCATTTAAATGTAATTGAATTTTACGGCAAAAACTGCTGACAGCAATGATACCAGCAGTATTTGCCCTAAAATTCAATTAAATTTAAATGGAATTTTATACAGTGCATAGTTCAGTTTTACTGCAGTTTTTTTGTGGCATATATATATATATATATATATATATATATATATATATATATATATATAGCTGTGATGGAAAAGTATGAGAATAAAGCCACTTTTTTGAGACTGACCGGATCGTATTGCAATATCGTAGCCAGCCCCAGATTCATGTTTTACTTTTTTTCTGGAACGAAGTGTTTAAGGCATTTTTTGATGAAGAAAACTCAGATCACAATCAACTTGACTAATTTGACTTTATTTTTGAAGAACACTTGAAATATTAGCACATCAAACATGAGTAATATAGCATATTCACTCAAATGTGCACTAGTGCAGTAAGCATAGAACATAATAATGAAAATATTTATCAATTTGACAACAGCGAGTGAGCGTCTTTTCTTCTCCAAGACAAAACGTAAAACTGACAAAAATTTCACATTTCACAAACGCCAAAAAAAGTCTTTTTGCATAGAATAGATTCCCAATCCGAGCAAAAAAATGTACAGGTAAAAAGGACCGTTACATGATAAGCAAAGGGGAAATTTTAAAAATGAGTGTTGTCAAGAATACAGCAGTTTTCGCTCGTGGCGAGAACGTGCAACACCCGGAAACCCTAAACGAAATTACACAACCGGTAACAAATTAAGTTCTTTATACAAGACAAAATGAACTGATTGGGAAATAAAAATAGCAGTTATTTAAAACAGTCGTTTGATATTTAATCAACTGAAGAACAAGAAAGAAAAATCTACAAATGGAATGATATTTTAAAACTAATTTATTATTTGTTTTTTATTTATTATTATTATTTTATATGCACTTGGCGACGAACACACAATAAAAATACCTATTATAAAATGCTTTTCTTTTAAAATAAAATTTTAAAAGAGGGGGGGGGGGACTAACATTTGAAAAATTAATAGAAAAATATATATAATACAATATGTGTTACATCACAATAGTTGCTAGCAACATTGCTGCCAGCAGATTTTGCCTTGAATTTAACAGCTTTTTGTATAGTGTGGTTGACATCAAAGAATACGGTCCTGTGAAGATGCTTTTCCAGATGGTACGATTGTCGAAGGAAACCAAATTGTCGATAAAAGGCAATTTTCGAAGCTTGCAGAATTTTTTTTTTATTTAACTAATATAACATTAAAGACTCGCTTAGACGCAGATCTACGTATTAGTAATATGTGTGTATCTATTTCCAGTATTTAGACACGCATACATAATCAACTTACCACATATCTAAGCGATATTCCACAAATAAATAAAATCTCGGCAAGTTTCCAACAAAAATCAACTCCAGAACTATTACGAATTTACCCAATTTCGAGTATTTAGCAGAATTTGTATTTAATGTATTGAATGCCGTAATTACGTTAAAATGGATGTTTACGGATGTTAATGTTATTTTAAATTCTGTGATAAATAACGATTTCTTTTTTCTATAGAGCATTTAATGTAAAAAAAAGTATTAACTGAGAAATCATTTATAAATTTACTGACACAAGAATTGTCGATTCTATTTTTTTTTTAGCTTTAGATATTATTACAAGTATTAGGGAAAAAATAACAATGCTCTTAAAATATTCTTTAAATAATGAAAAAAGTTTCAACTTAGGAATCGTAGTTGAAAATTAGTTTTAATTTGACAAATAGATTAAAAGTTAGAGATATTTTTAAATAAAATTGTAGATAATATTTTGTAATTATTGTATTTCTTTCATTTAAATATGTATTGTTTTACAGATTCAGAAAATCAATTTACATTTTTCAATTTTTTCATTTTTTTCCTCACTGTCTAAAAAAATTCGTTCTCTATTTATCTTTATATAAAAAAATAAATAAATGTAATGAAAAGATTGATATAGAGGGTGATTCTAAATTATTTTTACAATAAAATGAAGGTTGGTAGTGCACATCAAGAGAAACAGTATTAAATGGGAAACCAAGGGTCCCAAACTTTTTCCAAAGGAGATAGCCGGTATTAAAGATTAGGGTCCAAAATTTCAAATAATCATAAAAAAAAAGAAAAATTGGTCGATTGATTTGCGGTTTTCACTAAATCTACTTTTATATCAGTAATGTCTTGAAAGTAAATAAAAAAAAAGAAAAAAAATCAAAAAATGCTGGAAGAGGGCGCTTCAGACTTTGGAGTGAAGGACAACTAATTTTTGACGTTATTTTTTGCATCTCATTTAATGTTTTCGAAAGCTTAGACTTGAACATAAAATTTGAGCTCAAAATCTGAATAGTTGGGATTGGTTAAGTAGCACAATCTGAGCTGTGTTCAGAGGGTTCCAATTTCAAACGATTATAAAAAACGCTAAAATAATTAACTGATTTGCGTTTTTCACTAAAACTACTATTTATGTCGGCATTTTCTTAAAAATAAATTATTAAGATAAATTTCAAAAAAAATCCGATAGAGGTTGATTTAGATTTTAGAGTAACGAACAATTATTTTTTGCATCGCATTAAATGTTTTCATAAGCTTAGACTTAAACATAAATTTTGAGCTTAAAATCTGAATATTAGGGAGTGGTTAAGTAGCACAAACTGAACTGTGTTCGCAGGGTTAAAGGGGGGGGGGTTAATTTGAAATAATTTTACAAAACAAAAAAAATTGGTCGATTCGTTTGCGGCTTAAAATAAAATTATTCTTTAAGTCAATTCTTCTTGAAAATAAATATTAAAGATGAATTTCAAAAAATTCCGTTAGAGGGGTAATATTTATTGTATCCAACAACACATTTTAACCGGTGTTTTTGTATATAATTAAGTGCTTGCAAAAGTTTATTAAATGCTTTCGGAATAGTAGATTGAAACTTAAATTTTGAGCTGAAATTCTAAATCGTTGGGAGGGGTTAAGAAACGCAATCTGCAATGTATTCAGGAGTTGAAATTTAACCATCCCCCACCCATTCGAACAATTCAATTTTCTATTACTTAAATACTCCCACCGATTCAGAATTTGGCCCCATTCCTTATGTCTAAGCATTTAAAAGCATTTAAAGAGAATTAAAAAATATAATGATAAAAATAAGTTGTATGCTACTCCAAAGTCTAAGACGCTCTCTATCGGCATTTTGTGAAGTTTATCTTTAATATTCCTGTTCATGACAAACTGATTTAAAGAGTAGTTTTAGTGAAAAACGCAAACAAATCGACCAATTGTTCCGTTTTTTATAATCTTTTGAAATTTGAACCCTCCGAATACATTTCAGTTTGCGCTACTTAACCACTCTTAACTATTCAGACTTTGAACTCAAAATTTAAGTTTAAATGTAAGCTTACGCAAGAATTTAATAAGATGCAAAAAATAACGGCAAAAAATAATTGTTCGTCACTTTAAAGTCTAAAGCGCCCTCTATCAGCATTTTTTGAAATTTATCTTTATAATTTATTTTCAAGAAAGTACCGACATAAAGAATAGTTTTAGTGAAAACCACAAATCAGTTGGCTGATTTTTCTGTTTTTTATTAATCATTTGAAATTTTAACCCTCTGAACACAGTTTGATATGTGCTATTTAACCACTCCCAACTACTCACATTTTGAGCTCAAAAGTTTAAGTCTTAGCTTACGAAAACATTTAATAAGATGTAAAAAATACCGACAAAAAATAGTTGTTCGTTACTCCAAAGTCTAAAGCGCCCTCTATCGGCAATTTTTGAAATTTATCTTTATAATTTATTTTTAAGAAAAAACTGACATAAAAATAGTTTCAGTGAAGACCGCAAATCAATCTACCAATTTTTCCATTTTTTAAATGTTTATTTGAATATTTGGACCCTAAACTTTAATCGCGGCTATCTCCTTTGGAAAACGTTTGGGACCCTCGGTTTAATATTGTTTGTCTTGATATGAACTATCACCATCTCTTTTTTGCAAAAACAATTTAGAATCACTCTGTGTAGAATATCTGAAATTGATACATAGAAATCAAGCGTTCTTTTTTACAAAAATAGCAAAATTGGAGCGGTAAACCATCTGATATTCAGCGAAATCTGAGCAGAGTGCAAAGAAGCAAAATTAGTTTATAAGTATTCCAGCGGTTATTCATTTATACAATATTTTTAATATATTTCTTAAAAACTCCCATCAAAAAGCGTTTTCAAAGTCTTAAAGCGTTTTCAAAGTGGAGATATTTTGATGAACATTTATTTTTTGAATATGTGAGATATATCACACTTACTTTATCGTGACACTTTTAATTTACCTGCATGATAGGAAAATTAAAAAGATTCCAAATTCTTCAAGTGAAGTATCAAGTTACTTTTTGGGTGTCAGACTGAAAATCATTGGAATTATTTTACTAGAAAATAGCTTCCTATAGAGTAAACTTTTTGGAAGGGAATCGTGCAGCAAAAGTTACATGTAGATTAGATATGCTGGAGAAAAATCAATATTTGCCATTAAATGTTTTCATATATCGTAAAATATAAGGTTTTTTTAACTATAATAATAATTTAAAACTCAATACGTGAGAGAAATAAAGTTTTTGATGCATATTTAAAAACATTTGCTTTAGAAACATGTAAAAGTTTCATTAAAACATATAAAAAGAGTAAAATAAGGAATAAATAAATTCTATAATAATTATTTCAAAGTTAATTGATACGATCAATATGTTTAACAAGCGTTTCTTAAAAAAGTTTATTAAAAAAAGATTTTTAAGATCTAAAGATCTAGTTTTACAGAACATTTATTTTTTGAATGTGTCCAATAAGTCTTTTTTACTTTATAGCGACACTTTGAAAGCCTCTGTATGATAGGAAAATTAAAATGGCTCCAATATCTCGAAGTGTAGTATCAGCTTTCTTTTTATATATCAGATTAAATATTTTTTTTTCGGAAAAACATTTTCAATAAACTTTTCTAAATGAAATCGTGCAGTAAAAATTAAATCTAAATTATATACGCAGAATAAAAATCGATTTCTGCATTCGTCTAATCTCACTTATCCTAAAATATGAACAAATTAAATATAATAATAGATTCAAATTCATTACGACAGGGAAAAAAGGTTTTTATGTATTTTTAAATACGCTTACATAAAACACAAGTAAAAGTTTCATTAAAAAATATGAAAACGCGGAAAATAAGAAATAAAATTTATTTCATAATAATTATTTCAAAGGTAATCCATATGTACACTACTTTAAACATACTTCTTTAAAAATCTCATGAAAAAAAAAACCTTAAAGTTTAGAGTAGTTATTTTACAGATACTTTTTTTTTTTGAATATGTAAAAAAATACTCTTTTACTTTATCCTGACTTTTTAAAAGTTTCTGCATGAAAACAAAATTAAAAATAGACTTCGACTTCTTGAAGTTGTGAATCTGCTTTCTTTTTGAATATCAAACTAAAAAACAGTGGACTTTTTTTTTTTTTTAATACTAGAAAATAATCTTCTATAAAGTAAACTTTTGGAAAGAAATAATGCTTGAAAAAGTTAAATGAAGATTAAATATGCAGAAGAAAAAACAATATTTTCCATTCTCTGTTCACACGTGTAATATACTTTTTTTTTAATGATAATACCTTAAAACTCATTATGTAAGAGAAACAATGTTTTAATGCATATTTGAATACATTTACTTAGGAAACATTTAAGAGTTTCATATTTTTAAAGATAAAATAAGTAATAAATTAAATTTATAATAATTACCTCAAAGTTAATTCCTAAATATACGTTTAATATGCTTAAAGAAATCTATCAAAAAGAATTCTTAAGTTCTTGAAGGATTATTTTACAGAACTTTTATTTTTTGAGTATGACAAATAATTTTTACATAATTTATCGTGACACTTTTGAAGTATCTGCGTGATAGGAAAATTAAAAAGATTCCAAAATCATGAAGTGGAGTTTCTGCTTTCTCTTTGAATATCACTGAAATTCTTTTTACTAGACGATAGTTTCCTTCAAAGTAAAATTTTTGGAGGAAAATCGTCCTATATGGTGTTTCACTTATCATAAAATAAAAGTTTTTAAATATAATGATAATCTAAATCTCATAACGTGAGAGAAATAAGGATTTTAATTCATTTTCAAATACATTTAATTGAGAAATAAGTCAGACCTTCATTAAAAATATTAAAAAGTACAATATAAGGATCAAAACTAATTTTATAGGAGAAGATGGGGATACTTGAGCCATTTGAATTTTAATTTTTTTTAAATCATTATACTTTCTTAGAATAAAATAAAATACTATAAATGAAAATTTAATAATTTTGTTCAACTGAAAACCACTTTTAATTAATTTTGAACTATTTTTCTATATCTAATAAATTTTTCCATTTTGTTTTACATCGTGGTTTAAGTATCCCCATGAGGCGGATATTGAGCCATGGTGAAGGGATACTCGAGCCATGGTGAAGGGATACTTGAGCCATGGTGAAGGGATACTTGAGCCATGGTGAAGGGATACTTGAGTCAGTACGGAAAAATACCTACAAAAGTAATTTTTTCGCTTTATTTTTGCACAAACATTTTACAGAATGATAAATTATGATGCTTAAAGTTCTTCAAAACCAATTGAGAAAACAAAGCTAGTAACACGATCATTTTTTGTCGTTAGAACTGGTTGTCCAAGGATCATTTCAACTTGAGTTATGTAGATGGTAGAAACATCCTCAGTTCTGAGCCATTTATATTTGAAATCTGCAATTCTTCGTGCAATTATCATTTTAAAAATATTAAACACTTGTCCAACAAATCATTTTACAGTTTTCTTTCCGGCATATTTTATTAGTAACCAATCATCAATAGAAAGTTTTCTTTTCATATCATCACTAGCATTAACAGAATTTTCCTCTAATGTAGTGTTGCACAACCTTTTTGCTAGAAAATCGTTTGCCACCAGAATATTTGAAAAGTGGCGTTTGTTTTCTTTCATTGCAAAGTTTTTGTCACTAATATAATGAAAATTATTCTGCATAAAATTAGTGGTATGAGTTTGGCCCGCGGGCCACAGGTTGTGCACCTTTACTCTAATGATATTATCAAAGTCATGCTTTTACTTGAGTAGCTGTCGGAATCTAAGCCAGATGTATCATTCTAGATTTCAAACATTTTTTTTTTTTTTTTTGATTTCACAGGAAAATATTTTGTTTTCACCTTTGGCTCCATGCAGGTAAATTTGAACTGTGATTTTTATTGCTTTTCTTGTTTTTTGTGCGCTCTTTTTACCAATTCTTCTTCAATTTTCTTAGTTTAAAAAAAAAATACAGTAACAAAGGTTACAATTTCAATATAAAATATTAATCATAATATATTATATTAAAAATAAATATTTTAATGTGTTGGAATTAACCTATTAAAATATTAGAGAGTATAACCTGTAAAACAATATTAAAAAGTTATTTTAATGTAATAAAAGTTAAATCGAAAACTATATTTACATTTATCTAGACAGGCTATTTTGTCAGTCAAAATGAAAAATAAAATGGATATTTTCATTTGAAAAATATACATTTTTAAACATTTTTAGGTCATTATTTTTTTAAGAAAAAAAAATTAAAATGAAAAATTGTTCTCCCTTTTATCCAGAAAAAAAATCTCTTAGTGAATATAAGGATGTAACTTTATTTTTTTTGTTTCACCCATGTCTAATTTCCTAGTAAGGATGGTTGAGCCATGGCTCAAGTATCCGCAATCTCACTGGCTCAAGTCTCCCACTACCACTATTTTTGTTTATAAGAGTTTTACTAAATAAAGTATGCAGCTATTAGAACTATTTTAGATTCAAAATACAATTGAAATTATACTCATTAAATTTATGTGTATAGTTGCAACTTTAAAGAAAATTTTAGTTACAAAAAAAAAAAAAAAAAAAAAAAAAAAAAAAAAAAAAAAAAAAAAAAACCCATGCACTTAAATATTTACTTCAGATTGGTAAAATACAACTATTAATCACTATATTTTCAAAATGGTACCAAGGTGTGTGATTTCTTTTTTACATGTTCAGAACTAAAAATATGTTACCATATTGCCAGTTTTAGAGAGAAAAATTAAACAACTGTAGAGATAATAGGGGTGGCTCAACTATCCCCTATGCTCAAGTATCCCCACTCTCCCTTACTAATTATATCGAAGTTAATAGATATATACAATTCATCTAATGTATATGCATATTAAATTTAAAATTCTCTCAAAAAACCTTTCAAAATCTAGAGAAGTCATTTTACTGAACATTTATTATTTGAATATGTCAATTAATTCTTACTTACTTTATCGTGACTCTTTAAAAGTTTTTGCATGAGATGAAAATCAAAAGGTACCAAATTCTTGTAGTGGAGTATCAGATTTCTTTTTGAAAGTCTGACTGAAGATCATTCGAAATTTTTTTCTTACTAGAAAATAGTTTCTAACTGGTAAACTTTTTGTAAAAAAATTGTGCAGAAAAAATTAATCGAGATTATATATACAGAAGCAAAATCGATATTTTTAACCACCGTTCTCATTTAAAATAAAAGTTTTTTAAATATAATAAAAAATTAAAAGTCATTACGTGAGACGAGAATGAAGATGAATGGAATTTTTTGATTCGAAAATAGTTTCCTATAAAGTGAAAATTTTGGAAGTAAATCGTGCGGCAAAAGTTAAATGGAGATTATATATGTGGAGGAAAAATCGCTATTTACCATTTGCTGTTCTGATTTATCATAAAATATAAGTCTTTAAGTATGATAATAAATTAAAACTCAATAAGGGATACAAAAAAGGTTTTTAATGCATTTTTAAATACCGGGTGATCCAGAAGTTTCGGGAGTTTTGAAATGTTAATAATTTGGAAACTATGCATAATACAACAGTCCGGTTTTCAGATATATGCTCAGAAACATCTGGGATTTTTGTTTAGAAGAAGTTTTTTAAAAATATGTATAGTTACAATTTTAAGCAACAGGTGGCGCTGCAGTACAAGACTCAATGCACCTGTACCATGCGTTATATAGGCGCATGAGTTCATTGTGAAACATCTTTTCTAGGATATTGATGAAATTTCGTTTTAAGGGTAGTTTATGTTCAAACACTTTTTTTAAGAAGTTGAAATTGCATTGAATGGGAATTTTGATACAAAATTTCATGAGCTACTGCTATATTTGGCATGCTTTCTTTGCATGTTGAGTTGTGTTCTTCTCGTACCATACGTGAAGTTAAAACCACAAAAGATTTGATGGCTATTACAAACGTGAAATGCTATGGTAAGCAAGGATTGAAAAAAAGGGCTCATTGGAAGATCGTAATAAAAGCAGGAGATCCCAAATGTCTGTTGCAACCATAAATGAGGTAGAATTCGATGCCGATACTCAGAGGAAATAATCAGCTAATGGTCAGTGCTATACACTTGTAATATCACGATGAACTGAAATTTCCTCTGGAATTTCTTTCTTCTCTGAGGATACTGTGCAAGCTGTTTTGCATTGGCTCACGGTGGTACTTATAAGCTATGAGCGTCATAATGAAAATTTGTTACCCTTAGACACTAATTCTTTCTTTTTAATAATCTGTATCATACCATAAAAAATAATACTATCAATTTTAGCGCCACCTGTTGGTAAAAACTGTAACTAACATAAAATGTTTGTTTCATCGAAAAAACAAATCCCATAAGCTTCTAAGCATTTTTGTGAAAACCGCATACTTCTATTGTATATAGTTTGCTAATTATTAGCATTTCAAAACTCCCGGTACTTCTGGATCACCCGGTACATTTATGTAAGAAGTAAGTAAGAGTTCCATTAAAAAACATAAAAAAAAACACAAAATAAAGAATAATTTAAATTTTACAATAAGTATTTCAAAATCAATTCATATACAGGGTGTCCGAAAAGTCTGGAAACGGTCGAATAACTCGAAAAATACATATGAGATTGAAAAACGTAAATATACGTGTTAAATATTTTTAAATAAGCTACTCAGTGATACCAAATTTGACCTTCGTAACCGACCCCCTGTGGGTCAGAGGGGGTCCAACTTTGAAATCTTAAATTATAACCCCCATTTTTTATTGCAGATTCGGATTCTACGGACAAAAATACGTAACTTTTGTATTTGATGTTTATTTCGAATCCTCGTTTATCACGGTGTAATTGAGCATATTAAATCGATACATATTTCGGCTTTTCCAACGGGATTTTCCCTAATCGAAACTAATTGGGGAGAATTTATGACATCAAATTCCTCGTCTTTTGCAATAATAGCGTTTCCTGAAAATCACCCGTACCGATTATTTTGGCAGCGCTACACAGTTAAAAATTTGATCCATTTGCTGTAGCGTCACTCCACAGCTTTTATAGAATATCTCTTTCATGACCAATGAGAATGTTCCATAACACAGTAAAATACACTCTAAAAAAATTGACCCTTTTGCTGCATCGTCACTCCACCGCTTTTATAGAAAACGATTACTTTACTGTGTTATGGAGCATTCTCATTGGTCACAAAAGAGATATTCTATAATAGCTGTGGAGTGACGCTGCAGCAAATGGGTCAAATTTTTAACAGTGTAGTACTATTGAAATAATCGCCACGGGTGATTTTCAGGAAACGCTATTCCTACAGAAGACGAGGAATTTGACGTCAAAAATTCTGCCCAATCAGTTTCGATTAGGGAAAATCCCGTTGGAAAAGCGGGAATATGTATCGATTTAATATGCTCGATTACACCGTGATAAACGAAGATTTGAAATAAACATCAAATACAAAAGTTACGTATTTTTGTCCGTAGAATCCGAATCTGCAATAAAAAATCGGGGTTATAATTTAAGATTTCAAAGTTGGACCCCCTCTGACCCCCAGGGGGTCGGTTTCGAAGGTCAAATTTGGTATCACAGAGTAGCTTATTTAAAAATATTTAACACGTATATTTACGTTTTTCAATCTCATATGTATTTCTCGAGTTATTCGGCCGTTTCCAGACTTTTCGGACACCCTGTATATAAAATGCAGGTAACATGCTTCTTCTTCTATTAAGAAAAAAAACTATAAATCTAAAGAAGTTATTTTAGAGAACATCTATTTTTTTTTTAATATGTCAAATAAATCTCATTTACTTTATTAAGACACTTATAAAATATCTACATAATAGGAAAATTAATAAAATTCCAAATTCTTGTAGTGAAATATCAGCTTTTCTGTTTTAATATAAGACTGAAGATCTTGGGACTTTTTATACTAGAAAATACTTCCTATATAAAAAATGCGGGTGTCAAATCAGTATTTGCCATCCACTGTTCTCATTTATTATAAAATATAAGTTTTCAAATATGATAATAATTTAAAACTCAATGCGTGAGAGAAATAAAGTTTTTGATGCATATTTTAAAAAATTTACTTTAGAAACATGTAAGAGTTTCGATAAAAAATATAAAAATATAAAAATAAGGAATAAAGTAAATTCTATAATAATTATTTCAAAGTTAATTGATTCATACAATACGTTTAACAAGCTTCTTAAAAAAGCTCATTAAAAAAAAAAGATTTTTAAGATCTAAAGATTTATTTTTACAGAACATTTATCTTTTGAATATGCTCAATAAATCTTATTTACTTTATCGTGGCAATTTGAAAGTCTCTGTATGATAAGAAATTATTATTATTATTATTATTATTATTAGTAGTAGTAGTAGTAGTAGTAGTATTAGGAAATAGTTGTCTATAAAGTAAACTTTTCTAATGGAAATCGTGCAGTAAGATTTAAATCGAAATTATATACGCAGAATAAAAACCGATTTCTGCAATCCTCTAATCTCAATTATCTTAAAATATATGTATAAAAATATAATAATATATTAAAACTCATTACGACAGAGAAAAAGGTTTGTATGCATTTTTAAATACTCTTACATAAAACACAAGTAAGAGTTTCATTAAAAAATATAAAAACGCGGAAAATAAGGAATAAAATTTATTTCATAATAATTATTTCAAAGGTAATTTATATGTACAGTATTTTAAACATACTTCTTAAAAAATCTCACCAAAAAATAAAACTTTCCAGAGAAATTTTACAGAACATTTATTTTTTGAATATGTCAAATAATACTCATTTAATTTATCGTGACGTTTTAAAAGTATATGCATGATAAGAAAATTAAAAAATGACTTCAAGTTCTTGAAGATTAGAATCTGTTTTCTTTTTGAATAACAGACTGAAAATCATCGGATTTTTTATTATTATTATTATTAGAAAATAGTTTTTTTTATAAAGTAATATTTTGGAAGGAAATCGTGCAGCAAAAGCGAAATGGACATTATATATGCGGAAGAAAAAATTATATTTGCCATTCTCTGTTCCCATGTATTATTACATATATGTTTTTTTAATGGTAATAAATTAAAACTCATTATGTAAGAGAAAAAATATTTTAATTCATTTTCAAATACATTTATTTAAGAAGCAAATAAGAGTTTCATAAAAAAAACATAAAAAGTATAATATAAGTACTAAAATTAATTTTATAATAATTATCTCAATGTCCATTCATAAATATACGTTTAATATGTTTAAATAAAGCTATCAAAGATAATTTTCAAGGCCCTGAACAGTTATTTTGTAGAACATTTATTTTTTTAATGTGCCAAATAAGTCTTACTTATTTCATCGTGACACTTTTAAAGTATCTTCATGGCAGGAAAGTTAAAAAAAGATTCCAAATTCTTCAAGTGGAGTATCATCTATCTTTTTGAATATCAGACTGGAGATCATTGGATTTTTTTTACTAGAAAATAATTTCCTATAAATAAAAATTTTGGAAGGAAATCGTGCTGCAAACGTTAAATAGGGATTATATATGAGGAATAAAAAATTTATATATGTCATCCCATGTTTTCTCATTTATTATAAAATATCATTTTTAAATATAATAATCATTTAAAACTCTTTGACAGAAATGAGACTTTTATAGCATTTTTAATTATATTTACTAGACAAATAAGTAAGAGATTCGTTAAAAAATATAAAAAAGACAGTAAGGAATGAAACTAAGATTAGGATAATTATTTTAAAGTTAATTCATAGCGAACTACTTTTAACAAGTTCTTAAACAATATCTTTATAAAAAGACTTTCAAAGTCGAGAGTAGTTATTTTACAGAGGATTTATTTATTTATTTATTTTTGAATATGCTAAATAATTATTAATTCCTTTATCGTGGCTCTTTTAAAGTATCTGCATCATAGGAAAATTAAAAAAGATTCGAAATTATTAAAGTGAAGTAACAGCTTTCTTTTTGTAAATGTGACTGAAAATCATTAGAATTTTTTTACTAGATGAGAGTTTCCTATAAAGTAAAATTTTTGGACAAAAATCGTGCTGTAAAAATTAAATGCATATTATATGTGCAAAAAAAATCAATATTTAACATCATATGTTCTCATTTATCATAGAATGTTTTAGAATATTTATTTATTCCTGCAAGGCGTGAGTAAAGGTTTTAATCCTCTGATTAACTGGTTCAATTGATTATTATAAACATACTTCAATATAAGAAAAGGCAAGTAAATTTGTTCTCACCTAATTCATGTATTCTTCTAGAATGTTGTCCATCTGAATACTTGACCGTTTTATTCCATTGGTAATTTCAGCTCCGAACACTTATATTTTATCTGTAAACTTGGGTGCATTAAATATCCTTTAAAGAAGTGTAAACTTTCATTATTTACTTGTTAGCATTAAAACACAGTAATACATTTCGAATGAAACAAACACACATCTATATTTATTTTTATACCCGAGAGATAACTGAGCTTGACTGCTCCTTTAAAGAGCTACATGACTATATACAATGAAAAACGCACACACAATCACATGATAGAAACAAATAAAGTATAAAAATGTTACTTTAGAGTTTTTTGACAGTTTGAACAACATATAATAATTCTTTCTGCTGGTGATTTACGATGCAATTTGAATTGCCAATTACTGCGCAACGTAGAAAATTAATATTCTGAATGATGAAAACTCCCCCTTAATTTCTGTAGTTGCATTGTCACTTAAATGTAAGTTCTTCCTGTGAACTTCAAAAATAAGTTTGGGAAGCGGTTTTGTAAATAAGTCAGCTAGCATGACTTTGGTTGGGCAGTATATGAGGTTTATTATTTCTTCTTGTTTCAGTTGTTTCATAAGATGAAATCTTAATTCTATATGTTTTGTTTTACTTTAATGTTTTTCTAATTCTATCATTTTGATGGCTGATTGATTGTCTTCAAATAGTGTTATGTAATATGTTTGTGAGAGATTAAGTTCGTTGAGTAGGTTTACCAGCCAATTAACTTGATTTGCTGCATTTACTGCTGAGATGTACTCAACTTCGGCTGATGATAAAGCTATGCAGGACTGTCTTTTTGTCGACCAAAGTATGGGGTTTCCTCCTAACAAATATATATTTCTGCTGGTGGATTTTCTTGATTCTTTTTCTCCATCCCAGTCAGCATCAGCATAAACTTCTAAAGTTGGTTTTAATTTTTCATCAATAACTAGATTATAGTTCTTTGTTGTCTTCAGGTATCTCATTACCCGCTTTACGCTATTCCAATCTTTCATTATTGGCCTTTCGTTTCTTCGGCTCAGGATATTAACAGCTGCACAGATATCTGGTCTCCTCACTGTGGCAAGATATAAGAGTGCTCCAATGGCTTGTCTGTATTGTGTGTTGTTTGGTAAAAGATTGTCATCATCTTTAAAGTGTGTGTAATTTGTTTCCATGGGTGTACTACATAGTTTTGCTTCTTGTAAATTAAGTTTGTTAATTAACTCTTCAATTTTTGAAGTTCGATTAATTAAGTAACTTTTATTTACCTTTCGAATATTCATGGATAAATAATTACTTATATCCCCTAAATTCTTTAGTTCATATTCCTTATATAAGTTCACGACTATTTCCTCTATGGCTTCGTCTTTTCCTACAATTGAAAGGTCATCGACGTACGTTATTATGTAAGTTGTGTCATTATTCCTTTTCTGTGTAAAAAGACATGTGTCGATTTTACTTTGAATATAATTCCTATTTTTTAGTGTCTCTGTTTTTTTATTATGCCACGCTCTCGCGGCTTCCTTAAGTCCGTAGATTGCTTTGTTTAATTTACAGACTTTGTTTTCCTGATTTGGTTCAACGAATCTTTCTGGCTGCGACATGTATATCTCCTCTTCAAGTTCCCCATGTAGGAACGTGGTGTTTATATCTATATGTTTAACATTCAGGTTTTGGTGCAACGCCGCTATTAATAATGCTCTTATCCTAGTATATGACACGACCGGTGCGTAAGTTTCGTCATAATCCTCTCCGAAATTTTGCGTGTGTCCTTTAGCTACTAAACCTGCCTTACATTTTTGGATTTTTCCGGTATTGACACGCTTTAATTTATAAGTCCATTTACAACCTATTATTCTCTTATTCGGCGGAGGATCTACAATTGACCACGTTTTAATTTTCTTTAATGAATTCATTTCGCTCTCCATGGCTTCTATCCAATTCTATTTTACCGGTGAGTTTTCCATAAATTTCCTTATAATCCTTTGGTTCATTATTTTTTTCATCTTTAACAATGTGCACTAGCCTATCAGGAGGTACGCCTTTATTTATTCTATCTGAACGACTTGGTTCCGCAATTTGTTGTTGGGACGCGGATGGTGTTGTTTTGCTGTTCGAAATTTCTATTTCTACAAGATTTTTACAATTGCGTTTTTCACCCTCATCTTGTTTTGGTTCGATTTCAGGCTTGTCGTTTACATACTTAAATTTATTTTCAAGAAATTTTACCGTTCTCTCGATTTTTATTTCGTTTCCTCCTACATATACACGGTATGCCTTAGATTCATTGTCGTGTCCCACAAAAATACCTTCTACAGCTTTATTGTCAAATTTTTGTCTTCTGGCTTTATCAATATAAGCGAAGGCTTTGCAGACAATTACTTTAACATAACTTAAGTTCGGCTGTCTTTCTGTCCATATTTCATATGGCGTTTTTGCATTTGCTTTTGTAGGTAGCCTATTTTGTAGATGGTTTGCCGTACAGATTGCTTCCCCCCAGAACTTTAAAGGTAAATTTGATTCATTTAACATTGTCCTAGCCATCTAAACTAACGACTTATTTATAACTAGCCATTTTGGCTTGCACAATACGGGACTGTATGCTGATGTCTTATACAATTGGATTTAAGATAATTCTCATTTTCATCTGACGTAAATTCTCCTCCGTTGTCCGTTCTGATTTTTTTCGGTTTTTCACCATATTTGTTGCTTATTAGCGCGACGAACTCTTTGAATTTTTCATAGATTTCATTTTTTCTTGACAATAGATAGATTATCGGAAATCGTGAGTAATCATCAATGAAAGTCAAAAAATATGATTCCCCTCCTATCGTGAGTGTCTGGAAAGATCCACATACGTCCGAATGGATGAGTTGAAGCCTTTTACTTGCTCTATACTGAGCAACTTTGGGATAGGGTTCATCAGTTGATTTCGCCTTAATACACGGTTCGCAATCCGTGTTTTCAATTATATTATGTTTACAATAGTTTATTTGGATACCTCTCACTAATTCTCTTTGTGTAATTTCTTCAATCGATGTTAAATTTCTGTGCCCTAACCTTCGTCCTAAACCTTATAAAAATGTTACTTTAGAGTTTTTTGACAGTTTGAACAACATATAATAATTCTTTCTGCTGTAATCATTTTCAAGGTCCCGCTAACAACCACTCAAGGTGATTTACGATGCAATTTGAACTGCCAATTATTGCGCAACGTAGGAAATTAATATTCTGAATTATGAAATATGTCTATCAGAATGTATGTTTTTAAATATAATGATAAAACAGTGTGAGTTTCCCGATCCAGAGCCAAGTGGCTCCATGCGGTCCACACAGGGAGGTCACGAGACCCCCGAAAGAGGAGGAACCAAGTGACGTCCGGCCTCACGACAGCGCCCGCTGCCGGCCAGGAAGACAAGCGAGGACACCCAGCCCACGGACATGGACTTAGCGTCGCGGCCTCGGCCGCTCACCATCCGCAGCCACCACTCGACGCCTCCCGAGCCCAACACGCCGATTGGAGCAGCCAAGCAGGCATCGTAGCACAAGCCGTCTGAACAACCACTGATCCAGAGACCCAGCCTTCCGGGAGGACTTATAGGAAAGCGACTCGAATTCTCGTTACGTACAAGGGAAACCCGGAAAACCTTGTATAGTCGCTTCGTCCGAATCGCGCCTGCTAGAGGCCTCGGACTCCTCTAAATCGAGTGTTGCGTTCGAATGAACTGGAAAATCGTCGAGCGTTCAAAGACTTCGGTCGAGACGGTCGAAAGCTCAATTGGCCCGACGACCAACCCGATCCAATGTCCTTGTCAAGAGGTCGCCAACCATGTCGACAATACCTTTCCTGCTGTAATTGACAAGGACGAGATCGGTCAGCGTTCGAGTGTGGAAGTCAGGCGGGAAACACTTTTCCCTGATGGACCTCCACAGGGAGCACTCATAGACACAATGTCTAATCGTACTCTCCCCGGTCCCGCAAAAGCACGCAGGGTTGCCTTTAAAGAAGCGGGCTTGATGGTCGCCAAAGGCACCATGTCCCGTTAGGACCTGGTTGAGAAAGAAATCACCCTGTATTCTCCGAGTGGAGACCTTCGGGAAGATCGCATACGTCAACCGGCCGTCCTCAGATCGGTCCCACCATTGCTGCCAATCCAAAAGAACCTCACCAAGGAGCTTCCTCTTGACTTGACGTCCTGAAAGAGGAACAAGTATGTCGACCGACGGTCGACACGCAGCTTCCTTCGCAAGGGAATCGGCCAGCTCGTTAAAGGCGTACCCGACATGAGCCTTAATCCAGTGCATATGGACCCTGACTCCTGTATTCTCAACCAAGTTCCTGATCTCAGCTACAGCTTTGTGCCGAGGCACCAAAGCGTAAAGAGCCTGAAGCGCCGATCTCGAATCAGAGAAGATATCGAGTTCACTGAGACCCCTCCGAAGGGCGTCCGCAATCGCTTCCTTGATCGCATGGACCTCGGCCGCGAAAACAGTCGACCCATCAGAGAGACGGAACTTTCCCTCCGCAACAACGCCATCCCTAGTGGCGAGGTGGTAGGCACAACCCACCCTCTCACCCACCAGCTTGGAACCGTCCGTATAGTAAGTATACGGAGACTTCCGGTTGAGATCCGGCGTCCAAGGTATTCGTGCCGGATAGCGCCGTTGGGGTCGGTACTTCCAGACATCTACCATTTCTGGTGAGAGGTTTGGTCTATCAACGCTTTCGCCCCATCTGGTGAGGGCCTCGAAGTCGCGTTCGATACGAGCACGGAGGTCCAGGGGAATCACCCCGGACAAGACATTCAACGCAGCGGTTGACACCGTACTGTAACACTTGGTGACGCACAGCAAGAGACCACGCTGAATACTCAGCAGTCTCTGACGAAGAGCCACTTTGCCGGAGTACCAGATAGGGGCCGCATACAAGACTATGCGCTCGGCTACCACCGAGTACACTGCCTTTCGAACATCGGGCTTGAGCCCCCACGTGGCTGTCGCCAATCTAGTAAGCTTGTACTGGACTCTGGTCGCCTTCTCTCGGACGAGGTCCAAGTGAGGCATCCAGCTGTAGTCCCTATCTATGACCACGCCTAGGTACTTGATTTGGCTAGAGAACTTCACCCGATGCTCACCCATCCGGATGCGCAATGAGGGTTCGTAATCCATCTTTCCCTTAGGTGGTATGATAGTGTACAAACACTTGTCGTAGCTGAACTCCAGGCTGCATCCTACAGCCCATGCGAGAATCTCTGCGAGAACTCGCCGGACTATGTCAGCGAACCTGTAGACAGCCACGGAGCGTGCAAGGATGAGTATGTCGTCGGCGAAGACAAGTACGGTCCAAGCCTCCTCAATCCCAAGCCGCTTCAACAAGCTATTGATTAACACCAGCCACAGGACCGGCCCGAGACACGAACCCTGCGGGACCCCAACATTGAAGTAATGCTCTTCTGCGTTCGAAATGACCGATCTATTCCAAAGAAAAGAATCGATCAAGCCCAGGAGCTCCGGAGGGACTCCGTACTCCACCAGAAGGCGAAGCAAGTCATCCCGCCGAGCGCTGTTGAAGGCATTCTTGATGTCGAGGCTGACGAGACAGGTGTAGTGACCCGTCCTCTTACTCTGCGAGATGTACTTGACCACCTCATGGAGCGCATCAACGGTCGACCGATTTCGTCTGAAACCATATTGTCGACCATCAAGTACGCCGTTAGACTCGAGGAAGGCCATCAGTCGAGTAGCGCACAGCTTGTCCAAGATCTTCCCGACGACGGGAAGTAAACAGATAGGACGGTAGGAAGCCGGATCGCTCTTACTTCTACCTTCCTTGGGAAAGTAGATGGCGACCGCCCGCTTCCAACTTCTCGGAAACACGGACTCTCTAAGGCAGTGATTAAACAAGCCGAGCAACCACTGAGGGTGCCAGCGAAAGACCTCACGGACGATTCCCAGACTGAATCCATCGTGGCCTGGCGCCTTATCGAGCGCCATCGAGTCGATAGCCAACTCTAGCTCCCCGATGTCAAACAAGTCCGGGTCATCCGGCCTCTCGACCGCTGTCTGCACTACCTCATCGACCTGTCTGAAGTGGTGTCTCGCAAGGGCTGCCTGGATGTCATCCCATGTGGATGCCACCACCCCGTCGGGAAGCTCCAGAATAGCTGGAGCTTCAGGACGCCACCTGCCTCGCACCACTGCACAGACCTGACCGATTTTGTCGGTAGAAAGCTTGTCCGAAAGGAACTTTCGGAACGAACGACGCTTAGCTTGCAGAATCGCTCGCTTGTACTCCGCCCGCGAACGCTTAAAGAGAGCCTCACGTCTTTCTCTCTGAGTCGGGTCAAGCGTCCGCTTGTACAACCTCCTCAGTGCACGCACTCTAGACCTCTGAGCCTCCAACTGTGGAGTCCACCAACACGTCTCCTTGCCTGCGGCAGGACGACGCTTTCGGTGTTTCAAGCACAGATCAACCAGGACTGAATCAAGATGTTCAACTCCCGAGTCTGGTGCGTTCGAATCATAAACGTCCAAATCTGCATTCTGCAGATCCTGGAGGAAATCGTCCCAGGCAAGGTCCTTGGGTTTCCACCGACGGCGGACTCCCTCAGGATTTCGAGCCCTTAGCCTGCCTTGGTAGGTCCAGGTCATGGCGTTATGATCGCTGGTTGTCACCCCGTCCAGAACAGTCCAGTCAGTTATGCGATCTGCGCACTTCCTGACCAGAAGTAAATCAATCCAGCTTTGACCTTGATGGCTATCAAAGGTCGCCGCACTGTCTGGACTGTTGACGATTTCCAGATCGTAACCAAGGGCGAAGGAGATAACTTCCTCGCCCCTATCGTCCGTTGGCCTATCCCCCCAAATGTACGACTTCGCGTTGAAGTCCCCGACAATCTGAACGTTGTCCTGAGGGAACTCCAGTAGCAAGTCGCCCATCCGAGTAAGGATCGGGACAATGTCCTCAGACGGAGAGCAATAGCATGACACTATCAACACATTCTCTCCCGAGATAGTGCATCGAATCGCCACTATGTCGTCAGTATTCAGGACCACGCAGTATTTCAGTCGCGAACTTATCCAAAAGGCTGCTCGGCTACGCTCCGAAGAAATGACTTCGGAAAAACCCTCGGGTAATCCGACGGTCTTTCCCTCCTTCACACGCTGCTCATTCAAGGAGATCACGTCGATGCTCTGCGAGAGCACCGTCTTCTGCAACTGGTACAAAGCCGCCGTACTGCGGTTGACATTTAGGTGAAGAAACTTTGGACTATCGGCCATTGTTTCGTTTCTCAGTCAAAGCCAGTTCTTTGCGGAAGATGCTACACTCCTGCGAATTTGCCGTGTGATTGGTAGGGAGAGCCTCACCCGCCAAGTTCAATGAGTTGACCTTCATACAATTAATGCACGCAGGTTCACTGGTGCAATCGCTGAGTATGTGGTCCTGACTACCACACTTTCCACAACAACTCTTGCCATGTGGCCGAATTTCCAGCACTTATAACATTGGAGAGGACGCCGTCTTCGCGAGAAGAACAGAGTGTCCCAACCAACGTTCAGCTTCCTCACTCGACCAAGTCGCCTGTACGACTCTGGATCCAGGGAGACCACGCCATTGCGTCCCTTCTTCCCCTCAAAAAACTTTTTGAAGGAAATGTCAGCGTCACGCAACGCTGTATTCTGATTTTTCAGGGCTGCAACGATCCCATCTCCCGTCGAATCCTCACCGACGCCGAAGATTACAATCTCCGGATTGCGCCTGGTCGGTTTGGAAGCCGAGTGACTATTCACCAGGTCCGATTTCTCCACTTCCGCCACCAGCTTCTCGAGGTCCGCAGCGCTGTCCGCGAAGACCAGCACCCCTCCCTTGGAGGTGTTCCGCATTCCTCTCAAAGCCAACCCTGCTTTCATTGGATCTATCGTGCAGGCTACTAACTTACGAGTGTCATCGGAGGAGACAGTATCGACTTTTGGAAGGATTTGAAGAACATGTCGTTCCTGGTAGCGTAGAGGCGCAACTGAATATAATGATATATAATGATAAGTCAAATCTCATTACGTGAGAGAAGTAAGGATTTTAATTCATTCTTAAATACATTTACTTGAGAAATAAGTCAGAACATCTTTACAAAATATAAAAAAGCACAATATAAGACTCAAAATTAATATCATAGTAGTTATATTGAAGTTAATTGATGTATCCCCTTCGTTTAACATACTTCTTAAAAATTCTCACAAAAAGAATATTCAAAACCTAGAGAAGTCATTTTACAGGACATTTATTTTTTGAATGTGCTAAATATTTCTTACTTACTTCATCGTGACTCTTTAAAAGTCACTTCATGATATGAAATTAAAAAGAGTCCAAAATCTTTTAGGAAACTATCAGTTCTATTTCTGATATCACACAGAAGATCACTGGATTTTTTTTCTTTTTTCTTTTTTCTTCCTTTTTTTCTTTTTTTTTTCTTTTTTTTTTTTTTTTTTTTTTTTTTTTTTTTTAACTAGAAAATAGTTTTGTATAAAGTAAACTTTTTGGAAGGAAATTGTGCTGAAAAAGTTAAATGAAGATTATATATGCAGAAGAAAAACCGATATTTGCCATCAATACTTCCCATTTATAATAATATATAAGTTTTTAAACATAATTATAAATTAAAACTTATTACGTGGGAGAAATAAAGTTTTTAATGCATTTTTAAATACATTTACTTAAGAAACAAGTTGCAGTGTCATATATGTATATATATATATATATATATATATATATATATATGTATATATATATATATATATATATATATATATATATATATATATATATATATATATATATATATATATATATATATATATATATATATTATATATAAAGCCCAAAATATGGAATGAAATACGTTTTATAATAAATATTTCAAAAGTTAATTCATATATACAATATTTTTAACATACTTCTTAAAAAAGAACTTTCAATGTTGACAGAAGCTATTTTACAGAATATTTACTTTTTGAATATGTCAAATAATTTTTACATACTTTATCGTGAGTGTTTAAAAGTTTCTGCATTATAGGTAAACTAAAAATTTCCAAATTCTTGAAGTGAAGTATGAGCTTTCTTTTGGAATATCAGACTGAAGATGGTTCGAATTTTTTTCTTACTAGAAAATAGTTTCTAATAAAGTTAATTTTTTGGAAGGAAATCGTACAGTAAAAGTTAAATGTAGATTATATATATGGAAGCAAAATCGATATTTCCATCCACCGTTCTCATTTATCATAAAATATAAGTTTTTAAATATAATAAAAATTTTAAACTCATTACGTGAGATAAATGGTGTTTTTAATGCATTCTTAAATTCATTTTCTTTAGAAATAAGTAAGAGTTTCAATAAAATAATATAAAAAAAGTACAAAATAAGGAATAAAATTATCTTTATAATATTTATTTGAATTTTTATTCTTATATATAACACGTTTAACATGGTTCTTAAAAATCTCATCAAAAAATACTTTCAAAATCTAGAAATGTTATTTTATAAAAAATTTATTCATTGAATATTTCCAACTATTATCACTTTAGTGTGACTTTTTAAAAGTCTCTTCATTATAGGAAAATTAAAAATATTCCAAATTCTTCAAGTGCAGCATCAGCATTCTTTATGGATATCAGATTAAAGATAACTGATTTTTTTTTTTTTATTACAAAAAATAAAATAAAAAAACCCAGATAAAAATAATTCTTTTTAATAATTTTAATTAAAAATAATTAGTCTAAAGTAAACTTTTTGGAAGGAAACCGTGCTGAAAAAGAAAAATCTGTATTTCCGATCATCATATTTATCTTAAATTTTTATATATAATAATAAATTAAAAATCTTTATATGAGAGTAATAAGATTATAATGCATTTTTAAATGCATTTATTTAAGAAACAAAAAAGAATTTCATTGAAAAAATACAAAAATGTACAATCTAAGGAAAAAAATTAATTTTACAATAATTATTTCAAAATTAATTCATATATACTATACGTTTGACATACCTCTTAAAAATCTAATGAAAAGAACTTTCAAATTTTGGAGAAGTTATATTACAGAACATCCATTTTTTGAATATGTCAAATACTTCTAACTTACTTTATTTTGATTTTTTAAAAGCCCTCCATGATAGAATACTTTAAAAAAATTCACCTGCTTAAAGTTGAATATCAGCTTTCTTTTTAAATATCAGACTGGTGAGCATTGGATTTTTTTGCTAGAAAATTGTTTACTATAAAGTAAACATTTATGCGGAAAATCGTGCTGCAAAAGTAAAATGAAGATTACATATGCGGAAGAAAAAATGATATTTGCCGATTACAGTTCTTATTTATCATAAAATATGAGTTTTAAATATGATAATAAAGTAAAACTCAATAAATGAGAAAAATAAGGTTTTTAATGCATTTTTAAATACATTTACGTAAGAAATAAGTAAGAGTTTCATTAAAAAATATAAAAAAAGTACAAAATAATTAATAATTTAAATTTTATAATAAGTATTTCAAAAGTAGTTCATACATATACAATGCAGATAACATGTTTTAATTTTATTTATTTATTTTTTTTTGAATTTGCGAAAGAATTTGCATTTTGAATCTTACAGCAAATTATTTCTATGAAAAAAATTTTAAGCTATAATATTCTTTTTTTCAAAAATTAATTACAAAAAAATGAACATTTTAGGTAAGAAAATTAGCTGGTAACGAGGATCTATTTTTCGATGATGGAAGTATGCAAATCCAAAATAAAAGTCATTCCGTTCAATAATTCTCGAATTATGGGTAAAAATTTCCCGCTATTCAAAATACTTGGCACTCGCTATCATATGAAGGGAAACTTGAATGTGTGTCATTCCTAAATTATGTAAAAACAATGAATCCCCTTTGAAAACCTACTATAATTTTTTTCAAAAGTGTGTCAAAAGTATGTGTTTTTAAATATTTTACAATTTTTATAGTTAAAAAAATCTCGGCAAACTTTAAGCATAAAATTATTTAGTAGAGGACACCAATAATAAATTGCCATCAATTACATCTTACGTGATGATTTTTATATAATTCAATAGCAATAAACTGTTATTTTTCAGATATTTGTACAACTGTTTGTAATTTACTATCTAAAACTGTTTGCACTTATTTGTTCATTTAACGTTCAAGCATTAATATTTTCTAAATAAAGAAGAAAGGAATTAACGACATATCATTAGACTATAATTCTTTTAGAAATATACAAATGCATTTTTAACAACACAAACATGTTCTGAGCAAAACGCAACTATGAATCTAATTGGATGATTGATTTCATGTTTTTTTTTCTTAAAAAAACCTATACATTTCTGAGCAGCTCCAGTATGATTTAATTTAACTTGATGTTTCATATAATCCGGCTATAAGCTCTTTGGTATTCCTCCCCTTCTGGCCTAACCTGTCTTTGCGACTAATGCCAGCACATCTCTTGTACTAACTTTACCAGAGATTTAAATATTTATATTATTATCTATGAATTTGGGAAATGTAAACTGCTAGATTTGAAACTGATGCGTCATAAAAGTGGTTCAATTTATACATAATAAATTTAATACAACTGCATTAAAAAGTAGAAATTAGTTAAAATCCTTTACTAAGAGGACGAAATAATATTCAAGAGAAAATAACATAAACTAAAACATACAAGTATCATTTCTAGAAAGACTCATGATATACACAAAAGATTCAATTCTGAAATGAAATCTATAATTTGTATGCGTCGAATACATTTGCCTATTACATTGCGATTTATGAAAATACAGATGTGCGAAATTTTACTCATTTTGCTGTTTTCATTTATAGATATTTTTATTTAAAAATAAATGAAGAATATCGGAAATTATTACTATCCTTTCTACGACTGCCAAACATGGTGTTTTTTTTATTTATATATGATACTTGTCAGTGAATAAGGTTGTCTTTTAAAAAGTAAGCTTAAATGTATGCTCCTGCAACATTTGATGTTGCAAAAAATCATTTTTTAATTAAAAAGAGATGATGAGAACAATAATAATGTGCATTTACTCTTGACTGCGATCAGAATATTTAAAATTTAGAACTATACTTTAAATTTGAAGATAAATAGTTACACTTCTAAGCAACTATGTACTTAGTTATATTTTTAAACTTTTTCTATACTTATTTTTATGTATGTTTCCAATAAACATACAAGAAATATTCCTTTTCGTTCTTAGCAATTTTCAATTTTTTGGTGCATGTTTTAAACTCTTCCGGTTAAGAGCATTAGAATTAATTAGGAGAAATTAATGTAATATATCCTGCGGATGTTAATGATATGATTCATGTAGTCATCAGAGATATGCGAGTTTGACAGGGTTGTCTTTAAGATTTGCTGAATATGATTTGCTGAAAGTGCGTTTTAAAATTGATTATGCTTTTTTAACATTTTTTTATATGTTATATTATAATTCTATTCATCATATATAGGGTTGCATAGAACAATTAATATGTCATTTTCCTTATCAGTCGAAATTCCCGAATAGGTATTTTCAACCACGGCATGTATTTCTGAAATTAAACACATTTTAGCATGCATATCTTTAACAGATAATAATCTATATATAAAATACAGAGCTTGTCGAAGAATTAGAAAAATGTTTCGATAGTAGATGGAAGGACTTAAACACGAGTTTCAGTTGTATTATGTGTTTTCACGTGGTTTAATTACACATAATACATTAACTTATTAAATGCTGAAGTTTTGTTGCATTATTCTAAATGCGTTTGAGAGCTTTATTAATCTATGCTTGACGCATGTTTTTTTTTTAAATTAAGAACACAAATTGCATATTTAAGGTGTTAAAATCAGAAGCTATCACTTTTTTATATATATAATTCTCTTATCTGATTATTATTAATAAGAATAATAATCAAAAATGAAAAAAATGAATATATTTTCTGTTAAGGTAATACTTCTTTACTTCTGTTTAAAACTAAGACTTGAGCTTTTCAAGGCTTAAATACCGTATAGTGTAAATCGGTCTAGATAATGGTATTTCACATTCAAGTTTGTATAATCTGTTTACTGTAAAGATATTATATCCACTTTGTATAAATTTTAAGTGTAGGATATGAATAAGTTAGGGTGTAAGGTGAAACATTTTGCACGTTTACCATAAAAAATAAAACAAAATCGTCTTAGCATTGTATTATTATGCATTCACGAAAATAAACTGAACATAAATCGTTATTTCTATTAAAGTAGTGTGCAGACATACAGAAATAAATAAATGTCCGCAAAAAAATATATTCCTATCTGTACATATTTGACAAATGGAATACGAAAGAGTGCGTAATTAATAAATTTTAAGTATATACAAATAAAAAGTGTAATTACGAATTTATTCTCTTATTTAATATTTATTTATGTATTTAATATTTAAATTACATGAATTTATGCATTGTGATCTAAGCGTTTAGCCATCAGATTGAAAAACTGTACAAATTAAAAAGTCGCTTAGACTCACGCGGAATGTCCCGCTTTGTTTTTTCAGAGTTGTACATTTGCTAGAACCCTAGTGCGCTATACCAGTGATCCGGGTTCGAGTCGACGCTTAGTCACTTTATTACTGTATTTTATTCATTCTGTTGGGTAAAAGCTTAGTTAGTAAAGTAAAAAGTCTTACAATTAAAATATTTAACTTTTATACTTACAGCATTACTTTGAAAATTTCGAAATATAACATGCTGACAACAAGTTATTTTACATAAAATATAATAGTGAAATAATAATAAAAAAATTGTCCGTAATTGGGAAATATTTTTTTAGATGATGTTTTTAGATAATTTGGGCATTTTCAAATAAAAACAGTGTGATGTGAAATATATATGAGACTGTGCAATGCATTCAAAGAAGAAATTTGAATATCTACTTCATTGAGTTCTATCACATATCGGTATTCAAATTTCTCAACATTTGTGTAACATCCAAACACGTATTTTAAAATACGTTTAAATTATTTTTTGGTTAAGAAATTATAATTTATAACAATTCTTTCAAGAACTATGTAAAATATACAGTCATCATTAGTATAACATTAAAAATATATAAAAATGTTTTAATTTTTTCAAATAAAATAAATCATAAGGAATTTTTATCACATAAAATTCTTATTTTAAGAAAAAAAACTCTTTAAGATAAGAAAGATTATCATTACATATTACTTGTTAATGATGTCATGTTGTATATTTAGATATCTGCGATGCCTTCATGTTCGTTAAAATGTGTCTAGTATTCAATTTCAAATTTCAGTTATATATTTTAAGTTCCAATAGCTATTTTTATCTTCTTAGAAATACTTTTTATTTCGTTAAAAAATATCGTTAACATATTATGTATGTTTTCAACCTGTAAAATATTTTAAGCATTTTATATTTCGAGTTTTTTAAACACTTCTGCATCCATTGTTATGATTATTTCACGAATTTCACTTGAATATTCAGTTTGAAAAACAACATTTCATTATACATAAGATGGAATATATATAAAAATATCATAAAATGTAACAGTGTATGCAAAATTTGTAAGTCTATTGACTAACAAATAGAGACTAATTTGGGCTGCTGTTTAACTATTCAAAATTAATGCTTTTAAATAATAGTTAATAAAAGTTACGCATTTTCATCCAAATTAAAACGTTCATAAACAAATCTTGCGTTCATATAAATGAAAACACTTAGCAAAATTGATGGTTATTGCAGATTTATTTAATTATCAATTATCAATTATAAAATATTTCAAGTGTATCCGATGTCAGTATCTAATTAAATTTAACAATTTATTAAAAAGCTACTTATAAACAGTAAATGTACTAGGTTCAGGTTTAAAACAGCGTATAAATTATATAGATTTTATTGATATAAAATCAAGATAAAATGCAGCATATTTTGTATTCGTGATAAACAAGTATGATTTAATTTTCTGAAATAAATTTGTATAATTAAATTTTAAAAAGAAGATCTGATAATATTCATAAATATTAAATTTATACTCGTGTTTGTTCTCGTAATTTTTTTTTATGATATAACTTATTCTCGCATATATTTATTCGCAATACCTTTCATCGTAAATTTTACTCGCATACATATTTTTCTCTTATTTCTTAAAGACATCAATAAATGAGAATATCCATGTTACTGAAAACAAATAAGAGTCAATCTCTTCAAATTATAATTTTTACCTGAACTAATAGAAAAATTCACCCCCTAAACCTTTCCTGTAATAATAAGGTTTCTTTTTCTGAGATGAAATTTTGGTGGTAAACAAGTCATAATACTGATAAAACTGCGCAGAAAATATTATTAATTTTTTTATTTCAAGATTTTTTAAAAGACTCAAAATCCCATGAAAAGCAGAAATTAATAACACCGTCTTATGTTTTTAACTTTATTTTATGAGCCACTTAAGAATTCAGCACAATGAATTAGTTGCATTTTTGGTACATTGTATTTTAGAATTTCTATTTTGGGTCTTACTGGTGCTGTCAAACAGTATTATGTAACACCAATAATGCATAATCATAGCGTAAGCAAGTGTGATAGTACCATTAATGTCATATTAAGTATATGGGAGCAGTACTGGAAGCAAAATTTTAATATCAAGTGTGAAGTATATTAACAGGATTCATACACATAAATTTAAGAAGATTAGAATTGTACATCAAACGTTAAAAATGAAGTGCATTCATATTATAATTAGTTTTATAAATATTCAGATCACAATAATTAAAATCAACTTTTAACACACAATATACAAACACACACCACATACGTATACGTTTCGCGAGCACCAGGGCTCGCTTCCTCAGTGTATAAAAGTTAAAATGTTAAAAACAGAAACCCCCCCAACTAACAGCAAGTCAGAGACCCAAATGATCGCAAACATAATACCAAAATACACTCAAGCCTCAGCAACCAATAAGATTAAACCGGAAATGAGGTGTGTTTTTAACATTTTAACTTTTATATACTGAGGAAGCGAGCCCTGGTGCTCGCGAAACGTATACGTATGTGGTGTGTGTTTGTGTATTGTGTGTTAAACGTTGATTTTAATTATTGTAATTTCCACACAAGGTTTTAGTTATTAAATATTCAGATCAGTAGCTTTGCAGTAGCTGTTACTCTCTTATCCAGAGAGTCATGAATATAGAATTTGTTATACGTCTATACATTAAATTCAGTAAAATGGAAAATAATATGACTCCATCTTAAATAGACCATGTTAATTTTCAATCGTTATCTAAAATGTGAAACACCTCACACACCATGACACTTCTATTAATATCGTTTTAAGAATTGATTAGAGTTTCATAAGAATTTCAAATGGCTCGACCAAGTTCCGCCACGATTATCTTATACAATTTTTAAAACATTCGTTTGGGTTATTTTTGCACTATTGCACGCGAACGGGTGAATAACCAAATGAACGGCTCACACAATAACTTTAGGTGCTACGTATTTGTGTAATTAAGATATTTCCAATAGGTTATAACGTAATAGTATACTTATGAGGATGTTTGTAAACTTTGAATATTATATGCCTTTATTTTTTTTATTCCGAACATGTCACAGTAAATATCAATATCAAATATCATATACAGAACAATCCGACTATTTTAACTCACGCTATAATACGGACAGTTAGATAAAACGAATTCATATACACAAACTATGTTTGAAAAACTCATAAAAGGTTGATATTTGACTTTCTCAAATTCACAAAAGTAGATTGAAGCACACTTAAATACTTTTGTATAACCCTATATTTTACTTTCTATCTCCATATGTACACCAATATTTAACCAAAATTTAATTAAGGCTAAATCTTGCTTAAAATTAATAGAATCATGCTTCCAGAGATTAAATTTCATAGATGAACACGTTTCAAATTCTTTTCGTGGTCCTGTATATCATTGTATGGATCTTTTTCAAGCATACCTTTCAATACTAAAAGTAGTTAGCTTCAAAATGTATAATGCATTTAAAAATTACCTTTAAGTTATTTTCGTTCATACACAATAACGTATGCGAGATTTTTTGTGTTGCTCTGTATATGATTTACAGCATTTATCATGCAACATAATATGCATAATTTTAGTTAAAGTTAAAAATTCATATCAAAATTATGAATACATGTCCAGCAATCATCGGTAATATACGGTATTTCGTATATTTCGTAATATACAGTATTTCGGTAATATACAGTATTCAAAATCATTTACAGGTGTCTATAACTATTATGCACTTTACATTCTAGAACATATTATATGAGGACCCCAGAAGCCAAGGGGTATAAGTGACAAAATTGAAAAAAATGAGTTAAGTGCATAGGGTATCTGGAAATATGCTTTTTTGATTTTAGATAAAGAAATATAGGTCATTTTCTGATTATTTGGGGAGTTATAGAGATATACCACTTTTTTCGAAAATCATACATTATTGATTAGTTATAAATTTAAAGAAAATTGTACTCTATTTTTTAACAGTTATTGAAATGAGATTTCAAAGATTAGAATGCAACAAGCAGATGTTTCCTATTTCAATTTAGTCAATTGTTATTGATGTTCCAATTTAACATGAATTATTTTTAAACTCAATTCACTCCAAATCGACATTTTGTCACTTGTACCCCTTGGCTTCTGGGCTCCTCATATGTAGTTAAACTGAGCGATGTAAACTAATTTCATTATAAGTTAAATGGTTTAATTTATTTAAAATTTAAACGAGGCACCATCTTATACCATTTTGTAATAAAATATTTTTGTGTGATCCTGTTATTGAATAATAAATATTCTTTGCACCGGATATTCTCTAGAATGTGCAGTTTGATGCATTTTAAAAATGCAAATCAATTAAGCTACTATGGTAAGTGTGTGACGTCATTAAATTTATTTTTAAACATCTTTTTCCATTTGTCATAATGTAACGGAACTGTTTTGACTGTCCCTGAAATTAAACGATACAACTGATCTTCATAAAACTTGAAATGACTCGACAACATTCTGCAACAATTATGTATTTCAAATTAAAAAAAAATTGATTTGGGTAGTTATTGCGCCATTAGAAGACGTACGTACAGAAGGAATATAGGTGCTATGTATTTATATAGTTATGAACGACTTATAAGACTTTTTGTTTCTATAAACTGTATTCTTATTGAATAGCAAAGACTCTGAAACTATATTTCGAAACCTTTTCAAACCAATTTAATCATACTTAAAATAAAAATAAAAATATCACAACTCTATTCAAGACTTACATACAAGGGTAAAAAATTTCTTATACAGTTAAAATATAGTACTTTTTTGTGCTGTAAGACTTTTAGAAGACATATCAAAAGGCATTGTGCAGTTATTTATAAAAGGGGATTAAATTGTTCAAATAAATACCACTGAACTGAAAGTAATTCTGTTTCAAGTAATAAATGAGTGCAGTATAATAAAAAAAATATATTTTTTGTCAATCACCTTGAGATGACGATTGTCCGTTTCCCTTTCTCTTTTCTGTATAAATCCGCATGTAATGAATTAAGGTCTTGTTCATTCGCCAATTATTGCATTTATTTTTCTTTTTTAGCTCATTTGCCCATAAGTTGGCACTTCATTTACTCCTCACAAATATTGTCTATATTTCTTCGACTTTATACGAGTACATACAATAATCATATTTTTCGGAAAATCATGCTTAGTGCAATACTTTGCACTACAGTAAAGTAACATAGTTTTTGGGACAAAAAAGTGTTACAATTTCTTTAAAAGTACAGGTAATTTAGGGTTTTTTGAGAAACTGATAACGAATAACCAAAATTAGTAAAGTTAGTTTTATCACTGAAAATGAAGACACGATCAGTTCCTCCAATCAAAAAGTTGCTTTACCATGTTTCGGGGCGGTTGGGGAGTAGAGAAAGTGCTACAGCGAACCAGCGCGAACTAGAAGCGAACTATGGAGCGAACTAGCGTATAATTTTCAGTTGATTTGATTTAGAATTTAAACAAACATAATAAATGATGTATCAATATAACTATTTATTATTTTTTTTAATTCTCCCGCACTTAATTTAAAATGTCCTATGTTTTATCTATTAAATTACTCTTTTGTTGAAATATTTAATAATTCATGCAGAAATCACTCGTACACAAATTAAAAAAAAATGTTTACTCATATGGTTACAATCTGAATTTGATTTATGTCTCATATATAATAAATTTTAATGATAAAGAAAAATATTTCATGTATTTTTATGTCTTTTAAATTTTGAAATAAAAACATTCCATACATTTATTCTTCCTCTAAATTTTGAACATATTCAAAACAGATTAATAACATGCTAGAAGCAAAAAAAATTTGAATCATTTTAATAAAATTTTAATTAAACCTATCTCAATCTTGTTTCTGTAAACTTCTGTTATGCTAAAACAAAATACTAAGCATTATGTGCACATAAAATTAACAAGCGTTTCATTTTCATATGCAAATTTTGAATGTTTTCAGTTAATTATAATCCCTGTGTTAATCCAACATGCAAAGTGTTGGTAAAATTTTTGTTGTAGAATTAAGTAAGTTAGTTGAAAGTAAATTTTTGATTTTAATTAAGTGGTAAAAATTATTTTAAGAAATATAAACGAATGTATGTTGCTTTATATTCTGAAATTTAATAATATAGTTTTCTTCGTTAATGAAACAATAAAACATATAAAGTACATATTAATTACATATTAATTACATATTAAACATATAATTTACATTAAACTACTTATATTTACAATTTTTTAAGGTCCATGTATTAAGTTAAGAAGTAGTTATCTAAAATAAATTCGATTATACATATGCATTCAGTATATAATATTTTTTTTATGTAATAATTTAAAATAACAGGTTTTAAACTTTCCAAAGTGTATGAAAAAGGTTTCAGTTAAGTATAAGATAACGAAAGTTACAAATAATGTACACTGAGATTTCTGGAGTTTCCTACGATTACCTGCGATTTAGGTACGTAATTATATGTATAACGTTTCTTTGAGTTTCTGTTATCTTATTTAGTCTGGGTAGCTGATTCACATGAATGGAAAACTGATTCTGGAGAACAGATGTAATTGTAATTAGATTTCTAGATGAATTATGTGGTTGTCAGATTTGTCCGGAATAGCTCAGTTAGTAGAACATGGTGGTTTCAGCCTTGGGTTAACGATTCCAATCTTTTTTCAAGCAGTTTGTTCCGGTCCTGTATGGTAACTTTGTAACATCGCCTTTTCGACAAACACAGCCCACGCCAATTATACGCCAATCGGCAATTTAGTGTAACCCTGCTCACGTGTTGTGTGACGCAGTTGGCTTAGAAAAACGGTCTCTTAGCAACAAGCTCTGAATGCTGCAACAAGCGGCGACTCTAACAAAATAAACATTCCATTAAAATATACAGTCTACTTGCTATTTCTTTTTAATTTAGTTTTTCTTTTTAATTTAGTACACCTCCGTACATTTTGGTCCTAGCGACCCGGAGGTATGACTGAGCCAGCATCTTTTCTATTGAGTTAAATACTTGAATTTATCGAATTTCGTCAACAAGATGAATAATGCCGGAAACTGAAATAACAGCGTTGAACAGAAGGCGAGGGAATATCAAGGCCCAAGTCACCAGGATATTTAACGCAATGGATGAAAAAAACTTCAATTTGTATGAATGGAAAGCCCACCTGGACACTTTGTCGAAAACTGAAGAAAAGCTTGAAGCTCTCAAGCTTGAATATTACAGAATAATAGAGGAAGAAAAAATGGAAGCAACTGAAAACATACTCTCGCAACTGGACGAAGATATTCTAAAACTAGAATTAAGTTTAAAATCCTCTATTAATGCTTATTATGAAAATACCGATTCAAATAAAAAATCCATTGAACAGGACCAAGCTAAAACGTCTAGCATTAAGCTACCTAGGGTCATATTGCCGGTTTTTAGTGGCAGAACTGAAGAATGGTCCGTATTTAAAAGTACTTTTAATGAGCTTATTAATGATAATTCAAATTTAAAAGATAATGAAAAATTATTTTATTTGCGTTCTGCTTTGACTGGTGAAGCGAGGAGTTTGCTTACACCAGACGAAAATTATGTTTCACTTTTCAATGCGTTAGAACAAAGATACGAGAATAAAAGACTTATGGTAGATTGTCATATAAAGAATATTTTAAATCTTTGTGTAATTAAACAAGAATCCGCTAAGGATCTGCGCATTTTAGTAGATAACGTAAAGAAGAATTTAAGGGCTCTAAAGATCTTAAAGTATGATAGAGATATTTCTCGAACGCAATTTTGCTGAATATTATTCTAAATAAACTAGATAACGAAACTCGTAAACAATACGAACTAACATTAAAGGATAATGAATTGCCTAATTTTGATGAATTTTTAGAATTTCTTGAGCGAAGATGTCAAATCTTAAATAGTATAAGTTCTAACGTATCCTCTAAATATACTGCAAAATCCTTATTCATAAAAACAAACCTCAAAGTAAATGTTGCGTAATCTTTAACCCCGAAAACCACCCCTTATATCATTGTGTTAAATATAAAAACATGAAGTTAAGTGAGCGAATTAACCTTGAAAGAAAAATAAACTTTGCTTCAATTGTTTAAGTTCAGCCCACCTCATTAATTATTGTAATTCAAAAAGCACTTGTCATGTTTGCAAGAGCGCAAGCCATCATTCATCATTACATAATTATACAACACCAGTAAACAATCCTATAAACAATCTCCCAATACATGAAACAATAAATAGCAATTTTGTTTCGGAAGATTTATCACAAAACGAAACTACTGCTCATACATTTTTTTTCGTATGAAAATGATAATAATAAATCTGTTTTAATTAGCACTGCAATAATTTTTTTGACAGATGTAAATGGCATAAAAATTCCTTTCAGAGCAATATTGGATTCCGCATCGCAGAATTGTTTTTGTATATTTAAAGCAGCACAAATGTTAGGCTTGAAAAAAGAGAAAATAAATATTCCTGTAAGTGGAATAGATAAATTGCCTATTTACATTAAATCTAGAATCAAATCAAAGTTGTCAAATAAAATGAATAGTACCAGTTATGATATTGAGTTATTAATCGTTCCAAACATCTGTGACTTCACGCCCTCGAAAAAAATAAACATATCAGATTTAAAAATTCCAGCAAATAATTGTTTAGCGGATAAAAAATTTAACATTCCAAGCAGTGTGCAAATAATTATCGGTGCTGAACTGTATTTTTCTCTTTTAAATGAAGAAAAAATAAAGTTAGGCAATAATTTATATTTGCAATCAAGTATTTTCGGTTATATTGTATCTGGTTGTATTTATGACAAAACAGTACATAATAATAATACTAATTATTCTTTCTTAACAAAAAATCTTGAAATACTTAATGACACTTTAAGTCTTTCTGGGAAATTGAAGAAGTACAAAATTTAAAACCCTGTAACAGTGAAGAATTAGAATATTGTAATGATCACTTCGATAAAACGCACTTCAGAAAACCGGATGGTAGGTTTGTGGTCACGATGCCGTTTAAACCACAGGTATTAGAACTCGATTTGGGAAATTCCAAAAAACTTGCTTTGAAAATATTAAACTCTATGTGGCTACGTTTAGATCGAGATCCTGTTATGAAAAATTTATACACAGAATTTATTAAAGAATATAGAGATTTAAACCACATGCATGAAATAAAAGAAAACACGAACTTTAATGATGGCTGTTACTTACTACATCACGGCTTTTTACGACCCTCTAGTAAAACCACAAAACTACGCGTCGTTTTTGACGCTAGTGCCAAGTCAACCAACGGAAAATCTTTGAACGATTTATTATGTAAGGGTGAAGTTCTGCAAGATGATCTTTTTTCGATATTAATTAGATTTAGAAAGCATATTTATGCTTTTACTGCGGATATTAAACAAATGTTTAGGATCACTAGGGGGGCTCCGCCCCCCTGCTCGCTACACTCGCCAGCCCCCCGCGTAATCGCTTGGCGATACCAACTTGTAGGCTACTCCTGCTTGCTGCGATCGCCAATACCCCATAATATGAATTAGCATTTGCAGAACTTTCAATTGATGTGTCACACAACTGGTGTTGTAAAGAAATTAAAAATCAGCCGCCACCTGGGGGGAAGAGTGGTGGATTGACACACAAGACATCCATAATATGAATATACAGTTGCAGACATTATAAATGATGTGTCACACGACTGGTGTTGTAAAGAAATTAAAAATGTGCCCCCCCTGGTGACAGAGGGGGGTGACACACAAGACATTCGTAATATGAATAAGCAGTGGCAGACCTCTCAAATGATGTATCACACAACTGGTGTTGTAAAGAAATTAAAAATGTGCGCCACCATAGGAGACAGAGTTTGGGGGAGGTGACACATAAGACATCTATAATATGAATAAGCAGTTGCAGACCTTTCAAATGATGTGTCACACGACTGGTTTTGTACAGAAATTAAAAATGTGCCCCCCTGGAGGGGCAGAGTGGGGAGGGTGACACACAAGACATCCATAATATGAATAAGCAGTTGCGGACATTTCAAATTATGTGTCACACGACTGGTGTGTAATACACAAGACATCCAAAAGATGAATAAGCAGTTGCAGACCTTTCAAATGAAGTGACACACGACTGCTGTTATAAAGAAATTAAAAATGTGCCCCACCCTGGGGGACAGAGTGGGGGTGAGGTGCCACATAAGACATCCATAATATGAATAAGCAGTTGCAGTCCTTTCAAATGATGTGCAACACGACTGGTGTTATAAAGAAATAAAAAATGTGCCCCCCCCTGGGAGGGCAGAGTGGGAGGGGTTACACACAAGACATCAACAATATGAATAAGCAGTTGCAGACCATTCAAATGATGTGTCACACGACTGGTGTTGTAAAGAAATTAACATTGTGCCCTACCCTGGGGGGCAGAGTAAGGGGTGACACACAAGACATCCGTAATATGAATAAGCAGTTGCAGACCATTAAAATCATGTGTCACACGACTGGTTTTGTACAGAAATTAAAAGTGACCCGCCACCTGAGAAGCAGAGTGGGGGATTGACACACAAGACATCCATAATATTAATAAGCAGCTGCAGACCTTCCAAATGATGTGTCACACGACTGGTGTTGTAAAAAAATTAAAATTGTGACCCCTGGGGGGCAGATAAGGGGGTGACACACAAGATATCCATAATATGAATAAGCAGTTTCAGACCTTTCAAATGATGTGTCATAGGACTGGTGTTGTAAAAAATAAAAATGTGCCCCCCCCCTGGTCAACAGAGCGGAGGGGTCACACAAGACATCCATAATATGAATAGGCAGTTGCAGACTTTTCAAATGATGTGTCATATGACTGGTGTTGGAAAGAAATTAAAAATGAGCCGCCACCTGGGGGACAGAGTAGGGGGGTGACGCACAAGACACCCATAATATGAATAAGCAGTTGCGGACATTTCAAATTATGTGTCACACGACTGGTGTTGTAAAGAAATTAAAAATGTGCCCCTCCTGGAAGGTTCAGAGTGTGGGATGACACACAAGACATCCATAATATGAATAAGCAGTTGCAGTCCTTTCAAATGATGTGTAACACGACTGGTGTTATAAAGAAATTAAAAATGTGCCCCCACTGGGAGGGCAGAGTGGGGGGGTTACACACAAGACATCCACAATATGAATAAGCAGTTGCAGACGATTCAAATGATGTGTCACACGACTGGTGTTGTAAAGAAATTAACATTGTGCCCCACCCTGGGGGGCAGAGTAAGGGGTGAACACAAGACATCCGTAATATGAATAAGCAGTTGCAGACCATTAAAATGATGTGTCACACGACTGGTTTTGTACAGAAATTAAAAATGAGCCGCCACCTGGGGAGCAGAGTGGGGGATTGACACACAAGACATCCATAATATTAATAAACAGCTGCAGACCTTCCAAATGATGTGTCACACGACTGGTGTTGTAAAAAAATTAAAATTGTGACCCCTGGGGGGAAGATTAGGGGGTGACGCACAAGATATCCATAATATGAATAAGCAGTTTCAGACCTTTCAAATGATGTGTCATAGGACTGGTGTTGTAAAAAATAAAAATGTGCCCTCCTGGTCAACAGAGCGGAGGGGTCACACAAGACATCCATAATATGAATAGGCAGTTGCAGACTTTTCAAATGATGTGTCATATGACTGGTGTTGAAAAGAAATTAAAAATGAGCCGCCACCTGCGGGAAAGAGTGGGGGTGACACACAAGACATCCATAATATGAATAAGAAGTTGCAAACCTTTCAAATGATGTATCACACGACTGGTGTTGTAAAGAAATTGAAAATGTGACTCCTGGGGGGCAGAGTGGGGTTGACACACAAGACATCCATAATATGAATACTCAGTTGCAGACCTTTAAAATGATGTGTCACACGACTGGTGTTGTAAAGAAATTAAAAATGTTTCCCCTATGGGGGCAGAGTTGGGGGTGACACACAAGACATCCATAATATGAATAAACAGTTGCGGACATTTCAAATTATGTGTCACTCGACTGGTACTGTAAAGAAATTAAAAATGTGCCCCCCCTGGATCGGCAGATTGGGGGGTGACACACAAGACATTCATAATATGAATAAGCAGTTGCAGACCTCTCAAATTATGTGTCACACGACTGATGTTGTAAAGAAATTAAAAATGTGCTCCACCTGGGGGGGCAGAGTAGGGGGGTGACACACAAGACATCCATAATATGAATAAGCAGTTGCGAACATTTCAAATTATGTGTCACACGACTGGTGTTGTAAAGAAATTAAAAAAGTGCCCCTCCTGGAAGGTTCAGATTGTGGGATGACACACAAGACATCCATAATATGAATAAGCAGTTGCTGGCCTTTCAAATGAAGTGACACACGACTGGTGTTGTAAAGAAATTAAAAATGAGCCGCCACCTGGGGAGAAGAGTAGGGGATTGACACAAAAGACATCCATAATATTAATAAGCAGTTGCAGACCTTCCAAATGATGTGTCACACGACTGGTGTTGTGTCAGAGACTGGTAGAGCGGAGGGGGGCACACAAGACATCCATAATAGGAAAAGGCAGTTTCAGACCTTTCTAAAGGTATGCAACACGAGTGCTGTGAAAAAAAATTTTAAAAGTTCCTCTTTGGGGGGGGGCGAAGTGGGGTGCGGCGCCCCAAACATGCATAATTGGAATGAGCAGTTACAGTTGCTTTAAACTATAGGGGCTCTGCCCCTCTGCTCACTACCTCGCCAACCCCTCGCATCACGATGCCGTTAGGCATTGCTTTGCATTCCCGGTTGGAATCGCTTCGCGATGCATAGACGGAGCCCTTCGGCTCATGAAGGAGTGGTCAACACGGATTCGTTTTTTTCCGGAAATCTTACACATCAGCATCATTACAGGAGTCATTCCTTTTAAGGCTAGTTTTTTTTTACTATAAAAGGATAGAAATAAATCCATACCAGTACAAATATTTAAAAATTTTGTGGAAAGACAGTATGTCATCCCCGGTTAAGGTATTTCAGCTAACATCAGTTTCGTATGGAAATCTTGTGTCCCCTACTTAGCCACCAAAGTAATTACAACAGTTAGCTCTAGATGAGAAACAGGAATTCCCGTTAGCATCGAAAATTGTTTTGAAGGACTTTTATATGGATGATTGGCTATCGGGCTCATCCAATTTAGAAGAATTCAGATTAATGAAATCGCAATTAACAGAACTCCTCCTAAAGAGAGGGATGGTTTTACACAAATGGTGTACTAATGCGGTCCAATCTACTGATAATCACATGTTTCCCCTGGACAGAAATTCTGAAGAAATAACTGTTAAAACATTAGGGATGTTGTGGAACAGTTTCAATGATACCTTTAGGTATAAAGTTAATATTAACACAAAAAGTGATTTCACAAAAAGAGATGTACTTTCGCAAATTGCCCGCATTTATGATCCTCTCGGTCTCTTAGGGCCAGTGATTGCTAAAGCAAAAATATTTATGCAGGAGCTGTGGCTTCTTAAAATAGAGTGGAATGAGAAGCTACCTTCACTTGTTGCCAAACAATGGAAAACCTTCCCCGAAAGTCTTAAAGAACTGGAATCCATTGAAGTACCAAGATGCTTCCTAGCTGTGAACCAATCAGTGGTGCTAAATGGTTTCGCAGTTGCGTCTTCCAAGGCTTATGGCGCAGTGATATACATGCAAACATCTAATTCTAGTGAAACCACCAGTCACTTATTATGTAGTAAATCCCGCGTGTGTCCAACCAAAGTAATAACAGCGCCACGTCTCGAACTGTCAGCATGTCTTCTTCTGGCTAAACTCCCTAACAAGGTCTTAAATTCATTAGACAAACAGGTAGCTTCAGTCAATTCGTTTTCTGATTCAACTATTGCTTTAGCTTGGATAGACACTGCTCCTCATCTCCTGAAAACGTTTGTGGGAAACCGCGTTGTGCAAATTAAGGAACCAACTAAGAACTTTCCATGGTTTCATATTCCGTCAGAACACAATCCGGCTGACTTCATATCAAGACGTGCAAGTGTGGAAAACCTGTCTTCTAACCAGTTGTGGTGGCATGGCCCGCCTCTTTCAATTCTTGAAGAAATAATAGCAAAAACTGATTCTAATAAAAGTGACATTAAAGATGAACATTATTCTAGTGAGCTTAAAGCTCCCAACAACTTGACATTCGCTATTCATACTGACTCTAATTTGTGTGATAATTTAATTAATTTTAGCAATAATTTTCAAAAATTAATTAGAATTCTATCTTATATTTTCAGATTCATACATAAATGTAAAAAAGTAACATCTGCAACCGGCCCTCTGTTGCTGGAGGAATTAAGAAAGGCAGAGAATTATTTAATAAACGATATACAGATAATGTATTTCAAAATTGAAATTTCGGCCCTCCAAGCGGGATCTTCGGTTCATCGCGCAAGTAAGTTAAAATTCTTAAATCCCTTTTTAGACAGAGATAGCTTATTGAGGGTGGGAGGAAAACTAGCAAAATCGAATTTGAATTTTGACCACAAACATCCCATTATACTTCCGGCGAGCTGTCGCTTGACGAAATTAATTTTTCAATATTATCATAAACGAGATTTTCATGTAGGACCCCAAGCTCTTTAGAACACTGTGCGTCAAAAATATTGGCCGCTTGGTGGCAGAAATATTGCGCGTAAAATTGTACATGAGTGTTTACAATGCTTTAAAATTAAACCTATAACGGATAGTCAAATGATGGGGGATCTCCCTCCTGAAAGAATAGTGCCCAGTTCCCTATTTTCAAATGTGGATTAGATTTAAATGGGCCTTTTGAAATAAAATATAAAGGTCAAAGAAAGGGTACTTTTCAGAAAATCTACGTTGCCATATTTGTATGTATGGTCACTAAAGCTGTGCACTTGGATTTTGTCTCAGATTTGACATCCGAGGCTATAATAGCAACTCTAAAAAGATTCTTCGCTCGTCGTGGGAAAAGCTCTGTAATCTTTAGCGACAATGCTACAAATTTCGTTGGGGCTTCAGCAGAACTAAAACGTTTACGCAGACTTGTTACGAATGATGGTTTCGAACTTTTTAGTTTCTGAAGGTATTAACTGGAAGTTCTCCCCTCCTAGGGCGCCAAATTTTGGTGGCCTTTGGGAGGCAGGAGTCATATCTTTCAAATACCACTTAAAAAGAGCTGTGGGCTCATCTCATCTCACGATCGAGGAATTCCTGACAGTTATCACACAGATAGAGGCTATTTTAAATTCGCGACCACTTTGTCCTTTGTCAACAAATCTTGACGATCTTCAGGTGTTGACTCCTGGTCACTTCCTCATAGGAAAGCCTCTTAATTTAATTCCAGAACCCAATTTAAGTGTGATCAAAGATAATTTGCTAAATAAATGGGAAAGGACTCAAAAACTAACGCAGTAAATATGGAAACGTTTGCAGAATAATTATCTGAGCCAGTTACAAGAAACGAGTAAATGGCTATTTAAAAAGCCTAATATTCTGCCAGGAATGCTAGTTTTGCTTAAGGACTCACAACTACCCATTTGCACTTGGTCACTAGGCCGCATTAATAAGGTTTTCCCAGGTGCGGACTGGATAGTCAGGGTAGTTGAAGTTCGTACCACTAAGGGTAATTTTAAACGACCTATTTCAAAAATAAGTATATTACCCATTGAAGACAACATCATAGATCCTAAACTTTAAATGTGCTTTATTATGTAATAATTTTTCCTGTATTATTTGTGTTTATTTATTTTTTTTGCTTATAATTTGTATCATGTTGTGTTATTATTTATGCCATATGTTATTATTTGTGTCATATGTATCTTGAAACATAAAAATATTTCAACGCCAGGCGGGATGTTCCGCTCCTGTATTGTAACTTTGTAACATCGCTTTGGCGACAAACACAGCCCACGCCAATTGTACCCCAATCGGCGATTTAGTGTAATGCTGCTCACGTGTTGTGTGACGCAGTTGGCTTTGAAAAACGGTCTCTTAGCAACAAGCGGCGACTCTAACAAAATAAACATTCCATTAAAATTTACAGTCTACTTGCTATTTCTTTTTAATTTAGTACACCTCCGTACACAGTTTTTGACTTAGTTTGGAAAATTATGGTATTATTTATTTTAATTTATTCACAAACACCTCTAAATTTAATTATGTTAACTGCTATGAAATATTAATGTACAACAAATTAGCTAACTGTTAGTGAATTATAGTTTCGATGTAGTAATGCATGGACACCATCGTAGTGAAATAAAATTTTTGTCACTTTGTGTTAACATTAATCATAATAAAAACTTTCATTTTTTATAGCTTTCTTTATTTAGCAATTTCCTCCATTTCCACCCGAACCGACAGATGAAAATTGTGGCTAAACTAAAAAAGTAAAATACAGAATTATAGTAAATTACAGTGAAGTAAAGTGAAATAAAGTGAAGTAAGATATAATGCCTCTGCCCTGGATCTTTGGGAACTAGTCACTCCTTCGATACTTTTTTAATGAAAAACATAACTCAACCATTAACCTCGGCATTTGTGTTTCGAGTGAATTTATGTCTAGTATACATTCTATGTGCTGTGCAATCACGTATTATAGATGCAATTTCTAAATATCTGTATTGAGAATTTTATTTAAAGCAAGTGCAGGCTCTTAAAGGTTTAAATTTAAAATAGAACAAAATTTAACATCTTGACACTCGAATTATTGGCAATTTTCATTATTACATGTATAGTTAATTACTATTAATAATTAAACAGAATGTTTTAGACATTTAAATATTCTTCTTCAATGTGCGAAAATAGATTATAATGCAAAAATTATAAAAGGGAACATTAAGTAAATGTTATTTATTTCAATCACACAAGAACTTTATTTTTAGTTTTTAAAGTTAAGCGTATGTTTTGTGATGAATGTATTAACCATTTTAAATTTTATGTTTATCTCAGAAACTTGATTTCAGAAACATAATGATCAATTACACTTCCTAAACACCTTTTACATTGTTTTATTAACTTTATAAAATATAATTCGAAACGTCATCTAGAAAGAAAATTTCGAAATTATATGTCAATAACACATCTTTATGCGTAAATAAAAAAGTGAATAAAAGTTTTCACTATATTGTTTAAAAAAACAGTTTAACTGATGCAATTTTTTAAAATACAATTTTTATCCTGATATTGATTATTAATTTCTAATTCCATTTTAAATTTTGTTAATGGCTGATAAAACAACGTCTATCCTATCATGAAATATACTTATACATTAATGTACATAAAATGAATAATATGAACTTTAAAATTTTCAGATTTACTTAAAAGGAGAGTAAATAATCAACTATAGATGTTAAAAGTTAATTTTATTTAAAAAATCTTAGTACTTTCAAATCTTTTCTAAACAGGCTCTTCCTCAGAGAATATGAAGAACCTCATAGAAGAATACTCATAGAAGTATTATGAGTTATGATAAGAAAGAACCTGTTAGAAAAAGGTTTACTAAGATTTTTTAAATAAAATTAACTTTTAACATCTGTAGTTGGTTATTTAATCGCCTTTTAAGTATGCCTGGACATTTTAAAGTTCATATTATTCATTTTATGTTTAAAGCAAGGCGAAATTTTTATTCCGTCATATATTTTATACTTAAATTAATGTACTTTATCAAAAGCGTCCATTTATAGATTAAAATAATATTGAAGTTTCGGCTGATGATAAGTCATTATAAAGAGTGACGTTTTTTAAAACCTATGAAATTTTGTGTGGATCCATGGCGTTTTGAGGAGAAAAAGTGAATGTTTGAAAAAACAATTAATTTTAAATAGACTTAACTTAAATAGATTTTATATAACTATAAATTTATATGCTATCATCAGATTACAATATAAGACATTGCTTTTAAATTGTAAGTTATTGTTTAAAAAATAAAATTTTAAACTGCAAGTTTATAATATGTAGACACTAACTTAACAACTGAATCTGGAATTTTCTTATAATTCTATAAAAGTCAATAATACTTTACTGTGTATCTTATAAAAGTACATTTTAAAACATCGAGAACAAGTTAAACAATTATTTAAATAATTTATTTCCTAATAACAGAACAGAAAAATATTTTTCAATTGTTTTGCTTTTTTAGAATGTTATGTATTTTTAAATATATTATAGATTTAAAAAAAATTTCGAAAAAAAGGAGCAATTTTATATAGAATGTTTCTATTTTACTTTAAAAAAAGAAAGATTAAATATTATCTAAAAATAATCTAAAAGTATTTAATTAAACTTAATAAACTCGAAAATGTAGGAAATAAAACCTTTTGATATCATTGATTGTAACAAACTTTATGCTTAGTGGAATGTGCATGTAATAAAAGCATTTTTTTTAAAAATTTGTTTATAATTTTAAAGGTTAATTTCAAGTAATTTTGTAACACTGCGTATTTCATTTTTATAAAAGGAGAAAAAATTTACACCATCCATATATTGGATTTTACTTCAAAATGTTTTTTCAAATTAGAAAAAGTAATTCAATTTCAGTTGCATTCAATGTATTACAAAATGTTGGACTCTTTGTAATATTTAAGGCATTAGCAATGCATTGTTTTTATATTACATGACAAAAATAACACTTTTTTTTACAAAATTATAATTCCAAATATTTTTAGTTCATAAAATAAATAACATCATTTACAACAATAGAATTAGAATAGCTATTTTTCTGAATTTTAAAATAAAAACCTTCTTTTTAAAAGGAAGTGTAAATTACGCATTTTAATTACATTTAAAAAAGTTACAACTGACTATATTAAAGTATGATGAATATCAGATTTTCAGTATAACTTGCATGCGACACTGGTTATTAAATGCAAATGTTAAATCGAAATGTTTAATGCTATATAAAGCAATTTTAATGCATTTTAAAGTATCAATTATGTTCTTATTGTCATCGCAAAACAAATAATACAAGTAATAGTTTTGATTAAATGATGCATTTTACTGTTGCAGGCTGGATTCTTGTTGAGTGGGAATTCAGAGTTAAAAACTGTAGCTAAAGAGAAAGAAAACAGGCAGGTAAGTGTGATCGCAGATCGCTCAGATGCTTTCGTTTAATATTTCTTCCAAAACAACTTGTCCATTAATTAAAAAATCCAATTTCTTAATTTATAAATATTTAATTCTAACATACATAGTAGCACCAATAAGTTCAATTTTAACATACATAGTAACACATATAGTAGCATCAATAAGTTTAATTTTAACATACATAGTAACATATATAGTAGCACCAATAAGTTTAATTTTAAAGCAATCATAAAAATGAATTTATACATATAAATCAAATGAAATATATTCAAATTAAATTATTTAAAATAAATCCAAAGTTCAATTTTCCCCCGAAAATCAGAAATTAAATAATAATAATAAAATAGCGCAGATATAAAAAAAATTTTAAATTTCTAAAAAAGAAAAAAACATTTAAAGGAATTTTATAAACATAATTAATATATTATTATGAATGTATTATTATTTAAACGAACCATTAATTGATTACAATGGTTTTTAAAATTAAAAGAAAATTAAATTAAAAAAATATGTGTGCCATTGTATTTATCACTCGATATTTTTTATAATAATAATAATAATGTAAATCCTTTAAAAGACAAAATGACGAAATTTTCTTTAATTAAATCCATCTTATATGAAAATTTCAATTTCCAGTACCAGAGTTTCAATTAAGTTCCTTTTATCTACTAGAGACGGACTATAACTTCAAGCTATAATGTTTACCCAAAAAACATTGAAATTAATGTTCTCTTTTGAACTTTAAATTGAAAACTAGCCTTTGGATGTCATCGTAATACTTACCCATCATGGATATGATTATTTCGTGCATTTTAATCACAAGATGATCACAAATAATATTTTTTTTATTTATCAACTAGTTTTCCTTCATATTGAACAGATATTGATAAATATGAAATTAAACATATTCTTAAAATCCTCAAGATCTAGAAGAAAAATTCGCCGAATACTCTTTTATAAATATTCGCCAAAATGCCTAAAATTAAAAGTGCCCAGTGATTTATGGCCATATTTAGAATTCACATGGGTCCTGGAATGTATCAATCAAGAAATTCTTCAGTACCACTAGTTTTATATAATATTGTCTCCTTAACCAAGGCAAAATTTCGTACATTCTTACTAGATTTATGTTTTAATAAAAAAAAAAAAAACTGATATTTCATCTGGAAAATAAAGCTGCTAGCAAAAACCTTGATATAATGCACGTTCGATAAGTCTTCTTCTTTTTTTTAAATTTGACACTATAGTACGATACCGATTGCACAAGATGAACTTAGAAGCCAAGAGGTAAACACAGACTCCCCTCAGTCGGCTATTTTCATTCTAAAATTATTTTTTTAAATATTTCGCATGAGATAATTCTTCAATACTTCGATGTGCGTTGTTTTTTTTTTAACTTAGAAGCAATGAAAAAATTATATTACCATTAGCAGTTTTGTAAATAACTAACATTGTCTGTATTTTTTAAATTATATCCAATCTTTCCAAATGTTTTACGCTTTCCAGTTACATTATTCTCGCATTACACTCTTAGTTTTATTAAAAAAAAAAAAAAAAAAAAAAAAAAAAAAAAAAAAAAAAAAAAAATGAGCACTGACATTTAAAGACCAGCTATGTTCTTTTCTAATTTTATGAAGGGTATTTCAGATTTTAGTCAGGAAAAAGATATCTGCCAAAAAGATATTTAAGAAATAAAATTTTATGAGTTGTAAAGAAAAAGTATAATTTTTTTCACTGCGATTGTTAGAAAAATACGTGTACTTAAAAGAAGCGTTGTTTTTTAAGATTTTGACCATGATTATCATGAATTATTTCATTTGCACTTCATATTATGTTAATGATTGAAAAAAATATTATTATTCCTTGAAAAGAATAACATATATATTAGTATCCACTTTTAAAAGAAGCTTCCTAACGATAAATGGAAGACAATTTTACTGTCTTTGAAAAATGAATAAAAAATAAAACAATTTTTATTTCTATGCCATTAATTTACCTAGCCGAAATTTTTAATAAAAAATGAGTATAATTCGTAATCCAAAATTTGTTTCTTTTAAAATTCAATTACTTAAATGATAAACAAATTCTATTAAAATACAATTGCTATAATTACAATTTATATCCAGGGTGTCAGAAAAATTTTCTTTGATATTTATACGTATTCACACCAATTTTATGAAAGATATACATGTGAAACTGATGGCAAAATTTCCAAAACTAACAAAGTTTTGAATTTCAGGTTCCTGGAACTTGATTGCAGTATATCCTGTAATTGTCTTTATATTGAGTAATGCATAAATGATCACAAATCAAGAATAAGTTGAATGGCAACATGAAAAGCAGTAACGAAACACAGTAGTGATTTGATATGTAAGGTATCCTGGGATTATAACGCCATGTTAACCTTCTACCAATTATTACTGCTTAGTTATTTTTTTCTTCTTTCAATCAAATATAGAATCTGATACATGAACTTGTTGACTATGTGTATTGTATCTATGTGAATCTTCTATGCGTAGAATATTTTAGAAGATATATATCCATAAAATGTTATGACATGTTTTCTGAACAAATGCTATTTGGCGTTATTACCCACAGTTGTTGGATAATAATGCCATGCAATCTGAATTATAAAATGAAAGGAATTAATGATTGTAATGAATGAATTGAAATGTCCACTTTTAAAGATACAAACTCAACAACCCTATAACTTGAGAAATATTTAAAAATTATCAGCACTTAGGGCATACGAATTTTTCTTTATACTTTTTGGGTATTAACAGGGACAGTAATGCTCTCTGAAGCATAAAATGGAAGATAAATCTTCTTCGGATGTAGTTCCAGAACTAAATATAATCATCCGGAGTGATTACACCAGTACATTAATTTATTACCTCAGTATACTTAATGCACAATATATATTAAACTACAAACCGCTCGAGAAATTATCCAAAATTATACAAAATTCACAACATTTTTAAAGTACATGAAATACACAACAAATTTATATAATAAATGAATTATTTCCTAATAAATATATACCCTTCAGATCACAGAACTTAACTCGGAAATTCTAGATCTTTCGTTGACTTTTACGTGCTTTTTACAGCGATACGATCTACAAAGAGAACAAATTAATTTTAGCGGTTGTTTATGATTTTGATGACTTTTAGCCCCTCTGAGCAGAGCCCGCATGTGCCATTTCCTGGATTCTTTCATAATTATGCTCAATACTAGCACATGGTGTTACTACCCCAGTACCCACTGGCCTTATTACCCCAGGGCACCTTTTATGAAAACTTCATCAGATCATATAAAACTGCTATAAAGATATCTAAGGTCATTAGATCGACCACGTTGTGATGCTGGGTAATACATGTTGAGAAATGTGCAGTGGACTAAATGAACTACTTAGTACAAAGCTAAAATACTCTCTTAAAACGAAAGAGTGGATTTGGCTGCTCAAGAAAGAGTTCTAATTTATTGGATCGTAAATGAGTTGATTTTTAACCGATTCAGTCATCTTGGTTTGATTTTTTCTCTTTCTAATCCACTCATACAGCTTTAAAACTAAACAACTCAACTCAATAAAGAAACAGCTCTTTTCCCGCGCTGATTTTCGCCGCTGACTCGTCACGTGACCTTGCAAGATAAGATGGAGACTTCCGGCGTTCGCTAAACAATTAGCTGAAAATGCCTTTTTTACGAAGTAAGTTTTATATAAGTATTTTATTTTAATTATGCTTTCTTTTAATAACTTTCCCTTCTCTTTTTAACAGACTAAAATTCATAACAGTATCATACCTTTAAATTAAAATATCGTGTCACACGGTAATATTGAGGATGTGTTTAATGCATTTCTATATTAATAATTGGTGTTACAGTGCTGCTACAAAACTTTCGTGCTTTAATAAAATAAATTAGTATATTTAATGAGTAAAAATTGTTAATGCAATGTAAATATCTCGTTATTTAATTGCCTTGTATTAAAGTTTTGTAATTATTATATCTTTATTCATAGAAATTTATCAAAACATTGTATTTACGTCTTGTTTGCAGTGTCTTAGTAAAAACGTGCTCCGGATTACATTATACACATTTCTAAGATTTTTTTTTTCCATTCTTAATGTTGAATTTGTGTTACTGTTTTGTTTGGCAATGTTTCATACTGTTATTGGGCAAAATTATTGCATGCATGGTCTCTTTTATAATAATCTGCTTAATATTTATAAGTTGTTACATAATGCATGCAGAAATAATAGTTTTCTTGTGCCTGCTTCCCAGGTAGCTTTAAATCTAAATGAGAATTTATAAATAAAAGGAAAACAGTGGACAAAAGTTTGTCTTTCTATACTGGTAAATGCAGGTATTATTTCCTAAATATTATGCAACGAGACCAAAAAGCAAATCCTCTTTCTCTTTAGAAAATACCTTGTAATATCATCCCTTTCCCTTAACATTTTTTATGCATAGCCCAGTGGTAGAATTGATTTTAAAAAAAGTTACTGGTCCCAAAGACCAGTACGCATGAGAGTTTACTGGTCAGAAATAGTCATCAGTAACCCGCTACATAAAATTCTATAAAATACTTTTAACCGTCCCCCATCCCTCTTCACACACACACTCCTACTAGAATGTAAAATAAACCAAACTTCCTTTGCAGTTATACAAATTTTTTGGCATAATAAAATGGAAATTTACTTATTTTATAAAAAAGTATGTAGTATGTAAACTAAAACTATAAAATTGTGTATTTTATTTCCGATCATTTATTTAACAGATAGTAAGGATTAATGCATTATTTTCTTATAAATATTTTTTCAAGTAATATTTTATGGTTTGTGTTTGGTACGGTTTTCTCAGGCAGGTAATTTTATTTACTTGTCAGAGATGAAGTGGGTGTGCAGTGGTGTAGCTAGGATGGGTGACATCCCGGGAGAGATGTAAAAGGTGTCAAGCCCCCCCCCCTCTTCCTCCTCCTCCTTTCCAATCTGTCATATTTTTTCAATCTCAATTCTACATTCTTATAAAAAATAACCTTACCATTCCTTATTTACCTTTTGTCCTTCTGCATAAAAAAACCGCAGAAGTGAATCATCACTCGACCCATAGTCTGCACAAGTCAATGCCGTGTCTATACGTAGAAGAAAATTCTTTCTTTTAAAGTTTGCTTTTGTTACCCACTCGTTGAATAGGTTGGTTTTTGTTCCCTGGTGCATATCTTACTTAGACACACCATTCTGTATAAAACTTCACTTTAGCAAAGAAAAGAAAACTAGCTGTATTGCATCATGAGCTAAAAATCTCATTTTATTTCCTAATTAGTCTCCAAAATTTTATAAAATTGTATTTTTTATTTGCAAATAAAGATTTGGTGTCACCCTTTAGAGGATGACACCCGGGTAATTTCCCTAATCAAGAAGAATTTCTTTTACAGCTTGACTAAAATCTTAAAGATCAATGAGTTATGTGTCTCTATATTCAAAATCACCATGCATCTTATGACAGATTACTTAAATAATTTGCTTTTTTAAAAAATATTTTATACTAAATATTATCAAATGTTTTTAATCTATTTTAAGTTTGATAAATTCACATGTTTAAGCTTTTTCTTTAGAACAATAGGTAATTTCATCAGCACAATTTTAAACCTATCAATACAAACGCAGGAATAGTGTTAAAAATAGAAATTATTTATATCCAATAATTTGAAACATTTAAATTAAATATAAAAAGAGAGAATGTCATTATGTTTTTATTAAAAAAGAACAATTTTTGAAGGAAAAAAACAGTTGGTTTAAACTAGGAGTGCACAATCTTTTCAAGAAAAGGGCCACTTACAAATATGCCTCGGTGGTCGAGGACAATACAGAGATAATTCAGTTTCGAGGAAGTGATCTATGGCCTATAATCCGATAAAAAATATAGTTTCAGAGGTGAATAGGAAGGACTTAATTTTGCTTACCCAATCAAAACTTCCAATTTAGTTATTAAGGATATATCAAGAGTTTTTACGTTTGTATATATATAGCACATGCAGCAAGGAATATTTTCAAGATGTAATAATTTTCCTTAACTTTATTGAGGAAAGTACATTATTTTGCTAATTAAAAATGCTAAAAAACAAATATAAGTGACTGGTGCAAAAAAAAAAAAAAAAAAAAAAAAAAGTAAACTTAATGAAAGTGGAAGAGATAAGAAAACAATCAACAAGATTTTTTCTGTGCCTGATCAATGAAATTCCAGATTTTTTTGTGCTTTATCAACAAAAATTTCAATTTTTTTCCAGTTGTAAATTGATGAAACTCGCGGGCCACAGGTTGTGCATCCTTATTTTAGTTTATTACTTATTTTAATATTTTATTATATTCTAAGCCTTTACAATAGTTTAGATTTCCTTGTTAGTTACATTCAAATTACTGTTTAAAAAATGTAAAGGAAATAATGACCAGAAATCCGCAAAATTCTAAAATCTGCAAAACCTCTGGTCCCAAGCTGTGCGGATTTGAGGAAGTCTACTGTAATAGCAGTATTACTAGCAAAGTGCCAAATTTTGACCTACTTGTGATATCCTTAAATTTGGCAGCAAAAATAATTTGCCATATATAAAAACAATTCAGTGAAATTTTCTATCTTTTAATGCATTTTTTAAAAATGTACAGTATTGTGCATGTTATATTAATAAAACATGCCTTATTTTTTTTTTCATTTATATTTAATAATAATAATCTGGTTTATGTAAGTCTGGAATGTTTCAAGCGATTTTTAACCGGCTTCCTGGAATGTTAGAATCATAAAAGTTGTACATAATGTTTTTGATGACAATATAGCATTAATACAGTTGCAATTATTAAATTTAATTCATTTTCATTTAGTTAACTCAATATTAGGTGTCACCCCCACAATTCATTGTGGTATGTCATCGCTTTATTCTTGTGGCCTATAATCTGATAAAATATATGATTTAGAGGACCCTTGGGGGGAGGAGATTAACCCTTTAAGTTTACTTACCCAGTCAAAATATCAAATTCAGTTGGTAAAGATATATCAGCAATTTTTACATTTGTATATATAACATATAAAGCTAGGATTATTTTCAAGATGTAATAATATGCCTTGATTTTATTCACGAGAATAAATTTTGTTTTATTAGCAATGCCAAAACAAGCTTCTTTGAAGGTTTAAAGGGGGGGGGGGTGAGATCTCTAGCAACCAGGCTGTAGTTTCAATTTATCCACAAAAGGTCGCCATGACTAGAACTCACAACCAACTACATCCTGTCGATACTCTACTGAAAGCAAAGAGTAGCTGAACAAAATCCGTCAGATGTACAGAACTTACGACTAAAATGAACAAAGGAACGAAAAACTGACCAACCATCAATTTGATCTTCTGCTTATAGGCTGGATCAAGTCTTCCGGAGAGGTCTAATCAATCAGGATGTCGGACTCAGTCAGGGGTGCCCAGAGAGGGGTTTGATGACGCAAGATGCGTCCTATAACTTAGTTTGGGGGGGGGGTAATTTGAGAAAAAGTACATTTTTGGGGGGAGGGGATTTTAAATTCTTAATATTTCTTGTTTTTACTGTTAAAAAATTATCTTGATTTTTAATATCATTTTTAATTTTTTTCAACATTTAATTTCCAGAAAAGTCCCTGTATTTTCTTTCTTTAAATTCTAGATAAAGGCAATAAGAACTCATTCTGCTATACTCAACTCGCTATCTTTGTAAATCTTGATTCTTAAATTTCACTTTTAAATTTTTTCAACATTGAATTTCCTGAAATGTTTCTGTATTTTTTTTCTTTAAATTCTAGATAAGGGCAATAAGAACTCATTTCATTATGCTTAACTCACTATCTTTTGATGGTGCAGTAGGTTATAAGTAAAATATATTTTACAATTGATATTCTGTTTAGGAGGGGGGGTCAATGCTAATGTATGAAGATTTTTTTTTTGGGGGGGGGTGGTCACCACTGGAGTCAGTAACCCTCTTAGTGAGATCATCAGCTTGTTCATTTAAGGGGATCCCCCGGTGTCCCAGGACCCAGCACAGATGAATTTTAGGGGAGAGACCTGCAATGCCCCGATCTTATGCAACCAAATTAAAAAAAAATTCTTCCGATTGTGGAGATTACTGCACCTTTTAGTTCACTAAAGTGGAAGGTTCATTGTGGGGTTAGATCTAGCAGTGCTGAACTTAGCCTTCGAGTTTTGGACCAGAGTGAGGAAAGAGTTAAAGTTTATCTCCATCAATGAGTGCAGCTTGTTTTTATATCACGGCAGATCAACGACCAATTATAAAGGGGACGACAAGGAGGAGAGGGGTGGGATTAATAGTGACAGAAATGTCAGTCGGGAAGTGACCGTTGTCAAATAAATCTTCATCCACACGCAGCGTGGATCTTTATAACTAATCTTTTAATTACTAATAATAAACATTTGAAAGTAGTCTGATAAATAAAATATTCTTCTCCATAGCTATCCAAATAATAAATTTCAAATACTTCTTGAGATTTTGTTTCTTGAATGACAATTTGAAGTCAACATTTTTGGTCATAGATTCAGCAGATAACTAACAGGGGGGGGGGGGGGGAATCACTTATTAAAATGCTATAAGTAGCATCCAATCTTTGAAAACTCTCTTATTCGACTTCATATTTTGATTTTAATGCTTAAGATAACCTCCCCAATTAAGATTGGGGATTTCTTTTACAGCTTGAAATCTTATGGATTGTGTTATGTTATTGCGTTAAATAATCTGCAGTTTTCAAAAAAATAAGATATTTTCTATTAAATATTGAATATTTTTAATCTATTTTATATTAGATCAATTCACATGTTTGAAGCTTTTTCTAAAGAGAAATAAATATATTCACCAATGCAGACTGATTTTAATACTATACCCAAAAAATGATCTAAACCTGCTACATCCAATGCTTATTGCTGATATAAAGTGTTAAAAATAGAAGTTATTTATATTCAATAATCTGACATACATAAATTATTAAGAAAAAGAGAAAATGTCATTAGATTTCTTCTGAATTTTTTTTTTTTTTTTTTTTTTTTTTTAGAAAAATACCAGTTGGTTTAAACTAAACCGTTGTTTAAACCAAAAGGAGTAAACAGTTGTTTAAACCATAGTTAAAACCAATTGGTTTAAACCGTGCCAACCCTGGTCTAATTGTTGTAGGTTCTATCTTGTATTATATAAATATGCAAATATATAGAAAACAACTAAAAATCCACAAAAACCTGTATTGGTTGGGTATTTGCCAGCGCTGATACATTTTGAAAGTAGCAACAAAGGTGAATTTTCATCAATATTTTATAATGTTGCTTTAAGAACTTTCATTTTAAATTTGCTTTTAAAAGGTGATTTATTGTATCAGATGTAACACCATGATTTAAACAAGCAGATAAGTGTAATCGCACATGATTTATTTATTCTATTTCCATTTTATTTATGATTGGCTGAATTTTCAGCAGTGTAATATTTATAAAGCTAAAATTTTTAGTGTATGGTTCATTTTATGTTTAGACTATGGATGGGAAATTTTATAAAACATTTAATCTGAAAGCTGCAAAACATTTTAATATGTTCATAATCATTCCTTAACATTATATTTATTGCTATTTAACTTAATTTCAATATTTTCTTTTAACACAGGAAGATGGTGATTTTATGGAGGAGTAAAATTCTACTGTGAGTGAGGAGTCAAATTCAACAATCTTATTTAATCTCAAGGATTTTCAAGAAAGTGTCTATTTTGTCTTAGATTTTAAAAGTTGGACAAACCAGTGGACAGATTACAATATGCTCTTTATGTATTTAGTATTTAATGCAAATGGATTGTTATATTTATAAAGGTCCTGTTAAAGATGTTATTGAATCTGATGTTGGAAAGAATTGTTATCAATTAATGTTAGGTTTATTTTGTCCTTGCTAAATAAAATGTTTTTGTTGTTAAATAAAATTAGTTTTTTTTCTTTCTTGCAACATTCAAAATTGCACATTTGGCTCTACTTTTGACATAAACTGCTGCAGTCTTATACTTTTATATTTATTTAAAAGTTAGTTGATTCAAGAAACATTGAATAAAATCAAAAATTAAATCAAAAATTCTTTATTAAGAAGAATTAAGTTATTCTTGAATATAAATTCAAGTTTTAACAAATGTTTTAAATGATATAAAGAATAATTGCACATGGTCAATAAATCCATTTCTCAGTTATTTCTGCATTTAACTTCATACAATAAAATAATTGTCCATAATCAAAATTTTAGCTATACAAGTTTTGTAATGGCATTCCTCCACATTTCCCAATTGCAATGTGCTTATATAAATGTTATGGGTAACAATTATTTTATCTAAGATTTCAAAGCCATTTCAGATTTCAAACTAAACAATTAAAATATTTTTTTTTTAATTTAGTCAGTTTAAGAAATATGATTTTGATTGAGATTTAAATCGAGGAATAATTACAACAAGATATCATGGGTTGATGTTTATCCATTTAAAATATTTTCAATTTCAATTATTTAAACCCTGCACTGGCCATGTGTGGGGGGGGGGATACTTTTTTAAATTTAGGTTTTATGTTTTTTAATACTTTCTTTTTCAAAACTGGGTCTGAAACTCCTATTAATATTTTAAAAAAAAAATAAATAATTAACCAAAATTGCAAAAGTAAAAACTAACCCACTTACAGATCATCCTCAAATATTCTATGCCCCCCCCCCCAAAAAAAAAGGTAAACATTTTAAAATCCAAACAAGATATTTGAAAATAACTTCTGCATAGGATTATCTAAACTCTTAAGGGGAACAATCAGCTTCTGCTATTGTGGTGCTGAAGTTGAGTCGTTGGGCTGATATCAAGTTTATTTTTTCAATGTTTTTTTAGTAAGATGCCTAAGATTGGTTTATTTGATTGAAATCGTAAATTTTTAATAAAAAAATAATTATTGGCAATTAAATCAGAAGCTAATGAAAAAATTTAAATTGTATATAAGCATATCTGAAGCTATAAGTATCATTGGAAAATATGTAAACTTGAAATTGCCCAAGAAAAGAAAGGAAAAATCCCATTAGCACCACAGCATCAGAAGCTGATATTCTGTTTAATGTTGTTCGGGTGCTGTTGTACAGTTATGCAAATTTAGGCAGTTTGCATGAATAAGTGTTTTCAAATTTGCAATTTTGAGATCACCAGAATTTTTAATTTAATGAATATATGTACTTTTAAATTTAACAAAAGAAAATTCTGATGTTAAAAATTTCTGATTTGACAGAATAATAAAAAATTCATGTAAGCTCTATTTAATTTTGTATAACGATTCAATTGCCTTTTCCCCTAAATTGACATAGGAAACAGTTTCATTGAATTAGAAAGAAAAAAAATGTTTTTATGATTCATTAGAGAACTTTCAGTCATGCAGTCATGTAAATTAGAATGTTTTAAGTCTTGTTAATTAAAGCCTTGAAGAAATATTGGAGAATCTATGTTACAGTTTTCCAATCTCTCTCTCTCTCTATATATATATATATACCCTTGTAATGTCAATAAACAGAAATTTAAATCCGAAATGAGAATTTAATTGCAACACTTGAATATGTGGCAATAATTCCATGTTATATTGAATTTCATTGATAAAAATTAATCGAGGATTACTGAATTTAGTTTTAAATGATGTGATTTTATTTAGACGATTTAGAAATCGCTTGAAGATTTTTGTAATTTTAAGCAATTTTGCTTTTCTTACGAGTGAATTTATTCAATTCTACAAATTCAAGGAGTTTTGGATTAACTCTTAAATGAGTTGATTTTATTCATGTATGAATTGGTTACAAATCGCCTAAGTGCTACTGGATTAAAACAAAAATGACAACATTTCACTCCACCTTGAATTGATAACAAATCGCTCAAGTGCTACTGGATTTGCCTTAAATTATTTCACTTCACTCAAATACGAGTTGGCTGCAGCTAACTCAAGTGCTACTCGATTTAATCCTAAAGACTTCATTTCACTCAAGTATGATTTGGTTACAAATTGCTCAAGTGCTACGAGATTCAGTCTTAAATGACTTCATTTCACTCAAGTATGACTTTATTACAAATCACTCAAGTACTACTGGATTTAACCTTTATTGATTTGATTTCACTCAAGTATGAGTAAAATAGAGATCACTCAATCATGAGTTGATTAAAAACAACTCATTCACTTGAGTTGTTTCAGCTCTTCTTGAGAAGGTTCCTTTCAACATGGGAAAAGAGTGGATTTCAGCTCAACTTGAGTTATTTCAGCTTTTTCGTTTTAAGAGAGTATAATGTGACCATGCTACGAAATCCTGCACTAACAAAAAAAAATCAAAAAAAGGTGCTTCAACAGCCAAATTTTCAACATTTTGGCTATGGGTACACACACACACATATATATATATAATACTTCGTTTAGATAATGGATTCACATCAATTTTATGAAAGACGAACATGTGAAGCTGGTTGCTTTGTATTGCAGGTGGCTGAAACGTGGCTGTAATGTAGCAGTGTGTGTATTCAGGAATTCAAAAATATTCACAAATCAAGAGCCCGTTGAGTTTCAACATGAAACCCAGTAACGAAAGACATTGTAGATATATGTATATGAAAAGTGCATAGGACACTTTAAAATTGCGACAAAAGATATATATTGTCATTACATCGACAAAACTGCGATATTGGTTAATGTATGTTCCAAAATTGGCTGTCGACTAAATGTGCTAAGTTCTACAAAGCTAATGTTTAATAGAGACATGTTACAAAATCTTGCCCCAAAAGAAGAATTTCTAAGATTTATTTTATTAATGTATTTTCATTTTGAATGAAATCATATTTTAAGATCATGAATCTGCAGTGGTTCACGCTTCTGAGATTTCATACCAACATGTACATCCACAAGATTCTGTCTGTAAGTACCATTAAACTTGTCAACTCAAACAAGTTAAATTAGACAGGAGTAACATGTCATGAAGTGGTCTGGAAGAAAGATAATAACGCAATCGCGTACCCTCCTTGCCATCACCAAATGACTTTAATTATTTTTTTTTATAGGTAAATCCTTTGCTATATCTGATTGAGAAAGACTTTGACGTAAACAAAAGGTAACATTCAAATTGTTCAGAAACGGTTTTGACAAATAATTCATATGAAGAAGGACATGGTCCAGATCTTTCTAAAAAGGAAAAGATTTATGTTGGGAAAAATATTTTTGTCTCAAAGAAAGAAAAAAAAACTAAAATTAGAAACGAAATATTACCTAAGCAAGAAGAGGATGGAAAGAAGAAAAAAGGAAGCAATAACCGCCATTATTTGACTCATCCTCTGAATCAGACGATAATCCTATTCAAGAATTGAAAATGTCTACTAACGAAGACAGCGAAATAAATGTCCTTTCTGTAACCAGTTTTTGTTAAATTTTCTGTTAAGAATAAATATGGATCATTCGAATTAACTGTCCCATTCGGTGACATGATCAATCTCTGTAGCTAATGTTTATATTATGCCAGGATGCGCTATAAAAAGGCAGCTCACATTCCTTCTTTCGTTATATATTCTATGGATCATTGATGAGGTGGATTTGTACTTAAATCAGGAAATGCATTATCTGTACTGAGCGGCAGAAAGCAATGCAAGGGAAGCTCAAAAGTTTATCAAGGTAATTTTCTAATAAGATGCGTGTTTGAATCGAGGACATTCCAGCTAAATGCATCAACTATTCTATAAAAGAGGTTCCTTTACAAGTTGCATGCAGGATACCGGGCATAGAAGGAGTGTAAGGACGTCTTTTTTAACGAATAAATTATACATCGTATTAACGAGTGCCGTGTATCTAGCATTTAGGAATTGGCAAGGCGAGTGCTGTAAGATTAAAGACTGCATCAATATCCGAAACAGGGAATTCAGAGTTTGGAGCAATCGGATAATCATGCCCATGTAAAATTTTCCACGGGGTTTCTACAACAAACAGCAAAAGTATGTTTTGCGCTCTACCTTTTTACGAAATTTGTTTTGTACACAGATTTTAAGGGTGATTTATGCTTTTTAATTGTGTTCTCTCACAGCCTAACATAAGAAAAATATATTTAAAAACACCCTGTGAATATATACTTTAAATTTATTTACCATCCATATTATTTTTTTAAACTACAACAAAAAATGCCCTCCTAAAATTTTAAATATCGCCCTGTGTGAGATTAGAAAAACAATTTATTTCTAACAAAAGTCCTAAATGTATATTTTGAGATTTTACTTTTAATTACTATTTGAGCTATCGAACTCATTTTTGTGGTAAGAAGAAATTATAAAGCCCTTACAAAAATCACGGGAAAGTTGTTAGCTAAACTGAAAAATAATAATAAATTATATAATTTAAAAATGTAATACTATATTATGGACAATTTCTCTAACTATAGATTGTTTATCAAAGAAACACATTTAATAATTAAATACAATTAGAAGTAAAGTATTCGTTAATAAATAGTGTTTAATGCCGTTGTACTCCAAGTAAATATTAAAAATTGATAAGACTATATTCTATTTTTACATGTAAACTAATATCATTCGCATATTTTCAGTATTATTGATTGCTAATGACAATACCATATTTTGGCATTACCTGAAAACACTTGACATCATTAATAATAATTATAGATTTATTTAATTACCTGTAATGAAAATACTAAAGTGCTTCGAAAGCCATGAATGTCACGATATGAGTACTTACAATTAATAACCATACTTATACATTAATATCGAGAGGAACTAAATAAATAAGAAATTATTCCCATCTAATCATTATCAAATTCCACCTATTTCACTTTTGTTACTAATGCTAGAATTCCATCTTTATTTTATTAATAACGATGGTATTATAACGATAATTATAACGATATTAATAACGATTGATTAGATTTTTGTCACACATGTTGGGACATAAACATATATATATATATATATATATAGATAGATAGATAGATATAGATACAGTAAAACACGGATAATCTTGCGGAGATAGTACTGGCAATCAGAATGTCAGCACAATACATTGCTTTTTAACAGAAAAATTTACTTTTTTGGATATTTTTCTGTAATTTATAGGAATTTTTCCGTTAAAAAAAATAATTTGCACTGGCGTACCGATTGCTAATACAATCTCCGTAAAATCGTTGTTGTTTTCTTTTATTTATTTATTAATTTATTTATTTTTACACCGATATACATGTATATGTGTGTGTGAATATTACTATACATATATATATATATATATACAGGGTGAGTCATTAATATAGAAACAATAGGCTATCTCCTTAAATATTGCCCCTAGACCCATACTTCCAATTGCAAAGTTTCATAAAAAAGGTGAATTTTTTGATAAGATAAGTTGCAAATCCATGGGGGGTCTATTTTAAAAAATATGAAAATTAAATTTTTATACGGCCCCCAGAGGATAAAACATACAATTAGAAAAATTTTCCTTATTCATTCCTGAACTGAACAAAAAAATTTTCATCTTGATATCTTCAAAACTCAGAGAGTTATGACAATTTTAATAAATCGTGAGGTTTCAAGGGATCAGAAACAAATTGAAACAGTGTTGGGCACGTCCACAAAATAAACAAACTAACTCAAACTCACGTTCAATTTCTGAAAAGTGATTTAAGTTCACGTTCAAATTCAAAAATTTTCAAACGAGCTCGTTCAAATCAAACTCATTTGTAAAAGTGAAAGAAGTTCACTAAAAAGTTCACTTTTTTATGTTTGGATATTATTGTCCAAATTTACAAAATTTTATCAACTAATCATTTGATCATTCGATATGTAAGATAGAGGTATGCACGGACGGAAATGTCCAGGCCCGATCCATAGAAAAAAAATGTCCGGCCCGATATTAAAATAAAAATTTCGGCCTGAGCCCAGACCGACTCGTAAAGAAAATTTAGCGGCCCGATATAATAGCTAAAATTAAAGCTCAACCCGACCCGATATAATAGCTAAAATTAAAGCTCAACCCGACCCGATATAATAGCTAAAAACAAGGCCCGACCCGGCCTGATATAATAGGTAAAAACAAGGATCGAGCTTGGCCTGGCCCGGAAAAAAAAGGTGAAATTTAACACCGACCCCGAGTACATTTCTACAGGACATTGATATTTACCCTTACGGAAGACTTCTGGCCAAAAAAACTTACCTTAATCTGTTTATAATCTCCCTTTATGAAGAAGTGCCGTAGGCTGCGATGTTTATGCTTTCTTTTAAAATCTTTCCGCTTTCTTTAAAATCATTCCGATTTAGACATATTTCCGCCTTACACAATACACAGTCCACCTTGTACAGAGAGTTTACTGTATATATATCTATTTTCGGCGAAATTGTATACATACCAGGTCCGGTTTCGGCGCGACCCGAGTCTGAAGAAGAAGTAAGACTAGGATACTACCCAGAGAAATGTTATCCAGACTTAACTCATCCTGAGGCTCGTGTAGGCCTCTAAATGGCATTTGAAAGAGGGAAAAAGTGTACTAAGGTCTGGAAAATTTTTAAATAAATTATGAAAAAATTGAACGTAAATTTCGTTCAAACTCGTCTATATTTTGAGTTTAAGTTCAGTTCAAACTCGTTTATAAAATAGTGAGAGATGTTCAGTTCATAGTTCACAAATAGTGAGCGAAACTCGTGAGTTTTCGTTCAGTGAGCGCGTTCATACCCAACACTGAATTGAAATGCGTGTAACTGAAGAAACAATGTTGCTGTAATGGGTCCAGGAAACATTTATTTTATTTATCTTTATATATAAAAATCTTCTGTGCGTGTGTATGTAATTGAACTCCTCCTAAACGACTGGACCGATTTTGATGAAATTTTTTGTGTGTGTTGCGGTGGACTCGAGAATGGTTTAGATTCACATTTCATAGAAATTGGTTCAGTACTCCGCCCTGGCGACCAGTTTGGTCTCCAGGTCTTAGGATTTGGTCATTGACTTTTTTGTAAAAGACCTTTAATGATGTCTACCCTTACATTAAATCAAAATATCGTTTATTTAATGAAAAAAAAACAGGTTATGGAATTTTTTCCCATTTGTAAAGCGCAAAAAAAAAAAAAAAACCCATCGCCAAATTACAATTTGGCAAAATTGATAGATGGGATAATCAAATTAATTATAATACGCAACCATACATTTATAAATACTTAGGTATTTAGGTTCCGTCGACCAATTTCGCCAAATTGTACAAATCGCCATACTAATAGCCAAATTTTACATATTGACATAATTTTTATTCGAAATCAGAAAAAAAACAATTAATTAGTAGAATATTAATAAAAAATACAAAGTACAAAATAAATCATTTAATGACATTCTATTATTGACATTTAATCTTATAGTTTGGCGATCATTTTATGGTTGACGGGAAAAAAACAGGTTATGGAATTCTTCCCCATTTGTAAAGCGCAAAAAAAACATCGCCAAATTATAAGATTAAATGCCAATAATGGATGACCGTAAATGTCGCATTCAATGACATTAAATATTATACACCTGTTTAAAACATCATTAAGTGATTTTTATTTCGGCTTTTTATTTGTATTTTTATCAATATTTTTTTTTATTTATTTGTTTTTTTATTATTTAAAATGAAATTTATATCAATATAAATAATTTGGCTATGAGATTGGTGATTTGTACAATTTGGCAAAATTGATAGATGGGATAATCAAGTTAATTATAATATGCAACCATTACATTTATAAATACTTAGGTACTTAGGATCCATCGACCAATTTCGCCAAATTGTACAAATCGCCATACTAATTGAATCCGACATTCACGATCATTCATTATTGACATTTAATCTTATAGTTTGACGATCATTTTATGGTTGACGGGTAAAAAACAGGTTATTGAATTCTTCCTCATTTGTAAAGCAAAAAAAAAAAAAAAAAAAAAAAAAAAAAACCGCCAAATTATAAGATTAAATGCCAATAATGGATGATCGTAAATGTCGCATCAATATTTTTTCTATTTATTTGTTTTTTCATTATTTAAAATGAAATTTATGTCAATATGAATAATTTGGCTATGAGATTGGTGATTTGTACAATTTTGCAAAATTGATAGATGGGATAATCAAGTTAATTATAATATGCAACCATACATTTATAAATACTTAGGTACTTAGGTTCCGCCGACCAATTTCGCCAAATTGTACAAATCGCCATACTAATAGCCAAATTTTACATATTGCCATAATTTTTATTTGAAATCAGAAAAAAACAGTTAATTAGTAGAACATTAACAAAAAATACAAATAAAAAGTACAAAATAAATCATTTAATGACATTCTAAAATTCTTTGTATTTTATTTAATGTCATTGAATCCGACATTCACGATCATCCATTATTGACATTTAATCTTATAGTTTGGCGATCATTTTATGGTTGACGAGTTAACCAAGTAGTACCAATACTTATTATCTTTATATATATAAATCTTCTGTGCGTGTGTATGTCACTGAACTCCTCCTAAACGACTGGACCGATTTTAATGAAATTTTGTGTGTACGTTCCAGTGGATTCGAGAATGGTTTAGATTCACAATTCGTCGAAATTGATTCAGTAATTTTTTAGTAATTAGGCAAAAACTAATAGTTAGTGATTTTTCGCTAATTAAAAGTGTTGAATAAGTTCGATGAATAGAGTGCGGACGGAATGTCCGAGCGGTCTAAGGCGCCAGATTTAAGCTCAGCTTCTTGAAGAAAGAGATCGCGTATTCGAACCCAACTCCTGACAAACGTGTATGCTTTACAATATTTCCTGTATTATAATTTTGATTAACCAACTTGAGAAAATCGTTAACTTTTAACTAAAAAGAGAAAAATGAACTTTTCTATCAAAAATTGAACCGACTTCAAAAAATACTGAAGAGTGAAAAATAATTTCCTTACATAATTGTAATAAGAAAATAAATTAAGAGCGTAGTGTTTATCGTGCGTATTGCCATATTTACGTACATTTATTTGATTTTCTGGAGTCGGTGACAAGAAGGACAACGTCTGTCGGTGACAGGACAACGTCTGTCGGGTCCGCTAGTTTATTTATAAAGTTGGAATTTTGAATGTTTTGTGAAGGTTAACCATATAATTTGTAAGCATTATCACATCATAAGACTTCTTATTTTTTTTTCAAAAAAAAAAAAAAAAGAGTAAATTAAAATTGTTATAACTCAAAATAGTATTTGCCACGTTGAATTTTTTTCTTTTGATTAAACGAAAATGTCTAATTTTCAATTTTAATTCAGCATTTTAAATAATATTGTAGCGTATATTGGGTTCTTTTGATCTTATGGTTAGACAACTTCAAACTCTTGCTCTTAGAAAAGTAGAAAATAATTTATTTACAGACTTCAGAACAACAGAGTCTTCGAAACTCACAAATATTACTGGATATTAAAAAATAACTGCTCAAATCTATCGTACAATTACAGCTTTAGACCCCAAAGACTCTTTATACAACGTCTCAACATTTAATAACATTCAAAACAACATAGATGAAACTCAAGCAAACTTGCTTACGCCTTGTTCACTCAATGACTGACTGGTAAATAATAATAATAACAGCTCGTATCGCTCTCCTTATATATAGTCTCGTAGCATGTGCTAGAAATTTCAAGAAAAACCTGGAAAACCACGGAACAACAAACAATGTATCAGTAGACCTAAGGGGGGTTACCATAAATAGGGAAGGGTTACCATCGCCAACAATCGCCAAGTTTGTCGCCAACTTGGCGATATATCGCCAAATTTGGCGACCAAAATTAGTCGCCAAAAGTGACGCCAACTTGGCGATATCTCAAATATTTCGCAAAGCTGCCATAGACATTCACTGAAAATAATAGACAAGTTTGCTTGATAACAGAGACAATGTAACAAAAACTAATATTAGTAAAGAAATGGAGCTTAATAAGATTATTTACATTATTTTACAGTACAAACACTAACTATTTACAAAATTCGTAACACTACCCCCTCCTCAAAGACTGCACGTCCAGGGCAGTGCAATCCTTGAGTTAGAGGAAAACACTTAAAATAAATAAACAAATAAATAAATAAATAAATAAATAATAACAATAATAATAAAATTTACATAAAGAAGAACTAATTACTATTTACATATTTACAAAAAGTGACTTTCATGACCATGGTCTGAAATTCAAGTTTCGAATTTCTAATCACTTTGGCCAAAATAAGGGGCTAGCCGGTTATAGTGTACGACCTTCGGTTTGGCGTGTGGCGATTTTTGTATGCGTACAACGACGTCATTCAGCCTGTTGACGACTGTGTAAGGACCGTCCCAGTTTCTTTGTAATTTTGGCGACAGTCCCTTACGACGTATCGGATTCCACAACCAAACTTTGTCACCTTCGTTGAACTCATGTCCTGTTGCCTTTGTGTCGTACCGTGTCTTCATCTTTTCTGATGCCAGTCCAATTCGGTTCCTCGCTAGACAATGAATCTCCTCAATCCGCGCCTGGAGTTCATCGACATATTCCTCAGGCGATGAAGGAGCATCAGGAGGACGGCCAAACAAAAGATCCGCAGGTAGACGAAGATCACGACCAAAGAGCATTTGAGAAGGGGAGTAACCAGTGGCCTCATGAGTGGCACTCCTGTAAGCAAGCAGGAAAAGAGGCAATTTCTTGTCCCAGTCCTGTTGGTCTCTAGACACCAGGAGAGAGAGGCTATTTAGGATGGTACGATTGAACCGCTCTACCATGCCGTCCGATTGAGGGTGTAGAGGTGTTGTTCAGGTTTTGTCCATGCCGAGTAGTTCACACATTTTCTTGAACACAGCCGAATCAAAATTTCTTCCTTGATCGGAATGGATTTGAAGAGGAACTCCGTATCTGGAAACCCAGTGTTGAATCAGTATGTCTGCTACGGTTACCGCCTCTTGATTAGGAATGGCATAGGCTTCAGGCCACTTAGTGAAGTAGTCCATGACAACGAGGATTGTACTTATTGCCATCAGATGTTCTAGGAAGTGGACCCAGGATGTCTAGGGCAATTCGTTCGAAAGGAGCTCCTACATTATAACGTTGCAATCGTCCACGGGTGCGCCTCTTAGGACCTTTACGTGCTACACAGGTGTCACAAGCTCGACACCACTTCTCCACGTCACTGCGAACATTATTCCAGTAGAAACGCTCTCGAACCTTTTGCAGGGTCTTCATTATACCAAAATGACCTCCTGTGGGACTACCATGCAGTTCTTGAAGGACCATAGAAATTCTCGACTTAGGGAGTAGTAGTTGCCATCTACATGTCTTTCCATCGTCAGACTCCCATTTTCGGTACAAGATGCCGTTCTTCAAATGTAAGGAATCCCAGAGAGCCCAATAACGTTTAGTCGTAGGATGGTAATGGGCCATGTCTTGCCAGCTGGGCTTCCTGTTGGACTCCTCTTTCAGCTCTAGAATTGGCTTAATTTCAGGATCAGCAAGTTGATCTTTACGCAGGCTCTCGTCACTCCACGGTTCTTGCGATGATGTAGACCCAGTTGTAACTTGTCTTACTATAGGACCTTTGACATTAAATTTCTTCTCAGCCCGGTCGCAGTATCTACAATTCTCTGAGCAGGGTCTTCATGAGAGAGCATCTGCATTTCCATGTGATGAGCCTTTTCGATGGCGTATCTCCATATCGTACTCTTGAAGCTTTTGTATCCACCTGGCTATCTGGCCTTCAGGGTTCTTAAAATTCAATAGCCAAGTTAGAGAAGCATGATCAGTTCGGATCAGGAACTTTCGACCGTAAAGATAGTGATGAAAGTGGTCTATGGCTTTCACTGCAGCAAGAAGCTCTTTTCTTGTTACGCAGTAGTTTCGCTCGGCCTTTGACAAGCATTTGCTGAAATAGGCGATAACACGCTCCTGGCCGTCGATTTCCTGGGACAGTACAGCGCCAATGCTTTCGTTGCTTGCATCCGTATCAAGTATAAACTGTTTATCGATTTGAGGATACGACAGAATTGGAGTGGATGTCAAGGCCTCCTTAAGCTTTTCGAAAGCAGCGTCACATTCCTGTGTCCACATAAATTTTTGATTGGCTTCTGTTAATTTATGAAGTGGTCTTGCAATCATCGAGAAGCCTTTGACGAATTTTCTGTAATAGGTGCATAATCCTAGAAAACTTCGAAGCTGGTGAACATCTGCTGGACGATTCCAATTTTTCACGGCCGATATCTTCTCCGGATCAGTCCTAACTCCTTCCGCCGAAATGATGTGTCCAAGGTAGGCGACTTCATTACGAAACAAACTGTACATCGAAGGGCTTAACCTCAAATTAGCTTCCTTTAATTTTTGTAGCACCCGCCTGAGGTTGTTCAGATGTTCATCAAAAGATTTTCCTATGATTATGATGTCATCTAAATAAACAAGACATGCTTCATACGACAGCCCCCGGAGAACCGTTTCCATAAGCCGTTCGAAAGTTGCAGGTGCGTTACATAGACCAAAAGGCATTACCTTGAATTGCCATAATCCTTGTCCCGTTGTGAAGGCAGTCTTCTCGCGGTCGTCGGGATGGTCAACAGAGTCTTCGAAACTCACAAATATTACTGGATATTAAAAAATAACTGCTCAAATCTATCGTACATTTACAGCTTTAGACCCCAAAGACTCTTTATACAACGTCTCAACACTTAATAACATTCAAAACAACATAGATGAAACTCAAGCAAACTTGCTTACGCCTTGTTCACTCAATGACTGACTGGTAAATAATAATAATAACAGCTCGTATCGCTCTCCTTATATATAGTCTCGTAGCATGTGCTAGAAATTTCTAGAAAAACCTGGAAAACCACGGAACAACAAACAATGTATCAGTAGACCTAAGGGGGGTTACCATAAATAGGGAAGGGTTACCATCGCCAACAATCGCCAAATTTGGCGACCAAAATTAGTCGCCAAAAGTGACGCCAACTTGGCGATATCTCAAATATTTCGCAAAGCTGCCACAGACATTCACTGAAAATAATAGACAAGTTTGCTTGATAACAGAGACAATGTAACAAAAACTAATATTAGTAAAGAAATGGAGCTTAATAAGATTATTTACATTATTTTACAGTACAAACACTAACTATTTACAAAATTCGTAACAATATGTATTAAAAAAAAGTAAAAGTATTTAAAATAGCAATATTAAAAAAAAAGTAATTTTTGTAAACAAATCATATTTTTAAAAGTAAATTTTCTGAGCTGAAAAGTTACCATAACCGACGGTTATTGACTATGTCAATTTAAAGATGAGAAATACTGAAATAAAAACATTTGATGCAGTAAAGTGCATTTAGTTTTAAGATGGACAAAGATGGGCTTCTATTGTTTAATTGCTGTACACTGTAAAAAAAAAAAAAAAAAAAAAAAAAAAAATTCAAGAGGTTACTAAAAATTTTTTAGTAAATTTGTATTCCACAAAATTTTTTAGTAACCATTACAAACTTTTTTTTGCAAGTAAAACAAGCATTTCTTTTGTAAACTGTACAAAAGAATTTTTTGTATAACTAACTTAAAAATTTTTAGTATGAGCCACCAAGCAAATTTTAGTAGTAGCTCCAAAATTATTTTTAATAGCCATTACATGCGCCCGAAGCGCAGGAGGTTCCTTCGAGCTGCATCCAGACTTCTGAAGCGGAAGATTTTCGGCAAAACTGAAATAGATGGCAGCACCAAACATTGCTAACTGCTCCGACAGGGCTTTCATAATCCCTTTCCTAAGGGGTACTTACAATACATGCATTCGGGGCTTATTTGGCGGTGGTCAGTATCGAACTCGGGACCTTTTAGTCTGCAGTCCATTACTATAACCACTGTGCTATCAAGGCCACACCAAGTGAGTTTTAGTAATAGTTATTAAAAATATAAAACTGTTAACTCTCTTCGTTGCTAACTTTTTTCTAGTAATTCTTACAGATTTTCTTGTAACCGACTAAGATTACTAAATTTTTTTTAGTAATTACAAGGATCACTAAAGTTTTTTTAGTAGATCGACCATTTTTTTACAGTGTATAGCTTCGATTTCAGATTTTGTTTAAATTTTGCCATTTTCACCTTCTTTAATTACTGTTTAAATGCGTCAGTTGATTTAAACTTTATTTTTTTATCACGTCGATTTCAAATTTTTTCATTGTGCTGTGACTCACAGACAGATATTTCATAAAAACATGTTTTTCGGTATCTCTGAGCCCTAAAACGTGTAAATCCATCGAAAACCGGATTTCAAAATTTTCATGAATCCAATACTTTCTTCTTGTAAAAATAGAAAAAAGCAAAAATAGGTTTAAAACCTTCATAAATTTTGAAACTGATTACAGTAAAACCTCTAAATAACGGACACCTCAGGAACGCAGAAATTGTCCGCTATTCGGAGGTGTCCGCTATTCGGAAAATCAAAGATATTCAAAAAGTGCTAAGAAACGTTTAACATTTTATTAATTGACTTTTATGTGTCCTAAAACCTCTTTTATATGATTAATCAGAAATTAAAATTATTTTTTAAGCAATCGGGCTAAATAAAACTGTACACACCTTTACTCACTGTTCATTACATGCTTGTGAAAAACCCTGTTACAAAAGTTAACTTTTGCTTGCGATTATATGTAAATTGTTTTTCAAAGTGACATTATTGGACATTATAGAGTTCCGGTCGGGGAGGGGGATTGCACTTTTTGGCTGTTAAAAGCATAAAATCTCAATTTTCCGAGGGGATATTTCAATGCTGTGGAAGATGTCCCTCCTTGGCAACCCCTTCAATTCAACTCTGAACGTGTGGGGGGGGGGATTTTCCCCAGCTCATTTATCACAAAATTTCCTGATAAATTTAGAGGCCTTTTTACTTTTTTTCATTTTTTTGTCCTTAAAAAATGCTTTTTCATCCTTTATCACCTTAAATAGTGTCCACTATTCGGAATGTCCGTTATTCAGAGGTTAAACATACACTATCTTAGGTTTTGAGAATGGGGATTGGAAAATAGTCCGTTAAACAGAGGTTTCTGCTATTAGGGAGTGTCCGTTATAGCGGTTTAACTGTAGTATAAAGTAGATTTTTAAAAATATTTCTATGTAATTTATTAAAATATATTTCCATTGATTCCGCTAATAGAAGAGTGATTTTCGCTATTACTCTATTTACTAAACTTATTGCCTGCGCCAATAAGTTTTTAAGACACTTTTAATGAGAGTTTAATTAATAGCACTTAATTTCATAACACTTTTAATAAGTGTTTAATAAGACGGTCCGTTCAATGAGTCGTGCCAGTTACGAAGTTGGCGGCAAGGTCGAAATATTGCAGACATCTAGCATATTTCATCGAAGTTTAAAGCAAAAACCTAATATGCTTTTATTTTATATCTAAAAGTTTAAGTGTTGTCTTGGATCGGCATTTAACAATACGTAAATTTATGGTCGATCCCTTAATTGTACTTCAAAGAACTGATTTTGCTGCTCTTAGAGGCATGATTAAGTGGTGTAAGTCAGGAATTTTGGAAAAATTTGGATATTAATATCTTTCAGGAATTTGCAGATATCGAGATGAATTTTTTTTTTTGTTCAATTCAGGAAGGGATAAAGAAATTTTTTCCAATTGGAAGTTTTATCCTCTGGGGGCCTTATAAAAATTTATTTTTCGTATTTTTTAAAACAGACCCCCCATGGAGTTGCAACTTATCTTATCAAAAAATTCATCTTTCTTTATGAATTTTTGCAATTGGAAGTATGGGTCTAGGTGCAATATTTAAGGAGATAGCCTATTGTTTCGATATTTATGACTCACCCTGTATATATATATATATATATATATATATATATATATATATATATATATACCGGGTGATCCAGAAGTTTCGGGAGTTTTGAAAAGTTAATAATTAGGAAACTATGTATAATACAAAGGTTCTGTTTTCAGATATATGCTCAGAAACATGTGGGATTTTTGTTTAGAATGAATTTTTTTAAATATATATAGTTACCATTTTCAGCAACAGGTGGCGCTGTTGTATAAGACTGAATGTACCTATACCATGCGTTATATAGACACATGAGTTCATTGCCGAAACTTCTTTTCTATGATACTGATGAGATTTCGTTTTAAGGGTGGTTTATGTTCAAACATTTTTTGTAAGGTAAATGAAATTGCATTGTAAGGGAAATTTGACACAAAATTTCATGAGCAACTGCAGTGTTTAGACATTGTCTAGACTATGTTTAGACACATCTTTGCATGTCGCGTTTTTTTCATATCGTACAATACGTCAAGTTAAAACTGCAAAAGAATGGATGGCCATTGCAAATGTGAAATGCTATGGTAAGCAAGGTTTGAGAAAAAGGCTCATTGGAAGATCGTAATAGAAACAAGAGATCCCAAATGTCTGTTACAATCGTAAATTAGGTAGGATTCTATGCCAATAGTCTGTAGAAATCACCAGTTCATGATGAGTGCAGTAAACTTGTGATATCACGATGAACTGGAATTTCTTCTGGAATTTCTTTATGCTGTGAGGATACTGTGCACGCTGTTTTGCATCGGCTCACGGCGGTACTTATAAGCCATGAGCGCCATGATTAAACTTTGTAACACTTGGACACTAATTCGTTCTTTTAAATGAGCTGTATCATACTATAAAAACTCTACTATCAATTTTAGCGCCAGCTGCTGTCAAAAAGTGCAACTAACATAATATGGTTTTTCATCGAAAAAACAAATCGCACAAGTTTCTCAGCATTTCTGTGAAAACCGCATACTTCTATTGTTTATGGTTTTCTAATTATTAGCATTTCAAAAGTCCCGGGACTTATGGATCACCCGGTATATTACTTTAAAAATGTAGTTTAGTTACTTTCTTAAACTTAGCCTTTTTTTTATAAATTCCAGATTCAATTTAAGCAAAACATGAAATATTAACATAATTTCCTCAATTGAATCAGAATCTGAATATTTATATTTATTTCAAATTCATTTTGTTCAATTACATTATTTATTTATTTTACCTTAAAATATAAAAAAAACACGATGTTTATTTACAATGATTTTCTACAATATTTTTAATTTCTTATGTTTATTTCAAGACATTTCTCATGTATGTGACGGCATTGAATAACATTTTATCCCTAAAATCATAATTTTTTTTCACTATATGCTGGATCAATGTTAAAATGTAAATTAATCTATCAACCAGTAGTTGTAATCATTTTTATCTTTTTTTAAAAGAAATTGTTTCATTTGAAATGTTAATAATCAAAATTAACATATCATTTTAAAATTTCAATAAAAAAAATAATAATCATTTTATATTGTATTAACAAGGGCATTTAACAGTAATTTTTATCATATAGGAATATCTTAATTTAAAGATGGTATTTGATACAAAAGAGTTAAAAACTAATGTTGACTAAAAAAAAACGTTTGTTCATTGTTATATAAAATGTGTTTCACTTATCTACAGCTACTCAAAGGTGGTTTTTGTTCACACTGTGTCAATGGAGACTGATATATATATATATATATACATATATATATATATATATTTAAAATAATTACAATTTTGTTCTATGAAAATAATTTACGTACTGTTAGTATCTGAACATTCTCATCGAAAAAGGAAGTATGGCATAAAAGTAACTTAAATTTAAACATATCTTCGCAATGTACATAAAAATACAAATCATTAATTTAAATAGGAGCATGTAAATTATTAGTTTATAATTAAAATAAAAAATAAACAGAAAGAAATTCTCAATTGGTCTAATTTTACAATACCTGTAACACCATTGAAAAAAAATGCCATTTCAGGGTTTTGCAACATTTCTAATAATAATATATTCTACAAAATAGGATTTTTACATGATTTGATTTTCATTTGGAGTGAAAAAAGCAAAAACAAAAAATATCGTATTCCAAATACGGACAATTTGGAAGCACGGTAAATATAATTAGTTTAAATTTTTTTCATATCATTGTGTATTTGAATTTTGTTTAAAAAAATACCTCTTTTTTTTAATGATTGCAATCATTTAAAAACTGAATTCGGATTTCATATAACACTAGTTTCTTTTTCCAAAATACTCTTTTTTCATAAAATATTTATTAATGGGCATTTGAAACGCAATTATTTTACTTACAATTGAATATAGTTATGAAAATATTAATTAAAACTGAATTACTGTTTGAGTTGGGACAAAACCCAAAATTTTAACACGTTTTCATTTTTTTTTTGTCTCTTTCTTTAAATATTGCGTTTCGAAGTCGAGACTTTAAAATGATTTACGAAACAACAATAATAAAAATAAAAACCGAAATAAAAACAAAATATACTTAACTGATTTTATTTTTCTATAAATAAATAAATAAATAAAAGTAATAAAAAATAAAAAATAATTTATTTGTAACAAAAATATCCATGTTCGAAAATTGAATTTTCTTCTGAAAAATACTTTAATGTACAATTCTGGAATTTATATTTAACATAATGAGATTTTAAATACAAAGATTTTTCAAACAAAAGCTTTGAGAATTTTTATAATCTGATTATTAAAAGTATATATTAAAAGATTTTTTAAAGTAAATTTATTAGTTTATATACGTAGAATATATAAATAAACATTTAGAATTGCTACTAAGAATGTGTTTGTTAAAAAGATGTAGCCTTGCTTGTTGGTACACAAAAACAAGAACTTTAACTAGAACTTGTACAGTAAAAAAGGAAATAAAATATAAAACCAAATATAATAAAATGAAATAAAATAAAAATCCCTATTCTACAGCCCTAATCAGAAATATTAGATGGTGAAATGTCTAAAACTTCGGAGATTAATACTTTCTGTGGGAGATATAATATTTCTAATAAAATAAAATCAAAAGTTTACATATGTTGCCATGTACGAACGAAGAAAAATTGAACAATAAGAAACACGTACAGATTTAAAACTTTATGGTGTTATGCCAGATTTTTTGTATTGTAATTTTTATGGTGTATTGATGGTATATTATTCTTTCGTTAATGTGGCATAACACCCCAAAGTCTTAAGGGGATAGTGGACCTTTGTTTGAGCAAAATCATCTATAGCAAAATCGTCAGAAAAAAGGTTTATTTATGGGGTATAATAGTACCTAAACAGTTTTTTCTTATTCTAATATCATTTATGAAGGTTTTAAGGAGTAAATAATAAAGATAAATTTAGTTATATACTTCAAATCTGTTTTTCTCAAAACTAATTTTTCAGCGTTTTTAGATATTTGAATTGCTCCTTGCGTCTTAATTTTTTATCAATATTTATAAAATTGATAAGGAACTATCCTGATATTATTTAAAAAGAAATTGTGTAAGCTTTTTAAAATTGGTCTTCATTAAGATAGTCAAATTTTATTTTTTACTTATTAAAAGGCAAACTTTTGATGAAAATCGATAAGAAGTTTAGAAAAAAATCTGTAAAATATTAACTATTCAAGAGATTTAAAAAATCTTACACAGATTTGTTTATAATATAGTTTTAAGTGATAAAAATGCAAAAGCAAGAAAATATTTCAAAAATTAAGACACGAGGAGCATTTTAAAATTTCGTTTAAAAATTTAAATATTTGTAAAAAATTACAAATTTTAATAAGGTTGATAATTTTTTGAAGGTATTCTATATGCTTTTGGTGAAATGTATATATGCACAAAATTTCAGATTGCTATGATAAAAATGAATAAAATAAATTTTTAACGTCCACCGTTCCCTTAAATTTTGAGAAGAGAAAAATGTTAATTTAAATGCTAACATTAATGCTGTTAATAGTATATGTTTTATACTTAAACTTATTTTCTGGACATGAAAATTTTAACTTAGGAATGCATAGTATCCAGGAACCTGGTTTTCGAAATAGAGGAAATTGATTAATGTACTATAAAAATAACTTGTAAACGTTTTCTCTAACGACTCGTGCCCCCCCCCCCCCCCTCAAAAAAAAGTCTCATACGTTCTTTAAATTTCAAAGATAAACACTTTTGTGCAGTTTGTAAAGACAAAGGAACGCTTTTTGGAATCTTGCGTAACTCGGAAGAGGTTATTGAATATCTTCTTATTAAATACAGTACATTTTCGTAAATTCAGAAAGACCTTTTTTACAGTACATTTATAATAACAAATTTTCCAAAACGAAAAATAGTAGGTTATACATGTAGTCGAACTCAATTAATAAGAGAAAATGGTTTAAAGGGGTAATTTTCTGTTATTATGATACGTTCACTTCAGTACTGAAAGTGCCATAAGAAAATGAAAAAAATAATCAGTTTAATGTTCTGCCTGTTTCTAAGAATTTTATTTTTCCGCAGGTATTGCTTAATACAAGGTACTTTATGCTTTATTTATTCTTCGTTTTGGCAGAGTTTGGTAATTCAATAAATTTCAAACAAAGTTCAGTAAATTTCGAGTAATAACTTTAAATGATATAAGCTCTGCAACAAACAATATTCTTTTAAATGCAAATAGATTTTTACAACCTAAAGAGTTCTGTAGAAACGTAACCATCCATCTGAAAGCACTTGAACATTTCTCATTCTTACGAATTAATTTTACACGTCCCTACTGCAAAACAAATCGTGTAGCCTGTTTAAACTATTATGAGTACAATACAATCTGTGATGATAACGTTATCATAATAATAGCAATTTTTAGTTGCGTTCGTAATTATGTAAATGCCTTGCACGTGTAGTCGTCGTTCAGTCCAACCGTCTGTTCGCATATAACAAAGCAAAAACCACTTAACCAAATCATTTTAAATATTAAATACATAATTGTTGCTTAATTTTATCGAGTCATTTCAAATTTTATGAAAATCGGATGAATCAAACAAAGTTCAATAAATTTCGATTAATATCATCAAATGGTATAAGCTCTGCAACAAACAATATTCTTTTAATTACAAATAGATTTTTACAACCTAAAGAGTTCTGTAGAAAAGTAACCATCCATTCTGAAAGAAAACTACAAGGAAAGGAAACTACAGGAACAATCAAAATGGTCATTACATTACGGCGAATGGAAAAAAAAATATTTTCAACTGCCTTCAAATGATATTACATTCTATCGAATATAATAAAATTAATATGTGTCTATGAAATACATACTAAAATATACATTTTGTACTATCTGTGGTGCAAAGAATATTTATTATTAATTTACGGGACTACGCAAATGTATTCCGTTACATAATGTTATAGGGTAACCACTGTTTTGTGCGCGTTTTAATAATATTCAACTATTTCATATTTTATGAAATTTCCATACCTTGCCGAGGTTTACTACAAATCTTTTCCTATATAATAGAAAGTAGACAGTATTTACAGGGATACACAAAAGATTTTGAATATTTTAATGTATCCGAAGAGCTGTACACTATTACACTAAGATATGAATATTTTTAATATTGTATGTTAAATATTACATAAAATATAAAAAATTGAATTATCGTTCGAACGCACCGCATTTGCTACTCTTGACAAACAATTACAAAGTTGTTTATAACATTGTGATAGTTCAAGAAGAAAAAAATCCAAAATTAGGTGGTTTTTTTTTTTTTTAACATATATTAATTTTTAACTCTCCCTCTACTTCATGCATATTATTTAATGAATATATAATAAACGATGCACCCAACTCGAAACCTGAGTCACATTTTTAATTCTTTCATTTGTATGTAGTTTTAACGTTTTATCGAGTATTGAAATGATATTTTCATATCGGTAAAAACGATTTTGTTTCGATTTTTTAGCCAAATGAAAAATATTTTCTGATAATGTAAAGTTTATTCAGTTAGTCATAAAGTTTACTTCTTACAAATATTTTTGAATTGTTCAAGATTTTTTTTCAGCGATCTTAATGATTTTCCATTCCGAGGAGAAATTTTATTATTTATTTATTTATTTAGAAAAGCTATAATAATAATAATAATAATAATAAATATTATTATTAATGTTATTATTTTGTAAAAGAGATCCATTTTTTAACATTTCAGGCAAATACAGAAAATTTTATTAGCTGCGATTCTTATCCTTGTTTAAACGATCGTAATATTTTTTTTTCTTTATCACAATAAAAGTTTCTTACTTGCAGAAAGAATCTTTCTTCAAACCTTTAGATTTAGACACATGTTTTTAATTCAAAACTCATTTCGACTGAATTTGTTTCAAAATCCAAGAGTGACTTTTAAAATTTTAAAGAAACATTGTATGTGATCTTATAGTCTTTCCCTTTCTTTGGATTTTTTTGAACATTCGTAAAATGAATCTGCTTTCAACATCTCATGTTTTTACGGCATATTTTTTTCTTTGTGAGTTTTAAAATTTTATCAATTTTTTCAAGCAGTTTTTATGGCTTTTTTATATATAACTTTTCGTATTGGTAAAGGAATTCCAATTTCAATCTTGCCGTAAATATACTTTTTTTTCCAATAAAATTCACAGACATTGTATACAATGTTTTTTTTTTTTTTTTTTTTTTTTTTTTAAAGTTTATTGAAAGTTTTATGCAATTTTTGAAATTTTGTTGCAATTTATTGTCATTCATTAAAAAGAATACGATTTCATTATTTTATGTAAGATCGATATAAAAATTTCAATTCAATATTTAAATATAATAAAATTATTAGCTTTTGAAGATCTAAAAATGCAATTAAAATATTTTTGTTTTATTCGCTTTCTATTTTTATATTTAAAAAAATTCTTATTATGGAATTTCCTTAAGTTAATTTTTTAACAGTTGAATAAAAAAATTTTGCAAGAAAATATAGCGCAATGATTTTTTAACAGAATAATTTTCAAAGAAATTTCTTAAATTTTTAATTTGTTGATTTAATCTCAAAATGCAGTATCGCTTTTGTTAAAAAAGTTTTTACTACTATTTCAGTACATTCAGAACATTACTTGATTATTCATCTTAGGCAGTTTAAAATTTATAACTTGTAATATTTAAAAATGGATATGAAATTAAGTTATGATATGTATTTTATTTGATAGAATTTCTGGTTGGAGTTTTATTTCCTAGATTCTTATATTTTATAAAATTCAGTAAGAAAAGACCGAACTGAAGGAAGCTGTCACTAGAGTTTCGGTAAATAAATTCTAATTAAACGTTTGTAATTGAAAGTATGTGCCTAGAGGCAATAGTTAAAGAGATAGTCTACTGTTTCGATATTTATGAATCACCATGCATATCTATAAATTATTAGGTAAAAAAAAAACTATGGGACAAATGAATACCTATTCCTTTCCTCCCACATACACTTTCTCTTACTTTATTGTGCATGTATAAATTTACATGAATAGATGGGTGATTCTCAAAATAGGGGACAATTTATGTCTTTCGGCATACAAAAAAAAATTGAGAGGTTTTCTGTCATGTTTTTATATTTAGATATGTTTGTCTTAATATTATTCATTATTTGCACTCAAGAATTACTCACTTTTTAGTTAAAAACACCTTAAAATAACAGAATAAATGTTCTAAATATCATTAGCATGGATGTCCACAGCAGCTGTGCCTTGTATATAGTAGCTTTTTCAAGAGTTAATACCATGTTTATAAAATAAAACAATTGTTATTCTTTCTTTAAATTAATCAAGGAGAGGATTTATCCAATAAATTTCTTTTCAAAAATAAAATTATAACATATAAAAAAAGAATTAAAGTTGGTCCTCCATATTCTATTTTCAAAACAAGGTCATACTATGACAGCTGGTTATTAATCAAAATTTCATTTTCACATATGGCAATAGTTTGAAAATATAAAGTTTCTCCGTGGCAACAAGTAGCCATTTTATCCCAGCCTGAAAATAGAAGCATGTATTATATTTTAAGAATAGAAGTTGAATATTAGGGGCGTACATCAATTGTATGTCATTAGAATGGATAAAAATTTTCATGGTTATTTTATAATTAAAATTTTTATTTTACTTATTTGGATAGGACTTTTGTGTTTTAAAAAGCCCCAGAAAGGACTATTGCATTGTGATTATATTATGGCTCGTTATCTTATTTAAATTAAAATTTGTCATTAGCATGGACATCATCATTAGCATCAGTGTCATTAGCATGGTATTTCTGTCCATGCTAAAAACTCCTATGTGCATACATGTAACCATTGCTTACTATGTATCTTTTATAAAGTTTAATTTTACATATAAATTTAGGTACTACATTTATTATCCCTCAATTATGCATTAAATCTGTCAGAAAATCACTAAGACAGCTTCTTACATTGTTAGTGTCAGAATGTTGCTCATGTAAACAAAGTTTGCTCTTTAGTAATGTTTTTATTCTCCTTATATGTTTATATGTAAAAATGGAAACAATTTGCTGAAAAGGAAGGCTAATAAATATAGAAAAAAAATATTTAAACAGGAAGAAAATAAAAATTTCTTAATATGTTTATTCCATGTAATTTGTTTTGTCATTAGCATGGCTCAAAAAATAATAATTTTTTTTAAGTTAATTTTTAAATAATTAGCCCTGCTGACTACATGTAAAGTATACCTAATACTATATAAACAACACCTATTTTTTTTTCAGAAATTTTGCTAACAGTAACTTTGTTAAGATTTCACTTTTGAAATTGTCCCCTATTTTTAGAATCACCCATATATGTTTCTTTTTATTCATTTTCAAAACCGTATTCATTTCTATGGGAAATCATTAATCAGTTAAACAAAGTACATTTCTAAAATCACTATAAAAATTCTATTCATATGACAATAAGAACAACATATTAAAACATAAAACATTTTTTTACTGATAAAACAAAACAATATTTTTTATCATTTCTAAAATTGTTGATGGTTGTAGTTGGAAATTTTATTTTATGTCACACTAGAAACTTTTAAGAGATTTCATCTAATTGTCATAAAACTATTTTATGACTCATAAAATATAACGTAATCTGTTTTTTTTTTCTTCTGTGCGTACAGTATAATATTCGTGTAATTTAGAAGGGCAAAAGCTAGCAGTAAATGAGAGAGAATGTTTTAATATTTTAGTTTCGCAGTGATCTTGATTTTAAAGACGAAACAAAAATAAAGTATTTATTTGCATCTTTTGTTTAATTCTGCATTTATACAAAGGAGAAATTTTATAGAAATTTTATGGAAATAAAGAAAGTATTTAAATAAAAAATGGGGGTTAAAAAAATATGACTTTGGTTCAATTTTCTTTCACGATTAAATTTCTCGGAAAACACAAACAAAAAAAATCATCTTTATTTAGCAAAAATATGTTTGTTTATTGTTGAAATAGATCAAAGATTTCTCCTCATGATAATTTTGCTACTTTTTTAATATTTAGGTATAAGTGTCAACGATGAATTTAAAAATAATAGTATCTGCTGCATGCATACATTCTAATTTATATGATTTTCGCCCACCATTATGCTTAAGAAACATTTAAAAAGAAATATATTTTGTTACAACCAAACGTCATTATCACGAACACATTTTAGGGAAGCACGAACTGTTTTCGATTACAGCGTTCAGTAGTACATAATGCACTTAAGTTCGGGTAGTATGAATTACTTTAAACATGAAACGAAATAGATTCCTTTGAGTATGTGCCATAACGGATTTGGACTTTGAAAGGAAAACTTTTCTCCGCTCATCATTCTTTCGCCTCTGCAGATACTACTATATGACGCATGTTGCATTATACATGGTATATGAAATATATTTTACGAAAAAGGATGGAACAACACAATTATCTGTAGGAATAACAAACAGAAAGCTTAAAACTAAGGTAGGGGAATATATATTACATATCAAATACAGCAATAAAATTGCAGCTTTGATTATAGAAGACTATAAAAAAATAAACTTTATAAATTAATTTTAAAATAGTACATTTAAAGGATCAATATTTATTTATTACTAGCGAGCTACGCCCGCTAGCTGGGCCACTTTTTCCAAACGAACCTCGATATTAAGCAATATATAATAAACAAAAAAATTCATTTAATAAGCAAGTCTTGGTGTTCGAATCCTCAAGCACAAAAAAAAGTAAATTAAAGAGCAATGGTTGTTATGCGCCCATTATCTCATTAAAAATATGTGATTTCGCACAGTGGGCTCTACGCTCCATGGTCGCCATCGTCCCATTAAAAATATTTGGTTTGTACGGTTGGCTCTGCGCGCCCATAAGACATTTTCTCGTATTTTTTGGTTCATCAGAAGCAGACTCTTACGCAGATTCTGAATATGTAATCAGTTTTTTTCTACTTTAAAAACTGTCTGCATGATGGTTTAAGAAAAAACGTGCAAAAAAGGGAGAAAAAGAGATTTTCGACTGCTTCTTCTTTTAGCTAAAGGGGAAAAGTTCTTTTCCTTCACTGCAAGGTGGCGCAGTGTTCTGCCTCAGAGCTCCGTTTGAGCGCCGTTTGGGATTTGGGACATTTTTCGTTCCGATTTCCAAGGGGTTTTTAATTCATAACTTTTTAATTTTGGTCCCACGGTCTCGAAAATACCCGAAATGACTTCCCCGGAATTTTTCCAATCGAAAGACACCTCTCGCGACTTCCAACTCGCCCGCGTTGCGATCTGTAATCGGCTTCAAGCAAACAGACAGACAGAGGCGCACTATTATTTTTATTAGTATTTATTAGTATTTAGTTATTATTTTTATTAGTATAGACTAGCGAGCTACGCCCGCTAGCTGGGCCACTTTTTCCAAACGAACTTCGGTATTAAGCAATATATAATAAACAAAAAAAATCATTTAATAAGCAAGTCTTGGTGTTCGAATCCTCTGCACAAAAAAGTAAATTAAAGAGCTATGGTTGTTATGCGCCCATTATCCCGTTAAAAATATGTGATTTCGCACAGTGGGCGGTACGCGCCCACCGTGCGAAGCCGGCCCACCGGCGCTACGCGCCATGGTCGCCATCGTCCTGATAAAAATATTTGGTTTTGCACGGTTGGCGCTGCGCGCCCATAATACATTTTCTCGTATTTTTTGGATCATCAGAAGAAGACTTTTACGCAGATTCTGAATATGTAATCAGTTTTTTCTACTTTAAAAACTGTTCTGTATGATGGTTTAAGAAAAAACGCGCAAAAAAAGTTTGTTTATTAAAAACTGCAAAAGATTGCTATTAAAAAGAAATAAGTAATTTCATTAATATCACAAACAACATTACTAACAAATAATTTTAGCAGCTCGTTTTCCGTTTGTACTAACAGAAATTAGTATTAATCGCGTAAATCTTAGGTTACACAATATTCGTGTATGCTACCAAAAAGAAAAAGTATGAAAATGAGCTACAACGATTAATACTCACATATAGAATAAATATATGAATAGCCAGTTACATCTGAGATCCTCAAAATATTAATAGCAACACTATTATCTCTTAGTGAACATGTCTTGCTGTCTTAAATAGTTGTACTTATTATATTAATTAAACCGTGTTTAACATTTTTTACCAATTACTTCTTTTTCTCTCATACATTCTTTGACAAAATGACGGGAGAAAAATAGGTTTTCGGCTGCTTCTTCTTTTAGCCAAAGGGGAAAAGTTCCTGTTCTTCACCGCAAGGTAGCGCAGTGTTCTGCCTCAGAGCTCCGTTTGAGACCTGTTTTGGAAATAAGACGTTTTCCGTTCCGATTCCCGACCTGTTTTTAATTCACAACTTTTTTAATTTGGTCCCACGGTCTCGAAAATGCTCGAAATGACTTTCACGGAATTTTTCCAATCGAAAGACACCTCTCGCGACTTCCAACTCGCCCGCGTTGCGAACTGTAATCGGCTTCAAGCAGACAGACAGACAGACAGGGGTGCACGGATTTTATTAGTATAGATACTTTATCCTTGGATCAATAATGTTTTTTTTTAAGCAGTGAGAATATATGTAATGACTCAGTCTAACTAGGGTTATCTCAAATTTGGAAAAGGATTCCTTGCTGAATAAGAAAAAATAGTATAAAAAATTGATGTTCTCAAAAATCGATTTTTATTATTGCACTTGATTTTATTATATACATAAGGTGTCTCCATTTCAGTTTACAAGTCGGAAAAAAAAATTATAGGAACTGGAACTTACAAGCTACATCTGAAACGCTCTAAATAGGATTGGAATTTTTATTTAACACAATAAGCATAAACAAAATCATTCTGCATATTTTTTTTTCTACTGTATCCAAAATATTTTGCAAAATTATGATTACTTTTACAAAACGAGGTGTTCAAATATTTTGTCAGATGTCAAGAAACACACATTATATCGATGCGGCATTGCACAAAATGGTCGCAATAACATGTGTTGAAATACAATACAAATAAAATGATATAGAATGTTTTTAGGTGCTTTCGTAGATATGTAAATATATACAATCTATAGTCGTCGTTAAATCTGTAAGTTTGTCGTCTTTTCAATTGTCTGTCTATTTCGTCCGCATATAACATTGCAAAAACTACACAACCAAATCATTTTGAATTTAAAATATATAATTACTGCATAATTTTCTCGAGTCATTTCAAATTTTACGAAAACTGGATGCTGAGTTTAATTACAGACACCCTCAAAACTATTCCGTTACATTACAACCTATGGAAAAATAGTTTCAAGTGCATTTTAAAACTTAATAAACTTTTCAAAAATAATAACACTGATATGCATCTATGGTTTATATATATAAAAATCATTCTGTACAATCTATGGTGCATCAATTACTTGTTATAAATTTATAGAGCCACATAAACGTATTCCATTATTGAATGATATAAGGAAACATTGTTTTTAAGGCGCGGGTTATAATATTAAACTATTTCACATTTTATGAAATTGATATGCGTTGCTGAGGTGCATGATATCTGTACTAAACGTTACTTCCTGTATAATGAAAAAACGATAGTCTTTACAAGAACACACAAAAGATTTCGTCCGCTGTACTTCATTCGAAGTACTGTAAATTATTATATAGAGATCTGTATATTTAAAAAAAATGTTCGAGTATAAACCCACCTCATTTGCTACTCTTGACGCATAATTTCCGACCTTTTCATTTGTAAGTATTGCATATAATTTGCATTAAATATAACCCACTCTGGCTGCCGCGAATGGCGTTTGCGAATTCATGTTTCTATGCGATTTTTTAATAATTTTCTTTATAATAATGCCGACCACTTTTGAATCATCTTAGAGATCATAGAAATTTCGCCGACTCACTGGCGAAACATCGGTGATCTGTATAAAGGTAATTATTTGCATTGTAAGTGTATTAGCATCACTTTTAATAAGTAATAACTTAATTTGTTGATTTAAAATTATTTTTAATGTCGAAAGTTTATCACATTCACCTAATTGGTCAATGATAAATATTTATTTAAAGTTCATTTTATTAACAGTGAAATTGTATTTTAATCCTCTGTCTACCGATTTATGAATTCATGAAAATTTTACATTCTAAAGCCTTTTACGCAAATTGTTTAAACCAAATTAAAGCATTTACATAATCATTTAATAAATATTTGCAAAGGATTTTAAAAGGATTGAAGTATTTAAAATGATTAATTAAATTTTGATTTGCAGGGATTTTGTGCAATTTTTATAACACCACTCAAATCTTTTATTTTAAATTATTTTCTTAGTATTTTGTAGAATTATAAAATGTATAAATATGATGTTCTTGCAATATAAATATAGAAACATTTCCCCATTGAAAAATCCCTATCCCCTTCCCTCAATGCCAAAAAAGCTGAAAAGATACAAAGGCAAAAGAAATCATCCTTTTAAAACTACTCTTGTTTTTTTGTAACCAATAAAACATGAGGAACAAGATACAGTACTGTATCTGTACTCATTGTACACAGTATTACAACTATTTGACGCATTAAAATAATTTTATAATAAGCTATTTCAATGGTACTTATAAGTACCATCGGTAAATAAAGGTTTAATAAGGTATGAAAGTTCGTTTACAAAAGCAGAATTCAGTTTGGAATCTTTTTCTATAAGAAATACAGAAATGCCGTAAATTTCGTGAGTCTTAGCTTCCCAGAAATCTTTGGCTATGACAAAATCGCGAAAGCAAAACTGACACAGATGTCCATTTCGATAATCTTTTCACAACCCTATTTAAAAAAAAAAAAAAAAAAAAAAAAAAAAAAAAAAAAAAACAGATGATTTGTATTATACCCTTGTGCACCCAAAATAATAATTGATTAAATCTACAAAACATGTTTTGTTGAATACATTTTTGTTGTTTTAAGCGAATTTTTTAGTAAAAGTAAAAAATCAGTTTTCTTGCTCAGTCAAAAACATATTGTTAACACTCTTGTAAAATGTTAATAAAATTTAATCAATTTTATTTGAATTAACATAATTTGTTTTTTAGTTCGACTAAAATCTTGTATTTTCAATTTGGAACTGCAACACAATTTTGTTGTTTTTGCAAAATTTAAACATGTGTGAAGTAGCCACAAATATCTTGCGCAATTTTGTTTATTTGACTTATATTGCTAAAAAGGATTAACTTAATTTTTGGATCATAAAAAATTTTCAAATTTTCAGGACGAATTAATGACGTTATTATTACGTTTTTATGCATTTCGGATGAAAATAGTAGACGGAAAATTGCCAAAAAAAATCAAGGATATTTTTTTCTTTATTTAAAAAAAAATTCATTGACCCATATTAAAAGGAAAAGATTTGTTGGACCAAACAATTTTTGTTGATTCAACAAAATATCTGCATTTTCTGTTTCGAAAATAAACAAAACTCGCGATTGTTCAAGCGCGGATGTTAATAGGTTAACATACTCAAATCAGCTACTGATCTTTCTTGAACGAGATTATAACGTCCAGAAGCTATATTCTAGTTATTTTGGTGCAAAAAAAAGCTAAAAATGTTACATAATTTTCTACATTTTTCTTTAAATATTCTGTGAGTTTGCTTAAAGAATATATATTGAACAATGATTTAACTGAAATACACTAAAGACGTTAAAATAATTTTACATCAAAGTCCCTATACTTTTACTTCATTTTGAGATGTTTGAAAAATTTTAAACTCATTAAATGTAAATTGCATGCACGTTCAAGAAACTTTTATAATAAAGAGATTCCTTAAAATAAATTGATTTTTTATGAAAAAGAAAGTATTGTCAGAAATAAATTTAAACTAATGTGTTTTTCGAAAATTTTATTTCAATATAATCATGAAAAAATCTTTAAACATTTTTTCTTAAAAATTGTCCTTCTGAAAAAGAATATTCTGTTTAAGAAACATAATAATAATAAGCATCTATAATTTGGATTCAAAGAAGATACTAAAATACTCAATTATGATTTAATATTTGCTAAAAATAAAATAAATTTAACTAAAATGTATATGTGTATATATATATATATACAGGATGATTCCAAATTGTTTTTACAATAAAAGAGGGGTGGTAGTACACATCAAGACAAAAAATATTAAATACGAAACCAAGGGTCCCAAACATAGCTGCTATTAAAATTTAGGCCCAAAATTTCAAATAAACATAAAAAGCGGAAAAATTGGTCGACTGATTTGCGATTTTCACTAAAACTATTCTTTATGTCCGTATTTTCTTGAAAAACTTATTTTCAAGTTTATTTATTTAATCTTTAATTTTTTTTTTCAAGAAAATACTGTTTTAAAGTGTAGTTTTACCGAAAACCCCAAATGAATCGACCAATTTTGCTGTTTTTGTAATCATATGAAATTTCAACCCTCTGAACACAGTTCAGTTTGTGCAACCTAACCACTCTCAACTGTTTGGATTTTGAGCTCAAAATTTAAGTTTATATCTAAGCTTATGGAAACATTTCATATGATGCAAAAAAAACGTTAAAAAATAGTTGTTCGTTACTCCAAATTCTAAAGCTCCCTCTATCAAAATTTTTTGAAATTTATCTTTATAATTTATTTTCAAGACAATACCGATGCGACGTAAAGACTAGTTTTAGTGAAAACCGCAAATCAACCAACCAATTTTTGCAGTTTTTTATGCTTATTTGAAGTTTGGGCCCTAAATTTTAATGCCGGCTACTCTTTTGAAAAACGTTTTGGGCCCTTGGTTTCCGATTTATTATTGTTTGTCTTCATGTGCACTATCATCCCTCTTTTAATGTAAAAACAATTTAGAATCAAAATGTACACATTATGTGTTTTCAAAAGTGATTTTTTTTATTATTAATTTTACACCTCCGTCAGTTTAATTATAAAATCAGCATTACATAAAAATTGACTGGAAATAAAAATATGGCTTAAAAAATTCTGTTAATACAATACTACATTTTTCAATTAAAATCTACATCTTTTTTTTAAATCAAAATCCTATATTAATAATTTTTTTCTTTCCAATTATTATACATCATAAAATATCACCAGTTAATTTTATTTAACCAGTCATTCTATTCAAAATCATATAATTTTATGTTCTTGCAATAGGCTTATAAATTAACCACATTTATTTTAATAAATTCCATGCAACAAATATATTATCCTCATTCGTTCTTTGAGCTTAAATTACTTTCTTTCGGAAACTATCAATATTAATCCATACTTTACATGGTGATGTAAAATGGCCTAATGAATTTGCTCCCAAATGTAAAATTAATTTGCATTCTCATTTTATTTTTACTTCTTATTTATTAAACTATTATACAATTACTAAGCTATTATACTATCATATTATCTTATTTTGGTACTACACTGATATCCCGTCCACCAATTTCACCAAATTATACAAATCGCCAAACTAATAGCCAAATTATACATATTGACATAATTTTTATTTTAAATAACGAAAAAACAAATAATTATAAAATAAATAAAAATATTCATAAAGAGTCGAAATAAAAGCCACTTAATGACATTTTAAACACGTGAATCGTATTTATTATTCATATTTATTAATATAATCGTGTTATTAAATTTGATATTGATGATCATCCGTTATTGGCATTCAATCTTATAGTTTGGCGATAATTCTTTGGTCGACGGGATAACCAAGTAGTACCCTTTTTTTACTTATTAAATCACTCCAACGAACTGAACGCTCAATGATTTATTGTAATCATGCATTTTTTCTAATCTCTGAACATTTTCCTTATGTTATGCCTTTGAATTTCAAAATAGCTTAGGCATGCTTCTATAGTCTCAATCATACTGTCAAGACATAGTGTCAACAAAATTCCTAAAGTTATTTAAAAATAAATTCTGCACTTTGACGATTCAGAAGAAATTCTAGCAAACCTATGCTTCTCAGAGAAACGTATATTCATATGAGTTGGATTTTAAAAGTGGACTCTCTTTAGATTTCACTTATTAGTTGTGCTCCAAACACATATAATCTCCATGGGTACCAATCTGAAAGTTGATAATCATTGATAATGTCGCTAAAAATAGATAATAACTTGTCGAATAAATGTTTCTCATGCGTTCTCATTTTAATAAAAACATTCAAATATTTCTAAAAATCCTGGTGCTGAGAATGCAAAGGTAATAAACTCACAATCGGGCATATCTGTACTTTAACACATAATGGCAGGCCATTTCGAGAAACTTTCATTATAATATTTTATTTTGAAAATGCTATTACTAAACAAGCTCAACATTAGTTTTCAAAAATGTAATAGTAAAATTCGTATCCGCGAGATCAATGTGCATAATTCTAAACCTTTCGTCACAAAAAAAGAAAGAAAAAAAGATTTATTTCCGCCCTCCCCACTTTTTTTTTCTTTAAAGTGGAAAAATGCAAAGTATTTTTGCATTTATTTAGAATCTACGGATAATCCATTATCTTAAGACTTATGTAAAATTACAGAGATTCTGTTAAATAACAAAAAAAAAATCTTTCTATAAATACTGGAAACTCAACCCTACAATAGTGTCCTATATATAATATGTACAGTATAAATATTTCGATGAATTTTTTCGACATTTATTTGGCATTTTATTCTCAACAGTCTTAGAAAACATAAAATGGGAATTAAAGTAAATATCATTGCTATTTTCTTAAGATAATATATAATGTTTTATCTCTTCGACCACGGGTATTATCCTTCTTTCTGTTAATGAGAGTCAAGTGTCTCTTGAAACGATATTATATCCGCAAATTATTTTCTAATCCTACACAAACAGTGATTAGTTTTGGCATTTTCCGCAATAGTTGTTAAAATAAAGTTTCTTTTAATTGATTTCTGTAAGTAAATATGAAAATCATATAGGTAAGAGTTACCCAAATCAATATGGAGTGACAAAATCAAAAAAAGGTGCTGATATTAATTGGATGACGAAAACACTGGATAAAGTACGTTGAAAAGTATGGGAGAGATATAGCAGCGGATTGAAAACTTTTGTTTTTGATGATATTGCTATAAATGTATTAATACATGTGTGTGTATCTATCTATTTATTTAAAGACTGCATAACATATGTTAATTATTAATGCACACACTACACAAATTATTCCATATGCACTGGTTCTTTAAAAAAAAAAAACTCTTTATTAAAAGAATAACACTCACTCGCAGCTCACTGCTGCATTATATATAAAGCTCGTCTGCACTTATCTCAAACACAACTTTTGAATAAAAACAGAAAAAACAATTCACTTCCTTTCACTTTCTCAACACTGACATTTTAATTATAGGTAGCACGGTATCGTCTGCCTACATGGAACATACCGGCCCCCGTTGACATGTTTCACATTCAATAATAACTCTTTTTTTACTAAGTACACTAATTACACAAATAAATACAAAAGGTCACTATATATGTTACTTAAATATAAAATTGAAAGAAAAAACAATATAACACTCACACATATATATATACATTTTTTTAAAAGTACTATGGGTTTCAGGCATAGGTAAAATACATATTTTACTAATAGATCTTTTAAAAATACCATTCTGAGTTTTTACCTGAACTACGCGAATTTTCTTATCATTACCATAATATACTTCAATAATTCTGCCTAAAGGCCACTTATTGCTTGATATATTTTCCTCTACTAACAACACTAGATCTCCTATTTTTACATTATCCTTTTCAAATCTCCACTTACCCCGCTGTTGTAATTCACTTAAATAATTATGGTGCCATTTGCGCCAAAAAAGTTGTATAATTTTAGTTATTCTTTGCCATTTTTTGAGGCGATTTTCTTTTATATTGGTTAAATCAGGCTCAATAATGACATTTAATGGTCTGTTTATAAGAAAATGAGCTGGAGTTAGGACTCCAAAATCATCTGCGTCATCTCATAATGGACTCAAAGGCCTCGAATTTAATATTCCCTCTATTTGTATCACTACTGTGAGAAATTCCTCATAAGTGAGATTAGCACCTCCCACAATTCTCTTAAAATGAAATTTAAAGGATTTTATTGCGGCCTCCCAAAGACCCCCGAAATTGGTTGATCTGGGGGGGGGGGGGATAAATTTCCACTCAATGCCTTCACTAGACAAATATGCTGCTAATTTCTCATCAGGTTTTCTTCCTAATTCATAAAAGACTCTAAGTGTTTTATCTGCCCCAATAAAATTTTTTGCATTATCAGAATACAATTTGGCACATTAACCTCTGCCGCAATAAATGATTCGGAAGTTAAATCTGAAACAATTTCTATGTGTATAGCCTTAAATACAAAACAAACAAAAATACAGACATAATTTTTTTGTAAGATGGTCCTACGTGCATAACCAATTTTGATCATAAATGGCCCACACAGATCAACACCCGAAATATTAAAGCAATAGTCTAATTGGACTCTATCCCTGGGCAAATCGCCCATCAATTGATTTGCAATAACTGGTTTAGCTTTAAACATGGAATGCACTGATAAACCACCTTTCGACACATTGCACGACCATTTATTGGCCAAAAATTATTTCTTACTAAGGATAGTAAAGTTGACGCACCAACATGCAAATATTTCTTATGATAATAATTTATAACAATTACAGTAAATTTATTACTCTTTGGTAAAATCGCCTGGTGCTTTTTTGAAAAATTTAAATTACTATTATTTAACCTGCCACCAACCCTTAAAATTCCAAATTCATCTAAGTAAGGGTTGAGGCCTTTTAACATGCTACTCGGACTTACCGATCCTTTAGTCTGAAGACTATGTATGTCTGCACTGAATTCATTATTTTGTATTGATTTAACTAAATGTCTCTCTGCAAGCTCCAATTCTGACGTACTCAAGGGTCCATTACACTTATAAAGAGGGTCTCTTGTATTCATCACAAATCTGAAAATATAACTAAGAATACGCACAATCGTTAAATAATTATTACTAAGATTAATCAAGTTATATACAAAAAAATTCTTGGTGATATTGCAATTTATAACATTAAATTCATTCAAGGATTTAACATTAAATTTGAGCTCTTTATTGAACTCGAGATTTGTTTCTGGTATGGTTATTGTACGTTGAGGATAATCACTGTTCTGAAGCAATGAAGGTCCCTTCCACCACAATTCACAGTTTGCAAGATTGTCAGGATCCATACCTCTGGAAATTTTGTCAGCAGGATTTTCTTCTGAGCAAATATGATGCCACTGTTCAGCACTAGAGTTTTCTTGTATGTTAGCCACTCGATTTTGAACAAATTGCTTAAGGTCGATAGGTTCTTTTTGAATCCATGCTAACACAATCATATTGAATCTGACCAAAGGAAAACATTAGTCACTATTACTTTCATGGATGATAATACTCTGTTTACCAGTTTGGTTAGCAACACTGCTGCACATAATTCCAATCTTGGAATAGTTAGACTCTTTATCGGTGTTACTCTCGACTTGCTAGCGATTAAATTCACCATCACATTTCCTAAGGAATCACTGGATTTGCAATAAACTGCTGCCCCATAGCAACGTTCTGAGGCGACAGCAAATCCGTGTATTTCTATAATTTCTGGGTTTTCAATTATAATACGCCTACAAATTTTTATATTATTTACACATTTAAATGATATAAGAAATTGATGCCACTCATGAAACTCTGATTCAGGAAGCTCGTCATCCAAGTCAATATTGATTCTCCACAATTTTTGAATTAGTATTTTGGCTTTAGATATAACTGGACCAAGAAGTCCCAGTGCATCAAAGAGTCTCGCGATTGTTGACAATACTTCTCGCTTTCTGTAGGAATTGCTCTGTTCCACCTTAACTCGAAAAGTGAAACAATCATCTCTTGGGTTCCAAGAAACCCCTAACGTTTTAGTTTCAATTTCATTTTCAAATCTGTACCCTTCTTCATGTGAAAGATGAAAGATTTTTATCGGATTTTTATCTTTTTCCAGCGAAAGATTTTTATCACTTGTACACCACTTATGGAGTCTCATGCCTGCTTTATGCATAATCGCTATGAGCTGCCGCTGCAACTCTTTGGCTTCTTCAAGCGTAGGTGCACCGCACAAAATATCATCCATGTAAATATTTTCTCGGAGAACCGATGCTGCCATCGGATAATTATCTCCTTCATCAATCGATAGCTGGTTGAGAGTTTTCATTGCTAAATAAGGCGCACTAACCGTACCGTATGTAACGGTCTGTAGTTCAAAAATTTTAGGCTCTTCCTCGAAATTATCGTTCCACAAAATTTTCTGCAATGCGTGCTGACTAGGATCAATATTGATCATTCGATACATCATTTGAATATCCGCAGTCAGTGCATAAGTATGCTCTCGAAAACTAACCACAATCGTGAATAAGTCATTCTGAATAGCACCGCCATTATATTCCAATGAATTAAGTGATGTGCCATTTGTTGTTGTGGCAGAACAGTTAAATACAACTCTCAGCTTTGTGGTGGACTTTTCTGGTCTAAAAATACCATGATGTGGAGCATAATACACGACGTCAGGTTCTTTCACTTCTTTAACCTGTTTCATATGCCCCAACATTTCATATTCATTTAAAAAATCTTTATACAATTTGAAGTATTTCTTAACTTTTGATAAGCGAGTCCACAGCGATTTGAGTTTTTTAAGAGCAAGCTCCCTAGATTGGCCTAAACACGAAGGATTTTCCTTTAAAGGCATTTTCACCACGTATCTCCCTTCCTCATTTCTCCAATGCGTGCGCGCAAAATATTGCTCACATTTCTTTAATTCCTTACTTTTTGATAACTCTACTTCGACGTTTTCAACTTCCCAAAACTTTTTTAATGTTTGGTTTAAATCTTCCTCCCGAATTAGCCCACAATGAACTTTTACATCACTTTCCTGCTCTATGCATCCACTAGCCACATACCCAAATACGGTATTTTGCAAAAATAAATTTGAACTCTGAGAATATATTTGTCCCGGTCTTAATAACTCATAAAATATTTCTGCCCCCAACAACATATCAATTTTATCAGGGAAATTAAATCTATAATCTGCTAATATATTTAAATATGGTACTTCATTTGGTATGCATGGTATGCATTTATGTTAACCACTTGTTGCGGAATGAAATCTGTAATTTTCCTTACTACTAGCATAGTCAATTCTCTTTCAAAACTTTTATCTCTATTCGCGATTTTTGTATTTACGCAGCCTTTTATTGTCATAGAAGTGTCATCCAAACATGAAATTAAAGTATTCGTTTTATTAATTCTAAGCTGCAATCGATTAGCACACTGTGAAGTAATCAAACATGCTTGTGAACCGACATCTAGTAAGCATCTAACTTCCTGCCATTCCGAGAACTTATCTTTAATGAGGATACGCGCCGTACTTAATAAAACGGATTTTGTTTTATTTTTCACAAAACTAGAGGCGACAGTCTGACTCGGAGGGTAGGAAAGGATTTCCTCGGGTTGTGAATTTTTTATTCCTGCAGCCGATTGAAACACATGACCAACATTTTTATTTTGATTATTTAATTTCTTTTCTTCTCTAGGAAAGTGTATTAGTTCAGAATGCGGTAGTTTACATCTGTTGCGAAATCTCCTCCGATGAAAGTGACGTTTGTTTCTCGTCTGCGAGCGAGCGATGTATTTATAATGTATTTATATGATGCTAAGTGGCAACTAGTTTCGTTGCCTTGACTACCAGTGTTTTGGAATTTTTAGTTTAGTTTATTATTAGAGTAGTTGAATTTAATGGATCTTTGGAATGTCATATTATTGAATAATAGTGGAAATACCAGAATGTCTGGTATTGTACATATTTGTAAATATTTCATCAACATATAGAATAAACTTATTATAAAACAAGAAAACCTTCTGATATGGAGTATTTTCTCTTCATGGTGACCCGGACGTGATCGTGTTTGCTAGAATATTGATGTATGAAGACGCCTTTTGCATGCTCTAAGGAATATGAAAAAAAAAATTTCTCTGGAAATAATGAGAGCACATACAGCTTTTAAAGAATTTATCTGGCGAATCTGACGGGTTTGAAATTCGCGGCCACGAGAGATTGAGGTAAGACCAATTTAATTATTAATTTATAAATTTGCATGGAATTTTGTTTGAAAATAAATAAATAGAATGTTTTGGTTTCGTTATGAAATTTATTGTTTTAGTTCCGAAATTGATAAATTAATTATTTTAATTTCGGATTAAGAATAGATGATTATTGAAATTTAGTTTTGTTTGGAAATATTTAACAATATTATACTAGGAAATATTTTATTATATCGTTTTGAATATGGATCTGGAAAAAATAAAAAAGAAACGTACTTCCGTTCGAGGGAGTACAACGAAACTAATTTCTAAAATTGAATCTATTTTGAAAAATAATGATATGGAAATTTCTTTGAAAATAGAAGAAATTAAAGATTGTCAGGAACAAATAAATGAAAAATTTTCGGAACTAAAAGAGCTAGATAAAGAAATTTTTGAGCTCACGGATATTAAAGAGGTTGAAAATGAAGTTTCGTGTTGTGAAGAATATATAGAAAAGATAGTTAAATATCGAGGTAGAATGACGCGTTTTATAAAAGAAAACGACATTAAATCTAATGATACTGCCTCTAAGGATAAGCCAGTGATATATAACAGTGACCTTTCACACGCGATCTTGCATAACGAAACCAGCACACTTAAATTGCCAAAATTGAATATAGTTAAGTTTTATGGGGACTGTAGTCAGTGGCTAGATTTTTGGAACTCATATGAGGTTGCTGTTCATAACAACGACTCATTGAGTAAAATCGAGAAATTCACTTATTTAAAGACGTATTTAGGTGGATTAGCATTAAGTGCTGTTTCTGGCTTTTCGCTAACGAATGAGAATTATGATTCATCGATTCAATTATTGAAAAGTAGATTTGGGAGATCGGATTTAATAATTAGTTCCCATATGAATAAGCTTTTGCTTACGGAACCTGTAAGGAATTCTTCAAATGTAGTAGGGTTAAGAAAAATGTATGACGCGATTGAAGTACAGATCCGATCTCTACAATCGCTTGATGTTGCAACTGAAACATACAGTAACTTGTTATGTCCGGTAATTTTACAGAAAATTCCCGAAGATTTAAATTTGAGTTATAATAGGAATCGGGAAAAGAGTGAATTATTTGATATTAAGAATTTAATGGAATTTTTGAAGAAGGAGGTAGAATGTCGGGAAACATCGTTATTGTTAGCTAATTCTAAGGGTGGGAATGCAAATGAATCAGCATTCCGTAATAAGGAAATAATTCAAAACAGTAATCATAAATATTATTTGGATCAGAAAAGAAATGATAACTCAAGGCTTTCTTCAGCCGCTGTCTTAACGACTGCTACGAATGAAACTTTTTTGTTTGGATAAGAATCACGCAAGTATGAACTGTCCTCTGAAAATAAATGAAAGAAAAAATTCTCTTAAAAGTAATGGTCGTTGTTTTATTTGCCTTAAACGAAAACACATCGCTAAATTTTGTTTTAAAAGGAATCAGTTATGCACAATTTGTAAATTGCGTCACAATGAATTAATTTGCGACAAATCGCTGACCTCCGTTAAAAATAATTCGGATGATCAAAACTCTGACTCGACGCAAGATATTGTGACGTCATTAGCTTCCACCAGATATTTCAAAAATAAAAGGGAAAGAAAAGAATGTTCTCCTGTTTTTTTGCAGATACTCAGTGCTATAGCAAAGAGAAACAAAAAATCTAAAACTGTTCGTGTTTTGTTAGATGGGGGATCGAATCGGACTTTTGTTGAAAAACGGATTGTGGATTCGTTAGGTTTAAAGATCATAAAAAGAGAAACATTTCGAATTCATTCCTTTGCGGATAAACAAACTAAATCAGTTCAGTGTTATGATATAGTGGAAATTGAATTGGAAAATACAACAGATCCCCATAAATGCATCAAAATACAAGCCATGGTGATTGATAAGATTACGCATGGAAAAATAGAAATTCCTTCTCAATGGGTTAACAATCTTGCACTACGTCAAGGAATTAAATTATCTGATAATGCAACTAGTAAAGATATACACATTTTGATCGGTTCAGACTATATACGGGAAGTTTTGTGTGATAAAATTGTTAGATTAAGTAGATGTTTAGTTGCCACAGAGAGTTTGTTCGGATTTGTAGTTCAAGGTAGGGAAGGAAATTCTGAATCTAGAGATATTTTGGTAAATCATGCGATTGTTATGAGGGAAGAGTTAGAATATGAAAGAGTTAAAAATTAATGGGAATTGGAGGCAATAGGAATAAAACCAGATAAGGAAATGTCGCGATCAGATTTAGACATTATCAATAAATTTGAACAAAATACCTTATATAAAAATAACAGATATGAAACTAGGCTGTTGTGGAAGGAAAACTTTAAGGAGCTTAAAAGTAATTATGAGATTGCAGAACGGCGTTTGATGAGCCTATGCAATAAATTTCGTCGCGATCCTGATTTGTACATTAAATATAAGGATATTATTGAGGGACAGCTAAAAGAGGGTATAATTGAACAAGTTGAATGTCAATCTGAACTTGATAAACACAAGGGATATTTTATGCCTCACCATGCAGTAGTGTGCGAATCTAAAGAAAGTACTAAGGTTAGGATTGTATGCGATGCGTCTTCCAAGGATAAACATGAACAATCTCTTAAAGATTGTTTAGATAGTGGTCCCAATTTTAATCCAGATTTACTTAAAATTATTTTAAATTTTCGCTATCATCGAATTGCTTTTGCGCGGACATACAAAGAGCCTTTCTTGAGGTCGGTATTGTAGAGGAAGATAGGAAATTTTTACAGTTTTTATGGTATAAGGGTGGAGCAGATCTAGATTTCTGTGGCCGTGATGTCAGAATTCTTAGATTCGCCAGAGCAACTGTCGATGTTAAATGTAGTCCATTCCTTTTGAGTGGTACCATTAGACTGCACTTGAAGAAATATAAAACTTCGAATCCAAAGACATATGATATTCTGAAAGAACCATATGTCGACGGCCTAGTTAATGGAACAGACACTGTAGAAGAAGCCATTATGGTAACTGAAGATGCCGTATCTATTTTAAACGCAGCCAACATGAATTTAAGGCGATGGACTTCTAATTCGCCAAATTTAACTAAACAATGGAAGAATAACAACCTAGAATGTCGTGAAGATCCTGTTGATTCTAATGTGTCCTTAAAGATTTTGGATTTAATTTGTAATAATGATTCTGACACTCTTAAAATTGAATTGAGTCTATTATTGAAAATAATGAATACGACAGCAACAAAATGCCATGGAACCCTTTTCAAGCGACAAGTGTTTCCTCATCTTAAAGGAAAAGGACGGCGTTACTTATGGAAAGATTTGAATTTAGGTCAAGACATTCATTTGTATGACATTACATTTCGACTTACTGATTGTGATCAGTGGACAAGGGAATATCTAATAAATGCTGACATTGAACTCAATGATCAGGAAGAAATTCCTCTTGATCCACATACAGTGCAGCGTAGAGCAATAGAGCCTCGAAATGAAACTGTGCCTCAGAGCTTTGAAGACAAGAAACTCTTTATTTTTTTCAAATACGATAAAAGGGTATTGAGGTTCTATGGAACATGGCAAGATGTCTTAAAAGACCCGCCACAAATGCGTACAGTTATTTTGCAGTATTACTTATCTGATGATACTATGGAAGTTCTCGAAGACCATCCACTAAACAGCGGACGAGACCCCTATAAAGTTTTCATAAAACGACAGAAAATACCAGTAGACAGAAATGAATTACCGGAAAACATCCCGTTCAGTTACATGGAAATCAAAGATGAAGACTTAGAATGGTTTCATCCAAAGAATTTCAGGATTAGAAAAGACATCATGGTTTTCAGGAAGAAAATATTCCTTTATGACTGCGACCATTTCACTCGTCATAATTACAAAACCCATCTATGTGTAGAAGAAATGGAGAGCATTGCAGTAGCTGAAAAACCGAAGCCGCTCCCGCTTAAGATTATTCCTCCTCATACAGGAATAGGAGCTTGGGACGACTCACTACAGAACTGCTTATCCATAGTTCCAAAGCCCGTTAAAAAGGATTTCAGGAAGGAACATCATTTCAACCAATTTGTACTGAGATTTAAAGCTCGATTGGTTTCTCTAATGGCGGATGATAACCTCAGATGGTTTGTGATCTCATTTTATCCGAGCGATGATTCTGTATCCATTAACGAAGAATCAGTTCCAAACTCAGGTTTTCCTGGCGGACTCTTCCACAAAAAAGATAAGATACATAAGAAGCAAGTGGATCCAAATGTCCGGCCAGTTTACTACCAAGCGGATGATGTCTATGTAGGAGTTCATATTCGAGCGTCCGGTAAAATATTCAAACTGACTGATGCTGATCCGTATGTTTTGACATTCATGAATGATCATCCCGAAATGTACTCACAGGAACTTATTCAAGCACATAAAGACGGAATGTTAGCTTTGCATACGAAACAAGAATATACCAAAGAAGAAGAAGATAAGATTGTTAAAAAAATTAAAGCTAAACCTGGCAGTCAAGTGACAGCTCCATCACCACTTAATAGAGTCCATGAATCTAAACCGTTTGAAGTTACTGGTATTGACTTCACAGGACCTTTATATGTTAAAGGCAAAGATAAAGTGTACATTGTACTTTTCACATGTGCTGTTACTCGCGCCATCCATTTGGAAATCGTTAGTAGTCTTCACACTGAACAATTCTTGATGGCGTTCAGAAGATTCGTCTCTCGAAGAGGAATATGCAGAACTGTTAACTGAGATAATGCCAAAACATTCAAGGCAGCTGAAAATGAACTAAAAACACTCTACGCGAATGTTGCAGATCCAAATGTCCAAAATTACTTTGGAAAAAAGGGCATAAAATTTATATATATTGTTAAAAGAGCAGCTTGGTGGGGTGGTTATTGGGAGAGGATGGTTAAGATGACTAAAATTATATTAAGGAAAATATTAGGGAGGGCTTTATTATCATTTGAAGAATTACAAACTATTTTGACCAAAATTGAGGCAATTTTAAATTCTCGTCCCATTACGTATGTATATAACGATGCTTCAGAACCATCACCTCTCACCCCATCACATTTTTTAATCGGGGAAAGGATAACATCCTTACCTCACCACCAGGCTGGTCGTAACAATGAGCAGATCTTCTCCAGCTCAAAAAAGATTTTTATTGAAAAGATATTAGTATAGAGAAAAATTGTTGAACCAATTTTGGAAACGTTGGAAGGGAGAATATCTGCTCCAACTAAAAGTTATACATAATGTACATCCCATAAGTGAAAATTGTGAATTTAATGTAAATGATGTAGTTTTAGTAGGTGATGACAAGGTCCCGAGACATTTATGGAAATTAGCTAAAATCATCGAACTTTTCAAGGGACGAGATGAAAAGGTCAGAAGTGTAATGTTGAAGACAGCATCAGGGTTTATAAAACGACCCATACAACTGATTTATAATTTAGAACTTTAATTAATATATTATGATTTCTCTAAGTAAGTAAAATAATTGTATTTGTTATATATATATTTACCTTATTATTGTTCATTATTGTTTGCATTTAATTTTGATGAATGTATTCATCGGGGGGGGGGGGGGAGGATGCTGCGAAATCTCCTCCGATGAAAGTGACGTTTGTTTCTCGTCTGCGAGCGAGCGATGTATTTATAATGTATTTATATGATGCTAAGTGGCAACTAGTTTCGTTGCCTTGACTACCAGTGTTTTGGAATTTTTAGTTTAGTTTATTATTAGAGTAGTTGAATTTAATGGATCTTTGGAATGTCATATTATTTGAATAATAGTGGAAATACCAGAATGTCTGGTATTGTACATATTTGTAAATATTTCATCAACATATAGAATAAACTTATTATAAAACAAGAAAACCTTCTGATATGGAGTATTTTCTCTTCAACATCTAGCACAATTTTTAGACTTACATTTCTGTGCGCAACAATTATAATTTAAACATTTGAAACATGCTTTATTTAATTACACAACTTCTACTCTATCTAATGGACAGTTTTTTGAATTGCGGACAAGAATGTAAACCGTGATATTCATTAGATTTACACAAGACTTATTTGACATTTTTTGTTTCCGAAAAAAATATATTTGAAGCGCTCCTTTGAGGCCGATTTTGAAATTTATATGTCGCTATACATTTATTTTCATTTATCGTGTTTCTCGAATACACATTTGATTCACCTTTAGATTTATTTTTAATCGACAAAAAATATCGCATTCTCTTCCTAGTTGCTGTGGTTTAAAATATGACTCTGATTGTTTAATTGCGATATGATTCATTAATTCGCGATCTAAAGAACTGAAAATTTTATCTGAAACAATCAGATCGCATAATGATTTAAAATCATTTACCTCACGCAAATTACAGTATTACTGAAAAATTGAACTCAGCCTAGCTGCAAATTGAACGTAACTTTCCGACGGTAATTTTTGCGCACTCTTGAAATTGTTTAAACATTCTTGTGCAGTAGGTTGAAATTCCCTTAACACTATATTTTTCAATTTATCATAACTAATCAACTCTTCCTCTGATAAATAGATCATTAAATTGCTCGCTTTTTTGCCGAGAATATTTAACAGAATTTCGGCCATAAACTCTTCAGGTACATTTTTAGTTCGAAACGCTTTCTCAAGAGATTGAAAAAAAAGATTAAATGTCTCAGTTCTCGTTGGTAAAGGAATAGTTAAAGTTTTAATACTTTTAATAAAACTTTCCAAGTTATTGTTCCCTATTTCCGTTTCCGATTTTTCTGTTACGGACGGCAAATTTTCCCGAGATTCTTTACGCAATTTGGCTATTTCTAATTCTTTCTCTAACTGAGATAGTTTAATTTTTTCAAATTCCGAATTTTGTAATTCTAACTCCTTTTCTAATTGCGCTAATTTAATTTTTTCTAATTCTAATTTTGTTTTCTCAGTTTCTGTTCGTGATTTATACTCCTCAACAACCGAATTAACGATGCTTTTTAATAACTGCTCATTTGAGTAATATTCACTATTCTCTATAATATTTCTTAAATCAATAATTTCACTACTTTCAGGAGCAGTTAAACCCAATTCCTCAACTACAAGCTTAAGCTCGTATTTATTTAGATTATCAATAACAGACATAATTTAATCAAAATAAACTAAAAAATTGCTCTTACCTCACTCAAATCGCTGCGAAATTCCGAGGAAGACTCATTATAATTCTTAAATTGATCATCTTAAACACAATATTTCACTTGTTTGAGCACGATATTATTCGAAGATTCTCATGTTGAACGTTGACAGATCTATAACAGAACTCTTAATATAACATCAGCACATAGTTCAAATTCGATGATTTTTCACTCTCATAATTAATTGTTTTCACCTCACGGCTCGGCGGTCCATGTTAATTATTAATGCACGCACTACACAAATTATTCCATATGCACTGGTTCTTTAAAAAAAACTCTTTATTAAAAGAATAACACTCACTCGCAGCTCACTGCTGCATTATCGTCTGCACTTATCTTAAACACAACTTTTGAATAAAAACAGAAAAAACAATTCACTTCCTTTCACTTTCTCAACACTGACATTTTAATTATAGGTAGCACGGTATCGTCTGCCTACATGGAACAACATATTTCATGCTCCCATTTATCTTATTTCAAGTATAAATATATATATATATATATATATATATATAATTAAGAGATATGTTTACGTCTGATATATTTTGCAATGTTTGCCAATTGATTTTTATATTTACTTTCAGAAAACAATTAAAAGAAACTTTATTCTAACAACTATTGCGAAAAATGCCTGAACTAATCACTATTTATGTAGGAAAGGAAAATAATTTGAGGATATAATGTCATTTCAGGAGACGCTTAACTCTCATTAACGGAACGACGGATAACACCCTCGGTCGACTAAATAGAACATTGTATATTTGCTTAAGAAAATAGCAATGATACTTAGTGCATTTTCCATTTTATGACTTCTATGACTATTGAGAATAAAATGTCAAATAAATGTCTAAGAAATTCATCGAAATATGTATACAGTACATAAATATGAGAATTATTTTTATAATTAGATATCTGAAAGAAGGTAAAAAATAGAAAGAAAAAGAAAATATATCATAAAGATTCATTTAACAACTCTCAAAAGTTTTCTTTGTTAAAACTTTAGCATTTGCTATTTGCTTATAAAAATATTAATGGTACAAACTTTATTTTCTATTTTATGCTTTCTAAGATAGTATTTAGAATAAAATGCCACAGGAATGTCTAAGAAATTTATCATAATATTTATCAAGAATATAAATGTATCCATTATATTTTATTCACGAATATCTAAAAATAATTGAATACAAAATAAAAATAAAAGCACAAACTTTATCAAAAAGCTCTCATAAAATGGTCGTTCTTAAAGCATAAGCATTAACAATAATTTTTTCCTGCAAATTTGTGAAACACAAAAATAAACACATTTTAAAAAAACTTTTTGTCACTAAATTAACAACACTTTAAAGCATTATGAATAAAAGGTCATTTTTGGTCATTTTTACTCCACACTCGTATATATATATATATATACATTTAAATACGTAATACATTTTTGTGTATATTTAATTTATTTTTTATAATGCATGCAAATTTTTGAGGATGAATCTTAAGATTTTTTTTTCATTACTACCACAAAACTTTAAAATTTTCACTCATAATATTGGGGAAAAATAAAGTAATTCAAATTCATCAAACGAGTAGATAAGAAGAATATATTTAATTTAGCTGTTTGAACTTACAATTTTGAAGTTTGTATAAACCTGTTTGGAAACATATCAAAGATGGGATTATTTCTATTTTAATTATTTAGACCACTAATGAAGGACGTTTAAATATATATAAATATATATTAATGAAATTTAAACTATAAATAATTTAAGCTTATTTAATATGAAAAACCAGTATATCCGTGTTAAGGAATTCTTTTTCTTCTGTTTTTTTATATAAAAATTATATTTTTGATATCATGAAATTAGGAAACATTATATAACCATTATACTTTAGACTCTTATTTGCTTTTATATAAAAATCATAATATTGAGGAGTTTTATTTTAAAAACGCTTTTTGAAAGAATTGAACTTTAAAGAAAATTATTGTTGTGCAAACTTTTTTCAATAGAATCTTTTTCATATTAAATCTTTTTGATAATTATATTTTTACCTAAATATTAATATTAAATGATCCTCAAGGCTTACTTAAAACGGTAAATATCATTGGAAAGTAGAAAGTCATTCACTCTGCTTTTGCAAGCCTGTCAATAAAAACTTCATTCGTCGACAGCTAAAACTTGACACATTTTCATACTTTGGATTTATTTTCGATCTCTTTTTGGCAGAAAGAAAGTGTTTAAACATTGTTACATAAAAAAACTGTTTATATTCCAATGCTCACCAATTAGAAATATAATTGTTGCATTCTTGACGAATTACTGTATTAGATAGCTCTATAAATAACTACTCATATATACTCAATAGACTTCACACTTTTCCAGCAAACAGGTTGGGATAAACTATCTAGCTTATGTTTTAAAAAGGTAAAGTCAAATAATAATATATATTAACTACTTCACATACAAAAAAATCCAACAGAATAAATATTTTGCAATTTAAAAGCAGCTGTAATATTTGTGGACTATATCTATATATTAAAAAGAGTAAAATATATATATATAAAAATGCTTTTCTTCAAGCAATTAAAATGCGCAGTTTTCAGAATGTATTTTTTTCATTCAGAAGAAAGTACAGAAAACTTTTTAGATATCCAAAATGTTCTTATTTTAAAAAATACTTTATTCGAGCATTTTCAAAAGCACTGCGTGACTTGCAAATGATTAAAAAAAAGCAATTTCAGGAAATGAAGTATCAGAATTTCAGACCAAAAATGCTTCTTTTTTTGTTGAAATAAATTTAAAAAATGAAACGATCAGAAGTAAATTTTTTAAGTTAAATGAGGCATTTCAGATTCTTTAAAAATTCATGTTTTATACAAAAAAATTTAATTAAAATACTTATTAAACACTTTTTCTTCATTTTTTCACTTTAAATAAATGTTGTAATGAACGTAAAATTCAAAAAGAAAAATATTACTTTATTCTTCAAGCTAATGAGATGCAAACTTTTGAAAAAAAAGGTATTTTAATAATATTTTGTAAAATATAAAAACATCAGATATTTGGAATACTTGGAAAAATAGCTTAAATAATGAATAATGTACAAAAGGTAATAACGTGCTAAAAACTTTCAATAACATTACACAGAATTTACGGATATTCCATTATCTTAAGCCTTACGCAAAATTACAGAGATTAAAAAAAATAGAGATTCTGTTAAATAACAAAGAAATTATTCGATAAATACTGGAAATGGAATATGCTCAATCCTACAGTAGTGTCCTATATAAAACGAACAGGAAGGTGACCCGAGGTATGATGGAGTGACAAAATCAGAAAAATAGCCGATGTAAATTGGATGACTAAAGCAATGCACAGAATACGTTGAAAAGCAGATATAGAAAATTCAACAGAATAAATATTTTGCAATCTAAAAGTAGCTGTAATATTCATAAATTATCTGTATATATATATATATATATATATAAAATGTTTGTTTGCAAGCAATTAAAATGCGCAGTTTTCAGAATGTAGTTTTATATCAAATTCGCGAGAAAGAAAAATAAATGTACATGAAACTTTTTTATTAACTGAAAAATATTTCCTTTTTTATACTTTATTCGAACATTTTCAAAAGCACTACGATACTCGCAAATTAAAAAAAAAGCAATCCCAGGAAATGAAGCATCAGAATTTCAGATCGAAGATGAGTCGTTTTTGTTGTTGGAAGAAATTTAAAAAAATAAAACTATCAGAAGTAAATTATGTGAATTGAATGAGGCATTTCAGATTTTTAAAAAAATCTTGTTTTAGACATAAAAAATGTAATTAAAATACTTATTAAACACTTTTTCATTATTTTTTCACTTTAGATAAATATCGTAATGAACGTAAAATTAAAAATGAAAAATATTACTTTATTCTTCCAGTTAATCAGAAGCAAACTTGAAAAAATATATATATTTTAATAATATTTGGTAAAATACAAAATGTGTTTTTGATAACAAAACATTTCGAAAAATAATTTAAAAAAATGCGTAAAATATGCAAGGTAACAACATTCACCTTTAAAAAATTTCTGTAACGTGTTTTGAGAAGGTACATTCAAATAATAATATCTATAATAACTACTTCACATCCAAAGAAAACTAACAGGGTAAATATTTTGCAGTTTAAAAGTAGCTGTAATATTCGTGAACTATATCCATATGAAAAAAAGTATAAGAGAAAAAAATTGCTTTTCTGCAAGCAATTAAAGTTTGCAATATTCAGAATGTAATTTTTTTATGTCATGTTTATTTCATGTATGTATGTTTTTTTTTTTTTTTGTTATTTGAAAAAATAATATAAAAAAATGCGTATTATTTGAAAGGTAACAACGTGCACCTTTAAAAACTTTCTGTAACATTTTTAAAAAGGTAGAATCAAATAATAATATCAAGAATGTGTTAAAACATTGTAACATAAAACACAAACTGTTTATATTCCAATGTTCGCCAATTAGAAATATAATTGTTGTATTCTTGATGAATTACTTTATTAGATAACACTATAAATAACTACTTATCTTATAGACTTCACACGTTTCCAGCAAATAGACTGGGATAAACACTCTAACTCATGTTTTAAAAAGTTAAAGTCAAATAATAATATCTATAATAACTACTTCACATCCAAAAAAATCTAACCGAATAAATATTTTGCAATTTAAATGTAGCTATAATATTTGAAGACTAATCTATATAAAAAAGTGTAAAATAAAAAACAAATGCTTCTCAGCAAGCAATTAAAATGTGCAGCTTTCAGAATGTTTTTTTTTTATATCGAAAAAAATTTCAGAAAACTTTTTAGATATTCAAAATATTATTTTTAAAAATACTTTATTCCAGCATTATGAAAAGCGCTGCGTAACTTGCAAATGCAAAAAAAGCCGTTTCAGGAAATGAAGTACAAGAATTTCAGATCAGAGATGCTTTTTTTTTTTTTTTTTTTTTTTTTGAAAGATATAAAAAAAATGAAACGATCAGAAAAAAGAAGTACATTTTGCGAGTTAAATGAGGCATTTGAGATTCTTTAAAAATTCAGGTTTTAGACAAAAAAAAATATAATTAAAATATATTTTCTAAACACTTTTGTACATTTTTTCACTTTAAATAAATATCGTAATAAACTTAAAATTGAAAATGGAAAATATAACTTTAATCTTGCAGTTAATGAGATGCATTTTTTAAAAATAAATTTAAATAATATTTGGTATAATATAAACGTGCCAGATGTTTTGATAACAAAGCATTTGGGAAAATAACTTAAAAAAATTGAAAATATGAAAGGTAATAACGTGCACTGTTAAAAACTTTCTGTAGCATTACAGAGAATCTACCGATAATCCATTATCTTAATTGTATGCAAAATTACAGAGATTCTATTAAGTAACAAAAAAAATCACCTTACAATAGTGTCCTACATATAATATGTACAGTATAAATATTTCGATGACAACAGAGATTATATTAAATAAGAGAGAAATCTATACTATAAAGGCCAAACGTATCTCTGCGTAACGTATCTATACTATAAAGGCCAAACGTATCTGTGCGTAACGTATCTATACTATAAAGGCCAAACGTATCTGTGCGTAACGTATACGTCATTTTGCGCATGGCAACACTTTCAAATTTTAAACGAATTTCGGTATTGCAATTTTTGTTACTAAAAATTTTTAAACTTCTTAATGTTCGCACATTTTCAATTTTTACACCGTCGTATAGGGAAAAATGTACTTTTAAATGAAAATTGTTTGAAAGCTGTATCTTAATTTGTTTTTGAAATATTAATTTTTTTGTAGCTTTTAATACCTCTTTTCTAATTGTGGCAACAGGAGTACTTCATTTCTAATTAAAACAAAGGAAAAAAGAGAAAAAATTGAGTGCTGTATCTTTATGTTTCCATTTTCTTATTAAAAGCGAAAAATAGATTGTCAAATTTCTTCTGTTATAAAAGCCGGTGAATTTTGACTTCATTTACAAAATTTGATTTACACATAAAAGAACAGTGTTATATCTATTTCAGCTAATCGCACTGATACTTCAAGTTTTGAATCAAAATTATCAAATTTAAATGCATTTTTTTAAAACGTGAATACAGATGTGAAATGTACATTTGAAAATTTTGATGTGGTGAAAATGATACCGAGTTTAGATTTCACGGGAAAAAAATTCTATGATTGTGTCAAAGTTGAATAAATTTTCCTTTTTATCATTTTGGAATACTAACATAAGAAACTTAATTAATAACTTTATCATAATAACATACCTTTATTATTTTTTACTGCTTACATACACGATTAAAGTTTAATTTTAACAATTTCTGCAACTGCTTTTTATAAAAATAGTATTTTGTTAATTTGACGATAAATATCGTTTGTTTAAGAATTAGACGTACCAATATAAAATGCGTTTTTACTATAACTAATTTTGTAGATTTATTATAAGTTAATGAAACAGTTCCTTCTTAACCATTTTCTTTCGTCAAAATTTGACGGGTTCTACCTTGTTATTCGATAAACACTGGAAATGGAATATCCTAAATCATACAGTTGTAGGATACTGTTATTGCTTTTTTTTCACTCGCTTTTTAGTTTTTGATTTGCTTGTTCTCCAATACATGTCGCTACTTGTCAACCCAGTTGTTTTGGCTGCGTTCTTCTCATTGGTTGCTTTTCTTTAGGGGGGACTGTTCCCATAGCGGGTATATAAGCCTGCGTCTCTTTATCTCTTTGCTCAGTTTTTGTATGTTTTAGCTCGCTGAGTTTTGCACTGATGAAGAATCTCGATAGTAGATTCGAAATATCTATTTGCTACCTTCTCATACTTTATTTGTGCATTTATAATCGTTGGTTTTCTATCTTTAAATTAACAAATAATCGTGATTTTTGTGACACATACGTTACCGTAATATATATATACATAATATACAATGTGGCCATAATTAAATTGAGAGAACTCAGAGAGTCATTTTGCGTGATTTAACTGAGAAAGTAACACCAAATGTGTAAGAAAATTAAACAAGGCTGGGTAAAAAGTATTCCGCGCAAAAATAGCTTAAAAATCACCACTAGTGCAATAACTAGCGTTGATTAACAGAATAGAGAGTTTTAAAAATGAAGAACCAATGCTGATTGTTAAATGTGTAAGTAATATGCACTTCACGTAAGATTGAGTGAGGGAATAAGAAAAAAACACACTTGCTAAATTGGATAATTAACCCTTTCCCGCGAGGTGCCTCTAAACAAAAACCTAATTTTAATTTCCCTGGTATCAAGAGCATTTAATTATAAATTTCGTTTTATAACATACCAGAAAATAAGCGACTTCGCATTTTCTAATAAATCCGTTTATTAATTCTGGTGTAAATTAATTATTTTAACAGATTTACTCCACGACGGCAAAGATTAAATCACTATGTTCATGTGTTTATGTGTGTGTACGTGTATGTGTGTGATAGTATATATATATTATTTATTTAGAAACAGCATAACTCATATTATGTATACTTATAGCTTAAAACATATGCTTATCTATATTAAGAGTTACGTGTGTGTTTGATAACTTTCGTAATAAATGTTATTTTATTTCCATATTTACTTGCAGAAAAAATTAAATCTACTAACAAAAACTAGTCTTCTAACAAATACTGCACAAAATGTCTAAACTAATTCCTATTTGTATAGTAAAAGAAAATAATTTGAGAATATAATGTCGTTTCAAGAGACATTTGAGTTTCATTAACGAAACGAAGGCTAACACGTAGCGTCGATTAAACAGAACATTATATATTTGCTTAGGAAAACATTAATGATATTTACATTATTTTCCATTTCTCTATTTCTGAGATACTAAACTTCAAAGATTGATTTTCGAGATACTTTTAAGATACTATTTTCTTTTCTAAGGTACTATTGATAATTAAATGCCAAATAAATGTGTAAGAAATGAATTATAATAGTTATACAGAATATAAATGAATGATTTATTTTTTATCATTGAATTTCTAAAGAAAGTTGTATGAAAAATAGAAAAAAGCAAATCTTTATGATACAACTCTAAAGCAGATGCGTTGTTAAAACTTTAGCATTAATGCCAAATTTCATGAATGAATTACTTTGTATTTTACTTTGTACGTTCGCTATAAAAAATATCTTGTGACCTTCGTGTGTAAGTGGTTAAGGCACCACTGCTAATAGCTCATGACCGTAGGAGGTTGTTTGGGTTAAATTCCCAATGGTTTCCATTGCACGTACTCTTTGTGTGGAGTTTCTGGATGTATCTCTGCTATGTTATAAAATTAAATTGTACTATCTCGTTCCTGTATATTGACGATGACTTATAAGCACGCTTTTATGTGGAGCACACAAATCAAATGTATTTTGTTCAATAAATAAATAAATAGGTAAGATGTTTTTCCTAAAAATAATAAAATATATGCATGATTTTTAAATATATACAGTGAGCAAAGGAATTATTTGCACGCAGACGATTTTTTGCATAAGTAACCATAGAAAGCAAATTTTATACTATTCTCTTAATTATTCATTTATTTAAATAAGAAAATAAAAGTAACAAAACATTTTCCTTAAACAGTAATATTACACATTTACAAATAATAATAATAATAATAATAATATTTTTCATACCTAAAAAGCATTCGCACGCGAAGCATTGACTATTAAAAAAGACATTAAATGTTAAACATTATGCAAATGTTTAACATATCAGTCTCGTAGTACATTAGCTCCGTACTTTAAAATGACATATTATATTAACTGGAGCAGGGACTCTGGGGAGTTTTTGTTAATAAGCCGCGAACTTGGCGTCCAAGAAAGTAAATACCAAGCAAAGGAGAGGCATCATAAAAGAATTTTCGAAAAAGCCTTTTCTAAGGGCTCGAAAATTGAGTGTTGATGTCGCTTCAACGTCGGGAATAATAGTTACACCACAATAAATTAAAAATATTCTTCATGATGCAAATATTCGAGGAAGAGCCCCTCGAAAAAAACCATTTATTAGTGAAGCAAATAGGGTGAAAAGACTTGAATTTGCAAAAGCTTTGGTCAGCAAACCACTAGAGTTTCGAAAAACTTATTTTTTCCGATGAAAGCAAGTTCAATATTTTTGGTCAGATGGAGCGAAAACTGTATGGCGAAAACCAATACTTCCCTTCAATTTAAAAACTTTAAAACAACTGCAAAACATGGCGGTGGTCCTGCAGTGATTTGGGGATGCATGTCTTTTAACGAAGTCGGCGAAATGACATTTATTGAAGGCAGTATGATACTAAACAATATATTAATATATTGCGAGATCATTTATCTAATAGTGCTCTGAAATTATGAATTCCTAATTCATGTTCTTTCCAACAAGATAACGATCCAAACACACTGCATATATTACCAGGTTCTGGTTGCTTTATAATGCAGAAAAAAAAAATTGCAAACGTTACCACAATCACCAGACCTCAATCCGATTGAATATTTATTGCATGTTTTGCATGTGAAAATAAGGAAAAAGAAAATTTCTTGCAAATCAGAACTTATGCAAACTCTTAGGGAAGAATGGCTACAAATGAGCAGTGAAACATGCCATAAATTAATATAATCAATGTCCAGACGACTACAAGCTGTAAATAAGCAAAAGGCGTGCATACTAAATATCAACACTGTTTTAAACTTATAAATAAATTCTCTAGTCTATTTTTATTGCTATTGTGCAAATATTTTTTGGTAGCATATATGCTACTTTTTTTGTTTTCGTATTTTAAATGTGATCATTAAGTCAGTATTAAACATGTTTATTTGTTTTGTAAAAGTGTTAGTATTTTTAATTCTTAGTTGTTTTTTATTTATTTATACATATTCTAAAACAAATTTACCTGGTGTGCAAATACATTTTTTTGCTCACTGTGTATTTTTTACATTGGTGTTTAAAAGAATTATATATGGTGATCGTTGTAATATCGTTACAATCATTTTCTTAGGAAGATAAAACTAGTTTGTCTTATTTATATATACAAAGTACTTACCAATATTTACCAATCGAAAATGGTAATTAATAAAGTAAAAGATTTTATAGAATTTATTCACTCTAAATGTTCTAACGTTGTTGATAAAATGAACATAATGAAGCAAAATTATGCTTTTAAATTTGAATTTTCTTCTTGAGTTTTTTTTTTAAATGATTGATCGTCGCTCTATGTGTAACACATGATACATTTTTAGCTCATACTCATAAAATATTTACGTCATTGGATTAGTTTTAGTATTATATTTCTGTAAAAGAATTATTCATTAATTTTGGCATCAATTCTAACATTTAATCTGATATATAAGGTACCCTGGGGTAATAACGCCACGTTAAGGTTCTATCAATTTTTACGGCTTAGTTTTAGATTGTATTTTTCAAAAAAATATAGCATCTGATACAAAAACTCATTGACTATCTATATAAAATAAAATAATTTAACAGATATGTATTCATAAAATGAAATGGCGTTTATTCTAGACCAATGCTATTTGGCGTTAATACCCACCTATATGGGTAATAACGCCATGCAAACAAAACTATAAAATAAGATGGAATAATGGCATGTAGATTGCCCAATTCTAAAAATACAAACTCTACAGCCCTAGAAATTGACAAATTGCAATCTAAGCTATTGAAAATGTAAAATTTTTTCGGACTCTGAAAGAAAAAGAAAGGTGTGTTGGTGGCGGAGGGAGGAGACAAAAGAATATCAGAGTCTAAGCTACGTTTTTCTTAAAAATGACCATTTAAATATAATTATTAAAAACATTGCACGGATTATTTGAATCAGAATTCATATTCCCATGTATGCATTCTATGCGATAGAAAATATTGATTTTTTTGTGAAAGTGAAAGAAAAAGGAGTGAGGGGGAGTTATAACAGAATATAACACCCTCTGTCTCTCTTTGCTTAAAAAGTCCCGTTTAAATATGATTATAAGAAACATTGCATGGTTTTAACCATTCATAATGTAATATTTTAATCATGTGAAGTTCTATAATAAAAGAGTTATATGTAATAAATATTTTTGTTAAACCTTAACTGCTGTCTCACATACCACTGAGTTTTTCAAGTTTTAGAGTTTAACTTGTAATTTTTAGCTTAACTATAGATACCGGGAAAATTTGTTTCATTTGGAGTCCTATTACTATCTCTAGAGACTTTTGAATAGCTGAATTTTATTTATAAAAGTCCTGTACATAAGGCTCAATACAAAAATAATATTCTAAAAGTTAATTTAACGTTTTATTCATCGTTAGATTAAACGGTCTGACAGGCCGCTCATAGTAAGTTATGCGACAATTTTTGTCACAGCAGTTAAGGGTTAATACTATTATAGTAATCTAGTAAATAGTTTTTAGCCCATAACTCCACACTAATGCGGATTCTCCAAACCTACACTTAAATTGTTGACGTTTTAAAGAACATGCTTACCCCCTCCCCCCCCCAGAAAAATAGCGTTTAACTTGTATTTTCCAGTTTAACTATAGTTACAGCTGAAATTCCTTTTCGTTTGGAGTTCTCGTAATATTATTAGAAATATTTGAATAGATTAAATTTAATTAGAATTAATTCTGTACAAAAAGTTTAGCGCAGGAACAGTATTCTATGATTTTGAATCATGGATCGCCTTTTAACCTTTAACTAATATCACCAGTTTCGTAGACCACTATTTTTCTTTTAATTTTTTAGTTTAACTTGTAATTTTCAGTTTAACTGCAAACACTGCCGAAATTTTGTTTCATTTGGAATTTTAGTACTATCACCAGAGACTAAATAGGTGAATATTAAGTATAATAGTCTTGTATAAAAAGTTTAGTACAAAAACACAATCCTATGAGTTATTCCCGCTTTTTATTCATCTTTCAATTTTGCTGTCTCAAAAATCGCATCACATTCATACGTTACAATTTTTGTCACATCAGTTAAAGATTAAATTTATAAAGTTTGAAAAACCGAATGCTGAGAAAGCGGACAGTTAAAATTTCGACTCAATTGAACAATCCAGTGGAAATTTAATAGAAACCTGATTTTAAAGATGCTCGAATTTGAATCTGGAAAACATTTTGATATAGTTTTATTTACAAGAGTTAATTTTTTTTTTTACATTAGTAAAAAAAATAATGATAATATAATAAAAAATAAAATAGAGAGATTATTTTTAAGTATTGGGCAACCCCCCCCCCCTTAATCTTACCATTTCAACAATGATGGTAATGCTGTCCCATATTAATATATAAACCCCCTTCGGATATAGTTCGGCCACTGTTGGGAATCAACTGGGGTAATAACGCCAATCCCTGGCGTTATTACCCCGGGATACTTATTGCGCAGTAAATCCTAAACTACAAATTATCTCGAGAAAATATCCAAAATCTTCTACAACAACTTGAAAGTACGTGAAATACACTACAAATTTATGTAAAAAACAAAGTATTTCCGGATAAAAAATATAGTCTTCAGATCAAAAACCTTATCTCGCAAATTTTAGATCAATCGTTAATTTTAGTTGCTTGTAAAAACAATAAGACCTAAAAATGAAACAAATTAACTTGAAGCTGTTTTTTGCGATTTATATGATTCAAAACCCTTCTGCGCAGAGCACATGGGTTTCATTTACCTGATTATTTCATAATTATGCAAAATATAAGCACTTGGCGTTATTACCCCAGGGTACCTTATATAGCGAATTTTCACAATATACTAATTTTGAGAAAATAGACAACGTCATTTACAACGTCATTACGTCGATTTGTCGGATCCTTTTTTGAAAATTTTTTATTATCATTTTTTTTTTTCAATGATGAATATTGAGTACGAAAAGCAGTAATAATATCATAGCTGCGCATTTGTCCACTTTACTCACATTAACGCGACAGACTGTAATTTTCATGGTAGAATTTTGGTACGTTTTTCAATTTTATATATTTATTTTGCTTTAGGAGTTTAGAAAACTAAAACTTATTTTTTGATTTTTTTAATACTGGATCAAATATCGTTTAATGTAAGATAAAATATTTGATGATAAATGATGTTTTATGAAGAGATGTTTATAGCAGATAAGGTCACATAACCACCAATATCTTAAGCTTTTTTGTACCACAAAATGTTTACCGAAAATTTTATTGCAAATAACCATAACACGTCTATTAAAATACAAAAATAGCAGTTATTTTTTCTGTTCCAAAAATGTATGGGCAATGTTGGCAGTTATGAATTAATCTAGTACTTTGTTTTTCAAATGCAGAAAAAAATCATATCACCATCATAAAATTTCTCCAATTAAAATACATACCAAACATTCCAAAAAAAAATATATATACAAAATTCTTTTTAAGAAGTCTTCAAAGTAAAAGTTTTTTACATTAATATTGTAAATGTTATTTCATGAAAAAAATAAGAAAAGTCATACGGTTTTAAGGTATATATCTGACATTTTAAACTTAGGTAGCATTAAAAAATCTTCAATTGATGCTAAAAAAAACAATCTTTTCTTTAGATTTATGTCTGTAGCAGAATCTGAAATCATACAGATATGTTGATTAAATATTGACAAAGCATTTTCTAAAATGAAACAGCCTAAAATGAAATGTATTAATAATTCGTAAAATTTAATATGAAAATATTTTCACATTTTTTTCCAATTAATTATTTTGCTGATGTTGCGTTTTAAAATATGAATTTTTCTTAGAAATGTAATTAATACAATTTTTATTACTTATAAGTTAAGTATTATTAAGTACTTTCAATTAAGTTTTTCAGCATCATTAATTCATTAGCAGAAAATTACTGTACTCAATTTATTTACTTTAATAATTTATTTCGTACAATATTTCAAAAAAATTTCTTTCTCTAAAAAGCTACATAAAAGATACATTTTAGAAAATGTTATAAGATTTTAATGGAAGAAAGTACATGTAAACAACGCGTTTATTTTTGCTCTTTTCTAAAATATAAAATCAAATATGTTGAAATATTTTTCAACATACAAATTAATCTCCGCAGCATTTTTAAAGCTGAATTCAATTTTTTCAGACGTAAGAATTGAGCCAATTATGTCATGTAACGAATTACGAAAAAAAAAAAAAAACAGAAATAACCATCTGATTCTTTTGATATCAAATGAAGAAAATGTTCATTAATCTTTTTGTATCACATATTACTTCTGTTCCATTTCATTTCGGATATGAGTATTTTCATGAGTACGAAAAATGCATGCTATCGCAATATTTACTCAGAAGGATTATATAACAAATGTAATCGTAAGAGGAAATAAATATAAGACTTCTTGCCATAGAATTATGTTGTATGCTAAAGTTATTATTATGTAACATAAAACCTTTATTTTTATATTATTACGTAAACCAAAATTTTATTTCAATAAAATAATTAATTATTATATTATTTTACAAATGTATATTTCTGTAAAGATTCTGATTATTCAGAAAGTTATAAATATTCCAGTTTAACATTCTGTATATTACGCAAAAGTATTATGGAAACATTCTAGTGTACTCACATTACTTCTGTATATTATTTTTAAATTTCACTTTCAAATAATTTTGCGTTCCATGTTTTCACGTTAAATATTACTGTTGTTCAAACGAAAAATGCATTAGTATTAGTTATGCAATACGTAACGGCTCATGTTCCTAATTAAATAGAAATTAAAAAAAAATTATTATCACTGTATCGTAAATCCCTGTATCGCAATGAAAAAAAGAAAACTATTACACTGTGCGTAATAAAAATACACAACTACCCTTTCATTAACTCTTTTAAAAACTGCTTGGCACACACAATAATAGCAAGTGTCTGGCATCTTTAAAAAAATGCTTGGCACACACAATAATATAGAAAACGCGGTAGAGTTTGCTATAATATGCTTAAGAAATGAAAAATGCAAACGACTTTTTGAAATTTCTGTCGAACCACTTGACGTACGATGGTGATTTTTAGGTGCTTTCGTAATTATGTAAATACGTAGCACCTATAGTGGTCGTTCAGTCCCTCCGTCCGTCCTCATATAAAAACGCAAAAACTACCCAACCGAATCGCTTGAAATTTAAAATACATAATTATTACAGAATTGTGTGGAGTCATTTCAATTTTTATGAAAATCGGATGAATAGATCAATTACAGGGGCAATCAAAATTATTCCGTTATATCTTATACTATAATGCGAGCAAAAATTGTGTGTGTGTGTGTGGGTAAATTTTATCTGAAAAACGGCTCTAACGATTTTCGCAAAAATTTGGATTTTACCATTTTCGGGCACGAGAAGACCATTGGGCTAGGTCACATGTTCGAGAAAATTCGATTATTGGGTCGTTTTGGGTCATAATGGGTCAAGATCAAGCTATTTATATCTAGAGAACGGCTGGATCGATTTTAAGGAAATTTTCTATCCAATCGTTTTTTGGCACAACAAAACTATTAGGCTGGGTCACATGTTCGAAAAATTTCGATTAGTGGGTCAATCTTGGGTCATTATGGGTCAAGCCATTTTTATCTAAAAAACGGCTCTAACGATTTCGACCAAATTTTATATTTTATCGTTTTGGATTACAAGAAGACCATTGGGTTAGGTAACATGTTCGAGAAAATTCGGTAAGTGGGTCATTTTTGGGGTCATTGTGGGTCATACTATTTTTATCTAGCGATTTTCTCACGCAATTTTGACTAAAAATTGCATTCTATGGTTTTCGGCACGAGAAAAACATTGGGCTAAGTTACATGTTCGAAAAAAATTTTAATGGGTCATATTGGGTCATTAAGTGTCTGGGTCAAGCTATTTATATTTAAAGAACCGCAGAATCAATTTCATCGAAATTTTGCCTGTAATAGTTTTTTGACACCAGAAAGCTAATGGGCTAAGTCACACGATCGAGAGATTCCGATTATAAGAGTCATTTGTGGGTCATGATGCGTCATAATGGGTCATGGTCAAGCTATAGCTAAAGAACAGATGGATGAATTTTAACGAAATTTTGTATACAACATTTCTTTAGCACGAGAAAACTATTGGGCTAGGTCTCAGTTCGAGAAATTTCGATTACTGGGTCATTTTGGGTCATAAAAGGTCTGGGTCAAGCTATTTATATATAAAGTACGATAGTATCAAATTTAATGAAATTTTGTAAGTTTTTTGACACGAGAAAATTAATGGGCTATCTGACATGTTTGAGAGATTTCGATTATAAGAGTCATTTATGGGTCATGATGGGTCATAACGGGTCATGTCAAGCTATATCTAAAGAACATGTGGATCAATTTTAACGAAATTTTGTATACAACATTTTTTGGCACGAGAAAATCATTGGGCTAGGTGACATGATCGAGAAATTTCGATTAATGGGTCATTTTGGGTCATAAAGGGTCTGGGTCAAGTTATTTATATTTAAAGAACGGCAGGATCGAGTTTAACGAAATTTTGAGTGTAACAATATTTGTACACGAGAAAACTAATGGGCTAAGTCACATGTTCGAGAGATTTCGATTATAAGGGTCATTTGTGGGTCATGATGGGTCATGGTCAAACTATATGTAAAGAACGGGTGAATCGATTTTAACGAAATTTTGTATACAGCATATTTTTGGTAGGAGAAAATCAGTGGGCTATGTCATATGTCCGAGAAATTTCGATCAGTGGGTCACTTTTGGGTTATTCTAATTTTATCTAGACAATGTCTCGCGCAAATTTGACTAAATTTTATATTCTATCGTTTTCGGACACAAGAAAATCATTGGGTTAGGTCAGATGTTTGAGAAAACTCGATTTATGAGTCATTTTGTGTCATAATGGGTCAAGGTCAAACTATTTATACCTAAAAATTGGCTCAATCGATTTTATCTAAATTTTGTATTTAACATTTTTCGGCGCGCAAAAATTAATGAACTAAGTCACATTTTCGAGAGATTTCGATATAACGGTCATTTGTGGGTCATGCTAATTTTATCTAGAAAATTGTTCTCACCATTTTGAGTATATTTTCTATTATATCGTTTTCGGGCAAAAGAAAACCATTGAGATAGGACACATGCACGTAACAATTCAGTTAGTGGGTCGTTTTAGGTCTTAATGGGTTCGGGTCATTCTAATTATGTATAATAACGACTCAGTCAATTTTACCTAAATTTTGCAACGGAACGTCTTTTGTCACGAGAAGACTATTGAGCTGAGTTGCATATTAAACAAAATTATATTAGTGGGTCATATCGCTTCATTGCTGAATGCTGTCAAGCTAATTTTACTTAATAAATGGCTTAAACGATTTTGATTCATTTTATACTCTAATGTTTTTGATTACCTGAAAACCATTGAGCTAAGTCACATGTTTCATCACATGTGATTAGTGGATCATTTGGATAATAAGGGTCAGGATCATGAGACTATGGCAAAAGCCAATAAGTTGGCGATATTTGACAAAATACTGGCGAAATTTGGCCGAAAAATCGACTATTAAGGTTACGAAACCAAAACACATATTTGGCACCAAATGAAAGAATGTGTCCAAATTTGGTTATATCTGGCAAAAAATATTGTCTTTCAGATTGTGAAGAAATTTCTTATACATTCTTAATAGTCTTCGAGATGCATAGTTAAACTAACCAGAGTCGAGCTAAAAAAGTGATTTGGATTGATGTCTTTTCATTGTAAATTTTAAAATAAAGTAAAATTTATGAACATGTGCATACATAGTTTTCTTATTGATTGTTTTTGTAAATAATACTATTTTTAATAACATGTTTTACAATAATAACACTATATCGAGTTGAACACAAAGTTAATTTTGACCGAGCTGAGCCCGGTAACCCCTGCTAGTTACGGTTAATGAAGAAAAAAGTTTCAAATGTATTTTATACATTTGAAATTCAAAATACATAATTATTACATAATTTTTTCGAGTTATTTCAAATTTTATGAAAATCGGATGAATAGATCAATTACAGGGACAATCAAAAATATTCCGTTACATTACGGTCAATGGGGAAAAAATGTTTCAAATGCATTTTAATGGTGCTACACTCATTCGAACTTAATAAAATTTATATGCAACTATATGCAAATACATATTATAATATAGTCCGAGTGCTATGCGACAAAAATAAGGTGAAAACTGCAAATCGTGATAAGAATATACCGCTTGGTGAGTATGTACTTTATGATAATACAATGCATATTAGAGGGGGAGGCATCCCATAAAGTCGTTGGAATTCAAGATGGCGGCTGTTATTCAAAATCGCGTCATTTTCTAAATTTTCTTAATATGTGTAATATAAATGTGAATTTCATATCGATTTTGATGTTTTTAAAGTCAAATATTCGTTTTTATCAATTTCCAACAATATTTAAAAGGGTGTATGAATTCGGTTTATCTATCTGTTTGTCTGATTGTTCGCCTGTCCTTCCATGTTCTAGCTCGCTTAAATGTACTCAGATTGCCATGTAAATTTTATATGTTTTATGAAGTTTATAATAACATATTCGGAGTAAAAAATAAAGTGTATAGCTTTTATAGTCCATTTACAGAGCGCTAAAAAGTGACATTACAATATTGTGCATGCGGCGAAATCGTTTGCAATGTGTTTTAATGATGTTATACTCTTTAAAGCAAATTCAAATTGATATACATCAAGGTTAATACTGCAATGAACTACCAAATACTTACTATATAATAAGGTGTGCATAGTATTTATCGTTTATTTATAGTGACACACCAAAACATGAAAATACCCTTTAGTAATTTGTACATATATTTTATAAAGATCACGATCTAATTCAAGTGTTATTAGCGGAGGTGCTAGGAGGGATAAAACTCCCTTTTCTAAAAAGGATATCCCGAATAGTTAGTATCTATCTTATATTAATAAAATGCATATAAGAAGTGAGGCATCGTATAAATTTATAGGAATTCAAAATGGCGAGTATTATTTAAAATATTTTGCAGTTTTATTTCTCTGCATCTCACAAGAGTATTTCTGCTGTTAATTTCCACGTTTTATAACTCAAAAATCCTCTTTTTAATGCTAGAAATATACCTAAAATTAAAATAGGACTTCCAAGTGCATCCCAAATATTTTCTATGTATTTATCAGAAAGGATAAAGAAATATGCAATAGCTAAAACTAATACATCAGTGCCTACATAGCGTATAACAATATTTTTCAGTCCTTTATAAACCTTTGAAATGCAGTATTATTCTTGAATCAGCTTCTTCGTGGCCAGGGCAAGTTATTCCAATTTAGGAACTTACCGCAGTAAGATTGCCTTTAACTTCTTCTCCTGAAATGGTTATATTATAGCTTGTATATCTTTATGGTATTTATTGCTGGCGTCCCAAGTAGATTAAAAAACTTATCTTTGTTATTTGGATTTCTTAAGAAATCTTGCCAATTTTTAGGTAATCTAACATGTGGTTGCACTTGTCATCTGGTCCCTGCACCCCTCCTCTGTCTAGTTTCTCCTTTAATGCTTGGTGTAATGTATCTATCCCTAATCAAATCTATTCTTTGACATATAAAACACTCAATGTCGTTACGTAAGTGAGAATAGAATGTTTTAATGTAGTAATCATTGAATGTGTTTGAAGTTTGTGGAGGCTTTAAAATGTTAGTAAGAACTGGCATATCATACTACCTCTGACAATACAGTTCGGTGAATAGTCCTGTAACATTAATGTAGATGAAATACTAATGAAAGTTACCGTTCCATCCTTCGAAATAGTCATCTCCCATAACTATGCGCCACTGACATCTGCTATACATATCCTGGGAAATTCGCAAGAAGTCTTCTTTTGAGATGGAGTTCAAAAGCTTCGTCACATTTCGTTGGAAGTCAGCAATATGGTCAAATCTCTTTCAAAGAGAGTTTGAGTCGTAAAAATAGCAATAAGTCTGGAGGATTGAGATCTGGTGAGTATGGTGGATGTTCAATTTGCATAACCCCTCATAAATTTCTTTCGATGTATGGCAAAACTTAAAACCAGACTTTAAACTGATCTTTTTTTTCGTTCATTTTCATGTTCTCAGTTAAGAACCGACACACTGAACAAGCACTTAGTAAAGCACATCTTACACAGAACATAAACGACGCTAAACTAAACAAAGGTGGTGAAAGATGGTCAACATTTGCCTCTATGCAGGTGCAGAGTTTTGTTTTCCCAGTGTTGCCAGATCGGTCGTTCTGAATTCATTCAGCGAACTTTATTGTCAAAGGTAGTATATTAAAACATCACGTGTTTCTGGAAAATCTTTGCCATTTTACCCAGCAGTTTCCTGTAAAATATGTGCTAAATCACTCTTATGGGTATGTCTAAATTCCCCATTACTAGAAAATGTAGGTGGAAATAGTTTATTTTCATAATTCAAACAATTTTGCGAGTCTAACTGACGATTCTGTGTAACTATGAAAAACCTGGAAAAGAACTGGATGTCTGTTTTTAAAATCTTCAAAGCTGCATTCTTATTGTTTGTGTTTTTCCTTTGAACACAGGAGTTTTGTTCTTTTTTAAAGGTTGATATATTTATGATTTTTTTTTTTTTACTAGGGTTCTTTAATTTAACTGTGGAATTGGTCAATAACAGTTGACCAACCTGAATAAATTGATTCATTAATATCCTTATTAACAATAATTCTGTTTTCGATTACAGGTAAGTCTTCACCTTCTTCTAACAAATTAGAAATTGCACGTGAAGTGTAGAAAATGAGGCGCGTTCGTACGATAACGAAGTTTTAAAATATTCAGATATTGCTGATATAGTAGAGCGTACTTTGGATACAGTATTGTGGTCGAAATCTTTGTGTTCCTGTAAATATGCAGGGAGTAATTTTTATTATACTTCATTAACGTATATCTTATTCATAAAATGTGAAGTAGTTTAATATAATTAAAACACGCCCCAAAAAATGTTTCCCCGTATAACATTATTTAATGGAATACATCTCTGTTCTTTGCATCACAGATTGTACAAAATGTATTTTTAGTGCATATTTTATAGATTCATGTCAATTCTATTATGTTCAAATGAGTGTAACACCATTAAAATGCATTTGAAACTTTATTTTCCTATTGATCGTAATGTAACGTAATATTTTGATTGTCCCTGTAATTGATCCATGCGTCCGATTTTCATAACATTTGAAATGACTCGACAAAATTATGTAAAAATTATACATTTTAAATTTCAGACGATTAAAATGCATTTGAAACTTTTTCCCCATTGACTGTAATGTAACGGAATCCTTTTGATTGTCCCTATAATTGATCTATCCATCCGATTTTCATAAAATTTGAAATGACTCGACAAAATTATGTAAAAATTATACGTTTTAAATTTCAAACGATTAAAATTCATTTGACACTTTTCCCCATTGACCGTAATGTAACGGAATACTTTTGATTGTCCCTGTAATTGATCTATTCATCCGATTTTCATAACATTTGAAATGACTCGACAAAATTATGTAATAAATATACGTTTTAAATTTCAAACGATTAAAATGCATTTGAAACTTTTTCCCCCATTGACCGTAATGTAACGGAATCCTTTTGATTGTCCCTGTAATTGATCTATCCATCCGATTTTCATAAAATTTGAAGTGACTCGACAAAATTATGTAATATTTATGTATTTTAAATTTCAAATGATTCGGTTTTGTAGTTTTCGTATCGTTATATGCGGACCGACAGACGGACGGACTGAGCGACAACAATAGATGCTGTGTATTTACATAATTACGAACTCCTAAAAACCTCTAAAAATGGTTTGCCTAATTCTTTTAGTGCGCTATAGAGTGCTTGAACCTTAGCGAAAAATTTAATTTGAAATGAGTGATATTGTTCATGATGGTATTGATTTCTTTCTTCGGGTTTTATTTGAATGTTAGACTCAAACTCATGTATGAAATTAAAGATTTCTGGTCCAGATACCGTCCAACGTATAACTGGCGATGGATCCTGCAATAACCCTACTGCACTTCTTTCTCCTTTGACAATAGCGTTGTGTTATTCATGCACTCGATCTATGCAAATAGCTGAGGAGAGTTTGATTTTCTTATCACAAACTGTCCCAATGAAAATGCACGGTGTACATCTGGTAGTTTAATCTCTGCATGAAACAGAACTTTCAGATGAATTCGTAATTAACGTGCATAATTTTGGTGATCAAGCAGAAATGAGTCTGCGAGAAGAGTCAGGAACCGCAACAAACGGAAAGGAAAATAAATTCAAATTGAAATTTTGGATAACTTTTGATTCATCTCATTTTGGTTGAAGATTAATCATCGTAATTACAATGTTTATTTATAAGCTGCATTCCAACTTCAGCAATGTGGCAGCACTTCAGTAATGTGTATTATTTTCAATATGTTTCAAACAGTTTAACATCATTAAAACACACTAAAAAAGATTTTCGCCAATAGATCAAACTGTAAGGGAATTCTTTTGAGTGTGCCTGTAAACGAACTATAAATGCTACACTCTACATTTTCGGTGTCGAACATTTTGCATTATATCTCATCTTTAAATTATACATAGAGATAACACATATATAAATTACACGGAAATCCGAATAAATTTAAGCAAAAAAGAGCAGAGCCAAACTGGCGGCTAGAGAATTCATAAAAACTTTGAGTACCCTGTAAATGGACTATAAAAGCTATGCACTGTATTTTTTACTCCAAATATATTATTGTAAACTTCTTATAGCGTATAAAATTTACATGACAATCTGAGTACATTTAAGTGAGTTAGAGCATGGAAGGACAGGCGGATAGACAGACAGATACATCGAATTCATACACTTTTTTAAAAAAAAATAGAAAATGTCAAAAATGAAAATTTGACTTCAAAAAAATCGACGTGTAATGCACATTTATATTGCGCATATTTAGAAAATTCAGAAAATGACGCCATTTTTAATAACAGTCGCCATCTTGAATTCCGATGACTTTACGAAATGCCTCCCCCTCTAATATCCATTGTATTATCATAAAGTACGTACTGACCAAGCGGTATATTCTTATCACGATTTGCAGTTTTCTGATGCCTAGCACCCGGACTAAATATACATTTTACATAATTTGTAGTGCAAAGAACATTTTTTATTGATTTAGAAGGCCACACAAAAGTACTCCATTACATAATGGTATAGAGAGAACATTGTTTGATGAGCGTTTTAATTGTAATTCAATATTTACAATTTTATGAGATTGAGGAATGAGAGTAATATTTTTAAAACTTCGTTATCGCACGAACGCACCTCATTTGCTACGCTTCACGTGCAATTTACAACTTGCTTTATTTTTAAGAGATAGAACTCGATGAGACGAATAAAATGATATCATTTATCGCAGTTTACTGTAATTTTTATTTAACTTTTAACAAAAAAATGAAGACCTAAAATTCAGCACGCGACAGCTGTGGATGACGACACATCCCATGGATGGATTGATTTTACTTTTGGCTTATTTTTATCCTTTTAGTAAAACTTAAAATAGATTTGTTTTCATCTTTGTATGTTTGACGATCGCTGAGAAAATCGAATTTGTGTCGTAAAGCTCCGTTTGAACGTTGTTTCTGGTTGTTGCTGATGTAGTTTTTTTTATTCATTACCACCAAGTTTAAATATTTTTTTTTTAGATATGTAAATATCTAAATCATAATTTATTCAAATTAAACAAATCACGTGAAAAACATAATTATTTGTTTTTATTGCAAAGCATTTCGTTTCAGTTCTTTGAAAAAGGTTGTGAAAATACCGTTTGACAGCAGCAAATATTTTCATTTTCAAGATATATAAAAAAAAAAAATCTGTTTTTATCAAAAAATTTAAACGACAAGTATTAAAAAATGCTCTGGTGAGCAACAAAAAAGGTTAATATGTTTTTAAGTATGAACAAATTTTTGACAAATGGTTCTTATTGAACATGAGAAACGACAAGGTGACCCTTCTTGGTTGCAGCTTACTTGGCTGCCAAATTTGAAAAACAAAACCATATTTGCGCTTTTCACATATAAAAGAAATTATTCGCAATTAAAATACAAATGTGTAGGGCAAAAACGTAGCCAGAAAAAACGCAGCGTAATTAAGCATGATTGTAAGGTGAAATAGTACCAGAATCCTTAGTTCTTGCAAAGTATCATACTCATTGCAGTGCCATAAAACATGCCCGCAGCGTAGAACTGCACAGAAAACTGATTTGTAGTGCAGTTGCACTGTAGAGGCAACTGTGCAGTTGGCATGCAAAGCAGGGTTAAAAATTTTACTAAAAAATAGACGGGAAGTTTTATGCAAATTTCTTTTATATGGAAAAAGCGCAATTATGATTTTTTTCAAATTCGGAATTGACAGTGAGCTCTAGCTAAGAATGGACCCATTGTCCTTTCTCGTGCTCAATTAAAAGCACTTGTCAAATACTTTTTTCATACTTTAAATTACATTAGCCTTTTTTGTTTCTCACCACCAGAGCATTTTTTAATACTTGTTCGAATATACACAAAATCAAGCTTCGATTATAAACATAGGACAACATTTGTTTCAATTTGTCTCAAGTATCGTCTGCGGAAAATGATGGAATAAATAAAAATACTGTCTTTTGCTTTGAAACAAGACTCCCCCGGCAATGTCCGACAACTATTTGGAGATAAAAATGAATGAAATTTTGGTCAAATTTCGTAGTGTAGGTGAGAGAACCAAGTTCTTTTTCCAACAAAATAAGTACCATTTAACATATTAATTATGGTAAGCTTTTTTAGACATAGACGAGAAGAAATAAGTTTTTTTCCACTTTGATTTTAATTGTGGTATGCCCTCACATAAGTAAATTGTAAAATTGTTTTGAAAATACATCTTCTTTCAAAAACGGGGCTGCTGCCATCGAGCTGTTTTGGAACGTAGATCTTTTAATCTCCATGCTTTAAAGGGTAGATAGGTCTTAAAGCATGCATAATTTTCTGCAACTTGAAGATGCAATTTAGTGGATCAAACGAGGTCGTATCCTGATATAATTGTTCCGGAAGCCGTATGTGAATCCATACATAAATGAACTTCTCGTACTGCAGTTCGGAGATCTAAGAGATCCTGAGGAAGAGCCTCGAGTCAAGCAATGTTTTAGCTCCCTAACGAAGAGGAAATTGCTGACCACTAGCAAGGTAGGCGATAGAAATGATGGAAAAGTGCTGGCTAGTGGTCTATTACTGCATGATCACTGCTGGATAGCTTCAGTGAACTTTGCTGTTGGAAATCATCAGATATAATTCTGATGGTCCTCCTTTTCTATCTCATGCGCTGGCCCATCACATCATAGAAGTGCACGAAGATTTGGAATATTAATGCTGAGAACCCATACGGTATGTGGTGTTTCGAATATCGAAGACATCGAGTATTTCGGAATTCATAGTTTGGCAGCATTTTGGTTACTTCGAAATTCTGATATTTTTATTCGCTTTATGACGACCATTTAGCCCATTTTTATTGTGATAAATATCAATGACAACCATTAACAGTAAAATGAAAATAATAAATAACTTCGTTATTTTAACGGTATTGTTTTCTTTTAAAATCTAATTTTCTAATTTAGAAAAGACTTTGGTTTTCATAATTCACACATTTGAGAATCAGCTATAAAAATGTCTATATGGCTTTCCATATGGCTTTAAAGAATGTAATTTTTCTGTATGGATTTCTATATGGCTTTAAAGAATGCCAAAGCAAATGACAAAAGAAATTAAAAAAGTCTTATAAAAACAGATGAGTTGTGAACAGCCATAGGTTGCACCTAAGGCGCCAATGCTCGTCCAATCACAAAGCTTAGGCAGTATAGAACGCGGTTAGGATTAGATGCATGTTGGCGAAGTCAGAATATTTTTCTAGGATTCTGTAAATCTTTCTCCCTAGATTTTTTTTATAGAATTCTATAAGAATGTTTTGTAAATCTGCTTGGTGAGTGCCTGGTCATAGTAAAAAAAAAAAAAAAAAAAAAAAAGGTGGAAATCGCACGTGAAGCGTAGCAAATGAGATGAGTTTGTACGATAACGAAGTTTTAAAAATATCACTCTCATATATCACTCTCATAAAATTGTAAATTGTCAATTACAATTAAAATGCGCACCAAACAATGTTCTCCCTATACCATTATGTAATGGAATACTTTTGTGTGGCCTTGTAAATCAGAAACAAATGTTCTTTGGACCACAGATTATGCAAAATGTATATTATAATATGTACTTTATAGATGCACATAATTTTTATTATGTTCGAATGAGTGTAACACTATTAAAATGTATTTGAAATGTTTTTACCCCATTGACTGTAATGTAATGGAATATTTTTGATTGCCCCTATAATTGATCTATTCATTCAATTTTCAACAAATTTGAAATAACTTGACAAAATATGTAATAATTAAGTATTTTAAATTTCAAACCATTATAATGCATTTGAAACTTATTTCTCCATTCACCATAATGTAATGGAATATTTTTGATTGTCCCTGTAATTGATCTATGCATCCGATTTTCATAAAATTTTAAATGATTGGACAAAATTATGTAATAATTATATATTTTAAGTTTCAAACGATTCGATTTGGTAGTTTGTTCGTTGTTATATGCGGACGGATGGACGGGGACGGACGGTCAGACTGAACGACAACAATAGGTGCTACCTATTTACATATTTACCAACGCACATAAAAAGCTGTCTGGTGGTTTACCATTGTATAAACACTATAGGATAATTTATGGTGCTGGATTAATAATGCTGGCCCAAAAAATGAATAGCAGAAGAATAGATGTTAGCATTGCAAAAAAAGTGGCGGAGTGTGTAGTAGTGTGCCAAAGTAATGTCATGGCATACCAATACTCGTTTGCTATTTCCCATTTCTCATCGGCAAAATGAATTCCACATGGGCACTTTTGTACTGATTTAAGTAAAGGCATCAGTGCACTTTGCTGCTAATGACAGAGCTCGCTGCCATCATTTTTCCATGTCTTGCCATATGGTTTCTTTATATTGGGATAGTAAGACCGTATTAAAGGTCGATGAAGTAACGCATCAAACCATTACAGTATAGTGTATATAAATCAGCGTTGCCCAGATCAGTATCAAGTAAACTTCTCAGATTCTTGAAAAGTATGGACTTGAACAATCTATCTCTATCGCTTGGCATCTGCAGATTTATACCAAAACAAGGAATCCATGTCTGCACAAAATCCTGAGCAAATTTCCAAACAGTAACATTTCAAGTAAAGTTGTCAATCAGCGATAGACAGCGACTGAATCTAAGAACTAGAAGCAAATGACCGACTATGTCTAAGTATATCTATTTCTAATCCAATCTCTTATTTGCGTTGCACAAATCAATTTAATAGAGATTTATCATACAAGTGTACCTCTGTCTTTTGATGCATGCGCCACATTATAGAAAAACATCAATTTTAGCCCTGACCAAATGTACTTTGAACTGATTAACTGCCTACAAGCCCATATTACTGGAAACTACAAACAATACATTGACTCAGATAAATCATACTTTAGAGCCTGTCAGACATGAAACAAATTTACATAGCTGGAAGTTTCACAATATAATAATGTCTTAGTATCCGGCATTTGTACTTTAACCAATTTCCCGCTAAACTTAACTTTTCGTTCCAAAATAGCCTTTATCTTCACATCTTCCGTTTGCAATTTTGTCCACGATTTTGAATGAGGTAGTATCGATAATTAAATCTCGTGAATTCTCAATAAACTAACAGCAAAAAATTTTTTTTACCTTGTAAATAAGGTATATTTGTAGTAAACTGCGATATAATGTCTAAATGCCGAAGCTTTCTAGAAGAACATTTTTCTTGTTTCTGCTGGTATGGAAAAATAAAAAAATATGATGGACGTACAATGCAAATACACGAGATTCCAAGACACGCCTTAAATACTGGATTACAGAATATACCACTAACGATTCCCGATTATATATTGAATAGTTTTACTACGCAGGTTATAACTTACGAGAGAAACGTTAAAGTGGTTTCTGACCATGTGGGGAACTTCTGCAAACACCACCCCCACAGCAAAATTAATGCAGTTAGTTACTACTGGAATTTTCGCATCTTGAGAAGGATGATAAAGTCACGTTGGATATAGCAACATTAACATATTCAAAATTATTTTTGGCATCTGTATTCAAATGTACTTATCTTTTACTTCTTTTTGTTCACCCCATTTAAAATTTTATTCATCGGTCCCAAAATTCCTGCTATATGAGTTACAAAACCATGATGATAAATTATTATATCAAAAAATCTCCTGAGATCGCTAACAGTCCTTGGTTTTGGAAAACGAATAATCGCTTTTACTTTATATTTCTGTAACACTCTGCCCTTCCTTCTTATCGCGTTGTCCACAAAATCTATAATTTCTTTAACATATTCATATTTTTTTTTGTTAATTATAATACCATAATCCAGAAATTGCTTGCAGAATTTTTCAATTTCCGAATGTGCTCCGCGTGAGTTTCACTTGCATTTAAGATCTCATCAAGATAAGGAAAGCAAAAGTCTAAACCAAGAAGGTCCTTATTCATGAAGCGTTGAAACGGCTTCACTACAGAGGATAAGCCAAAGTTTTAAAATTAAAATTTAAATCATACAAAAGGGGTTATAATAGCAATTTTTTGAATATCGGGAAGAATGGTCGGAATTTGATGGTATGTCCGGACTAGATTTGTTTTGAAAATGTATTGTTTAACATTTACACTAATATGTAAAATCCCGAATGTAAAGAGTTGGGTTACTGTCTTGAACTGCAATTTGATAAAACACAGTTTAATTTCCTTTTAGTTTCTAGTCTCAAGCACCCTTAGGAACTATATACAAAGGACAGGCGCAATTATTTTAGAGGCTTTACAAATATCTTTTCCTAGCGTATACTGATATTCATATTTAGATATTCCGCGTTGTGCTGATTATAATAAAGGAGAACTAACTGTAACAGGGGACCCAACAATAGGAAGTGAATGCACTGTATCATATTTTATAATTTAATTGTACGAATTGTTCGACTGAATAATCTACTTATGCTTTTTTAGCCTTTTTTAGGGGGAACTGGGGAACATTGATACGGTTTTTTTCTAAGAATTTTTTTTGTGTGTCCAGAAAGTAGAAATTTCAAGATATTTTTCCATGTGGTGTCAGAAAAACTTGTGTAGTATGCTATTAAAATGTAAAATCGTTGTTTTATATAGCAGTTTTGTATGAAAAAAAATGTAAATAAGCCATTTGTATTTTTGTGCCCAATCCCAGACTGATACACTCATGGGGCACTTTGATACGTTAAGAAAAAATGGAGACAAAATAATACCAAAGCATATCTTTCTTAGAAAATGAGAAAGTAAACCAATTTTAATTTATTTATAGAAATTTAAGTCATCCACAATCTATTTGTAAGCAATATTAAAGCAATTTAAATGCATAGCAAGTTAAATGTATAAGTAAGTTAAATGTATAATGACCTGATATTCGGGCTGATCCTTGACTGATTGTTGGCTATGGTAAGTTTGTCATATCTGGCACTTCAACTCCAGCATTATCTTCTTTCTTAAGAAAGATGGAATGATTAACACCTTTACTGTTTTTAAATTGACTTATAAACAGAAAAAAGATAATTGTATTAAAAATCCTGTTTGTAATATGATTATCCTTTGCTGTTCTGCAGCATGTTTTTCTTATTTAACATTTCTCATGTCAAAAATATTTTTTTTCTCAGGCGAATCGATAAGTTCGAGATTTGCCAAGCTACCGTCTTTTTAACATTATTTTTACGAAAATCAATCTATATGAAAACTATATACGGACATCATTATAAATTTTAAGTTGTTTACACATTTGCAGTGCAAGAACATGAATTCTACTTACATTTGATTCGGATTGGTTTAACCAAGCATCTCGAGTCTCATTGGGAATTACTAAATAATTTTTTTTTTACATTCTTTCAGTCTATTTCTTCGCCAAAGAAAGCCAAATTTAGCAACAGTCTTTCATTTGGCGCCAAGTATGTACTTTTGCATTAGTAATCTTATTCTATTAAATCCATTATTCGGCCAAATAAAGTTAACATATCAGTTGTTGCCAAATTCGCTTCTTTGTTCACTGCTAACAATTAAACAATATGATAATTGTTTCAACCTTAATTCCAGATGAAGTCCATTGACACGTAGTGGCCGTGAAATATCCCAGGAATAAAAATTTTCAAACATGTGAATATTAAAATTATTTTCTCTCAATCCAAAACAGAACAATGCAAAATTTACTCAAAATCTTCAGAACCCTTATTAGAAAATAGCAGTTTGACTCATAAACAAAATGTACTCTGATCGAACTTCTGTCGAACGTGTGAGTTAACTTAATGGTTTTCTCGTTATTTAAAATCGTCGAATGCAAAATTTAATGAAAATAATTTGAACCTTTTTTAAATAAAATTAGTTTCAAACTTACTCTTATGGATCAAGTGTTATCCACTAATCATATTTTCTCGAACATGTGACGCAGCCAAATTGTCTTCTAATACCTTAAAATGGTAAGATATCAAATTTAGTAAAAGTCGCCTGTTTTTACATGAAATAAGCTTGACGCGTACAGTCCCAAAAATAACGCACTATTCAAATTTTATCAACCAGAGACTTAGTCTAATGATTCTAACATAAACCACAATACTATGATATAAAATGTATTCAAAATCTTTTGAGCTGCTTTTTACATAAATTATATTGAATTATATTGTCTTTGACACGTACTGAGCCAAAATCTTCTACTAATCAAGTATATGCGAACATGTGAATAAACTCAGTATTTTCTAGAAATCAAAAACGGCAGGATAGAAAATGTAATCAAAATCGCATAAGAAATTTTTGGATAAAATTATTTTGACCCGCAATGCCTCCAAAATGATCCACTAATCTCATATTCTATACATAGCATGTGACCCATCTCAATATTTTGTAATGACTAAAAATGATAGAAATGAAATTTCATTAAAAATACACTAATTGATCCACTAATTGAAATTTTTTAACACATGTAATCAAATGAAATGGTCTTATAGTGTAAGAAAACGACAAAACAAAAATGTAATCAAAATCATTAGAACAATTTTCAAAGTTAAATTTACCCGTAGTGACCCAACAATCATTCACTAAAGGAAATTCCTTGAATACGTGACCTAGCTCAATAATTTTCTCTTCCAAGAAAATGGTATGTCGCGAAATTTTTGTCAAAATCATTTGAGCGTTTTTTAGATATAATTAGCTTGGACCTGATCAATTGTGATCCAAAATTACCCACTAATCGCGGAACATGGGATATATTTCAGTGGTTTCCTCGATTCCAAAAGCGCTGTGATACTAAAAGTAATCAACATCTCTAGAAACATTTTTAGATAAAAATTAGCTTGACTTATACTGAGACAAAAATGACCCACTTATCGAAATTTCATAAACACGTGATCCAGCCCAATGATCTTGTCGTGCCCGGATACGGTATAATACGAAATTTTCTGAAAATAATTTGTCACGTTTAACCTAGTTTATGACATCTATTTTTCGATAATAAGAGGTAAATTCTTGTAGATTATGACACTTCAAACTGAGCCTACTACGAATAAACAGGCAGCGAGCGCGAATGGATTACTCCTTGCGTTTTTTTATTATTATTATTTTCAAATTTTGTCGTTACCAACATTTATTTCTATCAACAATCTAAAAACAGTACTTTTACGATTCAGCTATAAATGTTTGAACTGAAATTTATAACTTTATTTGCACTTATTTTCTTTCCCCTTGACCAATTTATATTAAATGATTTGTTGCGAAACTATGTGATAATGCCAATAACACAAATACATGACGTAATATTTGATTTCGGATGTACGTTAGTACGCATTGTTCATAATCCAACTTTATTTATTCTGTGTATAATAAAGTGTATTTTTTTATTAAAAATATATGTAGATGTCTGTCAAATTTTTCTTGCATTTTGAAAAAAAATTAAAAATGTAAGAACTTTCATTAACACATTTTTAAATGATTAACTATTTAGAAAATTATAATACCCTGACGGTTAAGAAAGTGTGCTAATGCAGCTGAATTTCATGTGTGTATTTATATTTCATTTTCGTGTGTTTATTTTTACTTTCAATGATTTTTTTTATTTCTGTTAAATGTTTTATTATATTTTCATCTATAAAGAAAAACATATATTTTTTAATATTCTACCAATGGTTGCTTTTTAGTATTATCTATTTGACGTTTATTAGATTATTTCTAAAAGCCAATGTTTTACGATGTATAATTATAATAACATTGACTATTGTATTTCGATGTACAAAAAATCAAATGATTTAAGAAAAAATAATCAAAATCAGAATAAATCGAATAATAAAAATAAATTCAATAAAACTAAAAATAAGAATAAATTGGGATTTTTTCATTCATATGGAAGTTTTATCAGAAGTAAATATTGCACAAGATACTTCTTTTTGTGCAATTCAAAATAATTTAATTTAAAAGAAATAATGCAACATTGCATACGTAAGAAATTAAGATTAGATATGTTACGAATTACATTTGGTATTCAGCAATACAAAACAATTTTTTGACTACTTGCAAAATAAAAATTATCGAACAACATACATTATATTTTAAATGAGCTAATTAATTTTTGATATAAAGACGTATGGAGTAAACCATAAGGATGGTAATTGCATATTGAATAATAAATTAATTAAAAAAATCCTTAATTAATGTTTTTATAATAATAAAAATATCAAGCAAATTCCTTTGAAAATAATTTTTTCTTTCGTATATTTCGCAGTTCCATTTCTAAGGCAAAATCCTACTTCATTTAAAGAGGGAATAAAGTGGGATTAGTTACGTAACTAACTACGAATGATGTTCTGATAGCAATACAAACAAACACCTCATTCTTTGTAGATTAAACGTGAAGAAATCTTTATGACTGTGCTTGCACCGAATAAAGGATTTTCTATAAATGAGAAAAATCTTAATGTAACAGATGAAATGTATATATATATTTTATTATAACAATTATTTTTAGTAAAACGCAATTCATTATTTCAACAACTAACTTAAAAATTGTACAGACTTTGATTTTACCTAGAAATAACTTAAAAAGATAATCACTTTAAAAGTTTTTTTGTTTTCTGTTATGAAAAAAAAGCTTTTTACCAAAATAAAAAAAACGAAATATTCTAATTTAAACCGTTTTTATCTTAAAATATATAGAGCGATTATATGTCCAAATCATTGTAAATTGTAACTCAAAAAGTTATTACTCAAAAGTTATTACCCGAAACTTATTACTCAAGTAAGACATTTTTGTCATTAAGCCGCATCATGGTCCTAAAACTATCAATTATCTAAAACATAGTGAATTATATTACATCTAAAACATATATTTACGATTTCGCACTATTAGATAGCTTTTATTACAAAAAGTAAAAAGCTACCTATTGCAGCCGTCCGGAGAAAAGCACTTCCGGAAAAGTTTGGTATATTTTCTCCGATCATGAGTCCCAGACCCCAAAACTACTGTCCGTTCAAATGCTGACATATATATAGATATATATATATATGATATTTGTCATGCTGTTACTATGGTATTTATGAACCGATTTCAATGAAACTTGGTACATACATAGTACATAAAAATGTCTCGATGGAGTTCGTTGACCAGGATCATTCGCCATCTTGTTACAAAATGGTGGCCATTTAATTTAAAAAAAAATTTAAATTTTAAATTAAATGTCAAAAAATTTAAATTTGAAAATATTTTTCTTTTATTTGGTAGAACTTAAGACAACGATTCCAGAAAACTATTTATTTTGTCTATATCTTAAAAAATGACTGAGTTATAGCACTTTGAATTTTTTATATGGCTGATATTTTAAAACGATCTGATTTTTGTCACATTATAACATATTTATTTATAAGTCGATTTGGATGTAACTTGATGTGTACATAGTACGTAATGAGTCCTGGACTGAGTTCGTTGGCCAGTATCAACCGCCGTCTTGTTTCAATATGGCAGCCATTTAAATTTTTTTAATTTAAAATTTAAAATTAAATGTGAAAAAATTTAAATTTGAAAATTATTTTTCTTTTATGTGTTATAACTTAAGATAACGTTTCCAGAACACTTTTTATTTTGACTATATCTTAAAATATGATTGAGTTATATTGAGTTATATCACTTTCAATTTCTCATATGGCTGATATTTTGAAACGGTCTGTTTTTGTCATGTGATGACACGCGTATTTATGAATCGATTTGAATGTAACTTGCTGTGTACATAGTACGTAATAAGACCTAGATCGAGTATGTTAGCTAGTTCCATTCGCCATCTTGTTTCAAAATGGCGGCCATTTAATTAAAAAAATTAATTAATTAAAATTAGGTACAAAAAAGTGAGAAATAGAGAAAGATTTTTCTTTTATGCATTTGACCATTATTAAAAGATTCCAGAGCATTTTTTGTTTCTTCAGTATCTTAAAAAATAGCTGAGTTATAGCACTTTTAATTTCTAGTGTTGCTCACATATTGAAAAAATCTAATTTTCGTCACGTGATAACGCGCATATTTATAAACCGATTTAGATAAAACTTGCCGCGTATATAGTACATACCGATGTCTGGACTGAGTTCGTTGGCCAGTTCCATGCGCCATCTGTTTCAAAATGGCAGAATATTAAATTAAAAAAAAATTAATTTAAAAGTTAGGTGCAAAATAGCAAGAAAATGAAAAAGTTTTTTTTATGTGTTTCACCTTGATACAAAGATTCCAGAGCATTTTTTGTTTTATCTATATCTTGAAAAATGGCTTAGTTATAGCACTTTCAATTTCCAGCGTGGTTGATATTTTGAAAAGGTATGAAATTAGTCCCGCAAAAATACTCATATTTATAAAGTGATTTGGATATAACTCTGTGTGTACATAACACATAGCAATATCTTGACCGAGTTCACTGCTAATTTTATCCGCTATCTTGTTTCAAAATGGCGGCCGTTTAAGTTTGTCAAAATTCATTTTAATTTTTAATGATGTACAAACAAATAATTAGAAATTGAAAAAAAAGGTTTTTCTAAAGTATTTTTCTTAATAATGAGTATTTTTTTTTTGTTTGCCTTTACCTGAAAAAGCCTGAAATATAGCAGCTTGAATTTCTAATGTGGGTGACATTTTTTAAAAAATCAATTTACCCGCGACAACACTCGTATATATTAATCAATTTCGAAATAAGTGTTGATGAGCACATGAATTAAGATTTTAACCAAGCTTGGTTTGTTTTATCCATCATGTTGCGTTAAAATGGTATACACTTTACAGATATAAATTTGGCGACCCTATAAATCGTTTAAAAGAAAACCAGGTTGAATAAAAAATGACTAATTTCTAAAAATTTCTGTTAAGATTCAGTATTGACAAAAATTAGTATTCAGTCTTATATAATCGGGCTCCACTAATTTAAGCTTCGTATGTTTTGATAATATAACTTAATTTAAAATAAATAAATATATAAATAAATGTATGAAAGCTATTTCTTCCTCCCGGTACTGCCGGAGGACTTTTTTAAGTAAGTAGTGCACTTAAGTAAGTAGTTAACTAAATAGTTTTTAAGTTCGCATTAAGTAGGTGTAATGCATATAGTATACGTATATTTCTATAATTTTTACACAAATTGTATAATAGATTTTACGTTTTTTGGTTTAGTTGGTGATAAAAATATTTTCAACTGTAAACTTAATTATTATTTTAAGTTGAAGTTAAATTACGATAATCTAAAAATATTTATTTGCAATATTAAGTGGATGCTTTGACTATGACTGTTAGAATCACAAGTACGCTATTTAAAATCCTTAATAAGTATGTCTTAATTATACTAAATTCTAATTATGTGTCACTGCATTTATTTAAAGGAAACGTAAAAAAGGCATTTGTAAAATATTTTCTAAATATATTGATTCACTTGAAGAAATAATTATAGCTTCAGTTTTTAGATGTTGTTTTAAAATCGAGCAATATTGAGATGCTGTAAGCAATCTGCAATCTTAACAATATATGTGGGAGATAAATCTTTAATTTCCAATATCTCTTCTGCGTTTCAAAATATAATTAATTTCTTTTTCAAAATATAATTAATATATATAATATAATTAATCTTTTTACAGAAAGGAGTGAATCAAAATTGTTTTGCAGCTATTTGCCATTGATAACTCAACCAAAATGCAAATAAGTTTTTACTTCTTTAGAGATATTGCATGATAAAAGTTCCAAAGCCATATTTGTAACACAAGTTAAATGAATGTTATTTTTACAATAGAGCATTTATGAGTACGAAATACCACTTGCACAAAGCAATATTGTAGAGGAATTTGATGACAAATGTATTCATGATGGTGGCTGAAATAATTTTTCAATCTTTTTTTTTAGAATATCACATAAAGAAATCGACATTATTTATAATAGTAATAATAATAATAATAATAATAATAATAATAATAATAATAATAATAATTATTATTATTATTATTATTATTATTATTATTATTATTATTATAACACAACCTCTTGAAATTTCTGAATATTGTACTTTATTTTTTTAAATACTTAAAATTGTGGTAATTGGTATATCTATAGAGTTTTTTTTTACTTATGTGATAAAAGTTATTAATTGGATAAAATTAGTTATTATAATTATATATAATATATAATTATATATAATATATAATTATATATAATATATAATTAGTTATAATTATTTATTATATTTTTTACTGAATAATATGTTTTCAAGTCTACAGGAAATAAATTCACAGTACAACTCCTAATAAAATTTTCTAAAGAATGAAACACACACACAAAAAAGATTATTTTTTCAATCAGTGTCACAATGTCCTGTGGTCCTGCTTCACTGGCACTGGTACTGTTATTTAAATTTATTCACATATAATTGTAGCCTCCTTTTCATTAGGGCAACCATTATATTTCAATGATATTATATGTTAAAGGCGAATTTTAAAATTTATCATTTATGAAAAAAATTACAATTGTTATCAGGCATTTGTACATATATATAATGTACATATATATATGTACATATATATTTGTACATATATATAATACTTTCTAAACATATATATTTAGATTTAAATTTAATTTAATATTAAATCTATAAATGTAAATCTCACACTTATTTCATGGCAAAATATATTATGTTCAATGTTATTAAAAAAAGCATATAATCAAGAAGCGGGTTTTTTTGTGCATGTTTTAAAAACGGAATATATGAATAAAAATATATGCAAGTTTTATCTGCATCTGAAATAACTTTTAGTTTGACTTTTGTCGAAAGATAAATATTTACCCATGGTACATAGTCTTCATAATTTGTTTATTTATTCTTTAATGTAAACAGACTAATATCAACTTTGTTTATGAATCTAATTTAAAGTTTTAAAAACTTTTCTTTGAATAACAAAATTTATACAAAAAAATAAAAATTAAAAGAATATGGAGGAATTTAATATTAATGACTAAATGTATGTTTTTAATTAAAGTTGACTAAATTAAAAAGTTTCTATTAATATCACTCGGTATATCAAAACATATTTTGTAAAAAAATAAAATAAAATAAAATAAAACGTGAGTTTCAAATAGCATTTCGCTTTGTTTTGTAAAGAAAAAAAAAAGTTTTTCGTAAGATATAATATATAAAATGATTTATTTTTTTATTATTTAACAGAATATGGATAACATACAAAATAGATTTTACTCTAATAATTAATTACATTAGGAAAATATTTGTTATTCATAATGCGTTTTTTTAAAGTTTAGAGTATACTAAACATTAATTAAAATATTTTAATATATATAATGATGTTAGTTATATATTTAAAGCTTTCAATCACTTGTTTATCTTTAATTTTCCGGGAACCCAGTTTAAAAAAGTATCCATAAAACAACACAGATTTTTTTGTGTTTTTTCTTTTTTTTAAAAATCAAAGTACTGTATTCAAAATTTATGTTTACAACATGCATAGAATCACTTGATTAAAAGACAATTCCTGAGGGTATCCTAAAGTTTTAATTGTAGGCATATTTTTAGATTAAGAAATGTCAGTCAGTATATATGAAAATTTTAATTCTAACAGGAAACAAAGAATGCTAGGATGGTTTTTATCAGACATAAAATACGACGCATAAAACTGTGAAATACTTATTTTATCATTCAATGTAATCACAATTAGCTTCCAATATGTGTTCCCAATGACACAGACGCTTTTAAATTTTACTTTTATTTATTGTTTTAAAAATGTTGTTTTTATATTAGTTATAGGTTAGATCGGTTAGTTATCGATGGCTAAAAAGATATTACTCCGATGGGGCGATGTCCATGGTGTATAATAAATGAGGCAAAACTTAACACCCCAGAGATTTAATCATGTCTCCGTTCGCGTTCGCTGTATCAAGGCTAGAATTATCATGGATGTTGAGACCTCCTCTACTGTTGACCGTTGCTGGCTACTTTTAGAGCATAGCAGTGGATACCTTTTCCAAGCATAAAAAGTAGTTTTTTTTTTATTTTTAAGGATTTTATAGTGAACTAAACGTGCAAATTTCCACCAAACATACAATATTAACTTTTTTGATGAAAGGCCAGTTTGGTGGCCAACGAAACGGAACCAAAAGTCGACCAATGTTCTTGTTGTTTTCATTCGGCTTTTATATATGATCCATTTTTTTCACATGTAAATGTTTGGACAGTTAACGAGGCTTTGTTGCGGCGTAACAGAAGTCAGAAACAGATGTTCAAATGTCAGAGTTTGTTCCAGAGTATAGGAAACCCACTTGTTGAGTTTCCACTTTACTCCTGTGTTATGCAAATGCGATTGGATGATTTTTTTATACACTCGAAACTATATGATTGAACTCACCAGGTTTGATGACGATTCTGTTGAGGTTTTTCGTACAACTGGACTTTGTCTAGGGGGATGAACAACCAACATGGGGTTTAAATTCGAGTCGCTCATTCCCGAAGAAAAATCAGCTGAACCGTTTTTGAACTACCGTTCACTGACCAAAGTCTATCTAAACTCGGAAAATATTCTTATAGATGCATTGCAGCTTCGTTTAAAAAGTTTGAACTGGTAGAATAAAATAGACCTATAAATCTCTATTGCCAACGACATGTACTTTCAAAAATTGCACTTCCTAAAACACTGATATAAAAACATGTGAAGTATTAAATAAATCTTGAATGAATGAGCAGATATGATATCATAAGAATTCATTGAACCACATCTATGTGACAATTGTAACTGGTCTCAAAACCACGTGAACATTCTTGATTGCGTCATATTTAATTTCTATTTTTGAATTAAACATTAATTTAAGTTGTCGTAAATAATATCATGAGTGATATCTTCTCCAATACTTATTTGTTTTCTTATATTTTATTATTTTTATACGTATTTTGTATTATTTTTGTAATATTTTTATATTTATTATTTTATATGTATTTTTATATGTATCTAAATAAGGTTAAAAAGAAAATTAGAAATGCAATATATAGATCGCAGTATTCAATATTCCTTTTTTGTAGCAAAAAGAAACAGCACGAACCAAGAGTTAATCAGAATTTATGTATGAAAGATACTTGTTTATGTAATCGTATGTAGATAACATAGAGATAAACAAGTCTGGTATTTTTTTATTACGCCGAAATGCATATTTAGAACAAAATAATCATTCTCCTTTTGATAATAAAGAAAAACATTTTTCCGCTTTCGAAATAATAACATTTAAAAATCATTGATTTTCCTTAGAAAATATATAACAAAACACAGTGCACTTAATGCAACATGTTTAAAATGACTGAGCATATACTCATTGTATGATTTCATATTCATCATGCATATAAAATGTATTTTAAAACTATTTCTTAATTATTTCAACATTGGTTTAAGTGTATGGTTTTGACAAATTTGTTTTTCCAAGAATTCATGTTTTGATGTTAATAAAAACGTAGAAGTTCATATTATTTTTTCTTCATAATCCACACTCATTTTTATTATGAGAATCATTATGATGTCTTTCATGACAAACATAAATTTTACGTAAATAAATATGTAAAGGTAAGAAAAATGTTTTTTCCTTAAATGAATTTCACTAAAAACTTTCTTACTTTTGGCTTTGTTCACTTGTTTTTAAATACCATTTCATTAAAAAAAATATCTATTATACTTAAGAAAATAGTCATTAAGTGTGGTACAATTCTTGACAAGAATGATTTTGTTTCAAAAGAAAACAGTAACAACTTCGTCTGTAAGTATTTGTAAAAGTGACTGACTACTTTAATCATAAATTTAGTGTAATTTTTTTCGGTTCTAAAAAATGCTTTTAGAAGGATAATATGCACAGCGTTTCTATATTTTCATCTTGTATTTATGTTATAAACGTTGTAATAACAAATTTTCTTTTCACAAAAGCATGTTATGTACAAACAAAAACTATTTTAATTGTTATGAAATTTGTAAATGAATATTATTAAAAGTTCTCATATAAAATGTAAATCCTGATTTTATTCTAATGATCAGTTCAAGTTAAAGAATAAATATAGAAAGAACTTTAAAAAAATCCACGGTTTTAACAGGATTTAATTTAGACATTAACTATAAATGTGTGTTCACAATTAATGTATGATTCTCGCAGATTGTTTAGGTTGGCATATGAAACGAAAACTATTTAATTTTAAGAAAACAAAGAATTAATAATTGATTTCAGAATTTCAAAAGGTATTTTAGTTTTTGATATTTAATTGAAATTTTATTTTTCGTTGGTAGTTGTAACTAGAATCAATTATAGAAATAGAATGATCATGGAAGTTCGTTGCTCTCAAAATATAGAAATAAAAATTACATTTTTCACATATTATTTGTTTTAAATTTTAATGAAAGAAATAGTATCAAATTCACATTTTCATTTTTTTAAAGATTTAAGATAAGCTTTTTCATATTATTTAATTTCTTAGACATTCGAGTTAAAATTATATTGTTATCGTGATGTTTGAATCATATACAAGGTGGCTAATAATCAAGGAAAAACGCAGTAAAAAAAAGAGGAAACTACCATAATTTCTTTTATAGAATACAGCTGGCTCTCGTTAATGCGAATTCGTCGCGACAACAAGAAATTTTCGAATTATCCGAACTTCGAATTTTGAAAATTATGAGAGGAAAACATGATTAAAAAAACTATTACAAAGGAATTAATATTATAGTGTTTTTATACCTTTTTTAGTCTGATATCATTTAAATGTGACTTAGTATTAAATTAAAATATATAAATACATAAACTAATTAAGGGATTAGAAGCAAACACAATGGAAGTAACACTTGAGGTGTCACTAATGAACAGACGGGGCACTAAGAAAGTTGATATCAAGTGCATGGAATTGCATGTATATAATCGTTTGGTACAATTTTCACCAAAATCACAGAAAGAAAGCTATTCAATGGATCTGAAGTCCTTGTTAAAGAAAGGAAAATGAAAAATCGGAATTCCCGCTAGTTCAAATTAAACGAAATCAAGAGAAAATGAGTCCGAATAAATGAAAAATTTTCACGATATTCTGCCATTGGAAATTTCTTCATGTTTAGATGGAATTAAAGGAAGATTCAAATTATCCAATTTCAAAATAATGAGAGTCGACTATACTTTAAATAAATAAAGAGACTAAAGAAGGCAAATTTCTGTTTTACTAAATACTGCTATTTAATATACTTTTGACTGTGTTTTCCCTGTCTAATTGTCATTGATATACATTCATAAATAAATGAAACAACCTTCAGTATAGATGACAAATGTTTTCACACGCGTATGACACGAATTGGTCAATATCACAAATTGTGAAATTTAAAAAAAAGGACACTTAAATAACTTTTAAACATTTTTTTTGTGTTCGCTGAATAATTCTTAGCTGATTTTTTTTTCAACAGCAGTGAAACTTAAAAGCATTTAGATACAGATGTAATTTTCTAAAAATATGATAAAATACTTGATATCATTATATTGGAATGGGTGTAAGGACAGCGACGCATTTTATTATTGTGTTAACAAATATATTATTACATGTTATCCCCAAATTATTTATACTTATTTTTTTAGACACTTTATATATATATATATATATATATACGTATATATATATAAATTTTCTGTATATCTTTTCCATAGACTAATATCATAGGTATTAATAATATGTTGACAGAAATTTCTTCTTGAAAAAGAAAAAAAATAAGGAAGTCATTTGTTTTACAAATTGCACTTTAACATGTAAAATAATAATAATAAAAAGAAATATTTTTTTGTAATAAAATTGTTTGAGTAATTGGACAGAAAATCATTCAACAATACAGTATTTGCATGATGAGCTAAAAATAAACTTAAAAAGGTAAAGTAAATTAAAGTAGGTTTTGTAAAACTTGTATATTATTTGAATTATAATTACATTTTCCTACATATTTTTCTGACAACATAAGTTTTTAAGAAAAATGAGGCCTATTCAGGAATATTAAGAAATAATAATTTAATTATGTACTAAAAATTAAGATGGTAAGTTCTTCAAGTTTCCATGAGCTAGTGCTTAGTCTTTTCTTTCTTTTTTCCTCGAAGAAGACTGTTTTAGATTGCTGACTTTGAAAGCAAATTTTAAAAATTTCAAGCATCTGCAGAAATATTCATGTTTAATAACGGTGAAAACCATTTGCATGGGAATCTGTAGTTTATTATCTTAAATATTTATATTCATCTTAAACATTGAAAAACATTACATCACATCATGGTAAATATTTAAGTTAAAAAATTAAACGATGATTGAAAAATATGTTTAGAATACAGAGTAGGTTAATGGTATCGAGGGTTTTCAGTTATGTTAGAATTTGAAATATCTACTGGTTTTGAATGTGCCGTGAATTAAGCAGGTTTTCCTGCATCTGTATAAACTATTATCGTTTATCTATATCATTTGTACAAATCATTTGTACAAATGATTTGAAAACAGCTTCTTTTAACTTTCTTTCATATTTTAATTTTCTATTATTTTTCTTGCTAATATAGCACTCCATTTGTGTCTCTTGGTGCCTTCTTTTTGGGTTCACAGTAATGACTAATATCTCACCCTTTGGCAGTTTTTTACGACTCAATTTCAATAGCTAAAAAGTTCATGGCTCTCTAATTTTTATAAATGATAAAATATTGTATATACATGTTTTAGTACACAAGTAAAGTATTTTATATTTATCTTTAAACAAAAGACACATAATATTTCCAAAAAGCATGACTTTACACATTTTAAACGTATAAAATAAATTAAATTATCGATTGAAAATATTCAAAAAATCAAGATTTATGTTTATTTTTTACGGCAGAATTAAAAATTTTCCATTGAAAGTTGTTAAATTTTCAAGACATTAAATATTAAGTTATTTTTCACGTAGTTATAATTATGGTTACTTTTCTTGTTGTATAATGTATGGCAAGTTAATGACAATTTCATTCTAATACTATTTACATATTCTTGTTTTTTTTTTTTTTTTTTTTTTACATTAAACATTTTTATTTCGTTTAAATGAACATATTTTATCTATATTTGCTCAAATTCAATGTAATGTTCAATTTTCTTGACATTTATTGATGACAGGAAAATTATATAATACATGTCTACTCAACATTCCGAGCACACTATTTTCTAAGAAATATCTTAAAGCAGGTAATAAGGAGTTTCTCCAGAATGGAAAAAAGTTTTCATGAAAAAGTAATAATTAAATAATTATCCCATGCCAATATATAATAATGTATAATACATCGTGCTAATAAAATTTTCTCGTAAATTCAAAATTTACATTGCATCACTTAATTAGAGTTTTGGCTACAAGTTGCTTTATTAATCCATTTAACCATGTTGCACATGTGTCCTTTAGATAAATTCTAAATTAATCACAAGCATAATGATTATTAGAGCTAGTTTAGCAGTCTAGTTTATAACTTGGAGTATGCACAAGAGCATTATTTAAGTCAATTTGTATGTTACCAGGAAGACACATATACACGAATATACACGAATTATTTTTTTCTCATTCTACAATGTCAGTTTTGATACAAAACTATTATCAATTACCGAATAATGTTCAAATTATGAGTTACATTGATTGTGAACAACTCCCAAGTAGATATATGCAGAATAATGAAATAATTGTTTAAAAGTACTTCGCTCATAATCAATAACACTTGATAGTTCAAAAGCATTAAAATATTAATTTTGTTGTAAACATTAAATGAAATAATGACTACAGATACAGACAAAATATTCTGAAGAATGATTTGCAAAGCACATTTATTTATTTATTTATTTATTTATTTTTCTCCACTGACTAATTTATTTTTATCTAAGTTTTACCCTGTTTATCTTTGGTTTGTAAATATATGTGCATGTTTTAAATGGATATCATCTTCATTCAATGAATCAATCAAAAATGAGTAAATTTCTGAATTTTTATTCATACACCTCCATTTTAGATTTACATGCAAAAATGTCGAAAGACAAACATTTTAAATCACCTGAAAATTATATATGTACGATAGTATGTAAGTTGATGGTTCAGAAAAGAAATTTAATTTATTTATATTTCATTACCCTTTAGAATAAATCCATTATTCGAGTTATATAATTATAAATACGTTTGAGAGATTACACCTAAAATTACTTTTAAAAAAGGGAAAAAATGGTAAATTCTCATTCAAAATTGCATAAATTTGAAAAAAAAAGAATAGATTGAAATAAAAACATTATTTCAGAATTTCATAAAATATAAATAATGAAACATGATGATGTTAAAATGATTAATTTTTAAAGGACATAAATTAATATGCAGCTTTGTCAATAGAATAAAAAAGCAGAATAAAATAAATCGTCATTGAAAATTCGAAGATGTAAATGTAATTTAGTTAAATATTTTTTTTAAGTTCAAAGCCTTATAATTAATCATTTAATTTAAAACTTGTAATGTGTAAAATATATATACAAATAATTACAGAAGAAAACACCTGAAGGTGTGATATCCGCAATTTCCCTCATCCGCATACTTACAAGCTGTGTCCGCATTATGAATTCACAAACATAAGGCAAAACTAATGGGTATTTAAAATAAATTCTGAACTTTAACCCACAATTTTTCAAAATTTAAAGTTCATACCAAAATAATTTGTGTTGAATCCTTCACGTATACTTTAAAATTATCAAAGTTTAATTTTCAAAATTTGTTCGTGTCAAGTTTTTAGTTCCCAACTTAGTTCTCAACTAAAATTAGTTTATTAGTTACCTATAGACTCGTGCGGTATTTTTGCAGTAAGTACTTTGTGTTTATTTACTAAAATATTTATACATTAGTTTTTAGTTAATTGTAATTTTTTAATTAAACACCTTGTTTTAGTGAAAATGAATGTACTTGTTTGTTCGTTCTCTGTATCATGTGTCTATGTGGCACATATCCCCAAACCTATAATTCTCATAATATACAATGGATTTGGCCAATATCCGTTATGACCGCTTTAACTGATTAAAAGCAGTCTAAAGAATGAAATAAACCTTATTTCGTGCATCTGACAGGGCTCCGTTTGACAAAAAAATATATTTTTTTCTTCAGGAAAAAAAATCAATAGAACTGTAAAAGCAAAATTTATAAGAAGATAAAACTAACTGATTAAAGAGCATTCAATTGCAAAATATAACAATACAATATTTAAAACTCTAATTGTCTATATAAGATACACATTATAAAATATTAAATTTTAGTTCTGAGTTTAAATATTATTTTACTAATTTTCCCATTATTAGACTTCTCTATAGATTACAGATATATAACATTTTCATAACTTCAGAAAAAAATCGTTCAGTGAAGGTTTAAAAATCCATACATAAATTTTTACATGTCACGTTTTATATGATAAATGTAAATATTATATGATTTTTTAATACATACATACATTATATATATTTATTTAAGTAAACTGTATAAGATGAGCAAATTAGATATCAATAATTTGAAAACTATAAATGATATATGTAATTTATACTATTTGTGAAAATCATTTAAATAAAAGAAGAAATATATATACTCTTACTTTTATTATTTATATTTCTGGAAACACTTTTTATGTGAAAATATATCTAAGGTAAAATAACATGAAATAACACCAAGTTCAATTATATCTAAAATATCTGTATGAAAAAATGTATTAGGTTAGACAAAACAAACTGCAGTCATCTTCTTTGAAATCGAGAAAATAACAATGGAAGCTAAAAATTTTGAGATTCAGCTAACTGTTCCATTTATAATATACATGAGATTTATCTTTATCTTTCCACTTCCAAGCATTCTTTAGTTATTATTTTCATTTCTGTGGCTTAAATTGGTTTGAGAAAATGATGAGACAGAGATGAACGATATTTTAAAAATATAATAAGCACATAGTTGAATTTAAATTAAACAATGAATATTACATAAGACAAATTTAAACTAATTTTACGTTTTAAATTTTCAAACTATATTTGTTTCAAACATGAAAACTTCAAGATTAATTATATGAAAAATATCCGTGTATAAAAATTTATTCGGTTAGACAAAATAAGTCTGCCATTTTCTTTGAAATCGAGGAAATAGCAATGGAAGCTAAAAATTTTGAGATCCAGCTGACTGTTCCATTTATAATACACATGAGATTTATCTTTCCACTTCCAAAACTTCTTTAGTTATTATTTTCATTTCTGCGACATAAGTTGCTTTGGGAAAATGGTGAGACAGAGCAGAAGGATTTATTTTTTAATATAATAAGCACATAGTTTTATTTAAATTAAACAATGTATGTTACATAGGACAAATTTAAACTAATATTACGTTTTAAATATTCAAAATATATTTGTTTCAAATATTGAAAACCCCAAAGATTCATTATATAAAAAAATCCGTATTTGAAATTTATTCGGTAAGACAAAATAAAGTCTATAATTTTCTATGAAAAAGAGGAAACAACAATGGAAGATAAAAATTTTGAGATCCAGCTGACTGTTCGATTTATAATGCACATGAGATTTATCTTTGTCTTTCCACTTCGAAAACTTCTTTAGTGATCATTTTCATTTCTGTGGCGTAAATTGCTTTCGGAAAACGTTAAAACAGAGGAGAACGATATTTTTTTAGAATGTGACAAGCACATAAATTTATTTACATTCAATAATGCATATTACATATGATAAATTTAAACTAATTGTAATATGATAAATTTAAATATCCCTATGTGAACATTTATTTGGTGAGACAAAATAAATGTTGCCATTTTCTTTGTTATTGCGAAAATAACAAAATATGATAAAAATTTTGAGATCTAGAAGACTATCCCATTTATATTACAAATGAGAACCTTTATCTCTCACTTTCAAAACTTCTTTAGTTATCATTTTCATTCCTGCGGCGTAATTTGCTTCGGGAAATAATGAGGCATAGGAGAACGGTATTTAAAAAATAATAATAATAACCAGGAAATTTTATTTTAATGAACGATGTATATTACATAAGAGGAATTTAAATTAATTTTACATTTTAAATATTCAAAATTTGTTTCAAATATCAGTTTTCATTTTGTTTTACAAAACATTTACAAAATTTAAAATTCAATAATGCATTAAATGCAATAAGTATGTAGATTAAAAATATTTCGCATATTTGTGAGATTTTATAGTAAAATATATCTAAGGTAAAATAAAATTTAAAAAAACCAATATTAATGATATACAAAGTATCCGAATGAGAAAATTTATTCGGTTAGACTAAACAAAGTGCTTTCATTTTTTTGAAACCGAAAAAATTATGGATGATAAAAATTTTGAGTTCCATCAAACAATTTCGTTTATATTACACATGATATTTATCTTTATCTTTACACTTTCAAAACATCTTTATTTATAATTTTCATTCCTGTGGCGTAAATTGCTTTAAGAAATATTGAGGCAGCAAATAACTGTATTTTTTAGAAAATATTTCTCACGTAATTTTATTTAAATTGAACAATTTTCATTACATAAGACAAATTTAAACTAATTTTGCGTTTCAAATATTTAAAGTTTTTTTTTTTCAAATATAAAGCAATTCCAAGAATAATTATATCCAAAATATCCGCATGTGAAAATTTATTCGGTTAGACAAAATGAAGTGATGTCATTTTGCTTGAAACCGAGGAAATAAAAATTGAAGTTAAATGTTTCGAGGTTCATCAGAGAAGTCCATTTATATTACACAGGAGATTTACATTTATCTGTCCACTTTCAAAACTTCTTTAGTTATAATTTTCATTTTAGTAGCATAGATTGTTATGGGAAATAGTAAGGCAAAAGAGAACGATATTTTTTTTATAAATGTATAAACAGGAATATTTATTTAAATCAACAGTGTATATTACATAAGATGGATTTAAAATAATTTTAGGTAGATTTCGTATGAAATACTACCTATTGCAATCGCACCAGTTTATCCATCTATCTATCTATCTATCTATCTATCTATCTATATATATATCCCTTTTTTATGGACACGATATCTTCTATAATTCTTCCACAATCTCCACCAAACTGGTACATAAAATCAAAGGAGATAAAATCTCGGCTAAGTTTGTTAATGCACAAAATCGGACCAAGGGGGTCGAAATAGGGGGCGTTTTTGTGAAAACAGAAAAAACCTTATAACTTCTTAATAAAAATAGATATCGAATCAGTTTAAGTTTATAATACTTCTAAATAATGGAACAAAAGTTTATGCATGACAGATTTTTGATAAAGTTAAAAATGGGCTCAAGGGGCGAAAAAAATAGGGTTTTAGGGAGAAAAAAATCATAACTTTGTCAATTTCCCAGATATAAAATCCATCTAATTTTTTTATAAATATTCTCAAAATTATCTAAAACTTTTGTGCTTGCAAGTTTTTGATAGGACTAACTATTACCGGTAAAAAAAAAAAAAATAAAAAAAAATAAATAAAAACGAAAATAAAAAGGGGTTTGGAAAAAGAAAATAATACATAACTTTATCAATTCTCAAACTATCAAATCCAATTAAATTTATTTTACATCTTTTCAATAATATCTACAACTTTTATATTAAACTATCAAATCCAATTAAATTTATTTTACATCTTCTCAATAATATCTACAACTTTTATATTGACAAGTTTTTCATAGGACCAATTCGTATAGCAAAAATAAATTAAACAAAAATTGAAGTTGGAGAAAAAACCTCTAATCCAAACTGCTTACTTTCTGAATCGTTTTATAAATTCATTTTTTATTTTAAACGCATCCAAATGGCAGATCATTTTATTTAAGAACTATATAATGTGAAACATTGGCCAGTTCTTTGATAATGACAGAATACATTTCAAAAAAGGCTGCCAAAAAGGGTATTTTGAACAGACTTTCCCAAAGTGACCGTCATAGGAAATTTGAATAAGTATTCAAATAACAAACTGCGTTTTTCTGACTCATTTTTAAATCCATTTTTACTTTCAAACGCATCCAATTTACAAGTCCTCTTATTTAGGAACTGTATAATGTGACGCATTGGTCAATTTTTTGATAAAGACAGAATATATTTCAAAAAAGGCTGCCAAAAAGGGTATTTTGAACAGAATTTCGAGAAGCTATCGCGATTGAAAATTTGAGGAAGCATTGAGATAACAAATTGCGTTTTTTCTGATTCAGTTTTACTTTCTATCTTTACAAGAAGAAAGTATTGGATTCATGAAAATTTTCGACTTCCGGTTGTCGACGGTTTTATACGTTTTAGAAGGTCCTGAACACGTTTTGACTATTTTTTAAAAATGTCTGTCTGTGAGTCTGTCTGTATGTGACAAAAAAATTGTGGACGCTCTATCTCAAGAACTAATGCTCGAAATTTAATAAAATTTTATATTCTGTTAGACTTTGATATGAGATAGGGCCTATTGGTTTTTGGTGAAAATTGACCTGCAGGTGGCGCTGCTATACTACGTTTTTCATGATTTTCAAGACTGCTATATCTCAAGAAATAATGCACAGAATTTCACCAAACTTCAGGTTCTGTTACCCCTTGATATACATAGACGCTGATTAAGTTTTGGTGTAAATTGGCCAGCAGGTGGCGCTGCTATGCCACGTTTTTAATGATTTTCATGATAGATATATCTCAAGAAGAAATGCACAGAATTTCACCAAACGTCAGATTTAGCGATACCTTGAGATACATAGCCGCTGATAAGGTTTTGGTGTGAACTGCCCTATAGGTGGCGTTGCTATGCTACATTTTGCACGATTTTTGCGATAGCTATATCTCAAGAACTAATGCAGAGAAATTCCTCAAATTTTAGATTCTGTTACACTAGAATATATAACATAATTAGACACTGATTACATTTTGTTATTAACCTTGCAACAGGTGGTGCAGCTATGCTGCATTTTGCACGATTCTTCCGATAGCTATACCTCAATAAACAACGCACAGAATTTCATCAAACTTCACATTTTGTTACAAAATGACATATAACATAATTACAAGATGATTACGTTTTGTTTTAAATCCTTCAACTGATGTTGCTGCTGTGCTATATTTTACACGGTTTTTTTAAAACTAGCTATATCTCAAGAACTAATGCACAGAATTTCATCAAACTTCAGATTCTTTTACACCATAACATAATTAGATGCTTTTTTATGTTTTGGCATAAATTGTCCAAGATATGGTGTTGCTGTGCTGCGTTTTGCAAATTTTTTGTTATAACTATATCTTAAGAACTAATGGACGAAATTCCTTCAAATTTCAGGTTCTGTTAGGTCTTGACATAAATTGATGCTTATTAGGTTTTAGTATAAATTACCCAACATGAGGCACTAGGAAGCTCATTTTCTCAGAATATTAATTAAATTTTGCGTTTTAGGCTTTTCGGATACCAGAATCTCATTAGGCTAGGTCAAATGTTCGAGGAAATTCGATAGTGGGTAACTTTAGAGTTACCACGTTTTTTTTTTTTTTTTTTTTTTTTTTTTTTTTTTTTTTTTTTTAATATTAAAATGTACTTATGAGATAGAAGAAAGTTTTGGGATTGACACTCCCAACTAGTTAAATTTAGTTTTACTCTCAAAAGCATCCAATTGACAGGTTCTCTTATATAGGAGCTATATAATGTCCCGTATTGGTCAGTTTTTTTTTTTTTTTTTGATAAAGGCTGAATAAATTTTTAAAAATGCTGGCAAAGTGAGCACTTCGCGCAAAATTTCCCGAAGCTATCATGATTAGGAATTGACGTTGTATTCAAAATTGGTTATTTTATAACTCATTTTTAAATTCCATTTTGCTCTGAAACGCATGCAATTGACAGTCTTTTGTTATTTAGGAACTATATAATTAGTCGATTTTTTAATAGAGTCAGACTTATTTCAAAATATGTTCTCAAAATGGGCATTTGATCCGAATTTAGCTTAAGGTGATTCTGATAAAACCAGTTCTTACAGAAAAATGAAATTAAAAATTTTTCAAAAGAGGACAAATAAAGTTGTTAAACTGGGATATCTGTAATCAAATTTATTTTTTGTTGTTGAAATGAGCACTCTTCGAAATCTACCTCCGCCTATAGGCCAAGCCGACAGTGATTTTTACGTTTTAATTATTCAAAGTTTGTTTTAAATATAAAATAACAGCAAGATTATTTATATCCAAAATAACCCTATGGGAAAATTTATCCTGTTAGACAAAATTTAGTTTTGCTATTTTCTCTGAAACTGAAATAATAATGGAAATAAAAAAAAAAAATGAGATCCAGCAGACTATCATTTATATGACACATGAGATTTTATCTAACCACTTTCAAAACTTCTTTAGTTCTCATTTTCATTTCTGTGGCGTAAATTGCTTTGGGAAATAATGAGGTAGAGGAGAGCGATATATTAAAATAATAAGCCGGAAAGAAATTTTATTTAAATTCAACATTGTATATTACATAAGATTAATGTAAACTAATTTTACATTTTATATACTCAAAGTTTGTTTCAAATATCTTTTTCTATTTTGTTTCATAAATCATCTGCAAAATTTAAAAAATAAAAAATTCTTTGCATACAATAAACATGCATATTATTCAATTTGTATGGTTATGAAATAGCCGACAAATTTCGCTGTTTAAAATTGTACAAGATAAATTATATCCAAAACATCGATACGTGAAAATTTATTCGGTTAGACAAAATGAAGTGCACCATTTTCTTTGAAATCGAAATAATAATGGAAGGTAAAAAATCTGAGATCCAGCTGACTGTTCCCATTTATCAATGCACGAGAAATTTACCTTTATCTATCAATTTTCAAAACTTCTTTAGTTATCATCTGTGGTGTAATTTTCTTTTGGAAATTGTAAGGAAGAAGAGAACGATATTTTTTAAATATATATTAAGCAGATTTTTTTTATTTAAATTGACAATGTTTTTTAAATAAAATGATTTTAAACTAACTACATTTTATATATTAAAAGTTTGTTTCAAATATCATTTTCCATTTCATTTTATAAAGCATCTACAAAATTTAGAAAAATAAACAATGCTTTAAATGCAATCAACATGCATATTAAACAATTTGTATAATTATGAAATTGCCGACAAATTTCGCTGTTTCAAATTGCACCAGATAATTTAGATCCAAAACATCCGTACGTGTAAATTTATTCGGTTAGACAAAATAAAGAGCTGCCATTTTAATTGAGATTGAAATAATAGTGGAAGCTAAAATTTTGAAACCCAGCAGACAATAATTCCATTTATATTTACACATGAGATTTATCTTTATCTTTTCACTTTCAAAACTTCTTTAGTTATCATTTCTATTCTTGTGGCGTAAATTGCTCTGGGATACTGTGAGAGAGAAAAGAACGATATTTTAAAAAAAACAATAAGCACGTAATTTTATTTAAATTTCAATGCATATTACAAAAGATCAATTTAAATTAATTTTACGTTTTGCCCAATGTTTGTTTCAAATTTAAAATAATCCCAAGATTAATTATAGCGAAAATATCCGTATGCGAAAATTTATTGGGTTAGATAAAATAAAGTGCTGCCATTTTCATTGAAATCGAAATAATGGAAGCTAAAAATTATAAAATCCAACAGACTATTCCATTTATATGACACATGAGATTTATCTTTATCTTTGGACTTTCAAATTTTCTTTATTACCATTTTCATTCATGTGGCGTAAATTGCTTTAAAGAAATTCGTTAGAGCCGAAGAATAGTTTTCAAAAAATAAGAAGACAAAAATTTAAATTAACAATGTATATTGCATAAAAAAATTAAATTATTTTTACGTTTTAAAAAGTCAAAGTGAGATACGAATATAATTTTGCATATTTTCTTATAAATTATCTACAAAATTAAAAAAAAAACAATCCGTTAAACACAATAAATATGTAGATAAAACATTTCGCATATTTGTGAAGTTGCTGACAAATTTCGCTGTTTCAAATTGCAAAAGTTTTATTATATCCAAAATATCCGCATGTGAAAATTTATACGATTAGATAAAACAAAGTGCTACCATTTTCTCCGAAATCGAAATAATAATGAAAGCTAAAATTTTTGAGATCCTGCAGACAATAATTCCATTTATATTACATATCAGATTTATCGTTATCTTTCCACTTTCAAAACTTCTTTATTTATCATTTTCATTCCTGTGACATAAATCGCTTTGGAAATAGTGAGGTAGATAAGAACGATATTTTTTTAGAAAATAATGGGCACATAATTTTATTTAAAGTGAACAATGTATATTACATAAGACGAATTTAAACTAATTTTACGTTATAAATATTTAAAGTTTATTTAAAATATAAAAGAAACCCAAGATTAAATGTAGCCAAAATATCCATGTGTGAAAATTTATTGGGTTATAAAAAATAAACTGCTGCCATTTTCTTTGATATCGAAATATTAATGAAAGCTAAAAATTTTGAAATCCAGCACACCAGTGCATTCACATTACATATGAGATTTTTTTTAACCTTTCCACTTTCACAACTTCTTTAGTTATAATTTTCATTCCTGTGGTCCTTTGAGAAATTGTGAGGCAGCAAAGAACGGTATTCTTTTGAAAATAATAATAAGAATTTTTTTTGCATGAACAATTTATATTACATAAGACACGTTTAAACTAATTTTACGATTTAAATATTCAAAATATATTTCTTTCAAATATAAAATAACCCTAAGATTAATTATATCCAAAATATCCACTTGTGGAAATTTATTTTGTAATATAAAATAAATTTTTCCGTCTTCTTTGGTATCGCAGAAACAAGAAAAGAAGATAAAAAATTTGAGATCCGGTAGACATTTATATTACATATGAGATTTATCTTTATCTATCCACTTACAAAACTTTATTAATCATAATTTCATTGCTGTTGCGTAATTTGCTCTGGGAAATAGTGAGAAAGGAAAACAATATATTTTTCAAAATAATAATAACCAAAAATTTTTTACTTATTTTTGAGTAATGTATATTACATAAGATGAATTCAAATTAATTTTAAGTTTTAAATATTCAAACTTTTTTTTTAAATATAAAATAAAACCAAGATTAATTATATCTAAAACAACTCTGTAGGAAAATTGTTTCGGTTAGAGAAAATAAAGTTTTGCCATTTTCTCTGGAAACGAATTAATAATGGAAGCTAAAAATTTTTAAATCCAACAGACAATTTCATATATATTAGACATGAGATTTATCTATATCTTTCCAATTTCAAAACTTCTTTAGTTATTATTTTCATTCCTGTTGAGTAAATTGCTTTGGGAAATTGTGAGGCATAAAAGAACGATATATTTTGGAAAATAATAAGATGGAAATTTTATTTACACGAACAATGTATATTACATAAGACGAATTTAAATTAATTTTATGTTTTAAATAATCAAAGTTTTGTTAAAAAAAATAAACCCACGATCAATTACAGCCAAAATATCCGTATGTGAAAATTGATTGGGTTAGAAAAAATAATGTGCTGCCATTTTCTTTGAGATCGAAATAATAATGGAAGCTAAAATTTTGAAAATCAGCAGACTAGTCCATTCATATTACGCATGAGATTTATTTTTGTCTTTCTACTTTCAAAAATTCTTTAGTTATCATTTTCCTTCCTGTGGCGTAAATTACTTTGGAAAATTGTGAGGCAAAGAAGAATCATATAGAGACAGAATAAAGAGAATAAAGAGAGAGAAGTTTTATTTACATGAACAATCTATAGAATAAAAGGCAAATTTAAACTTATTTTATGTTTTAAGTATTGGAAGTTTGTTTTTAATGTCATTTCGCATTTTGCTTTTTAAAGCATTTCCAAGATTTAAAAAATTAAACAATGTATTAAATTTAATGAGTATGCAGATATAAACATTTCGGATATTCGTGAGGTAGCCGACAAACTCCGCTGTTTGAAATTGCAAAAGATTCTGAAACTTTTTTTGCAAAACTTTATCAAATGTCACTAATTTTTTCTTGTTTATATATATGTGTATATTTATTTATTTATTTATTTATTATTATATATTTTTTTGCTACTTAAGCACAAAAATGGCTTTCAATTGAGGTAAATTTAGGAATTCTTGCAGTTTTAGTCAGTGTATTCGATATAGTTACCAAATTGTAATCTATTTTAAAGTTACTGTAAATAAAGCAAATGATTTATATTTAAAACATGCCATTAATTTGTTATTACAGTTATTGCAATTCATGCTTGTGGAATCGACAATTTATCAAATATTTTCAACACCAAGTTCATACTTATTAAAGCGTTTTTTCTTTTTATCATAAATTATTATAATTCAGATTTATAGTTACAGACTGCATGCATTATACTTGTTTTACAAATTATTATTCCTTAGATTTCATTCACCTTTCCATCACTTGGCGTCCGTTCACGTCTCAAAGTAATGTACATGCTACATATATGATAACGTGATTAGTATACATCACAGAGGTTAGTTACACGAAGTTCCTTATTTAAAGTTTCATGTACAGCCTTCATATTTCATTCAATGAATAGTAAAAAGGTAGAAGCTGTACCGGTTCTTTAATAGCTTAAGAGACCCTTCTTTCCTGTACAATGACAGTTTACTCGAAGAGTCTGGGATTCACGTCCCACGCTCCGATACATAAGACTTAGAGTGATAACGTTAAGCAAAATCTAAAATTTGTATCACTGCGCCAAGGGGATAAGAGCAAATATTTAACAGAAATTCTGAGACACCGTTCTTTTTGCGTTTTGAAGTCTTTAATTCAAAAAAAAAATATTTTAAAATTCTCTGGTTTCATTTAATTGTTTTTTTAATACTTGATTTTTTCTACATATTGCTATTTGTGACGTGGATCAGGAATTTTTAACCTGGGTTCTGCTAGAGAATCAGAATGAGAGATGAAAAGTTAAAGGCGATGGACAGACAAAGTAATCACTTCTCAAACAAGTTTATTTGAATCACTGAGATTAGTAAATAAATATTCATCGCAAGATTTACCACAAAATAAATATATTGTACATTATGATGTATCTACTACATATTCATCGTTCATAAATACTTTTATTTTAAATGTTCTGCTGGTGTTATCATCATTCATACGAACATAAATCATTCGTTATATACTTTTTAAATTTGCATTATAAAAAAATAACTTTATGGGAATTTTGTACATGACAAATAATCTAGATATCATATCTTCCTTATAATCTAGAAATATTCCAAATGATTTCTTAGTTCGTAATAATATATATATATATATATATATATATATATATAACGGACACACATTAATAATATTTTTAACAATGATACCGCGTAAAAAATGGTTTCAGCAAAGATCTCTATATAAAAAGGATAAAATAATGGACTTTTTTGTAATATATGATTTTTTTGTTTTGTGGAATTCGGCTAAAACCGAGTCGATTATAAAACTATTGACCCCCTCTAAAAGCTAAATTTTGAAAAAAAATTCTAAGAAAACTAACCCGAATAATATTTATAGTATTTTTAATAGTAATTCTATCTGATTTAAAAACTCCTGTTTTCCATGGAATGGTCCGTTTAAAAAAATAGCGGTATTATTTGAAACTTTTCGCATATATGATAATAAAAATTTACTGCTATTTAATTCGCTGGGAGTTCAACAATTATTATCCTACTATATATAAAATATTTGTACTGCGATAGTTCATGTGGAATATCGAGGCCAAATTTCTTTAATGAATGTATGCTCTATTTCAGAAACGTAGCTTCTTATCAACATATTTTTGTGGGGAAAAGTTTAAAGAAGGGGGAAGGGTGGGAAAGACTGGTTTGGAGCTTACAGGGCTAGATTTATGACAGTGAATAAGGCGTGTCTGCTGTCGTCTAGACTCGGGATCATAGTGATGTAACCATGTCTCATACACTGTAACAAATCTAGTCCTATATTTTCCAAATCGACTTCCACCCTCATCCTCCTTCCTTAAAGAACTCTTTAATACTATGTTAAAACTTCACCACTCCAAAAATATGTTAACATAAGAGCTACGGCTTTGAAATTGTACATATATATATTTAAGATATTAAAATTTGATGATCCACATCAGCCATTGCAGCACAAATATTATATATATACTAGGGACAACAATTGTTAAATCAGCCACATATTTAAAAAAACAAACATTGTTATTCTTATCTTAAATAAATAAAATAAATAATAAAAAATCCGACAACTGTTTAGGGGCAACCTGTATTGTTATTACTTTTTCAGTGCAAAAAAACAAAATTATTATCAATTTCCCATTAAAAGTCTTGAAGGATAATTTTTTTTTATCTAATTTAGGATTATGTTGTATTCATTATTCATCAAATGTTTTCACAATATAAGACAAAAGTAATCTATTATGCAGATTGGTTTCCCTAACACTTAGTTTCATTAAACGCAATTTTCAGTAAGACTCTCAGAGATTATTCTTTAGATCAGCTTTTAAGGTGAAAATATCATTCATCATTTTTTTAATTGGTTGTCAAAAAAGCTTTATTTTCTTTTCATATTTGAAAAAAAATATATATTTCAGCAATTCTTAGCATATTCCATTATTCAAATATAAAATATTTCTTAGAATAAAAATATTTTGATAAGGAGTTATATTTATTATATATAGATATACATAATAATTGTAATTTTTATACGATATAAATAACAGATAATATATGATCTTATATTATTCATGTTACTAAATATTTAATGATACATTATTGCACAGGGTACATTTTAGGTGGGTTCGGTTTCTATGAAAGTTTTTTTTTTATTATTTCTATGTACATTAATTTTAAGATTGAAGAAATTCGATATAAGTTAAGGTTTAACTTTGAGAAACCTCCTATTAAATGACAACAAATAATCTATTTTTAACCAATTTTGTATCAGTAACAGCTACGTATCTGGAAATATTTTTTTGCAAATACATATGAAAAAAGCTCTTTTGGCATATCTTTCTACAGATACGTAGAAAATAAGCTCTTTTAGTATATGCCTGAAGCAAAAGGTTAGCTTTAGAATTATCTTTTATTTAGTTTATATTACTCAACACAATAAGCTATAATTTGAGGTTTTCGATTATTGATGATTTTATAAAAATGTTCGTCAACACTGAATATGAACTAGAATTTAGCCAAATCTTAGTTAAACCCAAGTTTACTTCATTTTGATTGATTTATGTTTTGTTTCCAAATTTGGTGATATCTTGATGTGGCCACCTTTTCAAAACAGGAAGACAGATGAAGCTAACCAGCGAACGTGGTCTAGACTTCGGTATCTTCTGTACATATGCTTAGTCATATCCAACCTGGTCAAAAAATAGATATATTATCGTATGACACAGATCATATTGTTTTTAAATATCAACCAGCATATGCATTCAAAATGATCAAATGTCCCCGAATTTTTTTTTATGATAAAGACGAAACAAATTACACCAGAATCGTTTTTTCAAGTTCATATTCACCCGAAGCAGAACCAAACTCCTTGTTCTTGGGGATGTTTTTACATCTTAATGCTTTCGAAAATCAAAATCACAGATGTATTTCTTATTCTGATTCATTTGCATGTCTGTGTCTTAATTATTGATCTAATTTTCATGCATACGATTGATGGAACTAAAATAGGTATAAGATATCGAGAGAATCATTTTTATACATCGCCACCAATAATATAATTCAGCCACAGTCGTTAAAAAATAAAATAAAAAGTGATTATTACATATTTTAACCAGAAATAAATTTAAGAAAAAAGAAAATTAGCATTTCATTGGGAATTACTTCTGTTTTAAATCTATGTTAAGAATGTCCAATACGCATAAAATTTTCATAGACAACCTAATATGTAGTCTAAGAAATTGCTCATGACTTCCCTCAACTTGGTTTATTAGGAAGAAATTGTAAACCCATGTATCTGCTGGAGTAGTCTTGTGGTAGAGCAACAGCCTAGTGAGCTGTGGTACCAGGTTCTGACTCTGGCTATTTTTTTTAATTACTCTTTGATTTATTTTATTTACTGTTTTTTGTTCGTAGAATATTTATATATACTTTAAATTTTGAATGCAGGCGTTATTTATATGTGTATATTAAAAAAATATATATTATTATTATTCCCAAATAAAAAGTTTTCTGATTCCATAACAAATTTTAAAATGATTACTTTTACGATTTTCTCTGAAATTCAGCAGCACAGAGTTACATGTAGCAACATCCGAAGAACGCTACACCTCAGGCAGTATCTAGGAAAACATTCCTGAGGAAATACCTGGATAGGCTTTGCTGGGTAAGTACCTAGGATGTCAGAGTGCTGGTGTCATGTCATGAATGATTTTGGAGTACAATACGCCATTGCGTTTTTATTAACCTCCTCAGTCTGAAACAAATATTACTTGGCACTACTAAAAAAATGTAAAATTATTATAAAATAACTACGAATATGCATTCGTTTATATATCCTTGCTTCTAATATGCATACCTTTATTAAAATTTTCCAGGTATAATTTTAACAATTAATGAAAAATTTGAATTAATTTAAAGGGTTTCTTTTTAGTCACCCCGAGGCGATATTGTGACTGAGGAGGTTGAAAAAAAGTGAATTAAATTTGATTGGGATAGATTTTAATGAGTTGGTTTTATATTACAAATTATTCGATTTTTTATCATGTTGAATAATTGTTATTAAATTGTAATTATTTTTAATTATTGCATTGACTTTTTAACCTTTTCTTAGTTAAATTGAATTCTTTAATTTAATATTTCAGTCAGGGCCTGATTACTGCACAGACCAATTAGGACGGGGCATTGGGTCTATTGCTGAGAGGAGCCCAAATTCAATAAAATAATTTAGAAAAAATATCTTAATATTGCAGTTCCTGTAATCATTTTCTCAAAAAACAAAAATGATTTTGGTTAACTTGAAACCGTATGATAACCTAATGATATTACTGTTAGTATTACTGTATACATGGTGTCTAGTAAATGACTGACCTATTTTGAATTTAAATAACAAAAAAAAAAAAAAAAAAAAAAAAAAAAAAAAAAAAAAAACGGTTTGAGATACAAATGTGCGGTTTGCTGCATTGTTATCAGAAAATGAATAAATTTTTAGATAAGAACTTTCTTAAAATAGTTCAAATTTCTGCCAACATATGGTGCTGACGTCGGCAACAGGCTGTTGAATTTCAGATATTACTCTAGTTATAATACGCATGAGATTTTCGGCTCATTTTGCAGAGTCGAATCTGATTCGACTTGTTAAATCAACACTTCACTCACTTGCAGAAATAGAATTTGTTTGTTGGAAAGAGATTTAAAACAATATTCATGATTGGATAATGCTTATTATATTAATAAAAACCAACAAAATATTTATTCATGTTTCACACATTTACCATCCGTAAATTGTATTAAAAAATGTTTTTGTAATCAGTTAACTGATTCTCTTTTTACGTACAATAAATTGAAAATATGGGATAAACACCGCTTTTTTAAGTTAAAAAATCTTAATATTTAATATAAACATTTCTTCGATTAAACAGTATGAAATTGTATTAAAAAAGTAGTGATGTTAAAAAGCTTTAAGTTATAGATCAAGCAAAGTCTTCTTTCCTACGTCGTGCAGTAGAGTCAGTTAAGCGCTTAAAACAGTGGTACGGAAATAGTGTTGGGGCAAGTTCCCTGTCTAAAAAACAGCAGAAAAGTGACTTATAAATTTGCACATAAAAATATAACAAACCTTAGATTGAAGAAATCTGTTTATAACAATTTCTATTTTAAACGTAAGAAATATTAATTTTGACAGAGAAAGTAACATACAAAACCAGCTGCTAGGACAGAAACTTGCCTAAAATGAAATATTGTTCATTTTTCCAAAAACCGAATACATCCCTATATTTTATAACTATTTTTACATTTAACTCATCTGAAAATTTTATTACGAAAGCCAAGAGAGATTTTAAGATGACTTTTACACACACGTCTCCCTTCCCTCATAATAATCCTTCCATTTCAGCGTAGAGGAGTTTGCAATCAGGGAAAGAAGTAGGAAGGGTTGTGTGTGAAAAGCTTATTAAAATCTGTCGTGGCTTTCGTAATAAAATTTTCAGATATGTTAAATGTCAAAATATGAATATAACGTAGGGATGAATTCGGTGAAAAATGAAAAACGTTTCGTTTTAGACAGGTTTTCGTCTTAGGAGCTAGTTTTATATGTTATTTCTCCGTCGTAATCAATAATTTTTGTTATAGACGAAACTTTATTCTGAGGTTTAATATATTTTTATGTGCCGATTTGTAAGCCACTGTTCCGCTTTTATTTTAGACATGGAATTTGCACCACTATTTGCGTAGTACTGTTTTTACATCTGATTTTACTTTCATGTGGTACAGGCAAGAAGAGTTTGCTTCATCCATCTCTTAAAGCTTTTTAACATCACTAATTTTTTTTATACAATTTCATACTATTTAATGGAGTAAATGTTTAGATTAAATATTAAGATATTTTTTAACTTAAAAAAGCGGTGTTTATCCCATAATTTCAATTTATTGTACGTAAAAAGAGAATCAGTTAAGTGATTACAAAAACATTTTTTGAATAAATTTACTTGTGGTAAATGTGCGAAAAGTCAATGACTATTTTGTAGGTTTTTATTAAGTATAATCGGCATTATTCGATCATAAATATTATCTCAAATCTCTTTCCAACCAAAAAACTCTATTTCTGCAGTTGATTGGAGTCGATTTAACATGTCGATTGAGATTCGACACTGCAAAATGAGCAGGAAATCTCATGCATATGATAACTAGAGTAATGTCTGAAATTCAAGAACCTATTACCGCCATCAGCGCCATCTGTTGTCTGAAATTAGAACTATTTTACAATATTCGAACTATTGATTCGAACTAATGTATTGTTTTTTTTTATAACAATGCAGAAAACCACACATTTTTATCTCAAACCGTTTTTTTTATTTGTTATTTAAATTCAAATTGGGTCAATCATTTACTGGACATCCTGTAGTATTACGGTTAAAAAATCTTTTAAGAAAATTTTACCAAACAGGCACGTTGTTCAAAAATATCTAAAAAATTAATTAGTTCTTTAAAACTAATTTATACATGAAATTAATTTCTTTCGATTTATATATTGATTATAATATGTATATTTACAAATATAAAAATCATCTTTATTTTTAATTAAAATACATGATTTTAAATCTTTAGCAAAATCTACTTGTTTTAGTTGTCGAGATATTTCATGTGTTCTTAATGCAACCAAAAACTTTCGTTTAAAGTAATAGAAGTATTATTAAAATTGAATAAACTACAGTTGAAAAAATAATATTAAAATTAAGTAACTCATTTATTTATTGTCTGATGTTCAACATATAATAAATTCTAGCTGTGCCTAGATACTATTGAATTTAACGATGCTTTAGTGGATTAATTTACAGACATTTTCATTACTGAATTATAAACTCACATACTATTAACCGTTTGACACATTTTATTTTATAAATAATAAATTAATAAAGAAAAAAATATTTTTTTATAAATTAATTACATTCTACGCAGTAAACTCTCACAAATCCGCACAGCTTGGGACAGAATTTGTACAGATTTTAGAATTTCTGATCATCATTTTGTTCATATTTTTTATACATAATTTTGAATGTAATAATGTGTCCAATCAAAACTATAATGAACACTTACAATATAATAAAATATTAAAACAATTAAAAAAAGTTGTAAACTTAAATTACATAAAATATTATAATTTTAAAAATGATTAAATTATTGATAGTAAAGATAAAATAAATAATTATAATTAAACATACATAATAAAGATGAAATACACATCCGTGAATATTTCAATGAAACATTACTCATAAAATTAATCTATTAATTTACATCAAAATAAGATATAAATAATTTATTTCAAGTTGAGTCAGGCGTAACCACTTAACTGATTTTCCTGTACGTGTACGTTCCGCGGGCTAGAAGAGACTGTTTGATCCATGAATTAAAATTTATTGACATCACTAATTTTTTAAATACAATTTCATGCTAGTTACTATGCAGAAATCTTTAGACGAAGACTTAAGAGTATTTTAGCTAAAATAAAAGTGGTGTTAACCTCTTATTTGCAATTTGTTGTACGAAAAAAAGGAATCATTTAAGTGGCTAATAACAAAAAAAGCTTGATAACTATCTTTGGCGAAAAGAATGTGTCTACAAACGATATTAGAAATATCATGATTTTTTTCACAAATAAATTTGTACTTCCTTAATCATATTACCGGAAATTACACATTAAATACATACATAATGATATACAACTAGCAAATCTGCAGATCAGGAGCCTCAACGTCAACTTTGCACATCATTTTTTTAAACACACTTTGGGTAATATTCAACTTCCTGGAAACTGTAATTTAAAATTTTCAAGTTACGTAATTATTTATAAGAATAAAATCAGAATAAGAAGTTTTCAGCCATCAAAAGTGTTAAACTAAAAACTTAGTTACGTTAGGATATTTTAAAATTTTCATGTCAATTTTTTTTTAATTACAACACGTAGATTTCTTCAGGGGGCGGAGCCCCCCTGAACCCCCCCCCCCTTCCGTAGTCTCATTAAATTTAAATTTAAAACTTTCTATTAACTGTGCTAATGGCTATCGTATATCTTGCATTTCTTCATAAATTTTGATTTATAAGTAACAGTTTGGACAAGCATTTTTCCTTATTCTCATACTTCTACATGCCAGCCAACCACAAACACCTTAATCTGATGTATCAGGAACTTTTTAAAGTGTAAACTCAGTAATCTAGAGTTTTAAAATTTTGTTTCCGAAAAAAAGTTTTGATTGCATTTTGCTGAAGTTTGCCGAACAGACAGACAGGCAGACAGAAGAACAGACTGACATACGGAAAACAATAAATTTCGTGTCTCCAAAGTAAGCATTCACTGAAGTTTCGGCAATGACATCATTATTCATGAGCTATTGATATCCTGGTTTCTTGTATTTTTAACGACTACCATAAAATACCTGTTTTGTTTCAATTATGACGTCATATTTTACCAAATAAAATATTTGTTATAAATATAATTCTTTTTTATTTCTATTACTTCTAATTATGTCCCCATTTTTGTCAGAAAAATTCTTATTAATGAAACAAATATCCGAGTTTAACAATTAACAAAAAATAGTATATCTATTTTTATTTTAATTCTGACTTCATATATATTTATTTATTTTTTAGTTCAATTTTTCGAATGTAATTGAAACACAATTGAAACTTATAGCCATTGAAAAATTATTATTCCAGATTTGTATTTTTTTTGGCAACGATAAAGGAAATTTGATAAATTTTATCAAAAAAATCCCTATTGATTTTGTATGAAAAAAAGGATATTTTGAATTATTAAGGAAAATATTTGAATAAAATTAATAAAACGTAGCCTATGCTTTTTTCTGGGCTATGCTATATTTATACGCAAAGATACAAATACATTAATTAATTCATCAGTTTTGATGTTGACTTCATTTAAATTTTCATACACGCTTTCAAATTTATAAAATTATAAAATAAGGATTAGGATGAATGGTTGCTTAGCTACCATTAGGAGAAAATAAAGAAAATGAAATAAAATAACAATACATTTGAAATAAGTAAATCCCTAAAACAAATTAGTTTATATTATTGGAACGCATTTATACCAAATCTCCAAAATTTACAGTAATAATTTAAAAAATCTCACAAATGCGTATAAAAAATTTTCAAAACAATGCGAATAATTTAACTGGTAAATTTCAGTATCTATTTATCATTGAATTCTATTAATGAAATGTGTAATTTTCTCTCAAGAAAAAAAAAATTAAATCATTGGATTTGCCATAGAAAAGCATTATTGCGCAAAATAAAATATTCTATATTTTCCGAACGAATGAATCAAATTTAAGAAAAAACAATACAGCTTAATCCCAGTGCTTCACTAACATACCCACTTAATTTCAAGTCAATCGAATGCTTTTTGCGTCAATTATCGCGGAACAAATGGACATACAGACAGAAACAAAAAAATTTCGTGTCTCCAAAGTAAGCCTTCACTGACGTTTTCGGCAATTAAAAAATTCTTTAATTTTTCCTCTTTATCTGAACTGAAAATTATAATTTCTTCATCTGTAATAATTTGAGGACTTCATTGGAGGGAGGCATTTGTCAATTTTAAGATTACGGATTTGAGGGAATCTACAGTATTAAAAAGCATGAAAATACTATGCTGCAATGAAAGCAACTAAAATTGATATTCGTTACAAGTTTTATATCATCTAAGAAAATGATGACGCAGTCTAGAATTATTTAAAAATAACGATATTTCTATAGATAATAAGAATCCTTTTTTTCCTGACGCTGCAAAGTTTTGAAAAATTCAAAAGTTAGTTCATGATTAATATTTGAGAAAGAATATAGCTTTCAGAAATGAAGTGCAAGTTTTTCTCCCATATTTAAATCATAAAAACTTTCAATTTATTCCGATAAAAGTTCTTATAGAAAAGTATAACTTTGAATGTTGCAGTAAAAATATTAAAAATGAACGCATGTGAAAATATACCGATTCTGCGATTTCTATAAAAATGAATAAGTTAATAAATATATTTTTCAAGAATTTTTAATAAAAATATGTGAATTTTGCGAAATATATATACATGTAAAGTTTAGAAAAAACTTTATATTAAAATTTCTGGTGCATTTAATTGCAAGATATTCATACGCATAACCTTTGTGTACTGTCAGAAAGATTTCTACTATGTAGTTTTCCGATACCACTTACCGGTGCAGTCACGGCCAACCTTTAACTCGCGTTTCAACTCTCAGTTGAGAAACTCTAGGTTGTCAAATCTAACCGCCAGTTAATATTTCGAATTCATCAATAATTTTGGAGCCGCGATTATTCAACCTTGGGTTACTCGACCTGGGTTAAAAACTCGTTAGTGGATTGGCCATAGGAATCACATGACCTGATAGTTGCCGCTATGAGTTCTCTCCTGGCCAAGTACCATCTTTATCTGTTTTATTATTATTATTATTATTATTATTATTATTATTATTATTATTATTATTATTATTATTATTATTTCAAAAACAGAATTTAAAGGAAGTATTGAAAATGCATACTTATCATGTTTAATTTTTAAGTAAAAAATTCTTATAAATAAATTTCGAATGGTGTCTTTCGTTTACAAAACAAATTTTGCGTTGAAGTGAAATTCTTAAAAAAGCATTTATTTCATTAAATATATATATGTATATATATATTTCTTTATTATAAATTTAATAGAAAGTTATCTGATCAAACTAATAAATTTAATTATTTATTATAAGCAAATATTTATTAGCAAATTTATTATTTTAAACTTCCGAAACATATAACTAACAAAAAAATACATTTATCTGTTAAGTAATAACTGACCACATGTACGCAATTCGGTAGAAATTTCATAATTTAAACAAATATAAAAAGTACTGCGTTAAAACAGAAATAAAACTTCGTTTTTTCCTTATTATTATTATTATTTAAAGAAAGATAGAGATTTTGATTCATATAATTATAATTGATGATAACATATTTCTATTTGGATTCTTTAGAGGGCGCCACCAAACAAAATTCGTAAAATTGCAAGCTTCATTTTCGACACACAAATTTATGTAATTTTGCGTTCGTAGAGCAAAAATATATAAGAAAAAGGGGAAAATTTAGGTGACACATTCTGTTATAATAGCAACTTTCATAATAAATGCTTCGCTTTATTAATAAATCAAAAACAGCATTGTTTTAGAAAAAGACGCATCAACGCTCTGTTTAAAACGACGGCCATCTTTCTTTCTAGTAGGCATGCACGGTTCACTAACTTGGGATTTTAGCTTGGTTGAGTTCGTCAACTCCAGTTTGGGAAACGCCTCGAGTCTCGGCAGGTTGAGTTAACGGCTAATTGGATTTCGCTTTCAACCGAGAGTTCAGTTGGAAATGCGATGTTGAGGTTGATGGAGAATTACCGGGTTAATAGGATTTTCCATTAAGAGTAGCAATCTCGTTTCATCATGCATACATATTGGGTTTTAATATTATATTTAAGATTATTTATTATAGATATAAATCCCCTCTGTGTATAACAATTCCGGGGTCAACCAATCCATGAGAAAAAGAAACTCATTCACCAATGAAAACGTTTCATAGTCGTAATGGAGCGTTCTCATCGGTGTGATTTACAGTGGGAGCTGTAAGTGACGTCACTACATTTTACTTCGCTTTGAAATCTTTCCATGATTTCAAAAAGTACACTGATAAAAATTTGCCCCATTTTCTGCAGCGGCACTCCACAGCTTTTATAGAATATCTCTTTTATGACCAATGAGAATGCTCCATAACACAGTAAAGTAACCGTTTTTTATAAATGCGATGGAGTGACGCTGTACAAAATGGGTCAAATTTTTTACAGTGTATAATTAATTAAAACTTTTTTATTAAAGGAAAGCGAAGGTGCGTTTTAAATGCAATATTGTTAAAATTTTTATATTCGGGATGCTTTAATTTTTTTTTCTTTACAGCCGTGAATGACTCTTGAGAATTTCAAATCTATAAAAAAACATTTTGAAAAGTTACCTCCGATCTTAAAGGCAATCTATTTTCTGACCAATGAAACCGTTCCATAGTCGTAATGGAGCATTCTCAATGGTCAGATTTACAGTAGGAGCTGTAAATGACGTCACTACATTTTACTTCGCTTTGGAATCTTTTCACGATTTCAAAAACACTATTTAATAAAAAACTTTTTATTTAAGCAAACCGCGGGTGCGTTTTAAATTTCATTATAATCCCCACATCTACCAGATAATTTTGCTATAGTTTTAAATGCAGATTTCTGTTGATTTTTTTCCTTTTTTTTTAGATTTTTCCCTTTCCAAGTTTAATCGCTGTATTTATCAAAATTGTTTCAGCCTAAAGTGTCTATGATTGACCACAGTTGTAATTTTTTATCATCCTTTAAAAATGCAAGCACGTCTTTTTGACGGTTTATATTCTAGTTGTTTAATATTGTTATAATATTTTAAATGTTAAATTTAATATTTAATATTTTTTATGTTAAATTCACTATCTTGATACGTGGTATTTTAAATGTTAAAATCAATATACATTATCTTCAAAGTTAACTTCAATTAGTTAAAAATTTAGATTTTTTACTTTTATTTAAATTTTAAATATTGTAATAATGCATTACAATTATGAATATTTTAGCCTATGAGAAATGTAGTAACTCTATGAGAATTGTGCTGAGAAGTCACTTGGAATAAGATTGTGGTTTAATATGTATGGGTATTATTTTATTTTGCATGGCATTAGATATAGTGATATTGAATTATTTGTACTAATGAGTACTATGAATTCCTGAATAGTAGTATATGTTGTGAGGATTGGTATTCTTATGGTCATGTTTTATTTCTTTTTGGAGGTTTGAGTACTGCGTTTTAGCTATGTACATATTGTATATATTTACATTTTATAGAATTATTCTAGATCCAATTCTTTAATAAATTATATTAGTCAAGATACTAGATTACATAATTATAATTTATAAATATATATATATATTTCTTTTTATTTAATTTGTACAATCTCTTCTACTATATTTATGCATTTTTATTATAGCAGTTCTTAGTAATCTCGATCCTGGCAAGATGCACAATGCATCTTTGTAGTGTAATGCCCGGTACAGGAGCAATAATAGGGATGCTCCTGGACCGTCATCCAGGTACCATATACATGCTTCTTCTACACTATTATATTTTCAGAGATGTTTAGATGCCAGTTGTAAGACTTGTCCATCTGTTTCTCAGTCACAAATTGTTTTGTCAAATTGTCAACAATTTATCCATATGGACTTAATAGTGAGGTTTTCAAAAAATCTGTTAAAGTGTTTTCTTCTATCAATAACACTACTTATTACTCTCCCATTTATCCTTGTTTAAATCATCTTAAAAATAATAAAATTACATGAAACAAAAGAGGAAAATTTTCATCTACTAACATTACTTCCAAAAAAATTATAATCAAACAAATAAATAATTTGCATAGTTATTATTTAAAAAATTACAATTGGTTATTAATACGTAGATATATATTTGGAATAAAAAAGAAACAGATAGTACAATATTTAAATATATATCTGAGTAAAACTTACTCTAAACATTTTTCAGATATATTTTATTATCTTACTATGACTAGAGTAAATTTTTACAATATAAATTCACTAAAAAAACCTAAAACTCTGCAAACTAATACTCAAATGGTAATCACTTTTTCTAACCAAATATTTAATAAAATCAATATTAATTCTATAATAAATGATAAAAATTGCAATTTTCCTATAAATAATATTCAATTATCAAAAATTTTAAGTATCCCATAACTATAGGAAGAAAGATTTTTAACTATAATACGTTCGCAAAAGTTACTTCCAATGCTAGTACTTTACCCTGTAAATGTAATGAACCCTCTCTACAATAATACATTAACAATTCTAGCCTGTATCAATACAGGTATAATACATAATTATACTGTTATAAGCAGAGCACTATAGCAACGCTGTGTAAGACACCTGAAATAAAACTGTGTGTGTTGAATCGAAGAGGCATCCAAGAGTCAGGTTTTTGATGACAACAGTTCTTTATTTAAACTTCAATCAATAATGTAAACTTGTTTTAAAATACTTTCATAACAGCATTCCGGTGATTACTATTCAGAGCAAACTTTGTTAAAAAATGATTAAGATAATCATAAAAAATATTTCTTTAAAAACTGTATTGAACTTCATTAGAACGGGAGCTTTTTCAAAAGATACTTAAATTTAATTTATAAATAAAATAGTTCATTTACAACATCATAAACGAAAAATTAAATATCTTATTTGAACTTAAACTATAATAACTTAAATCATAAGGAGAACTTGATGGAAACGAAAAGAGAGAAATGAAGTCGATTGGGGAATGGCATTTATACTATCTTGAAACTGAACTGGATGATTCCATTTCAGAAAAAGGGAAGGTCTAAGACTAGCCGATTACGGAACACCTAATGCCATCTATCGAAGCCTCATGTCGAAACTTTAGTTAATTTATGTTTTAAACTCAAAATAGCCATAAGTGACAAGTAAAACTGGCTGATTAGCTAACAAGGCCCCTCTCCCCACTTGTCACTTAGGAAAGACAATTAAACAACAGTTTTAAAGAAAAAAAAACAAATTCCCAAAATTCGCTCTGAATTTACAAAGGTCAAATAAAATCCAACATAAATTTACTATTACATCTTCAATTTTCGTATCAAATCAAACACACCTATAAACATTAAACTTTAACAAGAGTTATAACATTAACAGGAATTATAACATTAACAAAAATTTACCCTCATGCATCTAAAATGGAATATTTCAAATAAAGTACCTAAAATTTAACTCTGGTTTAAACTTCATCAACAGTCCTTTGACTTCAATAAACATTTCTAATACGTTACTAGATAAATTCAAAATTTCCTGAAAAGCAAATCTTTTTAATACAAAACTTTACACAATTTCACTTTAACGGTTTCAATAAGTATAAACTTTTGATAAAAATCAATACATATTCAAAAACTTTAACTATCACATCCATCCATCTATAATATCACATCACATTCATCCATCATCTTTCGTACTTCATCATACATGGGCCAATGATTCCATTCTCTTTCATAACACACAATATTCACATTAAATGTTTAATTCATACAAATTCAAGTTTTTACTATATATATTATATATAATTCGCGTAGCAAAAACTCAAGTTACATTCAAATCTATTTTTAAAAGAACTGAAAAAGGATTACTTTTCTTAAAATCAAATTTAACATAAAATTATTAAACCAATAAAGCTCAAGATGAATCTCAATAAACTTTTAATAATGTTAACTTAATGAAGTCGACTTCATAAATAGTTAAACCAATAAATTCAAGGATAATATTAGGATATATTAAATTGGTTCACAAGGATAAACAGAATTTAATTTCTATACATCAAAATAATCTTATACTTATTTTATATATTCAAATTTAGTAAAATTATTATCTTTTACAAAGAAACTGGACCATCTAGTAAAATAAAATTTATGTAAATATACTTTAATGAAATGAGGAATATTTAACAAAGGTTAACAATAAATTTAATTATCCGAGAAAACTTTCAATTTAAACCCAGATAATTCAAATTTACTAAGCGGTTTGGTGAAGATGTTCGTATAATTTTCTTTACTTTTAACATATTTTACTTCAAAAATATTATTATATACCTAATCTCTTATGAAGAATAATTTTACATCGATATGTTTTGATCGGTGGTTTTCAATAGGGGATTTGATTAAACTAATTGTGGCCTGATTATCAACCAATAATAAAGATTTTTCCTTTATATCACAAATTATCTTTCGACAGATGCATTCATCAATTATCCTATCAAACCATAAAAGTTCTCTAGCAGCTTCTGTCATCGCAATAAATTCAGATTCCATGGTTGATAAACTTATACATGTTTCCTTAAAGGACCTCCACAGTATTGGTGACTTATCTAACATTAACAACTGACCTCCCATTGAAGTTCTATCATTTCTATTCGTGGCAAAATCGGCGTCTGAATATGCAATTACATGTACATTTTTACAATTCAAACTTAACTTTAAAGATTTAGTTAAACAAACATACTCCAGCAGCTTTAATAACCCATGTCAATGTACTATTCCAGGATTATTCTGGAATTGACTGAAGGTATTCACTGCATACGCAATATCAGGCCTGGTTCTATTAGCTATGAGCGACAAACATCCCAAAACACTTCTATATGGAATCTTAGACATTTCAAATATTTCACTAACAGATTGTGGGGATTGAGTCTTTGAATAAATTACACCTTTGCTTATTAAAAGCGAAGTGATAGGGAACTTAAACTTTTTAAATTTTTCACAAATCTCATCAATATACGGAGTTTGGTGTATTGCCAAAAAGATATCCCCCTTTCAAATTCCACTCCCAATAGTTTCTGGTTTTCCTTATATCTTAAGATCAAAATAACCAGTTAAAAGTTTAACGATTTTTTTTACCGCCCTTTCATTTTTACATCAATAATTACGATGTCGTCTACATAGCATGGTAAGAAGCAGGATAATATTATCACCAGAACTATACACACAATTGCACCATTTAAACTTTATAAAACCAATATCATTTAAAATTTTGTTTATTTAAAAAAAAACCACATTCTACAAGACTGATGCAGTCCATATAAAGCCTTTTCTAGTTTAGATACCAAGTTTTCATTTTCTATAAATCTTGGTGGTTAAGACATATATATTGTTTCGGCTAAAGGTGCGTATCAATAAGCACATTTTATGTCGCATTGCAGGTGTGTCCATTTTTTACAGGAGACTAATAGGGAAAAGAAAAATCAGATAATAACAAAGTTAGCAAAGGGCAGAAGGTTCCATCATAGGTTTTCTCTTTTACTTGTTTGAAACCTTGTGCCACCAGTCGAGCTTTATACCTTACGATTTTACCCTTGTCATCCTTTTTCAATGTGAAAACCCATCTACAACCTAAGGGTTTAGTATCTTTTGGTAATTCAACTAATTTCCAAAGTCCCCTTTCTCCCATAGTTTTCATTACGTCATGGCCTGTTCCAAAAATTTTCTTTGTGGGGATTTTAAAACTTGTTTATAGGTATTTGGTATTTTGATATCATCTAGTCATATATCTTTATTATCAGAAGTCTCCGTATTTAAGCAACAGCTACTCTCTTGACTTGAAACCAATCCTTTAAATTTATTTGAACTTTTACAACAAAAAATGTGAGGTTCAAACTGTAGGTGATTCTTTTTACAATACTTTTCTATATCATTTAATGATCTTAACCTCTCAGACTTTCCTTGTTCATAATAATGAACATAGTTACGACTACCATTAGCACACGGGACAACTTTCCTTAACTAAACAGTAACCGAGAGTGGAACTCCTTTCAAAACACCTTTACTTGATTTTATTTCCTCTGTAGGACTTTACCCCTCTTCCTAAGAAGATAAATCTGAAAGTTTATACGAAGGGAAAAAAATTATATTAGGGGAATCATTATTCTCAACCTCACTTTCGAACTCTTCATCAGATTATTTATCGAAAATGGAAAAGCTTTGTTCATTTAAGCCCATCATGACTCCACTGCGGCGGACACTATCAGGGATTTCCTCATTGAAAGAAACTTTAATGGTTTCATATTTTTTTTTTTTTTCGGGTAGCCAAGCCCGGTAGTTTTTAGTAGTAAAGGCGTAACCAGTCATTACCCCCCGTTTTGCTTTTGTATCAAGTTTAGATCTAAGCTGTTTGGGAACACCTATAAGCTGTGGCTCCAAAGGGTTTTATATGTCTAACGGATGGTTTCGACCCACTGTAAAGTTCGAAAGGGATCTTCGACTGATACTTTCGGCAAATACGATTCCAGGTGTATATAAAATACAACGCTGCATCTGGCCACGAATTTCGTTCCAAACCACTTTCACTTAAAACTGACCTGATACCATTAGCAATCGTTTGATTGTATATCTCAATAGTGTCATTTTGTTGAGGTGTATACACATCCGTAAATTCGTGTTTAATACCTTTCCCTTGATAGAAAATCTTAAAATTATCATTTTAAAAATTCTTTCCCATTATCAGAACGGATATATTTTACCTTGAGATCAAGAAATCTCTCCGCTCGGATTATGTGATTACGTACAATTCTAAACACCTCATATTTTTCTTTTATGGGGAAAACTGTAGTATTACGAGAAACATCGTCAATAATTGGGAGAAAATATGTCTCACTATTTTTTTCTTTTTCTCTTACAGGACCCAGACATCCATAAACAACATCTCGAGGGGACGTTTAACTATAATCCTATTACTTGACTGAAATGATGTCCGTATATGTTTACTCAATTATATGTTTCACAAAAGAAATTACTCGATAATCCAGGGAAGACTTCTAACACTTTCATTTTTCGCCGTATTATTTTGCCGTTTCATTTTCGGTATTCTCGACAGTCCCTTTGTAGATGGTTTCTGCTTCCACATCGGGAACACCTTAGTCTTTTTCGCTGAATATGTTGAGTTTCTACAAAAAGTTCTTTACTTTTGTCCAAATCTTGTAAAGCTAACATTGATTCCTCGGCAATTAACTCTAACAGGATATCATTAAAAATAAACTTTTTATCCTCCCAGCGTACTGAAACTTGTACAATACTATCAACATGACTTGGAAGATGTTGTAAAAGTTGAAATGACTTATATACTTCCTTAACTGGATGTCATGGGTCATTCAGCTGATCTGCAATTCGATCCAGTCTTGCTGCAAATAAATCTATCTTCTCATCTGGCTTAATTTTCACGACATACACTCGGAAAACAGGAACATGTGACGGGATCTATTATCAGGCTCAAAATGTTTCTTTAGTGTCTCCCAGACATCTTTAGGGTCATCGTTGTTTTCTATAATTTTTCTAAATTCCTTTTACATATTTAAGTAGATAATAGATAAAGCAAGCCTCTTCCTAGTATGAAAACCCTTTACATTTTTTGCTGCAATTCCCTTGTCGACATAAATTTTAGGTTCCTTCTCAATTCCAGTGACAATATTGATAGCATTCCTTTCCATAAGTAGATATTTCATATCTATTTGCATATTTGAATAGTTTAAAGCTCCAAGTTTGTCAATTTGTATCGGTAACTTCGCTATCATCAATAAACTTTATTAGCCCCCCCCCCCGTCTTAATACACACAAATGTCTTTGAGTGGGGCTAAAGGGTCTAATTTGTGAATTTTTCTTATTCAAATTCAACACGCCTATATTCTTCAGGTATGGCATTAGCTTCCTATAACCTCTTCTCTTAGCTTGTATCAATACAGGTCTAATACATTATTATACTGCTATAAGCAGAACACTATAGCAACGCTGTGGAAGACATCTGAAATAAAACTGCGTGTGTTAAATCCAAGAGGCATCGAAGAGTCAGGTTTTTGATGACGTTATGTGATGATGTACGATAGTTGTTTATTTAAACTTCAATCAGTAATGTAAACTTGTTTTAAAATACTTTCATAACAGCATTCTGTTGATTACTATTCAGAGCAAACTTTCTTTAAAAATTATTAAGAGAATCATAAAAAATACTTCTTTAAAAACCGTATTGAACTTCATTACACCGGGAGCTTTTTCAAAAGATACTTAAATTTAAATTATAAATAAAATCTTTCATTTACAACATCATAAAAGAAAAATTAAATATCTTATTTGAACTTAAACTATAATAACTTTAATCATAAGGAGAACTTGAGGGAAACGAAAAGAGAGCAATGAAGTCGATCAAGGAATGGCATTTATACTATCTGAAACTGAACTGGACGATTCCATTTCTGACAAAGGGAAGGTCTAAGACTAGCCGATTACGGAACACCTAATGCCATCTATTGAAGGCTCATGTCGAAACTTTAGTTTATTTTTGTTTTAAACTTAAAATAGCCATAAGTGACAAATAAAACCGGCTGATTAGCCAACAACGATGGTCATGGACATATTATCACAGGAAATCTTAATATTGTAGATTGTACTAAATATAGAATTCCATCCAAATTAAACATTAATTCTATAATAAAACAATTTACTTATGATATAGATATATTTATTTATAAAATTGCAATATATTATAACAAACCTATTGAATATTTCAATCAATGGAGAATTTTAGTCATTGATAAATTAACTAAGTCTTTAAAATGTAATATTTCACATCTAGATTATGTAGATACACAACATCTGTTCAAGAAAATCACTAAATTACAACAAAACTTTGTCATAAATTATATTGACAAATCTCCAAAATTATTATGCAAAATAATGATGCAATTATATGCAAATCCAATTATCATCAACTGCTTAAATCTAGTATATTTTCTAATAACACATTTTAAAAAACGAATGATAATATAATTGTAAACAATCGTAAAATTAAAGGCTTTTATAAATTATTACACATTAACTCTACTAATTTCAAATAGTCTTATCTAGTCCTTATACCCAAATTTCATAAGAATCCTGTTAAATCTAGAATAATTTAATTGGTTGCAATACTTATAATAATGCTGCTAACAAATGTCCAATAACAATTCTGAAATAAATTAATAAATTAAAATTCTAAAATAAATTAATAAATAACTAATAAATTAAAAATATATAAAATTACTAAAGCCAGTCATAACACATATCGTATAAAGAATAGTTATGAACTGGTCAATATTATGAAAAATCTTAAATGTATAAAAAATCTAACTACATATGACTTCAAAGATCTTTTTAATAATATCGATTTATTAGATTGACATAATATCATAAATGAACTTTTTTTAAAATATCAACATGATTTGGTCTATCAACGAACATGGATACTGACTATTTTCTAACTTTAACTAATTTCATTATCTATAATAATTTTATCATGCAAGATAACATTATATATATCCAAAAAGTTGGTATGCCACAAGGTGGTAGTACATCTAGTATATTATCAGACTTATATCATTATGAACGTAAATATTTTGATAATAAAGTACATTTATATCAATATATGGATGATATAATTTTAATTGATACTGATAATACCAGTATATCTCAATTACTAGTTGATTATCCATCCACTTTAGAAAAAACTTTATTTATAATAATATCATTCACTTTTTAGATCTTAAAATTATATTAAAAAAAAACAAATTAATAATTGATATTTTTGACAAACGGAAAGAATTTAATTTTAAAGTTAATACACTTATTAACTTTAAATCATGTCTTCATAATTATGTATATCGTAATATAATCCTTAATCATTTATACAGAATAAAATGTTTATGCTCTTCTCATTTAATTAATACTAATACTAAAAAGCTTGTTTATGATGCTATAAATAATGGTTTTCCTAAAAAATGCATACATTCCTTAATATACAATTAGATATTACATGATCTAATATTAATTAACATTTTGCGTAAAAAGTACAAAAAGTTATTAAAATGTAAAAAAATAACAAAAAATTAAAAATGTAAAAAAATATATAAAAATGTGTATAATAGGTTCGTTGGGTGGGTAGATGTTAGAGTACGGAGGAGGGCGGTGTTGTCTGGATAATACGTAAAGGTTTATTTATTTAAAAAAAAACGAGAGTGGGAAATTTATATGTTAATTTGGTATGAAATTTCTATGGATTTCAATTGACACCAATGTAAGGATAATTGTTTAGTTATATATATTATATTAAAATAATATTAAAATAATTTTAATCGTTTACATTATTAAATTGCACTTCACTTTTATAAATGAGTGTAGTATATCACTATAAATGTATAGGGTACATTTATTTATAAAGTATTTTTTAGTCTTTTATCTTCCTAAATTAAGGTATTGAGTTTAGCCAAGCATAGTCAAAATAAATGTTATTGATTTAAATAATAATAGGGTAAACTATGGTGTATGGTTTAATTTTTCTGTTATTACAATATTCTGGTTTTAATTAATATATTAATTTAATATTATGATGTGTATGGTAATTAAATTTATTTTTTCTCCTTTTCAATTTTATGTCCAATGCAGTAATTTGTTGTTATTTGTTAATTAATTTTGGTTTTATGTGTGTTGGTCGCCCCAATTCGTATTATTTTGCTTTTTCATGGCTAATACGAAGATGAAACCACACACTTCATTTGTAGTTCCAAAGTATTTGGGGCTGGGCAATTCTGCTTTGGTTTTACACATTTCTATAATTCATTTTATTTATCTATTAAATGTTTCCTCATGTTCAATATGTTTTTTCTATTAAACTTAAATGTTCATATTGTTTAAAATTAATGGTCTTGTACATATTTGTATGTACATATACGTATATATATGTATATAAAAGATTCGAACATAAGTATAGGGTGAAAAAAAGTTTTAGTATTTTATAACAAAAACCATTTCTCCAGTTCGATATCTATCTAATTTATCGTCTAAAAATGTGTTTTTTAATAATTTCGTTTTCTAGTTCTCTAAGAATATTAATGATTCAAATTTTAGTGGAAAGTGGTTTAATTCTTTGAGTTTTGGTGAACAAAAATTTTCCCATTTATTTTTAATCTCCAAATATATCTATGACACTGTGATATTCGACTTTTTTTATTTAAAAACGTATTCATGCACCTTTAACCGTGCATATATTAACCAGAAATTATTCTTGGCAAAATACTGGAGCCAATTTGATATTTGAATATTTCAACCACCAGTGCTTATAAAGAGTAAATGTTGGCACATGACTGATAACTCTTCTTCCCACTTAATTTAAACTCGAAATAGCAATGCGGCACATGGATATTCGATCAGATTTATTTGAAAACAAATTTATGTATCTTTCCTTGCATATAATAAACCGAATTTTATTTTTCTCAAATACTGGTACCAATGTTACTTTTGGATATATAGCGCTCATGAATGGGTAAAATTAAGCAACATAGCTGATAGATGTTCTTCCAACTAAAATTTAATGCTTAATGTTACTGTGGCATCAGAATATTCAACCAAATTTATATAAAAAGAAATTAATCCATTTTTTCCTGCATATAATAAAACTATTTTTTTTCTTTGTAAATTACTTGTGACACTCTTTCTTTTGGATATTTCATGCGCCAGTGATTATACAGAATTGAAGTAAGAAATATAACTGATAGCTCTTCATCCCACTTAATTTTAAACATTTGGTGTCTGTTGTACTATTAATAGTACATGTCTTTTAAGAGTGTATTACTTTGTTTTAAGAAAAACTTTTGCTACTGTTTATATGTAGTAATGTTAGTATATGCCTATGCATTTATTATATGACATTATTTATGTTTAGGCATTTAGTAATAACAGTAACTATTATTATTTGCTCAATTCTATTTGTGCCGTTTGCTATTATTTTGTTTTAAACATATATTGAACTCTTTAAATTTAAAATAAAAGTTACTTTCCTGAATCAATCATCACAATAATAAAGCGCAAAAAGTATAAGAAATTTATAATATAAGTTAAATCTTATTGTAAGACAATATTTTCTAAATACCTCCAAAAATTCTTCCTTATTGTCATATGAATATTTTTTGAATAGCACGCAAAATAACAACGTTCGTTATCTTTCAGAAATGAAATGTATGTAGATGAAATGTACGTAATTGAAATAAGTATCATAATTGAAATATAAAAAATATATGAATTAAATGTAGATTTTCTCCTGTACACGTAGCTTTTGACTAAGAAATTTCGGATGTTTAAATATGTAATTAAAAGTAAATAATATTAATACAAATAATAATAAATAAATAAAATAAATAAATAATACATATATTTATGTATATAGACCAGATTCTGCTGTTGTTGTTTGCATTTTTTGGCGAACGGCTCATTTTCAAACCGTCGAGTCTTTATGTTTGATTGAAAATTAAACAAAAAAAATAATTTTAAAAAATGAAAAAACACATTTTATTTATTTATTTATTTATTTCAATTATTATTATTATTATCATTTTTTTACTCAAACAATAATGTTTGAAGTAGTTCAAACAATTTCTCTTAGGTAAAATAGTCCTAGATCATCAAAATGAATATTTTTTGATAGATTTGTCTTTAATAAATTATCATATATATCCTACTTTTATGCTTTTGTTGTACGAAAATGTTTACTGGCATTTAAAGGGGGTTTCCTTTGATAATACTTATATCCAATACAATGAATAAAAATTAAAAAGTCTGAATAAGTTACAGAATTAGGACAACCGAAGATTTGACATGGTAAACTATTTAAATATAAGTATGGCATCGAAAATAATTGCATAAACTGTTATCTAGAGCTCCTATATATTATATTATAACTATGCACTTTATATTTATAACGATGAATATATTTAGAAAAATCCTTTTCGAGGATAAATATAATCTTTAGCAAACTAGCGTTAAGGTGTTTTTTCAAAATCATCTTCTGCCGAGTCACGCACATTGTATTAGAGAAGTACTTTATTACACGGTATTTCTTACTTACATAAGAGTTTCGGATATATACTATGCAATTTATTCGGATTATAATACTTAAGCCTAGATGAAATGGTTATGTTATAGTATTTTGCAATGTAAACAATGTTTCCTATATCAATAAAAGTATATAACTATACATATACATAAATAACTATAAGTGAGCAACATAAACTGAAATAAAAGATTCAAAAACGTGTTCAATTTATACATGTTGATACAGTGAGTGAATTTTGTTAGCATCTACATGATATATTTAAATACTAAATGTATGCTAAATGAAAGTTTATTCGTTTTTTATTCGATACTATAAATGATTTCAATTACAACTCTTTTCCAAACAAATAAATGTTATATGTTTAGAACAAGAAGGGAATATATTGTTTATTGGAACGATATTAAAGAAAATTCTCTGTTGGATATCTTCATATAAAACAGAGAATTGTAAAATAGTGCACTATTCAGGTAATGTAGCATATCCAGGCAAAGTAGTATCGCCATTATAGAAGCTGTTAAAAAAAAAGTCTCAATAAATTGCAATTAAACAAGAATTCTTTTTTCATTGAAACTACCGCGCCAGTAACTTAGTAAACATTGAATTATTATTTAAAACTATGCTTTGAAATTATTAGTGTATATAAATGCAGTTAATGATTAAATATGAAAAATGTCTACATTCTGCCCTATTTTTAAAATTATATAAATTAATTCAATATGCAATGTCTCTTAAGATGAAAATAAAAACGTGGGTGTAAAAATAAATGATAATGTACTGCTAACACTTTTTATAATTCCATATATACTATTAAATCTGTAGGTTCCATATACAAGCCCGTAGCCAGGATTTCCTTTCGGGAGGGGCTGAATCTTGAAATTTTTTCCGATCTTACCAAAGTAATTTGTATAATTTACAGCAAAAAATTTAAGCAAACCTAAAATTTGTTTCTACAAAAGGTACTTGATAATCATGTCAAATATTGTTAGCTTGTATTTTATTTATTATTATTATTATTATTATTATTATTATTTCTGTAGCAATTTTTGACATTCAAAAGCTCTTCCAGTTTCCAAACCAATTCGGAAACCGGATAGTTTTTAGGAAAAAATTTCGCGAAACCTAAAAAGCACAAAATAACAATTTTTGAGATGAGCCTCAAGTATCCTATGAAAAAAAAGTTAAAAATCATTGAAATGCAAGCAAGTAACATGAATTGGTTTAAAACACAGGATTAATACTAGCTAGGAAGAATCTGTCATTACGAGTGCGAGGTCTTGAAACTACTGATCGATAAATAAAATTAATTTCTTTCGCATTATTTTTTCTTCTAAAGAAAAAGGAATTGCTACAGACACATTTAATCATAAAAATTTTCCTTATATTTTACATTAGCTCAGATTATAAAAGTTACAATTGCAGTACTTTTGGCACAATAAATTTACTAATGCAACGGAACCAATCATCTACTGGCAGCAATGGAAGTTATTTCTTTCTAGCCATGATGCTGATTAACTTATCAAGATCTATTGAAATGTCCCAATAAATGGAAATCATTGCAAAGTGACTCAGTCTCTCATCGGCCATAATGACTCGAGGCAATGATTTAATTATTTTCAGTGTCGAAAAAGATCTTTCAGCACAGATTGTTGTTACTGGATTTTCAACCAAGACTGAACAAGTGCTTGATATTATTGTAATAAATCACATTACAGTGCTAAAACTTTTTAGACTTCTGTGTTGGTGTTAACAACTTGTTTGCATCCTAATTCATATTCAGCTTTCATTTGCTACATTGACACTTTATCATGAAAATTTTCAATAAGACTTTCAACACGGGGAATGAAGGCCGTGATACACTTCAGTGGATATATTTTGAAGGTTTGTATGTATTGTCTGTTTAAATGCTAGTCTTGGGATCTATTTCAGTTTGGAAGATGTCCTCCCGAAGGTTTGATGCACAATGAAATATCTCACAAAAGATTTCTACTGCATTTTTCGCTATATTTATGTAAAACAATTAGGACATTTTTTACATAGGTTACAGCCGATATCATGTCATTCTTTTTGAAGAACTTACTATGATTTTATCAGGCAGAAAACCTTCCCACAAACAAACAGGCTTATGAGACCTTCTCCCGACTGCCAAAAAAAGCTCCAGCTACCAAAGAAATCTTCCGTGTGTTTTTTAAAATATTTTCTGAGCTAAAGCAAATGTATGTAAGCTCAACAAAAGTTAATATGCTTTCATGCCTCTTGATAAATTTTGCATCATAAATGCGGAGAAGTCATTTTCTTTTGTTAAAGGGATATATTATGCAATTGCTTCTTGAAGCGCTAAATTTGCCTTTAGGTGATTTAAAAAAAAAATTAGTGACTGCTTTAACAAGACCATGATACTTTCGGATTATGGGAATCTGCATGCTGTTGGAAAAGGCAAGATTTAACAGATGGTTTGCAAAGTGGACGTCTCTAATTTTTGGATACTCTGAAAAATTTTAGCTACATGACCAAACTTATTAGCTGCTTCATCATACGTCTTTGTGACGCCTTTATACATGTGAAGGCGAAATTCATCACAATGTTTTAATATTACATTTCTTGAATTTTTGGCAGAAAAAACTATCATTGGAATAAAACCTTTTTTTTTTTTTTTTTTGAATTATCGGATTTTGTGAATATTTTAATAGTCCACATATCTGACACAAAGGTGAAGTTGTTCTGTGCTTGAGTTTTATCAGCAATTAAGTTACGCGTTTTGTTTGTACTAACAAAACAGATCACTTTATTTATTTTGATAATTAATTCGTTGGTAACTGTATCCGAGTGATTTTATTCTAAATGCCTTAGGTGAAGTAAATAGCATTTCAACGGATATTTATAATATCACGTTTCAATTCATTCTCTTAAGACTTTGTTCAAAATTTAAAAGTCTCTTTGCTATATCGATTTTTTTAACGTTAAAAGTTCATTATGGTAATCTCAAAGTGGCGTATATTTACCTGCACAAAATAAGATTGTTTCAAGTATTGGTCCAAAGCTGCTCTTATTTCTTCTTTTCCTGAAGCTCTTTGAATTCTCAACAATCAAATATTAATTTGCTGTATTCCTAAAGAAATCTTAAATTTGTTTGCTAAAATAATATAAAGTTTGTTATAATCTAATTGATATGTTATAAGAGTTGCATAAGAAAACACATTTAGCCTTTTTCGAATGTCTGAAGCATGTAAAATTTAGTTTTCTTGGTTTTTTGAGTCCTTTTTGTACGTATGTTTTTGTGGAGAACAAAAAACAAGGTTTCTAATAAATGCGTTTCGGAATATGCAAGAAAAGGAAATGCTATTTCTGGATTTTTCTTCCATTTTTCTTATTCTTGTTTCTTTCCTAGAGTTATTGGAAAACTGTATGGCTGTTTGGAAAGTAAAATGGATCCAAAAAGGTTTCTCTTCGGGGCATCATCTAAGTCATCTCTAGTTACATAGCAATATCGAATCGAGTTCCTTGCCAGACTGTAGGCTCATATCAAGAACTTAGTGAATCCCCAACAAAGTCAAATTGTTTCGAACGCTAACATGCAAAAAATTCTAAATTTTAATTTCTAAAAAAGACTTGCTGCCAGAAAAAGTTGATATTATTGGAATTGGTTTTACGTAAGTAAGTTGAAGATTTAGTGAACTCATGGTGCTGTTTTGTGATTTTGTAATTAAAAAAGAAAAGTAGACGCCTGAAAAATTATTTTTGCCATTTCATATCATATTTTCTAGTTACTTAAAGATTCCTTTAACAATCATTAATATTTTTCTTTCCGTCTTATTTAGCCATTTGACAAAATACTGTATTTTCTATCATTAGATTCGCTGCTCGAAAAGTTTGTTTTAGATCCAGAAATTGTATCTAATAAAATTTATTTAACACCCAGAAAACACTTCACTTCAATTATTACATTAAATTTCTGACTTTAAACTGAGCCAGTGTTGTTGTTTAAATTTTTATTTCGTTCCTAGACTCAACTCAAAATGTTTCTATACTGACTTTACAAACAGCCCTCTTGCCCGTCAGCACACATGCCTACATCTGTAGATTGGCCTCACAGTGTAATTGAAATAAATTTTATCCAAATGCGTGTGCTAACAGGATATAAAACTCTCTCCGGTTGTATAATGAAAAACTTTTAAAAAACCCTACAAAGAGGTATCCATCCCTGAAGTTGATAGTTCTACAAAATACAAAGAAAATTAACCAGACAAAGCAGCTACTTTATGCACATTTTTTTACTATTAAAGATTCACATGCAAACAATGCGAGGAAAAAGTTGTTCAGTGAAGGGATTGGAGAATGCCGCCGTGGCTTTTTTTGAAAGTTTTTAGATACCATATCATTTTTCTTCGCAATATTATTTTTGAGAAATACATTCTAATAGTTTCTTTTTTAATAAAACGTATTTTATAGTTATAACATCACTATCAAAGGCACTTTCTTTAAAATTATATTTTCTTAGGCACGATTTTACATTATAGACGGCTATTAAGGGGCTACTTCAGTCAAATGAAAAGACCCATTCACTAATTCTAATCCTATGGAAGAAATTTATACAGATATCTCGGTTGCATTTCAATATTTTTAAATGATTTTTTGGCTTTGGATATCTGAGATCGATCTGTATGCATGATGTTAGTTACTTTTTTCATTTTGCTTACAGTTATTTTTTACAGGGACACTTTCATTTTTGGAACCGGTTTGGAAAACGAAAGTAACCCCATAAAAAATATCTGCAACCAAAATCGAAAAACTAAAAAACGACCTCCATTCAGATCAATCTGAGTTATCCAATGCAAAAAGAATCATCTAAAAATATTGAAATGCAACCGAGATATTTTTATAAATTGCTCCCATTGGATTAGCATTAGCGAACGGGTCTTTTTATTTGAGGGAAATAGGCTCTTAAAGTTTTTGGCTCCCTTCTGTGCAAAATATTTTAACATTAACCGCTCTAAATTTCATTTACAGTGGACTCTCTCTATCTGAACACTCTCTAATGTGAACACCCTGGTATTATGAGCTGAACACATTCTGACGGTCCCAGCGAAACTTCATAGACTAAAAAAATATGAACTTTCTGTATTCTGAACTCCCTCTAATCCGAACACCCCACTCTTATGAACGCTACTTTTGGTCCCCATTTCTACTCCATCTCTCTGTAAACTGAACACATGTTTGCAATATGAATTTGAATTCTGATCATGGAAATTCGGAGAAACTGTTACATATGAATAAAAATTCAACAAACTTGATTAAAAAATGTACGAACAAAATCACTGCTAGATTGTAAGTACGTACTTAAAATTGCAATTTGTTTGAACACTTCAATTAGTTTAATAGAAACTTCAGTTGAATGTTCGAGCATTCTGTTGTCACATTCTTGTCAGCCGTCTGCCGCAACAGAAGCCATTTTATGGCTTTTTTTTTATTAGAACATGTAATAATTTAGTTTATGATTAATTGGAGACAATTGCGGCAAGTTAATGTAATTTCAATGTTCATTATTTTTATTTTATTTGTCCAGTTTTAAATAGAATCGTCGGATGAGAGTTTCCACCAGGCTTTGGTTATGTTGAATAGAAACAGTTTAACCTGATTTAAAGTTCCTTCTTTATTTTTCTATCAGTACTGTTGTGGTTTGAAAAGAAGGATTTTTCAAAATATTTTCTCTAAAGGAAGAAAAAGTCTGGTGCACATAATCGGAGTAAAAAGCTATCAATATTTGAACATTTTAATGCTCTTACTTTATTGGAACACAATGTTCCTGTAAGTCGCAATACATAAATTTACAAGTATCAGGACAAACTATCTATGCCTTATAAAGGTCAAAGCCAATTTACCAAATACATAAAAAAAGTCTGCGGCCAGGTTTAATTAGTTTTTTTCGAAATACGACGTACTGTAAATAACGATTGCAACAACTGAAGAAATACAAAAGAAACATTATTAATCAATGTATTTGTAAGTATACATTTTTCAATAAGCGTCAATATTTTTGTTGCTGGCACTGTGTATTTCCTTTCTTGATTGTAGATTCTGTTTTTAGATTACACAAGAAATAAATTAATTATCCGTTTAGCATAGAATATAAAACACATTAGAAGACATTTATAATAACGTAATAAAACAGAACCGTTTAATAAGTAAATATATTTATCTAATTCTGTAATATGAAAATGCATTTTCTATTACAAACGTAACTATTAGATAAGTCTATATTCTATTGCACAAGTAATTTTTAGTAAACTTAGCAACTTATAATACAATAGATTAATTTTAAACACGGTTATTCAAATCGGTAAATTAATTAAAACAGATGTAAGTTTTCCAAGGGGAGAAATCATGGCCCGGACTTTTTTCACCCCTTGGAAAACTTGCATATGTTAGCAACTTATATCATTTTTAATGTAGTTGATTACAATATGGCACAAACAATATACACCCATATCATTATGTAGCGGAATCTTTTTGTGTGACCCTGTAAATGATTAATAAACATTCTTTGTGCGGTATATTTTACAAAATGCATATTTTAATGAGCTTGATAAATGCATTTAGATTTCACTATCTTTCGACGAGTATAACATCATTCAAAACCACTTGCAACTATTTTATCAAATCGTAATGTAACGGAATACTTGTGACTTAGAACTGTACATTAGATTCAATTAAATTTTTAAAATTCTGTAACAAATATATATTCAAAATTTCTAAAGATTCGGTTGGGTAGTTTTTTTGTGCTGTTATATGTGAAACAATTCACGGACGGATCAGATGACGACTACAGATGCTACGTATTTAAATAATTACGAACGCACCTAAAAACAGTTAAATTTAAATGTTCACGCCAAAATTAAAAACGTATTTCCAGCAATTATTACAGAAAATCCGTATTGTAACCGATTTCTTTTGTTTTGTCCATGTAAATGGATTATACATGCTATGAATGTTCTATTCAAATGTAATCTTAGTGAAATTCGACTATTTATATCAGTTTCAATACATATGCAATAATGTCATTAAAATACTCTGCAATCTATTTTTACCCATAGACCATAGTGAAATGGAATTCATTTGGGTGCCCTTGTAAATGAACTATTAATCCCACATACTTTATTTGCTATACCAAACATGCTTAGAAGACCTCAAGTAAGCTTTACAAATTTTATTAAAATCCGAGTATATTTACGAGTGTTAAATCGTGAACAGACGGACAGACAAACCAAATGCATAAACGCTTTTGTGCTTTGTTGGATAATGTTTAATACATCCTTCATTTTTTACAGTGTGTGCTGGGTTTCATCCTCATCAGTGCACTATGCCTGTTTACTTAAGACAACGACATTTTCTATATTCAAGTAAAAAATCATTTTTTTCTGTACTTATTAATTGTCTATATAGATATTCTGAAAACTAGAAGGACAATCATTTTTTCCTAAACTGAAATGGATATTCAAATTATATTCTTATTATTATAGTTAAACCTTTTTTTAAAACTTATTTTTTATAAACTATATAGAAAATAAAATAAACATGAAAAAGTTATTAGCTGTAAAATCAGAATTTTAAGTCATAGCGCTAGTAGACGCATATTTTTAATTTCTATAATAGAAAGAAAATAAAAATTTTGTAAAAGATATTTGGGATGGAAGCTCTTTTCGTGCTACTATAGATAGACTTCATATTTTAGGACTTTTTTGTGCGTTATACTACATATGTTCTATTTAGTTTAAATGCCCAATAGTTTCTCAATTGATAGATTCTAATCTTCAAAAATAAATTAATAAATTACATAACTATGCATATAAAATTTTCAAATAACGTATCGCCTCTTGATTTACAATCTCATTTTAATATATCTACATAAATGTGTTACATTATTACATTTTACTTCGTGATATTTCTTTTTATGTATTTGAGCCATTTTCAAATTTCGCATATATATGCTGCCCCTGAGTAAAAAGAAGAAAATTAAAGCATAAATTAATATTTAAAGTTGGATTTGAGCTTTCATCAGCTAAAGAAAATTATGCTGAACATTTGTAACATGAAAAAAAAATATCTATAAAAATTTTTGAAATATAAATGTTTAAAATTTTCATTCGAATGAAAAATGTCTGTCCCATTCCCTGTTTTATGATTTTAACTATGTTTTTTTATTTGAGCTAACTTTTTAAAATAAAAAGATTTAAATATTTTAAATATGAATTGTTAGTTTTCGATATTAATGAAAAAAATTATTACAAAAGGTATTTTATTTAAGAAATTACCAGAAATCTTTTCTCCCTCCCTTTTTGTGAAGTCCGTCAACTTGTGGTTATTTAGTAGTACTTTTTTATTAGTCAAAATAGGTTTCGAATGCGGCCTAAAGTTAGCAGTAAATATCCGGCGATATAGTTAAACTATTTACGCAACTACTACTTGCCATTTTTTACTCTTCAATTGTGAAGCAATGTCATAGTGGTAAGAGTAAGCTTTCATCAAAGTTGGTATTTTTTACGCTGTCAAGTAAAGCATAAATTTTAACAATTAAATAATGCTTTTTGAACTTTTGTAATTAAATATTGTTTACTAAACAGTTTCAGAAGGCATGTGTATTATTATCTATGGTACAAATTATACAAAAAAGTTCATTTCTAACAGTTTTATTTGAAATGTTAGTCCGTTACTTGTCAATCCCGTTGCCATGAAAGGTAATCGATAAAATATAAGCTGCTAATTAAGTTTACTAAATAGTTTTAGAATATAAGTAAATTATTATTTAAGTTAGAAAATATACAAGCTAGTTCATTTTAATAGGTTTTTTAGTTTTATTTGAATTGTCAAATCCGCTACTTGTCAAGTCCGATATAATGAAATGTAAGAAAATGGTAAAAATGGCCCATTTCTTTGTTATTAAGTTAAATTACTGGTATATTCACTTGTTTACACTTCTTTAATAATATCTATCATTAATCTTGTGAAATTATCCTTAAATTATTTATTATGATACTCAATTTACTTAAATATAAAGCTTTTAGATTATTTCATATTTGCATTGTAATTTTTGACAAATTTCTATTATTTAGTATGAATTCGAAAGTTTTAAAAGAGAGTCATACATTTTTTTATTAACTCATTTTAATCTGAGATGTTTCACACACTAAGGTAAGTTTTACTCATCAAATGACCTTACAAACTTTTGAAATACACTGTAAAAAATATGACTATTTTGCTGCATCGTCACTCCCCGAATTTTACTCTTTTAGCCAATGAGAATGCTCCATGATAGCCTGAAGTAGTCGTTTTCTATAAAAGCAGTGGAGTGACGATGCAGCAAAATAGTAATATTTTTTACAGTGTAACTCTTTGCAAAATTATTCTGATTAAACTTTTAAGTATGAGGATATTATTCCGTGTTGGCTAGACATGCGTGATGTTATGTGTTGTGCTACTACAAGATTGATCAAACAGGAGCTGCACTCATTGAGAATTCAGAATTTGTTCAATTTTCTACCTACTAACATTCCTTGCCTGGTAGTTTTTTTATGACTATAACACTTTCGTCCTAATTTCTTCTAAAACCGAGTATAATTCATAATATCAAGACTTGAGCTTTATAGAAAATAGTTGAAACTGGTTTAGAACATGTGTTTCTAATAAAGTGTATAAATTAAAGATAAAAAATTAATTTTTTTGGAGAAACTTTCAATTAAATCTGTTCTACTGCCTGCATGTTTCGCTAAACGATTTGTGCTAGTGTCGGTTTTATATAAAAGCAAATGGGATTAAGCCTAACTGATTGGTGTTACAATGCATTCAATTGAATGCTTACAGGCTCTATGTATTGAACACACACATACACGCACACATCCACACACACATATAGGGGGAGGAAACTGCAGTTCGATTTTAGCCAATATTTAACTATTTATGTATGAGGAACACATTGCAATCGATGAACATATTAAATGTCCCCAATATATATAGAGTATATTTTAAAAGATTTAGGCAATGGTGTGAAAAATCATTCTTTCAATTACTATCCAAATCGCTTGAATTTGTAGTTGCCTTCAAATACTCAAAATAATATCAATTATTTAGATATTAACTTTGAAATACAAAATAGGGAGTTAAGTACAGGTATATACGATAAGCAGAATAGTTTTAATTTTGACACTATAAAGATGCTATATTTTGGTTCAAATGTTCTTATCTCCATCTATAGAAATATTTTTATTAACGGGTTAAATTGTATACATAAATTAAATTCAAATACAGAAAAAAAGACGATATTTTATATAGTATAACTAGGCTTTAAACTATGGTTATCCTTCGAAGTTTTTAAATAGCTTACTGAAAAACATCCCAAAAGGCAAGAATTTCCGCACCGCTGATGAAAACAGGTTGAGTCAGAATGTTTGAACTGTATGTTTTACTGTTTAAAAAGACCGTTCTCATTCGTTGGAGATTTGAAATTTTACAGCTGAGTTGTCATCGACCTCTGCTCTTTGAATTTTTCGTTTTTTCACCAGGTCCCGACCGGTAGAGGAGGATGTTGTAAAAGTGAAACCGGTTTAACCCGCTCTGCACGTCACTAGCCGTGTGTTCCGTCTACACTAGTTTATTTTTATTGTTTGACTTTCCAGTTTAGTTTCCATGATTTTATGATTTAAGTTAAATCATTTTGTTTTATGTTTGACGTTTTACTTTTTTGAGTTTTCAAGTTTGTTCATAACGTATGTTGATTTTCCCTTGTTTAGTTTTATAAATTTATTTCTGTTTCGGTTCAGAAAGACTGTATATTATAGTTTTATTTTTGAGTATAAATACACATATAATAATAATGATCCAGAAAGTAAGTTACATTAAACAATTAAGCAAAAACAAACGGCTCTTAGAAAAACATAATTTACTGTAAAACAAAGCACTATTTTAGATTATTTTCCGACACATTTACCATCATTATTGAAGCTTTTTTTATAGCGTAGCCCGAGCCTTAGTATACATTTGCCATAGAAAGATTCTGACTGTGATGCCAATTATGTGGTAACAGCGTTGAAAGAAGTGAGCGATAAATATTATGAAAAATCATTAATTATGTGTTAAAGTTGAAAATTCTATTTTGCGTAATATTCTGTTTACATTTTGTGCCTCATTTTATTCATAATCCACTTTCTTCATTCAAATTTCGCTGCCAACTCCTTACCATCGAATCACTTATGAAATTTCATCTCTATACTTTATCTGTGTCTTCCATTTGAGTTTAGTGTTAATTGTATTAAAAAGTGGATGACCGGCAAGAACTCGCTTGAGGCGGGATATGCATTTTTTAAACATTTTAAAAGATCCGCATGCAGCCGGGCTAATACTCAGTTATCTAAAAAAACTTTATATGTTTTCCATTGAGTAATAAAAATGAATGCGCTTTCTTAAAGTAACCAGCAATTTCATTCAAAAATTGAAAACGGAATTTAATTTCTAAATGACCTAATATACAGGGTGTATTTAAACTACTGGGCAAAACTTTAAGGGGTAATGGTACAGATCAAGACAAATAATATTAAATGGGAAACTAAGGTTCCCAAACATTTTCCGAAGAAGATAGGCGCCATCAAAGTTTAGGGTCCAAAATTTGAAATGATTATAAAAAACGGAAAAATTGGTCGATTCGTTTACGGTTTTCACGAAAAATATTCTTTATGTCAGTACTGTCTTGAAAATAAATTTCCAAAAATGCCGGTAGAGGGCGCTTTAGACTTTGGAGTAACGAACAACTATTTTTTACCGTTATTTTTTGCATTTCATTAGATTTTTTTAAAAGTTTAGATATAAACTTAAATTTTGAGCTCAAAATCTGTGGTTAAATAGGGCAAACTGAACTGTGTTCAATGGGAGTGGGTAGGTTCAAATTTCAAATGATTATAAAAAACAGAAAAATTGGTCAATTAATTTGCGGTTTTCACTAAAATTATTCTTTATGTCAATATTGTCTTGAAAATAAATTATACAGATAAATTTCAAAAAATGTCGATAGAGGACGCTTTAGACTTTGTAGTAACGTACAACTATTTTTTACCTTTATTTTTTGCATTTCATTAACTTTCTTAGAAGCTTAGACATAAACTTAAATTTTGAGCTGAAAATCTGAATCCTTCAGAGTGGTTAAGTAGCGCGAACTGAACTGTGTTCAATGGGGGTGGGGAGGTTGAAATTTCAAATGATTATAAAAAACGGAAAAATTGGTCGATTCGTTTGCGATTTTCTATAAAACCATTCTTTATGTCAGTATTTTCTTGAAAATAAATTTTAAAGATAAGTTTCAAAAAATTTCGTTAGGGGGCGCCTTATACTTTAGAGTAACCAACAACTATTATTTTTAACCGTTATTATTTTTTTTTATCTAAATAAGTGTTTTAAAAGCTTAGACTTAAATTTTGAGCTCAAAGCCTGAATCGTTGTGAGTAATTAAGTAGCGCCATGTTCGTAGGGTGCGCAGTTTAACATTTCAAATCCTGAACACAGTTCAGTTTGCGTTTCTTAACACCTCCCAAAGATTCAGAATTTGAGCTCAAAATTTAAGTCTAAGCGTTTGCAAGCATTTAATTAGATACAAAAAGTAACAGTTAAAAATTGTTGTTGGCTACTCTAAGTTTAAGGCGCCCTCTAACGGAATTTTTTTATTTTTTTTTTTAATTTGTTTTCAAGGAAATACTGACATAAAAAATGGTTTTATAGAAAACCACAAACGAATCGACCAATTTTTCCATTTTGTATAATCATTTGAAATTTGAACCTTCTTAACCCCATTGAACGCAGTTCAGTTAGCGCTACTTAACCACTCTCAACGATTCAGATTTTCAGCACAAAATTTAAGTTTATGTCTAAGCTTCAAAAAAATTTAATGAAATGCAATAAATAACGGTAAAAAATAGTTGTACGTTACTACAAAGTCTAAAGCGCCCTCTATCGACATTTTTTGAAATTTATATTTATAATTTATTTTCAAGACAATACTGACATAAAGAATAGTTTTAGTGAAAACCGCAAATAAATTGACCAATTATTCTGTTTTTTATAATCATTTGAAATTTGAACCTACCCACTCCCATTGAACACTGTTCAGTTTGCGCTACTTAACCGCAGACTTTGAGCTCAAAATTTAAGTTTATGTCTAAACTTCTAAAAAAATTTAATGAGATACAAAAAATAACGGTAAAAAACAGTTATACGTTACTCCAAAGTCTAAAGCGCCCTCTATCGGCCTTTTTTGAAATTTATCTTTATAATTTATTTTCAAGACAATACTGACATAAAGAATATTTTTCGTGAAAACCGCAAACGAATCGACCAATTTTTCCATTTTTTATAATCATTTCAAATTTTGGATCCTAAACTTTGATGGCTCCTATCTCTTTCGGAAGACGTTTGGGACCCTTAGTTTCCCATTTAATATTATTTGTCTTGATGTGTACTATCACCCCTTAAAGTTTTGCCCAGTAGTTTAGATACACCCTGTATAATAATATTTGTTATAAATATTTTTTTTCAGAAAAATTTAAATTTTTTTATTCCATCAATTTTATATAGTTTTGCGTTTTACGTGTCAAAAAATAAATCCTAATTCTCGTTAAAATTATAGTATTCTTTAAAATTCATTTAGTGTGTTTTCTGATATTCTAGAAAAAATTTTACGAAATGTAAGATTTGCTTTTACATTCCCCATTTAAAAATGTACTGTCATTATCATTTTTAGCATTTCCCAAGAAATATGAAAAGTGTTTATGCATTGTGATTGTCTATTCATTTGTCCGCCTGAAATGCTCTAACTCTTGTAAATATACTTGAATTTTCATGCATTTGGTAAGCTTCATTTAGAGCCACCAAGACAGTTTAGTATTACAAATAGAGTGCATGGGATTAATAGTTCATTTGCAGGGATATTTAAAATATTCCATTATGTTATGGTGCATAAAGAAAATTATTTGCGTAGTATTTTAAAGAAATTACATTATTTAAAATGTAGTAGAACATGCATTAATAATTGAATTTCACTTCAGGATGATTACGATAAAATAGGCATTCGTAGCGTTTCGCAGTCATTTACATAGACATGCACACAAAAAGCAGAATCGGCTACTATCTTTGCGTAATAATTGCAGAAAGTTTGTTTTAAAATTCCATATACGCTTTTAAATCCAGCTAATTTTTTAACATATTTCTCGGTGTATATAAATTCTTCACTTCATATATAGGAACACATTTTAACTTATTTGTATGTATTCCATAACTGAACTAGGTTTTGGCATGGATTTAGTGAATAGATATAATATCTATGATATCTATACTAATAAAATCTGTGCGCCCCTGTCTGTCTGCTTGAAGCCGATTACAGTTCGCAACGCGGGCGAGTTGGAAGTCGCGAGAGGTGTCTTTCGATTGGAAATATTCCGGGGAAGTCATTTCGGGCATTTTCGAGACCGTGGGACCAAAATTAAAAAAGTTATGAATTAAAAACCCCTTGGGAATCGGAACGAAAAATGTCTCAAATCCGAAACGGCGCTCAAACGGAGCTCCGAGGCAGAACACTGCGTTACCTTGCGGTGAAGAACCTGAACTTTTCCCCTTTGGCTAAAAGAAGAAACAGCCCAAAACCGCTTTTTCTACCGGCGCTAATTGCGTTTTTTCTTAAACCATCATGCAGACAATTTTTAAAGTAGAAAAAAACTGATTACATATTCAGAATCTGCGTAAAAATCTGCTTCTGATGAACTAAAAAATACGGAAAAATGTCTTAAGGGCGCGTAGTGCCCACCGTGCAAAACCAAATATTTTTAACGGGACTATGGGCGCGAAGCGACCATAGTTCCGATCCACAATCTTTTTTTTTAAGTGCACGTGGCCCACAGTGCGAAATCACATATTTTTAACGGGACCATGGCTCTTTAATTTACTTTTTTTGTGCTTGAGGATTCGAACACCAAGACTTGCTTATTTAATGAATTTGTTTGCTTATTATATACTGCTTAATACCGAGGTTCGATTGGAAAAAGTGGCCCAGCTAGCGGGCGTAGCTCGCTAGTATATATCATACACACGGTTACTTAAAACATTCGGATAATGTTCTGATTTTAGATGGGAGCTGTTGGAACTGAGTTTTCAAATGTGCTATGCGTTTCCAAATTATTCAATTAGTCATACTATTTTAACTTAATCAATTAGCTAAAACTATTTTAACATACACTATTTTAAATGTATTTGAAGATTTTTATAATCTATTCTTGACGTATGATCATTTGTTTCTTGTTTTATTTTATGAGAACTGAATAAGGAGCAAAACTCAGGAAATCCTACCGATTTTGTTTAGCACAGCTTTATAACATTTTTTAATTCATAAATAAACACTAATTTAAATTTTCAATTTATCACATAACAGCTCAAAACAGCTACGAAACATTATTCATATATATTATTAGAAAACTTAAATGTGGTATACTAAAAGTATTCACAGAATTTATAACGAAAGAATGTCGAAAACGAATATTTTCTCTAAAAGTTTAAGTAAACTGGCTAAAGCTATAATGTTGTCCCGCGAGACACTGGCTTTCATTATATATGCAATGAAATACTTGTTTGCTTTTGAGTATTAGATTGTTCAGAATATTAATCTAGTGAAAAGGGACAGATAGCTGTTCTCTAGTTTCCTTGCGTTTTCTGTTCTCGTTCTTTGCTTTCATGCTGAATTTATTATTTTTAAATATAAAATATAGACTTTAACGATTCAAACTATTTAAAATTATTCCTTATCATTATAGTTAAATACTCCAGCTGCGAAATTTGTTCATAATCGATCGATAATAAAGTTGAAGACACAAGATTTCTCATTATAGCGTATTTTTTTAAATAAATGCATGTATGTTGTCGTGTTATAAAATAGAAATAAATATATAAAAGTAATTTAATTTATATGATTTTTCTAAACAATTCTTTTTATAAAAATCTTATAAATTCTTAATTTTAAAATAAGACATGTAATTTTAGTTCAGTAATTTTCAGTGCTGCTTCAATAACATATGGCAAAAACATTTTTTTTTTTTAAGAAAGACCGTTATTTTTTTTTTCAATGGCCGTTTAGCTGTTACTCAGGCAAGAAACAAAAGATGAGGTTTTTAGTGAGACACTTCTTATCTACCGATCGATAATATCAACTCATCTTTTTGAATTGAGCTACAGTCACGTGAACATGATGGTATTTCTGATGCTCAGTCAAGCGTCATCTACCAGTGTTATAAATACTCTTTACGTAAAATGAATAGTGTTTCAAAAGTTCACACAAGAGTGGGTGCACTGTATGGTTTTTTTGAGTAATTGTGTTGAGAGGGGATGGTGTCGGAAATTTAAAGACAAGTGAACCGACTTTTGCAATGAATGACGACCAAGACGCAAGTTGTTACTTCAGAAAACTTTGTTCGACTGTTTAACAAGGTTATTTGGCACAAAAGGATTATTATGATGAATGAACAAAGAATGGGTTAGGATGCAAAAAGTTCTTTACGGATAATAACTTTCAAGCCACCATTCGGAATGACGCAGCAGCGGCGTTCTTCAGGGCGGAGATCAAAAAGCCCGTCCATCGTTATGGCAATTGTCCCAAAATTCTTTTGATTATGTAGAAAGGTAAGCATTTGTGCATATCTTTCGTAAATACATTTATTTTATTCCTTATTTTTGGGCTTTTGTAGTTTATCGGAGCTGTAAAAACAAATCTCGTAAATAATTTTTCTTTGCATTTTGATAGAAAAATTTTTATTTTCCGTATATTGCTTCAAAATATAGAGTCTAATAAACACAACAAATATTTTGGTATCTTTTATCTAAACTATGAAGTTACCATTGCACAGCATATAGCTAATCTCTGCCTGTTTTATTTTATATTATAAAAGATGTTTTAGAACAATTAGATAGAAAAGAATGTTATTAGGATGAGCGAAGCGAATCCTCTACTAGGCCACTCAAGTTACATTTTGTCGTACACTTTATAAAAAATCTATTCAACATTTTGACTTGAAATTAAACATGAGAATAAATTATGATATGTAGATTTGCAGAATGTTATTTTTTTTACAGAATAACCTTTAAAAAATATAATTTTAATAATTAATATATTCTACATATTTTTCTATTATAGACGCATTTTTGCAAATAAAAAATTGAACGCGTATCTTTTTATTTTCAGAATGAAAATAAACCATGGGGTTAGTAATTATAGATAGAATCATGATTAATTAATTAAATAAAACATATTTTCATTATTCCGCCAAAATCGTTTGTAAATAAAAAAATTGAACCCTTATCTTTTTATTTTAAGAAGGAAAATAAACTATGGGGTTAGTAATTATAGATTTAATCATGATTAATATATTAAAGAAAATATATTTTCATTATTCTGCCAAAATTATTTACGCAGTTTATACTTACGGATTTTAAAAGAATTACCTTATGATTTATTTATTTAGGTATTTACTTTGGTAAAGTGGCAACAAAAAGAATCGTAAACAAGTAAAAATAATTCTTATATTTGGTATTTAAAGTGAATATTTTGTTAAATTTGGTAAGTTTCTTAAGTCTGGTATTCAAAATGAAAGATTAAAGAATACTTTAAGAATATTTTAATTGATTGAAGAGTAATTTAATTCAACCAAATTAAATATATTAACTACGTTTATAAATAATTTGTGGAATGTATTAGTAATTTAAAAATGTCGATTAAATAACACTTATTGGCCAGAACGAACGCCGTTACTGGCCATTCGAAAATGTAAAAGCATCTTTAAAACTTTTAGTTAAAAATTAAAAAAGATATTTTGTAAAATTCTGCTTCGAAAATTCATGATTATTTTATTTATACCAGCCTTATATCATAAATAAAAAAATCCGAGGAAATTCTTAGTTATTTGGCTGAATTTACATTTCTAAAATTTAAATGCGCCAAAACATGAGATAACGTTTTTACTTAATAAAGATGCAAAAATAATATAAAAGAGTAATGTTCCTTTCAAATATTTATTTTATGAAATAATGCTTCGCGAATCCAAACAAAGCACGGCATTTGCTAGAATAATTTTTATTCGAACTCACTATATATATATCCATAATGAAAAAAATAATTCCTTTAACAGGATAAATAATAATAAGGATTGGAGTAGCGCAAGTTTGAAATTAGCTCTAACAGTGCTGAAATCCTCCAGATTAGGGATCTAATTTGGATACTTTGGATACCGTACCATTTATTAACCTATTAAACTATCCGGGCGATAGCTGACTGACATTACTCTTATATTTCGCAAATAAGTGCAACGTTTTTATTCACCTGAGCAACAACTATAGTACGTACGTAATCAAATATGTGATAAATTGTAAAGCATGTAATGCAGTTACAACAATAAGAAAGCAGTTTGTGAAGTTCAAGAATTTATAGTCATAGGTGGACTACCATTGTTCAGGTTTATTCCAAAACATTGAAAAAAACTTCAAATGTGGTTCTCCAAACCTTAATATGACTAAAAAAAGCTGAAATTTACTTTCATTAACAACTAATTACGACATATATATGAGTTTCGCACTTTCATCATGGAAAAATGCTACAATGATAGAACAGATGAATGAAAATTATCATTGCAGTTTAGAGCCCTGTCCAACAAATAAGACGGAGGACATATCGAGGTATTCCTTTAAAAGCTTAAAAGTATATAACTTTAACAATACAAGCCGATGTATCCAGCTTAAATCTAGTTATTAGCTCTGTGTGGAGAATCTTCGACTGTGTTACTCGAACCATGAATATTATTTATGTAACTTTCATTTTAATTTATCTATGTTTTTCTCATTGTATCCAAGTTTTTAGCTTTACACACGAGTTTTAAAAAACATTCCCATTTTATGCCATCTGTTTTCTAACAACTGTTTGTGCTGACTGTATTATATGTCTAACAGCACACTGAGATTATTGTAAATATTTTTGTCTGCAAGCAGAAGAAAAACAATAAAAAATAGAACAAAATTTTAAACGAATAAGTACTATTTAAACCTCTGATTTATAACTTCATGGATAAATAAATTAGAAGAAATGTTAATCAGTCTTCCAGTGTCTTTTCACAAAATTAGCTAATTATTTTAAAGCTTCTTTTTTTTCTTTCTTTTTTTACAAATTTAGTTTGTGACTAATCGAAACTGATGCTGTAACGTGACACGGCCACTAGCGCTGTTGGTCCTTTGGATAAAATAATCTTGCATTCCTGCATTTATGAGTTAGTGAGTGTCCAAAGAACATATGTGATGGTAGATGAATTGCAAAGCATATATCTTTGGAGCCTTATATGTGACAATATCTGAAGTTGTAACGTGTCACCACTTTATGTTTAAAATTACATTTTGAGATTGTCTTCTGTCTTCAAACGATGCGATTCGTGCTTACGAGTACCTCTTAATTCCCCCTAAAGTGCATCACATATATTATTTCAAAATTTTACTGTCCATAATATAAACAACTATTTTGCATTTTCACAAATAAGGAATGTAACATAGAATAGTTTTAACTGGGGTTTGTCTATTTCATTATTATACGCAACTTTTTGAGCTCGGAATAAGCGACGGATTTAAATAATAGCATAAATATATAAATGAATAAATGAATTTTAAATACTTTTCAGAAATTTATGTGTAATATATGCAAGAAATAACAATATGTCTTCTCAATGTAAGTATTATATTAGTTAAAGTAATATATTTGTGTTCTGTAATAAAAACATTTAATGAAGTGGAACTTTACGTTTCTGCTCGTCTTAGCATAAACACCATAATTAGACTTTCTGGAGTATTAATATCTTATGACAAAGTAACTCTTCGATAGATTAATTTTGAAATTAATACAACGCAGAATATATCATTTCTCAAAGATGGTAACATGTGATACTTAATAAAGATTTTTTTAAGGTTTTGTTTTTAGGCACTGAAGGACTGAGTATGTGTTGTAGTTATAAAAAAACAAACTATTAAAAAATGTTTGATATAAAAAAAATAAATAAATAAATAAAACAGTTTTTGTAGTGAATGTACACAAAGAAGAACAAATGCTATATAATTTTAAGTATATCATGTAAAAAGGTATAAAACCTTTATAAGTTAATAATACATATCTTGCAATTTGTTTAAAGCCGTATGAAAAATACTAAATAGTTCAATACTTGTTATCGTGCTTTAGGGTGTATGACGTAATTTTTTTTTTGAAATTCCAAATTTCAAGTTGATAAAAAGTTGTTATTATAATCACATATTTACCCCCAAAAATATTTTTTTTAATTGAAAAACATTTAGGTCTCCCGGAATGAGGGTTAAGTTTAAACATTTTAGCCTAAAATGTATTATTTTCATCTTTTTTAAATATATGAATATAAAGTAATTGTTTTTTAAATTACAAAAACATAAAGTTTAGATAAGCAATTGACATAAAAAAATTTCGTTTCTGTCAATAATTTTATAAATCTCCCGGAATCTAATTAAAAATCTCATTATTTTACCAAATATCCAAGATTTTCAATTTATTTTGTTGATGTTTTTAAATTTGTTTCAGATAGTATTTTACATCTGAAAACCTCCAGATATCTTGCAAATAAAGTGTATAATATTTTTTATTAAGATTATTAGTCTAATTTGTTTTGGCTCATAACTTTAGAAACAACTTATAAAATATCGCACTCACAAAAAAATAGCAGTAAAACTTAGAAAGTTTAATATTTAAATGAAAAAGATTACAAAAATATTAGTTAAACATTGAATTCGAAAAACGTTATTCAAAATAAAGCTCAATTTCACTGACTGTTCATCTTGGTATCTTATCTTGATAGTTTTAGGTAGTGCACCAGAAGTGTAAGCAGCTTTTTCAATCTGCAACCAAAGTTTTTGTTTAGGCCGGTTGAAGTACGTAATTTATATTGCAGTAAATAAGAAATATGCTTATTAAACAAACATATTAAATTAATATTAAAGTTTATTAGTATTATAATAAAAAAAATATCGAATTAATGCTATATAGAAAAATTTTAATTTTTCTTTATTCGAGAACTACTGTAGTTGCATATGTGAAGTGACGCTTCGTTTTAAACTTCGGAATTTATTTTCCATCCAGTAATCTTGAACTAATGAAGCTATCTCGACCTTTGTATGTTTAGAAACTGATGTAATCGTCTTTAGAATTCATTAAATTGCCTGTGTGTATGAATTTCTTTACATTCATTTCTGTCTCTAATTCCTCAATCAACAATCAATTTAATTTATTGCTTTTTCAAGTTAGTTATAAGAGGTGATTCCGTTACTATCGTAGATTGCCAATGAATATGATCGATGTAGTCTTCTGCCTCATATTTAACTTGTAATAGTTTTAAAACTCTATTTTCATTGAATTCCGTTTGTTAAGCTTTTTCTATATTTTTGCTTCTCATATATCTCATATGTTTTCGGGAATCAAACAACAATCGCAGATGGAAATGTTCGGGATGTATCGTAAAGACGTTTATCTAAAGAGCTGATTGAACAATCTTAAATCTTTGAATCTTAAATTCATCTTCTAGGTACTTGATATATTGTATGATTTAAAAAAATGTTGTGATGCATAAATACTAGGCTGATTTTTTATTTTAAACGTTCAAGCATGACAAATTGAACTAGTTGTTTTAGTTGTGGAGTTGGAAATATTAATGCAGTCAATAAACGCCAGATTATGTTTGCCATTGTCAGGCATCTCGCATGGGAAACGTTTCCAGATATTGTGCTTGAAAATTTTGGTAATTCTGCTGTCAATGCAGTTAGATTACATATTTCTGATCCATGCTCACATTTTTCTCATTTTCTTTTGTAAAAATACTATTTATTTTGATTTTTTTAATTAAACTTTTACTTATAGGACCACTGAAATATATTGGACCATCTACGGTAAAAAAAAAAAAAAAAAAAAAAAAAAAAAAAAAAAAATCCTAAGAGGTAATTCATTTAAATGAAGCAATCAAATCACTACTTGTACTGTGTGCAATAAAGCACACTAATTCAATGCAATTTATCTATTAGAGACACCAGTACTTGTTGCTTATAATACACCCACGAGTTTTAATAGTTGTCACGCAAATACAGTTGCATTTCATCCATTTTAGTATTGATGATACTATGGCTTTCCCATCAGAAAAACTGTTTCGAGTTAAATAACTAAAATATGTTGAATATGATTCTTCTATATCCATCAAGATAACTTATCAATTTAAAAAATCAAAGAAATCTAGATTTTCTTTAAATAGTAACTTTCTAATTAAAGGTTAAACAATTATATTTGTAATCTTTTTCTTTTAAATTTTAAATTTTTCAAGTTTTACCTTTTTTTCTGTGTATGTGTGTGTGATATTTTAAAACTGTTTATAATGCTATAAGCCAAAACAAATTAGACTAATAAACTAATTTAAAATTAATATACATTTTATTTACATGATATCCGGAGTTTTGCAAATGTAAAAAATTGACTGTAACAAATTTAAAACCATCAACATGATAAATTGAAAGTCTTGGCCATTTGGTGAAAAAATTTGATTTTTAATTAGATGCCGGGAGACTCATAAAAGTAATGACAGAAAGGAAGTTTTTTTAAATGTCAAATGCTTATCTAAACTTTATGTTTTTGTACTTTGAAAGAATTAATTAGTTTATTTACTTATATTAAAAAAATATGAAAAAAAAACTACATTTTAGGCCAAAAATTTTAAATATCATCCTTATTCCAAGAGACTTAAATATTTTTCGATTTCAAAAATATTTTTGAGGGTGATCTATTTTGAGGGGGACTATGATGTGATCATAGTAACAACTTTTTATCAACTTGAAATTTTGAATTTCAAAAATTTTCGTCATACACCCTATTGTGCATCAATAACAATTGAACATAATAATTTAATAAAACAAAAAATATATCATTTATTAAAAGTGATATTTATAATTAACATTACGTTAACATTACATTCATACATAAAATAATCATAGAATTAAAAATTATCTTTTATTTTTAGGATAATATTTGTTATCTAAATCAAAAGTGACATTATGCCATTATATCATACAGAAAGTTAATATATTTTTTAAAGTATTTTTTTTTCGATAATTTAAAAAAAATCCAGTGAAATGTTTTCTGAACAAAAAAAAAAAAAAAAAAAAAAAAAAAAAAAAAAAAATTCATAAAATGATTAATGATTAATACATATAAAATAGGATAAATGATCGACAGGCAACATTAAATATTGTTACGAATTTTGTAAATAGTTGGAGTTTTTACTGTAAAATAATGTAAATAATCTTATTAAGCTCCATTCCTTTACTAATATTAATTTTTGTTACATTGTATCTGTTATCAAGCAAACTTGTCTATTATTTTCAGTGAATGTCTATGGCAGCTTGGCGAAATAATAAAGATATCGCCAAGTTGGCGTCACTTTTGACGACTAATTTTGGTCGCCAAATTTAGCGATGTATCGCCAAGTTGGCGACAAACTTGGCGATTGTTGGCGATGGTAACCCTTCCCTCTCTATGGTAACCCCCCTTAGATATACTGATACATTGTTTGTTGTTCCGTGTATTTTTCGAGAAGGTTCTAGAAATTTCCAGCACAGGCTGCCAGCCTATATAAGGAGAGCAATACGAGCTCCTGTTGTTATTATTTACCAGTCGGTCATTGAGTGAAAGGGTATTGTTTAAGCAAGTTTGCTTGAGCATTATTTACGTTATTTTGAATGTGATTTTAGTGTTGAGACGTAGTATAAAGAGTCTCTGGGACCTATATCTGCACTTGTACGATAGATTTGAACAGTTAGTTTTGAATATCTAGTAATATTTGTGAGTTTCGAAGACTCTGTTGTTCTGAAGATCTGTAAATAAAATATTTTCTACTTTTCTAAGAGAAAAGAGTTTGAAGTTGTCTGACCATAAGATCGAAAGAACCCTATATACGCTGGAACATTTGGTGTCAGGAGTGGGGTCTTATGGCGAAAACAAGAACAATGGACGGACAACTGAAAGAACTGTTAGAAGCTATTAACGGATTAAAAACAGAGCTGACCAATAAAATTGATAAAGGCCAAGAAGAGTTGGCGGATAAAATGAATAAAGGCCAAGAACAGTTGGCGGAATTAAAGTTTAAAATCAGTTGAAAAAAATGGATTTTAGAGATTGTCAAAATACTATTTCATGTAAAAATGGAATAATTTCAAGATTCTAGTCATATAACTGTAAATATTGGTATAGATATATATAAATGAAAATATGCAAAATGTTAAAATAAGCTTTTTATGTCCTATAAGTCTTTTTTATGAATTAAATATATTTTTTGTTTTTAAATTTAAATGTTCAGTTAAAATCAGCTTAAGTATATTTTATTCGATGTTTTTATGATTTCATTTAAAAAAATGCAAATCTTTTTTATACAGCAAACAAATATCTGTGTGGTAAAACAGATTTTGCACAAAAATGCTTTATTTTTACTTATTATCAGTTAAAATGTTTGCAAAATTACAAGATATTAGGGCGGCCAAAACTGGTGCAAATTGAAAGAAATTACTTAACGAGTTATTACTCACAATCTAAAATATTTGATAGAAAGTTATTATAATTAACAGAAAGACAACTAAATTTACTAAAGAATACTGTTATTGCGATTTAATATGCTTTATTCAGTCTAAAACTATAAAATTTCCATTTCAACTTTTCTCTTAATGTGGCCAACACTGGAGCATCCACCCTATATATATATAGACATCAGGATTATTGGTCAGAAATATTGGCAAGCTGTACAGTTTTAGATATGTGCTGAAATTTGTGGATATTAAAGCGAGTAATAGTTTTTTTTAAAAAAGTTCAAAAAGATTAAACAGTTTGAACAGCATATTACAAAATGTGTGTCAATTATAAATAAAATTGAAGCTATGCAATTTTCAGCATGTGGGGAAAATATATAAATATTTTTGAAAGGCAATATTTTTCAAATTTTAAAAACAACACCAGAGTTGTAAGGCATGTGAGGTAAATCGAATTTTTAACTTTAATTTAGAAGAAAGTCTCCTTACTGCAGGTAACTATTTCATATATTATACAGTATTTGTTCATAAATTGTCAATATATGATTTTAGGACTCAAACCCTATTTTAACAGAACATGGCGTGGAGTTATAGCTTCAGCAGATCCTGTTTCTTTTAAATTGTTAGAGAATCGTTAAGAAAAGTTAAATCGTCACAGAATCATCACAGTGTTAACGAAAGTTTTGTCACAAACGATCTGCATCGTGAGTCTAAAATAATGGGACAAACTTTAAGGGAGGTGGTAGAGCTCACTATAATAAATAATTATGGCATAGAAATGTATGACTGGAAGTGACGCGTTAAAACGCCACACTAGTCACTGTAAAAGACACGGATTATAATGTTAAGTGTATGGGAGCGCTATTTTCAAATATCTCGCTAAAATTTTAATATTTTCGCATATTTTTTTTCCATAGGATAGCTGAGGACGACCTGCAACTGGGCTGGTTTTTACTTTTTTGATTTTGGTTACAGATTAAGAGCCCACAATAATTCAGAACCAGTTTAAACCGGTTCTAAAACTGAAACTCTTGTAATATATAAAAAATATAACCAAAATCGAAAAAGTAAAAATTAGCCTAGTTGTGGATCGTCCTCAGCTATCCTATGGAAAAAATATCATGTAAAATATTGAAATTTGAGCAAGATATTTGAAAACAACACCCCCCCCCATAGACATAACATTACCATCCGGGTCTTTTTTGGTGACTAGTGTAGCGTCTTGACGGGTCACTTCCGGTCATATATTTCTCTGCCATCATTATTTGCTATAGTGAGTCCTACCGCCCCCTCAAAGTTTGTTCCATGATTTTGGACTCACCCTGTATTTCACAATTTGGTCACAATGTGACTTGAAAGCATTGTCACTTTCGTCACAATTACGTCACAATGTTAATGACAAAATCGTCACAAATGACACACTTTTCACAAATTGGTCACATTGCGACGTCACAATGTGGTCACAATATGACGTCACAAACAAGCTCTAAAACGGCCATAACGACTTCACATTTTAGTCACAGTGACTTCACATCGACGTCACGTGACGTCACATCGACGGTCACAAAGTCACAATGTGACTTCACAACGACGTCACTGTGACGTCACCATGTCTTACGGGTAGAGAGACGAATAGAGGAAGTAGAAGAGAAAATTCAGAATGAAGTTAGTAATGTAGAAGAGAAAATGGAAAGGATAATTGAGGAAGTAGAAGAGAAAATTCAGAATGATGTTAGAAATGTTGAAGAGAAAATGGAAGGGAAAATAGTTGAAGTAGATGAAAAGATAAATAAAAGAGTACAAGATCTTGAGAAGAAGCTTTCAGCGTCCAGTGGTAATTATGAAGAATTTAGGAATCCGCCTGCTTCTCCCGTGCACATCAAGCTGTCGACATACGACGGAAAGAGTTCCTGGCAAGTTTACAGGACCCAATTCACCATTGTAGCCGAAGTGAACAAATGGAGTGACGAGGTGAAAGCTTGTCAACTGGCAGCATCTTTAAGAGGAGAAGCCGCCGACGTGCTGCAAACATTGCCCGATATGACGCAACTCGATTTTGAGACTTTAAGTTGCGCACTTGAAATGAGATTCGGAGAAAAATTCTTCAAAGATTATACGAAGATACAAATGAAGAGCCGCCATCAAAAATCGAGTGAAACCCTTCAAGAGTTTGCCTCAGAAATAGAACGTCTGGCAAATTTAGCATTCATCGACTGCCCAACAAATGTACGGGAAATGCTCTCATTGCAGTACTTTGTAGACGGAATAAAAGATCCAGAAGTGCAGAGAGCGGTACGAATGGCAGATGTGCAGGATTTAAAGGCTGCATTACTATATGCCTTAAAGTTGGAAGCAGCTACACAAGCCAGCCGAAGAGATCGTCATTCAGTCCGAGGGGCAACAGTGAACAAAAAGTCAGACACTGAGAGCGACGTCTTGAAAGAAATTAGGAAATTAAATCAAGAGATTGAAGCTTTAAAATATGGAAGAACAAGCTGAAGAAGATAGAATCTCACGTGCTTGGGATGCGGTGATTCAGGACATCTCCGAAAAAATTGCCCCAAAATCCACGAACGTGAGATGAATTCAAGACCAGAGAATAAAAAGCCCCACCTGAAGATCCTCCAAATATCGAAAATGAGTGGCGGCGATAATGAATTATATGTGATAGGCTTTATTAACGGAATTCAGTGTATGATTGTTGATACGGGAGCCAATGTGACAATAATAAGAGAAGATTTGGCTCGGAAATTGTAATCTAAACTCAACTGGACTCCACCATGCGTTAACCTGCAAACTGTGACGGGCGACAAGATAGGAATATGTGGTAAGGCAAATTTAACCATTAACTTTGGAGGAACGAAATATTACCATACGGCATATGTGGCTAACAAAACAGATCCTTGCTTAATCGGACTAGATTTTCTGAAGAAAATTGGCTTCAAACTTGATTTCAAAAATAACAAAATGCTCTCAAAATTTGAAGAAATAAGTCTTTTTGAATTAAATAACGAAATTGAATGTAAACAAATAGTAATAGCCAAAGAAAACAACAATCTAGATCCAAGAACAGAATTTTTAGTTCCTGCTGTAATTAAAAATGAAGCTAATTATCGATTTGGCCATATAGATTATCGCGAAGACAATAGTACACAAGCAGGAGTATTAGTAGCTTCTTCTGTAGTAGACCTCTCGAAAAAGACCATTCCAGTCAGAATTGCTAACATCAGTGATAAGACGAGGACTATCAAGAAAGGAGAGGTGATAGCGTCTTGTGCTCCTGTGACGTGCATAAGTCAAAATTCCAATCACTCTCAGAAATCTTCAGATAATTTGTCTAGGATTTGTTACAAAATACGGACTTAGACCCAAACAAGAGAGATGCTGCGGAAAGTTTAATTAGAGAATTCCAAAGTTTATTTTCCCAAACATCTGAAGACTTTGGACGAACCAAAATGGCACAACACCGAATTGATACTGGAGATCACTCACCTATTAAACAACACCCTAGACGATTACCTTTTGCCAAGCAAGAAGAGGTGCAAAATTTAATTAAGGATATGGAAGAAAATGATGTCATCGAACCATCGACAAGTCCATGGGCGTCTCCCAATGTGTTAGTAAGAAAGAAGGGTGGTTCTACAAGATTTTGTGTACACTACCGCCGACTGAATGACGTCACTAAAAAGGATAGTTACCCTCTACCAAGGATTGACGACACTCTTGACACACTTGCGGGCAACACCTGGTTCTCGACTCTGGATCTGAAGAGTGGTTACTGGCAGGTAGAGATCCATCCCGACGACCGCGAGAAGACTACCTTCACAACGGGACAAGGATTATGGCAATTCAAAGTAATGCCTTTTGGTCTATGTAATGCACCTGCAACTTTTGAACGCCTTATGGAAACTGTTCTCCGGGGGCTGTCATATGAAGCATGTCTTGTTTATTTAGATGATATCATAATCATAGGAAAATCTTTTGATGACCATCTGAATAACCTCAGGCGGGTGCTACAAAAATTAAAAGAAGCTAATTTAAAGTTAAGCTCTTCGAAGTGCAGTTTGTTTCGAAAGGAAATCGCCTACCTTGGACACATCATTTCAGCGGAAGGAGTTAGGACTGATCCAGAGAAGATATCGGCTGTGAAAAATTGGAATCGTCCAGCAGATGTTCACCAGCCTCGGAGTTTTCTAGGATTATGCACCTATTACAGAAAATTTGTCAAAGGCTTCTCGATGATTGCAAGACCATTTCATAAATTAACAGAAGCCAATCAAAAATTCATGTGGACACAGGAATGTGACGCTGCTTTCGAAAAGCTTAAGGAGGCCTTAACATCCACTCCAATTCTCTCATATCCTCAAATCGGTAAACAGTTTATACTTGATACGGACGCGAGCAACGAAAGCATTGGCGCTGTACTGTCCCAGGAAATCGACGGCCAGGAGCGTGTTATCGCCTATTTCAGCAAGTGCTTATCGAAGGCAGAGCGAAACTACTGCGTAACAAGAAAAGAGCTTCTTGCTGTAGTGAAAGCCATAGACCATTTTCATCACTATCTTTACGGTCGAAAATTCCTGATCCGAACTGATCATGCTTCTCTAATTTGGCTATTGAATTTTAAGAACCCTGAAGGCCAGATAGCCAGGTGGATACAAAAGCTTCAAGATTACGATATGGAGATACGATATCGAAAAGGCTCATCACATGGAAATGCAGATGCTTTCTCATGAAGACCCTGCTCAGAGAATTGTAGATACTGCGACCGGGTTGAGAAGAAATTTAATGTCAAAGGTCCTATAGTAAGACAAGTTACAACTGGTTCTACATCATCGCAAGATCAGTGGTGTGACGGGAGCCTGCGTAAAGATCAACTTGCTGATCCTGAAATTAAGCCAATTCTAGAGCTGAAAAAGGAGTCCAACAGGAAGCCCAGCTGGCAAGACATGGCCCATTACCATCCTACGACTAAACGTTATTGGGCTCTTTGGGATTCCCTACATTTGAAGAACGGTATCTTGTACCGAAAATGGGTGTCTGATGATGGAAGGACATGTAGATGGCAACTACTACTCCCTAAGTCGAGAATTTCTATGGTCCTTCAAGAACTGCATGGTCCCACAGGAGGTCATTTTGATGTAATGAAGACCCTGCAAAAGTTTCGAGAGTGTTTCTACTGGAATAATGTTTGCAGTGATGTGGAGAATTGGTGTCGAACTTGTGACACCTGTGTAGCACGTAAAGATCCAAAGAGGCGCACCCGTGGACGATTGCAACGTTATAATGTAGGAGCTCCTTTCGAACGAATTGCTCTAGACATCTTGGGTCCTCTTCCTAGAACATCTGTTGGCAATAAGTACATTCTCGTTGTCATGGACTACTTCACTAATTGGCCTGAAGCCTACTCCATTCCCAATCAAGAGGCGGTAACCGTAGCAGACATACTGGTTCAACACTGGGTTTCCAGATACGGAGTTCCTCTTCAAATCCATTCCGATCAAGGAAGAAATTTCGATTCGACTGTGTTTAAGGAAATGTGTGGACTACTCGGCATGGACAAAACTCGAACTACACCTCTACATCCTCAATCGGACGGCATGGTGGAGCGGTTCAGTCGTACCATTCTAAAAAGCCTCTCCCTCCTGGTGTCTAAACATCAACAAGACTGGGACAAGAAATTACCTCTGTTTCTGCTTGCCTACAGGAGTGCTGCTCTTGAGGCCACTGGTTATTTCCCCTCTCAAATGCTCTTTGGTCGTGATCTTCGTCTGCCTGCGGATCTTTTGTTTGGCCGTCCTCCTGACGCTCCTTTGTCGCCTGAAGAATACGTGGATAAACTCCAGGCACGGATTGAGGAGGTTCATTGTCTAGCGAGGAACCGAATCGGACTGGCATCAGAAAAGATCAAGACACGGTACAACATAAAGGCAACTGGACATGAGTTCAACGAAGGTGACAAAGTTTGGTTGTGGAATCCCATACGTCGAAAGGGACTACAAAAAAACTGGGACGGTCCTTACACAGTCGTCAACAGGCTGAATGACGTCGTCGTACACATACGAAAATCGCCACACCAAGCCCAAGGTCGTACATTATAATCGGCTAAACCCTTATTTTGGCCAAAGTGATTAGAAATTCAAAACTGGAATTTCAGACCATGGTCATGAAAGTCACTTTTTTTGTAAATATGTAAATAGTAATTAGTTCTTATTTATGTAAATCTTATTATTTTTATTACTTATTTATTTATTTATTTATTTGTTTATTTATTTTAAGTGTTTTCCTCTAACTCAAGGATTGCACTGCCCGGGACGTGCAGTCTTTGAGGAGGGGGTAGTGTTACGAATTTTGTAAATAGTTAGTGTTTTTACTGTAAAATAATGTAAATAATCTTATTAAGCTCCATTCCTTTACTAATATTAATTTTTGTTACATTGTATCTGTTATCAAGCAAACTTGTCTATTATTTTCAGTGAATGTCTATGGCAGCTTGGCGAAATAATAATGATATCGCCAAGTTGGCGTCACTTTTGACGACTAATTTTGGTCGCCAAATTTGGCGATATATCGCCAAGTTGGCGACAAACTTGGCGTTTGTTGGCGATGGTAACCATTCCCTCTCTATGGTAACCCCCTTAGATATACTGATAAATTGTTTGTTGTTCCGTGGATTTTTCGAGAAGGTTCTAGAAATTTCCAGCACATGCTGCGAGCCTATATAAGGAGAGCAATACGAGATCCTGTTGTTATTATTTACCAGCCGGTCATTGAGTGAACTTCTAGGGTATTGTTTAAGCAAATTTGCTTGAGCTTTATTTACGTTATTTTGAATGTGATTTTAGTGTTGAGACGTAGTATAAAGTGTCTCTGGGACCTATGTCTGCACTTGAACGGTAGATTTGAACAACTATTTTTGAGTATCTAGTAATATTTGTGAGTTTCGAAGACTCTGTTGTTCTGAAGATCTGTAAATAAATTATTTTCTACTTTTCTAAGAGAAAAGAGTTTGAAATTGTCTAACCATAAGATCGAAAGAACCCTATATACGCTGGAACAATATAATTGCTGTTGAACATATGCAACAATTTTTGCTTTCCAATTATACGTAATTTGGGATAGGTTTTATAACCATTTCAAACATGGAAATAATGGCGGTTTTAAACGTTTCAAATGCTATACATTCCGGAAAACTATTTTAAATTAAAAAAATGCTGTCCGTCTGTCTATATCTCTGTAATCGTAAGTATATGCTTTTCTAAATGCTATATCTCCTGAACATTTTGAGATAAAGAATTTAAATTTAGCGTGTAAATTTTATATAAAATAATGGAAAAAAACTGTGTAATATCACTAGCCTCGATTTATATATTATTTCAGAACGTTTTGTTAAATTTGCTTGCACACGGCAATGAGATACGCACATTGCGTATTATTTCAAACCTAGAATAGTTCTATTAATGCTTATAAAATTACATAATAAAAATATAATATATAATAAATTCTAAAACTGATTATTGGAGAAATTAAACTTTTGATTTCCTCGGTTGATTCTATAATGAATGAATTTCAAAATTGACTTAATTTTAAAACTGATGAACTCTCAAAATCCGATAAATTTTTACGGATGGCATTTAATATAGAAATATGGATTTCATATTTGCATGAATTTAGACATTAATTTTAAATTAAAATTTAAAGCATTTTGCATTGTTATGTCTAAAACTTAGTACAGTTATGCTTTTGACAAGGGAATACCTATCCAGCGAAATAATTATTAAAACCGTGTAAAGCTGACATTTCCTTTTCCTAAAATAAATATCCATTACAACATGAAGTTAAGCAAGCAAGCATTTTAAAGCATGCATTAAAATGCTTGTTTGCTAAACTAAAAGTGAGTGTTCCCACATAACCGGATCATAATTTCAGACAGTTACCGACTAAGTGAAAAGTGATTTTTAGCATTTCTTCTCTTGAAATTTTCCGAATAATTGCACTGTGATATAGTTTAATTTTGAAGATATATATGAAATTCCATGACATATGTGTTGTTTTTCATTGTTAATAAAAAGGTAAATGATTTTCTTGCGTATCAAATGCTTCAAAATTATATTTTACTTTTGTAAATGTTTTATGTGGGAAAATTTGTGTCAATTTTGAAAATATATATGGGATTTAATGAAACATGTGAGGTTTTTAATTGTTGTAAAGTAGGTGGATAAATTTCTTGTGTAATAAGTTTCAAAATCATATTTTTATAGAGCATATCTTTTACACTTATATACATAAAAAAGGATCTCAAACGTTACTAATATTTTAAAGAAGAAATAATAAAGTATAAAATGTGTCATACGTGTCAATGGCAAGTAATATTTATATATATATTACAAATTTAAATTTTTTTTTCGCCAAAACTAACCTTTATACTATCTTAATTTTCTTATAATAATATTCCGTACTTACTTCAAATTATTAAATTAAAATCTTATTTCTAGATCTAATCTGTTAATCTGTGTGCAGACGATATAAATTCTTAATTTGCCTTAAAAAACATTATTCCAGTATGCGTAAATTTAAAAAGATGGCTCTAAATTAAAAATATTCTTAATTAAAACTTTATTTCTTAATATTCCAAATAAAACTGATTTCTTCTATGTTTTTATCAACCCTTTTTAAGAAATTCTTATTAAATTTATTCCAAAACCATACCTTTCAAAAAATATCATTATTTTATTTTATCTATTTATTTATTTTTCCGCCGTCAACGATAATGTGCATATTAATAAATTCATTTCTTTTCTTTTTCTCTTAAAATTAATCATGTATAAAAATCGTCTGCCTAAGATATTTAAAATTCGGAGTCAATTATAAATTGGTTAAATAATATTTTTTTTTAAAATAAATTTATCGTCTGTTTAAAATAGCCTCGTAACTGGACAAGAATTCTGTTTACATAAAAGAATGATGGTTTGAGGTTACCGAATGTTCCAGAACTTTCTTTTCAGTTTAAAAGGGGGAAGTCTCGAGATGAAAGGAAGATTCTGAAGATTTTTTGGGTTGCTTCTTCGATGAGGACAGCTCGCTGAAATAATGATGGAATTTTTGCAACAAGGAGCTTTTCCTTCCTCATTATCACGAATTTAATAAATGAATTTACAGCAGCCCATGACTAATTATTGGATCTTCTACATTTATTTATTATTTTTGTTTTTTCCCTCGCTTGCCATGACTGCGTGTTTCTGTTTAACCAGTGGAAATAATTCGAGTTCTCCTGAAATCGTCACATATATATTTTAAATTTAATATTCTTATGGGTTATATTTAACGCACTTCTAAATGTTTTCCATCATGAGCAACAATAAACAAATACATTTTTAAATTTATTTATATGAAGAAGTATTTTGAATCTACCAAGAATTGCAAGTGTTTAAAGTCCGATTCATTTATTTAGATGCAATGTACGAAATATTGCATTGTGTACGTTTGTTGTAATGACTTCAATGCATTCCTATTTAGCAAACATATTCATATGCATCATTGTATGCAATAAATCTAGACATAGCAAATGTAACAAATTGTAGTAAGTTTAAATATTTTGGTTACGAATAAGGTTTTACACTGAACATCATTTCAATCGTTAAATAAAGCATGGAATTTGTAAATATATATAAAATGTGAGAAAATCTAAATTTTAATATTCACCGAAAAATGTTTCCCCAAAACTTTATTATAAAAAACAAGGATTTAAATGCACTTTTTTAAAAGCCGGTATGTATATTATTTCACAGAACAGTATTATATCTTTAGGAAGTTTATTTAAGATTTCTTAGACAATAATGATAATTCTTCCCCTTAAAGTTTGGTTGAAAACTTTTCCAATGTTCTGGTTAAATTTTGCAGAATTAACAAATATTTTGCGAAATTAGTTTATAATTTTGACTGTCGAAAAACCGCTTAAGAATATTTTGTCTCCGTTAAAAAATAAATGTTTGCAATCACATAAATATAAATAAGATTGCTTTTCCATAGATATCAGGAACATTTAATAATTCTGGAATCTGATCCAAGACAAAAATGTTATTAACCAGAAAAAATATATAAACGTAATGTGCCCTCTTTCAGTAAGATACATATCAGATTTTATTTTTAAATTTTAGTTCTGTTGGAAACAATATATCTTGTATCAGACTCCACAATAATTAAAAGATGAAAGGTATCTATACTCTTTCTTTTAAAACTGTAAAAGATTTTATGGATGTTATTATGTGTTTAACCATGAGTCCCAGAGTATTTTCTAAAAACTCCTTCAAAAATCCCAAGCAGCACAAGTTTCCTTCTTTTATTTTACCCGGAAATGACAAGTGCAGCGCGAAAGCGTTCTTTTATTTTATTACTATAATTCTCAATCGGCGTACAGTCAGTTTTCCAAACGCTCGAAATGTGCACGATTTTCTCGACATAAAAACTGAACAGCCGGATCGCGCTGCTGGCGTCTCAAACGGTTACTAAGCTTATAGAATGAATAATTTGAAATAAGTATACTCAAGATGGTACATTCTAAGTATAACATATTCTCAAGAACAGTTCATTGTTAATTAAATTTTTATAATAAATCCATATGAATAAATCTCTCTCTGTAGGCTTAAAAAAAGCAACTGGATTTTTTATTAATGACTTGATAAATAATGTGTACAATATGCGAAAAGAAAAACACTAGAATTAATTTTTAAACATTAATAATATATTTTAGTTTGTAATGTAGAATTTCATGTTCACTTTCGTTTAACTTTACTTCGATTTTTTTTCTTTTATTTGCTTATACATAATATTTAAAGCATTTTTAATACAGCTTGAAACTTGTTTTAAAATTTTAATTCATAGCATATGAATCATTGCTTTGTTTGTATTTGATACGAAATAATCGTAATCGTACATGTTTAGGCAACCTTTCTTTTTCTTTCATTTTATGCCGATATGTGCTAATAAATATATTTATTATCCAGACATAGAAGATGAACAATGAGGACAAATTAACTTAAATATTTTATACAGCTATATATACAACTTTTTGAAATAGCTATTTTCAACAGATTTATCTTAAGAAATATTTAATTCCCCTGTATAAATAATAGCTAGTGTCTCTTCGGACAGCATTTAAGCATTAGGTAATTTATTTGAACTCTCGCAGAACATTTTTGATATTAGATCGCTTAAAGGTACATGGAAACTTTCACAAATGTACTGGCTGAGTTTAGTGGAATTGGATTGGATTCCTGTAGTTGTAAGATGTATTTGTCAATAAAAAAATGTTGAAAAACAATGTTCACAATTTAAAAATCGTATGTTTGTAAATCATATAAGCAAACAAAATGTATTTTAAACGTTTCATACAGCTGCAAACTAACTTAAGGATATTATTAAGAATTTTAATGCAAATGATCATAAAATGAAGCTTTTAATATAAATACTTTAAAAGAATTATCTTTTATTAAAGGTATTATGTCTTTTTGTAAGAAAAGATTTATTTCATGAAATTATACACACTGTAATTTTACAAATGTAAAGCTATGGATATGAGTACACTGTTAAAATATTTTTGTTTAATTACAGAGAATCTACATGGAATATCGAAAACATTTAATACATTTGCAATCATTTAATTAGATAGAAAAAGTAACGGTTAAAATTAGTCGTTGGTTGCTCTGAAGTTTAAGGCGCCATCTAACAAAATTTTTTGAAATTTATATTTAAAATTTACTTTCAAGAAGATACTTTTTAAATAATAGTTTTACATTAAACCGAAGACGAATCGAGTAATTTTTCCGTTTTTAATAAACATTTGAAATTTGTACCCTCTGAAAACAGTTCAATTTTTGCTGCTTAAACACTCCCAATTATGCAAATTTTGAGCTCAAAATTTAAGTTTAAGCTTACGAAAACATTTAATCATATGCAAAAAATAACGGCAAAAATAGTTGTTCGTTATCCAATGTCAAAAGCGCACTCTATCGTCATTTTTTGAAATTTATTTTTATAATTTATTTTCTATAAAATACCAACATAAAGGATAGTTTTAGTGAAAACTGCAAACCAATCGAACAATATTTCCGTTTTTTATAATCATTTGAAATTTGTACCACCTGAACACAGTTCCGTTTGTGCTACTTAACCAGTCCCAACTATTCATATTTTGAGATCAAAATTTAAGTCTAAGCTTACGAAATAATTTAATGAGAAGCAAAAAATAACGGCAAAAAGTAGTTGTTCGTCCCTCCAAAGTCTAAAGCTCTTGATATTTTTCGAAATTTATCTTAATAATTTATTTTCAAGAAAATATCGACATAAAGAACAGTTTTAGTGAAAACCGCAAATCAAGCGACCGAATTTCCGTTTTTTTTACACGGATTTCAAATTTTGATCCTTAAACATTAATGTCCGTTATCTCCTTTGAAAACGTTTGGGACCCTTGGTTTAATATATAATATTGTTTGTCTTGATGTGTACTATCATCCCTCTTTTATTGTAAAAACAATTTAGAGTTACCTTGTATATTAACTGAAAGCCTGCATGTATAATGTCTCGAGACACTGGATTATTCATTTAGGGATTTTACTTAAATTTATTTTAAAAATAATGATTTTCGACATTCTTTAGATAAACATCAAATGAATAGATTCAATGTGTTATGTCTGAATTTTGAAATGATATTTTTTTCTCAGTATAAACATAGTGAATAAATATTTTCGGATAACTGAAAAACATATGTTTAAAAATATCTATGAAGAAAATAGATACAGATTTCGAAATTATACAAATATATGCATACACATATAAATAAATAAATATAAATATTTATATATATAAATATACATTTCAAATTTTAATTATTTTTCGCAAATTTAACCTTCTACTAGATTAATTTCCTTATAACAATATTAATATAAAATTATATTTCCTTATAACTTATTAAATTAAAATCTTGTTTCTAGGTCTAATCTATTAATCGTTATGGAAACGATATAAATTCTTAATTCGCCTTAAAAACATTTATTCGAATACGCGTAAATTAAAAAGATAGCTCTAAACTAAAAATATTCTTAATTAAACTGTATGTCTTAGTATTCCAAATAAAACTCATTTTTTCTATGTTTGTACCAACCCTTTTTAAGAAAGTCTTATTAAATTTATTTAAAAAACGTACCTTTCAAAAAATATCATTATTTTTATTTATGTATTTATTTATTTTCCCTCCTTCAACATTCGGTATGTGTGTATAACAATAAATTCATTTCTTTTCTTTTTTTATTAAAATTAATCATCTGCAAAAAGATCGTTTGCACAGGATATTTGAAATTCTGAGTCGATTATAAATTAGTTAAATAATATTTTTTTAAATAAAATTATCGTCTGAGGAATAAAGTCTAGACCTTGGACATGACAATTTCCATCATATTTACATGGAAATATGATGGTTCGAGAGAGATAATTTTCTAGAACTATCTTTTAGATTTAAGAAAGGAAGCCTCGAGGTGAGGAGGAAGATTCTTGGTTTTTTCTTCGATGAGTATGGCTTACGGCTTGTTGAAGTAAATGATGGAATATTCTGTTAAAGATAGCTTGCAAAAGGAGCCTTTCCCATTCTCATGACTATAGTTTAATAAAGTAACTTGCAGCAGCCAATGAGTAATTTATTGGATCCTCTACATTTATTTTTTTTCTAGCTTGCCATGACTTCAGCTCAACAGAATAGACCGCAGGTAATTCGTATGATTACTTTACCAATCAGTTAGATTGTGTTGAATATAATAGTATATGTACGTACCCATCGTCATATGGAGTTCCATTACCTGCGGTCTATTCTGTGAACATGAAAACATATTATAGAAACTAAAAATGTACAGAAAATTGGAAAAAATCTAAATCATCACATTCTTTAAAATAACCATTCCGAAAAACTTTATTTAAAGCAAACAAGTATTTTGCACATTAAATGAAAGCCTTCGTGTATAATGTCTCGAGTTGCTGGATTATAGCTTTAGGGACTTTACTTAAATTTTCTTAAAAAATAATTATTTTCGACATTCCTTGGCTAAGCATTATATGAATAGATTCGCTGTGTTACATCTTAATTTTCTAATGATATTTTGTTTTCAGTGTAAACATAGTTTAAAAATATTTTCAGAAAATTAAAAAGCATATGCTTAAGAAAACATGTAGAAGAAAATAGATACCGATTTTTAAATTATACAAATATATGTATTTATATACGGGTTTTATTATACGTTTTAGGATTTTAAAAATCAAAGCATCTATTTATAATAAAATAGAGGGAAATTCGTGCTTATTTCTCGTACCGTGCGTACGTATATGTATGTATCGTGTTCTGAATGGAACATTGGACTCAGAAAAACTTTTATAAAACATAAATTCAACAGGGAAATGTGTTATAGAAACTAAAATTATATACAAAATTGGAAAAAATCTGAATCATCACATTCTTTAAAATAACCAATCTGAAAAACTTCCTTTAAACATCATAAAATAAATAAAAGTTCTCAAGACCTTTTGAAAGAACTTTAGTCTTTCTTCATGAGATGCGAAAAGACGTGCGTCTACAAGGAATGTAGCGGCATGACTGAAGTGAAAAGGTGGGAAAGAGAACAAGCTGAAGAAGCAGCCAATGGGAAAGCAGAAGGCAAACAGCCAATCACGGAAGAACAAAAACATACAATGGACACAATGAAGGAGTGGAAAGAAAAAAATGAATACGGTAAGAAGGGATAAAAGTAAGTAAAAATGCAGATTATAATAAAGGTAAATACACACCCACACACACAAATTATAATAAAATAATAATAATAATAATAGTTAGCATATTTTTATTCATATACATATAAATATATATCCAAAATAAAATAAAATAAAATAAAAATAAATAAATAGTTATAAGGCAGTCGTGAAAAGGTTTTTCCAAGCTATGGATAGTGTTTTAGAATCATATTCATCATTAACAATAACTTCATGATTAAGATAAATAGCTAAATTTTCAAGAAAATCTAACTCAGAGGTACTATTGGCATTAAAGATAATTTTAGCAGTTTGAAAATTGAAACTATGGCTAGAATCCCAAGAGTGCTTAGCAACAGAAGATTTAGAAAATTTCCTGATTATTGACATACCGAGAGTGTTCTTTTAGACGTTTTTCGAGATTTCTTTTAGTTTGACCAATATAAGATAAATCACAGCCATTACAAAGAATATTATAAATTCCCCATTTTTGGAGGTCAGGGACAGAGGATTTCATGGAAGGAAATTTGAATTTATTTACAGGTTTAAAGATAACGTTAAAATTGAATCGTCTTAAAACTTTAGCTAATTTAAAACATAAAGGTGGATAAAAGTTATTACATTAATTACTGTAATTAAAAGTAAAGGATTTAAACCTTTTCAAGACTGTCTTATAATTATTTATTTATTGTTATTCATTTTATTTTATTTTATTTTATTTTGGAAATATATTTGTATGTATATATAAAAATATGCTCATTATTATTATTATTATTATTATTATTATTGTTTGTGTGTGTGTGTGTGTGTGTGCATTTACCTTTAATATAATCTGCTTTTTTCTTACTTTTCCCCCTTGTTACCATTTTCCCTTTTTCCTTCCCCTCCTTCATTGTGTCCATTGTTCGTTTTTGTTCTTCCGTGATTGGCTGTATTCCATCTGCTTTCCCATTGGCTGCTCCTTCAGCTTGCTCCCTTTCCCGCCTTTTCACTTCTGTCGTGCTAATACATTCCTTGTAGACACACGTCTTTTTGCTCCTGATGAAGAAAGACTAAAGTTCTTTCGAAAGGCGTTCCGAACTTTTATTTAATTTATGATGTTTATAGAATTTTTTTTACTACTATTGTATAACATCAATTTCAACTATTTTACCTGAATTCTGAAAAAAAATTATTAAAAATTTTATTTGAAGCAAACAAGTATTTCGGTGTATACTGACTAAAGCCTACATGCATAATTTCTCGAGGGACTCGATTATAGCTTTAGGGAGTTTACTTAAATGTATTTTAAAAATAATGATTTTCGACATTCTTTAGCTAAACATTATAGGAATGGGTTCACTGTGTTATGTTTCAGTTTCGAAATGATATTTTTTTCTCAGTATAAATGTAGTTAAAAAATATTCTCAGAAAACTGAAGAACACATGCTTAAAAAACATGTAGGAAGAAACTAAATACAGATTCCTACATTATACAAGTAAACATATATGTATATACGGCCTTTATTATACGTTTTACGAATTTAAAAATGAAAGTATCCCTTTATAATAATACTAGCTTTCCGCCTGCGGCTTCGCCCGCGTGGAATTCGGTTATATTGCGGTATAAAGCACAACTATAAGAAAACTTCTCATTCCCACGGAAAAATGTAAGAAGCGCGATGTAACGCTGGATACGATTAGTTGTTAAACCAAAACTGAATGGTACACTACATTATATGTTTTCCCTTGTGGAGCAAAAACATGCAGATTTTGGGCACTGGAAACCCGGGAACACGCTACATAGAGCTGACCATGCGAAAAACAATGTTTTTCCAAGTGTACTCCAGCAACCCTTAGAGCTTGGCCTTGTGCTTTATTAATGGTCATTGCAAATGAAACGATTATAGGAAATTGTAGTCTTTTAAATTGAAATGAGAGGTTTGTTGGAATAATTGGAATCCGAGGAATGAGTACACTTTCACCCTTTGCTGCGCCAGTTAACCCTTTGAAGGTTAAAGCACTTCTTTTCATAAAATACTAAAATAATTGAATGACACCGGAATTTAAAAACAAATTTATTTCATAATATATAAATGTTTTTTTTTTTACGTTCTTTGTAAAATTAAAATTTTCATTTAAAAATTCCAGTGTCAGTATGGCATTCCGCAATTCAAATTAAGTGGTATTCTGGGCGCGTATACGCGCTTATAACCACGAAAGGGTTAAAATAGTGGCTGTAATAATGTTCCGCCCAAGCTGAGTGACACACAGCCTGGTACCATTACACAGTCTAGGGGCATCGAGATTACGCATGAGAATCACCTGAACACCTACTTTTTGTTTTAATTTATGAGAAGGCACCCCAGATAATTCCAAAGAATTTAAGAACTCCACAGGATATGAGGTACTATGTTCTGTTTCTATCACTGAGTCTACAGATAAATATTCAGTATTTTCTCCCATAACTTCATTCAAAATATTTTCATTTATTTTAGTGACCATTTCATTTTTTGGTGCTAATATCGCGCGTTCGCAGAGCCATTGGTCATCATTTATATGATCGTGTAAGTCAGTATTAACTTTTGCTACCAACTCCGATTCGCTGCCCACACGTTACAAAACTCTTCCGTTAAAGTTATCATTCCCTCTGCATCTACTGTCATTTTCCCATCACCGATTTTTAACAATGTTTCCGCGTAATGACCTGATTGAATGTCGTTGAATAATCGCTCTTGCATGTTTGTGGTTAATTGAAACTTTATGACACGGTCCCACAACTTGGACGATTTTAGGCAAGCTTTTATTTCATCTGCTGGAGTCCCCCTTTGTATGACTGGCAGTGTTTGACGGAAGGCACCTGCTTATAAAACTACCAATCCTCCCATTATGCTTTTGCAGTCCCTTATATCCTGCAAAGTCCTATTGAGAGCTTCAATAGCTCCTTTGTGTGACATGGTACACTCATCCCAAACTAACAGCTTACACTGGCGCAGCATCGCCCACTATTTTTACTAAAATTTCAGATTGGGGATTCCTCTTGAGCAAGATTTAGAGGCAGTTTCAAAACGCAGTGCGCAGTTCGTCCTCCAGTGAGCAACGTGGCAGCAATTCCTGAAGAAGCAACGGCTACTGCAATGTTTTTATCCTTTCTGACATGAGCCAGAAGAAGATTCAGCAAAAAAGTTTTTCCAGTGCCCCCCGGAGCATCAAGAAAGAAAAGTGCGCCATTCCCTGACTCTACGTAGCGTGTTACTTCGTCGAATACAGTTTTTTGCTCGGGTAACAATTGTGGGACCATGTCATTTACTTGCTGTTGCAGTATAGTAGCATTATAATCTAGCTCTCTGGCGATGTCAGTTACGCTTACTTCTGATAGTTGTGGGCTAGTCATTCCAAATTCACTCAATTCTTTACCGATTATTTCCATAGTTTTATTTTCTATTTTAGTGAGAGCCTCGTTGTAAATAAAATCATTGTACGTGATGTCCGGATGTGTCATCTGCAATCTTTTTAAAATATCTTATGCCATATCATTTTTATATTTTTCCCATAGCTGTTGAGGATTAGAAACACCACAGGTTGAGATCAAGGTTGCAAACAACTCTCTTATTTTTGTAGGTGATCTGCATTGAACTGTTTCTGTCATGGTTTCCTCCCAATGATTCTCATTCTCCAACAGACCAAGAACTTCACATGCCTCTCTGTATGTTGCGCACTCTTGACCGTTCACAATTTTAAGGTCCCTGTGGCTAGTTGGTCCACGAACATGGTGCAGAAGCATTCTTAAACAAAAACACTCAAAATTGCACACGTGAACAGTATACACACGACCAAGAGCATCCCCTTATTTTACCCCGGGCCAGTTTTCTACTGGGGTGCCTTGAATGCGACGTTTCCACTCTTTTCTCCAGGCATTCCATGTATAGAATCGGGGAACCTGTGAATACAAAAGGGCTTTTGAAAATGGGTCGATTTGGCAAAGATGGAAAAATGCAGTCAATGTTGTCTTTGGCGGAGACGCCATCCTACCATGAAAATTGCTTTCATTAAAATACACACGCTGTCCGTTTTCTAAATGCACGGCCAAATGAGTGACAGTGGGGTGCCTTTCATGTAATGGGAATCCTAAAAGTCGCCATGCTGCCTCATTGCTGCTCACATAACGCCCCTGTTGGAAAGCTTGCACTTCGTTTATGACAGAAGATCCAGCTTCCTGTATAAAATTGAACACGGCTTGATCGATTCCTTTGTTAATATATTTACAAATATATTTGATAGCGCGGACGGAACCGCAGGCCTTCACATTTATATGGGCATTAAATATTTTACATAAAATTGGAGAGTACGGTACAATCCAACTATTGTCCATAATTTCAAAAAACTCCGCTGCGGGTTTTGAGAGTAACCGTTTGGCCACCGTCTTCAGGTGATCTTCTTCTGTATAACGGATAGCCCTGTTCATTGTGGATAGTGTCTTTTATAATTGATCGCGGGTACTTTTTTTGTGCATTTCCCCTCCTTCATACACGGTGACGTAAAGTTACGAATGCCACAGGGACCATGCATCATGTTTTTAACCACAGTGTCGTGCAACTCCTTATCTTCTGTAGAATCTGGAATTTCAGCGCTAATCAGATTGTCAATGTGGGTAGGTCGCAACTTCTCCTTGAGCCAAATCAAAATATGAACATGTGGCAGCCCCCTTTTCTGCCATTCGATGGAGTACACATAACATTGCACGTCGCCAAATACTTTACCTTTGGTAATGACACCCATAAGTTTCTGTACTTTTAGTCTGAATACTCTCGCTATCAAGTCGTGTCTGTCAATTAGTTTCTGAACTGGCATTAACTCATCGGCTATCTCCTTCCAAGATGGGTTACAGGTGAATGTAGCAAAGAGATCGGGACGGCCGTTAGCACGTACGTATGCAAAAGCATCTTGTGCAAATTCGTGAAAGTAGCGCGGGCTATTGATAAAAGTTGATGGGAGAATAACCATCTTTCCTAAATCACTGGGATTTACATTGTCATCGTTACTTACTGCATCTTGCAGGTGAATGTCAGCTCTTAATTTTTTTTGGTTAAGAGTTATATAACGGAGGCGCTCGCTCTCGGTTTTAACCCACATTTCCACTAAAAACTGATGGAAAATTTGCCTGAAACGGAGCAGCAAGTTAAAATCATTCTCACGTAACATCATGTGATAAGCATAAAACTTCATACTGGATACTTTTTATAAGGCCAGGGTTGACCTGTATTTGGGTTGATTAATGGTAGCTCAAAATGATAACTTTCTTGGCCTTTGCTGAAAATCAAGAGATACTAAAGGGCGGCATAGAACTTGAGAGTATCGGGTACGCGTGTCAAAGTATTATCATGCGCTCGGAGAACGATGTCGCGTGATGAAGAAAAGTCACCACAAACCACTGCAGCAACATCATTGATGAGAGGCGCATTGAATCGTCTCTCGTGTTCTCCGCGCGGAGTGGGATCTGCGTGAATAACCAATTTGTATTGTTCGTGAGGCATGAGGTCTAACGCCGTTTTAAAAGTATTAATAATTCGATTGTGCTCATGCAACATTCTTTGGATTTTTAGTACGATTTCCTTCTCAACTCCTTGAATGTACTGACATCGCCGATCTGCTTCATTATCTTCATCTCTCATGAAATATATCTGAAGAAATTTATGTTGTTCATTGGCCGCGGGAAGCATAGAACCGATCCTGTGGTAAACTTGGCCCTGGATAGTAAAAGTTGGTGAAAATCCGGGCATGATTATTTCCCGGTCTACCTCGAAAGATGTCATCTGGAAACAGGAATTATATTTTCGAATCCTATTTAAAAAGCGCCGTGACTCATCGGAGTCATATAAAAGAAGAGTTTTGAGGGGTTCTTCTGGTGCATACAATGTAGGAATACGTACTTTCCCATTGACGCAACAGAGACCTGCCGTTTCGTTCTTCCATTTAAGGGCATCACAAAACCTACATTTTTTATTCATTAACCCGATGACAACCAAGGAATGGCTTATGTAATCGATCAAAGGATCGTATTCAAATGCAGTATTATTAAACACAGACTAAGTATTTCTCATAAAAGCTCGACGCCGTTCAGCTTGCATTTCTGCATGCGCGGTTCTTCTCGCCAGAGACTCTTCTGGAGTCTCCGCCATTCTAGAAGCTGCCTGTCGCCCAGCTTGCTCCTCTAAACGTTGTGGTGTTTGAAGAGGCGTCTCATTAGCTCTCAAAATAGCTTGTCTTTCTGCTTGCTCCTCTAAACGAAGCTGTGTTTCAAGGGGCTTCTCGTTAGCTCTCAAAACAGCTTGTCTTTCTGCTTGCTCTTCCAAACGTAGCTGCGTTTGAAGAGGTGACTCTAATGCCCTTAGTGCTGTCTGACGTTGAGCCTGTTGCGATAAACGGACTTGAGTACGAATATCATTCTCAGAAGCCCTCAAAGAAGCTTGGCGAGAGGCTTGCCCCTCAAGTCTTTGCTGGCGCTGAGATGGTAGCTCAGCAGCTCTCGAAGCAGCCTGACGCTCTGCTTGTTCGCGCCTTCTTAATTCAGCATGGAGAGACGATTCTTGAGATCGGGCAATTTTCATTGCCCGAGCATTAGATGAGGTGCTCGACAAATTATATTTACGTTTGCGAGGCATTTTGAAAATATGTGTAAACTATAAATCTAAACTAAACTAAAATCCCAAACTAAACTATAACAATCTAAATGACGAACAAAGCGACGTAATTACCTATCGAAAAAACAATAACTACTTGAGATATCTACCTAGAAAAAAAGCACTAAACTAACCTAACCTAACTATTATACAGCTACATCGTGCACCGCTAAAACGTGGTGCATCGTTACCACGTTTTTAAAACACCCAGCGCCGCCTATCGCATTATTTTATCTTGGTTTAAACGACACACAGCGCCATCTCCAATCCATCCATCAAGAAAAACAATATTTTTTTTTCCCTCGGGAATATCAATTTTTTCCGGGATAAAAAGTACCCCATTATTTAATCCGGACTTCTAACTTTACGTCTGCAAAATTTCAAAGCAATCGGTTCAGTTGTTACGGCGTGAAAGCGGAACAAACAAACAAACAAACAAACTCACTTTCCGATTTATAATAGTAAGGATATAGATAAGTTTGTGTTTATGTTTCTTTCTCTCTGTTAATGTATATGTATGTACCGTGTTCTGAATAGAACGTTGGACTCAGAATTACTTTTATAAAACATAAACTCAACAGAAAAATATGTTACGCAGACTAAAATTATGCAAAATATGAAAAAAATCTAAATCTTCAAATTATTTAAATAACTATTCACAAAACTTTTATTTGAAGCAAACAAGTATTTCAATGCATGTTAAATGAAAGGCTGCATCTATAATGCCTCGTGGGACTGGATTATAGCTTTAGGGAATTTATATAAACTTACTCTGAAAATAATGACAATCGACATGCTTTAGCAAAATATTATATGTATAGATTCTCTATGCTATGGATGAATTGTGAAATGTTAGGATATTATAAAATTTGGTAGTGGTTTTCTCAGTATTAGCGAAAAAAAAATGTTTTCGGAAAACTGAGAAAATAGAGCATATATTTGTCAAAAGTGTAGGTATAAAATACTTTTATAAAACATTACCCTACAGAGAAATATGTTAAAGGAACTAAAACATATGCTTAAAGTTTTTAAAAATCTAAATCATCACATTCTTTAGACAAATATTATCAAAAACTTTATTTGAGGCAAACATGTACTTAATTGTACGTTAAATGAAACCCTGCATGTATAATGTGTCGAGGGATTGGATTATAGCTTTAAGGAATTAAAGTAAACATACTTAGAAAATAATGACTTTTAACATTCTTTAGCTAAACATTAGATGGATAAATTCACTATACTATGGTTGAATTGTGAAATGTTATGATCTTATAAAATTTGGTAGTGGTTTTCTCAGTATTACTGAAAAAAAATGTTTTCGGAAAACTGAGAAAATTGAGCATATATTTGTCAAAAGTGTAGGTATAAAATACATGCAGACTTCTGAATCCTAAAAAAGTGATTGAAAGATCGAACTTCGTGTTTATGTCTCTTTGTCTGTGTGAGTGTGTTTATGTTCTGAATAGACGGCTGTACTATTTCGCTTTATATATCGTGTTATATAAATTAAACTCATTATTTTTTTCAAAGGATTTTTCTAATTTAATTGTGTTTGTGGTTAATAGCGTTTATCACGTTTCCGTGTGATTTTCCAACAAAGAAATCTGCTTTAAGTATACTGGCGATAGAAACAATTTTTTTTTTACTTTATAAATGGATATAAATGGATTAGAATTGGTATAGCGATTTTTTGGATATTTTGAATTTCTATAATTCATTTTGTCAGAATTTTTGCGTTTCAATGCAATTTTTTTAATTAATTGTCTTATATATTTTCTGTATAATTTTTACCGATGTTTAATGCAATATTTTGAAAAGTTTAATGCAGTCTTCTTTGTGATTTTTGTCAATTGTTCATCTTACGTGACATTTGTTATGATCATTAAAAAATTATGTTTTAGTATACAGGAAATTTTTGTTTTGTGACTTTTGAATATTTAATTACTTTTTGTGCTATTTTTTACGTTTTGTTTTTATTTTTCAAGGCGCATTTCTGTCTTTAGTGAAAGAAATACAGTTTCATACTGTTCGTCTAATACAGTAAATTATGACTGCGTTAATTTTGAATTTTTTGGGATTTTTAAAGCTATTTTCATCATTGAATTGCTCTCTATGTTGATTTTTTGAATTACAAAATTAATGTGTTTGAAAACTTTGGCACTACGAATAAATAAGATTTTAGCGATTTTTTTTTAATTTTAGCAATTTTAATTCGAATTCTATTGCAATTTATGCAATTTATGCATTTCATAGCATTTCGAGGCGATATTTTTAATTTTTAAAAAATATTTTTTTTCCTATTTTTGACAACATGGTTTTAGATTTTATAAATTTTTTAGATTTTTTTGCGTTTCAGGTGTATTTCCGATTTTCAGAACCGTTTTTTTCTTTTTCTTTTAATTTCAAACTTAGTGAAAAACTGTTTACCATTCAAGTAGTAAAGCATCTTGTTTGGCTTTAGTGTCGTTTTGAAAAAAAAATGTTTTGCTGGGTTCGCGTCAGATTCTTCAAAGTAATTTGAAAGACCATTAAAGGGACTTTTTAATTTCTGATAGATTCCAGCGCCTTCCCCCGCGCAAAAGGTTGAAGCAGTTCTTTATGTAGAGGTGTCTCTTATACAGAAGTTTAAAAAAAGAAAAACAGATACATAAACGCGATGAATTGTAAAAAAAATGTTTGCTAAATAGAAAAGTTCACTATTAAAAAATGTCTGTGATAGAGGTTTTTCTTTGTATGCATTTTTCATATTAAGATATATTTTGAACTTACTTTTGAAACAGTGTCAAAAACAAAATGACAAGAAAGAGTGAAAACAAGACTAAACACAGACAACATTAAGGCTGTTATCAATTGCTCTCCACAGCAAACGCAAGACGTTTTGACAGATCTATGAATTCTTTTTTTTTTTAATGGAAATATGTAAAATTGGTAGATCTGACTATAGAAGCAATTTCAAACTGATCTGTGATTTCCATTTTTTATCGATAAATTACTATTGAGTTAGAAGCGATTTTGATTACGTGACAAACACTTTTTTTCCGTGGTTATTGTTATTCCGTTCGAAAATTTGGTGTAAAACTTCCATTTTAACTATATTTTCAGAAAATGTTATTTATCTTGCCAAATAAGTAAATAAATAAATGGGAAAAAGTGGGCCTGTAGATAGTTTTTTGAACAACGGCACATGCTAGATCCATGCATTTCCAAAAAACAGTAATTGTTACATGTAATTAGGACGCAATCGATATAAGATGTAATAAAATCTCGTTTATAATAATCATTTCTAGTGTGATAAAATTTTTGGTGAAGAATGCAATCTGTGCAAAGTGTAATCTGTAAAAATTCCAATATCGGAAAATAGTATGAACACATTTTTATAAAAAAAAATAAATTTATTTTTTTCAATTCTGGACAATTGTGAAACGATTTACAGGAAGAAAAAATATTTGCTGAATTAAAAAAAAAAAAAAAAAAAAAAAAAAAAAACTCACTACATGAATTCACTACGTAAATGAAAAAGTTCGGAGACCGATTCAAGTATTGATGATTTGAATGCATCTTCGTCGAAAATAAAACTCATTTTTCTTACTCTGAAGATGCTGAAGATGACATTGAAGTACTAGATCAGGCCTGTCCAACTTTTCAGTAACCCGGGGCGCACCTTGTCTCCTGGCACTAAATGAAGGGCGCCATTATTTACGTGACTGAAAACGTGTGGCAATATTATCGAACAATATTAGTATACACGCACGTCTTAATATAATGCAAATGAATCGTACAGAGGTAAAAAAAAAGACCCATAAAGTTCTGAAATTACATGTATTAAATTTTAATTTGGATATTTTTTCTTTTTTTATGAGAAGTCTACATTATATCATAAGTGTTTGTAGGGTAAGGAATCAGAAACTTTAATCGCTTCTATAATAACAAGTAAATAAATATAAAAATCAGAGATATTCATAGATATATTTTAGAATGTGAACATATGGTTTAATTTATTTTGAAGGAGTTGACTAGTTTTTATGAAAAGTACAAAAACAGATAAGCATGATAGTGATCAAACCATGTAGGTGATTTCAGAGGGATAGTCTGGAAGTGCCTTCATAGATGGAAAGCATTCTGCTCTGCTTATTAATTTTTCTAAGAAAAATTATAAAAAAAAAAACAAATAAAATAAAGAAATAAAACCTCCTCTGTTTCTAAATTTTCAAATATCAAGAAAGAAAAATGAAGCCCTTTTATCCTTCCTATAAAACAGCCAAGGGGCCAGTGTGACGACAGGAAAAGAAAAAAGTTCAGCATTCACGAACATGTATTTTTAAAGGGGAGGGAGCATTTGAAAACTTTTATTTTTTTCTTACTTTATAACTATTAAAAAGAGCTATTTTCAATTAGAAGGAAATTTATCTATCCTGATTACACTATTTAAACAATAACTAAAAATCGCAAAAATTTATGCATGATGAAATTTCCAAAGTATGTCTCTGGTTTTTAATGTACAACAGCATGCCAAACACAAGCTTTAAAAATATCTCTGATAAAATATTAGTGATTTTATAAAAAGCATTCTTTATAATGAAATTTTACTTCTAAAATGCTTATTGATAGGAAATCTTCAAAAGGGTGCCAAGAAAACATTCAAAGGGCACCATGGCGCCCACGGGCGCCGCGTTGGACAGCCCTGTACTAGATATTGAAGAAAGTAAAGAAGATGAATATAAAAGTAAAGATTTAATTTGTGAATATAAATTTTCCCAAAAGTGCCATAAACGCAGAAAGCGATCGCGAATATGTCCAGATACTGAATATATTTCCAAACAGAAACAGAAAAAATAACTGCTCTCGACGATTGAATGGGAAGAATTAGGAAATGATTGTGTTGGTATGCTCCCATCTCATACCATATACTTCAAGCCCAACTGGTTATGCGAAGCGAAACATTATGCTTGGCAATATTAGCTGTGCATTTAGACTAATGACTGATAATCGAATGATGAATCACATAAAAGCTTGCACTGAGCACGAGGCCAGAAATATTTACAATAAGGCAATTGGAAAATAGCTAAAAGATTTATATGTGTTTGTAGCTATTTTGTACGCCCGAGAAGCCGACGAAGCGAAAAATTTGAAATTACTATTTGTTGTGAAAAGAAATGAGAACCTTCTTTCTTTCACGAAACTATGAGTAGAAACACATTTTCAGAAATTTTGAAATTCCTTCGTTTCGTAAAAAAAAAAAATTGCAAGAGGAGCGTTCACTTATGAACTCGCAATTTTTGATCATCTTTTGAAATTTTGAAGTTCTTTATTGATATTAGCCAAGCTTGTAACAGTACAAATCAGAATATAAGCATAGAAGAACAAGAGCTTCCCACAAAAGCAAAGTACATATTTCTTCAATATAAACTCAATAAGCTGAACAAATTCGGAATTATGTTTTGGTTATATCTAAACGTGCAAAGTAAATATCTTATAAATGGCTTTCCCTATATAGTCAAAGGTGAACTTACACTATCAGGAGTACCTTTGAATAAATTGTTATTTTTGAATCTTGTAAAAAACTATGTAAATTGTGGGAGAAATATAACAACGGATAATATTTTTTATGTATACATCTCACAAAGAAGGTTTTGGCCAAAAAATAAGTCTCGTTGGAACTATGTGAGCAAATAAAAGAACATTGCCGAAAATAGCTAAAATTAGAAAAGATAATATGAACTTTACTCCATAAAACTCTACAAATGTAATATATGACTAACTAATCAAATGATATTGTTCTACAAATTTACAAAATAAAGCCTCGTAAAAAAGTACTACTTCTTGGTTCAAAACATAAATCCGTAAATATTGCTTCAAAATGAAAACAAATTCATGCAACTTTGTCGCTTTACAGTAGGACTAAATTCGGATTCGATGTAGTTGACCAAATTGTCCACAAATATAGAAAAAAGTAGGGTCATGTAGCAGTTATTTTATAATATTTTGGACTTGACAGCAATCAATGCGTGGATTTTATATAAAGAGACTTCTGATAAAAATATAACTAGAAAACAATTTTTATTAAAATTATCAGAATAACTCTCCAGTGAATATAGATGCGACAGAAAAGAAGCCTCCTCTAAAAAGCAATAGATTGTACTCCAGTAAACGAAAAAAAATTCTTATGGACGCAAATCTTGGCAAACTCAATTGTGCAACAAAATCAGAGCGATTTATATCTACAATGTACCCAAAAATATGTATGTTGTAAGTGTTCATGTAAGACAACATGTAAGTAAAGTATGTGCCTTCGAGTTATTTCATACATATGAAATGTGCTATAATATAAATGCAAATGTAAAATGTTCTCTAAATTAATAATTAATGAATTATTACATTAAATATTGTTTTTATTAAATTACATTCTTTTATTTAGATCAATTGAGATAATATGTTTGTGGCAATTGTTTATCTAAGATAAACTCCGCATGTAAAATATATGCCTTAAAATTATTTCATACATATCAAATGTGCTATATTATAAATGCAAATAAAATTGTTTTTTTAATCAAAAGCTAATGAATCCTTGTCTTAAATGTTATTTTTGTTAAATTGTATTCTTTTATTTACACCAAGTCAAAAATTACAATGAAAGCCTTGATAATAAAATCCGTCAATTTGACGGGTGCGGTAAATCTAGGTATATATATTATACGTCGGTAATTCTAGTGTTAAAAGAATTTATGCTAATTTACTATAAATACTCGAGGTTTAATCAAAATAAAATAAAATAAACCCTTTTGGATGGGGAAAAAATTCCCGGAAGAAACGCTGTCTCAAAAATTTAAGCACTTCTTGCAAATTATTTAAGAAACACGGAAATGGCCGTATGTAATGAAGCTGTATGACATCATATTGCGCTTTTATAAAAGTATAAATGGTAGAGAAAATCTTTCTTTTCGTTTTAAAAATGCCGAAGAGTAAAAAATTCAGAAAATGTGAGATTTTTAAAGTTTTTAAATTGAAATCACAAAGTAAAACTCTTTCCGAAATTTCAAAAGTTTTAAATCTATCAAATTCAGGTGTATATCTACTACTTTTTAGAAATCATGATTTTAAGAGAAAACCAAGAGGTAGACAATAACGGGTGACTACTGCTCAGACTGATCGGAGAATACGGAGATTGGTATCTGGACAAAATATGGCCATAAGGCCAATTAAAAATAATCATAGTCTACAGGTTTATGAAGACACTGTACATACACTTTTTGAAGAGTATTTATTACATCCTTTCTAAAGAAAATGGCTCGCAAATCGTCTCTCAAATTACATCACAAACAAAGCAAGAATAATCTAGTCTACAAAACACATGTCCTACCGGGACAAACGGCTTACAGTTTTATTCAGCAATTAGAAAAAGTAGTACTTAGATGGATGGAACGCGTATTGGCTTGATTTACGAAAGAACCAAAGACATTTTTCAGCCAGCAGCGGTAAATCGTTTTAATTTGGAAGAGGGACATTTAGATTCATTGACAAGACCTCTCTGACTTTTCTAAAAGGAAGACAAGATTAAAAAATGTTTTAGAGACGCAAAATCACAAAATGCTTGCCTTCGGTGACTTTTTTTGAGGGGGGGATCCTGAATAAACTTTTCAACAAGACAATACGTTAATCCACGTATCACATTCTCCAAAACTTTGGTTTTCTGAGAAAAACTGTTTAAAACTTTTTTGTTGTCATGAAAAATTCTTGAGTGGGTAGCTGTGAGTCCAGGCTTAAACCTAATTGAAAATGTCTGCAGCATTCTAATCCGCCAGATTTATGTCAGTAGAAAGCAGTATGAATCTGTTGAAGAAATCCAAGAGGTCATTGAGAAAGCATGAAATTATTTGCTACCAGAAATCCTACAAAAACTAATAATTTCAATGGGCGCAAATTTATATGATCTAATCCGAAATCAAAGAAAAATAATTTGTAATTAAAATTTCTGTAAAATTTATAAATCTGTTTGTTTTTGACATTGTGTATAAACTTCTGAAAAGTTTTTTTTTCGAGTATTATTTTATTATATTTTTGACAGTTATATAATGCATTTTTTCTACTTTTGATATCATTTATTTAAATAAAAATTGCGAACCCTGAAAATGATAGAAAATGGTTTTTAATTCCAACTTTTTATAATTCTTTGAAAATCGGAATTTTATGCTTGTGCTTAAGCTTTTGAGATAGACCTTATGACTGTGGTTTGGGTCATACCGGGTGGAGGCTATGTTTTTCATTTGCAGTCGGCTACACATCTACTTTTATGCTGTGAGTCTGATTGACTTTCATTGTTTAAAGTCTCTGTCGACTTCAGGTGGATCATTTTTAAGGAGATTTTAAGTATTTTTATGCGTAAAAAAAAAAATAGAATAAAACCACTATAATGGACACTTCACAGTAGCGAAGATCGCTATTTAGTGAACACATTTATCATTCGTAACAATTACCTTTTTTTAAGATTCTACCTCTAAGTAATGGAAACTCAGGAATAGCAAGCTGATTCATGGATAGATTTTGGGAAAGTTGTACGCGCCCCAAAATTAAAAAGTCCGTTTTGAAGTCAACTCGCAACCTTATGAGAATAAGGCAATATAATTTTTCTCTTCCCACAATTAGGCCAAAACGAAATTTCACATGACTATAAAAGTCATATAAAATTTCATGTTATATAATCAGTTAAAAACAAAAAGCCGTTTTATGTGTTAGTCTCTGATTACTAAATTTGTATTTTGATTCATTAAAATATGACAAATCGAAATCTAATTTAGAAATATAATAACGAGTCAAAAACCGTAGAATTCGACAAATAAAAGTATTTAAAAAAACTGATTGACTGGACTTATAAAATAAAAACTATTTACAGTAGTGAATCATAATTCAGTAATTATATGTGAAACTTGATGTTGTGTTTGTCAGTTATAATTTTGCTTGCAAACATTAAATTCTGTTTTACATTAAGTTATAATGTGAGAGCTGGCGAAACCTGCAAATTAACTTTTATACATACTCTCAGTAAAATATAACATGTTGTAAAAGAAAATACTCATGCCATTTTTTAATGACATCATTTTTACTACTGAAGCCGTCTGAGATGCGCGTCTCGATCTTTGTGTCAGCAGATTAAAAAATGCATTTTTTATATACTGACGTAATTTCATTTAAATTTTTTTTCAATGGTTGTTTTCTAATACAATTTTATATTTCAATTATTAAAATGGCATAATAAAACGATAAAAATGGAATCCATAAGGACATAATATCGGGCATTAATTCCCATATTTTTTAAAGTATGCAATTCACCGAATTGCAGCAATTGTAAAGAAACTTCAAAAAGTACCTTAAAATTAAAATATAAAATCGACATTACGTTAAAAAATGACGTATTCTGGATCAACTACAGATAAAGTACTTTTATTAAAAAAATTAATTATTAAAATCAGTTGAGTAAAAAATTCAAGCTAGATGAATAAGAAAACAGTTTTGTGTTTTAAATATATAAATGTCAAGAATTAATATAACATATTCTGAAGACTATAATTTAGCAGTTTTGTGTATTCAACGGTCAATATATAAAGACTGAAACTGAGTACAGCACGGTGAAAAGCTGCCATTTACTTTTCTTAATATAAATATTCATAACATTGTTATATTAAGTAAACAAGGTTTTATTGCATAGAAAATAAACTTCAGCATCTCGGAGGACAGAGTCATAGCTTTAAGGAGATAACTAAGACTTTAAGAGAAAATAATTAGTTTTTGCATTCATTCTCTGAAAGTAAAGTGGATATTTTCACGACCGATTTTTATGTAATAATGTATGTAGGATTTCATGAAATTTATATTCATTTTTTACTGCAGTATAATAGCTAAATAAGCATACTTTTGCTAATCATATTTTATACTAAATTAAAGTATAGTAAATTTTACAATATTCATTTCAGTTTAATTTTATAACATTAATATATAAATAAATAAATAAATAAATATTAATCTATATAAATATCTCTAAATATATATATGTATTTATATAATTAATGAAAACAAGCTTTCGAAAAATATTAATATATAGGAGTAATGAAAATGTAATAAAAATATGGTTTACAGTCCAACGATCAGAAACCTCCACGTTTTAGAAATGTAATGAATTTCCTTATGTATCATTCAGTAAAACACTTAGAAACATAAATCATCAGAAACAATGTTATATACATTTTATATTATTAAGCTGAAATCATAGAATTTTATTAGCCATATTATATTTATTTTAAAATTATTTTAAAAATCCTAAAATTATTTTTCTAAAGACATTTTTATTTTCTATAACTAACGTATGAAATACCGTTTTGGTTGTTATGGTCAAAGTTTCTATAATTCAATGAATTTTTTCAAAGAAAATATTAGTATTTGTTTTAGCGAAAAAAACCCACCTAAATTAAGCGAGAGATTAAATAAAGATAATTTTTCTTTAAGGAATTACTCATATCTTTCCTGATTCGTATCAATCCTCGTTTGCATACCAGCACCTGAAAATGTAACATTTCATCAACCTATTTATTGCATTTATGTACATACATGTATTTATAACCCAGATTTTCAAAAATGATGATAACAATAGTATTAAGTTTACATGCTCTGCGTTATTACAAATATACTTAAGGAGTTTTATAAAGTATAACTTAAACAAGAAAATAGAGTACTGAGACTTTAAATATGTACAAAATGGGCAATGAAACAGTAACATTTGAATATTCTTTAGCTATTTATTCTCGACAATATCTAATTTCAACAATGAAAACCAGTAGTATTAAGTTTAAGTGCTCTACGCATTTAATAATATACTATATCAGATTTAAAGAACATAAATTCAACAAAAAAGTAGTAGAAAAACTACAACTATCTACAGAAGGAATAAAAGCTAATTTGTCACAATCTTTAGATAACTGACAACTCTTCTGAACAACTCCATTTTAAGCAAGAGGGTATTTTAATGCGTTTATAATGAAAGTCCCCACATATAACTTCTTGAGACACGACAATATAGCTTTACGCTAAAATTTTCATAGAAAATGATGATTTCTGGCATTCCATTGTTAAAATTTATATGAATACTTTTACTTCTGCTGGGTTTTAAAAAAAATGATAGTCTCTTATGAAGGTTGACGTTATTTTTCTCCCATTAAAAATGTTGGATTCTAAACGCACATGACATCATACTGATTACGTTTTATATTACATCACTTTATGCATAAATGATGATTGGCTATCTTATCAAAGGCTATCTATCTTCTATTGGTCCTCTTATTAAGAGTTACTATTGGATAATCTAGAATACTAACTGAAATTTTTAAATACATGTGTTTTCCATTATGTTCTGTTCTCCTCTTTCTTGCTTGTATCCTGTCATGACCTACTGTAAATAAACTCTTTCGATCCTATATCAACGCAAGGGTTATCGTTCTGAATCCACAGCAGAGCGTGGTTTCTACTTAGTGTTTTTCTGCGTTGAACGAAAAGTGGGTCAGGCAAAATTTATTGCCATAGAGTACTTATGTTACTTTCGTCTGCGGTGTTTTAAACGATGACTGAAAACAAGGATTATTTGGTCGCTCCGTTTGATGTAAATAATTTCCAAATATGGAGCAGAAGATTAACTGCGATTTTTGCGGCGAAAGAACTTGATGTTTTCTTGGAAAAGGAAGCAGATCCAGCAAAGGCTCCAGAAGTGATTAAAGCAAAAAATGCTTACGCTTTATTATTATCGGTTTTAGAAGATATGATTTTATCTTCTTTTCAAAAAGAAGATACCGCATGTAAAATCTGGAAATTCCTGCAGGCAACATAAGAATTTAAAGGAGCTGTAAATCAAATATTTACTCGGAAAACACTGTCCACAATGAAAAAGAATAAAGATCTAACAATGAGACAGCACATTGACTACGTTTTAAAATTAATTACTGACTTAAGGATATCTGGTGCTCAGGTGAGTGACATTGATACAATTGTTTACATTTTAATGTCTTTGCCGAAGGAATTTGAATCCGTCAAAGTTGCGTTAGAAAATCAACCTGATACTAACTTGACTCTGGAATTTGTTATGCAAAGACTAATTGATGCTGAAGCATTAATGAGTGAATCCAGAAATACTACTAAATCATTTAATGATAATATTGCTTTTATGTCGACACAGAAAAAACTCTTTTGCAATTTTTGCACAAAGAAATGCCACACCTCAAAATTTTGTAGATAGAAAACTGTGAAATGTTATAATTCTTCAAAAATATGTCACTATAAAATTTTTTTTAAAAAATAAACCAGAAACGCAGATGGATGAAAAACAGTCAGCTTTTGAAATATCTTTTATGACTGGGAACACAAATAATTGGAAATTAATCATAGACTCATGTGCGACATCACGTATATGTTCTATCAAAGAATGGTTCACTTCTCTTAAACCTGCAACTGGGACAATTAAATGTGCTTCAAAGGCAGCAGTGTTAAATTTGCAAGATACTGGAAGTATACATGGTACAATATCTGACAATATTTGCATAACTTTAAAGGATGTATTATATGAACCGAATCTAAACGGACAATTAATTTCTATCAAGAACATAGAAAAAGCAAATTTATTAGTGATATTCAAGAATGAAGAAGTATTTATCGAAAAAGATAATAAGAAAATGCGCCTCGGTCATCGGGATATTCATGGACAATATATAACTTATTTTACTCCATTTAATGAAAGTGCTTTGAAATCAACGTACGATAAGGACTTATGGCACAGAAGACTTGGACACCCCTGTAACCAGCCACTGATTCATTTGGGATTACCTACCCCTTCATTATTTTGTAAAATTTGTGCTCTTGCAAAATTAAGTGCAACACCAGCTGGTAAAGGTCCGAGAAACAGAGAAAAAGAACCAATGTTGATGATTCACACGGATACTTGTGGACCCATATTTCCTGAAACTATTGGAGGTGAGAAATATTTTCTAACTATTACTGATGATTTTTCGCGATTTACTAAAGTTCGATTACTTAAAAACAAAAGTGATGCAGCTCGTGAACTAATATCGTTTTGTAAATTAAGTCCTTCCGTTAAGAAAATTAGATGTGATAATGCAAAATAATTTATAGAGGGAAAACTTTTAAATTTTACAAATGAAGTGGGTATAAAAATTGATCCATCTCCTCCATATACTTCATATTTGAATGGAATATCTGAGCGCGTTAACAGAACTCTCTTGGAAAAAGGGAGGGCAATGCTATATGAATTCAATTTGCCTAAGAGCTATTGGGGTTTAGTATTACTAACTGCAGCTTATCTTAAAAATAGATTGCCAAGTAATTCTATTGATAATGATACTCTATATTATTTGAAATATAATAGCAAACCAGATTTAAAAAATCTCAAAGTATTTGACTGTGACGCCTATGCACTTGTACCTAGCAACTTAAGAAAGAAATCAGACGAAAAATGCAAGAAAATGATATTTGTAGGCTATACTTCAATGAGATATCGACTACTGGATCCCACAACAACTGTACCCATGATAACTGTTTCTGAAAACGTTAAATTGAATGAAGAAAAGAAAAATTTAGTTAATTTTAAACGTATAACTGAAAATATTGAGGAAAATTATCCGGAATCTAAAAATCAAAATGATGAAAATAAAACAGACTCTGAAACTTTAGTGCAAATAAAACTTGAAAATGATAAAAATTCAATTAATGAAAATAATATAAGATCCTCTTCTAGAGAAAAGAAACAACTCATCAGATATCCAGAGCCAGAAATATATGAAGCAATGCTCGCTCAAGAAGAAACTTTAACTTTTCATGACATTTCCTCTTTGCCGTACAGTGAACAACAAAATGGGATCTAGCTATGGACGATGAAATGAAATCCATTAAAGAAAACGATGTCTGGGACTTAGAGGAATTACCATTAGACAGAAAAGCCATCTCTTGCAAGTGGGTGGTGTTACGTAGGAAAAGAGACGGTAAATATAAGGCAAGGCTGGTAGCTCGCGGGTTCATGCAGCAAGAAGGAATAGACTATGCTCAGACATTTTCACCGGTTATAAACATGCCTGCCTTGTGTTTCATATTAGTTATGTTGAATGAAAATTTAAATGTTTATGTTTTGGATGTTAAAACTGCTTTTTAAATGAAGTTATTTAAATGGATCAAGCCAAGGGGTATGATGATAATAGTGGTAGGAAATGCAAACTTAAAAAGAGTTTGTATGGCCTACAGTAAGCCCCACGATAATGGTATTAAAAATTTCATAATTTTGTAATTAGACTGGGATTTTAACAACTTAATTCTGAACCTTGTTTTTTGTAAGAGATGTAAAATCTAAGAAAATTATAATGGCTTTGTACGTTGATGACCTTTTAATTGAAATTAATATTATTATTGATATGTTATCTAAAGAATTTCAAGTGTCAAAATCAGAAAAAGTTTCAGAATTTCTAGGTATTCGAATGGAATTTACTCCAGAAGGACTATTTTTAGATCAGAAACATTACATTTCAAGATTGTTGAAAAAGTACAATATGCTTGATTGTAATACTTGTTCTGTTCCTATTAAACCTAAATCAACCCCTGCTATGTTTGAAAAAGGTAATGCTTTTAATGGGCCTTATCGCGAACTAATAGGGTCTTTATTGCATTTAGCTTATGTATCCAGACCAGACATTTCATTTACAGTCAACTGCTTAAGTCAACTCCAGGAACGCCCTACTGATGTTGCCTGGAATGCCTTAAAGAAAATATTGAGATACTTGAAAGGTATTGTAAAATTAAAAATAAACTACAAAAAGGGTAATTTAGATGATTCGGATTTGTCTATATATGTGGATGCAGATTTGGGGTCAAATTCAATTGATAGGAAGTCTGTGTCTGGTTACATAATAATGTTTTGTAACTGCCCTGTATTATGGTGTGTAAATAAACAAAAGATTGTTGCTCTTTCAACCACAGAAGCTGAAATAATTGCTCTGTGCAAAGGTATTCAAGACATTTTATGGATGAAAAATATTGCCTGTGAAATTGTAAGTATTAAAAATGTTTTTGTGTATGAAGATAACCAATCATGCATCAAGTGCATAACTAATTAAAATAAAAATGGGAGAATGAAACATATTGATATAAAACTGAAATTTATCCGTAATGTTATCTGAGAGAATCAAATTAAAAACGAGTATATTTCGACTAATAATCAGATTGCAGATATGATGACAAAATCTTTGCCTAAAGCTAAACTCCAAGCACTTTTACTCCAACGTAATATGAAAATATAACGTAAGATGTGATTAAGGGAGGGTGTTCAATTCTAATCGCACATGACATCATACTGATTACATTTTATATTACATCACTTTATGCATAAATGATGATTGGCCATCTTATCAAAGGTGTCTATTGGTCCTCTTATTAAGAGTTACTATTGGATAATCTAGAATCCGAACTGAAATCTATAAATACATGTGTTTTCCATTATGTTCTGTTCTGCACTTTCTTGCTTGTACCCTGTCATGACCTATTGTAAATAAACTATTTCGATCCCATATCAACGCAAGGGTTTTCGTTCTGAATCCACAAAAAATATGTTTAAAAATTATATTTTTTCAGTTAAAAAAAATATTTTATAAATCATAAATGTAGGGAATGGAAGTCGTTTTCTGTAAAACTACAATATATTTTATGCAATTTTGGAAATTTACAGAATAAATCAATTAAAGAAAACTTCTTGATGATATCAATTTTAAAATTTGGATGTTATCTAAAATATTCATTTGAAATAAGATGAATATATCTATTAGGACTATATATTCTTTGTTGAAAAATAGTTAAAACGAAAATTCTTCTAAAATTAAAAATCATACCTTTGCTAAAAATAAAAAAAATATAATGCAAGTTTCGGATAAAGCAATAAAATATTTTACGGATTTTATAAATAAATTTACAAATATTTAGATCGAATGATTTAAAACAATTAGATTGAATTAAATACTTAACACCTTCATATAGGCAATTAGTACTTATCTGAAATTATACAATCATATAATATTCCGTGTCATATAATCAGATATTGACATAAATTCCATTTTAAAAAGAATTCCATGCTTACTCAGTTTCTTTCACAATTTATTAAAATACGAAGTGTTTCTAAATGATAATCGGGGTTTTAACGCTTGGTAGTATTTATTGCGTAAGAATTAAAATTCTGATTTATGCATAAAAGGAAGGAGCAACTAAAACAGCTTTATCTACAACTGTACAGTATAAAATGTGAGTACATTTCGTCACATTTTACAAATCAAGTCAATAGCGCATTTCCTCCCAAATGAAGTTTAGCAAATAAGTTTTTTCAGACGCTCACACGATATGACGACGTGTGTTTCTTCCTGAGGGTTTTTTATAAAGGAACTTGTGTATGGGCTTCCACTACAAGCTGCCTTTGCAGCTTTGTCAGAATGATCCCACAAACACTAATCAACGTTTAGGAAGAACTGATCTATAAACTAGATGTATGCCGTGTGGCGAAAGTGCTTACATTCAACACTTGTAAGCTTGTAGGTAAAATAGTTTGAGTTGTTTTTTCATTTTATGTATCATTTATAAGCAGCTTATATAAGTTTTATATAATAAATATTACCAAGCATTAAAACACCGATACTCATTTACAAACACACCGTATGTTATAATATAAGTATAAAAATAATGTTATGAATTAAATTTAAATATGTCCAAATCTTAAGAAAACTTCAAATAGCAGTTTTATGCATCCAACGGAAAATATATGAAATATACGGTGTAAAGATGCCATTTCCTTTTCTTGAGATAAATATTCCTTATCTTAAGCTAACAAGCCTTTTATTGCACGTAAAATAAATGTCAGCATCTCGCAGGAGAAAATCGTAGCTTTAAGCTGTTAACTACAACTTACAAAGAAAATAAAGATTTTGGACATTCCTTCTCTGTAAAACATGCGAATATTTTCACGGCTGAATTTTACATATTGAGATACGTAGGATTTTATAAAATTTAAATGCATTTACAACTGTTGCATAAATACTAAAAATTATACATTTGCTAATCTTATTTTTTTTAGTGAAAAGTAGTAATATGGTAAATTTTACAAGATTTGTTTTACTTTAATTAAAAAACCGTAATATATATGTAGGTATGTATACATATATTCAGGTCACCGATCTGAAATTTCTACACTTTAAAAATCTGTTCTATTTTCCTATGTACCCTGTCTATTATTTAATGAAGCACTTAGAAATATAAATCATCAGCTGCAATGTTATATACAGCGGTACATTATATGAACAAATCATTTTAATCAGTTATAAAAAACTATATAAGTCAATTTTTTAAATACCGTTTTACTTCTTTTAAACAACGTATGAAATATCAGTTTGATTGCGCTTATCAAGTTTGCTGTAGTTTAAAGATATTTTCGGAGAAAATACTAGTATTTATTTGAGAAATTTAACTCAGATTTACTTGTGATATTGAATAAAGTGGTATTTTATTTTAAACTGGTATTTTGCTTTAAAAATCCCCTGAGCTGTGCTAATTTTTGTTCATAAACATACATGTAAAAAATTAAAATTTTAACAACATAATTATTCTTTTTGTGCATTTATAAATCCTCCAGGTATAATAGTGTTTGAACAACGATAATAAAAATCGGCCAAATGCGAGTATTAATCGCGTTCAGAGGTTTCCCAAGAATACATAAATCAACTACAATGTGTCACACCGAAATAAAGCCACCTTAATTTTAGAGCGTAAGTGGAGACGAAACAAGCCATGCGAACGAAATAAAAAAATTAAGGTCCCACACTAGGTAGAGAAAAAGACCCGGATGATAATGTAAAATCTATGGGGAAGTTTTTTTCAAATATCTAGCTCAAATTTTAATATTTTTACATGAATTGTTTTGCATAGGATAGCTGAGGACGTTCCACAACCGGCTTAGTTTTTACTTTTAAAATTTTGGTTTCAGATTTTTTTTAAAATTACTTTAAATATCAAAACCGGTTAAAACCGGTTCTGAAACAGAAACTATCATAATATAAAAAATATGTAAGCAAAATCGAAAAAGTAAAAACTAGGCCGGTTGTAGATCGTCCTCAACTATCTTATAAAAAAAAAAATTGTAAAAATATTAAAATTTCAGCAAGATATTTAAAAAGAAAGCCCTCATAGACTTTACATTATCATCCGGGTCTTTTTCTGGGCCTAGTGTGGGGCCTTAAGAAAGTCGATATATAAATGCATATTTACAAGGATAAAGTCACTCTCTGCCAAACATGGTTAGGAAAATATGAATGTATAAATGGGGAAAAAGATGTTCCGCCAAAGTAAAGCCAATAATATTGATAGTCAATGTATCCCTGATGTTTATATATGACTTGGAATATACGATGTTGCATAACATGTACAAATACGTGCCAGACTGCAGAATCAATGTTATCCCAGGACTCAATGATGAAGACCTTCAGTTCTGCCATAGACTTGAACTGCCTGACACTGGTATTTAAAGTTCTATTTAGGATACCCCACATATTTTTATAGGAATTGAAATGGGTCACAGGGTAGGATCTTCCTTTTTAGGATCTTCCTTTATAACACGGTAGGATCTTCCATTGCATATCCTCAGTTATCCAAAAATCATTTCTAGAAGGATTTTGCAAAGGTTATAATTGACTAATAGAAAATCCAACCTAAGCCTCCATTTCTCTCTGCAATTGGTAATAAATACGTTACTAGCAGTTCTTGTTAATCAGTTGCCTACATGCAATCTGAGAGGGAAGCCAGGATAAGTTTACCATCGTAACCGAAAACTCCAAACACTATCAGTAAGCCTCTGCCAAGCTGTTTTTCCTTTCCTCATGTCATGTTAGTGGAAAGCAAGGCTATCTAAGCCATCCAAACTATTCTTTTTCTCATCTGAAAACGTAACCAGCTACCGCTGGTCTTTCCAGGTTTGTTTATATTTTGCGACATCGACTCTGCTTTCCTTGTGGATGCATGGATTGATATGTTTAGCATTTGATATGTTATATTCAAGGCGAATTCTCTCTCTCTCTGGAAAAATTTCCATGCATTAATATATTCAATCGATGCTGGATAAAATTTGAGTTTCGTGTTTGCCCCAGATCAGTGGCTCGCGGATTGTATTCCATCTTATGCTGCGTTTGTAGCCTTGCCAACAAGTAATAGTGATAAGTTCCTTGTTGGGTGTCGTTCCATGTGGTTTAGTCGGTAGAACGTCAGTGCGCTATACTGACGGCCCGGATTCGATTCCCGGCATGGAATCCTTTTCACTTAGTTGGCATTTGCGCCTTTTAAGCAATTCAAAATTTGATTTTCATTTGATATGTTATATTCAAGGCGAATTCTCTCTCTCTCTGGAAAAATTTCCATGCATTAATATATTCAATCGATGCTGGATAAAATTTGAGTTTCGTGATTGCCCCAGATCGGTGGCTCGCGGATTGTATTCCATCTTGTGCTGCGTTTGTAGCATTGCCAACAAGTAATAGTGATAAGTTCGTTGCTGGGTGTCGTTCCATGTGGTTTAGTCGGTAGCACGTCAGTGCGCTATACTGATGGCCCGGGTTCGATTCCCGGCATGGAATCTTTTTCACTAGGTTGGAATTTTCGCCTTTTAAGCAATTCAAAATTTGATTTTCATTTGATATGTTATATTCAAGGCGAATTCTCTCTCTCTCTGGAAAAATTTCCATGCATTAATATATTCAATCGATGCTGGATAAAATTTGAGTTTCGTGATTGCCCCAGATCGGTGGCTCGCGGATTGTATTCCATCTTGTGCTGCGTTTGTAGCATTGCCAACAAGTAATAGTGATAAGTTCCTTGCTGGGTGTCGTTCCATGTGGTTTAGTCGGTAGAACGTCAGTGCGCTATACTGATGGCCCGGGTTCGATTCCCGGCATGGAATCTTTTTCACTAGGTTGGCATTTGCGCCTTTAAAGGAATTCAAAATTTGATTTTCATTTGATAGGTTTTTAACAATATGAGGTTTATTACTTTTGTACTGCTACTGAGTATTGCATTACACAAATACACTATATTGCCATTGATTATGGGACACTTGCGATTTTAGACATATTACTAAATATCTAGAAAAATACATGAGGAATCATATCGAAACTCTTAGTGTATAAATATAATAGTATGAGTCATACATCTCCGTGAAGATATTTTACCGAAACGCCATAGGGGACCGTCAACAAATTAAAAAAGAATGAATATCTTTTGAATAACCCTGTCAAAACTAATGTAGCAAAAGCGCTCAAACTCTAGATTATGATTGAATGCCTTATTGTAATACACTGTGTTGATTTTTATGCAAATAGCATGCACACTCGCAGAGTAATTAAGGTTTTTATAAAAATGGTCCCAAATTTGTCCAAGTTTTTCCATTATAATTTTCAGAGTTCTTAATATAAAATAATATTTTTTTCAGAAAATATGACAAACAACATTGCACACAGTACGCTGTAATCAGAATTAAAAAATAATAAAAATTGTATGAAAAATGAGTAGGTTTACTATATAATTTTTTACTGCGCATGCGTCAAAGATATCAAAATTTCATTTGCATATTATGTTAGCTAAATGTATAGAGCAACTTTTGTAAAAGTCTCAAAATCATAGCTTGAAAATTCTGAAAGTAATCGTCTATAGAAAAAGGACAAAATCCGTTGTTTCCAAAATAAAGTAAAAAAATGAGGGATTTTATCCAAATGCAGTAGTACATCCCATATTGTGTATTCTATATTGACACTAATCAATGAACATATGGATACAACCCCTCTTGTTTTTGCTTCATTTTGAGAATAACGGATTTTCGACTTATTCAATTGACGATTATTGTCAGAATTTTCAAGTTATGATTTTGTGACTTTCACAAAAGTTGCTCTATACATTTAGCTAACACAATATGCAAATGAAATTTTCATATCGTTGACGCATGCGCAGTAAAAAATTATTTAGTAAACCAACTCATTTTTTATACAATTTTCATTATTTTTTAATTCTGATTACAGGGTACTGTATGCAATGTTGTTTGTCATATTTTCTGAAAAAAAATAATATTTTATATTAAGAACTCTGAAAATTATAAGGAAAAAAACTTCGAAAAATTTGGGATCATTTTTAAAAAAAACCTTAATTACTCTGCGAGTATGCATGCTATTTGCATAAAAATGATTAATGCTTATTACAATAAGGCATTCAATCACAATCTTGAGTTTGAGCGCTTTTGCTACATTAGTTTTGACAGGGTTATTCAAAAGATATTCATTCTTTTTTAATTTGTTGACAGTCCCCTTTGGAGTTTCGGGAAAAAAATCTTCACGGAGATGTATGACTCATACTATTATATTTATACACTAAGAGTTTCAAGATGATTCCTCATGTATTTTTCTAGATATTTAGTAAAATATCTAAAATCGCAAGTGTATCATAATCAATGGCAATATAGTGTATATTACTAAAAGTCGTTATCTAAGCTGTGAACTTCTATGCTAAATTAAATACGCCGCCCTTGCCATTACGTTTGTTCAAACCGTCCGTATCTTTAAGATATCGTCTATTTACTGAATTTTTTTTTTTTTTTTTTGAAAATGATTATCAACATTACTTTTAAAATTATATTATGATAGTATCTTCAGCACTCCACGACATGGTTGCTAAATATTGGTAAATAGAAATTTGTGAGCAACGAAAAAATTCTTATCACTTCTCAAGAACTATGTGACCAAACATAATCACAACAATGTTTTGCAAGGGTTAGTTAAATTGCTACTGCCTCTATTTTTTTTTTCATAATTTTAGTTTCAGTAGATTCAGAAATAGATGGATGGTTCATATTTTTGTTCAACATTTTCGACGATATTTTAAAAAATAAAATATCTAAAATTTAAAAAAAGTGTTTTTCGATTAAGCGTTACAAATTTTTCACAAAATATACAACACGATATACAAAGAAAGTATTTTTTTATTTTCAATTAACATATTAAACCCTTGTATTTTCCCTTCTATACCTTTTATTTCCCCAAAATATATTTCTACATGTTTAAAAATTTGTTAATGTGTGAGTCAAAATCTTTATTAGTTCCCTCTATTTGAACTTTATACGTTCGATAATTTATGAGTAAAATAGGTGTGACAGACAGATATAGATTGTCTTAAAATGTTTGTGTTTTCGCTTTTTAAGTACGCAACCTAGAAGTATTACGTTTAGATTCTCTTCGGAGTTAATAATATACATTGGAAGTTTTACAAAACATAAATTAAACAAGAAAATAGGATAATTTGACTCCTAATAAGACAGCGGTATAAATACACGCGCTTTTTCATTCTCCAATGAATTGTCTCATTACCGTAGATTTTTCATTTTTTTTTTTTTCGATGTTGCAAACTTCAATTGGACGATCTGGAGGTTCTTCATCGAAAATGATTGTAGGGTTGCTTTTATGTTGAGCTGTCCAATATTTTGTGGTGAATAATAAAGGTGCAGATTTCCCATACTTTTTTTAGTTTCCCATTAATCTCATAAATTGTTTTCTTTAAAAAAAAAAAGAAAGAAAAGAAAAGAAAAAAGGTTTCTGATCTCTGCTCAATATTTTTTTCCATTGCTGAAATACAGTAAAACCCCGATAATTCGGATTAATTGGGACCGGACTCAATCCGGATTATCGAAAATCAGGATTATCCGGAGAATTGTAAAAAAATGAACTAAAATAAAACATACTTACAGAAAATCACCTTTATGTTAAACTTATTGAATATTTACAGCCAGTAAAAATGTTTACTTTGCCTAATTCTTCCGAAAAGATTTCAGTAAAAGTTTTTTCTTATTCAGAATACGACGATAAAACAAATTAATGTTGTAGAAATCAGCCAATCGCTTTTCAAACTTGAAAAAAAATGACCAAACTGATCCGGATTACCCGGAGATCCGGATTAACGGGGTCCGAATTTGCGGGGTTCTACTGTACCTTTAAAATTGTTCTATTTGAATGTCCTACAATTACAAACGAAACCATTTAGTGACTTGGCAAACTGCCATATTCGATGCAAAACCTCACCCTTACAAATGATTTTTCTTTTGTTTTCTTGTACCACTACCTCTGGCCGTGTCCAGGTACTCATCATACTGTCCCCGTACATACATTGTGATAAAAAGAATCTAAATGTTAATATCCTTTATACAGGGTGTCCCTAAACTCATCGTATATACGCTAGAGGATGATAGAACACATCAAGACGAGTAATAGGAAATAGGAAATCAAGGGTCCCAAGCGTTTTCCAAAGGAGATAGCCGTCATTAAAGTTTGGGGTCCAAATTTTCAAATACACATAAAAAACTGAAACATTGGTCGATTGATTTGCGGTTTTCACTAAAACTATTCTTTATGTCGGTATTTTCTTGAAATTAAATTATAAAGATATATTTCGAAAAATGCCGATAGAGGGCGTTTTAGACTTTGAAGTAATGAAAAACTATTTTTTTCCGGGATTTTTTGCATCTCATTAAATGGTTTCGTAAGCTTAGACTTAAACTTAAATTTTGAGCTCAAAAACTGAATAGTTGGGAGTGGTTATGTAGCACAAATGTAATTGTGTTCAGAATGTTTAAATTTCAAATGATTATAAAAAATGGAAAATTTGGTCGATTGATTTGCGGTTTTCACTAAAACTATTTTTTATGTCGGTATTTTATTGAAAATCAATTATAAAGATAAATATTACAAAATGCCGATAGAGGGCGCTTTACACTTTGGAGTAATGAACAACTATTTTTTTAAGATATTTTTTGCATCTGATTAAATGTTTTCGTAAACTTAGACTTAAACTTAAATTTTGAGCTCAATATCTGAATAGTTGGGAGTCGTTAAGTAGCACAATCTGAACTGTGTTCAGAGGGTTCAAATTTCAAATGATTATAAAAAAAAAGGGGAAAATTGGTCGATTCGTTTGCGGTTTAAAATAACAATTCTTTAAGTCAGTATCTTCTTGGAAAGAAATTTTAAAGATAAATTTCAAAAAATTCCGTTAGAGGGCAACTTAAACTTCAGAGTAACCAACAAGTAATTTCAACCGTTATTTTTTGTATCTAATTATATGCTTTCCAAAACTTACTAAATGTTTTCGAAATTTTAGATTTAAACTTAAATTTTGAACTCAAATTCTGAATCGTTGGGAGGGGTTAAGAAACGCATACTGGAGTGTATTCAGGAGTTGAAATTTAGCCCCCCCCCCCCTCGAACACAGTTCACTTTTACGCTACTTAATCACTCGCAACTATTCAGAATTTGATTTCAAAATTTAAATCTAAGCATTTGAAAGCATTTAATGAGATTTAAAAAAAATAACGATTAAAAATAGTTGTACGCTACTTCAATATCTTAGGCGCCCTCTATAGGCATTTTTTGAAATTTATCTTTAAAATTCATTTTCAATAAAATACCGATATAAAGAATAGTTTTAGTGAAAACCGCAAATCTATCGACCAATTTTTCCGTTTTTTTTTTAATTATTTGAAATTTAAACCCTCTAAACACAGTTAAGTTTGTGCTACTTAACCACTCCCAACTACTCAGATTTTGAGCTCAAAATTTAAGTTTATATCTAAGCTTACAAATCCATTTCATGAGATGCAAAAAATAGTTTTTCATTACTTCAAAGTCTAAAGCGCACTCTATCGGCATTTTTGGAAATTTACCTTTATAATTTATTTTCAAGAAAATACCAACATAAAGAATAGTTTTAGTGAAATCAGCAAATCAATCGACCAATTTTTCCGTTTTTTATGTGTATTTGAAATTTTGGACCCCTAACTTTAATGGCGGCCATCTCTTTTGGAAAACGTTTGGGATCTTTGTTTCCTATTTCCTATTACTCGTGTCGATGTGTTCTATCACCCCCTGGCATATATACCATGAGTTTAGGGACACCCTGTATATCTATTCTCTGTAATATATAACTTGATCAATGATAAAAAAATAGTGCTAAGTTTAAATACTGGGCGTCTTTAATTCTACTCTTTCGCAGATCTAAAGAACATAAATTCAACAACAAAAAAATATTGTAAGGAGACTACAACTATTTGCAAAATTTTGAAAAGCTGTATTATCACATTCTTTACATAACTGTTCTCAACAACTTCATTTTAAGCAAACAAGTATTTTAATGCGTGTTTAATGAAAGCCGCCATGTAAAATGCTTTGAGAGACGACATTATAGCTCTGAGAGGTACTAAAACGTACACAGAATGTAATGATTTTCGGCATTACTTTCAGAAAATTTATATAAATACTTTCACTATGCTACGATTGGATTTTGTAGAATTTAGGAAAATTAGGGATTTTGTTAAAAATGGCGATATTTATGCCCGTTATTTATTTATTTTTTGTTTAAATTTATTTTTTTATTAAGAAATACATGTTTAGAAACACATATGTGGGGGGAATGGATAAAGTTTTTTTTTCATAAAACTACAAGATATTTTACGTATTTTAATAAGATTTTGGGTTTATTTCGACTTTATTCTTTAACTGGAATAAAATCGACTAAAGTGTAGTTTTATAAATGATTTCTTTTAAAACTTCAAAATATTTTACGTATTTCATTATATGTTTTGGAAATGTATAGAATGGATACTTCAAATAAGTTACATTATGATGTGAATTTCTTAAGTAACATAACATTTTAAAGGATCTTTTAAAATAAGATAAATGTTTATGATTATCTATTGTGCAGATTTTTTAATGAGATTTAAGTGTCTAAAAAATAATTTTCTCTAATGTTGAATTCAAAATAAAATTTTAACAGAATCTTATTAAAAAATTAAAAATGATTTGCAGCTGACTTTTAAACCAACTTATAAAAAAAACATCAAATTTCCTAAACATTCTTGTAGTATCTTTATTAAAATTTTGTGGTATATAATGCATCAAACCTCACAACAAACTGTTATATGGCACTATAAAGATAAAGAAAACATTTGATATTAAGTACAATATATTTTTATGAAGTTAAGTAAAACTATAAGAATACGATTTTTTTTTTTTTGTAGTTAATTGAACAGTATGATGTCAGAAATAATGTATAATAGCAAATAATAAGAAAAAAAAAATCTTAGTCATCAAACTTAACGATCAAAAATAATTATGTAGTCATCAAATGCTATAGATTAGTTCTATATATTGACTAATGACAGCAAATTTTAAACAATGATGACAACCCGCAATTAAAATTTTAAAACTTTACATTTTTCTTTTTATATATACTGTTTTTCATCTATACTGTTTTAAACATAATAGAGATAAGGGCGAAAAAAATAATTTTAAACTAACGACTAAGGGAAATAAAATCATATCAATATATATAAAAAGAAGGGACGCATTAGATTCAATATAAAGGCAGTTAATGAAAACAGTTTCTACTACAAATGTTTAATCCGAAGAGCTAATACTTATACTTCAAAGTTTGAGTAAGAATTGACTCCCATATTTCAAATAAGTAACGTACTTAAATGAAAAGAAGTTGGAAATTGCACGTGAAGCGTAGAAAATGAGGTGCGTTCGTACGATAACGAAGTTTTAAAAACATTACTCTCATATATCAATCTCAAAAAATTGTAAATAGTGAATTACAATTAAAACGCTCATCAAACAATGTTCTCTCTATACCATTATGTAATGGAATACTTTTGTGTGGTTTTGAAAATCAATAACATATGTTCTTTGCACCACAAATTATGTAAAATGTAGATTATAATATGTACTTTGTAGTTGCATATAAATTTTATTAAGTTTGAATGAGTGTAACACCATTAAAATGCATTTGAAACATTTTTCCCCATTGACCGTTATGTAACGGAATACATTTGATTGTCCCTGTAATTGATCTATGCGTCCGATTTCCATAAAATTTGAAATAACTCGACAAAATTATGTAATAATTATGTATTTTAAATTTCAAACGATTAAAATGTAAAAAAACTTTTTTTTTCCCCATTGGCCATAATATAATGGAATACTTTTGATTGCCCCTGTAATTGATCTATGCACCCGATTATCAAAAAATGTAAAATAACGCGACAAAATTGTGTAATAATTATGTATTTTAAATTTTAAACGATTAAAATGAATTTGAAACTTTTTTCCCCATTGACTGTAATGTAATGGAATACTTTTGATTGCCCCTGTAACTGATCTATGCATCCGATTTTCATAAAATTTGAAATGACTCGACAAAATTTTGTAATAATTATGTATTTCAAATTTCGAACGATTCGGTTGGGTAGTTTTTGCGTTGTTATATGCGGACAGACGGACAGACGGACGGCCTGAACGACCACTATAGGTGCTACGTATTTACATAATTAGGTACGCACCTAAAAAAAGGTTATTTCATAAAACTATTCCCTTAAGAAGATTAAGGATACATATCAAATTTACACGGAAATGTAAATAAAATATTAACTTTTAACTTTTATTGTATGTACAGTTATATGTGCAAATTTAAGAAAAGAACTTCATGTAATTTGTAGAGCTACCATAGTTTAATTAATTAATAGTTTAATTTTTTAATATATTTTTAATTCATTCTAATTCAATCATTTACTCTAAAAAAATATACCTTTTTAGTTAAAAATGTTTTATAGCAATTATTTCAAATTTATACTTTTATTTTTTATGAATATAATCATTAAATAGTGTATTAGATTTTTTTATAATAAATCCCGAGCAATCTATAAAAAAGGTGAAAAAGACTCACAAAAAATTAAAAATGTTATCGGTTTAATGTATGTATTCCAGTTCTAAGAACTATGATAAAACATATTTAACATTTCATCACATGCATTTAATTTTTCTTTTTACTTCCCAATATTGCTTTTTCAAACTACGATTTCAACCATTTTAGGAATTCTGTTTCATGCGGGCAACATTGAAAAAGTAAACTTTGAATTCTGTTTGCTTTTTTAAATTATATTTGTCCGTTTACCAGTTTAAAATAATTCAACGTACTTTTATTTTATATCATACATCCTTCCATATGAATACTTCTTTTCAATGTTATGGTAGAGTCAATAAAACGGTGTCATTTGATCGTTTAAAAATGCTTGTATAATTATAAAATTTACACAATATTTTTATACAAGCTAGACAAATAAAAATACACCACAACACTGCTACCAATTATAGCATAGAAATATGAGTGCAATTAAATGATTAGTATTAATATCTGATAATTAATCCTACACTGTAAAAAATTTGTTAGGTTATTAAAAGTTTTCTAGGAAATTTGGATTTCTAGAACCTTTTATGTAACTTCAACAGGAAAAAATCATGTGACAGATACAGATTTGAACTCAAAATAAAGAAACAAATCTGTAAGTCTACAAAGAATTTTTTAGGAAACTGGGATTCCAAGTATTTTTCATGTAACTCGAACCCAGGTTATAGATAATTTTAGTAGACTCGTTTGTAAAATTACAGATTTATGTAACTTTACAAAAATTAGTTTTGGAGATTTACATTTTTTCTGTACAGTGTTCAGAAAAAATGCTTTCAGTGTACGAGGATTGTTCAAAAATTTAGTCTCCATCACTTTAACTGCTTTATTAAACGAACAAAATGAAATGTTTGACATTGATATGTAACATTGAAATGTTCCTAATCCCAAAAAGGTCTTATTTTGCAAGCGGGACCACATGCGTAAACAGTGAAACGCGGATGTCAGAAGATACAGGATTGCGGTTAAAATAGCGTAATGTGATCGTTGGTTGATTACGGTTTTATGGCGCAAAATCCCATTTAAGGACATGCTACACCATCGTACTGTGATAGAAATCCTATCAGCGGAATGTACTATAAGAACCGATACTACGTATAATGCATTAGTGAGATATTGGGCATTGCGCATCTTACATTATACTTGTTCGTTTTTACAATTTAAAATAACATAAAATACTTTTAATTTAAAACATATATTCTTCATTAAAAAAAACTTTTTTTGAGGGATATGATATGCTCAATAAAACATTTTTATTTGATCATTGAAAAATGCTGATATAATTTTGAAATTTACATAACATTTTTGTGCAGGATAGAAAAATATAAATAAAGTACACCCTTGCTTCCAATCATCACATAAAAATATGATTGTTATAAAGTGATTAGTAATAATACTTGCAAATAAATCCTACTAGGTGTATTAATAAATTTAATCTAAAGCTCTTTAACTACTTTATTAACAGAACAAAATGAAAAATTTAACATTCAACTTGTAGCAGTGAAATGTTCCCAAGCCCATGACCTTCAACCAAGCCCATTATTCTTCAGGTGGAAACTCCATTGTGTAAAATGTGGAGGCAAGAAATTCAGGCCGTATGGGATTGCTGTTAAAACAGAGCATTGTGATTCAATTCTTATCAGCTGAAAGTATTGTACCAATCGATACTAAGATCCTTCTTTAGAGAGAGACTGGATATTGCCGTACAGACAGATTTCATAAATCCGACATTTAAGATCCACTCTCGTTATACAGGGTGTTTCTAAATTCATGGTCCAAACTTGAAGGGGTGATAGAACACATCAAGACAAACAATATTTAAATAGGAAACCAAGGGTCCCAAAGTCTTCCGAAGGAGATAGGCGCCATTAAAGTTTAGGGTCCAAAAATTCAAATGATTATGAAAAACAGAAAAATTGGTCGATTCGTTTGCGGTTTTCACTAAAATTATTCTTTATGTCAGTATTGTCTTGAAAATAAATTATAAAGATAAATTTTTAAAAAATGACGATAGAGGGCGCTTTAGACTTTAGAGTAACGAACAACTATTTTTTACCGTTATTTTTTGCATCTCATTAAAGGTTTCGTAAGCTTAGACTTAAACTTAAATTTTCAGCTCAAAATCTGAATAGTTGGAAGCAGTTAAGTAGCAAAAACTTAACTGTGTTCAGAGGGTTTTAAATTCAAATGATTTAAAAAAAACGGAAAAATTGGTCGATTGATTTGCGGTTTTCACTAAAACTATTCTTTATGTTGGTATTTTATTGAAAATGAATTATAAAGATAAATTTCAAAAAATGCCGATAGAGGGCGCTTTAGACTGTAGAGTAACGTACAACTATATTTTACCATTATTTTTCACATCTCATAAAATTGTTTTAGAAGCTTAGACATAAACTTAAATTTGAGATGAAAATCTGAATCGTTGGGAGTGGTTAAGTAGCGCAAACTGAACTGTGTTCAATGGGGGTGGGGAGGTTCAAATTTCAAATGATTATAAAAAACTGAAAAATTGTTCGATTCGTTTGCCGTTTTCGCTAAAACTATTCTTTATGTCAATATTTCCTTGAAAATAAATTTTAAAGATTAATTTTAAAAAATACCGTTAGAGGGCGCCTTAAAGTTTTGAGTAACCAACAACTATTTTTAACCGTTTTTTTTTTTTTTTTTTTTTTTTTGTATTTAATTACATGCTTGTAAAAGTTCAAACTTAAATTTTGAGCTCAAAATTGCATCGTTTTGAGTAATTAAGTGCGGAAATTTGAAATGTGTTCGAGGGGTGGGGAGGGTAACATTTTAACTCCTGAATACTGTTCAGTTTCCGCTTCTTAACCCCTCCATCGATTTAGAATTTGAGCTCAAAATTTAAATATAAGCATTTGCAAGCATTTAATTAGATATAAAAAATAACGCTTAAAAATAGTTGTTGGTTACTCTAAAGTTTAAGGCGCCCTCTATCGGTATTTTTTGAAATTAATCTTTAAAATTTATTTTCAAGGAAATATTGACATAAAGAATAGTTTTAGCGAAAACGGCAGACGAATCGACCAATTTTTCCGTTTTTTAAAATAATTTTATAATTTGAACCTCCCCACCCCCATTGAACACAGTTCAGTTTGCTCTACTTAACCATTCCCAACGATTCAGATATTCATCTCAAAATTTAAGTTTATGTCTAAGCTTCTAAGAAAATTTTATGAGATGCGAAAAATAACGGTAAAATATAGTTGTACGTTACTCCAAAGTCTTAAGCGCCCTCTATCGGCATTTTTTGAAGTTTATCTTTATAATTCATTTTTAATAAAATACCTACATAAAGAATAGGTTTAGTGAAAACCGCAAATCAATCGACCAATTTTTCCGTTTTTTATAATCATTTGAATTTAAAACCCTCTGAACACAGTTAAGTTTGTGCTACTTAACTGCTTCCAACTATTCAGATTTTGAGCTCAAAATTTAAGTTTAAGTCTAAGCTTACGAAACCTTTAATGAGATGCAAAAAATAACGGTAAAAAATAGTTGTTCGTTACTCTAAAGTCTAAAGCGCCCTCTATCGTCATTTTTTAAAAATTTATCTTTATAATTTATTTTCAAGACAATACTGACATAAAGAATAATTTTAGTGAAAACCGCAAACGAATCGACCAATTTTTCTGTTTTTCATAATCATTTGAATTTTTGGACCCTAAACTTTAATGGCGCCTATCTCCTTCAGAAGACTTTGGGACCCTTGGTTTCCTATTTAAATATTGTTTGTCTTGATGTGTTCTATCACCCCTTCAAGTTTGGACCATGAATTTAGAAACACCCTGTATAACGAGAGTGGATCTTAAATGTCGGATTTATGAAATCTGTCTGTACGGCAATGTCCAGTCTCTCTCTAAAGAAGGATCTTAGTATCGATTGGTACAATACTTTCAGCTGATAAGAATTGAATCACAATGCTCTGTTTTAACAGCAATCCCATACGGCCTGAATTTCTTGCCTCCACATTTTACACAATGGAGTTTCCACCTGAAGAATAATGGGCTTGGTTGAAGGTCATGGGCTTGGGAACATTTCACTGCTACAAGTTGAATGTTAAATTTTTCATTCTGTTTTTCATAATCATTTGAATTTTTGGACCCTAAACTTTAATGGCGCCTATCTCCTTTTGAAGACTTTGGGATCCTTGGTTTCCTATTTAAATATTGTTTGTCTTGATGTGTACTATCACCCCTTAAAGTTTGGACCATGAATTTAGAAACATCCTGTATATCACTGTTAAGCTCTAAGCATATCTGCAATTTTGAATCATAGACGAGTTGAATCTCGACATCAAAACGTACTGTTTGTAAGAGATTACTTTTTAATATTTAATATTTTCTGTTTGTTTTATCGTTTTTTTAATTATTCGAATTCAATTGGAGTGTACGCAGTTAATTTAACACCGTTTCATTATAAAAACAAAAATCAAAATCAATAACAGAAAGAAATAAATTTTATTTCTATTCCTATATTTTTGTAATATTTAAGTTCTGATTGTGTTTTAAATTTATATATGGTAAGTAAGAAAAAACGTGAAAATAATTTCAAGATTTGACATGGCGTATAGTATCTGTTATTAGCAATGAAATTCCGTTTACATTTTGAAGGATTCTTAAAAACAACAACATACTCAATAAATTTATGTATGTTACAGGCCAAACCCGATTTTAAGCCAAACTAGATTGGGTCAGGCCAAACCGGTCTATCCTAACGCCCATCGGATAAACTAGTTTTTCCTAGACCAAACCGGTCTGTCCTAGTGCCCCTTGGATAAACTAGTTTTTCCTAGGCCAAACAGGTTTATCCTAACGCCCATCGGATAAACTAGTTTTTCCTAGGCCAACCTAGTCTATCCTAAGGCCCATAGGACAAACTAGTTTTTACTAGGCCAAACTAGTTTGGCCTAACTCTTATAGGAAAATTTAGTTTAGGCTGCTGTTTATTGGACTGAACTAGCTTATGCTAGGCCAAATCAATTTGGAGTGATTTTATTGAATTCAATGACCGCCTCAGCGCCAACATTCTGCTTTGTCCTAGGCTGATCTAGTTTATCCTAGGCCAATGTAATTTTGCGTGTTTTTAGCTCTAGGGCGTCAAAGCCTGAGAAATAAAGGGCTCGCAGGTTCTGTATGTGCGCATATATGTACGCAAGTATGTACGTACGTATGCACGTAACGCGATAACTTTTGATAGAAGTAATTTAATTTGACTTGTTATTAACTCATCATGCTACCAATCGCCGAGAACTGATGTGCCCGTGCGTTCTGTATCTATGTATGTACGTAAATATGCAACGCAATAATTCTTGATAGAAACACCCGATTTGCACCCAGGGTGTCCCAAAAGGTCGTTTACAAATTTAACATGCTGGTCTGTCATATCATGATGAACAATATTAAATAGGAAACTAAGGGTCCCAAACGTCTTCCAAAGGAGATATGCGCCATTGAAGTTTAGGGTCCAAAAATTCAAATGATTATAAAAAACAGAAAAATTGGTCGATTCATTTGCGGTTTTCACTAAAACTATTCTTTATGTCATTATTTTCTTGAAAATAAATTATAAATATAAATTTCAAAAAACGTCGATAAATTGCGCTTTAGACTTTGGAGAAACGATAAACTAGTTTTACTATTATTTTTTGCATCTCATTAAACTTTTTTACAAGCTTAGACATAAACATAAATTTTGAGCTCAAAATCTAAATCATTGGAAGTGGCTAAGTAGCGCAAACTGAATTGCGGGGGAAGGTTTAAATTTCAAATTACTATAAAAAACGAAAAATTTGCTCAATTGATTTGCGATTTTCACTAAAATTATTCTTTATGTCAGTATTATCTTGAAAATAATTTATAAAAATAAAATTAAAAAAATTCCGGTAGAGGGCGCTTTAGACTTTGGAATAACGTACATCTAATTTTTTTGTTATTTTTTGCATCTCATAATTTTTTTAGAAGCGTAGACATAAACTTAAATTTGAGATGAAAATCTGAATCGTTGGGAGTGGTAAAGTAGCGCAAACTGAACTGTGTTCAATGGGGGTGGAGAGGTTCAAATTTCAAATGATTATAAAAAACGGAAAAATTGGTCAGTTTTCGCTAAAATTATTCTTTATGTCAATACTTCTTTGAAAATAAATTTTAAAGATAAATTAAAAAATAGAGTGCACCTTAAACATTAGAATAACCAACAATTATTTGTAACCGTTTATTTATTTGTTTTTTTAAATAAATAAAGCATTTAATTTAATTAAATGCTTGCAAAAGTTTAGACTTAAATTTTGTGCTCAAAATCTAAATCGATAGTAGGTGTTAAGAAGCGCAAACTGAACTGTGTTCAGGAGTTGAAATGTACCTTCCCCACCCCTCGAACGAAGTTCAATTTTTGGCCGCTTATTTACTCACACCGATGCAGATTTTGAGCACAAAATTTAAGTTTAAACTTTTACAAGCATTTTATTAGGTACAAAAAATAACGGTTAAAAAGAGTTGTTGGTTACTATAAATTTTAAAGCACCCTCTGACGGAATTTTTTGAAAGCTATCTGTAAAATTTATTTTCAAGAAAATATTTATATAAAGAATAGTTTTAGCGAAAACCGACCAATTTTAGCGTTTTTTATAATCATTTGAAATTTGAACCTCCCCACCCCCATTGAACACAGTTCAGTTTGCGCTACTTAACCACTCCCAAAGATTCAGATTTTTATCTCGAAATTTAAGTTTATGTCTAAGCTTCTAAAAAATTTTTATGAGAGGCAAGAAATAACGGAAAAAAATAGTTGTACGTTACTCCAAAGTCTAAAGCGCCCTCTATCGGCATTTTTTAAATTTTATCTTTATAAATTATTTTCAAGATAATACTGACATAAAGAATAATTTTAGTGAAAATCGCAAATCAATTGACCAATTTTTCCGTTTTTTATAATCATTGGAAATTTGAACTTCCCCCCGCAATTCAGTTTGAGCTACTTAATCACTTCCAACGATTTAGATTTTGAGCTCAAAATTTAAGTTTATATCTAAGATTCTAAAAAAGATTAATGAGATGCAAAAAATAATGGTAAAAACTAGTTTATCGTTACTCCAAAGTCTAAAGCGCTCTCTATCGACATTTTTTGAAATTTATTTTTATAGTTTCAAGAAAATACTGATATAAAGAATAGTTTTAGTCAAAACCGCAAACGAATCGACCAATTTTTCTTCTTTTTATAATCATTTGAATTTTTGGACCCCAAATTTTGATGGCGCATATCTCCTTTGGAAGACGTTTGGGACCCTTAGTTTCCTATTTCATATTGTTCATCATGATATGACAGACCAGCATGTTAAGTTTGTAAAGGACTTTTTGGGATACCCTGTATATTCAGCAGTTTCTCCCAGAAATTGAAAAAGAAAAATAGCAGTGAAATATTTTTCTAAAAATTATCTTTCTATTATAATATCTCGGTACAAACACACACTTTCATTAAATACATAAAATATTTAAATTTAGTATTTTTAATGTAATACTTTAAATAAATTTCTTTAAATATCATAAAGTATTTCAATTTGTTAGGATTAAAATAAGATAAAAGTACAAATACAAACATGAAATTATAATTTAGTTATAAAAGTTATCTGTAATTCTAAATATGTCGATTTTAAAACTCATTAATAATTTCAACAATGAAGAATTTTTACAAAAAATATTTGTATATAATAATATCTCAGTACAAAATTTATATAATTTCATAATATTTAAATATTTAAATTTATAACTTTTAATGTATTACATTAAATAAATTAGATTAAATTTATTAAAATTTATTAAAGGTGTTGTATTAAAAATAACAAATTTAAAAATCTTATGTTTTTCATGACATTATGTCAACATTCATGTTGCGTTTTAAATATTGAAATACACTAATTAGATTTACATTTAAAAAAATTGCATATTTCATAAAATATAAAAAGATATTATTAGAATATCAAACTCAAGTGTTATATTTTAAGCACATAAGAACATAAAAATATTTTGTAAAACTTATATTCCATAACAATATCATAAAAGTAGCAGAGGGAAATCACTTAAAATCTGATATTGATCAAATGTAGTTCGACCCTTTTCTGGTTCACAAATAACTTCATACCTTTGAAACAAACGAACTCTTTCACATTTTTATAAAGGGCATGATTTATCATTAGTATCCAGAGGTAGATTTATTTAGTTTAATTCATTTGGTCATCTATAAAGAGGATTGCAAACTATTTTATAGGCATTCAGACTACATATAAGTATAAATGTGTAATTTAATATGAAAAATAATTATGTGTTTCTATGTGGAATATGCTTTAAAGTCATTGTATCAATCACTTGAATTATTTGATCTAACTATTTTTGCAGCTATTATACAGATTAAAAATAGAATAAAATACAATAATTTAAAATACATCACAATACAAAGCAGGTATACAAAAATTTTAAAATATATTCTTTTTTTAAAATATAAGTGAAAATATTGTAGTAATGTATAGGGATTTAAATATTTTTTACTTGTCTTTCTGAACATCTTTAGTTAAGTCCGTTATCCCTCTTTTCTCCTTTATGAATTCTTTTGAAATTCTCACTATACTTCCCTGGTACTTTTTACACTTAATGCCCTTTGTTATTACTTTTAAAGTGCACTATATTATTACATATTATACAATTTTTAAAATTTCCTGTGATAATTTCATGGGCTACCCTTACTAATGCTTAATTTAAATAATTTTTCTTGTAATTTTTTTAAACTTATTGGAATAAATTCTAATGGACGATTTATTAGCTAGTCCATTCACCACTACAATAGACATACATGCTTGTCCAATCAGATTCTGTTGACAGCAAAGCATAAGTAAGATATAAACAAAATAAATAAAAGCAACGCCTTTTTTAATACGAATGCATTTTTAGTATTTATGATAGTTTTTTTAAGATAAAATATTTGCAAATGAAAATAAAACCACGTGTCTTCAGTTAATTTTTGTTAACAAAGAAGTGAAAATTATTACATCATGTAAAATACATCTGTTTACAATTATTAACTTACAGAATATACTTATAGATATTTTTATTATTATGTTCACTCATTAATTACTGCTGCAGAGAATATAACATAGCTATTATGAATAGTCTCTGAGATTATTTGATTGTAAAATAGGTAAACAGGTCTATTATTTCACATAATATTATATTTGTACTAAATTTTATGTACAGAATTTCTGTAATCAATATTCATCTATTTATAAATCTCTGACAAAAGTGTTAAAAAATTTCATTAACGCGGACAGTTATACTTAAAATGTAAAATTAAACGATAACTACTGTAATAAAGTAGCGCTTACTAAAACCACTGAAAATAGTTCAGTTTATATAAATTAAAACTTATTTAATCATATAATATATTTAATTATTTTGTAAAATACTGACAATTCTGATGTTTGAAAATATAACTGTGAATGACAGTCTAATTTATTTCTCGTTATTTCTCCAGGTCTTCTAAAAATAAAAAATCTGTTATTTTCGAATACATGTTTGTAATTATACCTGTTAAAACATTTTTTTTGGGATGTTGACTGGTTTTATTAATCAGGTTTTGGACAAAAGTGCGAATTTAATGATATTCATTCATGGCGTTATATTATGTTTAAAGCCGTTATACAGAAATATATTTCAGACATAATTATCAAAATACTTAAGCATAATATATTTGCAAAGAACATGTTTCGACACATAAATTAATAAAAATAGATTATTTTTGTTATGCATCCAAAATTGTTTCTAAGAATACTTGCTTATAAATATAGAATAAAAAATAAATTCAACTTAATAAAGAATAAAAAAAAATATTGTAAATCTTTTTAAAGCAATACTTATCATCCAAATTATGACTGGAAATTAATGAGATTTTTGGATTATAAAATTTTAAAAATATATTATTTATCTAACCAATCCCCTATAACACAATTTTAAAATAACTTCAAAATCTGACATTTAACTTCTTTCGTTACATTTATTTACAAATGTATCGTGTTAAAGACATTTATAGAAAATGTACCTTTGATCGTAAATTTCGAATGAGTAAGATGCTAATTATGCTACTAAAAAAGCGACAATTTCGATACTTGGCATCTGAATGCATGATGTAATTACATTTGCATGAACTGTAATTACAAAATTCATACATCCAATTACGGAATATAGAACTGATTTTGGAACCTACTACCTGCAATTAAATCTACTAGAGTCTGGTAGTCTTTAATGCCATGTATTAATACTATATTAAATCTCTGCAATTGTATTGCACAAATAAATATTTTAAGTAAGCGGTACTCTTTAAGAAAATAATATTAAAAAATATATATTATTATCAGTAAAGTTTTTTTAAAAATTAATACAGATAAATTCTTATTAATCATAGCAAAATTAATCTTATGGATAACGAATATAATATACGAATATACAGGGTGAAATATGCCATCTACCACAAACCGTTAATTTTTGAATCACTGATTGTTGACATATAAATCCAATTACAAAAAAGTTTCAAAAAAGGTAAACAACCATGCTATGGAGTTGTTTAAATTATTATTATTATTATTTATAAACATGCGAAATGCAACTTTTTACACGATCCCCTAATTCCTAGAGTTATATTTAGTCGAAATTTACATATATTATAACACATACGCCGCATAGTGTTTGACTTCTGTACTACAAATTGACCAAAATATTGAATTTCAAAGTTACAGATGTTTACACATTTTGTCTTTAATTTGAGGGATCAACTAAAAAATGACTTGGAGATTTTAAATCGAGTAATTGGGGATCAAAATGTAAGTGAAAGTGGAGTGAGTTTTTATAGTGAAAACACCTTTAGCCTGTATCATCAAATTGGGGAATCATCAGTTAGGGTTATTTCGAGTATGCACGTCTACTGTTCGAAAAAATATCAAACTGTCATAAACTCATGCAAGATAGATCAATGCCCTTAAAATTTCTCCATAAATAAAGCTCTTCAAAATTAGAGCAGTAGTTTTCTTCATCTTCCCATGTTTATAACTCATTTCTTCAAATAATAAATATGTACACTCTCAAAAAATTCTTCATTTGAAATAAAATCTACTGGCATTAGTGCTGCTGGTATATTTCTTTAAATTGATGGATATCCGTTTTTTCTCCATTTCAAGAGGTAAAATACCCATCAAATGAAGAAAGTTGAAATTAAGCAAAAATAGCAGGCGCTGGATTCGAACCAGGGAACCGCAAAGTTAGTAAGCGATCACGCTAGCATGGGACTACATTTGCACAGCTACAAAGTGCTTTGAAGTAAATATGTTAGTTTCAGATGGAAATGGCTTGATCAATTTCGTAAAAATGCTTTTAATTTACAAGTTAATTTAGGGAAGGCTTCGTCTTCAATGAGATATTGGCTGGGATTGTTGTACTTTAGTACTAATATAAAATAAAAAAAATATGAATTTTAAATACATTAATGTAGGTTGCTGGAGGTAAAATGTGTCTGTTATTTTTTTATTCGATAGCATTTTTTGGAGGTAATATATATTTTTTTTTTCATACACTTTTTTAAATTAAAATATCTTTTAAATATGTTCATTTAAAGTATATTTTAAACGAAAATATTTATTTATAAACAACTTTTTAGATTAAACTTTGCTAAATTTTATTCAACTTACCCAATTAAAAAAACAATAATAAATTGTGAATATTATTGAATAAATGAAAAAAAAAATGTTATTTATATTTAAAATCGAAAACACTTTGTTTCGTTAAGCTAAATTAGATATCTTAATTTATAGAATATTTGTTTTTTATATGAAAAAAAGGAATTCGGATTTATTAATGATAGACCCAATACCAGTGTGTGATAGTAATGAACGGGATGTCTTCCTCTATTTTAGACATCGTGGATAATTCACAGATAGAACACGTTTTGTTGGAGTACGGAAATCACAATTGCATTTATAATATTTTTATACTAATTTATGATACTTATAATTCAAATTCTAAGGTATAAATATGTATTAATATATTTTCATTTCTGAATCTAAAAGTTCAAATTGTATTACGAAACGATTTTTAAAGTTTTAAAATTTTTAAGTTTGTTATTAACATAGTAGATTTTACAGTGATTCTGCAGCTTTATTTAAAAGCAATTGCATGAAAAAATAAAAATCGATTGATTTTGGCATTGTTATGTGTTATGAAATTAATAATTTTGGAATCCAACAAATATGAATAATTAAGTCTTGGAAAATTACAACTTTGAAAAGTATATTTAAACTAATTTTATTAATTTTATGTTTCATTTAATATTGAAACATAAAAAACTTTTGCATTTATATATTCATAAATTGCTGAGTTAAATTATTTATTATAAATGTTCAAAATTCTATAAAACATCCGAAAACAGTAAATTTTTCAAACTAAAATCGATTTCATTACCTGAAACAGTATAATTAAGCATATTTTTTAATTGTCTCATTAAATTTTATCTGGGAAGGAAAAAAATATTCTTTATATTGAACGTGGAATGCACTATTTTTTGGTGTTATTAAGAACATGTATATTTACATGTATATATATATATACGTGCGTAGTTATGGATATATACATATATAGTATGGGACATTTGAATCACATACGTCTATCATGGAAGACTATCTTCCTTCACACAAACTCGAAACAGAAGTTTCGTAGAAACAATATCCGCTTAAAAGAGGATCATATATTATTAGATGGACAACTCAAAAAATTATATCTCATGAAAAGCGATGAATGTGTTTTATTAATGACTTGTTAATCAAACACATGAGTGCAGTGATAAAGCAATGTTTATAAATTCCACCAAGAATTTTCCATTAAAAAAAGAAGCAGCGAAGAGCTCTAATTATTTTATTTGCTGGCAAGTGGATAGAAATCATTCCTTTCTCTTATACGAGCGTTAATCCATCTGAGCAATCAGGACAAAATGAGCTATACTAGAAAAGATCAAATGTTTACAAAAGCCAAATTCATGTGACGCGTACACGTGAAGCAACAAAAATAAGTAGATTTTTATCTTCTAAGAAAAAGTAATGTCGTTTTATACAAAAGAGCGCACGAATACCGGATCTGATGTGTGTGTGTGTGGATTGATTTCTATAAATAATACTTAACACATTTGGAAATTAAGTATATTTTCATTCTTGAGCCGGATGCCGCAATACTATAGAGGACTTTCAGCAAGTGCGCGCTAGTTTTTTTTTTTCATCCGCTTTCTTCCGATGTCAGTTTGTTTCATTTATATTGTGTTTTCAATTTGATGTGCGCCTCTAACATGTTTCAGACGATGTCTGAAATGCAATATCGTCTACAAAGAATAAAAATGAATTTGAGAATAGAATTTTTTTGGAAATACGTAAAACTAATGTTAAAATTGGATTTTATTAAAAATTTTTATCAAAAAAATTCAAATTTTATTTAAAGTTATTTAAAATTTTATTTTTTAGGGTTTTTGATGTATAAATACACTTTTTTCTTTAAAAAGATCGATTATTGCATTAATTTCTAGACATTACTAAACGCTACGTGTTTGGCATATTATATGCAACAAGAAAAGGGAATCCACCTGCTTGTAAAAGAAAATGTATTAAATCATATGCATGTCAAAGATCAAATGGAAATATTATATTGAGTGTATCATATCTTCTAAAAGTGTATTCATGAAAAGGGAAAAGTTGTTTGAAAATAAAAATGTAGAGAATTATTTTAAATCGGAAAACGAACAACTATAATTTGAAAAACAAACAGAACATAAAGATTACTTTTCCAATGTCGCCCGCATGAGACTGGAATCCTAAAATACTTGAAATTGTGTTTCAAAAATCAATAGTGCGAGGAATAAACTGAAAAATAAAATGCATGTATTATATTATTAAATATAATATTTTATCATATTTGTTAAAACAGAAATACATAAATAACAAAAATGAATTTGTAATGTTTTATGTGTATTTTAAGCTCGCATTCTTATGGATTTTTCAGGATTTCTAATGAAGAAAAAAGACACACTGCGCAATGCACACATTCGTTAAAATGATTGAAATATAAATGAGAAATAATTTGGATAAAACGTGTTTGTCATGAATGATATGAAATTTAGAGAGAATGATCATTTTTGTTTAAATGTGAAAGTGAAAATAAATAAATAAATAAAATATTTTTTTTTACCTAATACTACATAAGATGCACTTTGAAAATTTTCCGTTTACTTAAAGAGTGACAAATAGTACCAAAAGTGATTAAAATATTGCGGTTCTATTCATTGTAATGAGTAATTTTATTTTAAATCGGAGAGTCTATAGTTTACGGATACAACTGGAAAATAGCACAGGTTATACTAGGTGTGGGTTTTTTTCATTCATGAAAAATGCAAATTTTCAAGAGAAATTTCAAAGTCGTGTAGGATTACACAGGGAAATATTTAACTCATTTCAATTTTCAAATTCTGGCAAAAATGACAATTTCCTCTAAAATACATATCATTCATGTTAAACATGTTTCATACAGATTCTTTCTCATTTATATTTTCATCTTTCCAACAATCGTGAGCCTTAAACATTGTATTTCTTTTTCATTGTAAATCCTGAATAATTCTTTAAGAGATTAACAAAATATACAAGGAAAACATTCAAAATTTGATTATTTTAATTTATGTATTTAAATAATCAAATCCTTAAGAGCTATCGTGAAATATTATATAAATATATTATAATACATGCATTTTATTTCTCGCACTATTGATCTCTCAAGTACATTTTCATGTATTTTAAAAATCCAATCTCGTGCGGGCAATATTATAAAACGGAGGGCAACATTTTCTTCTGACTGGGTCTTTAAGTTATATTTGTTCGTTTTCTGATTTTAGAACAATCCTACAAACTTTTTTAAAAATCTGTTCTTTTACATCAATACACTTTTAGAAGATATGATATAATAAATATAACACTTTGAAGAATTTCGTTGAAGTATGCTGTCATAAATATAAAACTTATAACAATTTTTTGTACAGGCAGGTGCACTGCCGTCTCTCATCGCATATAATATGCCTTATCCTCTTCAGACCTGAAGTACACAAATGTGTACCTCCATTCATTTCCTCATAAAAACTAAACTGTTCAATTTTTCTGCATTTTTACTTTACTTCTATACTGCTGAATGTTTTTTGCTTTAAAACAAAATCAATAAATGTCATCATTAATAAATATTACCTCATTTAATAAATATTATTTTCATATGAATTTCGAAATTACCTTGAAGACATTGGGGCCAAGAAAGTAAGAATTTTCCAAGATTATTTACAAGGGTCGCAGCGTCCCTAAAATTGTCACACTTTCCTACCACAATTTGAAAACGAAAATATTTAATGAAAAATTTTGTTGCAGATATTAAAGGAATCTGATAAGAAGATTTTTTATTTAAAATACTGGTAGAAAGGTGCGAAAATTTTAGAGGCACTGCGACCTCTGTGTTTAATTTAAATGCTTTACAATAAAATTTTTTTAAAACTTGCTAATCATTTACTTGTTTAGACTTAATTTTGTTATTGCGTAAATTTATGTTTCTGATAGAAAAACTGATGTTTTAAGGGGATTAGTACTTTTATATCCATATGTGTAATCCTAAATTACCAGACCCCTAATGTACTAATTTCAAAAAAATAACTCTTTCTGTCCTCTATGGTGTCATTTCAATTGTTACAGAATATATACACACAAAGTTCTTTTTTTGTGCCTGCGCTTCTACCGTAGGAATTTTAAAAATTCTTTGAAATCCGCGATGTTTCTCCTTTTATACAATTTCTCAAAATCCCTTCATGAATCGGTTGCGGAAAAAAATGAAAATTGTCTTCTTCACGAGCCTGAAAAATCATTTTGAATTTCAATAAAATAGTGCAGAAAAAAATGGTGAATTTGCCAAAAAATTGCGCAAAAAATCACGAATTTTCCTGAACGATAGACGAAAAATAATGCAGTGAATTTCATCAAAAGATCGAGGAATCAACATTGAATTTTGTTAATTGTTCTCGGAAGGTTTTTGGAGAAATTTTACGAACCTCACAGTGGGGTAAAATCCCGAAAAGCTGGCCAAAGTATGAAAATGTTATTCAAATTGTACTAAAATTTGTATACAGGTGTTTTTGAGGATGCTAAGTAAGAATACATAATTAAAATTAAAAAATAAATGGCAGATACAATATGGCGGAATAAAAATTAAAATGTCTCGAAAGTTATTCAATTTCTATAAAATTTTCAGGATGCTAATTAGAATTCAAAAGTTAAACTTTAAAAATAAATAAATAAATAAATTTACAAATTAAAAGTAAAAACAGTTAATTTAGACAAAATTTAAAATTTCGTGGCTAAACTTAAAAAGGAATTTTAAAGGAATTAAGATATATTTAATCGAAATTTAAATACGTTGATGGAAAGTAAAATATTAGACTATTTAATTTTTATATTATTAAAATAAAAACGAAAATGTATTCCAGAAACTCAACTATAGAATAAACTGTAGCATAATGAAAAGATTCTTCAGAGATCAAGGTGTCGAAATAGTTAGTAGAACATGTTGGCGGTATTAGAAGAACCTGTGACTCTTAGGATCCATGATTTTAATTTCTTCTACGATAATTTACCTAAACTGGAAATGAAAGAATCTGATGGCATTAAAACGTAAAAATATCTTTCTTTTTTCGCGCTGCTGCATGATTACAATAAATTTTCTCGATGCCTTTTGATCAGTTTGTTGTATGATTCTTGAGCAGCTTATGGTATTTGACAAATTTACAGTAATGAAATGTTCTTTCTTTGAAATTAATAAGTAGTTTGTGTACTGAAGTATGCATATAGAACTAGGATGAAGCTCAAATCTACGAGCTGTTTGTAAGGAAAAATCTTCGAAATAGATCAAATAAATGACATGGCTACAAAAAATTGCTTATAACATAGAATCGTGTAATCAAATCTTCGTATACGCTCGTTATAGAAGCACAAATAGATGCATTTTCAAAAAATCGTTGAACTCTGTTGTCATCATTTCTGCTTCCAAATCTGGGATTTGGTTTTTCGACGATAAGTCCTAATTGTAAACGAAGTACTTTTTTCATATATTATTTTGCAATTTCCGTGTTTTTATTTTTATGCAGAGTACGAGCATTTTAATTTTTCTATCCAGTTTGTCTGCCAGGTGTAAGCCTTCTCTAAACATCTTAGCATGTAACGTAGATATTTTGAATTCTAAATTATCTCAATCCACTTTTAGTTAAAAAAATGTCATATCGGTAAGAAGCTGTTTTGATGTTGTCTGACATAGATAGTAACGTTGAGTATTACACTAATTCGTTATTAACGACTATTTCTTCTGTATCAATGATTGTATTAAAAGAAATAAGTTAATTCTCCTGGTTTTTAATACAATACCAGTCATTGTCAGTAGCTTCCGTATTTCATGAAAAGAAAATGGATCTTGATTAACCAGGTAAAATCAGTGAAATGAAGATCTCGGAATTTTCAAATTGACGATTCATGAATTATTCGCAACATTTATGTATTCTAATACCACGGGAGAAGTGAAAAATATATTAGAACATCCTGTCTCTTCATAGCTAAAAATTTGTTTTAATATAATTAGAATAGATGCGCCATCACATCCTTACTTGCAAACCAAAACCAAATGGCTAATGTAGGCGAAAATCATATTCATAATGATTTTCACTCGCATTAATAAAATACGCTCAGTAGATTGATCTAGAAAATATTACCAGCAATAAAAAAAAATTCTAATTACAATACAACAAACAAAATTACTACCTATAAAGATAAGAAAATGTTATTCTATCGGATCAATAATAGAGAATTATTTTCATTTTTTTATTACTAAGCTTACTTATCAAATTAATTTAATCTTATGATTATAGTACTTATTTACAATATAATAGGTAATAAATTATTACAAAATTGAATAATCCAAAAATTTGAAAATATTAATCAGCTAAATTTATGTGAAAATTACTCAATTTTAAAATTTGTGTAATAATAGTTGTCTAAAATATGTGTGAAATGCAGAATGGCAATTTTTGGCATCTTTTCATACATCGTTAGACAATAGCCCACGTTAATATTTCCATTAAATTTTGTTGCGGAACACTGTGGAACATTTAAACTTTTTGATGTTTGAAAGCAAAAAAATAAAATATTTTCTAAAATATTTTATTAAAAATGACTATTGATTTTTATGTGCTTAATATAAATTTTGTAATATATGCAAATAAAGTACACATTATCATGTGAATCCATTTCAAATCATTAAAATCGGATAATATGACAAAATGTAGCGCGCATTTAGAGGAATGGTTGTTTTGCTCTTTTTGTTTGCTCTAAATTATACTCCTTCAAGCATCATTTGTGAAATAATGCTGCTTGTAAGGGCAAAGCAAAAATCTTTTTAAAATACAGATTCTGACTCTGCAGACATTATTTTAGCCAACTATATAATCAAAATTCCCTAAATCGTAGCTTCATTTTTCGATTTTTGGCCAACTTTTCGAGGTTTTACCCCGCTGTCCAACGGTCGCACAAGATAATTACGGATTCTGACAAATGACTCCATGAAAACTATCAGTTTCGTGAATCGATTTCAAAACAAAGTAAACAGAGCTAAAAGGATCGCTGAAGGATTCTAAAATGAAAACACCAATGCCGTCAAAAGACTGTGGAAAGAAATCATGTGCTTTATAACAGGATTGCGCCAAAGCCCCCCGAAGGATATCGCTAAGTAAATACCGATTTCGTCAAAAAATCGCAGTAAAAAAAATATATACCAATTTTGACAAATAGTAGCGATATAAAAAGCGGATTAAGCCCAAAAAACCGTGATACAAAGGCGCAAATTTTTTCTAATGGTTTTAAGAAAATAAATGCAAATATCGTGAAGCGACGTGAAAATCGCGAATATTGTCAAAATTTACTGATTTAGGCTCAAATACTAAAACTTTTTAGTGTCAAAACAACGCTATGAAACGAGAAGTATCTCTAAAAATCGTACAAAAAATTTATGACAAAATTATTATATTGAGTTTAAAGACTGCAGACATATTCCTTTTTCAATGTCAAAAAAAAAAAAAAAAAAAAAAAAAAAAAAAAAACCGCAAAGCGCGAAATTTAACCAACCAACATACCTCCAGATTAATTTGAATTTTGTGTGTTTTTTTTCTCATTTATGCATCAATATCGAATGAAAAATCTTAGATATTTTCCCCTGTTTTTTATAAACTGAGAACTGTATGTTCGGGAACACATTAAATTTTCCGCCATTATATAATATTGAATATCATATATTTATCAATAAAATGTTATAGGATATATTAAGAACAAAATCTTTTATTTTCACTTTTGAAAAGGGACACTTGTAAATGATTTGCTATGGTACTCATAAACAGCGTAAATGGACTGCTTCTTACAATTTCTTTGTTAAACTCAGTCAGTATCCTTGATTTTTTCACACTATTACACATTTTTTAACTAAATTTACTGCTATTATAAACTAATATGCTATTATATACACTATAATAACTGCTATTATATACAATTCTTAAACTATTTAATATAAACCAGGAAATCGACATTAAACTTATTATAGTCATTAATGCATAAATTTAAACTATTGAAAATATTAAATCTTAATGTAAGAGTACGTACTATTATGTTTAACAGGAAAAGATTAACTAGTTCGTTATCAAAAACAAACTTGAACGAAAATATAACATCCCACGCTCTGTTTGAATATTTGCCTGTGAATATAGCCCTTCCCACGCATCAAATTTTGTCCATTCACCCACGTTCGAAATATATTTATCATGCATATACATACACTATAAAAATATCACAAATACTTTTTCATGGATCAGATATATGAACAAGATATAAAAGATATGTAAACATATATACATACATACATACATATATATATTTGCATGTATGTATGTATGTATGTATTTACAGGGTGTTTCGCTACCAGACCGACAAACTTTGAGGGGTGATAGCAGGCATGAAGACAAGCATTATTAAATGGGAAAACATGGGGCGCAAACGTCTTCTGTAGGAGCTAGGCACCATTAAAGTTTAAGGTCCAAAAATTCAAACGATGATAAAAAACGGAAAAAAGGGTCGATTCGTTTGCGGTTTTCGCTAAAATCATTCTCTATATAACGTTGTGTTTGTAAAAAATTTTTAAAGGTTGCGTTCAAAATCGTTATAATTTAGAGTAACGAACAACTACTTTTTACCGTTATTTTGTGCATGGAATTGAAATTATTTTAAAGTTTAGACTTTAACTTAAATTTTAATCCCAAAATCGGAAACATTGGGATCGGGTAACTGACGAAAATTTAACTGTGAACAGAGAGGCGGAATTTAAGCATTCATAAACATTATACAAACTAATCGATTTTGTTGCGGTTTGCGTGCAGTTCATTCCCTTGGTTATTATTTTATTAAAAAAGACTTACAGCTCTTGTGCATCCAGTTTTTGACATAGGGCGCTTCCGACACATCTCCGATATTTCAATGGCATTACTCCTGTTTCTTTTACTACCAGAGCAACATACTTCCAGAAAGTGTTAGGGATGCAAAGCGACTCGGAATAACATAGGAATGTAGTATTGAAAATGCCTTTTTAGCGAACTGTGGTTAAAAGAAGCAGAGAAAACAGCAACAGAAACAGGTAGTGAAACAGCAACACGTTGATGTGGTAGAAAGCAATTTAGTTAAAGGTTTTACTGAAAAAGATATAAGAAATTACGACCAGAAGTAGTCAGGCATGCTTGACAGCAGCGTCGTATGCAATTCCTTATGATTTTAAAGATTCCTGGCATCTCGGATAGCTTTCTGTCAGCTACAGAAATTCGAGTTGACAGGTTTTTCACTGACGGTTCAGGAGTCTCATACATTCAACTTTTCATTTGATTTCAGCAGAAGAAGTCCATACAGATTCAGTTTCAGATTGCGCCAGGTTGTAGTGGGGGGAGGGTTACCAATTGTTTTGAGCTCTACTAGCCCCACCCAGCGATGTTTATTTAAAAAAAATACAGAACAATTATACAGTAATAAAATAAAGGTATGTAACAAAAAGTAATTGATATAATGAAGTAGGTGCGACGATCTGGCAGGCCAACGAACCGGGCCACCACTACCTATCCACCGCTGGCTACAGGTTACGTTGAGGTGTATGCGAACATCATTGGTAAAATGTGGAAGAGCCCCATCGTGCTATAGAGTGGTGCAACGAAAGAGGAACATGTGCTTTTACCAGAAGTTCTGACAGAACGTGTTGTAGAAATATCAAGTGGCTTTTTCTCTGCTTCTTTTAACTCTTACTCGTAAAAAAGATATTTTTGACGTTACATTATATTATGATTCCGAATCGTCTTAGCATCCCTAACACTTCCTGGAAGTATGTTGGTCGGGTAGTAAAACACCCAGGAGTAATGCCATTGAAATTTCGGAGATGTGTCGGAAGCGCCCTCTATCAAAAATTGGATACACAAGAGCTGTAAATCTTTTTTAATAAAGAAATTACCAAGGGAATGAATTACACGCAAACCGCAACAAAATCGATCAGTTTGTATAATGTTTATGAATGTTTAAAATCCGCCCCACTGTTCACAGTTAAATTTTCGCCAGTTACCCGATTCCAATGTTTCTGATTTTGGGATTAAAATTTAAGTTAAAGTCTAAACTTTAAAATAATTTCAATTCCATGCACAAAATAACGGTAAAAAGTAGTCGTTCGTTACTCTAAAGTCTAAAGCGCCCTCTATCGGCAATTTTTGAACGCAACCTTTAAAAATTTTTTATAAACAAAACGTGATATAGAGAATGATTTTAGCGAAATCCGCAAAAGAATCCACACTTTTTTTCGTTTTTTATAATCGTTTGAATTTTTGGACCTTAAACTTTAATGGTCCCTAGCTCCTACAGAAGACGTTTGCGCCCCATGTTTTCCCATTTAATAATGTTTGTCTTCATGCCTACTATCACCCCTCAAAATTTGTAGGTCTGGTAACAAAACACCCTGTATACACACACACATATATATATATATATACTATCTATAATTCGAAATTACACATAAACAACTCTAAACGGAATTTCTTATGAAAAGCTGTCAAATAACTACAGAAGTTGAAATCCTGTTTTAAATATTCTTGGATAATGCACAATAGTAGCGGTAAAATACGCGGATAATATGTACTAGATTTCTAATGCTAAATATTTTTATGCATTAAAATATATAAGATGCCATTCAAAATGATATTTCAGAAAGAATTTTTAACAATTTAGAAAAAAAAATTAAACAAAATGTTGATTAATATGTTACATTCACAATTGCATGCAGTTCTGAAGTATAATTCTTTCAATGCTTACACATTTTCATTATAAGTCATTATAAATGATCATATATTATTGTGAATATTGAAAAAAATAAGTGAAGTTTTGGTATAATAATGGCTAATTCGATTTTGATGTAACATTTTTGTTTGAGAATTGAACATATTCATATGGTATTATTTCTGAATTGTTAGCAATGAATGGCGAAGGTACATATTATAGTATAAACTGCTTAAAATGTTATGACTTTATACGGGGTATCCCAAAAGTATTGGGAGAAAATCTAAGGGAAGGTGGAAGACATCACAAGGATTTTATTTTCTTATGTATATAAAAAAAACTGTAATAATACATTTTTATTTTTTTATACAATAAATAAATAATGGTCCCATTAATATTTTTTCTTATTATTGCAGCAATCGTAAATATTAAATTTTTGTTAAAACACACTGAATTAATATTTTTTAAATTATTTTTTTTTCTTTTGTCAAAGTAAGTTAAACAACGGCTGTTCTTTTTCAAAAATGGATATGTATAAAATTCGTTAAATTGGTAAAATTGACATTGCCCTATTTCTAATGCGTTTTATTGATAATCATTTATAACCAAAACAAAGCTTTAAGAAAATTCTGGAAGCATATTGATACATATTATTGTATATACTATCGTTTTATTACATTGATATATATTAATTTTTTGTCAAAATAAGTTTCATAACGGCTATGTTTTCTTTTTTTTTTTTTTTTTTTTTGTATGTGTATAAAGTTTGTTAAAAAATTGAGATGATACTATTTCTTATATGATTTATTGCTAATTATTTATATCCAAAACAAAACTTTAAGAAAATTCTGGAAATATACAAGCAGCAAATTCGCAAAATAAAATTTTAACGAATTTAAATATTAAATGAGCTTATGTATAACATAAAAAAAAAAAAAAAAAAAAGCATGCAGTGTTTGAAGATTTTTCTAATTATCAGATGAAAATATTTAAATAAACAGATAAATTTAAGAATATATTTTAAAGGATGCGTAAAATTATTTAAAATATTTATTCTTATTTAACAAATATATTATTAACTGTTAATCATTTAATGTTATCATTCATGTTATCATTTAAATGATTTATCCGGTGATTTTAATATCTTACAGCAGATAATTTCGAATGATATAAAATCATACATAAATGATCACTTTAATTTCACCATACAGAAAAAAAAATAGTGTTATCAGAAGTTTAAATATGCTTCGAATGTTTGTTTTGGATGTGTGTTTGTTGTGCACAATTTCCTTGAATTAGAACCTTTTGAATTTTACCTTATGAAGCATAGAAAATTTTCATAAATAGGGGGGGGGGGGATGCCGATTTGAAAATAATATTTATCTTGTTTACAATGTTGACAGTATGAGAATTTCTGTTTTTAATTACATTAAATCTAAAAATAATATAAAATAAAAATCCCGGATATTAATTATATGCATATGTCGAACAATTTAAATTGACTAAATAAAAAATATTTTTAAAAGTAAACAGAGAAAAGAGTAATATTTTTAAATACTTGAAAATGGATTAATATATTTTGGCATCGAATCTAATGAATGTAAAATAATAAATAAATAAATAAAATACACAAATAAAGAATAATAAAATAAAATTTAGTAAAATATAATATATGAAACGTTCCTGATTGTGAAAATAAGTCCAGAAATGTTACTGGGAAGTAATGGGCAGCTGAGTTGCCCATTTTTTATACATAACGTTTTTGGAAAATAACAGAAATCTTACTGAATACTTCTGAAACGTTCCCCAGAGAAGGCACTAAGGTTCCTGTGAAATATCAGTAATGTTTTTGTTGTCAACAGAAACGTTCCTGGTATTTCACAGGTACCTTACTGCCTTTTCTGGGGAATGTTTCAAAATTACACAGTAAAGTTCCTGTCATTTTCAAGAAATGTTTCTTGGAAATAATAGGCAACCCAGCTGCCCATTTTTTCCCAGGAACGTTTCTGGATTTTTTTTACAGTGTATCATGTGTGCTTTTTTATTTTTCTAATTCAATTTTTCTTATTGGTCTATATTGAATAAAAACTCTTAAAAAAATTATAATACATTTTTCTAATATTTTCATTTTATGTGCATATTATGTTATTGATATTTATTTTATTATACAAATTTCATGAATTTCAATTGATTCGTACTTAATGATTTTTTTTTTGAATAACAAAAGGTTTATGTGTAACAATGGGAATTCATTAATGACAGTTTCACTGTATGTGTATTAAAGAAATATGAATTAATTTCTATATTTTTTTTATTTTTTTAATTCTAAAAGGGAATATAAATTTTAGAGACCAAAGTAATTTTCTGACTTAATTGATTTTTTTAATATACCGGAAAATGTCCAAATATGAATCATTTTTGTTGGTGTATTTTTTTTATTACTTTTAAATCAAAATTTATAATTTACACAAGATTGTATAACGTTAATACCTGTATACCTAAGATAAAACTGGGCTGTCATTTGTACCATTATTTGTATAACTTATTATGAATTAACACGTAGTAGTCTCATTCAACGAAGATTCTTTTCGGGTGCTCCGTGTGATGATAGTGGATACTCTGCTAGGCGGGGCTTGTTGATCTAAATATTTATTGGCAGGCCTTCATTTCCACGCTGTAAGATTTTGGGGTGGTATTTGTTAAAAAATGAATGCTGCTAGAGGGAAAAATGTATTGTATCTTTTATAAGCTTCAACGGAAGGGATTCTTAATATGATATATAATGGGTCCTTAACATGACACCCAGTGCTATATTAGGCACTCGAGCCAAAAATTTTAAAGAATATCAAGATTTCAAGGTATTAAAATATAACAATGCGTATTTTACATAAAACAAATTTATTAGGCTAGGATATATAATCATAAAAATGTATTCTTCATTAACATAAATTAAAGCTCAAGCAAATAGTTACATTAACAAATACTCTAACTTATGATAACTAGACTCAGATAGGTATATAAATATACTTAAATGAACAGTTATGAAGAAATAAAAGTAAACAGAATAAATCGTATAATTGACATAAAAATACGAAGGAAATAATATGAAAAGACATGGAAACATGAAACATGCATTGCACAGAAAGATGTCAGATTTCCTCTCCTCAGAACCTTCGTGACACCACCTAATACACTTGATGCATCTAGCCCCATTTTCTCCCGTGCAGTAATCAGAGGATGTTCGAGAACATTCCATGATTTTCTAATACTACAATTTTCTGGATTTTCCTTGAAAAACATGGGACAATATGAATCTTCATAACTATAAGGTGCGTTAACGCGGGGTGGTGGTTTCTGTTTATGTTGCTAAGTTTGTCGCAAACTTGGCAATATATCGGTGATTTTTTTCTACCGAAATTAGTCACCAAAAGATACGCCAACTTATCGATGTCACTAATATTTCTTCAAACATCCATTATATTTCAATAAAGTTTAATTTTTTGCTCCAAATCAACAAATTGAGATATTTTAATGCAATGAAATCTAATATTAGCTTATGAGTAAAGCCTAATTAAACAATTTTCATCATTTTTGAGCTCAAACGCTAACTATTTACAAAATCCATATCAATAGGTAAAGATAAAATAGATTATACACGAAAAAATGGAGGTCAATTATGGCACAATATCCTTATTTAGGAATCCTTGATAGTGTCATATTGAGAACTAAACATGAATTACTAATAATAGTTACTGACAAAAAGTAAATGAGTTTCAATCCAAACCAATAATTAGAAAACATTAATATAAACAAACTGAAATTACAGAGATGTTCAAACATTTAAAAATCCCTTACACTTTTCGAAAAAATACTCTTGAAAATGTTACCTTAAAAATATTCAACACTTGGAAATACAACTGGTAGAGAATAAATATTTAAAGTGATAGAATGTATTCGAACGGACTGCACCCTGTTGAGTAAACATGAAAAACTATTGTTTGGGTACTACTGCACTACTTTTCATTTACAAGATATCATATAAGAAGACTATATAATATTTGGGCACTTTACCCGAGACAAAATTGGAAATTCTCTTCAATATGAATTCATTTCATTTCTCAAAACTAATTCTGATAGAATATTATAATGACTGACATTAATTAACTTGATAAAATACTTCGACGGTTCTCGATTTTTTTTTAATTTTACTATATTATTGCCAGATTAATGCAGACGTACAACACTGTACCCTAACTTCCATTACTCAAGAATGTAAAAATTAATTTTTAACACAATGGAAATAGTCAGACAATGCACAGCAAAGCAATGTGTTTAAACTGTTAGTTTAGCGAAAGTTTCATCAAAACCACCTAAAGCCTAATATTATCCCTTGAGACACGAGGCTATCATAATGAAATATCTGTTTGCTTAATATATCGTAGTGGAAGATATTTCTCTAAAGAAAGATGATGTATAACTTTACTCTATTTTGTACAGATTTATTCATTTTTATTAATTTTCCCAGAAGAAATTACGATGTTTGAAATAGTAAAATTTATTTCACATAAGCAGAATAATAAACCTTTAATATCTATATATGCATATTTTAGTATTTAATAAGCATTTATTCAGATTTATTGGATCTGATTAATTTTCCTGGAGGAAAATTTTATAGTTGAAATGCTAGAATTTATTTTGAATACTAAAAATATTAAAGTTTTTATGTTTGTCAATAAATAGTTAAGTGTAAAATAAGCATATTTTTAGTAATAATTTGAGAAGAAAAAGATAGGAAAAATACTTAATCGTTGTTAAACAGAACATTATAATTTCTAGAGTCGTATATGTTTAAATTATCCTTGAAAAAATAATACACATGAAGTTAGCATTCTTTTATTATTATTTAACTGTTGTCATAATATTTGCGCGAGTGGATTTATCACATATTTTCTCATTTTTATATTGAAATAAATGAAAAATAATAATATTCTGATGAAATTATTTTTTAAAGAATCTGTTACATAACCAGGTGTAACCATTCATTCCACGACAGGCGTCAAACTGTGTGAGTATCGGGAATGGTCAGAACACGGTACTGCTTGTATTTGGAAATTTTTTTTATCTCTACATTATCTAACAGTACCAGTGGTCTTCGGAAATAATTAGTTGATTTTGAAACATGCATTAAAATGTAGCTGTCAAACCAAAGTATAGTTGAAAATTACGCCATCTTAACCTTGCTCAATTTCCTATCTTCTTATTTAACTAATTAACTTGACAAAGCTTCTGTGATGCAACTGCATGGTTTCATTACGCAGCAGCTAGGATGAGTCGTAAACAAAATTACCCTAAATGTTTCATTTTTTCTTGTCGAATATTTTCGTACAATCAAGTGTAATGCTGAATAGCATTGTACTATCCTTTTGAACATGAAGAATTTTTACGACTACATATTAATAAGTGCAGAACTTAACTTATAGTTTTCCTTGAACTAAAACACACCCAATTTTTTCAGCATTGAAGAAATGTCGTGTTTACGGTTATATATTTCGTGACTAAAAATTATGAAAATATCAGACGAAAACTACTACGTCATTGTATTAAAAGCAAACGTCAAAGTTATCAATCACACGCAACAAATGGTTTCTAATAAAAAATATTTATAATAATAATAATAATAAAAATCAGCATTAGACATAGGTATAAAAATTACGGTATAAAGTGTTAAGGAAAGTAAATTGATATTTTCAGGTGGTAATAAAATAAATATCTCTGTTTGGAGTTGTCTGTAGCTTAATGGAATAATAGAAACCAAAATCGGTGCTCTTGCTATTTAAAAAGATGGAAGAACAATGGAAATTCTAATCAAATTGTAGCAATAATCATGAACACATGGCAATGTATATTTTGTCCGTGCAAATGTCGTTGCAATCATCACAAAATTGAAGAAGTCTTCCTTTCTGCAGTGATTTTATACGACATGCCTCTTAGCTTTCTAAATCAAGCTTTAATTTAAAAATTTACATAATGAGGAAAATGACTGGCAGAAATGACCAGATCTCAATTTTTCTGATAATCACAAGAACTTTTTCAATGACAAGACCCCTAGCGCCTTCTCTTGACGGTTATTCTCACAATATTATTAATTTTTCATCCGTTGTTCTTAACATTCTCGAATAGTAAGTGCGCCGATTTTAGTTTTCATTCGGGATATTACTTAAAACAACAGATAAATCAAATTATATGTGTTCATTTTATAACAACCTTGTACTTGTTTTAGTTATTTTCTATTTTTTTTTAGTGTAAATAACAGTTTGTGTATTAAGATTAATTACATTTGTTTAAAAGTGTCAAAAATTTTATATTTCTAAGTGAAAAAAATTATGTGGATTATAATTCTAAGGGTTTGCTATTAATTTGATTTTCACATTATTATTATTATACATTCCAAATTAATTGCTATCTGTAAAACTTTGATAAAAATGTTAATGTTCGCCAGATTTTTTTTCTGGTGTATGCTAGAAAGAAATAAACATGATGGATGTAAAGAAGGAAATGCATTGCGAAATAACCACACTGATGGCCAAATTAATAAAAAAAGGAGAAAAACAAAATACCAATTTCTTCAGCTTTATACTGCGTTTTGTTTTATGAAAAAAGAGAAGTATGATGCAAAAAAAAGTGTCAGAGATATACATAACTAGACAAAAGTTGGGGAGAACTGCATGGGCTTATTACACAATAACTACTACGCAGAGTAAAGCACAAATATTATAAAAAAATCTTTTCTTTCCGACAAAATGTTTTCTTACAATAAAGTGTAATGCTTAATAAGACTAAGCTATTACTTTTTCCATAAAAAAACTACATATTTATAAATGCAATACTGGAAGCTACCTGCAAATTCTCAAAACCGAATAATAAACACATTTTAGAAAAATTCTAGTCACAAAATTTAGAACACTAAACGTGTTGCGAATTAGGAGACTCCATACACAAAACGTTTTTTGCGTTGTGTTTGTATTCTTAATATGTAGCAAAATTGTTGCTATTTCGAAAAATTGTTCTAAAAAAAGGTGTTGTCATTGCAATGAAATATTGCTGCAAATAGTGTTCATACAAATATTTTCTTACAATAGTGTTGTGCTGCACACATGTTTCACGAATTTGCAGCGTATAGTTTTCGCTTGAACTGATGCATTGCTCATGTTACTAAATACTGCAAAAACGCATTATTTATGATTGTATGTTTCATGATAAAAATAACGATGAATATGATAGATAAAAACTGCACACCATTGTATTAATAGAAAATATGAAATTCTTAATCAGTTACTGAAAAAATTAATTTTGTGACGAAAAAATTAAATAATAAATATATAAATTAAAAGTATGATTGAAATTATTGAGGAGGGTAAATTGATAATCCTTATTTTAATATAAAAAAAATTTATATTATTTACATTGCAAACAAAAACTGTACATTTAGACATAATTACATTTGCTGGAAACAAATATATGTATGTATATATTATTAGTAAGTGAAATACTTTATGTGGATTATTATTTTCTGGGTATGCTGTTATTATTATATAGTCTAAATTCACATTGAGTTTTAGAAAAATAAGATTAAGGTACGACAAAAGCACTAGACACCCTTCGCGACAGGTTTGGTCTTCCTTTGAATGTATACTAAGCATTAAATCATATTGTTTTTATTAATAATTTATTTTAATTGCTCATTTTTTGCCATATTAGAAGATTCTGAAAGAGAAATAGACACATATGTCATATACGCACCACATTGGGGCGATTGCAACAAATTGGCAATTATACGTGCCTCACTTGGTAACATACCTATTAAGGTACCCTGGGGTAATAACGCCACGTTAAGGTTCTACCAATTTTCACGGCTCAGTTTTAGATTGTATTTTTCAAACAAATATATGATTCGATACTGCAACTCTTTGACTGTCTATATAAAAAAAATAATTTAACAGATATGTATTCATAAAATGTAATTTGTTGACCAATGCTATTTGGCGTTATTACCCACCTATAAATTGACAAATTGCATTCTAAGCTATAGAAAATTTTCATTTTTTTGTGAAAGTGTAAGAAAAATAAAGGTGTGTGTGTGTGGGGGGGGGGGAGGATGAGGCAAAAGAATATGAGACCGTGAGCTTCTTTTTGCTTAAAAAGGACCGCTTAAATAGAATTATTAGAAACATTGCACAGTTTTAACTGTGTTTATTTGAATCAGTATTTAGCATGTAGCTCGGCCACTGTAGGGAATCAACCGGGGTATTAATGCCAAGGATTGGCGTTATTACCCCGTTACAGTTATTGCGGTGTACATTTTAAATTACAAATTATCTCGAGAAGATATCCAAAATATTCAACAACATTTTGAAAGTCCGTGAAATGTACTACAAATTTATGTAATTAACAAAGTATTTCCGGATAAAAAAATAGTCTACACATCACAAAACGTATCTCGCAAATTTTAGATCAAGCGTTAATTTTAGTTGCTTGTAAAAACAATAAGACCTAAAAATGAAACAAATTAACTTGAAGCTGTTTTTTGCGATTTATATGACCCAAAGCCCTTCTGCACAGAGCACATGGGTGTCATTTACCAGATTATTTCATAATTATGCAAAATATTAGCACTTGGCGTTATTACCCCGCCTGGCGTTATTACACCAGACCACCTTATTATTTCTTTATAAATAAACTGTTTGTTACTTTTAGTTACTTTTTTAAAATGATATAATTTGTTTTGCTCTATAAATATTAACTAAACTTTTTTTATTTATTACTATTTCTTTTTTAAAACAATAGAAATTAGTTTTAAAAAATGTACGTAATTGATATTGGAAAACAAAGTTTTCGCCAAATTGGCGGCAGAAAAATAACGCACCAATGTGGTACATATATGATATCTGTGTTGATAAATCAAGAACTCAGTAATTTTATGCTAGCTTGGCTCGCATAATAAATCCCCAAATATTGTACTCGTGGCATTTTTTCGTGTTTTATTAAGTATTCAAAATATAATAATATAATCCTTTCAATCATTTCATTTGCAATACAAATTTTTTATTTGAAACTGAAAAGTTTAAAATTCATGACTTGTATTTTTTTTAAGTAAAAAGAACAAAAAATAAATAAAAATAATGATATTTGAAGATCTGTAATTTAAGTGAAAAAAAAAAAATAAATAAATCCATTTTTCCTCAGTCTAAATTTTACCAAAGGACTTTTGCACAGTAATCAAAAAGATGCAATTCATTTGGACATTTCCATTAAACAATTAACAAATAATCGTGATTTTTGTGCCACATACAGTAGCATTATATATAGAGAGAGAGATGCTAGAAAAATGAAAAGAATGAGATACATTGACAAATACTCATGTTTTTGGATAAATTTATGAAAAGACAGAAGAAAACAAAAGAAAAACAAAACAGTTATCTTGACTCTATGCTGCTTTTTTTGTTATATGAAAAAAGAATGATGTGAAAGATGAAATATTTCAGTGACATAAAACTTGATAAAATTTTGTGATGCAATTGCATGGGTAAAAACATCATCAATGTAATTCAGCATTATAGAAACACAGATTTTTAATATTATATGTTTCGCGATATAAATAAAAAAAGAGAGTTTTAGATGTAAAATATTACATAGTGGTATTTAAAGAAAATATTAAATTCTTATGCAGTCACACGCAACAAAATGTTTTTAAATTTGTAATAAAAATTCAATAATATGTAAATAAACTAAAATTATATTAGAAAATTTTGAGGAAAGTAAATTGATAGTATTTGTTTGAATATAAAATTTTCTCTACTATCTGTATTGTAAATAACAGTTTGTGTGTTTAGACATAATTATATTTTATGCAATAAAGTAAAAAAAAATGTAAGTGAAATAATTTATGGACTTTGTTTTTGATATACGGAAAAGTTATTAATTTTACTATCCCATCATTATTATAAATTCTAAGTATATGTTACCTATTAAATATTTATAAAAACAGTAATGCTCGAAATAAGCAGCTCTGATATATACTGAAATAAAGAATATATGATATATAAAAAGAACGGCATATAATCAGAAATAATCATAGTTTTGGAAAAGTTTATAAAAAGAAGAAAAAACAAAATACTAGTCATTTCTGCTGAATGCTGCACCTTGTTACATTAAAAAAAGTAAGATGTGAAAGATAAACCATTGCACAGATATATAACTAGATAAAAGTTCTGTGATGATGCTGTATAGGTTTTATACACAACAGCTATTTTGCACAGTAAAACACAATCACCGTAAAAACTTTTGGTCGAATGTTTTCTTACAATAAAGTGTAAAGCTGAAGAACACTACGATATTCCTTTGACCGTAAACAAACAATAACAACAACAAAAAAGAAAGAAAGAAAAATAAATAAATAAATATCTCAAAACACGAACATTAACACATTTTAGAATCATTTTTGTCACAAAATTTATTAATTAAATACTATTAAAAATAAATTAAATCTGAAATAACTATTTTTAAAATATTTTTTAAATAATTATTTCAGTTTTATTCTACGTTTCTTTTTTTTTTACATATATAAAAAAGTAGTAAAAATGTGAAAGGTAAAATATTCCAGTTACATATAATTATGATAAATCTTCTGAAATACAATTGCATGGGTAAAAATATCATCAATATTATTCAGCATCGTAGAAACGAAAAGTTTAAGATTATGTGTTTAGGAATATAGATAAGAAAAATTTTTCAGACAAAAGCTATTACGTCAATGTATTTAAAAAAATATATAAAATTCTTAAACAGTCACACTTAACAATAAATTTCTAAATTTATAATAAAAAATTATACGTATATTAATAAAAACTATGGTATACATTTTTGAGGAAAGTAAAATTATAGTATTCATTTAAAAGTAAAATTATTGCCTATTTTTATATAGTAAAATACAGTTTGTGTATTTAGACATTTGATGGAATAATGTAAAAATTTTATATATGTAAAGAAAACAATTTACATACTTTATTAATCTACGGATATAACATTAGTTTGAATATCCCATCATTGCTATATATTTTAAATACATGTTGCATGTAAATAAAAAAGATTAATGAATGCCATACGTAATTTGGTATATGCTGTAGTAAAATTTAGATGACAGATGACAAGAACTACATAAAATGAAAAACAATATTTTTGGATAAATTCATAAAAAGAGGACAATCAAAATATGCATTATTTCCACTTTGTCCTATGTTTGTTACATAAAAATAAGAAATATGAAGCAAAAGATAAAACATCCCAGCAACATTTAACTCGATAAAACTTCATAATGCAACTGCATTGGTTTATTACACAATCGCTATGACGCATTGTAAAACAGAATTTTCTGAAAGTTTATTTTCTTTTCGGTCGAAAGTTTTCGTACAATAAGTATACTGCTTTTACGGCAACATATTGATAAGTTCAACACTTGAAGCTATTGTTTACGCTTGAACTAAAACATTATAAATGTTATTTATAAGTGTAGGATCACAGTGTTAATATAACATTTTTCGGGATATACATAAAGAGGAGAATACCAGGCAACAACTATTACGTCATAGCATTTAAACAAAAAAACAAATTCCTCAGAAGTCTTCCTAACTGTCTATTAAAAAAACTTTCGAATTTTGTAAAGCAAAATAAATTCAATAATATGTATAAAAGAGTAATGTAGATATTGTTCAAGAATGTTATTTGATAGTATTAAACGCTATTTAAACGTAAGATTATTGTCTATTATTTATATTGTAAATAACAGTTTAATAATTTAGACATACCTAATTTAAAATTATATTTTTCGGGTTATAAATGAAGAAGAGAATACAAGACAAATACTATTACGCCGATATATTTAAACAAAACAACAAATTTTTAAGAAGTCTTTCTAACTCTCTTTCTTAAGAAAACTCTCATTTTTTTTAAAAAATCAATATAAATTCAATAGTACGTATAAAAATGTACTGTAGAAATTGTTCAAGAATGTCAGTTGATAGTATTAAACATTATTTAAACTTAAGATTATTCTCTATTATTTATGTAGAAAAGTATTAAATTGCTTTAGAGTGGTGTCTAGGGTACAAAGTGATAGCACAGGCGATTTTTTAAAGAAATCTTGACTATGTTAATGTTTCAATGTTCTTGACTAAATATACACACATTTGTAGAATGCAACACAGTGTTTACATTTTGATGGATGGGCAACATAAGAAAAAATCTGAAGAAGGTCATTTCTCTATCCAAGCTTGTGTAAGTCCGAAGTAGCTTGCCGTTATTTCGTTTACCACAGGCCCGGCTGACCTGGGTTTTCACGCCGAGATATGCAGACAGCCACAGTATCGTATGTTCTTCGTTGACCCCTGCTAGCATCTGTTTCAGCTGCTTCAATTCTCCTAAAAAATTACTTAGTTCATCAAAATTTCCGTTGTTCGCGGTTCTAAGCCGATCATCTAGTGTCTCATCATAGAATGTGCTTATTCTGCAGTGCAGAGTTTAATTCTTGTCAGTGGGTTCCTCTGCCGATGGATCCCATATTTATATTGCAAATAACAGTTTAAATCATTAGATATATTTACATTTGATGCACTAAAATAAAAATTTTATATTTGTAAGTGAAATGCTATTCAATATATTTTTACATCATTATTGTATATTCTAAATTCATGTTAAATGTAAAGCATTTTAAAAAAGATTAATGAACGCCATAAACAGTTGTTAAGCATGCTAGAAGTGAAAGGATAATGCATAGAAAGAAAAACAGATAATAAGAGATAATCACAGTTTTGGACAAATTTATAAAAAAAGAAAAATAGAAAAACAGTATATGCATTATTTCAACTTTATCCTGCGTTTTGTTTTATAAAAATAAGCAATACTATGCAAAAGATAAAGCATCTCAGCAACATTTAACTGGATAAAACTTCATGATGCAACTCCATCGGTTTATTACACAATAGCTTCGCGCATCGTAAAACAGAATTATCTCAAAGTTTCTTTTCTTTCCGGTCGTAAGTTTTCTTACAATACGTATACTGCTGAGTAATATTTCGATACTCTTTTGACGAAAAACTATCTTACACCTGAAGTTTTAGCTTAGTTTTGAACTAAAGAATCATCAATGTTTTGAGAATTGTAGAAACGCAGTTTAAAAGATCATATGTTTCCAGATATAAATAAAGAGGGAATTACAAACGAAAATTGTAACGTCGTTGTATTTAAACTAAACATCAAATTCCTAATTAGTGGCACGTAACAAAAACTTTCTAATTTTGTAATTAAAAAATAACATTAATAACTATAGAAGTAATATGTACATTTGAAATTTTTGGGGAAATTAAATTGATAATACTTATTTACGTATAAAATTATTGTGTATTATTTATATTGCAAACAACAGTTTGTCTGATTAGACATAATAAAATTTGATGGAATAAATAAATATATATATATATATATATATATATATATATATATATATATGTAAGTGAAATAATCGATGCACTTCATTAATCGACAGATATGCTATTAATTTAATTATTCCATCATTATTTTATATTCTATACACATATCTTATACTATAATGCGAGCAAAAATTGTGTGTGTGTGGGTAAATTTTATCTGAAAAACGGCTCTAACGATTTTCGCAAAAATTTGGATTTTACCATTTTCGGGCACGAGAAGGCCATTGGGCTAGGTCACATGTTCGAGAAAATTCGATTATTGGGTCGTTTTGGGTCATAATGGGTCAAGATCAAGCTATTTATATCTAGAGAACGGCTGGATCGATTTTAAGGAAATTTTCTATCCAATCATTTTTTGGCACAACAAAACTATTAGGCTGGGTCACATGTTCGAAAAATTTCGATTAGTGGGTCAATTTTGGGTCATTATGGGTCAAGCCATTTTTATCTAAAAAAGGCTCTAACGATTTTGACCAAATTTTATATTTTATCGTTTTGGATTACAAGAAGACCATTGGGTTAGGTAACATGTTCGAAAAAATTCGGTAAGTGGGTCATTTTGGGGGTCATTGTGGGTCATACTATTTTTATCTAGCGATTTTCTCACGCAATTTTGACTAAAAATTGCATTCTATGGTTTTCGGACACGAGAAAAAAATTGGGCTAGGTTACATGCTCGAGAAAAAATTTCACTTGGTCATATTGGGTCATTAAGAGTCTGGGTCAAGCTATTTATATTTAAAAAACGGCGTGATGGATTATAACGAAATTTTGTATGTAACAGTTTTTTGACATGAGAAAACTAATGGGCTAAATCACATGTTTGAGAGATTTCGACTATGAGGGTCATTTGTGGGTCATGATGGGTCATAATGGGTCATGGTCAACCTATATCTAAAGAACAGGTGGATCGATTTTAACGAAATTTTGTATGCAACATTTTTTTGGCACGATAAAATCATTGGACTAGGTTACATGTTCGAAAAATTTCGATTAATGGGTCATTTTGGATCATAAAGGGTCTGGGTCAAGATATGTATAATTAAAGAACGGCAGGATCAATTTTAACGAAATTCTGTATGAAACAATTTTTAGAAACGAGAAAACTAATGGACTAAGTCACATATTCGAGAGCTTTCGATTATAAGGGTCATTTGTGGGTCTTAATGGGTCAAGGTCAAGCTATATCTAAAAAATGGGTGGGTCATTTTAACGAAATTTTATATACAACATATTTTTGGCATGAGAAAATCATTGGAGTAGGTCACATGTTCGAGAAATTTCAATTAGTGGGCCACTTTTGGGTCATTCTAATTTTATCTAGACAATGTTTCCCGCAATTTTGATTAAATTTTGCATTTTATCGTTTTCAGTCACAAGAAAATCATTGGGTTAGGACAGATTTTTGAGAAAATTTGATCAATGGGTCATTTTTGATTATTAGTGGTCAGGGTCAAACTAACTATATCTAAAAAACGGCTCAATCGATTTTATCTAAATTTTGTATCTAATGTTTTTCGGCATGCTAAAACTAAAGAGCTAGGCCACACGTTCGAGAGATTTCGATTATAAGGGTCATTTGTTGGTCATAATAGGTCATGCTAATTTTATATAGAAAATGGTACTCACCATTTTGACTATGCTTTGTATTATATCGTTTTTGAGCAAGCGAAAACCATTTGGCTTGGACACATGCTCGCGAAAATTCTATTAGTGGGTCATTTTGGGTCTTAATGAGCTAGGGTCATTCTAATTATATATAACAACGACTCAATCAATTTTACCCTAAATTTTTAAACAAAACGTTTTTTGTCACGAGAAGACTATTGGGCTGAGTCGCATGTTAAACAAATTTATATTAGTGGGTCATTTCGCTTCATTGCTGAATGCTGCCAAGCTAATTTTACCTAAAAAATGGCTTAAAAGATTTTGATTCAATTTTATATTCTACTGTTTTTGATTACCTGAAGACGATTGAGCTATGTCACATGCTTGATCAAATTTGATTAGTGGCTCATTTTGGGTAATACGGGTCAGGGTTACGAGAATATGGCAAAAGGCAATAACTTGGTGATATTTGACAAAATATTGGCGACATATGGCCAAAAAATCGACTATAAAAATTGCGAAAACCAAAACACGTATTTGGAGCCAAATGAAAAGAATGCCTCCAAATTTGGCTATATCTCGCAAAAAATATTGTCTTTCAGAATGTAAAGAATTTTTTTATACATTCTTAAGAGGATTCGAGATCCATTCTTAAACCAATCAGAGTCGAGCTAAAAAAGTGATTTAGATCGATGTCCTTTCGTTGTAAAATATAAAATAAAATAAAATTTATAAATATGCGCATAAAAACATAGTTTTCTTATTGATTGTTTTTCTAAATAATACTATTATAAACATGTTTTACAGTAATAGTACAGAGTTAATGATACAGTGAAAATACTATATCGAGTTGAACACAAAGTTAATTTTGACCGAGCTAAGCTGGGTTTCCCCTGCTAGTAACATATAAAACTTTTGAGAAATATTATTGTATGCCATAAGTGATTTTTATGTGTTCTGAAAAAAAAAAAACATGGTACTTGGAAAGAACTACGTAAAATAAGAAATAATCATTGATATAGGTGCTTTTTTAAAGAGTGGAAAAAAAAGTATGCGTTATTTCAAATTTTATCATGCGTTTTGTTATAAAAAAAATAAGAAGTGTGATGCAAATGTAAATTATCCCTGCGATATATAACTCGATAAAATTTCCTGGTGCAACTGCATCGGTTTATTACACAAATGTTATTACGCATCGTAAAACACAGATACCAAAAGTTCCCTTTTCCTTCCGGTCGAAAGATTTCTTTCAATAAGTATAAAGTTCAATTACTCTTCGATACCCTTTTGACCGTAGAAGTATTTTACGGGAACAAAGCATAAAAGCAACATATGAAGCTATATGTTTTGCTTGAACTAAAGTAGTTCAAGCATAGTAGAACTAAACGTTATAGAAATGCAGTTTAAAAGGTTATATGTTCCGTGATAAAAGCATAAAAGAAAATGTCAGACAAAAATATTACGCCTTTTTATTTAAACAAAACAAAATATTCTTAAGAAGTCTTTCTAACTCTCTTTCTTAAGAAAACTTTCTAATTTTGTAATAAAATAAACAATAAAAATTCAAAAATACGTATACAAAACAAAATTACAGTAAAAACGCGGTTTATAAGATCATATAATTCGAGACATAACTAAAGAAGAAATTTACAAAAGAAAACTATTGCGTTCTTGTATTTAAACTAAACATGAAATTGTTAATTAGTGACATGTAACAAAAACTTTCTAATTTTGTAATAAAAAAACAAAAACATCTATGGAAATAAAATGAACATTTGAAATTTTTCAGGAAATTGAATTTATAATATTCATTTACACGTAAAATATTTGTGTATTATTTATATTGCAAATAACAGTTTGTGTATTTGAACATAATAAGATTTGATGGAATAAAATAAAAAAAAATATATTTGTAGTAAAAATAATTTATGTACTTTATTAATCGATTGATGTACTATTAATTTTATTATTCCATCATTATTATATATTCTGAACACATATTACATTTAAAACTTTAAAAAATATATTAAGGTACACCATAAACAATTTTTATGCATGTTGGAAAAAATATGCATGGATAGAACTACATATATTAAGAAATAATCATTATTCTAGATAATTTTATAAAAAGTAGAAAAAAAATATATGCATTATTTCAAATCTTATCATGCATTTTGTTATAAAAAATAAGATTTACGGTGCAAAATGTAAAATATAAAATATTGCAGTAATGTATAACTCGATAAAAATTTCCTGATGCAACTGCATCGCTTGATAACACAATAGCTAATACGCATCGTAAAACGCAATTACCATTTTTTTTCGGTCGAAAGTTTTCTTACAAAAGTATACTGCTGAGTAATACTTCGACTCTTTTGACCGTAATACTCTTTCTACCGTAATACTCTTTCTACGACTCATACTTTTTTGACCGTAAAAGTATTTTACGGCTACATATTCATAAATGCAACACTTGAAGCTTTAGCTTACGCTTGAACTAAAGCATGATTAATGTTATTCAGCATTGTAGAAACGCAGTTTATAAAATAATATGATTCGAGATATAAATAAAGAAGAAAATTACAAACGAAAACTTTTATGTCGTTGTATTTAATATAAAGATGAAATTCTTAATTAGTGACGCGTAACAAAAACTTTCTAATATTGTAATTGAAAAAACAATAATACATGTAGAAAAAAAAATTACAATTGAAATTTTTGAGGAAATTAAATTGATAATACTCATTTACACGTAAAACTATTACTATTATTTATAGTGTAAATAACAGTTTGTGTATTTAGACATAACAAGATGTGATGCAAAAAAATATTTATACATATATATATATATGTATATATATATATATAAATATAGGGTAGTCATAAGAAAACTTATGGAGTTCTAGCGGCCAATCCGTTCAACCGATCGAGCTGAAATTTCAGATATAGCTATTCAGAGGTATGAGCTCGAGTTTCTGTTAACGGCAACAAAATGGCGTTCACAGTTACGGTTATAGTTCCAGAAAATCGAAATTTTCCAATGGCAACACCCTTTTTTTCATCGCAAAATGCTCAGCGCATGCGAAAACTCTAGAGAGCGTTGGAACCGTCCATGTATCGCAAGAAACGGATACGTTATGCAAGCGCAAAAAACTGTTCTGCGAATCCCCCCCCCACGAAAAAAACAAGATTAGGGCGCAAGGAGTAAATTTGCATACGACACAGAATCAGTACATTAATTTCTGATTACAACACACATCGTAGAAAAGAAAACTTTTATTTTGATTACACATTTTCCACAGCCATCACAGTGCATGGTGTCGACTATGGACAATACAGCTGAACGTTACATTGCATGAGGGATGTTTGCAATCTCACGTTTGATAGAATCTTTCAAATCCGGCAAAGTTTGCGGATTGCACATGTACTCTCTAGATTTTAGATATCCCCAGAACCTGAAATCCGTAAGAGTAAGGTCAGGGGATCAAGGAGGCCATTGACGTTACCAGTTAAGGTGAGATGTACCTCGTTCTTTTATGATATGCGAAGAGGCCGATCGTTATCTCCATCATATTGGATAAGAAATTCATTAACAAAGTCTATATGTTGTTGATGGTTTCTCACTTCCAACATCTGTGCGCGCTAGTATTGGTAAGGAAGCATGCGGATTACAGAGCGCAGTAATTTTAAGACCATTGATTTTGGTATAGCAAATAAACGAGATGCACCTTTTGTATGCGTCCTCTGGTCACTATGTGATGCACTTCCATAACAGTATCCTCAGGAACAGTTGGTTGTCCGGATCGCGGACTTTTACAGGTCACAGGGGCAGCCAATTTCTTCGAATTTCATTACTAAATCACGAAGAGCTTTTGAAATGCATAGGCCAAATATTTGGCGATGGTTTCCACGGTAAACGAACCCGGTATTCGCAGCATTCATTTCTTTTTCATAATAGTTTTACCAACTCACCACGAACGAAGTCATTTTGTTGGCACTGTAGAACTAACATTCCCACGCTAGTTTTTATCCGTTTTCTATGCTGACTATCTGCAAACGATGTTCAGTGATTGGTATTTTGTCTCTGCCATATTCAAAATTTCTTCGTGCGCCTTGGTCGTGTTTTTTTGGGACTGTTCGTAGAGCTGATTTTGTGCGAGCATAACGCGTCCGTTTATTGCAATAACCATACCGTTCCAACGCTCTTTAGTGTTTTCGCATGCGCTGAGCATTTTGCGATAAAACAGGTGTTGCTATTGGAAAATTTTGAGTTTCTGTAACTATAACCGTAATCGTGAGCGCCATTTTGTTGCCGTTCAGAGAATCTCGAGCTTTTTACCTCTGAATAGCTATATCTGAAATTTCACCTCGATCGGTTGAACGTACTGACCGCTAGAGTTCAATATATCGGCAATTTTTTATGACCACCCTGTATATATATGTATATATATATGTAAGTGAAATAATTTATATACTTTATTAATCAAAGGATATACTATTAATTTGATTATACTATCATTATGGTATATTCTAAACACATTTTACATGTAAAACTTTTACAAAAATAATTATGTACGCCATAAGCAATTATTATGCATGATGCGAAAAACACCCATGATGCATTTAAACAACTACATAAAATAAGAAATAGTCATTGTACTGGATAATTTTATAAAAATTAGAAAAAATATATGCGTTATTTCAAATTTTATCATGCATTTTGTTATAAATAAAAGAAAAAGTACGATGCAAAAGGTAAAATATCCCAGCGATGTATAACTCGATAAAACTTCCTGATGCAATTGCATCGGTTTATTACATAATAGCTATTACGCATCGTAGAACATAATTACCAAAAATTTTCTCTTCTTTCCGGTCGAACGTTTTCTTATAATAAGTAAACTGTTGAATAACACTTCGATACCCTTTTGACCGTATAAGTATTTTACGGCAACAATTTTGTAAGTACAACGCATGAAGCAATATTTTTCACTTGAACTAAAATATCAACAAAGTTATTCAACGTTATAGAAATGCAATGTTAAAGATTATATGTTTCGTGATAAAAGTAAAAAAAGAAAATGCCAGACAAAAAGTATTACGTCATTGTATTTAAACAAAACAACATATTTTAAAAAAGTCTTTCAAACTCTCTTTCTTAAGAAAACTTTCTAGTTTTTTTAATTAAAAAAATTAATAAAAATTCAATAATAAGTATACAAATCTAAGTATACTAAAAATGTTTGATGAAAATAAGTTAATGGTACATATTTCAACGTAAAATTATTGTCTATTATTTATACTGTAACTAACAGTTTGTGTGTTTAGATATAATTACATTTAATGGAATAAAATAAAAAATTTATATTTGTAAGTGAAATATTTCATGTACACTTTTAATCTATGTATATGGCATTAATTTGAATATCCTGTTGTTATAAAATATTCTGAATACAGATTATATATTAAACTTTTACAAAAAGATTAGTGTACGCCAAAAGAAATTCTGATGTATGCTGGAGCAAAATATCGATGATACATAAAAAAAACATCATATTATGAGGAATAATCATAGTTATGGATAAATTTATACACAACAGAAAAACAAAATACAAGTTATTTCAAATTTTGCCTACTATTTGTTACATAAAAATAAGAAGAACAGTGTAAATAAGAAAGCTTTTCAGCAACGTATAACTCGATAAAACTGTGCGATGCAACTGCATCAGTTTATTACACAATAGCTTTGACGCATCGTAAAACACAACTATCTAAAAGTTTTTTGGTACTACTTAGTTATCCCGTCGACCAAAAAATAATCGCCAAACTATAAGATTAAACGCCAATAATGGATGAACCTGAATGTCACCTTCAATGACATTAAATACAATACACGTGTTTAAAAGTCATCAAATCATTGCTTTTGGACATTTTATCTAGACACACGGCAGTGTGTCAGCCAAGTTCACAAAGTAAAAGGCGACACACCGGCCGTGGGTTATATTACCCGAACCATTTCGAACCACTTTTGACCCCTCAATAACTTAAATTCTATTTGACCTACACACTTGCAATTTTTTGTGTCGTGTAAGACCATCTTCTAATTTCCGAATCTAAAATTTAAAAAAAAAAAATCTTTTACCGATGACGAGAAATTGACGCCTGAAAACCACTGTTTTTACCACTGACTCACTCACTCACTCATAGAAATGTTTGACTACTTCCACGTGACTTAGGAAGTTGAAATTTGGTGTGAAGGTAGGTTACTGGATCTATAAATAGGAAAAAATCAGAAATCACCATTAATTAAACATTAATGGTTGGTTAGAGGATAAATTATTGGATTACAATGGGAGCTTATGAGAATTTCACAAAATACCAGTAATAGTGCCAAGTTGGCGTCACTTTTGGCGAGTATCAGGGTTAATCTCTGAAACTACCGAACCGATTTCAAAAGTAATGGTACCAAAATGATGGTATTCGCCCCGGTTCAAACATAGACTGTACTTATGTCTGTGCCACTAACCAAAAGAGGGTTCAGAAGCGAAAAACATTCTAAAAATGTGATTTTTGTTTTACTGAAGGGCCTAGAAGCACAAAATTTGGCATGTTAATTATTTATAAGATGTAAATGATCACTAATGACATTTGCTAAAAAAATATCAAATTTAAATGGGTGAAAATCCGCGAAGAGCGTTCTAAAAAAGTTCGAAATACCAATTTTAAAACAATCTCAGCAAACAACAAACCGATCTTAAAAGTAATGATATCAAAATGATGATGACAGTCTTTGCACCAACATAAGATATATCTTATGTCGATTACACTAACCCAAAGGAGGTAAAAGAGCATAAAAACATTCTAAAAATGCGATGTCTGTATATTAAGGGACTAGACTGGAAACATAAAGTTTGGCATTTTAGAGTTATTTCGCGAAATATCAGAAATAGTGCCAAGTTGGCGACACTTTTGGCAAGTATCGGGGCTAATCTCTGAAACCACCGAACCGATTTCAAAATTAATGATACCAAAATGATGGTATTCGCCCCGGTTCAAACATAGGCTATATTTTATGCGTATACAATTAACCAAAAGAGGGTGATAAAGCAAAAAAATTCTAAAAATGCAACTTTTGTGTTACTAAAGGACCTAGAACTATAAGATTTGGCATGTTAATTATTTATAAGATATAAATGATCTCTAAGGGCATTTGATAAAAAATACGGAATTAAAAAGGGGTGAAAATTTGCGAAAATGTGCGAAAAGCGTTCTAAAAATGTTCTAAATTGGGATTTTTAAGCAATTTCAGCAAACAACAAACGATCTTAAAAGTAATGATATCAAAATGATGGTGATAGTCCTTGCTTCAATATAGGCTATATCTTATGTCGATTCCACTAACCCAAAGGGGGTAAAATAAAAAACTAGTCGTTGGGGGCCACCGTAATACTTACCCATCATGGATATGTATATGAAAATAAAACATGTGAAAATTATTTATACAATGCATTGCAATTCATAAACAAAATTTAAATATTGTTAATATACATGGTAATGCTCTATTAAAGAACTGATGATTGCCGATTTCGACAAATTATATAAAACGCCAAACTACTCAAGTAGTACCGAACTGCGTAAAAGAAACATCCTTATAACTCCAAAAATAATAACTCTATTAACTAAAAATTAACTGCGTCTTATGTCCAATTAAAATATACCTCTGAATTGAAATTTGAATCAAATACAGGGCCATGAAAAATCGAAGAATGTGGAAAACAGGATTAAAAATATCTCAGCAACTAATAATCCGATCGACTTCGTTCTATATGCAAAATGTGTGATATTTTATTGCCTTTTACGTCCATTCCTTAGAACAAAAAAATTCGAAAATTTTTATGTACCTTTCATCAGAACGAAATCTTCGAGAATCCGAAAAAAATAGTTCCGGATAATCGAGGTTGCTGATATTAAATAGGTTTCGTCCCATTCTTACATACTAACTGCATACAAAATTTCAATTCTCTATTTCAATTCGTTCGGGAGATAGAGCGTTTACAGACAGACAGACAGACGGACGGCAAAATTTTGTTTCTAAAAATATGTTTTTCGGAATCTCTACTATCTAAAACGTGTAAATCCGTCAAAATTTTTTTTTCGATTTTCAAAACGATTGCAAAACCTACCCTATACTAGGTATGATGGGTAAGTAAAAGCGTTCTAAAAATGTGATGTCTGTATGTTAAGGGCCTAAAAACATAAAATTTGGCATGTTCATTAATTATAAGATATAAATGATCACTAAGAACATTTGTTAACAAATACAAAATTTAAAAGGGGTAAAAATGCGCGAAAAGCGTTCTAAAAACTTTCTAAATAGCAATATTTAAGCAATCTTGAGTAGTTAGCGAACCGATTTAAAGAAAAAAAAAAAAGATGCCAAAATGATGGCGACAGTCCTTGCTCTAACAAAATTATTGGATAAATTACCAGATTACAATGGGAATCTATGGGAATTTGGCAAAATACCAGAAATAGAGCCATGTTAGTATGACTTTTGGTGCGTAATTTTTGTCGTCAATATAGCGATATTTCGCCAAGTTGGCTACAAACATTTTTGGTCGACGAAATAATCAAGTAGTACCCAATCACGTAAAAGAAACATCCTTATTAGTGGAATTTAAAGGAACATAAGCAGTCCTAATGTTAAATTTTTTAATTTGACTGAAAAAAAACAGTGAATAAATGCAGGAAAAAGCTGAAATTAATATTAAATAAAACTAATTTAACCTACTTATTTCAAAAAGGAAACAAATACCTACTTATTTGACAAAAAATAATGATATCCTATCAAAAACATGAATGTGAAAAAATGCCAAGTTCGTTAAAGGTTTCGCTCATAAAAGAAGTGATTTGACAAAAAATAATTGATATCCTGTCAAAAACATGAATGTGAAAGAATGCCAAGTTCGTTAAAGGTTTCGCTAATAAAAGAAGTGAGATGTAACTGCAAACCAAGTTCTTTCGGAGCTCCTTAAATCATAACTCCTGTCATGCATAATATTATTCAATTGCTTAAAATGATTTGTTAAGTTACTTGTTATTCAATAGAGCGACTTGGCAAATTTTCAGTTACCAACTTTAATCTTTAAGTCGGAGTACAATTTAATCTAGAATCTGATTAACAAAGATCTAGTCAATCGAGTGTTCGAATAAGTATATTGAAGTTAAGGTACTGATAAATTAAGGAAGGGATCAACTTTAATTTCTGATCAACTAAATAGAAAAAATTGAATAAGAGAAAACTTGCTAAGTCGCTCTATTGAATAACAAATAACATAACAAATCATTTTAAGCAATTGAATAATATTATGCATGACAGGAGTTATGATTTAAGGAGCTCCGAAAGAACTTGGTTTGCAGTTACATCTCACTTCTTTTATTAGCGAAACCTTTAACGAACTTGGCATTCTTTCACATTCATGTTTTTGACAGGATATTTGTATTTTTTTAGTAATATTCTACTAATTAATTGTTTTTTATTATTTAAAATAGAAATTATGTCAGTATGTAAAATTTGGCTATTAGTATGGCGATTTGTATAATTTTGCAAAATTGGTCGACGGAATAACCAAGAAGTATCTTTTTTTTCTTTCCAGTCGAAAGTTTTCTTTTAATAAGTATACTGCTGAATAACACTTCGATACTCTTTTGACTATATAATAATTTTTCGGACACATTTTCATAAATGCAATACTTGAAGTTATAGTTGACACTTGAACTAACGCATCAACACTATTATGTCACACTATTAACACTGTTAAACTCAGTAGTACAGATTAACTGTTTCGTGATAAAAGTAAAGAATAAAATGTCAGGAGTAAATTATCAAGCCGTTGTATTAGAAGAATTCATGAAATTACTTAGAAATCACGCGTAACAAGCGCTTTGTCTGTCATCATGACAGACATTTTATAGAAAAAAGATTCCTTATTTTAACGTAAATTTATTGTCTATTATTTATATAATAAATAACAGTTTAAATAACAGTTTGTATTTTTTTTATATAAATTACATTTAATAAAAATAAATAATAAGATATAGCTTTTAGTGAAAAGAGCATTTGTTATATAACAATAATAAGCATGATGCAAAAGATAAAACATTCCAGCAATGTATAACAGGATAAAACTTCCGAATGCAGCTGCATATGTTACAACAGCTATGACGCATCATAAAACACTATTACCTAACACCTTCTTTACCTTCTGGTTTAAAATGTTTTTACAATAAATACAATGCTGAAGAGCACTTTGAAACCTTTTTGACGTTAAAAGAAATTTACGGCTACATTTTCATGAGTAAAACACTTTGAAGCCTTAATTCCCGCTTGAACAAAATCACCATCCATGTTATTCAGCATTATAGAAATGCAGTGTTTAAGATTATATGTTTCGGGATATAAATAAAGAAAATTACAGACGAAGCTCTTACGTCGTTGATTTATTAAAATAACATCAAATTCTGAAGCAGTGATACGTAACAAAACTTTCTTAATTGGTAATAATAAAACAATAATATGTACAGAAATAAAATGTACAGTAGAAATTTTTTACGAAAGTAAATTGATAATACTCATTTAAACGTAAAATTATTGTCTATTACTTATATTGCAAATAACAACTTGTATATTTAGGCATAAATACATTTTATGGTATAAAATAAAATTTTTATATTTGTAATTGATTAATTTATGTACTTAATCTACGGATATGTTGTTAATTTGATTATCCCTTCATGTCTGTACATTCTAAATACATGTTACATGTAAAACTTTTACAAAAAAGTTAATGTACGCCATAGGCAATTCTGATGCATATTCGAAAAAATAATGTAAGGAAAGATTTACATATAATGAGAAATAAACATAGTTGTGAATAAATTTATAAATTACGGAAAAACAAAATTTCCACTATTCAAACTTAATACTGCGTTTTGTTACACAAATATAAGATGTACTATGCAAAAAAAGAAACATTCCAGTAAAATATAACCCGATAAAAGTTAGTGATGGAACTGCACCGATTTACTACCCAATAGCTATGATGCATTGTAAAACACAATTGCATAAAAGTTTTTTTTTTTATTCCGGTCGAAAGTTTTCTTACAATAAGTATACTGCTGAATAACACTTCTATAGCCTTTTGTCCGTAAAAGAGTTTCATGGCTACATATTCATAAGTGCAACAATTGAAGCTATAGTTTACGCTTGAACTATTGTGTCAACAATGTTATCCAGCATAATAGAAACGCTGTGTTAAGGTTTATACGTTTCGAGATAAAAGTAACGGAGAAAATGGCAGACAAAGTTTTTACGCTATTATATTGAAAGAAAACATCAAATTCCTTAGCAATCGCATCTAAAAAATATTTTCTAATTTGTAATAAAAAAATGTTATATATGTTTACTTTATTATTTTATACTTTATACTATTTTATACTTTATTATTTTAAGTAAAGAAAATATTTTGAGGAAAGAAAAATCTGAATTCGCACGTTATCGTAGATTTATTGTCTATTATTTATATTTAGAATAACAGTTTGTGTATTTAGACATAATTACATATGATGGAATACATATACATACTTTTACAAATAAATCCAAAGTAACTCCGATGTATATATATATGTATATATATGTATGAAGTAAAATTTATGTACATTATTAATTTAATTTTACGGATGTGCTATTAATTTTATTACCCCATGATTATTATTATATTTTTAATACAAGTTACATGTGATACTTTTACAAAAAAAAAAATAATGTGCACTATAAGCAATTCCGATATAAGCTAGAGTAAAATAAAGATGATTTATGAAAATAACTACAAATAATGAAAAATAATCATAGTTCTTGATGCATTTACAAAAAGTCGGATAACAGAATTCGCGTAATGTCACTGTATCATGCTATTTTGTAATAATAAAAAGTACGATGCAAAAGATAAAACATTCCAACGACTTATCTCACGATAAAACTTCCTGATTCAACGGCATTGGTTTATAACACAATAGCTAGTATGCATCGTAAAAGACTATTACCTAAAAGTTTCTTTTTCTTCCGGACGAAAGTTTCCTCACAATATGTATGCTGCTGAATAAAGTTTCGATGGCCTTTTGACCGTAAAAGTATTCTACTGCTACACATTCATAAGTGCAACACTAGAATCTATAGTTTACGCTTGAAATAAAGTATCATCAATGTTTTTCAGCAATGTGGAAACGCAGTGTTACAAATATATGTTTCATGACAAACGTAAATAAGTAAATGGCAGACAGAAATTATCGTTGTATTAAAAGAAAATATGAAACTCTTTAACAATCACATTTAAGAAAGACTTTCTAATTTGTAACAAAAAGGTGATATCAGATTACTTATTTTTTTTTAAATGTATTGCAGAAATTTTTGAGGAAGGGAAAATCGTATTCCGTACCTTATTGTAGATTTATTGTATCTTATTTATATTGTAAATAACAGTTTGTGTACTTACCATAATTATACCTGATGGAATACATATATAGATATATATATATATATTTACAAATAAATCCAAAGTATCTCAGATATTACCAAAACAAAAATTCAGTGAAACCAGCATTTATACTGTCTTTGTGTATAAGGAACATGAAAAATGAATTCTTAATAAAAACATTTATATATATATATATATATATATATATATATATATATACATATGTATATATATAATACATATATATATATATATATATATATATATAGGTGTGTGTGTGTGTGATGATATTTTAGGGGTGTTCCTGCAAAAATACAATATGTTTCGAAATGAATAGGATGTCGCGAACGAAATTTGAGTTCGAGCAGCGAACAGATGACAATGCCATCAAATAAAGTTGCAGTCGAAGTCCTTTGGCCTATGGGACAAGAGTACATATGTTGTCATTTTAAAATAATAAAGATTCGTATGAAGCTTAGAAACATAGTTTATTAGCACTCCAATTGAAGGCTACTCCATGAATTATCATTAAACCTTTCTAATTGTCCCAGTCCATGGACACAACCACAAGTAAAAGATGTTTTCCGCAGAGGCATTTTTCTTGAAACTGCGATCATTACGGAAAAAATCCTATATTCCCAGAAGCAGAAAGCAACCTTAGCAGTTGATAGATTGGTGAATTCTGATCACTCCGTAAACACCAACTGACACTCTCAAATTTCTCAGATAAATTGGCCCCGCCTTCTCTGACGCATTGCTTTCAAAACCCACTAAGTTTTATTCGAATGTAGTTGTAAATTACTTCGAGTCCTTCCATTTGTTCAGAGGTAAAGCTAAATGTAAGGATTCTTTCATATCTCGTGCAATAAGATAAAGTAATCAGTCAGAAAATGCGGATGAGTCAACCATTTACAGACGATTATTAAATAAATAAAAGAAAATTAAAGTTTTCAATAAATGTTTCTTATTCTAGAAAGAGAATTGGATTTGTGGAGTGAAATTAAGATTTCGCAATAAGATATTGATATTTAAGTAATACAGTCTAGTTCTTTTTAGGAAAATAATTAATAGATTATGCTGATCTAAAGAAAGTAAAAAGAAAAGGGACTTTAGCCGTTAAAATATTAATATACTACGGAAACTGAGAATGAATGTATGTTCTTATAAACTTTAGAACGAAATCGAAGGAGGAAAATGTCGATTTTTTCATATGTATACTTTTACAAATAGATCCGAAGTAACTCAGATATATATGTATACATATTAGGGTGGTCCTTAAAAGTTGGTAAAATTTTTTTTTTCACGATTTATACCGGGGCACCCTGCCATTTTGTTCTACTCATTAAAAAAAGAGTGGCAGCAATTTTTTCAAATTTTTTAGCACAGTTTTAGGGCTCGCTACCACTATTTAAAATTTAGACTTATTGAAAAATATTGAAGAAAAATTCATAATTATTCTTAATAACAAGTAAACATATTTTTATAAAATATTTCTGTATATTCTACCAACTACAGTGTTATATGCATTTAAAGAAGAAGGAAGAAGCTATCATTATTATAAAATCCTAAATTATAAAATAAATCCATATATCCATTATTATAAAATAAAAAATACATTTTTTAAGACATCAATGTAGATTTTTTAGAGTCTGGATATTTGCTTCGAAACTGCTTGACTAACAACAATAAGTACTCTTTTTGTTCTTCATCTTTTGTATTAAGTTTATTGTGTTCCTCAATAAGTGCTATTCCACGTTCGGCTACATCAATAATAACTTTCATTGAAGCCGTAAAAGCCTTGCCAGTTTTGCAAGATTCATTTTTATCCGAACTTGTGTTATCTATTTAAAAAAGTCTCAATGTTATTCCATAATTTGAAAAAAAAAACTTAGAGTGTTACTTGTTACAGAATCTTGTAAGTTCTTTTTAATGATGTCATCAGGATCAACCCGCGCACGTTTCAATGGTTTCTCATATTTCTTATTTTTCAAAGCCCGCACCATTTTTCTTTTAATTTTAAATGAGACATTGTCATCGAAAAATGCAAAAGGAACTAGTTCTTCTGACAAGTATTACAAATGTCCTAGGAATCTCTTCATAGCACACAAAGAAATGTCTTTATTTACATTTTCGTACTCTTTCAAGTTTTTAAGGAACAATAAATCATTTCTAGGCACAGAACAAGCAGATGGTGCCTGATACCAACTGTGAATGTAGATTTTTACTACAAACGAGCAAATTTGACGAACTCCAGATTTTTCATGCTTAGAAAGTTTGAACTGATCTTTAAATAAATAAATCTTGAGTGAGTATATGGCCTTTGTCATCCATCGTGCTTGATGCAAGCAACCAGAGGCTCTAAAGTGAAGACTTATTTCGAGACTCCTCCTAGGAAAATGATGGCAAGCTCTAACAGTTATTTGTAATCGTCCCTTGGTTGCAAATCATTAAGTTTACTTTGTGCAAATTCTATGATTTCTGATGCATTGTCTGTTGTTTTTTCATTGATAAAATTATCAGTTACGGAAGTCTGAAATATGACGCGATCAATAGAGTTCCACGAAATTGTAAATCGTTTAAATAAGAGTATGTCTGGTCCGTTTGGAACTCTGAGTGACTTAACAACAATTTATTCTAGCATGATCTCCCAGATATGATGAAGGCAAGCAAACCAAAGCATTTCTTTCTTCATTTTCTGTTCTAAAAGAACACAAGCTTCTCTTGGTAACCTGGAATTAACATAGGTATCAATACACATAGATTTTACTTGCTCTATAATTTCATGACTCCAATGTTTTGTTAACAGCAAAAGATATTGCTTCACTTGTTCCTGACTGAAGTTTTGGAACTGCAAGTATTTGGTCAATATTTTTACCAGAAGTAATTGGTAATCTATCAATAACTTCAGGTCCCGAAATGTTTTCTAAAATTTTGCAGTGAACAGTCAACGGAACACTTACTGATAACTCTTTTTTTAAATTTCGGTTCTACTTGTTCGGATTTTGATTCTAAGGCGCCGAATAGAGGATTTGTTAACATTATAATTGGCAGTATAACAACCCCCACGTTTTAGTGTTGCAGTCAAACCAATAGCCGCCTTTCTATCACTTAGCTTTGCTGCATGAAGACTTGCAGCTATACTATTGTCCAAAATATTCATTCTATCTCTCTTTTTAGGAGATGGATCACTGTGGGAGCATGAAGCTACTTTTTTCTGATTGGAACAAGTTTCATTATCATTTGAGCTTGCTTCATCTTCAAATATGTCTGAAAGAATTAATGCTTGTCAAAAAGCAATGATTTGTTTACTTCTTCACACTTTATTACTTGTTCAAAACACTCTTTTGCATAACGAAAACATATTTTATCACATAATCATTCATTGAAATTAAAGCTCAATTATTATTCTTTTTTTTTTTTTTATTGATTTTTAAATTAATTTTAGCATTATTTTATGTTAAATTAGCTGATCTGTCGGCATTGTTCTGGCCCATTAAAAAAACGCACAAAACTCGAATATATTTAAAAATCGTTGAAAATTTTAAAAACAAAGCATGAATTTTGGAAAAAAAAATGTAAGCATTCGACGGTCTATACCACCAAATGTCATACTATGACTCAATTTCGTGATGACTATAGATATGTATTAATAACTTAAAAATTAGACTAAAAAAATGTCAAATTTTCTAAATTTTCAAATATTCAAAGCTTGGTAGCGACCCTTAAAATTCGTTTTAAAATTGTGAAATTTTAGTGAAGGACTTTTTTTATAAATAGAACAAAATAAAGGGGTGCCCCATACAAATTTTAAAAGTTCATTTTTAAGGACCACCCTAATATCTATATTAATAAAATAACAAATCGCTCTGTCTGCGTGTGTGTGTGTGTGTCTGCGATGGCTAGCAAAATCTATGGCACATACGAAGCTCAAAATTTTTTTGAGAGTAGCCCAATACCTCTCCTGATGCACCTGAGGCTCAGAATTTTAATTTTTTGATTAGTTTTATAGATATTAATTATGAAGCGGAACTCACTCTCATCAAAATGTCATTTTTTAAATGTGCTGGGAAAGAAAACGTTTGCACATGCGCAAAAACTCAATTACGCATTTAAACGGAGGAAGAACATTTTTCCCTCGTTTATTTCTGTTTTTGGATCATTTTGTTTAAATCCGAATTTACCAAACTGCTCGACGTAGTTAAACTTAAGAGACATATTTCGAAAGATCATATTTTTAGGTCTCAAATGCAATAATCAATTCGAAAAAAATGTTGCAGTTAACCCTTTTAAAACAAATATTCAAAAATGGTCGTTTTTTCCAAAACTATTTTTCTCCCTTTTGTCAATGCCCTCCAGGGCGTAATTTTTAAGATATAAACAAACCAAAAAAGAGATCTTAAAGTTGAAATTTTCGTCTAACTGATGGTGTAATTGGTTTTAAAATACACTGCTCAAAACAATTAAAGGATATTTGAAGTTTTATATAAAATAAAGATATAAACGAAATTTTTTTTGGCGAAAATAGAAGAAGAAAATCACAAATGCAAATTTTTCTGGTTTTCAAACTGTGGAGTATGCAAATTTTGAGTTCGACGTCAAAAACGTCGCTTCAGCAGCAGCGAATGAAATTTGACTTTCAAATGGATAAAAGAGAATGAAGACAAGGATGACTGACATTCAGTGATTGCTTTGTTTCGATGTGTACGATGTCTCAGCGAAGTCATTTGACAGATTCAGAAGCTTGGAGAATTGTTGGTAGGTTAGAAAGGGGCCAAACTCAAGCCGAAATAGCGCAAGCCATTGGAGTGTCACAAAGTGTCATTTCCAGGATCTGGAACCGTTTTTTGAAGATTAGATGTGTAGGCCGAAGACCAGGATAAGGTCGTAGACGGGCACAAACGCCCAATGAAGGTAGGTTTTTAGCGTTAACAGCTCGGAGACACCAAAACATGAACGCTATTCTTCTCTAACAACACCTTCGCTCGGCTACAGGCACCACGATTCCAACTCAGACTGTCCAAAACCGGCTCCATGCTATAGGTCTGTATGCTCGCCGTCCGATGGTATATGTTAGATTAATATCAAGGCGTCGTCGCGACCGCAGGGAGTGGGCAACCGAGCATGTCAACTGGAGGAGAAATGAATGGAGCAATATTCTGTTTTCTGACGAGTCCCGTTTTTCTGTGCATCCGAATGATAGGCGTATTTTCATCTGGAGGGACCGTGGCAGAAGGAATAATCCTGCGTTTGTGCACAAAAGTGTGGCGGTGGAGGAGTGTTGGTGTATGGTGGCATCTCCATTGACGGGCGCACTGACCTCTACATCATTCGACTGGTCGCCGATGTAGGGATGAGATCCTCAGACCTATTGCAGTCTCTTACGTTGCAGCAATCGGAGATAACTTCATTTTAATGGACGATAACTGCAGGCCACATCGTGCAAACCTGGTGGAGGATTTCCTTTTTGAGGAAGGAATCGTTCGAATGGAATGGCCAGCGTGTTCTCCAGACATGAATCCAATCGAGCATGTTTGGGACGCTCTAGGAAGACGAGTTTCTGGCCGCCAACAACCCCCACAAACTCTCCAAGAAATGGAAAGAGCTCTTCTAGAAGAGTGGGGCAGAATACCCCAACTCGTCATTAATAGCCTTATTGAGTCCATGCCTCAAAGGTGTTCAACGTTGCTGGCCGCCCGTGGAAACCATACCCCCTACTGAAAATGATTTTCTTTGAAAAAAACACCTTTTCTTATTCTATTTTTCTCATATGCACAAATTGTGTTTTTTTCCTTTTGTACACGAATGCGCAATAAAATGCATATTTTCTGCCAAACATGCGTAATTTATTCTCATATAACCTACTATGTCTGTCGACCATGTATCAATCAGCTAAAAAGTTTCCCAGATACAAAATCCACCTAAAACTGCAATATCCTTTAATTGTTTTGAGTAGTGTATTTGGATTTGAACATTTTCAAATACACTGGCAAATAAAAGGTCATTTTGCGACTCGCAGAGAGGATATTTTTTCCATGCTAAAATTATCTTAACGTGCATATTTCAACTCAATCTTTTAAAATCTTCTCAATAGATCAAATTTATACTCCCTACAAAAAATTCGACACGTTTGGACGGATAGAAATATTTTTTACAAAATAAAATGTGCGAAAAATTTGATGAAATCAATAAAAAACAGATCGTTTTCATTGCGATTTTGACTTAGCAAAACGCAATCTTATAGGTACCGGTAAACAAAAAACACATTCTTTAAGCTTAAAAACATTTTTATAATCTATGATGCAATCGGTTTTTAAAATATAAGATTTAACTCTTTCAAATACACCGGCAAAAGAGGCACTTTGCTACTCACAAGTAGAATATTTTTTCTACGCTAAAAGTATCTAAACGTACATATTTCATCCCAAAATTTTAAAAGCATCTCAGTAGATCAAATTTACACCTTCTTAAAATATTTAAAACGTTCGAACGAGTAGAAATAATTTTTACAAAATAAAAAGTGCGAAAAATTTGAGGAAATCAATAAAACCCAGATCGTTTCATTGTGGTTTTGCCTTTGCAGGGCGCAATTCTATACACGTCCTGACAAACCGAAAATATTTTCTTAAAGCTAAAACATTCTCATAATTTATGTTGCAATTTGTTTTTTAAAAAATATGACATTTAACCCGTTCAAATACACCCACAAACACGAATTACATCCCGGCTAAAAGTAACTAGATGCCTATATTTTAGCACAATCTTTTTAGAGTCTTTCAAAAAACCAGATTTACATTACTTAAAAAAATTTTAGAACTTTCGTATGGATAGAATTCTTTTTTACAAAATAAAATGTGTGAAAATTTTTACGAATTTAGTAAAAACCTGAGTGTTCCATCGCGGTTTCATTCGCTTTCGGTTCGCATAGTTTCCAAAAATTCAAATTACATAGAAAACAAAATGCCAAACAGCATGTGCTTTCAATTCAATATCTTTTTGGGATTTTTCCGTTTTAAAAATATAAATTTTGACAAAATGGACTTCAAGATACAAAATCATAGAAATTTGAGTTTAATTTAAGGGTCATTTAGAAAGCAAATAACACATTTGAAAACTAAATAACATCATGGGCCGGGCAACGCCGGGTAGGACAGCTAGTATATATATATATGAAATAAATTTCATATATGCATTATTAATCTATTGATATGTAATTAATTTTATTATCCCATGATTATTACATATTTTAAACACATGTTTCTTGTAAAACTTTTATAAAATAAGTAATAAAATAAATCCAGTTATAAGCAATTCTGATACACACTGGAATAAAATATGGATGATTTATGAAAAGAAATACATATAATGAGAAATAATCATAGATCTTCATGCACTTATAAAAAGAAAAAAAGAACAAAATTCGCGTTATTTCACTATATTCTGCATTTTGTTTTAAAGAAATACGATGGAAAAGATAAAACATTCCAGCGATGTACACCTCGATAAAACTTCGAAATGCAACTGTATCGTTTATTACACAATAGCTATGACGCATCATAAAACACAATTACCTAAAAGTTTCTTTTTCTTCGTGTCGAAAGTTTCCTTACAATAAGTATACTGTTGAATACAGTTTCGATGACATTTGACCGTTACATATTCTTAAGTGCAACACTTAAATGTATAGTTTATTCTTGAACTAAAGCATCATCAATGTTATCCAGCATTGGGGAAATGAAATGTTAAAGATAATACGTTCCGTGACAAAAGTAAAAAGGACACACAGTAAAAAATGGCACACGAAATTATCATTCGGTTGAATTAAAAGAAAGCATCAAATTCTTTAAGAACAATACGTAACAAAGTATAATTTATAATAAAAAAGAAGAAATCAATCATAAATGATTATTTTGAAAATAAAAACTATGGCAGAATTTTTCGAGGAAAGATGATTAGTATTATTTATTTTAACGTAAATGTATTATCTAATATTTATATCTTAGATAATAGTTTGAGTTTTTGTACTTAAATAACATGTACTGTAAACAAATACAAATTTTACAGTTCTTAGAGAAATAATTTCTTTATCTTGCATTGTGTTAAATAAAAATAAGAAGTACGATGTAAAAGATAAACCATTCCTGTGACTTATAATTTGATAAAACTTCAAAATGCAATTGTATCGTTTATTACACAATAGCTATGATGCTTCGTAAAACACAATTACCTAGAAGTTTCTTTTTCTTCCGGTCAAAAACTTCCTTACAATAAGTATACTGCTGAATAACAGTTCGAAACCCTTTTGACCGTAAAAGAGTTTTAGTGCTACATTTTTTTAAGTTCAACACTTGAATCTACATTTTACGCTGGAAATAAAGCATCATCAATGTTATTTGAAGCTGTAGAAACACAGCGTATGTTTCGTGATAAAAATAAAGATAAAAATGTCAGACGAAAACTATTACACCGTTGCATTAAAAGAAAGCATCAAATTCTTTATCAGTCACGCGTAAAAATCTTTCTTGTTTGTAATTAAAAAAAAAAAAAACACGATATCTAATTACTTTACAAAAAAAAGGATGGTAGAAATTTTCAAGGAAAAAATATCTTTATTGTCTATTATTTATATTATAAATAACAGTTTGCGCTTTTATTCATAAACCTCGCTGCTTTTGCTCCTGTAATAAGTGAAACCTGTCAAGTGATAGCTCTATGTGTTATTTTTATTAGAAGTAATAATATATTTCGAAAGAATTCGAAAACTTTCAATTAAGCCACAGTTCGACTAAAGTTCATTATGACCCTGCATTATTCTGAAATGAGACTAATACGGACTAATAATAAGAAAGACAAAAGCTAAATCTAAATAAATAATATAGTCTACACAATAGGGACCGTATAGATCCTCGTCATAGCAAAACTGATGGTAGTTCTGGAAAAGCTTGCCTAATGTTTTTTGGGGTAAAAGAATCCGAATTTCAACTTCACACCATGATTTACCAGGCAACTTGCTTAAGTTTTGTTAAAACTCTCCCCCCAAAAAAGTTTTTTTTTAAATAAATAATTCAATACTCTTATTGTTTTCGTGAAAAAGTATCAAGAAATTTAGAAATTTGACAAAATTTGACACAAATAAAGTCTACAACTTTATGAAGTAGCATGAACGTGAAACCTAACCTCTCAACATGCACGGCGCGCTGCGTGAAATAAGTTATGTAATTCCACTTAACAACTCGCATCATTTGCGTTCGATCCTCGATTTCCTATCTGAACTTTCCATATTAAGCCTAATTTACATTTTTGAGGCCTGTGAATCCGAATTTTAAATTCCAAAAATTTCCCAACCCAGTTTTTTTTTAAATGATGCCCATAATATGATTTTTTAAAACTGTTTTAGAGAAAAATTCTCTACAAATTCAGAACGTAGACAAAAATTTGCAACAATTAGATGCATAACATTATGATATAAGGTGAATAAGGACGGGATATCCTGTTTCTCAACATGCTCCGCGGCATTGTGTGCACTAATTTATGCAATTAAGAGTGGGGGGATGTCGTGAGAAATTTTTCTGCGAAGTTACATATTCGTATTAAGCGACTGAAAAAACATCAATTAATTCGATTTCTTGAAGTACCATTAATTTTGCTAGGTAAAATCCTCTATTGCTAAACTATAAGTGGAATTACGTATATTAGTACATACAACGTGAGGTGTATGTTGAGAGGCAGGTTCCTCCGTCCCCGTTCATCCTTTTTTTATAATCCCATGTTTGCAAATTTTGTCTATTTTCTGATTTTCTAAATATTTTTTCTCGATGACAATTTGAAAACCTATTTTGGGAATCCTTTTACTTTTTTTTTGAGGGGGAGGCATTTTGGTGGAAAGTTAAAATTTGAATTCCGCTACCAAAAATACTCAGCGATTCAAAGTAGGTCCCACATGGATTGTTTAAAGAGGAAATAGGAGAGCTTGTGCAAACGATGCGAGCGTTTAAGCGTAATTGTTAAACTTAATGCACGCCCAGCCGCGGAGGATATTAAGAGGCAGACTTCGATCTCCCCATTCATATTACGTATTAATCTCATCTATCTTACTTGTTGCAAACTTTGTTTATTTTCTAGATTCCTTATTTTCTAGATTTATTTTCTAGATACATTTTCACTAAAACAATAAAAGAAAATTCTAGTGCTCAGAAGTTCCATTTTATAGGGAAAATATTGTTCCGATTACTATTCTGAAAACAATATTTTCATGCGATATTTTTATAGCATATCTTAAATCAAATGATCATGAAAATTGCTGGTTAAAGATTCTGGTATGAACAATGAATTTTACCATATATAATGCATCTTTTGGATATTATTAATTCACCTTAAATTCCTAAATCCTTTGATGTGTACGAACTCTAATGCAATATTACAGATTTCATAAATTCGCTAAAAAAACACTGAAAAAATATACTTTAACGATAAAAATGTTGATTTATAAATTAATGACTGATAATTTAAAAAGCGAAATATTTTTTCTATAAATTTGTTATATCTTAGTCATATCAGTCAATTATACATATAGCCAGGCAGAAGTATGTAATAATACCGGCTTAAACAATTCTTATTAAAAAAATCTTTATCGCTCTATTATCTTTAAAATAAAAAAAATACATGTATGAATTCACAATTTTAACATTGAGAATTTTACGATTAGAAATGTTTTTACCGATTTTTTTAAAATCAAAAATACAATAGTAACAATATTAGAGTTCGTGTTTTTCTTATTATTATTTCAGTTACACAATTACATTTACACGAGTAAAACGCTCGTGACGAGTAAAACACCCATGTTTTTAATAACATGGAGAGATTTCATACGCTTCAATGCTTTTCAAGTACGTTTTACCAGAAATCTTTTAAAATCCTTTTTGACATATTTAATGAAAATAAAAATTGATCTTCTCTTGCCATATTACGACTGATCCAAACTGCTTTACAAAAATTCAAACACTAGGAGTCGCATTCAATAGGGAAAATTTCTTGTTGCTAGTACTATCTTGAAAATAACACCTTCATCCGAAATTTTTGTAGCTTATCTTAAATAAAATGATAATGAAAATTACGGATTAATGATTCCGGTACGAACAATGACTTTTTTTATATATAATGCAACCCCTGGATTAGAGGTCTGCACGTGCCGGAATTTCAAGGCCCGGCCCGGCCTGGCCCGTAGGACATTTGTTTCGGCTCGGCCCGTTGTAAAACTCAAAAGTTCAGCCTGAGCCCGGCCCGGCCCTTTCAAATGTTTATAGTTTAGGCCCGGCCCGGCCCGTAGAAAAATAAGGGAAAACAGGCCCGGCCCGTTTTGGCCCGTTACAATTTCTACGATTTCTAAAAAAATCAGATTTTTAATATATAATTAAGATTTTTTTAAAGAATACTGCATACATATCTATGGAATGATTTTACAGTATATTTTAGAGGAAATACACATTAGTAACATTAATGGTTACTAAGGTTCTTAGGCTTTCAACATTCAAATAAAGATTCATAAAAAAAATTAATATGGCTTAGAACAAAAGAAAAAAAGAAATTTAAAAACATCATAACTTTTGAACTGTTAAATAAAAGAAGATTTATAACAATATTTCTATATCATTTTATGAAAGATTCTAAATCTAAATTCATACGTTAATTCAAAAAAGCTCATTTCTGATACATTTCTAAATTCATTTTTTTTCCCAGAAATGCATAAGATTAGCAGGTGTCTTCATTCAGAAACTATATAATCGAATGGCGTTATTGATTTTTTCATACAAGCAATTTAAGAAGGTTATACAAGTATTTTATTTACCAAAAATGAAAAACGCTATTCGATTCCAAATCCCTTCAATAGTCAGGCTTATCACTTTTATATTTTTAAAATTAAAAATTAATGTAAAAATGTGTCAAACTTTCGCGTTATTGAAAAATTAATTTAAAAACCATCAAGAAGTATATATCCAAAGATTAAGCTAACATAAGTTCTTTATCGCTGTTCATAATTTTAGAAATTATGTTGTCTGCCCTACAGATCATGAGAACAATTAGGTCTTCTTTCGGTCTGGCAAGTCTATATGTAGAAAAATAATGCCTTGATCTCCAATTTTGATCTGAGCCCTGCACGAGTCAGTTTAAAAAATATTAAAACGAGTTACACACAATGCAACTGTCCGATGCCGATGTCTACACTGCACAAGTTACATTTTTATATTGATGCTGTCAAATTAGTATGGCTCATGACGCACATTTATATTTATTCTCGTTAAAACCATTTTCGTTGAAAATAGGTTTATATTTTATCATTAACGTTTAAATCTTCAAAACGGGCCGGTAGGTCCGAAAATTTTTATATCGGCCCGGCCGGTTGAAAAAAAACACTCTAATTCTGCCGGCCCGGCCCGTTAGCAAATTCGAAACGATTCTGCCAGCCCGGCCCGTGCAGTCCTCTACCCTGGATATGAAATCACCTAAAATCCCTAAATATTTCGATGCATAGGAACTCTGAAGATAATATAACAATAATTCATTTAGTCGCTAAAAACACTAATAAAAAGTAAACTTTAATTCAGAAAATGTTGATTAAAAAATCAACGACTTATAGCGAAATTCTTTTTCAAAAATTAACCTTAATTTATCTTAGTCGCAATTTACAGTAAAAATAAAAATAAAATAGTTTTCATGAACTAAATCTATCTGTTTTTTTATGCCACGCTTTTTTTAATTATCATAATTATATTTGCACTTTATACTCTATAATACTTTCTATTTTTTTAATATTTTATAAAATATAAAAATACATATATATATATATTTCGAGAATATCAAGAAGCTTGTGTAATAATTTATATATCTATGAACATAAAAATAAATCTAATTTAAAAACGTATATTTATTTCAAATATCATAAAAGTAGCAGAAACAAATTACGTAAAAACTAACATTTATCAAATTTGTTCGTCCCTTTTCTTGTTCACAAATTACTTCGTACCTTGGAAACGAAAGAACACGTTGATATTTTTATTAGGTCATGTCGTATCATTAGTACGTAGAGACTGATTTTTTTATTTAATTCTTTTGATCTTATTTAAAAATAACTAAAACCTCTAGACCAAATTTAAATTTTAATATTTTATTTGATAATACATAATAAAAGTAATAACATTATTAATATTTACTTTTTAAATATACACCGACCTATTACGTAAGTTAATTTTAGGAAAACAAATTATCCAGTAATGAATAAGTAAATAATGTTTGGTATAGTCATTTATAAATTTGTAACTTTCGGTGTGTTCATAATTACATAAATACGTAGAACCTACAGTCGTCGTTCAGTCTCTCTGTCCATCTATCCGTCCGTCTACTGGCCTTCTTTCTGTCGCGTATATTAATGCAAAAACTACCCAAGCGAATTATTTGAAATTTAAAATATCTAATTTTTGCATACTTATTTCAAGTTATTTAAAATATGATTTCGGATGTTTAGTTCAGTTACAGGAAGAATCAAAAATTTTCCGTTACATTACGGCCAAAGTTACAAATAGTTTCATGCGTATTTTAATAATGTTAAACTCTTTCGAAGGTAGTAAAATTGATGTACATTTATTAAGTATACATTGAAATAGACATTCTGTACAATTTGGGGTGGAAAGAATATTTTTTATTAATTTACAGGGCCACATAAAAGTATTTCTTTACATAATGCTATACGAATATACATAAGTTGGAGGGCGTTTTAATTATGATAAAGTATTTCACATTTTATGAAGTTGATATACGTTAATGAAGTTTACAGGAGGTTATATGCTACATTATAAAAAGCAGATTGTATTTATCGAGTCACAAAAGAGATTTTTGATGCTTATACAGTATCCGAAGTACAGTATACTATTACACCAAGACCTGAATATTTTTAAAACTTCGTTGTACTACGAACACACTTTACGAACACACACAAGAATATAAAAGAATTATTTTATATTCCTTTGAAAATGAATGCGTGGGCATTCGAAAGACCTCAGGTAAAATAATAGATAATAATATGTATACTTTTGCCCATTTTAAGTATTTATTTGTATTTTTTGATTTATTAACAAGGTGTAAATTTCCATCAAAGGTACTGGTTTGAATCATTAAATAAACTTCGTTAAGTAGAATATATTTTTCGTAACATAAAACTTAATTTGCATGTTAATGATACTTAAATTTATGGTTTAGTAGAAAATTTCACTGAGTAGAAAAATTCGTAAAAAAGGGACTTCATTAAAGAAAATATCGATTGTAACTCATTTCAATGACTATATTCGTGAATTATAGAAGAAAAGATTATATACAAAATTATTTCTCGAGACTTGTTTAAAAAAACGCACAAATAATATAAACCAAATCAAATTTAATTTATCAGATAACTAATATACGTATTATTTCTATAAAAGCACCTTATTACCATTTTCATGTCTATATTATTAATGTAATTACTTTATTTTTATCTAATATAAAATTAAAGAATGGTCTGGGGTTTTAAGATACACAATTTCGTTCGATAGTGTAACAGGTTTGATGTGTTAAATAATGATATTTTAATACTGATAATGAATAATAATAATAATAAATAACAGAAATAATTTAATTTAAATAGTGTATAATAAATAGTATAATAATTTGATATTGCAATGTAAATCTTTAAACTATCAGCAATATGTGATTTTTTTAAAACACATGCATATTAGAAATGTTCAATATGTTTCATTTGAACTATATGTATTTATAAACTAACTAGCAGACCCGACAGACGTTGTCCTGTCACCGACAGACGTTGTCCTCTTGGCACCGACTCCAGAAAATCAAATAAATGTACGTAAATATAGTAATACGCGCGATAAACACTACGCTCTTCATTTAATTTCTTATTACAATTATGTAAGGAAATTATTTTTCACTCTACAGTATTTTTTTAAGGTGCAATTTTTGACAGAAAAGCGCATTTTTCTCTTTTTAGTTAAAAGTTAACGATTTTCTGAAGTCGGTTAATAAACAAAATATTACAGGAAATATTATTGTAAAGCATACACGTTTGTCAGGAACGGGATTCGAACACGTGATCTCTTTCTTCAAGAAGCAGAGCTTGAATCTGCCGCCTTAGACCGCTCGGACATTCAGTCCGCACTCTATTCGTCGAACTTAATCAACACTTTCAATTAGCGAAAAATCACTAACTATTAGTTTTTGCCTAATTACTAAAAAAGTACTGAATCAATTTCGACGAAATGTGAATCTAAACCATTCTCGAATCCACTGGAACGCACACACAAAATTTCATGGAAATCGGTCCAGTCGTTTAGGAGGAGTTCAATTACATACATACGCACAAAAGATTTTTATATATAAAGATAAGCATTGAAAATTTCAGGTTTTTGCGCCGAAGACATCGCCAAATTAGGAAAATGTGAATTATCTCACGAACTACTGGATTTAAAGAATTTGGTTAGTACCATTCGATTCAGAATGAAAAAATGCACTAAAATATGTTATCAGTTGAAAAATAACTACAAAAGCTTATTATTAAGGAAATTTTTTAAAGTTCGTTCTTTTTTCTACTCATCGTAGGGGTGGAATTTTCGAAAATCCATTTTTAGCGGCACTCGATGTTATAAGAAGTACTTTTACCCCAATTTTCAAGATTTTTCGTATGGTAGATTTTTTTGTGCTATGATTAATACGAAATCCTGACTTTCTTCAATATATATAGCACTTTTAATTGGCGAAAAATCACTAACTATTAGTTTTTGCCTAATTACTAAAAAAGTACTGAATCAATTTCGACGAAATGTGAATCTAAACCATTCTCGAAACTACTGGAACGCACACACAAAATTTCATCAAAATCGGTCCAGTCGTTTAGGAGGAGTTCAGTTACATACACACGCACAGAAGATTTTTATATATAAAGATGAGCATTGAAAATTTAAGGTTTTTGCGCCGAAGACATCGCCAAATTAGGAAAATGTGAATTAACTCACGCACTACTGGACTTAAACAAATTTGCTTAGTACCGTTCGATTCAGCATGAAAAAATACACTAAAATATGTTATCAGATGAAAAATAACTATAAAAGCCGATTTTTAAGGAATTTTTTTAAAGTTCGTTCTTTTTTCTACTCATCGTAGGGGAGGAATTTTTGAAAATCCATTTTTAGCGGCACTCGATGTTATAAGAAGTATTTTTACCCCAATTTTCAAGATTTTTGGTATGGTAGATTTTTTTGTGCTATGATTAATACGAAATCCTGACTTTCTTCAATATATATAGCACTTTTAATTGGCGAAAAATCACTAACTATTAGTTTTTGCCTAATTACTAAAAAAGTACTGAATGAATTTCGACGAAATGTGAATCTAAACCATTCTCGAATCTACTGGAACACACACACAAAATTTCATCAAAATCGGTCCAGTCGTTTAGGAGGAGTTCAATTACATACACATGCACTGAAGATTTTTATATATAAAGATATAGATTGTAGCAACATGCTCATACAAAATTATTGTACAAATCGAATTATATTTTATTTTGAGCGTTTTATACAAACTTTTCATCAAATCTTTTGCCTTATTATACGTTCTCATTTCTGGTACATCTACGATGGAAGCACAAAATCGTAATTATTATTTTCCCCATATATTTAAAATTGTTTGGCCTTTTCATAGTTTCATCATTTCTAAAACAATTTTTCGACACGCTGAATTATTTCCCTAAAAGTATACACAATGTTTTATATGTTAATGATATCTATATAAATAATTATACTATCATCATTTTTTTAAAGAACATGCTTATTAACAACTTTCCATGTTTGATTATTGAATTATCTGTTTGTATAAAAAAATATATATTGTATACCACAAATCACCAGGAAGTAATATCAAATGGCACTGTTCACTAATTGGACAATCACATAATTGTATTTATTTGTGAATGTGTTATATCCGTTTTCCTTCAAAACTTGAGTTAAAATATATTTTCTGATCTCGGGTAGTCATTACATATATAGTAAATTATTGAAACATTTTTCTTCCCTTTAGCAATTCAATGTACTTTGATTTTTCTATTTTTATACTAAAAAATGTAATTTGTGCTTGAGTTTAATAATTTGAAAATACGAAAAAATAAAATAAATTTTATAGTTTCAGCTAAATTTTTACATTTTATGGCGTATACCATGTATACACAATGAGGGTTTTTTAAATATTCTTTTTCTATATTTTTGCAATAAAATCGGTTTAAGTTAATTAATTTTATTTGCTTAACACTCATCAACTTTTATTATGTTATTATTTTTGAATATTTAGGAAAAAAATAAAAATTATAAAATTTTTGCCTTAATGGCTTCATCTAAAATTTGTTATGTTTCCTTTGGACAAATTCTAATTTCTTGTTAAATGCAGACACATGACACGGACAAAATAAGCGTTATTCCATTTGTTGGGTTGTTTTTGATCAGTTACTACGATTATATTGGCCGAATTTACTGCACATAATTCTAATTATAATTTTTTAGGTCTGTGCCAGATGTGCACATACTGCAGTGAAGATTTAGGTAATTAATCTGTCTTAATCTTAAGTATCCAATTATAACACGTAGTTTAAAAAAATCTGGATTATTCAAATAATACGTTTTTCACTTACTGTTAAGCTTACATTGACACAGTACAGATAAAAAACTAAAAAAAAAAAACATTTATGTATATAAAAAAAATAATGTTTACCATTTTGTAATGCTAAACTATACGTGTATTTATATATTTTTTCTTTAACATCGTTATAAGATTGGATATAATTTAAAAATATTTTGACGTAAACCTGTCTCTTTCTGGATAATATTTCAAACTTTTTATCGGATGTTTGTCTATTTTCCAAAACTTTATATTTCACAAAAACACTGCTGTCATGTCTATGTCTGAAAAATTTTATAAAAAAATGTCAGACAATGATCTATATATATTTTACGTTTTCACCACAAATATCTGTTACTGGTTGAAATGTCACTTTTTGGCGTTTGCTGGAATAAAATTATCTTTTTTAAATTACTCTAAAAGCTTAATGTATGTACTAAGCTTTACTGTAAATAAATACAAACATTTAATAAAATGGCAAAACTTACTAATTTTAGACTTTGACATGATTAAATATTGAATATAGTTTCCTGATTCAATGATACATCAAAGTGAATCACCCAATATGACTATACAGAATGGTAATACCTGATACTAGTAAATACTGCAGCAAAAAGATTCGGAAGAAATATCCAATAGTAGAAATTACAGATTTGTCTCATATATTTCGAATGAAAATAGTGCAAAAATTAACAAAAACTCATTGATTTTTAAAAAATGATATTTGGAATCTTGCAAGAGTCTATTTCTCACGTCCGCATAGACAGTTTCGTATCTGCATTGGAATATGAACTCTTGAACACAAGCATAAGCTAAGTAGACATATAAAAAGTAACTCAACTACCGAAAGATTTTTAAAATTTATATGAAAGCAATTCTATTAGTCCAAGAATAGCAAACCACAATTATAACTAAAATTTGTGGAGACAGTGCATTTCACGCATTTTTATGTTTTTTGTTGTTTTGGGAGAAAGTGGGAGGGGAAATTTGTATACAGGTGACCTTGGATATCAATAATAGCGTTTGTTTTAAAGTTAGTTAGTGCCTATTTAATAGCTTTCAAAACATTTTCATGAAGAAAATGCAGCTATACTAACAGTAATCCATTTTCAGTTCAAGGAGATTCTCAATCTTTAATTAATATAAGCGCATTTATTAATATTTATTTAAAGCTTAGCAAAAATATATCTTTTAGACGGAACCGAAATTTTTATAGTTAGACTCTGTTTATCCTATAAATAAGAACTGGTCGTCGATAAATCCCTTAATTTATAGCGTGCAAAATGTTTATTTATGTTTAGTAATTCTACAGATATCTTTGTTCCGGAATATTATAACAGCTGTTTTTATACCGTCGCCTGATTCTTTGATTTATTTTAAATGTGCAATAAATATATAAATCCGACTACACGATTATTACAGAAATACAGCGTTTTTTACATTACACAAATATATGCGTACTCATAAGCAATTTACACGTTAATCTGAGTTTATCGAACTATCTGATAAAATTATACACAATTAAGACTACTAATACACTACAAAGGAAAATGTGCATTTTGATATTGACACCCCAATGTATGTATTTGGCAATTTACACCCTCTTTTACCTACCGAGAGAAATAGTGTTTGTATCATCCGTAAACCTGTTTTAATGTGTAAATTTGCACAATTACTTATTAAAGTTTCTTTTCCTAAAGTTATTATGTGTTTTATAATGACCCATATTGCGTTAATAAATTTGTTGTTGATGAATACGCTTGCTTGGTTGCAATGGATTTACCAAATTTAAACTTACGATATTATAGTGACATTAAATTATTTAAATCATGTTGAAATATCATTCTAACAGCATCTGTAAAAAACGTTCTTTTATTTTTATATTTAATTTTTAAGGAATATATAATGATGTACGTTAGGAACAAAGATAGATCGCTTTTCGATAATGTGAAATAAGATGATTTAAGTGCAAATTTCTTTTTAGATTATTGTTTACTTTTAAGAAGGGAATATATTTTTATTAATAAGTAAAATCATATTTTTTCTATGCGACAATTTGAACGCTAATATTTGATATATGTAATATATGAAACATGTAAAAAATCATGTTACATTTCCTTCATATATTTTTACAGCATCCTAAGAATTCTATCTAACTGGACTGAAGCTATTTTTAGCTATATTTGCTTGCCTGATCTTAGTTGTTTGTATTTTGTTGCTTGAATTATTCATGTAAATATGGTTAGAACATTATTTCCTTTTCTTTTATGCATTAATATTAATACGAGTGTTCCTTATTCGGTATAATTTCGAATCACACGCAAGGTAAATGATATATATCATATTTCTTTATTTATTTAAATAACACGGAATACAAATGTTCATAAATTTCATTTCCTTTCGATGAATACATTTTTTGTGGAAAGAAATTAACTGATTTTTGAAACTATGAAAATAAAAAACCATCTTTGATTTTTACAATCGATTAGAGAAATGTTTTTATGTTTATTGTCTGGACTTACAATAATTTAAAAAATGATTTTTCCGCAAGAATTTTTTTTCACATCAAAACTTGGAATTCGTCAACTCTCTAAGGTGTTTAACTAGTGCTTACTAATTGCATTATGCACTTTCAAATTGCATATTTAGAGCTTATATATTTCACTTTAAGAAATTATGATTTTTTTTCAGTATGGCGAATATGCTGAATATTGTGAAATTTTTGAGATAGGAGCCATTAATATTATTTGCACGTTTCCCCTTGTAATGTCACAGGAGTCGAGCGAGATAAAATTGATAACAATAAACGTAGAAACTTAATTAAATTCCACAATTGCTGCTCCAAAAGATTTATTAAATTCAATCATATACAGAAGAAAAATGCTCTTTTCCTTATGAAGCAATATTCCGTAAAAAACATTCGTCATTCAAGTCAATAATAAAAAGCTTCTAGAACTTTCTCTAATCTCTAACCTTGATTTTCACATGTAAACAGAATCAATTTCCGTCGTAGAGATTAATTCATTCGGACGATAATTTTTAATTTAAGAAATTATTATTTAACTAATTTATAATCGAATATTTTCTTCGATATCTTGTGGACAATATTTTGAAAAAAAAATGAAATGAATTTATTGATATGCACAATAGCAAACATTGAAGGTGGAAAAATAAATAAATAAATAAAAAGGATGGTATTTTTTTAAAGGTATGAATAAGTTTGGAATAAGTTTAAAAATACTTTCTTAAAAAGGGTTGATAAAAAAGGAAAAAAGTGAGTTTTATTTGGAATATAAAGAAATAAAGTTTAATTAAGAATATTTTTAATTTAGAGCCATCTTTTTAAATTTACGCATATTGGAATAAATGTTTTTTTAAAACGAATTAAAAATTTATATCGTTTCTATAAAGATTAATAGATTATATCTAGAAACAAGATTTTAATTTAATAAGTTGAACTAAGTATGGAATGTTGTTAAAAGTAAATTAATATAGTATAAAGGTTAATTTTGGCGAAAAAAATTAAATTTGTAATACATATATTTTTAATTACAAAAGTTTGATTATATATATATAATAATTTGCGTATATAGATTAATATCATCAAAAGTCTTTAAAAAAGAAGGTTTATGTTTCATCGCGGGGGGGGGGGGAGAGAACAGAAGAAATGGAAAATGAATAATGATTTGTTTCCTGGGGGGATGATGGTAATTGATTTTTTTTCTCACAGTTTTTACATTTTTACAGGCACAGTTTCGTTTGTCATATTTTCAAAAAAAAAAATTATATTAAGAACTCTGCAAATTATAAGCAAAAATCTTGGAAAATTTTGGGACTGTTTTTATAAAAAAAAAACCATAATCTCTCTACGAGTGTACGTGCTATCCGTACAAAAATCTTTCGCTTATTTTTACTTCTGGAATCTTATTTTTTTCAATTTTCCAGAAAATTTATTTTTTTAATCCGCATTTTTCGGGTAAATGTATAATGTGCGAAAAAAGTACTTTTAGTAATTAACCAATTTAAGCAAGGGGGCAAAAATTTGAAAGTGCTATTGGGGTACTGTTTAAAGTGGCATAGATATATACACGAAAAGACAAACGAATCGAAATCACTTACGCTTTTTCTATTTGTAGGAAACTACAAATTGTTTTGTGAAACTTGGTGTTTATTCCTCTACATCTGGATACTTTTCAGTAACGTAGAATTAAAAAATATATATTTACATCTTTCAATTATTTTTCAATAAAATATACTAGAAAGTTTTGAAAAAATGGTAGAAAGACCATTAAATGTTATGCAGTATATTGCCAAAGGTGACCGATTTTAGACATATATTCAATTACCTAGAAAAATACAAGAGGAATTATTCTGAAACCCAAAGTGTGTAAACGGAATAGTATAGTAATACATTTCCGAGAAGATTTTTTCCCGTATCTCCATGGGGGACCGTTAACAAATTGAAAAAGAACGATTATCTTTTGGATAACCCTGTCAAAACTAATGAAAGAAAAAACATCCAATTTGTAGATTACTTTTAAATGGCTTATTGTAATAAATTGTGTTTATTTTTGTACGGATAGCACGTACACTCGTAGAGAGATTAAGGTTTTTTTTATAAAAACAGTCCCAAAATTTTCCAAGATTTTTGCTTATAATTTGCAGAGTTCTTAATAAAAAAATTTTTTTTTGAAAATATGACAAACGAAACTGTACCTGTAAAAATGTAAAAACTGTGAGAAAAAAAATCAATTACCATCATCCCCCCAGGAAACAAATCATTATTCATTTTCCATTTCTTCTGTTCTCTCCCCCCCCCCCCGCGATGAAACATAAACCTTCTTTTTTAAAGACTTTTGATGATATTAATCTATATACGCAAATTATTATATATATATAATCAAACTTTTGTAATTAAAAATATATGTATTACAAATTTAATTTTTTTCGCCAAAATTAACCTTTATACTATATTAATTTACTTTTAACAACATTCCATACTTAGTTCAACTTATTAAATTAAAATCTTGTTTCTAGATATAATCTATTAATCTTTATGGAAACGATATAAATTTTTAATTCGTTTTAAAAAAACATTTATTCCAATATGCGTAAATTTAAAAAGATGGCTCTAAATTAAAAATATTCTTAATTAAACTTTATTTCTTTATATTCCAAATAAAACTCACTTTTTTCCTTTTTTATCAACCCTTTTTAAGAAAGTATTTTTAAACTTATTTCAAAACCATACCTTTAAAAAAATACCATCCTTTTTATTTATTTATTTATTTTTCCACCTTCAATGTTTGCTATTGTGCATATCAATAAATTCATTTCATTTTTTTTCAAAATATTGTCCACAAGATATCGAAGAAAATATTCGAATATAAATTAGTTAAATAATAATTTCTTAAATTAAAAATTATCGTCTGAATGAATTAATCTCTACGACGGAAATTGATTCTGTTTACATGTGAAAATCATGGTTAGAGATTAGAGAAAGTTCTAGAAGCTTTTTATTATTGACTTGAATGACGAATGTTTTTTACGGAATATTGCTTCATAAGGAAAAGAGCATTTTTCTTCTGCATATGATTGAATTTAATAAATCTTTTGGAGCAGCAATTGTGGAATTTAATTAAGTTTCTACGTTTATTGTTATCAATTTTATCTCGCTCGACTCCAGTGACATTACAAGGGGAAACGTGCAAATAATATTAATGGCTCCTATCTCAAAAATTTCACAATAAATTAAAAAAGTTGCACAGGATTAATGTGACGGAAGCTATTAATATGCTAGTGCCGATTTTCGGATTTTGAAAGGAATCTACTATGGGACTACTAATGGAGTCTACTGTAGAATGGAATGGCAGACAATGAAAACGAAACAGGATTATTTTTTGATTTACCAGTGATGACAATCTTCGTGACAGTCATTGAGATTTAGCGTTAGAATTTATGTTTTTGTTCCCCAAGTTTCAGCGCTCATTTATTGCAGGTATTTATCTTCCATTTCCTTTTAATAAATAGGCGATAACAAACATGTCATTGAATCCCTCCACAATATGTTCACAGATCTATCACCTGAGATCTATTTTCTGGATTTTAATGAAGATTTTTTCTTGAACTCCGTTTGGTAACTAAACATTCCTCGCGATGATGAAAAAGAAGAAGAAAAAAAATACGAGACAATTGCTTGTAAATTTGTGAATAGACAGATATTTTTCGATATATTTGTGCCCACTAGGATTGCCGGTGAGAATTTTTTCGTACTGTTTTGATTATTATTTGTATACGTTTTTATCTATTTATGTAGATTAATTATTCTCTGTTTGTCTGTGAGTCTTATTTATTTGTCTATTTATGATTATTTTTATTATTACATTAATTGTTGGAGAGAAAACATTTTATTTCTTAAGGATTCAATTGAGTAGTATGATGTTCTTAAGACCCTGTTGCTTATTAAAACTATTATGATATTTTTATGCACGATTAAAGGTAAGTTTGTAATAATAATGAAGTATAAAAGAAGGCCAAGTTTATTTTAAAAAGTACATTTTCTAATTTATTGATATTTGTTAGTTATAAATAACTATTCTCAGAATGCAGTATTTTCATGATAATGCTTCTACTACTAGACATTTGAACAAGAAAACTAAGTTAACATTTTTCTTTTTTCTTTCATTTGTTAGAGTATTTGGTGGCAGTGAGCTTTAGTTTCCGGATTCTTATAATTTATTTAAATTTAGTAAGAAAAATGGAACTGCACAAAGCTGCTGCCTGAATTTTAACTGATAAATGTAATAATTTTTTCAATAAATTTTGTGATTTTACGTAAGTAATTACATACTATTAAAATTTTTGTATCTGTTTATGATTTATAAAATAATAGAATTAAAAAGTTGATCCCAATTTAAGGTATAACTATAATATTTACAATTTCTATTTTTACTAGATAAAATTTCTGGTTAAAATTAACAGCTAAATATAGTTACACTTTTCACAAATTCGGATTCGGATTTTTAAAAGGGTGAATAATAATTTTGTGTGAGACAACCAGAATGTAAAAATAACCAGTAGGCAAAGCTCTCAAAATTGCGAAAGCGCGAACTCGTGAATTTTCACTTTAAATGTAAAAAACTCTATGATCGAAATGTTGTCAAATACCCATTAAAGATACAAGATTCTGTAATTTATGATGAGTCTAAATACCCTAACACTCGAAAATTAGAACCTACTTTCTCTGGACAATACAAAATTAAAAATAAACTTTCTGATCTAACTTATGAAATATATAAATTTAATTATGAGACAGAACAGAATTCAGTTAATGTGCATGTTTTTAAATTAAGACCCTATTTTTCACCTGAAGATTTTAAATTGTTTCATGAGCAACCCAAAAAACAAACAAAACATCAAATACAATCACAATCACTAGATCAAACTGAAGTCAAGACAATAGTTTAAATTTTAATTCTTATTCTTTCAATATTTTATCACCATAAATTTCAACATTGGCAGCTATGTTCTTTGTGCGCAACAATAATATTGCTTGTTTTGGGGGTTAAATTGGGTTCCTTATGCAGGCATAAAATGTACTCTTTGATTGTAGAAACTTTCAAATTGATGTTGTTAAATTAATTCTAAGTGTATTTATTTCTAACTATATTTACTCATTTATTTTCCATTAGATTTATGCTATTTATTCAATAGATATTTATATGATAACAGTTATAAATTTTTATAATTTTGCACAAACCTATAACTTGATATGTGATTTTCAGTGATTGTTAAAACTAAGGAAATTAAAAGTTTTTCAAAAGTAAATTATCGTTATTTCCATTTCTCAATTAACAATGACACCTTTTATTCCTATTTGTTTTATTATTAAAGTTTATCCACCATGTGTAGATAAAACATTACTCTACATTTGATGCATGAAAACTTATAACGAAACTTGACAATTTTGTAAAAGAGTATCCGAGAGAAATTACTGTAAAGGAATACTGGTTGAGAGTCCATTTTCTAAATAATTAGATTTAATTTTATTTGGGTTTTGGAATTATTATTTATGTATACTTTCGGCTAGCAAAAACACTTTCTTATACTTTAGGAGATAAGAAAATTATTTAACTTCTAGGCAATTATTTTTATCCTCAATCAATATTTTCCCAATCAATAATAAACAAACTGTTATATTTTGTTTTGATTATAATCTTGTTTTATTATTATTATCATTATGATTTCTATAATGAAGTATAGTACTAATTACACTCTTATTGAGAAATATTAGGATATGGATAATTATTATTATTGTTGCTATAAGTTTTGAGCCTTATTCTGCTACTTATTATTATTGTTATTATTATTATTTAAATTTTTCTATATTATTTATTATTGATATTGAAAGTGATACCATTATTTATTACAAATTTGATATATTATTATAAGATGTAGGAATCCAACAAAAGATTGGACACAACATTAAACAAAAATTGAAAATTTATGTAATTTACAATTGAATTACAATCCCACAAAACCCATGGTAACATATGGTGAACTAGTGAACTAGATTTGAAGATCTTTATTTAAAGGACTGCGTAAGGTAAACTAATGATAAAGGTAAATTAATGATAAGGATTAGTTCAATATTAAAGAGACTGTAATCAATAAACTTGGGAAAAGACTTTTGTCATTTGAAGGACTGCATCTTATAAATTTAATTGTTGAAAAAAATGAACTATTCATTAAGTTATTGTAATTATTTAAACTCCCATGAAAAAGAGTTTTTTTGTTTTTATTATATTTTTAATATTTCTTGCTTATAAAAATTTATAACTTATTTACTGTTATAGTATGCATTATCTCCTATGTTCTTACAAACTGTAATATTATCGATACTGTAATATTATCGTATTTCTTTCAGGGAAATGCTCTTACCTAATTTTACTATTTAATTTGCTTTTAACTGGGTTTGACAGTTTTTTACAAAATTTAATTTTTATAAGATATTAGATTTCTGTTGTCTGAACTTGTAGTTTTATTTAACTATCAATTTCATACAAAGTTTGGGGAGGGAGGATAATATTACACACACACACACAGATATATATATATATATATATATATATATGTGTGTGTGTGTGTGTAAATTTATCTCAGATACATTATCAGGAATATAAATTTTTATTTAAGAGAATGAATCAAATTCGTGCGTTATTGGTACATTACTTTTGGGGTCGAATAAATAATCAAATTTAATAGGAGATATCGAACGTTCATTTTCTGTGGAATTTCCAACTTCCCTACAAAGATATTTGTTTTCCCGAATTTGTTCCAAATTTTCGGAAAAAAAATAATTTAAGATCATTTTCTGCAAAACTTTCGTTATCACATAAATCATCCAGTCTTGCAACAATATCTTCGATGTGTTTTATAGATAATTGTTTAACTTTTTTGACAGTTGGAATTGCAAATAAAACTTTTAAAAAAAGTTGAAAACAAAGCACTGACAAAAATAAATAAATAAACAAATAATGTACGCATTAAAATGAGCTGTTACGCTAGTACCTCAATTGACGTACGATTGAAAGAAGAATCCTCTACTCGTGTTTCTAGCGCGAAATCATTACTTACGGATTTCACACTTTTACGACGACGATCTCCGGCACTGTCGGTTTTTCTACCCATGTTTCAAGAGAAAGTGTCACAAGTCCCTCATATGAATCCCTTCCTCTTCGGACACAAGCTGTCACAGCCCCTCACAATACGTTAGATACATTTGGACTAGCATAAGGTCACTAAATTTTATTTCAAGTGATTTTTCCGATTGACCATAATGTAATGGAATTGTCTTGAAGTGTCGAAAATAACACGATTAAACCTTGATTACGTCCCTTAATAACTAAATCGTAGTATTAATAATATATATTCCATAACAAAAAAGTAAGAATTTATATTATAAATAAATATTTTGCTTATAAGACGTAGTTGTATGAATAAAAACATTTAAAATTTATTAAAAATTTTTATTTACATGTTTCAACTCCTTTTAATAGAGTCATTTTCAGATTGTAAATAGAAAAAAAATCTTACTTCTAACTTTTTTTCTATTTACATTCTGAAGATGACTCGATATATAAGCAAAATATTTCTTTATAATATAAATTATTACTTTTCTAATGTGGAATATATATTATTAAAATTACGATATAGGAATTGTTTTGATTGTTCTGGTAAATGAACGATTTATGCTACAAAATTAATATTCTATATCAAACATGTCATCGTAAATATCACTAAGTTATTTCAATTCCAGGAAAATGTTAGCATATTTAATAAAGTTAGAATGCGACAGTCAGATAAACAAATTCAAAAACATTCTTCAACTATGTTGTAACGTGTTCACAAGAGAAGTAAAATGCGTCTATGAAGATTTAATATTTCTGTAAATAATATTTTGATTTTGATACATTTTAATCAACGTGAAAATGCATTTCATGAAACACTGTTAAGAATGCTCTGCGTATCATAATGTGGTAAAAGCTTTACGTATGGTACAATACACATACATGTTAAATTTCTTACTAAGCACAAATCTTGTTTAAAACTCGTAGGAATTTAAGCAGTTCGGAATGTATCAAGATGGGATCAAAAAATACATAAATGTAATTCATTTTTTTAATGGTATCAACTACTTCAAACATATTGATTGTAATTTTTTTTATTAGAAAAATAATGCAAAATATTATTCTGTATTACTTTTTGTAAAAAGTAAGGAAAATCAACCCTCAAAATGTAAAGATTGAATGCAGGGAAATATCTGGATTTAAAAAAAAAAAAAAAGATAATGATGTTCAAATAAGAAAAAAAAATTGAAAGCACAAAATTGCATGTACAAGAATTCTTTAGTAAGTTTTTTTTAGTTCTATTCTATCTGCAGAAAATTAGATGTAATATTATCTAGTAAAAGAAGTAGTTGTTACAAGGTAGTGATTGATATTTACATTGCATAACCAACTTGTGTTTATCGAGGGAGAAAAATGTGAATAGGAAATTTTGAACTGTTTTAGCGACTTTTTTAATGAAAAGAATCTTTCATAAATATAGATAAATATTTCATTTCATTTAACTGACGGCAATTTACTTAGGTAACATATATATATATATATATATATATATATATATATATATATATATATATATATATATTTCACTGACACCTATATGAGGTTGTCTAGGTTGTCACAATATAGTTAAAATGTAGGTCCTGATTTCCGCCAAGATACACTTTCACCAGTAAAAATGAATAATTGTTTTTGTGATTATTTATTCCTGTAATTTTTAATAAAAGATGCATTTAAGTAAAGGAAAAGTTTATATTCAAATTAACTGGTGTATTTTCGTCCCGTTGATAACTAACCCAAGAGAAATTTGTTATAAATTATTTTCATTAATATTTTCATTAAACGTAAAATGATAATGCAAACCAAAAAAAAAAAAAAAAGATGATTTACAGGTACATTAGTCTAAGTCATCAGTAACGCTAATTTCCAACCTCTAAGCGCGAAATTGTTTTACTCTAAGGTTAAAATAAAGGATTTCGTATTATCGTACCATACAAAAAACTTTCAAACCACATTTTTTAATGACTTCTTTAAGACTTTTAACACTAGAAAGACAGGAATTTTCACAGAACTCTTTTTCTCATTGTTTCTTTCATTGATTCTTCTCATTGTTCTAACCTTTTTTTAGAAAGAAATTTGTAGTTCGAACCGAAAATCAATTTCATAGTAAGGGCCAAATTTGCCTCTCGTTGTCTTTCTAGAGTTAAATATTCAAACATTCTGCACAGCTATTTACGTTCTAAATTTAATCGGAACACCTTAATATTAGACGAAGAATTTATCGGCAAAATGTGTAAAAACATCATAGTATGTATAAAATTGAAATAATCTTTTATCAGCTCTCATTATTTCTTAACTATCTCTCATTTTAAAATTAGAATTTAATTTAGCTGATTTTATTTCAGCATTGAATTTAATTCAGCATTGAATTTAATTCATCTTTAGTTCCTGCAAGCAACAAGTACCAAAACTTGTGAATTTCATTTAGACAGTTTCTTTGTAGATATAAAGTAGAACAGCTTATCCGCCTTTTAAATTTGACGTTTAATGTAAATAAGGCTGTATCTTTCGTCGAATCTAAATCCGATGCAAATTATATATTTGAATAGCGAATGTAAGAACAATTTATTGACTTTTACGCATACAGAAAAGAATACATACATAACAAACACATAAATCTTTTGAAGTTCAAGTCTGAAAATAAATCCGAAAAGAAGCTTCAAATATACACATTTATTTTTCATATTTAGCATTCTATTTGCTAAAAACAGATATTGTAAGTTTTATTGACACATATTATTAGTGTTTATATTTTCAAATATTTTTAGCAATACTTGAATTTACTCAAAAACAACTACAAAATGTTTGAAATAGTTGATGAAAAAAAGATAAATCTCTTAAAATAGCTGTTTGGTAAAAGTTTTTTTTTTTTTAAAATGTTTAAGTTTATGGACTTTTCGATTATATAATGACTTATATTATTCTGCTATTAAAAATATTTAAATGCTTTTCACTTTATCACAATGTTCTATTCCATTCACAACTTTGATTGTATGTTACTAAATTATAAATATATACAGGATGTCTCTAAACAAATATATATACGCTAGGTATATACGCTAGGGGGTGATAGAACACATCAAGACGAGTAATAGTAAATAGGAAACCAAGGGTCCCAAAAGTTTTCCAAAGGAGGTAGCCGCCATTAAAGTTTGGGGACCAAATCTCAAATACAAATAAAAAACGAAAAAATTGGTCGATTGATTTGCGGTTTTCATTAAAATTATTCTTTATGTTGGTATTTTCTTGAAAATAAATTATAAAGATAAATTTCGAAAAATGCCGATAGAGGGCGCTTTAGACATTGAGGTAATGAAAAACTATTTTTTGCCGTGATTTTTTGCATCTCATTAAATGGTTTCGTAAGCTTAGACTTAAACTTAAATTTTGAGCTAAAAATCTGAATAGTTGGAAACGGTTAAGTAGCACAAACTGAACTGTGTTCAGAGGATTTAAATTTCAAATGATTATAAAAAACGGAAACATTGGTCGATTGATTTGTGGTTTTCACTAAAACTATTCTTTATGTCGGTATTTCATTTAAAATGAATTACAAAGATAAATTTAAAAAATGCCGATAAAGGGCGCTTTAAACTTTGGATTAACGAAATAATCCATCTTAATACTATTTTTGCCGTTATTTTTTTGCATCTAATTAAATGGTTTCGTAGGCTTAGATTTAAACTTAAATTTTGAAGTCAAAATCTGAATAGTTGGGAGTGGTTAAGTAGCAAAAACTGAACTCTGTTCAGAGGGTTTAAATTTCAAACGAAACGAAAAACTATAAAAAACGGAAAAATTAGTCGATTCGTTTGCGGTTTTTGCAAAAGGTACTCTTTAAATTAGTGTTTTCTTGAAAATAAATTTTAAAGATAAATTTCACAAAATGCCAATAGAGGGCGCCTTAGACATTGGAGTAGCGTACAACTATTTTAACCGTTATATTTTTAAATCTCATTAAATGCTTTAAAATGCTTAGATTTAAATTTTGAGATCAAATTCTTAGTCGTTGCGAGTGTTTAAGTAGCGCAAAAGTGAACTCAGTTCGAGGAGAGGGAGGGGGTTAAATTTCAACTCCTGAACACATTTCAGTTTGCGCTTCTTAACCCCTCCCAACGATTAAGAACTTGAGTTCAAAATTTAAGTTTAAATCTAAGATTTCGAAAACGTTTAACAAGTGTTGGAAAGCATTTAATAAGATAAAAAAAAAACAACGTTAAAATTTGTTGTTGGTTACTCTGAAATTTAAGGTGCCCTCTAACGGAATTTTTAAAAATTTATCTTTAAAATTCATTTTTAAGAAGATATTTACTTAAAGAATAGTTTTATTTTAAACCGCAAACGAATTGACCAATTTTTCCGTTTTTTATTATCATTTGAACATTAAATTGAACCCCCTGAACACAGTTCAGTTAGTGCTACTTAACCACTCCCAACTATTCAGATTTTGAGCTCAAAATTTAAGTTTAAGTCTAAGTTTACGAAAACATTTAATCAGATGCAAAAAATAACGTAAAAATTAATTGCTCGTTACTGCAAAGTTTAAAGCGCCCTCTATCGGCATTTTTTTAAATTTATCTTTATAATTCATTTTCCATAAAGTACCGACATAAAGAATAGTTTTAGTGAAAACCGCAAATCAATCGACCAATTTTTCCGTTTTTTATAATCATTTGAAATTTAAACCCTCTGAACACAGTTAAGTTTGTGCTGCTTAACCGCTTCCAACTATTCAGATTTTGAGCTCAAAATTTAAGCTTAACTCTAAGCTTACGAAACCATTTAATGCGATGCAAAAAATCCCGGCAAAAAATAGTTTTTCATTACTTCAAAGTCTAAAGCGCCCTCTATCGGCAATTTTCGAAATTTATTTTTATAATTTATTTTCAAGAAAATACCTACATAAAGAATAATTTTAGTGAAAACCGCAAATCAATCGACCAATTTTTCCGTTTTGTATGTGTTTTTGAAATTTTGGACCCCAAACTTTAATGGCGGCTATCTGCTTTGGAAAACGTTTGGGACCCTTGGTTTCCTATTAACTATTACTCGTCTTGATGTGTTCTATTACCCCTTAGAGTATATACCATTTGTCTAGGAACACCCTGTATATATACAAAGAGCAAAAATAGGTAAATGTATATTTTTTTAAAATAATACAAACAGACAAAAAAAAATATATTCAATTTATATGGAACACTTTTGTCTGAATGGTTATAAAATCATCCTTGAAATGAACTACTGAAATTTTACCAATTTTTTTTTACTTTTGACATTCGATACACAAGAATTTAAGGGTTTAGAAGGTTCAAATTGTCAACGGTCTATTCCTTTTGTTCCTTTTATTTTATTGCCCAGAATTAAGAATACAATCTTTTAAAGTACAGTACTTTCCACTTCAAACATTTCCCCATTTACTTTGTTTTGAATTAAATCATTTCAACTTCTTAACAGCATATTAATAAACGAGAAGTTTGAAATGTACATGGTTAAGTACAGAGCTAAAGGATATGGCTACATGGCTACGGAAAAGTATCGCTTGGAATATTATTTATGAGTTATGTTTAATTTTTTTGAAGAGGTTGCGTATAAAACAACTTGAATACACAATATTAGTAATTTCAGTTTTAATTATTACTCTTTTATTAATATAGGTGGTCAGACAGTAATGAAATCTTCCGTTTAGGAATTATACGTGTGTTTACTAAATTAATTGAAATCTAAGTTAATTACTTAAATATAATATTCATGTTACAGTTAAAAAAATTGATATCTTTAAACGACAAAATGTGCTTTGCTTAAAGTGACACTACATTTGAAACCATCTCTTCGAATTTGAATAATACAGTAATAATAAGTTGTAACATAACATAACATACATTTGTAACATAAGTTGTAACCCCATATTTCCACTTTCATTAGAATATACTATATAAAACTGTCCATTTTTTCCCAATTCATAGTATTTTACATTTAATATGATTTTTCTTTCTCTTCTGTGTGTTAAAAAGTGGAAAAAATTCAACTAACTCTCAATTTAATTTTTTTAAACGATAATGATAAATATTAATGTTAAATTCATTAACAAACATATTAAATACACCTTGCTGAATAAGTAAAAAACAAAATACCGTTAATAAAAAATAAATAAAACCTGTGATTAAATTACAAAAAAGTCATTGTATTTACCGAACAATCAAGTCATAAAAATATGAATAAGCAGAAAAATCAGTTTGAAATTTTCATGTTTAAAATAATTACTTAGGATCTATTAACAAAATTGGCAGTATTTCGCAATATAATTATCATACAAGTAAACATGAGGTGTACAAATATCACAATTGAAGAAGCTTTCAGTTAATGTTAAAAAGAAAAATCAATATTTTGATTGATTTCAGTACAGTGTGTCTCAAAACTTCGTTCGTTCTTCTTATACAGATGTCTCTTTTTGTCTTTTCGTTTATTAAATCTTTGTTATAATATGAAAAAGAACAGTTGCAGAAAAAGGACTATACCTAAAGTTCAAAAACTTTTACTCTTTCGAAAGTCGTGTTTACAATTTTGCATAGTCTTTAACAGTTTGTGTAAGAAGGACGTTTCATCTTTCCATTTTTTTCTAGAAACTTACTTTTGAACGAACTTTGAACATAAATATACGTTTCATCATGTTAAAATGCTCAAAACTGTCATCTACAAAAAAAAAAAAAAAAAAAAAAAAAAAAAAAAAAAAAAAAAAACTACAGTTTGTTTCTGATAAATATATAACAATGCCATAGTTGCAAAATATAAGAAATTATCTACGCACAAAACTGTTTGCATCTTAATTTATCATTAATTTATCCTTGTTTATCCTGCTTGTATCTTAATATTTATTATCCAGAGTAAAATATATTGAAAATACACTGAATGTCTTTTTGCTATATAGGCTATCACTATCTATGTAGTGAATTTATATTAGATGTATACCGTGAAGATTATTGCTCGGGTACATATGCACTATCTATGCAAGACGTAAATTACAATTCATACACCTATACATGACTATCTTTATATATAAAAATCTTCTGTGCGTGTGTATGTAATTGAACTCCTCCCAAACGACTGGACCGATTTTGATGAAATTTTGTGTGTGTGTTCCAGTAGATTCGAAAATGGTTTAGATTCACATTTCGTCGAAATTGATTCAGTACTTTTTTAGTAATTAGGCAAAAATTAATAGTTAGTGATTTTTCGCTAATTAAAAGTGTTATATATATAAAAGAAAGTTTGGATTTCGTATTAATTACAGCACAAAAAAATCTACCGAACCAAAAGTCTTGAAAATTGGGGGAAAAATACTTCTTATAATATCGAGTGCCGCTAAGAAGGGATTTTCGAAAATTCCCCTACTAAGGAAGGTAAAAAAAAGAACGAACTTTTAAAAAATTCCTTTAAAATCGGCTTTTGTAGAAATTGTTAACTGATAACATATTTTAATGTATTTTTTCATGCTGAATCTAATGGTACTAAGCAAATTCGTTTAAATCCAGTAGTTCGTGAGATAATTTACATTTTCCTAATTTGGCGATGTCTTCGGCGCAAAAACCTGAAATTTAAAATGCTTATCTTTATATATATAAATCTTCTGTGCGTGTGTATGTCACAGAACTCCTCCTAAACGACTGGACCGATTTTAATGAAATTTTGTGTGTGTGTTCCAGTGGACTCGAGAATGATTTAGATTCACATTTCATCGAAATTGATTCAGTACTTTTGTAGTAATTAGGTAAAAACTAACAGTTTGTGATTTTTCGCTAATTAAAAGTGTTGAATAAGTTCGAATAGAATGCGGACGGAATGTCCGAGCGGTCTAAGGCGGCAGATTTAAGATATGCTTCTTGAAGAAAGAGGTCGCGTGTTCGATTCCCGCTCCTGACAAACGTGTATGCTTTACAATAATATTTCCTGTATTATAATTTTTCTTAACCGACTTCAGAAAATCGTTAACTTTTAACTAAAATGAGAAAAATAAAGTTTTCTGCCAAAAATTGAACCGAATTCAAAAAATACTGAAGAGTGAAAAATAATTTCCTTACATAATTGTGATACGAAATTTAATTAAGAGCGTAGTGTTTATCGCGCGTATTACTATATTAACGTACATTTATTTGATTTTCTGGAGTTGGTGTCAGGAGGACAACGTCTGTCGGTGACAGGACAACGTCTGTCGGGTCCGCTAGTATTAATATATATTCAAAGTAAAAAAAAAATAGAGTTTTTATCCAAATATAGTAGTACGCGCCATATTGTGTATTCTATATCGTCATTAATTAACGGAAGTATGGATACAGACCCTCATCTTTTTGCTTCACTTTGGGAATAATGCAGTTTGATATGATGCTATAGATGAATACTTTCAGAATTTTCAAGCAATGTTTTTCCGACTTTCACAAAATTTGCTCTATACAAATAGCTAACGCAATTTGCAAATGAATTTTTTCTATCATAGCTGAATGCGCAAGGATAAATTATTTAGTAAACCTGCTCATTTTACCTACAATTTTTATAATTTTTTAATTTTGATGACATGGTATTGTGTACACTGTTGTTTGTCATATTTTTAGAAAAGAACATTATTTTATATAAAAACTCTGGAAATTATAAGCAAAAATCTTGGAAAATTTTGGGACTGCTTTTATAAAAACCTTAATTTCTCCACGAGTATACATGCTATCCGCACGGGAATGAACACAGTATATTACAATAAGCCACTTATTTAATACACTTATATTGGCATTGATTTACAATTATAGCGCTTTTGCAACAGTTAGGTTTGACAGGGTTATCCAAAAGATTTTTTTTAATTTGATGACGGTTCCCTATAGAGTTTCGGGGAAAATCTTCACGAAACGCATAACCTGCACTATCATAGTTACACGATTAGAGTTTCAGGATAGTTCCTCATATATTTTTCTAGATATTTAAGAATATGTCTAAAATAGCAAATTACCGGTCATCTTTGGCCATATAAACTCCTAATATAAATGGTTAACAAAATACCCTTTATAAAAGTTTGAATGTATAAAAATGTAATCTATGGAAACTATTTTGAAAGAAATATTTATAATGAAACGAATATAAAAAGATTTAACACAATATAAGAAAACTTTGTATGTGGAAATTACTTTTAAAGCGAAAATGTAGTGTATAAAATTTAAAACACGTGTCTTTAAGATATGTAGTACAATATTTGAATGCATGTTTTTTAGGTGTGCTCCTAATTATGTAAATTACAAGCACCTATAATCATCGTTCAATAAGTCCGTTTGTCCGTTTGTCCTCATATAATATCGCAAAATCTACTCAACTGAATGCTTTAAAATTAAAAATATATAATTATTGCAAATTTTGTCGAGTCATTTCAGATTTTATGAAAATCGGATGTCTAATTTTATTACAGAGACGATAAAAAAAAAAAAAAAAAAAAATCCATTACATTATAATAATCAATGGGGAGAAAATCACTTGCATTTTAATAGTGTTATAGTTTTTAAACAGAATGAAATTAATAAGTATTTACTGAAATGTACTAAAATATGCACTCTGTTGCAGCATGCGATGCAAACAATTTTTATTATTCATTTACAGGATCACACAAATGAATTCCGTAACAAAATGGTATAGAGATAAATTTTGTTTTCGGTGTATTTTAATACTGTTAAATCATTTCACTTGTAACAAAAATGATGTGCGTTGTTGAGATTTACTACGAATTACATGCTGTATCATAGAAAAAGGATAGTATTTACAGATGTATACAAAAGTTTTCGGATACTAAACTGCAACGGAAATATTTTAAATTATTGCTAGAAGTGCATTTATACTTGTGATATGAAATTTTAAATTTAACAAAATTTTTGCTTATTGCTTGTGCATATAAATGCTGTAGATCATATACATGGTAGAGAAAACAGAAACTGCTCAGGTTACAGAATGTGAACGAAAGTAGTTTAAAGGTGTTTTTTTATGTGTATTTTTACACTGAATTGCATCTAGTAAACCAATATATGTTTATAGAATATAGAAAAATGATATACAAAGCCACGCAAAGAATTAGATAAAGTCTGGAAGTATTACTTGATTTAAGAGTGTTTTAATCTTAATTATCTTTTAGCTAAATAGTGTCATATCTGTTGTAAAGATAGTAAGTAAAATACACGGCTGTGAAAATGAAATAAAATACACTACCGTCTATTGGGTACATATTTCTGAAAGTCAAATTTCAAATTATCAGTACTTTTAACACTTTAAATCACAGATAAAAATTTGGGTTATAAGAATTCGGTTACTTGCTACCGAAACTTGCGTTAATATAGTGGGATTGCTCTGTATTTGATATATATTATAGCGATTTACTATGCCATGCTCGATATTAAAAATAAAGTACGTAGCATCCATAGTTTTTTTTTACAGAGCCCCTCAAAAAATCCTTTAGATTATGATCTATGGGAAATGACGTATTTATATAAATACGATGCATATATAATCGCTATATGGTATGTTTGTATGTCCACATAAAGCAGCGCGAATCTATTTAATAAATGGTTTGAATTCCATTTTTGCAACTGCTGAACAATGTTGTCGAATCATTTAAAATTTTATGAATATCGGATCAGAACTTAAGAAGATAATAATAAAAGCATTCTTCATTCTACTAAATAATATCATACGTAATCACTTTAGGGATATCCCGTAATAGGTAATGGTTTTATGTTTGCCACATTGATTACCTACGATATAACATGGAGTCTTACTATTTTCTTATTAGTGAATTTAAGGTATACGAGGTAGAACCAGTCGAAATTCGACGAAAAAAAAATCTTTGACAAAGAAGTCGTCTTTAAGTCGTCTTTAATGCAGACACTATAGATCGGGCTGACCATGTTATTGGCAGATTTTTGGCCCGTGAGCCTGTCAGATCAACTGAACCGACCAACCGTGAAGAAGTCATTGCGGTGATTAAAAATCTACCCAACAAAAAGGTCCTTGGGCATGATGGGATTACTAATTCGGTCATCAAAAATCTCTTTCTTCAGTATGCTGGCTATCTAGCCACTCTGATTTAAATTTACTTTAAATCTTTAAATTGCTTGCTTTAAATTTCATTATTTCCCGGATGATTGGAACAAGGCTGTTATTGTTCCAATTAAGAAACCTGGAGAAGACCTTTCTATGGCTAGAATTTACAGACCCATGAGCTTGCTTCCTGTTCTGTAAAATTACTGAGCATATTTTTCATGCTCGCCTTCAAAATTTTTTACTTGACATACCTAAACAATTTGGCTTCAGGCCCAAACATTCCACTGCACACCAACTGCTTAGGGTGGTTGAATTCATTCATGATGGATTTGACAATTCTGAGTATATTGGCTCCATTTTTATTGATGTCGCGAAGGCTTTCGGCACAGTTTGGCTATCTGACCTTATTTACAAACTCTTAAAGTTAAAAGTTCCCACTGCGCATGTGCGCTTCACCCTTAAGTACCTTCGTGGCAGAACATTTAGCGTTCCCTCCGCCAACATTCTTTCTACACCTCGTCCAATTAATGCGGGCGTGCCACAAGGCTCCAAATTGGGCCCCTGGTTTTACAAAGCTTATATCTATGACATACCTACTTCTCCAAACACGTTTTTGTCTATTTATGCGGACGACACAACTGTGATGGCTCGTGATAAAAATCTTTTTATTATGCACGAGTATCTACAACAACACATATGCGAACTTGAATGCTTCTTCACCAAATGGCGAATTAAAATTAACTCTAATAAGTCGCAGACTACTATCTTTACACGTAACCGCTCCACTCCTCCTCCTCTCTTTCTTGATGGCTCCTTCATTACCTTCGGACGGGAAGTAAAATATCTGGGTGTATTCCTTGACAGCACTCTCACTTGGCGCAAGCAAATCGACTATACCGTCGAGAAGTTCTACAAAGCAAAAAAAGACCTCGTTCATCTCCTGTACAGTCATCAGATGAGTATGAGCAATAAGGTACTGTTATACAAAACAGTAATTCGTCCCATACTTCTTTATTGCGCTCAGCGGCTAAAACCAATCTGCAAAAAATTCAGGTAATTCAGAACAAGACTCTCCGTGGTATTGTTCACTCTCCTTGGTATCGCAAAAATACTGTTATCCATTCAGATCTTAATATTCCTCCTATTCGTTCTGTTACCAAAAGTCAAGCCATAAAATTTTTTGACAATATTCCCTCTATCCCAAATCCTGCTTTGCATAATATTTGAAATTATGATGTAAACGCTAGTTGGAGACGACCACGAGCAATACTACATCTCCCTGAAAACATCGACCCAGGATAATTTTTCCTAGTTTTTATCTAATTGATAGGGTTTTTCCTTCCTGATCGTTCACCATCTCCTAGTCTCTAAATTATACTATGTAAATACTTTTGAAAATATTGTTAATGTTCTTATTTCTCTTATTTATACTCTCATCTATTTTATTCATTTTGTATGGTGCCCCTAAAGGGCCTTTGCTTTTTTCGGGACCCGGCTTCTCCTCGGGGCCGTCGCGAAAAAACTTTCCTCTCTTACGGGCCTGATTCAGAGCGAGGATGACGTCACGCAAGGGATCTGAGTAGCAAACAAAATATATCGAATAACCATATATGTGCATTAAAAATAGCGCTTTAAAGTTCCCTTTTACGATATTTTGTTGAGCAATTTATGGTTTATGAAAATCTATTTGAATTATACATTCAATAAATATGTACCCAAAGTTCAATAAACATATTTTTAACTTGATTTTCAAAGTCATTCGAATATATTTGACTCAAAGTTTCTGTCAAAGATTTAATACATTTATGGCGGAGAAAATAATGCATTAAAATTACACAAATTTAACAACAAAAAATATAAATACAAAATTTTTGGAAGAATTGGGATTAGTGGTCTTTTTCAGAGAGTTTAGGTTAAAATATAAATTTATGGCAGAAGAATTACTTTTAAAACTTATTATTACTTATTACTACTTTTAAAAAGAAACATGTCTTAATTTAAAATTGTAAATATAAGATTGTTAATATAAATATAAGTAAAAATAAAAATATTACTTTCTTCAAGTAATAAAACAAAAATTCTATATATCAGTTTAAAATTTTTAATTTCATAATGCATGATTAACTTAAAATGCACATTCTGTTTATAGGCATTAAAAAAAGACATTTTTTACTATTAGTATGTACTCATAAAATTTACAACAAATATGTAGCAGTTAATATTGCTTCACACAAAATAATTTCATTTAAATAGACAATATTAAGGAAGCTAAAGTTAGATGAAACTTGTCAATGACCCTTACATGTCTGTTAATGTAGATAATTTTCTTTTATTAGATGGACATTTTCTACTGTCATTTTTAACTTTTGTGTAGTTATTTAATAAGATATTTGATATTCCTGACAAGCACAACTTAAATAAATATTAAACTTGGTTTCCACATTTACATTTACTAATGAAATCCAGACCTAAAAGTTCAGTCTTTTCAATTGTAAGTTGCATAATGAGTTTTTTAGGCTCTGGAAATTTTAGAAAAGAGCTTTCATAATTATGATTGATTAGTTTTTGAAAAATCTGAAATGCATTTACAATTAGAAATAATAAATTTCCCTGGGGCCATTTTAATTGGCCCCTATCTGCCAACATCAAATATTTATACACTTCATTCAGGCAGTCTAATTCTAATTTTTTTTGTTTGTTTGTTTGACTAATATATTGATGCACTCAGAACATTTTAATTTATGGGAAACTTTATAACCAATATAACCTGCTATAAAAGTTAATACAGACATTGTTTCATTTTTCGGAAATATAGTAGGAAATGCTTAAGGTAAAAGAATTACTTTCTTTCTTGGGACAAGTAATTCAGTTCCATCTGAGCATTTAATTCTATCTTCTCTAATTATGAAACGCTCCTTAAAGTGCTTAATGCACACAACAGCAGTCGAACTGGGGACAAAATTTTCTCTTGGTATCTTATTTATCCATATTTTCTTTTTTTCAGGATCTGATGGAAATTTAAAAATAGTTGTGTATTCCTCTACATTGTCATAATTTGAGCGGCAATTTGGCACACAGCATTTTCGGCCCATATAACTACTAATTAGATAAAATTAATTAGCAATTAAGAATATTTAAATTAAAATTACGATTAATGTTACATATAGTTTTTTTTTTTATTTAAATTAAAATTATATTTTGATAATGAAATTACAAAAATAAAACACCCTTTACAAAAGACTTTTAATGCGTATTATTTTAAAAAACATTCATTAAATAATTTTTTTTATCTACCCAAATGAATAAGAATTCAGTACTATTAATATTTTAATTATTTACAATTTGTGTAAACTGAATTGAAAACAGAAATTCTAGATACAAAATAATTAAAATAAAACAAAAGACACAAAACGAGCTTTCTTTTCACTTTTTTTTTAATCTTTTAAATGATTCTAAGTTAAGTTTACTATCCTACCTCAAAATAAAACTTTACAATTTACATCACGTGGGAACAGTATAGATACCTATATTGCATTTTTAATGAGATTTAAAAAGAAGTACTTACTGATTTATGTTAATCCTATATAGAGAATTTATCCTTCGAAAATGCACATTTTGGAAAACATCCTTATAGCATAATTTTTATCCCAAATAGATTAAAACTGCCAGAAATTTACTCACGACGCATACACTAATGGCGATTCCTTAAACTATGAGCGGTAGCCAAAAGTTCATAAGGGGTAAGGTGGTCAGGCAAGGATGAGAGGAATAAGTCAGATCTCGTTGATGACTCATTTCTCCTGCTTGGGATTTTGGAAGCCTATGCCGATTGGTGGGTTATCCCGCGCTGCTGAATCTGAATCTGAATCTGAATCTGAATCTGCTTGGGATTTTGAATCAGGCCCGTAAGAGAGGAAAGTTTTTTCGCGACGGCCCCGCTTCCCCTTCCCCCTTTGTCAGACTTTGGCTATGACTTGAATTGTTTAATGTATCATTTCTCTACTAGAGGTAAGGAGTCGATCTCTCCAGGTACTCTGAAACTATCTCATCCAAGTCCAAGTCCAAGTATTCACATGCAAGACATAATTGAGAAAATTAACTTCAAATTTTGAAATGTATACGCTAATAACCTATTGCGCATTGAAATATTTTTGAGATTGTGAATAATTATCTGAGAGATTCATGTGTAAAGTTTAAGATGTTTAAAGTACCATAACATTTGATTTTATGCGTAAAATAATGCTGTAATTGACTATAAGTGAAATTATTTTAGCTGATTTGTAATCAGTAATGTCAAACATAAGATCCACAATGGGTAATTTCTTCATAAATCAGATTCAACAGGCGTCCTACAAGAATTTTTTTTTTTGTTCGCTCCCCAAATTTGGCTGATTGTGATTAATTGGCTCATAATACAAGCTGCAATTTGTGGATTATTATTGGTTGGATAAAACTTGCTGAGCTGGAGATTTCGTGATTGAAACTGATTTATGTTGCACAATTTCCTAATACTTTGGTCAATCGAAGTTTATTTAGAAATTTGGTAATTTTAAAAGAATATTTGTTTTATGAGAGTGGGTATTAATCAATATAGGCGTTCTTTTTAAAAATATTTTTTGTCGAAATTTAACCTATTTTGATTTGTTATTAATTGGAACATTAGGTTCATTATTGAACATTATGCATATTTATGGTATCCGAATTATTATGGCGTTGTCACCAATTGTGATCGCACATATATCTGTAAGACGCTATTTGTCAATTGACTTTCAGAAGTTTTTTTCTATTCATGTAACACCTCCTCCCCCTTTTTTGTGTGAACTTTCATTTTTTTGCCACTTCTCAAATCAAATTTTTTAAGCTGTTTCCATTTATATTTGTAATCATGCACTCTTTGATTTTCATGATTCTGTGATTCATTCAAATTGAAATTCAAAGTTATATTTTAATTGAAAATGAGATGCTTCATCCGACGCAGTAAACTGTTAATTAATATGATTATTATTTTTAGAGTTATAAGGATGTTCCTTTAACTCAATTCATTATTACTTGATTTTCTAGACGACCATAAAAATGTCACCAAGTTTGTCACCAACTTGGCGATACATCGCTATATTAGCAATTTTTTGTGCAAACTTTTATTCTCCGCAAGGTTCCAAATCGATGCAATTCATTTTGAATTTTACATTAAGAGAAATCAATAGAAATCAAATGCGGGGAATACGATTTTGAGTATTAGGCACGTGACTACGACTGTCATCGAGAAAAATATAATGTTATATATGTATTAGTTACATTTGTATATTCTTATGTATGTATATTTGTATTGAGATGTTTGTATGATTGTATTGGGGAAATTCCTTAGTCGGATTCGTAGACAATTTGATTATTTAGAGAGTATTGTTTGATGTGCAAATTTAACCTAGCGTTCTCAATTACAATAGGTTGCTCTTTTTTTTTTAATTTACCGTAAATAAATGTATTGCAACTGAAATTGAAGTGAGTAATCTAAAATGTTTGAGAAAAGCGTTTTTTGTCAAGATATGTGCAGATTACAAAACAAAAAACCCTGTACAGGTTGGAAAAAGTATCTTCCTTGTTTCTTGATTTTAAGATTTTAGCAAATTTTACTGGAAAACATGAAACTAAAGTGCGAAGAACCCTATTAGAGAAGAATGAACAATACCAAATTTCAATGGAGATTTCGACAAATTAGCTATAGCCAAGTATACTTCACTTACGGTGTCTAATTTTTAGTCGTGAAAATTGGTTCTATTTTCCAAATATCGCCAATCTTGGAGAGTAATTTGACGTTAATGTAATTAGCTACATAGTTTTATGCATATAATCGGGAAAAGTTTACAACAATAAAAGGCAATTCGTGTAATATAAGCTTCACTAAACGTCATTAATCAATCTTTGAACTTTATTTAATCTATTGCCTGAATTTAATGCATATTTTAATAAATGTACATATTTTGATGTTTAACGTTTCAAAAATGCTGATTAATAGTAAGCAATCGAGATCAAAAGTAATATTTAGAGCAATTATATGTGGAAAATTCGCATAACGATAACCCAGATTTCTTCAAAGTATTTGGAGAATAACAATATTACAACAACTTACATGCATGAAGGTATCAAGTTTTATAGAGGCGCATAGAAGATTATATGTAATGCTTCTAACTCGATGGATCCAGTTTCCGGATAATCGCAAAGATCTGAGATACATTAAAGAAATCAAAATTGCTCAAACACTGTGGTGGTTACTCGATAACCCCTGCCATATTTTTATTTTTATTCAATTGTATTAACCATTTTATTTCCTATCATCCCCTTTTTATTAATGTTCTCATTTTAAATATTATTTCGATTTCGTTTCTTTTGATGTTTTCTCCTGTAAATATTTCTTCCTTACGTAGCTTATCGAATGTTCTAAAACGGTAAAATCTTGTTTGAATTCATTCCTTCCGGTTTAAAAATCTTCGAGAAGCTTCTCCATCATTCTATGGGTGGTTACTTCCGTTTAATCAGGCCCTCCCCTTGGCCTATCAAATTAAATTCTACAGATGACGTGATTTAAGCAGTTAAGTGCCTGGCCACCTTTTTGGCTTTCCTTCTTTAAGTGTATTATTATTTTTTTCTTTATTAAATTCATATTTCCCTATACATTGACACGTAACTTGGCCTCTTTTTTCTCGCTTTCTCCATTCTAACTTTTCCAACTTGGCGTGTTCCGTTTGTGCGGTAACCCTTGCTCTTTCCTCTCCCCTCGCTCTGTGCCGCTAGGACAGTTGAGTGAAAGTTGTGCAGTGGGATGGAAGTTAAGCTGTCGAGTGGTTGTTTTGTTGGATTGAATAAGGTAACCTCTACCGCCCTCACCTAATTCTTCTGAGTCGTTTCTTTTACCGACCGCTTAAAGGTTTCGAATATCTTGTCGTGAATCTGTTAATATCATATATGTTTTGTCACAATTTAAAATGGCACTCTCCTATGTTGTTCGAATTCTTCTGTTTCGTCTCATTTTTTTCTCAAAGAAATCATTTTTCTCGGAAAGTGATGAAGAAATAATTATTCTTCTTGCATAAAATATTATGAAATCTTTTTTTGATTTATGGAAGATGTCTACTAGGCAAAGTATAATTATGTTCGCAAATGGGATCCCCAGGAGAAAATAATTAAAAAAAGGCTCATCACGATTCAATTTCTTCTTTTTATTGATTTGATGATGTTGATGATGTTAAGAGTTTGTTTTCAGATCTTTATTAAATTGATAGATCGATTTTGCCAAGTGAATATTTATAAAGAAAAAATTATTGTGAAAAAGAATATCTATATCTGTTTATCATCCATGAGAAGAATTATTATAAAATGAATAATGATATACATGTGACGATTTAAGGAGAACTCGAATTATTTCCACTGGTTAAAAAGAAACACGCAGTAAGGCAAGCGAGGGAAAAAACAAAATAAAATAATAAATGTAGAAGATCCAATAATTAATCATGGGCTGCTGTAAATTCATTTATTAAATTCGTAATAATGAGGAAGGAAAAGCTCCTTTTTCAAAAATTCCATCATTATTTCAGCGAGCTGTCCTCATCGAAGAAGCAACCCAAGAAATCTTCTCTCTCATCTCCAGACTTCCACCTTCTAAACTAAAAAAGAAAGTACTGGAACCTTCTGTAACCTCCAAACCATCATTCTTTTATGTAAACAGAATTCTTGTCCAGTTACGAGGCTATTTTAAACAGACGATAAATTTATTTTAAAAAATATTATTTAACCAATTTATAATTGACTCAGAATTTTAAATATCTTACGCAGACGATTTTTATAAATGATTAATTTTAAGAGAAAAAGAAAAGAAATGAATTTATTAATATGCACACATCAAAGGTTGACGTAGGAAAAATAAATAAATAGATAAAATAAAATAATGATATTTTTTGAAAGGTATGGTTTTGGAATAAATTTAATAAGACTTTCTTAAAAAGGGTTGATAAAAACATAGAAGAAATCAGTTTTATTTGGAATATTAAGAAATAAAGTTTTAATTAAGAATATTTTTAATTTAGAGCCATCTTTTTAAATTTACGCATACTGGAATAATTTTTTTAAGGCAAATTAAGAATTTATATCGTCTGCATAAGGATTAACCCGGGAGTAGTCGCGACCTTTTTCACAACTTCATTGGTCGCGCTCGGTCTTTTCGCCGCTAACCTCCCCGCATACCAAATAAGTAAAATAAGAATTATTTTTCACCTAATATACGAAAATAACATTGCAACGAAGATAAAAATTTGCAGTTTTCTTTAATTATGCATGTTATTCATGAGATCTGGAATAATTGGAAAAAGTAACAAGAACTGACATTAGTAATTTTTACGTAGACTTTTTCGCCAATTTCAACTTTGTTTCTAAAAATGTACCTGAAAGAAAAACAGAAGTGTCCTGTTACTACACTAATGTGGTCGAGAAAGCTTCAAAGTCAGCTACATGGTAGATCTCCGTTCTATTTGTAATGTGATATAAGTTAGGAGAAGATAAGTTATACGGGCGGCGAAAAGACCGACACGCGACTACTGACGGGTTAACAGATTAGATTTAGAAACAAGATTTTAATTTAATAATTTGAAGTAAGTACGGAATATTATTATAAGAAAATTAAGATAGTATAAAGGTTAGTTTTGGCGAAAAAATTTTAAATTTGTAATATTATCCCCCCTCCCCAAGACTTTGTATGAAATTGATAGTTAAATAAAACTACAAGTTCAGACAACAGAAATATAATAATTTAGAAAAGTTAAATTTTGGAATAAAACTGTCAAACTCAGGAAGCCAAGAGATGGAAGAAAAGAAAATTAACGCAATATATAAAAAATATTAGCAATTAAAATAAAATAGTTAAGAGAAAATAATTCTGAATTAAATTTAGGTAGGAGCATTTCCCTGAAAGAAATACAATAATGTTACAACATCACTTACCATTTGTAAGTGCAGAGGAGATAATACATATAATAACAGTAAATAGGTTATGAATATTAATAAGCAAGAGATAAAAATATAATAAAAACAATAAAAATTCGTTCTCATGGAAGTTTAAATAATTACAATGACTTAATGCATAGTTTATTTTAAATAAATCCTTTAAATGAAATAAGTCTTTTCATTGTGTATAAAAGTCTTTTCCAATGTTCACTGAATACAGTCTCTTTAATTAAAGATCTCCAAATCTAGTTTAATCTTTTTTTTTTTTTTTTTTTTTTTTTAATGTTATGCTGGATCCAACATCTTTCAGTAATATATCAATTTTTCAATAATAAATAGCATCACTCTCAATATCAATAATAAATATTATAGAAAAATTTAAATAATAACAATAACAACAATAATAAGTAATAGTATAATAAGACTCCATATACTAATATTTTTCAAGAAGAGTATAATTAATACTAAACTTCATTATAGAAATCATCATAATAATAATAATAGTAAAACAAGAGTATAATCAAAAGAAAATATCACTATTTATTTATTATTGATAGGGAAAAAACTGGTTGAGGATAAAAATAATTACATAGCAACTAAATAATTTTCTTATCTTCTAATAGCATAAGAAAGTATTTTTTGCTAGCCGAAAGTATAAATAAAAAAAATCATAATAATTCCAAAATCCAAATAAAATTAAATCTAACTATTTAGAAAATGGACTCTCAACCAGTATTTCCTTACAATAATTCCTCTCTGATACTCTTTTACAAAATTGTCAAATTTGGTTATAAGTTCTCAAATGTCAAATGTAGAATAATGTTTTATCTACACATGGTTTATAAACTTCAATAATAGAATACAAATAGGAATAAAAGGTGTCATTCTTAATTGAGAAATGGAAATAAAAATAGTGTGCTTTTTTGAAAAACTTTTAATAGCTGTAGTTTTCACAATCACTGAAAATCACATATTATGTTATAGGTTTGAGTAGAATCATTAGATTTTATAACTGTTATAACATAAATATCTGCTGAATAAATAGAATAATACTAAGGTCAAATACATGAGTAAATATAGTTAGACTTAAACACCCTTAAATTTAATTTATCAACATCAATTTGAAAGCTTTTACAATCAAAGTGTTCACCTTATGCCTGCAAAAGGAGCCCAATTTAACCCCAAAAACTCCCAAAAACAAGTAATATTCTTGTAGGCCTCCAAGAACATACCTGCTGATGTTGAAAATTATGGTGATAAAATATTTAAAGACTAAGAATTAAAATTTAATCTATTGTCTTGACTTTAGTTTGATCTAGTGATTGTGATTGTATCTGAGGTTTTGTTTGTTTTTTGGGTTACTCATGAAACAGTTTAAAATCTTCGGGTGAAAAATAGGGTCTTAATTTAGAAACATGCACAATAACGGAATTCTGTCCTGTCTCATAATTAAATTTATCTATTTCATAAGTTACATCAGAAAGTTTATTTATAATTTTATATGGTGCAGAGAAAGTAGGTTCTAATTTTCGAGTGCTAGGGTATTTAAATTCTTCATAAATTACAGAGTCTTGTATTTTTAATGGGCATTCAACAAAATTTCGATCATAGAGCCTTTTACTTTTAAGGTGAAATTCATGAGTTCGCGCTTTCGCAATTTTGAGGGCTTTGTCTACCGGAGGTGTATGCATTTTAACTGCCTCACACAAAACCATTACCCTCCATTTTAAAAATCTGAATCAATATTATCGTGAAAATTATAACTATATTTAGCTGCTAACTTTAACCAGAAATTTTATCTAATAAAAATAGAAATTGTAAATATCATAGTTATACCTTATTATTACAAACTTGCCTTTAATCGTGCATAGAAATATCATAATAGTCTTAATAAGTAACAGTAAATATCTTAAGAACATCATACTCCTCAATTAAATCCTTAAGAATAAAAATATTTCAATCTCCAACACATAATAATGATAATAATAATACTCATAAATAGGTAAGTAAGTAAGATTCACAGATAAATAATCAAATAAATAAACCTGACAAACAGAGAACTATCTACAACGAATGGTAATTTATAATTATTTGTATATCCATACACAATTAATAGTCAAATATTATGAGAATTATTTTGTGAGCTACTTGGAAGAGTATCAGAGGATGGCAACTCACTCCTAAAAATACATTCTCTTTCCCAATGAAAAGCATTACTGACACCCCTATTTGTGCATATCCTACAAGGTCTTGAAGGGTATGAATTTTGAATATAATTATTTTGACAAACTCTAGGTCTTTGAAACTGAGATTGCCTTTGGGGAATCCAATTCCTAGGTGTATTATTGGGCCTAACTGGCTGAATCCAGGGCCTAGTTGGTTGAAAAGATTGAAAATTTTGTCTAGCTGATGGTTGATTTATTACTTGGTTTGAAACTAGTGGGGTGGAAACTTCCACGAATTGTTTGACAACCCGGTACCATTCTGTGGTACTACTAGGAGGATTTATAATAATATTGTTTTTGAATTCTGGTTTTAAACCATCAGTTAAACCTTGTAATAGTATATTTTCACTAAGATGTAATTTCCTACCAATTTCCACTTTTTTACGAAAATAAGTTTCTAAATTGTCTAAATTATCTAATTTCAGATTTGAAAAATCAGAAAAACTCGGGATGTCTAATTGAATGAATCTTTCTATCAAAATTTTCTTAATTTGTTCATAATCCGTACAATTTAAACAGTCATTGATATAAATTTTTTGCGCTTCCCCTTTCAGATATTGCGCAATAGAATTAAATTTCCATTCTAGATTTTTCTTCTCCTTTTCACATGTTGTATCAAAATAAGTTAACCACGACAAAATGTTCATTCCAGAACTCGGGTCAAACGGTACGAACTTAGGATCTTCCATAATTTTTTGATTCTTACTAATTAGAATAAATGAAGCACTTCTATTTTCTTTATTAAATCCTGATCGTAAAATCATTCGCAATAAATTTCAAAGTTAATAATTTCTATCAATTACATATTTTTTCAAAATTACTATATCAGATCCATAACATACAATAAATAATAAAATAATAAATAAATTAGTAAATTAATAAATTAACTTCAAATTACTCTCATCAATAAAATAATAAATAAATAAATAAATAAATAAATAAATAATAAATACTTTCCATCAATCATAAATAGAATAGAAATAATAATCAAAACATTTAATAAAATAAACTTACAGTTCACGAAAAATCTTCAATAAAATCCATTCTTCATTAAATTCCTCATCAAATACCTTTCGCATACTCAGCACTTTGAAGTAATTAATTTTCAAAAATTTTCCTATGACCATGAATACTCAATCAAAATTTGTGCGCACAGATCAACATCAAGCGTCAGGAAATCCACATCAGACTCGAAGCAAGTACTAATTCTTTCCAAGCATAGCTGTGAAGTTCTTTAGAAAGAGCATTTCTTTTACTTTAATTAAGTAAGAAATTACGGCGATTTAGGCACAAAAACATTCACGAGAAGTCGATAATCGGCGGTTCACAAAGCTATCATCATTTCGTTCCACAGCCGATTTCATTAGCAAGCCGAAAATACCATATAGAATGTCCTTCAATCGAACTTCGGCGATAGCATGCTTTTCTTCGTTCCATCGCAATTTTCTTTAAATATCCAAAAACGGCAGCACAGATAAATAATCCTGTCGGACTTTTCGATTAGTTGTGACGATTTAAGGAGAACTCGAATTATTTCCACTGGTTAAAAAGAAACACGCAGTCATGGCAAGCGAGGGAAAAAACAAAATAAAATAATAAATGTAGAAGATCCAATAATTAATCATGGGCTGCTGTAAATTCATTTATTAAATTCGTAATAATGAGGAAGGAAAAGCTCCTTTTTCAAAAATTCCATCATTATTTCAGCGAGCTGTCCTCATCGAAGAAGCAACCCAAGAAATCTTCTCTCTCATCTCCAGACTTCCACCTTCTAAACTAAAAAAGAAAGTACTGGAACCTTCTGTAACCTCCAAACCATCATTCTTTTATGTAAACAGAATTCTTGTCCAGTTACGAGGCTATTTTAAACAGACGATAAATTTATTTTAAAAAATATTATTTAACCAATTTATAATTGACTCAGAATTTTAAATATCTTACGCAGACGATTTTTATAAATGATTAATTTTAAGAGAAAAAGAAAAGAAATGAATTTATTAATATGCACACATCAAAGGTTGACGTAGGAAAAATAAATAAATAGATAAAATAAAATAATGATATTTTTTGAAAGGTATGGTTTTGAAATAAATTTAATAAGACTTTCTTAAAAAGGGTTGATAAAAACATAGAAGAAATCAGTGTTATTTGGAATATTAAGAAATAAAGTTTTAATTAAGAATATTTTTAATTTAGAGCAATCTTTTTAAATTTACGCATACTGGAATAATGTTTTTTAAGGCAAATTAAGAATTTATATCGTCTGCATAAGGATTAACAGATTAGATTTAGAAACAAGATTTTAATTTAATAATTTGAAGTAAGTACGGAATATTATTATAAGAAAATTAAGATAGTATAAAGGTTAGTTTTGGCGAAAAAATTTTAAATTTGTAATATACATATATATTGCATTCACGAGAATATATTATAAAAATATAATGTCACGACTTTGTTTCACAAATAATTATAAATAAAGTTTTTATTCTTCAATTTCTTCAACAATTTGTACCAAGGTAATTTCTTTTTCGTCTTGAGTCTTATTCTTCAGTCGTCAAGATTCAGGTAAAGTTTTTCTTATTTACTTTATTTTTCTCACAAGTGACTTTTAAGCTAATATTATCATTAAAAAATCTCTATGAAGAACTATAAAAGTATATTTTGTCATGTCCTTTTATTGTGGGTGTTTTGCTGTCCCTCATTCAATGCAATGTGCTTCTAACCACTACTATGATCATTTTGGCCTATTTCATGGAACGAAAAGTTTAAAAAAAGCGTTCTGATCCTTTTTCAAACACAACAATAAATCTTCTTTGGTGCCGTGTTTCCTTGTGAACCAATATTCTTCTTTTGGCACCATGTACCTCTTTGAATCAATTAATATTCTTCAAGACATGGCGATTATTAAATGATATTGTGTTTTCTTTTATCTAAATATGTTTAAAAAAAATAAATTATCTCTTCATTATCTGTTCTTCATACAGTGATCAATATTTTATAATTATTCTTTATTGAACGAGGTGTAATGAATGAATATATAATATATTTTGATTTTATGCTAAAATAATTTTTGAGAGCAGAAGATTCTATATATTATTTAATAAAGAAGGTGTGTCACAGTACATGAATAATATAATTTGATGATATATTCTTTTTGTCTTGATATATTTTATAATTAATATCATATAATATTTAACGAAAGTGCTGGTCAAAATAATTGATTATTTTAATATAAGTTATTCTCTTCTTTTCATAAACATGTGAACAAATGTATTGCAAGTATGATACAAAATTTTTCGGGTCTTATATTCTTGATCCCATGCTAGGAGAGATATGTTCCCATTTTTTCTTCTTTTCGTCATACATTTTTTTTTTACATATAAAATGGTGCATAACGTAAATGAAATTCGTCATTATGTTAGATAATGTGTCAAATTATATATTGTTTATTATATGACCAGTCTATAACCAAATTTAACCTGTCATTTATTGAGCATTTACTTTAAATATCTCATTATGCCTCCTAAAGCAAAGTTAAACATTGCAATACAGACGTTTGACGGCAACCCACAGACGGTAGAATTCTTCTTTGATCAATTATCTGATCTACAAGAGTTAAATAATTTTTCTGACAAAGAACTTTTTGTTCTTTTCAAATCAAAACTTGAAGGTACTGCTTTACTCTTCTTCCTTGAAACACAGTCTCAATTCAAGAACACTAATTTCCAGGCCATTCGTAAAGCTTTTATAGACTATTTCTTACCCTCAAAAAAGGCTGTTTCTCTCAAATCCTTGCAAAATTTAAAGTTAGATTCAAATGAATCAGTCAAAAATTTTGCATTTCGTCAAGATAAGCAGCTTCGCCTGGCATATCCCAAATTAGATTCTGCTGCTCTAAATTAACTAAAATTCACTCATTTTCTTGAGGCTTTCCTAAACTAATTAAGAGAAAGATTCTAGAAGAAAACATTTCCTCATTTGATTTAGCTCTTGAACGAGCAAATTTTCTTCAAGATATATATGATTCTCCTCCTAAAAAATCTTATGAGAATTATGATCAAGTTTATTGTTTGGATAGTGAAAAAGATCATGATAATTCTATGGCTTCTAGTAATATGCTTCATAAGACTCCTATAAAACATACGAAGGATAAAATTTATGTCAATTCTCAAACTACTTTCATACCATCTCAAACTCAAAATGAAAATTCTCATACTTATCGTAATTTTAAAAGAAAAGCTAGAACATATTCACCTTCTCCAAATAGACAAGAGGCTACAGATAAACATAAAAATAATTTTCGTCAACATAGATCATATCGGAAACATCCTTATTATCAACCCACCTTCGACAAATTTTCTCACAAAAAAAATTCTGCATCCTTTTATCACAAACGAGATGTTATGCAATGTGCATATTGTGGAAAATTTAATCATCGTATGGACTCATGCTACAAATTTAAAAATGTTATCAATTCTTCAAATCAAAATTCTTCATCTCAATTTTCGTCTAATTCTCACAGAAGGAAAAACTACACCTCTTCTTCTGAAAATAAAAACAATGTCTATCACTTAAACAAATAGGGGAGACTGGTTCTACTGACCGCCTTCTCTCCCATAATTTTCATTCAGGGTCATTACACTTTAGTGACAAAAACAAACATCACTTTGACAAAAGCTCTTCAATCACTTTAGTATCATCCACTGCTGTCCAAACATCCCCTGCAACACCTAAACTTAATAAATCTTCATGTTCGTATAATTCTATGACATCCAAACAAACTTTTGAAATTGATGATGATGTACAAGAAAGACACGTCATCTGCAGTTCCTTTGATAACTCTTATGTTCTTCCATGCATCTTGATAAATATACAACATAATGAAATCTCAACTTTAATTGATATTGGATCAAGTTTGTCCCTTTTGGATCAAGAATGCTTTAATAGCATTAAATCCAGAATTCACTACAAATTCTTATCCAAAAATATTTCTATTTCAACTATAAATTCTAAAGTTTTTTTCAAAGGATGCATCGAAATAGCATTTAAAATCGACAAATTCTTTTTCCATCATGTCTTTTACCTTACAAAGATATAAAATATCAACTTTCAAGCCATTCTTGGGTTTGAGTTCATCAATAAACATTCTGTAACCATATCGCCAACCTTTAAGTCTATCTTGATTAAGGATAAACATATCCCTTTTCACAGTCATAATGAATATCCTACTTGCTATTTCATGAATTCTGAATGTGCTTATGACAATTTAAATGTACCATATTCTTTAGATGCAAACAAAATGCCTTGTTATGAAAATTCTATACCAAATAATCTAAGTAATGGTACTTATATTGATGATGTATATGCAAATTATGGTGACACCAATTTACAATTAGTCAATAATTATGCAACTTATCCTTACAATTATAATTTTCAAAATAGTGATTTATTTACAAATAATGTTGCTAATACTTCTATGAATTTTCATAATCCGTATACGGATGGTAAGTTTAATTATTTTCCTAACTATTTTCCAACTGATTATGGTAATGTTGTGAACTATTTATCTACTAATCATAATATGCCTGACAAAAATTTTACACTTGAAAGTGCTACTGATGTTAGTCATGTTGGTGAAAAGCAAACTCATTTAAATTTTGGTAATAAAATTTTGGTGAATTCCAACATGGTACAAACACTTAATAGAGAATTAATCCCTCCTAATTCCTTTGTTTATTTACATGTCAAGTACTTGAATCCTCCATCTGAATATTTTATTTTTAAACCAGCTTTAAAAAATAAAGGTCTTGTTTTACATGAGTCACTGCATTCTAAATCTTCAATTCAAAATAATTTATTTTTGGTTGTATGTCAGAATATATCAAAGCTGGACATTCATTTAAATAAAAATTCAATTATTGGCGAATGTATCAATGTAGATGAGAAGGATATTGAGGAATACTCTTTTGATTTAGATTTTGAAAATGAATATTGCAATTTAATTTTACCATCTGAAGAAGTTAGGAGAAAACGTGTTCAAGACCTGTCTGCAAATGATTTTGACCTAAAACACTTACCTCCTCATGAAAAAGACTCTTTAACAAAATTATTGTGTAGTAAAGCTCTAGCTTTTTCCAAATCTCTTGACACTTTAGGTCATACCGACCTGGTTAATCCTCAATTTTCTATGTTAAATTCTCATCCAGTAAAAACCCTACCTTTTCCTGTGCCACAGGCACTCGAGCAAGAAGCTCTTGACCAAATTAATCAAATGCTAAATGCTGGTATTATTGAAAGATCAAATTCATCTTGGGCGTGTCCCATGCTTCTTGTTAAAAAAAAGAGAACTGATATGTCGAAGCCTCAAAAATATCGTTTGGCTCTAGATTTAAGATTGCTAAATTCTATTATTATCCCATCTTCATATCCTCTTCCAAGAATTCAGAATCTATTGGTGAAATTATCAAAAATTAAGTATTATTCTACTCTTGACTTGCCCTCTGCATACTGGCAGATAGCTGTACCCAAAGAAATGCAAGATAAGCTCAGTTTTACTACTCCATGGGGAATTTTTACCTACCTTCTTCTCGTTTTTGACTTGAAGACAGCTGCGAGCACTTTTCAACAATTAATTGATTCAGTTATTCAATTATCTGAAATTGATTCGTGTTACGCATACCAAGACGATATTGTGGTTGGCGCTAATTCATTTGAAGAGATGTCCATGAAACTCACAAAGCTCTTAGACACTCTTATTGCTAACAACATTACTCTTTCTCCTGAAAAATGTTCCTTTATGCAAACTAGTATTAACTTTTTAGGCTTCCAACTGACAGATCATAAAATTCTTCCTATTACAAGCAACATTTTAAAGATTACTTCATTTCCAAAGCCTAAAACCAAGAGGCAAACCAAAAGCTTTATAGGATTATGTTCATTTTATAGGTCAATTATACCTAATTTTGCTAAATTGATTACTCCCCTCATTGAAGTCACCAAACCTAAAAATAAATTTTCTTGGAAATCTGAACAAGAAAAAGCATTTAAAAAATTACAAGACATATTCTTTCAAAAACCTATGCTAAAACTTCCAAAGTGGGATCAGACTTTTTATGTTAATACAGATGCATCAAAGACAGCAATATCAGCTGTTCTTATGCAGAAATTTGATGGTGAACTTAGACCCATCTCCTATTATTCCAAAACTTTGTCTCAGTCTGAAAGACAGTACCCTGCCATCAAATTGGAAATTTATGCCATTTACAAAGGCATAACGGCTTTTAAATATTATATTTTTGGTCGACCCTTTATTCTGATATCCGACGCCAAACCTCTTAATAATTATAAAAAAGCTACTTCACCAGCCGATATTACTACTCGGTGCATGTTAGAACTGTCAGAATACTCGTACACATTCCAACATGTACCAGTCAAAGAAAATGTGTTAGCAGATTTTCTGAGTAGAACATTTCACATTCCTACTGAAGATCTCCATAATAATCCAGATCTTATTTCTACACAAGAACCCCTACCAACTGTTGACAATCAAAATGATTTACTTAATGAAATTCCTCATTTTCCATGTGGTTTAATTGACAAGACACACCACACCTGCCATCTTCAAAGTGACTCTCCACCTCAAAATAATGACAATAATGAAGATCCATTATTAGAAATTTTTGATCACACCATGTTCTCTGAACAACAAAAAGATCCAAAAATTAAGAAAATTTATGAAGATCTTAAGGCTAACAAAAAATCTAAAAGTTTAAATGGATATTATATTAATCCAAATAATGATTTACTCTGCTACAATGGACATTTTTTTCAGAAGATATTGAGCTACATAAAGCTGTTTTACCTTCGTCACTTAGAGCAAAAGCCTTAACAATTGCTCATATTACTCATACTGGAATTCATAAAACTATTGTCAATTTAAAGAAAAGAATCACCTGGAAAACCCTTGTTTCTGATGCCATTAATTATGTCAACTCTTGTGAAATTTGTTTAGTAAACAAAAATCATAAAAAAATACTGCTCCATATTTACCTGTACCACTACCTACAGCTCCCAATCAAAAAGTTTCCATGGATTTACTTGGCCCATTGAGAAATCGCCAATATGGCATGACCGTTATTGATCACTTTTCTCGTCATTTAGAATTATATGCCTTGAATAACATTAGCGCTGAATCTGTTACCAAAGCTCTATTACATTACATTTCTACTCATGGAAAACCCGAATTAACTCTCACTGATCATGGCTCTCAGTTCACTAGTGATATGTTTTCTTATTTTAATAAAAATCTTGGCATTAAGTTGGAACACAGTCCTGTAGCCCATCCCCAGGCTAACGGATTAAGTGAGCGATGCAATACTCAAATAAAATCGTCTGTGAATACAATGGCTTCCCAAGGATTTGATGTACCAACTGCTCTAAAAATTCACCAATCCATATACAACGCTACGCATCATCCAGCCACAAAATTCACTCCAAATCTTCTTCATTTTGGAAGAGAGGTAAATGACATTTATGCTAATTACAAAACTCAAGCTTCCTGGAAAATTCTCAACACTGCCTATGAAATCCATAAATTAATGGATGTTATTGAGAAAATATACTATCAAGCTTACAAGAATAACAAATCTTCTAGACAAAAAGTGTACCAGAAATCAAGAGAAAAATTAAAATTTTCCAACATCAATGTTAATGATATTGTTTACGTAAAATTTCCCACTGTGTTTAACAAAAAAGTACAAGGCCCATACATGGTGAAGAAAATAATTTCTCCTGTACTTATTCAAATTCAAGATCACAATAATAGTCAAGCATCACCAATGTTGATTCACACTAACCGAATCTTGAAGCTTCAAAAGAGAAATGAAGCATTGCAATATCCTTCAGTTTCTTCTAAAGATGCATCACATGATCAAACAGCTGTTGATAGTCCATCTTCTGCTCCTGTGAGACAACATTTTCCTACTCAAGTTTCTAATCATGATGCTGCTTGTAACACATCTCCTCAAATTCTTTCTTCTTCTAAGTGCCAACAAACATCTTCATATTCGTGTAAATCAGTACATTCACAGGCTCCTCCTGATAGCACTCACACTGCTGTTAGCAACAGGTCTACTCAATACAAAAATTATGATCTTCGTCCTCGCACTCATAAAATGTATAAAAAATGAACTAATCTTCTTTTCTTTTTTCAGGATGACTCTTGATTTGTAACATATTCAGTCAATACTAGTTCGACTGATAATCGAGTATGAAGAGTGACTGTATAATTTTTGTTTCCTTCCTCCAAGCTGCAGGCAGCTGTTATATTTTTTTTTCTCTTCTTTATTTGAGTCATCTTCTCCTTGATGCAATACAATTGTCATCCTCCATAAGTATATAATGTTTTAATATTTTTTTACTATTCACTGTATTCATTTCTAAACCATAATTATTGTAATATGTATATGCTCTCAATTATGCCATATACTGCTACTTCTAGCCTTACAAAGCCTTTAATTTCAACAGTTGGAGCTAAATTGAGAAAGAATTTGTCTTTTATATACTTGTTGAAATATTGTGTCATTATTTAAATTAGTTTTGACAAATGTTTATTCTACAAAGAAAAGTGAATTGTAATTGATGTAAGGTAAACATGAGTACTCATGACATCAATTTCCCTATTGTGACTTATATAGTAATTTTCTTTTTACAAAGCATGCATGCTCTCACATTTAACCTCTTTTAACATTTAAAAAAATGATGAAAATGAATGATAAACTTATGCATACTAATACTTCTACTTTTATTGTTGACCTATAGAAAAATGAATGACTCAGAATAGGTATTTTTTGTGTGTTTCTAAGTATTTGAAAGTTCATAAAGATGTAAACAAAAAAAAAGGATTTTTGTTATACTATATTCATACTTTGGATCCAAAGATATTTATTTGAGTTGTTATATATTTGAGTTTGAGTCATTATATATTTATATAAATCAAATACTTGATATATCACAAATAAAAGTGATCACTTGTTGTTTAAAAATGTTTAAATACTACAATTAAGGATATTCAAAATGTTTTTATATAAATTTTTGACATAATAGATTTTTGTTTGTAGGTTGACATTATGAAAGTCACATGGTTGATTGATATATTCATATAAGTTTCTTTTATCAGAGTATAAATATCCTCTGTTTAATTTTTTTACTTTGAATACAGTATTAAAAGTATTTATGAAATTATTTTGAATTTATGTTGAAATTGTTCAAGAATATCCTTTTATGAGAGTATAAACATTCTCTCTTTGAAATTTGTTATATTCATTTTGAAAGTATTTTTATTGGAAAATAACATTGTCCTCTTTTGAGAATTTACATATACCTTTTTAGAATTTCTTATATTTTCTTTGAAAATGTTGTTGTTGGATGAAACTGAAATTTATTAAGTTAAGATTACTTAAAATCTTAAAAAGGTACTATATGTAGATTTATATATATTTTTATGAGAGCCTAATTACTCTCTCTTGACCATTTGTATGTATTTTTCTTTTTCAAATTTTTAACTTAGAAATTCATTGAATTTAACATGTGTCATTTGAAACCATCTACTTGTGTATACAGTTATAGAATGGTTCATTTTCATGTCAACTGAAAAATATATATACATGTTGTTGTTTTATACTCAAATATTTTTACATATGCTAAAGTATTTTATTATCATATTGCATTTGCACAGCTTAACAAGAGACTACTAATAGTTAAAGACAGTTATTTTGCAAATGTATATATAGACTTTAACAATTTTTGATACATGATAGCTACCTCTGGAAGAAACTTACCTTTTGTATACCTTCTATTTTAATATTTGTTATCTTTTGTGTATGAGCATAAGGACTACTATTATGGTAGTAATTTTTATTATTATTTAATATAATGTAAAACATCATACAACTATTTCTAGTTCATTTATTTTGTATGTTCATTTTATATTATTGTAAAAACTTTAGAAAATGTTGTCTCGATGAAAAACTTATTGAATTTTTGTCATCTCTCCAATATTTTCTTTTGGGGAGGCCCGGGTAAATATGTGGTGGTTACTCGATAACCCCTGCCATATTTTTATTTTAATTCAATTGTATTAACCATTTTATTTCCTATCATCCCCTTTTTATTAATGTTCTCATTTTAAATATTATTTCGATTTCGTTTCTTTTGATGTTTTCTCCTGTAAATATTTCTTCTTTACGTAGCTTATCGAATGTTCTAAAACGGTAAAATCTTATTTGAACTCATTCCTTCCGGTTTAAAAAGCTTCGAGAAGCTTCTCCATCATTCTATGGGTGGTTACTTCCGTTTAATCAGGCCCTCCCCTTAGCCTATCAAATTAAATTCTACAGATGACGTGATTTAAGCAGTTAAATGCCTGGCCACCTTTTTGGCTTTCCTTCTTTAAGTTTATTATCATTTTTTTTCTTTATTAAATTCATATTTCCCTATACATTGACACGTAACTTGGCCTCTTTTTTCTCGCTTTCCCCATTCTAACTTTGCCAACTTGGCGTCTTCCGTTTGTGCGGTAACCCTTGCTCTTTCCTCTCCCCTCGCTCTGTGCCGCTAGGACAGTTGAGTGAAAGTTATGCAGTGGGATGGAAGTTAAGCTGTCGAGTGGTTGTTTTGTTGGATTGAATAAGGTACCTCTACCAAGAAAATCAATATATGGGCAAATCACCCAGCCGAAATAATTGAACCAAGGATTGGATATAACATGCACGAAGTAGTCACCTACACGGACGGATCCAAATTGGAATCAGGCGATACAGGTTCTGCCTTTGTAGCATACAAAAATAACCAAAAAATAATGACATGGTCAGTGCCCCTAAGAGAATGCAACAGCGTTTTCCAGGCCGAACTACTGGCAATACAAAAAGCAGCGGAATGGGGCAACACAACTGGTGAGCCATACAGCATACGCTCGGATTGCAGATCAGCCATAGAATCACTAAAAAAGCCATTTAATGTCAATGAAACAGTAGATAAAATACAAAACTTAATTAAAGAATCCAACAATAAGTTTAAAATCAGCTGGGTCAAGGCGCACGTGGTCATCCAAGGAAACGAGGATGCAGACGAGTTAGCCAAAACCGCAGCGGAAAACACAAATAACAAAAACAAATACTATATGAAAAATCCAATCTCAAAACTGAAACGGACACTCAAAGAGCTAACAATGAAACAATGGCAGTTCGAGTGGGATTACGGGGATACAGGCAGGGAAACACATCAGTATTTTCCAACAGTAGGTGAAAGCAGACTCATAAGAGACTTTTTACTCTCACAACTTTACACAGCACATGGAGCATTTCCAGCCTATCTCCACAGATTTAATAAAGCGGACACTCCGGACTGTGCATGCGGCACGGAGGGTACGCCTAAACATTATCTCCTCCACTGCCCACTCACCCAACAGTACCACCTGGTAAACATAACAATAAATAATGATAAACTGTGGCACGAACAATTAGGTAAAAACAAACATGTACAAAATAAAGCAAAAACAGTAATCAGGTGGCTCCAAGAAAACTGCGACAGTATCACAACATTAAAGCAAACAAACATATAAAACAGAAAGCCCTCTCATTTTGGTAACCCAGCAGAAACATAATACTGTATGTTATGTGTTATATGTTGTATGTTTAAAAAAAAAAAAAAAAAAAAAAAAAAAGGCCTAGGATTTTTTTTTCTTTCGCCAAAAAAAAAAATAAATAAAAAATTGTTTGTATATGTTTTATGTCCTTTAGCAGTGTGCGGTAGTCGCACAACATCAGCTGTAACCATGGCCCGCAATAGGAGCCCCGCAACATATGAATTGCAAGCACAACGAATATCACCAACGGTTCAGCAAGTTGTGCAATATGACACAGTAAGAAGCTTCAAACGCCCCCGGCACTGCTTGTCCGTCCACTGTGTTGTGCTATAAAAGAAATAAAAAAAAAATAAATTATATATAAAAGGTCTAGGAATCCCCTAATGCCAAAAAAAAAATAAAAAAAAATTAAAAACTGCTTTTAAGATTTTTCATCTATTATTTTATTTTATGTATTTTTTTATTCTTTATTTAACTATTTTTTTTTAATTTTATTATTACTAATTTTTATTTATTTATTTATTTTTTTATTTTTGACAGCTCGCTTCTTTATTTGGTGCAGTAGGACTCTGTCCGCACAAAATACCGGACCCGCTCTAATGGGACAACCCAAGGAGCCAGTTTTTCTCGGTGGGGTACGGTAGAAAGGTGGGTTCTTGTTTCTCTCTCTGCAACCCTCTCGTTTGTCTTGCTATTTAGAGCAAAAATTTTCCTCCATCAGCGGAGCGAGTTAGCTTTTCGGCCATTTTCTGTTTTTCTTTTTTTTTTCTTTTCCCTCAAAATTTCCCCAACATTCAGCTAAGTTCAGTACCATTGTTTAGGCCCAAAAACATCCAGTCCCATTTCGTCTGGTATGATGAGTACAAGGTGTGTGGTAACAAATCACAAAGTTAACCCAATGTGCAATAAACCACAAAGATTACCAACAAAGCACTTAACCTAAACAGCCGACCCGGGTACTTGTCTTAGTGGTTCGCCACTTTGCCGCCACTTCGCCACTTCGCCGCTTTGCCGCTAATGGCGCCTGGTGCATGTAAAATCCGTCGTGGGTGCAAAGTCCTCCAAGTTACCTGTGAATTATACCTCTGGAGGTGCCTTGCCAGGTGAAGGTCTCGTCATCTGATCAAGGCTCTAAATTACGAGACCATCTTGCGAAGCCATTTGCAGTTCAAACAACAGGATGTAACATTAATTAACAGGCGAAACAAAGTATGCTCAACGACAAGCAAGTACTGCAGAAATGATGGCATGCGTAGCAAAGAAATCAGGTTTATTGCCGCTACGCGGCAATTAGGCGGTCGATCGCCCCGATACCAGGTATCTAACCCGTTAAGCTGAGATAACTCGGCAGGTAGGGGCCTGGCCATCGGTTAGAAAGAAAAAAGAAAGGTACCTCTACCGCCCTGACCTAATTCTTCTGGGTCGTTTCCTTTACCGACCGCTTAAAGGTTTCGAATATCTTGTCGTGAATCTGTTAATATCATATATGCTTTGTCACAATTTAAAATGGCACTCTCCTATGTTGTTCGAATTCTTCTGTTTCGTCTCATTTTGTTCGCAAAGAAATCATTTTTCTCGGAAAGTGATGAAGAAATAATTATTCTTCTTGCATAAAATATTATGAAATCTTTTTTTGATTTATGGAAGATGTCTACTAGGGAAAGTATAATTATGTTCGCAAATGGGATCCCCAGGAGAAAATAATAAAAAAAAGGCTCATCACGATTCAATTTCTTCTTTTTATTGATTTGATGATGTTGATGATGTTAAGAGTTTGTTTTCAGATCTTTATTAAAATGATAGATCGATTTTGCCAAGTGAATATTTATAAAGAAAAATTTATTGTGAAAAAGAATATCTATATCTGTTTATCATCCATGAGAAGAATTATTATAAAATGAATAATGATATACATATATATTGCATTCACGAGAATATATTATAAAAATATAATGTCATGACTTTGTTTCACAAATAATTATAAATAAAGTTTTTATTCTTCAATTTCTTCAGCAATTTGTACCAAGGTAATTTCTTTTTCGTCTTGAGTCTTATTCTTCAGTCGTCAAGATTCAGGTAAAGTTTTTCTTATTTACTTTATTTTTCTCACAAGTGACTTTTAAGTTAATATTATCATTAAAAGATCTCTATGAAGAACTATAAAAGTATATTTTGTCATGTCCTTTTATTGTGGGTGTTTTGCTGGCCCTCATTCAATGCGATGTGCTTCTAACCACTACTATGATCATTTTGACCTATTTCATGGAACGAAAAGTAAAAAAAAAGCGTTCTCATCCTTTTTCCAAACACAACAAACACATCCTGTGGTTATTCTTTATCTTTATTGTAGACTCTCTTATCCAATGGTTTCTCTTTACTTTTAATATTTCTGAATTATTGAATTATTAAAATGCACAACAAATTAAAAATTTTGATAATTCTGACAACAGATTTATGCATGATTATTAAAAGATATTTCAATTATGCTGTGACATATTTCTCCACTACAAGCAAAAGTTACAAATTTACCTAAGTCAACTTTTATTATTGGAAAAGCAACAGTGAAAAAACTACGATAATCATTGAAATCATTAAAACAATTATTGAGCATTTAGGATCAAAAGCTATCATTCTTTTGGTAGAAACAAATACAACTTCATTTAATTTCAAAGGCAAGGTAATTCGCTCTGCTCTTAAAGAACCAACGTGCTTTAAATAGTTCTGATTAAAAGTAAGAAAGCTATAAATCTACAGCTCAGCATGGATCCAGTGTCATTTTTTATTATTGACAAATATTCAATGATCAAATTTTTTTATGTTTGATCTTCAATAAAGATGTCGCGAAGGTACAACACATAGCATTAAGCCTTTTAGAGGTTTATTTATTTAAATCCTTGTAGGTATAAAGTAGTTATAATGGGTGAAATACATACCTCTATAGACATTCCTCAGAGAGACATACTATAAAAGACATTTTGGCTCTCGCGGACAAAAAAAGCTTTGGTGTTTTGAAAAATATTTCACATTGACAAATTTACTGCGATAAAACGGCGATTAGCAAACGCAAGTTCGAAATACCCTTAACCCACTTTGCGTGGATGAAATTTTAAACTAACTCTGCTCACTTATGTAAGGACGCCAATATGCACTGCTTCAGGCTAACTTAAATGATTTAAATATGCCATGTCTTTTTCTCAAAAACAAACAATATCACTAGCACTAATAATAACACTATCTGGATGGAGTGAGGGTTCAGAAAATGTTCACTAATTACGATAAGAACTTTTGAGTGTGAACCAAGATTTGAACCTCGCGGCTTGCCACACTCTATAATGGTTCATTTTGATCATTATCATAGGCCATTTCTTACTGAAAGATTTTTCCTTATCAAACGTATATTTGTAAATTTTGGAAAGAAGAAAATGTCTTATGCTCATGAAGTCAATTAACTTTAACTGCTGCATGCCCTGCCGCCATACACAAATCCCAGAGTTTAACAATGTCAAAAATGCCGCGCACATTTATCTAATGGTATTATCACAGAAATCACTTTTAGTACATTTTGTCCTTTAGAGGAAGTGTTCAAAAAAGCGCTTTTCACAAAGGATAAGCATGACCAAATTACAGTCACCGGAAAAAAAATCTTGACATTTGCGATTTCAAATGTTTTGTTAAATATCTAGAAATATACATGAGGAACTACTCTGAAACTCCAGATGTATAAACAAGATAGTACATGTCATATATTTTCGAGAAGTTTTTTTTTGACAAAATCTAATAGGGACCATCAACAAATTGAAAAAAAACGAATATCTTTTGAATAACCCTGTCAAAACTGTAGCAAAATCGTTCAAACTGCTCATTATGATTAAGTGGCTTATGGTAATAAGCTGTGTTCATTTTTATGCGAATAGCATGTGTACTCGTAGAGAAATTAAGGTTTTTGTAAAAACGGTCCCAAATTTTGCCAAGTTTTTTGTTATTAATTTGCAGAGTTCTTAATAAAAAACAATGTTCTTTCCAGAAAATATGAGAAATAACATTGTGAGAAATAACATTGTACAATACCCTGTAATAAAAGAAAAATATTAATAATTGTTTAAAAAATGAGCAGGTTTAGTAAATAAATTTTCATCGCGCATGGGTCAGCTCTATTGAAATTTCATTTCCATATTGTGTTAGGTAAACATATAAAGCAACTTTTGTTAAAGTTTCAAAATCATAACTTGAACATTCTGAAAGTTATCGTGGATAGAAGAAGATCAAAATTCGTTATTCCCAAAATGAATCAAAAAGATTAGGAGCTCTATCCAAATATAGTATTACGTGCTATACTGTGTAGACACTAATCAATGGAATATGGATACAACCCCTCATTTTATTGTTTCATTTTGGGAATATCGGATTTTGATCTTATTCTTTATATGATAACTTACAGAATTTTCAAGCTGTGATTTTGACGCTTTAACAAAAGTTGCTCTACACATTTAGCTAACGCGACATGCAAATGAAATTTTATAGAGTTGACGCATGCGTACTGAAAATATATTTAGTAAACCTGCTCATTTTTCATACAGTTATTAATATTTTGATTGATTACAGGGTATTAAGTACAATGTTGTTTCTCATATTTTCTGAAAAGAACATTGTTTTTTATTAAGAACGCTGCAAGTTATAAGCAAAAAACTTGGCAAAATTTTGGACCGTTTTTATAAAAACCTTAATTTCTCTACGAGTATACATGTTATCCGCATAAAAAATGAACACAGCTTATTACTATAAGCCACCTAATCATACACTAAAGTTTGAATGTTTTTGCTTTATTAGTTTTGACAGGGTTAATCAAAAGATATTCGTTATTTTTCAATTTGTTGACGATCTCCTATTGAATTTTGAAAAAAATTCCTCTCGAAAATATATGACCTGTACTATTTTGTTTATGCATCTGGAGTTTCAGAGTCATTCCTCATGTATATTTCTAGATATTTAAAAAAACATTTGAAATCTCAAATGTCAAGATTTTTTTTAAGGTGGCTGTAAAAGGATGAAAGAACTTTCTAAAAGTTTACCACTCAAGCATTAGATGAAGCAACTAGTAACGCACTTTAAAATGAAGTTTCGACAATTGTTGTTTCAAATTTACTTTTATTCTATTAAAAAGTAATCATAAAAACATAATAATTTCTTCAAATCTTATCTCTTATGTTTATCTCCATGCTCCGACATTTCAGCCTGAGGTATACTAGTTTTTGATAATTTTTTAAAGGTTTACATAAGTGCTTTTAACCCCTTGCAGGGCTGCCGTTTCATAGATATACCACTTAAATTTAATTCCCAAACGCTACATTCGCACCGGAATTTAGTTAAAGAAAATTATGGTTTATTGAATGCGTAAAGTATAGCGTTTTCTTATTTACAAATAAAGTTGTTTTCAAATTCTGGTGTCAGTCATTAATTTCTTACCTAAGCAATGAATTTGCCCTGCCCCGCAAAGGGTTAAAAGCTTTCTTTGAAAATATTTGTATCAACAAAAACTTTTAAAATTTTGCTGTTTTTGTGATGAAAATTACACCAATATAAAGAAAGCTATGATAACTTTTGACGACATTTTTTTATACTTTTTAGCAATTTTAGAGTTGAGTTTTGTTGATTATCATGTATAAATTTATTTCCTCCTACATTGTATCAAGATGTACTTGTCTAACTCCTTCGAACCCCTACAAAATATATTATTTTAATGAGCCACATGTATTCAAACGTTAAAAAACTAAGTTTTTTTTTTCAGCGTAATTCCGATGGTACTCTAAAATACCGTTCCAATTTTTTTTTCTGACATGGCTGATATATATTTCGGTCTTTCGGAATCGAATTTTCATTTTGGTGTACAGCCATGTGATAAATCGGCCTAGTATATTTTTTGACATAGATAGGTTACCATGATGATTGCAAATCCAAGGCTTTAGGACATACAGGAACATTTTGGTCAAAAAAAGTCAAAAAATGAAAATGTTTAACAATTACAATCTTTTTACGTTGATTATGTGAACCGGAAAAAAAAAATTCTTTTTGTTGAGAAAAGAGTTTTAAAAATGCGTTTCATTTACAAAATCAATACGAGAACTAAAAAAATAAAGTAAATTAGGGAACTTAAAATCTTACAGCAACGGCCAACATTTTGCGTATCCAAAGCGTGATTGAAACTCTCTTCCTGCCTTTTTTATTTAAAACTGGATGAAAATAAAGTAGAGTTTTTAAACATTAAAATTTTAGCTTAAATATCAATTTTTTTGTTTTGCTGGCACTGTATTTAAAACAAGAAAAAAAATATAGCAATCTTACCTTTAAAATTTAACGCGATTTCATGCAAAAATTATGAATATGAAGCCAGACAAAGAAATGATGGAAAATTGTCACACACACACCTGAAAATATCTTCGTTAACTATTTAAAACTTACTAATATTACTATTGTAATGAAGAGTAGGTATAGGGATTTACTATCTTTTCCTAAAAGTTGCATTGAGATAGTATTCAATCAGAGGGTTTTAGTTGAGATAGAAACATGCGGTATTTTAACCCTCTCACAGAGATGCCCGTGTCAATACGTTCATTGAGCTCTAAGTTTCACTGCAATATGATCTTCGATGTTATCGCGCGAACATAATTGTTTCTTTACGGGAAAATATTCTTCAAGGGATTCGTTTTCTTGTAATTTTCGTTTATTTAACATGTCATGTAACTCAGCAGAATTATTAGTAATGCCAAATTATAAAATTAAGAGTTCTTTAAATTTTTCGTAAGAGTTAATATGAAATTCTGTTTGTACTAACAGCCGGGCTTTTATTCGTAAGGATCGTTTAGCAAAAATAAATTTATGAAATTCTGATAAATTGAGCATGCTAGCGACATCATCAAAATTATTTAACCAAATATTTATGTCTTGAAAAAACTGCCATCAAAAGGCGTTATAACGCTTTCAACATCATTAAAATTAATAGTAGATGGCAAAAAACTCTGAACTGGAAATTGTTTGTTTTTATCAAAATTTGATGATTCGGTATTACTTGCAGTGTTATTATTCAATGTAGAATTATGTGAATATATTTCAGGTTCCGAATCGGTATCGCTGTCATTCTGAATAATGTTAGCTTGCAGTGAATTCAAGTCTGAAAGATATGTGACTAATCGGGTTGCAAGGTCAGATAAAGAACCTTCGTTAGAAATGTAGAGTAAATTACAAATTGTGATTAAATCGTTTAAAGAAAAATCTGCTTGAACTTTCGTAACTTTATTTTTGAATTCAGTGCTGGTTGTTTCGAAATCGAAACCTGTTAAGTCACGAATTCTTTTTCGATTTGATCGATCACCATCAGTGTCGAACAATAATTTATGAAGTAGTTTTATTTTATTAGTACGTTCATCTTTAAATGAAAGTTCCAGTTCGTTGATGTCGACTAGCTTCATAGTAAATATAAAATATCGAATAATTAACTCACCCGCAAAATGATATCCGGCTTGAACGTGAAGAAAAAAAATAATTCGGTAGTGAAGAAATATGATGGGGTAGCAACACTTCTGTCACCACTTTATGGGATGGACGAGTCCCCACTCAAAATAAATAGTAGTATCTGACGGATACATACATTTATTTTCTGACGAACAAAACAAAAACAAACAAAAAATGAAACATAGATTCATTCTTCGTTACTTTTCTCAACAATCTTTAAAAACTCTTAATACATCGTAAATATTTTATAGTTCTTTAAACGTCGCATCTTAAATCTTCGCTTTTAAATCGTCGGAATCATCACTTTAGTTTTTAATAAACTTCGTTAGCCGTCGATCAAAACATTCTATTTACTTCCTCTTTCCATTCCTGGTCACACAGCTTCGTTATCTTTCGGTTCTTTTTTAATCTCGACCCAGAGTTCCGGTAAATGCGTAGCGTAGAGAAAATACAGTCCAATTCAGATGCGACAGAGAGTGTAGCCCACATGCGAGAGTATATCCCACATGTCATCATCATCATCAACCGTTGTCGATCCACTGCTGGATGTAAGTCTCCCCCAGATTTTTCCAATGTTTTCTGTCTAATGCTTTCGTCATCCAATTTACACCAGCCACTTTTTTAATTTCGTCTCTCCATCTTACTTGTGGTCGTCTTCTTGGTCGTTTTACATCTCTAGGATACCACTGTAGTATATTTGTGCTCCATCTATTGTCTTGTCTTCTTGCAATGTGCCCAGCCCATTTCCATTTTAGCTGCTTGATTCTTTCAAGGATGTCAAAAACTTTTGTTTGATTTCTTATCCAGGTTATCCTCTTTCTGTCTCTTCTAGTTATGCCTAGCATATATCTTTCCATGCTTCTCTGTGCTGTTTGTAATCTTTGTATCATCCGTTTTGTTAGTGTCCATGTTTCTGCTCCGTAAGTTAATGCAGGTAAAATACATTGATTAAAAACTTTTCTTTTCAAACAAACAGGCATATTACTCTTCAGAATAATACTGTTCTTCCCGAAAACACTCCACCCATTTCTTATTCTTCTATTGATTTCATTCATGATACTATTATCCGATGATATTTCCTGTCCTAGGTACACATAACTTTGCACTTCTTTAATCTCAGTGTTCTTGTAGACAATTTTCTTTTTTGATGTAAATGAATTAAACATCACCTTAGTCTTTTCTAAATTTATTTTTAATCCCACATTGATGCTAGCTTCTGCAAGATCTTTTAGCATAATTTCCAATTCTTCAGGACTGTTACTGAAAATTACAATGTCGTCAGCGAAGCGGAGATGACTTAAAAATTCTCCATTTATTCTAATCCCTTTGTTTTCCCAATCCAGCTTCTTGAAGATATTTTCTAAGACAGCATTAAAAAGCTTGGGTGAAATGGTGTCTCCTTGTCTTACTCCTCTTCCGAGCTTGATCTTCGCTTTTCCTTTATCTAAACGCATGGTTGCTGTTGCTTTCTTGTAAATCGTCTTTATGATATTGATGTAAGGTTTGTCTATACCAATGTCCTCCAGAGAATCTACTACTGCTGATGTGTAGACGGAATCAAAAGCTTTTTCGTAATCAATAAAGGCAAGGCAGAGAGGTAAATTATATTCTTTATGCTTTTCTATGAGTTCCCTTACTGTTTGGATATGATCCATTGTGCTGAATCCACTTCGGAATCCTGCTTGTTCTCTAGGTTGAGCCGAGTCCAGAGCTGATTCAAGTCTTGTCGTTAAAACTTTGGTGAAAATTTTATAAATCACGGACAATAAGCTGATCGGACGGTAATTTTTAATGTTTTCCTTCTCTCCTTTCTTGTAAAGTAGTATCATCACAGCATTATTCGAATCTTCTGGTACATCTGACTTTTTGAGACATTTGGAAAACAGTAAGGATTGCCTTTTTGCAAATTCTTCTCCTGCTTCTTTGATAAGGTCAATTGTAATTCCATCTTCTCCAGGGCATTTACCTTTTTTCATAAATCGAATAGCTTGTAAAACTTCATCTGTCATCACTGGGATTATCTCTTCAGTTTCTGTTAAGATTTCTTGTTGATCGTGTACGTTGATTTCCCTCTGATCTTCACATTTATATAGATCATTATAGAATTTCTCAACAATGTGTACTATTTCGTTGCTGATTTTGGTGATTGTTCCATCTGCTCTCTTCAGTGCAAAAATGCCTTTTCTTCCAACACATAACTTGCGCTTAGCTGATTTTAAACTTTTGTTATCTTCCAGAACTTTTTTAACAAGATCACAGTTAAATTTTCTAATATCTTCTGTACCGCATTTTCTTACTGTTTTACATAATTCAGCATATTCAACTCTTGATTTAGGATCATTTTTCTTTATTTTAAATTCTCTGCGTTTTTTCATCAATCTTCTTGTTTCTTCTGTTATTTTCTTTGTTTGTTTTACTTGTGCATCACCGGCTATCTTCTTAGCAATTTCTTGTAGAGTATTGTTTAGCTTCTTGTTCACTATTGTAACATCTTGCTCTTCTTCTAAAGTTGATTGAAGTACTTGGAAACGGTTTTGAAGTTCCAAATGAAATTCTTCTTTATGTTTCTGGAGGTTTATAATATCGATTGATTTCTTTGAGTGTAGCAAAAGCTTCATTCTTTCCACTTTAGTATTTAACAGCATATTGCATCTAACCAATCTGTGATCGCTTCCTGTATTGAAGTTATTGAGAACGCTGCAGTCCTGAATAAGATACTTTTTGTTGGTCAAGATGTAGTCGATTTCACTTGTTGAGCCATTTGCACAACGCCATGTCCATTTTCTTTGTGGCTTTTTCTTGAAAAATGAATTCATGATATACATCTGTTCACATTCTGCAAACTCAATCAATCTGTTTCCTCTTTCATCTCGCATACCATATCCATGATTTCCTACAGATAATTCACCTTTCTTCTTCTCTCCAATTATAGCATTCCAGTCCTAAATTATTAATTTTATGTAGCAATTTCCCTTTTGATGCATTGAAGCTACTTCTTCATAAAAATCTTCAATTTCTTCATCAGAATAACTTATTGTTGGTGCATAAACTTGGGTAATTTGCAGCTTGTATCTTTTGGACACTTGTATTACTAATCTTGCAACTCTATCTGATGCACTATCATATTCTACAATGTGATTCTTCCACCTTTTATGAATCAGAAATCCTACACCACTTGTTCTTCCATCTTCTGTACCTCTGTAGTATAAAACATGTCCGCTGGCAAGATCAATCTTTTCTTCGCCTTTTCTTCTTACTTCACATAATCCTAAAATGTCCCAGTTGATCTTATCTAACTCTTCTTCAAGTTCCTGTAAACGGTTTTCAGAAGATAGGGATCGTCCATTGTACGTAGCCAAGGTCATCAACTTATGGCAGCCAAGCCGAGCCCGGTGATTCTTAGCACCCTCTGTCTTCATGTCTGTCTGATGGCTGCCGTAACCAGGAACATGCAGACTACCGGGAACTGAGGGCCGTGATTTGTTTTGTGACTTCATGGTAAAATAAGGGGGGTTGTGGCCAAATCCCTCCACGCTGGCCAAGCGGGTTGGAGGAAGCCCATCCGCGTTCGTTCCCCTTGCACTAGACAAGAGTACTAACAGGCTGTACCGATGGAAGGTGCGGATTGGACATTAAGTCTCTGCTCCCAGTCGATTCCTTTAAGTCCTCCTAGAAGGCAATTAAAGGGTCTTCTCCTGGTTGATAAGCAGAGGCTATTAAACAGCCCATATCCCACACATATATATATATATATATATATATATAGGATGATTAAAACAAGATGGCGAAAAATTTAAGGGATGATAGTACACATCAAGACAAATAATATTAAAATGGAAACTAAGGGTCCCAAACATCATCCGAAGGAGATAGGCGTCGACAAAGTTTAGGGTCCAAAATTTGAAATGATTAAAAAAACGGAAAAATTGGTCGATTCGTCTGCGGTTTTCACGAAAACTATTCTTTATGTCAGTATTGTCTCGAAAATAAATTATAAAGATAAATTTTTAAAAATGCCGATAGAGGGCGCTTCAGATTTTGGAGTAACGAACAAGTATTTTTTACCGTTATTTTTTGCATTTCATAAATTTTTTTTTAACGTTTAGACATAAAATTAAATTTTGAGCTCAAAATCTGTGGTTAAGTAGTGCAAACTGAACTGTGTTCAATGTTAGTGTGTAGGTTCAAATTTAAAATGATTATACAAAACAGAATAATTGGTCAATTGATTTGCGGTTTTCACTCAAACTATTCTTTATGTCAGTATTGTCTTGAAAATAAATTATAAACATAAATGTCAAAATATGTCGATAGAGGGCGCTTTAGACTTTGGAGTAATGTACAACTATTTTTTACCGTTATTTTTTGCACCTCATAAAATTTTTTGAAGCTTAGACATAAACTTAAATTTTGTGTTGAAAATCTGTGGTTAAGTAACGCAAACTGAGCTGTGTTCAATGTCAGTGGGTAGGTTCAAATATCAAATGATTATAAAAAAACAAATTAATTGGTCAATTGATTTGCGGTTTTCACTAAAAGTATTCTTTATGTCAGTATTGTCTTGAAAAAAATTATAAACATAAATTTCAAAAAATGTCGATAAAGGGCGCTTTAGACTTTGGAGTAACGTACAACTATTTTTTACCGTTATTTCTTGCATCTCATTAATTTTTTTGAAGCTTAGACATAAACTTAAATTTTGTGCTGAAAATCTGAATCGTTGAGTGGTTAAGTGGCAGTAACTAAACTGCATTCAATGGGGGGTGGGAAGGTTCAAATTTTAAATGATTATAAAAACGGAAAAATTGGTCGAATCGTTTGCGGTTTTCTCTAAAAAATTCTTTATGTCAGTATTTCCTTGAAAATAAATTTAAAACATAAATTTCAAAAAATTCCGTTAGAGGACGCCTTAAACGTTAGAGTAACCAACAACAATTTTAACTGTTATTTTTTGTATCTAATTAAATGTTTGCAAAATCTTAGATTTAAATTTCGAGCGCAAATTCGTTGGAAGGCGTTAAAAAGCACATACGGAACAGGAGTTGAAATGTTACCCTACCCATCCTACGAACACAATTAAATTTTTCGCTGCTTAATTACTCACAACAATTCAGATTTTGAGCTCAAAATTTATGTCTGAGATTTTAAAGCATTTATTTAGATAAAAAAAAAATAACGGTTAGAAATAGTTGTTGGCCTAAAGTTTAAGGCGCCCTCTAACGGAATTTTTAAAAATTTATCTTTTAAATTTATTTTCAATGAAATACGTCTTGGAGAAACCCGCAAACGAATCGACCATTTTTTTCGTTTTTTAAAATCCTTTGAAATTAGGATCTCTCTACCCTTTTTTAAGGCAGTTCAGTTTGCGCTACTTAACCTCTCTCAACGATTCAGATTTTCAGCTCAAAATTTATGTCTAAGCTTCTAACAAAATATAATGAGATGCAACAAATAACGTTAAAAAATAGTTGTATGTTACTCCAAAGTTTAAGGGCCCTCTATCGACATTTTTAAAAATTTATCTGTATAATTTATCAGTACAAAAAACCCTGAACGGGTTAAAAGCTTGTGACGCAGCACTTTATCTTATATATCTAAGAATTTTAAATTTGGGACTTAAAACTAATGATATCAAAATTTATGTGACGCTATGCTATTAATTAATATGTACATATATTAAAATTTATTCATTAAGATTTTATCAATTGTATCTTTCATAAATTCAAAATATGAATCTTAAAAGATATGATATCAAAATTTAAGTGACGCCTTGACGAGGCTTTAAACAATGTTTTAAAATTCCATTTATTTATTTATTGTCTAAATACATTTTCATATCTAAACAATACTTATCATTTTCCAATACACTGTTAAATACATCACTTTCACTGAATATATATAATGCACTGAAATTTATTTATTTGAATAAATAGATTTATCTTTTGGGCTACGCTATCCAAAATCAAAAATAACATTTGAATATATATTTTTTGCGTCATTGTATCTATTTGCATCTATTTAACTTACTTTGGATACAATGACGCAAAAAATATTTATTCAAATGTTATTTTTGATTTTGGATAGCGTAGCCCAAAAGATAAATCTATTTATTCAAATAAATAAATTTCAGTGCATTATATATATTCAGTGAAAGTGATGTATTTAACAGTGTATTGGAAAATGAAAAGTATTGTTTAGATATGAAAATGTATTTAGACAATAAATAAATAAATGGAATTTTAAAACATTGTTTAAAGCCTCGTCAAGGCGTCACTTAAATTTTGATATCATATCTTTTAAGATTCATATTTTGAATTTATGAAAGATGTAATTGATAAAATCTTAATGAATAAATTTTAATATATGTATATATTAATTAATAGCATAGCGTCACATAAATTTTGATATCATTAGTTTTAAGTCCCAAATTTAAAATTCTTAGATATATAAGATAAAGTGCTGCGTCACAAGCTTTTAACCCGTTCAGGGTTTTTTGTACTGATATCAGTGCTTTTTTTAGGTTAATAATAAAAAGATAAAAACAAAAAATTAAAGACTAATGCAAAGAATTCATTTTCATGATTTCTGATCACCTTTAATTACCCCTCCCCACCCACTTAAAAAAAGATATTTCATATTTTATTATTAATATATGCTGTGCTACTTGATTTCGTTAAAAACAACTCTGTAGTAAAGTACGTTAGTATAAGATAAGAAAGTAATGTACATTCAGCACTGTATTTCTAAGAAAGGATTTCATAATCTATGCTGTATGTATCATTTCTCATTCTAGTTAACTATGTTTATTCTTTACACATGATGATACATATACTGCAGATGGATTAAAATGATCAGGAATACAATATTCAGAATGTGCTGGAAAGTATTTCATAATCTATGCTGCGTGCATGATTCTTGTTAATTATGTTTCAACCTTTGTATAGGTTGGTAATATTGCAGATTGATTAAGACTATATCCGTTACAATATTCAGAATATGCTGGAAAGTGTTTAATAATCTATGGTGCACACAGGTTTTTCTTTCTTGTTAATTATGATTTGTTCTTTATATAGAGTGGTAAAATTACTGCAAATGGATTAAAATGATATGTTTACAATAATGAAAATGTGTTGGAAAGTGTTTCATAATCTATACTGTATGTGTAACTTTTCATTCTTGTTAGTTTATTTATTTTTTGCTGTTTGCACAAAACATATATAAACTAACAGGGGGGGGGGAGATTTGGATGGGAAGATTACTGTACAAAGATGAAACTGATAGGTTTAAAGCATTCAGAATAAAATGGAAAGTACAGTAGACTCCCTTAAATCCGCAAACCAGAAATCCGCAACTCTCTAAAATCCGCACATACTTTATGGATGTAAACAATGAAACTTTCAGATTGGATATTTGGACAAAATGTGATTTTTTAAATTTTGTATCAATTCCATATATTTTTTTAATTTTTAATTTTCTCAATAATACTCTATTCATGTTTTTTTTTTTTTTTTTTTTTTTCATGAAGGAAGAAAAATTAAAAAAAAAAAAAAAAAAATCAAGATATTGCTGATATCACTGGTAATCACAATTTTCTTACCAAATATATTTATGCATTAATCAAGATTTTTTGGTTACTAAGCCTGGCTAAACTTTAAAAAAAAATCCTTATTTTATGATTTTGATGTGAATTAGTAATGTACTTTTATGAGGCAAGTTTTGTTGAATAATTTTGGAAAAATATATTTAATTTTTATAATGAATATTTAATCATACACTATTGATCATTAACTTGATCTTTGCTTTTAATATTTTAATCATTTTGAAAATTATCTAAATTTTTATTATTTTAATTTATTACTTATTTTAACATTTTATTATATTGTAAGTATTCATTATAGTCCTGAATGCACTATTACTGTTTAAAAAACGTAAACAAAGCAATGACCAGAAATCCGCAAAATTCTAAAATCCGCACAACCTCTGGTCCCAAGCTGTGCGGATTTGAGGGAGTCTACTGTATATAAACATGTTAAAGGAAAATTTTTTACTCTCGTTAATTATGCTTTGTTTTTTTGCACAGAATGGTAAAATTATTGTACATGAATGACAATAAGTTTACAATATTCAGAATGAGTCAGAAAATGCATCATAATCGATGCAGTATGCATGACTCTTCGTTCTTGTTAGTTATGTTTTGTGGGGTCATCAAGGCTTCTTGTTAGTTATGTAAGGGAGGGGGAGGAGTTTGTATCGGGTTTAAGATTTTATTAAAATTTCCATGCTCTAGTCTGTATGTATTTACATAATTTTTTTTTCTAAAAATCTTGATTTGGTTAGATAATTGTTTTTGTTTTTTTTTCGGGTTTGAATCTCGATTCAGTTTGACTTGAATTGGAATTTTCAGGTTCTTGCAGAGTTGCATTTCAAGTACTAGTTTTCAATTCTGGTCAGTGGATGGGGACAAAAATTACTTTGTCTTTCTTGAACAGATTTTTATTTCCTAATTTTTTTATTTTACTTTTTTTTTGGGGGGGGGGAGGGGATTAGATTGGGTTTCAGGTTATTCTGATCGGGTTTGAGATAGACTTCTATTGGAATTTCCATGATCTGGTCAATACATATCGACATAAATTGTTCTTTTTTTTCTAAAATCTCGATTTGATTAATTTTTTTTTTGGGGGGGGGGGGATTGAATCTGGTTTCGGATTGACTTCAAATGGAATTTTCAGGTTCTTGTTGAGTTGCATTTCAAGTATATTACTTTGTCGCAGATAAAGTGGGTTACAATTGGAATTTTTTTTTTTTGGGGGGGGGGGGTAGTGTTTGAACTGGGTTTGGGATAGATTTCAATTGAAATTCTTGTCAGTGTATGTGGACAGAAATTATTTGGTCTTTCTTGGACAGACTTGTGTTTCATTGTTTTTTCCTTTTCGGGTTTGGATTAGGTTTCATGATAACTTTCAGACTCTTGTCAGTGTGTATCGGCAGAAATAATTTTCTCTTTTCCGGATTAGGTTAAGGTTCGATGGAAATTTTTTTCAGGTTTCAATCAGGTTCAATTCAAATGGAATTTTCAAGTTCTGAACAGGTTGCGCTTTAATGGAAAATATTTTGTCCTGTACAGATACTGGGCTCCGGTTGTATGGAATTTCCTTTTTCAGGTTCAGATTAGGTTTAAGATAGACTAATTGGAATTTCCAGATTTCTGATCACGCATATATATGGAAATTAAGTTTTCTTTCCCAAATCGAGATATGGTTGGATAATTTTCTTTTTTTTTTTGGGGGGGGGGGGGGGGTTGAATCTGCTTTCGGTTTGACTTCAAATGTAATTTTCAGGTTCTTGTTCAGTTGCATTTCAATGTATTTTATTTTGCAGCAGATAGATTGAGTTACTCTTGGAGGGATTTTTTTCTTTCCGGTTTTGGATTGTATAGGATAGATTTCAATAGGAATTTTTCGATTCTAGTCAATGTATGTCAATGGAAATTATTTTGTCTTTCTTGGACAAATTTATCTTTCCATTAAATTTTTGTTGGTTTAGAATGGGTTTCAGGATAACTTGTAGGTTCTTGTTGGCAGACTTGTATAAAACCAAAAACTTTCTGCAAATTAATTTAATGTTGGGTGTAATTCGTATTTTTTGCGCAATTCATGGTCATCATTCATGTTTTTTATGCGATTTATGAATTTAATTTGCATTTTTGAGCAATTTATGGACATAATTCGCAATTTTTATGGGATTAATGAATGTAATTTACATTTTACATGATTTATGGACGTAATTTGCTATTTTTATGCAATTCATAGACAGAATTTGCGTTTTTTCAGCTTTCTGTTGACGAAATTTGCGTTTTTTAATCGATTTATTGACGTTATTTATGTTTTTATAGGATTTATGAATGTAATTTGCTTTTTTTACCAATTCTTGGACGTAATTTGCATTTTTTGTAATTTATGAACGTTATTAGTGTTTTTTTGCACGATTCATGGAAGTGATTCGCATTTTTTGAGTGATTTATGAATGTAATTCACGTTTTTATGCGTTTCATGGACGTAATTTGTGTTTTTTGAGCGATTCATGAATGTAATTTGCGTTTTTTATGCAATTCATGAATGCAAAACACTATTCGCTATTTTTATGCGATTTATAGACGTAATTTGCGTTTCAGCTTTCTGCTGCCAAAATTCGTGTTTTTTGAGCAATTTATGAACATAATTCCCGTTTTACTACACGATTCATAGACATAATTTGTGTTTCTCATACAATTTCTGAACGTAATTCTCACTTTTTTAAACAATTCATGGACGTAATTAACGTTTTGACGATTTGTGGACCCAATTCGCGTTTTTTAAACTATTCATGGGCATAATTCGCGTTTTTTATGCGATTAATGAATGTAATTTACATTTTACATGATTCATGGATGTAATTTGCTATATTTATGCAATTCGTAGATATAATTTGCATTTTTTGAGCTTTCTGTCGACGAAATTTGTGTTTTTGATCAATTTATTGACGTTATTTGTGTTTTTATAGGATTTATGAATGTAATTCGCTTTTCTTACCAATTCTTGGACGTAATTCGCATTTTTTGCAATTTATGAATGTTATTAGTATTTTTTTGCATGATTCATGGAAGTGATTCGCAATTTATGAGTGATTTATGAACATAATTTGTGTTTCAGCTTTCTGCTGCCAAAATTCGTGTTTTTTGAGCGATTTATGAACATAATTCCCGATTTCCTACACGATTCATAGACATAATTTGTGTTTTTCATACAATTTCTGAACGTAATTCTCACTTTTTTAAACAATTCATGGATGTAATTCACGTTTTGAGCAATTTGTGGACCCAATTTACGTTTTTTATGCAATTCGCTTTTTTTGAGCGATTCATGGACATAATTCGAGATTTTTATGCGATTAATGAATGTAATTTACATTTTACATGATTTATGGACGTAATTTGCTATACTTATGCGATTAATAGACATAATTTGCATCTTTTGAGCTTTCTATCGACGGAATTTGTGTTTTTTGATCGATTTATTGACGTTATTTGTGTTTTTATAGGATTTATGAATGTAATTCGCTTTTCTTACCAATTCTTGGACGTAATTCGCATTTTTTGCAATTTATGAACGTTATTCATGTTTTTTTGCATATTTTGAGTGATTTATAAACGTAATTCACGTTTTTATGCAATTCATGGATGTAATTTGCGTTTTTTGAGCGATTCATGAACGTAATTCACATTTTTTATGCAATTCATGAATCCAATTCGGTATTTTTATGCGTTTTATAGAGGTAATTTCCGTTTCAGATTTCTGCCGCCAAAATTCGTGTATTTTGAGCGATTTATGAACATAATTCATGTTTTACTATACGATTCATAGACGTAATTTGCGTTTTTCATACAATTTATGAATATAATTCTTGCTTTTTTACATGATTCATGGACGTAATTCACATTTTAAGCAATTTCTGGACGTAATTCCCATTTTTTATGCAATTTGCTTTTTTTTTAGCGATTCATGGATGTAGTTCACATTTTTTATGCGATTCATGCATGTACTTCACATTTTTATGCGATTCATGCATGGAATTCGTATTTTTTATGCGATTCATTGATTGAATTAATGTTTTTATTGCGGTCTTTGCACGGAATTCACGTTTTTCGCGTGGTATTTTGTCGAAATGTTGGGTTTTTTTAAGGGATGCACCGAATAGTGATTTTGGCCGAATACCGAATATTCGGCCGACAGGTGAACCGAATACCGAATATTCGGCTTTCCAAATACTTTTTATATTTCAAAATTTAAAGGTATTAAAATGTTACTTTTTAAAACAGTTTTACATAACATTTAATAAAAGAAACTTACATTTTGATAAACATGTGCTTTTTATAAGAACAATTAGTATTGAAAAGAATCTGCCTTGAGTTATTTAAGAAGCACAATTATGAAAGTTAAAAAAATTTTCTACGAATCAAAACAAGCATTTTAAAATCAAATAATGAAAAAATGGTTGAAGAAAAATTTTATAGTCTGATAATTGTCCTTTTAAAATAACTCAAGGCAGATTTTTTTCAATATAAAATACAAATACTTTCAACTTAATTCTGAATAAAAGTATGTTTGGCTCATAGTTCTTTTCTTATGAATGGTGGTATTTTCCACCCTTCCCATCATATCATATTTTACAGAAATCAAAGCATGGGAGTTGAAAATATATTATCTTATTTAATGTTAATGTAATAAACAAACACACAAGTTATGACCTAGACTGAAATGAAATACAATGTACTTATGACTCAATAAGTTGATTATGGTTTCATGAACAAAAATTGTCTGCCTTGATAGCTATTACTATCTCAAACGGTTTTTTTTCTTATAAAGGACTTTTATTTGGGGAAAAGCAAAAAACAGATTATTTACTAAACAAAATTTAGAAACTTGTATCAGCACATAATTTATTCCTTAGGAGAATCCTAATAGATCACCATTTTAATCCTTCTCATGGTTAATTTTCTTAAGTTATACTTTACAGACAGCATATAAATAATGTAAAAACATTCTATTTTATTTAAAAATGATTTTGTTTCTAATTATTTTAAATATAAATTAAAAAATTGACAGTTAAAAGTAGAAATAGCGAAAAGGTTTTATTAAGTATTGGATTCGGCCGAATACTTTGATATTCGGCCATACCGAATATTCGGCAGGCCGAATAGTTTCATATTCGGCCTAACCGAATATTCGGTAACATGGCCGAATACCGAATAGATACCGAATATTCGGTGCATCCCTAGTTTTTTTACATGATTCTTTGTTGAGATACCCTTTTTTTTTACGCAATTCTTTGTCGAAATAAATAAATAAAAATTGTTTCTTCATAAAATTTTCTGCACATGGCGTGCGTCTATATTATACAACTCTGCTTGTCAGTGTGTATTGTCAGAATTTTTTTTTTTTTTCAGATCGAATTAAGGTTTGCTAACCCATAGACTAATTGGAATTTTCAGATTTCTGACCACGCGTATCTATGGAAATTAAGTTTTCTTTCCCAAATCAAGATATGGTTGGATTTTTTTTTTTTTTGGGGGGGGGGGGGTTGAATCTGGTTTCGGTTTGATTTCAAATGTAATTTTCAGGTTCTTGTTCAGTTGCATTTCAATGTATTTTATTTTGCAGCAGATAGATTGAGTTACTCTTGGAGGGATTTTTTTCTTTCTGGTTTTGGAGTGTATAGGATAGATTTCAATAGGAATTTTTCGATTCTGGTCAATGTATGTCAATGGAAATTATTTTGTCTTTCTTGGACAAATTTATCTTTCCATTAAATTTTTGTTGGTTTAGAACGGGTTTCAGGATAACTTGTAGGTTCTTGTTGGCAGACTTGTATAAAACCAAAAACTTTCTGCAAATTAATTTAATGTTGGGTGTAATTCGCATTTTTTGCGCAATTCATGGTCATCATTCGTGTTTTTTATGCGATTTATGAATGTAATTTGCATTTTTGAGCAATTTATAAACATAATTCGCAATTTTTATGCGATTAATGAATGCACTTTACATTTTACATTATTTATGGACATAATTTGCTATTTTTATGCAATTCATAGACATAATTTACGTTTTTTCAGCTTTCTGTCGACGAAATTTGTGTTTTTTGATCAATTTATTGACGTTATTTGTGTTTTTATAGGATTTATGAATGTAATTTGCTTTTTTTACACAACTCTTGGACGTAATTCGCATTTTTTGCAATTTATGAATGTTATTCGTGTTTTTTTGCATGATTCATGGAAGTGATTCGCATTTTTTGAGTGATTTATGAACATAATTCATATTTTTATGCAATTCATGGACGTAATTTGCATTTTTTGAGCGATTCATGAATGTAATTCGCGTTTTTTATGCAAATCATGAATGCAAAATGCTATTCCCTATTTTTATGCGATTTATAGACGTAATTTGCATTTTAGCTTTCTGCTGCCAAAATTCGTGTCTTTTGAGCGATTTATGAACATAATTCCCATTTTACTACACGATTCATAGACATAATTTGTGTTTTTCATACAATTTCTGAACGTAATTCTCACTTTTTTAAACAATTCATGGACGTAATTCATGTTTTGAGCGATTTGTGGACCCAATTCATGTTTTTTATGCAATTTGCTTTTTTGAGCGATTCATGGACATAATTCGCAATTTTTATGGAATTAATGAATGTAATTTACATTTTACATGATTTATGGACATAATTTGTTATACTTATGCGATTCATAGACATAATTTGCATCTTTTGAGCTTTCTATCGACGAAATTTGCGTTTTTTGATCGATTTATTGACGTTATTTGTGTTTTTATAGGATTTATGAATGTAATTTGCTTTTTTTCACCAATTCTTGGACGTAATTCGCATTTTTTGTAATTTATGAACGTCCTTAGTGTTTTTTTGCACGATTCATGGAAGTGATTCGCATTTTTTGAGTGATTTATGAATGTAATTCATGTATTCATGGACGTAATGTGTTTTTTGAGCGATTCATGAATGTAATTCGCGTTTTTTATGCAATTCATGAATGCAAAACACTATTTGCTATTTTTATGCGATTTATAGACGTAATTTGCATTTCAGCTTTCTGCTGCCAAAATTCATGTTTTTTGAGCAATTTATGAACATAATTCCCATTTTACTACACGATTCATAGACACAATTTGTGTTTTTCATACAATTTCTGAACGTAATTCTTACTTTTTTAAACAATTCAAGGACGTAATTCACGTTTTGAGCGATTTGTGGACCCAATTCATGTTTTTTATGCAATTCGCTTTTTTTGAGCGATTCATGGACATAATTAACAATTTTTATGCAATTAATGAATGTAATTTACATTTTACATGATTTATGGATGTAATTTGCTATACTTATGTGATTCGTAGGCATAATATGCATCTTTTGAGCTTTCTGTCGACGAAATTTGCGTTCTTTGATTGATTTATTGACGTTATTTGTGTTTTTATAGGATTTATGAATGTAATTCGCTTTTTTTACCAATTGCTGGACCTAATTCGCATTTTTTGTAATTTATGATTGTTATTAGTATTTTTTTGCACGATTCATGGAAGTGATTCGCATTTTTTGAGTGATTTATGAACTTAATTTACGTTTCAGCTTTCTGCTGCCAAAATTCGTGTTTTTTGAGCAATTTATGAACATAATTCCCATTTTACTACACGATTCATAGACATAATTTGTGTTTTTCATACAATTTCTGAACGTAATTCTCACTTTTTTAAACAATTCATGGACGTAATTCAAGTTTTGAGCGATTTGTGGACCCAATTCATGTTTTTTATGCAATTTGCTTTTTTGAGCGATTCATGGACATAATTTAGCAATTTTTATGCGATTAATGAATGTAATTTACATTTTACATGATTTATGGACATAATTTGCTATACTTATGTGATTCGTAGGCATAATATGCACCTTTTGAGCTTTTTATCGACGAAATTTGCGTTTTTTGATCGATTTATTGACATTATTTGTGTTTTTATAGGATTTATGAATGTAATTCGCTTTTTTTACCAATTCTTGGACGTAATTCGCATTTTTTGCAATTTCTGAACGTTATTCGTGTTTTTTTGCACAATTCATGGAAGTGATTCGCATTTTTTGAGTGATTTATGAACGTAATTCACGTTTTTATGCAATTCATGGATGTAATTTGCGTTTTTTGAGTGATTCATGAACGTAATTCACATTTTTTATGCAATTTATGAATGCAAGTCGCTATTTTTATGAGTTTTATATAGGTAATTTCCGTTTCAGCTTTTTGCTGCAAAAATTAGTGTTTTTTGAGCGATTTATGAACATAATTTATGTTTTACTACACGAATTATAGACGTAATTTGCATTTTTCATACAATTTATGAATATAATTCTCGCTTTTTTACATGATTCATGGACGTAATTCACATTAAGCAATTTGTGGACGTAATTCCCATTTTTTATGCAATTTGCTTTTTTTTTTTTAGCGATTCATGGATGTAGTTCACAAAAACACCCCCTTGGCTGTGCCACTGACAACAAAATCTTATGTTGGTGCAAGGAGTAATTTATTCATAGACATGAGAAAAAAGTTTGACAACAAACCAAAAAAAAAGTACAATACAGGATTTTTACCTGGCATTCTCATAAAATTTTAAATATACCCTGCCTCCCCCCTCTAATTCATAAGTTTTCATACATTCTATATTATATTCCATATTAAGAAGGCGCCACTTGTCTAGTTTTTTTTTTTTTAATCAGAACGCGTTATTAGCATTTTTCATTCAGGTAGAATTTATTTAGAATAGAATTGATAAAGAAAATGCACAAATTGAAAACCATTGAACAGACATGATAGAATCATTACGTATATTTCATGGTTTTAATAATCCACATGGATGTTTCTTGTTATGCCAATACAATCTTGCAATGTCTTAATATACAATGAATAAAGTCTGCAATAAAGTTAACCAGAGAATCTTGCAATGGATTTTTGCCGTCGCTTATTCAAATTTACTTAAGAAGAATCGAGTTAATGAAATGTTGTATAAATGTTACTTGTTAGCTTTATAGATTACTAGGTACTACTAGGTTATCCCGTCGACCAAAAAATTATCGCCAAACTATAAGATTAAATTCCAATAATGGATGATTGTGAATGTCACATTCAATGACATTAAATACAATTTGTATATTTAAAATGTCATTGATTTTTATTTCGACTTTTTATTAATATTTTACTAATTATTTGTTTTTTCATTATTTAAAATAAAAAAGTATGTGATTATGTATAATTTGGCGAAATTGGTCGACGGAATAACAGTAGTAGCGATTACTAAAATATTTCAAATTGAAATATTTTATGAAACTGAAAATGTTTTAGCCAACATTTCACTTAAGTTTAAAACAAGCAATATATAGAAATTGTAAAGCCCATCAAGTGTGTGTACTTTACAATTTCCATTGTTGGGACCAGACATTGCACAAATATGTGCTCATCTTTTGTTTACATTTTTAAAAAGAGTAATTTGAATGTAATAATGTACTAGAAATCATAATGAATGCTTATAATAGAGTATAATACAGTCAACTCTGTGAAATTCACAAAATGTATTATCTGCAAAACATGCTAAAATGCAAACATTGAAAAGTGTTTTAACACTTAAACTCAAAGATAACAGATATGCAATAATTTTATTTTCATGAAATGACAAATTTTAATAAAATAAACTGGGATTTAAGAAAATTCATGTATTTTGTACCCTGTATTTAAAAACAATACTTTAAGCAAGCCAGTAAGTTTCCGTTTGTTAATTATGATTAATGCAAACCTATTCTTTGCTCAAGCAGCGAAAAAATTAAAAAAAATAAACAATTTTACCTCTATATATTTTTTGTTTATCAAACAATACACATAAAAAGTTCCTTGGCGAAGGAGAATAAACTGCATTTCACCCAAAATTACTGACAACAAAACAAAATGCAGTCCAGATTTTTAACTGGCATTCTCGTAAAATTTTGAATATATCCTGCCTCCACACTGTAATCCATAAGTCTTCAAAAATACAAGCAAAAAACTTTATTGCAAAGTTACACATTCTGTATTAATTACTAATCCATTGCAAGATTCTCCGGTTAACTTTATTGCAGAGCTTATTCGTTGTATATTGACATTGCGAGATTCAATTGGCGTAACAAGAAACAACATGTGGATTATTAAAACCTGAAAATTACTTAATGATTCTATCTTGTCTGGTTTATATTTTTTAATTCGTGCATTTTCTATATCAATTTAATGGACATTATGTAAGAATATTACTACCTGAATGAAAAATGCTCCGTGTAACTTGCCGCGTTCGGGTTCGGATTCAAAACAAAACTAGACAAGTGGCGCCCCTAGGCGTATGAATACATGACTTTCCAACAACAAATAATTTAAAAAAAATTTTGTTTGAAAACTTAAAAAAAAAATCATAAGTCGAAAGTATATTGAATATGTATAATTAAAAAATATTTTCCTATTTTAAAAAAGGATTCAAAATATTTTTTCCACAAAATGCAAAAATATCCAATGTAAGAAACGTAATATTTTCTTCTTACGAAAAATAAAGGCAAAATAAATAGAAATTTGATTTAGTATATATTTATTGAATGTTTTAAAGCACATGATAAGATGTTTTTGTAGTTTAAAAAACATTTATTGCTTCGATTCGGGTGTTTTAACTGTGACCATAAGTACATAAGGTAATTCACTAAGGCTCCGTCTGCTAACACATAGAATAACATGTAATCCGCGAGCTAATATAGTCCAATTTTCCAAGACCAATATATAACAAACAAGAGTTTTCCTAGAAACAAGGCAAGTCTTATTACCTCTATCTTAAAGAGATTCATATTATATTTAAGTTTTAATAAAATCTCCCAGCCCGTTTCCTAGATCTCATTATCAGGAACAAACACCATCGATTACAGTTTTAAAATGGTTATCGAGATCTAAAAATATACGGCACGTAGAAATGTAAAAATTATAGGATAGGATTAGACTGGGAATATAAGACTATATTAAAAAAATTGGACCATTCTGACCAATATTTGCTGAGTTATTAGAAGGCGGCTTTTCCGATTTTCTTTGATGTTGAGTTAGCTGTATATATGAAGTTCCGCATCTACCCTTATGACGATGGTAGGTTTAAAGCTGCGTCACTTGAAGGCTGCCGCCTTCTATGATTTTCAAGACATTACTGACATAAAGAATAAATATTAGTGAAAATTGCAAATTATTTGACCGATATTTCTGTTTCTTATAATCATTTGAAATTTCAACCTAACCACTTCCATTGAACACAGTTCAGTTTGCCCTACTTAACCACAGATTTTGTGCTCAAAATTTAAGTTTATGTCTAAATTTCTAAAAAAATTCAATGAGATACAAAAAATAACAATAAAAAATAGTTGTTCGTTACTGCAAAGTCTAAAGCGCCCTCTGTCGGCATTTTTTGAAATTTATCTTTATAATTTATTTTCAAGACAATGCTGACATAAAGAATAGTGTTCGTGAAAAGCGCAAACTATTCGACCAATTTTTCCGTTTTTTAAAACCATTTAAAATTGTTTCAACTCATTGTTGAACCCTAAACTTTGATGGCGCCTATCTCTTTTGGAAGATGTTTTTTGACCCTTAGCTTCCCATTTAATGTTATTTGTTTGATGTGTACTATCACCCCTTAAATTTTTTCCCATCTTTTTTCAATCATCCTGTATATATATATATATATATATATATATATATATATATATATATATATATATATATATATATATATATATATATATATATATATATATATATATACATATATATATATATATGTATGTGTGTATGTATATGTATTTATGTATATATTATCTTATTACCAATGTAGAAAAATAAACTAAAAAAATTACAAATCTAATGTTTGCAAACTATTTTTTTCAAACTATTCAAGTTACATTTTTTATAAATAAAATTGTTGTAACATTTTAAATATTTTTAATATTAATGATCAATTTTTTTACAATGTGTAAATTGTAACTATTGATTTCAAAGTTTAACTATCCGCAAAACTGTCCTCATACTTTTAACGACATTTTTTTAATAATTTTACAGTTTAATAATTGTAAAAAAACATCATTGAAAAATTAACAATTTTGATATTCCCGCAATTAGAATTATTTTGTAATACAACATTAAATAAATTTTAGACAAATTCTATATTATGTGAATAATATTTAATCACAGTGTACTGATGTTTTTATTTACTCTACTCTGTTAAATTAAGTATAAATAGTTATTAATTATTAATGTATGTGAATCATTTTTCCTTCTCTTATTGTTACAATAAAAATAATCTTAAATGGAAAAATGGCAAAAATGTTCTACTTTCAAATGCAATTTTTTTGGAAACTATAGCATAAAAGATTTTACATTTGTTGTTTCTAAAATAATTTAAAAAAAAAAAAGAATTTTATTTAACTTATCTTTGATTCGTGAATCGGCTTACACACATTTCTTACATAGAGTTACGCATGCATTTGCGTGCGGCTTGTGATAAGCTCGGTATCACGCGTTTTTACAGCCTATTTTTTCCAAGGAAGTGTACTTAAATAGTCGATATCGAATCTATCCCTTTTAATAAAAAAAATTTTCAATATTATTTATACTGATATGTAAATTATCAATATTCATTTTCAAAGTTAAAATGTCTCAACTACAGCATGAATGTAATAAGCTTACATATTATCATCTATAAAAGAGATCAGGCTAAGTCTATATCCTAAGTAGATAAATTTTTATATCTCCGTAGTAAATTCAAACATAAAACGTATAAAACACAACATATATATTTACTATCACAGTACAAAAATGACATTTTTGTGCACATTACAGATTTTTCTTCAATATAACATCTTAATGAAATTCATTCAATATTTTCCAGTTCAAAAAAAATGTTCTGTTCTAAAAGTTCAAGCAAGTTAAAAATGTAAACAAAAAAAAAAAAAATAATAATAATATCGTTTGCGCGAGGCGCACAGTAAAAACGATTAAATTAAACCATGCAAGCAGCGATAATACGCAACAATAGACTCTATATACGTAGTTATAAAAATATATATGACAATATTTTTTTCAAAAATTTAACTCACAGTTTGCTAAAACTACATTTTCAGCGATTGAACCTTAAATGCCACTTTCTGCCAAAATTTTGTACTATTGAGTTCACACAAAACTGTTGGTGGGTGAAGCAGCCTTTCCAAACATTAAATACCTGTTATTTCAAATCATCTAGGTTTACCGAAATTTATAAACGATAATGTTGACAAATTAATGTTAAATATATTTATTGGGTATGTTCTGTGCAAGTTATTGCCATTTATTGTAATAGAGAATGAAATCCATAAATTCAGTCAGTCAATATAGTAAAAATTGGTTTACCTAATGTTATTGAATCTTCTAACTAGTCCAAAGAAATTTATTTTAATAAAATAAATAGTAATAACACTTATATTTTGCCATATAAATCTTGAGTAAACGTTTAAGTAAAGGTTTATTGTGTTATGAATTTGTGAAATCGTAGAACATACTTATTTAATTTCAATTTATGGACGACAATCATATAACACCTGTACGTCATCTATATTGTAATACAAAATAGTACCTAAAGTTTAATTTTCTCTATAGCGCAGCTTAATGTGAATAATTATTAACGTATGCTTTCTGATATTAGACGACATAAAGGTTTATTATTAGGATGATATTAAATGAGGAAAAAGACTTTATTAAGGCCTAGTGATCAATACATAGATAGATACCAAACTGCGACAGCCACTTTAGTTAAACTTTCTTTATAACAATACAAGGTAATTATATCTACATAAGATGTAGTTACGTGTCACATATATCACATTTGAGTATACTGAAATGATTTAGAAATTTATTAAGTTGATTTCAGTCTGTGAACTACTCATATTAATTCATTGGATTTGTTCATTGAAATATAAAGTAGCGAAAAAATAAATGTAGGAATACATCAAAATCTATGTTTCATATGCTGATTCAAAGAATAAGCACGTTATAAAATGCCTCTATATAAAAAAGTGGAAAAGAAAATGTTATAGGAACCTTTGAGTATTTGTAAAATGGGTGCACAATTCAAACTTCAGAATATGATTATTTGACCTCAAAAGTTATGAGCAGCGAACAAAACAAACCTAGTAAATATGTACACTTGTTTATACATGTTTGTAAATATCACTATTTACATTAAGCCTTAAATGTCGGATTTTTCGAAAATAAATTTAAAAATGTTTTTCTGCTTTTTTTAAAAATAAAACATTAGAAAAATACATAGAAATAACATATTTTATTTCAAGTATTTTTACAGCTAAAAACAATCCATTATTAATCGACAATACTGGTGTTTATGTGAAAAAATTATTTTACTTGATAAAATTTTATAACATTAAACACACATTAATTTTAAGAGCTGTAATAATAAATAAATTTTACTGGATCACTGCAATCTAATATAGGATAATTCACAAGATTAAAAAAAACAAATATCACATGCAGCAACTAAAAAAGAAAATTCTTTAGTTCTTAAATAGCACAAGTGTTGTCGTCTGTGTGTGGAAAAATGATTTAATAATATTTTCAATATATATTTTATTGGCAACGTTAGGCATTATGCTCCAATATTATTTTAAAAGCCTAAATTGTGTATGGTTAGTGCTTACTTACGTATTGTTAATGAAATTATTTAATGTGGAATTATAGAATAGATATAGATATTATTTCAACTTACGGATAATATTTAAATAAGACTGTACTTCATCTATAGTGTAATATTAAATAATACACAAAATTTAATATTCTGCAAAGCAAAGCTTAACCTGAATAATAGTTAACGTATGCACTCTGACATCAGATGATATAAAGGTTTGTTATAAGAATGATATTTAATGAGAAAAGGGACTTTATTAAAGACTTTGTGATGAGTGGATATATAGATACCGAATTGCGACAACCACTTTAGTTAAGTTTCCTTTATAATTGTACATAATAATTATATCTACATAAGATGTAATTACGTGTCTCATATATCGCATTTGAGTATACTGAAACGATATAATAAGCTACTACCTTAATTTCAGTTTGTCAACTACTCATATAATTAATTGGACTTGCTTGTTTAAATTTAAAGTTCCCAAATCATAAACGTAGGAATGCATTAAAGCATATGTTTGATATGGTGATCCAAAGAATAATTGGTACTTCTAGGTTATCCCATCGACCAAAAAATTATCGCTAAACTATAAGATTAAATACCAATTATGGATGATCCTGAATGTGACATTCAATGACATTAAATACGATTCACGTGTTAACAATGTCATTAAGTGATTTTTATTTCTAATTTTTATTTGTATTTTTATTAATAATCCACAAATTATTTGTTTTTTCGTTGTTTAAAATAACAATTATGTGAATATGTATAATCTGGCTATTAATTTATCGATTTGTATAATTTGGCGAAATTGGTCGACGGGATAACAAAGTAGTACCGAATAATCATTTAATAAAGTAAGTTTATACATAAAAACTTATATAAATATTTGTTATAGGAATCATAGCTTTTTGAAAATTGCTGGAAAAGTTAAAACTTCAGAATATGATATGGTTTCAAAAGATATAAACAGTGAAGAAAACAAACCTAATCAAACACTTGCTTATACACGTTTTTAAATATCACTAATTAAATTCATTAATTATCCCTGCAATACCTGAGTTATCTAAAATAAATTTTAAAATGTGTTTTGGCTTTTTTCTCTTAAATAAATCACGAGAAAAATACTTTGAAAATTTAATATTTTATTTTAATTATGACTTGCAGCTAATAAACAATTTGTTACTAATCGGCAATACGGGTCTTTTATCTGTAAAAATATTTCTTAATAAAATTCTAAAACACTAAAAATACATCTATTTTAAGAAATGTGATAAGAAATAAATTTTACTTGCTCATTACGGTCTAACATAGGATTCTTCACAAGCTTTGAAAGAAAACAAAAAACGCATATAGGGGGGAACTGAGGGACATTGATGCAGCTTTTTTCAAAAATGATTTTTTGGTGTCTAGAAAGCAGAAATTTCAAGTTAATCTTCGATGTGCTGTCAGCAAAACCTGTATAGTGTGTTATAAAAATGTACAATCTTTGTTTTATATATTATTTTTGCATGTAATTAAAAAAAAATCAAAAAAGTAATTTGTATCAATGTGCCCCATCTCCGGGGCCGATTGATACACTTTGACACGTCTGGGAAAAATGAAGACAAGATAACACCAATGCATATTTTTCATAGAAAAATAGTTAGCAAACCATTTTTTTTATATTTATAGACATTAAAATCGCACACAATTTATTTGTAAGCGATATTAAAGCAATCAAAATGAAATGTATAATGACCTGATGTTCTGGATGTTCCTTGTCTGTTTGTTGGCTGTGGTAACTTTGTCATATCTGATACTTTAACCCCAGAATTATCTTCTTTCTTAGGAAGGGTGAAAGAATTACCAGGTTTTCTGTTGATAAATCGGTTTACAAACAGAAAATAAAGGATAATTATATTAAAAATTGTGTTTATAATATAATTATCCTGTACTGTTCTGCAGCTAGTTTCTCTTATTTAACATTTCTCATGTTGACAATACTTTATTCTGGAGAATAGATATAAATTTGAGATTTACCAGGCTGCCGTTCATTTATTTTGTTAATTCTACTAGCACTAGATATTGTGTAAATTTGTACGTCTTCTGTTTGCAAAAATACTATAAAATATTCTAATATAAAGAAATTAGAGCTATTTCACTTCAATAAAAACTAATAGTAGAAATTTTTGACGAAAAATGGTTGTATTAAGGAGTGTATGGAAAAAAAAATAAACGGTAATGAAAAAATGAACTAGAAAAGGATTTAGGTTGTATCAATGTGCCTCGACAAAGATTGCTTCAATGTGCCCCATACAGCCATTTTGAATAAAATGAGTCGCAAATCCAACACTTCATAATTTATCTATTAATAAACAAAGAGGAACTGATAAAGAGTTAATTTACTTGCTAGGGAGGGTATACTTTTCGGTTGAAAATACTGGAACAGTTGTATAATACTATTTCAATTGTACAACTCAAATTTACTTTTGACCTACAAAAACAATTAATCACCCATCCCATTTCATCAAACTATTGAATCATTATAAAACTTTCTGTATGTAGTTAATTTCACTAGTATCACCGTTTGGATCTGTTGTGAAACTTCCTGTAATGACCCTGTGTGCTATACAAGGGGTGTATGAATGTACCCCAGTTCCCCCAACCAACAAATAAAATAGTAAATCTTGTTTTTGTTCTTGAATAACGCAAGCATCGTCATCTGCATGTAGAATATTGTTTTAATAATACTTTCATATGTACTTTATTGACAACATAAGGCATTAAATTGCAATATTATTCTAATATTATTTTAAAAGCCCAAATCGTGTAAGTTGCCAAATGGAAAAACGTGGCATTTGAAGATTAAGTAACTTATTTTTGTATGTAAAAAAAGTCAAACAGTTTCGTGATTATAAATAACTAGTTTAAATATTGAAATATTTTCATGGATGTATAAAGCAATGTATATTTTGCAGAAAATATCTCTGAAGTTTTTTTTATCTGTTGCCAATTCAATTTTTTAGTTTCCCACCAAGAGCTTTAAGAAAAGCAAAAAGAAAAAAAATACAATTGTCGTTAATTTTATCGTAATTTAATCTGCGAAAATTACTATGTAATTGTTTCGAAATTAATAATACTAGTAAATCGAACCCGGGCTCCCCGGGTTACAAAGTGAAGATAAAAATCATCTTTTTAAAAGTAAAATTGAAAACTCTAATAAATTTTCTACATGTAATATACTTTTTTAGATTACTAACTAACACTAAAAAAAAAAAAAAACATTTTTAATACTTTAAGCGTTCTGCAGATATTTTCATTCATGTTTAACTAATAAAATAATAACTCTGAAAAGTATTCTTATGAAGAATTGTATTTAATAACCTTGCGTATCTTTTATCTTATACAATTAAAAAAGTTAACATTAATGTCAATCTTGTGTTAAATAAACTTTTGAATTGAAATATTGCACGATGGAAAAACACGGCTAGGCTGCTTAATGGTTTAAACGAAATTATTAATTATGGTATCAAATAATGCGTTGAATTTAGCTTTTTTTTTTTAAAAAAAGATTTTGAATAGAGATTAAAATGAAATGCTTGAGAAATATAAAGTCTTAATAAGTGAGTTTTTAATCAGTTTTTAATCAAATTGCATTTAAAAGAAGATTTATTTTCCTATACCACGGAAAAAAATTGAAAATGTGCGATGATTTAAAGATTAAAAAATTGCAGTAACGAAAATTGCAAAAAAATCATTTCATCGTGAAATGTTGCCAAAATGACACCAGTGCTATCCACGGACACGTTTGTTAGTTATAATACAGATAGATATGTTACGCATATAAAAAAATCTTACGCGCATAATAAAATGCAAGAGAAAAGAAACAATAGCACATGCACTTTTTCAAAGAAAGTTTGTTCCTAGGTTAACTGTATGACAAATTTAAAGTTCGTTTTATAAATTAAACACACAAACACTGCCTGACGTCAATTCAATGTGCAAATATTTGCCATATTCTCCGTGCAACACGCGTGCATTGATTTTTATATGTGATGGCAAAACAATTATTCAATTGAATTAAAACCTCAGATAATGGTGAATTATAAACTCTCATTTCATCATTTACACCTTTCTTTTTCCATTTCGGATAATTTTTTTTTTGTTTCTGAAAACATATTTGAAAAATAAAAATAGTTCTATAAAAATAGTAAAAAAATAAATTACATAAAAAATCCCCCCCCCCCAAAAAAATGCTTTGCATTTTCCTTCTGTTAAAATGACAGGTAACAAAAAGGAACAAAAAAAAATCGTCTGCTCTAGTGAGTTTAACTGAATATAAAATATTACATTATGCAAAATATGTTATTTTGATAAAATTACAGTAGAATTTTTAAAGAATAGCAATATTTTTTTTTATTTTATCGCAGTTCAGAACTTTTGTTCTTATTGAGTACAGGCCAAGTTCTGTAATATAAATTGCTGTATTTTGGACAAAGATTTCCAATCTGATGAAGCACACTGCATGTTACAGCTTTTCCATAAACACGGGCTATTTTTTTAAAGCATTGCGTTTAATCAGTGTATGATTTCAATTATTTTATTTTCAAAAATATGGTGTTTACACCTGTGAAGAGTTTTAAAATAACTGGAGTGAAAATTATATACTTTTACAAAATATATTTTAGTTTTAAGACTTTAAACACACTTTTATATAAACATATAATGACGTCATTTGCATCCGCTAAAGCATTCGACTTTTACGGTCAAGTCTTACACCACATACATTGAAGAATATGCATCTGACGTCAAAAAAAAAGCGATTTTATCATTTAAAAAAAAAAAAAAAAAAAAAAAAATTGGTTGCCTGTAAAGTCGGTATACGGGCGAAAGTTTTACGTGACAACGACTTTGAGTTGTAAAATAATTTTAATGTGAATATTCATTCGTATAGTAGGAAGAAGGATGAAATAATAGTAACAATTTAAAACATTTATTTATACAAAGAATTATATTTAAAACATTAATTTATACAAAGAATCTCTCACTGAATTTCATATTAACAAAATTTTATTTTTACCTTTACACATACATACGTATTTATATACAAATATACATACAATAACTTGCAATACACTGTGTTTGTTAAACACATTTTACTTCATGTTTATTGATGTCAAATGTTGAATTTTGTAAACAGCATATTAAAGAATTTTTCAATGAGCAGAATATAACTAAAGTAAAATGGCTTTCACTAATCACATATCATTAGTTTTCCATAATATACCACCGATTTACGAAATAAACTACACTTATTTTCTTTGTACTTTATACTAATAACTAATACATAACGTATTTCGTCTTAGTTTGATACTATCTAAAATTCCTATTAAGCACCGCCCCTTCCTTGCAGCGAATTCACATTCACGTTCAGAAAATGGTCCCACAAGTGACCGGAAAAAGTTAAGAGAAAAGTGAGCGCGTATCGTGAGCGGAGCGTAACGTAACGTAACGCAGTTTCTTGAAGTGTCTCCCGGCAAACCAATTTACAAGACGTTGTCACGTCAAAAAACTCAGCAAGACATATCGATAGTAAAATGATTCATATGGCTTCCTTTTTTTACTTTTAATAGTTCCATGTGTTATCAGATGTCATTATTATAATTTTTTTTCCAAAATTCAAAAAATTTTATTTCACAGAAATTAATGAAACTGTATTCCTTTAGATTTTTGATGTGAATTAAACAAATGCTGAGCAAATAATCCACAAAAATATTCATTAAAATACATTTTTGTAAAGAGAAATTTATGTTTTTTAATGAAGTATGTTTGCAATAAACTAAAAATCATTTAATTGATGTATAAAAACGAAATAAAACCAAAACACACCGGGTTTTTTAGCAGACGATACTCTTGAAATAGAGGTATTTTAATTTTTTTGCCGAAACGTCAGTGAAGGCTTACTGTGGAAACACGAAATTTTTTGGTTTCTGTCTGTCTGTCAGTTTGTCAGTCTGTCTGTTCCGCGATAACTACCGCAAAAAACATCCGAAAGACTTGAAATTAAGTGTGTATATTGGTAAGGCACTCGGATTTAGCTGTATAGTTTTTTGTTATATTTTATTAATTCGTTCGTAAAATATAGAATATTTTATTTTGCGCAATAATGTTTTTCTATGGCAAATCCAACGATTTTCAAATTTTTATTTGTTGAGAGAAAATGACTCATTTGATTAATGGAATTCAACGATAAATGGATACTGAAATTTGCCAGTACGGGGCTTAAATTATTCATATTGTTTTGAAATTTTATCTATGCATATGTCAGATTTTTTAAATTATTGCTGTAAATCTTGGCCATTTTTTATAAATGTGTTCCAATAATATAAGCTAATTTGTTTTAGAGATTTACTTATTTCAAATGTATTTATTTCGTTTTCTTCATTTCTTTTAATAGTCGCTAAGCAACCATTTATCCTAATTCTTATTCTTATAATATTATAAATTTTAAAATGTGTACGGAAGTTTGAATAACATAACTTCAATGCTTCAATAGCATAACTTCAACTTTGTATCTTTGCGTATAGATAATTACAGCCAGAAAAGAACAAAGGCTATGCATTATTTATTTTATTCGAATATTTTCGTTAATAATTCTGAATTTCATTATGTTTCATGCATAACCAATCGGCATTTTTTAGATAAAATTTAATCAATTTTCTTTCCGTTGCCAAGAAAATCAAAATTTCGAATATTAATTTTTCAGCGACGATAAATTTTCAATTGAGCAATTTCCATGCGAAAACTGAAACTAAGGAAAATTTAAAAGAAAAAAATAAATATGACGTCGTATTTGCAATAAAAATAAATATACTATTTTTTGTTAAATATTAAACACTGATATTTGTTTCGTTAACATGAATTTTTTTGTCAATATGGCGACATAATTAAAAATAAAAGGAATAAAAATATTTTAAATAAAATATTTATTTGGTAAACTATGACGTCATAATTGAAATAAAAGAGGTATTTTATAGTAGTCGTTAAAAATAAACGGGACATGGATAGCAGTAATTCATGGAGTTAGAAAAATAATGACGTCATATTTAAAATGGATAAGAAATATTTTTTACGAATACTAAATTATAAGTTACATACAGATAAAAAACTTCATTAAAAACTAAAAATTAGCAGTGGAAGGCTTTTTTTTTGTCGGAAAAAAGGGGAAAATAAAACTGATTAATGTATTTTTGAAGCTATTTTTTTCTTTAAAGTTAAAAAGAATTAAGTTTCAATTTGTGCAGATGGTATAAAAATTAAAATAAATTTTCTAAAACTAAAAATATATTTTCAAACATTGACGTTTCATTAATGAACTTTTTCAACAGAAGCGAAAATCATCTGTCAGCAAATTAAAATTTACAACCAAGAATCTACACTATTAAAATCCGACCGTATGTATGTATGTATGTAACGCTATCTCCTCCGATCCCGGATACTTAGAAAAGTCGCTTTTGTTTTGAATTGAAGGGAAAAGAATCCCGGGTTCCCGAGTTGCGCATTCGTCTCTCTGTCCGTCCGTCCCTCTGTTCGCATGTAGCAACTCAAAAACTACCCAACCGAATAGTTTGAAACATAAAATATATATAATTATTAGATGTCGAGTCATTTCAAATTTTATGAAAATCGAATGCACCTATGAATGGTAATTTATAACAATGTGATTTCAGTTGTTTTAAGAATGTTTTATTTTAAAATTAATTTTAGCTTCTTACTAACGTGTAATAAAGGTACAAAATAAACTACAGGGCTGAAAAAAAGTTTTCAAGTATGTTTTCCATTTATTAGTGCAAATTGCTCAAAAAGAATTTTAAGCTTTTTTCTAGCTAAACTAAATTTTCCCATTATATAATATGTATATCAACTGACAGATCAAATACAGGATTGTTCAAAAACATTGGAATACATATTTGGCTATATACCCCTTATTTCCCTAATTAAAGAAGTATTGTTAAAGATTTCATGAAGTGTTGGAAAGTGCTTCATAATCTAAGATAATCGCATGATTTTTCTTACTTGTTTAATATAAAGGGAAATTTCTTTCGAAATAGAAAGTACGTAATTTTTATATTTTTGATAGCTCAATTCTTTTTTTAAACAATTTGTATTGCACTAGCAGATGCATTTAATGTATTATGATTAGAATTCTCTGCTAAAAAAATTAAACAAGTAAGTCACAAAGTCTCTAAACTAGCACACATTTTGTCAAAGCGGGCAAAAAACATAATACATAAGTGGGCAGAATTCACAACAAGTAAGAAAAATCATGCGTTAAGCATAGATTACGAAGCACTTTAAACACTTCATGAAATCTTTTACAAAAGTTTGTTATTTTGGGAAATAATAGTGTATAGCCAAATATACCCAAATATGTATTCTAGTTGGATAAATTCGAAAAAAAAGTAAAAAGAAAATTTCAAAACGTGAGGCAATACAAAATATTCAATTTCCCCCATCTAATTTAAAAACTTAAATATTCGGCGGAAATTTTATTAACTAATTGCCGAAACGTCAGTGAAGGCTTACTTTGGAGACACGAAATTTTTTGGATTCTGTCTGTCTGTCTGGATGTCTGTCAGTTTGTCAGTCCGTCTGTTGCGCGATAACTAACGCAAAAAACACCCGATTGGCTTGAAATTAAGTGGGTATGTTAGTGAGGCACTGGGATTAAGCTGTATAGTTTTTTGTAAGATTTGATTCATTCGTTCGAAAAATATAGAATATTTTATTTTGCGCAATAATGCTTTTCTATGGCAAATCCAATGATTTTTAATTTCTTTTTTCTTGAGAGAAAATGTCACATTTCATTAATGGAATTCAATGATAAATGGATACTGAAATTTGCCGGTTAATTTATTCGTATTGTTTTGAAATTTTGTCTACAAATGTGTCAGATTTTTTGAATTTTTACTGTAAATTTTGGAAATTTTTTATATATGTGTTCCAATAATATAAACTAATTTGTTTTAGAGATTTACTTATTTCAAATGTATTTATTTCATTTTCTTTATTTTCTCTTAATGGTTGCTAAGCAACCATTCATCATAATCCTTAATTTTATAATGTTATAAATTTGAATGAAGTCAACGTCAAAACTGATGAATTAATGTGTTTGTATCTTTGTGTATAACTATAACATAGACCAGAAAAGAACATAGGCTATGTTTTGTTAATTTTATTAACATATTTTCCTTAATAATTCAAAATTTCTTCTTTTTCATGCAGAATCAATAGCGATTTTTTAGATAAAATTTAACCAATTTCCTTTATCGTTGCCAAAAAAAAAAGAAAAAAAATCAAAATATGAATTAATTTTTTAACGGCAATAAGTTTCAATTGAGCAATTTCCATTCGAAAAATTAAACTAAGAAAAAATAAATATGACGTCAGAATAAAAATAAAAATAAATGTAGAATTTTGTTAAATATTAAACACGGAAATTTGTTTCGTTAATAAGAATTTTTCTGACAAAAATGGGGGCATTATTAGAAGTAAAAAAAAAATAATAATAATTATATTTTTAACAATTATTTCAACTGATAAAATTTGACGTCATAATTGAAATAAAACAGGTATTTTATAGTAGTCGTAAAAAATATTAGAAACATGGATATCAATAACTCATGAATAATGACGTCATTGCCAAAACTTCAGTGAAGGTTTACTTTGGCGACACAAAATTTATTGTTTTCCGCCTGTCAGTCTGTCTGATCGCGATAACTGCCACAAAATGCAATCAAAACATATTTTTTTCGGAAACAAAATTGTAAAACCCTAGATTACTGAGTTTACACTTTCAAAAGTTCCTGATACATCAGATTAAGTGTTTGTGGTGGGCAGGTATGTAGAAGTATGAGTATAATGAAAAATGCTTATTAAAACTGTTACTTATCCTTATAAATAAAAATATATAAAGAAATACAAGATATACGATAACCACTAGCAGATTGTTAGAAAGTTAGAAATTTAAATTTAATGAGACTACGGGGGGTTCAAGGGGGCGGAAATCTACAATGTTATAATAAAAAACAAAAATAATAGATCATGAAAATCTCAGAATATCCTAACATAACTAAATCTTTAATTTAACGCTTTTGATGGCTGAAAACTTCTTATTCTTATTTTATTCTTATAAATAATTACGTAATTTGAAAATTTTAAATTAGAGTTTGCAGGAAGTTGAATATTACCCAAAGTGTGTTTAAAATAAATGATATGCAAAGCTGACGTTGAGGCTCCTGATCTGCAGATTTACTAGTTTAATGTTGAAATGAGAAAATTGGAACAAAAATGTATGGTAATTTCCTGTTTTCTATAGAGGAAAGAAATAAATGGAGGTGCAGTATAATGTAGAAACAGTTTGCAATATGATGCGCGTTATCACTAAATTTAAATGCATTCATTTGGCCCAAACAAAACAATCGCATGGAACAGATGCCGAATTCTTTAATATCAACTGTGCATTTTTACTTACCCATCATACGTAGTATAGGGTAAGTCTTGCAATCGTTTTGAAAATCGAATTTTTTTTTTCACGGATTTACACGTTTCGGACACTGGAGATTTCGAAAAACATATTTTTAGAAAAAAAAAAAAATTGCCGTCCGTCCGTCTGTGTGTCTGTCTGTAACCATTCTATCTCCCGAACAAATTGAGATAGAGACTTGAAATTTTGTATGTGCTTAGTATGTAAGAATGGGACGAAGCCTATTAAATATCAGTAACCTCGATTATACGGAACTATTTTTTCCGGACTCTCGAAAAATTCGTTCTGATGAAAGGTCTATAAAAATTTTCGAATGTTTTTATTTTAAGAAATGGACGTAAAAGGCAATACAATAACACAAATTTTACGCATAAAACAAAGTCGATAGGATTATTAGTTGTCGAGATATTTATAATCCTGTTTTCCACATTCTTTGATTTTTCATGACCCTGTATTTGATTCAAATTTCAATTCAAAGTTATCTTTCAATTGGAAATGAGACACTTAATTCGATGCAAGAAACCGTTAGTGAATATGAGTAATATTTTTGGAGTTATAAGGATGTTTCTTTTATGCAATTCAGTGCTACTTGAATTGTTTGGCGTTGCATACGATTGGTTCATGAGAAATTCATTAATAGAGCATAATTATATGTTAAAATACTTAATTATACGTTTATATTTTGTTTTGGAATTGTAATGCATTTTTAAAATTGTTTACATATGTTATGTTTTCATATATTATGTTATGCATATCCATGATGGGTAAGTGTTACGGTGGCCTCCAACGACTAGTTTTCTCCAAAGGAAAACGATCTGTTTATATTAAAGAAGTCTACAGTAACATTGCATTTTATTATGAACTATAACTGTAAATAACCGTAAGTTATAAATTAAAACCGTAGTACTAAAAGTTTTCTTTTTTTTTGGAAAGCACACGGTTGCGTTTGGGCTTTTTGTAGAGAATTTCAGGTTTACATTTTTTGCATCATTCCCAGCTACTATAAGTCCTGTCTACACTTTCTTTTTACTTTATGGCTATTTTCTCTTTACATCGCATAGAAATGTAGTACTAAATTTGCCACCTCCAGAAAAATTGAATTAAAAACCATAAAAAAATTAATATCTCAAAAACAAATATGATACAGTTTTCAAATCAAATGCATTTAAAAGCACATTTTGTTCTATACAACAGTGTAAAGATTAAAAATATGCGTCTATAAGTTTGAAAATTTACAGTAGCGAAAACTGCAAAAGCGAAATTTCATCAGAAAGTATTGCCATTCGCAAAATGAGGTAAGCGTTACGCACAGATACGTTTGGCCTTTATAATATATATATGTTTGTGGGAGTGATAAATTTTAATGCTATAAAAAGAAAATACAAACTTAACAAAATAAATATTATTTGTTGCTGACAATTTTCTACAGTAAAAATAACGTAAAGTACTAGTATTTCATTTGGTCCATTATAGAATTTTACTAGTCTATCGTACAATATAAGTATACCTTAATATATATGCACTTACTAAACATCTACTTACTATATACTTTGCTATAAACGTGTTATACATAAAAAAATTATATTTCATTACCAATTTCACAATGTTGAAACCTATAAAAAAACTATAGAAAATCACATGAAAATAATCTTGAAATTAAAATTAAATAAAACTTTGTGTGTTAACAAGGATTAATAACAGTCTGATATTTTGAACATTTACTTCAAGTAAAGCTTCCATATAGTGACTACATTCCGTTCGACAAAATTTGGTCGCTCCGAGAAGTGATCTCTTAATGGAGAACATGTATAAATTTAGATTTTAACTGTTGGAAAAGGATAAGCGTTAATGTTACTAAAAGTTATTTTTCATGTTAAGAAAACATATAAAAAGTTACCTATCAACACATAATTAATTAGAAATGCTATTTATACAGACTTTAAAAAATGAAAAAAAAAATGACATTTGGTTTGATTTTACTATTTTATCTTTTATAACTTTTCTTTCCAAGTACTTTCGAAGTTCAGTAAATAAATGCAAATTTTTTATACAAGAATACATAATAATAGTTTCATTACTTTATCTACTTCTTTGTACGTTTTGTGACAGATTTGTGCAAGGGTTTATTGAATGACATTCATAAATTATTATCATAGTGAAATTCTTTGCCTAGAAATGCACAAAAGGGATGAAACGCATAAAAAATATCAGAAAAAATCAAAATTTAGGTAGATGTTTAGTGAATAATGAGCTCCTCGAAATCATTTTGGTAACAAATTTTTCTTCAAGCGGCCCAGCAAAAAAACGAAATTTATTTCATTTTCTTCAAAAAAATTGATCTCTCATGGTGCGAGTTTACCTCGGAATTGGTCTCTGAATGTAGGTAAAATTAGCATTGATCCAATGGTAATAAATTTTTTCCCATAATAAAAAATGTTTGTTTAGGAATTTGGGCGCTTAATGAACATGGTCGTACAAGCTGATTTCACTGTAGTTTGTAAATTGCGAACAAAACCATTATTTTGTAATATATATTGAAATAAAAGTTTATTTAATTATCAAAACCAAAAGTTTTAAAAAATGGCGATTAAAATTAAATTAAATTAAACTGAAAAAAATAAAATAAATCATGTTCTTGACATTATAACGAATAAACAATGCTGAAAAGCAAAATGAACACTTAAGTAAACTGGCAATATTTAAATTGACTGCTTTGATGGAAAATATTCTAATAAATAATCCATCTCTAAATGAATGACGCCAGCTATCCTCTGATTTTTTTTTATCGCTTTCCAACTAATCAGTTTTCTAATACATTTCCAATATATTTCCATTAATGTAATAGTATTTTGCAGTAAATGAGAAAACATTTGGAGATTCATATTTGTTGTTATGCAGTGCATTTCAATGTTTTAAAAATAATTTACATGCAATAAAAACATGAATGGAAGAGATATTTCAAGTACTATCCTATCACTTAACCTTAATACAGATTCACTCAAAGCAAAACTGAAATTGAATTTTAATATGAAAAATATTTTTTCATTTTTCCCCAATTCTCGGAGAATGAGCATTTATTAAATAAAATAAGGTGGTCTGGTGTAATAACGTTAGGCGGGGTAATAACGCCAAGTACTGATATTTTGCATAATTATGAAATAATCTGGTAAATGACACCCATGTGCTCTGCGCAGAAGGGTTTTGAGTCATATAAATCGCAAAAAAACAGCTTCAAGTTAAATTGTTTCATTTTTAGGTCTTATTGTTTTTACAAGCAACTAAAATTAACGCTTGATCTAAAATTTGCGAGATACGTTTTGTGATGTGAAGACTATTATTTTTTATCCGGAAACACTTTGTTAATTTCATAAATTTGTAGTACATTTCATTGAATATCTTCTCGAGATAATTTGTAATTTAAAATGTACAGCGCAATAACTATAACGGGATAATAACGCTTATCCTTGGCATCAATACCCCGGTTGATTCCCTCCAGTGGCCGAGCTACATCCTAAATACTGATTCAAATAAACACAGTTAAAACTGTGCAATGTTTCTAATAATTCTATTTATGCGGTCCTTTTTAAGCAAAAAGAAGCTCGCGGTCTGGTATTCTTTTGCCTCATCCCCCCCACACCACAAGTTTATTTTTCTTACACTTTCACAAAAAAATTGAACATTTTCAATATCTTAGAATGAAATTTGTCAATTTCTAAGTTTGTAGAGTGTGTATTTTTAGAATTGGGCAACTTACATGCAATTATTCCATCTTATTTCATAGTTTTGTTACATGGCGTTGTTACTTATATAGGTGGCTAATAACGCCGAATAGCATTGGTCAAGAAATCACGCCATTACATTTTATGAATACATATCTGTTAAATTATTTTTTTTTTATATAGATAGTTAATGAGTTGCTGTATCAAATCATGTATTTGTCTGAAAAATGCAAATTAAAACTGAGCCGTGAAAATTGGTAGAACCTTAACGTGGCGTTATTACCCCAGGGTACCTTACAATAAATGAAATAAGAAAGAACTCTCTAATTATTATTTTTTGATATTTTTAACCAAAATAATTTCAAAATTTGATATCTAAGCAACTATTTTTAATTTATAAACACATTGTCAGCATATTTTATGAAAGTTGTTTTATTATTCTCGCGTAATATATATATATACACTGATGTGCAAAATCTTAGGACGAGTCCCAAAATGCCAATTTTCAAGGGATTTTCAAATTATAATTTTCTCACGGATATTCAAAAGGAAAAAATATAATTCGAATAATTACTATTCTTGCATAACAGCTAGTCCATATAACATCTAATTCAGGTCACACATGGTCACAAGAGTCACAGTCACAAAGGCGAAACAAAATATAGGAAATTCCATCCCTCTCTTTTATTAGTCTCAAATGGCTACTATATGTGACTCCACTGGCAGGTCATTGTGACTGCTGCTTTGTGGCGAGTCACCAGGGACTTTGCAATGTCGTTTCATTGAGACTTTCGTGTTACTTCTCATATGGATACTAAATTGCAAAGTCATTGTGAACATTGCATTATGATAAATTACCAAATAAAGTCCCATTAAAGTCACATGGTGACTTTTCACCACTTTTCACAGTGGTTACTTCACAGTAGGTTCTCTCTCACCATTTGACAAAGTCTTGAGAGAAAGTCACCATGTGGATTTAATTTGACATTATTTGGTGATTTATCATAATGCAACATTCGAAATCACGTTGAAATTGAATCTCTAAATGACAGTTACGTGAGAGTCTCAATAAAAAGACATTGTAAAGTTACATGATGACTCGACACAAAGCAGCAGTCGCAGTGTCCTGTCAGTTGGAGTCACATATAGTAGTCATTTGAGATTCGTAAAATATAGGAATGGAATTTCCTATTTTTTTTTGTTTTACCACAGTGCCTGTGACTTATGTGACCATGTGTGACCTGAATGAGATGTTATATGGAATAGCTGTTATGCAGGGATAGTAATTATTCGGATTCTGTAACTTCCTTTTGAATATTCGCGTGAAAATTATCGCTTGGAAATCCCTTGAAAATTGGCATTTTGGGACTCGTCCTTAAATATTGAACACCGTATATATATATATATATATATATATATATATATACACAATTTTATTAAAACCATTCAATTAATTTTTAAAAAATGAAGAAACAAATAAACAGTTTTTTACAGACCAATGCGCAAAATGCTACAAAAAGAAATGTAAAAAATGTATATAACAAAACCAAAAGAAATTCCAAATCCCCAAAATACATGGAAGTCTTCATCAGGGAGGCCCCTCCATGTAGGGGTAAATAAAGAGAAGTTTCTGAAAGGATGTAGGCTCATAAGCTAAATTACATCCTTAGCCCCCAACTTCTCAGATTTCAGAAATCAAACTCAAACCTTCAAAAATATTATAAATATATACAAAATTTTTTTTTAAAAATACCAAAGGACAAGACCAAAAATTACACAAACAAAAAAGGAAAATTACCTACAAAACTAAATATAAAAAATAAAATTGTAAAATACAAACCCCCAGGAATACAAAACCCTCTTCAGCTAGTGGGGCCATTCACTAGCGCTTCAATCTCGCCCTAAATTGAAATCAAGCATCCGCAAGTAAAGAAACACTGAGACTCAGAAACTTTCAGTTAACATATAAGATGGATAATAGTTAACCATTAAAATCTTTTTTAAACCACTCATAGCCAATTCTAGATCTGTCTTGTTATTGCAAATCCTGCGGATCCTATTAACTTGTGAATACATAATATTTTTTAAAACTTTATTGCTAATACATGAAAACCAGTAAGTGAGGCTATTAACTTCAAAATTAAAATCTTTCCTTTTATCATAAAGTCCAATCAACCATTTTTCCTTGTTTTTCTTAATTTTAAGATCTAAGAAAGTAATATATTCACCATCATCGGTTCGGTTCAGGACTAGCTCTCTAGGGTAAATGTTAAGGCTTATTTCCTCAAAATTATTGCAGTTAAATACTATAAGATCGTCTACATATCTAAAGAAGGAAATATTATTGAAATTTTTTTCGTAAAAATATAAAAATAGATTAGAGAACGCACTTGAAAAACTTGTTCCCATTGGCACCCCCTTATTTTGTTTAAAATAATTAATTCCATTAAATAAAACATTTTCAAATAGGCAAAACTTAATTAAATCAATCCAAAACTTCTTATCTACTTTTAAAACATATTCAAATTCAACATAAATATTTTCAAATACCCCCACAATCAAATTGTGAGGAATGCTGCCAAACAGATTCTCAAAGTCAAAAGTGTTTACAGAAGTAATTTTCCATGAATTATCATTCAAAAAATCTAAAACTTTAAGGTTATTACCAATGATTGTATTGCAATCAAAAGTTTCTATTTCCTTTAAAATTAAATTCAGCAAACCAAACAAAATTTTACCCGCTTTGCAATTATAACTATTAGTACCACAGGTAACGAAGCGAAATTTTACTGGTTTCTTATGAAATTTAACAGTCGCAAAAAGGTAAGGAAATACAAAGTAATTCCTACTAATACCAAATTTTTTATCAAAATCTAAAATACGTTTTTTTATTTTAGAGGGGTTTTCAGTTAACGTTTTATAAGATTCATTACAGGTATATTCCTTCAAAAGAAGATTCCTATAGAAAACTTTACAAATTAAGGCAAAGTTACTTTAGTTAGAACAGTTTATTATTGCTACTGTTGATAAAGCAAGTAGTAACTTTGCCTTAATTTGTAAAGTTTTCTATAGTTTTCTATTTGTAAAGTTTTCTATATATATATATATATATATATATATATATATAATATATATATAATAAAGGCCAAACGTATCTGTGCGTAACGCATACGTCATGTTTTGAATGGCAACACTTTCCGATGAAATTTCGGTTTTGCAATTTTCGCCATTGCAAATTTTTAAACTTCTGGACATCGCACTTTTCCAATCTTTATACCATCGTAAAGAGAAAAATATGCACTTTTAAATGCAGTTTGTTAGAAAACTGTATCTCAATTTGTTTTAGAGTTATTGATTTTTTTGTAGTTTTTAGTTCAATTTTTCTAATGGTGGCAACCTGAGTATCGCATTTATGTGGGAATTAAAGGTAAAATAGCCATAAAGTAAAAAAAAAAGAATAGAATAGAGATGCACTTTAGTGGCTGGAAGTGACACCAAAAATGCAACCCTGAAACTCGCTTCATTGCATCAAACACAACCGCGTGCTTTCGCAAAAAAGAAAAACTTTTAGCAATACAATTTTAATTCATAAATACAATGAAATGCTATTTTAGAATTCTAAAATATAATCAGATCTTTTTTACATTTAGAGAAAAAAATATTATGTTAAAGAATTCGGTCTCTGTTCCACGTGGTTGTTTTGTTTGGGCCGAATAAGAGACTTAAATTGGAAGAATAACTCCCATTCAAATCGTCTTAATCGCATACTGCACCTCTATTTATCTCTTTTCTCCATGGAAAATAACAGATAACTGTATATTTTAGTTACCATTAGCAACTGAAAAAAAATAGCAATTAAAAATCTGTTATGACAAAATATTGTCGGTTATAAAACCCGGTGAATGTTGTTGGTTTTATTTCTTTTTTATCTATCAATTTAATGACTTAGTTCGTTGTAAACTTACTTTAAAAAAGATAGATCAATTAACCTTTACAAAAATGTATTTTAAAGAACATCTGTGTGTCATATTTTCTTAGTTGGTTTAAAAAATGAACGAATGCAATTTTATTCTTTGGCAAAATCTTTGACTAATAACTTCTATCTTACGCCTAATACGGAAGTACCGATAACTTACAAAACTTTCTATGATTACATAATTAATATGTTTCATATAAAATTGCTGTTTGGAATTAGTTCGCTGTTTAAAAATCATATTACGTAGGAAATTTTTTATTAGACTTTTTAATTTTAAATAAAAAAAAAAAAATCACCTTTACTCTGTGACCCAGGAACCCTGGGTTTGATGTACTAGTATATATAATGCCAAACATAATGCTAAACATAATGCCAAAATCTTCGTTGAGGTTTTTAACTGATGAGACATTAATCCTTCATTTTTTAAAAATATTTAAGGAGTTCTAATAAATTTAAGACAAATTATATTATAAAAATGAAAAATGTAAAACTTATATTATAATAATTTGTCCTTTATCAGAATGAAAGAAGAATGATTTTAGTTTATACATTTTTCAAATACTTTTAAACAAAATTACTTCCAAATTTGGTTTTTAGACAGATATTTGTAATTATAAACTTATTGTCAACATATTTCAAGAGATTCTCATCCTCATCTCCTTCTCATACATTATTCGTGCATTTATATTCGTTGGTTTTCTACCTTTAAATATTTCAAGAGAGTTTTTTTATTATTATTCTTGCGTAATAAAATATTTAGGACGTGTATTAAACATAATACAGAAAAGATTGTTGAAATTCAGGTAGCTTTCATTACAAAAAGTAAAATCTACCTATTGCAGCCGTCTGGAGGAAATCTCTTTCGGAGAATTATGATATATTTTCACCGATCATGAATTTGAGTCCCCCAAATTAGCTTCCGTTCAAATGTTGATATAAAATACCGTGGGGAAATTACGCCATGTTAAGGTTAGTTTTAGATTGTATTTTTCAAACAAATATAGGATTTGATGCGGCAACTCATTTAATATGTATAAATATGTAAAATTGAATATGTAAAAATAATTTAAAACATATGTATTCATAAAATGTAATGTCGAGATTTATTGACCAGTGCTATTTGGCATTGGTATTGCTATTTGGCACACCTATGAGGGTAATAACGCCTTGTATACAGAATTATAAAATAAAAAGAAAGAATCCCCTGTAGATAGCAAAATATAAAAATACAAACACTAAAGTCCTGGAAATTGACAAATTACATTCTAAGAGATAAGAAATGTGTATCTTTCTGAGAAAGTGTAAAAAATGAAATGGGGGGAAGTCAAAACAATAGCATACCCTGATCTTCATTTTGAATAAAAAAGCCGCTTAAATATAATTGTTAGAAATATTGATTGTTTTTGACTGTGTTTATCTAAATCAGTGTTTATATTTCTATGAATGTTTTCTAGTGATAGAAAATGTTCAATGTTCAGCTTTTTTTTAAAGTAAAAGAGTTACCTTTTTAATGTAATATTTTTGTATGCGAAACTTTATAATAATTAGTTATTAATAATAGTTTTGTGTAGCAAAAATTTTTATTAAAAGTGTTATAGAAGTCTTGAAAATCTTTTTTAACTCGTAAATTCCACACTAATGCGGATTCGCACATATCAAATGTTAAAATATCAGCGTGGCGTTACATAAAACATGCTGCAATAAATTTGTATTTTAAATTAATTAAATAAGTTTTTGCCAAAAATCAATATCCTTGTGAGATCTCTTATTAAATTTTATACATTATTCATGTGATTGTATTTCATCAGCACTATATTAGAAACAAAATTAACCTTTAAATGCTATTAGCTATCTCACTAAATGCTGTTTTTTTTTTCAAATTTTAGAGTTTAACTTTTAATTGCAAGATTCCTGTACAAAAAGTTTAGTGCAGATACAGTACTGTAAGAGTTTTAATTATTGATCGCCTTTTAGCCTTTAACTAATGTTACCGGTCTCTTAGACGGCTGCTTTTTTAAATTTTTATAGTTTAAACTGTAATTTTCAGTTTAATTTCAAACACTACTGAAATTTTGTTTCACTTGGAACTTAAATGTTAACATCAGAGATTATCCGTAAAGCATGGTGACGCCACTGCAACGTCGTTGTGAAGTCACATTGTGACTTTGTGACCATCGATTGTCGATGGGACGTCACGTGACGTTGATGTGAAGTCACAGTGACTAAAATGTGAAGTCGTTATGGCCGCTTTAGAGCTCGTTTGTGACCACTTCACAAGTGGTCACAATGTGACAAATTTGTGAAAATTGTCTCACTTGTGACTAATTTAACATTAACATTGTGACGAAACTGTGACAAAAGCAACGATATTTAAATTGCCAAAAACATGTTTTTAAAAGTAAATAACATGTTTTGAAGGATATTTATAAATTTCTAAAGATTTTTAAGAAAGTCACATCTCAGTCACAATGTGACGTCACTGAGTGGTGCCATTTTGATCACATATGTGATGTGACCAATGTGACTCACCGTAACGTCACTGTGACGTCACAGTGACCATGCATACTATTAGGGCATTAAATAGGTTAATGTTAATTATAATAGTCTTCTACAAAAAATTTAGTAGAAAAACACCATCTTATAAAATATTCACCTTTTTATTCATCTTTCGATCGTGTGGTCTCACAGACCACCTCATCCTAGTTACGTTAAAATTTATGTCACATCAGTTAAAGGCTAAATTTTAAAAATTTTAAAAACAGAACACCGAGAAAGACAAAAGTTAAAATTTAGAACTCAATTGAACAATCAAGTGGGATTATAATAACCCGATTTTGAAAATGTTGGGATTAGATTATCAACAAAAATTATAATATTTTATTTACAAGAATTTAAAATTATTTTACATTAGTATTTTTACTTTTATTTATATATTTATTTATTTAAGATCAGTTTGGGTACCGCACCTCCCTTAATATAACCATTTCAACAATGCCGTCTCATGTAAAATGTAAAATCTAAACCCGTAGTTCCGTGTAGTTCGTAAGGAATGCACCGATGTAATAACACCAAGGAATTGTGTTATTACTCCGTTATTCTTACTGCGCAGTACATTTAAACTAAAAATTATCTCGAGAAGATGTCCAAAACTACATGAAATGCACTACAAATGTATTTATAAACAACGTATTTCCTCATAAATATAGAGTCTTCACATCATAGAACTTACCTAGTAATAAATTGTAAATTTGTTAAAAAAATGACTTTTATAATTTATAGACGATATTTAAATAACGACTCTACTCCCTCTTTATTCAATACTGAAATGTACATATAGTGTAAATTTCCCTAAGGCAAAGCTTTATGCGATTAATAATTAACAAATACTTTCCTATATTAGACGAATTATTATTTTTTCTTAATCATCGGAAATATAGCTACAGAATAGTAACAACAATTTTAATTATACTTACCTTGTGATGATACGTAGTAATTACACCTACACAAAGTGCAAATAAATGACATGTTTGACTTTTGATTTAATCGAAACGCTATAATAGACTTCACATGATTTTGGTTTGTGAATTACTTAAATTAGTTAACTGGATTTGTTTGTTCAAATATAAAATGTAAACATTGGAATGTATCTAAACATATCTTTCGTATGATGATTCAAAGTAAAAAGTCATTATAAATTAACTCTATCTTCAAATTTAGATACATATTTTTTATACGAATATTTGAGGTTTGTTAAAAAATACTGAAGCAACTCAAGTTTCAGAATATATTTGTTGTCGAAAGATATAAGCAGCTAAGAAAACCAACATGATATTTTTTATGCTTGTTTATACTTGTTTATCCAAATCTGTATTTATATTCATTTGTAAAGTAACTTAGTAAAGTAAAATACTATAAATTATATTTTTGTATATAAAAATAGAAAAATAGTTTCCTTTTGAAGCAAATCTTGCATAAATATCAAAAGATTTTTTAATGCATGAAACAGTAAATACTTTGCAAGAAAAGATCTATGATGTTTTTATTTCTTTTATCAAGATCATTTTTAATTTCATGTCAAGAACATTTTAAGAAATACATGCCAAAATTTACAAGTGTAATTATTTTTTTCTTAATGTAATCCGTAATAATAATTTCACTTTTGTTTCGAATTACAAACTTTGATAGTCTAAAGATAAAATCAGAAGAACAAAAATTTTAATAAATTTTGTTACTGACATTTTTCAACAATTAGAATAATGTGAAGCACAAACACCTTCTTTGGTCTGTTATAGAATAATAGTCCTATAGAACTTCAGCCATAATCGTATTATGCAATAAAAGAATACATTTTGTTTACTAAATGACTATTTTCTTAGTTTTAAAAATAATCCCATAAATATTCTCTGGGAATTACAATTAAATAAAATTAAATTTAATAATTCAAATAAATAAACAGGAAACAATAATAGTCTGATATTTCGAACGTTTAACTTATATAGTAATTTACGAACAGAAAACAGATAGTACATTGATACATAGACATTAATATAAAGGAATATTTCATTTTTTGAACTAAAAATCGCACAAAATGAAGAATTTAATTAAATTAGATATGAATAACATAATTTATTTTCTAGATATTGTATTGAATAAACAAAGTTAAAGAACGACAACAACGCTGTGAACTGACAATATTTAAATAGGCTTATTTGAGCGAAAATATTCTAATAAATCTTTCAGTTTTAAATGAATGACACTAGCTGTCTTCTAAATTGGTTTTCTTATCGCTTTTTAACTGATCAATTTTCCAATAAAATTCTAATGTATTTTCCTTGAATGTAATAGCATTTTGAATATAGTATATGAGAAAACATTTTTTAGATTCTTATTTCTTTTAATGTGGTCGATTTCAAAATTTTTTACTAATTCAGATAAATTTACATGATTTTTTAAAATAATATATTGCATAAAAATAAATTTAAATGACATTTCATTATCTGTTCAATTGTTAAAATTTCAAGTAACATCATTCAATCAAAAATGAAAATTTGATTTTTATCCTAATAACGTTTGATTTTCCGATTTGTCGGATTATGAACATTTATTAAAGAAATTTAACAAATCAAATCAAAAGGGAAGTTTTAAATTATATTATGTCTTAAATACTTTTAAACAAATTACTCCAATTTTTTTTTCCAGGCCGCTGTTTTTAATTTCTAAGCACATAAATAAAATAACCATCTTTCAATTTTCTTTTTCCAATCAGGTAATAAAAATATGTAAGTCTTGTACAGGCATACAGCAGAAACAGTCTTCGACTAATTGAACTAATACATGTCTTTCTTTTAGGGATCAATGTTAGTCAAAAAATAAATTAAAAATGGAGAAATTAAAAATTATTATTTTTTGATAGTCAAAATTCCAAAGATTGGAAGTTTTCTTGTAGAAGACAATTCAAACTCTTTCTTGCCATTACCAATGATAAATTTTGCATAAATAGTTATCATAGAAAATACAAATAATTAATTACAAATCTCTAAAATAAAACAAACTATTATTAAATTATTTGACTAGTTTAATAATTCAGTTTTCAAAAGAATTTAATTTAGTTGTTAAAACTATTTCATAAGTTTAACTGTTATATGTCATAATGTTGAATAATGTTTAAAGTCTGTATTCTGAGTTTTTTTATCTTAATTATTATGTTTAAACATATTCTGTGCGTAAAAATCAGATATGATACATACTCAGACATAACAATAATGGAGTTTTATATGAATTTTCCTCCTTTTATAAATATTTTTTGGATCCATGTATTCATAAAAAGATAAAGAATAATAATACAGTACTAAATAAAAAATATATTATAATTATTTTAATTAATTAATTCTCGACTGTACCACAACTATAAGATAAGAAATGTTTCAGTAATGAAAAGTTTACTGTACATTATACACATACTGACGTAAAGTTTTAAAATTCTAATACAATATTTTATAATGTAAGCTTTTACGGACATTGCTATGTGTGATTTGTAACAGTAGAAAACCATCTGTAACACATAAAATCAAAGTTTGATATTTATTCTATATTATTACCTTTATCAACATGTCTGCCTCATTAAAGTTATTAATAAAGAGCACAGCTTTATTCATAATTTTGAAATCATTAAGATACTAATTTTACTAATGTTAGAGGGACTCTCTCGATGTATAGCCTCTAATTCTCAGATATAATTACATTTGCATTGTAATGTAATTACTAATCTCATGTATCCAATTTCGGGTTACAAAACTCATTTTGAAGCGTACTACATGTAATTAAATCTACACGCGCCTGGTAGTCTTTAATACATTTGCATCATATGTATATATGAAATGTACTATATTAAACTAAATTTGAAATGCTAAGAATGAGCTACACACATGGTTTTTTTTCGGTATGTAGATTAATAAATTTAGAATGAAAGTATTATATGCAAAATTATTATTTTAATTGAATGTTTCTTGCTTTTATATTTCAAAATTTTAATAATGATAGTAAAACTGATAATACATATATATAACATATAATAAATGTATAAATGTAAAACTGCATAGTTTAAAGTATTCTATTCTTATCATTTTAGAAATTGTAGAATTTTATCTGTAAAAAATGCATGAAAGTTTTGTAAATAGTTTTATGATAAAGTAAGTTTTTACTTTTAAGGATATACGCAAGATTTTTATTTTTTAGGATGACTTCTAAAATTATTAAATTCTAAGCAAAATCTGAAATTATTTGTAAAACAAGCATATCCATAACTTGTAATGTGTTTTATTCAACCAACTGCAACTATAAAGAAATATATTTTATATACTTAAACCTCGCTTATAAATATTATGAAAGGAGACTGTTTACTAATTAAACAAAGCATATTTCACTTTGTTTTAGGATGCTTCAGGGAAGTTTAACTTTAAAGCAAATGTCTTATTATACGTGGTATGATTCACTATTAAAAGTATTCAACATATCTTTCTTAAGATCCCACACTACTGAGTGAAAAAGACCCGGATGATAAAGTTAAGTCTATGGGGTGTTCTTTTCAAATATCTCGATTTTGGTTTCGGATTTTTTATATTAAGATACTTCAAATTTGAGAACCGGATCATACCGGTTTCGAAAGTTAAAGTAATTTTTAAAAAAAATTTAAACCAAAATTGAAAAAGAAAAAACTATGACGGTTGTAGATCGTCCTCACCTACCCTATACAAAAAAATCATGTAAAAATATTAAAATGTGAGCGATATCTTTGAAAAGAACGCCCCCATAGACTTAACATTATCATCCGGGTCTTTTTCTCTCAGTAGTGTGGTCTCTTAGGTCACTCCACAGCTTTTATAGAATATATTAGTTCTGACCAATGAGAATGCGCCATAATCTCATTCGGTAATAATTTTCTATAAAATCGGTGGAATGACTAGGCAACAAAAGTTACTGATTTTTAAAAGTGTATTCTACCATTCAAGGAGTATTTACCATTTATTTATTGAAATGTATTAAATTATTATTCTTTCCTATAAATACATGACCCATTCACTTTCTTTGAATAATATGAGCACTTTCAATCCAGGTTTAATGATGAAAAAGTTTACGTAGTAAAAACAAAAGTATAGTTTCTTATTTTGAAGGCCCTTAATATTCTTACTTTTGAAAAAAAAATAGTCAACTAAATTCCAGTGTCACTCTTAATGTATGTCAATCTTTCAACGTGTTGCCAGTCCAACTTTGTAAGATGTTCAATAAAATCATTGCTGAAATTTGATACGTGAATACTTTAAAGTGATCTGATATAGTTAATACATTTAAATTTCTAATGTTTGTTACCAAATTATTATACTGAATGTTTTTTCATAAGATAAAATGTTCGTTTTTGGCGGTAATTGGAACAATTTGTTTCACAAACTAAAAGTAAGGAATTACTTCTAAAATTTCGTTAAATTTATGTATCTATTCCTGATTTTTAAATGTACGTATAACCAATTTAAATAACGTATTTCTTGCATCATTTCATAATAAGTTGATTTATATTGCAATAGTTTTTATTAAGAGATAATTTTAAAAAATAAACAAATATCATTGTGTCTATCTAATTGAAGTTTTGCGTTTTATTACTATTTGTAATATTTTGTAATAATGCAAGATTTTGATTCTTCAGATAATAAATTTGTATAGATTTCTATGATAGTATGTTTGATACAATTGTTATAAAATATAAATTATTTAGGCAACAAGTGATCTACAGATGTAAATGTTTGATGCAATTTGTAAATATTATAGGTCATGTGGGGTCGTCTCATCATGGGTAAAATTATTTCATCAAACTTGAAACTACAGTATTTTTCATGAAGATGTTAAATCTCCGTGAAATAATCATAAGAGAATCAGAAGAAATTATTACTAAAAGAAATATTCTTTGTAACAACGTTTTGTTCAACAACATACCAAGAATTAAGATCAATGTACTTAAAGAAAGATAATACAAGTAATAGACCACGTGCCTCAATATCTACATTTTATTTTCCGGATCTAAAAAAATGACTTTCACTTTCACTCCAATTACGCGACATTTGAAAAATAAGATGTTAATATTTGTATTTGTATTTGTATTTGTATTTTATTTTTATATATTCTCGGTCGATGGCTGTGTTTACAGTTGAAAGTACTTAGGATTAAAAGTAATTTAACACCTTTTAAATAATTTATATCATCGTTAAGTAATCTACTACGTAGTGTAGTTTTAACTTTTTAAAAGATGAATGAAGCCTTCAACTTATCTATTGCTAATTATTTCATCTTTTGACGATAGTTTTACATGTCCCAATGAAACATTTTAAGATTCTGCACTATAGTTAGTTTGGGTAAATTTCAGCTTAAATTTCATTGTTTGATTTAGAAATTTAGAAATGTAACATATAAATATGGAAACAGTTATTTAATGCTTTCAAATATTTTTTATCATTTAAAGAATAATAAATAGCAATAAAATAAATATTATTTATTTATATTGTGTCACTCTTCACTTCTGAAATTAGTGGTTTAAGAAATTTAAATCTATATGTGATTTTTTCTAAAATGTAAAGTTTTTTTAATCTGATTTTAGTTTTATTTAGAAAAAACAGTAAGATGTATTAAGAAGAGGTTGTCATGTTCTCTTTTTTAAATATGATACCGTGTAAAGAATGAGAAAAATACAAATAAAATGATATATAATACAACATAAAACTCAACGATCGCCTTATAACCCATAAAATAAAATGAAACTGCTGTTGGTATGATAATAAACTTCAGAATATATTATAAACAACGTAGAATTTATCTTCAAAGATTGTTTTATATTAAAATGTACTTTTTGAAAAAGTTAAAATTGTATATTACGATGCAAAAATATAACTGCCTTAATATTAAGATACAATATAAATCTCTTCTTTTTTTGTATATTAAATAGTACTATCTTCAAAAAATAAATATAGTATTATTTGACTTGACTCTAACATGGAATGTAACGTGGAGTAATAGAGGAAAAATGCATATTGTGATAAAGTGCTCGAATAAATATTTCGAATAACTAACTTTCGAATGTGTTTTATAGGTTAGTTTTTTTTTAAGTATTAAGTAGTATCAAATTTAAGTATCAAAATGTAAAGTATATATTTCAGTATATAGTATGGATATTTTAGTGTATATCTTAATTCTATAATATTGTGTTATTGTGTATTCAACATATTGTGTATTGCAACAGAAATCTTAAGAAAATTAATCTGTTTTTGTTTTCAAATTTTCAAATGTGCTTTAATAGTTTTTGTTTTAATATACGATTGTTTGTAAAAAAAAGTGTATCATTTAATGTATATTGTTATATTCAATTGTTGAATACTTTACTGTTAAGGGCAGTTGGAAGGTCAAAACCTAAAAAAAGGTCGACTCCTCGATTTTTTTTTTTTTGAATCTACTATTTTTCATCTTTTATCATATATTACTTTCGTTTCTACAGTAACCAGAAGTTGAAAACATTTTATTAATTCTGTTTGTATATCTCCTCATTGAGTATATTGAGAGGTCAAAACACCTTTAAAACTCTTTATCGCGAGCGAATAGTGCGAACAAAATATGACCATTTGCAGCAAAGTAAAGAATAAAAGACTATTTAAAGGATTGAAAAAGTACCTCCAAGAGGAATTCGAGTAACAAATGCAAAAAAAAGCACAATGGAGCACTAATGTTTTAAGTAATTGCGTTTATTTACTTTAAATTTGATTTTCTCAAAATGTTCTTTTTTTACCCTCGATGTACCTTTTGGAAAAAACTCTTATACGTTGTACCTTTAAATTTTGCTTGAACATACTATACATATCTCTGTTTAATCTTGGGTGAATTATTTAAACTCATAAAAAGACGCTTTTCTATTATTATCATTATCTTTTATAAAATTACATTTTTTTCTTTTGAACGTGGGTTTTTTTCAGATTAAAAAAATATATCTAAGCTTTATTTAATTAAAAATTTAACTTCAGATTATTATGAATTGTTTATGTTAAGAATAAAGAATTTTTCAAGTATATATCTTAAGTAGTTTGTGAGAAAAGGTACATTAATTTAACTTGACAGGTATAGAGATTCCAACTGTAATTAAGTTATAAGTTGTATAACCTGAATCAAATAAGGCATATATTGTGTTATTTGATTATTGTGATATTGTACAACAGTGTTATTGTATATTTGATGACTGTGTTTTATTGTACAGTTGTGGAAAAAAAAATGAGATTTTTTTTTTTAAAGTGTAGACACTATATTTCAAGTCATTTGAAGGAAGAATTTTGAATTATAAACATTCTAAATTTAGTATATCTAAAGTTAAATTGCATTTTATTTTTTTATAATTATCTCCTAATGTGATATTTTCTTACTTAGAAAAATTACTAAATTAACCAAAGATAAATACGTTGAGTTTGCAATGTTTATAACTTTTTGATATGAATTATGAATTTTTAAGTTATTTTTTGAAAAGATTATGAATTGTAACCAAAATATTTAACGATCTATTTAAATTTATTATATCCTGTAACGGAAATTTATTATGTCCTGTTCTTGAAATCCAAGATTTAAAATTTTTCCTTCACAGAAAATTTTAAATTACGTTTAAAAAGCGCCCAAGATGCCTTGATTGAGCAGGGAACTCTCTCGGTCAACAATGGAGTTAAAAAATTTTATGCTTTTTTTAAATGATTATTTCTCTGAAATATATCGTAAGAATTGCATGAAAATTTGTTTTTAGAAAATTTTAATGGTGCAGTGTTCATTTATGGTGTCCAAATTGTGACTGCTTTTGAAAAAAAAAACTTAGGGATCATTATAATATGAAAATGGACGCCTACGCAAATTTTATCAGCATCATTTAAAATTAGACTTTATTTACAATCTTTTGGTATCAATAACTTTCTTCTACAATATTTTTAGAGAACATTGTAGGTGGCGTTTAGATTTTTTTTTACCACGGACATTGATTTTACGCAATATGTGAAATTAAAAAAAATATATGTATTTATCTTCAGAAAATATTTGATACAAATATAATTTGAAAGAAATAAGTTATTGTTTTCTTTTTGTAACTAACATTTAAGTAGAAATAACAACTGTTAAAAAAAGTATAGTTTGCGATTTTGTTTAACTAGAGTTTCATTAACAAACTCCACGTGAAATTCTACTTAAATGATTATTTCTCTGAAATATATCTTAAAATTGTATGAAAATTTGTTTACAGACAATTTGAATGGTGCAGTGTTCATTAATGGTGTCCACATTGGGGCTACTTTTGAAGAAAACAAACTTTGGATTCGTTTAAATATGAAGATTGATCTCTAAGCAAACTTTATATGCATTAAACAAAATTAGACTTACAATCTTTTGGTATCAGCTACTTTCTTCTACGATAATTTTTTGGCTACATAGTAGGGGGTGTTTAGATTTTTTTACCATGAATGTACATTCGTTTCACATAATGTGTGAAATTTTTAAAAAATATATACATTTATCTTCAGAAAATATGTAATACAAACGTAATTTGAAAGAAATAAGTTATTGTTTTGTTTTTGTAACTAACATTTAAGTAGAAATAACAACTGTTAAAAAACGTTACTTGCAATGGTTTGCGATTTTGTTTAACTACTGTTTCATTAACAAGCTCCACGTGAAACTCCACTTAAATGATTATTTCTCTTAAATATATCTTAAGAATTATATGAAAATTTATTTTCTGACAATTTGAATGGTGCAGTGTTCATTTGTGGTGTCCAAATTGTGACTGCTTTTGAAGAAACAAACTTTGGGTTCGTTTGAATATGAAGATGGACCGCTAAGCAAATTTTATACGCATAATTTAAAATTAGACTTTATTTACAATCTTTTGTTATCAGTAACTTTCTTTTATGACATATTTTTGACGACATAGTAGGGAGCGTTTAGATTTTTTTACTACAAGTGTAATTTCATTTCACACAATATGTGAAATTAAAAAATATATATATTTATCTTCAGAAAATAACTAATACAAACATAATTTGAAAGAAATAAGTTATTGTTTTGTTTTTGTAACTAACATTTAAGTAGAAATAAGAACTGTTATAAAAAGTTACTTGCAATAGTTTGCGATTTTGTTTAACTACTGAAACATACCTTAAGAAATGTATTAAAAGTTGTTTTTAGACAATTTGAATGGTGCAATGTTTATTTATGGTGTCCAAATTGGGACAGCTTTTGAAGAAAACAAACATGGGGCTCGTTTTGATATGAAGATGAACCCCTAAGCAAATTTTATTCACATAATTTAAAATTAGACTTTATTTACAATTTTTGATGTCAGTAACTTTCTTTTTGGATAATTTGTTAACGACATAGTAGGAGCGTTTTATTCTTTTTTATCACGAGTATGCATTCATTTCACACGATATGTGAAATAAAATATAAATGATTTATTTACCTTCAGAAAATAATTAATACAGATAAATTTGAAAGAAATACATTATTGTTTTGTAACTATTATTTAAGTAGAAAAAAACAACAGTTAAAAAAGTTAATTAGAATGGTTTGCGATTTTGTTTAACTACTGTTTCATTAACAAACTACACGTTATTGTACTAATTACGTAATCAACTTTTAAGTTTTAAAATTTGATTAGAATATCAAAATTTCACACAATCTTTTATAGCCGTTTTCCTATTAATAGCTATTGCTTGTTCTTAACTAATTTTGACTCATGTTTACGTTTTCAAAAGTTTATACGAAACAATAGTTTGTACAGATTGTTATACCTAAAGCAAATCTTGAAAATCTCAACGTTTCATTAACGAACTTTTCTCATAAAATAATCAGAAATTTGTAAAACTTTGGAAATTTTATTAAACTCTTGAGAACTTTACGCTATCAATAAACTTCCAAAAACTGTTTGTGGGCAGTTAACAAATATATAAAAGATTACTACAGAATTGTTTCTGAATATTTTAGATCTAATGAATCTTAGATCCAATGAACTAATTTATACTAACTTATACCTTCAATATTTTAGCACATTTTTCTAATTAATAAATTGTTAAATGGTATTTTTCATATGATCACGTTTAAAAGGCTTTTTATCAAGTAATATTAAAAAAAAATACTTCACTCAGTTTAACAACACGGTGTTATTTTATTTTGTTAGATATTTTTATATCACAGAATCAACACATACTTTGTGTCATAGAGAACTAGAAATTACTTATTAAAACACAAAAGGAAATTCATCTATTGACCCTTGAGTGATTAACAGAGAAACCACATGGAGAATTCAAACATTTCATACAATATAAATACAAAGTATACACCAAAATAAATCCAATTTTTTCTGAAATCGTTGGATCTCCGTATGAGACTTCTTGAGATGCCTAGCAGAATCATAATGTGACAAATCCATTCCAATTCAATCCTACGACCGCAACCTGGAAGAAGCAATCAAACGACATCTCCTAGATTTTTCTAAACTCTACAAGCTTTTATATACTAAACCGTCAACAACAATTAAAAATACACTAAACGTATATGCGAAATTAAAAAAAAGCTTGATACATGTTTATTTTCCTCTCACTGATATTTACCTGTTTTTCATCTATAAAATGAAAGTGGTAGCAGTCGTTATTCCTTAAGTTAAAGTTCTTTATTATCATTCATATATAAAATGAAGTTTGTTTCTAGTGTCAATTTCTTACAGTAAATTGAAAAAAAGAAGAAAAATAAATAAATATATGAATAAAAATTTGAACCTTAACTTTGGAGGCCAATGTATTATAAACAATGCAAAATTGCGGGGGTTTTTTGAGAGAGTAAACATGCTGTTGCTTATTTGCGTGGCAAATTGCTGGTGTACAGCATAATTGTCTGAGCGTAGCGAAGTCTTATACTCAGAGTACGTAACGATATTAAAAGTCAAAAAAATTCTTTCGTCAAGCAAATCTCAAAAAAATACTTGTCGGATTTCGATTCTGTTTGTACCAGAAGGTACCTATGAAGGTAACCTGGTGAATGCACCTACTTTCAAAAATTAGTTCCAAATAGTTTAACCTTTAGGTTTCGGGAAAGTGAAATCTAAAATATCCTTTTACAACGGGAGAACTGATGCGATTTCATCCCCTTTTCTTAATGACCCTTCACCGCATGTGACCAGAAAATGCTGCTATCATTTGGAACATGTGTTAATGATTTACACGTTCGTGAGAAGGTAAGGGAATTTTGTTCCCTGAGAGAAACCTGTTTCTGTTTACTTGTCGGAATCGAAAGTAATGCTTTAGGTTCGTTGAAAAGATGTAATATATAAAGAAAAAAATGATCTTTTTCTGTGAAGTGCGTGTCATTAAATAAAACATATATTACTAGTATATGAGCGGTCTTTTTAAAAAATAATTAGAAAACTTGATGGATGTTTATTGAATGTTTTAATAGCATTTGGTTTCTTGAAGGGTATAATCTAAAAATGAAGGTTTGTTATAGGCAAAATTACTATCATAGAAGGCGGCAGCCTTCAAGTGACGCAGCTTTAAGCCTACCATCGTCATAAGGTATCCACGTAAGGTAGATGCGGAACTTCATATATACAGCTAACTCAACATCAAAGGAAATCGGAAAAGCCGCCATCTAATAACTCAGTAAATATTGGTCAGAATGGTCCAATTTTTTTAATATAGTCTTATATTCCCAGTCTAATCCTATCCTATAATTTTTACATTTCTACGTGCCGTATATTTTTAGATCTCGATACTCATTTTTAAACCGAAATCGATGGTGTTTGTTCCTGATTATGAGATCTAGAAAACGGGCTGGGAGATTTTATTAAAACTTATATATAATATGAATATCTTTAAGATAGAGTGAATAAGACTTGCCTAGTTTCTAGGAAAACCCTTGTTTGTTATATATTGGTCTTGGAAAATTCGACTATATTAGCTCGCGGATTACATGTTATTCTATGGGTTAGCAGACAAAGCAGGAGTGAAAAGCCTTATGTAGTTATGGTCACAGTTAAAACACCCAAATCGAAGCAATAAATGTTTTTTAAACTACAAAAACATCTTATCATGTGCTTTAAAACATTCAATAAATATATACTAAATCAAATTTTTATTTATATTGCCTTTATTTTTCGTAAGAAGAAAATATTACGTTTCTTACATTGGATATTTTTGCATTTTGTGGAAAAAATGTTTTGAATCCTTTTTTAAAATAGGAAAATATTTTTTAATTATACATATTCAATATACTTTCGACTTATGATTTTATTTTTAAAGTTTACAAACAAAAATTTTTTTAAATAATTTTAATAAGATTTTCATGTATTCATACGCGTTTAGATAGTTTGTTTCTAATCGTAATCGAATTCACTAACGGTAAGCTGAAGTGGCTGAAACTTCCAAAAGCTACGCGCGTCGTCGAAAATCAACTGTAAACATTGGATTAGAAATATTAAAAAATATATAAAGCATCCCCAAAAGTAAGTACGAAATCTTAAATATCGAGGTAGTATCTGATGTAATTATTCCCGACCCAGAGTTGTTTTTATTTACGACATTTTTTTATCTGTTTACATTATAAATACATGCTTCCTGACGTGTCTATGAAGCGCATTAGAAATTAAACAATTTAATATTTTATTTTGAGTTTTCTTAAAAAATAAATAAATAAATAAACAAAATTTTTCGTTTTTAAGGAAAATCCAGGTTAAATTTAAAGTATGACAAAATGAAAATTGTTGCCAATCCCGTGTGTAAAATAATTTATTTGTGAATCGTTTGTATTTAACCCTCTAAGCGTTTGTCCCGTAAAATTCCGTACACTAAGCTCCAGGTTTTACTGCAATATAAGCAATGTTTAAGATATTATAATTCTATAAATTTAATGAATTTTCAAAGCATTGAAGAATGATTAAGACTCTCAAGGATTACATTCTTATTCCTAAATAAGATTTTTTATGTAATATTGAAATAATCATATTTTATTAGCATTTAAAACAAAATGCAGAGAAAACAACATTACAATTTTACCCATTTGCAAGACGCTTGGAGGGTTAAGTTAACGAAAATTGCCTCAAAATAACATCTTTTTCGAAATATGCATACCTATAGCTTACTTTTAATTTTACATTCTTTTCAGATTAAAAAAAAATTAAGCATCTCAGTATTAAAATTTTTATCAAAATTTTACTTTTTAAAATTTTTGGGAATTTCTGATGTAACTTATACTTTTTTCCGCCCTTATATTCAGCTCTTATTCTTTCGTTACACATATAAATAACGTTAAGAATGTTTTTAATTAAAGTGATAAAGGTTTGAAATTTCAAACTTTGTCCACCAAATTTTCAATCAATCTTGTTTTTATTTACAGTAATACTTGATTATAATCCTTTTCCATTCAAGTACATTTGTGTAATAGAGACCAATTAGCAATGCAATTTTGTTTATCTCTTAAAGAAATTAAACAAAAATTCACATTATTAAAGACAGCACAAGTTAAATAAAAAGTTATGACATTGTGGAAATTTGGATATGTTTATAAAATGATATACTTGCTTACAGGGGCAGATCCAGAGGATCATTTTGAGGGGGGGGGGGGCGATACCAAGAAACATAGAATCAATATAGTCATAATTTCTGTTCATAAAATACCTCCTTGTACATTTATTATCAAATGAATGATCAAATGAAATGCTTTTCTGCGATCTTCTCATGAAATAGGCTTTTTTTCTGCGATCTTTTGACTAAATTCGCGACTCTTTGACGGAATTCGCATTTTTTGGCATTTTTGACGAATCTCGCGTTTTTTTACCCACAATACGCTGTCAAAATTCAGGTTTTTTTGTGATCCTTTGACAAAATTGGTTCTTTTCTGCGACACTGACAAAATTAGCAATGTTTTGCAACCCTTTGAGAAAAGTAGCTCATTTTTCTGTGACCTTTTGACGAAATTGAAGTTTTTTCCACAACACTGACAAAACTCGTGCTTTCCCAGCGATCCTATTTCGAAATAAGCGCTTTTTCTGTGACCTTTTGACGAAATTCGCACTTTTTCGCAGTGCTTTGATAAAATTAGCGCTTTTTCAGCAATCTTATGTCGAAGTTGGCGCTTTTTCAGCGATCCTATGTCGAAATTCACACTTTTTCTGCGATTCTTTGCATACCTTTCTTCAAACCCTTTGACAAAATTAGCACTTTTTTCGCAACCTTTTGATGAATTTCACTCTTTTCCGCTATACTTTGACAAAATTAGCATTTTTTTGTAACCCTTTGAAAAAAATAGCACTCTTTCTTCAAACTTTTGACAAAATTCAAACTTTTTGCGCAAAACTTTGACAAGAGTCGTGTTTTTTTAGCGTTACTATGTCGAAGTTAATGTTTTTTACGCGAACCTCTGTCAAAATTCGCATTTTTTCCCTGACCCTATGATGAAATTCGCGCTTTTTCTGTGATCATTTGACAAAATTCGCGCTTTTTCACAAAACTTTGACCAAATTAGTGCTTTTTCAACAAATCTATGTCGAAATTAGTACTTTTTCCGTGATACTTTGCCTTCCCTTTGACAAAATTAGCGCTTTTTCCACGACCTTTTGACGAAATTTGCTATTTTTCTGCTATACTTTGACAAAATTAACGTTTTTTTGCAAACATCTGATAAATTTCGTGCTTTTTCCTCGACCTTTTCACGAAATTCGAGCTTTTTCCACGACACTTTGACAAAACTCTCGCTTTCAGCGATCTTGTGTCAAAGTTCGCATGTTTTAACGATCCTTTGTCGAAATCCTTTCTTTTTGCTCGACCTTTGACAAAATTCGTGCTTTTTCCGCGATCTTTTGTAGAAATTTGCTCTTTTTCTGCGACACTTTGACAAAATTAGCACTTTTTACTGACATTTTAATGAAATTTGCGATTTTTCTGGAACAATAGAATGTCTCCAACGAAGTTGCAGAAATTCCTTTCGGAAAAAAGTCTGAATTCAACACTAATTTTGGGGGGGGAGGTTATCCTTCCCCCCCCCAACAATTTTCATTTTGTCATACCTTTAAGAAAACTCAAAATAAAATAGTAAATTGTTTAATTTGTTTTGCACTCCATAGACATACGTCAGGAAGCATGTATTTATAATGTAAACAGCCAAAAAATTGTCATAAATAAAAAAAACTCTGGGTCGGGAATAATTACATCAGATACTACCTCGATATTTAGATTTCATACTTACATTTGGGGATGCTTTATTAATTTTTTAATAGCAAATTACGTCCATAAATCATGTAAAATGTAAATTACATTCATTAATCGCATAAAAATCGCAAATTATGTCCATGAATCGCTCATAAAAAGCGGATTGCATAAAAAATGAGAATTACATCCACAAATCACTCAAAACGTGAATTATGTCCATGAATTGTTTAAAAAAGTGAGAATTACGTTCAGAAATTGTATGAAAAACACAAATTATGTCTATGTATCGTGTAGTAAAACGGGAATTATGTTCATAAATCGCTCAAAAAACACGAATTTTAGCAGCAGGAAGCTGAAACGCAAATTACGTTCATAAATCACTCAAAAAATGCAAATCACTTCCATGAATCTTGCAAAAAAATACTAATAACATTCATAAATTACAAAAAATGCGAATTACGTCCAACAATTGGTAAAAAAAGCGAATTACGATGAAAAGTATAGCAAATTACATCCATAAATCATGTAAAATGTAAAATACATTAATTAATCGCATAAAAATCGCGAATTATGTCCATGAATCACATAAAAAACGCGAATTGGGTCCACAAATCGCTCAAATCGTGAATTACTTCCATGAATTGTTTAAAAAAGTGAGAATTACGTTCAGAAATTGTATGAAAAACACAAATTATGTCTATGAATCGTGTAGTAAAACGGGAATTATGTTCATAAATCGCTCAAAAAACACGAATTTTGGCAGCAGAAAGCTGAAACACAAATTACGTCTATAAATCGCATAAAAATAGCGAATAGTGTTTTGCATTCATGAATTGCATGAAAAACGCGAATTACATTCATGAATCTCTCAAGAAACACAAATTACGTCCATGAAACGCATAAAAACATGAATTACATTCATAAATCACTCAAAAAATGCGAATCACTTCCATGAATCGTGCAAAAAAACACTAATAACATTCATAAATTGCAAAAAATGCGAATTATGTCCAAGAGTTGTGTAAAAAAGCGAATTACATTCATAAATCCTATAAAATTACAAATAACATCAATAAATTAATCAAAAACACATTTCGCCGACAGAAAGCTGAAAAAACGCAAATTATGTCTATGAATTGCATAAAAATAGCAAATTACGTACATAAATCATGTAAAATGTAAATTACAATCATTTAACACATAAAAATTGCGAATTATGTCCATAAATTGCTCAAAAATGCAAATTACATTCATAAATCGCATAAAAAACACGAATGATGACTATGAATTGCACAAAAAATGCGAATTACACCCAACATTAAATTAATTTCCAGAAAGTTTTTGGTTTTATACAAGTCTGCCAACAAGAACCTACAAGTTATCCTGAAACCCATTCTAAACCAACAAAAATTTAATGGAAAGATAAATTTGTCCAAGAAAGACAAAATAATTTCCATTGACATACATTGACCAGAATCGAAAAATTCCTATTGAAATCTATCCTATACAATCCAAAACCAGAAAGAAAAAAATCCCTCCAAGAGTAACTCAATCTATATGCTGCAAAATAAAATGCATTGAAATGCAACTGGACAAGAACCTGAAAATTACATTTGAAGTCAAACCAAAACCAGATTCTCCCCTTCCCCCGCAAAAAAAAATAAAATTATCCAACCATATCCCGATTCAGGAAAGAAAACTTAATTTCCATAGATACGCGTGATCAGAAATCTGGAAATTCGAATTAGTCTATGAGTTAGCAAACCTTAATTCGATCTGAAAAAAAAAAAAAAAAAAAAAAAAATCTGACAATACACACTGACAAGCAGAGTTGTATAATATAGACGCACGCCATGTGCAGAAAATTTTATGAAGAAACAATTTTTATTTATTTATTTCGACAAAGAATTGCGTAAAAAAAAAGTGTATCTCAACAAAGAATCATGTAAAAAAAACCAACATTTCGAGAAAATACCACGCGAAAAACGTAAATTTCGTCCAAAGACCGCAATAAAAACATTAATTCAGTCCATGAATTGCATAAAAAATACGAATTCCATGCATGAATCGCATAAAAAATGTGAATTACATGCATGAATCGCATAAAAAATGTGAACTACATCCATGAATCGCTAAAAAATAAAAGCAAATTGCATGAAAAATGTGAATTACGCCCACCAATTGCTTAAAATGTGAATTACGTCCATGAATCATGTAAAAAAGCGAGAATTATATTCATAAATTGTATGAAAAACGAAATTACGTCTATGAATCTTGTAGTAAAACATGAATTATGTTCCTAAATCGCTCAAAAAACACGAATTTTGGTGGCAGAAAGCTGAAACGGAAATTACCTTTATAAAACGCATAAAAATACCAAACTGCATTCATGAATTGCATAAAAAATGTGAATTACGTTCATGAATCGCCAAAAAAAACGCAAATTACATCCATGAATTGCATAAAAACGCGAATTACGTTCATAAATCACTCAAAAAATGCGAATCACTTCCATGAATTGTGCAAAAAAACACGAATAACGTTCATAAATTGCAAAAAATGCGAATTACGTCCAAGAATTGGTAAAAAAAGCGAATTATATTCATAAATCCTATAAAAACACAAATAACGTCAATAAATCGATCAAAAAACACAAATTTCGTTGATAGAAAGCTCAAAAGATGCAAATTATGTCTATGAATCGCAAAAGTATAGCAAATTACGTCCATAAATCATGTAAAATGTAAATTACATTCATTAATTGCGTAAAAATCGTGAATTATGTCCATGAATCGCTCAAAAAAGCGAATTGCATAAAAAACGTGATTTGGGTCCACAAATCACTGAAAACGTGAATTACGTCCATGAATTGTTTAAAAAAATGAGAATTACGTTCAGAAATTGTGTGAAAAACACAAATTATGTCTATGAATCGTGTAGTAAAACGGCAATTATGTTCATAAATCGCTCAAAAAACACGAATTTTGGCAGCAGAAAGCTGAAACGCAAATTACGTCTATAAATCGCATTAAAATGGCGAATAGTGTTTTGCATTCATGAATTGCATAAAAAACGCGAATTACATACATGAATCGCTCAAAAAACACAAATTACGTCCATGAATTGCATAAAAATATGAATTATGTTCATAAATCACTCAAAAAATGCGAATCACTTCCATGAATCATGCAAAAAAACACGAATAACATTCATAAATTGCAAAAAATGCGAATTACGTCCAAGAGTTGTGTAAAAAAAGCAAATTACATTCATAAATCCTATAAAAACACAAATAACGTCAATAAATTGATCAAAAAACACAAATTTCGTCGACAGAAAGCTGAAAAAACTTAAATTATGACTATGAATTGCATAAAAATAGCAAATTACGTCCATAAATCATGTAAAATGTAAATTACAATCATTAATCACATAAAAATTCCGAATTATGTCCATAAATTGCTCAAAAATGCAAATTACATTCATAAATCACATAAAAAACACGAATGATGATCATGAATTGCACAAAAAATGCGAATTACACCCAACATTAAATTAATTTCCAGAACGTTTTTGGTTTTATACAAGTCTGCCAACAAGAACCTACAAGTTATCCTGAAACCCATTCTAAACCAACAAAAATTTAATGGAAAGATAAATTTGTCCAAGAAAGACAAAATAATTTCCATTGACATACATTGACCAGAATCGAAAAATTCCTATTGAAATCTATCCTATACAATTCAAAACCAGAAAGAAAAAAATCCCTCCAAGAGTAACTCAATCTATCTGCTGCAAAATAAAATACATTGAAATGCAACTGAACAAGAACCTGAAAATTACATTTGAAGTCAAACCGAAACCAGATTCAACCCCCCCTCCCCCCCCAAAACCATATCTCGACCATTATCCAACCATATCTCGATTCGAGAAAGAAAACTTAATTTCCATAGATAAGCGTGATCAGAAATCTGGAAATTCCAATTAAGGTAACCTGGGGTAATAACGCCAAGTGCTTATATTTTGCATAATTATGAAATAATCAGGTAAATGACACCCATGTGCTCTGCGCAGACGGGTTTTGAATCATATAAATCGCAAAAAACAGCTTCAAGTTAATTTGTTTCATTTTTAGGTCTTATTGTTTTTACAAGCAACGAAAATTAACGATTGATCTAAAATTTGCGAGATAAGGTTTTTGATCTGAAGACTATATTTTTTATCCGGAAATACTTTGTTTTTTACATAAATTTGTAGTGTATTTCATGTACTTTCAAGTTGTTGTAGAAGATTTTAGATATTTTCTCGAGATAATTTGTAGTTTAGGATTTACTGCGCAATAAGTATCCCGGGGTAATAACGCCAGGGATTGGCGTTGTTACCCCAGTTGATTCCCAACAGTGGCCGAACTATATCCAAAGGGGGTTTATATATTAATATGGGACAGCATTACCATCATTGTTGAAATGGTAAGATTAAGGGGGGGGGGTTGCCCAATACTTAAAAATAATCTCTCTATTTTATTTTTTATTATATTATCATTATTTTTTTTACTAATGTAAAAAAAAAAAAAAAAAAAAAAAAAAAAATTAACTCTTGTAAATAAAACTATATCAAAATGTTTTCCAGATTCAAATTCGAGCATCATTAAAATCAGGTTTCTATTAAATTTCTACTGGATTGTTCAATTGAGTCGAAATTTTAACTGTCCGCTTTCTCAGCGTTCGGTTTTTCAAACTTTATAAATTTAATCTTTAACTGATGTGACAAAAATTGTAACGTATGAATGTGATGCGATTTTTGAGACCGCAAAATTGAAAGATGAATAAAAAGCTGGAATAACTCATAGGATTGTGTTTTTGTACTAAACTTTTTATATAAGAATATTATACTTAATATTCACCTATTTAGTCTCTGGTGATAGTACTAAAATTCCAAATGAAACAAAATTTCGGCAGTGTTTGCAGTTAAACTGAAAATTACAAGTTAAACTAAAAAATTAAAAGAAAAATAGTGGTCTACGAAACTGGTAATATTAGTTAAAGGTTAAAAGGCGATCCATGATTCAAAATCATAGAATACTGTTCCTGCGCTAAACTTTTTGTACAGAATTAATTCTAATTAAATTTAATCTATTCAAATATTTCTAATAATATTACGAGAACTCCAAACGAAAGAGAATTTCAGCTGTAACTATAGTTAAACTGGAAAATACAAGTTAAACGCTATTTTTCTGGGGGGGGGGAGGGGGTAAGCATGTTCTTTAAAACGTCAACAATTTAAGTGTAGGTTTGGAGAATCCGCATTAGTGTGGAGTTATGGGCGAAAAACTATTTACTAGATTACTATAATAGTATTAACCCTTAACTGCTGTGACAAAAATTGTCGCATAACTTACTATGAGCGGCCTGTCAAACCGTTTAATCTAACAGTGAATAAAACGTTAAATTAACTTTTAGAATATTATTTTTGTATTGAGCCTTATGTACAGAACTTTTATAAATAAAATTCAGCTATTCAAAAGTCTCTAGAGATAGTAATAGGACTCCAAATGAAACAAATTTTCCCGGTATCTATAGTTAAGCTAAAAATTGCAAGTTAACCTTCCGTCTACCAGACAAAACACCCATTTATCTACGGCAACACCTAATTTTAATTCCAAACTTGCAAACGGCACCAGTAATATTTTAATATAATTTTGCTTTTACAATGAAAGCTTAAATTAAGGAATTCGTAATATCTAGACAAGTCCTTTATAAATTCCGTTGTAAATCGACAATTTCTCATTTTACCATTGACACCAGAAATATTGCTGTCGGGTCCAATGGACCCGTCTGGTAGACGGAAGGTTAAACTCTAAAACTTGAAAAACTCAGTGGTATGTGAGACAGCAGTTAAGGTTTAACAAAAATATTTATTACATATAACTCTTTTATTATAAAACTTCACATGATTAAAATATTACATTATGAATGGTTAAAACCATGCAATGTTTCTTATAATCATATTTAAACGGGACTTTTTTAAGCAAAGAGAGACAGAGGGTGTTATATTCTGTTATAACTCCCCCTCACTCCTTTTTCTTTCACTTTCACAAAAAATCAATATTTTCTATCGCATAGAATGCATACATGGGAATATGAATACTGATTCAAATAATCCGTGCAATGTTTCTAATAATTCTATTTAAATGGTCATTTTAAAGAAAAACGTAGCTTAGAATCTGATATTCTTTTGTCTCCTCCCTCCGCAACCACCACACCTTTCTTTTTCTTTCAGAGTCACGAAAAAATTTTACATTTTCAATAGCTTAGATTGCAATTTGTCAATTTCTAGGGCTGTAGAGTTTGTATTTTTAGAATTGGGCAATCTACATGTCATTATTCCATCTTATTTTATAGTTTTGTTTGCATGGCGTTATTACCCATATAGGTGGGTATTAACGCCAAATAGCATTGGTCTAGAATAAACGCCATTTCATTTTATGAATACATATCTGTTAAATTATTTTATTTTATATAGATAGTCAATGAGTTTCTGTATCAGATGTTATATTTGTTTGAAAAATACAATCTAAAACTAAGCCGTGAAAATTGATAGAACCTTAACGTGGCGTTATTACCCCAGGGTACCTTAGTACTAAACTTAGTAATAAACATAGTTAACTAGAATGAGAAATGATACATACAGCATAGATTATGAAATCCTTTCTTAGAAATATGGTTTTGAATGTACATTACTTTCTTATCTTATACTAACGTATTTTACTACAGAGTTGTTTTTAACGAATCAAGTAGCACAGCATATATTAATAATAAAATATGAAATATCTTTTTTTAAACGAGTGGGGGAGGGGTAATTAAAGGTGATCAGAAATCATGAATATGAATTCTTTGCATTAGTCTTTAATTTTTTGTTTTTATCTTTTATTAACCTAAAAAAAGCACTGATATCAGTACAAAAAACCCTGAACGGGTTAAAAGCTTGTGACGCAGCACTTTATCTTACATATCTAAGAATTTTAAATTTGGGACTTAAAACTAATGATATCAAAATTTATGTGACGCTATGCTATTAATTAATATATACATATATTAAAATTTATTCATTAAGGTTTTATCAATTACATCTTTCATAAATTCAAAATATGAATCTTAAAAGATATGATATCAAAATTTAAGTGACGCTTTGACGAGGCTTTAAACAATGTTTTAAAATTCCATTTATTTATTTATTGTCTCAATACATTTTCATATCTAAACAATACTTTTCATTTTCCAATACACCGTTAAATACATCACTTTCACTGAATATATATAATGCACTGAAATGTATTTATTTGAATAAATAGATTTATCTTTTGGGCTGCGCTATCCAAAATCAAAAATAACATTTAAATAAATAGTTTTTGCGTCATTGTATCTATTTGCATCTATTTAACTTACTTTGGATACAATGATGCAAAAAATATTTATTTAAATGTTATTTTTGATTTTGGATAGCGTAAGATAAAGTGCTGCGTCACAAGCTTTTAACCCGTTCAGGGTTTTTTGTACTGATAAGTATACATGGTAATACAAAAATGAATTATTTGATGCTAAATTTTCAAATATTTAAATAACACATAAGTGATTTCCTTAAGAATCTTTGTTAATATTATTACAACAATTTAAATAAAAACAGAAAAAGAAATTTCAAAATAAGAAAAAATTAGAAATTAACATGTAAGGAATCGTTAAACAATATAAAAATAAATAATAAAGAGATATCTAACGGAATTTATGTTTCCTATTAAGGTCTTCGTTTTTAACTATAACTAAAACGAATATTTACGAATAGTGCTGCTTTCATTTAATCTGTAAAATAATTAACCGAATATTATTATAAAGAAATATTGGATGAAGTCTGGATATGAAAATTCTGTCAACACAGCAGAGAAGAAGATTTTGGTGTTAAAATTTCTTCAAGGGCTTTCAACCCTTTCGCCGTTAGCAGTCTGCTAACTGTTACTTTTAATGCCCAAAATACCAAGTGGTACCAGTAATTTTTTTATTACAGTTTGAGTTACATAGTATATATGAAAAAGAGCTTTTAGTTATTTTCAAATAAATTTGTAAATTTTGGAGTTAATAAATTAATTGATCATTTTTTAACATAAATACCTTGCCCCTGAAAGGGTTAAAAACTGATAAATACATACAGTCCTCTTGTATTACTATAAAAAGAGACAATCAAAGCTATCTGGCCTGTCCGTTTGTATTTTCGTGGTTTTAAAAAAATAAAGAAATAAAAAAAATAATTTAAAAAAAAATAAATAAATAAAACGGAAAAAGCGCTTTGACTAAAGCGCATCCATAAAACAGCTAATATATTTAAAATCACATCATATTTAAATGAGTCCAATAATAATACACTTGGTTTATCTTAGAATATAAATACTAGAATAAGATGATTTTTTGAAATTTTGATGTTCTTGCTCTGCCGAGGCTGAGGGAAGGAAGAAGAAAGGGCTTTAAAAGTTATGTCAAAACCTCTCATTGTCACAATGATCAATTTTTGTAAGATGTGAAGAATTAGAATATAAACACTGGGTACTATATATATTTTTTAAATTCAGTCTCTCTTGTCCTTCTGTGCATGTCGGTGGGAGGGGGGAGGTTTTCAAACTTCAAATCTATCAGGGCTTTAGAAGATAACATTGTCAGAATGTTTTCTAAGTTTATAAATAACAGATCAGGTGAGTTTCTGTTTATTTGCTTATCTTCTGCTTCCCAGAAGGTGGAGTAAATAAGCTATGACTATCTTCCTCATAAAACTGTACAACGGGACATTATCATTTATATAAAAATACCTCAAATTTCATAAAAAGCTGAACGTATAATATTTTTTAATACATTGCTTATGTCTATTTTCCCCTTGTTCTTCTGTGAGGGGAGCGGAGTGTCTAAAAACTCCGAATCTATCACGGTTTTGTGGCACTTAAAAAAAAATACTATATTTCTCTGATTATACTTTCTATTTATGCAAAAATCAGTAAAAATGTTGTACAATATTCATATATTGCTACTCTGCATCGATAGATAGTTTCGTATAATTTAATGTAAAGATTTTTTTTTCCTATCGGCTCCCTAAGTTTCCTTCTTATGAAATGGGCATTCATAACTACGAGGTCAAACATCGTCTTTGTCATCCTGGATCATTAGAAGAATCCTATAAATATGTTTTTATTTTATATTCGAAAAAATGTCTAACATTGAAAGTGTCCGGCCATTAATAGCCATATAGTATGTAGTTCTGTAACATTTTATTTTAATCTCTTACATTTAAAAAGCACCCATACGAATTCCTTTCTTCTGCGAATCAAGTGTGGAGCTGGGGAAAAAAGTACGAATTTAAAAGTACATTTTTTTCTCTATACGATGTGTAAAAATAAATGTGCGACATTTAGAAATGTAAAGTTTGCAAAATCGATAATTGCAAAACCGAAATTGCATGGAAAAGCGCTGCGCATTTTAATTTCTTTTCTTTTCTTTTCTTTTTTTTTTCAATTTCATGAGAAAATAAAGTGATTCTGTTGCCACAATTACCAAACTGGAACTAAAAACTATAAAAAAATTAATATCTCAAAAAAATAGAGATAGAGTTTTCAAACAAATTGTACTTAAAAGTACATTTTTCTTTCTATACAACAGTATAAAAATTTAAAATGTGCGATGGTTAGAAGTGTAAAAATTTGTTGTAGTGAACATTGCAAAACCGAAATTTCATGGGAAAGTGTTGGCATTGGCAAAATGAAGCATGCGTTACGCACAGATTCCTTTCACCTTTATAATATAGATACATATTTATGAAATTTATGGTATTTTTATTTAGAAACAAAGAGATTGTATAGTATTTTCTATTTTTTCCGTAAAGGCAAGACACTGTGAAAGAAGCTGTAACTTAGCTTTTTAAACAAAATTTACCAATGAAGGGGAAAAAAGACATTAATTATTTTACTTTATATGAAATTCAGACTTTTGAACCATTCTGTGTTAAAGTAACAATCCCACCACCATAGAAACATGATTCTTCAAATTAAACGAGTTTACCGCAGAAGTTTTGAAGAAATTCAAACTCTTTCCAATTTTTTAGCCTTTATTATTATTATTAATTACACTTTTTGCTTCTACTTTTAGTTTAATTATATTATTATTTATTATATTTTTAAACAATTGCTTCGCCATGAAAGTTTTTAATAATTAAATCATTGTTTTTTGTTTTCCCTTGCTTTATTCGAGAATAATAGCTATATAAATAATAATAATGATAATAAACTTTGTGGTTGCAACATTCTAGCAAAAAAAAAAAAAAAAAAAAAAAAAAAAAAAAAAAAAAAGATAGAGCTATTTTATTTGATTGAAATCGCTAAAAATTAAATATTTTAAATGAGTTTATTTATTTTAATTTATTTATTTTTATTGTTATTAAATTTCTAAAAAAAGCCCTGCAGCATTTTTCATGAAATTTAAATTCAATCCTTGACCAAGTGCAGAGAATAATCTTTCAATGAAACAAAAAAAAGGGACATGAATCAGTCAAATAGTTCGAAGTAATTGATAAACGTACAAAACGACAACAAAAACAAAAAAGTGCTAAATTGAGAACTTCTTCCTTTTCTTTTTGGTGTCAGATGAAAAATAACTAAGAAATTATTAATGCAATTATGCTTTATTATGGTTTGCATAAATAAAAATTATTTCATTTGAATTTGATGGTGAATAAGTTATTTAGAAATAATAAATAATACTAGAATTTGACAATTTTCTGAAGCAGATAATGTATAATTCCATTCTTATTTATGTAAAAGGTATAGTTGCGCATGACTATTTAGTAGGCTGTGACCATAGAATAAAGCTGGTTTCTAATGTAAAACTTTCTGAATAATTCTTAACGTGTCGGCATGAAATTGGCAGACCTGATAGGATAGGATTTTGATAGAATTAGGAATCGAATTCAGTGTTTCCATTTTGTTTTTGTTATAAATAAATTACTTATTGACATTACCACAACAAAAATACAACCAGCAAATTTCCACATTTCCCTAAATTTCGCGCTCGGAAATTTTGTTCAAAACGCCAACTTTAACATTATTTTCTGAAATTTTTTGCCTTTATTAAATAAATTGAAAACGCCATTCTATTATATAATTTTTTAATATGAATTTCACGTCTCGTTCATATGTTTCATATGTTAACAATTTCGTATGTTTTTGAATAATAAAAACGAATTCAGAAAAGTCTCAAAAACTAACTCCTTTGGGCTTGAGAACAATCATAAGTTCCGTAAGTATAATAATAAGTATAAACATTTGATTTTTTTTTCAATTCAGTGTGTAAAATTACGTACGTAATTTCTAATATTTAGTGCGTTTGTAAGAAAGAAAAAAAAAAGATAATGCTTCTTCTTACATTCTAAGAGCAAAAGTGTAGGCAAAATTAGCAACACTAAATCTCTAAAACTACTTGCTGAATATAATCTATTCATTATTATGTCTCACAAGCAAGAACTATCTAAAATACCTTACAGCAACTGGGGTAGAAACAGCTTTACGTCATCTGCGTAAACAATGTTTATTTTTTTTTTGCCAAGTTCTTTTCCCGGCATTTCACTAGGATAATTAACATCCTCCCTACAGAGTTTCCCTTGCTCGATACTCAGTCGGACCCCTATTGAGCGAAACGGCCTTAATGATTTCTTCTTACGCATGTTGGAGGGGTGGAAGTTTTCTGGATAACGATAATCCCAGCCCTGCATTTTCAACATTTATTTTCTTGGGATTACGGTAATCCCCCCGTAACCTAAAGGTTAAAAGTTATACTAAAAAACCTGATAAAAAAGCACAATTTATTTGCATACGTCACAAAAATTTCGTATGCGTCATTTTTCACCGGCTGGATGTTTTCAAAAACAACCGAATCTGAGCACATAGAGGAAATAGTTATCTGAGCGAAGCAAAGGTTAATACACATAGTACGTAACGATATTAAAATTTAAACATAATTGTTTCTTCAAGCAAATCATAAAAAATTACATGTCAAATTGTAATTCTGATAGTACCAACGGTACCTATGAGGGTAACCTACAGAATGCACCTACTTTAAAAAAAATAGTTCCAAATAGTTGAAAAATTATATTTAAAAAAATTGATAGAAAAGCACAATTTATTTGCATACGTCACAAAAATTTGGTATGCGTCAATTTTCACCGGCTGGATGTATTCATTAGATTCCCAAATTTAAGCACATGGAGCAAGGAAAATACGCAAACAATTTTGAATTACAATAAATTATACTTAAACTTAAGAAAAAAAACTGTAAAAAAATTGTTGTTGTTGTTGATTTAAAAGAAAAAAGGCCTTAATTCTTAGTAACTTAGTACTTGAGATTTTGCGATATTCTTTATAATAGCACTTTATAACCGCCATTAGCATCTTTTGGTCCGTCGACCTTGGCGTTCCGTCGACCAAAAAGTTATCGCCAAACTCTAAGATTAAATGCCAATATTGGATGATCGTGAATGTCACATTCAATGACATTAAATACGATTTACGTGTTTAAAATGTCTTTAAGTGATTTTTATTTCGACTTTTTATTAATATTTTTTAATAATATTCTACTAATTATTTGTTTTTTCATTATTTAAAATAGAAATTATATCAATATGTATAATTTGGCTATTAATTTGCCGATTTATATAATTTGGCAAAATTGGTCGACGGGATAACAGAGTAGTACCTATCTTTTATATTTTGCACATGCAAATTAGAAACAATTCTGTCGTGTTTAAATAAAATATTGGCATTACTTGATTATCTCGTTGATCAATTTCACCAAATTATACATATTGACATAGTTTTTATTTTAAATACCGAAAGAAGAAATAAATTACTGAAATATTGATAAAAATACAAAGTGTGATAAAAAATCACTTGATGATGTTTTAAACACATGTATCGTATTTAATGCGATTGAATGCGACATTCACGATCATTCATTATTGGCATTCTATCTTATTGTTTGGGATTACTTTTTTGGTCGACGGGATAATCAAGTAATAAAAAAACAATGTTGAAGCGATGAATAAATAGTTATAAATAACAAACATAGTAATAAATATAATAAAGAATATCACAATAAATCGTAAATCGTAAAATACTTACAGCAATAATTCAGAAACAACGTTTTCATCAATTTGGCGGTGGAAAAAATCGCACTAACGTGTAGCTTATATTTTTACACATAAATATGACATCTGTGCCATAGTTATGAGTAAAAATAAACATGAACGATCATCAGGTTTGAAATCTCAATTTCTGAAGCCCAAACTGGACCATGGTTTATAAAAACGCCAAGGTGAAGGTATTGGAAAAGTACCATGAAATTAGGGCAGACATATCATATAAGCGTCGGGTTTGGCCAAAATTTGGGCCACCATTTTTAAATTAATTTCATATATTTTAAAAAGGAAGTAACAATAAAAAAACACGATTAAATCTAGATTAAATGAATACAGAAATAAAAATAAATAAACAATTTATTAATAGACAAACAACAACAGCCGGGTTACCATGCAATATAAATAACGATATTTTGGCGCCAATTATATAAAAAATTGTACAATATCCTGTTCTAAATTCTTTGGCGAGCTTTTTTTGGCATTAAATGAATTGATAAGGACGCGATCTTCAGCCTCTGGGGATGCTTTTTTAATGTCTATGCATTCGATTTGTCTATCCATCTGTCCACGCTCTAACATCAGTAAATATACACCGATTTATATGCAATTGGTAAACATTATTTAGACATGTTTGGTATTGTATATGAAGTTAATGGGATTAATAGTATATCTACAGGAGCACCCAAAAGATTTCCATTACATTATGGTCTATTGGTGGAAATGCTTTGCAGAGTTCTTTAATGAAATTATGCTATTCCAAATGTGTGAAACTTATATAAACCAATGAATTTCATTACGATTACCTTATAACAGGACATTCATAGCATTTTTAATTCAATTACAGGGACACAAATCGGTTACAATACTATTTTTAAGCAATAATTTCTGAAAATGCGTTTTCAATTTTTGCATCTGGTTTTCAATTTGTTGTTTTAGGTGCGTCATCAATTAATATAAATATTTAGTACCTATAGAAGTCGTCTGATCCGTCCATCTGTTTGTCTATCCGCATATAACAGCACAAAAACTATCCAATCGAATCGTTTGAAATTTTAAATATATGTTTGTTGCCGAATTTCATTGCAAATTTTAATAAAATCGGATACAGGGTTCGAATACTGGGACAGTCAAAATTATCCTGTTACATTACTGCCGATTGGATGAAATAATTCCAAGTACTTTTTAATGATGTTAAACCCGTGGAAACATAATAAATTGATATGCATTTATCAAGAGCACTAGAATTATATTTTGTAGAACATGCCGTGTAAAAAGTATTTATTTTCATTTATACGTCACCATAAAAAATTCCATTGCAAATTAGTATGAGGGGTACATTAAGTTTTCAGCTTTATTAATTTAGGGATTTTATCATAGAGTCATTTTCTCAATTTCACTAGTAGGTCTTTTAAATAATAACTTTTTCGGGTAAAGCTGCATAATCGAGTACACATTGACGTATTTGAGCCAGCATGTTATACTGAAAAAATATGTTCAGATTTGTAAATCATTTGTGATGACACTTGACGGCTCAAAGCTTATGCAGACGAGATCTTCAGATCTCGTTAGTACCTTATACTATAGACATTGCCAACAGTGGAATAGTCGTAAAAAAAACAGAATATATGTTCTAATCACAGAACATACGCTCAAGTTAGAGAATATATCCTAGAATGTATATAATGCAGCTTTTTGAGAAAGAGGGGCTATAAAACAGCAGTGGTTCTTAAAAAATCCAGAAAGTATACGGCATATACCTCTGTAAACTCTCTACCACATACATGATTACCAATTTGTTTCATTTTATGCATGATAAAGCGAAATATAGCTCAATTTCATGAGAATAAGTTAGAAAAGAAAACAAAACAGCGTATGTAGTGGCCAGAATACACGACCCATTTAATCAGATTGAGAATACAGATTGACATACTCGAAAGGTCACATTGTATTTCTTTGTTCGCGTTTTCGAGATTTTTATGTATCATTTTTTAAAGAGCCCTAAATTTTTTAACACTAGAACCGCGGGACTTTCGGTATACCTAGAACCGCGGAGCGGGTCAATTTGACCCGAGATGAAAAAAAAAAAATTATAAATACGCCCAAATACTTAATTTGGTAATTTAAAATATTACAATTTCTTATAATAATCAAAATATTCTATTATTTACATTATATTTTACACATAAAGTCAGCAGAAATTCCCTACATTTCAGAAAATGCTGTTATTCAGAATTACATTTCATTAAGTATGGGGAAAATATATATTGAACAAATATTCAACATATATTTTAAATATTAATAAACTTGGGCTTGAAAAACTTAAAAATAAATTATGCCATTCAAATAAATTTAGATATAAAATCTAAGAAATTTTTTTTTAAAAATATAAAAAATACTAGTTACTTTCTAATTTTATTGGGTTATCTAATCCAATTTATTGTATGCATTGCTTGAAAAACGTGGTTTAAAGTTTAGCACATTTACCAGATACGTGTGGGTATATTATATTTTGAACAATTATCTTTAATTTTATTTTCATTTTCTTAATTGCGATAAACTCTTTTATGTTTAGTTTGTTTTTTTCTTTGTTTCTAGTTTTTTTTTTTCTTTCCCAAATAACAAGATTTTTTTTTGGGGGGAAGGGGGTAGGAGGCGAAATAAAATACTGTTTTTGTACGTCTCCAAATAAGTCTTGAATAAACTGACGTATATTAATAGATTTCCAGGTTATATATTAGCACAAAACCCAAGCATTGATATCAGCAAAATACAGAATATTATAAACTGCATTCACTGGACGCCTATAAGACGCTGGCTTCTCATAAGCAAACTTCCTGCCATCTGTGTAATCACACAAATACACTGGATTTAGTTGCTATGTTGTAAGCAAGTGTCTTTATTTCTTTTTTCTTACAATAAAAAAAAATTTCAAAAGTTAGATGTAGACTGCTAAGTAACAAAACATTTTCACGCTTTTCTCCTTGGTAAACTGTTATCCTGATATCAGAATGTGTTAAAAGAATAGCCGCATGCAATTCCGATTTTGACATTTTTCAGAGACTTGTATTTCTCGTCGTTCTAAGGCTAATTTTTATCAACATCTGCAAGCAACTAGAACGTGATTCGATATTAAATTTATCTGGTTTTGTTAGACATGTACTAAGTAAACCTACTCACAATTGAAAACAATGCGTGCTAATCTACGCTTACGTTAGGCTCTTTTATATAGTTAGTGTAGCAGTTTTTTTCATGTTTAATTCCGGGGTGAATGCACAAGTTATTGTTTATTTAGTTTTCAGATTTTAATGAGTATTAAGTCAAATTTTGTCACCTTTAGCTAAAATTTTTAATTTTTTTTTATATCTGTTTTCTCATTTCACAAATTTCACAAACTTTCGTTCAATACTGATAAATTTTCACCTATATTCCAATGAAAAAGTCCAAAAATGTTAAGGGTACAGGCAGAGCCGTCGTCACTTTCATTTTCATCATTAAAATTTAATTTTCTTCGTTTACAGGCAGATATTCATATTCAGTCACTTGCATTCTCAATCATTTTCAGATAATAGTTGCTAGCATTCTAAAGCTTCTTTGACGGTAATATTTAGACATTGGAAATCATATCTATCATTTTAATAAATGCATAATAAAAACAACTTCAATACTACTTCAAAATATTAGTTGTAATTTTTTACTTTAATCACCCATTATTCATATCAAGAATATAAGATCTTGATTAAAAATTTTCATTATCCCCCATTCCAATTCTTCCTATTATAGGAATTAGGAGTCAGGCAGATATACTTTCTCATTAGTTCCGAAAAATGCATCACTATTTTGCATTTAAGAATAAAAACTTATTACGGGTCAAATTGACCCGCTTTGCGGTTCTAGGTATAAGTGCTTGCAACTGAAAAATTATTTATGTTATTCGCTATTAAATACGAAAAAGTGTTGCTTACCTTAAAATATTAAATGTCAGAAACGGACACCTTTCTTCAACAAATATTTTTCGCGCGGCGAGAAATTAAACATCGATTTGGGTCAAATTGACCCGCTCCGCGGTTCTAGTGTTAAGATCCTAAATTTTTATCGAAAACCTCATCGCATGCATAGAAAACAGATGTAGACATTATACTATTACATATATTAACTATTTTGTTCTAACTATTTAAGGGCACCACACACCATATAAAAATTCTCTCATTCTACTCAGGCATTATGATTTGCGCCACTTTTAGGTACTAAAATTGGTGTGTAATTCTTGACGTTATTTAAAAATAATCAAATTCCTATACAAGATATTTTAATGCTTTATTATCTGTATTACTTTTAATGTATTACGTACTTCGAATTTTATATCCATGCATGGCTGTTTTGTATAGTTTGATTTCCCATTTTTTTTAATTGTGTATAGGAATTTTTATGTAATATTTTGCGACTGTACCATTCACTTTGCAATTTTTTGTCCTTTCAATTTGTGACAATATATAATCAATTAAAAATAACATTTTTGTTTTAATTTTTAGAATATTATTATTGAAACATGTTCTAAGCAATATCGCTCAGACTAATCCCTCTGAGAGAAGTCCTAGTATATTGCTTGATAATGGTTTGTAACTTGTATTATAAAATAAAACTATAAGGTATTTGTACCCTATATAGACAGGGCTCTCAATATGGACACCCCTAATATTTTTAAAGGTAATAATTTTCATCGAGAGATGGCTCAATATTTTCGCGAAGAAAAGCAGTTGAAAAGAGAATTAAGATTTAAAAGTGTAAAAAAGCGCGTTGTTCGCCATTTAAAGAGGAAACTTGTTGTTTCGAGATGTGCTGATCTTAATTACTTTTAAGCTTAAATTCTTATTAGACATGGTAAAATTACATTTAATGTTGAAAAGTGGAATTGTTTAGAAAGCTAATAAAACATATTTTCGATTGCTATTGCATATTTTGCTTTAAAATATTTTCCTTATTCATTTTTTACAAGATTTAGTAAATCTATGCCCGGTTCCCAATATGGACAGCTTATGTCCCCATCGACTACAACTGTAAGAAAGAAGAAAATTCAACGTTGCCAAGCAATAAATTGAAAATGCTTCAAAGTGGTAAAATCTTTGTTCAACAAGATGCCATTTGAACAATCCCCCAAAAACCTTCCTCTAAAAAACCCTTGCAGAAAAATAAAAAGCCCCTCCCCCCCAGTACGATATCTGTTGGTGAAATCGTAGGTACTAATGGTATGACTTCCTCAACAAAGGAGAGCTGGCACTGCTTCTTTTGCAGTAATGATGCTTTTTCAAACATGCGGCCATGCATCACATGTGGCAGATATGTTCATGAGGATAATGTGGGACTTACTGTCCATGGTGAAAAAGTTTCTATTTGTCCATGTTGTGAGGACTGAGTAATAACAGATGTAAATTCTCAGACAGATGCAATAAAGCTAAGCAAAACCAACAATATTATTTCATGATATTTAGTAGTAACTAAGGGGCTTTCCATGGTTCTTCGAAGGGTAAAAACCAAGAATGACCCCCCCCCCTTTCTAAAATGCATATTCTAAAGATATTTACTGTCCCCCTCCTCCTCCGAATACTTCAAGATAAATTTTTTTATTCCCTCTCCTCTAAAATCCCTTGAAAAAGTGGCTCTTCCATACACACTGTGTAGAAAGTCGATAAGGAAACACCTATCCATAATAGGGACAGGTAGTTCCTTCATATCTGCATTGAAATTGATAAAAATAGGAAAAAAAAGAAATAATTTCAAAACGATCATACACAATATTTCGATAAATATGATTATTATCCTATACATTTTTGATGAAAAAAATCTAGATAACCTGGACAGGTGGCATATTTCATACTTTCCTAGGAGAAAAAATTATATGCATTTCCGGTTTTACAAACAATGATTTTAAATGCACGCATATTTCATTTTACACTATTAAAAATCTTGTTCTAGTTTGAACCAAATTTTGGAGCTCAATAGCTGCCATTATAAGATGGTGAAATCTTGAACCAAAATTTGGAGCTCCTGTTGAAGCATAGCTCCAATAGTTGGAGAGAGGTTGAAAGCGAAAACTCCAAATATTGGTATGAGATTTCGCCATCTTATGGTAGCAGCTACTGAGCACCAAAATTTGGTTCAAACTAGAGAAAATTTTTAAGTGTAGCCATAGAAAGTAACAGAGTCATACCGTTTATCAATCAGTCCCATGATTTTTTTTTAAACTTTGGTTACAAGAGTGACCTTTAAAAACACCATATGCTAATTTTCAATTTTCCACTGTGTTGCAGCCTCATAAAGTATTAATTATTTTTTGAGGGAAAATATTAAAATAAAGAAGAGAAAACAGGGAGAAAGAAATATAGTCATGTGGAGAATTATAACTGAACTACTTTGTGATACTCATGATTTAGTAATTAAATAATGTATGAAAAGTTTTAGTGAATTTTAGTTATGAAAAATTCAAATATATTATAAATAATTATTTGCTAGCGTGAAATTTTAAGTGTAGGACTGATAAAAATAAAATTAATAAAAACTTTTCAAAAATTAAAAAAAATAGAAAATACTAAGCATTGATATTTTTTCAGAACACTGAGAAAATTCACCAAAAATAAATATCACTCAATTAATTTTAGTTATCCTTCTGCTAAAAAGCAAGAGCTGTTAAAATTCTGCTTAAAATTATTTTAGATGATTACTTGAGTAGGTTAAACTGACAGAACCATGAAACGCTTTGAATCTGTTGGAATTACATAGATAACATAGAAATAAATCAAGTTTCCAAAACTGTATTTACAGGTAACTAATTAAGAAAATCAAACATTATTCTAATTTATCTTTTAGCATGTTTATCCTGAAATCTTGACGGGTACCATTTAGTTTTTATTTAAAAATATACTTTGATGTTATGTCATTTCGCATGTCATGTTACGACAAAAGAAATATTATGTTATAAAGGAAAAATTACTCCATGGGAAGAAAACTTCGCTTGCATGGAATAGAACTTGAGAAATAATTACATAATGATTTGAGAACGTTTTAACAGCAATGGTTTCAGGTAAAACGCCTTGTAGATGATATATAATTTATATGATCTGCCGGTTTTTATTTTTGTAAGTTCTTCACACATTTGCAAACAGGAAATCTTTAACTTAGGAGTGTGTGCTCCATTTATGCCATTTCTATGAAACTTATTTCTATACACATGAAGGAACAGTGGTTTTAAAAACAGTTAAATTCCCGTTACACATACTTCACTGTATCCAAAGATACTATGCCAATCTCACGGATTAAACAATCATTTTCATAATTTCTTTTTGTTTTGTTTTGTTAAAAAAATGTTCATTAAAATACCAAAATGCTGATTTTAAACTTTCCACTGCATTATAGATCTATAAATTTAGCTGATAAATTTACATAAATGAGATTTTCATTTAAGATGCAATTGTGAGTCCGTATTAAATATTTTTATATGGCATGGAATCTTGAAAAAATTATATCGTTGTGAAAAGCGATTAATTTTCATATTGTTTTCGAAAACGTGTTTCTAAAGAGAAAGAAAAAATACGACTAAGTCTAAGAGAACTTGAAGAAACTGTTACATTTTTTCGAATATTTTAGATGAAAATATCAATAGAAGAAAACAAAATAACATTAAAATTAAAAAAAACAAATTAACTGATTTAGCTCATTAAATTTAATTTCTTAGAAATGAACCATTTTGTAGTAGAATCGTAAAAATTAATAGCGTTCATAAAATGTTTAATTCGCTAAAATCTAATTTTTTATTTTTAATTGATTGTCTGTTTTATTTTATTACTTATTTTAAAAAGTCTTTTTAAATAATAGTTCATGAGCAATTTTAAAATTTTATTTTTTTTTAATAACTAGGGGGGCGAAGCCCCCTGCTCGCTATGCTCGCCAACCCCGCGCGTAATCGCTTTGCGATTCCGAATTATTGGCTACCCCTGCTTGCTGCGCTCGCCAATACCCCATGGTATGAATAAGCAGTTGCAGACCTTTCAACTGATGTGTCACACGACTGGTGTTGTAAAGAAATTAAAAATGTGGCCCCCTGGGGAGCAGAGTGGGAGGCGACACAAAAGACATCCATAATATGAATAAGCAGCTGCAGACCGCTCAAATGATATGTCACACGACTGGTGTTGTAAAAAATTTAACATGTGGGGGTGACACACAAGACATCCATAAAATGAATAAACAGTTGCAGACCTTACTGTGTCACACAACTGGTGCTATAAAGAAATTAAAAATGTGACCCCCCATCGGGAGAGCAGAGTGTGGGGGTGACACACAAGACATCCATAATATGAATAAGCAGTTGCAGACCTTTCAAATCTTGTGTACCACGACTGATGTTGTAAAGAAATTAAAAATGTGTCCCCCCTGGGGAGCAGAGTGGGGGATAACACACAAGACATCCATTATATGAATAAGCAGTTGCAAACCTCTTAAATGATGTATCAAACGACTGGTGTTGTAAAGAAATAAAAAATTGGCGAAATATTACAGTTATCGCCAAGTTGGCGTCACTTTTGACAACTAATTTTGGTCGCCAAATTTGGCGATATATCGCCAAGTTGGCGACAAACTTGGCGATTGTTGGCGATGGTAACCTCTCCTCTCTTTATGGTAACCCATACGGCGATGCATAGACGGAGCCCTTTCCTGATTGGTCTATTCGGCTCATGGAAGGTGTGGACAACCCGGATTCGTTACTTCCGGAAATCTTCCACATCAGCATCATTCCAGGAGTCATTTCTTTTAAGGCTAGTTTTTTTTCTACTAGGGGGCCCCGCCCCCCTGCTCGCTATGCTCGCCAACCCCCCGCGTAATCACTTCGCGATTCCTGATTATTGTCTACCCCTGCTTGCTGCGCTCGCCAATAACCCATGGTATGAATAAGCAGTTGCAGACCTTCCAAATGATGTGTCACACAATTGGTGTTGTAAAGAAATTACAAAATGCGCCCCCTCTGAGGACAGAGGGGGGGGGTTATACACAAGGTATCCATAATATGAATAAGCAGTTGCAGACCTCTCAAATGATGTGTCACACAATTGGTGTTGTAAAGAAATTAAAAATGTGCCCCCCTGGGGGGCAGAGTGGGGGATGACACACAACACATCCATAATATGAATAAGCAGTTGCAGACCTTTCAAATGATGTGTCACTCAACTGGTGTTGTAAAGAAATTAAAAATGTGACCCCCCCTGGGGAGAACAGAGTGTGGGGTTGACACACAAGACATCCATAATATGAATAAGCAGTTGCAGACCTTTCAAATCTTGTGTAACACGACTGGTGTTGTAAAGAAAATAAAAATGTGTCCCCCCTGGGGGGCAGAATGGGGGATAACACACAAGACATCCATTATATGAATAAGCAGTTGCAAACCTCTCAAATGATGTATCAAACGACTGGCGTTGTAAAGAAATTAAAAATTTGGCGAAATATTACAGTTATCGCCAAGTTGGCGTCACTTTTGACAACTAATTTTGGTCGCCAAATTTGGCGATATATCGCCAAGTTGGCGACAAACTTGGCGATTGTTGGCGATGGTAACCTTTCCTCTGTTTATGGTAACCCATATGGCGATGCATAGACGGAGCCCTTTCCTGATTGGTCTATTCGACTCATGGAAGGAGTGGACAACCCGGATTCGTTAGTTCCGGAAATCTTCCACATCAGCATCATTCCAGGAGTCATTCCTTTTAAGGCTAGTTTTTTTTTACTATAGAAGGATAGAAGGATTTTATAAATTAAGAAAATATTTTGTAACTTTGAAATATACATCATAAACAGAAGTTTACGAATATACAGCAATATTTTACAAAGTCGAGCACGGGCATGCTAAAATCATAAAATGTTATATGATATACCTCTTGCAAAAAAAATAATTAAAATAAAATAATCGGGATGCATAAAATAAAATGAATCATCTGGCTGAAGAAAAATTTGACTAAATCCAATCCATAACACTGATATTTGCGTGTTTTTCGCATTAGGTTATAAAGATTGTTCCTATTCTTCTACAAAACGCAACTAAACTATATGATTTCTTTTTCGGTAATTTTTTCTTAGATAAAAAATAAAAAAAAATACTGAGTGGAATTTCTTTGCAGATAGTAGATATTTACTGATATTCATATATAAAAGATTTTCAGTAATCTATATTTTCTCCTTGAGTTGATACATTTTCGGATTCTACATAATTCGCACGAAGAATCATATATTTTACGAAACATAAAGGTGCAGGATATACAAATACTGGCTGATATAAAGTTTAGAATATAAATCTTTCTGTAAATATTCTAACTCCTTAGAAATATTTCAGATGCATGTTAAAAGAAAAAAAAAAAATCATTAGGGTGTTACAACAGTATCTGACTAAATAGAGGTTGACCATAATTAGATATTTGAATCCTTGCATTATCTATTATTTGTACTTTATTACTAATAGTTTTACAATATTTTTAGCTTTTTGAGCAGTTGAAAGTTGTTTTTGCTAATTTGGATTTTGTATACTTTATGGTGCATTTATTTTGTGACCAAAAGAAATGTGTTATCAGCGCTTCAAGATCAAAAAATTACAATAACATACCTGAACATATACTGCTAGAAACGACTAAAGGGCTATAAAAATTGGATGTCTAAATATTGTTTCATATCGAACAATTCTTTTACTTTTATGTCACTTTTATTTTAGTAATTTTTAATTAAAAAAATCTTTTCTGAAATTTGAAATAGACATCATAAAGAAAGATTTGAAATATTAATATCACAATATTTTTGACACAGGAGAAAGTATACGTAAAAAACCGTAACATATTACATGCTACTAAACTTTATCTCTTTAATTAAATATTAAAGAGATGTTAAATTATATCTCTCTATACAAAAATAATTAAAGAAATATAATCCGAAAACAAATGTAAAACAATATCATCTGGCTGAACAAAATTGTGATTAAAATTGGCTGAACAAGATTTTGACAATCCATTACAATGCTAGACGCAACTTTTTTCGTATTAGGTTTTAAAGATAGATCCTATTCCTCTATAAAACACGATTAACCTATATGATTTATTTTTCGCTAAATTTTTCTTAGCTTAAAAAATGCTGAGCGGCATTTCTTTGCAGATAAAAGATAATTTTCTGATATTTATACACAAATGATTTGCAGCAAGCTATATTTTCTCCTTGAGTTGAAATATTTTCGAATTCTTTGCAAGTCGCACGAAGGAACATATATTTTACGAAACATATAGGTGCATGATACAGAAATACTGGCTGGTATAAAGTGAAGAATATAAATCGTTCTGTAAATATTTTAGCTCTTTAGAAATACACATAGATACCCCCCTACAAAACACGATTAATCAGTACGATTTGTTTTTTCGTTAATTTTTACTTTAGTTGAAAAAGAAAAAAATGCTGAATGGCATTTCTTTGCAGATAGAAGATAATTTAATGATATTTATACACAAATGATTTGTTGCAAGCTCTATTTAATGATATTTATACACAAATGATTTGTTGCAAGCTCTATTTTCTCCTTGGTATATTTTCGCATTCTGCACAATTCGCACAAAGAAACATATAGGTACATGATATCGAAATACTGGCTGATATAAAGTTTAGAATATAAATCGTTCTGTAAATATTCTAACTCTTTAGAAATACTCTTACATGCATATTAATTTAAAACTATACAAATCATTAGCAAGTTGCAAAAGTATCTTACTAAATAGAGGTTGACACATAATTAGATTATTGAATCCTTGTATTATCTACTATTTTTAATTTATTATTGATAGTTTTACAATATACAGCCCTTTGAGTAGTCGAAAGCTGTTTTTGCTAATTTGGATCTTGAATACTTTATAGTGCACCTATTTTATGACGAAAAAAAAATTTACAGCAGGTGAAAATTTTCCAAGTGGGTGAAAAAATTCCGGGCCAGAACTCAAATGAGGGATGTGTTATAATTTAATCTAATACAAAAGAGATTTGTTGTCAGCGCTTCAAGATCAAGAAATTACAATAACGTATCTGAACATATACTGCTAGAAACGACTAAAAGGTTAAAAATATTGGATGTCAAAATCTTGTAAAAACTTTTCTAAAATTTCAAATAGACATCAAAAAGGAAGGTTCGGAAATATTAATATCACAATATGTTTGACATAGGATTAAATGCATACGTAATAATCGTAACATATTACATGTTACTAAACTTTAACTCTTTAATTAAATATTAAAGAGATGATAAATTATATCTTTTTGTACAAAAATAATTAAAGAAAGATAATCCGAAAACAAATGTAAAACAATATCATCTGGCTGAACATAATTGTGACTAAATCCAATCCATAACATTTCTAAATGCATTTTTTCTCGCATTAGCTCATAAAGTTAGATTCTATCTTTCTATATAACATGATTAACTCGTATGATTTTTTTCGGTAAATTTTTCTTTAGCTAAAAAAAAATGCTGAGTGGTATTTTTGTGAAGATAGAAGATAATTTGCTGATATTCACAGACAAATGATTTGCTGTGAACTATATTTTCTCCTCGAGTTGATTTTTTTTTTTCGCATTCTATACAATTCGCACGAAGAAATATATATTTTACGGAACATAAATGTGCAGGATATAGGAATATTGGCTGATACAAAGTTTAAAACATAAATCGTTCTATAATTATTTCAACTCTTTAGAAATATTCTTAGATGCACATTGAAAGCAAACAATAACAATCATTGTGTAGTTAGTAAAAGTAGCTTAACAAATAGAGGTTGTCAGATGATAAAATGGTTGAATACGTGTAATATATCTATATTTTTAATTATTAATTTATTAGCTATTGTTTATTATTATTATTATATTATTATTACAAATTGTGTATCTTTATGAGCAGTTGAAATTTGTTTGTGCTAATTTGGATTTAGAGTTTTTAACGTCGCACCTATTTTATGACAATATTAATTTGACTTATAGGCTTTAAAACTAAGAAATTAAATAAATATATCTCATTTTTAATAACTGTCAGAAAATACAAACGATTTTTTTTTTAAATTGATGTTTAAATCATGCTTCATATTCAACATTTTACTTAGAATAAATTGTGGAATTATTTGTCCATTAATCCATTAAAATACTCTTTTTTGCAATTGTTTTATACCTGTGAAATGACTCTGAATATCACTTGGAACGCGCGATTGTCGTAAGATTTGAACACTTAAATAATCTTTGGATATACCATGAGAAACGAAGGCTTGCTCCTGAATTGGAGCCCTGACTAAATTGAGTCTGACTAGAAAACTGCAAGAAGTGTAAGTAACCGATTTGGCGAAAGTGGTATCGTTGGAAAGATCACATCATGAGAAGTAAAAAAGTCAATGAAACTACCCGTCGCAAATGAGCCGTTTTCGAGATAACTGACAATTTATGTCACGAAACTAGGATCATACTTACTGAGGAATCCCCCCAAAAATTAGTTTAGATTTTAACGAAAGTGGTATTTTTGGAAAGATCTCATCGCGAGGAGTAAAAAACTCAATAGAACTATCAGTCGGAAATGAGCCATTTTCGAGATATCCGATAACTTATGTCACGCAGCTAATGTATATAGGATTAGTGCACGCTTAATGGGAGACGTAAAAAAAGTTGTCTCGATTTTAACAAAACGATGTCAAATTCCCAAACGGTGTCGTTGGGAGGATATCATTGTGAGAAGTAAAAAAATCAATGGAACTACCTATTGGAAATTTGCCGTTTTCGAGATATCCGGCAGTTTATAAAACTTAATGCAGTTTCTCAGAAAGTGTGCATTAGCTACGTGATATAAATTGTCGGATATCACGAAAACTTCTCATTTTCGACGAGTGGTTCCACTGAGTTTTTTAATCCTCATTATGATATCTTTTTTACGATACCACTTTCGTTAAAATCAAGACTAAAATTTTTTGCTGTCTTCCATTAAGTGTGCAATTCTTGTGACATAAATTGCCGGATATCTCAAAAATGACTCATTTGCGACGGGTAGTTCCATTGAGGTTTGTACTGCTCATGATGAGATCTTTCCAACGATATCACTGTCGTCAAAATCGTTGATTTACACTTCTTGCAATTCCCTAGTGAGTAATTTTATCGATAATATCGTACCGAAGTAGTACGTTTTTAGCACTTTCTAACAAAGTTGAAAAGTGCTTATGCATTCGGTTTGTCTGGCCGTCTGTCCGCGCTCTAACTCCCGTAAATATACTCGGATTGCTATGAAATTTTTAAACGTTATTGATGTTTACCCTAGCACGAACCCTATTGAAAATGAAGTATCTACCATGATTAGTTTATCTACAGGGCGAATCAAAAATTTTCCATTACATTACGGCCTATGGGGAAAAATCGTTAATATACTAGGATTGCCATGAGATTTTAGGACGTTATTGCCGTTTACCCTAGCACGAACCTTATTGAAAATGAAGTTTCTACCATGATTAGTTCATCTACAGGGCGAATTAAAAGTTTCCCATTACATTACGGTCTATGGTGAAAAATCGTTAATATACTCGGATTGCCATTAAATTTTAGGACGTTATTGAGGTTTACCCTTGCACGAACACCATTGAAAATGAAGTATCTATTATGATTAGTTTATGTACAGGGCGAATCAAAAGTTTCCCATTACATTACTGCGTATGGGGAAAAATCGTTAATACACTCGGATTCACATGAAATTTTAGGACGTTATTGACGTTTACCCTAGCACAAGTCCTATGGAAAATGATGTTTCTACCATGATTAGTTTATCTACAGGTCGAATCAAATGTTTCCCATTACATTAAGGCCTATGGGGAAAAATCACTTCAAAGGAATTTTAAAGATGTTATACCCTGTCAAACATATTAAAATATGCATTCTATAAAATATAAATATAAGGTAAAAATTTAGCTATTATTCATTTACAGGGCCACACAAAAGAATTCCATTAGATAATGGTAAAAGGGGGGATAGTGTGTGACATACTTTAAATATATTAAGCTTTTTCATGTATAATAAAATTTATACATGTCACTGAAGCTTAATATAAATTATACGCTACTGTACATGGCATTTACAGGGCCACACAAAAGATTTCAAATAGTATATTCTGTCCGATGTACCGTATATGTGTAGGATGATAGCTGATGGAGGGATGAAATGCATTTTAATTATGATATGCGCATTTATATTTCGCTAAATATATGCACATTATATGATGTTTATAAATGTTATAATTGATATACAGGGCTACTTCAAAACAGCTCACCAACGTTACTGAATATGAGCGTAAATTATTTAACCGTGGTTCTTAAATAAGCTATACATTTTTACGCTAAGCTTCATTCAATTTACTGAGAAATATTTGCAGAATATAGATAAAAGAATATACAGGGCCACGCAAAGAATTCGGTACATGGACGCCTATGAATGATGATTTATGAAAATGTGATTTCAGTTGTTTTAAAAGTGTTTTAGTTTACAATAAATTTTAGCCTAATGCTGATGTGTAATAAACGTGCAATGTAAACTACAGGGCTGAACAAAAGTATTCAAGTATCTTTCCATCTAGTAATATGAATTGCTGAAAAAGAAATGTCAAGCTACTGGGTATTTTCTTGCTAAACTAAATTTTCCCATTATATCAACTGACATATGAAATACAGGACTATCCAAAAGTACTGGAATACATATTTGGGTATATTGGCTATACACTATTATTTACCTAAATAACAAAATTTTGTTAAAGATTTCATTAAGTGTTGGAAAGTGCTTCATAATATATGCTTAACGCATGATTTTTCATACTTGTTAATATTCTAAGAAGGAAGGGTTGGCAATAAGATAACCGATAACGGATATTTTTTTAACTTCTGAACTAAATAATATTAAAAGATTTGTTTTTGAACTGTGTACATGTAGTGAACATAAAACGTAATCATTTGTTTTATTACGCTAAATATTACGTTAAAGTTTCAGTTTCCGTTTCAGGCCAAGTGACGAGGCTTACCATTACGATTTTACCCCAAGACCAGTGAAGTATCTACCATCAACATGCGCCGTTGCCGAGGACAGAACTGGAAAAAACGCTTGGCAATCCTTATGCATTAATACATAATAAGTTATGCAACTGTCTTACAAATGGGATCCCAGATTTATTCTAGGCATACAGGACTTAACATCATACAATCTTATGTAAATTACAGATTTTCAAAAAAAAAAAAACGTAGTATAGTACATTGCTAAACAATAAACATGCAATAAAAATAGGCTTCGGAAATGATTAGGATTGAACTCTACGATATTAAATCAGCAATTTGAGTTGTATGTACTTGTTCTAACATAGTTTTTAAAAAGCGCTGACGAATGTGCGCAGGATAAAATGGTGCTGCTTCTCGAAATTTGCGAAATATTTTCATTGTAACCTTTACTGTGAGAGATCTATTGTTTTAAATTATTACGATCTCGAGCGCGTATCTTCAAATAACTAAATCAGAAATTTCCTTTCACTTTAGAGGTTACGTCTTTACGAACACGTATATTGGTGAAGATTTCTTTTATGAGTACCCTGTATACACTTTCTTTATTATATATATATATTATCTATTCGTTATAATTACAGTCGATCTTTCTGCAAACTAAGTATTTGTTTTGTCTGTTTGTAAATAACTCATAAGACTGATATGTGATACATTAAAATAATGATTTTTATCAAAAATTGATTAAATGTAACATAGTTTTCAGTAAACTTCGATACCTTGCACAAAAAATCACCCGAAGATCTAAGAGTAATTATCTGAGCGCAGCCAGTTGTACATAACCAAATTCTAAACTACATTAAAAATTAAACTACTGCAGGTGAACAAACAATACAGGGTTTTTCAACCCTATTTGTCTACTATGCGAATACTATACATTGTAATTTTTAATGTACACATATATATATACATTAATTATTTTAGTGAATCTATTTTTTATTAACTCATTCTGTATAAACAAATCCAGCATACTTATAAAAAGAAAAAATCCGGCATACAAGGTTACCACAATTGATTTCTGAATTTATAGAGTTAATTTTAATTTACAGAAAATATTTAAATAACAAATCTACTCCTTGTCAATTTCTATAAAATAGTATTTATAGTTTGTTTTTAAAATTTATTTTTTAATTTCAGTATTAATAGGTAATTTAAATATTTATTAATAATAGTATTTAAAGTTTAATTAACCCTCAGGCTAAGATTGATGCTGTTAATAAATAAATATACTCTTTCTTACGATATAAAAGTTTATTGTAACTATGATATTAATTGAGTAAAGAGGCTTTATGGATGATCTTGTAATTATTGGTTAGACAATTACTGAACTGCGACAACCACTTTAGTTAAACTTCCTTTCTAACGATAAGCAGTAATTAAACCAATGGAAGACATAATTATGTGTCACATTCAAATTATTTAAGTAGACTGAAGCAATGTAAGATGCTACTACCGGAATTTCAGTTTGAGAATTTCTTATATTAATTAATTGGATTTGTTTGTTGAAATATAACGTATTTGCATAAAATAAATTAACCTTTTATAGGGGGCGCTAATTTTCAATCAGCGGGCGCGTATTGTAGATTGTACAACAGGCGAAAAACAATCAATTACTGCTGCTTTATTTTAATTTTATAAATAATTTAATTTACATATCATATATATTATAAAGCAAAAGTTCTAAAACTTCCAAACGAGTGTTTTCAAAAACTACCCGATGGATTTTTTTGCCGATTGTATCATTCGATAGGAAATATTTTTCCAAAGGTTTATGATTAAATTTACAGGGATAACTCTGATTTTTCGTAGTAAATTTTGTATTTTTCGGTTATTTTTGACAAAAGGGTTGCCAGTAGCTGTTTTTGGCGAAATTTATAATTGCTAAAAGAATTAAAATGGCTATATCTATTCGAAACATTACAAATATCTTGCAAATAATAGCAGAAAATAATTACCGACAATATTAATGATAATAAAGAAAGACCGCTTAAATGAGGCGTAATATTATAAAAAATTATTTATCTTGAAAATGAAAAAAATATTTGTAATGCTTAAAAAATAAATTAACGCGAAATATAACAATTGGTTCAACTTTTGGCGACTTATCCCTGGTGTTAGAATAAAAACAAAAATTTCAAAAATTGATTAAATTAATTTTGAATGATAGTTATTTCCCTTTTTATTATTTTCTTTCTCTTTTTTATCGAATTTCCGTATAATATAACTTACAGCAGAAAAAAGCAGATCTGATTGTAAAAAACACTGCAAGTTGTGAGTTACTATTCGTTTCTATACCATTTTCATCTTGCTTTTGTCGCCAAAGAATGTGTTTTTAAACCGAATATGCACTACTGACTTAATGCCTGACTTAGGTTCTTAATGGTCGCAATAATGTTTTTTTTTTTTCCAAGTGAAGATAATTTTTAAAGTATATTTTAATATTCAATCGTTAATTATATAGATATGAGTATAACTCTTTTATTTCTTTTTGCAAATGTTTTCATTGTTAATTTAATTTTTCTTGCGCCATTTCGTCAATTTCACTTACAGGAAAAATTTCAGTTTTAAAATTTAAAAACTGAAGAAGGAAAGATTACCCCATTGATTAAAAATCTACCCCCAAATTCCAAGATTAAATGTCAATAATGGATGATCGTAAATGTCTCATTCACTTGACATTAAGCATAATATAAATACTAATTATGTCATCAAGTGATTTTTAATTCGACATTTTATTTCTACTTTTATATATGTTCTGCTAATTTTTTTTCATTATTTAAATAAAAACTTGTGCTAATCTATATAATCTGGCTAATAGTTTGGCGATTTGTATAATTTGGCGAAATTGGTCGACGGTATAACCAAGTAGTACTGAAGGGAAAATTTTGCAATTCAAAGTAAATTTATGCAATTATGCGTTATTACTATTGATAAATTCAACATTTTGGGATAAAAAATTCCTGTTGAATAAAATTTACAAGTCTTTTTTATTAACCATTTCCCCTTCAATATTTCTTCAATCAATATTACGCTATTTATCTCTTTCGCGCCAGGCTAAAAAAAAAAAGTATTTTAAATATTTTGTTAGATAAAACGTAAATAACATTTTTTCTATTTTTTAAAAATTATTTTTAACCCTCTGACAGTCTTGCAAAAGGGCAAAATTGTAATGTTGTTTCTCAGCATTTTGTTTTAATTGCTAAAAAAATATGATTCTTTCAAAATTATAGAAAAATCTGATTTACGAATATGAATGTTATCCTTGAGTGTGTTAATCATTTCACAATGTATTAAAAATCCATTAAATCAACTGAGTTATATAATTTTAATTATTGCTTGCATTGCAGTGAAACCTGGAGCTTAGGGAATATGCTATAGACGGGCTTGTCAGTGAGAGGGTTAAAATCTAATTCTACCATTATGTGTCTTACAGGACAAAATAGCAGTATTACTTTTAAAAATGGTTTTATCTGTTAATTGTATGTTATTTGTTTATTTGGGTGTTTGAATTTACTTTTGTCATCAAACAATGCGATTTTATACCAAGAAGGCATAAGCCAGAGCGATGTTTACAATTACTAAATTCTCTCACTCTCTTTTAAACGTGTGAGAGTATTTTTAGAATATTTTTTTATGTTTAATTGTAAATATATAAATAGCAGTTATAGCAAAAAAAAAAAAAAAATGCGTATAATGTTTAAATTTTAGTATAAATGTCTTCCTCATCCAAACTGTAAAATAATTTAATTGCAACTTTTTAAAGTTTTGGCGCAGATGTCATATACGCACCACATTCGCACGATTGCAACAAAATGGCGATTTTATGCCACACATGATAAACCGACTATGGTTGTTTATTTATTAATAAACTATTTATTAACTTTCATTTTGTTTTTAAAAAATATATAAATCATTTTGTTCTATAGCTATTAATTAAACTTTTTTATTTTTTTTTTCAAATAATACAAAATAATTAAAAAATATTTATGAATTTGGTAATTAAAAACCAAGCTCTCCAAATTGGCGCCAGAAAAAAATTGCGCCAATGTGGTGCATACATGACATCTGTGTCAAAGTTTTTTCTTATACATAAGTAGGGAAAATGCAGTATAAATACCGATTAAAGTTTTTTCCAAATGGAAATTTTGTCACGGATTTGGTCATATACTCATCGAGGTATCTCACTGGCGCCAAAATGGCATTATTTGCCTCATATGGTAACCCAGCTATAGTTGTTTATCTGATGATAAGTTGTTTATTTACTTTCATTTTTTTCTTTTTTGAAATGATATTTGTTGTTTTGTTCTACAGTTACTTCTTATTTATTGTTAATTGCTGTTTTAAATGATAGAAAATAATAAAATATACATAAATTTCTTTGGTATTCTAAAACGAGGATTTTGCCACATTGTAGTTGCAAGATAATCGTGCTAAACCTATTGCGTATATGATGTCTGTATAGGAATCTTTTGTGAAATATGAAAAGTGTAAATTGGCTACTACTTGATTATCACGTCAACCAATTTCGCCAAATCGTTCGCCAAATTATACAAATTTACATAATTTTATCTTAACTAAAGAGAAAATGCTTAAATACGAAAGAGCAAATAATTTTGTTTTCATTTTTCAGGAGGAAATTTTGCAATAATAAAGTAATTGTTGTAGTGATAATTTTAATGTGTTTTTTTATCGTTGGCAACTTGCTGTAACGAAAAATGTTTATTTTTTTTCCTGCTATTGTTTTGCAAGAGCTGGTTTTGTGAAAGCCATGTTAAGATGGTATTCAAATTTTTTAACCCTTCCCTATTACCACCCCCTTGGGCCGATTTTGCACATTTGCAATTCCCACTGAGATATTAACCATCTCAATGTACTTGACGAGTTTGAAAATGATTCTTGTATAATTGTGCCTTTTGTCGCGCGGACAAAATTTAATATATATATAAACTTTTTAGGTGGGAGTAGCTTTGGGTTCCTGGCTTCACATAATGAAAAGTTGTGAAGAAATTTTTCAGAAGTTGTACCATGGTAACGACTGTAATAATTAATATTTCTTCAGATAAGGGAAAATTTTAAATCCTGTTGCCATAATGGTCTCAATTCGCTTCCAAATGTGCACTGTTTGTAATAAACTAAAATAGTTACTTCTAAATAGCTGGTTTTTGCGTAAAGATTAAGATAATTTAATATCACAATGGTGTCTAAATCGTTTTCAGCAATAAGCAAGGTGCTGCTGGAGGTCCATATTATTTAAAATACAAATTTAAATTCACCAGTTCGTTTCATCCACGGTTGATTTTGAAATATTGACCCGCGCAGCGGGCATAGCCTGCTAGTTCAATGATAAATGGATACTGAAATTTACCAGTTAAATTATTCGTATTGTTTTGAAATTTTGTCTACACATTTGTTAGATTTTTTAAATTATTACAGTAAATTTTGGAGATTTTTTATAAATGTGTTCCAATAATATAAACTAATTTGTTTTAGAGATTTACTTATTTCAAATGTATTTATTTCATTTTCTTTATTTTCTTTAATGGTTGCTAAGCAACCATTCATCATAAGCCTTATTTTTATCTATATATATAAAAGAAAGTCTGGATTTCGTATTAATTACAGCACAAAAAAATCTGCCGAACCTAAAATATTGAAAATTGCGGTAAAAATTCTTCTGACAACATCGAGTGCCGCTAAGAAGGGATTTTCGAAAATTCCACCCCTAAGGAGGTTAAAAAAAGGAACGAACTTTTATAAAATTCCTTAAAAATCGGCTTTTGTGGTTATTTTTGAACTGTTCATATATTTTAGTTTATTTTTTCATGCTGAATTGAATGGTACCAAGCAAATTCTTTTAAGTTCAGTAGTTCGCGAGATACTTCACATTTCCCAGATTTGGCGGTGTCTTCGGCGCAAAAACCTGAAATTTTCAATCCTTATCTATATATATAAAAGAAAGTCTGGATTTCGTATTAATCACAGCACAAAAAAATCTGCCGAATTTAAAATCTTGAAAATTGGGGTAAAAATACTTCTGATAATATCGAGTGCCGCTAAGAAGGGATTTTCGAAAATTCCACCCCTAAGGGGGTTAAAAAAAAGGAACAAACTTAAAATAAAATTCCTTAAAATTCGGCTTTTGTGGGTTTTTTTGAACTGATAACATATTTTTGTTTATTTTTTTATGCTGAATCGAATGGTACCAAGCAAATTCTTTTAAGTTCAGTAGTTCGCTGAGATACTTTTCATTTCCCTGATTTGGCGGTGTCTTCGGCGGAAAAACCTGAAATTTTCAGTTCTTATCTATAGATATAAAAGAAAGTCTGGATTTCGTATTAATCACAGCACAGAAAAATCTGCCGAACCTGAAATCTTGATAATTGGGGTAAAAATACTTCTGATAACATCGAGTGCTGCTAAGAAGGGATTTTCGAAAATTCCACCCCTAAGGAGGTTAAAAAAAGGAACGAACTTTTAAAAAATTCCTTAAAAATAGGTTTTTGTAGTTATTTTTCAACTGATAACATATTTTAGTGTACTTTTTCATGCTGAATTGAATGGTACCAAGCAAATTCTTTTAAGCTGAGTAGTTCGCAAGATACTTCACATTTTCCTGATTTGGCGGTGTCTTCGGCGCAAAAACCTGAAATTTTCAATCCTTATCTATATATATAAAAGAAAGTCTGGATTTTGTATTAATCAGAGCACAAAAAAATCTGCCGAACCTAAAATCTTGAAAATTGAGGCAAAAATACTTCTGATAACATCGAGTGTCGCTAAGAAGGGATTTTCGAAAATTCCACCCCTAAGGAGGTTAAAAAAAGGAACGAACTTTTAAAAAATTCCTTAAAAATAGGCTTTTGTAGTTATTTTTCAACTGATAACATATTTTAGTGTACTTTTTCATGCTGAATTGAATGGTACCAAGCAAATTCTTTTAAGTTGAGTAGTTCGCAAGATACTTCACATTTTCCTGATTTGGCGGTGTCTTCGGCGCAAAAACCTGAAATTTTCAATCCTTATCTATATATATAAAAGAAAGTCTGGATTTTGTATTAATCAGAGCACAAAAAAATCTGCCGAACCTAAAATCTTGAAAATTGAAGCAAAAATATTTCTGATAACATCGAGTGCCGCTAAGAAGGGATTTTCGAAAATTCCACCCCTAAGGAGGTTAAAAAAAGGAACGAACTTTTAAAAAATTCCTTAAAAATAGGCTTTTGTAGTTATTTTTCAACTGATAACATATTTTAGTGTACTTTTTCATGCTGAATTGAATGGTACCAAGCAAATTCTTTTAAGCTGAGTAGTTCGCAAGATACTTCACATTTTCCTGATTTGGCGGTGTCTTCGGCGCAAAAACCTGAAATTTTCAATCCTTATCTATATATATAAAAGAAAGTCTGGATTTTGTATTAATCAGAGCACAAAAAAATCTGCCGAACCTAAAATCTTGAAAATTGAGGCAAAAATACTTCTGATAACATCGAGTGTCGCTAAGAAGGGATTTTCGAAAATTCCACCCCTAAGGAGGTTAAAAAAAGGAACGAACTTTTATAAAATTCCTTAAAAATAGGCTTTTGTAGTTATTTTTCAACTGATAACAAATTTTAGTGTACTTTTTCATGCTGAATTGAATGGTACCAAGCAAATTCTTTTAAGTTGAGTAGTTCGCAAGATACTTCACATTTTCCTGATTTGGCGGTGTCTTCGGCGCAAAAACCTGAAATTTTCAATCCTTATCTATATATATAAAAGAAAGTCTGGATTTTGTATTAATCAGAGCACAAAAAAATCTGCCGAACCTAAAATCTTGAAAATTGAGGCAAAAATATTTCTGATAACATCGAGTGCCGCTAAGAAGGGATTTTCGAAAATTCCACCCCTAAGGAGGTTAAAAAAAGGAACGAACTTTTAAAAAATTCCTTAAAAATAGGCTTTTGTAGTTATTTTTCAACTGATACCATATTTTAGTGTACTTTTTCATGCTGAATTGAATGGTACCAAGCAAATTCTTTTAAGTTGAGTAGTTCGCAAGATACTTCACATTTTCCTGATTTGGCGGTGTCTTCGGCGCAAAAACCTGAAATTTTCAATCCTTATCTATATATATAAAAGAAAGTCTGGATTTTGTATTAATCAGAGCACAAAAAAATCTGCCGAACCTAAAATCTTGAAAATTGAGGCAAAAATATTTCTGATAACATCGAGTGCCGCTAAGAAGGGATTTTCGAAAATTCCACCCCTAAGGAGGTTAAAAAAAGGAACGAACTTTTAAAAAATTCCTTAAAAATAGGCTTTTGTAGTTATTTTTCAACTGATAACATATTTTAGTGTACTTTTTCATGCTGAATTGAATGGTACCAAGCAAATTCTTTTAAGCTGAGTAGTTCGCAAGATACTTCACATTTTCCTGATTTGGCGGTGTCTTCGGCGCAAAAACCTGAAATTTTCAATCCTTATCTGTATATATAAAAGAAAGTCTGGATTTTGTATTAATCAGAGCACAAAAAAATCTGCCGAACCTAAAATCTTGAAAATTGAGGCAAAAATACTTCTGATAACATCGAGTGTCGCTAAGAAAGGATTTTCGAAAATTCCACCCCTAAGGAGGTTAAAAAAAGGAACGAACTTTTATAAAATTCCTTAAAAATAGGCTTTTGTAGTTATTTTTCAACTGATAACATATTTTAGTGTACTTTTTCATGCTGAATTGAATGGTACCAAGCAAATTCTTTTAAGTTGAGTAGTTCGCGAGATACTTCACATTTTCCTGATTTGGCGGTGTTTTCGGCGCAAAAACATGAAATTTTCAATCCTTATCTATATATATAAAAGAAAGTCTGGATTTCTTATTAATCGCAGCACAAAAAAATCAATTGAACCTATAATTCTGAAGGAGAGTTCTATAATCAGGTTAACATGATTATGCAAGCTATATTTAATTATCTCAATATATATAAGAGGCAAAGTGAAATTCATTGCGGCCGCTTATAACTTAAGTTCTACAAGATAGATTTTAATGGATTTTACATTGTTAGTTGGATAATTTTTCAGAAATTTTGTAACAAATGAAATATAGCATTCTATGTTGTTTAATTGAATACTTAGGAAATGTTTTTTATCAGATGAACCCAATTACAAAAGTTTGGCTTTATTTTAAAAGTTCCGCTGAATGAATTTTTATGTGATTAAAATTGTTAACATGTTGAGCGCTACGTCATTCATTGGTGACTAACATTGAACTTTCCGATTAGATGACTGATTTTTAAAGTACGATATATAACTAAAAATTACTATGATATAAAAATTTCGTTTAATTCAAAGTTTCTTAAAAAAAAAAAAAAAAAAAAAAAAAAAAAAAAAAAAAAAAAAAAAAAAACTGACCAGCGCAGCGGGCGAAGGCTGCTAGTATGATATAAGTCATGTCTGATCACAATTTATTGTATTCATCACAAGTATTCCATAATACACTTATTTTGTTATAACATACTAAAGTAGAAGTTTAAAGATATAAAAAGCTACTTGCTACTTCAATCACAAAAGATAAAAATTAATAATGAATTACTAAACAATAATTAAGTAATTTCGGTCCTACACTTCATCTATATTAGTAGCTACCCATATCAAGTATAATATTTGCTTTTTTGAAAGTTGTAGACTGACAAACCTGGAGCATTTCATACATTGTTGAGAGATTGAAATGGCGGATGCAACTAATCTGAAATGAAATAGTTTAATGAACTGTGTAAAAAAATCCAATAAACGAACACAAACGATTATTTTTAAAACTTGATTTTTTTAAAGAAAAAAAGCGAATGTTGTACTTTTTACAACGGCGCGCAGGCCGAAAAGTTTAAAATATAAGAGTGCATCTAAACACTTCTTTCGCATAGGGATTCATAGATAAGGACCCTGATAAAACAACTCTATATTAAAACTTGTTGGCTTTTTATTTATACGGGTCTTTTATTCTATTATTATTTTATTATTATTATTTCGATATTTTATATAGAAAATGTATTAAAGATATTACTAGCTCTCTGATAGTCTTTCCGGAGAACACAATTTTAGTGTTATATTTTCTCATTTGCCTTTAAATGAGAAAAAAAAAATATTCTTGCAACAAGACAATATAAAAAGTAAGAAAATAAACTTAATCCTTGAGTGTATTAATCATTGTGCATGCAATATGTAAAAAAAATGTATTAAATCAGTAGATTTATATTACATTAAACAATGATTATACTGAAATGAAATATGGAGCTTTGCAAATTTATTAGCGTGAGCTTGGTAGTAAGAAGTTTAGTACAAAGCTTAAGCAATGAATGTGTTATCCAGTAAGATCATATCTCTTGCTTAATACACACTTTTATGCTTAGACATATAAAATCTCAGATAAAAATGATCTGGGAATAAAAATTAAATGAAAGACAGTGATATAAACAGCAAATATAAATAATATCACCAGAGATTAAATTATAGATTATACATGTTTATATTTAATTTTCAAAAATAAAATAAAACAAAATAGTGAGTAAAATAAAAGAATATAAAAATTGAATAAAATAAATAATTGTGATTAAATATGATTATAGGATGATTATATGATTTGATGATTTATAATGATTAAATAACAAGAATAACACTAAAGTAAATTGAAAATATATGTATATATTCTTTCTGTATCACTTGCCATATAAAGTAAATACCTAAAAATAATATAATTTTCATTCATTATCTTGATTTTGATTGATATGATCTCTGTTATCCACTTAATCGTTGCGCCCGAGACATTCACGAGCTGCAAGCTTCACGGCTTTTATTCAGAAATGTTTGATTCCCACCAGTTTTATAAAATAGTGTAATTGGTTTTACTCTGTTATCATTTTACTTGTCATTAAATAAGAAAAATATTTTTTTTCAAAAAAAGTGGTGGCAATAATGAATTAGAATTTTAAATCGTAATTTGGAACAAAGTAAAGCTTGCAATAGCACTTATTTCGTCCATTTAAAATGGCTACACTAGACAAACAAAATAAAATTTGTTCTTTAAAAAAATCAAACATTTAAAGTCGTTTGTGACACATTCTAAAATATATTTAATAATTGACTTAAAATTTTGGATGTTTTGGGATGATTAATCGTATCATTTGTAACTAAAATCAAAAAATGACATGTGAAACCTTCTCATACTTTTTTCTAAAATAAAATACTTAAAAAAATATTTTTAAAATGTAGAAATTTAAAATCGTTACAGCTAAAAATATGTGTAGAATTTCAATGTTTTACATTTAAACGAACAAATATATCTGTGTTTTTATTTTCATTCAGCATTTAAAAAAAATATTAATTAAAAATGACATATTTAAAGTAAAAATTAAGAAAAAAAGATGTAACTTTTATTGAAAATATCATTTTTTTTTTCAAAACTAAATACTTTTTTCACAATTTGCTGAATTAAAGTGAAGCAGTAAAACCAGATATATTCCAAGTTGGAAACATTAACTTTAACGGTTCCTGGGTTATAAAAATTTAAATAGCAGAAATGGGGAAAAAGCCTATGATGAAAAGAAACGCATTTTCAAAAGAAGTCATTTTCATTCTGATATATAAGCCATTGCTAGTAATCTCGATTTTGAAAGTAAATCATAATAAATAAATAAATACATTTGCTCTACTAATTAAGATACAAATATGATTTAAACAACAATTTAAGCATAAAAAACCGATACATTTTTAATTTAATATATTGTTTTTACAAAATTTGAAGATTTTTATATTTCTGACACTCTTAAAGTAACATTTACTTTCATTATTTATTCCAAATACTTAAAAAAATATTCACATAAAAACATTTGCAGATTGCTAAGTAAATAAAACGAATTAATTTAAGCTCAATCAGTTTCAAAATGTACCAATATAATATTTTATAACCCCAAATGTGTACAGATTACACACACCATAAAACATCAGATTTTAAATTAAAGTTTGAAAACTAATTTTCCTTACCATTGATCTCATTATTTGATCGATATATAGCTTTTAAGTAATTATTCCCATAATAATAGAAAAATCTGTGCAGTATGGGTTAAATCTGTAAACTGAAAGGTAAATATTTTAATAAAACTGCTAGCTCTAAATGATTGACACTAGTTGTCTTCAAAATTACTTTTCTTGTTTTATTCTAGCTTATCGGTTTTCAATAAAATTCCAATATATTTTCTATGAAAGTATTAGCGTTTTAGAATACGTTAGAAAACATTTTGGAGATTGAATGTTGATATAAGAAATGTTAATTCTTTTAACTCCAACCAAACTGTTATGATAAATTTGCTAGTACTGCTGTTTGTCTTTTTGTTGTTTTCTAGCTTATTGATTTTCTAATAAAATTCCAACATGTTTTCTATGACAGCAATAGCGTTTTAGAATATATTAGAAAACATTTTGGAAACTGAATGATCAAATGAAAAAAGTTACATCTCCTAACACAAAACAGTTGCTTTTCTTGTCACTTTCTAGCCGATCGGTTTTCCAATAAAATTACAATATGCATTCTTTGAAAGCAATAGCATTTTAAAATAGATTTGAAAACATTTTGGAGATTAAATATTGTTGCGATACAGCCAAATTTAATGCATTTTTAAAATGTGCAGAAGAAACACGAATGTAAACATCAAATTATGATCTGTTCAATCGCGAAAATCTTGAAATAGTTTTATTCAAAGTCAAATAAAAAATTAATTTTGTTACGAAAGATTTTGACTGAGTTTAAAAAATTGCTACATGTTGCATACTTATTAAAGAGGTAGAAGTGTCGATGAAATACATAGGGGTCTTTAATAATCAGTTATTTTTTTTTTAAATGTTTTAGCAAAATTACACCCAAAATGTATTTTTTAGGTAGCTTCTTTTATCTTCTTTAAACATTTTTAACATAAATCGAAATTCGTACATATATATATATATATATTATTTTATTATATATAAAGTAAGTATATATATGTATGTATGTATGTATGCATGTTACAGTTAATTGGATATATTTGGCAATTATCAATAACTAAGTCTTTTGATAAATTTGATAAATGTTGCATATTAATCAAAATTACTGGTTATTGTTAGTAACTACCGATGAAGTTCGTCGATATGATAAATTAAGATTTGTAACGAATAGATACGTTATAAAAATGTGTACTATCATAGCTGTTTGAATATAATAACAAAAATAATCGTTAAGATATAATAATACTCAAACAGAAGAAGTATTGTAGTAATAAGACGCCGAAGACTAAACAGTTTAAGGTAAGAATTTTCATAAATAATAAATTAATTAGATTAAAATTTTATTTCAGAACTATTCAGAGAATAAATTATACAACTTTGAAATGCATACTTTCAGAATGAATATTTGGAAAAAACGGATAAAAAATGAAAATCGCAACTGGATAATTTGATAAATTCTAATAATTGTATCCCATAAGCTGATTTATTTATATATCATTTAGTTATTATTAATAATAACCGATTGATCGCATTGATCGTAAAGTATATCATAAAACATCAAATTTTAGCACAAAATATGAAAATTGATTTTCTGTAACATTTTTTTCAATTATTTGACCTATACATAGTTTTCAAGTACTTTTTTTCACATAGATATAGGAAATTTCAGTAAAGGATAACATCTGCTAACTTAAAAGAAAAAAATATTCTAATAAATCTACTAGTAAAATGAATGACACTAGCTGTCTTCAAAATTGCTTCTCTTGTTGCTTTGTAGCTGATCGGTTTTCCAATGAATTTCCAATATATTTTCTATGAAAGTAATAGCGTTTTAGAATATATTAGAAATCGTTTTGGAGATCGAATGTTGTATCTATGTAGCTTATTTCAATTTATTTAAAATAATTTATGTGCAGTAAAAATATGAATGTAAAAATCTTATCATGATTTGTCCAATCATTTAAAATCTGGAATAGTTTTATTCAATGCAAAATATAAATTGAATTTTGTTGTGAAATTTGTGATTGATTTTTCAAAATTGCTAGATGTCGGATATTTATAAAACACCATAATGCATTTGTTGGATAGAACTTTATTACTTCTGCACACATACTTAAAATAAATCGAGTTTATATATATATATATATATATATATACAACCTCTGGCAATAAAGTTCGGTGAATAGTCCTGTAACATTTTAAAGAAAGTTACCATAAGTTACCATTCCATGTAGATGAAATTTTAAAGAAAGTTACCATACTATCCTTCGAAATAGTCATCTCCCATAGTCATGCCCCCCTGAGATCTGTTATGTATGTCCTGGGAATTTCGTAAGATGTCTTCTTTTGGGATGGAGTTCAAAAGATTCGTCACGTTTTCGTTGGAAGTCAGCAATATGGTTAAATTTCTTTCGAAGAGAGTTTGAGTGATGAAAATAGGAAGTATTCTGTAGGATTGAGATCTGGCGAGTATGGTGGCTGTTCAATTTGCACCACCTCTCATGAATTTCTTTCTGTGTCTTGCAAAGCTTAAAACGAAACTTTAAACTGATATTTTGTTCGTTTATTTTCCTGTTCTCCGTTAAGAACCAACGCACCGAACAAGCACTTAGTAAAGCACGTATTACACAGAACATAAACGAATGCTCAACGAAACAAGGGTGGGAGAAAATGGTCAACACTTGCCTCTATGCAGATGCAGCGTTTTTTCCCCAGTGTTGCCAGCTCTCGTTCTGAATTCATTCACCAAACTTTTTTGTCAGAGGTAGAATATATGTAATCTACAGGGTGTTTTTCTATCAGGTGACAAACTTGCAGCAGATTTACGTACACAGAGACGATTCGGAATCACATAGCAGTGCAAGATCCAAAATGTCGTAGTTGCGAGTTTTGGTACAAAAAAAATGTTCTCTACCAATCTCTTTGCCTTATTTTATATGTTATTTAACATGGATAATTTTTTCACTTTGGAAAAGTGGTGTCAATCAAGAAATCTTATTATTAAAAATGTAGCCCACTGGCAACAGTATTTTGTACCAAAATTCGAAAGTATGGCGTTTGGACTCTGCATTTTTGCTATTCCAAGCCATTTCTGTGGCTCGTATGCATTTTGCGATTTAGTCGGTCTGGTAGTGAAACAGTTTGTACTGAGCATTTGTTTTAAAAATATAGTAGAAAAACACTTCAATTTATATAACTGATAATTTTTTTAAAGAATCCAAATAATCATTAGCGAAAAAATGAATGAAATTTAATGAAAGATGAATAAAAGAAAAAAATTCAATTTTATGTATTACAATACATTATAATGTTGATAATATTTGCTTATGTGACGTAAAAAGAAAAAAAAAACAATGGTTATAAAGAATACTTTAACGCTGATTCTCTTTCGTTCAATAAATGGGCTTTTTTGGAGGTTATTTCGCCGCAGAGGCGTCGCTGTTGCCAATTATGTATAAAGTCTGTTGTAATATACGTCAAAAAACTGTTGCTCTTTATTGCCTATTTCATAACATTTACCTAAACTTTTATATTTTATTATTTGTACTAAATTACAAATGATAAAAATAAAACAAATAATTGCTTAAACATGTCAGCTCTAATGTCGCCTGTAGGAAGCACCAAATAACTCTTTTTAATTGCTTTTAGATATTTCTATTATTATTAAAATTACGTGCAAACATTTTTAATAAATGAGTGCATATCATAAAGACCGATAAATAGACTGATACATCTTTAGAGATGTTTCATAGTAAATTTAAAAATCCCCTCGTAATATTTCTTTCAGGACTCGACAGGTTAAGATTTTGGCTTTTTTTATAATTCAATTTTCGGAAGAATAGAGACAATAATAATGCCGTATATTTTTATGTCTAAGCCGATAAAAAATTTTGGATATTATTTTGAGTCGAAATTAAGGGGGGGAAGGTACACGAGTCTAATATCACTACTAAATTTGATATTCTGAATTTAAAATGTTAGTATATGTTTTAAATATAAAAACTACCGAAATATTTCTAAAAATTCACTAATACTCCACTCTTTTATAATGAAACAAGCCACCAATCAAATTTTGATATCCAAGGGATTATCAAATATTTTAAGAGACTCCGTAAAATTTCTTTCTGTCATTGAAATATCAGGAAGAATATGCCTGTCTTTAAATGACTCATTTAGAAAAACGTCCGAGCATTGAAGAATAGAAATAAAATCACCGGGGAGATCGGAGACCTACGATCTAGAGAAGATATTACTAATTTTTTGAAAGTGAATTTTTTACTTACTCATCATACGTAGTTTAGAATAAATCTTGCAATCGTTTTGAAAATCGAAAAAAAAAAGTTTTTGACGGATTTTCTCGTTTTAGATACTGGAGATTCCGTAAAACATATTTTTAGAAAATAATTGCCGTCCCTCTGTCTGTCTGTTTGTGAGTGTCTGTAAACGAACAAATTAAGATAAACTTGAAATTTTGAATGTACTTAGGATGAAAGAATAGGAGAAAGTCCATTGAATATCAGTAATCTCGATTATTCAGAACTATTTTTTTCGGACTCTTAAAAAATTCATTCTGAGAAAAATTATATAAAAATTTTCAATTTTTGTCAATTTAAAGTAATGTACGTAAAAGGCAATAAAATAACACAAACTTTGCTTGAAAAACGAAGTCGATCGTATTATTAGTTATCGAGATATTTATCATCCTGTGTTCCGCATTCTTCGACTTTAAATGACCCTGTATGTCCTTAAAATTTCAATTAAAAATATATATTTTAATTGAAATTGAGACGCCCAATCTGACGCAGTGAACTGTTAGTTAATATGATTATTACTTTTGGAGTTGTAAGGATGTTTTCTTTGAGCAATTCTGTACTACTTGAGTAACTTGGCGTTTTATATAGTCTTTCGAAATTGGTTGATCAGAAATTCATTAATAGAGCATTACTATGCATATTAACAATATTAAAGAATATGTGAAATTTTGTTTTGGAATTCCAATGCATTTTACAAATAGTTTTCATGTTTTTCATTATTTTCATGTATTATATTTTGCATATTAATTATGATTATTTATTAGGGTGGCCCCACAATGACTAGTTTCTATTGGCTATTAAAATATTTGTGTTATGTTTTCGTTCGCTGTATTTTTCATTGTGTTTCATTAACATCGCTTTATACATTTTTTTGCATGTTTGGATAATTTTTAATTAAAAAATCGTTAACTCGGCTTATATATGGAATTCGTTACACACGGAAATATTCGGCAGCTATCCGACTCCAATGTCATAGGATGCTTAAATATGATATAATAATATATATTTTGAAAATGTGAATATTTTGAAAATATCATAAAAAATGTTTTTAACACTAAATAAAAAAAAAAATATATTGTAAATAATTTAGAATAATAATACCCCATTTCACCGAAAATATCGGATAAAAAAAACGTTATAACCATGTAAACTATGATTGTGTGTTATATGGATGTGAAATTCAAAATAACCGAGCAGCATTATATAAGCTTATATGGACAGTTATGATTTTTAACAATAGTAAACTCTCTGTAACACAAATGTTCGAAGGTAGATATTAATCTGTTTTATCATATTTATCATCAGGTCTTACATATTAAAGGCCTGTAAATTTATTAAAGGTATCATCAGGTCTTACCTTTAACATGTAAGACCTGATGATAAATATGATTGAGAGTACGATTTTATTCCTGACTTTGAAATTAGTATATTGCTAATTATACAACTATTAACGAGACACTTTCTATACTTAGCTTCTGAGCTTGATATATAATTACATTTACAAGCAATATAATTACGAATATGATGCATCCAATTTTGGTATATAGGACTGATTGTGAATTCTACTACATGTAATTAAATCTGTTAGAGTCTGGTAGTCTTTGATCTTTGTTTGCATTGTAAGCATATATGTTATGTACCATATAAAATGTTTTGAAACTATAAAAATGTGTTGATTGGTATTAGTATATTCATTAGTAAAATATAATGTTTCGCAACCTAAATGCATAGAATAATATTAATTATATGAAATTCAATGAAACAGATGATGCACATCTGTAATCTATAATAATAAAGAGAGAAGGATGTTTGTCTGTCAGCGCTGTTCTGAAGAGACTGCTGCACGTAGAGTTACGAAATTTGGAGGGAAGGTACTTTTTTACATGTAGTTTTGCACCTCGAAGCCCGATTTTCGATTTTTTGTTTAGATTTTATTTTATAATTTTTTAGGTGATTTTTAGCGTTATTTTTGCGGTTTTATCCCATTAGTAAAAGGAATACGATTTCAATCTTTTAACCAAAAAAGCAATTTTTTTCTCTTTTCAACAAAATTTATTCGGAATTTGTACAGCGATTTTTGAATTTTTAACGAATTTTTAATGCGATTTTTAGTGTTTTTTCTCATTTTGCGGCTATTTTTTGAGATTGATAAAAAGAAAATCGTTTTAAACTTTTAGCCTAATGCCTTAAATTTTGTGTTTGTTACGATTTTTAGATTTTAACAATTTTTAATGCGATTTTCAATGCGATTTTTAACGTTTTTTTAAAGATTTTTGCGTTTAACATCTATTTTTCATAGTAGTTCTATCAAAAACTTGAGCTGTTGAGAATGCAATAAGTAGTATTTTTTGTGAATTCTACCTAAAATGTCAAAAATTTAGGTACCACTATTTTCGAATAGCAATTTCATAAACTATCTTAAATTCTTGCTTAAGACCGCTACCACCTCGAGTTATATATCACCTGATAGGTTATTTAACAGAGTATGGTTTTGATAAAGTTTTTGAAGAATAGAGTGCGCTACCTGGTGGTTTAAAATGGAACTGATAGAACGCTATTTTTTTAAATCTATAATAATAAAGAGACAAGTTTGTGTGTGTGTCAGCGCTGTTCTGAAGAGTCTGCTGTACGTAGAGGGACAAAATGTGGAGGGAAGGCACTTTTATACATGTAGTTTTGCACATCGAAGCCCGATTTTAAATTTTTTGATTAGATTTTTTTTGATAATTTTTTAGGCGATTTTTAGCGTTCTTTTTGCAGTTTTATCCCATTAGTGAAAGAAATACGGTTTCATTCTTTTAACCTAATATAGCAACTTTTTTTTCTCTTTTCAACAAAGTTTATTCGGAATTTGTACAGCGATTTTTGAATTTTTAAGGAATTTTTAATGCGATTTTTAGTATTTTTTTCTCATTTTGCGTTTTCTTTTTTTTTAGATTGATAAAAAGAAAACCGTTTCAAACTTTTAGCCCTAAATTTTGTGTTTGTTGCGAATTTTAGATTTTAACGATTTTTAATGCGATTTTCAATGTGATTTTTAACGCTTTTTCAAGATTTTTGGCGTTTAGCATCTATTTTTTTTTTCATAGTTGTTCTATCAAAATCTTGAGCTGCATAGAATGCAATAAGTAGTATTTTTTTGCGAAATTTACCTAAAATGTCAAAAATTTAGTTACCAATATTTTCGAATAGCAATTTCATAAAATATCTTAAATTCTTGCTTAAGACCGCTACACCCTCGAGTAATATATCACCTGATAGGTTGTTTATCAGAGTATCGTTTTGATAAAGTTTTTGAAGAATAGAGTGCGCTAGCTGGTGGTGAAAAATGGAACTAACAGAACGCGATTTTGTTAAAATTTGGAAATATAACAATGTGATTTATTTTAAATTTTAAAATGGTTTATAATACATGATAAAAAAAAATGTAAACAAAGAATGGTGTGACACATTTCAGGGTGCGTGAAAGGAGGGGCGCGAACAAAATTAGGAAATGCAGTAAGGAGATCTGTTTTACACTTTAAGGTAGTTTATAACGCATGTTAAAATTTTTAAAGTACTGGCAATGCTCTGGAGAGACCGCTGCACGAAGTTATATATGAAATTTTACACCTTGAAGGCCGATTTTCATTTTTTTTTAATTTAATTCGGTTCGAATTTTAGTGGGTTTCGAGGCAATTTTTCCACATTAGCGAAAAGGAAAGCGGTTTCATTCTTTCGACCTAAATTAGTGAATTTTGTTCTCTTTTCAATATAATTTATTTGGATTTCGTGCAACGATGTTTGGATTTTTAGTAAATTATTTAATGTAAATTTTGCCGCTATTATTCGACATTAGTAAAAGGAATTTTGCTTAAAACTTTCAGGCTGATGCATTAAATTTTAGCTGTTAAGATTTATGAAGTTCAGCTAATTTTAATGCGATTTTTCGAGATCTTTTGCGTCTGATGTCGGATTTTTGTCATTCATGAGATATTTCCAATTACAACGTTGTACCCTATTAGAGTAAATTTTGATCCCTGTCATTTTTTAATATTAGTGATTTTTAATGCACTTTTCAATGCAATTTTTAAAACATTTTCGAGTTTCATTATGATTTTTTGATATTCGGAAGTAAAAATTGATTTCAAACCTTTAATCTAATATAATTTTAGAGATTTTTAACGCGATTTTTCAAGAATTGTTGTGTTCCGTGTCGAATTTTTATTATCTATAAAGGATTTCCTTTTACTACGTGATTATCCTGTTGACCAATTTCGCCATAATTATATCAATCGTGAAACAAGCCAAATTAAGCAAATAGATGTAATTTTTATGTTAAATAATGAAATAAGAGATAATTTAGAAAAACATTAATACAAATACATATAAAAATAAGAAGTAAAAACCACTTGATGACGTAACAAACATATGTAACATGTTTAATGTCAAGTGAATATGGAATTTACGATCCGCCATTATTGTAGTTTAATCTTATGGTTTGACCTAGATAGTTTCTCGGTCAACCGGATAATCAAATAGTTCAGATTTCCGATTAGAATGTTTTATCCGTTTGATGAAATTCTGATTACTGCGATTTAAAAAATAACTAGCTATATTTAGTGCATTTTTCAATGCGTTTTTAATGAACTTTTTAATGCGATTTAGTACTATTTTTTTCGATCCCCACCACTGTGGTGTTTTAACAATTAAAAAATTATTTTGGTTTCAAACTTTTTGCCTAATATAGTAAATTTCACCATTTACCTTTTCTTAATTTTGTCGATTTTCAATGTGATTTTTGATATATTTTGTGTTCTGCGTCGATTTTTTTGTAATTCGTGTAAAAAAGAATGGTTGCTACGTTTTACACGACTAGAATATTTTTTATTCACGGGATGTATTTACATTTAGCGATTGTTAATGAATTTTTCAATGGTTTTGTATTGGTTTTTTGAATCTCGCGGCTATTTTTTGAAATTTCGAAAAGGAAATTAATTTAAAAAATTTACACTTCATTTACGAATTTTGAAATTTAGTGATTTTTAATGCAATATTTTCATTATTTCTCACGTTTTGCGCCGATTTTTTCATTCGTATTTAAGAAATAATTCAGATTACACTATTTTACTCTATTTATGTAAATGTTGTCCCCCGCTATTTTTAAATTTGAAACGATTTGTAATGAATTTTTGAGTACAATTTTTAGATGTTTTCGAGTCCACGGCGATTTTTTCACAATTGGAAAAGAAAATTTTAAATAATTTGTAGTTTAATGTAGTAAATTTTGACATCAATGATTCAGATTTTTTGTGTATTTTCATAAAATGTTTAGCAAGTTTTGTGTCGATATTTTTTAACTAATGAAAGAGTTTAGATGTCAATGTTTTGTCCCATTATGGTAAATTATGTCCGCAGTAATTTAATATAAATGTTTATCTTACTATGGCAAATTTTGTCTGGATTTTTGAATTTTACTGATTAATCTGTTTTATAGTGATTTTTCAAGTTCTGTGACAGTTGTTGACACCGGTAAAAGAATTTCGGTTTCTAACTTTTAGCATAAATAGTACAATTTGTTCTCCACGCTTTTATGAATTTTGCCAATTTCTAATGCGATATTCAATGTAATTTTTAGTTAGTTTGGGGGATTTTAGGTGTTCCGTGTTGACTTTTCCTTATTCATGAACGATTTCCGATTACAATATTTTCGACTGAATATTAAATTTTTACAGCCATGACTTTTAAATATTCAGCGATTTTTAATATAGTTTTCGATACGATTTTTAGCCATTTTTTTAAGTTCCTTGGCGATTTTCTGCCATTCAGAAACCAATTTTGATATCAAACATTTTGTTTAATGTAGTTATGTTTCGAATGCAATGTTTTATCTCTTAATATGATTTTGGCGTTCCATGCCTACATTTTGTAATTTATAAATGATTTCGATCATAACCCCGCCCTGCCTTAATATTATTTTTTAAGCATTGACTTCCAAATATTTAGCTATTTTTAATGCAATTTTCAATGTAATTTTTAGCCATTCTTCAAGTTTCGTGGAGATTTTTTTTACATCCGGAAATCGATTTCGATTTCAAACATTTTTGGTTAATATGGTTAATTTCTTGATTACAATATTTTATATTATAACAGTGAATTTTTACCCTAGGGATTTCTTAATGTTTTACGACTTTCATTTCATTACAATTTTCAGTGCAATTTTTGGGCTTTCTCAGCCTTTTTTTTATTTATTTATTTTTTTTAAACATTTTTCAGAGGAATTCGATTTTAAATTTCTAGACTAATAAGAGTTTGGTTTCAAACTTTTATCCTTTACGGTAATTGTTTTGCTCTCTTATTTTGATCTACAGCAATTTTTAATGCATTATGCTTTTTTTTTTTTTTTTTTTTTGAGTTCACGGCGATTTTTTTCAGATACGGAAAAGGAATTTGGTTTTTAATTTCTTCGCTAATATGATAAATTTTCTCCTGTGCGATTAAAGATTTTTATTGCGATTTTTTAGCAGTTTTTTCGTATTTCAATGCTTTTTACATTATCAAATTAATTAGATTCAAAACATTTTCCAAGTAGAGTAAATTTTGAGTTCCGTGATTTTTGAAAATTTTGCCATTTTTAAAGCGATGTTTACGTTTCTTCGTGACCCGCTTCGATTTTTTAGAGGTTCAATTTTTGGCCGAATTTATTAAATTCTGATTTATTTTCTTCAAAGTTTATTCGAATTTTGAAACACAATTTTTGAATTTTGTTTTATATTTTTATGAGATTTTTAATGTTTTTTGCGATTTGTAAGATTTTTCCACATTAGTAGAAATAATCCAACTTCATTTTTTTAGCCCATCTCTTTTCAACGAAGTTTAGACGAAATTCGTGCAGCATTTTTTAAATTTTTCGAGGTTTTTATTATGATTTTTAAAGTTTTTCCGCAATTCTTGCTATTTTTTGATGAACCCGGGCAACGCCGGGCAGAACAGCTAGTATTTAATAAATGTGTAAATGCATATATGGAAACATTTTTCATGTCAGGCATTTTAGAGATCCTAGTTCAATTGGAACCTAATAAGAATTGTATAAACGTTTTTCTAAACAGTTTTATAATGAAATAAGTTAATGTTTTTGATACTATTCACAAAATCTCTAATTTTATAAGATGAGTTATACTGAAACCTTAAACTCTCAGCAATATTCAAAATTCTGTGTAAAACAAGCGCATTCATAACACGCCATACGTTTTTGTTGAATCATCTTATACTTTAAATAAATATATATTATGTGCATAACGCCTGCAAGTAAACAGCATTGAAATGTGACTCTTGATTAAATCCCTTTCCGCCACACTGTACGCAATATAGGATACCTAATTTTAATTCCAACCATGCAAACGGCACCAATAATACTATAATAAAATTTCGTTTTTACTGAAAGTGTAAATTAAAGGATTCTAAATATTTAACAAGTAAGAAAAATCATACTTTAAGCATAGATTATGAAGCATTTTCTGAAATCATTAACAAAACTTCATTATCTAGAAAAAAAAGGTATTACTTTCCATACTTAAATATTTATTCCAATACTTTTGTACAGCCATGTATTTGATATGTCGGTTGATATATTCATTATATATACTATATAATGTATTAATTTAGTTTTGCGAGAAAACGCCTATCTAGTTGAAAATATTCTTTCAGGAATTTATACTAATAGATGGAAACATACTTGAATATTTTTGTTCAGCCCTGTGGTTTATCTAGTACCTTTATTACAGGAAATTTTTTTGCTGAAATTTACTTCATATAAAAATACTCTTTAAAGTATTTAAATCATATTTTCAGAAATTACCATCCATAGGCGACTCTGTATCCAGTTTATTGTGTGACCTTGTATATCATTTTATCTAAATTCTACAAACATTTCTTCGTAAACTGTATGCATTTCAACATAAAAATGCATCACTTACTTAAAAAGCACATTTAAGTAAATTACACTTATATTCAGTAAACTTTCCGCGTTCTTTTGTGTAACCCTGTATATCTAAATTGTGTAACTATTAGCATTTATATACACCGTATAATGTACATACACTTAGTGAAACTTAAAAACGCATATCATAATTGAAAATACATTTCATTCATCCAACAGATAACATCTATAATATACAGTACTTCGGAAAGAATACACTGCTTGAAACATTTTGTGTGCCCCTGTATATACTATACACTTCGTATTATGTGTGAAATGACTTAATTAAGCCTCAGCGACGTATAACAATTTCATTACACATGAAATCGTTTATCATAATTAAAATATTTCGCAAACATTATCCTCTTTTATACTATTATGTAATGGAAGTCTTTTGTGTGGGCCTGTAAGTGAATAATAGCTATTCTTTTCACTCTATACTCTACAGAATACATATTTTAGTGCAATTTGTTTATGCATATAAATTTGAATTTTTTTGATCGGGTGTAACAGCTTTAAAACTGATTTGAAACGATTTTTCCCCATAGGCCGTAATGTAATGGGAAAATTTTGACTGACACTGTAAATAAACTAATTGTGGTAGAAACTTCATTTTCAATAGGGTTCGTGCTAGGGTAAACGTCAATAACATCCTAAAATTTCATGGCAATCCGAGTATATTTACGTGAGTTAGAGCGCGGAGAGATGGACATACGACAAGACAAACCGAATGCATAAGCACTTTTTAATTTTATTGAAAAGTGCTAATAAAAATGTCGTTTGTAATTTCCCGTGACAATCGAAAATGTCTCACTTTACAAACAGCCCGTGCCGGAAATGGTTAACTGAAGAAATCATGTTTTAAGATATTTGTTGGCGACTGAGTTATACAATAATGTGGGTCGAAAAACAATTTCTTTATTTTCGGAACATTTTAGCATGGAAAATTTGCTTTTTTATAAATAAAAAAAACAGCATTTAAAAAAGAAGCGTAACCTTTTCCGTTCGTTTTCAGAAAAAAACTGTTCAGAAAAAACAGATGTTTAGGAGTAACTTTTTCATAAATAACATATACAAGCTGAAATGCATTTTTCTTTAACCCTTTAAGTGTCCTGCAGAATTTTACATGCAAGTTTATCGATTCATAATATAGTAGTTATGGAAAGTATTGATACGCATATTTGTATTTTATAATTTTAGATATTTATTTATCATATGCAATTTTAAAAAATTAACATTAATATCATTTTTCAGTTAAATAAGCCATTGAATCCAAAAACTAAGAGACGTAAAACCCCAGTTAGGCCCTTTAAAGAGTTTTATATAGAAATTGGTTGCAAACAAAAATATAAGAAAATAAAATCATTCAATGTTGATGTAAGGTTACTTGAAATACAGCTTTTTACATAAAAATCATAGTTTTTGAAATAGTTAATTGCTAAATAAAATTCCAGTACATATATTTTGGCAGATAGATATTTGATAGGTTATAAGTATATCTGTACCTTGATACTATTAAGATTCCTTTATTCTGAAATAAGACATTCCGACACACGTGAGATGTTTTCTACCATCTACAAAGAAGAAGATAACTTTATCTAGCGTTTGCTCTTTAAATCTATCTGTAAGAGTAGATCTTTTAGGTGACTATACATCCTCTCACTCGTTCCTCCCAAAATTAAATAAATCTTAAGAGGCCTCAAAATTTGAGAATCTGGATTTCATGTTATACAACAAACCAGCTATCCAAGCCTTCCAACAAAATTTAAAATCCCCGGAATTTCATGGATGTAAGAAGTAGTAAGTTAATTAAACTTCTTATGAATTTTTTTTGTTTCAGATACGATAGCATAAAGTTACGCACTTTATGGAAAATAGAACAAAAATTTCAATTAAATGCCATTTAAGAAAAAAAAGGAAAATACCATATTACGCCAATGCATGCGAAGAACATAGTTTAAAATAGGAAAAAAATCAAGAAGAATGTCTGCGTAAGAATTTGCGTAATGCTAAAAAAAAAAAAAAAAAAAAATTTATATTTTATACTGAAAAGACAGTTGATTACTTATGCCTTAGACAATGTTAAATTGCAAAAAAATAAACCCTAAAAAAAGAAAAGAGCCCGGGAATAGAACTGGCTTACATTCTTGTTTCAAATAATAATGTATCCCGAAAAATAATGCAATAGATATAAAAAATAAGAAGAAATAATAGCAGAGGATATGATCCTTCATTTCTCATCTTTGCACTTAATTAATGAACCTCCAATTCTAATGAAAGAGGCGACTGATAAGAATAAACCGGTTTACCAATTTTGAAACAAATAGGATACATTGAGAAACATTTGTGGAAACGTTACACCGTAAAATAGGTGGCAGCCTAGCTGCCTCCAATTTTATGGAGTATTTTAACCGTTAAAACCGGTGTAACATTGTCATGTTACACCAGTAATATATGTTTACATTACACCATTGCATAAGTGAAAACAATTACTCCATGAAATTGGAGGCAGCATTTACCACCATTTTTACACCAATTGTATGGAGTAACGTTTCCACAAATGTTTTACAGTGTAATTCTGCATTTAAAATTCATTTATCTAGGTTAAGGGTATGGATATTAGCTACCTTTGTATTTTTTATGTATACCAAATGAACCTCCAATCGTAATCAGAGAAATCGTAATCAGGATGAAAATCGCCTTATCACAATAAACCAGTATACCAATTTAAAGCAAGCGGATAATTCTGAATGCAAAATCCATTTATCTTAATCAAAGAGGTGGCAGGTCCCCAATGCCTTTCTGAGCATAATAACCCCAAAAATTAATCAAGTAAGTGCTTTGATAGAATGAAAGTATAACTAAATTCTGAAATAAATAGGATAATTCAATCGAGACTTATCACTCTACGTACATAAATACGTAGATATATTTACGAACATACAGAGGCTGTGGTCGCACTAGGTTTTAGACTTTGATAACTTTTGAGCTGATGCATAGACAACGTTCTAAAGATGCAAAGATACAATAGACAACGTTCTAATTTTTGTAATTTTTTAAAACTTTTTCTAGGAGATTCATTGATCCTAGCAACCAGTCAAACATACATGTACGTACTAATTTCATTATTTGTCACTACATCTTATCATAGGAATAACAAAAATTTTGTAATACCTGTAATTATATTCTATTTTTAAAAAAATATCAATCAATGTAAAAGTAGAAAACAATTAAAAGAATAAAAAATATATTTTTAGGCGATTTTGCGCAAGGAAATTTTTATTTGATTTCGTATACTTATCAAATGTTTTCAATTATTTCATCAGAAAATTGAAATCATATTTTTGCATCCAATAAGGTTTGAAAAAATTTTGAAAAAATATTTCAATCATAAAATAAAGTTTGACTGAGTTGTGCATGCATATAGATCCTTAAAAAGACACAAATAAAATTTGAATGAAAATATCAATTTCTAAAATTTTGTCTAAAATATTTCCAAATCGGTGTCTGCAAGTAAAATCAAGTTTATTGAGAAACTGATCTGCTCTTAAGTGATCAGAAAACCAATTTAGAAGACGGCTAGACAGCTGGTGTCTTTCTGTCTAAAATGAAAAAAAAAATATTGGATTATTTTCTTTCAAATTAAACAGTCTAAGATTCATTGTACTTCAGTAATATATTCAGATTAATTAATTTTATTTAGACAATATTATAATGTAGATTTTGCATAATATGTGGTGCAAAGAGCATTTGTTATTGATTTACAAGCCCACACAAAAGTATTCCATTACATAATGGTACACTGAGAACATTATTTGGTGCGCATTTTAATTGTAATTAACTATTTATAATTTTATGAGATTGATGGATGAGATTGATATTTGAAAAAAACTTCGTTATCGTATGAACGCATCTCATTTCGTAATTCACGTGCAATTTCCAACTTGTTTTTCTTTGCGTGTGTTTTCCCCGTCTAAACACCAGCCCGATTAAAAAATGTTTTAGAAAAGGGACCTATCTACGTCACATTATAGAAGAAAAACATTGTTCACTTCAAATTAATCTTCAATAAAATGTAGAGTACAATGGAAAATTGGGGAGCACTTATTTCGCCTTAATTGCAGCACTGTTTTACTTCGTTTTGGTTTTACAGTGTGTCCCGCAAAAATAAAAATACTATGATTTTGTGTCACAATCGGAAAAAAAAATCATGAGAACTAAAAAAATATATTAAGAAAGACTACATAGAAATACATATTTCCAAGGAATAAATCACTCCCTGCCCCACTTGATCAGGAAAAAAAAATATAGTAAAAAAAAGGGGGAGGGGTGTCCCGCCGAAATAAAGCCACAACTGAATAGCAATTATATCCATCATGATTAAACATGACTTGGAATATACGATGTGGCATACCATTTACCAATCCCTCGAAGACATTAACTTCTATATTATCCCAGGTCTTAGTGATGGCGGCCTCCAGTTCTGCCACAGACTTGAACTGTATGCTATTAGCATTAAAGTTTATCTGAGGATACTTCACGCATTTTCTTGCGGGATTGAAATAAAGGTACATGGCAGGACATTCCATAACATGTCCCCAATTATCCAAAAACATACCTAGAAGGATTTTGCAAAGCTTATGGGAGTGTTTTACAGCTGAAATATGCAACTAAACCTACCAATTCTCTCTTCAGTTGGCGAAAAATGGGTTTCTAACAATTCTTGGTAATTAGTAGCCTACATGCCGTCTGAAGGAAGAGATAGGTTAAGTTTAAGGAGATAATCGAAGCCTCCAAATGCAATTAATAAGCCTCCATCTACTTAAGTTTAAACTGCCCATGTTGAAATTTATCCAAAAAAGAAAGAGGAGTCAATGGGGCCAAATATCATGAAATCTAAAAGTATGAGTGGCATCTTGTTATTTTCCGAGATAGAAAAAAATTAGTTTGAATGGCTCGGGCAATCTTTTTTATATTGGTGAGACATAAGGAAAGGAGAAGAAAATTTTCTCTTAAAGCCAATAGGATGGAGGCTTATTAATAGTGTTGGCAGCTTCACTTATATTGGTAAACTTAACCAGGATCTTCCTTCAAATCGCATGTAGGCTATGAATTACCGAAAATTGCTAGAAATCCATCTATTGCCAAATAAAGAGAGAACTTATGGTCTAAATTGGATTTTTCAGCAGCAAAACGTCTTTTAACCTTTACAAGACCCTCCTTTTTTTAGGTGCGTTCGTAATTATGTAAATTTGTAGCACCTATTGTTGTCGCTCAGTCCGTCCGTCTGTCCTCATATAACAACGCAAAAACTACCCAACCGAATTATTTGAAATTTAAAATACATAATTATTACATACTTTTGTCGAGTCATTTCAAATTTTATGAAAATCGGATGGATAGATCAATTACTGGGACAATCAAAAGGATTCCGTTACTTTACGGTCAATGTCGAATAAAGTTTCATGTGCATTTTAATTGTTTGAAATTTAAAACATATAATTATTACGTAATTTTTTCGAGTCATTTCAAATGTTATGAAAATCGGATGCATAGATTAGTTACAGGGACAATCAAAAATATTCCGTTACATTACGGTGAATGGGGGGAAAAAGTTTCAAATGCATTTTAATGGTGTTACACTCATTCGAACATAATAGAATTGGAATGAATCTATGAAGTAGATACTAAAATATGCATTCTGTACAATCTGTGATGCAAAGAATATTTATGACTAAATTACAGGGCCACACAAAAGTATCCTACTACATAATGCGATACGGGAAAACATTGTTAGGAGCGTATTTTAATTATATTAAACTATTTCACATTTAATGAATAAGATATATGTTGCTAGGTGTAATAAAAATTACTTCCTGCGTATTTACAGAAGCACAAAGATTTCGACTACTGTACTGTATCCGAAGTACGCTCTACTATAACAGCAAGATCTGAATATTTTTAGAACTTCGTTATAGTACGAACGCACCTCATTTGCTACGCTTCATGCGCAATTTCCAACTTGGGACATATGTTATGGAATGGGCTGCCCAGTAACTTCATCTCAATACCCAAGAAAACGTGTGGAGTATCCTCAGTAGAACTTTAAATGGCAATGGCATACAGTTAAAATCTGTGGCAGATCTGATGACCACCATCATTGTGCTCTGAGATAATGCTGAATCTAATGTGTTCTAGTAGTTGGTAAATGGTATGCCACATTGTACATTCTAAGCCATGTTTAAGTATGGCGAATATAATTGCTATTAACTGTAGTGGCTTTATTCCCCCCCCTCATTTTATAGATTTATTTTCCTGATCATGTGATTCAGGACGTGAATTATTCCTTGAAAAAAGTTCCGTATGAAATGTTTCACATTCCTTGAAAAATGTTTTATATAGTCTTTCTTAATATATTTGTTTCGTTTTCGTAATTTTGTTTCGTTTCCGACTACGGCACAAAATCATGGCGGCTTTATTTGTTTGGGACACACGGTATGTTGGCCGGTTACTTAAAGTCAATTTACTTATTTAAATTTTCGCTGTTTATGCATCTACAAAAATGAGTTGGTCTCTTAATTTAGAGCCTTGAACAGGTGCCAAGAACTTCACCTGAATATGCACCTTTAGATGTGTAAGTCAAAGGTAACTTGGAGGACTTTGCATGCACGGAGGATTCTACACACACCAGGTGCCATTAGCGTACATGACGGATTTTAACCAGAAGCTAGCCATGAACCCGCGAAGTTCCGGTTACTACTGTCATTGGATGCCAAGCATGCTTCACACTTTTTTCCTTTGCTGTTCACTTGAATCCATTCTTAAGTTTCCGTGGCACACTTATCTCAGGATTTTTAAATATTCTGTGGAATCTTTGCATAGACTTAAATCCAAAGCCTGGAACTAAAATTTAATTCATGCTCGTTTCGAAGTGGAACCTCTCATGCTTATATCCGGGCTTATGTTCTTAATGAAAAATCGTATTTTTAATACACATTTAAAAAAAATAAAAGCAAACAAAAATTGATTGACAGATTATGTTGCTTTATAATAGTGTTATCTTTCAAATAAATAATGGCACTTGGGACATCTAGACAAGAAAAATGAAGCAAATTTTGCGAAATATTTAACATCAGTGTATATTACTTAAAAATACAGGCAAAAATGAAAATTTGGACTGTAAATGTATACATTATAGCTCATATACAAAATAAAAAATATAATTTCAAGCGCAAATTAGTTTTCAAGATTTTAAAGAACTAATTTACCTATTACATATTTTTTAATCAATTTGTCTATTTGGTACATTTTTTAAAACAATTTTGAATATATCACAATAAAATCAGCAGTAGTATGAGAAATTATGCTATTTCAAAATTATAAAAAATCCTGAAGTATTCAACAACATGTTTTTTTTTTATTATTTTTAAAGAACACAGACCTAAAATGTTACTTAATTTTAAAGAAAAAAGTTAGTAACACAATTTTGAAGAGTTTCAACTATTAACCTAAAAAAGAATTTTAGAAACGTGTACTAAAGTCTAAATGAAAGTATTTCCTAAAAACGGTATACATACAATTACATGCACATCCACACTTAACATATGATCTTTTAAAACCTTCCAGTACGATAATCTTTTATTTCGTATTTTTAGACCGATAATTAGAAATTCATTTTAGCCATGTTATGTTCCATATGACCTTAAATTCTGAATGATTCTTATTATTAAAACAAACTTTTGTTATTCTTATAATACTTTAAACATTTGTTTTCATGAGTAAAAATTGGTCGAATGATTTTTAAATTCAAATGTTTAAGAGGGAAATTAGTATAAAAAAGTGGTTACTTGAATAATTGAAATTTCTGTTAATTTCAGAAATATAAATCATTAAAAATATTACGTACTTTTATTGCATTAATTAGAAAAAAAGACATTCGGATTTTTCATAAATTTTTTCTAAAAATTTAAAGGTAAGTATCTATGAGCTATTTTTGACTCCTAATTATTTTGTGTAATATTACAAAAGTTAGTTTTGTTTTTGGTTTCATTAAAAGTTAAATTTTGCAGAGCTTTTTGAATTTATGTATAATAAGATAAAATAGAAAATATATAAATTCTCTACCAGAACTTTTTCTTCATTTAATGATATTTAAGATGCCAGAAAATATATATCGTGTAATATTTAGTGCTCTACAAGAAAAATTACCATTAATTAAATATTGTATAAAATATTATGTAATAGAAATTAAAGTTACCTCTTAACTTCAATAAAACTTTGTGTATTTGACTTGGATTATAAATTAAAGATGTAATCTACAAAATATTTGCAATTGAAATGCAAGTTTTTTGCAGTTTGAAATTTCTTGAAAACATCTCATGTTCCTTTTTAAGGGCAAAATAACATATTTCCCTAATTACTAGAAATGTAAAACAATGAAAAAAATAACGGTATTTTTTCAACTAATTTCTTTTGTTAGTAAATGTAAAAGTTTCTTCCATATCTCTCTAAAAAAACACAATTAGTTGAATTGTATTTTAAATAACTGTTAAATAGTATTCCAATTTTTTTTCTCCATTGTTAATGATTTTCTAAATTATTTTAAAGTAAAATTAAAAAAAAAAGAATTCTTTGTACTGCAGAATATTTTGCTAATTTTTAAGTATTGATGTATTTTTATTGTTTGGTAAGTGTACATAACATTTTTATGATATTTACTAAGAATGTAATAATGGTAAATGAATACACAAAGTATTATGTATATATATATATATATATACATATTAGTTCGGCTCTATAATTAATCAGTAGTTTGGAGATTTCTTTATTTCTTAAATCTATCATTAAAAGATGCTTCAAAAGAAGCATATGAAAATTAACAAACATTTTGTGATTCAAATCTATGTTAACATCTGGATTATTAGTACTACTAGATAATTCGTAACCGTTTTATTTTTGCATATACGAATTTATATGAAATTATCGAATGAAATTTAACTCAATTGGATCGAATGAATTTTCTATTGAATTTTATTCAATATACCCATTAGGAAATATTTATAAAATTGCAAAATTCAAAGTTCAGTTCAATTCTGTTATTTTATGAATTTCTTTACAACATTTAACCTATCGTTCTCAGCACATCGACTTCAATCCTGAAATTTTTGCTTAAGATAATAGTAAAAATTATTTAAAACAATGAAATAATTAGATGAATTTCATTAAATTCACTATTACATCTAATGTATTCAGATGTAATACTGAACTGATTAAAATTCATCTAAAATGACATACTAAAATCATATCGTAACCTGAATTAAAATTAATCCAAACATCCTATTATCCTAAAATATCCTATGAAAATGTTGATATTAACGTCACCTTTCACATGCGCAACTGCTATAAATAAAAAAGGGAAAAATTAGTACTGATATTAAAAAGTTAGAGAATAAATAATAAATAATGTTTTCTGTAATAACATTAACTCCAAATGCGAATTACCCTAAGTTAAGAATGAGCGAATTTTGAATATATGATAGTCTTTATTACTATAGTAAATGTCAGCCTTACTGTCATCAGTTGACAAAATATGGAACACTCCTTGGAAAAAGAGAATGTAATAGTATAGATATGAAACATAAATTAGTAAACAATTTTCACTGATATGACTGGCCTAACAAGACACCATCTTCTACGTAAAATTTGGCTCTAACAATAAAGGAAAATAAATTTACCATATTTAATTATTTTTGAAATTGCTTGATTGAAGAAAACTTCTATTTGAAAGCGATGTTAACCAAATAATATACAGATTGTCACCAAATTATTTTTAAAAGCGTCGAGGGGAGGTACAGAATATAGTTAGAAATCATAATTACATTAGAAAGCATGCAAGGGAACATAATCTTAACGGAATAAAGAGACACAAAGACAGTTAGGCCACAACATACTATGTACTGTAAAACACTTTTAAACACTAGTAAAACAAAAGCATGACATTATAGCATCGCTGGAGGTGTTCGAAATTGCACCCATGTGCAAGTGTGCATGCACACACCGACGCGACATGGAATAGTGGAGATATTGGAAAATACCAGGCTTTTTACGCATTATAGCAGCAGCGATGGATGTATTTTAAACCATGTCCAGTTTAGAATTCCAGGGCGTTTTGTACAAAAGGCTCTTCATGGCAACCCAGGGAAAAAAATTCCAGAGGGGCTAAAGGAAGAGAAACGAAGGAACCAACACGTCCAATCCACTTGTTTAGAAATGTCAGGATCATGTGGTTTCGTACACTCCTTCCATAATGAGATGGAGCTCAGTCCTGTTTAAGCGACATGCAGCACCAAGCAATTACGGAACCATCAGTAAGCCAATCATGAAATCTGTATTAAAGTAAAATATCATACTAGCAACACTGTATCAACCTTAAGAGCTCACTCACAGCCCACATTTTTTATTTTCAGCTAAGCTTTCCCATGTACAGTAACAGTAAAAATCTCGACATTCATTTAAAAATGTGAAGTTTGTGACAGATGGTTATAGTGAAGCATTCATCAGAAGTAATGTTATTATTTCTGTTATTATTGTTATTATTTCTGCAGTTGTGAACATTTTTATAAAGGAAATGCTCTGTGCCACGATGGGTTAAAAAATTATCATTACTTCTCGGTCTTTTTCAACGGATTTTTCATTTCGGTGTTTTGCCATGTACCAAATCGATCTTGACTTAAGACTTAGATAATTTGCACTGTTGCGTTACTACTTAGGCACTGTTGCTTACGTCTAAGGCTTTATGACTTAAACGAACATTTTAATATAAGAAAGTGTACGCACGAGTTTTTTTTTTTTTTTTTTTTACAATTTCAAGCTTTTTAAGTCGATTGTGTGCACTAGAAAAGGTTCTTTTTGCAGAACAAAAGATTTTTAAAATACTTCTTTTCAAGCCAGTAATAGGAAAAAAAAACAAGAAAAAAATTACGTCTAGCACAGATTATGGAGTACTTTCAAACACATTCAGAATAATGTAACAAAACTGCATTTTTTAAGATTAAAATATTCCCTCTCATTTCACCATATAGAAATGTATTAACGCATGTAACGCATTTCAAAACTGAATTTCAGCTGTTCCTGTCTAACATCGGAAAATTAACCTAATTTTTTAGTAGCCTTGTAAATGACATATAGATATGTATATGACATATTTGTATCTATTAACATGATGCATTCCAGAATTTACTCCAGTTAAGAGACACATACATTTTAGTTGAAAATGAAGGCCTCAAACTTATGATTTGGCCGGATTCGAGCAGTTCATGATGTACAACTTCCTTACTAGCCTACCAAACACTCAGCGTCACATTCCTTAGATTTAATCTGTTCTTTGCACTTTTTGTGAAGCATCTCCAGGCACGATTGTTTTCAATCATTTTTGTCATACTTGATCCACTCTTTATCACCTGTAATCATTCATTTAAAAAAATGTATCGATTTCGTTTTGTTTCAGCAGCGATTCATAAATAGAATCTCAAAAATGGAGTCTCGAACCATTTACTGTAAACTGGTATTAAACTCACGTATAGAGCTTCTTCTTGTCTTCCGTCTTATGTAAATGGCTCAAAACTATTCTATGGTGGATATTTAGTTCCGTAGCGATGTCGGGAGAGCAAATATGTCATTCTACGTTGACTATTTTTACGTATTTTATCGGTATTTTCAATGATTTACCGGCCAAGACAAGTTTCACTTTTAACGACGGAATTTCCGGAATGAAAAACAGTAAACCATATATGTCACTTAAGCTATTATTGCCATAAACATCACACAATTTCCGAGGAGCCATATTTCTTTATTCAAAAGTAACACGCAAAATGTTACAAAAATGATCTTCTGGAATCCCCATTTTCAAACCGCTACAACTTTTGACTGAGTAAACAGCTGACGCTACCTTTATAACTGGACCATTCTTTGAACTGTTTTCTTATAAACTCTGCAAAAATATTTCCTAAGATATGCGACTTTAAATGCATTTATTAAGAAAAAACGAAATAACTTTTTCCTCATATCAATATATAATAGTACAAAATTTATATTATAATTATATAATAATTATTAATATAATAATTAAAATATTATTTCAATGAAGGAATAAGATAATAAATTTTGCAAAATATTACAGCTTGCAACTTACAGAGTGAAAAATTAAATTTTACTTTATTGTACAAATTAGTAAAATTTAGAATATTAAACAAATTGGAATATTATTAATATTACGTACAAATTAGAAACTTATTAAATTAAAAATTTGTATCACTGACGAATTGTAAAATACTTGTAAAGTAAAAAAAAAAATAATATCAAATCTTAAATTAAATCCAGTGCAATCCTTTTATTAAGGTATTTTTAAAATAAATATTAAATTTAAAGTTCATTCAAATTGACATTTATTTCCTTTTAATATGGAAAAACGTCTATTTGTTTGTCGTTAAACGATTGAATGTATCATAAAATGAATTTTACATCCATGTTTTAATGCATATAAATGATATTAAAAACATTTAAATTAGCTATATCAACATTCAACAACCTTCAATCTTCAAAATGTTCTCTGATGTTTTTAAAACGCCATGACTTTCGAAAGAAAATATATTGCGATTATATTGGAAAACCGATCTGTAAGAAAGCGATAAGAAATTCAATTTTGAAGCCAGCAAGTATCCTTTTAGATCGACATGATTTATTAAAGTATTTTCCATAAGTCGCATCAGTATATTCAAATGTTGTCGATTTACTTTGCGGTTGTTTTCGTTATTTAATATAATTTATCGAAACTTATTTACTATGTGAAACCTAATTTCGCGTTGAATCATGTTTCTAGAGGATAATTTTAACTCTTCATTGCACGCTGCTTTTTATGTTTATGAAAGAAAAAAACTATTTGAAATCAATATATAGGTCTTATAATAGTGAATATAATAAAAAATAATAAATTTAAAATTTTCGCGAAAAATGATATTTTATGGCGCATACACCATATACACAGTTAGGGTTTTAAAATAAATTATTGAAAGATTTTACAAGTAAATTAACTTAATGTAATTAATTTAATCTTCTATAAACTCTGCAACTGTTTTGTATTAACATTCTTAAATATTCAGTAAAAAAAATAGGACAGAGAATTTTGCCTCAATAACTAGATCGATGTTTCGTGTGTGTGTGTGTGTGTGTTTACGAAGAACGAATTCTAAATTTTTGTCAAATGCAGCCATATATTATGGATAAAATAAATGTTATTCCATTCTTTGGACTGTTATTGATTTGAAATATAGATCCTACTGGGTAAAATCAAGACACAGGATTAGAATTATACGTTTTTGTTTTTTTTTAATGTGCGGCAGATGTAGCACGCAGTGCCGTGAAAGGTTAATTAGTTTTTCGTTTTATTGATTTTATTTTGTTTTGAAAATGTAGAATAAACTAGCAGCAGTCTTATATAATTATTGTCTATTTTTCTATTTTTCTCACATTTCGAAAAGCGCGCGCAGTCTGGAAGGATTAAATATCATTTGAATACGTTGCTTGTAAACAGAATTCGCATAAGAAGAAGAAAATATTAAAGCATAACCATGACTGTGAGCTTAAAAAAGTCTCATATTTTAAACACTTTAAAATATATGAAGTGTTTCTTTAATAACTTGTTCTTTTCTTCATGCATCTGGTCTATTTGCCATCCTCGAGAATTTCCTATTAGTTTTTGATCCAGACATATTTCTTTTTTTTTAAATTCACCGAAAACAGTAGAATGCACATCTGGTATTTACTGGAAATTGTATAAAAATACCAGCAGCCATCGAGCATAGATGGTGCAGTCAAGAAAAAAATATTTATAGTAACGGTAGCAGTAAACTTCTGTCATCTTCAAATTAAATAATATACAGGCACTAATAAAGCAGTTGGGAGAAGAATTCGCAAATAAATTTGTTACATTTTAACTATAAAAAACATGAAACATAAACTTACACTGAAACTACTTACAAATATACGGTATTAATTTGTCATAGAAAATAGTAATATTGAAGTTCTGGTATAAAATGTATCCTATAATTCTAATTTTTCTTCTTTTTTTATTTAAATACCACGCATCGTATTTCATTTACGTTTCAATTTTGTTCTACTTTCTCTTTGATTCAGACAATTTCGGTTGCAGTTAACCCAACGAGTAAAGAATGCGTTTTTACAACACTTGCGTACACATTTTTTTTTATTTGTGCAAACTAGTCTATTTAAAGCCTGCCTTATCTATAGAGTGGGTAGTGAGCGCAGTTCGTAGGGATCAGAGCCTCTCTGATAATTAAACGAAAAAGCTTTTATGTTGGTGTAAATTTGTCTAAAATGAAAATAACAAAAATACTCAATTGGTTTCTTATTATCTAGAAATCAACACAAGAATTATTTACTTAACATATAAAAATTCAAAAGATTTAAAATATTTTCATATTAGTAAAAAAAGTTGTTATACGCTATTTATGCCCAAAATATTAATATATGTCCAATGAAATCTGATGCGATTACTGAATACGCATTTTATATAATATACAAACTTTTTAAAGCTTTAGTACAAAAGTAAGTATTTTTGAAAATATATACATATAATGTGCTAAATATCTGTCACAATAAATTCAATCGTGGTACTCAATCCCCCCCCGGGCCAGTTGACAAATAATTGATTGTCTCCCCTTGATTATTTTGTTTCTTAGCATGTATAAAAGTTATGAGCCAAATATTTTACAGGTGCCAGGAATTGAAATATTTTGATTCAATTTGTCGATGACAACATCGACATAACTTACTTTTTGCCCACCGACTGCAAAACACGACTTCAAATGTACCACTGCAAAACACTGCCTTGCGTTCTCAGTTGCGATAATACAATGTTAGATTAGTAAAAATTTTACGCAAACTGACTGGATTTGTTGTTTTCAAAACAGAACCTTTCATAAGTTTCCATGATTTCATGAATTTTATGCATTTTGACAGATCATTTCACTAGTCCTACAGGATAGTAGTCGAATGCTCACGTAAGTCTATCGAGTGAACAGCAACAATTTACAATATTTCATGTATATATATATATATATATATAGCATGTATAAATTGTTCATTCCCAAAACAACATTAATGCTGCATTTTACATTTTTAATCCCTTGAAGGGTGGCGGTATAAAATAAATACCACTTAATTTTTATTGAGAAATGCCACTTTGGTACCACAATTTTAAAAGAAAAATCTAAATTTTATCAATTATGTGAAGAAAGTATTTACCGTTTTTGAAATAAATTTGTTTTTAGCTCACAGGCTATCATAGCCTGAGATTTTATGTGCCCGTCCGTTCTGTATATATGTACGTACGTTCGTGTTTGCTTACGTGCGATAACTCATGTTAAAAATATCTGATCCACTTGAAATTTTGTATATAGGTATATCCTGATAAGTCGCTTCCCTGATTAATTCTTGGAGTTCACTCAATATGTATAAAACGGGGAACAGGGGCTTATGCCCCTCCCCTTAATTGATATAAATGGGTTGTTGCAGATTTATAAGTTTTCGTTCGAAATTAAAATATAGCATCATTCTGATGAGGCGCCTCCATGATTGGTATTAGATGTTCATTTGATAAGTATAAACAGGGGGAATGGGGTTTCCAATGCCCCTCCCCTTATATTATATAAATGGTTTTTCATGCAGAGTTATCAGATTTCGTTGAAATTTCTGAATAGTTTTGAAAGTTTAATGATTATGTATGAAAGAGGGGATAACTCCGCTTAAATTATATAAATGGGTTTTTAATTATTTAATTATTATAATATTATACTCCTATCCTCCTATCCTCCTTTATATTATTATACTCATTAAATACTCCCGAACGGAATTAATTCTTGAAAATATAAGGCTATAATGTGCAATTAGTATGCGTAGCCTTTGAGCTCAAAGCCATCAGTTTAACTGGGCAATAATATTTTTTATTTAGCTTACAGTCTATCAAAGCCTGAGAGTTTATGTGCCCGTCCGTTCTGTAATGTATGGGTGTATGTGCGTATGTGTGTAACGCGATAATTCCTGATAAACATATCCGATTCATTTGAAATTTCGGATATAATATATATTCTCATAAGGCGGTTACCTGATTAGTTTTTGGAGTTCATTCGATGTATATAAGAAGGGGAATGAGGGCAAATGCCTCTCACCTTAATTGATATAAATGGGTTGTTGCAGATTTATCAAATTGATTTATAAGCGACATGTGTAACTTTTCATTCAATTAATAAACTTGATTTTTAATTTAAATATTACTAATTAAATATTACTTTCCAAATCGAAATTTAAATATAGCACCATTCTGATGAGGCGCCTCCTGGACTAGTATTGGGTGTTCATTTGATAAATATAAAGAGGGGGAACGGGGGCCTAATGCCCCTCGCCTTGTTTTATGCGCCGAATTTATCAAGATTTATTCAAATTTTAGACATAGGATCATTTTAATAAGGGAACCGTCATGATTAGTTTTGGTAATTCATTGGATAAGTATAAAAAGGGAAACAGGGGTTAATCCCCCACTCTTTATTTCAATAAATGTGTTTTTCATTAAAATTTATCATGCAGATTTATCAGATTTCATTGAAATCTAAAAAATAGGATCATTCTGATGAGGGCACCTCCATGATTTATTTTGCGGGTTCGTTGGATAAGTCTAAGAGGGGGAAGTGGGAGATAACCCCTTAATTTAGGTTAATGTGTTTTTCGCGCAGAATTTACCAATTTGCTTTAAAGTTTGGATATAGATTGATTCTGATAATGCGCTTCCCTAATTTGTTTTGGGAATTCATTGGATAAGTATATATGGGAGATAGGTGGGATTACCCCTCTTATCATTATGTAAGTGTTTTTTCTCGCAAAATTAACCGATATGCTTCAATTTTTGGATACGGGTTCATAGTGATAAGATGCTTCCCTAACTAACTGTAGGATTTTTTTGTTAATTATAAAAGGAGTACTTGAGATTACCCGTCCCCTTCCCCGTTAAATTTGATAAATGGATTTTTATGCAGAATTATCAGATTTGCTAATAATTTTGGATGTAGGTTTTTTTTGATAAGGCGAATCTCTGAATAGTTTTGGAAGTTTAATGGTTAAGAATAAAAGGGGGGATAACTTTTCTTAAATTATATAAATGAGTTTTTTTAGGAATTTTACGATTTGCTCTGAATTTTGGAAATGGATTTTTTATATGGTAAACCATATTCCTCATTTCGTTTAAGAGGTTCAATGATTAAGTGTAACAACGAGAAATTTAGGGAGCTATTCACCCCTTAATTTGCTTTTTCAACGGCATGAACTCTTGAAAATATAAGGCTCTAATGTAAAATTAGTATGCGTAACCTGTGAGCTCTATGCCATCAGTTTAACTGGGCAATACTCTTTTTATTTAATTCTGGTGTCATTTAATCATTTCAGCATTTTATGAATGAAAGTGCTTTGCCCCTCAAAGGATTAAATATTTTAAAAAATCTATCTAACCAAGCAAAACTAGATATTGATGTGTAATAATGTTATTGAATATAAAGTAAATCTTTTTAGATCAAATGTTAAAAACATCTGTATATTAAGGTTCAGGTAAGGTGGTAAAAATGAGCTTTTGACATTTCCAGGTTTAGGAATTTAACAAATAAATGCATTTCATCTCTTTATTTATCCTTCCAAGATACCTAAATTATCAGTCACGTTCTATATTCACGTAGATGAATATAGAAATTATGTTAATATAAAGAATATGTGCATTTAAATTTATATTTAAAAAAGGAAGCATAACATGTATAGCCTAGAATGTAGTCTACAAACAATTCATTCCAGAAAAGTAATGTAGAAAAAATATTTCTTCAGCATCTTGAATTTCGTTTTATTATGAGTTTCTTAATACTCTTAAACAATGTTGAAAAGTGTTTATATATTCGGTTTGTCCGTTCGTCTGTCTGTTTGTAAGTTCAGGCTCTACATTCGTAAATAAATTCAGATTTTAAGGCGATTGAAATATGCTATTGTTGTTCACAGTGGTATGTTTGGTATGTGAAGAGTGTAAAAACAATATTGCATTTACCGAGACATTCAAAATAATTGCATTATATTATGGTACATGTGGAAAATAGTTTACAGAGTATTTTAATGAAAGTCAAATGTAGTGAAAATTACATAAATCTCCGAAATCACAACCATGCGATAGAATTGAGTATCTATAGGATTTGGAGCCTATTTTCTGTAATCCACAGGAGGAACACAGAAAAAATCCCTTTAGAATAATATTTTTTAGCAATAAATACTGGAATTCCGGGTTCAATTTTTAATATGCGCTTTAAAATGTAACTATTGTTTGCATTCTAGAATATTTCTACACTTCTTTGCATGTTACTCATAATATATGTATTCTATGCCTTTTATATAATTTGGCAAAAAACCCTCATGCACCGTTCTCCTTATTACCGGAAATTGCTGAAGGGAAATTTTCATCTAAAGTATGTATTTCTAAACTAAAATTAAATTTTACAACCATGTAGTTAACACATACATATACATGTATCATACAGGGCTACTGAAAGTATGAATTTTCGAATGTAGATTAAAAGACAGAAATTCGGTGTTTAAATGTGTTACACGTTTCGATGTGGTTAAATTAGACATAACATATTAAATGGTGCTGTTCCGTTACATTACTTTGAATGTTTTTGCAATTACTTGATTAACTGTGCTTAATGCAAGATATTTTCTTTCTTATTTTTTCATCCTCAGAAACAATATTTATTCATCAAACCTCCGAAGATTTTTGGCTGAATCCGCAACCTTCGTCTGATATACGTTGCTTCGTTTGCTTACCGAATGTGCAGTTTATTTCGCATGTGTACTTAATAAACTGCTAAATAACCGGGGACCTTAATTATTAACAGTATACAGACTGAATTTCATGGAGGAGTTCCATGTAAAGTAATTTCCATGTATTTAAATGTGATGTATGTGACACATGATTACATGTTAGCCAAGTGTAATTACATTGGACCGGTAGTAGACAATTATCACTTAAGAGCTTGCCCCAATTCGGTAACTATCTCCTCTATATACGAAAGCTTATAATCAAAGTCATTCCTCAGTTAATATCATTGTTGTAATAAAAATTTTATACGTTAAATATATATTAGGTATGGAAAAAAACATGTGTCTATCATGGAATATTATTAAGCTAACTTCAGAGAATATTGTAAATTATTTTTTTATGAATTTATGTATTCTAAGTTAAAAATCCCTAATCACTGATATCACATGAAAGACAACTTTTTTCAGTTCTCTTTTTTATATCCCGCTAAATATACATTTTATGGGTGTGTAATAGTTAAGAGGAGACTCAATTTACTTATTTCAAAATATACGAATTATCCTATCTTGAATATTTTGAATCTCAGAAAACATCAGATTGTGGCTCTAAAGTTTTACACAAGATTACTTTTCCTTGCATAATGTTACGTTTATTAAATGTAATGCTTTTTACATGATGCATTTAAAATAATGCATTTAACATAATGCTATAATAAAGTTTTGAACGTAAATTTTGTTTTATCCATGACGTGCTGTTATTACCAGCTACAAGAACACCAAAAATAAGAAAAGAAACATTACCATTTAAGGACCAGTAAGGATCATGCGTCACAAACTTTTTTCAATGAATGTCAAGTCCTTTTTTTGCTGGTACTGTCGTTTTCAAAGCTACGTAGTAATTTTACCATCCAAAATGAATAAAGATTAGACCCAGTTTAACAATTGTATAACTTACTTATGACGAGTTTTTAATTTAATTTTTCTGTAAGAATTATTTTTATCAGAACCATGTTAAGGCGGTGTAAAATAGAATATCCCCCCCATTCAAAAATTCGAAATTTTCTGACACCTTTTGAAACTTAATTTAAAAAAAAAGAACTTGTCGATAAACTTTTCAAATTGATTTATAAGCGACATGTGTTTTTACTTTTCATTCAATTAATTAACTTGATTTTTAATTTAAATATTACTAAGGGTACTATTTAAATGAAATAAAATTTCCTACTAATTTTATAAATTATATTTCTATAAGCTTTTTCTTTTTTTCTATAAAAACCATTAACATGTTTCTTTAATTAATTATAAACATTTTACTTTTTTTTCTCTTTAATGGTAGCTTTACAAAATAAATTTATATTGTTTACGAATTGACATATAATAATTGACTTTTCGTTATGCACAGTGTACTATAAAGAGGTTTCCAATAATTCGAGCTTTGATTATCTGGTTAAACCTCCCTCATATTGATTGAGTTGAGGCTACCAAAATAGACAATTTGTAAAGTAAAGCACATGGCTATGTTTAGCCTAATTTACTGTACAAACTTTACGCCTGGAAAGAAAACTTAATTATTCTGCATTTCTTAAAGCCTGTTCACATAAAATTCTATAATATATTTTATCTGTTAAAATTTCGCCAAATGTTTCTAATAAATACTTTGTTTAAGAAGAAGAGGAGTTATGTTTGATTCTTCCACGCCTGTTTGAATTATTTGCATAAAACAAAGACTATTGTCTGATCATTTCAGGAGCTTTGATCCCGACCTGTTGACAAAAGTCATATTTTTTTATAAATATAACTAAAGATTGGGTCAAGCCTCCTATATGGTCAACTTCTGGGTTTGGTGTCCATATACATATTGTATAAAGGTGTAAAATGGAATACATTCAAAATGTATTTTACAACACTACTTAAATTATTACATAGTATTAGTTAAATTAGTATACAGGTAGAACTTCATGCAATGTAATGCAGGGCTTGAATTTCAGGGCGGGATGGCGGGATTCGCGCCCAAAATTTTGAAATCCCGCCCAAAAGAATAACGTGGACGGGAGGCTCCCGCCGAAACAATTTTACATTTTGAAACTATGATCAGCTCCCACGACCGTTTTGCGAATTTTATGATATTTTCGTGCGAAAAATCGACACATTTTGTGAGTTTTTTTACAGTAAAAAATCATTGAAAATCACGATTTTTTCCGTGACGGATTGACAAATTTCGCACTTTTTATTCTGCAATCGATTGACAAGTTTCGTTCTATTTCTCGCGGCGAAATAGAGGTGATTCTGTTCGGCCTTTTTCCTTACCCCCCCTCCCCCCCCAAAAAAAATAAAATAAAATAACGCATTCAATTCCAAAAATTATGAAACAGTGATGCCGCGGACGCGCGTAAATTACGCAAAAGATCGGAGATGACACACAAAAGAATCAGCTATTACACGTTTCACAAGACGCGTGATTTCGTAAAAGTTTGCTAAAAAACGGCAAATATTGTTAAAAGATCGCAAAAAGACGACTAATTTCCGGCAAATTTCGTCAAAAGATTCTCGAAAGAATGCCTAATTTCGTGACAGAATTCTGTAAAACGACAGTTTTCTTCAAAAAGGTCGCGAAAAAACGTCAAATTTCGTCCAACAATCGCGACAAACGGCAATTTTCGTAAAAAAAATAGCGATAAAACATCAGATTTCTTCAAAAATTGCGAAAAAACGGCAAATTTCCTCAGAAAATTCACGAAAAACGCCAAATTTCGTCCAAAAATCGCGAAAAACGACAAATTTCGACAAAAGATTGACTATAAACGACAAATTCCCCCAAAATATCACGAAAAACGGCAATTTTCATAAAAAAAATCGCGATAAAACATCAGATTTCATTAAAAGATCGCGAAAAAACGGAAATTTCCTCATAAAATTCACGAAAAAACGGCAAATTTCATCAAAAAATCGTAAAAAACGGCAATTTTCATTCAAAAAAAATTTGCTATGAAACATCAGATTTCATCAAAAGATCGCGAAAAAACGGCAAATTTCCTCATAAAATTCATGAAAAAACGACAAATTTCGTCAAAAAATCCAGAAAAACGACAGATTTCGTGAAAAGATCGTAAAAAAAGACAGATTTCAACAAAACATAGCGAAAAAATGCAACTTTTGTCAAAGGGAACCTCTCTTCCCTTCCTCCCCCCAAAAATAATATTACGGGGAGTTCATTTTTCTGTTCAACAAACTAATTTCCTGCTTCAATATATTTTTTTTCTTTGCTGCTCTAAAATCAGTTTCTGACAGCTCCAAATCTTTCTGAGTGAGTGCAATTCCTGAAAGCAGCCATTCCTTAAACAAAAAGTATCCCTTATTTCAACAAATTATTCATTTTTTAAGAGTCTCTTTCGATGAATTTGACTTGCTCCCTTTTTAGCACTTTCCAACAAAGTTGAAAAGTGCTTATGCATTCGGTTTGTCTGGCCGTCTGTCCGTCTGTCCGTCTGTCCGTCTGTCCGACTGTCCACGCTCTAACTCACGTAAATATACTCGGATTGCTATGAAATTTTTATACGTTATTGAAGTTTACCCTAGCACGAACCCTATTGAAAATGAAGTATGTACCATGATTAGTTTATCTACAAGGCGAATCAAAAGTTTCCCATTCCATTACATTCTATGGGGAAAAATCGTTAATATACTCGGATTGCCATGAAATTTTAGGACGTTATTGACGTTTACCCTAGCACAAGTCCTATTGAAAATGAAGTTTCTACCATGATTAGTTTATCTACAGGGCGAATCAAAAGTTTCCCATTACATTACGGCCTATGGGGAAAAATCGTTAATATACTCGGATTGCCATGGAATTTTAGGACATTATTGAGGTTTACCCTAGCACGAACACTACTAAAAATGAAGTATCTACCATGATTAGTTTATCTACAGAGAGAATCAAATTTTCCCATTACATTACGGCCCACGGGGAAAAATCGTTAATATACTCGGATTGCCATGAAATTTTAGGACGTTATTGACGTTGACCATAGGACGAATCCTATCGAAAATGAAGTTTCTACCATGATTAGTTTATCTACAGGGCGAATCAAAAGTTTCCTATTACATTACGGCCTATGGGGAAAAATCATTTCAAAGGAATTTTAAAGATGTTATACCCTGTCAAACATATTAAAATAAGCATTATATAAAATATAAGGTGAAAATGTAGCTATTATTCATTTACAGACCACACAAAAGAATTCCGTTAGATAATGGTAAAAGGAGGAATTGTGTGTGACATATTTTAAATATATTAAGCTTTTTCATGTATAATAAAATTCATATATGTCACAGAAGCTTAATATAAATTATACGCTACTGTCTTGCATAATATGAAGTACATAGCATTTACAGGGCCATACAAAAGATTTCAAATAGTATATTCTGTCCGAAGTACCGTATATGTGTCCGATGATGGCTGATGGAGGGATGAAATGCATTTTAATTATGATACTCGCGTTTATATTTCGCTAAATATATGCACATTATATGGTGTGTATAAATGTTATAGTTGATATACAGGGCTACTCAACAGAGCTCACCAACGTTACTGAATATGAGCGTAAATTATCTAAACGTGGTTCTTAAATAAGCTATGTATTTTTACGCTGAGCTGCATTCAATTTACGGAGAAACGTTTGCAGAATATGGATAAAGGGATATACAGGGCCACGCAAAGAATTCGGTATATGGACGCCTATAAATGATCATTTATGAGAATGTGATTTCAGTTGTTTTAAAAGTGTTTTAGTTTACAATAAATTTTAGCCTAATGCTGACATGTAATAAAGATACAATGTAAACTACAGGGCTGAACAAAAGTATCCAAGTATGTTTCCATCTAATAGTATGAATTGCTGAAAAAAATTTCAAGCTACTAGGTATTTTCTTGCTAAGCTAAATTTTCACATTATATGAACTGACATATGAAATACAGGGCTGTTCTAATGTACTGGAATACATATTTGGGTATATTTGGCTATACACTATTATTTCCCTAAATAACAAAGTTTTGTTAAAGATTTCATTAAGTGTTGGAAAGTGCTTCATAATCTATGCTTAACGCATGATTTTTCTTACTTGTTAAAGAAATGCAAACAATAGTGATACTTCTTATTTTCTACACTCAAGTAAGTATTATCTTATGATTAAATTTGTATCTTGCACATTTAATATACAGAAAAATAATATTGGTTATAGAAATTAATTATAAATTATAAATATAAATTTATTAAATTAATTAGAAGTTTTATTAATTATTATTAAAACAATAATTAGACCTGTGACAAAAATAATTATCACCGGGAGGGAATTTACCGCCAGTAAAAACTAGACAATATAAAAGTTTTTTTACACATGTCGCATAATTATTCTGAATTGTTGATAAGAATTGCTTCAGTGATATTTTTTTATGTCTATATTTTGGTAATTCTTTAAATAGCACATAAAATAATGGCGGGTTTTAAACATTTTTTTCTCCCTCGAAAACAACCAAACTCCCCTCCATTTATAAATGTTGGTAGGGAGACTCCCCTCCTTCTAAAAATTGAATTTCAAGCCCTGTAATGGAATACGAAAAACAAGCAACGTTAAAAAGCACCAAATATTGTATAAAGACAGCAGACCGGTTTCGGTAGCATTTAGCGTACCGTCGTCAGTGTTAGTGTAGGTAGAAATCTGCTCATGTATATAGTAGAAACGGGGGATTGAAGGCAACAAATAGGATGGTAGAGGACTGCAAGTAAGGGCCAATCGGAGATCGCCCGTGGAAAGTGAACGGAGGGGAGAGAAAAAGGTCAAAACGGAGCGGGAAAAAATAATAATAAACATTACGAAATAGAGGTTTTAATGTAATATTTCCAGCAATTCGAAAGAGGGGGGATAGCGAATTCACAACTGACAATTTTGTCCAAATTTTTATAAATGTGAAATGCTTCAAGGAAGTTAAGTTCATGAATAAAGGTAGGTTTTGAAATTATTTTCGCTGAACCGAAATCGAAAGTATGGCTCATCTAATAGCAATGTTTAGCAATAGAGGATTTATTGACTTCCTGTTTCTTAATATAATTTTTATGTTCATTAATCCGTTTTTTTAAAAAGCGCTTGGTCTGTCCAATGTAGGAAATACCGCACTGACAATTAATACTGTAATTTCCCTATGAATTAGATAAATCAACAGGATCTTTGAGCTTGGAGAGGATGAGTTTATTAATAGATGCAAAAATTATTTTGAAGTCACGTTGTTTGAGAATTTCAATAATAATCAATAATAATATACGTTTCATTAAGCACTATATTTTTATGCTTTATATAGTTAGCTGATTTATTCTGATCATTATTTAGCAACAATATAAAATATTTATATTAATGAAAAACTTCTTTTATTTATTTGTATTTTTAACACTAGAATTACCGTATTTTATGTATACCTAGAGTTACCTGTGTGGGTTATGTGTGACCCATCAACTTAAATAATAATATTTTTTTTTTTTTTTTTTTTTTTTAGCATTACAAGCACATGGTAAGTTCTTATGATTAATACAATTATTTTAATTAAGAATTAATACAATTTAGCCATTTACGTATTGCAGAATGTAAAATTTAATATTAATGACTATATAAATTTTAATATTAAATTTATATAAATTTATATTTAAATATTTAAGTTTTTAATTTCAGAATAGATACATTGAGATATACTGATAACTTGTAATTAATAAAAAGTAAGAAATATAATTTAAAGATTGTCTCTATCTATTAATAAGATTGCAATACAAAATAAAATGTAAATATGCATAGTTGTATGATTTTTTACATATATTATACTATTTTCCCTCGAAACAATCCACATAAAATGCAATGGTCTTAATTCCTATTTTTTCAGTATATGATCCACACACAAATTTTAAGCATTTTTCACATACAGTATTAGCCTTATTATTTTTGCAGTGCTTTACCTGACAACGTTTTTGTTTGTTTAATCACTGTGGGGTGGACTGTGAACGGTTTATGCCATTTTCCTTTGCAATCTATTTTTCTCTAAGTTCCTCTGCTAATTTTAGAATGTAGTCTCTTCTACCGATATTAAAACCTGCTCTTTCTTTATGAACTACCCATGTATTTACGACAGCTAGATCTAATATATTGAAAAAATATAATATATTGATTATCTAGATCTAATATATTGATTTCATGGAATATTTCCTGGCCATTTGATCTACAGCATCAACTCCAAACTTCGTGGAATTGTAGAGATCTATAATTTCAGAATTTTTCTTTTCATTTTGAATAATATCCAGTGAAGAATGCAATGTGCTAAGTAAAAATACATTTTTGTTTTTTTTCTACATTGGTGTGAAAAGAGAAGTGTATTTTTATGTGTCATGATGGCTGTTGAATATAATGCATTTTTTAATTGAGTCCTTCAAAGATTTTGAAATAATTGAGTAATTGAGTCCTTCAAAGATTTTGGAACTTCTTTTTTTCCTCTAATTATTCTGCCAACATAGCTCAAACTATTTTTTTTAAACTTTCTACAAGTTACATTACGTCCTGTATTCAGATAAGGCATCAATAGCCAAAGAGCAGCCTTTTCACCAACACTTAGATCATTTGATTTGGAATCATCTTACCTAAGTATAGAAAAACATCGATTATGTAATTTGAGTTCACATCTACAGCCAACCAAAATTTTATGCAAAATTTATCAGGTTTGTTTGTCATGTACTGCAGAAATCTACAGCGTGTCTTTGAATGAAAAAGCTGCTCATCCACAGTAATATTTTCTGCTGGTTTGTAACACATATAGCAATTTTCTATAAATGTATTCCAGACATCTAATATAATTGCAAATCTATCATTTTTCAGTCTCTTAGATCTTGAAATATTTTCGCCAAAATGCATATATCACATGATTTCTAAAAATCTGTTCCTGCTCATTGTTGAAGGAAACAAATTGTGATCCCATTTCTTTTTTGACCAAAGACTGGTTCATGGAGACTCCTTTTGTGGACAAAACTCCTCGAACATACAATATTAAAATAAAAGCATCTAGTTCATCAAGTGAGTTCTCCAATTTCCATTATTTAGTTTTGATATTGCTTCTACTTCCTTGCGTTTCTTTAAATTTTTCCAATATTTTATCATTTATGAAAAGGTCCAAGATGTCACGTGACTATTATTACAAACATTTCTTTTCCAGTAAGATGTAGGTCCTGGCTTTTATTTTAGAATATTTAGAATAGCTCTTCAACCAGAAATAAATGATGACTTTGGCTTTATATTCCATATAGTTCCATATTTCGATTCTTGCAAATCGCTTTGAAAAGGCAATTTGTTTTCTGTATTTATTTTGTACTTCTTGTTCTTTCCATACTTGTATATTTTTTAATAATACTTTTCTGAATTATTAGTGTTTCAGTACTTTCTCCACTGCATTTACTTGAAATATTTTCATTTATTTGACTGTCACTTGAACTGGATTCTGATGATGAGATTTTGCTGGCATTTTCACCAACATTTGATTCATCATTTATATAAAAATTATCATTATCATCAGATGTAATTTCATTGCAACACTGATTTTCAGAAAGTTAATATAGCAATTTTACAATTTCCTCAGTAGAAAGACCTTCACGGCGCGAAGACATCATTTCTACATGTTCGAAGAACAAATGTCACTAACAGACTGTTTTCATTTTCTTTTTCGTGCCTTCAATTTAGAAATGCAAAATAATATTTTTATTAGTTTCAACCTATAATAGAGATAAGAAAATTCTACAACATTCCAATTAGTTATAGGTACAATAACTTCAAATTGCATAAAAAATCACAAATCTGTCTTGCAGGTGCATAGCAGTTGTGCAAACACTCCCTCCTTAATGAATAGCTGGTGAAATATATTTATTTCTATTATCCTTTTATTGCTAATATATGTAAAGTTGAAAACCTATTGAAATAAAAGAAAATGCTGTTACCTTGTTCGGGTCAGCGATGGCCCACCTTTGAAGTTCTAGGTAAACATGTCTGTACATAAAAATGCATTCATTGGATTTCAAAAAAACTTGTGTTAAGGTAGGTATTATAATGAATATTTAGGAAAAGTCAAACAATTTCAAAGTTTTATTTTGAAAAATAACACTGATAAGAGAAAAAAAGCATGCCTTGGGTCACAGTTCATCTGCCACGGTAATTCTAGAGTTAACACATTATAATGCAAATGGTTATTAATATATATACAAGCTTATGATTGTATGGTTATGTAAAATAGGGATAATGCAGATTAATAAGCATATTTAATTTCTCAGTATGATAAAAATACAGTAAATTTAATAAAATTGTAAACTGCATGCTTTTTTTTTAAATGCCATACTTAACCTACCATAGGAGCCATATTTTCGTGTCGGAACCATTATAATCCTGTGCCCTTTTGTCACAGATATTTTACTCATACACTGTGGAACGTAAAAAGTTTAAATCGAAATAAGCAAAACAGGCGATTGACCCATATATTTGCATATTATTAAATCTTCACGAATACATTTAGGAGAAATGTAGAAGGGCTTATTAAATCACTTAAAAAAATGTGTGAAGTTTGAAAACTTTCGTAAAGTTGAACTAAAAAATACACATTTTTAAAATTTTAAATATTGTATTTTCAGAGACATGATCGAAAATATAGTGCAAAAATATGTCTAATTCCTCATAAAAAAATAAAAATGTGAAAAAAATAGAGGTAGTAGCTGCTATTGCAAAACTTGTAGGAAAATATTTTTTTGCACATACAATTCGATTTCCGGGCATTCAGTAAATGTGTTATAATGCTGAAGCATAGCGGATTAATATTTTTGAAAGAAATCGTCAGTAATTTTTCGAGTTATTAACAAATTAAAGATATGGACGGTTTGGACTTAATATTTCATTTTGCATACTGACAGGGTATTGTAATGAATCTTTATAGACAATATTTCTTTTGCTATTATTCCTAGCACTTTATAACAAAACATAGTGCTAGAAGTTTTCGCCATAAGTACCAACAACATGAACAGTACCATGTTTAATAACTACATGTCAGTAAGCTATTCTCTGACTGTATGTAGTTACACTATTAGTGATGGTTTTACCTTGTTTGTCCAGAACTTTTCTGCCTGTTATAAAATTTTGCCATTCCAATATCTTTACGTTTCTTAAAGTTATTGGCGGAGATATGAGTACGGCTAGGATGAAACAACCTGAATATTTTAATAAATAAGTGGGTTGCGACAACTTGTTCGATTGGCAGTTTGTTCTTGATATCTACAAACAACGCTCTAATATTGTTGGTTTAATATCTAAACTTCTTCTTATATGAAATTCAATAGTTACAACTAAGATTAACTAAATCTAAGATTTAGTAAAAATTATTATAGATTAATTAAATGTAAGATTATCTGAGATTAACTATTTGAGGTCAAAGTTAAAAAAAATGTATCCAAATATAGTGAATATTATCTAAGCAAGAATTTGAACCACTTTTGTGGCAAATCCTAATTACTCTCATTAAATACTAGATTTGATTTACATACATGTGTAAATAGCATTAATGGAGAAATTTAATAACACGGTGTGGCATTATTTTATTGGTAATGAGCGGTTATGTGAACAAGTGACTGAATTTCTTCAAATTGGACATGCTCTGGATAACTTAGTCACAAAACATTGACGTGTATAGTCAAAGTTCTAGGTTTAAGTCATGGTATACTGTTTGATCTTATAGTCAGAGTTAAACCTCCTAATGTTTGGCCTTCATATAAGTCTCTGAATAAAAAATATAATTCAGAAATGATACACTGTAAAACATTTGTGGAAACGTTACTCCATACATTTGGTGTAAAAATGGTGGCAAATGCTGCCTCCAATTTCATGGAGTAATTGTTTTCACATATATGCAATGGTGTAATTTAAACATATATTTCTGGCGTAACATTACAATGTTACACCGGTTTAAACGGTTAAAACACTCCATAAAATTAGAGTCAGCAATGTTGACACCAATTTTACGGAGTAACGTTTCCACAAATGTTTCAGACAAATGTTCCGACATTTGTTCCACAAATGTCTTACTCAGATCACAGACATTAAAATGATACAAATTGTTTAAAATTGTTCTCTAAGAAAGTGAAACACGTTAATTTAGTGTGCAGTACTTCAAAAAAGATGAAACTGCTGCAATGATAAAAACAGTTACATTCGTATTTTGGAGGTGACATGTGGCCTGTTGTGATTCAATTTCCCCATGCACTCCGTGCACATAATAGGCTTTAGAAATGTAATTGCTTGGAAAAGAGTAAAGTTATACATCGGACCACAAACTCTTCTATAGCTACTCAAATATGCACGGGTCAGAGAGATAGAAATACTTCCCACGTTAAGGGTTAATAAAATTAACAAAAAATGTAAATCTTAAAATATACACATTAAAATTACTTAAAAGGTTTTGAAGGTTTTTAAACGCCTTTTAAGTAATTATGTGTATATTTTAAGATTTACATTAATAACAATGTGGAAATTTCATCAAGGCGCAGTGATTTGACTCATTGGATAATATATATATATATATGTAGTAGAAATCAACTAATCATCTTCCAAATTGTACAAAGTTCTTTTGTTCTTTTTTAAAGACATCTCAAAATTTTCTCACATTTATTAGGATATTCATAAAACATTCTGGTGCAAGTCTGGCATTAGATAAATAACAATTTTTAGGCAGTATGTTCAATAAACATCATCAAATTATCTTTGCATGTGAATAAAAATCTTTCAATATTTTGAAGAAAATACCTAGAAATTAAAAAAAAAGATACCTAATCAATAAAGTTTGGTAAGGAAATATTTTTAAATAACATATGAAAAAAAAAATCCGTCGTATTTGATCTACCTTCGAATTTTCATAATACAATTCAAATTCAGTTTTTCATTGAATAAAGATATTCCTAGGGTTAATTGAAAAAACAGCTCATGCAATGACGTTTATATTGATTCTTTTACTGCATATAAATTACTCAAAGTTATCGGAATACGCTGTATTGCAACAGATTTCAATCTCTGAAATATGTTTTCATACATTCCGATATCTTATTAATATCTTTCGAAAAATATTTGAATTTTATATGAAAAACCATGTGTTATAAAAGAATAAGAAAACTAATTTTGAAGACAGATATTGTCATACATTTGGAACTAAATGATTTATTATATTATTTTTTCTCAAGCAAGCTGATATAATTTAATTCACTTTATCCTCATATTTAGATTTATTTCTTAAATATAATATCTAAGGAATGAGATATTTTATTAAATTATTTTTTTAAATTTCTTTTCAGTTTTTTCTTTTTTCTGTTCTTTTTTTAATTGATAATACAAAATAAAATTTCTTAATGACTGACACTTCAAGGGTGCAGAAAAAAATTGGAGATGTCTGTTACCTAAGATAGTCTAAGATTCATAATAATTGCTTAATATTTCATTATCTAATTTATTTATGCCCTTATTCCTTTTTTGTACGATTAATCAGAAATTAAAATTATTTTTAAGCAAAAAAAAAAAGTTAAATTTTTATATCCACTTTCTTATCTCCATTTTATATTGCATTCTTACGGGAAAAATGCTTTAGCTTGCAATTACATGTATATATTTTTATCAATGTGAAGTTTTAACGCTGTCAGCAGTTATAACCCTTTATCTACCGCATTACGAATGCATAGAAATTTTACATTCTAAAGCATTTTGCGTAAATTGTTTAAGTAAAACAAAAGAATTACATAATCATTTAATAAATGTTTGAAGGCTTGAAGGATTTAGAAGTTTTAATTAAATTTGAATTTACAGGGATTTTGTGCAATATTTATAACCACACTCAAATCTTTTATCTTAATTTTTTTCTTAGTATTTTGTAGAAATTTAAAATGTACAAATATGATGTTCTTACAATATAAATATAGAACTATTTCCAAATTGAAAAATCCCCACACCCTCTCTCAGTGCCAAGAAAGCTGAAAAGATAGAAATAAAAAAGAAATCATTCTTTTAAAAGTATTTTTGCTTTGTGTAACCAATAAGGCTTTAGAAACAAAATCAAATAATATGCCTCTAACTCATCCTAAACAATATTACAACTGATTGACGCATTAAAAAATATCATAATAAGTAATTTTTATGGCATTTATAAGTACCGTTGATAGATAAAGGGTTCATTCTCTACACTTTTTTTAATTGTGAGATTACTTACTGTACTTTGTCACTTCTTGGAAATTGTCGGTATTACAGGACTCATCTGCAGTTTCAATATTTGTTTCATCATCACTTATAGAGTCAGATTTTGTCAAAATTTCTGCTGGAATATAATGACATCAACTGATTCTTCTTCATTTCGTAACTCATCATCATTATTAACGAAGATTTTGACAGGTTCTTCATTCTTGACATATTTCGTTAATTCTCTTATTCTCTTAATTCTTCATTTGTGCCCGAAAGTTTGGTTCATTTTCTTCTAGTATAAAGTCCGTTTCTCTGAAACATTGTCTTACGCTTCCTGGTTTTATGATTTTTAAAGCTGAGGAGACCCAAATTGTAGCATCGAGAGCATTAACTAATTTTTGGTAGTTCTCAAGTGACTTAATAGAATCCAATTTTAACAAAACTTGATGTATTATAACTTTTGTAAAGCAGTCTTTAAAAACAGCTTTTACTCTTTAATCAACTGGTTGCCATGCTAAAGTTGTGTTTAGAGGAAAAACACAATTTTAACATTTTCGAATTTCAAATGTTTTTGATGAAAACTTGCATTGCCCAAAAACAGAAAAGCTTTCCTTTATTGTTTTCCAACCTAATATAAAGGGAAGTTATCTATTCAGCCATTAAATGACTGCTTATCCACAATCTCGGATTCGCTCTCCACACGATATCAGATTTATTAAATTGAATGTTCTTCAGATATCATTTGGGTTTCAGAATTTTCTTTACAATAACAGTCATTTCATGATTTATAACACATTTCAACATAATAAAATAGTAAGTCACTCTTTTTCCATTTTCCCGTCAAATCAATCATTTTTGTTTAAAAACAAAGTCTCATTCAGAAAAATTCTGAAAAAAAGAATCGTTTTTATTTTTGATGCCCTTGTCGAAATACTGAGTATAAACAAGAATTAAACACTCATCGACATTATGACAGAGTTTTTCCCCTTGTCTAATTCTTGGTGCCTTTAAATTTCGCTCTCCAAAATCACTGCGCAATTTTCCAACCGAAAAAATAAATAAAGTAGACTAACTCTTTACTTTGTTTTATAAAAAATTAAAATAAATGAATAAAATCGTGTGTTAGGTTTTCTGTGATCATTTTTCTGTTGAGCAGATTATAAGATTCTACGTGACATCTTTGAGTTATCTTTTCTATGTTATGCATTTATGTAATCAATCATTATGCAGTGAATTACTTTTTGAATTTCACAATCGAGCCCTACTAAAATGATTTTTTTTCTTTTTTCTCTGTTTCTTTAATTTGTTTTTCTAGACACTAATCAGCAGAAAATCCTAAATCTTTTACGGAGCGACGTTTTCTTTAGTGGACATTTCCCCAGCCCACCCTGTACATTTATCTATGATCACAAAATTATGTTTTATTTCATACACGTTTATTGTAATAAAACTATTTTTATTTTTATGTATAAAGGAAATTATTGTTTCTAATAATTTAATTAGTGTTGTTATTTGTAAAACAATGCATGTATAAAAACAGACGTAATAATAACAAACCATAAACAAACCTAATTTATCCTGTTTTCATAAATGTTTATATAGTTTGACAACAAATCTCACTTACTAAATTGCAGTTGCGACCAGATTTTTAAGAAAATGAGACGATCTATACAACAAAAAGCGCATAAAACTTTATATATGTCCATTTTTAATCGCTGTATTTTGAGTTTCACCATGCGAAAGAGTTATTTAGATGTTTTTCTATATTTATAATTTATTTAATGATGTTTTTTTATATTTTCATAAACGTAATCAATGAATTAATATGAATAGATATGAAAACAATATGATATTCAGGTAACAGCTTATTATATGATTCCGACCCAGCTAAAAATGAACTCTAGTGAAACTGCAAAGAAACTGCAGTTGCGAAACTGTGGTGATTTGGCACAAATCACTGCAGTTTTTTCGAAGTCAACAACTACAAAATCACTACAGTGAATGTGTAGTTCATAACTACACCTTTTCTGCAGTGAATTTGAAGTTAAATGCCCCTCCCACCCAAAAAAATTGGCTCTGCTGGCGCCATCTATTGACCTACTGGTACGCTTTCTTTCTAACATTTCAAAGGCAGATTTTGACTGTGGAAACAGTTGTACTCGAACTGACGATCCCAGGTACAGGAGAGACACGCTTTGACCACTTGCCCGTTGGGACTTGTGTGGTTAGTGTTGTGCGAGGTATAAAGGGGAGGCATTTCAATTAAAGGTTATTTGTTGCAAAAGCTGAATGGCAGGCAGAAAAATTGGATGTTTTAAAGTGCTTTTATTTTATTATTTATTTATTTATTGTAATTCGTTTATATGGGCGTGTATTTTAAAAACAATTTAATATTAAATGAATTAAACAAAATACTTTAGCGAATTAGCTAAAGCAAATTAATTGGTTTTTCTTCTGAATTTAAAAATTAGTAAATATTTAATAAAATAATTTTATTTTTAGGCTAATTGCGAAAATAATTTTTTTATTATGAATTATAATGTAATTACATGCATTGTGTTAATTTTATAAAATATATATTTTTGACATGGAAGTACTTACTTTAATAAATTATGGGTCGGTAATTAATATTTTTTACTTAGAATAAAAATTCATTTTATGTCGTTTAATGATACGGTAAAACATATTTTTTATTATTGTGTTAGAATTAATAATTTGTTATTTATAAATTTTTTTAATTTAAAAATTAAATAAAAAAATTATATATATATATATTTTGTAGTGAGTTTTTTTAAATAGGGAATATTTCTGAATCTTTCTTGCAAATTAAAAAAAATAAACAAAAGGTTTTTCTGACAATATAATTTTTTTTAGGAATTATTATGTAATTAAATGTGTTAATTTAAGAAATATATATTTGTAAAAAGGAAAAAATAATTTTATAAAATAGGAATATAATATTGTGTTAGAATAATAATTTGTTATTTATAAACATTTTTTAATTTAAAAATTAAATAAAAATAATATATATATATATATATATACATATATATATTTTTTGGTAGTGAGTTTTTTAAATGGGGAATATTTCTGAATCTTTCTTGCAAATTAAAAAAAAAATAAACGAATTTTAGAAGTTTTTCTGATAATATAATTTTTTTAGGAAATATAATGTAATTAAATGTGTTAATTTAAGAAATATATATTTGTAAAAAGGGAAAATTAATTTTATAAAATAAGAAGTTCATAATTAATAACTTTGAATTAGAATAAGGACTTTTTTTATGTCATTTTTATTTTTTAATGTAGCATATGTTTTTAATGATTATGTAGATATATTTGATTGTTAACTTATCTACATTTTTACCTAAAAATAAAATAGAAACATTAATTTAATTTTCTTCTTTTTTTTTTCTTTGGTAAATAATTTTTTACAAAGAGAAATTTCTGATTTTTTTTTTAATTTTAATATAAACAATGACTAGATTTTTCAATATATTTATGACTTGTAAAATAATTTTAAACACTTTTAATAATTTAATATTTGCATGAAATAAGAAACTTTGATGTGCTTTTAAAATGAATACGTAATTAGAAAATATACTTCAATTAACTGATGAAGTATTTTTTTTCTTTCTACGATTCATTAAGTTTAGATCGAATAATAATTTTAAAGAGCGATTTAAAAAATTATTTGATGATTCAAATATTTGTATGTCGATTTCAAAATGAAGTAATAGTAAATTAATTGCAAGTAATTTTCAGTTATGAAGATGGAGATGTATGGGGCAGGAAGCAGAGAAGCTCGTTCGGTTTTAAAATTTAATTAAATAAAATTTCCTCTTTCTTTCTTTTTTTTTTTTTTTTTTTTTTTTTTTCAAAAACCTAATGTAAATTTTTCGAGTAACTTAGAAAGAAATAAAAAGAAATTTTCAATTAAGGAGGGGGTTGTAGACTCATTGCCCCTACCTGGATTTTGAATTTAATTAGCAATTTTTCCTCCAATTTACAAAAGCATAATAAAATTTATTCTGTTAGTGTGATTTAAATAAAGAAAAGAAGAATTTTCCGTGAGGGGTGGGGGAATAGATGGGCCATTTTCCCTCACTCGATTTTGAAATTTAACTAATTTTTTTCTCCGATTTTTGAAAAAATACTATAATTCAATCTTTTTCTTTAGCTTGAAATATAAGAACTAAGAATTTTCTGTTAGGGGGAGGAAGGTAGAGGAAAGTATTTGCCCCTTCCTAAATTAAAATATATATATATATACATTAACAAAATTTTTCTTTTCTGATATTTTCAAAAGCATAGTAAAATGTATAATTTTCAAGAAATTTAAAATAAAAAGTAAGAAGAAATTTCGCATTAAGGGGCTGGTGAGTGAAAGGCCCATTGTCCCTCATAACTTTTGAAACTTAATATATTTTTTCTCTGATTTTGATAGACCTCGCAAAATTTATTCCTTTAGAGTCACTTAAAATAAAGGAACTAAGAAATTTCCGTTGCATGCAGGGGGTAAAGGTAGTCACTACTCCTCACTGGATTTCGAAATGTAATTTAGTGAAATAAATTTTTTTTCTCTTAGCTTAACATAATAAAGGAACTAAGAATTTTAAGTTAGGGGGAAGGAAGCATAGATAGGAGACGCCAATGTCTGAATTAAAAAAAAAAGAAATGGATTTTAATGTATTAAAACTTGTAATTTCCAAGTAACAAAACAAAGTAGGAACTAATAAATTTTTTACTACGGAGTGATTTGATGGGATGAGAAATCCCTAGTTCGATTTTGAAGCATTTGAAATTATTTTTCTCCGATTAAATTCTGTGAATTTATCAGACAATAACTACAGTTATACGAGAGATGCATCGAAATGTACTTCTAAATTAATGGTTGGATAATAACTTCAAATTCACTGCAGTGATTCTACGGTTATAAAGTCTTATATATTTTTTTAATTTTTGATTATAAAATGACTTTATAAAAACTACAGTGTTTTCAAAGTTAATAGCGCACAGAATGTTTAAAATAAATTACTGCAAAATCACCTTTAATTAACTACAAAATAACTGAAGTGATTTTATAGTTGAGATTGCACTACAGAAAGACTAGAGAAATTTTAGAAAAACCTCAAAAACACTTCACTTCTACAAAAAAACTGCAGTTCATTTTTAGCTGGGGATATAATCAAATGTGATGTATATGACATGTAATTACATCTTCCGTATGTGTAATTACTACGCATCGTCAGGACTGAAGTTTATCTAAAGTGGTGGTCGCAGTTCGGTAACTATGTACCTAGTGATTACAAACTCATTAATAAAATACCTTTTCACAGTTTAGTGTCATTCCTATAATAAAGATTTATATCGTACGAATTAAGAAAGTGTAGGTTCAGTTATTGTTTGCATTAGATTTAGATTTCGAAAATAATTGAACTGTAAATATTTTTATTATAGAAATATACAGGAAGTAGACACTTTATCAATCAAAATCAAATAAAAATAACTCTATAAAATCATATTTTCAAACAAACAAAGTCGTCTTATAATATACTACGTGATTTATCTTTAAAAAACGACACTTAATTTTTTTAGTTCTTAATATTACTGTATTCTATATAAAATAAATTTTTACGAAAAGACAAAACATTAATTTCACTAGTTTACATGGTTTTTATATCCCAGCTGAAAGTTGCTAATTTATTGTTTATTTAGATAGAGTTATCCAGAAAAATAATAAAAAATATCTGTCACGTCTGGTTTGAGAAATATTTATTTACTCAACTGTATTACATAATTTTGAAATTAATATAAAAAATAAAAAATGGCTAATTTTCGCCTTCTTTTTATAGTTATTTGGATCACTTTCTCTTATAATGGACCAACAGTAATCTCCTAGCATGTTTTTATCCCAAAATCCCTGATGTCGTTCTGCAAAAACCTATAAATCTTGGTGAAAACGTCCCCATGTTCGTCACTCACATTTCCTAAATTTTCAGGGAAAAAACTCAGATGCGAATGCCGGAAATGAATTTTTAATGACATCTGTTGAAAAATTTTCAATAAATCGGCAACAATTTCTTTGTAATTTTCACTTTTTTACTTCCCAAAAATTCTTCCCCAACCATTTTGAATGACTTCCAAGCAGATTTTTCATTAACAGATAAGAGGCTTTCAAACTGAGAATCTTTCATAATTTTATGGATTTGTGGGCCAACAAATATCCCTTCTTTAAGTTTTGCCTCTGTAATGCTTGGAAATATTTTTTTGTAAATACCGGAAAGTATCACTGTTTTTGTCAAGTGCCTTCATAGAGGTTTTCATGAGTCCCAATTTGATTTGTACATGGTAGAGTAATGTTATTTGGATCTACCAATAGCTCGTGTTTGATGTTAATTCTCCTCGGTATGTTGGTTGTATGGGGTTTTATGGCGCAAGGTCCCTTTGGGGACATGCTGCGCCAAGTATTGTTTTTCTCGGAATATACTCGATCCGAATTGGCCATTCTTTTCTCACATAATGATGTTGTTTTGCTCGGCTGTCGCAGTAACAAAGGAAACAAGAGAATTGTGTAACCACCCTGCAATCCCAATAACAAACCGATGACTTTGAGGTCGCTGCGGGCTTTCCAATGGCGTTCTTTATACTTTATTACATTAATTAAAGTATACATCGATTCGTAGCTCTTACGGCTTGTTATTTCCATTATGTAATAAAACAGGTTTTAGAATATATTTCGAAGAGTCTACGAATAAGAGCCAATCTATTTTATGATAGTTTTGATTTATTGCTTCAAAAAGTCCCGGGATATCAGTACTATAACAATATTCACCTTGTTTTTAAAAAAATTATGAGTAAACTTTGCTTTTGTTTCTAGGCAATGTAACTTTTGTGCTTGGTATTAATAAGCTTCATTGTTGTAGGCGGGACCAAGAAGCTCTGCTTTGGATTTTGATAATTGTAATTCTATTGTCCCCACCTAGTATACTTACGCTTGAATTATTGGGAAAAACTGGACGTGGCAGATCTTTTGAGTGTAAAAAGGGCTTAGTAACTAAAGGAACTTCAGCATATATAATACTCGCCTTATTTTTTGCAATATATCTCACTGTCTTCGTAACAAAAAAGTAACAATCATTTTCAGGATTACTAGATTCTCTCCATAGCATTGATGAGCCAAATAGAACGTGTACGTTTTCACCTGATGACCACTGGAGTAAAACAACTCTACAGCTTTTTCAAAATATATGAGGCACCCACTTTTGATCTTGGTTTGCATCAGGAAATTCAAAATAATGAAGATATGAACTTTTTAACGAACCCACAATGGGTCTTCTTTTTTTTAAATATAAACTGTCCACAAACATAGCAAAAACGATCAGAACTTTGTTAACGCTTTCTACTCGACCTTTAAATTCAATCCGAAATAAAATATTTGTTGTTTTAAGCGAAAAAATGAACATTAAACTGTCGTCACCACGTTGGGTAGTTAAAACACAATTGACTGCTGAAAAAAATTGTGACGTGATAGAATATTTCTGTTGACGCTTTTCTGTTTAAGGAAGATAGACTAATACATTTACATGCATTTCTTTCGGGGTATAGAAAAAAGTTTAAATTTGTAAACTAGTGCAATCTGAGACGTACTATTGTTAATTATTGACTGAAACCATAACAATTTATTATTATTATTATTATTACTGTTATTGTATTTTTGTATTGTAATAAAAGTTAATTATTTGTGCCAAATATTCATATTTTATGACTTTATTGATTATAATATGCAATGTAATTACAGACAAACAAACTTTTCTTAAATGTAAGGAGAACAAAGGTGATTTGAAATCCCATAAAACTGCAAGATCAAAAATGTGTTATTTGTGATAATTGGAAAGCTTCCGACAAAAACTGATATTTTACAACAAACCCAGCTAAAAATGAACTGCAGTTTTTTTTTGAAGAAGTAAAGTATTTTTGAGGTTTTTCTAAAGTTAACTATAAATTCTCTACATTGAAATCTCAAGTATAAAATCACTATAGTTATTTTAAAGTTAATTTGAGGTGATTTTGCAGTAAATTATTTTAAATATACTGTGAGCTGTTAACTTTAAAAACACTGTAGTTCTTATGAAGTCATTTTATAACTATAAATAAAAAAATATAACAGACTTTATAACCTCAGAAATACTGGAGTAATTTTGAAGTTTTTATCCAACCATTAATTTAGAAATACATTTTTCTGATGTATTTCCAGTATAACTTATCGTCCGGTAAATTTATAGATTTTCATCGGAGAAAAATAAACTCAATTATGTTTCAAAATCGAAGGTGGGATTTTTCATCGCATCCAACCACTTCCTTAGTGAAAAATTTATTAGTTCCTACTTTATTTCGTTACTCAAAAAATACAAAAAAAAAAAAAATCATTTTTAAAAAATTCAGGCATGAGCGTATATCTTCTCCCACCCAACTGACATTTTTCAGTCCCTCCTTTAAGTATCTTTCAAAATCTAAGAAATGCAATCACTACCCTCCCCCCCTCCCCAATTTTAGCGGGAAATTTTTGATTACTTAATTTTGAAGATACTCGCAAGTAATAAATTTTTCCATGCTTTTCAAATCAGAAGAAAAAGAAAATTGTATAACTTAACTTGAAAAATCTAGGAGAGGGGGGAGGGCAGAAATGATTTCCCATAATCTCCCCCCCCCTCATTTTTAACGAAAAATTCTTTCTTTTTTTCTTTTTTTTTTAGCTACTCGCAAAGAATGAATTTTATTATGTTTTCAAAACTTAGAGAGGAGTAATTACTCTCCCAAGTCCCCCCTCCTCCCGTTATCGGAAATTTCTCGTTTCCTTTTTTTGAAATTACCGTAAAAAAAAAAAAAAAAAAAAAAAAAAAAAAAAAAAAAAAAGTCGTTTGATGGACATCTGAACCCACTTTCCGCTGAAATGACTTCCAGTTTTTATGAAAATTACTTTTACTTCATAAAAACAAATAAAAAAAACAATAATTCTCATTAAATAGTTCATTTTAAATTTACATTTTAAAATTTTATTATTATTCACCTAATTGACGCTGATTTCTAACTTTTGTGGTTAGCGAAACGAGGTTGACCAATCAAAACCCTGCATTTTTGCCAAGAACCAAGAGATCATCAAGATACAGGCCTCTAATTGGCCAATCTCGTTTCGCTAAGCAGCGAAAAAGCTCTCTGTTTCCCCACGATTATAGAAGACATAAAACTACTCAACTTACGATCTCTTGGTAGCTTATGTTTACATGGGCTGTGATGACTAGCACATGTGACACTCGCGTCTCACCTTTTTCCGTTCTGATTCGGCTTTCTTTAATTATTATTTTCACATACTTTCTCTTTAATTACTATTTGAATAGAATCACATTAAGATACTAAAGTAAATTTATGCCCTGAGCTTGATTTATCGGCGTATTAATAGTATTAGTGGCGTTCGTGTAGTATTTATTGTTCGTAATCCGTTTTGGGTGTAAACTTCTTTGATTTTTTTTTTTTTTTTTTAGAATGTGTATCTATTTTTATAGCCGTAAGAAAAATTATGCACCGAACTACATCTGTCTTTTTGTTTGTATTTCCTGATATTTTGTTTGTATTTCCATATTTTTAAATGATTCTTTATGCTAGCTGAAGTCAATCTACGAGGCTCATTTTTTTCTTTTTCCACTTTGTTTGCAGGATTTTTTTTTTTTTTTTTTTTTTGTCTGAAAATAAATATAACTACCTCATTTTTAAAAAAATTTTTAAAAGAAGAAGCTATTGTAGAAATCAGTTATCCAATGGAAACAAAATCATTTAAATTTCTGGAATTGCAAATGAGATATTTAAAAAAAAACTCTCCTAAATTAAGGTTTGCAAGTGGGTGTCTTTGCATAGGTGAAATAGCAAAGTGGATTTCACTATTTTGAAAATGGTAGGGGTGCCAATTTAAAGAAGGGTAGGCACTGCATATGGTAAAAAATATTCTAGAGGGAACACTATACATTAAATAATAAAACATTTTTTATTTAAGAAGCATTATAGCTTGATATAAAATTGGATTACCATTTCACCAGTAAGTAATTTATTTTCTTTTTTCTCTATTGTTTAAATCAAAATAAATGTGTGGTGTTTACAATATGCAAGTCAAAAAATATTTCCTTTATTTAGAAGTAATTTGCTTAATATGAAACTAAAGTTTCTCTCTTTTCTTTAATTTTTTTTTAAACCTATATATACTAAGAGCTGTTTCAATGATTATATTTTTGATAAATATGTTTTTAATACCTTAAAATAACTTTATGTAATTGACAAATTTCACAATACTTTAAGAATTGTGAAGACAGCTCTGTTTATTACTATTTATAAATTGAAGTGATTGAGTTAATTCCAAAACAAAAAGGTTGTACATACACAGAGTTGTATAATATTGACGCACGCCCTGCACAGAAAATTTTATGAAGTTTGCAAAAAATTTTAAGAAAGAAACAATTTTTATTTTTGTATTTTTTCTTTTTAGTACCAAAAAATAAAAATATTTCCTCAATTTTATGGACAAATTATTTACTGTTAACGCAAATGTCGTCAAAAAAACTAAAAAAATTGTGAATTTTAATGAAGAATTTTGAAAACATGCATTTCGACAAATAACTTAATAAAAAACGTGTATCTCAACAAAGAATCGTTTAAAAAAACCAATATTTCGACAAAATACCATGTAAAGAACGTGAATTTCGTCCAAAGGCTGAGTAAAAAATGCGAATTTTGTTCAAAGACCGCGTTAAAAAAGAAAGTTTCATCCATGAATCGCATAAAAAATACGAATTATGTTTATGAATCGCATAAAACATGCCAATTACATGCATGAATCGCATAAAGAACGCAAACTACATCCATGATTCGCTCAAAAAATGTGATTTGCGTCCATGAATCGTGTAAAGAACGCAAATTATATCCACAAATCGCTCAAAACATGAATTACGTCCATAAAACATGTAAAAAAGTGAGACCTAAGTTCATAAATTGTATGAAAAACGCAAATTACGTCTATGAATCGTGCAGTAAAACGTGAATTATGTTCATACATCACTCAAAAAAACATGAATTTTGTCGGCAGAAATCTGAAACGCAAATTACGTCTTTAAATTGCTTAAAAATAGCGAATTGCATTCATAAATTGCATAATAAAAGCGAACTGCGTTCATGAATCGCTCATAAAATGCAAATTATGTCCATGAATCACATAAAAATGCGAAATGCCCATAAATTGCGCAAAAATGCGAATTACGCCCAAGAATTGTGTAAAAAAGTTAATTACGTCAATAAATCGATCAAAAAACGCAAACGTCGTCGACAGGAAGCTCTAAAAACGCATATTACATCCATGAATCGCATAAAAATAGCAAATTACTTCCATAAATCGCTCTAAAAATACAAATTACATTCATAAATCACAAAAAAATGCAAATCACGAATATGAATTGCACAAAAAATGTGAATACACCCAACATGAAATTTGCAGAGAGTTTTTGACCCAATATTACGTGCACAGAAAGTTTTTGGTTTTACACAAGTCTGTAATCACATACTGTTGTAAAGAAAAAAAAAGATGCTGATGGAGTGCATGTTGAGAAATGTAACTAAACTTTCTCTAACTCAGTGGTGCACAACCTTTTCAAGAGAATTACCAATTGCAAATACTTCAGGGGGGACGAGGACCACATCAATAACACAGAGAGAATTCAATTTCGAATCTGTGCCTGTAATCGGATAAAAATAAGGCTTCAGAGGAGTGTGTGACAGATGAGGAGGACGATTTTTAAAGAAGCTTGTCTGCAAAATTTGCAATTTTTATAACGCTGGCCTACGAAATTGAAGATTTTTACAAAGCTAATCGACAAAATCCAATATTTTTCATAGCTTGATTAACAAAATTTGTGAATTTTCCAGGCCTTGATTAATAATATTTGATTTACAAAAAGGTGATTGAGAAAATTCATGTTTTTTCCATGCCTAAACAACGAAATTTGTAATTTCTACTTAGCTGATTGGCAAAATTCACTATTTTTCGGCTTCTCATCAATAAAAATCGCAATTTTTGTGAAGCCAATTGAGAAAATTCACAATTTTTATGAAGCTATATAAGAAAATCCTCTATCTTTCAGTGTCTGATCAACAAAACTCATAATTTTACGAAGTCGATTGAGAAAATTTGCGATTTTTATAAAGCTGGTCAAGAAAGTTCATAATTTTTAAGATGCCAATTGAAAAACTTCATGATTTTTATGAAGCCAATGAACAAAATCTACAATATTTCTACGTGTGATAAACAAAATTGACAATTTTTGCAAAACTGATCAAGAAAATTTATTATTTTTACAAAACTGATAAAGAAAATCCACAATCTTTCTGCATCTGATCATAAAAATTCACATTTTTTGCAAAAACTCATTGATAAAATTCATTATTTTTACAAAACTGGTAAAGAAAATCCACAATCTTTCTGCGTGTGATAAGCAAAATTGACAATTTTTGCTAGACCGATTGAGAAAATTCATTATTTTTACAAAGCCTTTCAAGAAAATCTACAATCTTTCCACGCCTGATCAACAAAATTCACAATTTTTGCAAAACCGATCGAGAAAAATCATTAATTTTACAAAACTTAGGAAGAATATCCCCGAATTTTTGCAAAATCAATGAAGGAAAATTCATTATATTTAGAAAACCAGTGAAGAAAATCCACAATCTTTCTGCATCTGATCATCAAAATTCACAATTTTTGCAAAACTGATTGAGAAAATTCATTATATTTACAAAGCGATGAAGAAAATCCACAATCTTGTTACAAAGCTGATCAAGAAAGTTCACAATTGTTACAAAGCTGATTGAGAAAACTCGCAATTTTTTACAAAGTGCAAAAACTGCAAATTTTGTCCACAAAATGTGAATTAGGTCCATGAATTGTGTAAAAAAGCAAGAACTACGCAATTGTATGAAAAACCAAAATTGCGTCTATGAATCGTGTAGTAAAACGCAAATTACGTTCATAAATCGCTCAAAAAATGCAAATTTCGTCGGCAGTAAGCTGAAATGCAAACTATGTCTATAAAGCGCATAAAAATAGCGAATTGCGTTCATAAATCACATAATAAATGCGAATAGCGTTCATAAATTGCATAAACACCGTGAATTACGCTCATGAATCGCTCAAAAAACGCAAGTTACGTCAATGAATCGTCCAAACATGCTAATTACATCCATAAATCGCTCAAAAACACAAATAACATTCATAAATTGCAAAAAAAAAAAAAAAAAGAGAATTACGTTCAAGAATCGTGTTAAAAAAAAGCGTATTGTTGATAAATTGCATAAAAATGCTAATTACGTCAATAAATCGATCAAAAAACGCAAATTAAGACCATGAATCGCATAAAAATAGCAAATTATGTCCATAAATCTGTAAAATGGGAATTACATTCATTAATCGCATAAAAAACACGAATTACATCCATAAATCGCTCTAAAACTGCAAATTACATTCATAAATCACATTAAAAAACGCGAATCACGACCATGAATTGCACAAAAAATGTGAATTACACCCAACATTAAATTAATTTGCAGAAAGTTTTAAGAAAAAAACAGTTTTTATTTATTTATTTATTTTTTTTAGTACCAAAAAATAAAAATTTTCCCTCAATTTTATCAACAAATTGTTTACTGTTAAGGCGAATGTCATGAAAAAATTGTGAATTTTAATAAAGAATCGCATAAAAACATGCATTTCGACAAATAATTGTGTAAAAAAAATCCCAACAAAGAATCATTTAAAAAAACCCAATATTTCGACAAAATACCACACGAAAAATGTGAATTTCGTCCAAAGACTGCATTAAAAACGTTAATTCCATCCATGAATCGTGTAAAAAAATAAGAATTTCGTGCATGAATCGCGTAAAAAATGCAAACTACATGCATGACTCTCTCAAAAGGCACAATTTGCGTCCATGAATCGCACAACAAATGCAAATTTCGTCCACAAATCGCTCAAAACGTGAATTATGTCCATGAATTGTGTAAAAAAGCGAGAACTACGCAATTGTGTGAAAAATGGGAATTGCGTCTATGAATCGTGTAGTAAAACGCGAATTACGTTCATAAATCACTCAAAAAACACATTTTTCGTCGGCAGAAATCTGAAACGCAAATTATGTCTATAAATCGCATAAAAATAGCGAATTGCGTTCATAAATCGCATAATAAATGCGAATAGCATTCATGAATCGCATACAAAATGCGAATTTCGCTCATGAATCTTTCAGAAAACGAAAGTTACATCCATGAATCGTGCAAAAACACTAATTATGTCCATAAATCGCTCAAAAACACAAATAACATTCATAAATTGCAAAAAAAAAAGTGAATTATGTTCAAGAATCGCGTTAAAAAGCGTATTGTATTCATAAATCGCATAAAAACGCTAATTACGTCAATATCAAATAAATCAATCAAAATTCGTGTAGTAAAACGCGAATTACGTTCATAAATCACTCAAAAAACGCGAATTACGTTCATAAATCGCTCAAAAAACACATATTTCGTCGGCAGAAAGCTGAAACGCAAATTATGTCTATAAATCGCATAAAAATAGCGAATTGCGTTCATAAATCGCATAATAAATGCGAATAGCGTTCATGAATTGCATAGAAAATACGAATTTCGCTCATGAATCTTTCAGAAAACGCAAGTTACATCCATGAATCGTGCAAAAACACTAATTATGTTCATAAATCGCTCAAAAACACAAATAACATTCATAAATTGCAAAAAAAAAGTGAATTATGTTCAAGAATTGTGTTAAAAAGCGTATTGTGTTCATATATCACATAAAAACGCTAATTACGTCAATATAAAAAAAATCGATCAAAATTCGTGTAGTAAAACGCGAATTACATTCATAAATCACTCAAAAAACGCGAATTACGTTCATAAATCGCTCAAAAAACACATATTTCGTCGGCAGAAAGCTGAAACGCAAATGATGTCTATAAATCGCATAAAAATAGCGAATTGCGTTCATAAATCGCACAATAAATGCGAATAGCGTTCATGAATTGCATGCAAAATGCGAATTTCGCTCATGAATCTTTCAGAAAACGCAAGTTACATCCATGAATCGTGCAAAAACACTAATTATGTCTCAAAAACACAAATAACGTTTATAAATTGCAAAAAAAAAGTGAATTATGTTCAAGAATCGTGTTAAAGAGCATATTGTGTTCATAAATCGCATAAAAACGCTAATTACGTCAATATCAAATAAATCGATCAAAAAACGTGAATTTCGTCGACAGAAAGCTCAAAAAACGCAAATGAAGTCCATGAATCGCATAAAAATAGCAAATTACGTCCATAAATCCGTAAAATGGAAATTACATTCATTATCGCATAAAAAACACAAATTACATCCATAAATCGCTCTAAAACTGCAAATTACATTCATAAATCACATTAAAAAACGCGAATCACGACCATGAATTGCGCAAAAAATGCGAATTACACCCAACATTAAATTAATTTGCAGAAAGTTTTTGACCCAATATTACGTGCACAGAAAGTTTTTGGTTTTATACAAGTCTGCCCGTGGGCCACAGGTTGTGTATACCTACTTTAAATTCTAAATGAGAGTGTTTGTTAAACTAAAATTAAAATGACAACTAAGTTTAATTTTGTGGTCAGAATTGCTATAATTTAGCTGTATTTAACAGGGTTGCCGAGTTGGATTTGCTAGCAAGCCGACTCCTACAGCATTTTTTTGTTAGACCGTTTGAAGTGAATTTAAACCTATTTGATGTAATTTTAAATCTATAAAAGGAATTATTTAACAACATAATTAATTAACTAATTATTTTTAACTACATAGGCTATCCAAGTTAAAGATTCCTAATATACTGACCAGCTTATGCAGTAGATAAAAATCGTTTCTAATTGAAAACTGTAATAGATCCCAAATTATTTCCAAACTAGTAAATTTTCAATTATATGTAGATATTTTTTTTTACTTTTCATCAAAATTTCCCCTTTTCTATAAAACAGATCCGAAATAGTAAAATTCTTGTTTTGTTTTCTTCTTTAGTTTTCGATAGTTGGGTTTTCTGGGTTTGTGAGATGTGAAATTGAAAAAAAAAATACTGTTTAACAAAACTTTTTTTTTTAAGTGCATTCTGCATCAAAGAATTTCAGAATGTGATCAAAGGATCACGAAAAAATGTGATTTTTGTCGAAATATAGGAAAAAGCACAAATTTCATTAAAGGATCACGAAAAAGCTTGATATGTGGAAAAAATGAAATTTACACGAAAAGATTGCAGAAAAAAACTGATTTAAGTCAAAAAATTTCTTAAAAACACAATTTATGTCAAAGGATGAGATTTATTTCAAAAGATCACAAAAAGACGAGAATTTCAGCAACACATTATTGAAAAAAAAGCGAATTTCGCAGAAAGATTTGGACAAATACTCAAATTAATTCTAGCACCAAAATAGCTACAATTTTTTCGCTACTTTTTGGTGTTTTTCCTGATCTTTCTGTGAAAGTCGCTTTTTTTCAATGATGTGTTGCTGGAAATTCTCGTCTTTTTGTGATCTTTTTGGAGTAAATCTCATCCGACATAAATTGTGTTTTTAAGAAATTTTTTTTGTCCCGGCAATATTCCAAGTTGTTATTACATTATCATATGGTTGTTAAGTTAACCAAAATATTTTTTGGCTTTTTAGAAAACAATTCCAAGAAAACAGTTGACATGAAAAAGAAAGGAACCAATTAAGATTGATTTTGTAAACCGTAAAAGTATTTAGCTTTTAATAGAAACAAAAAAATTTTCTTCCAGAAAGCCTTGCTAGAAATGAAATGCAGAAAAAATTGCAAAAAAAAAACTGCAGTTGGAAGACTGCGGTGAATTGGCCATTTCCACTGCGGAATTTTTGAGGTTGATGCAACTACAAAATAACTGCAGTATTTTTTAGGTCGATACAACCACTAAATTACTGTCAGTAATTTTAAGTCAATACAACCACGAAATTACTGCAGTTTACAAACTATAGTAATTTTGTAGTTGTATCAACCGCAAAAATTCTATAGTGGAAATGGCCAATTCACCGCAGTCTTCCAACTGCAGTTTTTTTGTTAAATTACTGCAGTTCATTTTTAGCTGGGAATCACCGAGGTTTTAGAATAGGGGGATGCCAAACCATTGAAATTATAGAGCCGATAGAGCCATATTCTTTCATGGCCATAATGAAAACGTGAAATAACCTTATGATCAAAGTACATTTTCTCGGCAACTGTTCTTGATACAAGCATACAGCGTTTTGGTTTTTAGAGGCCGCATGACGAACGCAAGATAAAAATATGAGACTTCATATGAGAGACTTATTTAATAGTGGCCAATTTAATTTTTGAATACTCAACTGTTATATATTTACAACTATCGTTTCCAATATGACGATTTTTATGAAGTTTTCGGGTACTCCAGCTCTCATAAAGTGCCATTTACAATACAAAGTGCGATGAATGATTCGAACTATTTTTTAATGCCACTTATCCGCATCGGTTTAGCAACTGTATTTCGTACTGCTGCTAAATCGATAGGACTAGCCTTAAAATACATTGTAGAGGTTTTATTAGATTTATTATCTGCAATAGTTATAATGAAGGTGCTCGAACGTAATTTCTTCAAAATATGCTGTACTACAAATAATAAGAATAATTTTAGAGACAAATTCAAATCACTTAACTTGTACTAAGCCATACAAGTTATTTTGATCTCATGACACTTCAGTATTTATAGACAACGCAAGAGTAGAAATTATATACATTTCATTAAGAATGCAAATTTTATGATAAAGAATAATACTTAATGGTACTAATATACAAGACCAGGTAGACGGCGTATCTCTCTTTGAGATTACATAACAGCGACTGATTCAATCTATATAAAAAGAAAATTAGATATTTGGAAACAGGAGATGGAAAAATAATTTAAGTTTTTTTAATAGTCTATAATTAAAAACTAAATAAAGAGAATCATCTTTATTATTTAGATAATGCATAATATGAAGAACAAACATACCATATAAATTCTCGATTCATCTGTCACATTTGGTTATCATCGGTAATTTATCATAAAGCGTGAAAAGTACAGTAATTTGATAATTGTTCTCGATAATGTATTCACCTGTCATTTGGGAGCAATTTTTTTCTTTTATGTTTTGCAACAAATTTCCCATTAATCCTCACATGAAGATTCTGCTTTCAGTTTAAGCTTCCCTCCATTTAAAGAAAATAAGATTTAGGCTCCGGATAGGAAAATATCGGCCATCATTAATTTTCTTGCTCAATAAATTAAATGAATATCTTCAATTTTCTTCGTGTATTTAAAATTATGATATTTATAAATATGTAAAGTTTTTTTTTTTTTTTTTTTTTTTTTTTTTCTGATTCAATTATTTTTATTCAAGTCTGAATATCTTCGTAGATTCTAATAGGGAGTTTTGGAGGCAAATCTGAATAATGTTATAGGGTTATAACAAATGTTCATTATTTCGCAGCACTTTCGTTTCTACATATTCTGCTTGTACTGAAGTTTGAGCTAAGCAAATTTGTCTTAATAAAGATTCCTAATTTTGATCTTCTAAAATCCCTATCACCCACCCAATCAGCATGTATACTTCTAAAATACTTCGGTATTCAGTACTGCTTACCACATTTTACTTATTACTACTATTTAGGTATCGAATCAGTCATTTGACTTAGTCCTAGTCATTTTCTGATGCTTTTTTTTTTTTTGCTGAGAATATTAGCAACTACTAAAACAGCTGATCATTTAACGTTAGCAATATACCGAGTCCAATTATATTAATGTGACTACCTTGCGATTTAAGTCGCTTTGCTAAATATCTAAACAAATGTTTGAGGATTAATTCTGAAATTCCTGGTACGTAAACAGAATAGTACAGATTATATATTTTATAAAGATTTTTTTCTCAAAAGATCATAGGGAATCGTTAAAAAATTGAAAAAAAAAGAATATATTTTCGATAACCCTGCCAAAATTTATGTAGCAAAAATGTTCAAACAGTAGATTATGATTAAATGTCTTATTCTAGTAAACTGTGTTCATTTTTAATAGGATAGTATGTATACTCGTAGAGAAATTAAGGATTTCATAAAAGCAGTCCCAAATTTTGCCAAGTTTTTTGCTAATGACTTGCAGAACTCTTAATATAAAAAAAAAAAAAATCGTTTCATAAAACATGACAAATAACATTGTTCATAATAACTTGTAATCAGAGTTAAAAAAAAATTATGAATACTGAGCAGATTTACAAAATAATAGTTCCTTGAGCATGTGTGTAAGCAATCAAAATATAATTTGCATAATGCATTAGCTAAATGTATAGAGCGACTTTTGTGAAAGTCTCAATAACAAAGCTTTAAAATTCCGAAAAATATTATCGTTAGAATAAGCTCAAAATCCGTTCTTTCCAAAGTGAAGAAAAAGGAATGAGAGGCTGTATCCATATATTCCATATTAGTGCTGATAAAGCATAGACAATATCGTACGTACTACTATAATTGGATACATCTCCTCATGTTTTTGGTCTCTTTTTTGGAACTATGGGTTTTCAGGTTACTCTATCGACGATAATTTTCACAATTTTAAAGCAATGTTTTTGAAACTTTCACAAAAGTTGCTCTATACATTTAGCTAACTAATTATACAAATTATATTTTGATTTATTTGACGCATGCGGAATAAAAAAATATTTAGTAAACCTTACTATTATTCACACAATTTTTTATTTTTTTTAATTCTGTTTACAGGTTATTGTGTATAATTTTGCCTGTCACATATTTTGAAAAGAACATACTTTTTAAATTATGAATTTCGAAAATTATAACCAAAAAACTTTGCAAAGATTGGGGCCATTTTTATGAAAATCTTAATTTCTCTACGATCATACATGCTATCCCCACAAAAATGCACACAGTTTATTACAATAAATTATTTAATCCTAATCTACAGTTTAAACGCTTTTACTACATTAGTCTTGACAGGGGTATCCAAAAGATATTCATTTTTTTTCAATTTGTTGACGATTCCCAATCAGGTTTTGGGGAAAAAAATCTTTGAAAAAATATACAGCCTTTACTAATCTGCTTACACACCTGAAGATCCAGAAAAATGCTTCTTGCATATGTCTAGATATTTAACAAATCGGCTAAAATCTCAAGATGGTCACATTTATATTACTATTCCACATTTTGTATAATAAATACTATATCACATATATACTATATCACATTTTGTATAATAACGCACCAAATGCTTAACGATATTTGATATTATTTAATAATTGTATTCCTTTGTATTGTGCACGAAGGTAACTTATTTCCATGGTGTTCTGTATGGTTATGATTCTTAAAGATTAAATATTTTTAATATTTCACTTATTTCGTATGTTTATTTTGTAACTTTTGTGTAGTTTTTCTATTTTTATCCTAAGAAACTTGTTTATTGTTCATAAATCTTCAAATGTATATTTTGATCTTACTTGATTATTATATTTTTATTTTCTTCGTCATTTCCAGCTATATGTATGTCATCAATATAATAACTTATAATATACAGGGAGTCCACTCTCAACGGTAGGCAATGGCTAATTTCTAAATCGTTAGCCATGGACATATACTTTTACTAACAAAAATTCTTTTAAAAAGGTAAAGAATTGTTTTTAATGAGATTTAGGCCAACAAATTTTATGAAACATTACGTAAATTAAATTTTTATACGACGCCCCGGTCTTCCCAGTTCGAAATTCATGCTGGCATTTGTTTGCTAGACAAGCATTACTTGCTATATCCCAGCAAGTAAAATAGCACAAAATACCATTACATATTTGCTGGTTCTAGCTGTATTACCAGCATGTCATGGTGTGTTTTGGCCCACTTTGTTGCTTGACAAGCATACATAATCCAGCATGTGTTGCTTGAATATGTAGCTGGCCTAGCAGCAATAAAGACCATCACTTGCTAGTATTTTCTGCTAGTCTAGCACTATTTTTCTACCCTCATTTGCTTTAAATTTTTACTTTTCTAGCATCAATTGCTAGTTAAAAAATGCAGGTGCTGCCATCTATTGACAACACTGGAAGCGTCTACGGATATTGGTGGAAGAAACTGCATCGGACTTTTTCACCCCTGAGGGTTGAACTGACTTCCTGTGGACTAGGAGACGCGCGCGCTACTTGTCTTGCCAGCGGGGACCTGTCAATAGACGCCTGTAACTGATAGTGATTGTTGACGAAGCTAATTCTACTATGCGCTATTATTTTTACAAGGTTAAGAGTGAATTTATCGATGCAACTATTTCCTCAAATTTTCAATGAATAAAATTAATTTATTTCTAGTTTTTTTTTAAATAATTAATGGGTAATTAGAATATTATTACATTAATGTAAATCAAGAAATAAATACTTATGAAATGTATTTTTGATAGAATAAATTTCAGGTAAATACTGTTTAAGATGGGGGATTTAAAAACTATAATGCACATTGGAAAGAGAGGAGGAATCAATTATACATATTTTTAAATCGATTGTTATAAACATAATTCTTAAATGAAAATTGCTCCTTGAATATTGAATTTTAAATGACTAAATTTTGTTTTTTACCGATTTTGAATAGCACATTTATTATTTTTTAATAACTTAAGTTAATTAACACTAGCAAAATTGAAAGCTAATAATTTTCGGGTGGACGAAGAAAGTTTTGAATTTACGTTGTATTAGCCCTAGGAGAAGATCTAAAGCCTCTTGATTTTGAAATTTTAAAAACATATTTTCTCCCTTATTTTAATAAACACATAAAATTTTACTTTTGAAGTAACTTAAAAGAACTAAATACTATGAGAAAGTGACGGTTATTTTCTTCCATTTCATGAAGGGGGGGGGGGCTATAAAAATCAATTGTTATTATTTTTTGTTAAGTTTGTGTGGTAAAGCATTATCTCAACGAGTTCAAAAGGCACTGTTTTATTCACATGGTGGTGCATAGATATTCTTCTCCTTACCCAGCTTTTTAAATTTAGTAAAAAAAAATATTTTCATCTTATTCTTAAAGAAATAATAATTTCATAATTTTCATGTAAGTTTAAATAATTAAACACTAAGAAAAATATTAGTTAAAAGATCAGTTAAAATGTCAGTTAATTTTCCGTTGGGAGAGGAGAAGACTTACTATTATAAATCCGTTATGAAAATAAAATTCTTTGTTGTGTTTTTTGTTCTTCTTCTTTTTTTTGTTGTTGTTTATAAGTTAAAAATTAATCTCAAATCGGTGGTTAAAGGTAATCATGAATTCAAGCGGTGATAACAATCCTTCTCCAGTATTTTTAATTTTGATAAACGAATATGCACTTATATTATGCAAACAATGTGACCAGTTTCTGAAACATAAAATATGCTTTCATATGAAAGCTTAAAAAATTCAGATAGTTTTCAGAAAAAAAATATGCTTTTGCAATAATAAAGTATATTTACTCTTTATGAATTTACTGTACACAATCTCCCATTTTCGCAAAATTGTGCAGAATATAGCTTATAAAGTTAGATTCTCTTATTCTAGCAGAAATTCATAACCAACAAATAATTTCTTTCTGCTATTCTTGTTTAGTGAAATAGAATATTTTATTGGCACATGGTGCGTCATGCTGTTTTCTTAGCATGTCATTTTAGCAAGCATCAAAAAGCATGTAGTGCTAAAGCATATAATATTCCTAGCTCTCCATGCTTTGGAAGAAGGTTTAAAAGAAAACAAGAATAAAAAGCTTATACATAGCGTGTCATGCTATTTCTCCCTAAACTGGCTACATAGCATATTATGCTGGCAAGATAAAAATCATATTATAGCATGTTAAAGTACTTAACTGTGCATTAGGGTGGATCAAAAAATCGAAATTCGGATAATCGATTTGGCGCGGGGTGCAAAAGTTGCCTTTTCTGCATACTAATTCACATATGTTTTTTAATTGAAATCCATTCATATCTTCCGGTGCCCCAAACGCCTCAAAAATAGTTAAAAATTGAAATTTTTATAAATTTTATAATTTTTTTTACTTCTTAATATTTTTACAATTACTTTTGGCACGGGTTGCGAAAGTTGCCTTATATATATATTAGTTAAATCTTTTTTTTTATTTAAATCCATCCATATCTTCCGGTGCCCCCAAGCGCCCTCAAAATAGTAAAAAAGTTGAAGTTTTTATAAAAATTTATAATTTTTGTTTTTTTAATTTCTTTTAAATTATTTTATCAGCGGGATAAAAAAAGATGCATTTTATAGTATATTAGCATGCATCCAAATAATTTTCGACTTTGATAATATTTTTTCAGTGCCCCAAAACTTTTATTTATTTGCCGAAAATCGAGTTTCATGCAAATTTTGAGCTAGAAAATACAAGTAAAATTAACATTTAAAGAATAATTTATCTAACGTATCACGTAGATCGAGAGGATGAAAAATCGTTTATCGTATTTTATTAAATGTATAAAATAAACTTTTTATACTTTATTATTTGGAAGTCAACATAGATAGAAGAGTTCTCAGCAATGACCAGCAATATTTATATAATATTTGCATAGCAACATCACATGGTGAATGTGGTTCTGATCTAACATTAATGAAACCTGGTCCAGTTTATCACTCAAGATGGCTAACAACTGCATGTAGAATTTTAAGGTTATAAGTGGCTACAGAAAATCCTTCTAATAATCTCATTACTCTTAGAACATATATTATGAAGGTATATGCACCGGTATGATTCCTTATCAGAACAAAGCCATCCATAACTGAAGGAGCGCGTCGTATTTGGAAACTTATCACATATTCTAGATATTTGGAACCCAATTTAAGAAAGATCGTAGATGCTGTTATTCAACGAAATAGTTTTTTTTCTTTTTTCTTTTTTTTTACAGAGAGCATATCAGATCTTTAGCAATGCGAAAGCTAATTTATGCTAGAAATAAAAAGAGAAAATCACCAGAAGTGAGAACTTTCAAAGTACCCCAAATAAACTTCAAAGCGAAGGATTATTTTGAACTTATTGACTGGCAACGAGTTGGACGTTTTGAACAACCTCTTTTGATGAATGTGCCTTGCGAAAAAATTGAGAATATGATAAAAGTTGTAAAAACGAATGAATGGTCAAAATATGCATGCCATACCCAAGCGGTTGAAAGATGCGTTCGACTAGTGTCTGAGGCATCAGAAACTGTATCTGGTCAAGAAAAGAGACACGGTTTTATATTGAATAGAATAAAACCAAGAAGCCATATAAAACACTATGATACCAAAAAAGATTACAAACTTTAAAAATGTGTAAATTTCTAAATTGAAGGATGTAAAACTTTTCACTACGTAAGTTCGATTTTTGTAATTTTTATGATTTAATGCTTTGATTTTTAAATTTATATGTCGCTTAATTGTAAAATTAATGTTATTTATAACCTTATACGTAATTAATTAAACTGTTTTCAAAATTTGTAAGTATTTTTCGTAAATTATAATTCTTAATACATTTTTGTAAAAATTTCAGTTTTTAATTATAATTGGTGCATCAAAGATGTGAATTGATTTTGATAAAAAAAAAATATATGGGAACTGCAGAGTTATGTAGTATTTTAATAAACACTTTCCAACCCAGTGCCAAATGAATTTTAAAAAGTAAAATAAAATAAAATAAAATAAAATAAAACAAAATAACACAAAAAATACTTTTTTTCAAGAAAATTTCAATTTTAAACTATTTTGGGGGCACTTGGGGCACCGGAAGATATGAATGAATTTTATTTAAAAAAAATATGTAAGCTAAGATTGATAAAAGAAAGCTTTTGCACCCCGCGGCAAAAGTAATTAAGAAAAAATAAATAAACAAAAAAATATAAAAAAAATCATAAAAAACTCAATTTTTAATAATTTTTGGAGCGCTTGGGGCACCGGAAGATATGAATGGATTTTAATTAAAAAAATGCTGTAAACTAGTATGCATAAAAGGCAACTTTTGCACGCCGCGCCGTTAGTGATTTCTAAAAAAATTTTTTTTCGTATACTTTTCGATCCACCCTACTGTGCATGCTTGGAAATAGCTTAAATAACAAATAAGCAAAATATGCTTGTACATAGCTTGTCATGCTATTTCTCCCTTAACTTGCTACATAGCATATTATGCTGGAAAGCATAAAATAGCATATTATAGCATGTTAAGGTACCTACCTCTGCATGCTTTGGAAAAAGCTTAATCAGAAAATAAGCATAAGATGCTTGTACATAGCTTGCCATGCTATTGCTGTATAAGCTAGCCATATAGCATGTGATGCTGGCTAGCAATTTAAAGCAAATAATAGCAGGGATATCTAGCAGACAAAGCAAAATATTGCAATAACTAGCATATTTTTGTTGCTGGTACTAGCATGAATTTTGACTTGGGTTATAAGTGATATTTAGTAAATTTTCCCACTACTCTAACAAATAAGAGAAAAAAGTCCCATTCATCTAATATTAAAATTGACTGAGTTATGAAATTTTAAATTTCATTACTTAAACCTCTTTTCTGTAACTGAAAACGGATGAGGTGGACTGAGCTTTAAGAGAACGTACTCCAAGTGCTTAAGGTATTGAAAAGGGCTTCCAATTCCAGAACGGTCCAATAGTTACGTCCTAAACCATTTCTTACAGACATATATTTTCAATTACGAAAATCTTTTAAATGAGGTAAAAAATATTTTTAAAGTGATTCAACCGAACATATTGTCATCGTATAAGTTTTACGGTAGTGTTAATTTTAATTAATTTACTTCTAGATTGGTTAAAATAATTGAAGACGTGGGTTTCAAAATCTTCTTTATTGAGAAAACTAAATTTTGCGTAATCGCTAAAAACCTTTAAATCCGTCCATTGGACTTACATTAGTGCAGATTGGTATAGACTGATAGAAAAAAGAAAAGCAATAAGGCGAGTTTTGAAATTCACATTCTCAATTGTATTTTTTACACATATTTTATTATGTAAGGAAATGAAACTTCTTCTTTTTACGATTTTATTTTTAAAAGACGTTTTATTTTGATAAGCTTTTATTTTACTTCAATTCGCATATTTATTTATATCGAATGTCAATGTAATATTAAAACTATTTTAGGTGCGTACCATTTATTTATTTTATAAGAGTTCACCAAATTCCACAGTTCAAGTATTCTTATAGAATTTTAAATATGTATCATTTTGTAAGGAATTCTGATTGTTGCTTTTTATAATTCAATTGAACCAAATTTCTGTTATGTTTTTCCTTATATTTTTATTACGAATTGTATATGCTTTAATTGTAAAACATTAAAATATATTTAAAAATAATATAAAAAAAATATTTTACTCTCAATGTTAGATGTTAAATTTTATATCTGATTTTTTTTTCTAATATATTTGTGACTGATCCCTATTTTTCCGGGAAAAGATGCTTCAACTTTAAACAGCTACTCCTAGGTCAGTTTTAATCCAAAGGAATGAGACTTTTTTTTGTCTTACTTGGTAGAGTAGTGGTAAAAATTTACTAAATGTCACTTATAGGACCGAGGGACCACGGAATAATTTAATTTTCGAATTTTTTAAATAAAGATTTTATTTAACCTAAATCACTCAAAAAACAATTCTTTTACCTTTTGTAAAGTTTTTTTTTTCATTAGGAAGAATATGTTTAAGAGTAACGGTTGAGAAATTAGATATTAGCCACCGTTGACAGTGAACACTCTGTATATACTGTGTTTTCCCCTGTTTTTAAACAAATAAGCAATTTTAAACTGTTCTTTGTATAAATTTCATTTCTTTTGGTTTTTCACTTATAATTATATACCAAGATATGGCTAATTGTTTTAGCCATAAAAGCGTAATTTTTTTTTTTCTTTTAATGTCTCATTAGGTCCCTTAGTGTTCACACAGTCTTCGTCGTGATGTATGCATTTTCTTCGGTGTTATCATATAAAAAGGCAGTGTTTAGGTCCATTTGTCGAATGTTAGTGGTTTAATAGGCTGCGACTGTCAAAAAGCATTTAAATGTGGTATGGGATACGACTTTTGCTTAGGTTTCGCCATAATCAACTCTATACTTTTTAATGCTTAATTTTTCCGAATTCATCATATTTCGACTTAAAAGTTCGTTTTGATCCCATTACTTTGATTGCTTGCCTGGGGATCTACTAAGGACGAAGTTTTATTTTCTTGAGGGTATTTCTCTCCCCTTTTGTTGCTTTTACCCAGTTCTGTGTTTCTACGAGATTTTCTATGTTTAACATATCTTCTCAAGGTTCATAAGCTGGCTAGTGCCGTAATGCATAAGCTAACCTTTCCAATGGTACATCTCCATTGGGTCTTTCAGATCTTCTGATTTGTAGAGTTTCCTGTTGTTGTGAAGCAAATGGTGGACTTAGTTTGTTATGTTTTGGTGTTACATCTATTTCTATCTCGTTCGTGTCATTCTGTTGTGCTTGTCTGTGTATTCAGAACATTTTACTATTTTCTCACATATTATTCAAATGAATTTTAGAATTAGACTTAATTAGGATTCTTTTACATGTTTGATATTAATAAAAAATTATGAAAGTTTTTGAAAGATTTTATATAAAACTTCAATATACAACAAGTTAAAACTGATATTATTTTAAATTATGCTATATAAATATTTTATTATAAATGCAGTTGAATGTAATTAGTGTATTACAAATTTTATGAGATTCATATAATAAATAAAGACAAGGAATGCAAAAACTAATTTAACGATTGGTTTTTAGTTACAAGTAACTTATAAAATGAAATAGTTAATAGGTAGGAAGATACAGGAATTTTCCCATCAAATGTCCTAAGCAAAGATTAATACAGAGTAACAGCTCTTATCTAAAATGCAAACGGAATGTTCAGGGAGTAATTCTATAGTCGCCTGTAGCTGTAAGTGCTAGAAGATGAGTATCGGATATGGGTTTCTACAACTTGAAATTCTGAACTGTTTTCCCAATGATCATGTATGTTATTTTAAGAGGAAATGTTTATTTATATGGTATTCCTACATGTCAAAATAAACATGTGTGACCCACATTTCATAGCACTTTTAACATTAGTTTTCGTTAAATTATCAATATATTGAAATAAATATGTAAAATAAGATTATAAATATTCTGAAATTAATAGGTAAATTAGTTGCAGCTCGCTGGTTAAATGTTTTCTTTAACAGTCAGATGCTAAACTAACAATTGCTTCCAACTTAAATATTAACTGTATTTTATTAACTGTTTTTCTGATTGTGCTTAATGTTTAGGCCTATCATTATTCGGTTTAACATATATAAAATTGTATATGGCTTGATTTAATTAAATTTAAGCTTTGTGGATGCCTAAATATTACTTAGGGGATAGACAGATAATGTGGCGTTAATTTCAAGTAATTTTAAGGAGCTTTTCCACAATTAAAATAACCGTATGCAATTTGGGGTGCGCCGTGGAAATTTTGACGGTGGAGAATAAATTTACATTTTTATTGCAATTATTTATTATAATTTAAAAAAAAACAAATAAAGGAAAATTGTTTATAAAAAATGAAAATATTTATCGACTTGGCGGCTAAAATTTGAGGAGTACGTAGAACTTAATAAGCATATGCTAAAGCATCTGTTCTGTTTAAATATACATTGATGAAAAATACTGGAAATTCAATTTAAAGTGACAGATTTAAGTTTTCCCAGCTTTGGATGCAGGAAAACACAATGGTAAACCTACCAATTAATCAATAAAGTCGAGTCTGGGTGTGGTTCATTACGAAAGTATGACTATTCTGACCACTTGCATTTTAATATGTTAATTCGGTTGAATATAATCCTTATTGATTAGCCGTTAACTCGATGATGTTGTGCTACATGCTTTACATCAATACTTAAATGACAGAATTATTTCTATATGATAGAAAAAGTTAAAAATCGGAGAGGGTGTTGAAATTTTTAAAAATAATCTAATTAATTAATTTGGTAATTTGGTTTGTATTTATAATAGGTACAAATGTCGGAAAATGTATCAAATAAGAAAACTACATACAATTCTGAAAATATATAAACATGTATAATTTTCTTTTTAAGTTTTTGAAGATAATTATAGGATATAAATCGCAAAAAATCTTCAATAGATGGTAAGAAAAAAAGATGCATTTTTGAATATGTCCTACCATTTTTTCCCGAAAAATTACTTTTTTCGTTTTCTTTTTTTTTATGCAATGTTTGCGTTATTAGTTTATAATCCGAAAGATTTTTCTAATTATCGAACAAGTGCAAAATTGAAAAAAAACCTCTAAAGTTACTGCACTTTTTCTCTTACACCAGTTTCCTAGAAAAACTATAAAAAAAATATTGCTGTAAATGATTCTCACCAAAACTTTTAAAATTGTAAAATATATATCTTTTTTGATTACAAAAAGTTTATTTTTAAAGCTTCTAATCTTAAAAATCTGATAAAATTCAATATATCATTATAAGGTACCCTGGGGTAATAACGCCACGTTAAGGGTCTACGAATATTCACGGCTCAGTTTTAGATTGTATTTTTGAAACAAATATAGGATTTGATACAGCAACTCATTGACTATGCATATAAAAAAATAATTTAACAGATATGTATTCATAAAATGTAATGGCGTGATTTCTTGACCAATGCTTTTTGGCATTATTACCCACCTATATGGGTAATAACGCCATGCAAACAAAACTATAAAATAAGTTGGAATAATTGCATGTTGGAATAATTGCCCAATTCTAAAAATACAAACTCTACAACTTAGAAATTGACAAATTGCTTTTTAAGCTATTGAAAATATTCAATTTTTTTTGAAAATTTAAGAAAAATAAAGGTGCGGTGTATGGGGGGGAGAGAGATAAGGCAAAAGAATATCAGACCGTGAGATTTATTTTGCTTAAAAAGACCGCTTAAATAGAATTATTAGAAACATTGCACAGATTCAACTATGTTTATTTGAATCAGTATTTAGGATGTAACTCCGCCACTTTAGGGAATCAACCGGGGTATTTATATCAAGGATTGGCGTTATTACCCCGGTATAGTTATTGCGCAGTATATTTTAAATTACAAATTATCTCGAGAAGATATCCAAAATCTTCAACAATATTTTGAAAGTACATGAAATGTACTACAAATTTATGGAATTAACAAGGTATTCCCAAATTAAAAAAAATAGTCTTCACATGACAAAACGTATCTCGCAAATTTTAGATCAAGAGTTAATTTTAGTTGCTTGTGAAAACAATAAGACCTACAGATGGAACAAATTAACTTGAAGCTCTTTTTTGCGATTTATATGACTCAAAACCATTCTGCGCAGAGCACATGGGTGTCATTTACCAGATTATTTTATAATTATGCATAATATTAGCTCTTGGCGTTATTACACCAGACCACCTTACAATGAATTTTGGAAAATTCAGTTTTTTTATTGCCGAAACGTCAGTAAAGGCTTACTTTGAAGACACGAAATTTTTTTGTTTCCGTTTGTCTGTCTGTTCTTCGATAATTGCCGTAAAAATCATCCGATCTCTTTGAAATTAAGTAAACACGTTCATGAGCTATCGGGATTTAGTTGTATAGTTTTTTGTTGGGTTTGGATCATTTGTTCGGAAAAAACAGAACATTCTATTTTGTATCATAATGCTTTCCTATGCAAATCAAATGAAAAGAAAATGGCTCTTTTCATTAATGGAATTAAATAATAAAAGATGGATATTGAAATTTCCAAATACGTATCTTAAATTTGTATCTTAATTTTGTCTAAGCATTTGTCAGATTTTTAAAAATATTTCTGCTAATTTTAGGGATTTTTATGCCTAAGTTAAAATAATATAAAACATTTTGTTTTAGAATTTTTGTATTTAAAATGTAGATATTTCATTATTTTTCTTTTTTTTTTTTTGTTGCATAGCAACAAAAACTTTTTAACGATAATTCCGATGATTTTCAAATTTCCCTGCATTGAATGAAAATGGCGTGTTTGATTAAAGTATTTAAAAGTCAAATAATGGGTGTTAAAAGTACCAACTAAGATTTTTAATTATTCCTATTATTTTGAAAATTTTGTCAATATATTTGTAAGATTTTTTTTTAATTAGGTGCATTTTAGAATTTTAGAAATGTTTTCAATAATACAAAACAGTTTGTTTGATCAATTTTCACAATTGACATGACATATATTTCATTTTTTTTTTCTTTTGTATGATGCTTAGCAATGAAAATAACCGATAAAAAATAAAACATTTAAATAATTCAAATTGCGAAAAATTAAGAGGTTAAATATAAATTACATTAATAACATACCTTTTTTGACACTTCCCAATATAGATGAAAATTGCTTATGTATTTTATTTGTGTGTCCGTCTGTATGTCTATTTTTTCTAACTTGCGTAAATACAGTACGATATATATGAAATTGATATATATTAATGTGGTTTACTGTAAATATTCTGTATTGAAAAAGAAGTGTAGAGCATGTCTTGTTCATTTACAGGGTCACTCAGAAGAATTCCTTGCATTACGATCTACGCAATTACTACGGATTTAAATCGTTTTCAGAGTGCTTTCATGATATCTTAAACATATTGATTTCATGCAAATCACTAAGGTTTATTAAAAGTTTCATACTATAGACCATGGCGCAGAAATAACGTAACATTCATTTACAGGAATATGTAAAAGAATTTGCTTATAGAAGAATGTGAGCAATAATTGAACTTATGAACAAAATAATATTAAAGTTTTGTCCAGTTTGTTATTTATCCTTAAAAATCCCTGTATAAAATGAAATTTAAGATGTATTCTAACCATATGCATAATCAATAAAAAATTTTGTCCTGTTTGTTATTTATTATTAAAAATCTCAGTATAAAATGAAATTTAAGATGTATTCTAACCATTTGCATAATCAATAGAAAATTACGAATGCAAATTTAAAGAGTGTACTGGGGGTTCAGGGGGTAGAGCCCCCCTGAAGAAATGTGCTTTATTACCTAAAAAATATCATAATATGTAGTTCATAAAAGTTTTAGAATATCGTTGCATAAAAGAATTATCAATTTAACGCATCAAAGTTCTGAAACCTTCTACGTATTTTTAGGTGGGCTCGTAAATGCATAAGTGCGTAGCACTTATATAGTCGTCGTGTGATCTTTACGTCTGCCTATATATCCTTCTGTCTGTCTACCGCTAAAAAAATATAAAAATAGTACCCAACCAAATGGTTTGAAATTCAAAATATATGATTGTTGGAAAAATTTGTGGAGTCATTTGTAATTTTATGAATATCGGATCGATAGTTTAATTAAAGGGACAGTCAAAAGTATTCCGTTACATTATGCCAATGGAGAAAATACCTTCAATTGCATTTTAATGATGTTATATTTTTCGTGCATAATGAAATTGATATAGATCTATGAAGTACACTAACATATACATTCTGTACAGAAAGAGATACAAGGAAAAATTTTTGCTTAATTTTCAAGGCCACACAAAAATATTCCATTTCATAATATTATAGGGGAAAACAATGTTTGGAGTGTATTTTAATTATATCGAATTATTTAACATTTTATTAAATTGATATACGTTGCTGAGGCCTACTACATATGACTTCCTATATAACGGAAAGCACATAGCATTTACACGGACACACAAAAGATTACAGACTGGAAGCTCATTTTTAGTTTTGATATGTGCTTTTAAGTAAAGGTTTTCATATTATGTTATATGTATAAATATTAAAAATCTACACTCGGTTACACCAAAGTATCCGTAAGGGATACTGAGTATGAACGGAAATAGCTTAAAAGATTTTTTTCCTTTTAAATTATGCATTTTTATTCTGGACTAAATTTAGCATACTAAAATATATTTGTAAATATAAATAAAACAATTTACAAGGTCACGTAAAATAATTGAAATCAAAGCCTTCTAATGATGATAATCTCTGGAAGAGTGATTTCAGTAGGTTTAAGCGAATGTACTAAGTCTTAATTAAATTACAGCTAGTAATTAAGTAACAGTTAATTAGAAGCGTGTAAATAATAATAATAAGTCATATACCGGGTTGTATAAGACTGTTCAAGTAGATTTGCTGAAAATGAAATTAAAAACTGTTATGCGTTTTCAAAACATTGAAAGATAGTTAAAAAGAGTTAATGAAATATGTTTCTCTGTCCATCTGATCATCTGCATGTCTTTCTGAACTCGAGTTTGCATCAATATAGTTTGACTGATCTGGAATTGTTATGTGTTATTGAGATTTAATATGCCATGTCCAGTACTGAAATACAGTGTGTAAAACTTATAGTTTAATTGCAGAGACAATCAAAAGAAGTCTATTTCATTATGAGTCATGGGAAAATATCATAATTATACAAGTATGTATAGTGGTCGTTTGGTCCACCCATCTGTTTCTCCATCTGTCCCCATATACTAGTGCAAAAACTACCAAACTGAATAATTTGAATTTAAATACATAAAATTGTTGAAATTAATTTCAAATTTTACGAGAATCCACTCACTACTTAATAATATTTTTCTCCAGTCTATTAAATCCTTTCATTAGTAAATAGTTCAGTCATATGCCATTCTAGGTTGCAATGGTGATTATGCCCCATTTAAGTGGTAATAATATTATTTCTGTATTACTGAGTTTAATATATAACATCGTTATAAATTTTCTATTCATACATTTTTGCATAAAAGTGCAGCATCTTTTACACCATTATCTGAATATTTAAAAAATTTCGTTGTAATAAGAACGCACCTCATTTAATGAGTTTGAAGTGCCATTTCCGACTTGTTTATTCTTATATTCATTTATGTTATTGGAAAACTTTCAATTGTTGTTTGTATCTTAATATAGTTAGTATAATCTTAAATGTTACGCAAAGTATATTAAAAAGTAGTTACTTAAAGAGCTGACGTTGAGGCTCCTGATATGCAGATTTACTAATTATTATTATTATTGTCGAAACATAAGTGAATGCTTTCTTTGGAGACAAAAAAAAATGGTTTCCGTCCGTGTGTTCCAAAATAACTACCGTAAAAAGTATCGGATTTCCTTAAAATTAAGTAAGCACGTTCATGTGGTACCCGGATTTAGCTGTATAGTTTTTTGTTATGTTTGGTTCACACGTTTTGAAAATACAGCACATTTTATTTTGCACTATAATGCTTTCCTACGTTATTTCGGATAATTACAGCAATTTAGACAATTTTTCATTTGTTAAAAAAAATAACAATTTTGATAAATGGATTTAAATGATAAATTATGGATACTGGAATTTCTTAATACGGGTTATAACTTATTCCTAATATGTTGAAATTTTGTCTATGCATTTCCAGATTACTTTATTATTATTACTTTTAAATTTTGGTGAATTTTTATGTGTGTGTTTCAATAATAAAAAACATTTTCTTTTAGAATTTTTTTATTTAAAATGCACACATTTCATTATTTATTTTTGTTTTAGTTATTCCCTAGCAACATCAACTGATTCTTAAAATATAGATAATGTATGAGTAAAATATTTAAAATGTGTGAAAAACATCGGAAAATCGGACAAATTAATCGTGTAAAGATACAAAGAAATTGACGTTACGTTTATCGAAAATAAAAATAATTCGCCTTGATATTCAAATAAAATGTACTTGGGTTATGATTTTAATTTTTATTTATTTAAATAAAATTGTTATTGATATGTTATAATTTATCGTTTGCACATTTATTGCTTATAAGACCTACTGATCCTATTTTTTATTTGTCTTTCATTGATTTTTCTAAAACGTCTTCAGATACACATGATGTTTCAGGTATATGTGATGCAAATCAGTTTTTAAATATAAAATAAAGGTTTTAAAAATGCTATTAATGTTAAAGCAAACATTTTTATTATAATATATACATATATATATATGTGTGTGTGTGTGTGTTTGTGTAATCATAATAAAAAATTGCCATTATTATACTACATTCCTATACAATCAAAACTATTTCCTATCTTTTAATAATATCTTAATATATTTATTGTATTTTAATTCAATATCTCTATTCTACGTATTGTTTATTTTCTAACTAAAAAATATTTCTGTTAAAAGCAAAAATTTTACTAAAACCCTGTTCCTTTATTATATTCTTTCATTTGTTTTTTTAATATGTTTTATTTACGTTTTAAAAAATCATTCCAAATCCCACAATCCCATGCGAGCAATGAACAAAGAACCTGATTGCGTAATATATTCTTCCTATCGACTATGAGAACTTATTTGTTTTTTCGCCTGTTTAAGTTTCGTATTGGTTAATTTCTCTCTTTCTCAAAAGTGGCAACAAGAAATACTGTTTTAAAATCCTGTATTTATGCGCACTTTGATATATAATGACATTACTTTGACCCCCCCCCCCAACTCACACTTCAGAGGTAAAATTCTTCTTTTTTCCAAGTGTTGAACAGAACCCTGTCATCTGGTGGGATTTTAAGTCTTTAATAGTTCTATACTTGTAATATATATATTTTTTACTATGTCGGCATTTTACTTTGGTACTAAATTGAAACCGAAGTATCCGTGAAATTATTTACTGTTATGTAAAGCATGAACAAGTTTATTTAACAATATGTCCTCTATGTTTCCTTTTAATCCAGGGAATTTATCCATTGTCTGTTCACAATGTACCATTCACGACTGCTAATAAAACATTCCACGACTGAGTGCTGTCGAAAAAAGGTACTTCAAAAAATGGCGATTACATAGCAGATTTTCCTATATATATATATATATATATATATATATATTTATATATTACGAAATAAATTTTTTTGGCAAGTTTAACATAAGCTGCATAAGTTTTCTTTTAATAATATTCCATGCTTATTCTGGCTTGTTAAATTAAACTCATATTTATAATACTAATCTATTAATATTTTTATGAAAGATATAAGTTCTTAATCCACCTGAGAATTTTTTTATTATGATACGGTGAAATCTAAAGAAATGGCTCTAACTAAATATATTCTTAAATAAAATCTTTTATTATTTAAATCTCTAGAAAAAAAAATCACTGTATTTTTCCTATGTTTATCAAATCCTTTTAAAAATTTTATTTAATTTGCACATTTAAAATATTATTTTCTTAATCCATAAATTATTCCGGTTTAAAAAAATCTACTTATTCAAAACCATTCTTTTTTATTGAAATGTCTAGTTGTAAGAAGTCGTCTTACGAATGTACAAGAAGAAAGAAAGAAGTGTATAACTTATATTAATTTAGATATCTCGGGGGCTGCATTCTTCTTTATAAACATTTTATTACTTGAAAAGAACAGCACTCACATATAGTAGACTAACACACACACATTACATTCAAATAAAACTTTTTACATAATTCTGGCGCATGCCATTATCACTTGAACTACAGTTCACAACCAACTTTCGAACATTACTAAGAAAAAGAACATTTTAATAGAACTAGTGTTGCCAGTTTTTTAAAACGAAAAATATTACAACTACATTTTTTTTATTTAGCAAAACTCAGGTCACGTGACGCGTGACATTCTATTTTTTTCTTTTTTTGTGGGGATGCGCGTGTTACATCATCCCCCTCTGTTTCTGATCTACGTCTCGGGGAGGAAACAGGATGCTTTTTGGGTCTTCCTCTTTTTCTCAAGTGTGCAACTGGAATAGTTTCAGATTCTTGGAAAGGCAACAAGGCAGAAACGTGGTAAGATCCAATTCGTTCAGTAGGATTTTCTAGACTAGCAATGTCATATGTCACTAGTGACTTTTGAGTCAAAATTATGTATGGCCCATCTCTCTTAGGCATAAATTTTACTGTTTTATTTTTACTTGCCTTGCTCACTGGGTGTAGGTTAACACATACTTTTCCACCAGGCTTGAAATATACTTGTCTACGATTTTTATCATAATATTTCTTTCGCTGATCTTGTCTCATTTCAACACGTTCTTTCACACTTTTCGAAATATTTGCAAGTCGTTTAAGATGTAGGGTTACTTCCGGAACAAAATTGTCATTTTCGACAACAGCTTTGAAATCGTTTACCGCATCATCGATTGTTCTTAGTTCTCGACCAAATTGTAGATAGGCAGCAGTTTGGCCTGTTGTATCAGATTTGGCAGAGTTCATGGCAAATCTAATAAAAGGAAGTTTATCTATCCAGGAACGGTGTTCATCCTCGACAAGGATTGCTATTTGAGGTTTCAAGTCTCGATTTTTGCGTTCGACCGATTGGCCTGAGGATGGTATAAGGGTGTCAATGATTGGTCTATTCCAAGAATATAACAGACTTGTTGTAGAACAACGCTCACAAACTGAGGACCATTATCACTTATCAGACTTCTTGGAATACCATACCGAAGGAAGATCTCTTCTATCAAAGTAGTCGCACATTCTTCGGCAGTTGCAGTTGTTAAGGCAAATAGTTCTACCCATTTAGTGGCACAATCTTCCACTATAAAAATCCATCGGTGTCCATCTTTACTGGGTGGCAGTGGTCCAAAAAATCCATACTGAGAGTTTCAAACCGCTGAGCATAAGCAGGTGTTCGCAATAAACCAGCAATTTTCTGATTTGTTGCTTTATGACGAGCACATTCTGGACATTTCTTTACATATTCAGAAATAAAGGCTCGCATGCCTGTCCAATAATATCTCTTAGAAATTCTTTGATAAGTTCCTGCTTCACCATAATGTCCAGCTGAGGGGTAGAAATGATGAAGTTTCAAAATATTTTCTCTTTCTTGAACTTTAATGACCAGTTGCGCTTCCTCGGCATCAGATTCAGGCGCACAACGATAAAGTACACCTTGATTCATCAGGAATCCTCTATCAGTCCAATTGGCAAAATCTTCACTTTTCTGTTTATCTTCAAAGCAATCTATAATTTTTTAAAGATTTTCATCTTGTAACTGCGCTTCCCTCATATCTTTTGAGCTTCTTGTTGGCATATCTATGCTAACAAAGTTGCATGTCTCGCAGAAAGCAGATTGATGATTTCACACAGGACGTGACAGCATGTCAGCCACAACATTAGATTTTCCAGGTTCATATTCTATTTTCAATAAAAACGATTGCAATTGTAGTGCCCAAAGGGCTAATCTTCCCGATGGTGACTTAAGACTGAGAAGCCATTTTAAAGGTTTGTGATCAGTAGCTACAATCACTTCTTGGCCTTCCACATAACTACGAAATTTTTCTAAGGCCCAGACAACAGCCAAAGCCTCGCGTTCAGTAGTGGAGTAATTTCTTTCTGCACTTGTAAGAAGAGAGCTAGCATATTCTATGGGGTGTTCAGAGGTCTTGTCGGTTACCTGTAAAAGTACAGCACCAAGAGCATAGTTGCTAGCATCAGTACGTAGAATGAATGCTTTGGTTCCATCAGCTTGCTTCAGTACAGGAGATGCCATGAGACAATGTTTTAGAGTTTCAAAGGCTGTTTGTTGTTCTTTTCCCCATTTCCAAGTGGCTTTCTTTTTCCTAAGATTGCTAAGAGGTCTTGAGATATCAGCAAAATTTGATATAAATCTTCTGTACCAAGAACAGGTTTGTAAGAAGGACTGAATTTCTTTAACATTTTTTGGTGTAGGTATCGCTTTAATCGCAGATACTTTGTCTGGATCTACTTCAAAACCATTTGGACTTATCCAGTGTCCTAGCTACTTAACTTTCTCACAAGAAAAATGGCATTTTTCTCGTTTGGCATCTAACTTAAATTCAAGGAGTCTCTCGAACAAAACTGTAAGATCAAAGAGATGTTTCTCAAATGTTTCTGACAAAACGATGATGTCGTCTAAGTACGATAAAGCAAATACATCCTTAAGAGCATTTCTAAATTGATCTATCAGTCTTTGAAACGTGGCAGGAGCATTTTTTAGTCCAAAAGGCATTTTTAAGAAACGATAAGTTCCATAAGGACAGACAAATGCAATTTTATCTTGATCTGGTGGGTAGACTTGAACTTGGTGATACCCAGAACGAAGATGGTAATATATGTGAGTACATGTGAGTATGCTTGTCTTCATGTAAAAGGTCGTCAATTCGAGGTAATGGATATTTATCTGCTACTGTGTTTTCGTTTAATTTTCTATAATCTATGCATAATCTTACACTGTCATCGGGCTTTGGTACAAGGACCACAGGCGAAGCATAAGGTAATTCACATTCTTCTATGATTCCTTGAGCTAGAAGATTATCTAATTCCTTCTTAAGAATTTCTTTTTTAGCAGGAGTCATTCGATAAGGTGGTACAGCAACAGGGGCACTATCACCTGTATTGATACGATGCTCAACAAATGGGGTTGTCTCATGTGTCTCATGTATCTCATGTGTCTCAAATGTTCATACTTTTTCAGGAGATCATTAAGTCTTTCCCTTTCATAGGGACTTAAATTTTTGCCTTCGTCTTCACGTAAAGCATATGAACTAACTTCGACAGCACCAGCAGACGTACTATTTTCTTCTTCGTACTCATCCACAAAATCAAACTTTTTATGAAGTTTATCACTAAAATGCCATGTCTTTTTAGCGGTATTAAGCACCATGTTAGCATTGTGAAGGAAATCCATTCCTAAAAGAGTTCTATTACCTTTGGCATTTGGTAATGCAATAAACTCCGTTTATAAAACTCGGCCTTCAATTTCTACGGGCACAGTGGCGGACAAAGTTTCTGTAGGCGTCGTAATTCCGTCAGCCAGGGTTACATCATGAGTATGGGGATTAAATGCAACACCAGTTTTCAAAAATAATGTATACATTCGTTCTCCTGCAAGAGCAATTGGCTCCTGTATCTGCAAGACTAACACTTTCTTATTGCAGATCGTAATAGGCACATTTGAAGCTGAAACTGCCGATGTATTTAAATATATAGCTGAAGACAATGAGCTCGCACTGTTTGTTTTTTAACCATAGGGGTATTTCTTCTTTATAAATCCCACTTTGCCACAACCATAGCAAAATATATCGGATTCTAAACGTTGATTAGCTATCTTAGGAGAAGATCTGTCTTCTTTTGGAGGCTTACTCTGCTTCCATGTATTTTCTCGGTGAGAATACTCTTTTTTCTCCTGGGGTACAACCGAATCTTTTTTAGAAAATGTAGACCTGATAATATAATACGCGTCTAATTTTCCGGCAAGGTCGACTGCGAATTTAAATATTTCCAATCATCTAACATATGTTGTTTGCATTCGACAGGCTCGCGCCTTTTCATATGATCCGCTTTGATCAGAACATGAAGAACTTCAAAAGACGTTACACTGAACTCTTTAAGCCAGTTTTCAAAGTAAGCACGTAACTTGAAGTAATAATCTCTCCAAGTAATTTCTTTATCTTTGCGATGCGTGAAAAACAGCTGCCTAAACCTTTCAGCGCTAATTTTAAACCTTTTTAGAAGTAGACCTTTAACATGTGAAATATCTGAAGCGTTTTCTTCTTTATCACGAGCAATAAGAGTAGATATAGAAAAGGGTACAACACTTAGTAAATAAGAAACCCAGAGGTGTTCTGGTACCTTCGAAAGCTTTAACTGTCGTTCCAGGAGCACAAGAAACAATGTTACATCATCTGTCTCTGGCTTAAATGTAGGCAACAGCTTCTGGATATCTATTTTACTCTCTGGATGAGAAATTATCCCTGCCGCATTACCACCTAACGCTCCACTGGAAACACTTTGGCTCTGAGCCTGTAACGTAAGCTTCTCAAGCTCAAAATTCATCTCAAACTTTTTTAATTCCAGTTGTTCCGAACGACGCTTCCCTTCTAATTTACGCTGTTCTAACTCAGCTGCTTTTTGTTTTTCCTCTAAGTCTCATCTACGCTGCTCTTCCTCGCGAGTTGTAATTCGGTTTCTGACTAACGAATTCACGAAATCAACTTCGTACGAGGGAGAGGATTTAATCTTATCACGCAATGTGACAATGATCATAGAGGGTTGTACATCTAAATTCATTACTACAGCGACCTGAAACAGGTCTTTTCGTGCTTTATTGAGCTGGGACATTCTTATCTTTAGCAAAACAACAAGATATATACCCCACAAATGCTAAAAATTCGATTTAAATTGTTCCCCAGACTTGAGCTTTGCTTTACAACTCATATAAACAAGACATTAGTAAAAAAACAGTAAACTTTAACGTTAGCAAAATATACTTTTAAAATAATTAAACTTCATTAAACTTTTAAGTATCTTTAAAATTTTAATAATTTTAATTTAATTCAATTTTTTTGAAAGAATATATACTTTAAATTACGTGTCATTTAATCAAAACATTGTTTTAACTGACATAAAACTAGTACTGAATTGTTGGCAACATTCATAAACAATGTTCTAAATAAGTCAAAACATATCTGAATAATATGTCAATCAATGTTATTATCATATTATCAAGACAAGACTACGTAATGTAGATTTTTCAATATAACTTTAAAAGAAAAGAAAGTCTTATTTTATATAAAAAAATAAATGCAAAAACTTACTCAATCTGTTTTGAAAATCATATTCAATGCTATTTCACAATATATCAGGAACTCTAAATTAAATGCTTAAAAATAACTAACAACAGAACACTCAAATATAATTTCGAATTAAATTCTGTTACCTTGCGAAACCAAGAACAATACAAACAAAAAATAATAAACACGTACCATATGACACTTGAAATAAAAGGTATAAATACTTTTTAATATATATTTTTCTTTTTTTCACTCTTAATTTATTCTCCTGTTTGTAAAAAAAAAAAAGAAAATAACATCAACGTAAATAATAGCTTATTTTATTAATTATCAACCCTTTTTTTAATTGTTTTTCTTTTTTATTCGAAGTAAGAAAAGTTATTATTTAATCAATATAAAAATTAAACATGCATACATAGAATAAAATAAAGAATAAAAATAAGCATCGGGGCAAAGGGAATTACACAACACATAAATAAATTGTAAAATCATCGTAAAATGAATTAAAACTAATATGTGAGATGCAAAATGTTACAGATAAGTAAAATATGGTAACTTACGAAAAGAATTATAGATACTTTAAAACTTGACTTACTTATTGAAAATATGTGACGAAAGTATTTACAGAACTTTAAAACGTTCCAAAATAAACACGCCGCACACACGAAACGACGATGATTGAGGCAGAAAATTAAACAAATTCAATCTATAGGACATATATCGCAAACAAATGAAAATGGTACTTGGCATAAGATTATTCAGTGGAATGTACTTTCACAAACGAAGAACAAGAACTTTAAAGGCAAAGGACATGCAAATCATTGAACAACACATTTCACAAACAAACGAGCAACGACTGCTCGAGCTAGTTTCTTGCATTAAACATGCATGCATTTTTATTTCGTGCATATTACACAATTTAAAAAATATATATATCAAGCTTTAAAAGATTCACAAAGATGTGGAACACCTTGGAAAGACTTCGCGCATTTCCTTTTCCATCTTCCTTACTTGTAGATAACATATCGCAATTAAAAGCATCAAACATTTGTAGAATTAAGAAGATGTGATAACATTTGAAAACTATTTCCAAGTAAGGGCTCCAGGTTGTGCAGCCATTTTGTCAGAAGTCGTCTTACAAATGTACAAGAAAAAAGAAGGAAGTATATAACTTACCTTAATATAGATATCTCGGGGGCTGCATTCTTCTTTATAAACTTTTTATTACTTGAAAAGAACATCACTCACATATAGTAGACTAACACACACACATTACATGCAAATAAAACTTTTTACATAATTCTGGCGCATGCCATCATCACATGAACTACAGTTCACAACCAACTTTCGAACATCAATAAGAAAAAAAAACATTTTTAATAGAACTAGTGTTGCCAGTTTTTTTTAAACGGAAAATATTACAACTATATTTTTTTTAATTTAGCAAAACTCAGGTCACGTGACGCGTGACAGTCTATTTTTTTCTTTCTTTTTTTCCTTTGGAATGCGCGTGTTACATAGTGTAATATTTACCATCTTAGATTTATTACGTGCCATTTTTTTAATAAAATTGTCGTTTGTAAAATAACTTCTATTTCAGCTGCCATCTCAATGCCAGGGATCAACTTTTATTTACATTCCATGCCCCTGGTTTAAGGCTTTGGATATTTCTAAAAAAAATATTCCCCCCGGGAAGTTGTCTCATATCTGAATTAACAAGTTCGTTGCCGTAGACGCGTCAGCGCGTGAAAAGGTACCAACGTTAAGGGGCCATTCACGCGCCAGCGCGTGATGTGGGGTGATGTCGAATAGCCAGTCACGTGTTGGCGCGGGAAAATCTTTCAGTGATTCTTTGTTATAAAATGTAAATCGGCTTCTGGGAAAAACCCACTTCTACAGTGTGGCATTAACTATCATGACATCTTCAAGTAAGCGGCAGCGAATGTGTTAAGGCACCAAAAATTGTGAAACCCGTTCCCTCTTTTTTGAGATTCTGATGTGGATAATATGGTCAGCTGATTTTCTATTCTTATGTGTAAGTGAGTTTAAAACAGATGTTCCGTTCAGAATCACCGTATCTCATCACCGTCGTCCGCAGAGAAGAATTAAATTACTGAGTGCTTTTCAGATTGTTCCTTCCTTCGTTCATTCGATCGGATTTTTTAGAGAAGAGTTTTCCTTGGGAAACTCTTGTATCTGATATGTTCGATTGCTCGTACAGTTTTTTTTTTTTTTTTTTTTTTTTTGAGTCTGAAAAGTTAATGGTGTCACAAGATATCTCACTTCAATAGAGTGATATTAAATCAACGATTTCAAAATTTAGATTATGTTAGTAATGAGATGAAACATTTCTTTAGAGAATATTTTTTGATAGACGTAATAAAATCGTCGAGTCTCTGACTGACTGCTCGTTTTTTGAAGTATTTGCATTTTCAGTTTTTTAAAACAACTTTTAAAATATAGAAAAATAACATTTCGGGAAACAAAACGAGTTCGAAATTGTGTGGTTTATTGATTTGCATACCCCCAATGGACGTCATATGTATGACGTCCCATGTTAAGATCACATATAAATATGTGATTTGATATATATATATATATCAGATAAATACGTTTCATAAACTACTAACTATGCTATTCAATTTAATATACTTTTTATAAAAAAAAAACACTTTTACAAAATTTTGGATAAATGTAAAGAGATTATATTATGTATTCGTTAGGAATTATATTGTACCGTTATTCAATTAAGAAACATTTGTTATTTCTGGTAATGCAGATATAAATTTGTTACTATAGTTTTATGAATTTAAATCCTTAAAATAATATTACTTTTGTTGTAAAATAGGTATGTATAATTTATTGAAAATTCTTATTAGCAAAAATAATTATTTATACCTCAATAAGAAATCATAAGTGTTGTAAGATAAATAATAATAAACAAAAAATACATAATAATCCAAGAATACAGAAATTAACCTATCTTTAATTTTGTGTTTATTAAAATATTTTAGTAACTTCATAATAATATTGATGACTGTGCAATTTTTATGTTTAAACATATTTTTAACGAGTTAGATTACATAAAGATAGATTTATTATTTTTCAATAGCATCTATATTTCTCTATCTCACGCTCGTTTACATTTTTCTAGTATTACTTTTTTTTTTAAATCACGCAAATTTTACCTAAAATATATATACATCTTCTTACGTATACAAAAATACACCAACTCACGGGGAAAATATATCTTGCCGCAATTCATCTGTGTATCAATATCAGCAAATTTTCTTTTATCTGCGAAGAAATGTGAATCAGCATTTCTGCTTATACAAAAGGAAATTTTTCCAAGAAAATAAAAGAGTGACGCGGGATATTCATGTTTTATAGAAGAACCGAGTGAAAAATTATGAACTAGTATAAAAAGTGTGTGTAAAGTAGTGTTAATCGATTGGATATATTGAAGTTTGTATTGACAGAAATAATGTATTTTTCACATGTATCATGCTTATTTTCTTTGTCTTTTTTTTTGTATAGTAAATTAATCAAGTTTTACATTTGTGTTTGCTGAAGAAACACATTTTTCATTTCAAAATGTGTAACTTGTTTGTCTTTATTCTTGTTCAAAATATATATATCATGTTGCATATTGCGATGTTTATATGTCATTCTCATCTTTCAAAGTATATTATTTAATTAATACTGAAAAAGCGAATATTTATGTCTAACTATACTAAGCGTAAATATAACTTCTATACTTAATTCCAATATCAGTACAAATAATAAAAATAAGTATAAAATTACACATTAAGCAGCATTAAGAAGTCTTTTAAAATATAAGTATTGAAAAAAATCCTTAATGCTTAAAAATGAAGACATATATTTTTGAGTGAACAAACATCACGGATGTTATTTACTTGTGTGGTTTTACAAATTCAGCTCCTTTAAAATTAAGGCAAATTATGGTAATTAAAATTTGATTCAAAACTTTATTAAATTTTTTCCTTATTATTATTATTATTATTATTATTAATCTTTCAACTTACAGATCAAAAGCTTGTGTTTGTAAGATTAATGAACTTATCATTTATACTGGGCGATTCATAAATATCGAAAAAAAAGTTTCCTTAAAAATTTCCCCTAAACCAATTGCAAAAGTTTCATAAAATGTGCAAAATATAGTGACATAAGTTGCAATTCTATTGTGGGGGGGGCAGTCTATTTGAAAAAAAATTGAAAATTAAACTTTCATACGCCTTCCGATGGATAAAAATTCGAACAAAAAAACTTTTATTTTTTTAGTCCTGAACAAAAAAATGCCTCTTCATATCTGTAGAAATCCCAAAGGTTAAAGCTGCTTATATAACTCATCAGGTTTTAAGGAGTTTGACACATATTGAAATACGCGCAATTCTATAAACAATGATACTTTAACAGTTCTGGGAAACATTTGAAAAATATATCCATTGAGCTCTTTTTTTTTATTTTGTGATAAAAAGTTCATATTTTTTTTAAAGTTAAGTATTTTTTAGTAGGAAAGTTTTAAATCATTATAACTCGAAACATCATTCATCCGACTTCATTATATATATATATATATATATATATATATATATATATATATATATATATATATATATATATATACAGTAAAACCCCGATAATTAAAATTAATTTCCATGACCAAATCCGGATTATCGAAGATTAGAGAGATTATCCGGAGAATTCGAAAAAATTGAAAAAAAATAAAACATACTTACAGAAAATCCCATTTATGTTAAACTTATTTAATATTTACAGACAGTAAAAATGTTTACTTTGTAATAAAAAGGTTTGTAATTTTCTGCTTTGCCAGTTTTTATACCTTTTGCGAGTCATACGGTCACGTATCCGCTTGCGGGTAAGTAGTTCTTTGGGTGTGGTCTATACCTGACGTTCAAAATAAACCATTAATTGTTCTAAATGAGACGTTGCTTCATTATAGAAATAGGTCTTTATAGGGACTTGTTTACCTTGCTTCCTTGCAATTCTCTAAGTAAAAATTTACTGTGCAGTGATTTTTTATGACATTTCAATGTGGTTTAAACAAAAAATTGGGAAAATTGGAATTGCCAAACTTAGTGATACATTATTGTGTCTTTGAAAAATAGTATCAACGAGTTTAAATAAGAAAGCTTAAGGTATTCTTCAGAAAAAAATTCAAAAAAAGCTTTTTTTTATTCAGAATACGACGATTAAAAAGTTAATATTATGAAATCGCGTTAACCAATCGCTACTCAAACTTGAAAAAGAAATTGACCAAACCGATCCGGATTATCGGGCTGCGAATTTGCGGGGTTCTACTGTATATATATATATATATATATATATATATATATATATATATACAGGGTGTTTCTAAATTCATGGTCCAAACTTTAAGCGGTGATAGTACACATCAAGACAAACAATATTTAAATAAGAAACCAAGGGTCCCTAAGTCTTCCGAAGAAGATAGGCGCCATTAACGTTTACGGTCCAAAAATTCAAATGATTACGAAAAACAGAAAAATTGGTCGATTCGTTTGCGGTTTTCACTAAAATTATTCTTTATGTCAGTATTGTCTTGAAAATAAATTATAAAGATAAATTTCAATAAATGACGATAGAGGGCGCTTTAGACTTCAGAGTAACGAACAACTATTTTTTACCGTTATTTTTTGCATCTCATTAAAGGTTTCGTAAGCTTAGACTTAAACTTAAATTTTGAGCTCAAAATCTGAATAGTTGGAAGCAGTTAAGTAGCACAAACTTAACTGTGTTCAGAGGGTTTTAAATTCAAATGATTATAAAAAACGGAAAAATTGGTCGATTGATTTGCGGTTTTCACTAAAACTATTTTTTATGTCGGTATTTTATTGAAAATGAATTATAAAGATAAATTTCAAAAAATGCCGATAGAGGGCGCTTTAGACTTTGGAGTAACGTACAACTATATTTTACCATTATTTTTCGCATCTCATAAATTTTTTTTAGAAGCATAGACATAAACTTAAATTTCGAGATGAAAATCTGAATCGTTGGGAGTGGTTAAGTAGCGCAAACTGAACTGTGTTCAATGGGGGTGGGGAGGTTCAAATTTCGAATGACTATAAAAAACGGAAAAATTGTTCGATTCGTTTGCCGTTTTCGCTAAAACTATTCTTTATGTCAATATTTCCTTGAAAATAAATTTTAAAGATTAATTTTAAAAAATACCGTTAGAGGGCGCCTTAAACTTTGGAGTAACCAACAACTATTTTTAACCGTTATTTTTTGTATCTAATTAAATGCTTGTAAAAGTTCAAACTTAAATTTTGAGCACAAAATCTGCATCGTTTTGAGTAATTAAGTGCGGAAATTTGAAATGTGTTCGAGGTGTGGGGAGGGTAACATTTTAACTCCTGAACACTGTTCAGTTTCCGCTTCTTAACCCCTCCATCGATTTAGAATTTGAGCTCAAAATTTAAATCTAAGCATTTGCAAGCATTTAATTAGATACAAAAAATAAAGCTTAAAAATAGTTGTTGGTTACTCTAAAGTTTAAGGCGCCCTCTATCGGTATTTTTTTAAATTAATCTTTAAAATTTATTTTCAAGGAAATATTGGCATAAAGAATAGTTTTAGCGAAAACGGCAGACGAATCGACCAATTTTTCCGTTTTTTAAAATAATTTGAAATTTGAACCTCCCCACCCCCATTGAACACAGTTCATTTTCCTCTACTTAACCACTCCAAACGATTCAGATTTTCATCTCAAAATTTAGGTTTATGTCTAAGCTTCTAAGAAATATTTATGAGATGCGAAAAATCACGGTAAAATATAGTTGTACGTTACTCCAAAGTCTAAAGCGCCCTCTATCGTCATTTTTTGAAATTTATCTTTATAATTTATTTTCAAGACAATACTGACATAATGAATAATTTTAGTGAAAACCTCAAACGAATCGACCAATTTTTCTGTTTTTCATAATCATTTGAATTTTTGGACCCTAAACTTTAATGGCGCCTATCTCCTTCGAAAGACTTTGGGACCCTTGGTTTGCTATTTAAATATTGTTTGTCATGATGTGTACTATCACCCCTTAAAGTTTGGACCATGAATTTAGAAACACCCTGTATATATATATATATATATATATATATATATATATATATATATATATATATATATAATTAAAGAAGAAAAAAATATTTCAGTTTTTTTTATATTAATTTTAAAAAATATTAAAAGTATGTATTCAAAAAATGACTTAATTTTTTTTTTAAATCATATTTTCAAAAGTACATTTTTTTAAATTTTTTTAAATATCTAATTTTTATTTAAAAAATTTATATTTTTTAATATTCAATAATAATTTAATCATTTAAAAGTAAATATTTTTTTCAAATATGTCAAAACAACATTTATGCAAAATAATTAAAAAAGACAGAAAATAGAGAAGTTCACAAAAGGTGAAACATTTACACATAAAAAGAAATTCATTGCTTAAATAAATATATCAGTGGTATAAACTTTTTAAATTTGACAAATATTCAGCTGTAATAAGTATTTTTGGTCAGATTTTTTTTTTTTTTTTTTTTTTTTTTTTTTTTAACACGAAAATTTTTTTCTACAAAAAAATCTTTTAATCATGTCAAAAAATTATGCAGAAATTCAAAGCAGAGTCGAATTGTTATTTTAACTTCCTTCCCGGCCGGGTTGGGCTATGATTTAAACTTTTTTCCAGCCCAGTCAAGCTTCTTTCACTATGTATCGGTTCTGGACCGACTTTTTGTCCAGATATTTTAACCCTTGCCGATCTCAAGCGCAGACCACCAGCATTTCTTGAAAGCAGGTTAAGAAAGGCAGCATAAAATGTAAGCTGCCTTTTAGATCCAAAGGAGTACTATCATAAATCGATTCTTAAAAAAGTACAATTTTGTGAATAATCTTGCACTAAAATTGTGCCAAGGGACTCGTCTCTCAGAAGGAGATTTAAGTGGCTTAAATTAAGAATTTTCAGAAATTCAGATTTTAATATCTCTTTGAGATAAATAGATATCGAGATGAATTTTTGTTTAATTCTGAAAAGGATAAGGAAAATTTCCGAATTGAAAATTTAATGGGGCCGTATAAAAATTTATTTTATTTTCTCAAATTGACACTCCCATATAGTTGCAATTTATCTCATCAAATTTTGCACCTTATTTTTTGAAACATTGATGTTTGAAATATAAGCCAACGTTTAAAATTTATGGAGCTAGCGTATTGTTTCGATATTTATGAATCATATTCTATAGATGATCACCTATATGGACCGCGTTAAATCTTATAGTGTAAGTTAAAAAATATCCCCACTTTCCATCATTATAACACTTTTTCGAAAAGTAAAAACAATAGTTATTCCATAGGTACCAACTGTTTTGGATATTCCATAAGTTTTATGGGCTGTAAGAAATGAGGCTTTTCTTTTTAATTTTAAATAAAATAAGACTCATAAAAACTAAAGAATATCTTCCATCTTTGCAGCCAGGGGACATATTGAGCAATTATTACTGAAAGCAAGTAATTTTCGTATATATATTTTTTAATCACTACAGCAATCATAATTATTCTTACAACTATAGATTATACATTACGTGCCTAGAAAGTTGTGTTTTTCTAATGGCGTATCTTTCTTCTATTCTTAATTAGCATGTATTCAAAAATAGAAAAAAAACTGAGTATTTATAATGTATCGTCATATTTGGTTTTTAAGTGGAAAATTTAAGGAGAAAAATTGAAAAGGTGAAAAATAAAATTTTAGTTTCAGTTCATTATAAATTTATTTACAATGAAATTTATTAATTTATTTATAATGAAGTAAAATGCATTGTAATTGAACTAAGTATCTGATTTTCATAAAATTTAAAATGACTAAAGTATTTACAATTATATATTTTAAATTTCAACCGATTAGATGGATAGTTTTTCCGTTGTTATATGTCGACGGAAGAACGGACGGACGGAGTGAACGACGGACATAGGTGCTTCGTATTTTCATAATTACTAACGTACTTGAAAATTGAATTGATATTTTTTATGGATTTATATTCTTATTATCTATTTTTGGCTTCTAATTTTTGATACGTGGACTAAATTATCAAATTATAATTCTTATATAGTACAAGCATAAACTACGTGATATAAATTTATCGATATTATAAAATTAAATTTATATGAACAACTTTTTTCACGAAACATTAGTAACCTAAAAACATTATACTGAGTGAAAACATTATTTTGAAACACCATAGTATTAAAAACACAAAGTATTAAAATACAAAGTATTAAAAAATTAACAAAAGTAGATACAAAAAAACGCTTAATTGCAACTATGTTTCACTCTTCTAGCTGCATTTTTTCTGAGAAAGATTTTTACATCATCTTTGTTAGGTAACAAAAACAAAAAGATTCATTACCATTAACCCCCATCGTATCTTTAAGCGGACACAGAAAATAAAACATCGTTATAGTGTCAATACATATCATTAACATAATGAAAAGCAGAGATCGCCAAACATTCTTCTAATTATGGATTAGAATTTTTTTCACTATGAAAACACAATAGTTATTAGTTTCTGAGTAATATATTCAACACCGATACATAAAATTCTGAAAAAGATGAAAATTGGTACAATTTGATGAAATTCGATGAAATGTACATGACAATTTTGACAAACGATTTAAACGTGCATTTAATAATGTGTCTAAGATGATCATTTCATAAATTAAGTAAACTAAAGAATAAAAAATAAGATTGTCATCAATAATAAAAACTCATTTAAATAGCATGATGACATTGCAAAGTAAATTGCTACATATTTTGAAAAATTTATAAATAATTCTCTGAAAAAATAATTAATATTTATTTCATATTACTCTACGACATTACAAATTGAACTAGGAATTAAAAGTCAGTAGATTTCTAATATTTTTCAGAGTTAACATTTTTTTTTTCATTTTTATGCTAAATAATTAATCATAAAACAACATTGAAATATTTATACAATAAATGTCTATCAAATTATACAGTATTTAGATGACATTTGATAAACAGACAGAAGGAAAATTAATTAATTTTAATAAATTATTTTTTTGTTATTTTACAGATTTTGTTCAAAAAAATTATTGAATATTATAACCTTTTAGTATTTGGATGTCACTCCCTTTCACTCAAACCATACAGTCGTCATTAAACTGTTTTGTAGAAAATAGTAATATAAACTTAATTTTCCTTTATTCTGATCGTAATATATATATATATATATATTAAATCGTAAATTTTAACACTTAAAGCAATGTTCAAAAACACAGTTTTTGACAAATTGGCATGGGAAAATCGCGACAACATAGTGCGCATATGACGCTTGTCATTTCGTAAACGTTTAAACTAAGATATTGTGACAATGAGAGATGTACTTACATCTAGCTGTGATCACTGATCCTGACTCGAAAGTAGGTGTACTTTATTTCAAATCCTTTTTATAACAGATTTTTGTTACCAAGCGTGGTTTGGCACATACTTAACATAGAGTTATATTGGTTTTATGTCTTTAAAGGAGTCTTATTCTATACTTGAGTCAACAGGAAATTGGGATGATTTTGAAAAAAGTGTTCTTGGCTATCTTATGGTATTTTCCGGTCATACCAACATCCTGCCAAAATGTATGATAATGCACCATTTATTACAATCATAAATGTACAAAGTATTTTTTTAATTGGAAATCACGCAAATATTATGATTTTCTATTTATTGAAAACTAATCTATTCTTTTATTTAAAAAAATATTATTTAATCGTAACCTTGCAAAACCTTGCGAATAGTTGGGCAATCAATGTAATTAATCAAAATTGGTCGACATAATAGATAAGTGGGGCATGAAAAGCTTACATTCTGCGTGAGTGAAGCCATGGGCTAAAGCTAGTCTATTTATAATTAGTTTTAATTCTTATTAATCTAAGATTTATATCTGAGTAATGCAGTATACGAATGATATTTAGTCAAACTGTGGGACTAATTAGTAGTTTTTGAATTATTCCTAAAAGTATAATTTTTCTTATAAAAATTAGACATACAAATATCACTTGGCATATTCCATCTATTATGCGCGAAAAACCGCGGTGACCACTACTAATTTATTAAACTTTAACAAATTAAAATCTTATTTATTTATATAAAAAAGAGGCTTATAAAATGTAGTTGAGGAAAAACTCATTAATTCGATCCGAAACACTTTTTTTTTTAAGCTATTGCATAGCTTTTATCGCGGGCTTTGAGCGCGGCGACCGAATCCAAAAATTCCGTAACGAGAAATATCCTAACACATCCGTAACGAAAAAACCTAACACTCGGCTACCGTCGCTTCGTTTCACTTCGGCAGACTTCGGCATGGTATCCTTCGGTCCACTTCGGCAGACATTGACGCGGTATATTTCAGATATTTAGAGGATATCAAGTCTCAAACTTATATTTCTTATTTCAGTTACTATAAATCTATAGTTTCAATAATAAAAATTCCTGATAGAATGTGTTTAGAAAAGAAGCGTCTTAAGATAAAACAAGGTAGGATAATGTAGCTTTTGGTGAGTGGAGACCCGCCCAATGGTGAGGATCGAAAAATTTAAATGCTTATAACTCGCGATCTAATTTTCGTAGCGCGGCCAAATTTTGTTTGGTAATTTATTATAAGACTGTTAATTTTTGGTGACAGCAGACCCCCCAAGGTGAGGGTCGAAAAATTTATAATGCTTATAACTCGCGGTCTAATATTCGTAGCGCGGCCAAATTTTGTTTGGTAATTTATTATGAGACTGTGTTAATATTTAGTGACAGGAGATCCCCCATGGAGAGGGTCGAAAATTTTAAAATGCTTATAACTCGCGATCTAATTTTCGTAGTGCGGCCAAATTTTGTTTGGTAATTTAATATGAGACAGTGTTACTTTTGGTGACAGGAGGTCCCCCATGGTAAGGGTCGAAAAATTTAAAATGCCTATAACTCGCGATCTAATTTTCGTAGTGCGGCCAAATTTTTTTGGTAATTTATTATGAGACAGTGTTAATTTTTGGTGACAGGAGACCCCCACGTTGAGGGTCGAAAATTTTAAAATGCTTATAACTCGCGATCTAATTTTCGTAGTGCGGCCAAATTTTGTTTGGTAATTTATTATGAGACAGTGTTACTTTTGGTGACAGGAGACCCCCGACGTTGAGGTTCGGAAAATTGAAAATGCTTATAACTCGCGATCTAATTTTCGTAGCGCGGCCAAATTTTGTTTGTAATTTATTAAGGTATTGCATAGCTTTTATCGCGGGCTTTGAGCGCGGTGAAAGAATCTAGAAATTCTGTAACGAGAAAAAAACCTAACACTCCGGCTAACGTCGCTTCAGTTTGGCAGACTTCGGCACGGTATCCCTCCGTAGACTTCGGCAGACATTGACGCGGTATTTTTCAGATATTTTGAGAATATCAAGTCTTAAACTTATGTTTTTTTTATTTCAGCTACCATAAACGTATAGTTTCAATGATAAAAATTCCTGATTAACCTACAAGTATTGTAAGATAATAAAAATATTTTAAACGATATTAACTTCTCATTTGTTCAATACAAGAAAAAAAAAATTGTTATCGGTCATCACGCTCAAAATGTTTAACTTGAATTAATATCAAAAACAAAAAAACTGCATAAATAAAAATAAATAAATAAAAATAAATAAATAATTATAATTACATAGGTTGATAAAAAATGCTATGCAATAGCTTTACCGCGGCAGTCCCAGAGTGCCACACGTATTTTTTTTCTTACTTTTTTTTTTTTTTTAGTTTTTGAGAAAAAATAATAATACATTTATTAAAATTTTTCTTGATTTTTCTGATAAACATGGCTTAAAAATCATGTTTCTATCTTATTCTAAACATGAAATATTAACTACAACACCTACAAAATGCACTTGAAACATTCTTTCGCCTATTGGCCATAATGTAACCAAATAAAATTGACTTCCACAGTAATTTAACTATACACAAAATATGAAATATCTAAAAATAAATTCAAAGAACTTTGTTGTTTATCTTTTGTTGTGTTATATGCGACGGACGAAAAACCAGACAGATAGACAGTCCGACAGTTCGACGGACAAACGGGCTGACGAGACAATGCCTGCACGGGCTACGCATTTAATAATTAGGAATGCATCTAAAGAACTTCGGAAACTTAACCAGACAGTCTAACTTATTAAATCAACGTTTTTAAATAAAATTTTGATGCAAAATTAACTGATTTTATTTATTAATTATCCTTAGACCATTTCACATAATTCAATAATTTTTGTGCGTATATAAAATTATATTTTATAATCTAACAACGTAACTTTATACTGCAAATAGATTAAAATATTTTTGAAAAATTAAACAACCATCAAGAATTTTAAATATCAAAGCCTATCAAATTTAATAAATTTCAAAGACAAATTTGTCGAATAGATATTTTTAGAGATATACGCATATATATCACTAAAATTAAGAACATATGTGTAGGTGTTTTAAGCAAATTGGAATAATGTTAAAACTATTGTGAACATAAATATTAATAACATATTCATCTAAACTTATAAAATATGTTTCTCTTTTTTTCCAAATAATGATAAATATGAGAACAAATATGTTTATTCTTTCAAATATATCCTTTAAATAGAACGTATTTCGTGATTCTTTACAGCAAGTATTGACACATTTGATAATCAGTAGATTTATACATTTGTTTATATGTATCTGTAAATCTATAGTCATAAAAGTCAAAATTTGTTCGCACATTTTGTACTAGAAATTACAATTTGTACCAGTTTTGAATTCTGCGAAACACACTGGCATCATTACCTTTAAAAATTCAAATTAAAAAAATGAGAAAGGCAAATAATTTTCTTTCTTTGCAATTCTAATAAAAAATGCAAAGTAATAAATCAAAAAATTGATAAGTATGCACTTTTATGGACATGGATTTTATTTTATATTTATCAAACTAAAAGAAATATTGAAATGCACTTAAAAGAACACGCTTTATATGTAAGTAACCAATACAATTATAAATCTTCTATTACTAATTATTCTTTACAAGCATTTGATCATAGTTTTAATTTTGAAGCATATTTTTAATTTTCATTAACATAGTTTTAATTTTCAAAATACAAAACTAATTATTGTGCGAATAGCACTGCAAAGTTGTAAATTCTAGAAAATATATGAATTTATCTTAATGGTGGAGTTATTGTTAATGAAAAATCTTATTACAACAATGGTACAAGACAGCTTGGAATAACCTTCTTAGCCCAACTACTTATTACATATATTTAGCATTAACTAATATTACTTTAGTATATTTATTTATTTATTCTTTTTTAAATATGTATGCACTTTTCATATATCTATATATGTTAATTATTTTCTGTGCAAATATTCCATTACATTTATTTATCTCGATAATTATCTATTATTTTATTTTATATTTTTAATTAACTAATTTATTTTTCATTTACATTTACATATATATTTTATTTTTGTTTAACTGCATATATTTTACATGTTTTCTTTTTTATTATTATCAATTTTGAATTTTTTTTACAATCCTTTAATTTTTGAATTTGCATATATTCCAGGTACTTCACAGTTCTCTGTGTTCTACTGATTTGGTTAAATTTTTGTGAGATTGAATGTTTTCGTCCTGCTATCATACTGATTATTTCTTCAAATTGTTCCTCATTCTCGTCTTTCATTTTAATATTCCACCTGCTTTAAAAGTAGATCACCTCTTCTTTGCTGCCGATAAAGAAAGATTAAGCTGTCTCTAAAAGCCTAGAGCATTTATGAATAATAATTATTATTAAATTTTCATAACTATAGTTATACTAGTGCTTCTGCTGGTACTATTGTTATACTGCTACTACTGATAATGATAATAATTTTTGTTATAAGTATAATAATTATTATAGATATTGTAACACCTCACTTATGCGTATCTCAGATATATGACTCTTTCGGTTTTACGTCGAATTCTCCTGGTCCTGTCTACACTTTATGGGAAATAATACTAAATTTCCCGCAGTTATACGTCTTCTACACTCACGTATATTACGCTTAAAACGGTTCAGGCGATATTACATTTGCAATTTTTACAATCTTTAAAATACAAATCATTTGCATTTTATACTTTTTTTCATTCACTATTGTCAAAATGTTTTCCAATCAGTTTTTAATGGAAAAAATCTGCAATAACCCCCACCCACCCATCCACCCAGTGTCACAGAAGTTCCTCCTGGAGAAAAGTCTCTGAATTCAACACTATTATCAATAATGAATAAAATTTCTCATCTATCTTTGTATGTTATTAAGGATGAAATCTACGGCGAATGAGTAGTTGTATGGAATTAATTATTTCTTGCCATTTAACAAAAGCCGAATGACCCCATGCAGATCACGCCTTTGTATGAGTTTGAAATCAGAGTTATTGCAAAATGCATTTTCTTCAGAAAATGTAAGAGCTATTAAAGATGAGGTTGTTTTAAGAAAATAGACTCTTATTTCAAATTTAACAAATCTAAAATGACAGTCTAAGAGCCTAGTCCAAAGCCAGAACTCGAAACACAAATCTGGAATCGCACCATAAAACTATACTGCTACAGACTGCGGAGCGAAGGATTTTAGATTATTGCTTTTCGATGCTTAAGCTTCAAAATGTAAAAACGTAAAACATTAAGGATACAATTCAAAGTTAAAATCATTAAGGAGTATGAGAAAAATATGCTGCGATGAGAGAAGGCGTCAGCTTCTTGATTCAATCTGCCAGAATCTACAATAAAAGGAATTCTAAAAATTAAAGATGTCATTATTAATGCATCAAAATATATTGAATAAAGAGATCAAGAATACAATGAGACAAATTTGAAAAACTGGAATCAACTTTAATCACTGGGGTTAACGAAATGCGTGCATTCAATTAACCAATAGATGGTTTGGTTTTAGAAGAAAATTCTCGAACTTTTGCTGAAAATCATGGAATCGATAATTTTTCAGCGTCTCTGGGGGTGACTCGGGAAATTCAGAAAAAGACATGGACTTTTGCATTGCCACGCATGTGATGATGATAATGATGTTAAGTAGTGATTGCAAAATTTACCCATGTTAATAAAGGATTATAGACCTAAAGACTTATTTAATTGTGACGAAACAGGATTGTTTGTTAAACAGATGCCAAATAAAATATTAGCATACAAAGGAGATCAACGTTATGGGGACAAAAAAAGTGAAGAAAGATTAACTGTCCTTTTCTGTGCAAATAGTGATGGATTGGAAAAAAGAACATCCACTAATAGGTGAAAACCTGCTTGCTTTAAGAATATAAAAAATTGCCATGTAGCTACAGGATGTTAAAAAAAGCGTGGATGACATCTCAGATTTTCATTGATTTTTTAATAAGGATGGATAATAAATTCTGAAAACAACAAAGAAAGATTTTAATAGATCAATGTTTCCACATGTAAAATATCAACCCTTTCTCCACAAATTAAAGTTGAATTTTTGCCAGCTAATTGTACAAGTAGATTACACGCATTAGGTTTGAAAATCATAAAGAATTTCCTTGTAGGCTAGGAAAGGAGTTTGATTCGTCGTTTGATTTTAGATCGGGAAAACAAAAAGGAAACTAAAGAAATTTCCGTTTAAGATAGGATGCATATTACAGCATCTGCATGAAAAAATGGAAAATCAGACAACTTAGAAATGTTTGAGAACATGCAATTTTTCAGAAAACCAAACTGATAGTTCAATGAATAAACCCGATTTTGGGAGTGTGTGGGAAGCCTTGAATGACAAAGACTGAAATGAAATGTAAATGAACGAAGATATTAATTTCAAAGATCATGTAAAATGTGATGAGAAACTTTTTGTGTCAGAATAGAGAATTGCTGAAAAAAACTTTGAGGAAATTAATAATGAAGACGTGAACGATGACGATGACGAACATGAGAGCAGTATTGATAGAGATTTAAATTTCTCAGAACAAAGTGCTGGTTTAAATATATCAAAATATTTTTTGATCAAAATATTTTTTTCTCAAAATAGCATAATGGCTTTATTAGAAATATATAAAGATATTTTCGCTTTTTAATAATTCAAAAGAAAGAATGATTATCATACGTGTTTTAAATTTCAGAAATTAGATAGGAATAAAGAGTGGATATTACTATGAAATAAGAGAATACTGAATATGCCGAAAATTTAAATAATTTAAAAGAGTGTTTTGAATACATATATATGTATATATATATATATATATATATATATATATATATATATATATATATATATATACCTTAACCGAGTGAAAAAAATTACTATCTTTATGCAACCGGAGCATAGCAGCTCTATTTTTGCACGAAGTTCATATATTCTTTTATGAGAAAAGTATGAAAATGATGAAAAGATGAAAAAAAAATGTAAAAATGGGTGAAACAACAATGAACCACAAAAGAACAACATAAAAAAATAAAATAAAATAAACTACCTGCTCTTCAGAAGGTGGGAGGAGCAACAGGCATCAAAAAGTTATTAAAAAGTGTATCCTCACAGGTTTTGCAAGGCATCACAAAACTGCATACTCCAATTATATAAAAAATAACTGAAAATAATTAAAAAAAAATTTTAATAAACCAAAACTATAAAATGGATTAACATTAAAAACTGAATTTACTAAATAGCCAACAACAAAACCATAACATAAATCAACTCATAACATAACATAAAATATTTTGAAATTTCGAAAAATAACATGAAAAATCTCAATAACTAAGCAATAAACTAAACTAAATAGACATGCAGCAATGCGATGCCCCACCTTTACCTGTGAAGAAACCAGAAAAAAATACCTGTTAAAAATTATCACATTACACCTCCATACTTGCATGAGCGGGAAAAATGTTAAGCCTAGGATGGTAGCAGGCCAGTTTCAAAGATTAAAATTCCTTGAATTGTCCCTCCGTTGTTCATTTCTCTCCATTTTCAAATCTGGTCTTTGGATCTCTCACTTCCGAAATGTTGACAACCATCGCCCTGTGAACTTTCCTTGTCGGACTTTCATTCACAGATCCTCATAAATACAACACCCAAGAAGCAACCTCAATTATGGCGTTTGGCCCTGCCGTTGCCACTTCAAGAAACCTTTTTTTATTCATTTACATAATAAAATATAAAATTATGAGGATAAAAATTATTGTAAAACAAGTTTGCAGCAAATTTAAAAATTTGTGTTTCTAAATTTTTTTTCGACCCACATGTATTATAATATCTAATTATTTGACCTAAAACAATATTTACAAAAACTCTTTTACTTAAATTGGAGTGCCAATGAGGCATGGAGTGGGTTTTAAAATTAAAAAAAGTCCTTTTATCAAATAATTTGACAACTAATTCACCATTATTAATATTTAAGTCAAGATCCAATAAAACAACATGTAAATTATCATCCGAAGCACAATTCAACTTTAAACAAGGTGGATAAATGTGATCAATCGATTCCAAAAAATTGTAATCGAAGACAATTATGCCATCGATATATCCCAAAACTCTGAAATTTGTTAGAATTTAAAATAAATTTATATTCGTAAAAAAATAAAAAAAGGTTAGCTGCACTGCTTGAAAAATTTGTACCCATACCTATTCCGCATACCTGATAAAAAATAGAACCATTGAAAGTTATAAAATTATTATAACAACAAAAATTACATAAACTCAGAAAAAAATCACTATTAATACCCAGCTCTTGCTCGATATAAAAAGTATCAAACAAATAAAAATCCAAATTTGTTTGATTTGTAATTTTTGTTTTTATAATAATTGTATAAGTTTCAATGGTTCTATTTTTTATCAGGTACGTGGAATAGGTATGGGTACAAATTTTTCAAGCACTGCAGCTAACCTTTTTTTATTTTTTTACGAATATAAATTTATTTTAAATTCTAACAAATCATTCAGAGTTTTGAGATATATCGATGACATAATTGTCTTCGATTACAATTTTTTAGAATCGATTGATCACATTTATCCACCTTGTTTGAAGTTGAATTGTGCTTCGGATGATAATTTACATGTTGTTGTTTTTTTGGATCTTGACTTAAATATTAATAATGGTGAATTAGTTGTCAAATTATTTGATAAAACGACTTTTTTTTTTAATTTTAAAACCCACTCCATGCCTCATTGGCACTCCAATTTAAGTAAAAGTGTTTTTGTAAATTTTGTTTTAGGTCAAAAAATTAGATATTTTAATATATGTGGGTCGAAAAAAATTTTAGAAACACAAATTTTTAAATTTGCTGCAAACTTGTTTTACAATAATTTTTATCCTCATAATTTTATATTTTATTATGTAAATGAGTTAAAAAAAGGTTTCTTGAAGTGGCAACGGCAGGGCCATAATGGAGGTTGCTTCTTGGGTGTTGAATTTATGAGGATCTGTGAATGAAAGTCCGACAAGGAAAGTTCACAGGGCGATGGTTGTCAACATTCCGGAAGTGACAGACCAGGTTTGAAATTGGAGAGAAATGAACAACGGAGAGACAATTCAAGGAATTTTAATCTTTGAAGCTGGCCTGCTATCATCCTAGGCCTAACAGTTTTCCCGCCCATGCAAGTATGGAGGTGTAATGTGATAATTTTTAACAGGTATCTCTTTTCTGTTTTCTTCACAGGTAAAGGTGGGGGCATCGCATTGCTGCATGTCTATTTAGTTTAGTTTATTGCTTAGTTATTGAGATTTTTCATGTTATTTTTGGAAATTTCAAAATATTTTATGTTATGTTATGAGTTGATTTATGTTATGGTTTTGTTGTTGGCTATTTAGTAAATTCAGTTTTTAATGTTAATCTATTTTATAGTTTTGGTTCATTAAAAATTTTTTAAAATTATTTTCAGTTATTTTTTTATATAATTGGAGTATGCAGTTTTGTGATGCTTTGCGAAACTTGTGAGGATACACTTTTTAATAACTTTTTGATGTCTGTTGCTCCTCCCACCTTCTGAAGAAAAATGGTTTATTTTGTTTTGTTTTTTTTGGTGTTGTTCTTTTGTGGTTCATTGTTGTTTCACCCATTTTTACATTTTTTTCATCTTTTCATCATTTTCATACTTTTCTCATAAAAGAACACACACACACATATATATATATATATATATGTATATATATATGTAGGGTAACACCCCCAGTAATTGGCATGCACCAGTGATTGGCACATTTTACAAACATGTCCTAAAAAAAGATTTATATCCAGTCTTTTAAAAATTCAAGACCATATATCAGTTATATGCTCATTTACGTTAAAGATTATAACTTTGATTTATTTTACAAGATGACAATAGAACCTAGGAAAAAGAAACAAGTATGGCTTGTATCAAATTAGCCATTTTGTTGCAAATTCTTCTTTTTTGGCTTAAGGAAGGCATGCTTTTCAATTCATTATTATCTGATTTATAATATATTTTAAATTTTAATTGACAACAGTTTTGTTTAGTTAAAAAGGGTTACTTTAATTGTGTAAAAGTATTTTCGACACAAATATTTGGATTTCTGAATTAATGGTAGTTGCCAATTAATGGTGCTTCAATATTACTAGTTCCAAGTAATTGGCACCTATTCCAATTACAAGGAATTCGCAAGGAATTTGAGATTAAACCATTTATTTTGGAGGTACTTTTAAAATTATAGACTACTTTTGTTTAGCATTTGTTTTTATTTCAAAATATAAATTTTATCAGTAATTGGAATCCATTGGAATCCATTAAAGCTTCATATGACAATTACTGGGGACAGCATGACAATTACTGGGTATTAATGTAAGTATATTGTATTGTTTTAAAGTGTTCACATTTCATACTAATATGTTGATTTCTTATTCTCAAAAACCTGAAATATGGCATCTTCATCTACAGTAAATTAATTTAAAGCGATTAAACCTAATGCAAAATGTAAAGTTTTTTTTTAAATATAAACATATGCCAATTACTGGATCACAAGGTGTCATACATTGGTGCTCTAGGTGCCAATTACTGGTGATTTCAGCAACTTTTTATAAATGTATTTAAAAAAAAAAATACTTTTTCAAATTTTTTTGCTTTTAGTGGGCAAAATAGATGCATAGATATGCATTCTTTGATTTAAAAATATTTCCAAGTAAATAGCCTATCTCTTTGTAATGAAAATTTAAGTAAGTTTAACGACAAATTCTTAATGTGCCAATTACTGGGGATGTTACCCTATATATATATATATATATATATATATATAATATAAATATGGAAATTATAAACAGAAAATAATATAATATAAATAATTGTCTTGAATTATAATATGTAATAAAATTATGAAAATTTTTCTGCAGTAAAATTTTAAAGTGAGGGTCTACAGCTGCTTTATTTAATAAATTTTCTAAGAACTTGTAAAAATATAACTGTATTTTTTTTTCTAAAAGAATCTTGGTTTACAAAAGTAGACTTATTTTTAAACATTTATACGCTTCAATTTTTTTACAGAGAAATCAAAGCTTCTGCCCATTAAAGATAACATTGATTTGTGTTTCTCACCTCACTCAATTAGAAAAGATAAACTGAAAAAGTTGAATCATGCAAGATAAAACATCTTTCAGTCTTTGTCGGTAAACTTTCATAATTGCAGCAATTTCCCTGGGGAAAATATATATTTTTCTTTTATATCCATTTTAGTATTTTGATTAAAACAATTATAATATTGATAGTGTAATTTGTTTTAGCAAATATCATAAAGATTATCATGCATACTTTCTAAGAACTATTTTTCTCCTGTTTTTGCTAAAATCCTCCCCTCTCCCCCAAACAAACAAAAAAAAAATATTATAGTTACAAATGTTAGCAAAAATGCCATTAATATCCAAAAATCTCTGGAAATATTTCTGGTCATATAAAATAAACTTGGATTCCTTTATAAATACAAAGTTCCATGTGTAACTTTAAAAAAATACAGAAAATGACTCGCGAAAAATGAAAAGTTGCGAAGCAAGGATAATATCGAATGTTTTCAATTCTAAATCATAATAAATATAAAATAATCTTTAAAAAATTCATATAGAGATGCATTTAAAGAAAAAAAATAATCGTTGTCCTTTCAAATAGCGCACTCACTTTACATGAAAACGACTTTTTTCAGTTTTTTTTTTTTTTTCCGACGAATTGGCAAGTTTAAAGTGATAAAATTTCGATACATATTTTTGAATTCGAATTTATTGCCTCAGTAGTTTTTGTTGTTCTTTATGGTTTAATTGATAAAACTAAGTATCAAATTTTCAATAAAGTAAAGTTTTTTTTAATTATTATTATTTACTTATAAAAAATTAAAGTAAATTCAGTTTTTACTGTAATTTTGTAATTTTCATATGTTTGCACATTTTATTTTTTCTCTCAAACTTATCAGTTTATGAGAACTCATAATAAGATACCCTGGGGTAATAACGCCACGTTAAGGTTTTACCAATTTTCTCGGCTCACTTTTAGATTGTATTTTTCAAACAAATATATGATTTGATACAGCAACTCATTGACTATCTGTATAAAAAATAATTTGATAGATATGCATTCATAAAATGTAATGGCGTGATTTCTTGACCAATGCTATTTGGCGTTATTACCCACCTATATGAGTAATAACGCCATGCAAACAAAACTATAAAATAAGATGTAATAATTGCATGTAGATTGCCCAGTTATAAAAATACAGACTCTACAAACTTAGAAATTGACAAATTGGATTCTAAGCTATTGGAAATGTTCAATTTTTTGTGAAAGTGTAAGAAAAATAAAGGTGTGGTGTGGGGGGGGGGATGAGGCAAAGGAATATCATACCGTGAGCTTCTTTTTACTTAAAAGGACAGCTTAAATAGAATTATTAGAAACACTGCACAGTTTTAACAGTGTTTATTTGAATCAGTATTTAGGATGTAGCTCGGCCACTATAGGGAATCAACCGGGGTTGGTTGGCGTTATTACCCCGTTATAGTTATTGCGCTGTACATTTTAAATTACAAATTATCCCGAGAAGATATCCAAAATCTTTAACAACATTTTGAAAGTCCATGAAATGTACTACAAATTTATGTAATTAACAAAGTATTTCCGGATAAAAAAAAATAGTCTTCACATCACAAAACTTATCCCGCAAATTTTAGATCAAGCATTAATTTTAGTTGCTTGTAAAAACAATAAGACCTAAAAATGAAACAAATTAACTTGAAGCTGTTTTTTGCGATTTATATGACTTAAAACCTTTCTGCGCAGAGCACATGGGTGTCATTTACCAGATTATTTCATAATTATGCATAATATTAGCACTTGGCGTTATTACCCCGCCTGGCGTTATTACACCAGACCACCTTATTTAAATTACACAGCACACTCCTAATAATATAAATTATATTAATTTATAGCACAATTATTCAATCGGTAAATGAAGTAAATTATATTTACATGTGTTTTAAGAAAAAAAATATCAAAATTAAAAGGTTAAAAAGTATATCGATTTCTTTACATCAGCAAATATTTAAGTAGAATGGTATATTCATCATTTAAAAAGTTAAACTTAAAACTACACTACTACTACTTTCTACACATAACTACCTAACTTTTTCTATAACTACTTTATTCCAATCAATTCACAGAAAAACCGCATGGAAACACAAAAACCTCCACCAAGTAATATGAAATATTGCAAAATGAAGTACATTCCAGGACTTTTCGAAGAAATCAGACATGCGATTTTTTGGTATTGCATAAATTTAATCGCCAATTCTCCAATAAAATTAAAAGATCTAATTAGTGCCAAAATAGACGCGATTCTGAAAGAGGAAATTTCTGGTTCATGATTAATTCCTCTTAAAACAGAAAATATTTATCTCGATTACATAGGAATCACTTCTCTTAAATTAGCAGATCGTATCAAAGAACATTTGAAAAATATAAAGTACAATCGTCCAGCAACAGCCCTGTCAAGACTCAACCAGAAGCAAAATATTCAATTTAATTTCGAATATTCATAAATTATATGTTCCTTGAAGATTTACCGTGAATTAATCACGCGAGGATCTATAGAAATGATTACAATTTAAATTTTTTAAAATGTTGTTTGTAACGACGTTTTTTCTTACAACATACCGAGAATTTGGATGAATTTACTTAAAAAAAACAGTAATACAAATAATAACCACGTCCCTTAATATCTACATTTTATTTTCCGGATCTAAAAATTTGACTTTCACTTTCACTCCCATTATGTGACATTTGAAAATTAAGATGTTAATATTTGTATTTTTATTTTTATTTTATTTTATATTCAAAGTCTATGGTTGTGATTACAGTTCAAAGTACTAAGAATTAAAAGTAATTCAACAAATTGTAAAATATTTTTATCATTTTTAAGTAATTTATACACAGTGTAGTTCTAAGATAAAAAATGTACAAGAAGGCCAAGTTTAAAATTAATTAAATTTTTAAAAATTCTAATTTTGTAAGGAGAATAAAACAAATTCTTAATGGAATCCTTTTCCTTCATTATATTCTTATAATCATGGCAAAAATGTATATACACCCTTAAATAAGTATCTACGGATTTTTCCTTCAAACATCGCACATAGAAATATTTTGTACTTCTCTGTAAATGAACTATAAATTCTTTTTATTATTTACTTCTAAAAAAGTGTATTTTACTGCATGTCGATTATATTATGTTACTAGTATTGTGACAACCTTAAGAAGCATCGGATATGTATTTTCTCATATAAAATAATGTAAACGAAAAAAAATGTGAACCAAAATAAATTATTTATAAACGCTACACATCAGCTTTTTAAGTAATAGACTGTATATAATAAACAATAACATGTGCGAAATGACATTGTCTACCAGTTTTTTTTTACGAGATTTATTGTATGAAAGACAGAGATGGTAAACGGTGAACAAATACAATTTATAAGCATCTTTCAATTGTGGTGTTAAGTATTGAAAACACGTTTTTCTCTAAAGAATGTCGTGATCCGAAAGTAGTATTGTTTATAAATTCTCCTTCAATATGATAAAACTCAGGATAATTCGAGATAGAATCATTTAATAACTATGTTTTTCCACCAAATATATATGCTGAACTGAAAATAATAAAGAAATGTAAGAGGAGATCTTTTATTTTGATCCTATGAAATTTTATTATTGAATTAAACATTCCCGGGAAAAGATAAGTTTATAACTTAATTTTATACATAATGAGTCGTTTTTCTTTTTTTTACACCAAGCTACTGGTGATCGCAAAATATATTTATATGACAGATGTATTTGACGAAAATGCCTGTTATATAATTTAATAATATATACATACTTTGGACAGAATTAAAAACAGAAACAGAATCGCCGACGTATTCACGAAATCTCTCATTTATATTTTTTGTTGTTGTAAATTGTTAAAAAATAAATAATTTTCTAAAAGGAATCCTGATGTAAAATGTACGTCTATATATGTATCTCACTTCAGTAAATTTGGGACTCGGGCAATTAATAATAAGATGACACATAAATTATGCATTTAAAAAAAAGTTCCTTTCTTTCTAATACCTCAATAGCAATTATTTGATGCAATGTTTTCTACATTATTTTGCTTTGTATAGTCTTGATATAACGAGACCATTATATGCGATAATGATGCAACATTTTGATAAGTGAATCCGTAACATTATCTAGATCAGGATAGTACTTTTTCTACTAATTCTTATGATTTTTTTATTTTTGTTCAAATTAACTACTTAGTTTTTTTTAATATACATTTATAGTGCTCATTGTTATAAAAAATGCAAATTCAAATTAGATTTTTTTGGAAAAAATGACAAGCATTGGAAAAAATGACAAAAAAATGATCAATGTAATGCATTTACATTCAATTCGCATTAAAATAACCTTGACTAATTACATTTCAATGACCTATTATACAAATATTTTAAGCAACATAATATACATATATTATTAATGTTCCAAGTTTATTTTATAAAGCTATAAATGTGTACATTTACTTACTTATTTTTTGTGAGAAATGATATTATATATATTCATAATTATATGCGCGTGCGATAAAGAAATATAATAAATTTAAAGTAATTTGGTAATACGCTTAATATATATACTTTCATGTTTATATATTTAAAATATATAAAATACCTATTCTAATTATAAACGGATTTGAAATTTACTTTTACCCATATTAAGCATATTAAGAAGTAACAGGTTTATTTAAAGGAATGTGTGAAAGTTTTATCCCAATGTAAAATTCTCCCTAAAAATTAGTCTTTTATTCATAAATGTATTATACTTTCCAGAAGTTTGTCAGACGCACCTGCTTTTCCCCGTTAGCGTTTCACGTAACTTAGAATTTTATTTTTATAAGACTCTTGTTATGTACATACAAAGATATGTCTTCCTATTTTAAAACTCATAAAGATTTAAGAGCTTTTAAAAATGTAAAATATTTTTAAACAAAGCAAGTATATAATACATACTGTTAATACTTAAATAAGTATAAAAAAGATATTTATGCGATAGCTTTATAGTTTTCTTTTTATTCTTAGAATTTCAAAAGTAAAATTTGTAAAGTAACGTAGGTAATCATAAACACGTTTTTTACTTAATATCATTTACATTAAGAACATACGTTATTCAGATTGTTATACGCTGCCCATGAAATGTTTATCTGTAAATAAAAACATTTTCAAAAGTTAACATTCTTTCAAAATATTACTTTCCTTTCGTGGAGTTCTCAAACAGATCCGAAAATGTTTTAATAAACTTATTTTAATGCCAATATAAATTACAGGTTTTAATAAGACAAAATATTTAACGTTAAAATAAGTGAGCTTTTTTCCTTACATTCTTGAATGGATTTTGTATGGTGAACATTTCTTATAAAATTATCATAAAACTGACAACGATAATTTCCGCATATTAGGTGTTGTAAATTAGAATTTAAAAAAATTCTAACGGTGCTAAAACACTCTGAGATAGATGTTTATTTTACAAGAAATCAAAAATGTAATCATCTTGAGTATCAGAGAATGTGGCATTGCATTAACGTGCACAGTTAATTATTTACACAAACTTCTCAAACATTCGGTCATTTTTATAGTTAAACAGTTTCTAACCATAAATTTTCTCTAAGCCTTGCAACAAAATTACGATCAACTTACTTCATATTACTTCACAAGATACCCTAATATACATATTCATAATTCCCATATTTACTCGCGTATAACGCGAGGGTGCACTATATAAGTGCGTAATAGTTTAGGTGCGTGTTATACACGGAATAATTTTTTACTACTGGGAGCCAAATCACACGATATACATATGAGTCAAGAAATGTATCGAAAGAAGACATAATCACTTGGAAATTACTACACTATTGAAGCAATACTGCATCGTTTTTATACTGCACTTTTTTATACAACAGAGAGAGTATGAATATTTAAACGCTAATTCGAAACTCTCACTGCCGTCATTCAGTTCCTACCCAAAATCTAAAATTGTATTTTCTCCTTGCTTTCTGCCTGATGTAATGTTTGTTTTGAATTTCTTTAATGAAATCCATTTAGTTATTTATTCACTTGCATATAAAATTTGAGGTGCGCGTTATACGCGAGATTTTAAAAAATCGCCATTTTTTCTTGTAAAATAGGGGTACGCGTTATACGCACGTCCGCGTTATACACAAGTAAACACGATACATGTTTGTTTGATTACGGAATAGTTATAAACAAACTTCAAATATATCGATAATATATTTACAATTTACGCATGAATGCTTAAATATTTAATAATACTTTTGTTACTCTCAGACACATTTAAAATATACTATTATTTATGATAAGATAGTATCAGGTTTACTTTAAGGGATATCAGTACGTTTTATCCCAAGGTGAAATTCTTCTTAAAAAGTTAGTCATTTATTCACAAATTTATTCTACTTTTCTGAAGTTTGTCAAACGGACATACTTTTCCCCGTTAGCGTTTCACATGACTTAACAAATTGTTTGACTTGCTGAATGTATACTAAGAAATGTCTTCCTATTTTAAAATTCATAAAGATTATAACTTTTAAGAATGCAAAATATTTTGAGATAAACAAATGTATAATCCATGCTGTCAATACATAAATATGTATAAAAGTAGATATTTACACAGTAAATTTATACTTTTCTTTTTATCTTTAAAATTTCAAAAGTAAAATTTCAATTTCAAAGTAGGTAATCAGAAACACCTTTTAAACTTAATTTTATTTACATTAAAAAAATACAGTATTCAGATACTTTTAAGAGGAACATGAAATGCTTAACTCTATTTAAAAAACTTTTCCAAATGTTAATCTAGATTTAAAATATTATTATACTTTCCTGTAGTTTTCGAATAGACTTCCAACAGCAACAAAGACTTAAATTCAGATAATTTTATTTTAGCAACATGCAGAAAAATTTCGATTAATCTTATTTTAATATCAATAAAAATTACAATTTTTGATGTAAGTGAAAATATTTAAAGTTAAAACAAGCAAGTTTTTCCCTTTGTATACTTGAAAGGCTCTTCTACAGGGAACATATTTATATAAATTATTATAAAATTGATAACGATAATTTCCGTATACTGTGTGTTATAAATTAGCAATAAAAATGTCTTAGGTATCTTAAGCATTAGAAAAAATGCAATAGTAAGAACGTTTTGAGTTAATTGTTTACATGAACTTATAAATCATTTTGCCGTTTTTATAGTTACACAGTTTCATAACTGCAATTTTTATCTATGCTCTCCAACAAAATTGCGTTCAAATTAATCATGCAAACTGGCATCTTATATAACACGGCATCCCACCTAAATTTACCATAATATATATATTCATAATTATATGTGTGGATGATAACGAAATAGCTGTAAAAAAGTTTAAAATACATTAAAAATAAGCTTACAATTTGATGTTTAAATATGCTTACAATTTGAAATTTAAATATATAAATTATGTAAAAAACGCTCATTACAGACACATTTCAAATTTGCTTTTATTTATATTAAGAAAGTATCATAGCATTTTGTTTATTATTTTGTTATGTGCACACAAAGATATGTCTTCCTGTTTTAAAATTCATAAAGATCAAAACTTTTAAAAATGCAAAATACTTTGAAACAAATCAAGTTTATACTATATATTGCGAATATTCTAATATGTCCAAAAGTATATATTTACACAATAACTACAAAAGTTTCTTTTTACCTTTAAAATTTAGAAAGTAAAATTTAAACAGTAACATTGGTAATCAGAAACACATGTTAAATTTCATTTCATTTACATTAAGAGAATACAATATTCAGATAGTTTTAAGAGATACATGAAATACTTATCTCTATTTAAAAAATCCTTTCCAAAAGTTATCCTTCTGTCAAAGGAATATTATCCTTTCTTGGAGTTTTCGAATAGACCTGCAACAGCGGCAATAAAAGTCATTTTAGATAAATTTCCTTTACCGACATACGGAAAATTTTCGAATAATCTTGTTTTAATGCTGATAAAGATTATAATTTTTAATAAGTGAAAATATTAAAAAGATATATTTTTTTTTTTTACTTTAAATATTTTTTAAAGATTTTTTAAGATATATTTTATAAGATTTTTTTTTTTACTTTAAATATTTGAATGAATCTGTATAATGAACGATTTTTATATAAATTATTGTAAAACGGATCAAGATAATTTCCGTATGCAAGGTAAACTATTTACAAAAATTTAAAAGTGCTAGCACATTTCGAGATAAATATTTATTTAGTAACAAAATTCGTCATCATCTTTAATGTTAGAGAGTGTGTCATTGCAATAATGTGCACAGTTAATTGTTTATGTAAACTTCTCAATAATTCGGACGTTTTTATAGTTTAATATCCGTTATTTTTTTCCTCGCTGTGCAAACAATTGCAGTGAAATTAAACACGCCAACCGGCATCTCATGCAACTCATACGTGTGTGCGATAAAAAGAGATAATTATAAACAAATTTCAAATATATTGACTTATCGCTTACAATTTACGCATTAATATATATAAATATTTAAAATACATGAAATATTTATGCTAATTATAGCCCAATTTTGAATTTACTTTTATTTGTGATAAGAAATTATTAGGTTTGTTTTAAAGGATATATGAAATTTTTATCCCAATGTAAAACTCTTCCAAAAAATTACCCTTTTATTCATAAGTTTATTATATTTTCCTGAAGATTGAAAAACACGCCCGTTTTTAGAAATTTTTATAAGACAAAATTTAAAGATAAAAAAGTTTTTTACTTTATATACATGAATGGATTTTGTATAGTGAATAATTTTTTATAAAAAAAAATATTATATAACTAATCACGACAATCTCCGTATACTGGGTGTTGTAAACTGTTAAAAAAAATAAATGTGCTAATAGGACATAAATATTTCCGACATAATGTGTCCTCCGGAGACATAAACACATTATTTTTCCGGCATAAATATTTATTTTACAAGTAACAAAAGTCGTTGTCATCTTAAACGGTAAAAGAGGTGTCATTGCAATAGCGTGTACAGTTAGTTTCTTCAATGTTATCGATCATTCGGACATTTTTATAGTTTCATAACCGTAATTTATCTGTATGCTGTCCAACAAAATTGCGATGAAATTAACCACGCTAACCGAAATATAATGCAATACGGTAGGGCTGTCCAATGCGGCGTACGAAGACGACATGGCGCCCTTTGGAGGTTTTCTTGACGCCCTTTTGAAAGTTCCTGTTACTAGTTTTTTTTATAAGTAAAATTACCTTGTAAAGGATATTTTATTTAAAATCATTGTTGTTTGCTTGAGGGATATTTTAAATATATCTACGAGTGTATTTCACGCATCAACAATTATAACGTATGCAACAGATTAAAAGAAAGGCAAAAGCTCATGATTAGTTTTTTGAAAACAAATCATGTGATGTTACGTTTACTCACTAATTTATAGTTATTCTTTATGAATCTTTGTATAGAAATTATGCTAATGGAAATTAATAAATCTCGGAAATATTTTTTTAAAGATGTTAACAAGTAATATGTAAAAAAAAACTATTTTTCATTTATTTTATGCATGAATGTTCAGTATGTTTGTTATGCTTATTAACGTTGTTTCACTGGCATTTTGGTTGTTTTATAAGATAAGATAAAGGGTGTAATTATCTACTTCAGACCTTTAAAAATTTAGATAGTTTTGAAGATTATGTTTGTTTGTTCTTTAATTATAAAATCGTGCGAAAGGATTTCCATTAACCCTTTCCGGTGCACTACTCTTTAAAGTTGGAATTTAAAGAAAAAAATAGGCAATCTATTTAGGCCTAGAGGAGTACACAGGTATAATTTTGTAAAGATTGCACAAACAATTTTAATTATACAGCTGTTGCTGAAGTGGTAACTACCCATAAGTACACCATTGATAAGCGCAGTGAAAAGAGCATTGCTGTGAAGCGCGTATTAGAGTCAATAATTTTACCTATTATTTAAAAACAGTAAAATTTGTTCTCTGTGGTGCTGCGATCGAGAACTCATAAGAAAGATTTAAAATAGCCATTAGAGTAGTTTTTGAAATATTCACGGAGTTTTTATGTCTCTAAACAGGGGGAACTTTAGGTGTTGCCGACCCGGCAACACTGCGCAAGAAAGGGTTAATAAGAGCTCTTCCACGCTCTTTCTTTGGAACCACCCATGACTTTGCTTCGGTACTGGTAAATTTACACCTAAAAAAATCTGTAGATTATTTGCGGCCTCCTAAAACCTGACAATATATCTGATTAATCTTTAAGTTTAATAATTGGTGATAATTCATTTTTTGGCACCTTCCAATGAAAAATGTTTGAAATAACTCCTCGCAGAAGAATGTAATTATTCGATATTTATTATTTATAGTTATTTTGGGTTTTCTCTTTTCTTTTCTTTATTTAACATGTTGTATTAGAACTAGGAGTATTATATATCTAGTGCGTTATGCATTTGTCTATACGTAACGCTACTAATATTAAAAGATTATTTTCTTGCATGTTTTGAGACATAATAATAGCTCCCTTCATTGCTGCTAAAATCTAAAGTGCTCCCCTGCTTAATAAAAGGTTGCACAGGCCTGCAATACGGCATTTCAACTCAAATTAACCTAATATATATAGTCATAATTATTTGCATGTGCAATAATGAAATATAAACAAATTTCAAATATATTGACAATACACTTACAATCTACACATGAATGCTTAAATATTTAAAATATGTAAAATACTTATGATAATTATAGCCCCATTTTAAATTTATTTTTATTTATGATAAGAAATTATCAGTTTTTTTTTTAAAGGATGTGTGAAGATTTCATCCCAATATAAAACTCTTCCAAAAAAAATAGTCTTTCATTCATAAGTGTATTATACATTCCTGAAGATTGACGAACACATCTGTTTTCTCCGTTAGTGTTTCACCTTATTTAACAATCTGTTGATATATTAGACTTGCTGTGTTCATACAAATATATCTCTTCCTGTTTCAATATTCATAAAGATTACAACATTTAAGAATGTAAAACATTTGAAAGAATGTGAAACAAAGCAAGTATATAATATATGCTGTCAATACTTAAATATGCATTAAAATAAATATTTACACAATAGCATTATATTTTCCTTTCTAACTTTACAATTTCAAAAGTATTATTTCAAGAGTAATGTTGATAATCAGAAACACATTTGAATCTTAATTTCAATTACATTAAGTATATATGGTATTCATATAATTGTATTTATTTAATACATTGAACAAGAATAAAGCATTTCAAGGATAAAATTCCTATTCGCTTATAAGTTTTTTGTATAATTTTGAAAGAATAGTGTTTTTTATCATTTAAAACAAAATGCAGAGAAAACAAAATTACAGTTTTGCCCTTTTGCAAGACTGTCATAGGGTTAAGAGGCATACGAAATGCTTATCCCTATTTAAAAATCTTTCCAAAATATAATCCTCAGTCAAAATATTTTTATCCTTTTCTATAGTTTTTGAAGAGGCCAGCAACAGCAGCAAGCAAGTCATTTTGGATAATCTTCTTTTAGCAATATGCGAAAAAATTTCGAATAATCCTATTTTAAAGCTGATAAAATTATAATTTTTAATGAGACAAAATATTTAAAGATAAAATAAGTAAGCGTTTTACTTTATTACTTCAAAGGATGATATGGTGATGACTATGTTTAGAGGGATGGTTATAGAGAAAATTTTTTACCTAAATTGTCATATAACTGATAACGATAATTTCCGTATACTTGGTGTTGTAAACTATTAAAACAAAATTTTAACGATGGTAATCACTCCAAGGTAAATAATTATTTTAACGAAACAAATGTCGTTGCCATCTTGATCATTAGAGAATATGTTATTGCATCTCGATCATTCGCCCGTTTTTAAAGCTTTTCCACTGCCGCGACCGGATATATCCGTTCACTATGTTGTAGATTCCACTGAAGTTGAAGCTTTATTTATATTAATATAATTCTACTTATATAACCTAACTTCAATAAATTAAGTTATGATTGATACTTTCAAGTCTTATAAACATACACGTTACAAAAAATATATATATATGCCATGATAGAAAATCCTTCTTTTATTTACAGTTAAAATAACTTGTAGATAAAAAAAATTAAAATTTTTCCCTTTGCTCGGCGGTATAGGGGTCCAGTTTCATAATCGTCTTTTTTTTCTATATTGTTCAGCAAAATTGCGAACAAATTAACCACGCGATCCGACATCTAATACAATACGGCATATCACCCCAATTTATCGTAATCTATATATTCATAATTACATGTGTGTGCGATAGCAAAATAGTTATAAACAAATTTCAAATGTATCGACAAATAATTCGCTTCCAATTTACCCTTTCATGTTTTAAATATTTAAAATATGTAAAATGCATATGCTAATTATAGACACATTTCAAATTTTCTTTCATTTATATTAGGAAAATATCTGGTTTACTATAAGGGTTGTCTGAATGTTTTATCCCAATGTTAGATTCTTCCTAAAAATTAGTCTTTTATTGATAAATTTACTATATTTTCCTGAAGTTTGTCAAACGCACCTGCTTTTCCCCGTTAGCGTTTTACGTAAAATAGCAATTTATTTGTATATTAGTCTTGCTATGAGTATACAAACATATATGCTGTCTTCCTATTTTAAAATTCATAAAGATTACATATTTAGGAATGTAAAATATTTTGAAAAAAGTAAGTATATAATAAAAAGCTATCAATGCTTATGTATGCATACAGTAAATATTTACACAATTGCTTTATAATCTTCTTTTTATCATTAGAATTTCAAAAGTAAAATTTAAACAGTAACATAGATGATCAGAAACATATTTTAAAGTTAATTTCGTTTTTATTAAAAAAGTACACAATTCAGGTAATTTTAAGAGGAACATGAATTTGTTATACCTAGTTTAAAAATCTTTACAATCGTTAATTTCCAAGTAAATTTTTATTGTCCTTTCCTGGAGTTTTCGAACAAATTTGCAAACAGAGTAAAGAAGTAATGTTGGGTAATTTTCTTTTAACGATAAACGAAAACTTTTCGATGCTGATAAAAATTACAAAGACAAAATATTTAAAGATAAAATCAAGTAAGCTTTATACTTTATGCCTCTTGCATGTTGTACATTTTTTTAATAAATTATTTTAAAATTGATCAGGATAATTTCCGTACACTAGATGTGAGAAACTATTAAAACAAAATTTTAATGGTGCCAAAGAGTTCCGAGATAAATATATATGGTGTTAGAAAAAAAGCCATAGCCGTCTTGAACATTACAGAATATGTCATTGCAAGAACGTGCACAGTTAACCGTTAGCACAAACTTTTCGATAATTCGACCGTTTATATAGAAAACAGTTCATAACCGTATTTTTTCTCTATACTGCCCAACAAAACTGCACAATTTAACCACGCATAATTATATTTTTTCCAAGAAGAAATAGTTAAAAAGAAATTTCAAATATATTGACAATATGCTTAAGATTTACGCATTAATTTTCAAATATTTCAAATGTGTAAAATACTTATAGGCATATTTCAAAATTACATTTATTTATATTAAGAAAGCATAAGGTTTATTTTGAGGGATATTTGAAAGTATTATCCCAATGTAAAGTTCTTCTTAAAAATTAGTCTTTTATTTATAAATTTATTATATTTCCTTGAAGTTTGTCAACTGCACCTGTTTTTCTCATTTAGAGTTTCTTGTGACTTAACAATTTATTTGTATAATAAATTTGCTGAATGCATACAAAGATATGTGTTCTTATTTTAAAATTCATAATAATTACAACTTTTATGAATGCATGAGATTTAAAGCAGGTGTATAATATATACTGTCAATATTTAAATATACATAAAAATAGATATTTGCACAATAGCATTATAAGTTTATTTTTTACCTTTAAAATTTCAAAAGTAAAACTTCCATGATAGATCAGATAATGAGAAACAGGTTTTAGTACTCTAGTACCTCTAGTACACTAGTTACTCTAGTTTTATGCATAAGATTCTAATATATGTATTCATAATTATGCGTTTTTCAAAGAAGTGGTTTAAAAAAAAATCAAATATATTGACAATATGCTTGAAAATTTCGCATTAATTTTTAAATATTTAAAATACGTAAAATACTTATACTAATTAAAGACACATTTCAAAGTAAAATTAATTTATATTAAGAAAGTATCAGGTTTATTTTAAGGGATATTTAAATGTTTTAGCCTAATGTAAAATTCTTCCTAAAAATTAGTATTTTATTCATAAATTTATTCTACTTTCCTGAAGTTTGTTATATGCACCTGTTTTTCCCCGTTAGAGTTTGTCGTGACAACAATTTATATATTATATATTATATATTAAGTTTGCTGTATGCATACAAAGATATTTGTCGTTCTATTTCAAAATTCATAATTATTACAACTTTTAAGAATCCAAAAGTTTTAAAACAAAACAAGTGTATAGAATATGCTGTCAATATTTAAATATGCATAAAAATAGATATTTGCACAATAGCTTTTTATATGTTTCTTTTTACCTTTAAAATTTCAAAAGTAAAACTTCTATAATAGCTCAGGTAATGAGAAACAGGTTTTAAACTTAATGTCATTTACATTAAGAAAACACATTATCCAGATTCTTTTTAGAGGCACATGAAAGGATTATTCCTATTTAAAAACATTTCTAAAAATCAACCTCCAGCCAAAACATTATTATCCTTTCCCGGAGTTTTCGAAAAGATCTGCAACAGTAGAAAATGAGTCATTTTGAATAATTTTTTTAACGTTATACGGAACATATTCAAACAATCTTATTTTAATACTTATAAGAATTACAATTCTTAATGAGACAAAATATTTTAAGATAAAAGAAGTAAGCTTTTTATTTTATATACTTTTGTGGTTGTTGTATAATAACAATTTACATTATTATAAAACTGGTAACGATACGTTTCATACATTAGGTGTTGTAAACTATTAAAACAAAATTTTTATGGTACTAATATGCTCCGAGTTAAAATTTTATTTTAAGAAAAAGAAATGTTGTCATCTCGAACATTAGAGAATATGCCAGTGCATTTAAGCAAATACATTTTAATGATGCTATACTGTTTCCAACATAATAAAATTTACATGCATCTATGAAGTATAGAGTAAAATATACATTCTATGCTAGAAGTGGTGCCAATATTATATTTTATTAAATTACAGAGCTGGGAAAAAATTGTTTGGGATGCGTTTGGATTTCAAAGAAGTTTGGATGATTTGGGGGTTTTAATGAAAATCTAATCTCGGAAGACTAATTATTGTTCTATATCTCTTGTTTGTATTCAATAGATATTATTATATAATAATTTTTATGTAATTTTTAATAATGAACAAAATTCTTTTAACTTAAGTCCTAAAAGCGAATAAACTTTACATCAGCTTCATTGAGTTTTAAGACGCCCATTATCTAAATATGTAACGAAATAAATTCGTACACGTAAAAGAAAGGAATATATTTGGAATTTACGTATCTACTACATAAACCCGAGAAGCACTGGGCGAAAATTCTTTATTTTTCCTTACTCAGAAATAAGTATAATAACACCATAATTATTATAAATGCAAATCTTCGGTAATGTATAAATTACTACAGAAAATTTAAATAGATTAATAGTTCAAAGTACTGTTATATCACTTTTGTTGAAAAATGCTTAATGAAAAGTTTCAAACGAAAACCTTTATTTTACAAATCAAAACATTCCAGCAAATGAATAACAATCAATGGATAAATATAAAGTACTGTAATATATTTCATTACTGATAATAGAAAATCTATACTATTATTGATCCACAATTGGATGTATGGAAACTTTTATTGATGTTATTTATTTTTAAAAATACACGGAATAATATTCCTGACAAGTACACAAATATCTATATTTATCTTCGCAAACAGCTTGATTCATAAAGCCGTAAATTTGCGAAAATTGTGTTAATAATTTAAGTAAGAGATATTATTAAAGAGTGCAATTTAAAAGGATTGTTAATTAAAGTTTATTTTACATTCGAAATATTTTTATTGAAACTCTTTCAGAAGAAGCTGCTTAATATCTTAATCCTTCGTTGCTCAATTTTTTTCCTATTTTTACATAAAAAAGCAATGTTTAAAATTTTTCAGCCTGTCTAATAATGGTGAAAGTAGTAAAAAAATATAAATTTCAAATTTTTACGTAAAATTTGATGTTGTATGGTTCATACACAATTAAGGTTTTAAAATATTGTATTGCTATATTTTGCAGTTAAATTGGGTTAAATTAATTAATTTTATCTGCTAAACACTATGAAAATTTCTGTATAATAATATTTTAAGTACATGGTAAAAATAAAAAAAATAATTTTGCCTCAATAACTTGATCGATTTTTTACGTTAAATTAATTCATGTAATATGAAAAAAAAGTGTTATTTCATTCTTTAGGCTGTTCTTAATCAGTTAAAGGGATCATATTGGCCAAATTTATGGCACAAAATGAGAATTACAATGTTCAGTATGTATGTGCCATATGTGGCACTCATTGAAGTGGACGGGTTAAAAGTGTAGAAGCATTATACTTTCATCTCTATTTAGGCAGTTTGTTCAAAGATATTAAATAATTAATTTTTCTACTTTAGCTCCAACAGATAGCTTATACGCTCTTAAGATTTCTTTTTTCGATATTATTGAAATTATTAAAATTATATATATATATATAAATATCGTTCTAATGTAAGTAATTCTTTTTATACGAAATATAAATTCTAAAACGACGTTAAAAACATTAGAATAGGTAACATTGTAAACTCTAGCTTGGTATCTTTTAGGGTATCTTCCTCAGTCGACAAAGTGTTTACCTTTTATGGCATTTTTAAAGTTGTTTTAAAATTTCTTTTACTCTGCAACAAGTTGATTTTTAATAATTAATAATTTTACCTTCTAATTAACTGTTTATAATGGCAAATTTATTTAAATTTATAAGATTACAAGATCTTGATATAATATTATGCTATGTAAATTTTACTAATTTGTAAGTGCGTTCGTAATTATGCAACTTAGCACCTGTAGAGATCGTTCAGTCCATCCGTTCATATATAAGAGAGCAAACACTACGGAACCGAATCATTTTAAATTTATAACCATTGCATAAGTTAGTCGTGTTATGTTAAGTTTTATGAAAATTGGATATTACGTTACGTTTCGTCCTACGGAAAAAAAATGTTTCAAGTGCATTTTAATGATATTACACTCGTTCGAACACTATATAATTAATATGTATTTAAGAAGTAAATAATAAAATATGCATCCTCTACAATTTATTGCGCAAAGAATATTTGTTTTTAATTTACAGGTCCCTACAAAATATTCCATTGCATAATTATATAGGAAAAACATCTATTGGGACGAGTTTTAACTATGTTAACAGATTTCGCATTTTATAAAACTGATAAACGTTACTGAGGTATACTACAGGTTGCTTTCGGTATATTAGAAAACGGCTGGTACTTAAAAAGGAAAAAACTCGGCTACTAAACAGTATCCAAACTACTATATACTATTACACCATGTTAGAATATTTTTAAAATTTCGTTATAGTAAGAACACACCTCATTTGCTTTGCTTAACGTGCAATTTCCGACTTATTTTTCCATAAAAATATATTTCTTTTCAAATGAAAATCAAATTTCAAGTTCTTTTAATTGCTTATAGACGTTAATGCCAACATAGTGCAAAAGATTCCATGCCGGGAATCGAACCCGGGTCATCAGTATAGCGCAATGACGTTCTACCGACTAAACCACATGGAACGACAACAAGCCTGGAACTTTCTCACTATTGTGCGTTGGCAAGGCAACATTCGCAGCACAAGATGGATTATATTCTGTGAACCACCGATCTAGGGCAAACACAGAACTCAAAAATAGAACCAGCATCGATGAATACATTAATACATGGAAATTTTTCCAGTGAGAGAAAATTCGCCTTGAATACCCCTTTAAGACCCAGCTCGCACGATCGTGCGGGTTAGACATTCATTTAAATTTTTGCTTCTGAAACAGTCGTATGCAATATAAACCCAAAGCGAACGATTGTTCTGGTTAGCTGAAAGAGTAATGTATCTTTTTTTATCAACAGATTGTGGTAGTAGTCCATGTTTTACATTCAGGCGGCATGTTTAGCTTTGTTTACAAGTACAACGGATATAGCTCATCATTTTATCTGTCGTAAAAAGGTAATTATCAGTATATTTTTAATTGCTTGGATAAAAACTTTTGCTTTAATGTCTAAATAAGTGTAATATAATAAAAAACTTTAATTATACACTATTTATTTTGCTCTTAGGACTCAAGATTTCGTCACCCGCACGATCGTGCAACTTGAGCGTTACGTTAGTCAGTACTACTTTAAAGGTAAGTGTTTTTCAATGATCATTTTGTTTTCTGTTTCAACAATTTTGATGACAGCCAAAATAAAACGAAGTATGCTGTAACATAATTAATACTAAATTATTTTCTTGGATGTTGTCATAGATACCCTCCCTTTTTTAAAAATTAATTTTTACTTTTTTTCTTTTTAATTAATAAAATTTTCAAATACTTTTCCTAATTTTTTATGCAGTACTTTGTTAACTTATAATAAAGCAAAATAAAATACTTTTTCAGATGTCTAAACGGAAAAGAATTCTCACTCAAGAAGAAATATTTCAATTGATGAATAAATCAGATTCTGAATTTAGTGATCACTCGGATTATGACATTACGGACAAAACATTTCAAGCAGATTTATTTGAAGGACAGTGAAGTTCAGATGAGCTCGATGAAGAAAAAATGACAATTTTGGAGCATTCTTCCTCCTCAATGTTTCCAAAATTCATCTCCCAAAGTTCTACCTCCAAGGCAATTTCGGAAAATACTAAAAGAATGAAAAAAGAAAAAAGGAATACAAGCGGACTGTTAAAAATTTCATTTCTGTACCTCATCCTGGAACTTCAGATTTCACGCAACTGCAGGTATGTTTTTCATTTCTTATATTGTAATAAAAAAAGTTATAGACTTATTAGAAGATATTAAATCGCTATAATAAATAAAAGCTTTACAAATATGACAAACATTTTTAAATTAATTAAAATATTATTTTTTTAATTCGATAAGTGCATCTCCAATATTATTTTTTTCCTTCTTTTTTAGGCTTTAAGAGGCAACCATTTCCCATGTGTTGATGACATTTCAAGGCCTCGCAAGTGCAGGTTTGAAAACTGCGAAAAAAGTTCAAAAACACGTTGTGAGAAATGCAACGTTTATTTGTGTATGTCAAAACAAAAACATGTTTTAAAGATTTCCATTGTAAAAAAGTAACCAGTCCATAAAATTAAAAATAATACATCAAAATTACCATATTTGTAAAAAAAAATAAAAAAAATTTGTTTCAATTTCTCTCTTCTATCCATTTAGAGCCAGAAAATGTGTATATCTTAACATGTAATAAGTAATGATTTCACAGGAAAAGCCCAACCCGCACAATCGTGCAGGTGTGGCTTTCACAGAAAAAGCCCAACCCGCACATTCGTGCGGGTACGTTTCACGCTCTGGGGGGTGAAGAAATTTTTTTAAATTATTTTTTTAGGTGTCATCAGGGTTAGTATAGAGTTAATAACCAGATGAATTTAATATTCAATGATGAAAATGTTTCGGGTCTTAAAGGGATACAACATTTCAAATGAAAATCAAATTTCAAATTCTTTTAACTGCTTATAGGCGTTAAGGCCAACATAGTGAAAAAGATTCCATGCCGGGAATCGCGCACGGGTCATCAGTATAGCGCAATGACGTTCTACCGACTAAACCACATGGAACGACAACCAGCCTGGAACTTTCTCACTATTGTGCGTTGGCAAGGCAACATTCGCAGCACAAGATGGATTATATTCTGTGAGCCACCAATCTGGGGAAACACAGAACTCAAAAATAGAACCAGCATCGATGAATACATTAATACATGGAAATTTTTCCAGTGAGAGAAAATTCGCCTTGAATACAACATTTCAAATGAAAATCAAATTTCAAATTCTTTTAATTGCTTATAGGCGTTAATGCCAACATTGTCAAAAAGATTCCATGCCGGGAATCGAACACGTGTCATCAGCATAGTGCACTGACGTTCTACCGACTAAACCACAAGGAACGACAACCAGTCTGGAACTTTCTCACTATTGTGCGTTGGCAAGGCTACATTCGCAGCACAAGATGGAATATATTATGTGAGCCACCGATCTGGGGTGACCACAGATCTCAAAAATAGAACCAGCATCGATGAATACATTAATACACAGAAATTTTTCCAGAGAGAGAAAATTCGTCTTGAATACAACATTTCAAATGAAAATCAAACTTCAAATTCTTTTAATTGCTTATAGGTGTTAATGCCAAAATAGTTAAAATGATTCCGTGCAGGGAATCGAACCCGAGTCATCAGTATAGCGACTGACGTTCTACCGACTAAACTACATGGAACGACAACCCGCTTGGAACTTTCTCACTATTGTACGCCTATAAGCAATTAAAAGAATTTGAAATTTTATTTTCATTTGAAATGTTGTATTTGAAATGTTGTGCCTTGCCAACGCACAATAGTGAGAAAGTTCAAGACTGGTTGTCGTTCCATGTGGTTATTAGGGTAGAACGTCAGTGCGCTATACTGATGACCCGGGTTCGATTCCCGGCATGGATATTTTTTCACTATGTTGGCATTAACGCCTATAAGCAATTAAAAGAATTTAAAATTTGATTTTCATTTGAAATGTTGTATTCAAGGCGAATTTTCTCTCTCTGAAAAAATTTCCATCTATTATCAAATATATTTCTGTTCATATTTTGAAATATTTGAAGAATTTGTGACAAAGAGTTTTTCTTGTAACATATAGAATTATTTGCATTGAAACATGATGTTTGAGGAAAAAAAACTTAATGCATATTCAACGAAATTTACTCTTTAAAAATATATGATCAGTTTTTTTTTTTTTTTCAAAGTATATATTAAAAATGTCATTTCTGAAAAGAAAAAAAAACACGTTTATTTGACTCTATATTAAAAAAAATCTGAAATGCATATTTTGAGAAATAGGCATAAATAACTTTCAGTTTTTTATATAAGAATATTTAGTGTTATTTAAATAATATGGATCTGGCGTACTTTTAACTGTACATATCATTTCAATGTGTATTATTTTGTCTCACAAATTATATTTATAAATCTTTACACATATTAATGATATTATGCATCTATGCGTTTCTTCTAATTATTTATTGATGTTTTCTGATTTTGTAATATTAAAGTAAAAATTTTGCATAATTATGTTTGCATCGATGGCAATCCTTTTATTTTAAAATATCTTATTATATATCTCTCTCTAAATTAAAAACATAGTCTACTTAATTGAACTTATCCTGCGCTGCAAAACGAAAACCAAAATTTAGAAATTTGTTGCAACTGTTAAATCCGGTTGTAATACAGTATTTTCTAACAATTTTATATAGCTTTTCGTTTGCTTATGTTCATATTATATGAATTGAAGCGTACACAAAGTTTGTTAGATTTCAGCCAACAGCATGTTCATTTAACAATTCTATTTAGATAGTTACTAATAACATAAAAGTAACTTTTTCTCTCAAAATTGTAAAATAATGGCACCTGAAATATTCAGAACCTTAATTTTATGTAATTCATCTAAATAATTTAACCAGAGAATTCATACAAAAATAAAAAAACACATTATTACTTTTTACCTATTGGAGTGTCAATGAAAAAGCAATGAAAATCAGAAAAATGTTACAAGTAAGGTATAGTTTATGATTATTTTAATGAATTTCCCAAAACATTTTATTTTTCAGAAGGTATTCTTTTAACACATTCTGGGACCATCATACTTGCGTTTTTTTGATTCTGCACTCACCCACTGTAAGAAAAAAATCTATAAAGTTACTAAAAGTTTTTTAGGAAACTGGGATGCCTAAAATTTTTATCTAAACTGTAACATCAAAAAGGCATGTACCAGATACAGGTTTGGATTAAAAATCAAAACATCCTGAATTTTTTAGAGAATTGCGATTTTTTTTTTTTTTTTGTAATTACGACCTAGAAAACAGATAAAATTTTAGTAAGATAATTATAATTTTAGAAAATTCATTTGTAAAGTTACATATATCTATAGCTTTTCAAAAGTTAGTTTTGTAGATTTACATATTTTTATGAACACTGTAGAAAGAAAATGTTAACAATAAAATTAACATACAAATTTGACCAACTTTACGTCTGTAAGATTACAGATTTTTTTTTCTTTTTTATTGTGCAACAGAAATTTGGAAATTTTTATTTCAAAACAAGGCAAAGTAGCTTAGAGATTCTTTCCAACCTAAGTTAGAAAAGTAAAATTTAATAGATTTTTTCTCGTGTAAATTTTCATTTATCATAGGTTGGGTAACTCATATCCAGCAGCTCCTCAAGGGTTTCCCTGTAATGCATAAATTATTTTTTATGCAGTAGAAAAAAAAATTGTGATAAAATAGAACCTATTATCACGAGAAACTTTTATTAGACATTTTGATATTCTGTTAATTATTGTATTGATATGTTCTCATTTAAGGACGTTATACAACAATGGTTACATTCACACTGTCTTCATATGAGTCTTCAACAGTTTTTATCTGATTTATTTTACTGCAAAAAAAAATCTGCTTGCATCAATGTTGCCAGCAGTTTTTTGCTATACAAATTGCAGTTAAATTAGATGAAATAATAAAAAATACATCTAAATTTATTGCAATTTATGTGCCTAAAACTACTTGCAACATTACTTTTATCAAGTTTTGCCGTAAAATTATCTGATTTTTTCTTTACAGTATGAAAATTATTTCATAGCAAAAATATTTTTTTTAATGCAAAATTGTAACTGGTAAACGTGACATAAGGTATGGGAATATGGTTATAACAGTGTTGGAATGAAATGATTCCACGCATTATGGAGACTCTGATAGATAAAAAAATGCAGATTCCACAAATATATCTTGTTTTGCATTTACAAATTTTATTGTTACAACCATTGTCAAACTTAGCTTCCATTTCTTTGGTACAAAGATAACTTTGGACAATGCTATAATTCATCTATACGGAACGTTTGCGGCGTATTGTGCATTTTTACATTTGATCATTGATTTTCCTGCAGAGGGTTGATCTCTTTAATCTTTATTTAGTTCGGTTGTATACTTATATACGAAACTGGTTGCATTTTAACTTTTAAATTCTAGGAAATCTACGTTTTTTGTATTTTCTGATATCCAAAGAATGCAAGCGTTAGCAAGAGTGATATTAAATGTGATAAAAAATAATGTCGACTTTCTTAACAGAGATAAAAGTGTAATTGAAATATTGCAAAAATTTCTTTCATTATATGAGGGTCTTTCATTATATGTCTTTCATTATATCAGGTATATGATGGGAGATTGTATAAATAAAAAATTACCTTAATGATACAGGTATTTCCTGGTTAGTTTGTATCAAATCACATTGCTTCAATATTTTGATTAAAGTTTTGCATTTGTGTGGATTACACTGTAAAAAAGCCTGCGAACTTATTAAATTTTTTATAGGAAATTGGGATTTCTAAAAATTTCTATGTAACAACAACAAAAATCGATGCTTGAATTTTTGCTGTTATCGTTACCTGTAAAGCTAACAGAATCCAAGTTTCCTAGAAAAAAAGTTTAATATCTTTGCACACTGTAATGAAAAAAAAAAATCGTCAATTTTAAAGCAAAAACTGTTTGCAGCAATGTTGCCAGAGGTTTCCAGTGTAAAATTGCTTTAAATTAGATGTAATTTTTTCGTCTAATTTTGCTGTATTTTTTTGATAGCAAAAACCGCTGGCAACATTGCTGCACCGTAAATTTAACTCTTTTTTTTTTCTTGCAGTGCATATATATTTTTAAAGAGTGTATAACTATCGGTATAATTTCACAACTACCGTGCTCTATGAAACTATTTCTGGCTACAAAATAGATCTCCATTAATGAATGTTTAAAAAAAATTGCAACTTTGATATTGCCCCACCAGTGGCCGAGAGGTTCTGACCTAAAACTGGTAGACGGTAGGTGCTGGGTTCAAACCCAATCGTGACCGTCGGCCTAACCGTTCGGAGTTTTCCGTGGTTTTCTTCGAACCTTGCGTAAATACGGGTTAGGTTCCCTTAGAAAGAACCAATCGGAGGACATCCCACCCCTTAGGGCCTATATCCCATAGTGCAGATAATCGGCCGACATACATACAACAACAACAACAACAACAGCAATTTTGATATTTCATAGTGCGATACATATTTTACCTCATATGAAGACCGTAAGAGCGTACGGATTAAGTTTTTATATTAGTATTGGTTCCAATAAGTTAAATTTAGAAATGCTTTCTCCTTGCTTTCACAAATAAATTGATGAATTTAAATTAAATTGCAAATTATAAACAACTTTTTTTCTTTATTTTTGTAGTACTCAGTGAAAAAAAAAAAAAAAAAAAAAAAAAAAAAAAAAAACGTTAAATTTAAGGAAGAAACTGCTGGCAGCAATGGTGCCAGCAGTTTTTGCGTGGAGTTGCATATATATATATACAGGGTGATTCATAAAAGATGGGCAGAACTTTAAGGAGTTATAGTACACTTAAAGACAAATAATATTAAATAGGAGACTAAGGGTCCCAGACGTATTCCCAAGGAGATAGGGGGCATTAAAGTTTAGGGTCCGAAATTTCAAATGATTATAAAAAATGGAAAAATTGGTCGATTCGTTTGCGGTTTTTGCAAAAAATTTTCTTTATGCCAGTATTTTCTTGAAATAAAATTTTAATGTTCAATTTCAAAAAAATGCCGATAGGGGGCGCTTTAGACTTTGGAGTAACAGACAACTATTTTTTAACGTTATTTTTTGTATTTCTTTAAATGATTTCGAAAGCTTAGACTTAAACTTAAATTTTGATCTAAAAATCTGAGTCCTAACGAGTAGTTAAGTAGCGTAAACTGAAATTTGAAATTTGAAACCCTTCTCCCCCCAGAACAAAAATCAGTTATTCCCGATCTTTGTGTCGTAGATTAGGCTCTAACTACTGCCGCGTTTTGCTAAATTATTCTTTATGTCAGTATTTTCTTGAAAATAAATTTTAAAGAAAAGTTTCAAAAAATTCCGATAGAGGGCGCTTTAGACTTTGGAGTAACGAACAACTATTTTATACCGTTATTTTTTGTGTCTCATTAAATGCTTTCTAAAGCTTAGACTTAAACTTAAATTTTCAGCTCAAAATCTGAATCGCTGAGCGTGGTTCAGTAGCGAGGGGAGGGAGTTCAAATTTCAACTTCTGAACATAGTTCAGTTTGCACTACTTAACCATGCCCAACGATTCTGTGTTGTGATACGAGGCAAAAATACAACTTTCGTCAAGGACTGCATAGTCGGAATTCACTCATAAAGGCACTGGCACAGTTGGAAACGTCGCTCATGCAAACGTTAAAGCTCCATTCCTGACGCTAGTCACCGGGTGAAGAAGGAGACAGAAAGTATGCAAATGTCAAATGGGGAAGAAGAAGAACACGTATGCAAAATTTCGACACGATTCAGGCATAAAAACCACTGAACGGTGAGTCAAGTGTAAGTCGCTGTAGTAATGAATCGGAAGATGGTGCCCTTCACGAATAAGGAAAAGGCTGAGATGCATTTAATTTACGGAGCAGCAGATGGAAATGGTGCAGAGGCACAACGAATGTACGGAGAGCGATTTTCCAACAGGCGGTTGCCTAACCGCAAAACTTTCGAGCGCTTGCACAGACAGTTGTGTGAGACGGGATCATTTCTCGCTTCCCGGTCGAATGCAGGTCGTGCAAAAAAGGACGAATCAGTAGTTGTTGCAGAAGCCATTCTGGATGTAGTAGCGGCGCAGCCAAGTACAAGTACACGAACAGTGGCTAGGCAGGTGGATACCTCACAGTCCATGACTTGGAGGGTACTGAAGGATGAACATTTGCTCCCGTTTCATGTGCAACGAGTCCAGAAACTGTCTCCAGGGGATTATCCAAATCGTATTGAATTCGCCCGCTGGTTTCTGCAGCAGAACGCGCTAAATCCACATTTTGGACGAACTGTGCTTTTCACCGATGAATGTACCTTCACACGTGAAGGTACATTTAACACACACAATGCACATGTATGGGCGGATGTCAATCCACATGCTACGTATCCACATGCTCATCAGAGACGCTTTTTCCATCAATGTTTGGGCAGGAATCCTCGGAGACCACCTAATCGGACCGTACCTTCTTCCTGAACGCCTCAACGGTAAAACATACCTCACATTTCTGCAACATGTGCTGCCAGACCTGTTAAACGTTGTTCCTCCACGCATCCGGCGGGTCATGTGGTTCCAGCACGATGGAGCGCCAGCCCATTACGTACGAGACGTCCGCAACTATCTGGACATCACATTTCCGAACAGATGGATTGGTCGAGGTGGTCCTGTTGCTTGGCCTGCTCGCTCGCCAGATCTTTCACCCCTCGATTTCTTTTTTTGGGGACAATTGAAGGCTCTTATGTATGAGACACCCATTGAATCCCCCGAGGAACTGGTCGCGAGAATTTCCGCCGCTGTAGGGGAAGTGCTCGAAAAGCCTGATGTTTTCGCGAATGTTCGCCGTTCCATTCTTCGCCGTTGTTTTGCGTGCATAACCTCTGGTGGTCACAATTTTGAACATTTATTGTAATTACATGTTAATAAATATGCTTTGGTAACATAATCCTAATTTGTGTCTTTTTACCTCGTATCACAGCACACAATGTGTGGACATGGTAAACTGAACTGTGCTCAGGAGTAGAAATTTCAAACCCCTCTCCCCAGAAACTTAACCACGTCTAACGATTCAGATTTTGGGCTAAAAATTTAAGTCTAAGCTTTAGAAAGCATTTAACGAGACACAAAAAATAACGGTATAAAATAGTTGTTCGTTACTCCAAAGTCTAAAGCGCCCTCTATCGGAATTTTTTGAAAATTTTCTTTAAAATTTATTTTTAAGAAAATACTGACATAAAGAATAATTTTAGCAAAACGCGGCAGTAGTTAGAGCCTAATCTACGACACAAAGATCGGGAATAACTGATTTTTGTTCTGGGGGGAGAAGGGTTTCAAATTTCAAATTTCAGTTTACGCTACTTAACTACTCGTTAGGACTCAGATTTTTAGATCAAAATTTAAGTTTAAGTCTAAGCTTTCGAAATCATTTAAAGAAATACAAAAAATAACGTTAAAAAATAGTTGTTTGTTACTCCAAAGTCTAAAGCGCCCCCTATCGGCATTTTTTGAAATTGAACTTTAAAATTTTATTTCAAGAAAATACTGGCATAAAGAAAATTTTTTGCAAAAACCACAAACGAATCGACCAATTTTTCCATTTTTTATAATCATTTGAAATTTCGGACCCTAAACTTTAATGCCCCCTATCTCCTTGGGAATACGTCTGCGATCCTTAGTCTCCTATTTAATATTATTTGTCTTTAAGTGTACTATAACCCCTTAAAGTTCTGCCCATCTTTTAGAATCACCCTGTATATATATATGTGTGTGTGTGTATATGTATATTTAATTACAACTAATTTTACAGCAATTTTTATGGCAAAAACTGCTAGTAACATTCTTGTGCCGTAAATTTAACGGGTTTTTTTCTTTATTTTTTTATTACAGTGTATTATCGCTAAATATTTACGCTTTTTATATAAGCATCATCTGATTTAATTGGTATTTTTTATATCATATGGTCCATGGGAAGAAAATACTAAGAATTTTCGCGTAGTTTATTTTTTATGTTTAAAAATAAATATATTATTGTTCCACACATATTTTTAAACATAAAACAGAACTTCATATCATTCATTGAAAGGAAATCAAAGTTTTCTTCAAGTTACGTATTCCGTTTTTAACGAAGAAAAATAATATTTATAATTCGGACTAAATAAACTTTAGGAGAATTAAAAATATATAGATAAACATTTTGAAATAGAAACACATAAGATATTAAAATTTCAATATAATAACATAATATATATATATATAATTTTATTTTCTATAAAATTTTTTGAAATTTATATGTGAAAAGATGTTTATCTCTTTCCCAATTTAATTTATGTTTGCTGTAAATGATTAAAAAATAATTACTGTAAATCTTCTTTTCTTTTTGCAGTCATCTCAAAAGTGACAGAATATTTTTTATGCTGCATTTTTATTCCTGTGTTTAGACAAGTACATTTTTTATCGATATCAGATTGTAATTTTAAATATGAAAATGATGTTCAATTGTAATTTAATGAAATATAAAAAGTTTATATTAAAAAATGCGGTATTAAATTTACTAAAAACTTTTTATTTTGACTTTTGAGGATGTTGAATCTTATTTTATATAAATGTGTTGTTGTTGTTGTTGTATGGATGTCGGCCAATTATCTACACTATGGGATATAGGCCCTATGGGGTGTGATGCCCTCCGTGGGGGTCTTTCTAAGGGAACCTAACCCGTATTTACGCAAGGTTCGAAGAAAACCACGGAAAACTCCGAACGGTTAGGCCGACGGTCGCGATTGGGTTCGAACGCAGCACCTACCGTCTACCAGTTTGAGGTCAGAACCTCTCGGCCACTGGTGGGGCTAATATAAATGTGACATTACAGGTTTATTCTTTACAGCAAAATATCCTTAAAAAAAACATAAATAGCCTGTGTTGATTTATTAACGGCACTAATTTTAAGTTATAAATAAAGACTTTAATATGTGTTTATCAAAATCCTTTTAGCGTATCTTCTATTTAGAAATGAATACATATATTCTCCAAAACATGAAAAATACACTCTAGTTGCTTCGAGCGAAGAAATAAATTTATTTTGCTAGATCGAAATTTGATGAATTTTCAGAACTTGAATTATCTTTTGATATTTCATAAAAGTATTATTTTCTGTCTTATTAATCGAAATATAGTAAAGGAAAACTGTACTTATATCTTCATTATTAAATTAGCGTGCACACACACCAAAAAAAAAAAAAAAACCTCTGGCTACTTAAGTGTGCTTTTATGTGTAATTTCTATTTTCTTTTTTAGCAAAAACATTATATTTATGAGTAGGCATCAAATTTCGGTAAGTAAAATTAAACAGTTTGAACGAAATACTTAACATGAAACAGTTTACGTAAAAACAGAGAAAAATATGAGCAGAAAAATACAGTGAATATAAAAATTATATTTTTTTAAAATGATTAAAGTAAATTAATTTTATGAATAAATATATTTCTTTTTTACAAAAAAAAAAAATATTGCATGCATCTATATAGATATTTTTTAATACTATGTCTATTCGGTAAATTTTCTCAAAAAGCTATTCAATATATCCCCCTAAATTTTGTAGTGACGTTAGAAAACATATAATTTAAGAATAGTATGAAGCAATTTTGCTTTAGACTTAAAATGGAAGAAATTAAAATATGTTTTGATGAAAAGTTTTTTTTTTTAATTAAAGACATATTTTTTATTTATTAATTTTTAATTCAGACATATTTTGTTTGACGTCTTCAAACAAACAATTAAACTACGCAATTCTTGATTGTTTCAGCTGTTTATGCAAATTAGAATTTCAGAAAAATGTACCAAAGTATAAAATGGCACTTTTGTACAAAAAGGCAAAACGATTATATGAACTATCACTCCGCTAAAATTATTTTATTTAAAAACATTTCAGCACCATAATATTGCAGATCCATAATCATTTATTCCCTTTTTTACTTCAATTTTTATACTCATAAATAAAACATTAAATTTAAACCATTTTATATTTCGTATTATCTTAATTGCACATTTTTCTGTATGAATGGATGCCCTCATTTTTATAATTTCACTGATAAAAACAAAAACATCCGTTGCAAGGTAGTCAAATGGAAAGTGTTCATTTTAAATTTAGAGTAAACAGAAGATAGGCCGTTAAATTTTCTTAATTGATGATGCAACATGTAGACAATGCGTTACATATTAGAAATTCGTGTAGAAAAGAGAACATTCATGTTTTTATGGTGAGTAACATGAATGGAATTCTTCAAAAGGTAAATCAATAGGAATGATTATTACAATATTCAATAGAAATACTTGTTCCGTATAAATATGTATAAATATATAAAAGTATTGAAGTAAAGTGCCCCATCATCGTTCCCCAGTGACATTAAGGCCTCTGGAAGTATTTATTTTCAGTGAAAACCTACCCAATTTGGATTTTGTATAGACTAACTATTCACACATACAGGAACATGAGGAAATGTTGTACAAAAAAACTTTAACAGTACGAAAAATTGTTTTTTCAAAAGTATCTCAATATAAAAAAAAAGAAAACAAGTGTCCCAATTTGGTCCCCTTGAAAAAAAATCCAAAAAGCTAAGGATTAACTTAAAACTAAATTAAAATGTATTTCAAAATAAACAATTAACATAATTTACCTTAACTTAAGGTACAAAAAAATGTACTATTAAGTCTAATAGTAAATAATAGTATCAATAATGCCATAAAAAACATTATCCACACAAGCATGAGGAACATATAAATTGTGTATTTTTTCTGGCTCTTGAGAATGTTTCATGTGACACTGTGCAGCACTAAAGGCACTGAACTCATTGTTCTCCATGTTTATCATGAGAAATAAGCTTCAAGCAAGCAGAACACCCAGCATCATTGTCGTTATCATCGCTTATATTATCATGATGAGAAATTTCAACAGACGAATCACTTTTATCATCAATGATGTTAGGTAGGTCATGTTTGGATTTTTTTAAACGGTTTATTTTTCCCTTCCCTGTGAGAGTGGTAGTCGACGGAAGTTTTTTTTTTTCAGCTGAGCGTTTTTTCTTCGCCTGTTTCACTTTGTATTTTATGCGGAAATCCATCAATCAATTATGCCTCCTCGGGCAGAAATTGCTGGTAGTGAATTGCAGTCATATTATTTAACAGGATTTGATAGGGTTTAAAAGCATTCATAATTTCGTCCCCGGTACCAAAATAAGAACTCTAAGGGGAACGAAATTGAAACAACGCTACTTCCCCATATGTCGATGCTTCAGTTCTTGCAAAATAAACCGAACATTGTAAAACTCATTATATGATACAGTCAACAACATCTTACCTACTTAGAATACCTGCAATGAATAGGAAATGAATACTTCGGGTAAAGTAAATATTGTTCTACAAATGACGTAGCAAGAACTTAGATCTTCTAAAAATAGGAAATCCGACATTAATAATACATGGATTCGTCTAGGCGAATAAAATTTTCACTTCTGAATCCTTTTATCTTCCGTTCGTTTTGCCTTGCGTGATCAGTGGAGCCACTTTTAGAGAAGCGGAAAAATGAATGGGGACGGAATTAGGAGAAAAAAGGAGAATAACAATAAGTTAAATTTAAAAAAAGGAACAAAATAAAACGGGAAATTGGTGATAAATTTGATTTTAGAGCAATTTTAGTTTTTCAAGTCCTTTTTTTCCGCAACATAATAATTAAATGAAACTTTTCATATACTAAATAAATAAATCTATTAAAAAAATATTTCTTTTGGGTAACTATTCGAGATATACTCAAACTATGAACTTTTCATTTTGAGATAAATTGTGTGTTTGAGATAAACCAATATTAAATACTTTGTATTCGAATTTATATTATTGTTAATACATTAAAGAATTACATTCTTGTTCGCCACTTTTAAGGATTATTATCTAATATTTAAAGATTTTCCATTATAATTCACGCTAACACAAACTCTATTTAAAACTCTACTAACACTTAAAATGTAATCTGAACTTTGCTTTTTCCAACAACAGTTTCAATTTCATTTCTTTGGTTGTAAGCTCATCACAAAATTTTATATTTTAAACTAGTATAATAACCCCGTCTTAAATGACGGAATTTTCATTTTCATTTTATTTTCATAATAATACAAACAGAATGAAGATATTAGTATTGAAGAGTTTGTATTGTAGAAAAGCACATTTTAAAAATAACAATAGATTTCTACAAATACAAATGATAAAGTTTTTTTTTTTTTTTTTTTTTTTTACTTGATATTTAGTTTTTGAAAAAATTTTAATTTCAAAACAAAGAGCAGTATTTATTACAACAACGATAATAATAATTAGCAAAATGAAACTCAATTTCTGAAAATTTCATAAAGCATTAAAATTAAATATTGAAGTTTTTAAAATTTTAAAATACATTATTTTTAATAAAAGTATGATTCGGCAGTGGCTTTAATCATGGGCATATGATAGACTTTTAGTTCGATGCTTTTAGGCATGAATTAAGAAGCTTTGTGTTTTGTTTTTTAAATTTGGGCTTGGCGTTATCTATACGCAGTTAATATAAACAAAACAACTTTTTTAAAAAAATAGCAGTTTTATTTTGAAAATAGCAAGTTTTTCAAGAAAATTCGCGTATTTTCGACTATTTTTCGAGAAAATTCGTTTACTTCCCTTGATTTTTCGAGAAAATTTGTTTATTTCCCTTAATTTTTGAGAAAATTTGCATATTTTCCGCAATTTTTTGACAACATTTGCGTATTTTTCGCGATTTTTCGACAAATTTCGCGTATTTTCCCCAATTTTTCGACAAAATTATCGTATTTTCCGCGATTTTTTGACAGAATTCGTATATTTTCCTTGATCTTTCGTCAAAATTCTCGTATTTCTCACGATCTTTCGTTAAGATGCGCCTATTTTCCGCTATTTTTTGACAAAATGTGTGTATTTTCCCCGATTATTCTACAAAATTTTGACATTTTTCCAGATCTTTCATTAAAATTCGCGTATTTTCGGACGATTTTTCTGCAAAATTTGAGTATTTTACACGATTTTCCGATAAAATTCGAGTATTTTTCACGATCCTTTGATGAAATTCGAGTATTTTTCAGCAGCCTGTTCACGAAAAAAGCGTTTTCCCCTGCAATCTTTTGACGAAAATCGCGCCTTGTTCGCGATTCTTTAACAATAATCCTGTCTTTTCCCGCAATCCTTTAACGGATTTTTTTTTCTGCAATCCTTTGATGGAAATCGCATTATCTCCCGCGATTCTCTGAAGAAAATATTTTTTTCAACTTTTTTTTTTTTGTGTGTGTGTGATCATTTGCTGAAATTTGCTTAATTTGGTGCAGTTTGTACTGGCTTTTTTGTTCTACTTCATCCGTTATGTTCCCCCCCCTTAAAATATCAATATAGTTTAATGTATCTTTGCATCGATCTCAGGGGTAGTAAAATTCGTTGCCGAAAAAGCGGAGTTTCGCGTTTCCGCGGAAAAGTAGGTCTCTTCAAAAACAGGTTTGCGAGCCATTTGTTAGTTCATAGATGGCAGCACTAAAAGTGTATTATGAGAGGAAGACGTCGGTAGCCTTCACTCCATAAAATGAAATCGTACTAACGATAAAAAAACTTATCAGTTCAAACTTCCGCTGATATCTTTATGTATTATAATTGGGTATCATAAACATGTTTTATATGAAAATATGCTGAACAAACATTATTTTAAGTGGAAGAAATTTTAAAAGCATCATTTTAGCACCAATTTTCAGCTAAGCCTAACGTGGCGTTGATCTTCAGTGGATTCCCGAGTGGTATGACCTGGAACCGTTCTTACACTTCCTAAAGACGCAAATTATTATAAGTAGATGGCTTCATATTCTTACATTTTTAAAATTACGCTTTTAATATTATTCAAAGGTACATTATATGCATTATATAATATATTTATCACAAAAAAGTTAAAAAAAATTTTTTTGAGAAAAATTGGGAAATTTTGGTAATATTAATCTGTTTTAAATGTTAACGAAATTTCTCTAACAGCTGAGAAGAAAAATTTTTTTATTTATTATTGGCCGCGATTGATATATATATTACAATTAGCGAAAGTAGAATGACTAATGAAAAGTCTGTACTTTTGTGAATATTTTACCGTTTGAAGTAAACATCGAAAAACCAGCAAATCACATATTTCCGATTAAGGAATTTCATCTCGCTAAAAGCGAAATATCTATTACAATCACGAGCATTGTCATTTTTGTATTATTGATGTCATTTTTTCTTAAAATTCAAAATAAAACAAAGAAAAAAATTATATGTTTTTTACATCAAATTGAAAAAATTGTGCATTATACAGTCATTTCACATAACCATAATTATTCTGTTCACAAATTTCTTTCTTTAAGATTTTTTAAAATGATAAAAATCTTATTAATAAGTAATAATCCTTTACATTTCTTTCTTCTTTAGCATTTTCATATATGTCGTCATATGGAAGAATTTATTTAATATATTTCCAGTATATTAAAATAAATACTTAGAAAATTTTATTTTTGCTTTTTAGATTATTTCGGCTTACGTGCATTTCTGATCTAAAAAACTACACAAAGCTACGGACATTTATAATAACATAAATGTATTTATAATAACATTAAATTGACAAACAACATCTGGTTTTCCAAAATAAAATATACTCAAACTAAATATGGTACTTTCATTTGAAAAAAATAATGAATATAGACAGGGGTGGTCAATATTTCGTACATTTTTGGAAATTTTATGATTTCTAAATTTGTATGTTTATAGAAAACTTTACATTTCACGTGATTCAAACTCTTATATATAATTTTAAACAGTATTTTATAATGATTTTTAAAGAAATCAAACATTTGCAATAAAAAAATTAAACGACAAAAATTTTAGTGATTCATTTGATGATGACGATTATAGTGAATCATCAGTACTTAATAAGTTAGCATGTGTTTCTTATTGCAGCTTTACATCGATGTTTCACAACATGAAAGTTTTAAGCTCTTATCTTGTTACTATAAAAACCAAGAACAGTTATAGCTTCAACAGTTGCCTGTTATTTTATAGGCTCCTTATTTGTACTGGTGCTTCCAAACGGTGCCGCAAGCTTACAATAGGTTTGAGGTTAGGACTGTTTTTTGGCCCTGATAACAATCAATAATCGTTGTACTAACCCCCTCATTCGATATTCATGCTGTGGAGAATGTAGCGAAATCTTGCTGAATCTGGGTGTAATCTGCTGAATGTAGCACTATTGGGAAAGAGATATCTTATGAACTGCATAAGTTTTGGTTTAAAATAACATCAATGTATTTTCTTCCTTTAGTGTCTCCTCGATTACATGAAAATGACCAATAGTGTCCGCTGACATGCGTGACCAAACCATAACAAACTATGAGGTCTTCATAGATATCTCCATGCAATCAGGATTTAGATATTGTCTATTATCGGTCTTGCATGTTTTTGCTCATCACTACCGAATAAAAATATCCTAGTTTTATCACACGATATAACGTATAGCCACTGATCATCTGTCAAATTTATGTGTCTTTTTTAACGTTGCAGTCTTTTTTAGACCTGCTGTAAATTAAACAACCTTTTTTCGTGGAAATCTACCAGTGAAAAACTTACTTTATCGTTCAACATAATCTCATTGTGGTTCGATTCACTCAACCCAATGTTTTCTATTAGGTAAATTTCATATGAAATGCTAGCTATTGCGATCGCTAGTATGTTGAAATTTCGAAAAATATTTTGCAGATCTACACTGATCATAACCCATAGACTCAAAAAGTACCAGTAATAGAAAATTTTATCATGGCTGCCAACTACTACGCCTATTTAAAGTCAAATAAATATGTTAGAAACAGAAATTTTAGTAGATGATTAACAATATTTGCTGTAATTGATAACATTGAATATATTTGGTATACATTTTACTTAAACATTTTTGTGGTTCCAAACATGTTTATATAATTTAAATAGGCGTAGAAGTTGGCAGCTCTGCTTTATATGTCTATGCATCTATCTATGTCACATTTTTATAGTCAAGAAAACTTCTCTAATTCTGTTCAAATGTCTTCGAAACTCATACAGAAAATCAAGGTACATAAAATCTTGGTCAAATTCGCTAATGAGATAAATCGGAACCAAAGTGATAGAAATAGAGAGGGTGTTGTGAAAAGGAAGAAACCCACAAAAATTCTTAACTGATTAATAATTTTGCCCTTTACAAAGTAAGGGAAGTGCATTATGCGAAATGTATCCTAAAACATTGTATCCATGATTCTTTTTGCAGATAAGCCTTTGTAGCTTTTTTGGAGCCATTTTGTGACAAAAAATCAAGTGTTTGAACTATTTTTGTATACTGAGGCAAATCCATGTTAACTAGCATCGAAAATTATTTGGATGTCGCTTTAATGTCTTCAAACGTTTTTTGAAATTGACGCACGTGTTTGACAAACTTCGATCGAGAAGATATGCTTTAGTCATGCAGATAGGTTTTCATGATAATGAAGATATGCAGATAGGTTCCCCATATACAAATGAGTTGTTAAAATATTTTACATTCATTCAGTTTATAAATCCGTTGACTCAGCAATGTCACACTCTAAAAAATAAATGTGTAAATTAGTCAAATTTACACACATTTATGTGTAAATTTGTAAATTTACACACTTGCCATGTACTTTACACATTTTTTTGCAGAATTTTACCTGTTTTTATGTGTATTTAGCTTTTGAAACTAAGTGTGTAATTTGTTATCACTTGAAAAACATAAATAAGTGTGTAAAAGTAGAAAAATACCTAAGTTGACACAGATTGGTGTGTTATTGTAATTTACGCATAGTTCTTATATACACTGATAAGTGTGTAAATTTCTAAAATCACACACTTGTCATGAAAATTACACATTTTGTAAAAAGAATTACTTGTTTTTATGTGCATTTATTTTGTGATATTAAGACTGCAAGTTGTTGTCGGTTGGTTACGCAGACAAATGTGTAAAATTGGATTTACATGCACTGGTGTGTTATTGTAAATGTTCGTCTGCATTTTGTATAATAGCAAGTACGCAGGTGAAAAATTAAAATTGAAAACATCTGCTGTATCGTAGTTTCGCCATTTTTGGATTGAATGGAACATGTCAAAAGAGGAAAGTTTGTTCTCCTCTGTTAACTCAAAAAATAAGAATAAATTATAATACAATTACAAATAATCGAGGAATGTTAATTATCATAGAATGTTTGTCTTCATATTTAGAAAAAATTGAACTGTGTTTTCTTTTCTATTGTGATTTTACAGGCATGAAAAAGTGGGATATTCTATAACAAAGGTATGTAAATGTTTTGTTCTAATGAAAATAAAGCTTTTCAATTGACAACTAATTTAACAGATTTTCATGGTTCAGTTTTTCATATTTAAATTGTAAGTTTTTTGACATACAACCAAAAATTAAGGAATTTAAATGTCATTAAAAGTATTAGCAGCATTATTATATTTAAGAAAATGATAAAATTTCGGTGCTTTATTTTCTAATATTGTTCGCTTCTTTTCTATTTGAATATATCTAATCTTTTTCTAGCTTAGATTCCTTTTATTATGTAAAAATGTAAAATAATGTTTATGATTTCTGTGTATTATGAAAGTTTTATCATAAAAAATTCTATCATATTTCAACTAAATTATGATTATTTTATTGAATTAGTAAAATTTACATTAGAAAATCTTAATCGTTGTCCGAGTTGCAAAGGTGTCGCAAAGGTGACTGCGTTCCTTCATATTAAGCATACTTATGAACTATTCTATGAAAGCTATAATTATGAATAAAGAGAAGTATACATATATGTATTAGTTATTGAATTGACATTTGAATTTAAACACTAATTTAACACATTTAGTGAAATACTTTGAACACTTATTCTAAAAAGAATTATATACATGATATGTATATGTATATATATATGCATTTGTAAAATGTCTCATTTTTGACAAAATGAGATTATTTGTAAAATGATACATTTTTGCAAGAATAAGATTATTTTTGGTTAGAAATTGAATTAACCGTATAAATGAACTTTCTTAAAACTGAGCCCAATATTTTTATTAAATTAGTTAGGGTTTTTAATTTCAGTATTTGTGAATTTATTATCATAAAAAGGTAATAAATTTGTGTACATCAATATAATAATAATAAAATTAAATAGATTGCATTTTTTTAGTTCATTTATGCTTTTTTGTATGTTTCTGTATTTATAAACAAATTTTGATACTTCTTCAGATGAATTATGTAAACCTGTAATAAATAAATATATATATAGGAATGTAAATAAGTAAATTTTAAAAAAAAGTCATGCACGCATTTTTTTTTTTGGGGGGGGGGACGTTTTTTGAAGCAAGCTATTTTAAAGTATTACATATTATACTTCAGTGCCAGTAATGGACACCCTTCTAGTAATGTATCAACAATAAATCACAATAATGTAATCACAATAAATAAATGAATAAATGCAAACTAAGCTTTTATTATTTTTTCTTAGGGAGCGAACGATTTTAATAAGCTGACTTAAACCAGTAATTAAATCGTGATTTAAATCAACTTTTTTTTAATCATTGACTAAAATCATAAATTTTATAAAGATTTAATATGACAGAAAAAAGTATTAAAATCTAAGGTTACCATAATTTGGCAAGTTTCTACAGGTACTGACTTTTGAATATACACAAAAAAGCTTTAAATAATTATTTCTAAGCTTAATTTCTGAGTATTGTCAAAGACTTAAGCATGATAATTTTGTAAAATCATTTTGTAAATCATTTAATTTAAAAATGCTATTCAAATCTGGTATAAAAGTCATAATTTTCTTATTGATCCCTATATATTCCTATTAATAATCAAATTATTGATTTTTTTTATATAATATAGGCTAGCAAGTATAATAATTTTCTCCAAATAAACGAATAAAGTAGCCAAATCTTATTTTCTCATTCTGCTTCTGCAATAATAAATTTCTAGCAGATATTGGAACTAAAAATAGAATGAAATAATGACATCCGCTGAATCGCTATTGCAAAAGAAGGCATGAGAAAAAAAAATATATAAAATATTAAGCATAGCAAGAGCTTATTCAGTAAAAGTTGAATGTGTTTACTTTTACAAGTCATATACATCCAAATAAAAATTTTCATGATTAATTAAGGAAGCAAAACTGTCTGAAACACTAAGTGCTGAGAACTTCCACTAAGTGCTAGTAATGGCGCTGTTTAATGTTTTGAGGATTTCATATATAATTGGCTATTCCTTATATTTATTTTGTATGTGTGTATGAATGTGCTGATATATTTTGGGGGATTAATACATGCAAACGTGGATGTAAATTTAGATTCAGGCTTGACAGATTGTAAAATGAGATGCAAATAAATTTGTTAATTTTGTTATTTGTGTTACTAATTGATGAAATTACTTGTTTGCAATTGTTATTAATTCTGTAACTATTTGCTGTTTCCTCTAAGCACTTTTTTTAGGGTGGAAAAACCTTCTTCTTATGAAATTGGCAAAATGCTACCTTATTAAAATATATTTAAATTCACTTACAGTAAACACAGCTTTCTTGTAATACAACTTCCAAATTACACATTATTTCTTAATCCAAGTTCCCAAGATCTTATAAAAGTGATAGAGAATTATTTCTTTAGAAAAAAATTAAAACATGTTATTATTTAATTGTATTTTTCAATTTGTAATTCATAAAATTATTAAAATTAATGGCACTTTGTTTATCATAATGAGAAACTGAATGCTTTTTATAATTACTAAACACATTGCTCAGTATATTTCCCCATGAAATAATGTATTTTTTGGAACTAGCATCTTCCCTTTTTTTCTTTCTAGAATGAGCACTAAATTGTTAATAACCATTTTAGTAATTAAAATATGTTATATACTAATTAAAAATTATATTACTAATTTTATGCTAATTAAAAATGTATATTATGTTCCTAAATACAGAGATTGCTGTTTAATAATTATTAATTTTAAATAGTGTTAATAGTTTATGTTAAATGCAGCTATTAATAATTGGAATAAATGTAAATATCACTAGTATTTAATATAGTTTTGCATAATATTGCATAATATTATCGCAAAATATTAATGTATATAATGTTATTATATGGTACAAAGGAAACTACTACTAAAAATAGTTCATAGTTACAGACATTATAAAACTACTTTGTAGTTTTTATAATGTCTGTAACTATGAACTATTAGTTATGTTAGTTAAAGGATAAAGACACAGATTATGTTAGCAATTAGAGTTTTTTTTTTTTTTCTCTTGGTAGACTAAAATCCTTGGTAGTCATTAAGTTTTTGAAAATTGGGGACAAAATCATAAAATTCCAATTTATATCAAAATAATCTGATTCAGTTCTTTCAGGTATGATGTACTACTCATAGTAGAGGTCTGCACGGGCCGAAATTTCCAGGCCCGAGCCCGGCCCGGCCCGAACGAAAGAAATATTGGCCCGGCCCGAACGAAAAAAATATTGGCCCGACCCGAGAGTTAAAATTTCGGCCCGAGCTCTGCCCGATCCGGAAAAAAGTTTAAAATTCGGCCCGAACCCGGCCCGGCTCAAGTGAATTTCTACAGAACATTGATCTTTAATCTTATGGAAGAGTTCTGACCAAAAAAAAATTATATTAGTCTTTTTAGGTGCGTTCGTAATTATGTATATACGAAGCACCTATTGTTGTCGTTCAGTCCGTCCGTCTGTCTGTCCGTCCGTCCGCATATAACAACGCAGAAACTACCCAACCGAATCGTTTGAAATTTAAAATTTATTATTATTACATAATTTTGTCGAGTCATTTCAAATTTTAAGAAAATCGGATGCATAGATCAATTAAAGGGACAATCAAAAGGATTCCGTTACATTACGATCAATGGCGAAAAATGTTTCAAATGCATTTTAATCGTTTGAAATTTTAAATACATAATTATTACATAATTTTGTCAAGTTATTTCAAATTTTATCAAAATCGGATGCGTAGTTCAATTACAGGGACAATCAAGAGTATTCCGTTACATTACGGTTAAAGGGGAAAAATGTTTCAAGTGCATTTTAATGGTGTTACACACATTCGAAAGTAATAAAACTGATATGCATCTATAAAATAGATATTATAATATACATTTTGCGTAATCTGTGGTACAAAGAATATTTGTTATTGATTTACAAGGCCACACAAAAGTATTCCATTGCATAATGGTATAGGGAGAACATTGTTTGGTGCGCATTTTAATTGTAATTATTTACAGTTTTATGAGATTGATATATGAGAGTGATATTTTTAAAACTTCGTTATCGTACGAACGCACCTCATTTGCTACGCTTCACGTGCAATTTCCAACTTGTTTTTTCATGTTTATAATCTCCATTTATGCAGAAGTGCCGTAGGCTGCGATATTTACGCTTTTAAATGAATCTCTGTTTGTTGTATGTAAATGTTTCAGTTATCACTAGTATTATTAATCCATATTCCCTGTAAGGCAGACAAAAAGTCGAAAAAGCGGTATATGGTAAAATTTCCAAAGACGAAATCGCTTAAGAACGAAAAAAAAAAAAAATACATTCCCTTCTTAACAGATGTAAATGTTTAATATATTTTTTCTCGCGTATTGTTGTATTCATTTTGCATGGATGAACATTTTAAAAGAAACTTTCAGTTTTCAGTTTAAAAAAAATTTCGTCATAATCATGTTTTTTTTTTTTTTTTTTTTTTTTTTTTTTTGTGTGTGTGTGTGTGAGTGTGTGTGTGTTTAATTCTATTTTAAAACGCCTAGTAATCTACGATTCTTTAAAAGGAATAAATTCTAATGTTTAATTGTAGAATAATGACGGCTTAAAAGTATATGCCTTTTTTCCAAACATTTTTGGACAAAGCCAAATATTACTGATTTATAAAAAGTCGAGAAAAGGATTTTCATATAGGAAGATTCAATAGGAACTTATTATTTTGGTCCATGAAAACTAGCAAGAATGGAATCAGTCTCGGCTTCGAACGGAAAAAAAAAGTTAGGCCCGGCCCGTCCAGCAAAAAAATTAAGGCCCGAGCCCGGCCCGGCCCGAAAGATTAGTGACTAGGCCCGGCCCGAGTCTTGAGAAGTAAGGCCCGAGCCCGGCCCGGCCCGGCCCGAGTCTTGAGAAGTAAGGCCCGAGCCCGGCCCGGCCCGGCCCGAATGCCATTATTGGAAATCGGCCCGAACCCGGCCCGCAGGCCGGGCCGGGCTCGGGCTTCGGGCCGCGGCCCGGCCCGTGCAGACCTCTAACTCATAGTACGCGTCTTTTAATGGGGTATTATTTTGTTTTAAGAAATATTTTTGGTGATATTTACATGCATTAATGTTAGTATATATCTATGCATTTACTATATGACTTCATTTTATGCTTAAGCATTTAATAATAATAATAATTATTATTATTATTATTATTATTATTTGGTTAACTCTCTCTGCGCTGTTTGCGATTCTTTTATTTCAAACATCATATTTCACTCTTTAAATTTAAAATAAAAGTTACTTTCTTGAAAGAATCCTGTCTAATAATGCGCAGAAAGTAGGAGAAAGTTCTAATATCAATTAAATCTTATTGCAATGCAATATTTTCTAAACATTTCCCAAAATTCTTTTTTAGCCTATGGCCATATGTATATTGAATAATACGCAAAATAACAACATTCGTTATCTTTCAGATTATGAAATATTGGTGAAACACTAATTAATGTACTTGGATAGCTAGTATTAATATTATTAATGTATAAGTATGTATTATTAATACTATTAATGTTACTAACATTAAAATGTATTATTAATATTATTAATAATAAATATTTCTGAAAAAATTGCTCTTTAAAATATTAAAAACAATATGAGTTGTTATAGCAGTAAATATGAGCGAAAAAATTTCTTTTTAACTTTAATTTAAAAGACAGAAATTGTAAGGAATTGAAATTATGCACAGTCTGCGCATAAATTGTGATCTCACGATTGTATAACTATAAACCAACTCTAAAAGAAATTACAAACTGGTAATTAAAATTTCAGTTTAACATGCTTTATATAAAAATGGGTACATCGGTGATACGAAAATGATTTGTCTTTTATTCAGTGTGGTGTGAAAATTGCCAAAATACATTGCTGGTACACTATTTTCTGAGCATCAAACAGAGCTACCAGAAAATATAATCTCAATCAGTAAATGATATTTTTCTTTGTACAATTTTTTTAATCATTAAAATTATCATTATTAATCATTGGGAATTTATTCCCAATTTAAACATACTAAAACATATAATGTTAACGCTAAATACATAAAAATATGTCTGTTGGAATATTACACAAATATCTAAGTATTTTGATTATTACACACAAATCTGTGTTTTGTATGTTCAGCAGAAATATTTATATGAAGAGAATGCTACACAAAAATCTGTGTATTTTGAATATTATACAAAAATCTGTGTAATTTACATACTACACAAAAAATTGAGTATTTCACATAAAACACAAAAGTATGTGTTTCTTGTATTATACACAAAAATACATTTAATCACAGAACATTACACATATGAGTGTGTGAGAGTATTACACATAAATCTGTGTATTCTTCTGCAATTTACACATTAAAGTGTGTATTTCAAGACTTATCAGATAACATTTACACATTTGGACTTATCATCAAATTACACTTTAAAATGTGTATTTTCAAATTTACACATTAGGCGTGTATTTTGGCAATTTACACACCAATTTACACACACAGACATGTCGTTTTTGTATCATCGATATACCTGTTTTTATGTGTAAATTTACACATTTTTTTTTAGAGTGCAGTAACTTTCAATATTCGATCGATTTTTAAAATATCGTGGATTTTTTTTCAATCAGTTCTGATGTCGTTACTTTAACTGAATAGCTTGGACGTTCTTCATCAAAAATAATTATAAGGCACCGTTTGAATTTAACTGTCTAATATTTTCACGATTGATAACGACGGTGCAGAGACTCCGTACACTTTTTTGATTTTCTGTTTAATCTCACATATACACATTTTCAAAAACACATTTTTCATCACTGTTCAATATTTTTTCTATAGTTGTTCCATTCAAATAATTTATATTCGCAAACTAAACCACTTAGTGACTTAGCAAATGGCATGTATGGTGCGAAAGGTCACCTTTACAAAATAAATCTTTTCTTAAAATCTAGTAGTGCCACCTATGGCCGAAGCCAGGTATTTATTATAGCTCCCTCGTATATAAGAATTTTTATTTTGTGAAAGGTTACATTTTTAATAGTACAAAATTATATAACTGAAATTTTTTTAAAGGTTCCCATTTTTTTGGCCAACAATTTATGTATACATACATGTGTAACAATAAAATTGTTTTCGCTACTTTCTCGTTTCGTTTTCGCCTTAAATTCTTATAAGAATATACTTTCATTATTATTTTTCGTAATCTACTAATACAGTAAAACCTCCATAACGAACACACCCGAATAGCGGACACCTCTATTTAACAAGCAGTTTTCCAATCCCCACACCCAAAACCTAAATTTTCGTGTGTTTAACATATGAATAACGGACATTCTGAATAGTGGACAATTTATTTGGCGAAAAGGATGAAAAAATATTCTTGAAAGAGGAAAATAAAAAGAAAAAAATAGTTAAAACACCTGAATTTATCAGGACAATGTGTCATAAATTTTTTGATCACAGATAAATGTAGATAAAAAACAGGGTGATTCCCCCCCCCCATACGTCCAGTGTTAAATTCTAGGGACTGCCCTGGAGGAATATCTCCCAGAGCATTGAAATGTCATTCAAAATTACATTGAGAATCTATGCTTTTAAGGGTCAAAAAGTGCAATCCTTCCCTCCCTGACAGAATTCTACAATGCAATAACGTCACGTAGGAAAACAAATAATATGTAATCGCAAGCAAAAGTAAAATTTTGTAACAGATTTTTTTTTTTCATGGATAAAATTCAGCACAATTTTATTTCAATTTTATTGCTTAAAAATAATTTTAATTTCTGATCAATTATATAATAGAGATTTTAGGACATCTGAAAGCAAATTAATACAAAATTAAGCATTTCGTAACGATTTTTGAATCTCTGAGGTTTTCCCAATAGTGAACACCTCCGAATAGTGGACAATTTCTGCGTTCCCGAGGGGTCCGTTATTTAGAGGTTTTACTGCATTTAATTATTGGTTAAAATTCCCTTTTTTTTCTTTTAATCCCACATAATATCTTATTTATTTTCTTAAAAAGAATTTAACTGTATTACTTAAATGTCGCTATGTTATTTTGAAATATTAAGATTATTCTATTAATACATTTCCCCCCTTTTTAGAATAAAAAAAAACATTTGTCAAAAGCTTTAATTTTGTTTTATTATTTTTATTAAAATATCATCTAAACAAGAAAAAAAAGAAGATTGCACCTGGACTGATCACTTCTGTGTAATTTTGTGTACTACCGCTAGTGGGGAAAGAAAACGGATCTCAAATTCCTCCTAGACACCAATGAAATTGTTATAAACTTTCTATACATACATTCTGGTTACTTTGATTGGTCTTTACATGCTTGCGTCAGTAGGCAGCCTGGGCAAGGCTCTCTGAGGTAGGTTCAGAGGGTTAAGATTGGCGGGAAAAGGAGCAGAATAGACTGACTTTCTGAGAGTTAAAGAATTCCCGATACTTATCAGATTATTTTAGAACGTTTTTTGGAGTTGCGATGTTTTTCTAGAGGCGTATTTTCACAGACCCCTTTCTATTTTCTTATCAATTACGGTGATACTGACTCAGAAAAGATGGTTTATCTGTTGCAGTGCATTTTTAATGGAAATGTTTGAATTAAGAACAATTTTGTATTTATTATCGAATGATGGAAACTGAAAGATGTGTGGAATCGCAGTGAAAGTGGATACTAATAAAAATGTGATGTTCCTTATTCTCATATATTTTTTAATTATTGGAAAATCCTCCAAACCACCATATTTACTTGTCTGCCTTTATATGCCAGCCACGACATGGATTGTACTTCAATGGTTCTTTAACGGAAAATATAAAAAAATTAAATTGGCCAGTGGTATTGTGAGATAATCCGTTTTTTCCGGCATTTTATCAGATGTTCTTCCTCTTATATATATATCTACATAACTTGCAGTGTTCTATGAACTTTTAAAGGAAGTATGAAATTTTTTTTGCAGTTTGAAGCTATAGAAATTTTCTATATCTGTGTAACTGGTTGGATTAATGAAAAATAAAATTATGACGAATATTTTCAGTAAAAAATGAAACTGGACGCAGTTTTAAATTAATTTCATCTATATACTTTTTATATGTACTTTTTAGTTATTCTAAATTTATATTATTTTCTTTTATAAGTTGCGTGTTTCTATTTGCCCTACAAATAATATAGAAAACGACAGTATTATTAACTTTTGCTTTCATTATGTACCAAAGGGCACATTTTTCTTTTCTCGGCCCTAGTCTCAAAAATGAATACTCTTTTTTTTTACCTTTTTGAAATTTTTAAATGATATTGTTACGAATTTTGTAAATAGTTAGTGTTTGTACTGTAAAATAATGTAAATAATCTTATTAAGCTCCATTCCTTTACTTATATTAGTTTTTGTTACATTGTCTCTGTTATCAAGCAAACTTGTCCATTATTTTCAGTGTATGTCTACGGCAGATTGGCGAAATAATGAAGATATCGCCAAGTTGGCGTCACTTTTGGCGACTAATTTTGGTCGCCAAATTTGGCGATATATCGCCAAGTTGGCGACAAACTTGGCGATTGTTGGCGATGGTAACCCTTTCCTCTCTGGTAACCCCCCTTAGATATACTGATACATTGTTTGTTGTTCCGTGGATTTTTTCGAGTAGGATCTAGAAATTTCTAGCACATGCTCCGAACCTATATAAGAAGAGAAGCGATGCGAGCTGTTGTTATTATTTACCAGTCAGTCATTGAGTGAGCTACTAGAGATTGTCCAAGCAAGTTTGCTTGATGTATTGAGTTTTATCTACGTTGTTTTGAATGTGATATAGTGTTGAGACATTGTATAAAGAGTCTCTGCGACCTATATTTGTATTTGTTCGATAGATTTAAACAGTTATTTTGGAATATCTTGTAATATTTGTGAGTTTCGAAGACTCTGTTGTTCTGAAGATCTGTAAATAAATTATTTTGTACTTTTCTAAGAGAAAAGAGTTTGAAGTTGTCTAACCATAAGATCGAAAGAACCCTATATACGCTGCAACATTTGGTGTCAGGAGTGGGGTTCTTATGGCGAAAACAAGAACAATGGACGGTCAACTGAAAGAACTGTTAGAAGCTATTAATGGAATAAAGGCAGAATTGACGAAAGGCCAAGAAGAGTTGGCGGTAAAGATGAATAAAGGCCAAGAAGAGTTGGCGGAAAAAATGAATAAAAACGAAGAAAGAATGAAACAGTTGACAAATAAAATTGATAAAGGCCAAGAAGAGTTGGCAGAAAAAATGAATAAAGGCCAAGAAGAGTTGGCGGAAAAGATGAATAAAGGCCAAGAAGAGTTGGCGGAAAAGATGAATAAAGGCCAAGAAGAGTTGGCGAAAAAAATGAATAAAAACGAAGAAAGAATGGAACAGTTGACAAATAAAATTGACAAATGCCAAGAAGATGTGACTGAAAAGATTAATAAAGGCCAAGAAGAAATGAAGAAAACTTTAGAAGAAAAGTTCTCGTCGGTAGAGAGAAGAATAGGCTCGGTAGAAGAGAAAATGGCGGAAGTAGAAGAGAAAATTCAGAATGAAGTTTGTAACTTTGAAGAGAAAATCAGTAACGCTGAAGAGAAAATCAGTAACGTTGAAGAGAAAATACTAGGTGAAGTAGATGAAAAGCTAAATAAAAAAGTACAAGATCTTGAGAAGAAACTTTCAGCGTCTAGTGGTAATTATGAAGAATTTAGGAATCCGCCTGCTTCTCCCGTGCACATTAAGCTGTGGACATACGATGGAAAGAGTTCCTGGCAAGTTTACAAGACCCAATTCACTATTGTAGCTGAAGCGAACAAATGGAGTGACGAGGTGAAAGCTTGTCAACTGGCAGCATCTTTAAGAGGAGAAGCCGCCGACGTGCTGCAAACATTGCCCGATATGACGCAACTCAATTTTGAGACTCTAAGTTGTGCACTTGAAATGAGATTCGGCGAAAAATTCTTCAAGGATTATTCGAGAATACAAATCAAGAGCCGCCATCAAAAATCGAGTGAAACCCTTCAAGAGTTTGCCTCGGAAATTGAACGGCTTGCAAATTTAGCATTCATTGACTGTCCAACAAATGTACGGGAAATGCTCTCACTGCAATATTTTGTAGACGGAATAAAAGACCCAGAAGTGCAGAGAGCGGTACGAATGGCAGATGTACAGGATTTAAAGGCTGCATTACTATATGCCTTAAAGTTGGAAGCAGCTACAAAAGCCAGCCGAAGAGATCGTCATTCAGTCCGAGGGGCAACGGTGAACAAAAGCTCAGACACTGAGAACGACGTCTTGAAAGAAATTAGGAAGATTAATCAAGAGCTTGAAGCCTTAAAATATGGAAGAACAAGGTCAAGAAGACAGAATCTCACGTGCTGGTTGTGCGGTGATACAAAACATCTCCGAAGAAATTGCCCCAAAATCCACGAACGTGAGATGAATTCAAGACCAGAGAATAAAAAGCCCCACCTGAAGATCCTTCAAATATCTAAAATGAGTGGCGGCGATAATGAATTATATGTGATAGGCTTTATTAACGGAATTCAGTGCCGTATGATTGTCGATACAGGAGCCAATGTGACGATAATAAGAGAAGATTTGGCTCGAAAATTGAAATCTAAACTCATCTGGACTCCACCCTGCGTTACCCTGCAAACTGTGACGGGCGACAAGATAGTCATATATGGAAAGGCCAATTTAACCATCAACTTCGGAGGAAAGAAATATTATCATACGGCATACGTGGCTGACATAACAGATCCTTGCTTAATCGGGCTAGATTTTCTGAAGAAGTTTGACTTCAAGCTTGATTTCAAAAATAACAAAATGCTCTCAAAATTTGAAGAAATAAGTCTTTTTGGATTGAATAACGAAATTGAATGTAAACAAGCAGTAATAGTCAAAGAAGACATCAATCTAGATCCAAGAACAGAATTTTTAGTTCCAGCTGTAATTGAAAATGAAACTAATTACCGATTTGGCCATATAGATTATCCAGAAGACAATAGTACACAAGCAGGAGTATTGGTGGCTTCATCTGTGGTGGACCTCTCGAAGAAGACCATTCCAGTCAGAATTGCTAACATCAGTGATAAGACGAGGACTATCAAGAAGGGAGAGGTGATAGCGTCATGTGCTCCTGTGACGTGCATAAGTCAAAATTCCAGTCACTCTGAGAAATCTTCAGATAATTTAGTCAAGGATTTGTTACAAAATACGGACTTAGATCCAAGCCAGAGAGATGCTGCTGAAAGTTTAATTAGAGAATTCCAAAGTTTATTTTCCCAAACATCTGAAGACTTTGGACGAACTAAAATGGCACAACACCGAATTGACACGGGAGATCACTCTCCTATTAAACAGCACCCTAGACGATTACCTTTTGCCAAGCAAGAAGAGGTGCAGAATTTAATTAAAGATATGGAAGAAAATGACGTCATCGAACCATCGACAAGTCCATGGGCGTCTCCCATTGTATTAGTAAGAAAGAAGGATGGTTCAACAAGATTTTGTGTAGACTACCGCCGACTGAATGACGTCACTAAAAAGGATAGTTACCCTCTACCAAGGATCGACGACACTCTCGACACACTTGCGGGCAACACTTGGTTCTCGACTCTGGATCTGAAGAGTGGTTACTGGCAGGTAGAGATCCATCCCGACGACCGCGAGAAGACTGCCTTCACAACGGGACAAGGATTATGGCAATTCAAGGTAATGCCTTTTGGTCTATGTAACGCACCTGCAACTTTCGAACGGCTTATGGAAACGGTTCTCCGGGGGCTCTCGTATGAAGCATGTCTTGTTTATTTAGATGACATCATAATCATAGGAAAATCTTTTGATGAACATCTGAACAACCTCAGGCGGGTGCTACAAAAATTAAAGGAAGCTAATTTGAAGTTAAGCCCTTCGAAGTGCAGTTTGTTTCGCAATGAAGTCGCCTACCTTGGACACATCATTTCGGCGGAAGGAGTTAGGACTGATCCAGAGAAGATATCGGCCGTGAAAAATTGGAGTCGTCCAGCAGATGTTCACCAGCTTCGAAGTTTTCTAGGATTATGCACCTATTACAGAAAATTCGTCAAAGGCTTCTCGACGATTGCAAGACCACTTCATAAATTAACAGAAGCCAATCAAAAATTTATGTGGACACAGGAATGTGACGCTGCTTTCGAAAAGCTTAAGGAGGCCTTGACATCCACTCCAATTCTGTCGTATCCTCAAATCGATAAACAGTTTATACTTGATACGGATGCAAGCAACGAAAGCATTGGCGCTGTACTGTCCCAGGAAATCGACGGCCAGGAGCGTGTTATCGCCTATTTCAGCAAGTGCTTGTCAAAGGCCGAGCGAAACTACTGCGTAACAAGAAAAGAGCTTCTTGCTGTAGTGAAAGCCATAGACCACTTTCATCACTATCTTTACGGTCGAAAGTTCCTGATCCGAACTGATCATGCTTCTCTAACTTGGCTATTGAATTTTAAGAACCCTGAAGGCCAGATAGCCAGGTGGATACAAAAGCTTCAAGAGTACGATATGGAGATACGCCATCGAAAAGGCTCATCACATGGAAATGCAGATGCTCTCTCAAGAAGACCCTGCTCAGAGAATTGTAGATACTGCGACCGGGCTGAGAAGAAATTTAATGTCAAAGGTCCTATAGTAAGACAAGTTACAACTGGGTCTACATCATCGCAAGATCCGTGGAGTGACGAGAGCCTGCGTAAAGATCAACTTGCTGATCCTGAAATTAAGCCAATTCTAGAGCTGAAAGAGGAGTCCAACAGGAAGCCCAGCTGGCAAGACATGGCCCATTACCATCCTACGACTAAACGTTATTGGGCTCTCTGGGATTCCTTACACTTGAAGAACGGCATCTTGTACCGAAAATGGGAGTCTGACGATGGAAAGACATGTAGATGGCAACTACTACTCCCTAAGTCTAGAATTTCTATGGTCCTTCAAGAACTGCATGGTAGTCCCACAGGAGGTCATTTTGGTGTAATGAAGACCCTGCAAAAGGTTCGAGAGCGTTTCTACTGGAATAATGTTCGCAGTGACGTGGAGAAGTGGTGTCGAGCTTGTGACACCTGTGTAGCACGTAAAGGTCCTAAGAGGCGCACCCGTGGACGATTGCAACGTTATAATGTAGGAGCTCCTTTCGAACGAATTGCCCTAGACATCCTGGGTCCACTTCCTAGAACATCTGATGGCAATAAGTACATCCTCGTTGTCATGGACTACTTCACTAAGTGGCCTGAAGCCTATGCCATTCCTAATCAAGAGGCGGTAACAGTAGCAGACATACTAGTTCAACACTGGGTTTCCAGATATGGAGTTCCTCTTCAAATCCATTCCGATCAAGGAAGAAACTTCGATTCGACTGTGTTTAAGGAAATGTGTGGACTACTCGGCATGGACAAAACTCGAACTACACCCCTACATCCTCAATCGGACGGCATGGTGGAGCGTTTCAATCGTACCATCCTAAATAGCCTCTCTCTCCTGGTGTCTAGAGACCAACAGGACTGGGACAAGAAATTGCCTCTTTTCCTGCTTGCCTACAGGAGTGCCACTCATGAGGCCACTAGTTACTCCCCTTCTCAAATGCTCTTTGGTCGTGATCTTCGTCTGCCTGCTGATCTTTTGTTTGGCCGTCCTCCTGATGCTCCTTCATCGCCTGAGGAATATGTCGATAAACTCCAGGCGCGGATTGAGGAGATTCATTGTCTAGCGAGGAACCGAATTGAACTGGCATCAGAAAAGATGAAGACACGGTACGACACAAAGGCAACTGGACATGAGTTCAACGAAGGTGACAAAGTTTGGTTGTGGAATCCGATACGTCGTAAGGGACTGTCGCCAAAATTACAAAGAAACTGGGACGGTCCTTACATAGTCGTCAACAGGCTGAATGACGTCGTCGTACGCATACGAAAATCGCCACACGCCAAACCCAAGGTCGTACACTATAACCGGCTAGCCCCTTATTTTGGCCAAAGTGATTAGAAATTCAAAACTAGAATTTTAGACCATGGTCATGAAAGTCACTTTTTGTAAATATGTAAATAGTAATTAGTTCTTATTTATGTAAATTTTATTATTATTGTTATTATTTATTTATTTATTTATTTGTTTATTTATTTTAAGTGTTCTCCTCTAACTCAAGGATTGCACTGCCCGGGACGTGCAGTCTTTGAGGAGGGGGTAGTGTTACGAATTTTGTAAATAGTTAGTGTTTGTACTGTAAAATAATGTAAATAATCTTATTAAGCTCCATTCCTTTACTTATATTAGTTTTTGTTACATTGTCTCTGTTATCAAGCAAACTTGTCCATTATTTTCAGTGTATGTCTACGGCAGATTGGCGAAATAATGAAGATATCGCCAAGTTGGCGTCACTTTTGGCGACTAATTTTGGTCGCCAAATTTGGCGATATATCGCCAAGTTGGCGACAAACTTGGCGATTGTTGGCGATGGTAACCCTTTCCTCTCTGGTAACCCCCCTTAGATATACTGATACATTGTTTGTTGTTCCGTGGATTTTTTCGAGTAGGATCTAGAAATTTCTAGCACATGCTCCGAACCTATATAAGAAGAGAAGCGATGCGAGCTGTTGTTATTATTTACCAGTCAGTCATTGAGTGAGCTACTAGAGATTGTCCAAGCAAGTTTGCTTGATGTATTGAGTTTTATCTACGTTGTTTTGAATGTGATATAGTGTTGAGACATTGTATAAAGAGTCTCTGCGACCTATATTTGTATTTGTTCGATAGATTTAAACAGTTATTTTGGAATATCTTGTAATATTTGTGAGTTTCGAAGACTCTGTTGTTCTGAAGATCTGTAAATAAATTATTTTGTACTTTTCTAAGAGAAAAGAGTTTGAAGTTGTCTAACCATAAGATCGAAAGAACCCTATATACGCTGCAACAATATTTTATTTGTCTTTAAAGTATTTTGTTATATTATTTCCAGCACGTAAAAATTAATTCGACACTCCATTCTGTATCAACATCTAGACCGGATCTGTATTTACAGTTTAGACCCACCCCCCTCATTCAAATATTTTCCAAATACATTTGATTGTACATAATATGATTAGTTAGTTATATTGTTTATCCAATATCAAAAACAAAGTCTGGTTTCTAAACTAATGAATTTACAGGCAGCTTTATTCTGTTTTAACTGTAAAAAGTGTTGTTCTGATTTTTATTGTAGATAATCAATGAATTTATGGGTGAAACTTATAGACTATTTCATGATTTATGAAATTTACTATGACATTTTTACTTCTAAAACTGTAAAATAAAAAAAAGCGATTTTTAAGGAAAAAATTGTTTATTTTAGATATGATAAAAAATGCACAAGGTCTACCTAGGTTTAAAAATAAATTTAAAATATATCAGAAATTAAACATATACTCTATCTCTCAAAATCATAGTTTACCAGTTTTTTGCATAGTAAGCATTCTTTTCTGCCTGTCTCTAGTGGATTAACCTCTTCCCTGTTTTGTCCATACGTCATACGAGCCATGACATGGGTCATACGAGCGTCTGGGTGATACAGGCAATTGATGATTTGCCTGTATCACCCAGACGCTTCCATATCCCAGTTAATTTTTATTGTAAATTTTACCTTATTTAATCCGAGTATTTTTGTTGATTCAGTTAGGTAAAACTTTCTGTTATGAAAAACTGTTGATAAATCATTAAAAATTTTGTAAAAATACGAAAAAATAGGCATACTTTTATTTTAATTCTTTTTTTTAAATACTGATTATTTAAGTGGTTAATGACTTAATAAAATGGTTTAATAATGTGTAAAATGAAAATGTATTAGATACATTTTACATTTTCGTGGAATGAAAATGTATTAAATTTGGATATTATTGAGTGGGTAGAAGAAGGAGATAAATTTTAATTCATTAATAATGAAAATCTGTGTATTACCCATTATTCTTTGTGAAAAAAAATAAATGGTCTTCATTTTATTTAGAAATAAGACCAGCCGCGACAAGAAATAGTATAGCTGTACGAGTAAAGTTATAATAAAAAAAATTAAGAATATATGTGACACGTTGCAATTACTTGCACAAACTTAACATAAAAGATAAACTTAAAAATATTAATATTCAATTAAGAAAGGTAAAACTCACACAAAATTAAGTAACTCTTATAACAAAATTATTGAATCCACTTATCATAAAAAATGATTATATTTTGTTTTAAGAGATTTGTCTACGGTATATTTTCGAAATGTATGAGAATAGTTAGGTGCGATGTATCCAAATATACTCACCTCAGATAGTATCGATATGTGTGTTGTTTTAACCATATTATTGACAGAAACATCCATTAATCGTTGTCAATGATAGAAGTCCACTGTAGAACGCAGACATTCCACAACTGCGTATTCATAAATTATTCAAGCATGAGAATAATAGTTGCAATGATCTCATCGATTAACTCATTGTTATTCCCTGTTTGTGCAACAATTATCCCTTATCTTATATTTAATTTTCAATTTTCTACAAAACAACTATTTAAGGCAAATAATTAAGTATTTAATTTATAAGAACAGTTAAGCGCCGTATGTCCACATTTACCCCCACCAGATATTACCGAAATGTATATTTTTTCAGGTATATTATTGACGGAAATATCCATTAACGGCAGTCATTTTATATAAAAAAAATTATCAAATCCATCTCTCATAAAATATAATTACATTTTGTTCGATGAGATTTGTCTTCGATGTATTTCCGAAATTAATCGTATAAGTTAAGCGCGATATTTATTCCCAATAAATATTACAGAAATGCATATTATTTCATGTATATTATTGAAGGAAATAGTCATTAACCTCAGACATTGCTTATAACAAAATTATTGTATTCCCCCTCTTCAAAAAATTAATTATATTTTCTTCGATGAGGTTTGTCTTCGATGTATCTTCGATGCAGGCATCAATTTCACAAGTGCGTATCCATAAATTATTCATGCATGAGACTAAATACTGGTAATAATGAAATCGATTATCAGACAATACACTCAGTTTTTTATTAGTTATTTCTTACCTTACATTTACGTTTGCAATACATTGCAAATCATCTGTATAAGACAAAAAATTAAGTAACTATTATAACAAAATTATCTAATCAACCTGTCTTTGGAAAAATTATTACATTTTGATCTATGGGATTTGTCTTCGAAGTTATTCGGAAATTCCTAAGAACAGCTAGGTGCGATATAACCCAATCTTCTCACCTCAGATAGTCCCAAAAGGCCTGTTGTTTCAAGTATATTATTCATGGAACAATTGATTATCCGCAATCATTGATAAATGTCTTCTATAGGATGCACACAATAATTTATGATTACGAGTAATCATAAATTATTCATAATTGAATGTAATACTGGGAATGATCTCATGTATAATCTCTTAATTCACTCTGTTTGTGAAATAATTGTCTCTTATGTTATAGTTATTTTTGAAATTCAATTCAAATAAAATATTTAAGACAAATAGTTAAATAACTATTATAACAAAGTTATCGAATCCACTTCTCATTAAAAAAATTATTTTGTTCGATGAGATTTGTCTTTGATGTATTTCTGAAATTCAGGAGAAAAGATAGGCGCGATATGTTTAAATTTACTTACCTCAGTTTGTACCAAAATGCATGTTGTTTCAAGTATATTATTGACGGAATAATCCATTATCTGCAGTCATTAATAGACGTCTTTTGTAGGAAGTAGACATCCATTCCACGCTCGCGAAATCATAAATTATTCATATATGTTATTACAAGCATATTATTGACGGAGATATCCATCAACCGCAATCATTGATAGACCATCTTCTGTAGGATGCAGACATCAATTACACAGTTGCGTAATCATAAATTATTCGTGCATGAATACAATGCTGGTTATTATCTCATCGCTTATCTTATAATCCAGTTTGTGTTACAATCTTATCTTAAACATGCATTTAAGTTGGTAATTAGCTAGAAATGGGAAATTTATGACCAAACAATTAAGTAAATGTTCTAACGCATTAATCGAATTCATATGTCATTAAATATACATATACATATATATATATATATATATATATATATATATATATATATATATATATATATTGTACGATGAGATTTGCCTTCGATATATTTCCGAAATTAATGAGATCAGTTAACAGCGATATATGTAAATTTACTCACATTAGATAGTACCAAAATGCATGATGTTTCAAGTATGTTATTGACGGAAATATCCATTAACCGCAGTCGCTGACAGTCTTCTACAGTTGGATGCAGACAAAATATCCACAATTGCGTAATAATAAATTATGAATGCATGAATATAATTTGGGGTATTATCTCATAATTTATCTTAGAATTCGTCCTGCTTGTCTAACAATTGTCTCTCAAACATAACATTTACATATGTAATTCACTAAAATTCAACAATTTAGGACAAATAATTAATATTGTTATTGAACTGTTGTTATTGAATTATTATTGAACAAAAGGAAATAATTAATATTGTTATAGCATATCTATCGAATCTAACTCTCACAAAAGTGTTTTATTTTATTTCTTTTATTGTTGAGATTTGTCTTCGATGTATTTCAGAAATTAATGAGAACAGTTAAACGTGATATATCCAAATTTTCGCACCTCAGATAATACTAATATGCATATTGTTTCAAGTATGTTACTGACGAAAATATCCATTAATCGCAGTCATTGACAGACGTATTCTGTAGGATGCAGATATCAATTCTACAATGCTGTTACCATAAATTATTCATCCATGAATATTATTCTGGTTATTATCGTATAATTATCTTAGATTCCATCCTGCTTGTGTAACAATTGCCTCTCAAACATACATTTACGTTTGTGATTTACTAGAAACCAACGTTTTAACACTAGAATTACCGCGTTTCTTGTATACCTAGAAATACCGTGGTGGGTCACATCTGACCCATGGCTTTTAAAAACGCTATTCTTGTTTTACATGGAAGATAAAGACACACAATAATTATTAAAGCTGAATACAATGATTTTTAATTAATAATTAAAACAATTTAGCATTTAGACTATTACATAATATGAAATTTTGAGATTAAATAATTCAAAAGATTTTTTTTAACTAAAAAAATGCTTTGAAATTTTTATACCTTTTTAATAATATATATACATATGATTTATCGATTTAAATTATTTAATAATGTTCCTAGAGATCAATTAGATATTCAAATACAATAAAATGAAACATGTATACATATTCGTGACATTTTCTGCTTACACTTTTCCGTTTTATACAGTTTACGGTCCAATCAATCATACAAAATGCCATAGACATTTTTTCTTTTTCTTTTGTTCTGTGCATGATACACATACAAGTTATAAGCAGTTTTTGCAAAAAAAGTTAGTTTCTTTGTCTTAGCACTGCTTTATGTGGAAAGATTTTTCATTTGTTTGAAATTTCAGTGTTGGTGCGTCGAAGGATATATTCACGTTCTTTTGCAAATCTTTTATCTATAATTTTAGCATAACTTTGAAAGAAAACTTTTCTACTTATATTAGAATATGTTGTATATTTAAAAACTACCGAAACATTTATGATCACTAGATCTTGAATCAGATTTTGCATAAGTCAGAAGATATTGAACACTGCGGCTCTACCGTCTATATAGTTCGATGTTACAAATCGCTTCGAAGAGTGATTTATTTTGTATCTTTCCCACTTTTTAGATTTATTCCGAAAAAGTTAATTCTTTTATTTTTAATTTTTTGCAAAATTCTTACAATATATTTGTGTTTCTTAATTTTTCCCACAACATTTATTTGCCTACTTTCATTCAGCTTGCTACTACATGTATTGGATTCGAACAGTGAAATTTTATTGTCATTTCTAAGAAAAAATGTTTCGTCCTTTATATCAAGATTGTTAGCCTCATCAAATGATGGCAATATTAACTTCGTCACTAAATGTCTTTATTAAAGTCATTTAAACAGAATTTAAATTAAAAACCAAAATTTTTCTCATTCAAGAAACCTCCGTAGTGATTCCATTACTATAAATGTGCGAAAGTCAAATGCCACAAACAGAGTTTTTTTTTCTCTGAGGTTTATGAGAGGCAAAATATTCTTTTTAATGACTTTCTAAGGTATAACATTAAAAAAAACTATTTAAATCATCCTTACAGTAGTTTGAAATAACATAAAAATTCACACATTTACCTTTCAAATGCGTAAAAAATATTTGATCACGCCCCCCCCCCCCCCCGCGCCTGTACATACGCACATTCTTTTCCCCCTTTTGTGAAAAGTATATGTGGAACATATACTTACACTATTCTTATGTTATTGATAAATATAGAGTTGAAATCCTTGTTAAAATAAATGAAAAATGCAATTATTTTCTTCGGGTCAGCGATGACCCAGCATGGTAGTTCTAGGTATAAAGATGTAAGTATAAAAAAGTTATCGTCCGATTTCAACTAAATTCGTGTTGAGACATTATACTAAGTATTTAGGAAAAGTCAATAAGTTTCAAAGTTTTACTTTGAAAAGAAACTGTGATACGAGCGAAAAACCACGTCTTGGGTCACGGATGACCCGCCTCGGTAATTCTAGTGTTAATACAAATAATAGATATTGTTATTTACTTATTATTGAACAAAATGTAATAATACTATTGTTATAGCATAATTATCTAATCTAACTCTCACCAATTTTTTTTTTATTTTTTGTTGTTGAGATTTGCCTTCCATGTATTTAATGAGAACATTTAAATGCGATACATCCAAATTTTCACACCTCGGATAATACCAAAATGCATGTTGTTTCAAGTATGTTATCTAACGAAATATCCATTATCCGCAGTCATTTATAGACGTATTCTGCAGGATGCAGACATCAATTCCACAATCACTTAATCGTAAATTATTCATGCAGGAATATAACACTGGGAGTGATCTCATCGATTACCTTATATTTCAAACTTTTTGTGCAATAATTATCTCTATTGTTACATTTATGTTTGAAATTCGTTACAAGTCATTTATTTAAGACAAGCACTTAACTATAATAACTGAATTATGGAACACATTTCTCATAAAAAAATAATTTTATTTTGATCGGTGATATATGTCATCGATATATTTTAAAAGTTAATGAGAAAAGTTAGGCGCGATATATCCAAATTAGCGCATATGAGATAGTGCCAAAATGCATGTTGTTTCAAGTATGTTATTGACGGAAATATCCATTAACCGCAGTCATTGATATACGTTTTCTGCAGGATGCAGACATCAGTTCCACAATCACTCAGTTATAAATTATGCATGCAGGAATATAATACTGGGAAAGATATGATCGATTATCTCTTATTTCACACTGTTTGTGCAATAATTATCTCTGTTGTTACATTTATGTTTGCAATTCGTTACAAATCAAAAATTTAAAGCAAATAATAAGGTATCTATTCTAATAAAATTATCGATTCCACGTCTCATAAAAAAATAATTTTATTTTGTTCGATGATATTTGTCTTACATGTATTTCTGAAATTATTGAAAATAGTTAAGCGCGATATATACATATTTACTTACCCCACTTAATACCAAAATACACGTTGTTTCAAGTATATTATTTACGGGACTATCCATTAACGGCAGTCATTGATAGACGTCTTCCGCAGGAAACAGACATCATTTCCGCAATTTCATAATCATACATTACACTACATTACATCATACTCATACATACATGAGTATACTACTTGGAATGATCTCATCGATTATCTCATATTTCATCCTGTTTGTGTAATAATTGTCCCTTAAATGTACATTTACGTTTGTAACTGACTAGAAATTAACTGTTTGAGGCAAATAATTATGTAATTATTCTAACACAAATTATCGAATCCACCTCTCATAAAAAAATAACTGTATTTATTTCGATGAGGTTTGTCTTCGATGCACTTCAAAAATTAACGAGAATCACGATACAAGCAAATTTACCTATCACAAATAATACTGAAATGCATGTTGTTTTATTATATTAAGTATATTACAACAATCCATTATCCATAGTTATTGATTGTTGTCTACTGTAGGATTCAGACATCAATTCTACACGCGCGTAATCAGAAAAATATTCATACGTGAATATAATACTGCGATTTATCTCATCAATTAAATTATAATTCATCCTGTCTGTGTAACATTTGTCTTTGAAAAATATAGTGGATTGCCAAATTACTAGGAACATCCATATTTTTTGCTAAGTTATACACTTTGAATGCACTTGAGTGCGGATCTAATGGTTTAAGTACTGCAGGAATGTATTTTACCGTAGTCAATATCTCCATTATTCAACTTTTAAGTACTTTTAATCTGTTAAAGTTTTTGGTTTGCCTTCTATAAATATTTTAATAACGGAAGAAATGCTGAATCTTTTACACGTACAATAGTGGAAGTCGCTTTTTTTTATTTTAAACATTTTTTTTTTTTTTTTTGAAAAGTTAAGAACTAGATCCGGGTATTATCTGTCTTTTATTGATTAAATATTTTTTTTTTGCGAAATCATTTATGATTTTAATATACATTTTATTTTTATTGATTTCAATATTGGTTGAGGGATTGTTTTGTCCCCTGCAAAAGAATCTGAGGTAAAAACCCCTTTTCTGCATAAGAGTCAATCCCAAAGGTTGATAGCAGAACTTGGTGTAGTTTTCAAGTCAGTAGCTATCAGGATAAAAATAAATCTGCACAAAAATGAAGCACTTTTGCCAAACAAAAAGGTAAAAGTGGAATAGACTACGTAGGGATATATATCAGCATCCGGGATATGTGTTTAGGAAACAGAAAGAAAAGCGCAGGACTCTTTACTCAGATCTTTCAAAAATCTGGAATACCAGTTTTTAAAGGAACTGTGCAGCTGAGATTAGCGGAGGAAGGGTTGAACGTTCATTGTCCAGACAAGAACGCCTGGTAGACAGAAGCGATGGATAAGAAGGGCCTTGTCTGTGCTCATGAACACCGCCAACAGACAGTTCATGACTGGAGTGAGGTCATTTGTTAAGATAATTATTATTTATGCCATTTAAAATCCTTTATTTAAAATTATTAAAATATTTAATTTTTTCAGGTGTATTCCTCAGATGAATTAACATTTAAGATTTTATCCAATGAAGTAGCTTTCTCAGGCAACTCTTAGGTAAAAAATACCGCCCTGACTGCATCAAGGAGAGTGTAAATAACTTGATAAATTAGTGCATGGTCTGTCATAAGCGCTAAAATGGTTGGATGCCTGTACATTGTCCAGGGAACCATGAGAAAAGACCAGTACAGGCAAATTCTGGAAATTCGGCTGCTCCCGCAAACTTAAGAATGGTTTCCAAGTGGTTAAGAATTCATGTTTATGCATGATTCAGCGCCTTGTCATACAGCGAGAAGTATTACAAACTTTTTAGCAGACTACAATATCCTAGTTTTAGCTTGGGCTGGCATTTCTCCTGAGATGAACCACATAGAAAACTTTGGAATATTACCAAGGCAGAAATCGCCAAAGATATTTTTACTACCTAGGTACAACTCATCATAAAACTAACTAGTAAATCTGCAGATCAGGAGCCTCAACGTCAGCTTTGCACATCATTTAAAAAAAAAAAAAAAAAAAAAAAAAAAAAAAAAAAAACATTTTGGGTAATATTCAACTTCCTGGAAACTGTAATTTAAAATTTTCAAATTAGGTAATTATTTATAAGAATAAAATAAGAATAAGAAGTTTTAAGCCATCAAAAGCGTTAAGTTAAGATTTAGTTATGTTAGGATATTCTGAAATTTTCATGATCTGTTATTTTTGTTTTTTTATTATAACATAGTAGATTTCTTCAGGAGAGCTCCGCCCCCCTGAACTCCTCGTAATCTCATTAAACTTAAATTTGCAACTTTCTATCAATTTGCTAATGGTTATCGTATATCTTGTATTTCTTTATACATTTTGATTTATAAGGATAAGTAACAGTTTTAAAAAGAATTTTCATTATATTCATACTTCTACATACCTGCCCACCACAAACACTTAATCTGATGTATCAGGAACTTTTGAAAGTGTAAATTCAGTAATCTAGGGTTTTACAATTTTGTTTCCGAAAAAAAGATGTTTTGATTGCATTTTGCGGCAGTTATCGCAAACAGACAGACAGACTGACAGGCGGAAAACATTAAGTTTTGTGTCGCCAAAATAAGCCTTCACTGAAGTTTCGGCAATGACGTCATTATTCATGAGTTATTGCTATCCATGTTTCTAATATTGTTTACGACTACTATAAAATACCTGTTTTATTTCAATTATGACGTCAAATTTTATCAGATAAAATAATTGTTAAAAATATAATTATTTTTTATTTCTTTTATTTCTAATTATGCCCCCATTTTTGTCAGAAAAATTCTTATTAACGAAACAAATTTCCGCGTTTAATATTTAATAAAGTACTATATTTTTATTTTAATTCTGACGTCATATTTATTTTTTCTTAGTTTAATTTTTCGAATGGAAATTACTCAATTGAAACTTATTGGCGTTGAAAAATTATTCCATATTTTGATTTTTTTTTGGCAACGATAAAGGAAATTTGTTAAATTTTATCTAAAAAATCGCTATTGATTCTGCATGAAAAAGAAGGAAATTTTGAATTATTTAGGAAAATATGTGAATAAAATTAATAAATCATAGCCTATGTTCTTTTCTGTGTTATGTTATATTTATACGCAAAGATACAAAGACATTAATTAATTCAGCAATTTTGACTTAAATTTTCGTACACTCATTCAAATTTATAACATTATAAAAATAAGGATTATGATGAATGGTTGCTTAGCAACCATTAACAGAAAATAAAGAAAATGAAATAAATACATTTGATATAAGTAAATCTCTAAAACAAATTAGTTTATATTATTAGAACACATTTATAAAAAATCTCCAAAATTTACAGTAATAATTTTAAAAATATGACAAATGTGTAGACAAAATTTCAAAACAATACGAATAATTTAACTGGTAAATTTCAGTATCCATTTATCATTGAATTCCATTAATGAAATGTGACATTTTCTCTCAAGAAAAAAAAAATAAAATAAAAATCATTGGATTTGCCATAGAAAAGCATTATTGTGCAAAATATAATATTCTATATTTTCGGAACGAGTGAATCAAATCTTAGAAAAAACTATACAGCTTAATCCCAGTGCCTCACTAAAATACCCACTTAATTTCAAGCCAATCGGATGTTTTTTTGCGGTAGTTATCGCGTTACAGACAGACTGACTGACAGACTGACAGACAGACACATAAAAATTTCGTGTCTCCAAAGTAAGCCTTCACTGACGTTTCGGCAATAAATGCTTGGCATCTCTGCCCTAAAAAAAGACAGTTTCAGAAATTGCATAGAAAAAATGCCAAGACGCGTTGCTGCTCTCCACGAACCCAAAGGATATGTCACCAAATATTATTATTGTTTACTTAACATTGGTAAATTCACTTTGTTATATTTTTGTTACTTTTTTTTTTCATATAATATTTTGTAAATACTTAAACTATAACAATAAAGCTTTTTAAACTTGCAACCAGTGTTTATTTCAAATTATGTCCTAATAATGTAAAAAAAACCTATACTTCATGACTGCCCCTAATAATTTGGCAACCCACTGTACATTTACGCTTGTAGTTGACTAAAAATAAATTGTTTAAGAAACATAATTAATTATTATATCATAATTATAGCATCTATCTTTCATAAAACAATAACTGTATTAGTCTTGGTGATAGACATGCAGGTGGCAGAATTGCAGAATTTCTCGTATCAGTTAAAATTGGATTCGCATATAAAAACGCAATCGGTCTGTCATAGTGATGGGCGATTTCGATTTTTTATATCGATTTAATCGATACTATGGCCAACTCGATTTAATCGATACTTTAAAATTTTTAATCGATTTCTCTGAAGGTAATATAATTTTTATTTTCCTCCAAAAGTCGAAGATAAAATAGACTGCCAATTCCAAAATTTCAGGTATTAGTTTCTAAGATAGAAGAAGTAAAGAAACCTCAGATCTCCCCCCCTGCAAAATAGCGTTTTTTGTTGAGTGATGTACGCCAAAAATTGATCAGGATCAATTTTTATTAGGTACCAGCTGAATCTGAATTTTGATGAAAATCCATGAAAGCGCGAGATACAGCTATTGCGAAATAATAAAAAATGCAGCATATCAGCGCCACCTCTAGTGCAACTAAATAACCTAATCTATGTCATGGATCACTAATCACTATGAGATTTACTGAATCTCAATTTTGATGAAAATTCGTTCTTGAGATAGCGCTATTGCGTTAATCATGAATAATGCAGCATAGCAGCGCCATCTCTTAAGCGATTTCCACCAAAATGTAATTAGTATCAAATAATATCTAGGACTAATTGAATCTAAATTTTTATGAAAGTCCGTGCATTAGTTCTTGAGATAAAGCTAAAATGGAAACAGGGCGTGCGAAAAGAGAACTGCGCCCGGTTCAATGTTCCAATTTAGCCCTCTCCCCTATTAACTTTTTCTTGTGATAGGCTAAAAGTGATGTTAGTAGTAAAAATTTGGCGCCCCCTAAATTTCCGTGCTCAGAACGAACGCTTCCTTTCGGCCCCCCTTTCACATGGCGCTGAGTGGAAATTGTTAAAAATTCAGCATAGCAGCGCCATCTGGAAAGCTATATACATCAAAATGCAAAAAACATCAATTCATGTCAAGGACTAACTGGATCTAAAATGTGTTGAAAATTCGTTCATTCGTTATTCAGTTATAGCTGTTGCACAAATCGCAAAAAATGCAGCATAGCAGTGCCACTTGTTAGGCTGTATACACCGAAAATTGATTAGATTCAGTTTATATCAAGGTCAAACTAAATCTAAAGTCTTGTGGAATTCCGTGCATTTGTTCTTGAGATACAACGGTCAGAAATTTTTGTCGTATACAGACTCACAGAGTGACAGACATACACACACACACAGACAGATATTTCTTAAAAACCATGAAATCGAGTTTAAAAACCTTCTAAAACATATAAATCCATCGAAAACGGGAAGTCAAAATTTTTCACGAATCTAATACTCTCTTCTTGTAAAGTTACAAAAGAAAGTAAAAATGTAAAATCGATTCCGCCCGTAAGATCGATCTTTAGATTCGATTTCGATCTTTAGATTCGATGTCGATCTTTAGATTCGATGTCGATCTTCAGATTCGATGTCGATCTCTAGATTCGATTTCGATCTTTAGATTCGATTTAGATCTTTAGATTCGATTTCGATTTTTTTTTCTTTTTCTAGGCTAAATCAGTGTTGAATGCAGGTATTTTTCTGCGACTCCAGACGATGGCATCATGTTTTACAGCTCTGTAAGAGAGGGGGAATCGCAATTTGTGCATTAAAAAGCATAAAATCTCATAATTTCTGGGGGGGGGTAATCCCCTGCGGGCTACCCCATTAATTCGACACTAGGTTAAATCGTTATATTTTTGTTTAGAAGTCCAGTATGGTTATTTGAAGTATTAGTTTATTATGTTTTATTTTTCACGCTCGTCTCTTCTAATCCCCCCCTTCTTCGTCCGTTTTAATTTACAGGGCCGTTCGAAATATGCATACAGTTTTTAAAATGTCCAATTCTCGGTCTATTTTATTTTAGATCCACATTTTAAATCCTTGACAAAAGACAAATAAAGGGTCGCCCTTCCGCCCGTTTGGGGTTTATCTGCGCCCCGCCGGGGGGCATATTTTTTTTTTCTTCAAAAGAAACAAAACAAATTGAGGGGGGGGGGTTGCACCCTCCCCCAATATACACCTTAAAATTTCGCTCATTTAATTCTCTACCATTTTTAACTTAAAATTTTAAGCTACATGGCACCCCCAGAGCAGTGGACCCTTCCCCCCCCCGGTCGATTACTCACCTAATTTTACTTATTTCTTCACTTCATTTCAATCTTTAAAAGGCTATAACTTTACTTCTATAGGAGTTACAGTAATGAGAAAAATTCTAGTATAGCTAACCATTTCTCGCCGTTCTTTTTGCTATTCCAGTTTCCCGGTTTCCCCTATAGGAACTTTTTTTTTGGGGGGGGAGAGGGTTTTTTTCTCATTTCTTGATACAATATGTCTATTGAAAGCTTATGCTTCATACATTACAAATCTAGCATAAGAAATTTTCTCCCTTTATTTCAGGTCACGTTACGAACCCATAATGTGTTAAAATTTTAATTTTTCAAACTACTTCGAAAAAAAAAAAAAAAAAAAAAAAAAACATTCATACAAAATAGCGAAACTGGGATTCGAACCCGCAATCGTTTGATTGCACACGTAATCCCTAAGCTTATTGGCCACCGAGTACTCAGCAGCGCTATTATTTCTTTAGATTGTCATTTTTAAATTCGTAATTTCTTTTGAATGGAATGTCCGATTTGAATAATTCAAAAAGTAATCTACAGATATTGTAACAGGCATTAATACAAAATGATTTATTTGGATAAGGATTAAGGTATCGACAGTATGGTCTAATTTTGGTTGGTGTATTTATCGCGTTTTAAAATGTAAGAAAGTAGTTATATTGAGTTAACTACAATAGCTGGACTTATGGTATCGCGCGGTTTTTTTTATAGAGATTAATATATTTTTTAATATTATAGAAACTGTTTTTATTCATTTAAAAGTATTTCCTGACGATTCAAAATGATATATCCTAACAATTCAAAAAATACACACGTAAATGTTCAAGGTTTCACTTCTATAGGCACTCTCAGAGTGCCACTATTTTTTTTTTCATGTTCGCCCGTCCTACCGCCCCCTCCTCTTCCTCACCAATCTTAACTTACAGTTTCGTTCAAATTATGACTGCGATTTAAAAAAAGTCTAATTCTCGTTCTATTTTATTATAAATCCATATTTTGAAACCTCAACAAAAGATACATTTGGGCCGGGGTCGCCCTTCTGTCCGTTTGGGATTTACCTTGCCCCCCTGGGTGGGAGGCATATTTTTTGTTTCTTTCACACCATCTCATTTAACATATCGTTATAAAGCTTTTATCTCCTCGTTTTTTTTCTGTTACTACACCTCTCTCCACCTACTTACATGCTCTTGGCACTTTTTATAGTTTCAAAGAGTGCATGTTCCCCGCAGGCCACCCCATGAATTCTACACTAAGTTAAACACTATATTTCTGTTTAGGAGCTCAGTTATTTGGGTTATTAGTTAATTATGCTTTTTTTTTCAAGTTTGTCCGTTTTAATCCCTCGTCCCCCCCCCTCCTTCCTCGCCAATCTTTACTAAATGGGCCGTTCAAAGTATGCATGCAATTTTTAAAATGTCCAATTCTCGTTCTATTTTACTGTATATCCTCATTTTGAAACTTCGACAAAAGATACAATTGGGCTATGGTCGCCCTTCCGTCAAGAGTGGGGTTTACCTGCCCCCTTGGGAATGGGGCATATCTTTTGTTCTTCCAAACTATCTCGTGTAACATTTGGTTGGCATTAGAAAAAAAAAAGTTTTTTTTGGCTATACTCCTTGTTCCCCATCCTAGTTACACATTTACACATGTGTGTGCGAGTCCCAGATCTGGGAGTTGATTTATCTTTGCGAAAATGATATGGACAATATGTGAAAACAATAATGCCAAACTATTGTAACCTATTATGCAATTGTTCAACCAGACTGTCAACCTTACACAATTTTTTCTACAAATAGGTCAAAAGTGTGTGTACTCATACACCAAATTCCAAATCTGGGAGTTGATTTCTCTTTGCGAAAAAAATTCCGAAATTCGTCAAAAATTTCACAAATCGCATTTTTTAGGCTTTGATATCTCTGGTGGAGCACGAGATAAAAATCTGAAATTCTGACCTTTGATAGTATTGTGTAGTAGTGTTATGTACAAAAAATTTCAAGAAGGAGATTTGACTATAAGCTGAGATAGGGTGATTAAAAAATGTTAAGAAATGCTATTATGAGTATATTAGGAGAAATGAGATTAGTCTCATTTATTACAATATTTACACAGAAAATATCGTTTGTTGAAAACAGTTTAATAATAAATGTTTAATTTACAAAGATACTACATTGTTAAACAAAGAGCTTAACACTATTACGAGAGATGTAATGAGTTCGACCAGTTACTGTTGTCAGACCATCAGGCTGTTCTTTCTCAAAATTTTATTTGAAGCCACCCAAGTCTTGTCATCCCTTGTTAACTTGAATGAAATTCTCTAGGTTTAATAATTGAAACCATGTCAACTCGATCAGTTGCAACCCATTGTCTGAAATTTACTTTTCCTGAAATGTGTACCGATCAAAATTGTTGCAATAGCATTTCTAGTAGGTTTGTTCCTCTGGACAAATAGTGTATAGGCTTAGCATACATTCTGAATTGTTTAAATCACACAGATGCATTTGAAGAAGATATTTGTAATTAACATTTAACTTTGTACCATAAATAATTAATTTAAAATTTTGGAGGTATGAACAATTACATAGTAGGTTAAAAAAGTTTGGCACCGTTGTTTTCACATATTGCCCATGTCATATCTCAGGTTGTAGTCAAATCTCCTTCTTGAAATTTGTTGTACGTAACACTACTACACAATACTATCAAAGGCCAGAATATCAGATTTTTATCTCGTGTTCCACCAGAGATATCAAAGCCTAAAAAGTGCGATTTTTGAAAATTTTGACGAATTTCGGAAATTTTTTCGCAAAGAGGAATCAACTCCCAGATCTCGGACTTGGTGTATGAGTACACGCACTTTTGACCTATTTGTAGAAAAAATTGTATAAGGTTGACAGTCTTGTGGAACAATTACTTGGTAGGTTACAATAGTGTGACAATATTGTTTTCACATATTGTCCATGTCATATCTCAGCTTGTATTCAAATCTCCTTCTTGAAATTTATTGTACGTAACACTACTACACAATACTATCAAAGGCCAGAATTTCAGATTTTTATCTCGTGCCCCAACAGAGATATCAAAGCCAAAAAAGTGCGATTTTTGAAATTTTTGAAGAATTTCGGAATTTTTTTCGCAAAGAGAAATTAACTCCCAGATCTGGGACTTGGGGTATGAGTACACGCACCTTTTACCTATTTGTAGAAAAAATTGTGTAAAGTTGACAGTTTTGCTTGCATAAAAAATATCCTCTTTAAAATGGATAGATTTTGGAAAAAATCTTAAATTTTGTGCTAAAATTTCACCTGTAAAAATTTATTTTTCAAACTTATTCTACCACTGTACATTTAGCCTATTTTATTCTGAAAAAAATGCTGCAAACCCCATTTCTATTGGGAAAATAAAAAACGAGATATGTACAATTTTGTTTATTCTAGTATCTGAGAAAATCGCTGAACACGATGAAACAAAGATGGCCGCCATGCACAAACAAAAAATAGTAAAATTAAAATAACGGTCATTTTGAACTTCCGTCATGTTAGGGTTGTTGTACAAAAAATTTCAGATTTTTTAAAAGACGCGACCAAAAAAAATATTTTCTGGACCACTTGAAATGGATTGACCCAGCTGTTGTTGTGTGAGCATAAATCATCCGTTTATTGCGATTCACGCACCGTTCCAGCGGTCTTTAGGGTTTTCGCATGCGCTAAGCATTTTGCGATGAAAAAATTGGGCATTGCCATTTGAAAATTTTGAGTTTCTGTAGCTATAACCGTCACCGTTAGTGCCAATTTGTTCCCGTTCACAGAATTCCGAGCTCATACCAAAGAATAGCTGTATCTGAAATTTCATCTCGAACGGTTGAGTGGACCAGCTGGTAGAGTGCGATATATTTTTTAAATTACCACCTGTATATTTAACGTCTGAATTTAAGAAGCTATTATGAGATTGAATAAAATAAACTAATACAGACTTGAAAACATTTAAAAAATTAAAATTTATATACGAAAAATAAAAAGGCTAATAAACATTTAAAAGCACAAAAAGTAAGCGTTTCGCCAAGCTACTAGCAAGGCATCATCAATACAAATATTTAATGCATATCAAACTGTGCAATTGATTCATGAATTCATTTAATATTTTAAACCCTTAAGTAACTCTAGATTACTTATAACTACTATTAAATACACAAAAAGTGATGAATTATACCAACGGTATTTGTATTGAATTTAATATAAATATTAATGACATCTTATATTATTTGTTGTAGAAAAAACAAAATAATTCTGAAATGAATGTTACTAAAAAAAGATTACATATTTAAGTAATAATTACATTTAATTATACATTTAAAGTTTTTTCATATCACTTACTTATTTGCAATTAAGTTCAATATGTCACAGATAAAGGTAAATTAAAAACAAAGAATTCGAAATCAAATGAGTTTGCAATTGACAAATAATATTACGAGTATATGAAAAATAATAATTTCTTAATGACACTTTTCTGAAAACAAAATATATTGTTTAATATAAGAGGCGTTTGAACTTAAAGTATAATCACTCTGTTCAAAAAATTCGGTGAGTGCATTTGCAGTAATTCACTTAGTATAAACATAGATAAATAGGGTTTTTGCGAGTTTCACAGTTATACGATATATATCACAACTTACTGAGTACGAGTAATGGGCAAGGACTTGTTGTTACAAGTACTTTAATGCCGGAAACATCATCTACCTACAGTCACATAAGTAGGATTTCAGTAACATTTAGACATCAAATCCATAATATCTCCGTGATATTTCAAGTTTATCTGAAACGGATATCGATCAATATTCGAATCTATAGTCTTAGATAATGAATAAAAAATTTCTTTGCGTAATTCAATATGTAGTACATATTTTCATCTATATTTAACCTCCTCAGTCACCGATGTCACATGTAAGAGACGCTAAATAATAGCCTTTTAATTTAATTAAATACTTTAAGAATTGTTAAAATTACTTCTATACATTTTTAATACATGCGTGAATATTATAAGCATTGATTTATTGTGTGATACATATTTTGAGCTATTTTATGTACATTTTAAACTGATTTTTGCATTCATGAATGTTTTCAATACATATAATGCCCATACATTTAACGTCTGAAATTACAAAGATATTAAAGTATTGAATAAAATAAACTATGACAGACTTTTAAACATTTAAAAAATTAAAATGTGTATGCGAAACATAAAAATACCAAAAAACATTTTAAAATATACAGAATGTTCACGTTTTCACCAAGCTACTCGCAAGGCACTACAAATATTCATTGTACACTATTTAAAATCTTGCTCTAGTTTGATCCGAATTTTGGTGTTCAGTAGCTGCTATTGATAGATGGTGAAGTCTTGAGCCAATATATGGAGCTCCGGTTGAAGCATAGTTCCAATAGTTGGAATGAGGTAAAAATAGGATGCTCCAAATGTTGGTACGATATTTCATCATCTTATGATGGCAGCTACTGAGTACCAAAATCCGATTCAACATAAAGCTAAATTTTTAACAGTATGTAGCAAACAGTGAAATTGATTCTTGAATACATTAAATATTTTAACCCCATAATAAGTAATCCTAGATCATGTAAAACTACTATTAGATACACAATTAGTGATGGACTGTACCAAGAGTTTTTGTTTTAAAATTAACGCGATAGCTTATATTGTTTGTTGTTAAAAATAACAACATAATTTTGAAATGAAAATTACGAAAAATAAGCTTATATATTTACATAATTATAATTAATTTTATGTATTTAAAATTTGGTTATATCACATATTTATTTACATTGAAAGTTAACTTGCCTTAGCCAAAGTAAATTGAAAACAAAATGTACGAAATAAAAGGAACTTGCAATGCAAAAATGTTATAAAGGATATATGAAAAATAACAATTTCCTAGTGACACTTGTTTGGAAACAAAACGATATTTTTAATATAACAGGCGTTCGCATTTAAAGTGTAATCATTCTGTTGAAACAAATATGGGTATGTGCATTCGCAACCCTTCATGTTGTAGAAATGTAGATATGCAGGGATTTCGCGTATTCTACAGTTACACGAAATATGTCACAACTTACTGAATACGAGTAATGCATAAGGACACAAGTACTTTAATGCCGGAAATATCATGTATCCACAGTCACTTTCTGAGGGAGTGTCCCTTTGTGATAAAGGCACTCTAGCATTTTAGTGAGATCGTGACGTCAATGTTCTAACATGTGTGGCGCAAAAGCGACATCTATTCTGTATTGAACTTTAACTTTCCAGAGTGTATGTGGCGCTCTCGAGTCTACAGTTATCTGTGGTTAGAAGTATTATGCAAATTTATAGCTCCATCTTCAGTTTGCAATGCATAAAATTTGTGAGTTGGATTGTGTGTGTGTGTTGTGAAGCGGCAGGGGCTCGCAAAGCGAGATAGATTGTGTTGTAAAGCGAAGTAAGGTGTTCTGAAGCAAGTGTTGTGAGTTGATTTAGATTGTGCTGTGAGCTGAGTTACCCAAAAGGAAAGCCAGCGGATAAGAGTTATTTAATACGTTGGACATATTGAGAACAGAGATTCTTTGCAGCCACTGGCTGTTTTATTATAGATTTACAGTAGCATTTAGCCGCAACCTTAAAGTAGAGCCAGTGTGAGTACCCTGAACTGAGCTTAAGCCGTTGATGTGAGTATAGTTTACAACTTAATCTCTTAGTATTATGTTTAGTGATTGGAACTTTTGAACTTAACTCCACATCCCATGCCCCAGAGTTTAAAATAAACTATTGGATTTTAACTTATATTTAAGATTATGTCTTCATTTAACCAACATATCACCAGCCACGTCACAACTTATGTGATATTTTAGCAATTTTCAGACATAAAATATCCATAATATCTCCATCATATTTCAGGTTTCACTGAAACCGATATTGATCAGCAGCCTCATCTATAGTCTTCAATATTAAATTGAAAATTTCATTGAGTAGTACATTATATAGTATATATTTTTATTGTTTATATCATAATATAAATAAACTCAGGTTTACATTGATAAAATAATGATGAATATTCATAATAAGACATCTAAATTTAATATAACTTATCTAAATTACTTACTTCATATTATTTATAAGAAAATATATATCTTTAAAAAATAACATTATGTGAGACCTGGACAAAAATATAAACTCATAGTTATAAATTTCTATATTCTGGTACATTTGATATAAATAAATGCATTTTATTATAAAAAACTAATAAATGAAGTCCTTATGGATCAATACATTTCAATATATCAATACATGATTTATTTTTTCCCATAAAATAACCTTACGTGAAACCTGAACAAAATTATAAACTCAAAATTATGAATTTCCATATTCTGGTTATGGCCCAGATAGCATAAGATACTACTGATATGATATCGAACATGGAGAACGGCATATCTTTAGTTGAAAGTTTGGTGGAAGATCCGTGATGGTGTGGAGAAGGTTTTTTCTCAGAATGGCAAAACTGCTGTGGCTTTTCTTAATGGAAAACAAAAAGTAGAAGACAAGCAGTTAATGCTAGAAGATAATCTTAAGTCATATGAACCTTTGATCACTGGAGTTAACTGGGTGTTTCAGCAAGATAATGCAGTAATACACTCTGCAAAAAGTGGCTGTCTGCAGCGCTGTCATGTAAACGTTTTGAATGGGCCAGCCCACAGATTTGGTCTAAACCCCATTGAAAATTATTAGGGTGATATGGTTCGAATACTCTATCGCGATGGACGTCAATATCAAAACACAAATAATTTAAAGATGGCTATACATTCAGCCTGGAACCAGTTGTAAAAACTTGTTCAATCTATGCATATTTGAAGTCAATCAGAAAAATGATGGTTTAACACATTTTTTAATGTATGCATTGATACTTTGCTCCAGGATTCAAAAGTATTTTCACTTCTTAAAATCTATAATTTTATGTTTTTATTTTATACATATACTATATTTATATTACTCATCTTTTTTTAAAAAATATATATATAAATGCATGGATGTATTGAAATATAATCATCCCTAATAACTTTATTTATTAGTTTATTATCACAAAATGCATTTATTTATATCAAAAAGACCAAAGTGTAGAAATTCATAACTTTGAGTTTATAATTTTGTCCAGATCTCACATAATGTTATTTTATGAGAAAAAATAAAATATGTATTGATATATTGAAATGTATTGATCCATAATGACTCCATTTATTAGTTTCTTGTCCCAAAATGCATTTATTCATATCAAATATGCCAGAATATCGAAATTCATAATTTTGAGTTTATAATTTTGTCCAGGTCTCACATAATGTTATTTTTTATAAGTAATGTATTTTCTTATTTAAATTATTTGCTCCATTTTATTTATGAGTTATATTCAATTTAAATATTCATTATTATAAATATTCATCTTTATTTTATTAATTTAAAGCTAAGTTTATTTATATTACGATTTAAACAAATAAAAATTCTGAGTTTATAATTTTGACCAGGAGTGTATATCTAATCATTTTTTTTAATGAATAAATATTTTGTCTCATAATAAGTAACTCTACATTACATATAACTACTATGAAATACACAATCAGCGATAGGTATTGTGTTAAAACTAATATGAATATTAACGATACCTTATATTGTTTGTTGTTGAAAAGAACAGAATTCTGATATAAACATTAAGAAAAATAAAAATTTATATACTTAAACTTTTGACATATCACTTATCCACTCTCAATTGCATTTGACTTGCCACAGCCAAAGATTTTTTTTTTTTTTTTTTTTTTTGAAATAAAATGAATTTCTAATTAAAAATGATACTACGCATACATAAAAAAATAATTTCTTAGAGACACTTTTTTTGAAAGCAAAATAGGGGGAACTGGGGCACATTCACACAGCTTTTTTCTAAGAATTTTTTCGATATCCAAAAAGCAAAAATTTCAAGTTTTTTTTTCCATGTGGTGTCAGCAAAACTTGTGTAGTGTGATATAAAAATGTACAATCGTTGTTTTATATATTATTTTTGCACGTAATTTTCAAAAAAATTAAAAAAAAAAAAACCATTTGTATCAATGTGCCCTGTCCCCGGGGCAGATTGATACACCTCATTGGGTACTTTGATATATCTGGGAAAAATGGAGATAAAATAACACCAATGCATATTTTTCATACAAAAATAGTTAGCAAATCATTTTATATTTACTTATAGAAATTCAAATCACCCATAATTTATTTGTAAGCAATATTAAAGCAATCAAAATGAAATGTATAATGCATAGGTTCCCAACGGGGGCGATATCGCCCCCCTGTGGGCGCTGGAGCCTTCCAGGGGGGCGGTAGCGGGTCTAGAGAAAAATGGGGGGCGTTCGGACAGTCGAGGGGGGCGGTCATGTTATACCTACATATTTACGAACTAATATAATGAAAATAGTTGATCTCCTCTATACATTGCCTAGTCCGAAACAAAAACCTGAACTGCACCTTTAAATGGAAATCTATACTGACGAACCTAAATCTGAAGAGGGAGGATTGAATTTATTTTACTAATGTCAAAAAATAGCATTGGAATTTGATGAAGGGTTGAATTAAACTCGAATTAGAACAACGTATTATCAATTCAAAAATTGTGGAGTAAAAGATTCGCGATAATTGACTGGCTAAAAGTTTTAAACATAATAATTTTTTTATTAACCTATATTTCGAAAAATTCTGAAGTATGACGACACGTGCCTGAACAGAGATTTTTAAACAAATCAATGATTTGAATCCGTTCAAGAAATTTGTTTAACCTTAGTGAAAGGAATAAAAATCGTTATGTCTAAAAATTTGTTCAAAAGTAAATTTATTTAAACTTATATAGGTAAAATTTTTATGTTTCAAAATATTTTAATCGAAGAAAAAATGCCAGTAGTATTGAGTAGTATTGAGTTTTTAGCTCACAGGCTATCATTGCCCGTCCGTTCTGTATGTATGTTCGTGCGTAACGCGATAACTCATGATAAAAATATCGGATCCACTTGAAATTTTGTATATAGGTATATCCTGATAAGGCGCTTCCCTGATTAGTTTTTGGAGTTCATTCGATATGTATAAGAAGGGGAACGAGGGGCTCATGCCCCTCCCTTAAATTGATAGAAACGGGATTTTCATGCAGAATTAACAGTTTTCGTTCATAATTTAGATATAGGATCATTCTGATGAGGCGATTCCGTGACTGTTATTAGGTGTTCATTGAATAAGTATAAACAGGGGGAACGGGGGGCTCATGCCCCTCCCCTTAATTGATAGAAACGGGATTTTCAAGCAGAATTAACAGTTTTCGTTCAAAATTTAGATATAGGATCATTCTGATGAGGCGATTCCGTGACTGTTATTAGGTGTTCATTGAATAAGTATAAACAGGGAGAACGGGGGGCCTCATGCCCCTCCCCTTAATTGATATAAACGGGATTTTCATACAGAATTAACAGTTTTCCTTCAAAATTTAGATATAGGATCATTCTGATGAGGCGATACCGTGGCTGTTATTAGGTGTTCATTAAATAAGTATAAATAGGGGGAACGGGGGGCTCATGCCAGGCCCCCTTTAATTGATATAAACGGGATTTTCATACAGAATTAACAGTTTTCGTTCAAAATTTAGATATAGGATCATTCTGATGAAGCGAGTCCGTGGCTGTTATTAGGTGTTCATTGAATAAGTATAAACAGGGGGAACGGGGGCTCTAATGCCCCTCCCCTTAACTTGTATAAATGGATTTTTCAAGCAGAATTGTCAGATTTCGTTAAAATCTCTGAATAGTTTTGGAAGTTTAATGATTAAGTATAAAAAAGGGGAATAACTTCTCTTAAATTATATAAATGCTAAATGGGTTTTTATTAAGAATTATCCGATTTGCTCTGAATTTTGGATATAGATTTTTATATGATAAAGCATGTCCTTGATAATTTAGGAGGTTCAATGATTAAGTATAAAAAAGGAGAAAGGGGAGAGCTGCTTCCCCTTCTTAATCTTTTTTTCGAACGGAATTAACGTAAATACAAGGCTGTAATGTACAATTAGTATGCGTAGCCTGTGAGCTCAATGCCATCGGTTTAACTGGGCAATATTCTTTTTATTGAAATATGGATATACGCATTCTCTTACAGACCAATCGTTACCTATGTGCTTAATTTGACAAGAAGTTTTTTCAAATGAAGCCATGAAGCCTTCTGGGCTACAAGAGCATTTGAATAAATGCGTACTTGATAGAAAAGACAAAGATATGTCTTACTTTTACATTCTTCTATCTTTACAAGAAAAAAGTATTAGATTCGAGAAAATTTTCGAATTCCGGATTTCGAGGGATTTACACGTTTTAGGGGTCAGATGTTTTTACAAAATGTCTGTCTGTTAGCCTATCTGTCTGCATGTGACAAATTTTATAGGCGCTCTATGTCAACAGAGCGGAAATTAATGGGAACTTATAAAAAATCTATATTCAGGTATTATTTGTTGTAAATTGATATTGATTAGTTTTTGGTGTAAATCCCTCAACTGGTGGCGCTGCTATGCTGCTTTCTTCACGATTTCCACAACGGCTTTATATCAAGAACTACAACATAGATTTTCACCAAACTTTTGATTTGTTTATTTCTTGACATGAATAGATTCTGTTTACATTTTGTTGAAAATCGCTCAACAGGTGGCGCTGTTAGGCTGTCTTTTTCATGATTTCTGCAACAGCTGTATCTCAAGAATTAAATCACGGATTTTCATCAAACTTTAGATTCAGTTTTACCTTGATAAATATTATTGCTGATTATATTTTGGCGCAAATCGCATAATACGTGGTGCTTTTATTCTGCATTTTTCTCGATAGTTGCAGTAATCCTATTTCAAGAACTAATGCACGGAATTTCATATTATTAAAATCTTCACGATGGACATAGATTTTATTTTGAGCCATTTAATTTTGATACTGTGATAGCGAATTTTGAAATATTAACATGTATGAGATAGAAGAAAGTTTTGGGATTGCCGCATCTGACCTACTCAAAGAATGGAAAAGAAAAATGTAAAACATTCAACTATAAGAAATCTTATTTAGCGATCTTCTAAACAAGAAGATGACAGACAGACTAACAAGGAAGGTCTCCATTGGGGGCATACTCAGAATTTTTTAATAAAAAAATACGAATTAAACTACTCATGTAGGTAATAAAGGATCAGTGAAAATTAGCGGCGGAATTACATTATTAGATATGTAAAAAAATAAAATAGTTTGGAATAATTGGCGTGAAAAGCTGAAAGCGACGCGGGATTTGGCGAGCAGTGCATTTCCTCGCCAAAACCAGACGATTTTAACGAATCTGAAAATTGATTTTAATTGACTTCACTGTTAAAAATCTGCAGCATTTACTGCAACGTCACTCCATTACTTTTATAGAATATCTCTCTTCTGACCAATGAGAATGCTCCATAGCACGGTGAATTGACCGTGTCATACACTGTTAAAAATCTGCTGCATTTTGTTGCAACGCACTCCACCGCTTGTATATAATATCTCTATTCCAACCAATGAGAAAGCTCCATTTCACGGCCAAGTAACCGTTTTCTATACAAGCAAGGGAGTGCGTTGCAACAAAATGCAGCAGATTTTAACAGTGTATTTTTCATTTTGGAACAATTTTAATCAATTTAAATTGTGTTTTAAATGATAAAATATATTAATTTCATTTTGTTATAAGTACATATAAACGTATATGACAAAATTACACTTAAAGTAAAGTAAAAATGCAAAACTAAAATTACTTAAACTAAACTTATTTAAATTAATTGAACATAGAAAGTTTTTTCTTTAAAAAGTATTCGAAGCGTAAAAGCGTATTTTTCAAAATTTCGTTTTTTCGCCAACCGGAGATAAATCGCCAAATAAACGAAACTTTTATTAGTTTTTTACGGACGTTATAAGGAGGCTTCGCCGAAATTTTTTTTATAAACATATATAACTATATGAGAAGAACATTCTGGAATTTTTTCAGATTTTTCTGAGTATGCCCGTATGGAGACCTTCCTTGTAAGTAACCTCATACATCATTATAATTTTAATACCAAAAAATTGCATACAGTCGGCGAGAAATTAATCTTGCCTGAAGTCAGAGAGATAATAAAAATTGTTCTTCATCATAAGAAACCATCCGATAGTAACAGAAAAAGTCCTGAGTTATAATTCGATACAAAGAGGAATAGATGCCTAAAAGCATTGAAATATCATTATGTTGTTACTGTAAATTTCCCATTCAACTCCATGGATCAGCGTTACCAAATAACAAATCTCACAAAAGAAAAAAAATTCAAGAGGTATTATTTGCTAAAAAATTGGAAACTCATATAAAGAGAAAATCGATATTTAATACCCCGAAGTTAGTCCAAGAGAAATAAGTTCTTTATCGCAATATTTTGTCACTTGCTACTGATGTTGCTCGAACAACGACGGGACATCAGAAGGGTTTCATTAACAGATTTTAAACAGGCAGTACTAAATGTATTCTCAGTACATTTCGTTGCACATCATCAGCATTTGGTTTTAAAAAAATCGGAATGAACATCTTTATGCATCGCTTCGTTACATTATTAGAGCAATCAATATGAATAGAAGCAATTCATTGAATGGCAGGATATTTTAGAAACTTTATAGTGAAAATCATTTCACAACAAAATGAAACAATTGTTTTACTTTGTAGTGCAGTTGTCACTATCACTTTGCATCAGATTTGTAAATAAATTCAATCGGTTGCTGCTGCATACAGAAGTTAATTATCTCTGAAAATGTATTTGTCTGAATTGTTTTTCGATATATTTCATTTACTATTACAGTTAACTAAAAAAAAAGTTGTAAAAATACGCTAAAACATGATTTCATTAAAAAATGACATCGATTATGTCATTTGACAGATCTGTTTAGAATCTTTAATTAAATAAATTTAAATATTTTAAATATTTATAACAAAGCTTAATGTGATTGCAAAATGATGAGTTGAATTTAATTAAAACAGAAAAACTCTCATAATTGCTTCTGTAGGTTAACTTCTATTGCTCAAAGGAAATCTAAGTAGAAGAGAATACAGCCGAATTCCCACATTATTCGCAATGTGTGAAAACAAGAATATTTACTTACTTACTGTCAACACTTACAAGGAAGGTCTCCATACGGGCATATTCAGAAAAATCTGAAAAAATTACAGAATGTTCTTCTCATATAGTTATATATGTTTATAAAAAAATTTCGGCGGAACCTCCTTGTAACGTCCGTAAAAAAAATAATAAAAATTTCGTTTATTTGGCGATTTATTTCCAGTTGGCGAAAAAACGAAATTTTGAAAAATACGCTTTTACGCTTCGAATACTTTTTAAAGAAAAAACTTTCTATGTTCAATTTATTTAAATAAGTTTAGTTTAAGTAATTTTAGTTTTGCATTTTTACTTTACTTTAAGTGTAAATTTGTCATATACGTTTATATGTACTTATAACAAAATGAAATTAATATATTTTATCATTTAAAACACAATTTAAATTGACTAAAATTGTTCCAAATTGAAAAATACACTGTTAAAAATCTGCTGCATTTTGTTGCAACGCACTCCCTTGCTTATATAGAAAACGGTTACTTGGCCGTGAAATGGAGCTTTCTCATTGGTTGAAATAGAGATATTATATACAAGCGGTGGAGTGCGTTGCAACAAAATGCAGCAGATTTTTAACAGTGTATCACACGGTCAATTTACCGTGCTATGGAGCATTCTCATTGGTCAGAAGAGAGATATTCTATAAAAGTAGTGGAGTGACGTTGCAGTAAATGCTGCAGATTTTTAACAGTGAAGTCAATTAAAATCAATTTTCAGATTCGTTAAAATCGTCTGCTTTTGACGAGGAAATGCACTGCTCGCCAAATCCCGCGTCGCTTTCAGCTTTTCACGCCAATTATTCCAAACTATTTTATTTTTTTACATATCTAATAATGTAATTCCGCCGCTAATTTTCACTCATCCTTTATTACCTACATGAGTAGTTTAATTCGTATTTTTTTCAAAAAATTCTGAATATGCCCCCAATGGAGACCTTCCTTGTTAGATGTTTTTCATGAAGTTTTCTCAGAGTCATTCCAAGATATTTTTCGCAAATGCAGCTACAGCAGTATCTGGAGCATATTTGGAGGAGGAAATCGTGGAACTCACAGAAAATGAGAACTATAAGTAAAATTCAGAAATTGATACCAAGAGTTCTAACATAAAAACCTACAGCTCTTTAATCTGGATTGTGAGGGAGAGTACATCAAATTTTAATTGCTTTCCTTTCATCAAATTTGACTGAAAGTGGCTTCCATGCAGAAGCTAATTTACTGTTAAAAAAAATACATTTTTGAACCTGACAATTTGTATGACTGATGTTGAAGAAATTGGAATTTGAGGTGAAAAAATTGTTAAACTCCAATAGACTCAACTACTTCACTATTTTTTAAAAACTCTTATTGGTTTTGTGATTATTTTTCCAATTTTATTAAAACTTTTTTTCTACATTTGATGGTCGTTTTAATTAACTTCTACTTTGATTAGTAGATTGACAGACAGATAAAATATAGATAATATGCAATAATATTTTAACATTTTGTATAGTTAACTATTATAAAAGGGGGGGGGGGCGTTGGCACTTTTTTCTCTTGTAAAGGGGGCGGTGGACCAGAAAAGGTTGGGAACCTATGGTATAATGGCTGCTCCTTGTCTGATATTGGCTGTGATAACTTCATCCCCAGCATTACATTCTTTCTTAGAAAACATGAAAAAAGTACTAAATTTTCTGTTTATAAATCGGTTTATAAACAGAAAATAAAGAGTAATTATATTAAAAAGTCTGTTTATAACATAATTATTCTGTGCTCTTCTGCAACTTCTTTTTCTTACTTAACATTCTTCATGTCAAAAATACTTTTTTCTCTGGAGAACCGATATAAATTTGAGATTTTCCAAGTTACCGTTATTTGCTTTTGTTAGTTCTAGTAGCACTAGATGTTGGGTAAGTTCGCACGTCGTCGGTTTTTAAAAAATACTCTCAAATGTTCTAATATAAAGAAATTCACTTCAATAAAACTAATATTAGAAATTTTTGGCGAAAAATGGTTGGATTAAGAAGTGTAAGGTAAAGAAAAAACAATAAAAAATAATGAAAAAAATGAAGTAGAAAATGATTTAAGTTGTATCCATGTGCCCCGACATGGACAGTATCAGTGTGCCCCATACAGTCATTTTGAATAAAATGAGTCTCAAGTCCAAACCTTCACAATTTATCTAACATTAAAGAATGAGGAACTGATAAAGAGTAGCTCTAATTGCCAGGGATAGTATCCTTTTGTTTTAAAAATAATGGAACATTTGTAAAATACCATTTGAATTGTACAACTCAAATTTCCTTTTGACCTACAAAAACAAAAAATCACCCGCCCCATTTCACCAAACTGCAGAATCATTCCAAGACTTTCTGTATGTAATTGAGTGCACTAGCATCACATTTAGGAGTTGTTATGAAACTTCCTGTAATGACCCTGTGAGAAGTAGAGGGGGTGTATCAATGTGCCCCAGTTCACCCTACATAATTAAAAAGAATAGGCGTCTGAATGTGAAGCGTAATTGCCCTGTTAAAACAAATATGGGTAACTGCAGGTGACTGAATTTTTAATTCTTATCTTGGGAGAAATGTATTAAAGTAGGGTTCTTGCGAGTTTCACTTCAAAGTTTATTGTGGTAGTTAAAGAGAAGTTTTAAACGAATTGCAAAAAATCATTACATAAATTCACTGATAGTTTGTTATATAAGATAGGATTAAACTTTAACAATTAACCGCATCTTGGTTAATGCTGTTAGTGCTTTGGTAAAAATTGTTCAATATGCATATAGGCAATTGCAATCTTAGAATTCGTTTTTAGAGATTCGTTCAATTCGCTCTCCGAATATTCGAATCAATGCATTCTTTATAAAGACAAATTTCTATATTCAATGTGACATATCTACATTTGATTTAGCATTATTTTTTAAAATTTTTATACTTCCTGTGAGTAATTTCTTTCCTCTGAACTGTATGTAAAGATAGCGAATTTTTTTTCTTGACAATTTTAGTTTATTAAATTAGATTCTCATCTTTGAACCAAAAACCTGTATGTCATGCATGGCTTTTATGACACTATGTGAACCTGCTTCAGTTGCCAAGTTGTTTATGACAGCCATGTTTGATGTCAAAACTGTGTGGCTTTTTTTATTTCATTTTTTCTTTTAACCATACTATTTAGGAATTGAGGAATGTCAGATGAACGACAAAGTATTTGTTTGTAAATTATAATTGGATAAATCTGAACTCGGTGCTACAGTCACGGCTGGTATTTTAAATATTTATGAAGACCAAACCTAGGCATACATAAGAGTGGCAAATGTTGCTGATGAAGTACAAATTGTTGTTAACGGGTCTTATTAATTTATCACGCTAGTGATTCGCTGGTTATTTGCTAATTGCTAAACTCGACGGAAAGACTATCAGTGTGCCCAGTACAAGAGTATCAGTAGCACCAAAGAGGTTTAATGTAAAAATATAAGTTTATAATAAAAAATGTTATCATAACATGCAGAATATATTCAAGTTGATTAATATGTAAAATAATACACATTAAAAAGAATAGAATGATATTTTAGATAATAAACATACACATTGAAAAGAAACTATAGAGTAATTTAATAGCATAAATACTGGCTAAAATGTACAGCCAAAAAGCTCTATTTTAAATTTAAATATAACTAGTATAGTTGTCTTGCATTGATAAAAACTAATCAAAGCACAATATCATAAGTTTTCGTGAGACCAGATTTGAATTTACGTAATAACAAAAGCTACATTTTAACACATTCCTTTATTAATTACATATTTAGCCATTAGTGTGATAATTGAACTTAATCACACCTGATAACTAATTGATTTTTGCTAACGACATGGTCATAATGTTCGCAATCTGTTTTTTAGGTAAATTTTTTTCTAGAATTAACATGCCTTTGACTACCTCTTCACGAACGAAGGAATTCTTTATTTCTGTTCGTTTCGTTCTTCTATGATATGGATTGGACTATGAATAAGTTTTACAGATACACTATTGTCTAGTTGAAGAATAGGTGTTTCTTTAATTTTATCACTTCTTCCTACAACTATTCTGAGCCAAAGAATTTTTTTAGTTTTTTCAGATGCTGCTATAACTTCAGCCTCTGTCAGTGAAGTAGCTACCCTAGTTTACCTTTGATAGCTTCTCGACTTTGCACCTCCAGCATATAATATAGCTTTCCCAAATGTTGTTGTTCCAGTTTTTATGCATCTTCTACCATCTGTGTAAGCGTAACCTTTGTGGATTTGCAACATGACAAGTAATACTAAAATTCAAAAACTATAAAGATACTCAATGCATTGTTCATGCATTGCGAAAAATGCTCCTTAATCTCACTACATCTTCAGCAAAAAAGGATTTCTAATGTTGATATAATCTTGCTAAAACGCCTGTGCTGTAAGTTAGATGTCATCTCTTTCCTAGCGTTAGGTACTTTAGCGCCCCAACTGTTTCTCAATATGGAAAGAAACATTCTCTGTAAAACATTTGGGTAACGTTACTCGATAAAATTGTTGGCACACTTGCTGCTTCCAATTTTATGGAATACTTTAATCAATGTAACCAGTGTAATATTATAATGTTACACCAGTAATATTTATTTAAATTACACCGTTATTTAGGTGAAAAAAATACTCCATAAAATTGGAGGCATCAGCTGCCACGAATTTTATGGAGTAACGTTACACATTTCTTTTTATAGTTTTCTTAGATTATTAAGAATTTTACGTATTGAATATTTCCAATTGAACGAAAAATTGCCCAAGCCGGGAATCGAAACCAGACACTTGGCTCACAAGGCCAACGCTTTATCTGTTAAGCTAACTGGGCGATAGCCGGCTGCGATTTTTCGCTCAGATAACCTTATTGGTCATAACATCCTGTCTGTCTTTTTTACAGCTCGGCAGAATAAACCGCAGGATAATACCTGCAGTTTGTTCTGCCGAGCTGTCCAAATGACAAACCAGATGTTATGCCAATAAAGTTATCTAAGCAAAAAATACCAGCCGGCTATCGCCCAGTTAGCTTAGCAGTTAATGCAGTGGTCTTCTAAACCAAGTATCTGGGTTTGATTCTCGGCCTGGGCAATTTTTCGCTCAGTTGGAAATATTCAATTTGTAAGTTAAATTTGCCAATCAGTTAATTGTGTTAAAAATAATAGTATATTCAGCATTTTGCGATTTTGATTCCTTTAACATTGGTGTTGTTACTAGCTTGAAATTTTCAAATCAAAATCCCTTAAGAATTTTCTTGGCACATCTTTTGTGAATAACAAAAGTACCTGCATTTTTGTAGTATAGTCCTAAAAATGAGAAGCGTTTCTAGTAACTATCTTAAATATGGCTTTTAATAAATCAACAATGTGCCAAAATCATTTAAAAAATAATAATAAAATAAAATAAAACAAGATTCTTTATGCAACTAAATTAACAGTTTTAAATAAGGTATTATTATATTATATTATTAAATAAAATCATATAAAGAAATAACTATTAAAGTGTTTTTTAAACTTGTATGCATAATAATTAGTTTGATTTTGGAGGAGAGGAAATAATAAAGAAAAAACATATCTTATAATTTTATTATAATAGAATCTAATTTGTGTGGTATGTAGATATGATATTCATATGATATGGTCCTCAATAGATTAAATATTGAAATTAAAATTGAAAATGTGAAATTATTAATGCAGGCAATGTTAAAGTATACTTGCTTAAAAATCACTATAAAATATTGCGAAGAAATGTTTATTCAAATAAACCCCTCTCTTATTTTTCTAGCTGCAAGTGATATTATTATATGGAGCAAAGCATTCATACATATGTGCAAAACTAGAGATTTTTTGTTCATCACACACAATCCTATGACTGACAATGCAAAATACAATATTATCTAAAGATTATCCTAATTTCATTTCATGATCCCTCAAGTACGTCCATACCTCACACGTGCAATTGTTTATTACATGATGATATTAATTAAGGGAATGACTTTAATTCTGAGCTTGCACTCATTGAAGAGATAGTTACCCAACTGTGACAAGCTCTTTATTAATACTTGTCTTCTAACGGTCCAATGTAATTACACTTGGCTAAGATGTAATTACATGCGTCATGCATGAAATTCAAATACATTGAAATCACTTTGCCCAGAGCTCCGCTATGCAATTCCGTCTACATACTGTTAATAATTAGATTATCAGGCTATTTAGCAGTATATTAGGTACAGATATTTAATATTCTAAATCAAGAGGAAGGTTACATTGTAATAATCATATAAGGATATACAACCAAAAATGACACAAAAAGAAATTTAAAAACGTTGTTATGAATGAAAGGACTAATCATATAAAATAGATATACAATATTAGATAAGTTGAGCATAATCGTATATATATTTTTATAAATATAACCAAAGTAATTCAGATATTACCATTCAATAAACCAATGAAACCAGTATTTTTACAATCATCTTATTGAAAACAGTTGAAGTTTGAAGTGAAATAGAAAGCAGATTTCTAAAATAATAAAAAATTAATGGATAAATGGACATTAGAAGAATTTTTAATTAAACTACTCACCAGGGATGCATAATTTAATGAAAAAGCAAAAGCATCCAACCAGTTTCTGTTACGGGACGTGCTAAAATCTAAGAAATTCGTCCCACAATGCACCCGACTGGTCGGAAAAATATTTACTATTACAAATTAGGAAAAAAGATATTCATTGAAGAAAATAAAAACAATATGACGTAATAACAATAATATAATATTTCTTTAAAAATATATACATACATACTAAAATATTTACCATACCTATATCTAGCAAGATGTGTAGTTTAAGTGAATCTCAGTTAGGAGTTAAAGCAGATATAAATTACAGGTGACTCTGTAACAGGTAAGGTTACAGTCATAGTTATAAATCATGTAGATAATAAAATTAGAATTGTAACAATAATTATATTAAAAACTAGTAGATCATATATTATACTATAATATTCACTCTATATACAGGGTGATTCCAATTTTTTTTTTTTTTTTACAATAAAAGAGGGGTGATAGTACACATCAAGACAAACAATATTAAATAGGAGACCAAGGGTCCAAAACATTTTCTTAAGGAAATAGCCGCCATTAAAGTTTAGGGACCAAAATTTCTAATAAATATAAAAAACGGAAAAATAGGTCGATTCATTTGCGGTTTTCACTAAAATTATTCTTTATGTCGGCATTTTCTTGAAATTAAATTATAAAGATAAATTTCAAAAAATGCCGATAGAGGGCGCTTTAGACTTTGGAGTAAAGAACAACTATTTTTTGCCGGTATTTTTTGCATCTCATTAAATGTTTTCGTAAGCTTAGACTCAAACTTAAATTTTGATCTCAAAATCTGTAGTTGGGAGTGGTTAAGTAACACAAACTGAGCTGTGTTCAGAGGGTTCAAATTTCAAATGATTATAAAAAACGGAAAAATTGGTCGATTGATTTGCGGTTTTCACTAAAACTATTCTTTATTTAGGCATTTTCGTGAAAATAAATTATAAAGATAAATTTCAAAAAATGCCGATAGAGGGCTCTTTAGACTTTGGAGTAACGAAACACTCTTTTTTGGCGTTATTTTTTGCATCGTATTAAAAGTTTTCGTAATCTTAGACATGAACTTAAATTTTGAGCTCAAAATCTGAATAGCTGGGAGTCGTTAAGTAGACAAACTTAGCTGTGTTCAGAGGGTTCAAATTTCAAATAATTGTAAAAAACGGAATAAAATGGTCGATTCGTTTGCGGTTTTTGCTAAAACTAACTTTTAAATCAGCAGTTTTCTTGATCAATCAGTGTTTTGTTGAAAATAATTTTTAAAGGTAATTTTCAAAAAATGCCGATAGAGGGCGCCTTAGACTTTGGAGTAGCGTACAACTATTTTTAACTGTTATTTTTTTAATCACATTAAATGCTTTCAAATGCATAGACTCAAATGTTGGGCTAAAATTCTGAATCGTTTGGAGTGTTTAAATAGCGAAAAATTGAATTGTGTTCGAGGAGGAAAGAGGGTTAAATTAAAACTCCTGAACACATATCAGTTTGCGCTTCTTAACTCCTCATAACGATTCAGGATTTGAGCTCAAAATTTAAGTTTAAATCTAAGCTTCCGAGAACATTTAAAATGCTTTTGCAAGCACTTAATTAGAACCATAAAATAATGGTTAAAATGAATTTTTGGTTACTCTGAAGTTTAAGGTGCCCTCTGACGGATTTTTTTGAGATTTATCTTTAAAAATTGTTTTCAAGAAGATACTGACTTAAAGAATAGTTTCATTTTAAACCGCAAACGAATCGACCAATTTTTCCATTTTCTGTAATTGCTTTAAATTTGAACCTCCCCCTCCCCCTTGAATACAGTTCATTTTGTGCTACTTAACCACTCCCTACTATTCAGATTTCGAGCTCAAAATTTAAGTTTAAGTCTAAGCTTCCGAAATCATTTAAAGAGATGCAAACAATTCGGCAAAAAATAGTTGTTCGTTACTCCAAAGTGTAAAGCGCCCTCTATCGGCATTTTTTGAAATTTATCTTTATAATTTATTTTCACGAAAATACTTAAATAAAGAATAGTTTTAGTGAAAACCGCAAATTAATCGACCAATTTTTCCGTTTTTTTTAATCATTTGAAATTCGAACCCTCTGAACACAGCTCAGTTTGTGTCACTTAACCACTCCCAACTACAGATTTTGAGCTCAAAATTTAAGTTTGAGTCTAAGCTTACGAAAACATTTAATGAGATGCAAAAAATACCGGCAAAAAACAGTTGTTCGTTACTCCAAAGTCTAAAGCGCCCTCTATCGGCATTTTTTGAAATTTATCTTTATAATTTAACTTCAAGAAAATGCCGACATAAAGAATAATTTTAGTGAAAACCGCAAATGAATCGACCGATTTTTCCGTTTTTTATGTTTATTTGAAATTTTGGTCTCTAATCTTTAATGGCGGCTATCTCCTTAAGAAAACGTTTTGGACCCTTGGTCTCCTATTTAATATTGTTTGTCTTGATGTGTACTATCACCCCTCTTTTATTGTAAAAAATTTTTGGAATCACCCTGTATAGAAAAAAATAATTGCTACTGTTAGAGGTATTATATTTTTGAACAATTTTTAATATTACTGTATAATTTATTTAACTAAAAATGCTACTACAACTTCAAGTACAAACACAAAAGAAAGTTTTAGTGCTGCCATCTATATGATTAATATATTAATTAAGTTATATACTGATGGTGTTGCAATCTATTATTGATTAAGATAAATATTATTGGAATAAAAAAAATTATTTAAAAGCTAAGAATTTTCCAAGAATAATTTCTATTCTAATATTTTACAAATAATTCCTTTAAGACAAATGCAATAGACATCCATATCTTATCTCAATAACTTAAACATTTTTAAGTTATGCATATTAATTTTAGATAAACATAAATTTGAATTCTACGTGTAAAGTTAAGTATTTTTTTTAAATATATAATAATTAACCATTGCGTATAATATATATATATATATATATATATATATATATATATATATATATATATATATATATATATATATATATATATATATATATATAGTCCAAAAATTTTTAAATTTTTGAGTGAACTTAAGTTCACGAAAAATCCACATGATCAGCGCTATAGCTGCAATAATCACGTAAATTATGTATATAGCACTTTAAGAATAATGTGTAACGGCAGATCCAAAGTGCTATATATATATATATACAGTGGCGGTCAAAAGTTTCCGGCCAGCCAAAATTTTTCAGTTAATTTGTAAATATACCCATATGATGAGGAATCTCAAAGTGATATTTATACATTTTATTAACATAATAGTTAGGAATATACTTATAGAAGCACATATAAATATCAATAAGTTTAATTGACAAAATTAAGTATAAAGGAAAACGCATGTTCTCAAAAGTTTCCGGCCACCTTCACAAGTTTGTAAAAAAGTGGTATTGTAATAGAAAATTACAGTAATCAACAACATTTACAATTAGTATGTCATCGTATTACTATTTCATTAGCTTTGTAATAAGTACTGCGGCGCTGCAACGTGAAATTTATACAATCAACGGTTAAAGATGGTCTATGGTACTTTTTCCCACATTTCTTGCAATTTTGACGAAATTTCGGCTAAGTTAGAAGACTTATAGTTTCGCAGATTTTTGTCAACTTCATTTCAAAGGTTTTCCATTGGATTCATGTTGGGCGCTTGGGCTGATCATTTCAAAAACGAAATTTTTTGAGCGAAAACCATTGCTTATCGATGTCTGCATACATTATTTATGTCGTTATCATGTAAAGAAAAATAGTTGCGCCCAATTTTTTTTCTCTAATAAGGCAGAAAATAGTCTTGCAAGATATCCTTATACATTGTATCATTCACCTGGCAGTGGATTTCAAATAACGGAGCGACACTTTTTGAAGAAAATACTCCCCAGGGCATAACGTGTCCTCCGCCATGCTTCATTGAAGAAATAAGATAGGTCGAATCATATCATTTGTTGTTAGGACATCAGAGGTTGTGCCTGCCGTCACTTCCAAAACTGTTTCGAATTCTATTGATGGGAAAATAGCACATTTTTCCAGTTTTCACTTGACCAGACTTTGTGTTTTTTGGAATACGGCAGTCTTTTACGTTTGTATTTTTTTTAACTCTGAAAAAATTTTAACACCGACTCTTCCATAAAGTTATGCATCATGTCAGTATGTTGACACGGTATACGGACTTATTTCAGCAATATTTTCATTCCGTAAATCGCAGTATATTGTAGCGGAATTTTTATGCAGATTATCAATTGTTTTTTCCCTATTAATTCTGTTCACAGGAATAGTAATTTTCCGGGATCTCCCGCACCTCTGAAAGTCCTGAAGGCCACGACCATCTTTATATAATTTTTAAATATCGTTTACGGTCGATTATACCGATCGATAACTTTGCCGCAATATCTCGAGAAGATTGGTCTTTTAGCGACAAACTAATCACTCATTTGTAAACAATAATTGTTGAACTTTACAATTTTGAATTCAGATTATGTTATACACGTTGATTCATTCATAACACAACCAAAAAACTGTTTACCAATAGAAAATAACTAAAGAATGATAAGTGGCCGGAAATTTTTCGACACGCGAACTTCGAATTTTATCCCTTTGCATGAAGCATCTTCAGTATCCAATCAAAATGATCACATGGTCAGAGGTCATTCACATAATCCTAACTTTTGAAGCAATTGTGCTTCTTCTTTGCTGAAACCATTTGGTAAATAAATCGAAGAAACTAACACTACGGAAACTTTTGACCGCCACTGTATATACAGAGTGAGTCATAAATATCGAAACAATAGTCTATCTCCTTAAATATTGCCCCTAAACCCATACTTCCAATTGCAAAAATTCATAAAAAAATGAATTTTTTGATAAGATAAGTTGCAACTCCATGGGGGGTCTGTTTTTAAAAATACGAAAATTAAATTTTTATACGGCCCCCAGAGGATAAAACTTCCAATTAGAAAAAAATTCTTTATCCCTTCCTGAATTGAACAAAAAAAATTTCATCTCGATATCTGCAAATCTCCGAAAGATATTAATATCCAAAATTTCCCAAAATTTCTGACTTACACCACTTAAGCATGCCTCTGAGCGCAGCAAAATCAGCTCATTTGAAGTACAATTATGGGATCGACCATAAATTTAAGTATTGTTAAATGTCGATCTAAGACAACTATTAAACTTTTAGACATAAAATAAAAGCGTATAGGTTTTTGCTTTAAATTTCGATGAAATATGCTAGATGTCTGCAATATTTCGACCTTGCCGCCAACTTCATAACTGGCACGACTCATTGAACGGACCGTCTTATTAAACACTTATTAAAAGTGTTATCAAATTAAGTGATATTAATTAAACTCTCATTAAAAGTGTCTTAAAACTTATTGGCGCAGGCAATAAGTTTAGTAAATATAGTAATAGCGAAAATGACTCTTCTATTAGCGGAATCAATGGAAATATATTTTAATAAATTACATAGAAATACTATTTTATACTACAGTTAAACCGCTATAACGGACACTCCCGAATAGCAGACACCTCTGTTTAACGGACTATTTTCCAATCCCCATTCTCAAAACCTAAATTTGTGTATGTTTAACCTCTGAATAACGAACATTCCGAATAGTCGACACTATTTAAGGCGATAAAGGATGAAAAAGTATTTTTTAAGGACAAAAAAAAATGAAAAAAAGTAAAAAGGTCTCTAAATTTATCAGGGAATTTTGTGATAAATAAGCTGGGGAAAATCCCCCCCCCCCACATTCAGAGTTGAATTGAAGGGGTTGCCAAGGAGGGACATCTTCCAGAGCATTGAAATATCCCCTCGGAAAATTGAGATTTTATGCTTTTAATAGCCAAAAAGTGCAATCCTCCTCCCCGACCGGAACTCGATAATGTCCAATAATGTCACTTTGAAAAACAAATTACATGTAATCGCAAGCAAAAGTTAACTTTTGTAACAGGATTTTTTCACAAGAATGTAATGAACAGTGGATAAAGGTGTGTACAGTTTTATTTAGCCCCATTGCTTAAAAAATAATTTTAATTTCTGATTAATCATATAAAAGTGGTTTTAGGACACATAAAAGTCAATTAATAAAATGTTAAACGTTTCTTAGCACTTTTTGAATATCTTTGATTTTCTCAATAGCGGACACCTCCGAAAAGCGGCCAATTTCTGCGTTCCTGAGGTGTCCGTTATTTATAGGTTTTACTGTATTCAGTTTCAAAATTTATGAAAGTTTTAAACCTATTTTTGCTTTCTTCTATTTTTACAAGAAGAAAGTATTGGATTCATGATAATTTTAAATTCCGGTTTTCGATGGATTCACACGTTTTAGGGCTCAGAGGTACCGAAAAACATGTTTTTATGAAATGTCTGTCTGTGAGTCACAGCACAATGAAAAAATTTGAAATCGACTTGATAAAAAAATAAAGTTTAAATCAACTGACGCATTTAAACAGTAATTAAACAAGGTAAAAATGGCAAAACTTAAACAATATCTGAAATCGAAATTATACACCATTTAAACGTTAGGAGCCCATCTTTGCCCATCTTAAGACTAAATGCACTTTACTGCATCAAATCTTTTTATTTCAGTATTTCTGATTTTTAAACTGACATACGTCAATAACCGTCGGTAACGGTAACTTTTCACCTCAGAAAATTTACTTTTAAAAATATGATTTGTTTACAAAAATTACTTTTTTTTTTTAATATTGCTATTTTAAATACTTTATTTTTTTTAAATACATATTATTTAAAATTCTGAATTAAAATTGAAAATTAGACATTTTCGTTTAATCAAAAGAAAAAAATTCAACGCGACAAATAATATTTTGAGTTATAACAATTTTAATTTACTCAATTTTTTTTTTATAAAAAAATATTAAGAAGTCTTATGATGTGATAATGCTTACAAATTATATGGTTAACCATCACAAAACATTCAAAATTCCAACTTTATAAATAAATAAATAAAATAAATGTTTCCTTGACCCATTACAGCAACATTGTTTCTTCAATTACACGCATTTCAATTTGTGTCTGATCCCCTGAAACCTCACGATTTATTAAAATTGTCATAACTCTCTGAGTTTTAAAGATATCAAGATGAAATTTTTTTTGTTCAGTTCAGGAATGAAAAAGGAAAATTTTTCTAATTGGATGTTTTATCCTCTGGGGGGGGGCGTATAAAAATTTAATTTTCGTATTTTTTAAAACAGACCCCCCCCATGGAGTTGCAACTTATCTTATCAAAAAATTCACCTTTTTTTATGAAACTTTGCAATTGGAAGTATGGGTCTAGGGGCAATATTTAAGGAGATAGCCTATTGTTTCGATATTTATGACTCACCCTGTATATATGTATATATATATATATATATATATATATGTGTGTGTGTGTGTGTGTGTGTGTATTAAATGTATATTTAATTTTTTCTGTAATTCGCATTTAATAATACTCATAGATATTTCTCACAATAGTACATAATTATTAAAAAATAATATAGCGTATATAATTTTTTAAATATATAAACTAAATTAAATTTCTTTTCAAACATGCATAAAATTTATTACACTAAATTTTAATTTTGGTGGAAGAGAAAAAAGCATAAATACATTTTTTCATTAAACTACTCTAATAGAGTAGTTGATATTGGATATAATATTAATATTACATGATACTCTAACGAATAAAAATTAAACTTAAACTTAATTAAAGTTCCAGGTATTAATGTACACATGTTTCAAGTGTACGGAATCACCAATCGTAAGAAAATAAGTTATATTTAGAAGACAAATAAATATACAAATATATTATTTAAAATCTTTCTCCTTCTCTCTCTCTGCCTTTTTATTTTAAATAATAATTAACAATTTCGCATAAACTTTCCGCTTATCCGCATACAATCCTATAATCTGTATTCAATGTGCAATATAAAATTAAAGTTTAATATCCTTTCATGACCATACAAGTATTTTCTTATTTCACAGTTGTAATGGTTTTTTACAAGAGTGATATTAACTAACCGGATGTCTTTATTTATGGGCTTGCATTCATTTACGAGATAATTACCGGACTGTGACAAGCGCTTTAGTGATACTTGTCTTCTAACGGTCCAATGTAATTTACACTTGGCTAAGATATAATTACATGGCTCAAGAATCAAAATCGAGTATATTGAAGTGACTTTACGCAGAGTACCTAGGTGTAATTCAGTCTTTGTATGTTAATAATTAGGTTGTCGTGTTATTTAGCAGCGTATTAGGTACTGATAAAAAATAATCTAAAACTACACTAAGAAGACAATATGACAATCCTATGATGATATACAATCAAAAATGACGCAAAAAAGATTTTGAAAACTTTGTCATGAACGGAAAGGTTAGTCATATACAATAAAGAAAAAATATTAAATAATTTGAGCGTTATCATTTTTATAAAAATGTTATATGTTTGTCTTTAAATGAATATTTGATTATTCTGAACTTTTATTTACTAATACTCATATATATTTCCCGTTATAGGACATCATCACACAAAAATACGAACATAAATTAATATAGCATATAAAAAATTGAACATGCATAAATTAAATTAAATTGCTTTAAAACTTTAATACGGAGTTTTAATTTTGATGTAGGGGAAAATAATATATAAACACGTTTTGTTTATAATATTATCATAAAATTTACTGAGTTGATATATATATGTGGTATTGTACTGCACTGTCTTCAATGGATTAAAAACGAAACTCAAACTAAAATGATGAAACTATTTTTCTGGGCATTTTTGAAGTGCACTAAACCAACATCTTCATACAATATGTAATATTTAGAAAGTATGAATTATACAAATACTGTATTTACCTCTCTCTCTTTTTTGATAATAAATTAACTATGTCGCATAAATTTAAGCTATCCATCATACGATCCTGAACCTGTTATTTAAAGTTTAATATTATGTAAAGTTTCAATTTAATTTTACTTAATGATGAGACAAGTATTTTCTTATGTCACACAATTAATGGTTTATTGCTACAGTGATATTGACTAATAGAATGACTTTAATTAGGATATTGCACTCATTGAAGAGATAGTTACCGAACTGCGACATGCTCTTTAGTGATACTTGTCTTCTAACGGTCCAATGTAATTACACTTGGCTAAGATGTAATTACATGGCTCATGCACCACAATTTAGTATATTGAAATGACATTATACAGAGCTCCCCTGTGTAATTCAGTCTATTAATAATTAGATTGTTGTGTTATTTAGCATTGTATTAGGTACAGATATAAAACAATGTAAAAGTACAGTAAGAAGACAATATGACATTCATATGGAGACAAACAACGAAAAATGACGCAAAAATGATTTTTCAAAACTTGATTGTGAATAGGTGTATTAGTCATACACAATAAAAAAGCCATATTAGATAATTTCAGCATAATTGTATTTAAAATATGTTATATTTTTGTTTTCAAACAAATCTATAGTATTCTGTAATTATGTAATTTGTATTTAATACTACTCATATATATTTCCCACAGTAGTACATAATCATACAAAAATAAAAAAATAATAATAATTTTATATTTCATATAAATTTTGAATATAAATAAATAAAATAAAATTGATTTTAAACCTCAATAGAATTTTAAATGCCAATCATTCATTTTGTGAAGAGAGGGAAAATAATGCCAGAATTATCTTTTCTTTAAAACATTACAGTAGAATTCAATACGTTGATATTTAGATACATTATTGATACCATATTTTTCTCAATTAACAAAAAATCGACATAAAGCTGTTAATGTAGGCACCATTGAAGTGCACTGAATCAACAATCTTAACAGAATACGCAATATTTAGAAATAATTATAATACAAATATTATCTTTCCCTCTTCCTCTTTTTTAACAACAAATTAACTATTCCGCATAAATTTTTCGCTCTCCGTTATACAATCTTTTAACTGATATATTCAATGTTTAATATTATTTAAAATTTCAACTTAATTTTACTTCATGATCAGACAAGTACTTTCATATCTTACTAATGTAATTTTTTTTATTTTTATTTATTATTATTATTATTATTATTATTATTATTATTATTGCAAGAGTGAAATTAACTAAGGAATGATTTTAATTATGAGCTTGCATTCATTGAAGGGATAGTTACCGAACTGTGATAGACTCTTTAGTGATACATGTCTTCTAACGGTCCAATGTAATTGCACTTGGGTAAGATGTCATTACATGTCTCATGCATCACAATCGAGTATATTGAAGTGACTTTACACAGAGCACCCCAGTGTAGTTCAGCCTTTATATGTTAATAATCAGGTTGTCGAGTTATTTAGCGGTGTGTTAGGTACATATATAAAATAATCTAAATCTACAATAAAAAGGATATATGACGATCATATGATGATCTACAACCAAAAGTGACGCGAAAATGATTTTTTAAAACGTTGTTATTAAAACGTGTGTTAGTTGTATACAATAAAAATGCAATATTAGATAACTGTATTTAAAAAGAAATGTTATATATAACTTTAATTTTGGTGGAGGGGGAAAATAATTCATAAAATATTTTTCTTTAAAAAATTACAATAGAATTTACTAAGTTGATATATAGATATGATATTGATATCACATTGCCCTCAATCGACTAAAAACCGAAATTGATATGAAAAAGACGAAACTATAAGCGTTATGAAAAACTAAATAAACAATTATAATAATATGTATAGTATTTATAAGTAATGATTATACAAATACTATCTCTCACTCTCTGTCTCGTCTCTTTTTGTAATATTCTAACTGTTTGGCACGTAATGCTCTATCCACTAAGCTCCATGGTTCACATCAATATAAGCAATATTTAAGTTAATATAACGCTGTATATTTAATGTATTTTCAATACATTTAAGAATGATTAATACTCTCAAGGATCACATTCATATTTGCAATTAAGTTTTTTTTTTTAAATAATGTTGAAAGAATTATATTTTCTTAGCATATAAATCAAAACTGAAGGGAAAACAACGTTTTAATCTTATCCTTTTGAGAGAGTAAAAAATAAATGAACTATTTCGCATAAATGTTTCGCTCAATCAAGCAATCTTTAACTGAAATTTAATATACGATATTATTTAAGTTTATAGCTTAATTTCATTTCATGATGAGACAAGTACTTTCTTTCCTTTACACATGTAATGTTATATTTCAGCAAAGATGTTAATTAAGGGAATGACTTTAATTATGAGCTTGCACTCATTCATAATATAGTTACTTACCTAATACTACCTCATTCGTAATAGTTGTCTCCTAACGGTCCGATGTAATTACACTTGCCTAAGATGTAATTACGTGTTTCATGCATCATATTCGAGTACATTGAAATATCTTTACACACAGGTCATCTATGAAATTCAGTCTGAATAGTGTTACTAATTAGATTGTCAGTTATTTAGAAGCATTTAAGTGCATATATAAATTAATCTAAAAATACAGTACGAATGTATTATGACGATATAGATCCAAAAATCACACAAAAAATGATTTGTGAAAACATTCTTATAAATGGATGTGTTAGTCTTGTACAATAACAATACAATAATAATAAATTTGAGCGTAATCCTATTTATAAAACTGTTACAAATGAATATTTGATTCTTTTGGAATTTCTAATTAATAATGTTTATATATCTTTTCCACAACAGTATATAATCATAAGAAAATAATAAATAAATAATCTGTGTATAAAAACAAATTAATTGTTTAAAGTATTGAATATAAGTAATAAAAATTAAATTATTTTTAAATATCCATAAAATATATAATGCGAATTTCAATTCTTGTGGAGAGGAAAAAATAAAGAATAAAACTTATTTTAATTAAACTGTTGTAATAGAATTTACAAAGTATCGTCTGCAAATAAATTATTTTTAATATGTGATCCTATATTGTCTAAAAATCTAATTTTAAATATCAAACGATGAAATTGTATACATAGGAACTATTAAGCAACAGCAACCGCAATGAATTATGTAATGTTTAGGAGTAATGATTGTATAAATACTATATATCGCTCTTTTTTAATAATAAATTAAATATTTTACAATAATAAATTAAATATTCCACTTATCCCTATGCAGCAATATAATTGATATTAATTGTACAATAATATGTAAAGTTACAGCTTAATTTCATTTCATGATCAGGCAAGTATTTTCTTATCTCACATATGTAATGGTTTATTGCAACAGTGATATTAACTAAAGGAGTGACTTTAGTTATGAGCTTGCACTCATTGAAGAGATTACCAAACTGTAAGAAGCTCTTTAGTGATACTTGTCTTCTAACGGCGCGATGTAATTACTCTTGGCTGAGGTGTAATTACGTGTCTCATGCATTACATTCGAGTATATTGAAATGACTTTACACATATAGTAATTCAGTCTGTATAATGTTACTAATTAGACTGTCGGGTCACTTAGCAGTATATTAAGTACACACATAAATTAATCTAAAAGTACAGTAAGAAGGCAATATGGCGATCTTATTATCATATAGATCCGAAAATGATATTATATATCCGAAATATTGTTATCAATGCCCATGTTAGTTACATACAATTAAAATGCAATAATAATTCATTTGATCGCAATAGTATTTAAAAAATGTTGTTTGTTATAAAAATTTTATTATTTATTATTTATCTTTTTATTTATTATTTTTATTATTTATAAAAATGTTTGTTTTCAAACGAATATTTAACTCTTTTGGAATTTGTAATTAATAATATTTATATATCTTTCCCATAGCAGTATGTAATCATAAGAAAATAAATGAAGACGATGTTTACAACGAAATAAATCGAATAAAATTTTGAATATAAACAAATAAAAATTAATATTTAAAAAAATCTTAAAATATACAAAACCAAATTTAATTATGGTAATTTAAAGAATAAAAAACAATTTATGGTATACAGATGAAATATTTATATTGTATGATATTCAATGGTCAAAAATGAAAATTATATTACCAAAAGAAATTACTTTTAATGCAAGCATTATTGAGGAATACTGAATCAACAATCACAATTAAATATGTAATATTTAGAATGAATGAGTTTATAAATACTTTCTCTCTCACTCTTTTTAGTAACAAATTAACAATTTTGCATGCATTTTCCTCTCACCGATATGCAGTCATATAATTGATATTCAGTGTACAATGTTATGTAAAGTTATAGATTAATTTCATTTCATGATCAGGGAAGTACTTTATTACCTTCCACGAATAATGTTTTATTAGAATAGTATTAATTAACAAGGGAATGACTTTAACTATCCGCTTACAACCTTTGAAGCGATTGTTACCAAACTGTGATAAGCTCTTTAGTGATAACTGTCTTCGAACGGTCCGATGTACTTGCACTTGATTAAGATGTTATTACGTGTATCATGCATCACATGCGAATGTATTGAAAATACTTTACACGGAGTTCTCTCTGTAATTCAGTCTGTATACTGTTAATAATTACGTTTCGAGTTATCTTATACTATAATGCGAGCAAAAATTGTGTGTGTGTGTGTGGGGGGGGGGGGGTAAATTTTATCTCAAAAACGGCTCTAACGATTTTCGCACAAATTTGGATTTTACCATTTTCGGGCACGAGAAGACCATTGGGCTAGGTCACATGTTCGAGAAAATTCGATTATTGGGTCATTTTGGGTCATAAAGAGTCAGGATCAAGCTATTTATATCTAGAGAAGAACTGGATCGATTTTAAGGAAATTTTGTATCCAATCGTTTTTTGGCACGAGAAAACAATTGAGCTGGGTCACATGTTCGACAAATTTTGATTAGTGGGTCATTTTGGGGTCATTTTGGGTCAAGCCATTTTTATTTTAAAAACTTCTCTAACGATTTCGACCAAATTTTATATTTTATCGTTTTGGATTACAAGAAGACCATTGGGTTAGGTAACATGTTCGAGAAAATTCGGTTAGTGGGTCATTTTTGGGGTCATTGTGGGTCCTGCTATTTTTATCTAGAGATTTTCTCACGCAATTTTGACTAAAAATTGCATTCTATGGTTTTCGGGCACGAGAAAAACATTGGGCTAGGTTACATGTTCGAAAAAAAATTTTAATGGGTTATATTGGGTCATTAAGAGTCTGGGTCAAGCTATTTATATTTAAGGAACCGCAGAATCAATTTCATCGTTTGCCTGTAATAGTTTTTGACACGAGAAATCTAATGGGCTAAGTCACACGATCAAGAGATTTCGATTATAAGTCATTTGTGGGTCATGATGGGTCATAATGGGTCATGGTCAAGATATAGCTAAAGAACAAGTGGATCGATTTTAACGAAATTTTGTATACAACATTTTTTTGGCACGAGAAAATCATTGGGCTAGGTCACATGATCGAGAAATTTCGATTAATGGGTCATTTTGGGTCATAAAGGGTCTGGGTCAAGTTATATATATTTAAAGAACAGCAGGATCGAGTTTAACGAAATTTTGAGTGTAACAATATTTATACACGAGAAAACTAATGGGCTAAGCCACATGTTCGAGAGATTTCGATTATAAGGGTCATTTGTGGGTCTTAATGGGTCAAGGTCAAGCTATATCTAAAGAATGGGTGGGTCGATTTTAACGAAATTTTGTATACAACATATTTTTGGCATGAGAAAATCATTGGGGTAGGTCACATGTTCGAGAAATTTCGATTGGTGGGCCACTTTTGGGTCATTCTAATGTTATTTAGACAATGTCTCGCGCAAATTTGACTAAATTTTATATTTTATCGTTTTCGAACACAAGAAAATCATTGGGTTAGGTCAGATGTTTGAGAAAACTCGATTAATGAGTCATTTTGGATCGATTAATGGGTTAAGGTCAAACTATTTATGCCTAAAAATTGGCTCAATCATTTCATTTTATCTAAATTTTGTATTTAACGTTTTTCGGCACGCAAAAATTAATGAACTAAGTCACATTTTTGAGCGATTTCGATATAAGGGTCATTTGTGGGTCATGCTAATTTTATCTAGAAAATTGCTCTCACCATTTTGAGTATATTTTCTATTATATCGTTTTCGGGCAAAAGAAAACCATTGAGATAGGACACATGCACATAACAATTCAATTAGTGGGTCGTTTTAGGTCTTAATGGGTTCGGGTCATTCTAATTATATATAACAACGACTCAGTCAATTTTATTTAAATTTTGCAACGGAACGTCTTTTGTCACGAGAAGACTATTGAGCTGAGTTGCATATTAAACAAAATTATATTAGTGGGTCATATCGCTTCATTGCTGAATGCTGTCAAGCTAATTTTACTTAAGAAATGGCTTAAACGATTTTGATTCATTTTATACTCTACTGTTTTTGATTACCTGAAGACCATTGAGCTAAGTCACATGTTTGATCACATGTGATTAGTGGATCATTTGGGTAATAAGGGTCAGGACCACGAGACTATGGCAAAAGCCAATAAGTTGGCGATATTTGACAAAATACTGGCGAAATTTGGCCGAAAAATCGACTATTAAGGTTACGAAACCAAAACACATATTTGGCGCCAAATGAAAGAATGTGTCCAAATTTGGTTATATCTGGCTAAAAATATTGTCTTTCAGAATGTGAAGAAATTTCTTATTCATTCTTAATAGTCTTTGAGATGCATAGTTAAACTAATCAGAGTTGAGCTAAAAAAGTGATTTGGATTGATGTCCTTTCGTTGTAAATTTTAAAATAAAGTAAAATTTATGAACATGTGCATACAAACATAGTTTTCTTATTGGTTGTTTTTGTAAATAATACTATTATTAATAATATGTTTTACAGTAATAATACTATATCGAGTTGAACACAAAGTTAATTTTGACCGAGCTGAGCTCGGTCACCCCTGCTAGTTTATATTATATGAAAGCCGTTTTTCATACATGTGCATTTTTACTTTCTTCTATCTTTACAAGAAGAAAGTATTGGATTCATGAAAATTTTCGACTTCCGGTTTTCGACGGATTTATACGTCTTAGAAGGTCCTGAACACGTTTTGACTATTTTTAGAAAATGTCGGTCTGTGAGTCTGTCCGTCTGTCTGTGAGTCTGTCAGTCTGTCTGTGAGTCTGTCTATACGTGACAAAAAATTGTGGGCGCTCTATCTCAAGAACTAATGCTCGAAATTTAATAAAATTTTATATTCAGTTAGACCTCAATATGAATTAGTGCTTATTGGTTTTTGGTGTAAATTGGCCAGCAGGTGGCGCTGCTATACCACGTTTTTCATGATTTTCATGATAGCTATATCTCAAGAACTAATGCACAGAATTTTACCAAACTTCAGATTCTGCGATACCTTGAGATACATAGCCGCTGATAAGGTTTTGGGGTGAATTGCCCTATAGGTGGCGCTGCTATGCTACATTTTGCACGATTTTGGCGATAGCTATATCTTAAGAACAAATGCAGAGAACTTCATCAAATTTTAGATTCTGTTAAACTAGAATATATAACATAATTAGACGCAGATTACATTTTGGAATTAACCTGCAACAGGTGGTGCAACTATGCTGCATTTTGCACGATTTTTCCGATAGCTATATCTCAACAACCAACGCACAGAATTTCACCAAACTTCAGATTTTGTTACAAAATAACATATAACATAATTACACGATTATTACGTTTTGTTATAAATCCTTCAACTGATGGTGCTGCTGTGCTATATTTTACACGGTTTTTTTTTTAAACTAGCTATATCACAAGAACTAATGCACAGAATTTAATCAAACTTCAGATTCTTTTACACCATAACATAATTAGACGCTTTTTTACTTTTTGGCATAAATTGTCCAAGATATGGTGTTGCTGTGCTACGTTTTGCAAATTTTTTGTTATAACTATATATCAAGAACTAATGGACGAAATTCCATCAAATTTCAGATTGTGTTAGGTTTTGACATAAATAGATGCTTATTTGGTTTTAGTATAAATTACCCAACATGAGGCACTACTAAGCTCATTTTCTCAGAATATTAATTAAATTTTGTTTTTTAGGATTTTCGGATACCAGAATCTCATTAGGCTAGGTCAAATGTTCGAGGAAATTCGATAAGGGATAACTTTGGGGTCACCACGTTTTTTTTTCTTTTTTCTTTTTCTTTTTTCTTTTTTTTTTTTTTTTTTTAATATTAAAATGTACTTATGAGATAGAAGAAAGTTTTGGGACTGGCACATCCAACTAGTTATTTTAGGAACCTAGTATACAATAACATCTCGTAATATAGATGAATATATCGTTTTTGATAACTTTGTATCTTTCTAAAATAATTAAATCCTCATACATGTTAGTTTGCGTATAACATACTGTATAGAATGTTTATGTACATAGAAGTGAATTTCTAGTTAATCATTCATACTTGTTATGTGCGATAAACCCTGTTATATAAGGGATGTATATAACAGGGTTCTAAAAAGACTCAATCATTTAAAAATTTCATATTAAAATTCGATAAATTGTAAGTGATGTCAACTATTAAACAAAGCCTTTCTTTTCTTTTGCAGTGAGTTTTTTTTATAGCTACTCTAGACTTTAGTTTAATGTAACAACAATAGGTGCCGGTGAAGTTAAAAGACGCTAAATCGGGGTCCGTGTTTTCATATAAATGTTATTTCAGTATTGATGAGAAAAAGGAATTACAAATACAGGGATTTTCTGTCGCAAATGTAACTTTTCCTTTGGGGCTCACTCCTTAATCCTTTGCATCAGAAATGAAATAAGAGAGCGGCGATGAAACAGGACATGATTTAATTATATTGCTTTCAGCGCCATCAGCCACCTCTATTTAAACTGTAATCGAAAATCGCATTAAATAGTGCCTGACATAGAACCTTTATCCAAGAAAATTTTAGTAGTTTCTAATGTTTTATTTTTCAAGTTTTAAAAATTTTAAACTTAGGCAAATCAATTTAAGACACCAATTTTATTAATGCATATGTATATGTATTTGATATGTGTGCGTGAAAATGGCACGTATTTAACTACTAAGAATGTACTTATTAAAAATACAACATATTTCTCAATGGTGCACAAAACAAGAACTTTAATATGAACTTGTACAATTAAAATAAAATAAAAATACCAATGTTTCACGCCGTGTTCTGCGGCCATCTTCAGGAAAATATGATAATGGAAGGACTAAAAGTTTGCTTCGTGATCGAGAGATATTTCTAATAAATTAAAATCGAAATGAATTAAAAGTTCACAAATGTTGCCACTTACACGTGAGTAAAAAATTTAAATATTGCAACGAAATATAAAATTTAAGATTTTATGATGTTATGCCATATTTTTGGTATATTGTAGGATAAATTACCATGACAAGGTTTCTTCTGCAATGATTTTGACAGATTCTCTTATTTTACCTTCAATTGGGTTATTGCACAGAACTATGATTGTAGCCTCTTGAAAGTTAATACGGCAACCCTTGTTCGCCAAATTTATTTAAATATAATAATTTACACGTATTTGTTATAATAATTTAATTAATATATTATTAAATATATATTTATTTAAAAATAATAATTTATTATGCTAAAATATATTTTTCTAAATAACATATTAATGCAAATTCCAGATTAACAGTACCTTTTTACTATGATTAAATGTGAGAAATTAAAAATTTCACACTGTGTCATTACACTACATAAACACTTAAGAATAATATCATGTTTCCACTAAAATGAATACAGATAAATATTTGTAATTATTATATGGAAGATATATATGTAAGTTATAATTTAATTAATATTTTTCAGTATTTTTTCTTGAAAGTAGTCATACACTTTCAAATTATTATTATTAATTTGATGCTTTATTATATTTTAAGATTGTATAAAATTATCGTACCTTGAGAACTTTTTTATCTTTAAACAAAATTACCTAATGTAAGTGTGAAAGCACTCTTCACGAAGACTCACTGGCGCCAGTAGCCGCTCATTTTGAGAACATTCTTTTTATTTATTTTTTTTTCTTTCTTGTGCAAACTAAAAGCTGATTGGTTATTTTACAATCTTTTTTATTAATGTTTTTTTGTACCTTTCAGATTTCGATGTATTCGTATTAAGAATAATGATCAAGAAACATGTAATATCTGCGTGCGTGTGTAAATAATCAACTTCTTTTTTTGTGTGTTTACGTTTTGTCTTATTTTTGCTGTGGATTTTCTGTTTTTGAAGATAGCCAAGAATTACGATTCTGTCCACCGTACATCCCTCAAGAACCTTCAAAAAATCTAGGAAAATTTTATATTATTATTTTTAAGAATATTATTTTACTACTGTAATGACGTATTTTGAAATCAACATGGCATCCCTGTCGCGGGATGTACGGTGGTAATATATTTTGAAATAATTAAGAATTTGAATTTCGAAATTAACTAATTAAGTAGAGAAAAAGAAAAAAAATGGCTGAAAATTTAGAAACACTTAAAAAAAGAAGAACGATTTTTCGATCGGCTGTTACGAAAATTCTAAATAAAATCGAAATTTCATAAAATCAGACGATGTGTCTATTGAAGAACTGCAAGAACATGTTGAAACATTGACCGACAAATTTAAGTCACTTAAGACAACAGATAATTCAATTGAATTTTTAGTCAATCCCGATGATTTAGAGAAAGAATTAGAAGCCGCTGAAAAGTATAGCGAAAATGTAATATTATGGAAGTCACGCGCAAATCAGAAAATTAGAGAATTAAATGCCGGATTTTTAAATTTAAAATCAAAACAAGAAAGTAACAAATAACAATTTTCAGACAGTGAATTTAATGAAAAAGTGGATAATTCTGTAAAAGTTAAGTTACCGAAATTGCATATACCAATATTTGATGGAAATATAAATGAATGGCTTTCCTTTTGGAGCAGTTTTGAATAGGCCATTCATGATAATAAGTCGTTAAATAAAGTTGATAAATTTAATTATTTAAGATCGCAATTAAGATCGACCGCTTTAAACACAATTGAAGGTTTTCCTGTTTCCGGAAAAAATTACGATGCGGCTATAGAATTGCTGAAAAGTAGGTTTGCTAATAAACAATTATTAATACACAATCATATTAGTAATCGTTTAGCTATCAAGCCATTGAGAACTTCGAATGATATATATGCTTTCCGACAATATTTTGATAAATTATCAGTAGAACTGAGAAGTTTGCAAAGCTTAGGAACAGATTTAAATAACATTTCAAGTGTATTATGTACAACCATTTTGAAAACAATTCCGAAAGATTTGTTAATAGAACTTAACAAGTCCGATAATGAAAAAGGATTTTATGAAATTGAAGAACTAATGAATTTTTTATCTACTTGTTTAAAAGCAAAAGAAAAGGCTAATTTAGTAATAAACCCAATGAGGAATTTTTTATTCCTCCTGAAAAGAAAAACTTTAATTCGTTTCGAAATTACAATAAACAAAAAAATTATCCTACAGCTAATGATTTAGTGTCAACGAACAAAAAAGAGGATTTAAACGTAATAAACTGCGTTTTTTGTGAATCATTTCATCACTCATCGGTTGGTTGCGATAGAACTAATGAGTTATCTATTGATGAAATTAAGAACATTCTAATGAAAAAGGGAGCATGTTTTAAGTGCCTAGAAATGAAAAAACATTTATCGCGTTTTTGCAAAAAAAAAAATATAAAATGCCGGATTTGCAACGGGAATCATAACACGTTGTTTTGTTATAGAAACGTAAAAAGGGAAAAACCTAAACAACAGACCGAAGTGTCGGATACTGCCCTTTTTGCGAATGAAAACTTGCCGAAAGAAGTTTATTTACAAACTTTATATGTTTATGTAAGAAATAATAGTTGTGAATATATAGCACGCGCATTGTTAGATACGGCTTCTTCTAAGTCGTATATTTCAAAGTTCGTAGCCAATAAGATGGAATTAAAAAGTTTAAGAAAGGTCAGAATTACTCACGGGTTGTTTGGAGGTACCGAAACAACGGTAGATCATAACTGTTATTCTGTTAATTTAAGGGGTTTAAGGGGAAGTAAAAAGATTAAAATTGAGGTAATGGAACAAGAAAAAATTTGTGCTAATGTACCCAAAATTAGAGACATTCGTTGTATTGCGGAATTAAAAGGAAAAAATATATTTTTGAGCGATATCTGCCCTGAAGGTAAAAATTGTTTATATGAAAGAAATTTAAATGAAATACATGTACTTTTGGGAGCAGATGTTGTGGGTGAACTGTTTACAGAAAAAATAGAAAATGTATCTTGTGGTTTGGTTGCGATGCAAACAAAACTAGGTTGGACTACTATGGGCAAAATTGGCGGAAATGAAAGGGATAGTTCTCTATTGGTCCTTTCATTATATGTAAACGATGCCAAAATTACAGATTTGTGGAATTTAGATTCTTTAGGCATAGTAGATCCTGCGGAAAAACAAACTAAGGAAGAAGTCCAGAAATTAGTTTTGGAGCATTTTACCGTAAGACGCGAAACTGATGGTAGGTACAAAGTTTGTCTTCCCTGGTTAAGTGAGCATCCTTCCATTCCAAGTAATAAAGATTTAGCGATAAAACGCCTGCAAAATAATATTAAGAATCTCCAAAATTGCGGTTTGTTGAAAGATTACGAAGCAGTTTTAAATGAGTGGGAAACGGAAGGGATTATTGAAAGAGTGAAAGGAGAGGAAAAACTTAACACCAAAGTCCATTATCTCCCTCATAGAGCTGTAATAAAACCTAATTCTACGACCAAAATTAGGCCAGTATTTGATGGATCAGCACATGTTAAGGGTTCTGTTTCCATAAATGATTGTATAGAGAAGGGACCTAATTTAATTGAACTAATTCCTTTTGTTCTAAATCGATTTAGAGTGGGAAAGATAGGTATTGTAGCAGATATTCGTAAAGCTTTTTTACAGATATCACTAAATGAAAAGGATAGAGATTATTTACGTTTTTTCTGGTGTAGAGATGGGAATTCAGAAAACCTTGAAATTTATAGACATTGTCGGGTTGTCTTTGTGATTAGTTGTAGCCCCTTCCTTTTGGCCGCTACTCTAACACGTCACTTAGATGAAGCACCTGAGAACATTAAAGATGTTGCTATAAAACTTAAAGAATCTTTCTATGTATTTAACTGTGTAGCTAGTGTAGAATCGTTTGAAGAGTTAGAAAATTTTCGCAATGAAGCACGGAAACTCTTAGCTTCGTCACAATTTGATCTTCGTGGTTGGTGTCATAATCGGTGCGAAGAAATTGGATTAGGCTTTAATGAAAAGGGTCATTTGAGTGATGCGGATGAGGATAAAATTCCCTTACTTGGTTTAATGTGAGACACCAAGAGTGATACATTATCGTGTGATTTTCGGAATTTTACATTGGAAAATGAGTGCATCACTAAAAGAACAATTTTGTCCTTAACTCATAAAATATTCGATCCCATCGGTTTCACGTGCCCCGTGACCTTAATTCCAAAATTACTTTTACAGAAATGCTGGAAAATAAAGGCGTCATGGGACTCCAAGCTGCCCGATTAGATAGTTAAGGAATTTAGAAAATGGACTAAGGAAATTAATGATTTGGGAAATCTTGAGTTCCCGCGAAGATTGTCTAACTTATCTCTAAAAGAGGGAAACTTATCTTTACATATTTTCTGCGACGCTAGTAAATTTTCTTACGCAACATGCATTTATCTAAGAAATGAAGTAGAAAATCGTGTAACTTGTCAACTTATTCAGGGTCGTTCTAGAGTAGTTCCTCTAAAGGACATTTCCATTCCACGCTTTGAGTTATTGGCCTGTTGTATTGGAGCTAGATTGTCTAATAGTATTAAAAACGATTTGAAATTGGAAAATGCTGATACTTTCTATTGGTCAGATTCAATGGACGTGTTATACTGGATAAAACGGGAAGGTCCTTGGGCTACATTTGTAGAAAATAGAGTTAGAGAAATTCGAAAGCTTATCCCCAACACTTCATGGAATTTCGTACCTGGACATATGAATCCAGCAGATTTACCGTCACGCGGTTGTTGTGCAAAATCCATTATTAAATCTCAGTGGTGGTTAGGGACATCATGGCTTTCAGAATCAAAGGAAAATTGGCCTAGTACTAATATTTTTCCTAATATGGATATAGTGAATTCTGAAAAAAGAAAAACTATTGTTACCGCGCCTAATGTAGAGAGTGATGAGGCACAATTTTATAATCGCTATTCTTCTTACAATAAAATTTTGCGAGTTACTGGTTGGATTTTGCGATTTTATCAAAATTCGAAAAGGGGTAGTACCGACAGAATATTCGGTCAATTAACACACAACGAATTAAAAGCGGCAGAAACAGTATTATTAAAACTTGTGCAAAAAGAATCCTTTGTGAATGAACATAATCAAAGACTGAAATGCCTGAATATTTTTACAGATTCGGAAGGAATCATACGCGTAAAAACGAAGATATTTCAACGAGAAGATGAATTTAATTTTATATTATCTATCTTACTCCCTTCAAATCATTACGTCGTAGAACAGATTATATTTTCGAAACATTTAGAATTCGGTCATTGTGGCGTACCCTTGTTGATGACAGCGTTACGAGAAAATTACTGAGTGCTGAAGAGTCGGAAAACAATCAAAAAGGTAATCGGCAAATGTATCATTTGTAAAAGACACTCAGCAAAACCACCTGATGTAGTAGAAAGTGTCTTACCTCTTGATCGTGTCAGAGAAGCCGCGATTTTCGAAATAATAGGAATCGATCTGTGCGGGCCTCTTTATTTGAAAAATCAATCTAAAGTCTGGATTTTGATAGTCACGTGTGCAGTTTTTAGAGCTGTGCATTTCGAGCTATTGACAGCTCTTTCAACCGAAAGTTTTATCTTAGGACTGAAAAGCTTTATTTCTAGACGAGGTCGTCCTGCAATAATATATTCAGATAACGGCACAAACTTTACTGGCTGCCACAATTTATTGAAAACAATTGACTATGAAAAAGTAAAAGCGGTTACTGCGTTTTCACGTATAGACTGGAAATTTATTCCACCTTCTGCACCTTGGTGAGGTGGATTTTAGGAAAGGCTTGTTGGAATCCTGAAACGAATCTTGAGAAGGGTATTGGGCAAGTCGTCTTTAAATTTTAAAGAACTACATACCGTTATCTGCGATTGTGAAAGTATTATAAATGCCCGCCCCTTGACGTATGTTACAGATAATAATGAAGATCTTCAAGTTATAACTCCTTCAATGTTCTTACAGGAAAATACTAAAATAGGTATGCCTGAATTAGAATTTCTAGACCACAAAGAAATGAATAAACGACACCATTATAGAATAAAAATTAGAAATGATTTAAAACCAAGATTTAGAAGCGAATACCTCGGCACATTAAAATGTTCGGTCTTTAATGGGAAAAAATCAAGATCTTTGTGTGTAGGAGATGTTGTCCTGATATGGAAGGAAAATTCTAGCCGAATAAACTGGCCTCTTGATAGAGTTATCGAACTTATACCCAGTCAAGATGGCGTTGTGCGCGTAGTAAAGTTGAAGACAGCAACTGGAATGCTAATACGTCCCATTAAGAAACTTTGTTCTTTGGAGGTGAATGGAATCGCCGATAATCAAAGTGATGCAGCACTGCAAAAGCGTTTGACTACTCGCCGTGGTCGAATTGTACGGCCGCCCGAAAGACTCCAACTGCAGGGATTGAGTTCTGTTCCCTAATGAACTCAAGGTGGAGAGTGTGAAAGCACTCTTCACGAAGACTCACTGGCGCCTGTAACCGCTCATTTTGAGAACATTCTTTTTTTTATTTTTTTTTCATTCTTGTGCAAACTAAAAGCTGTTTTGTTATTTTACGATCTTTTTTATTAATGTTTTTTTGTACCTTTCAGATTTCGATGTATTCGTATTAAGAATAATGATCAAGAAACATGTAATATCTGCGCGCGTGTGTAAATAATCAACTTCTTTTTTTGTGTGTTTACGTTTTGTCTTATTTTTGCTGTGGATTTTCTGTTTTTGAAGATAGCCAAGAATTACGATTCTGTCCACCGTACATCCCTCAAGAACCCTCAAGAAAGATAGGAAAATTTTATATTATTATTTTTAAGAACATTATTTTACTACTGTAATGACGTATTTGAAAACAACAGTAAGTAACAGAGGTTCATCGCTTAATAAGTATGTTACATTGATGAATTAAAAGGAAATAGCATTGCAGAAGTATATTAAAAAATAAATCATCGGACGTTAAAGGGATTAATATAACTTATACTGTCGATTTGAAAGATGGGCACTTGCTGCCTTCATAATTTGTTTTCTTATTGGTTTTCCAATAAAAATCCAATACATTTGCTCTTGGAAGGCTTTGCTTTTTGAATATATTAGAAAACATTTTGGAGATTAAACGTTGTTGAGATAATGTAAATGTTTTGAAAGCGATTTGTAAGCATTAAAATCATGAATGCAGAGTTTATTTCACCACTGGAGATGTCTTTAAACCAATACATATTATAAATTGAGCTTGTTTTAAAAACATTTGAATAAGTTAAAAAAAAAACTTGAAATTAAATATTTACTGGAAAGATGTATCAGTTTGAAGAGAGCTATATAGGATTTCAAATGAAATAAAATAATTTGTAAAGATATTACATGTTTATTTTGAAAATTAAAAAATAGATTTTTAAGGTCACGAATTTGAAGAAAAGAAATATGACAAAAAGCTAAAAATAAATTTTGAGTAAGAAAATTTGTGAAACTACTTGTATTGACGTATGTTAATTAAAAATTTATCATAATGTTATCGTTGAGCTTTCTTTCACCCAAAAGTATGAAAACATGGCGGACTGAGGACAGGAAAACGTAATGGTAAACCTATAACTCAACCAATAAAATCGAGTTTTTAGGTGTTTTCTCCCAAGATATGATTTGAAAAACCATTTGGGTGTTAATATGCGATTCGAGATTTAACTAATACTAGATCTTCAGCCGCTATCTCGATTAGAGATATTTGTCTGTTCTACCGCCTCTCGGTCTATACTTTTACCTAAAATTAACAAAGTATTAATTGCAGAAACTTAAAATCGTCAAAGTTTTGAAAAACAGCATTTTAAAAATAAAATCAAGGTGTGTATTTATGATGAAGCTATGAATTGACTCTCTTATGTTTGATACTACCGAATTGAAAATCAGCAAATATGAATTCATTTCTAAATATTCATAGAATATTTTTTTGCATACCATCGAAATTTATCGTTATTTTAACAGCTATAAAATTTGCATACTCATCTCTCATATTTACATTCACCATGCGTGTTTTTAAAGCACGACATCATTTTTTTATTTTCTAAAAAAAGTTTTTTTTTCTTCAATTGTTATGAAAATATGGCATCAATAAAGTTAAACAAACCATATTTTTCACTACTTTTCAATAATGGGAATAATTCAATCATTGTAAAAATTATGTAGCGTAAGCATATCTAAAAAAAACAGCTTTCAAAAAAATTAAATTGAATTAAATTAAATTAAAACTGGTTCAGCGGAAAGTTCAAAGCAAATGACTAAAAAACACAGCCTTGTCTTTTAAATGTAGACTTAAAAAATTGAGCCGATATTTCAAGACGTAATGATTGACGAATATTTTCAATTTAAATACATGCTGGTAAATTTTGCATTTCCGACGTCTAACAAAATTTTGTATCGTTGCGTCAATTATTTTGGAGGCTATAGTGTTCATAAAAGGACAATTCTTGCAGGGATGCCGTAGCTATACTATGATATTCATCTGTTGCAGTTTGGCTAATACGGAAGCACACAAAATCGTCCACTCTGCATTCCTATATGGTATCTTTTATGTTAGTTATTTTAAATTTAGAACTAAATTGCATTGATGTGGAAGTTTACGGAGAATCTGTGATTTAACTTGGCTTATCTGCCAGCGTTCGCAAAAAAATGAGAGAGAGAGAGGGAGAGAAGAATGAAGCACTTGGTCATTACAAAACTGCTGCAACTTGGCATGTATGTGCCACTCTTAAGGAACTAATCCCAGTACTGGTGAATTAAAATTTTATAAAGTCGCGCCTCTCAGATATGTTCGTGATGACATTTAGTTTTATCTAAGAAAATGATCGTTTTCTTTTTATATGACGCCATTTTTTGCTAAACGAAAAATTATGCTTATGAGTCTCAAACTGAATATCCATCGCATAAAAAAATTGAAATGTAATAGCTTTAGAAAGTAAATTATTTGTACTTTAAAACGTAATGTCATTTTCTGTCCACATTTTCTAAAAAAATATTTTTAATTGAAATGAGAAAAAATGCTTAAAAATTATTCAAGAAAAATAAATTCAATTATGCCTCTCCAATTAGTACGTGAAAATAATCCGTTCGATACCATTTTGATAAAATTTTAAAAAATCTTAAAATCGAAGAATAAAAATCGGAATTTAAAAAACAGTAGCTAGTGCGGGCATGTCAACAGATAAACAGCTTTCATTTTTAAAAAAAGTTATTATTAAAAAGTATCCAGCAGAAAACTTGAAACAGATGACTTAAAAAAACAGAATTTTTTCTATTTATTTAATATCTAGTTTAACATGTTGAGTGCCATATCAGTCACAAGTGATTGACACCGAACTTTCCGCATAGACGACGTTAGTCACCGATGACTGGCACTCCAAATACGATTAAAAACTAAAAAAAGTACAAAGTTTAAAGTAATTACAGAAAGTTTATTCAAAGTTTAAATAACTTGTCAGTCATCGGTGATTGAGGTGCTGTAAGCGGAAAGTTCAGTGTCAGACACCGTGGCCCTCGCCGTGTGAAATAATCGTGTACAACAAAGCGTATTATAACAGTGTTCTGTCTATATGAATCTTTAAAGCATTATTTTAAAGATACATTATAAAAATAAAGTTTATTTTACCATCCACCAATTTTTGGATACATTCTCGAGTAGTTTTTATAAAGTATTAACTTTATTTATAATTCAAAATATAGGTTTATGTGATGCTACATGTAAGGCATTGTGACGTCACAGCGACGTCGTTGTGAAGTCACACTGTGACTTTGTGACCATAGATTCTCGATGTGATGTCACGTGACGTCGATGTGAAGTCACAGTGACTAAAATGTGAAGTCGTTATGGCCATTTTAGAGCTCATTTGTGACGTCATATTGTGACCACTTTGTGAAGTCAAGGTGTAACAAATTTTTTAAAATGTGTCACTTCCCACATAGCATGCATGGTCACAGTAACGTCACAGTGACGTCACTGTGAGTCACTGTGGTCACGTCACACCTGTGACCAAAATACCACCCTTCAGGGACGTCACATTGTGACTGAAATGTGACGTCATATCTGTGACCAAAATGCCACCCCTTAGTGACGTCACATTGTGACTGAAATGTGACCTTCTTAGAAAATTAAAAAATATATACAAAAATTCTTCAAAAGATCCCTCATAGCATGCATGGTCACTGCGAGTCACTGTGGTCACATCACATCTGTGGCCAAATTACCACCACTCAGTGACGTCACATTGTGACTCAGATGTGACTTTCTTAGAAAACTTTAGAAAATTACAAAATTTCTTCAAACCATGTTATTTACTGGCAAAAAACGTTTTTTCTGGCATTTCAGAAGATTATTGTGCAATCGCTGTTATGTCACACGTTACATGCACTGCGTGTAACGTATACGTCATATCACATATGTGAGATAAACCTCCCATCATATGAAACTAAACACCCAGCAATGAACCTATCAGTGAAACTTCCATTTAAGGAAATTTCTCGTTACACTTAAATGCTTCGTTATGAATAAAATATCGTTGAATAGAAACCCACGAAAATTCATGAAATTTGTATAGTAAGCTACAAATAAAAATGGAAATATTATAAAACTGTGTTTTAATTTGGATAGTAATTTTTGTTATGCAATATAGCCATATAAAAAAATCATTAGTATAATATCTAAAAAACTACGTAATAAAGGAAGTGAAACAAAAACTGAATCGCAGCGTTCTATTTCTCGTTTTCTCTTGTATTTCAAATCGAAAAATTAAAAAAAAAATTGGAATATTACTTTGTGTGCGATCTCTTGTGAAAGATACACTCATAAAAACTTTCGCATCTTTTTTAAGTATTCAGAGAATGGACCTATAATATTTTCGTGGAACTAGAATCCCTTTCTTAGCATATTGAAAAATTTTCGCATTTTTCCCTTTTTATTTAAAAGATAAAATAAATACATAATTTCAGTTCATATAATCCGCTGAAATATATTCACCAATCAATCTTAACAGCAATCTATCCTTTTGAATATTGTGCACGCACGGAAGTGCAACAAATTTTGCTAAGTAGATTTTTTTTTTAAATATGAATATTAATTTAAATGTTAATTGCGTTCTAAATGAAGGTTCAACAGAAAATGAAAAAAGTAGATAATTTCATTAAACATGGCCTTCGTTAAATGAAAGTTCCACTATATTTCGAAACTAATTTAAAGTAAAATAAAAATGCGTGAAAATTTTTTTTTAACTCAACATTTTAATTAGAGATACCCTCATAAAACTAATGCGCATGCGCATTCAACTTATAAATCTTCGAAGCTCAAACAACCAATAATAACAAAAAGTCACCTGCTTAAAAAATATCGTTTGGCAATGACCAGAATAGTTGACACTAGTGTATTTATTCTTTAGAATATTATGCAGCTGCTCTAGTAACTTTATTATGATGTTATGTGTGTATATTTAGTATGTAAGTTGAAAAATTTTAAAAAGTTATGCAAAAATGCGATCAGGTGACATTTTATATAAAATGTCGGTCCGAAAAAATACAATGTCAGTGGCGTTTCGTTAATATGAGCGTGCCAATGTCATTGTACTTCATTCGGAAATTCCGAAATTATCTTCCCTATTTGGATTATGAAACTGGAATTAGAGGATAATGCCGATAAGAAAGAGGTAAGAAAATGTTATTTTTCCTGCTTTTTTTTATAATGATTTCTGTTAATTTCGTAAAAAACATGTTATAAAAGGAATAAGTATCACATTAATTTAACTCTTTTGAATTCACTTACCTTAGTAAATTCAATAAATTTAACATTTATTTTGTTGAAATACGGAACAACATATCAACGATTTGAAAATAGTTAATAATATTATTTTTAAAATGCACTTTAATCACATTTTTTTAATTACATGGTTAAAATCACATTTTAATAAATTAAAAAGATACACATAATCAAAAGTTAACGTTATAATTAATATATAAAGAAGTTTGAGGTTGTTTAATTGTTGAAAATAGTGATAAATATACTAATTTATGCACTAATATTGCAAAAATACTTTTGTAAAACTTTTTATTACCTTTCTGAATTTCACATAATCCCAAAAATTTGATAACTGTAATTCCATGACATTTATTATTTTAAACCATGTATCTAAAATAATTAAGATATTGATTTTGTGGTAATAACAATTATTGATTTTAAAAAATAAGTAATTATCGCTTTATTTTATTAATTTTTGATACCTTAATTGTTAAATTGTGTTGAAAATAACAATTTTGTTTCATTAGTATGTGTTCATCAAATCCTGGTTCTAAATAGTCATAAAAACAATTACATGTACACTTTTGTGGGATGTACATTGCTGAAATTTTTAGTGTTTGATGTACTTTTATTATTTTCAATAAAATTTTGTCTAATATTAGGAAGTGAGACTGAGAATACTTAAATATTATTAATAGATTCATCTAATACAAAAAAAATGAAATCTAATAATTATAACTATTAAAAAGGAAACTTAAAAAAAAAAATTCCTTTAGGATGTCCTTTACCGGCACATCTATACTAAATGACATATACAATATATATATATATATGAGTTTAACTACGAATTTAAACCATGGCGTAATCATACATGCGCACAGGCCACTATAGTAAGAAAATAACTAAGCGTAATACTAGAACTAATTGCCTCATCTTCATTTGTACTCGATTTTCAAATAAAATCTGTATATTACGAATATTGCGCATAAACTTCACGTAGTTTTATCAAAAGATAATTCTATATTATATTTAACAGAATGATTTTAATTGGTAAATTAATCAAACGAATATAAATTTTCCAAAATGAGTAAAAAAGTGTTTAGGTTAGGATTCGAACTAGAGACCCTCGATGTATGCTGCCAATGCTCTTCCAGCCGAGCAACTTAGCACGCACAATTCACCAGGAGAAATATCATTATATACTCATACGAATAGTATGCATTTATCATGCGGGTAGTTTGAAAAAAAATTAAAGTATTATTACATAGGGTTATGTATATTAATGATAAGTATGCGTTCGGTATTCACTATGTGAATTGTGTGCGTCACATTCTTCCAGGATAGTTCAGTCGACAAAGTATTGACAATTTGCGCGAAAGACTGCTTAGTTCGAATCCTGACCTGGACACTTTTTCAATCAGTTGGAAAATTACAACAAAGGATAATTAAAAGGTATAGGGTGGATGCTCCAGTTTTGACAACTGCACAAGTTTTGGCCACACTGGAATGATTTACCCTCTATTTAGGCTGTAAATTGATTTTAACAAATTATATGCATTCTTACTCCTTAATCTAACACTCTTTTATCATTTCCAATCCCATTTGTTTATTTTTTGATAAAAAATGACTTGCAAAAAAATAATAAATGTGTAAAACTATAGTCTGCACTCACATATATTAAGGTTTTTGCTTACGTAACAAGTTTTCATAATCTTTCAATATTAGGCATTTATCGAACTTTATTTGTTCTGAAACAAATTGCTATGAAGCTTTATGAAGTAGGTTTTCTCTCTGTTGTAATTTCACATCTAAATTAATTATTTTTACAGCTTAAAGTAGGAGTGGCCAAAACTGGTACTTTAAATTTGCTATGTGTACCAGTTATGGCCATGGTGTGGCCAAAAAGGGCACAACATTATGCTCCACTTTTGGCTACAAGACTAATTATAGTGAAAATTTCAGCAATATATTTAGAAATGTTTTATGACTTATAAATTTAAAAGTTCAATAAAATTACAGCATGATATAGTGGTTTCTTGTATTTTTTTCAAAACAAAATGAGGAAGTTGCATAACTTTTGCAAAATTTCAAGCACATGAATTTAGAAATAACAAATAATGTGAAAATCTTTACACTATAAATAGGATTCATTTTAACAAGTTTAAAAAAGACAATTCTGTACTCTTAAAAATGGTCTAGATTAAACACTGTTATAAGATGGAAGTAAAATTATGGCTTTTCAAAATTCATTGTCAGCTTTTCAAGATGGTTAAATTTTGTAGTATCTCGTTCTACCTTGCAACACATGTTTACAGAATGGAGACAAGTTTTTACTATTTTTGAATCTCAAGTAATAGGTTTGTGCTATTTATGATGGCCAGTTATCTATATGAGAGATATGGGCCGAAGAGAAGGGGGATGCCCTCTGTGAAGGTCTTTCTAAGATCCTAGCCCATATTTACACAAGGAAATCTAAGGTTTGAAGAAAACTTACTCCAAATGATTAGGCTGACAGGCAGCTAACTACGAGGAATTAAAGTTAAAAATCATTTGAAAAAAATGGATTTTAGAGATTGTCAAAATACTATTTCATGCTAAAATGGAATAATTTTAAGATTCTAGTCATATAACTGTAAACATTGGTATAGTATAACATATGATATATATAAATGAAAATATGCAAAATGTTAAAATAAGCTTTTTATTTCCTATAAGTCTTTTTTATGAATTAAATATATTTTTTGCTTTTAAATTTAAATGTTTAGTTAAAATCAGCTTAAGTATATTTTATTTGCTGTTTTTATGATTTCATTTAAAAAAATGCAAATCTTTTTTATACAGCAAACAAATATGTGTGTGGTAAAACAGATTTTGCACAAAAATGCTTTATTTTTACTTATTATCAGTTAAAATGTTTGCAAAATTACAAGATATTAGTGTGGTGGTTGCTCGATACCCCCCCCCCATATTTTTATTTTAATTCAATTTTATTAGCTATTTTATTTCCTATCATCTCCTTTTTATTAATGTTCTCAATTTGAATATTATTTTGATTTCGTTTCTTTTGATGTCGTCGCCTGTATATTTTTCTTCCTTACCTAGCTATCGAATGTTCTAAACCGGCAAAATCTTGTTTGAATTCATTCCTTCCGGTTAAAACTCTTTCTAGAACAATCTTGATCGTTCTATGGATGGTATTTCCGGTTAATCTGGCACTCCCCTTGGCCTATCAAATTCAAATCCACAGGTGACGTGATTTAACCAGCTAAGTGCCTGGCCACCTTCTTTGGCCTTCATTCTTTAAGAGTTTGTCATTTTTTTTCATTATGAAATTTATATTTCGCTATACATTAAATCGTAGCTTGGCCTATTTTCCCTCGCTCTCCTCTTTCGAACGTTGCCAACTTGGCGTATTCTGGGTTTACAGTAACCCTTGTTCTTTTCTCCCTCCTGGCTCTGCGCCACCAGTGCAGTTGGGCAGTTGGAGCTCTGTTGAGTTGGATGCTGTTGGGTGAGCGTAACCGATGCAGTTGAGATGTGCCGAGAAATTTAGCGGACACCGGGGCAAGTATGCGCGCCCCGAGGCTGTTGTGCGGGACCGTTTGAGTTGAGCAGGTGCCGGGAAATGTTGAGCGGATGATTCCACCGTATGATGGATGTTTTTTAAATGCTGCGAGGAGCTAGGCTCTCCTACCGCCGCAACCTAAATCCTTTGGTTTTTTTTTTTATTCCGGCTACTCAATTTTGTTTTAAGAGTCGTCATAGTTTATCTTCAAAGAACTCTCGTTAATTTATTATCAAGCTTCTCCAACTGATTTTCATTTCATCATTTTTTTAGTGAATTCATTTTTCCTCTGAAAAGAATGCAGAGAAAGTGATTCATATATAAAATATATCATAATTTAATTCCTCTTCATTTCATGATTAATCGGCCATAAGCATAAATATAATTATCTGAGCATGAAAACGGCATCCCCAAAGTGAAGATATTGAATATCTTTTTTGTGATTTTTCAGGCATATTCCTTTTGAAATAATATTTGATTGATATTCTAAAAATATTTGAGTTTTTCATATCGTTCAAGAAAATGTTATCATGTTATCAAAAATGAATACAAATATATATGAAGAAGAGTTGTGTTAAAAATATGTCGACTTATGTATATCATCCTTGTGGAGCAATTGTTGTACGAAAATAATAATAATTCTACTTATATAAGTTTGTGCATGATAACAAATGAATATATATATATATAAAATATTCAAGTCATGAAGAATTTCACAAGTGATATTAAATAAATATGCTTGTCTTCTTCAAAATCCTCTCTTCATTTTTATTGTGTCAATGCCTATTCATTTGTCTACCTGAAGTTGTCTTCATCAGCCAGGAAGTCCAGGTAACTTTTATTCTTATCACTTTATATTTTTACATCTTTGCTACGAGTTAATATTATCACGGTTAAGGATTCATTATTAAGAAATATCAATGGTAGCCTTTTGTCATAATACTTTTTATATAAGGGTCTTTTGCTGGCCTCCATCCAACGCAATGTCATTTACCCATTATTACGATCACATAATCTATATTTGAGATGAAACAAAAAATAGGTGTTCTCATCTCCTTCTCTTCCCACCAAAACACCACAGTATAAATTTCCTTTGGTGCAGTGACCAACGCGTGACCATCTATTTCCTTTGCTGCCATTGTATTTTCGTTATCTATACATATTTTTCAACAAAAAAAGATTATATCTTCATTATCTTCATTATCTTCAATTATATCTTCATTATTTTCAAATTATATCTTCATGCAGTGATCAATATTTTATATTTATATTTTATTGAGTGTGGTGTAATAAATGAATGCATAATATATTTTGATTTTATGCTGAAATAATAATTTTTTTTTGGAGCAGTACATTATATATAACATAATTTATTGATATATTTTTCTTGCCAATAATACAATTTATAACTAATATATATATTATGTAACGAAGGTGCTGGTAAACATAATTGTTTATTTTAATATAAATTATTCTCTTCTCATAAAATAAGAATATATGTTTTGAGCCATATTATTTTTTTACATAAAATTTTTGGTCCATATTCTTTTGATCGGCTGATAACAAAGATATGTTGGTATTTTTCTTCTCTTCGTCATATAATTATTCTTCTTCTTTATATATAAAAATGATGTATAACATAAATGAAATTCGTCAATATTTTAAATAATGGGTCAATTTATATATTATTTATTATGTGACCAGTCTATAACCAAATTTAACCTGTCATTTATTGAGCTCTCAGTTTAATTATATCATCATGCCCCCCAAGTCTAAATTAAATATTGCAATACAGCCATTCGACGGCAACCCTCAGACTGTGGAATTCTTCTTTGATCAATTATCTGATATACAAGAGTTAAATAATTTTTCCGATAAAGAAATTTTTGTTCTCTTCAAATCGAAACTTGAGGGCAGCGCCTTACTCTTCTTTCTTGAAACTCAGTCTCAGTTCAAGAACTCTAATTTCCGTGACATTCGGAAAACTTTTATAAACTATTTCTTACCTTCAAAAAAGACTGTTTCTCTCAAATCCTTGCAGAATTTAAGCTTAGATTCAAATGAATCAGTCAAAAATTTTGCGTTTCGGCTGGATAAACAACTTCGGCTTGCATACCCTAAATTGGATTCTTCTGCTCTCAATTCATTGAAATTCACTCATTTTCTTGAGGCTTTGCCTAAACAAATTAAGCGGAAAATTCTAGAGGAAAATATTTCATCTTTCGATTTAGCTCTTGAACGAGCAAATTTTCTTCAGGATATATATGACTCTCCCCCTAAAAAATCTTACGAGAATTATAATCAAGCCTATTGTTTGGATTCTGAAAAAGTCCATGATAATTCTAGTGCTTCTAATTATGTACACCATAAGACTCCTATAAAACATACGAAGGATAAAGTTTATGTCAATTCTCAAACTACCTTCTCACCTTTGCAAACTCTAAAAGACAATTCTCATGCTTCTAGTAATTTTAAAAGAAAAGCTAGAACATATTCTCCTTCTCCAAATAGACAAGAGGCTACAGATAAACATAAAAATAATTTTCGTCGACATAATTTTTATCGGAAACGTCCTTATCATCAACCCACCTTCGACAAATTTTCTCACAAAAAAAAACTCTGCATCCTTTTATCACAAACGAGATGTTGTGCAGTGTGCGTTCTGTGGAAAATTCAATCATCGTATGGACTCATGCTACAAATTTAAAAATATTATTAGTGCTTCCAATCAAAACTCTTCATCTCAATGTTCGTCTAATTCTCACAGAAGGAAAAACTATACCTCCTCTGCAAATAAAAACAATGTTTATCATTTAAACAAATAAGGGAGACTGATTCTACTGACCGCCTTCTCTCCCGTAATTCTTATTCAGGGTCAGTACACTTTAGTGACAAACATAAACAACAATTTGACAAAAGCTCTTCAATCACTTTAGTATCATCCACAGCTGTCCAAACTTCCCCTGTAACACCTAAATTTAACAAATCTTCATGTTCACATAATTCTTTGACATCCAAACAAAATTTTGAAATTGATGATGATGTACAAGAAATACATGTCATATGCAGTTCCTTTAATAACTCGTATGTTCTTCCATGCATACTGATAAATATACAACATAATGAAATCTCAACGTTAATTGATACTGGATCAAGTTTGTCACTCTTGGATCAAGAATGCTTTAATAGCATTAAATCCAGGCTTCACTACAAATTCTTATCCAGAAATGTATCTGTATCTACTATAAATTCTAAAGTTTTTTTCAAAGGATGCATAGAGATTGCATTTAAAATTGATAAATTCTTCTTTCATCATGTCTTTTATCTTACAAAGATACAAAATGTTCATTTTCAAGCCATACTTGGATTTGAGTTTATCAATAAACATTCCATAACTATTTCACCAAGCTTTAAGTCTATCTTGATTAAGGATAAACATATTCCTTTTCACAGTTATAACGAATCTCCTACTTGCTATTTCATGAAGTCTGAATATACTTATGATAATTCAAATGTTCCATATTCTTTAGATGTACACAAAATGCCTTGTTATGAAGATTCTATATCAAATAATCTCAGTAATGGTACTTATACTGATGATTTATATGCAAATTATGGTGACACAAATTTACAATTAGGCAACAATTATACAACCTATCCTTACAATTATAATTTTCAAAATAATGGTTTGTTTACAAATAATATTGCTAACACTGCTATGAATTTTCATAATCCTTATATTGATGGTAATTTTACTTATTTTTCTAACTATGTTCCAACTGATTATGGTAATGTGGTGAACTATGTATCTACTAATGATATATACCTGGCAAGAATTTGATTTCATCTGAAAATACTAATGATCTTAGTTATGTTGGTGAAAAGCAAACCCATTTAAATATTGGTAATAAAATTTTGGTGAATTCCAACATGGTACAATTACTCAATAGAGAATTAATCCCTCCTAATTCCTTTGTTTATTTACATGTTAAGTACTTGAATCCTCCATCTGAATATTTTATTTTCAAACCCAATTTAAAAAATAAAGGTCTTGTGTTACATGAATCATTGCATTCCAAGTCTTCAATTCAAAATGATTTATTTTTGGTTGTATGTCAGAATATATCAAAGCTTATTCATTTAAATAAAAATTCAATTATTGGCGAATGTATCAATGTAGATGAGAAAGACATTGAGGAATACTCTTTTGATTTAGATTTTGAAAACGCATATTGTAATTTAATTTTACCATCTGAAGAGGTTAAGAGAAAACGTATCCAAGAATTGTCTCCAAATGACTTTGATCTAAAACACTTACCTCCTCATGAAAAAGAATCTTTAACAAAATTATTGTGTTGTAAAGCTCTTGCTTTTTCAAAATCTCTTGACACTTTAGGTCATACCGACCTGGTTAATCCTCAATTCACAATGCTAAATTCTCATCCAGTCAAAACCCTACCTTTTCCTGTGCCACAGGCACTTGAGCAAGAAGCTCTTGACCAGATTAATCAAATGTTAAATGCTGGCATTATTGAGAGATCAAATTCATCTTGGGCGTGTCCCATGCTTCTTGTTAAAATGAAGAGAACTGATATGTCAAAACCTCAAAAGTATCGTTTGGCTCTAGATTTAAGATTGCTAAATTCGATTATAATTCCATCTTCATATCCTCTTCCTAGAATTCAAAATCTATTGGTGCAATTATCAAAATTTAATTATTATACTACTCTTGACTTGCCCTCTGCATACTGGCAGATCGCTGTACCTAAAGATATGCAGGATAAGCTCAGTTTTACTACTCCATGGGGAATTTTTACCTACCTACGTCTTGTATTTGGCTTGAAGACAGCTGCAAGCACTTTTCAACAATTAATTGACTCAGTTATTCAATTATCTCAAATTGATTCCTGTTATGCATATCAAGACGATATTGTTGTTGGCGCTAATTCATTTGAAGAAATGTCCATGAAACTCACAAAACTCTTAGACACTCTTATTGCTAATAACATTACTCTGTCTCCTGAAAAGTGTTCCTTTATGCAAACAAGCATTAACTTTTTAGGATTCCAACTCACAGATCATAAAATTCTTCCCATTACAAGTAAAATTTAAAAACCACTTCTTTTCCAACGCCTAAAACCAAGAGGCAAACGAAAAGTTTTATAGGTTTATGTTCATTTTATAGGTCAATTATTCCTAATTTTGCTAAATTGATTACTCCTCTCATTGAAGTCACCAAACCTAAAAATAAATTTTCTTGGAAATCTGAACAAGAAAATGCATTTAAAAAATTACAAGACATATTCTTCCAAAAACCTATGCTCAATCTTCCTAAGTGGAATGAAACCTTCTATGTCAATACAGATGCATCAAAGACAGCAATATCAGCTGTTCTTATGCAGAAATTTGATGGTGAACTTAGACCAATCTCCTATTATTCCAAAACTCTATCTCAGTCAGAAAGACAGTACCCTGCCATCAAATTGGAACTTTATGCCATTTACAAAGCATAACGGCTTTTAAATATTATATTTTTGGTCGACCCTTTATTCTATTATTCGATGCCAAACCTCTTAATAATTATAAAAAGGCTACATCACCAGCTGATATTACTACTCGATGGATGTTAGAACTGTCAGAATACTCGTACACATTCCAACAAGTTCCAGGCAAAGAAAATGTCTTAGCAGATTTTCTGAGTAGAACACCTCACATTCCTACTGAAGATCTCCATAATAATCCAGATCTTATTTCTACACAAGGACCACTACCAATTGTAGATAATCAAAAAGATCTACATAATGAAATTCCTCACTTTCCATGTGGTTTAGTTGACAAAATGCACCACACATGTCATCTTCAAAGTGACTCTTCACCTCCAAATAATGATAATAATCAAGATCCATTATTAGAAATTCTTGATCACACCATCTTCTCTGAACAACAAAAAGACCCAAAAATCAAACAAATTTATGAAGATCTTAAAAATAACACAAAATCTAAAAGTTTAAATGGCTACTATATTAATCCAAATAATGAGCTACTTTGCTACAATGGACATTTTTCTTCAGAAGATATTGAGCTACATAAAGCTGTTTTACCTTTGTCATTTAGAGCAAAAGCCTTAAGAATTGCTCATGTTGCTCACACTGGAATTCATAAAACTATTGTTAATTTAAAGAAAAGATTTACCTGGAAAACCCTTGTTTCTGATACCATTAATTATGTCAACTCTTGTGAAATTTGTTTAGTAAACAAAAATCATAAAAAAATACTGCTCCATGCTTACCAGCACCACTTCCAACAGCTCCCAATCAAAAAGTCTCTATGGATTTACTCGGCCCATTAAGAAATCGTCAATATGTGATGACTATCATAGATCACTTTTCTCGTCATTCAGAATTATATGCCTTGAATAATATCAGTGCTGAGTCTGTTACAAAAGCTTTATTACATTACATTTCCACTCATGGAAAACCCGAATTAACTCTCACTGATCATGGCTCTCAGTTCACTAGTGATATGTTTTCTTATTTTAATAAAAAGCTTGGCATTAAATTGGAACACAGTTCTGTAGCCCATCCCCAGGCTAACGGATTAAGTGAACGAGTTAATTCTCAAATAAAATCGTCTGTGAATACAATGGCTTCCCAAGGATGTGATGTACCAACTGCTCTAAAAAATCACCAGTCCATATATAATGCTACACCTCATCCAGCTACAAAGTTTACTCCAAATCTTCTTCATTTTGGAAGAGAAATAAATGACATTTATGCTAATTACAAAACTCAAGCTTCCTGGAAAATTCTCAATACTGCCTATGAAATTCATAAATTAATGGATGTTATTGAGAAAATATACTATCAAGCTTACAAGAATAACGAATCTTCTAGGCAAAAAGTGTACCAAAAATCGAGAGAAAAATTAAAGTTTGCCAACATCAATGTTAATGACATTGTTTACGTAAAATTTCCCACTGTGTTTAACAAAAAGGTACAAGACCCATACGTGGTGAAGAAAATAATTTCTCCTGTACTTATTCAAATTCAAGATTCCAATAATAGTCAAGCATCACCTATGTTGATTCACACTAACAGAATCTTGAAACTTCAAAAGAGAAATGAAGCATTACAATATCCTTCAGTTTCTTCTAAAAATGCATCACATGATCAAACAACTGTTGATAATGCATCTTCTACTCCTGTGAGACAACTTTCTCCTACTCAAGTGTCTAATCATGATGCTGCTTGTAACACATCTCCTCAAATTCTTTCTTCTTCTAAGTGCCAACAAACATCTTCATGTTCAAATAAATCGGTACAGTCACAAGTTCCTCTTGATGGCACTCACACTGATGTTAGGTACAAGTCTACTCAATATAAAAATTATGATCTTCGCCCTCGCACTCATAAAATGTATAAAAAATGAACTAATCTTCTTTTCTTTTTTCAGGATGACTCTTGATTTGTAGCATAGTCAGTTAATACTAGTTAGACTGATATTCGAGTAAGAAGAATGACTGTGTAATTTTTGTTTTCTTCCTCCAAGCTGCAGGCAGCTGTTATTATTTTTTTTTCTTTTAAGTCTTCTTCTCCTTGAGGCAATTCAATGGTCATCCTCCAGATGTATGTATGGTTTTAATATATTTTTATTATTCACTATATTCATTTCTAAACCATAATTATTGTAATAGGTATATATTCTCTCAGATATGCCATACACTACTATGTTTTGTTTTTAACCTTACAAAGTCTTTAATTGCAATAGTTGGTGCTAAAAAAAATTGAGAAAGAATTTGTCCTTTTATATTCTTATTAAAATATTATGTCATTATTTAAAGTTATTTTTGACAAATGTTTATCCTACTAAAAAAAGAGTGGATTGTAATTGATGTAAGGTAAACATAAATATCAGTACTCATAAAATCATTTTCCCTATTGTGACTTATATAATAATTTCTCTTTACAATGCATGCATGCTCTAACAATTAACCTCTTTTAACAAAAAAAATGACAATGCATGATAAACTTATGCATACTAATAATTTTACTCTTATTATTGAAATATAGAAAAGTGAATGACTCACAATAAGTATTATTTATTTTTTGTATACTTCTGAGTATTTGAAAGTTATTAAAGATAAAAAAAAAAGGTTTTTGTTATACTATAATTATACTTTGGATCCAAAGATGTTGGTTGAGTCATTATATATGTATATAAAGCAAATACTTGATATATGACAAATACAAAAATGATCACTTGTTATTTCAAAATGTTTCAAAAATTGCAATTAAACATTCAAAATATCTTATATAAATTTTTGATATAATTGATTTTTGTTTGTAAGATGACATTATCGAAGTCACATACAAGATTGACATATTCATATAAGTTCCTTTTATCAGTATATAAATATCTTATATTTTATGTTTATTTTGAATGAAGTATAGTATTAAAAGTATTTATGCAATTATTGTCAATTTATGTTGAAAGTATTCAAGAATATTCTTTTATGAGAGTGTAAACATTCTCTCTTTGAAAATTATTATATTCATTTTAAAAATGTTTTTTGAAAAATAACATTGTACTTTTCTACCAATTTACATAGGCATTTGGAATTTCTTATATATTTCTTTGAAAATGTGTTATTGAATAATGCTAAGGTTATTCATTTAAGAGTAGTTAAAAGCTTAAAAAGCTATTATATATTGATATATGTACATTTTTTTATGAGAGTCTAAATATTCTCTCTGTACCATTTGTATGTATTTTTCTTTTTCAAATTTTCAACTTACAAATTTATTCAATTTATCATGTGTCATATGAAACCATACATTTTTATATACAGTTATAGTATGATTCATATACAATTATAGTTTGATTTATTTTATTGTCAACTGAAAATATATATACATGTTGTTGTTGTATAATCAAATATTTTTTTTTACATATGCTAAAGCATTTAGTTATCATATTGCATTTTGCACAGCTTAACAAGAAACTGTTCATAGTTAAAGACTGTTGTTTCTGCATATATATATAAACTTTGTTTTTTTTTATACATGATAAGTACCTCTGGAAGAAATTTTGTATACCTTCCATTTTAAATATTTGCTATCTTTGGTGTATTAACATAAGGACTACTACCATAATAGTAATTATTTTTATTATTTAAACATCATGTAAAACAATTATTTGTATTCATATAACTATTTCTGGTGCATTTATTTTGTGTAATTATTTTATATCTTTGTACATGTTTTAGAAAATATTGCCTCGATGAAAAAATTATTGAATTTTTGTCATCTCTCCAATATTTTCTTTTGGGGAGGCCCGGGTAAATATGTGGTGGTTGCTCGATACCCCCCCCCCATATTTTTATTTTAATTCAATTTTATTAGCTATTTTATTTCCTATCATCTCCTTTTTATTAATGTTCTCAATTTAAATATTATTTTGATTTCGTTTCTTTTGATGTCGTCGCCTGTATATTTTTCTTCCTTACCTAGCTATCGAATGTTCTAAACCGGCAAAATCTTGTTTGAATTCATTCCTTCCGGTTAAAACTCTTTCTAGAACAATCTTGATCGTTCTATGGATGGTATTTCCGGTTAATCTGGCACTCCCCTTGGCCTATCAAATTCAAATCCACAGGTGACGTGATTTAACCAGCTAAGTGCCTGGCCACCTTCTTTGGCCTTCATTCTTTAAGAGTTTGTCATTTTTTTTCATTATGAAATTTATATTTCGCTATACATTAAATCGTAGCTTGGCCTATTTTCCCTCGCTCTCCTCTTTCGAACGTTGGCAACTTGGCGTATTCTGGGTTTACAGTAACCCTTGTTCTTTTCTCCCTCCTGGCTCTGCGCCACCAGTGCAGTTGGGCAGTTGGAGCTCTGTTGAGTTGGATGCTGTTGGGTGAGCGTAACCGATGCAGTTGAGATGTGCCGAGAAATTTAGCGGACACCGGGGCAAGTATGCGCGCCCCGAGGCTGTTGTGCGGGACCGTTTGAGTTGACCAGGTGCCGGGAAATGTTGAGCGGATGATTCCACCGTATGATGGATGTTTTTTTAATGCTGCGAGGAGCTAGGCTCTCCTACCGCCGCAACCTAAATCCTTTGTTTTTTTTTTTTATTCCGGCTACTCAATTTTGTTTTAAGAGTCGTCATAGTTTATCTTCAAAGAACTCTCGTCAATTTATTATCAAGCTTCTCCAACTGATTTTCATTTCATCATTTTTTTTTAGTGAATTCATTTTTCCTCTGAAAAGAATGCAGAGAAAGTGATTCATATATAAAATATATCATAATTTAATTCCTCTTCATTTCATGATTAATCGGCCATAAGCATAAATATAATTATCTGAGCATGAAAACGGCATCCCCAAAGTGAAGATATTGAATATCTTTTTGTGATTTTTCAGGCATATTCCTTTTGAAATAATATTTGATTGATATTCTAAAAATATTTGAGTTTTACATATCGTTCAAGAAAATGTTATCATGTTATCAAAAATGAATACAAATATATATGAAGAAGAGTTGTGTTAAAAATATGTCGACTTATGTATATCATCCTTGTGGAGCAATTGTTGTACGAAAATAATAATAATTCTACTTATATAAGTTTGTGCATGATAACAAATGAATATATATATATATAAAATATTCAAGTCATGAAGAATTTCACAAGTGATATTAAATAAATATGCTTGTCTTCTTCAAAATCCTCTCTTCATTTTTATTGTGTCAATGTCTATTCATTTGTCTACCTGAAGTTGTCTTCATCATCCAGGAAGTCCAGGTAACTTTTATTCTTATCACTTTATATTTTTACATCTTTGCTACGAGTTAATATTATCATGGTTAAGGATTCATTATTAAGAAATATCAATGGTAGCCTTTTGTCATAATACTTTTTATATAAGGGTCTTTTGCTGGCCTCCATCCAACGCAATGTCATTTACCCATTATTACGATCACATAATCTATATTTGAGATGAAACAAAAAATAGGTGTTCTCATCTCCTTCTCTTCCCACCAAAACACCACAATTAGGGTGGCCAAAACTGGTGCAGGGGTGGCCAAAACTGGTGCAAATTGAAAGGAATTACTTAACGAGTTATTAGTCACAATCTAAAATATTTGATAGAGAGTTATTATAATTAGCAGAAAGACAACTAAATTTACTAAAGAATGTTGTTATTGCGATTTAATATGCTTTATTCAGTCTAAAACTATAAAATTTTCATTTAAACTTTTCTCTTAATGTGGCCAAAACTGGAGCATCCACCCTATATATTTATAGACATCAGGATTATTGGTCAGAAATATTGGCAAGCTGTACAGTTTTAGATATGTGCTGGGCTTTGTGGATAATAAAGCGAGTAAAAGTTTTTTAAAAAAAGTGCCAAAAGATTAAACAGTTTGAACAACATACTACAAAATGTGTGTCAGTTATAAATAATATTGAAGCTATGCAATTTTCAGCATGTGGGGAAAAATATATAAATATTTTTGAAAGGTAATATTTTTCAAATTTTGAAAACAACACCAGAATTGTAAGGCATATGAGGTAAATCGAATTTTTAACTTTAATTTAGAAGAAAGTCTCCTTACTGCAGGTAACTATTTTTATATATTATACATTATTTTTATATATTATACAGTATTTGTTCATAAATTTTCAATATATGATTTTAGGACTCAAACCCTATTTTAACAGGAACATGGCATGGAGTTATAGTTTCATCAGATCCTGTTTCTTTTAAATTGTTAGAGAATCGTTAAGAAAAGTTAAATCATCACGGAATCATCACAGTGTTAACGAAAATTTTGTCACAAATGATCTGCAGCGTGAGTCTAAAATAATGGAACAAACTTTAAGGGAGGTGGTAGAGCTCACTATAATAAATAATTATGGCATAGAAATGTATGACTAGAACTGACGCGTTAAAACGCCACATTAGTCACTGCAAAAGACACGAATTATAATGTTAAGTGTATGGGAGCGCTATTTTCAAATATCTCGCTAAAATTTTAATATTTTCGCATATTTTTTTTCCATAGAATAGCTGAGGACGACCTGCAACTGCGCTGGTTTTTACTTTTTTGATTTTGGTTACAGATTAAAAGAAAAATACTTTAACTTTCAGAACCAGTTTAAACCGGTTCTAAAACTGAAACTATTGTAATAAAAAAAAATATAACCAAAATCGAAAAAGTAAAAATTAGCCCGGTTGTGGATCGTCCTCAGCTATCCCATGGAAAAAATATCATGTACAATATTGAAATTTGAGCAAGATATTTGAAAACAACGCCCCCCCCCCCCCATAGACTTAACATTATCATCCGGGTCTTTTTTGGTGACTAGTGTAGCGTCTTGACGGGTCACTTCCGATCACATATTTCTGTGCCATCATTATTTGTTATAGTGAGTCCTACCGCCCCCTCAAAGTTTGTTCCACGATTTTGGACTCACCCTGTATTTCACAATTTGGTCACAATGTGACTTGAAAGCATCGTCACTTTCGTCACAATTTCGTCACAATGTTAATGACAAAATCGTCACAAATGACACACTTTTCACAAATTGGTCACATTGTGACGTCACAAAGTGGTCACAATGTGACGTCACAAACAAGCTCTAAAACGGCCATAACGACTTCACATTTTAGTCACTGTGACTTCACATCGACGTCACGTGACGTCACATCGACGGTCACAGAGTCACAGTGTGACTTCACAACGACGTCACCGTGACGTCACCATGTCTTACGGGTTGTGACTACTTTGACACTAACATTATGACGAAACTGTGAAAAAAGCGACGATATTTTAATTGCCAGAAACATGTTTTTTAAAGTAAATGACATGTTTTGAAGAATATTTGTAATTTTCTAAATATTTTTAAGAAAGTCACATCTCAGTCATAATGCGACGTCACTGAGTGGTGGCATTTTGGTGACAGATGTGATGTGACCAAAGTGACTTACAGTGACGTCATTTTGATGTCACTGTGACCATGCATGCTATGAGGGTATTAATTGTAAGTTGAGCTATTCTTAAAAAAAGTAATTTAATTTATACTAATAAAAAAACATAAACAATAATCATAATATTAATTTCGAAATTTAGATATTCCTTTGCATTTATCATGTTTGTCTCCGTAGGATAATTGTTCCAGCGTAAAAATGTCCGCTTGAGAAATGATAATATCCGAAAAAACTATATAACCTTGTTCAAAAACTAATACATACACTATAAGAGCTATCAGGAAAATTACTGTACAAATAAAAATATTTTTTAAAGTATTTCTAATTGTAGGAAATACATTCATTTATGAATTTTCCTTAAATCAAAAAGGTTTTCGAAATTGTGAATAATTGGAAATACATTTCCTTTTATTTTTTTTAATTTGATTTTTCCATCGTGATTATATTATGTTTTCTTTTAATTAATATATATATATATATATATACATCTTTTTACTTACCCATTATACGTAATATAGTGTGAGCCTTGCAATAGTTTTGAAAATCCAAAAAAAATTTTGACGGATATACTCATTTCAGATTCTGGAGATTCTGAAAAACATATTTTTAGAAAACAAGGCAGTCCTTCCGTCTGTCTGTTTGCCCATCTATGTGTCTGTGTGTCTGTAAGATCTCCCGAAAAAAATGAGGTAGAGACTTGAAATTTTGTAACAACTTAGTATGTAACAATGGGACGAAGCCTATTGAAAATCGGTAACCACAATTATCTTGAAATATTTCTTTTGGACTCTTGAAACGTTCTTTCTGTTGAAAGGTATATAAAATCTTTCGATTTTTTTATTTTAAGGAACGTAAGTGAAAGAAAACAAAATAACGCAAATTTTGCATAAAGAAAAACGTCAATTGAATTATTAGTTGCCAAAATACTTGTAATCCTGTTTTCCACATTCTTCAGTTTTACATGAACCTGTATTTCATTCAAATTCCAAATCAAAGATATATTTTAATTCGAAATGAGAGGCTTAATCAGACGCAGTAAAATGTTAGTTAATATGATTATATTTTTTGGAGTTATAAGGTTGTTTCTTTAATTCGGCACTACTTGAGTAGTTTGGCGTTTTACGTATTGGGTTTGGGAAAAAGTAATTTTGTTTTTTCGCAATAGATGTCTTTAAAGTCGCATATCTCAGGTAATACTTACTCAATTAAGCCATAGTATACAGTGTTTGAATGGTAGCAGTTTCAGATATAAAGTCTGCGTCATTTGTTTAATCAGTGAAAAGTTATTGCGTTTTAAAAATGGAGATTCCAGAATATTATTTTCGTCACATTTTGCTTTTTTTCTTCAGAAAAGGGGAAAATGGGGCACAGGCTGATCGAACAATGTGTGGTGTTCATGATGATCAGTGCTTAAGTAAACGCCAGTGTCAGAATTGGTTTACTCTTTTTCGTTCCAGAAAATTTTATATTAAAATTCAACCTCACCCTTTCAGGCCAATCGCTAAAAAGGTCGATGAAATTTAAAAAAATCAAGGTAGATAGACATATTTCTTCTCGCGATATTACTTCAAACTAAACATCCACCATAAAACTGTTTTGAACCATTTACAAAAGATTGGATAACAAAAATAAACTCGATACGTGGGTTCCCCATTAACTTAAAGTGAAAATTTCAATAGGCAGATTTTCCATTTGTGAATTACTACTGAAATTGACCATATTTGAAACGAATGATAACGCGCGATGAAAAGTGGATCCTGCACGATAACAATTTGCAATAAAATCGCGGCCGAAGCCCGGAGAAGCTTCAAAACGGTGGTAAAGTCCAGATTGACGCCAAGGAAGGTGATGCGGAGTGTTTTGGTGGGATTCGAAAGTAATTGTCCATCATTATCTGTTCGAACCCGGCTAAACCATTAATTAAACTATGTACTGTGAAAATCTAATGTGATTGAAATAGGCGATTAAAAAACCCCGCCAAGAATTGATCAATAAGAAAGGCGTAGTCTTCCATCACTACAACGCTAAAGCACACACATATTTAGCCACTCGGCAAAAAGTAAGAGAGCTTGGCTCGGAGGTTTTAATGCACCTACCGTAAAATCCGGACTTGGATCCTATTTTCTGTTCCGCCATCCGCAGAACTCTTTTAATGGTTTTAAGCCGGTTTCAAAAGAGGCTTGTGAAAATCACTTTTTCCAATTTTTCGACCAGAAATCTCAGAAGTTCTACAGTAACGGAATTATGGGTTTACCAAAAAATGGCTAAAGTTCATCGATTAATACAGTGCATATGTTATTGATTAACTTTTTAAAATTTCTATAAATGAAATTACTTTGAAAAATACGAACAAATATGAAATTACTTTTTCCCAACCCAATAATTTGTCGAAATGGGTTTATCAGGAATTTATTATTAGAGCATTACTTTGTATGTTAAAAATATTTAAATATACGTTTCAATTTTATTTGTGGAATTGCAAAGCATTTTATAAATAGTTTACATACACAATCGAACATTTTATTTTTATGCACAATCGAACCTCGTTAACATGAACCTCAAAAAGTGTGCAAACTTTATTCATGTTAACAGTAATTCATATTATCAGTATCATATCTTTGTTTCCGCCTTTATAGGGAACTGTGAAAACAATTGATGTTAAAAATAATTCACGTTATGCGTTTTCATGTTAACGAGATTTGACTGTGTTATGTTATGCATTAAATATTTGTAGTTGTAAATAAATGTAAATAATTGTGCTATGCATCTGCAACAAAATAGTTATTGATAAAAAAGAATAGTATTTTTTTTAGTGTTTGAAGCAAGATGTAACTAAAGTTTGGCGATATTGATTCCAGTGATTTTTGAAGCTCATAAATAAAAATATCATCAAAGTAGTAAATGCAAAAGAGTAAAACTATCATTACTACTTTCAGACTCAAAAAGCCTTCAAAAAAACCGTCATCGCTACACACGTTTTTATTTGTAATGCAAATTAAAATGAAAAACTGTATAGTATAAAGGTTATAAAATATTTATGTCTAGTGTACAGATTATTAAACACTTTCAAACAAAAACACTGTCAAAAATCTTGTCCTTGTTCGGACAAATTTTTGATGCTCAATAGCTACCATTATAAGATGATGAAATCTTGAACCAATATTTGGAGCTCCTGTTGAAACGTAATTCCAATACTTGGAAAGAGGTTGAAATAGGAAAATCCAAATGTTAGTACGAGTTACCATCTTATGGTAACAGATACTGAGCACAAAAGCTTGGTTCAAACTAGACCAAAATGTTTAACAGTGTATCGATTAATGTAATAGAATTACACCTTTTTCCAATTTTTTTGAGCAGCCCTGCACATAATGTATAGATTTGTATCAAAAAATTATATGCATGCAAAGATTTTTAGTTAGAAAATACGTTTCAAAATTTAAAATTCCTTTCAGCAAATTCCGCTAATAAGAAGAATGGTATACGAAATCTTTTGTGCAGAATTTTATATGAGTTACAGAACTTAATATAAATAAAAATCGCATACCGATATTGAAAGTATACTTCCAGAAATTATTGCTAGACAGTGTTCTAATCGATTTATTTTTGCTCCTGTTAATGTAAGATAAATGCTGTTAATGCCCTACTCTATATTAATCATCTTTTAACCCCATTCAGGGATTTACATCAATTTCAATAAATTTTCAATACAATAAAAAATGTTGATAAAATGCACTGCAAATTGTCTCTTCCCATTGAACATATCACAACAGAATTCTTTTGAATGACCCTTTAAATAAACAAGGTAAAGCTACATACTTGGTATTCAAAGTGCAGGCAATCATTCTGCACATCATTCACATATATTAATTTCATTAAAATAACATTCATGATTTCATCGAGTATATTCACTGAAATAACAGCATAAAAAATCAGATATGGACTGAAAAACCAAATACCCAAAGAAACTGTTAAAAATACTCAGTTGATAAAAAGAATAATTTAAAAAAATGGTAAAAATATAATTTGACTGGGAAGCGGCAGCACAAACAATCAGCTCATCGAGTTCACGGATGAAATTCTAGGATTCATTCAATCTCGATTCCCATATTAAAATGCAATCGGTCTGCCTAAACATATCTTGGTTGAAAACAACTAAACTCGATTTTTGTCGTTTACTCGTAGATTTATCATTGTGTTTTCCTGCACTAAAAGCTATGTAAACATTTAGGAGTGAAAATAGAAAAACATAATTGTAAACAAACAAGCCAACTGGTAAAAATGGGCTTATTAGGTATTTTTAACCATGATATCACTTGGCAGAAAAAATTACGTTTTATTAAGCGCATTGAGAATTGAACAATCCAGGAATTTAATCTCTAAAGTCGATGAGATGATTGTATGGGCTTGCACCTCCTGTCTAAATACTTTGGAAAAAATTAATTATAATAAATACTCATAATTTTCGGTTAGCCGTGCGCCAGTGTTATACGTATATATATGTATATATGTGTACGCATATATATGTGTATACATGTATGCATACATAGTATAGTACACATGCATACATATATATATATATATATATATATATATATATATTAGGGTGGAGCGAAAAAAAAATTTTTTTGAAAATCAAAAACGGGTAGGTGCCAAAAGTTGCCTTTATACTAGTACATCAACTGCGTGAAATTTTACCGCTGAAAAGAAAATGGCTTGAGTCTGCGCTTTTGCTCCAAAAATCGAAATTTTGGGTAAAATTTGTCATTTCTTGACATGTTTTCAAAAAAATTAAAAAATTCCTACAGAGCTGTTTAGTATTTAAAAGTGTTGCTTAGACCTTTATATTTATCTGCTTAACATATTTAAACTATAAAACAATATCTGTAGTCTGTATAATTGGAGCAAATCTGACAACTTTTTGTGAAAAATCAGCGTTAACCTCTCTACTGGAGCATACAACGAAATGTTCTTTTGAATGCATTTCTTACCTAGCTGCTTTCAAAACTACTGTGTATATAACTCATAGAGGTAGTTGCATTATCCCACCCGTCTCAACCACCCAATCATCTAGGCCCAGTGTTTTATTTATGTATTGAATAGATATTTTTTTTCCCGAAGACGAGTATAAGTTTTCTATATATCAAAGTAATTTATCTGTTCTTTGTATTCATAGACTTTGATGATTTAGATCATGCTGGTGTGACCTGCTGCACGTATATTTTTATACCATGTATAACAGAAGAGAAGCTGAGTAATGTATTGGGTATGTTCTTAATTGAACCTAGTCAGAAGTCTATTATCTTCATTAAAATTTCATGCAATTAGTACATTATGATTGGAAGTTTTGTTATCACATCATTCTTTCAATCAATAACATTTTATATGCAATGATTTGCCTAAAAATTGATTGTATGAATTCAGTTTCTAGTATGCCATCATTTATTGAACCTATTACATTGAATATATGCTGAGAAGTTAGCTGTTTAATATTATGACGATCGTCACAGAGGATTGCAAACAAAATTTGCGTGTAAAACAACAATATTTCTAAAGAAGTTTTAGTATGCTTTGTGTCGTTTCCTGTATTGTTCCGTAGTTTAGTAATTTCTAATAAGATTTTAGATCTATTATTTAGGTGTGTAGTACATTTGGTATAAAACATCCCGCGGTATAAACTTGGATTATACATTTGGTGAGTGAACATATAGACGCTGACTGCCAATCTGTGCTTATATAAAACGGAAAATTTTATTAACTTTATGAGCTGTCTTTTCTGTGAGATGTTTTCTAAATTTCTATTCCCCATTCTTTATGAGAAATAGCTTTCCTTATGAATTAGCTTTGCAATCTCCGACAGAAATTTCTAGTCTGTTCTGAGTATCTTTTTCTCAATTTGAGAAAATAATTTCTCTATTTTATATAAAAAAAATGCAATAAGAAGTGAATATTACGTAGACAAAGATTTTCCTTATTGATCCAGTGAATCCATGTAGCTTAGAACGTTTTATATCGACTTCTCTAATAATTGACGCAGAGGAAATTCACTGGAGTTGAAGTAGCGAATGATTCAATATCATTCGCTAGACAAATTCTTAGACAATTCTAATCTTATCCCATGCAAAATGGTTCACAGTGACAATTAAAGTTCTCTTAATTTTAAATGAGCATTTATAGTCTATATCCGTCCATTCCCTCATAAAGTACAATGCATTATAAGTTTATGCCCAGGACATTTCACCATCAAATGTTGTCCACTTATAAAAAGGAGATCTAAAAGTTAATAGGAAATTAACTGGAAACGAAAACACTTAGAAAACGGCATAAAACTAATGCAAAAAAAAATTATTTACAACAGCGGTTGCTTTACACATGGAGAATAAATTTTCATTGCAATTCTCGCTGACGATCACCATCACATTAAACAGCTCGCTTCTCAACATATAAAAAATGCAAAAGCAGAATAAATGATGGCATACTTATAGTTGAAATATCTAAAATCATCTTTGAAGCAAAACATTACGTAAAAAAAATACAATTGACTGAAAAAATGTTGTGGTAACAGAACTTCCAGTCATTATTCATCAACTGAATGTAAGTTTGATAAATATAATAGATGGCCGAATAGATCCCTTTAATAATATTCCCGTGCATTACTCTACTTGTCATTTTTTGTTTTGTATAAACTGTAAAAATATACATGAAGATAGTTACAGCAGCATGTGGATGCAAAGAACTGATAAACAAGGTAGAAGCATCGAAAACATGCCAAATTTTTATAAAGAAAATCACAAATTAATGTATAAATAAAACACTGTACTAAGATGATTGAATAGTTGGGCCGGATGGTATAGAAAATATAGCCACCTCCACGACGCATGTCCAAGGTAGTTTTGAAAACAAGAGCTGTATTAAAAACAACAATTCGTTATATGACCCAATAGAGTGGTAATGCTGTTTTCTTACTAAAAGTTGTCTGTTTTGCTCCAGCTATAGGGAATAAACATATTGTTTTATAGTTTAAATATGTTAAGCAGATAAATATAAAGGTCTAAGCAACACTTTTAAATATTAACCAGCTCTGTAGATTTTTTTTTTTTGAAAAAATGACAAATTTTACCCAAAATTTCGATTTTTGGAGCAAAAGCGCAGACTCAAGCCATTTTTTTTTCAGCGGTAAAATTTCACGCAGTTTATGTACTAGTATAAAGGCAACTTTTGGCACCTACCCGTTTTTGATTTTCAAAAAAAATTTTTTTTCGCTCCACCCTAATATATATATATATATATATATATATATATGTATGTATACATATAAATATGTACATTTATATATAAACACATATATGCATGTATATAAACACTAGCACCCGAGTAAATGAAATTTAAATAATATCAAGTAAATTTTTATAATTTTATAAGGCACTTCCGTTTGTATTGAATAATAAAATACGTCTCACATAAAATGACTTTAAATATATATTCTACTAACTTAATCAAATGCGCTTGAGAAGTTCTTCCAATTCAATATTTATAATAATAGAATATTTCTTTGCACATCACTCCTTTTCGAAACTTTATCAAATGTAATTTAATATATATTTTTTTGATAGATTCAGCATTTTGCTTTTATCTTGTTATACGTTTTCTCCTTAAATATTTCAGTTAAAGATGTTTGATGTTCAAAAGTACCGATGACTAAATGTATATATACATATATACATTTATTAAGTTATATAATTTATATTTTTATCATATCATAACTATATTCCACAGAATGAGGTATAAAAATTGGATCTTACTCAGTTTTATAGTGAGTTCTCTATTTAGTAATCCACTGTTATATCCGATAGATCTTTTATGTACAGCTTGCATAAATAACACGTGATTTTTTCTATTGCCTTTTAGAATACTTTTTATTCGGCATCTGTTAGAAAATAACTTTTCAATCCTCTAAGTGTGAACTCTGTAATCGTTTTTTCCCTATAAAGTACAATGCTGTTAATGCCTTATACTAAAGCATACATCATTGATTTGCACCGATTTTAATACATTTGAAATAGAAAAATGTCGGTAACACAAAACTGCAAACTAGTTTTACCATTGAGTATAATGTAACGGGATTCTTTTGAAAAACACCGTAAATGAATTATTAATGTTACACACATCTTATTTAATGCCTAAGTATCCATAAGCATCGTTTACATTAGGGTGTATGACGGAAAACTTTTTTTTTTTTTGAAATTCAAAATTTCAAGTTGATAAAAAGTTGTAACTATAATCACATATTTACCCCCAAAAATATGCTTTTCAAATTGAAAAATATTTAGGTCTCAAGGAATCAGAGAAAGTTTAAACTTTTTGGGCTAAACTATCGTTTTTTCGAATTTTTAATTATATGAATATAAAGTAATTGTTTTTTTTTTCAAAATACAAAAACATAATGTTTAGATAGGCATTTGACATTTAAAAAAATTTCGTTTCAGTCATTAATTTTATAAGTCTCCCGGAATCCAATTAAAATCTTACAATTTTTCCAAATATCCAAGATTTTCAATTTATATTTTTGATATTTTTAAATTTGTTACAGGTAAATTTTTATATTTGCAATTTTCCCGACATCATGCAAATAAAATTCATATTAAATTTTAATTAGTATATTAGTCTAATTTGGTTTGGCTTATGACATTAGAAATTTTTTTTAAATATCACACACGCAAATAAATAAAAGTACACAATTATAAAAAACACGCAAAAAAATAAAAATACAAATAAAAGTAAAACATAAATAACTCTCTGTCTGTCTGTGTATGTGTCTGCGATGTCTTGCAAAATCTGCAGCATGTACGAAGCTCAAAATTTTTTTGAGAGTAGCCCCAAATCTCTCCTGATGAACCAGATCTTCAGAATTTGGAAATTCCAATTATTAACTGAGTAATTAATTAAAATCGAGAGGTCACTCTCTTAAAAAATCATCTTTTTCCCAATTTTTTCTCTTTCGTTTGTTTACGGTTGGTTGGTTGTGTAAAAACTTTTGCAGAAGTAATAACAAAGCTGAGACGAAATTAAAGAAACCCATGGAGGAATGAGATAAGTGGAGGTGAAATAAGCCTAAAAAAAGGTTTGCTATATGAAACCATTTATCGCTCAAATTTTAATGTGCCAAACAAAAGGACGTGGAAGGGATTTTGTATTATAAGACGAATTGAAAGAAATGAATTACATTGAAACATGTTATAAGAGGAAATACCAAATTTTTAAAATGATCTTTGCTCTATTATTATTTATTAAAATAAATGTTCGCTTTTAAAATGAAGGAAACTGGAAAATTGGCAATAATTAAATATCAAATTAAAATTAAATAAGATATTGAAAACATTTGATACGAATTAAAAATTGTATAACTAAAAGATTTCTTCAATAATGTAATTTTAAATATTTTATAACGGTAGATGAAAAATGTTTATGACTTAATAATTGCATGTAAAAATATTTAAAATATAATGATGAAAACATTCTTTTAAAATCATGTATGAAAACTTAAATAATAAATGTTAATCTAAAATATAGATTTCTGACGGCAGACGATTTTAATGTATTAACAAAAGAATGTTATATTTTCAAACAAAACGTTAAAGTAATTCTCTATATTGATATTTAAAACACATATGACAAAATAATTAATAAATTTTTACCGGTGACGCGATAGATTAGTTCCTTTTAAGAAACATGAGCAAAAAATATGGGTTTAAACCTGTTTCAATTGATAGGCGTGTCAAAGCACGTGCTTTTGTTGGTACTTAATTAGACTTAATGTAGGATTACATTTTTAGCACCACCTCCAGAGATAATACTTCCACTCTATTAATTTCTTTTTACTCTATGAAAGAAATCAATTTGAGATTTAGATCAATTTGTGATCATTATTTCAAAAATGACTGTTTTTTTCCCCCAAAAAACCTTTAAAATTCATAGACTGGTAAAATGTCAGTTTAATTAAGATTTTTGAACACAGCTGTTACGTCAGATCGTTGGTACTTTGTAAATTAGAATGTATGTGTGGGTAGCTATGTTGCAGTAAATATATGTATATGTATATATGAGAATTTTTTAGCAGTTTTTTAAATCATTGATTAAATTTGAATGCATTTTATTTAAATTAAAATTTTATTAAGACTTTAATTTGTTTTTAAAACAAAAATGAAATGGCTGTTTGACGTACAATTGTTCCAATCGGCAGGCAATTCATACACAGTAATAAATTATCAAATAGCAAAATAAATTATATAAGGTACCCAGGGGTAATAACGCCACGTTAAGGTTCTACCAATTTTCATGGCTTAGTTTTAGATTATATTTTTCAAACAAATATAGGATCTGATACAGCAACTCATTGACTATCTATATAAAATAAAATAATTTAACAGTTATGTATTCATAAAATGTAATGGCGTTTTTTCTTGACCAATGCTATTTGGCGTTAATACCCACCTATATGGGTAATAACGCCATGCAAACAAAACTATAAAATAAGATGGAATAATGGCATGTAGATTGCCCAATTCTAAAGATACAAACTCTACAGCTCTAGAAATTGACAAATTGCAATCTAAGCTATTGAAAATGTACAATTTTTTTGTGACACTGAAATAAAAAGAAAGCTGTGGTGGTGGCGGGGGGGAGGAGGCAAAAGAATATCAGATTCTAAGCTACGTTTTGCTTAAAAATGACCATTTATATAGAATTATTAGAAACATTGCACGGATTATTTTAATCAGTATTTATATTCCCATGTATGCATTCTATGCGATAGAAAATATTGATTTTTTTGTGAGAGTGAAAGAAAAAGGAGTGAGGGGGAGCATCAACAGAATATAACACCCTGTGTCTCTCTTTGCTTAAAAAGTCCCGCTTAAATATGATTATAAGAAACATTGAATGGTTTTAACCATTCATAATGTAATATTTTAATCATGTGAAGTTTTATAATAACTAGAGTTATATGTAATAAATATTTTTGTTAAACCTTAACTGCTATTAACGTCTTACATACCGCTAAGTTTTTCAAGTTTCGGAGTTTAACTTGCAATTTTTAGTTTAACTATAGATACCGAGAAATTTTTGTTTCATTTGGAGTCCTATTACTATCTCTAGAGACTTTTGAATAGCTGAATTTTATTTATAATAGTTCTGTATATAAGGTTCAATACAAAAATAATATTCTAAAAGTTAATTTAACATTTTATTCATCGTTGGATTAAGCGGTCTGACAGGCCGCTCACAGTAAGTTATGCTAAAATATTTGTCACAGCAGTTAAGGGTTAATACTATTATAGTAATCTAGTAAATAGTTTTTAACCCATAACTCCACACTAATGCGGATTCTCCAAACCTACAGTTAAATTGTCGACGTTTTAAAGAGCATGCTTTAATAAATTTTTAATAAATTGAATAAAATTTTTGATAAAAAAATATTTATCTTATTCAATTTTATACATAATTCATATGGTTATATATCATTATCTCTATATTAGCAACAAAATTAACCTTTAACTGTTGTTAGCAATCTGACTGAACACTGTATCCCCTCCCCCCCCCCAAAAAAAAATAGCGTTTAACTTGTGTTTTCCAGTTTAAATATAGTTACAACTGAAATTTTTCTTCGTTTGGAGCTCTCGTAATATTGTTAGAAATATTTGAATAGATTAAATTTAATTAGAATTAATTCTGTACAAAAAGTTTAGCGCAGAAACAGTATTCTATGATTTTTAATCATGGATCGCATTTTAACCTTTAACTAATGTTACCGATCAGACCACTATTTTGCTTTTAATTTTTTAGTTTAATTTGTAATTTTCATTTTAACTGCAAACACTACCGAAATTTTGTTTCATTTGGAATTTTAGTACTATCACCAGAGACTAAATATGTGAATATTAAGTATAATACACTTGTATAAAAAGTTTAGTACAAAAACACAATCATATGAGTTATTCCCGCCTTTTATTCATCTTTCAATTTTGTGGTCTCACAAACCGCATCACATTCATATGTTACAATTTTTGTCACATCAGTTAAAGGTTAAATTTATAAAGTTTTGAAAAACCGAACTCTGAGAAAGCAGACAGTTAAAATTTTGAACTCAATTGAACAATCCAGTGGAAATTTAATAGAAACCTGATTTTGAAGATGTTTGAATTTGAATCTCGAAAACATTTTGATATAGTTTTATTTACAAGAGTTAAAAATTATTTTTTACATTAGTAAAAATAATAATAATATAATAAAAATAAAAAAGAGAGATTATTTTTAAGTATTGGGCACCCCCCTCTTAACCTTACCATTTCAACAATGATGATAATGCTATCCCATATTAATTTATAAACACCCTTCGGATATAGTTCGGCCACTGTTGGAAATCAACCGGAGTAATAACGCCAATCCCTGGCGTTGTTACCCCGGAATACTTATTGCGCAGTAAATCCTAACCTACAAATTATCTGGAGAAGATATCCAAAATCTTCTACAACAATTTGAAAGTACATGAAATACACTACAAATTTATGTAATAAACAAAGTATTTCTGGATAAAAAATATAGTCTTCGGATAAAAAACATTATCACGCAAATTTTAGATCAAGCGTTAATTTTAGTTGCTTGTAAAAACAATAAGACATAAAAATGAAACAAATTAACTTGAAGCTGTTTTTTGCGATTTATATGACTCAAAACCCTTCTGCGCAGAGCACATGGGTGTTTTTAACTGATTATTGCATAATTATGCAAAATATAAGCACTTGGCTTTATTACCCCGCCTGGCGTTATTACCCCAGGGTACCTTATAAAAAATAGTCACTAAAAGAATAGTAGCAAAACATAATGTTTAGGCGTATTAACACATAACCCGATCCCAACCAGAAAAAAACAGACCATACTGCGATCCAAGCAAGACAAATATTCCATGAGCATAAACCCCACCCGAACCTAAAAATTCCATTTGAAAAAAAAAAAAAAAAAAAAAAAAAAAAAAAAAAAAAAAAAAAAACTATGGATTTGATATCTGACCTGAATCAAATCTGAATCCCACAAAAATATTCAAATGAAGCATACCGCAATCCGATCTAGGAAAAATAACGTTTCTTGTGTATCCAACCCGACACGAACCTATAAATTTTCTTTGAAAAATCCGAAAAATGACTAGAATGAAACCTGAAATCGATAAAAACATTCCAAAGAACTATAATCCAATAACAGCACGACAAAATAATTTCCGTGAACATAAACCTGACTCGAACCTAAAAAATTCCATTTAAAAAAAAAACCCTGAAATTTTATGAAAACTACATCTAAATCCGATCAAAATATTCAAAAGAACCATAACCGGATTCGAATAAGAGAAAATAACTTCCTTGGACATGAACCCGACCCGAACCTAAAATTCCATTTAAAAAAAATACCTGAAATTTGAATCGAACCAAATATGAACCTGACAAAAATATCCCACAGAACCATACCCGGATCTCAACAAGTCAAAACATTTCCATGAACATGAACCCAATCCGAATCTAAAAAACTGAACTAAATCTGAATCTGACAAAAGTATTCCAGAGAAGCATATCCTTATTCGAACAATGCAGAATAATTTTCGTTGATGCGTAACCTGTCCTGAACCTAAAAATTCCATTAAAAAACCGAAATCTGAATTGAACGACATCTGAACCATAAAAAAAATATTCTAAAGATCAAAAACCGGATCCGAGCAAGACAACATAATTTTGCTGGACATGAATCCGACCAGAGCCTTAAAAATCAATTTGAAAAAATACCTGAAATCGGAATCGAACCAAATCTGAATCCGACGAAAATATTCCAAATAACTATAACCAGATACGAGCAAGACAATATAATTTCCATGGGCATAAACCCAATCCGAACCAAAAAATTTCTAATAAAAATATCGCGAAGTTTTAACCAAACCTAATCTGAACCTAATAAAATATTTCAATGAAGTATAACCACATTGAAACTAGGTAAAATAATTTCTATGGAAGTACAACCCGACCCCAACTTAAAAATCCCATTTGAAGAGGAAAAAAAAAACGGAATCTGAATTGAACCGAATCTCAACTGAACAAAAATATTCCAAACAACCATAACCGTATCCGAAGAAGACGAAATAATTTCCATGAACATGAATCCAATCCGAGCCTAAAATTCGGATGTTCTGCAAAACATAATGCGCTCCGTAGCGGTGGAAAGTGAAACTACGTTCTTAGCGCGAGATGGTTAATATATTTCGTTTATTGTTTGTGTTAAATTAGAACTTGGTTACGGTTCGGTAACGGTTAGATTCCAATTACATCCGGTGAGCCTTATGTTATATTTATTTTCCGGTTAGGTCATGGTTAAGTTACAGTTAGGTTAAGATTAAGTTGCGGTTAGTTTGTGGTTAGATAATGGGTAGGTTATGATAAGGTGACGGCCAGGTTACATTTATGGTATATTTAAGTTACAGTTAACTTACTGTTAAGATACAGTTAGGTTACAGACAAGTTATGATTACAATACAATTAGGTCACGGTTAGGATTTTGTTCACAGAATGAACATTACGCATGTGTGATAAAAATATACACCTATTTTTGTAAAATGGCTCTGAAATTATAATACTATATACTAACCTTTTAGCTAATCATCGGGAATCGATTTCATTCACGGTATAGTCGGATTTAAGAGTGATATCTGTACTTTGAAATTCAAAATATTTCACTTGGGATATCTATGTGAAAAAGTATTTAGTTAAGTTACTTAACAGTAATTTTAAGGATAAATATCAACACTTTAACACGAAAATCACGCAATCGTTGGACACATATTCCCTCCTGCGTTTCCCATCGCTGTCATTTTGGGTATTTTTGCAGCTACATTTACATTTTTTAAACCACATTTTTGACACAGTCAGGAGGCACGTATTTAACATAATGTACACTGTAAAAAATTTGACCCTTTTGCTGCATCATCACTCCCCCGCTTTTATAGAATATCTCTCTTTTGACCTATGAGAATGCTCCATAATAGGCTGAAGTAATAACTTTCTATAAAAGCGGTGGAGTGACGATGCAGCAAAAGGATCAAATTTTTAACAGTGTATTTACACATATTTCGAGTTAAAGATAAAATCATAAAAAATTCAAGTTCGTTTAACATTATTATTACGGACCCGAGCAACGCTGGGCGAGTCAGCTAGTATTTAAATAAAAATTACACAATACAAATAAATCGTTCAGCATTGAATTAAAAAATTATTATTCAAAGAAAATCTGGATTTCATTATCTGTTTATCTTGATAAGATATCTTGATTGATGTAGAAGAACCATGTTCAAAATATTTTGGTTATGTAACTCCAGACAGTGGTTCTGGGAAAGACATAAGTATCATTAATAATAAAATACATGAACTGAATTCTTGTGACAAATATTAAAACTCTTCGGTGTATTAAATGTAACAATACTGGTGTCTCTAATGGAAAAATTTTATTCTATTAAAGTGCTTTAAATTATTAAGTAGTGATTTGTTTGCTTCATTTAAATGATTAATTAAGTTAAATTAAGTTGATGGTTAATGAGCTTAATTATAAAGCTGAAGACTACATCGATATTATACATTGGCAGTCTACTATTGTAACGGAATCATCTCTTATAGCTAACTTGAGGAAACGATATGTTGTTTTGATTGTTGATTCAGGAACTATTAACAAAAATGAATTAAAAAATGTTGCATACACACAGGCAATTTAAAGAATTCTAAAGGAGGTTACATCAGTGTCTAAGCACAGGGCTGCCACAGGCAACTATTTTTTAATTTTATTTCTCACCACTTTCTTAAAACAAAAAACTTTCACATACAGTTTGACAAGATTTGCAAGAAAAATATGTTACATAACTTATATTTTTAAAACAGTCATGTGAATTGAAAAGAAAAATAGTCGCTTGTGTCAGCCCTGTAAACCTGTTTGTCTAAGCATACAAAAATCGAGATGGCTTCATTAGGTAAAAATTGCAGGTCTGAAAATGAAGTCCATACTTTAAAACGAAGCGCCACTTCACATTTCCAACTACCGCAGTTCAAGAATAAAGAACAGGTAAAACTTTTCTTTATAGCATTAATTAATTTATTATACCAATAATAAACTCAATTTAATATTTTTGTTTAATAAGCATATTTGTAATCCACTGCAATATAAATTATATATTTCAACCGCCTAAAAATCTTTGTGTGTTGGTTGAAAAAGCTGCTTACATTTCTGGTGCACTGCCTAAAATCATCAAGATAAACAGACAGTAAAATCGAGCTTTAATTTGAATAATGGTTTTCAAATTGAAAGTTTAAATATTGTATTTGTAATCTTTTTCATTTAAATATTACATTTTCAAAGTTTTACTTTTATTTGTGTGTGTATGTGTGATAATTTAAAAATTGTTTCTGATGTCCGAGCAAAAACAAATTAGACTAATAAACTGATTAAAAATTCATATGCATTTTATTTGCATGATATTTGAATGCTTGGAGATGTAAAATATTACTTGTAACAAATTCGAAACCGTGAATAAATTAAATATAAAATCTTGCATTTTTGGTAAAATAATGAGAATTTTAATTAGATTCCAGGAGACTTATAAAATTAATGACCGAAACAAAATTTTTTAAATGTCAAATGCCTATCTAAACTGTGCGCATTTGTACTTTGAAAAAACATAAAAAAACAAAACTTTATATTCATATATATAAAAATGCGTAAAAAAATTGCATTTTAAAGCCAAAAAGTTTAAACTTTATCTTAAATATTTTTTCAATTTCCATTCGATTAAATATTTTTTCAATTTCACAAATATTTTTGGGGGTAAATATATGATGATAGTAACAACTTTTTATCAACTTCGAAAAAAAGTTTTTCATGATACACCCTAATTTACATACTTTAATTTCACAAATATCCGAGTATATTCACTAGTGTGAGAGCGAGAAAATACAAACGAACACAAAAACTCAATTGATGAAGAAAATATTAAAATATTTTTTTGTTAGAAAGATAGTAAAAACCATCTTTGGATAAAATAAATTATAATAAATATCAAAAGTCTTAATTATAGTATAAGGCACTTCTGTCTGTGATAAATTTAAAAAAATATGTCTTACATAAAAAGGCCTTAAAGATATAGGCTACTAACTGAATCAAATGCACTTGAGGTGTACTTCCAATTCAATATTTATAATAGAATATTTCCTTACACATCGTTTCCGTTGAAAATTTTATTAAATGTAATTCAACACATTTTTTTCTAGATTCAGCATTTTTCTTTTATCTTTTATGCGTTTTATCTTTAAACCTTTTAGTTAAAGCTATTTGATGTACGAAGAATAGCATGGCAAAGATATTACATATTTTTTAAGTTAATTGAATATTAGTAATAGTAATTGTTTAAATGTTGAATACTGTAGTCTAGGTGTGGATTTGGAGTTTTATTTTAGTGATAAATAGTAATTATATTTATATCATAACATAAATATATCACACGAAATGAGATTTAAAAATTGCAACTTACTCCGTTTTATGGCGACTGCTCGTTTTAGTAATCGACTATTGTATCCGATAGATTTTTTATTTATTGTCTGAATAAATCACACATAGTTTTCACTATTATCTTTTAGAAAGATAATTTTATTCTTTAGCATATTTTTACTCAGCATCTTGAAGATAATGACATTACATTGCTCAATCAGTGTACTGTAAACGATTTATTTTTAGCAACTGTAAATCTACGATATATGTTGTATATAGCCTATACTATAGTAATCATTTTATATTCTCATTCAGTGACATACAACAATTTCATTAGATTTGGAGAAATCTTGATAACATGTATTTTAAACTATTGTTTACCCACTGACCGCAATGTAGCAGAATTATTTGAAAAACCCTGTAGATGAACAATTAATGTTACACATATGTTACTCAATGCCGAAGTGGCCATATTGCGCATTATACACATATATTAATTGTATGAAATTCCGAGTACATTCACTTGCTAACTTATTTCGTCTTTTAAAATATACTGTTCTAACGTCTATAAAACTAACGAGTTTTAATTTCTATCTAATTTTGGTTAAGGTTGAAAAAATAAGCTTTTTCCGACAAATTTATTTATTAGTGATGGCGTGTTTTGCAACTAGACGACACAAATATGTTGCGTCACAAATCCTATCATATATTTCATTGTAACATTCTTGAATTTCAAAAATTACACAAATTTATAAATAAAATAAAAACAAAGTTATATGAGATTTGAAAGCACGAAGCCTCAAATTTATATTACAAAGTTTATTAGATTGTTTAATTTTTTTTATTTATATTTATAATTATATTTATCGTCCTTGATCTTGATATGTCATCAATTCTCTGTACGAAAGAAGTACGTGATATTATTAAAAACTCTTTTTGGGGCCTTCATACTTTTTTGTTAACATTTACTAGGACAATGTATATTTATAGCGTATATATCTGTATCTTATTTGTAATAATTAATTTTCTTCTTGCCAGGTGGACAAAATTAAACATCCTTTCATTGACCTCTTTATATATTGAAGTACTCCCTGTGAAGTATTCAAGGATTGTGTATATATACTTGGGGAAACGATTTATGCAAACAATTAATTTGTTTCTAGAACACTCACAGATGGCACTGCACAATAGAAAAAAAAAAGACAAAACTACTAATACTAATTTCAAACACATAAAGACATATCTTCTTTTTAATCTCTATTTCTGCAATGGAAAATAAAGTAAAAAAAGCTTAAAGTCTCATTGTAATTTGTGTTTAAAATTGTAAGCACAAAATTTTTCATTAATACGTTGAATTAAGGTGACTGACGGTGAAGCTAAAAAATGTACAATATTTTAAGTAATTAAGAAGAAAGTATATTCCTGTGATAAATAAAAGTTAAGTAAGTTTTTAATTAATTTTTTAGTAATTACTTAAAACAATACATGAATTTTTAGTTTTATGTCATATTTATAAAGGTTAGTGATCGGCGAATGACGCAATCTAAACGGAAAGTTTATTGTCAGACACCAGTGTGACTGACATGTTTGTTAACGTTTTAAAGTCATATTTTACAAGTATATTCTGTGTACAAATAATAATAAAACTGAGAAGATAGTCATTCTTTTATTTTTATACGTCTGAATATTCTTAAAGCAACAAGCTGTGAATTTCTGACAACCTGACAATTTTGTTGACTGAATCTTAATGCGCGTGATATTTTGTTGTGGGACCATTTAAAAAAACCTTGCTTATCAAGAACTTAACTTTGGCATATCTGAAAGAAGGTATCCCTTTGCTTGTGAAAAATATCTCTTTCGAACATTAATGTTCTACAGTTAAAACAACAAGTTCACCAACAGCAGATTTTATATCATCATGAAAGAAACTGCATTCAAGATTCGTGTATAGATAAGGCTTTTGTCATGTAAATATTTGGTGCATTTAATTAAAGTTTGTAGAAATACATCTTTTCATATTAAGACCATTTCTACAGCGCATTTATTAGTTATTTTTTTAACTATTTTTTCATGTAGTTCTTTTTTCCGTGTATTGATTATTATGTGCTCAAAATTTAAATGTCAACACATTGAGTAATTCATTGTACAATGCCAGGCAAACAAAAATCGTAACACTAAAGTAACAATATCATTATTCGAATGCTTTATTTCATTTTTTCCAGTCTTAAGTAGATGAAGCGGGTGAAAGTTTGAAGTAGTGGACCTTGCAGTTTAATATAAGTTAGAGTCCTTCCTTTATTTTATTAGTTCTCGTTTGAAAAGGTGGATTTTTAAAATTATTTTCTCTATAAAAAGAAACTCTTAAGGTGAACATATCCACGTAAAAAAGCTTAGAATTATTGAAAAACATCGTGATTTGGCTTTATTAGAAAATCTTTCTTTACATGACGTGAAGCCTCAGATTTAAAAGCATTAGAGCAAACTACCTATGTCACTAAAAAGGCAAGATCGATTTAAAACCTTTTTTCATTTTGGCAGGGTGCCAAAAAGAGAAAAAAGGTTCAAAAGGAGAGGGAACGACTTCTGTCACGTCTGACATTTCTTTAAAACATGACTGAGTATTAATGTGAACTGTAACAATTGCAGGAACTACAAAAGAAACGTTAATCATGAATTTATCACTAAAGATCAACTGTTATAAACTTCATATTTTTCAATAACTTTCAAGATTTTTTTTTCCTTTGCTGGCAGTTTATTTGGAGGTTGAAGTAGGTGTGTTTTAATTATGACCTCCCTGTACGCAAAATTCTTAGAATTGTTGAAAAACCTCGCGATTTGACATTGTGAGTTTGTTTACGGCTTATCCTCTGTTATTTTTCGAATGTATGGCTGGTTATGAAATGTGTAATATCATCGTAAAACTTCACTTTTGCAACTAATAGTCTAATTGTCTTGATATTTACCTGATATTTTGTTCCTAATTCCTGAATAGAATTAGAACTCTATATTTGGAACAATTTTGAAGCGCATCTATTGATAGACTAGTTGCGAGAAATCGTCTGCCTGACGTTTGTTCTTTTTTCCCGTTACTGTGTCGCAGGTTTTTTCGGCTATTGAAGTGTGTTTCTTCTTTGATATGTTCTCTTCGATGTATTTTGACTTCGTGAATATTTAGTTCTTGTAGAATTTGTATTCGTGAAGTACTTTCGTATGATGTCGGCTATGGATTTTGAATGCTCTACTGACAATCCCTGGTTTCCGGAGGATTTCCAGCTTCTCAACGAATGGATTGCCCAGTATTATAATCATCTTGTGACTCTTGAGAATGGACAATCGCTTTTATTAACTTTGAAAAACTGTGCTATTTTTCTTACCGGAGCTTCTGACTGTGCAAAGAAGCAATTTTACCAAAGTTTTGAAGGTACGTGGAACTTTTTCTTGTCATATGCCAATTCTAATGATGATTCTATTTTAAATATTATTTGTCCTATCTTGCATAATACCTTAAATTTAATTCGTAATTATGATGCCGGGTTCCCAAAACTTAAAAATAATGCTTCTGGCTCTAAAAGAGCTAATGATACTGATGAGGAGTTTAAAATACCTCTTAAAACGGCTAAAGTTGTTAAATTAAATAATGTTACTCCCATTACTACTTCCAATTCTTTCGAATCTCTCAGTAATAATAATGATGTGAGTGTTGCTGACCGTATTACTGATCCAAATGACAGCAACAGCCGAAACTCCACGGAAACTCAACCTATTATTAAAGATCCCCGACCTGAACCTTTTTATGTTAAAGTTACTGCTAATTGGAGAGAATTAGCTAATAAAATTGACGAAATTGCCGAATGTAAAGTGTTTAAAAAACCCCAGGATAACTTCATTAAATTTTTTCCAAATTCTATTGATGTTTATAGGAAGATACAAAGCTATCTTGTTGATAATAAAATTGAGTTTTTCGGAATGAAACTTAAAACTGAACGCCCCAGGAAGATTTTGATTAAGGGTATTCCCCATGACACCCCTATTTCTGACATTAAAGCAGAATTAAATGAATTAGGTTTTAATATACATCGTATATCCTTATTACGTAGCTTTAAAACTAAACTCCCAATGCCCATTTTCTTGGTCGATGTTTTTCATGATGAGTTTTTTAAGCATATTTTTGAAATAAGAAGCCTTCTTGGCTTTTATATTAAAGTTGAAACTTACAAATTTAATGGCACAAAACAATGTTATAATTGTCAACTTTTCAATCATTCTAGCGAATTTTGTACTCTGAAACCAGTTTGTCTTAAATGCTCTGGTGACCACAATGTCAAGGTATGCCAGATTACTGAACGCAGTCAAATTAAGTGTGCTAATTGTTCTGGGAATCATACTGCTAATTGGGGAGGTTGCCCTAAAAATCCAAAAAATCTTAAAGCCGGGAGAGTAACTACCATCAGAAACTCAAACCAAACTTTTACTTCTAAATCTTATCAACATAACTTCTCTTTTGCGGCTACCTTAAATGGAAAAAATTCTGCTACCATTAATGAAAATGTAAATAATCCTACTTCTGTTTTACCTATTCCTTCTACCAACAGTAATTCTACTAAAACTAAAGTTCCCATAAATGGTAGTAAGCAAACTGCTTCTGCTCCTTTGGTGCTACCATCAGAAAATCTTTTAAATACTTTTGACCAAAATAATTTATTAAATTTTGTTATATCTAATACTAAAGACTTTGATTTAATTCTTGAAAAATTAACTAGACTCTGCAATATCTTAGAAAAATTTCAAAAACTATGTACTGATAAAAAAAAATTACTGATTTTCTTAGTGTTCTTTGTGCTGATGGCTCTCTGAGCCCTACTAGCTCCGCTCCTAAAACCAAATAATGGGTCTTTTCAAAATTCTTTTCTGGAATGCCAATGGCCTCAGACCTAAGATTGCTGAGCTCAGGGATTTCATTATTGATAACCCTGTTGATCTCATTCTTGTACAGGAGGTTCGTAGCACTAGATTCAGGGACCTCAATATTCAAAATTTTAAATCTTATTTTACTCCTCGTTGTGAGAATTCCAGTGTTTCGCCTTATGGCGGGACGGCTATATTCGTGAGCAGAAGGGTCACCCATGCTCATATACCTTCCCTCTCTCTTGACCTCCTTGAAAACACTAATGTTAAAATTTATTTAGACCATCGAAATTCTTTTCTCATTTCCTCCATCTATCTCCGGGTTTCGAATCATTCGGCTCTTCCCCATGACCTTAATAAACTTTTCAGGCTAGATAACAATGTAATTCTTGCAGGTGACTTCAATTCTCATCATCCCAGTTGGTGTCCCAATAGCAATATGGACCATTTAGGGGAAACCCTACATAATTACTGTATCAACAATGGTATTGAAATTGCAGCCCCCTCTTCCCCCACCCGTTATGGCCCTAGGGGAAATGGTACGACTATTGATCTGGCTCTGCTCAATAACAATTCCTTTCCCTACACCATTACCCCTATTTCGGCTCTCGCATCGGATCACCTCCCTATCCAAATTAACATTGATTGTAATCCCGTTCTCCCTTCCCTTCTTACCCCCTTTGTTTATGATTGGCATTACTATATCAATAAAATCAATGATGCCCCCCCTCCTTTCGACGAACTCAATTCTGTCGAGGATATAAATTTGGCTGTCACTAACCTTACTAAATTAATTCAAAATTCTCTGGAGGCATCCAAATGTCACCAGGCACAACAAAATTATCAATCTCTCCCTAGAGATATTAAAATCAAAATTAGGCAGCGTAATAGCCTCCGACGCACTTGGCAAGCCAACAGGGACCCCAGCGTCCGTGCAGATATGAACCACCTTAATGCTATTATTAAAAGAGATATCAAAAATTTTAAATTCAATAAATGGACTGACTTTATTACCTCCCTGACTCCGACGGATAATTCTATTTGGAATTATTTGAAAAGAGTTAGAAAACCCTTTACCCCTATCCCCCCACTCCATACGGATGCTGGACACAAATGCCTCGACAGTGAAAAAGTGGAGGTGCTTGCTGATCAGTATGAAGGTCAATTTCAACCGCATAGTGATGTCTTTAATGCAGACACTATAGATCGGGTTGACCATGTTATTGGCAGATTTTTGGCCCGTGAGCCTGTCAGATCAATTGAACCGACCAACCCTGAAGAAGTCATAGCGGTGATTAAAAATCTACCCAACAAAAAGGCCCCTGGGCATGATGGGATTACTAATGCGGCCATCAAAAATCTCCCTCTTCAGTATACTGGTTATCTAGCCACTCTGATCAATGCTTGCTTTAATTTTCATTATTTCCCAGATGAATGGAAAAAGGCTGTTATTGTTCCGATTAAGAAACCTGGAGAAGACCCTTCTATGGCTAGGAGTTACAGACCCATTAGCTTGCTTCCTGTCCTTGGTAAACTTACTGAGCATATTTTTCTTACTCGCCTTCAAAATTTTTTACCTGACATACCTGAACAATTTGGCTTCAGGCCCAAACACTCCACTGCACACCAACTGCTTAGGGTGGTTGAATTCATTCATGATGGATTTGACAATTCTGAGTATGTTGGCTCTCTTTTTATTGATGTCGCGAAGGCTTTTGACACAGTTTGGCTATCTGGCCTTATTTACAAGCTCTTAAAGTTAAAAGTTCCCACTGCGCATGTGCGCTTTACCCTTAAATACCTTCGTGGCAGAACATTCTGCGTTCGCTATGCCAACATCCTTTCCACTCCTCGTCCAATCAATGCGGGCGTGCCACAAGGCTCCAAATTGGGCCCCTGGCTTTACAAAGCTTATATCTATGACATTCCCACTTCTCCACACACGTTGTTGGCTATTTATGCGGACGATACAACTGTGATGGCTCGTGATAAAAATCTTTTTATTATGCACGAGTATCTACAACAACACATACGTAGACTTGAATGCTTCTTCACCAAATGGCGAATTAAAATTAAGTCTAATAAATCGCAAGCAGTTATTTTTACTCGTAACCGCTCCACTCCTCCTCCTCTCTTTCTTGATGGCGCCTTCATTACCTTCGGACGGGAGGTAAAATATCTGGGCATATTCCTGGACAGCACTCTCACTTGGCGCAAGCAAATCGACTATACCGTCCAGAAATTCTACAAAGCAAAAAAAGACCTCGCCCATCTCCTGTACAGTCATGAGATGAGTATGAGCAATAAGGTACTGTTATACAAAACAGTACTTCGTCCCATTCTTCTTTATTGCGCTCAGATCTGGGGTTCAGCGGCTAAAACCAATCTGCAAAAAATTCAAGTGGTTCAAAACAAGACTCTCCGTGGTATTGTTCACTCTCCTTGGTATCGCAGAAATACTGTTATCCATTCAGACCTTAATATTCCTCCTATTCGTTCTGTTATCAAAAATCAAGCCATAAAGTTTTTTGACAACATTCCTTCTATCCCAAATCCTGCTTTGCATAACATTTCTAATTATGATGCAAATGCTCGTTGGAGACGACCACGAGCAACGCTACGTCTCCCTGAAAACATCGACCCAGGATAATTTTTCCTAGTTTTTATCTCATTGATAGGGTTTTCCTTCCTGAACGTTCACCATCTCCTAGTCTTTATTTTGTAAATACTTTTGTAAATATTTGTAAATATTTTTATTTCTCTTATACTCTTATCTATTTTATTTTATTTATTTATTTATTTTTTGTATGGTGCCCTTAAAGTGCCTTTGTTTTTTGGGACCCGGTTCTCTCCCCCCCCCCTTGTTTCTGACGTTATGTTTGTCAGACTTTGGCTATGACTTGAATTGTTCCATGCATCATTTCTCTACTAGAGGTAAGGAGTTGATCTCTCCAGGCACTCTGACAATTATCTCGTCCAAGTCGTCCAAGATTTGACATTATTAGAGCAATCTTTTTCTACAAGTTCTATAGCCTTAGATTTCAAAGCATTAAGGCCAACTACTTATGTCCATTAAAAGGCTAGGTCGATTTAATACATGTCAATGCACTAAAATAAAAAACAAACGGTTCAAAAGGAGGGATAAATACTCCAGTGACGTCTGACATTTCTTTAAAACATGACTTACTATTAATATCAACTATAACAACTGCAGAAAAAAGAAAAAAAAAAAGAAACATAAATCTTGAATGCATCAATAAAGACCATCTGTCATAAACTTCAAGATTAAATGAGCAAGCATGATTCAATGATCTTCAAGATTTTTTTTTGTTGCTAGTAGTTTAAGATGGAAGTTGAAGCAGATGTGTTTTAATTATGACCATCATGTACTTAAAAAAGCCTAACATTCTTGAAAAACCTCGTGATTTGATTTTATTAGAACAAACTTTTTCGACAAGTCGTAAAGACTTAATTTTACAAGCTTAAGGGCAAACTATTTACGTCCTCAAAAAGGCAAGACACGCATCGCAGTGTGAAAAAAAAAAAAAAAAAATCTGTTCAAAAGAAGAGGTAATATTTTAAAACATGACTTACCATTTATATCAACATCAAAATTGCAAAAAATAAAAAAAAAAGAAATTTTATCACAGAATGCATCATTAAGGGCCATCTGTTACAAAATTCCCTTTTTCTATGAGTTTCAAGTTTTATTTTTTTTTTTCGCTGGCTCTGTATTTAAAATAGATGTGTTTTTTCGGATTTTGAGGATTATTTTTATTTTATTTTTTTTCTTTTCGATTAATATATGGTATGCAGTAATAGAAAATGTAATAATATTGTCTAAATAAAATTAATTAACTTGAAAATATTGTTTAAGTAAAGTAATAAAACTTGAACTGTTTAATTTGACAGAAAATAACCAATAAATATTTTCATTTTGTAAAAAAAGGACATTAGCTGTCTACTCGATTTCAAAATTGGTTTCCTTATCTTTTTATTGGTTTTCTTATCTTTTTATAACAGATCAGTTTTCCAATAAAATTATAATATCGATTTTACTTACAAACATCGACTTGGATATATTCTAAATTGGAATTTTAAAATTTAATCTTTCATTAATATGATTATAAAATGACATATATAAATTGAAATCTCATTTAAATGTTCTTTTTTATTATATTAATCATTAAACGTTTTCATTTTTGAATATTTCCTTCACTGAATATTTTATTCAGAAAAAACGCTTGCTTCTTTTGATTTAAAACGCTTTTGAATTAAAATAACAAATTCCGTTTTCAGACAAAAATATACGCATATGTTGCATAAGAGTATATAAGTAGGTAAACCTAGTGAAATTCTAATAAAAAAATATTTCTTTTTTTTATAATGACATTTACTTTTAAATTAAAATATGCATTTTAAAGAAAATTAAAATTTTAAGTTCTTTTAGTATAAGAAAAATAGAAAGAGAAGGTATAAAAATACAGTAAAATTAATTCATATATTCTACATACATCTGTTCTATCATTTAAACAGCTCAACAGAAAAATAACCCGCAGGTATAAGAACTCCATAAACAATTAAGTACGTAGACATGCAATTATTTTAATACAATCAAACTAATTGGTAAAGTTATCGAATATTTCCAACAAAGCGAAAAAATATTCAAGCCGGGAATCGAACCAGGAATATAGGCTTACAAGGTAAATTCTTTATCATTTAAGATAAAGGGGCCGACAAGGTAAAACATTGGCGGCAATTGGTGGCATATGGTGAAAGAACCATTTCCAGCAGGTATTAGTCTTCTTTCGGTTTCGCAGTATCTACGTAGATTTTCATTGGTCCATTTCCAAATTGTAATTATATATATATATATATATATATATAGAAAGAGAGAGAGAGAGAAGGAAATGTTGTCCTCATTGCACAAAGTTCTTGATTTTTCAATTCGAATTTTTAAATTTTTAAAATACGTTAGTTAATAAAATTAAGAACAAAAGTAGAGCATGTTACAATTTTAAGCATACATTTAAGGGCGACCAAAATGGTTCACCAGAGACGACTAGTGATTTAAAACAAATATTACTTTAATAAATATAGAAAATATTTCACTTCAAGCATCAAAAAAGATTATGATGTATAAAAATAGAAACAATTAAGTTTGTTTTTTTTTTTTTGCGTTTTATGTAAATTCAATGAATTAGGTTCCATACAAAATGATTTTTACATCCTTTTAAACTTGGTAGCAATGAATGTATAAAAGTATAAAAACATAAACAACAAACAATGTTCAACTCGAAATTTAAAACACGAATTTCTCTGCTACCTAAAACATATCGTTGAAAGAATTAGAAAAAAAGCAATTGTAAATTAAGTTTTAGAACCTTGAAGATAAAAATAAAACAAAAACGATGCCCGAGATTGTTAGCTACAGTTTGTTAAACTTACCTTGCTCATTTTTTTCGTTTAGTTTTAAATAATAAACTACAACATACCAGAATATATTATTTTATGTATATAATCCAATTCGTCTCGTCGAATTCTATTTTTTAATAAAAAAACCACAGTCGTACGTGAACTGGTTCGTCAGAAATATTTGATAAACGCTTGCACTTTCAATTTGTTAAACATAATATTCCAAAAGCTATCGCATTTGATATAATAATGCAGAATATTCGATTTCTAAAGAAAAGTGATAAATAAGTTTTCTCTTATAATTTTTTGCTTAATGCATTTTTTTTTTTTGAAAAGTAATGCACATTTAATTAATTTGGAATAATATTTGATTTGTGTTGATGATTAAGAAATCTATGCGCTTCTGCGGCACCAATAGGACTGTAAAGACATGTTAAAAGATATTTTGAGTAAGGAACACCCAGATGTCTGAAATGTTTATCATGCGTGGATGCTAACACCGGAAAATGGACTTTGATTTAGATTTTTTTAAATTAAAGCGTACTGGGTAAGGTGATATTTGCAGCTTTCCACTAATCCACGGCAACGACGCAGCCGAGTATTGAGACTATTTGAAGGTAGCCACAAATACGCGGCAATGAAGAAACCATGCAATTAAAGCGGAAAGTAAATATGACATTTACGATTTGCATTTTACGGCTAAATATTACACTGCTAAAAATTTGAAACTTTTGCCGCATCGTCCCTAGACCGCGTTTATAAAAAACGATTACTTCACTGTATTAAGAAGCATCCTAGTTGATTAAAATTCAGATATTTTATAAAAGCGGTGGACCCGTAAGACATGGTGACGTCACAGTAACGTCGTTGTGAAGTCACATTGTGACTTTGTGACCGTCGATGTGACGTCGATGTGAAGTCACAGTGACTAAAATTAAAAGTCGTTTTGGCCGTTTTAGAGCTCGTTTGTGACGTCACATTGTGACCAATTTGTGAAGTCACGGTGTGACAAATTTGTGAAAAATGTGTCATTTGTGACTACTTTGGTATTAGCATTGTGATGAAATAGGGACAAAAGTGACGATGTTTTCAATTTACATTGTGACCAATTTTTGAAATACAGGGTGAATCTAAAATAATAGGACAAACTTTGAGGGGTGATAGCACAGCTCACTGTAACATACAATTAATGTATAGGAATATATGACCGGAAATGACTTTCTTGAGGTACAAAAAACAGGGGATCAACTTGGCTCTTTAGTTTATTTCAAAGTTTTGCATTCGCACAAGATAATTTCTATACTATTCTTTTCTTTATTTAAGACAGACATTTCTGATATCATAAAGAAAAAAAAATCTTCTTAAAAATTTCCGTTATGACATCGAAATCTTTGAACTTGAATAAACGTATTTTCATGCATTTCTTGTGTTTTATAGATTTGCCAATTTTGCGTTATTTTTTAAATTTCCAAAGAAGTATTTCTACTTTTTTGTAATCATGAAATGTGTTTCGTAAATAAAGGAAAGACTAGTATAGAACATTTTGGTGTGAATGAGAAATTCTTAAATAAACTAAAGGGTCCAAATGATCTCCTGATATTTGTATCTCAATGCGCCTCTTCCGGTCACATATCACTATACAATTATTGTTCGTTTTAGTGAGCTCTATCATCCCTCAAAGATTAACCCATGATTTTAGACTTACCCTCCGTATATCATTTGTAACGAAATTTTAATCATCCCTGTGATGATTCTGTGACAATTTAACTTTGCTTGACGATTCTCTAACATTTTGAAAGAAACAGGATCATCTGAAATTATACTTCATTTAAAATAACGCATGATATCTTTCTATTAAAATTGGTTCTGAGTCCTAAAATCATTTGCTCACAGTTTATGAACTAATATTGCATAGTAAATATAAATAGTCAGGTACAGTATACAGACTTTCTTCTAAATTAAAGTTAAATATTTAATTTACCTTACATGCCTTACAACTCTAACAGCTTGTGTTTTTTTTCAATATTTGAAGAATATTTACTTGCAAAAATATTTATACATTTTTCCTCCAAATGCTGAAATCTGCAGATCATCAAATTTTATGACTGACACACAAGAGCTATTTTCTTTTGCTGTTTTGTGCCTTGCGATTTTTTAAATTTCTCTCATTTTGTAATATGCTATTGATAATGCTTAGTATTTTTGTACTCTCTTTAAAATCTTTTACATTCTTTAAAATCCAAAGTTTTCAGAACATATGTAAAACACTACAGCTTGCCCATATTTCTGACCAATAACGCTGATGTTTATAAATATTATTTTTAATTATCTTTCGTTATGATTTTTAGTACTCGGTGAAAGCGTCCCGGTCAGGGTTCGAACTAGGGACCTTTCGCGCAAGCTGCTAATGCTATGTCGACTGAACAATTCTGGATAAATCTAACGGTCACAATTCACCCAGTGAATAGGAATCTATACTTAGCATTATTATGTATAAACCGATGTAATGATGTTTAAATTATTTTTCATACTACCCGTATGATAAACGCATTCTATTTATATAAATATATAATAATATTTCTCCGGGTGGTTTGTGCGTGCCAAATTTGTCCAAAATAGCTCATTTAGCAGAGAATTAGCAGCATACATCAACTGTCTCTGGTTCGAATCCTAACGTAAACACTTTTTCACTCATTTCGTAAAATTGAAACTCGTATGATTAATTTACCTATTAAAATCATTCTCTTAAAGTAAATACAGAATTATCATTTGATAAACTACATGAAGATTATACGAAATAATTGTAAGTACAAATAAAGACGATTCAAATTTTTCTGCTACTACTTTTGGTACTTCTTTATTATAGTGACCTGTGCATGTATGATTACATCAAGGTTTCAGTTCGTAATTAAACTGATATATTTATGTATATTTATAGATATAATGTACAGATCTTCTATATGTTTTATATGTCATGTAGAATAGATGTTCTGGTAATGGGCATCATTATGGATTTAAAAAAAAATTAATTTCTTATTAAAAGTTATAATTATTAGATTCCATTTTTAAAAATGTTATATGAATCTGTCTGTAATATTTAAATATTCTCATAGTCTCTCTTACCAATGTTAAATAAAATATTCTTGTAAATAATGGAAATATATCAAAACATCCAAAATTACAGCATTAGACAAACCATAAAATGCAGTACATATAATTGTTTCTATGATTATTTAAAACTAGAATTTAATGAACACATTCTAATGAAACAAAATAATTATTTTCAAAACAATTTAACAGTTAGGATATTAAAAATATATGAAATATATGAGAGTGGTTTTAAATTTTTATATCAATTATTGTAATTATCACAAGATCAATATTTCGATTAATTTAGATACATGGTTTTAAATAATAAATGTCATGGAACTACAGTTATCATATTACTGAGATTGGCAGGGATTTAGAAAAGTAGCAGAGAAAATCTAAAAAACCTGGTTGGGAAAACCGAAATATGCATCGATTTATTATGCTCAATTACACCATGATAAACGAGGATTCGAAATAAACATCAAATACAAAAGTTGCGTATTTTTGTTCGTAGAATCGGAATCTGCAATAAAAAATGTGGGTTATTATTTAAGATTTTGAAGTTGGGCCCCCTCTGACCCCCACGGGACATTATTATATATTTTGTGATATTAATGCATAAATTAATATTTTCTCCATGATTTACATCAGTTTATTACCCGAAATTACTTGATATATTACTAATAATGTCCCGTGGGGGTCAGAGGGGGCCCAACATCAAAATCTTAAATAATAACCCACATTTTTTATTGCAGATTCCGATTCTACGAACAAAACTACGCAACTTTTGTATTTGATGTTTATTTCGAATCCTCGTTTATCACGGTGTAATTGAGCATATTAAATCGATGCATATTTCGGTTTTCCCAACCAGGTTTTGCCTGATTGGCTAGAATTTTGATGTCAAATTCCTCGTCTTTTGCAGAAATAGTGGTTTCTTGAAAATCGCCCTTGGTGATTATTTCGATAATGCTATACTGTTCAAAATTTTACCCACTTATTGTAGCGTCACTCCACAGCTTTTATAAAATATCTCTTTTATGACCAATGAGAATGCTCCATAACACAGTAAAGTAACCGTTTTCTATAAAAGCGGTGGATTGACGCTACAGCAAATAATTAAAAAAAAAACATACATTCACCACAGCCGTATTTAGAAACCATTCGTTATTTAAAAACCATTTACTGGATAAAATAAAAATCCAAATAGAAAACTAAATTAATATATTTCAATAAATTTTTGTAGAGAAAAACATAAAAAAAACTCTATACACTGTAAAAAATGGGGGTTATTATTTAAGATTTCAAAGTTGTACCCCCTCTGACCCCCAGGGGGTCGGTTGCTAAGGTCATATTTTGTATCACTAAGTAGCTTATTTAAAAATATTTAACACGTACATTTTCGTTTTTCAATCTCATATGTATTTCTCGATTTATTCGATCGTTTCCAAACTTTTTGGACACCCTGTATATATATATATATATATATATATATATATATATATATATATATATATATATATATATATATATATATATATGTGTGTGTGTGTGTGTGTGTGTGTGTGTGTGTGTGTATATTGATTTATGAAAATGTGCTTTTAACGATGTAATTTTAAAAAGGAAAACAAATGTAATTAAAATGCAATTTAATGAATGATATTAACCATCTGATTAAAATAACTGACTTAATATTATATTTTTCAACAAAATAAACGTTACACTTACTGAATATAACAAGTTAATTGAATTTTTAAATGTAAATTAAAGATATTTATTGGTTTTACAAAATATTTTTATACGAAATCAACAAAAATCGTTATTTAAAAAAAAAGAAGAAATATTAATAATTTCTTACTTATTTTTTATTGACATTATCATAGATAAGTCTATTTTAATAATCCAATTGGGTAAGAAGATTACGAAGTTCAAATATCCGAATCCAGTACAATGACATTGACAAGCTCATAATAACTACGCCACTGCCATTGTATATTTTCGGACCGATATTTCATGTAAAATGTTTCTTGTATAGCTTTTGTGAATTATGTAATTCCATAAAACACCGGAATCATGCACTTTCATAACAACATAACACAGCTACAATTTATCTTACCATAGTTGTCAATATTCAAAACAATAAATGCACTAATCCTATTCTGGTAGACGATTTTTTCAATTCAAAAGAAGGTAAAATTTTATTTCGTTTATTTGGTCTCGTTTCTGAAGTTAAATGCTTATTAGTTTTAATAGAATAACAATAATTAAAATTTTCAGTTCGAATATTTTTTCATCAATTTCATTTTTGCTTTCAATTAGTTTCAAAATACAGTGAAACTTCATTTTAACGAAGCCTCTATTAAACGAAATTTTCTACTTAACAAAGTTTCCTGCTGAACATTGACTTAGAAGGTTGTTAACATTGATATTAATATCGATATTACCAAAAATATATTCTATTTGACACAGTTTATTGCACTTCCGTGCGTATAAAATATTCAAAAAGAGAGGTTGTTCTTCAGATGGATGGACGAATTTATTTCAGCAGAAAATATATTATTCATTTATTTAATCTGTTGGAATCAATTGAAGAAATGCGGAAAGTTTTCGATGCGCTATGAAGGGGATCCCATCAATGTTGAATTCAGACTTTTTTCTCCGGGAGGGACTTCTGTGGCTCCGGGGGGGGGGGAAGAATTACTCTTTTTACCACTAAAAACACAAAATCTCAAAGTTTCCGGTGAGGACATTTGATAGGTCCGGGAGTGTAAATGCTTCCCACCCCTCCGCGGGCTACCCCCTAAATTCAACACTGGATCACAGTTTCGCGAAAATGTTATATGTGCATTGTTTGGATACTTTTGCGAAAGTTTTTATGAACAGTGCATTTTTAAAAGAGATCCGAACAAAGTGGTATTATATAATGTATGTGATTTGGCATATATTTTGCATATTTTATTTTATATTAAAAAAATATTAAATTTATTCAAAATATCAGATATGCATACCAATATTTATTTTTAAAGATTCACTTTATTAGTTTTAAACATTAACAGAAAAGGACAATGTCATTGAAAGTATAAAAATGATTTTATGAATTGTAATAAAATGTAATACAAAATCATAAGAACCAAACTCACAAATGTAATAACGCACCCTGTAAAAATATTTTTCTTCATTTTTAAAGTTTTTTGAAATTTAAACCGTGATTTCATTACATTGTGATTTTAAAATATGACGGAGGTTTTTTTTTTTCACATATGTTACGTGACGTTCGTTACATGTAAAGACATAACAGTGAAATCACAATTTCATTTAAATTGCCAGAAACATGTTTTTTGAAGTAAAACCCATGTTTTGAAGAATTTTTGTAATCTTCTAAAGATTTTTAAGAAAGTCACATCTCAATCACAATGTGACGTCACTGAGTGGTGGATTCTTGTTCACAGATGTGATGTGACCACAGTGACTCAAGTGACGTCACAAATACTTCGCTGTGATCATGCATGCTATGAAGGGAGTGACGCTGCAGTAAAAGTTTCAAAATCTTCATAGTGTGTCAAAAAATCTACACGCATTAGTTATTTTTTCGTGTTTTGGTGATATGTTTTCTTTGATTGATTTACAATCGATTTTCAAAATCCATCCATGGCACCATCCAAAGAAAGTAGCAAAATTATGTAATTACTTCTTTTGTGATTTTTAGGGATTCGTTAAGATGTGCAGTGGACGTCGCGCACGTGCTCAGATAATGCATGGAGTAACTCTCATTGAAGAAAGTAACATTAAGTGAATTTATAAAAAAAATCGATTGTTGCATTATTATATATATTTTTTTTGGTTCAAAACAGCTAAAATCAACGACTGCATTTCTTTGTGCTCATAAAACATGTTTTTTTAACAGAAGTACATACCTGTGTTCAAGCAGATTAAATTTCAATTATTCTAAATTTAAAATATTCTCCAGATAAAATTTAAAAATTCTTTCTATTTTAGTATGGATAAAGATTTTAAATATTCGGAATTTGTTTGAAAATATCCATGATCCAGTGCAACACTGGGCTGTTAATTATAAATAAGTGGAGAGATTTTGTCTTCGCATGAAATTATATAAAACAAAAACGAAGGTCATTACGTTTTATTTGCTCATATTCATTAATTTTTAAACTTAGGATTAATAACTAAGAATCTCGGCCGCGTATAAAAGGTGACCGGGAGCAGATTGAGCATGGATAATCCAGAAGATTTTATAAATAAACATCCCTGTATTTTTTTAGTTGAAAATTGTAAACTATTATTTAAAAATTCATAGGATTATTATTTTTTTTTATTTATTTTTATTTATTTATTTATTTATTTTTTTTTGCTAAACCATTATCAATTTAGAACTAATTTTTATGCATTGGTGTTTTACGTGATGTTGAATTTTTCAAAAATCATTTTTGTCATAATACTTAATTTACAATAATATTTTTTTCCTCACAAATCATGTATTTTTTATATATACTCACTATCCGAATTAAAAAGCACATAAAAATAAATAACTCAGAAAGTACTAAGTGCATGAAAATACTGAAGTATAAAGTTTGCAGAGTCGTTTAGTAAAAAGCACAAAATCACATCTAAAAGCACAACTATTAACATTTTCATAGAGAGAGGACCTTGAAACTATGGGGGGGAGTTTTGTGTTGGAACATGGGAAAATATCTAAATGATTTTTCTTTTCATTAGGTGAGTGAGATTTAAAAGAAGCAGGATTTTATCTGTTCTTACTATGAAAACTTCGACCATCATAAAAAATGCTTTATGAGTATTAAAAAATATCGTAGACTGCTAGAGTCTCAATTATCTTATAAATAAAAATATACTCATTAATTTATATTATAGGTTGATAAAACGAAGATACTTTTGAATATACAGATGCTAATTTACCGGCATACTCACTAATTTCTGTCCTTTAATAATATTCATCATTATTCTTTTAAATGCTCGTTATATAAGTTATTATCTTACTCAGTTTTTTTTAAGTATAAAACCTTTAATTTTTTCTTAAATTATATCGACATTTTTGACCAATTTCTATTATTTAGTGTGCAATGTGTGTATTTTAGTTTAGTTAATGTACTTTTTTTACACATTTTATTTCGAGAACTGTCACCCACTGGAATTTTTTTACTACTAATGTTTTTATGATCCCTTTCATAGAACATTTTGTTTGTATACGTATCGTTATTATTCCTCACTCGCCAAATGTGTACGATTTTTTTTTTTTTTGGCCACTGCGAGATTGTCACAAAAAGCAGCTGCACTAGGTAAAGTATTTGTTCGATTTTCCATATGCTAACATTATAGCTGTTTAGTAGTTTTCCCTTGACGAAAGCTTTACCATTGAAACTTCTTCTATCATATACTATGGAGTGACGAGTAGTCACGGACATAGTCAACAAAGGTACCAAATATCAATATTTTTTAAAGAAAAATTCGCCTTTAACATTCTTTTATATTATTCGTATTATTTATATTATTATATTATTTCGAATGATTTAATTTCTTTAATGCTCATATTTTACTATTTTTTTTTACTTTTTTATGTACTATTTTAAATATTAATTACATAAAATGTAAATAAAACTATTGTGCTTTGTTTATTTTTCTGAAAAGCGAATCATGAGCATTGAAGTTTTCTGTGTATCTGACAAAAAGTATTTTTTAATTATATAATTAACAAAATGGTACAACAACAAAAAAAATGTAATTTAATTAATATTAATATAATTTATCTATATATTTATGAAAATTACATTTATAAACAACTTCAGTTTTTGAACCGCATTCGTTCAGTTGAGCATTTTATGAATACCAGACGATACACTGATACTGCACAATTTACTATAAAATATAAGTATCTATATTTATGTATTTACATTTTTGATTTTTTATATTTTTGTGAATTATTTTTATTATCTTGTGGGTTTTTTGATCGAAGTTTTTAAACCATACACCAATAACGTAATTTTGTTTTGTCCGTACTTGTAGGACCCAATGTACATAGCATCTATAAGGGAAATTGCGAATTAAATTTAAAAGTAATATCTTAAAAAATAAAATAAGAGTCGGTTACTAAATTTATTGAAATATTTTGCCGTTTGACATTAAGTGATGAATAACAGTATTAACATAGATGCATTAAAAATTCCTGTTAATGAGTGATATAAGAGAAGTATATGTTAATGTATTGTACAATTGTTAACTGACCATAAAATTTTTTCACAAGTGTAATGATAGAATGCACTTCCCAAGAGTTTAGTGACATTTCTAACATTTTACAAGTTTCTGATTCTTTTAAGTGAAAATTCATTAATCACACGGTGAAATTTTGAAGATTTTCTTTGTATAAAGGACTCTTTACAAACTAAAATTATTGTTCCGCACAAACTTTTGAAAAGGTAAACAGAGGTGAAAATTACTTGATAACAATCATTTGCTATTTTGGGAAAATGGCCTAATAAGTTTTATGAGAAAGTTTGGGTGAATTAATCAGTTCTGGATGCTTCAAATTTCAATGGATAAAATAGTGATATAATACGAGTTAGTTTAAGAAGCATTAATTTTAACAAAGCATCGCAATAAACTTGTTTAACTCCTGTTTTTGTTTCTAAACTTTAAAATCAGGAACAAATTTATGTATTTTTTTCTTCAGAAATGTTTTTATATATGTATTTACAAAGACAAAATATTTAACATTGTTTTAAACAAAAAATTGCATATAATAAAACATACTTCAATAGTACAGTTATACAAAATACAATAATACAATAAAACATTATTCAGCAATACAATAACAAAAAATATAATACACAGCACACTAAATATATTTACAATAATGCAATAATAATATCAATACAATATACATTAATTGAATAGAATATGATACCTTATCTGTTATTTTAAGTAAGTTATTCACAAAAATACGTTTATCACAATGTGTTTTTTGTCTCTAATATTTTACGTAATATCCCATGTAACAGGTATGAAAAACATCAATAAATTTATTTTATTTAGATAATAAATCTGAATATATAATGAAATACTTTTATGTTGCATAATATTTTGTTTTTTAGAAATATTTGTACTAGTTATTTTAAACATTTTTAAAAAGCACATTGCAACGTAATCAAATATATTCATTTGAAAGTGTTGCTAATAATACAGTCTAAAGATTTCCGTTTTGCTAACAGTAGTTTATTCTTTTTTTTATTGTATGTAAACTAATCGTTGAATTTTGTGTTAGATTAAATATCATATTCGGCTGTAGTATTCTACAAAATATTCCATGTAATAGCTATTAAAATCTATAATAAATACATCTTCTTAAGCAAATACATTACAATATACATGAAGCATCATGTATATTACATAACAAACGATTTTTAAAGATAATAGTAATATTCATGTTTAATGTTTGCAAAAACTGCATTTTAATATTATGAAGTGCATTTGTTTGAAGATAAACTCTTACATGTTAATAGCATATCTTTGAAACTTATTATTATACCAAAAGCAGTTTCATCTCAATTTAATTGGTTATAAGCAGATCATTGAATAATATGTTAGGTAGTATTTTATTGTGATTTCTTTTTCTTTTTTTAACATGATTTTTATATTTAAAAATATGTGATACATAATAATGTATAATAATATGTAATATATAATATGTGTGACACTTAATATAATGTGATATATAATATATTGTAAATAATATTCTAATGTAATATAATTTAATATAATGCAATGCACTGTAATGTAATGTAATGCAATATATTGTAAAAAATAATGTGATCTATAATGTATGTGATACCTTATATACATTATGTACTTAAGATATGCGAGTATAATGTAATATATTATGAATAGTGAAGCGATTCATGATATATTATATATACCGGGTGTCCCAAAAATGACTGATGAATTTTAAAATTCAATAACTTGCAAACGGTGAGAGCTATTTAAAAAATTTTTGCAGGAGGGCTATGTATAATGTCAGGAGTTTTTTTACCGCAATTCTTGATTTTAGTTCGAATTTCAAACAACAGATGGCGCTGATGGCGGTTGGCGGCCAGTGGACGGCGAGACTTACTTCATTCAGCTTTGACGCAAAAGAAGGAGATTAAGGCTATGGAGTACGTCTTATTCTACAGTACAGTCTTGCTCTCAGGCACCAATTCTGGACTCATTCGATATGATTTCAATGGAATGCGTTGTTGCCATGGAAATAACAGATTGTTCGATAGTGGAATACAGCGTTCAGAAGTGGGCATACATTTCACAAGCAGTTTTTGAGTTTGCAGAAGATTTTCGTTTAGGAAGTTTTATTTTCCCGGATTAAATTACTTTTTTATGGCACGATTTGAAGAATATTTTATGCTTCATATTTTAAAACTAGATAAAGAGATTTTTTCATTTTGATGATTTTTGTTATATTCTTAAGAAATTTTAGATATTTTAAGAAAATTCGTCAGTAGATTTTTATGAATGTTCAAAAAATTTTCATGAAAACTGTTGATAGTACATTATTGTGTAAAATAACTACCAAAAACAAGTTGTTTTGTTTAGCCCTTTTCAATAGGATTAGTCTACCGTTGCATTAAAATAGAAAAAAATAAAATAAATGTGAGTTAATTAAAATTTATTTTCCCGGATTAAATTATTTTTTATAGCATGATTTAAGGAATATTTTAGGCACCATATTTTAAATCTACACTGTTAAAAATTTGAAACCTTTGCTGCATCGTCACTTCTCCACTTTTATAGAAAGAGATTACTTCACTGTATTATGGAGCATTCTCATTTGTCAAAATAGTGGATATTCTATAATAGCAGTGGAGTGACGATGCAGCAAAAGTTTCCAATTTTTAACAGTGTATGTGAAGATATCTTGCTCTTACACTGTAAAAATCTGCTGCATTTTGTTGTATACACACACCGCTTGTACAGAAACGGTTACTTGATTGTATTATGAAGCATTGTTATTGGTCGGAAAAGAGATATTATATACAAGCGGCGGAGTGCGTATGAAGCAAAATGCAGCAGATTTTTAACACTGTGGGGCCCGATTCTGAACTCATTCGATATGATTTCAATGGAATGCGTTGTTTCCATGGAAATAACAGTTTGTTCGATAGTGGAATACAGCGTTAAGAAGTGGGCATAAATTTCGCAAGCAGTATTTGAGTTTGCAGAAGATTTTCGTTTAGGAAGTTTTATTTTCCCGTATTAAATTACTTTTTATGGCACGATTTAAAGAATATTTTATGCATCATATTTTAAAACTAGATAAAGAGATTTTTTTAATTTGATAATTTTTGTTATATTCTAAGAAATTTTAGATCGATTTAAATTGTTATATTCATGCTCAATTTTGAATATTGTATTTTTCTATAGAAGAATTTGTTATTTCCATGACAACAACACATTGCTTTGAAATCATATCGAATGAGTTCAGAATCGGGCCCCACAGTGTTAAAAATCTGCTGCATTTTGCTTCATACGCACTCCGCCGCTTGTATATAATATATCACTTTTCCGACCAATAACAATGCTTCATAATACAATCAAGTAACCGTTTCTATACAAGCGGTGTGCGTATACAATAAAATGCAGCAGATTTTTATAGTGTAAGAGCAAGATTGTAGCAAGATATCTTCACCTACACTGTTAAAAACTGGAAACTTTTGCTGCATCGTCACTCCACTGCTATTATGGAATATCTCTATTTTGACCAATGAGAATGCTCCATAATACAGTGAAATAATCTCTTTCTATAAAAGTGGAAGAGTGACGATGCAGCAAAGGTTTCAAATTTTTAACAGTGTAGTTTTAAAATACGGTGCCTAAAATATTCCTTAAATCATGCCATAAAAAGTAATTTAATCCGGGAAAATAAATTTTAATTAACTCACCTTTATTTTATTTTTTTTCTATTTTAATGCAACGATAGACTAATCCTATTGAAAAGGGCTAAAAAAGGCAACTTATAATATTTGTTTTTGGTAGTTATTTTACACAATAATGTACTATCAACAGTTTTCATGATTATTTTTTTTAAGATTCATAAAAATCTACTGACGAATTTTCTTAAAAGATCTAAAAGTTCTTAAGAATATAACAAAAATCATCAAATTGAAAAAATCTCTTTATCTAGTTTTAAAATATGATGCATAAAATATTCTTTAAATTGTGCCATAAAAAAGTAATTTAATACGGGAAAATAAAACTTCCTAAACGAAAATCTGCAAACTCAAAAACTGCTTGCGAAATTTATGCCCACTTCTGAACGCTGTATTCCACTATCGAAAAATCTGTTATTTCCATGGCAACAACGCATTCCGTTGAAATCATATCGAATGTGTCCAGAATAGGTGACTGAGAGCAAGACTGTACTGTAGAATGAGACGTACTCCATAGCCTTAATCTCCTTCTTTTGCGCCAAAGCTGAATGAAGTAAGTCTCGGCGTCGACTGGCCGCCAACCGCCATCAGCGCCATCTGTTGTTTGAAATTCGAACTAAAATCAAGAATTGCGGTAAAAAAACTCCTGACATTATACATAGCCCTCCTGCAAAAATTTTTTAAATAGCTGTCACCGTTTGCAAGTTATTGAATTTTAAAATCCATCAGTCATTTTTGGGACACCCGGTATATGATATATAATATCATATGAGTGTGATATAAAATACTATGTGATATATTAAATATTATATATTTTAAATATCATAATACAAAATCTTGAAATGTTTTTACTTTAACCTGTAAAATTAATGACAAATAAAGAAAACTTTTGAATTGTTAATGATTTATAATTCTATAGAGTTATACTAAATCCTATTTTTTTAATATTTGTTTATTTAATGTTGCATTGTAATTTATTTTAACATTTATTCAAATTGTATCAAATAAAGAAAAAAATTATTTTAAAAATTCAAAATGATACTTTATTACAAATTGATATAGATTAATATTCATAAATACTAATTTAAATTCTTTCATCTTAATAGGTATGCATAAAATTGAGAATCACTGTAACAGGTAACACAGAGTTACTTATTTGTAATGATACACTGTTTCAATATGCTATAAAGAAAAATCTGTTAAGTTACTAAAATTTTTCTAGATAAGTGGGAATCCTAGAAATTTTTATGTGACGGCAACAACAAAAAATGAATAAAAAAATACACTTTTGACCCGTAATTCAAAAAATATGCAAGATTTAAAAAAAGATTTTAGGAAACTGGAATTCTTAGAACTTTCTATGAAGCTGCAACCCAGATACAGATATAACGTTAGTAAAATTACTGTAATTTCAATAGATTATTCTGTAAAAGTTGTAGCTAGTTTTTGTAGTTTTACAAAACTAGTTTTGTAAATTAACATATTTTCTGTACAGTGCTCAGATAAATGTTTAATAAGATTACAGATTTTTGTAATTTCACATATATTTTTAAAGTGTGTGTGGGAGTGTCCTTTTGTAATAAAGGTACTCTGGTGTTTTAAGTGAGATCGTGACGTCACGGTTCTAACATGTATGGCGCAAAAGTGACATCTATCCTTTATGCAACTCTAATTTTCCGTAAGTGTGTGGCGTCCTCGGTCTACAGTTAAATGCTGTTATGAGTTTTATGCAAATTTCTTGCTCCGACTTCAGTTTGCAAAGTATAAAAGCTGTAAGGTGTGTGGTGTGTGTGATGTATAGGGTGGTGAGCCGGGATAGCCTGCAGCTAAGGATAGAAGAGCTGCCCTATGAAAGGATAGAGGAGCCTCAGCAATCAAGTCGGGTAAGAGTTAGCCCTGTGATTGGTTGAGAATAAAGTTATTGGTGCAGCCACGGGTTGTTTTCTTACAGGTGAGAGTAAGATTAGACCGCGAACTGAAAAGAAGAGCCCGGGTTAGTGCTTCGAGCCGGGCTTAGTTGTAACTTGAGTAAGCTAAAGTTTTAGTTTCATAATGTTGTGTTTAGTTGTTAGAAATATTGAACGTTGGCTCTACTCCCCATTTCCCAACTCCAGCAAATAAAAGTGTTGCATTTTCACTTTACTTAGACTATGTCCTCATTTGACCGACACGTAACCGGCGACACCCAACGGCCTGTCACAAGTGTACATAACGTACAGTTGCGTTTATTTTCATAGATTCGTAGTATTCAGTTATTCTAACGTTTTTGTTCGTGATTCTTACATTTAAAAAAGAGGTTACGTAATCAGGTGTATTTCTTCAATGGGTACGGGTGGCATAAAGTTAAAAAATGCTGTAGAAGATTGTAAATGTGTCACAAACGCATTTCATCTACGGTCAAACAGTTAATAATAAAATGCTTATTCCTAAACTGAACAAATTTACATGTCAAGACACAACTGTATTCTCAACAAAATTCAAACAATTTCTTTTTATGATTTTAATTGTATTTTCAGCATGCAAGTTTTTACTGTTTAAAAAAATGTAAACTCTATGTTCTGTTTTAATATGTGTTCTCTATTAGGTATCATTTTCCCCTGTATTTTGTATAGTTCATATGATTGAATTTAAATAAGCGAACAAAATTTCTTGTTACAGCTTGCAGAGATAAATAGAGAATCACAGTGATTTATCTTTGAATTATTCCTATTATAAATATATTTAGTTAACTATATGAATTTTTTCATGATTACATCACAAACCCAAGAGAATTTCGAATTTCACATGGTATTTAGGATAAATAGCTATATGATAAATCTTTCCATATGAGAGAAGGAGGAGGAAATAAGTACTGAAATAGTTAAAAGAAATAACCCGAATAAACCCAATAATGCTTTCATTTTACTCAAGTATACTCAAGTATATTTAAAACTGATAATCGGGTTTCCTTTGTTCGCTTGTTCTTCCTTTCCATCAAGACAAATTCCCGTGAACGTTTACAAATTATGTCAACAAATTATAAAACTACATTTCATTTTTTTTCTATATTAAAATTAAATCACAAGATTATATTTAATCTATATTCTGAATATTTTTAATATTGAATAGAATTTTGTAATATTGCAAAAATGGACATTTAAAATAAGAGAAGAATGCTCTACCGTTTATTAGAGTTTTAGAGAAAGTAGGGTTAAATAAAAATAGTTAAAATATTTCATCGGAAATACTTTTAACTTAATTATTGAGAATACTTTTATACACTAAAAAATATATTTTTTCAACATGATTTCTTTTATTCTACTACATATTGGTATATATGCCTCCAGAGTATTAATCATACCTTTTATTCTTAAAACTAGATTATATATGCAGAATTATATTAATTTAAATAATGAAATTATTGCAGTGAAATCTGCAGCTTAGTGAACGTAAAAATCAGGTCCCCACAGCAAGAAGGTTAATAATGATCTGTAACTGTGCTTTAACACGTATTCTATAACAGTTACGAAATAAATTATATTTGTTATAACTATTGTGAACAAAAAATATGTTATGTGCAGATTATAGAAGAAAATTGTGCTTGGTCAGTGAACTAATAAGGCGAATGTTTTTAAATTGTATAAATGACACATGGACCTTAAAATTTAAATTCTGCCTAAAAAAAGCTAAAATATTATGTTACTGAATGATTATGGTGTTGCTAGGTTACAAAATAGCATACATTAAGCACTGTGGGTGTATTTATAGTTCTTTCCCTTTTTCACGATTTGCATGTTTTACGCTTTGGTACAATTTTCAAAGAGTTTATTTGAGGTAAACATCTTAATTTTTCCAAAAATATGCAATTAACTTATTTCCTTAAAAACATATGTCAAATAAAGTAAAATATTCTTCTAGTAAAATATTTTAAATTTTAAAAGCCAAAATGAAAATGAGCAAGTTATTGAAACAAAAACAATATCATTTATGCACTTCTATTTTCTGTTATACTCAAATTATGAAAACATCTTGAAAAAGATACTTCATTATTTTTTTCAATAAAAATAAGTTTGATAATCACCTGATTTATACAAATGCAACTAATCATTTAGAAAGCAATAGCGAAAACTGAAATTGCTCCATTAGCTTTAAGTACCGTTATCTCGCTTGAGCAGAACTATGTTTGAGAAAATATTAAAAGTTATTTTCAAAAGAACAATTTTATTTTACTAAACAAAAATCTGGAAGTGAATGATTTAACGATTATTGTAAGAATATAAAGTACTCTAGGATTGATTCACATTTTAACACTGTAAATGTTTCTTTAATGTTTTTGTTTTGTAAAATCAAACAAATGAATAGTCTACGTAAATATATAAGCATCAATATTTGGTTTGTAAATTCATGAGATTGTGTACAATTTAACAATTTCTTAACAAGAAATGATAAAATAGAAATAATTATTTATTTTCAGAAGTAAATGTTTTAATTGATATTTAATTTCTATTCATTAAGAAATTTTTTTTTTCTAGAAGACATTTATTCAGTCATGATGCGTTTTAGGTAATATGCTTCTAGATGCATCAAGAATTGATTTTAAATAATATCTGAACGGACGTGCGGTTGTTATTTGTCGACCGATGTATTTTTTATTGTTTGTCAAATAGTTTTGTATTTTAATTTAAAATACTGATATATAACTTTTTTGTATATTTTTTAGTTTTCTTAACGAGTAATGAAACTTTTAATTTTAAATTTTCTGAAATATCTGAAATAGCTCGATTATTTCTAAGTACATTTATCAAATTCACACACAATATTGTTTTAGAGAAAATATTAAAAAGTATTTTTAAAAGAATACTGTTATTTCGCAAAACAAAAATCTAGAAGCTGATGATTTAAAGATTATTATTGAAAGGATGCAATGTACTTGAAAATATTTCGTTGCTAGTAATAGAAAATCAATAATGTTTTTGATTCAAACTTTAACTCAGTGAATATTTCTATAAACTCTTTTAGTTTTTAAAGGCAAACGATAAGCTAGATAAATACATAAACATTTATATTTATTTTGGAAATCCATGAGATTTAATTTGTTAATATTTTATTAAAAAAAAGTATTAAGTAAAAACAATAATTTATATTGAGATATAAGCATTTTATTAGTATTCTTTTTTATTCACGAGAGAAATATTACAGTGAAAAGTTCCCTAGAAGGTGTATCATGCGTTTTGCTGTAAGATACATTCAAACTACTCATTAATAATCTTCGAATAACTCTCGTTAATTTTTACGACAAACATGGTTTCCGAAAGTTTTTTTTCTAAATGGTACTGAATTTCAGTTTTTGCTACAAATAACTCTTCTAACAAATGTCCTTAAACTGTTATGAAAGAGCTTGCATGTATTATAACCTTATTATTGTGGATGTAAAATAGCTGACATGTCGCATTGTGGAAGAAAATTCTGTTCGGATTCTGAAATAATATGGCGAATGTTTTCAAATTAAATTAAAAGATTTCTTACCATTTGATATTTTCCTTTTCAGTGTTCTTTAGCATCGATGACTCTTGTAAATACTATGGTTAATTGCTGATAATATTACTAAATGTTTTTCTGGAGTAATAAGATTAAAATTGACTAAACCCGTAATTTCGAGATTATTTCAAATTGTGAATTCAAAAAAATATAGCAAGCAATTTGTATAGTACCAGAGAACACTTATCTAAATCTATTAACTTTTTTTTAGAGAATGCTTATCATTTGACATTTTTTTATGGCAGTGTTTTATAGTATCGATTTCACTCGAAAATGATATGGTTAATTGCTAATATTATTAAATAATTTTCATTTCATTAATTATTTAATTATTATTGAAATTTGATAAAATAATTTTCATTATGTTTTGAATTACTAATTACGGAATTATTTCAAATAGTAATCTTTACATATGCAGCATGTAATATGTATAGTACAGGTAAAAACTTAAACAGATCAATTAGCTCTAAGTACCGCAATTTCATTTCCACAGAATACTGTTGTACAGAAAATATTAAAGAGTATTTTCAAAAGAACAACTTTATTTAACAAAACAAAAATCTGAAAGTTAATGACTTAACGATTATTTAAGGACATAAAATAATACAAGTTCCGGCTATTAATTTGCAGGACTCATGGAATAACTCAGAAGAAAAAAATGTTGAACACATAGCCATTTAATATGATTTGAAGTAATGCCCATCAGCCATAATGCATGCATGTGCTCAGCTGTACAAATTTCGGAAAGAAGTTTTAAAGTCCTCAATTGGAATGCACTTTAAAAGTGACGTTACAGTTTTCTGGATGGCTTTGACATCCTGAAATCTTGTTCCCTTTAGCAAATCTTCCAGGTTAGTAAACAGGAAAAACTGTGCGAATGCTAGATCTGGAGAGATGATGCATCTCAAAGATACTATGCTGGGTTAACCTCTTCTAACCTGAGCATAAAATAACTCTACAAATATATATTTATTGCTTTTGCATAATCGAAATGACACTATAGACGACAAAAATAGTCACTTTTATGAAATCAGTACTTTAGGGGACTGGTAATTTAGGCTTATAAATATGGATATAAAAGTACTAATCCCCTTAAAACATCAATTTAACCATCAGTAATATAAATTTGCGCAATAACAAAATTAAGGTCTTTAAATAAGTAACTGATCAGCAAATCCTCAACCTTTTTTGTTGTAACGCATTTAAGTTAAATAATCACGAACATTTCTTACTTTCTTGCCCCCAATGTCTCATCCACACTCATATAAAAATATTATTTATTTTATGAGGTAATATTCATTAGTGCTGACATTTATTGGTTTTGTTTTAAAGCAAATAACATTCAACTTCATAGAAATAAAGTAAAAATGCAAAAAAATCGAACACTTTAGTTTTTATTAAGAAGAGAATGGGGGTACACATTTGTGTACCTCAGGTCTGAAGAGGAATTGAACATGGTGAGGAACGAATCTGGCACAAATCTTGAGTTTGCCTAAGTAATGCGTCAAAATTCGTCGTACCGTCTCTTTGTCCATGTTCAATTCATTGGCGAGTGCTCGAAAGTCAATCTACAATCACATTTCCCTTATATCGCGAACTTTTTGAATTGCTTCCGGCGTGCGTACGAACTGCGGCCTACTTGTGTGGGGATAAACGCTTTTGCGTCCGTCCCGAAAGCATTTAAACCATTCAAAAGTTCTTGAGTGGAATAATGCTTCCTCCCCGTAAACTTTTTTAGCATTCTGCAGCTGTCTTGTCCAATTTTAAGCAAAATTTTATGTGAATTCTTTGCTCCATTTTCAATTCGACAACATGAATTTAAGAGCTACGTTTTTATGCGCTTTTCCACGATAACTACTTACTTTAGAATGGCGCCGAGTGCACTGCAAATGCGCTGTTCAATATGCAATCATTAGCACCATCTTCCAGCTTTTCGTTCTCGTACAGTTATGTCAGTCCTGGAAATTAATAGCAGGATCTTGTATAATATACTTCTTTGCTAGTAATACAAAATCAATAATAGTATTGATTTACACTTTAAGACGCAATACTAGTCACATAAAAAGACGGATGATTATATAAAGTATATGAGAGAGTTCTTTTCAAAAAACTCTCTGAAATTTTAATATTTTTACATGATTTTTTTGCATAGGTAAGCTTAGGACGATCGACAACCGACCTAGTTTTATATTTTCCATTTTGGTTTCAGATGTTTTAAATTTCTTTAAATTTTAAAACCGGTTTAAATTGGTTCTGAAATTGAAACTATCATAATATAAAAAATATATGCAAGCAAAATTGAAAAAGTAAACATTAGGCCGGTTGTAAATCATTATATGCTATCCTATGCAAAAAAGCATGTAAAAATATTAAAATTTGAGCGAGATATTTGAAAAGAACGTTCCCATAGACTTTACATTATCATCCGGGTCTTATTCAGCGACTATTTTGGGGCCTTAACACAGTGAATATTTCTATACCTCAAAATTTCCTGAGACAAAAATGAGAGGCTATAAAAAACAAATTTTAAATTAATAACAGACGTCTCCAAAGATGTATTAATCTATCTATCTATCTATCTATTTATCTATATATATATATATATATCTATATATATATATATCTATATCTATCTGTATATATATATATATATATATATATATATATATATATATATATATATACAGAGGACATGCACACATTTTTTAAACTGATCTAGAAATAATTTTAATTGGCATTTAGATTATTTTAAAGGATGACTTTAGTGTCTCACATATGTGACATCAGGACTGAACAGGTTAAACATTTTTTGGTTTCGAAAAACAAACGAATGAATAGGCTAGAAAATATATATATACGTTTATGTTTAATTTGGAATGTCATAAGATTATGCATTTGTTAAAGATTTAATAACAATAAAGTATTGAGTGAAAACAATTACTTATATTAAGAAATACATGTTTTATTAAATTTTTTAATATTCGTGAAGGGGGATATAATGGTACAAAGTTGTTCCTTGAAATGATTTTTACGTGTTTTGCTTTAGTAGGCATTACAAATTAATTTCAAATCATTTTTGAGCGAATATACATTTGCTAGTTCTCATGACACACGTGATTTTCCGACATTTTTTTCTTTAAACATTACTGCTTTTCGGTTTTTCCTACTGATTACTGTTCTAACAAGTATCCTAAACTGATGTGAAAGAAGGTGCATGTACTATAGTCTTATTATTTTGGATGAAAAATAGATGACTTGCTACATTGTGGAAGAAATTTCTGTTCGGATTCTAAAGCATCAAGGCGAATGATTTCAAATTAAATTAGAATACTTCCTATTATTTGATACTTTTCATTTCAGTAATTTAGAGCATCGATTCAGGTTTTAAATACAAAGGTTAATTGCTGATTATGTTCATAAATGATTTTCTGGAGTAAAAAGATTAAAATCGATTGAATTATTGATTCCGATATTATTTCAAATATTGAACTTCACAAACTGAGCAAACAATTTATATAGCACTAGAGAAAAATTAAATACATCTATTAGCTCCTCTTTTTAGCGATTGCTCATCTTTAGCATTTTTCATTACAGTGCTTTACAGAATCGATTTGGCTCGTACATGGTATGGTTAATTGCTAAATTTATTTAAACATTTCATTTCAATAATTATTTAATTATTATGAATATTGAATTAAATAATTTTCATTATATTTTGAATGACTAGTTTCGAAATTATTTATCACAGTGTACTTCACAAAAGCAGCAAGTAAATTATGTAGCATTAGAGAAATCTAAAATAGATCCATTAGTTATAAGCACCGTTATCTCATTTCCACAGAATATTGTTTTAGCGAAAATATAAAAAGAAAAAAAAAATCTATATTTTGCAAAACAAAAATTTGTACACTAATGATTTAAGGATTATTGTATGTACATAATATGCAATAATTCCGCTACTGGTAATTAAAAAAATAAAATATTTTATTCGCTGTATTCAAGCACAATATTTTAATAATTATTTTTATGTTAATTATCTGAAAATAACACATAGTACTCTCATGTAAAATTTTTATATCATTCTTCTTTTTATGTGTAAACACGTTATCCAAAAATACTGCTTTTTAAAAAAAATACGTCTCATATAAAAACGATATTCAAAAGTATTTCATGTTAACAAATATACTTCACTCTTTAAAAACGTAATTAGTTTATTACTCCCAAGAGGGTTTTAATTTTATTTTTATGGATTATAAGCTCATAATGGAGTTTCATGCTACGAAATATCACATTTCATTATAGTTTTATCTTATTCACATTATGTTTCCCTTTAAAAACAAATTGTGAATAATATGTGACAATGCATGTTCTCCTGTGTAATTGAAGTTTAAACAGAATAATACTGTAATAGTATGGGGCTGTATGTATGACGGGTGGACTTTCAAAAGGGCGAATTTGTAATGTTGTTTTCTCTTCATTTTATTTTATGTGCTAATAAAACATTATACAAAAATACTTGATTATAACAACAAATGTAACGCTTGAAAGTATTAATCATTGTATAATGCATTAAAAATCCCTTTAATCATGAAATTTATATTACTTTAAAGATGGATCATAATGCAGGGAAACATGGAGCTTAAAGAACGTGATGATATGAGCTTGTCATTGAAAGGGCTAAAGTAAAATAATTTTCTACAAGAGCTAATTGAAACTAAAGTATTTTTAAATTCCTTTACATTAGTTTTGATTCCTTTACATTAGTTTTCGTCCACAAAGCTTTTGTCACATACAGACAGACACACAGGAAGACAGATAAATTCAAAGAGAGACATTGCAACTAGTACGCATGAATGCAGGGAGGGTTTAACTATTTAATTATTTAATCACACGTACAAAACAAAAACAAAAATAATTCATGGAAAATGTAATACAATAGGAAGAAAAAATGCATTTTGATTTATCCAAATTCATTCCATACATAATATTTTTTAGGAATGTTCTAATATGTCTTAGACATCACTATTAGATTTGGTTATCGTATGCTTTCAAACAAACTACCAACTATGAGAATACAAATGTTGTATAAAGCTTTAGGGCTGCCATAGGCATCTTTTTGTCCGTGTCTATCGAAGCACGTCACACTAGAAAACTTGTTAAGATTTATCCTAGGTGAACAATGGCCAATACAACCATTAAAAAAATTATACATTTGCTGAGACATGTCTTACTCGTTAGAAGAAACCAGTAAAAATGCTCTCCAACTCCAAAAACGCTCTTCTCTCACTACTCTTCTTTCCCCAGCAACTCTGCATCCCCCATCCTCAAAATTTCCATTTGGCTTAGCAAGTGGTTGACCCAAATTAACATTTACGCATAATTTAAGCTCTGAAGTCCTGAAAATATTAACCATATACATTAGTGGACAGAGCTCCTTCATTCAATAACTTTCAGAAATCCCCGGGATTAAATGCCGGCAACCACAGGATTCCCTCCCCACGGTGCGACCTCAAATGACAATTTATTCTTGGTCTCTTATAAATTATAAGGTCATAAAAACATCATAGTATAAGAGCCGACAATACAAAATCCTATGTTATCAAGCACAAAAAACCTTTATTTTATCGAAGAGTAGTTGTAAAGGAATCTAATTATAAATGTCTGCCGGAAGTGAAGTGATGCATAAGCCAAAAACTGATACCACTAGTGTGTGACTCGTACGTTTAGCATTGTGTTTGTTCTACAATCAAAAGTATGAAAACATGGAAAACTGGATGTAGGAAAACAAAATGCTAAATCTACGAGTCAACAATTAGTGGTATTAATTTTAGGCTTATGTACAGTTTCACTTCCGGCAGACATGGATCATTAGATTCGTTTATTACTCTTCTTCCATAAAATAAATGTTTTTTTCCCTGTGCTCTATAACACAGGGTATTGTGCTGTCGGCTTTTTGACTATCAATTGCATAATCATAAAAACAGCAATTGTACATCTATGTACATAAAATTACAGTAAAATAATACTATAAAATATTCTGCCAATTATACCGACAGTTACAGTAAACAAACAGAAACTCTTAATTTTTCGTAATTACCTAGACTACTTATAACGAAAAAAGTTTACTGGTGGAAACTTAAAAATGATGGACTTCAAACCACAAGAATGTTTATTATTTATTTATTTATTTTCTTTTAAGTGCATTTGAACTAGATATTCGTTAACTATGATATAACTATGCTGTTTTTCGAAAGAAATACTTTATATAAAATTCTTAAAACAATATGTAAACAACATAAGCAATAAATATAAATTTTGCACATGACCTTTGGAGAATATAATTTATGTATGGTTAAATTTTGATAAGATTATAGAAATTAAAAGTAATGAAATTGAATTAAATTATATTTAGTTTATTAAATAGAAATACTTAATGTTTTAATAATACATCAATAATACAGGGTTATTACAAAAGAATCATCGGGTTTCCGAATCGTTTATTTTGGAACATCATTGGGTTACAACAATGAGTTTTACATGAAAATAAAGCAAAAGTATACACAATAGACGTCCATGGTCGCGAATGCAGTCTTTCAATTTCATTTGTCGTCGGTTCAAATTTTTTGGGATTACGGGCGAAACTTTCTCTAACTCGGTTCACTGTTTTTTACGTAACGCTTGGTTTGTCGGAACCTTTATTTAACCTTGTCGGAACCTTTATTTATTGTTTTGCCTTTATTTGACAACCGTTTTATTTTAACTGTCAATACCAGCGCAGAATGCTCAAATCATTTGTATTATTATGCTTCCGGAATACTTTTGGAACGATTATAAGCGATTCATACTTTGAAAATAATAGTACACAAAATATTTTTATTCTGTCCAGTAGCCATTTCGAATATGACGTTCGAGCCGCAACTATGGCAACCATGGCAACACATGACACATATGCAGCCCAAAATTGTAGTTTATGCACTCTTGTTTGAGTTGTCAGGGAAACATATAAGTTTCCTAGTTCGCACGTAGTAACGTATCAAAACTCGATGATTCATTTGTAATAAGCCTGTAATTTAAATATTGGTTTTTTTTACTCATACTCAGTTTTCTTTCTTTCGGTCGGTTTATTAGAATACTAATCTTTTAAAAAAATACTCTACAATATTGAAAATCAAAATTAAATATGTTTTTATAATAACAAAACATTTTACCATAAACTATCCATTCTGAAAAAAAATTCTTTTTTATACAAAGTAAGTTCTTTACGACAGTATGTTCACACTCTTTAATATATTATAATCCTGTCTTTCAATTTTATACTATGCAACACACAAGTGAAATTTGTTTGACATTTTGTTTCAAAACTTTATACATTCATGAATATGAAATTTTAAAGACTATGTCTACACATTTTTATGTTCAAAAGTATACATAGTATCTAGATATGTTTTTATATGTTCAATAATATTTTAATATAGTTTCATAAAAATATTTTAAGAGATTTTTCAGTTTAACTCTTTATATTCAGACAGTACTTTTAAGAATCATTCAAAAAAATTTTAAATAAAATATATTTAACGCACATATTAATAAACATAGATTTGCACCCTAAAAAATAAATGAGAAATTTACAGTAAAAATAGGCATACCGATAATACAAAAACGATTTGTCTGTATATGTAAAAAGGCATATAATTTTATAAAATACACACTTTTTGCATGATTTTCAAATTTTAATACACATTTTAAAGTGTAATTTAATGCTAACAAGAAGTATGTAAAAGTTGTCTCGTTACTCTTCAAATGCGTACATTATTGTGTAAACTGCACAATAATGTGCATGTACTTATGTATATTCTAACACATCTATCTGTGTAATCTTCCTGACAAATTTTTATTATGAAAAAACACTTATTTTTGTACTGTATATAATTTAATCAGTTTATACATGTATAACATACGCATACAGTGGCGGTCATAAGTTTCCAGCCAGTTAGTTTCTTTCATTTATTTACCAGAAGGTTTCAGAAAAGATGAAGTGCAATTGTTTCAAAAGTTAGGAATATGTGAATAACCTCTGGTCACATGATCATTTTGATTGGATACTGTGGACGCTTCATGTAAAGGGGTAGAATTCGAAGTTCGCGTGTGCAAAAGTTTCCGGCCATTCATCATTCGTTAGTTTTATTCTATCAGTAAAGTGTTTTTTAGTCGAATTTGTGAATAAATCAACGTGAATAGCATAGTTAAAATGTAATATGGAAAAGTTCAACAAATATTATCCGTAAATGAGTGATTAGTTTGTTACTAAAAGGCTAATCTTCTCGAGATATTGCGGTAAAGTTATCGATCAATAAAATTGACTGTAAACGATATTTAAAAATTATAAAAATATGGCTGTGACATTTAGGACTTTGTGAGCTCCGGAAGACTTAAAAAAATTACTATTCACGTTGACAGAATTATGAGGAGAAAACCCGCTGATGACCCGCATAAAAATTATGTTGCAATATACGGCTATTTACAAAATGAAAATATTGTTGAAATAAGTCGATCTACCGTGTCAAGTTCCTGACATGATACAGAACATTATGGAAGTGTCGGTGTTCAAAAATTTTTCTTTGGTAGAAATATATAAACGTACCGACTGGCGTTTTCCAAAAAACACAAAGTCTGGTAAAATGAAAACTGGACAAAAGTACTATTTTTCCATCAATAGAATTTGAAAAATTTTTGGGAGCGATGGCAGATACGACGTCCGATGACCTAAGAACAAAAAATGTGATTCAACATATGTTACTTCTACAATGAAGCATGGCGGAGGATACGCTATAAAGTGGGGAGCATTTTCTTCAAAAATTGTCGGTCCGTTATTTAAAATCCACAGCAAGATGGATGATGCAATGTATAAGGATATCTTGCTAGATTATTTTCTGCCTTATTAGAGGAAAATTGTGGTCGCAACTATTTGTTTTAACAGGATAACGACATAATGAATGTATGCAATTCTTGGCAAGCAATGGTTTTAGCACAAACAAATTTCGTTTTTGAATTGCCAGCCCAAACGCCCAACATGAATCCAATAGAAAATCTTTCGAAAGAAGTTGGCAAACGTCTGCCGAACCATAAATATTCCAACTCTCAAGAAAATTTCAAAAAAGTGCAAGAAATGTGGGAAAAGTTACCATAGTCGATCTTTAACCGTTTATTGTATGAATGTCACGTACTACGCCGTAGAACTTATTTGTAAAGGTAATAAAGTACTAATACTATAAAATACTAATTATAAATGTCGTTGATCGCTGTAGTTTTCTATTAAAATACATCTTTTTGAAAACTTTTCCGAAGGTGGTCGGAAACTTTTGAGAACATGCGTTTTCTTTGTACTTAATTTTGTCAATTAAATTTATTGATATTTACATGTTATTCTACAAGTACGTTCCTAACTATTATGTCAATAAAATGTATAAGTATCACTTTGAGATTCCTTTTCATATGGGTATAATTACAAATTAACTGAAAAAATTTTGGTGGCCGGAAACTTTTGACCGCCACTGTATATTTTTATAATATGCAAAATACATGGAGTTTTGTGCAGTATTCATTTTTTACACATATTCCTGCATTCTATGCAAAATAGAGATATGTGTAATATTCAAAATACACAGATATTTTTGTAATATTCCAAATAGAGATTTTTCCAGAATTTTTACGTTTATTTTTTTTGCTTTTTACCTTTATGCTTTCGTTTGTTTAAATTGTGAAGTAAATGTTTTTAATTTGCATATGCAAGGTATAATTGTTTTTTCGAATACTTTATTTTACGACAGGAAAACTGAGGAAGCACAATATATTTTTTTGTAATCTCCTTTCAATATATAGACAAAACATTTTTAATCACCGATATACATATTTTTACATAAAACAAGATCAATTGAAATTATAGTTACTACAAACCACCTTTTTGTTAGAGTTGGCTTGGGATAATAAAATCGTATAGAAATAATTTAAACGCTGAGCCTGTGTAAACTGAATTTCATACATAGTGTAAATATTATCTTTAGACTTTTTTGCTCCTATATCCCCGTTTGGGCAGTGGTAACCTGCGTAAAATATAGCCTAAGTTGAAGTACTATAATTTTCACACCATTAATTTTTAAATCGAATTTGTATTTTCTAAAATTGCGTAGAAATCGCAATTTCAATTTTTTTTAGAATATTTTTCCCGCAATTTTCCAGATTTTTTAAGCAAGTGTTCTTAGATATATTGTATATCTTATAATAGCTGACGAGCCAAATTTCAGGCTTCTATTTTCTAGATCGAGTTTCTAGATACTTAAAAAAAACAATTTAGAACTTTTTTTTCTTTTTAAACTCCGAGGTGGTAATGTCATCCGAATAAAATAGAGTCAATATAAGAAAAACGCCTGTCACAATTATTTTTTTTTGGTTCGATACTACCTGATACAGCGTAGAAATCGCTATTTCGAATGAGTTTTTCGAATGCTTTTGAGCGCATTTTTTCCTATTTAAATTTTATATTTTTAAATCTTAAAGATCATTATTGTCTCATATGTAATTAATATGCCAATTTTTATATTATCAGGTAATCCAGTAGCATACAACTTGAATTTCTAGATTTTTTTTAACCTCCGATGTTATTTCTTTCAGACAAGCTAAAAAATGTCGTATCAAAAATTGTGGCCCACTTTTACTTACCTATCATACGTAGTATAGGGTAAATCTTGCAATCGTTTTAAAAATCGAAAAAAAATTTTTTGACGAATTTACACGTTTCAGATACTGGAGATTCCTTCGATTATTTTTATTTTAAGGAAAGGACTTAAAAGACAATAAAACAACACAATTTTTGCATCAAGAACGTAGTCGGTCGGATTAATAGTTGCCGAGATATTTGTAATGCTGTTTTCCACATTCTTCGATTTTTCATGACCATTTATTTCCTTCAAATTTCAAATCAAAGATATGTTTTAATTGGAAATGAGACACTTAATCTGACGCAGTAAACTGTTAGTTAATATTATTATTGTTTTTGGAGTTATAAGGATGTTTCTTTTACGCACCGGTACTGCTTGTGTAGTTTGGTGTTTTACATAATTTGTCGAAATGGGTTCATCAGCAATTCATTAATGCAGCATTACTATGTGTATTAAGAATATTTAAATATACGTTTAAATTTTGTTTTGGAATTGCAATGCATTTTATAAATAGTTTTCACATATTTTATTTTCTCATATTATATAATGCATATCCATGATGTGTAATTATTACGGTGGCCCTCAATGACTAGTTTCCTAATCTGGCCGTTAAAACGAGACATTCATATAATTTTATTCTTAAAATGCATTTCCTTTTTCTCAGAGTCTATAAAAAAGCGTTTAAACTAAAGAAAAAATCCGTTTTTGATGAAACTAGTGAATGAAGAAGTAGCACGTCATTTTTATTATTCCGGAATTCCAATGTCTCAGAGAGAAATTGCTAATCAATTGGGTATTTCACTCCGTTCACGCTGTTATACAGGGTGAGTCATAAATATCGAAACAGTAGGCTAACCTCCTTAAATGTTGCCCTTAGATCCATACTTCCAATTGCTAAGTTTCATAAAATAGGTGAATTTTTTTATAAGATAAGTTGCAACTCCATGGGGGGGTCTATTTCAAAAATTACGAAAATAAAATTTTTATACGGCCCCAAGAGGATAAAACTTACAATTAGAAAAATTTTCCTTATTCATTTCCTTATTTTTTATTATTCCGCAATTCCAATGTCTCAGAGAGAAATTGCTAATCAATTGGGTATTTCATGCCGTTCTGTTTCTATTATATTGATAAACACAAGAAAAATGAAGTTAGTTCATTGCATTCTAAACGGGGTCGCCCTTCTAAAAGACCTCTATCAAACTTTAGGTAGCTTTCATTACAAAAATTAAAACCTACCTATTGCAGCCGTCCCACAGTGTGGTTTGCTGAAAAACCTGGCCAAAATTATTTAAATTATTTTGTGCGTTCCATAGCAGATAAAATTCTTTAAGGAAACGTAAAAAAATATTATTATGATAGAAACAAATCATTTTTCGAACAATTTACGCAAATTATTGTCCTACTACCCATTATTCTTTCGAGCATAATCGTCCATGTCATCGTCTTCAAAATTGCTCGAAAACTAGATTCTGGCAATAACAATTTTTAAATAAAGATCGAAACAAAAAAGTAAGCCATTAAGTACATTTTTATGTCTATCACCAAGTCTTTTCTTGAAAAGTTTTGACTATATGAACGAAAATGTAAGTTGCGGGTTCAGACGCCATCTCTGATAGCTGCCGAATTGGGTGGTATGCATGTTCTTTTATAGTAGATCCGTGATTCAAAATTTTGTGTAATGTATGTGACACTGGGTCCCAACAGTAAAGATTTACACGAAGATTAGAAGCGTTATTCGCAATTTCTTAAAATTTTTTTGTATACATTTTATAATCACTAGATCTATCACGTCTAGAATAGCTTTTAAATAGTGCATTAATTTTATCTCAATTCCTGTGATTTAAGCTGATGTTTTTCGATCTGAGAAAACTTTATTGAGGTATTTCCGAAATCAGCTTTTGCCGTGTGTACCAGTATCGCATCGCAGTTTAAAACATGCCTTGCATTAGTTTTTTTTTCTTTTATTGACAACCTTTCTCATTTTTGCTTCTTGCTAGCCACTTTTTTATTGGAAGCTTTTTAATTACAACCAAGATGTAAAATTAACTCAAAAAATCTGATTCCAACATGGAATACTGAAAGATCGTATTTCAAAGAATCAGGATTAATGACTTTAATTGTATTTAGCTTATTAAAATCTTTTTATGATTTTTTTTTTTGCAAATATAGCATCGCAACGATGAATTGATTGCTAGTAATAGCATTGCAAACTTTAGCCTCGACACTGGTCAGCACTAATTTGAATTGAACTTGTAATAAACCATAAGCTGTGAAGAACTCGGTATTTATTCAATTTTGTGATTCTTCTTCAATATATTTTACGTTCTCTTGAATAATGTCATTATTTTCATGAATAAATCTTGTTAGCATGAGAAAGTCAAAGCGTGGATATGAAAATACAGGGTTCTGCCACCATACTTATGAAATCCATTTATTTGCCTATTAATCTCAAAGAATCTGAGGAGTTTTTGAAAGTGTTTGAGTTATTGAAATGTTTAAGTCATGTTTGAGTCAAACTGATTTCCAGACCTCTGTTTAAATATTTGTTGTGGGGATCTGTCACAACCCTATTTGCAGAGGAGTTCAAAATTCTACTTCGCTTGCTGTTGTGAAAATATTTTCTATGCATTAACACAGTCTTTAAATAAAGTGATCTAAAAGATTTTAAAGTTTTACTTCCGCCATGTTTTCAATAATGAAGTTATCTTTTTGATAAAATTGTTCTTTAGCTCTCTGAAGAAGTATACAGGGTGTCCCCTCTCAACGGTGATCAATGGCTAATTTCTAAACTGTTAGTCATAGATATATAGCTCCAATTGCAAAAATGCTTTTAAAAAAGTAAAGAATTGTTTTTCAAGCGATTTAGCTCAAAATAAAATTTTATTAAAAAAATACGAAAATTAACTTTTTATACGATCCCCCGGTCCTATAAGTGATATTTAGTAAATTTTTCCCACTACTCTAACAAGTAAGAGAAAAAAGGTCCTATTCACATAACATGAAAATTGGCAGAGTTATAAAGCTTTAAATTTCTTGACTTAAACCACTTTTCTGTAGCTAAATACGGATGAATTGGACTGAGCTTTAAGGGAACGTTCACTAAGTGCTTAAAGTATTATAAAGGGCGTCTATTTCCAACGCTGTCTGATAGCTAATTCCTAAACCATTTGCTACAGACATATAGTTCCAATTTCTAAAAGGTTTTAAATGAGATAAAGAAATATTTTAAAAGCAATTTAACTGAAGGTGCTACCACCGAATAAGTTTTACGGTAATGTTAATTTTTATTTTTTAACTTTTAGATTGGTTAAAATAGTTGAAGACGTGAGTTTTAAAATTCCCTTTATCGTGAAAATCATATTTTGGGAAACCGCAATTTTATTTTAAAAGGTGTGGTATTTTGGTAGGCCTTTATTTTGCTTATAACGTTCGTACTTATTTTTCCCTTGCTCAAAAATTCTATTTAAATTTTTACTCACTTCCAAATATCCGATCGAGGCTTAATTTGCACACTTATTTCTATTCAATGACAGTATAAAATTAATACAATTTTAAGTGCGTACCATTTATTTATTTTATAGGATTACATCAAATTCTGTTAGATTAAGTAATCTAATAGAATAGTAAATATATGTCATTTTGTAACAATTTGTGACTATGGCTTTTCAGAAATTAAATTAACAAACTTTCTGTTATTTTTTTATTTATAATTTTAGCATAAATTTTGCTTTAATATGCAATCATCAACATAAATTTAAAAATAATATTGTAAATATTATTTTACTCTCAATGTTTAATGTGAAATTTTATATCTTGCGTTTATTTTTATTTCCAGTAAATTTCTGACTGACCCCTAATTTGCAGCAAAAAAGATGCTTCAACTTTAAAAAGCTATTAATCGGTCAGTTTTAATCGCAGAGGAATGGGACTTTTTTTGTATTATTTTTATATTAGTGGGAAAAATTTACTAAATATCACTTATAGGACCAAGGGACCATATAAAAATGTAATTTTCGTAATTTTTTAATAAAATTTTATTTTGAGCTAAATCGCTTGAAAAACAATTCTTTAACTTTTTTAAAGCATTTTTGCTGTTGGAACTATATGTCTATGACTAACGGTTCAGAAATTAGCCATTGGCCACTCTTGAGAGGGGACACCCCATATAGCGAGGACGATTTATTAAATGTTCGGGTAATATTAAAAAAGTTGTATGTAAAATCTGCTGCACCAAGCATGGCCAAAGCCTCAGTTGGTAATAACTTGTACAATGTACGTAGGTTTGTGGTCTACGACAAAGAATTAAACTTTTTTCGATATTTTGTTGCCCTTGTTGGCTTGAATACAATGTATTTAATAATTTGTGAAACACCTGCATATCCTGCAGCTTTTTTTTCTCAAATGAACTGCAATTGTTCTTGGCTAATTTTAGATTTTAATTGCTTCGTTTTATATCTCTTACTTCTGCCAATACAATTTTTGCCAATACAACAAAGAATTTTGTTGGGTGACCGAGTTTCTCTACTATCCTTTTAGAAAAAAAAAAAGTGTTCCTTTCAGTCATTTCTCATTGTTTTCACAAAAACATTGTTCAGTGAATCCCAAAGAAGCTCATTTTTGTTGATAACTATGTTTGAAAGATTTCATTTTCTGACATAACCAAATGTGTTTAATTTTATAAACGTTTCGCAATTTCGAAAAGTTTCTCTTTTAGAAACTTTACCTCATTAATTTTTATGTGTCACAATATTTTTATTACATCACTCATAGATTTTTTGATATTTCTACTGATTTTTTATTCAATAGAATAAAAAAATAATATCTGTATGTCTAGAAAATTTCTTCTTTATAATATAAAACTTTCTTACCTCGTTAGTGAGTAAAGAACGCAATTCCTTATGGTTGATGTAAAGTATATTATTTAAAAAGATAACAGATAATTCACATCTTACAAACTCTTGGTACAAAAAAAAATGTTACATTATTTACAAAAAAAATTATTTAGTCCGCGTTATGGATGTACGATGAAAAAACGTTTTACTTAAAGTAAAAAAAAAAGAAACATCCAACTACTTAAAATAAATATTTTTCCCTTTCAATTTGCAGATTTATCATCTGCACACCAAAGGGTATTCAGTAGGAACAAAAAACTAAAGTACATATTAAATTTAAAGAGTTAATAAATTTTAAAAGTTTAATAAAGTAAAAAAAAATCTGCTTTTCAGAAACTTTTTTTTTTTTGAAATTTTGTTTTACTTTTTAAAAAAATGGGGGACGATTCGGGGCAAATTTTATTTCATATCTTTTAATTAGAGGATCTATAATTTACGAAAACACAATAGTTCTTGCTGAACTCGGTTTAACTCCCTATTAAAATTATATTTTTATCTAAAATATTTAACCCAAGAAAATCTATGGTTTCAAACTTGAAAATCATAATGAACATCTACTGTATTTACAAAAATATTTATGTATATTATATAATATACACCTTCGTCTTTAAAAACTGCAAAAAGTTCGACTTAAAATAGTTTTTTAGACGTTCGATAAAATGATGCATAGATCAGAAGAATAAAATGAGAAATTCAAAAACCATGACTTCCAAGTAAAATACCAGACTATTGGAGAATCTACAGAAAGAAATAAACCCGTTATCAAATGCACAAGATAGTCCTCTTATACCAACCAGAAAACGATCAACTGAATGCGAAATTTAAAATTTTGACTTTTGGCCAGCTTTTTGAGCGAAATACCACACCCGGCGTCCGGAGGAAAGCACTTCAGGAAAATTTTGGTATATTTCCACCGATCATGACCCCCAGACCCGAAAATCACCCTCAGTAGAAATGTTGACACACACACACACATATATATATATACATACATATATATATATATATATATATATACATACATATATATATATATATATATATATATATATATATATATATATATATCTGATATTTGTCATGCTGTAACTCACATATTTATGAACCAATTTGAATGAAACTTGGTATGTACACAGAACATAAAAATGTCTCGACCGAGTTCGTTGGCCAGCATCATCCGCCATCTTGTTTCAAAATAGCGGCCATCTAAATTTTTTTAATGTTTTAAAAATTAAAATTAAATGCGAAAAAATAAAAAAGTTGAAAAATATTTTTCTTTTATGTGTTAGAACTTCAGACAAAGATTTCAGAACACATTTTATTTTATCTATATCTTAAAAAATGATTAAGCTATAGCACTGAATTTTTCTTATGGTTGACATTTTGAAACGATTTGATATTTCTTATGTGATAACACGCATATTTATCAATCGATTTGGATGAAACTTGGTGTGTATATAGTACATAATGAGGCCTGGACCGAGTTCATTTAGCCAGTTGCGGCATCTTGTTCCAAAATGGCGGCCATTTATTTTTTTAATTTAAAATTTAAAATTAGACTGAAAAAGGTGAGAAAGTGAAAAGATTTTTTTTTATATATATTTGACCATGATAAAAAGATTCTAGAGCATTTTTTGTTTCTTTTGTATCTTAAAAAATGGCTGACTTATAGTACTTTTAATTTCTAGCGTTGATCACATTTTAAAATGATCTGACTTTCATCACTTGATAACACGCGTATTTATAAACCGATTTGGATGAAACATTTTGCGTACATACTACATACCGATCTCTGAACCGAGTTCATTAAGCAGTTCCATCCGCCATCTTGTTTCAAAATGGCGGAATTTATTTTTTTTTTTAATTTTAAAATTAGATGCAAAAAAGTAAGAAATTGAAAAAGATTTTTCTTTTGTCTGTTTCACCTTGATACAAAGATTCCAGAGCATTTTTTGTTTAATGTATATCTTGAAAAATGGCTGAGTTATGGCACTTTCAATTTCCAGTGGAGTTGATATTTTGAAACGGTCTGAAATTTGTCAAGCGATAATACGCGTATTTATAAACTGATTTGGATATAACTCCGTATGTCCATAGTACATACTAATGTCTTCACCGAGTTCATTGACCGACTTCATCTGACATCTTGTTTTAAAATGTCAGCCATTTGTCAAAAGCCTTTTGACCATCGTCAAAAATCTTTTAAATGAATAATGATATCTAAACAAAAAAATGGAAATTGAAAAAAAAAAAGGTTCTTTTTAAAGTATTTATTTTAATAATAAATTCCGGAGTATTTTTTTCTTTGTCTTTACCTTAAAAACGCCAGAGATATATAGCAGTTTGAATTTCTAATGTGGGTGACATTTAAAAAAAATCAATTTGCCCGTGACAGCACTCGTATATATTAATCGATTTCGATGTGAATCTGCATATGGACATGAATTAAGATTTCGACTACTCATTGGTTTGTTTTATCAATCATGTTGGGTCAATCCATCTCAAGTGGTCCAGGACTGGTCGCTCGACCATTTTTTAAAAATCTCAAATTTTTTGTACAACAACACTAACATCATGGAAGTTCAAAATGACCGTTATTTTAATTTTGCTTTTTTTTGTTTGTGCATGGCGGCCATCTTTGTTTCATCGTGTGCAGTGATTTTCTCAGATACTAGGATACACAAAATTGTAAATATCTCGTCTTTTGTATTCTCAATTGAAATGGGGTTTACAGCATTTTGTTCAGAATAAAATAGGCTAAATGTACGGTGGGTAGAATAATTTCGAAAAAGAAATTTTTACAGGTAAAATTTTAGCACAAAATTTAAGATTTTTTCCAAAATCTATCCGTTTGCAAGAGGTTATTTTTCATGCAAAGAAAACTGTCAACCTTATGCAATTTTTTTCCGCAAATAGGTCAAAATTACGTGTACTTATACACCAGATCTGGGAGTTGATTTCTCTTAGCGAAAAAAATTCAGAAATTCGCTAAAATTGTCAAAAATCGCTTTTTTTAGGCTTTGATATCTCTGGTAGGGCACTAGATAAAAATATGAAATTCTGGCCTTTGTACTGTTTAGTAGTGTTATGCACAAAGAATTCCAAGAAGGAGATTTGACTACAAGCAAATATAACATGGACATGGAGATATGACATGGACAGTATGTTAAAACAATGCTGCCAAACTATTATAACCTACTATGTAATTGCTCATTTCTCCAAAATTTTAAATTAATGATTTATGGCACAAAGTTAAATGTTAATTACAAATATCTTCTTCAAATGCTTATGTGTGATTTAAGCAATTTAGAATGTATGCTAAGCCAATACACTAATCGTCCAGATGAACAAACCTACTAGAAATGCTATTGCAACAGTTTAACTCGGAACACATTTCCAAAAAAGTGAATTACAGACAATGGGTTGCAACTCATCGAGTTGCACTCGGAATACTCGGAAGGTACATCTATGCATGATGTTTTGCACATGGAAGCCCGATTTTTGCTTTTTTTCATTAGATTATTTTTTTTTTATTTTAGGATATTTTTAGCGTTCTTTTTGTTTTGATGCGTTTTTTGTACATTAGTGAAAGAAATATGGTAAATTTTGTTCTATTTTCAATAAAGATTATTCGGATTTCGTACAGCAATTTTTGAATTTTTAATGAATTTTTAATGAATTTTTTAGTATTTTTTCTTATTTTGAGGCTATTTTTTGATATTGATAAGAAGAAAAATGTTCCAAACTTTTAGCCTAATTTGCTATTTTTTGTTTGCAGCGATTTTAAAATATAAGCGATTTTGAATGAGGCTTTCAATGCGATTTTCGATGTGATTTTTTAAGATTTTTCGATTTTTTGTGCGTTTAGCACTGTTTTTTACTCATTTGTGACAATATTATATATTTTTTGTATGGTCTTATCTTTTTTTGAATTGCATGTAAAAAAGCCTAATTTATAAAATTACTGAATCAGCTATAATGTTTTTATTTAGAATGTTGACAGTAATATCCAATGTAGTAAATTTTGCTCTTTTTTCAATAAAGTATCTTCGGAATTCGTACAGCGATATTTGAAAGTTTAACGATTTTTTAATGCGACTTATAGTATTTTTTCGCATTTTGCGGCTGTTTTATTTTACATTAATAAAAAAAATTGTTTCAAACTGTCAGCTTAATTTGCTAAATTTCTTCTGCTACAATTTTTCAACTTCAGCGATTTTCAATGCGACTTTCAGTGCGATTTTCGATGTGATTTTTAAATATTTTTTCATTTTTTTGTACAATAAACATTGATTTTTTGTAATGTTTGTCAATATTACAGATTTTTGTACTTATCATAGTCTAATTTACACTCACTTCCAAAAGTTAAGCACGGGGAGGAAAATGCTAATTTCCTGAAGCCAATCAGAATTGAAGAGGATGCAAATCGTTGCAGAGGTAGATGGAAGTATGCAAATATGTTAGGTAACAGCTAATAGCGCTTTCATGTCAAGAAATATGCAAAAAGAGTAGAATTATAAGAAGCCAGTTTTATGAAGGGTTACAGAGGTTGTTTGTAAGTACTGATAGAAGGTGTTTAAAACTTTCGTACAGTTTGTTTTGAAGACATACGTGAATATGACATACATCTATGACTTCCAGAAGACAAATGGAAGACTCTGAGTGCTGGCGTGCTGTAGGGCACATTGAAACAGGACAATCGATCACAGATGTTGCTCTTTTCTTCGGCGTTCATCATTCCGTAATTTCACGTTTATGGAAAAAATTCCAAATCACACAAACAGTTGTCCAAAGGCCCGTAGTCGGTCGCCCAATGGTTACAACTTCCGCAGAAGATCGATATATTGCTATTGTAGCCAAGCGGAATCGCAGATCGAACTTTTCACGTATGACATCTATGGTTACAACGTCCATTGGTAAAGCAATATCTGCAGCTACTGTACGCTGAAGATTATATATGAGTGGAATGTACGCCAGGGTACTTCGAGTTTGTGTTCCTCTATCCGTCCAATCAAGAGGGGCACGATTAAAATGGTGCCGGGAACATGTCAATTGGACTGTGTCTGAATGTGGCAATGTCATATTTACTGTTTAGTCAAGATTTACTCTGCAGCCATATGACATACATATAAGGATTTGGCGTGAAAAAGGATCACGCAATCAGCCCCAAAACATCACCGAACATCACTTATTCCGAGGCAAAAGCATTATGGTGTGGGAAGGGATTTCATTAGGATACCGCACCAGCCTGCAAATCTTTAAACTGGGTTCGGTAACGGCTTTCCGGTATCGAGGTGAAGTCCTAGAACCCATTGTGAGATTGTACACTGCAGTAGATGCCCTTACTTTTGTTTTAATGGACGATGACGCTCTATGAAAAGAATGGCGATTGTTTAATTTTAGGGGGTTGACCACCTAATTAAAAGCATGGTCACAAGATAAAAACTTTGTGTACAGATGAGAGGGGAATCATATACCATATTAATGTCTTTTTATTTTATTTTATTTTATTTTATTATTTTATTTTCACTTTATACATAATTCTGTTTAAGTCTCCAGCATGTCATTATCGGATAACTTATAAAATTTTAATATTGTTTTAATTTCTGTATATAATTGTTGATTTTGTTTAATTCATAAATATATATGCTACTTTCCTGCCGAATTTTGTATCGATCAAAGCAGTATTTGTTGATATTTTGCAATTTACATCTTCGTGCTTAACATTTGGAAGTGAGTATACTTTTAAATTGCATGTAAATGTGCAAAAACCATAAAACGAATGAATCAGCAACAGAGGAATTATTTTGAATATTTACAGTTACCTTGATTATTAAAATAACAAAACACTCTGTCACTGTGTGCGTATTTGTGTTTATATGCGATGGCTAGCAAAATCGACGGCACGTACGAGTCTCAAAACTTTTTTGAGAGTTGTCCAAAATCTCTACTGATGCACCTGACATTCAGAATTCCAAAATTCTAATTATTATCTGAGTAAATCCTCCCCTATTTCCCATTGCAGACCTTTTGAGTATATTTACCGCTAAATATCAGTTGTTTATTTTTTTAAACCGGTTTTTCACACGGTCAGCGTAAGCGTATTTCAGACAACGTAATTCCACGAATTTTCAATTAGAAATAAAATCACATATTTTAGCTTCCTTTAGTTTTTTTTATCACGGACCCGGGCTAAGACAGGCGGTTCAGCTAGTTTAAAATAAATAAGTGAATTATATTTAAAACATTATTCGATCTACCGACATTTTTTTTAAATATTTCCTATTTCTTTTCTCTTATTTCAAATACAATTTTAATAGTCTTTTTTCGGTTGTAGGGGAGAGAGGGGGTTAGTGTGGACAAGGGGTTTGTGTAGACATTCAAAATAATAATTTCAATAATGTAGAAAAAATTACCAAAAACTTTACACAAACTGATAACATTGTACTCCTTACTAAGCAAAAATTTTGTTGCAAAGAGTTAAAAAGTTTTTGAATAGTTGCAAGAAGTTTAATTCATGCATGAAAAGTAAAAATACGATTTCTTTTTCATTTTTGCAGCACAAAGAATTTAAATTTAGAATCCAATAAACAAGTTGCTATAAGACAAGTGTAAATTGTCCTCTTTATTTCTATAACTTTCATTAAGATATTAAATTGGTTAAATGAGTATAACTGAAGAATAACTTTACAATGTTAGCATGGGGTTAGTGTGGACAGCTTATTGTACTGCATAATTTGTATTTTAAGTACTAAATTTATTATAATGTAAAGATTTACAGAAAGTATGTTTATTTACAAATGTTATTATTATATTAAACATCAAATAAGACTATTTTCCATATAAATAAGGATATGTATTGAAATTTTCATCAAATCATTTCAAGCAGAAATTTAAAAATTTTTCTTTTGTAATTATTTTGTTTAAATTCACCAATTTTGCACTTTTCTAGGATTATTTTAGCCTTACTTTTAAATTAATGCAATAAAAAAGAATGAATATACATTATTTTGTGTTGGTTAGAAGCAAGAGAAATATGAACTGTTCCATTATTAGAAACGAATCCCATCGTCACCAACGCTTAGATGTTGCAATATTGTATATTTTGTAGGCAGAGTGGAAAGTGTGAATGGTTCTAGTGTCTATGATGTTGTATTTCTATAGAAAAAAAAGATCCGGCACATCATTTTACTTTTCTTGATATGAAAGATAATTCCCTGATTAAAAATGGGGAATAATAGAAAAAAAATCATACAGCTTGTGAGTGTTGGTGTTGCTTCTTTCTCCATAAACACTTTAGACTGTAATTTAAACTTCGAAGTTTAGATAATAAGGAATATTTGTGAAAAAATTACCTTCCACACTAGCCCCCAACATATTTTGGTTTTGTCCACACTAACCCCTTGTAGGGGTTAGTGTTGACACATGGATGAATGTTAAACACTGCCAATTTTCTTATTGTTTAACTGTATTTATCATCATCTTTCCTGTATATTAATAAACAGAAAATATCATTCTTCAATTTGAAAGGGTTGCTTAATTTTAAAAATGCTCACAGAATTTTATAAAATAAAATTAAATTTTTCTGTCCACACTAACTCCCCTCTCCCCTATATACGAAAAAAAAAAAGAATACTGTAATGTCGTGAAATGTTAATACGTTTTTCCTATCTCTATATAAAAATATTATCAAATATTGCTGCATCTAAAAATATACCTTATGTATTAAAATAATGATCGAACATATTTCATGCTAACATAAACAATTCATCCTAAAACATAATCTCTGGTTTATCCTTCAAATAGCAGTTTCATTATAATTTTATGGATTATACGTTTGTCGTGAACTTCCATGCTATATAATTCACATTTCAGTATAGTTTTACATTATTTGCATTTATTTTCCTTTATAATGAAGATATAAAAAATATATGACGATGCATATTCTGCTGGTTAGTTAAAAGTTAAACAGAATATCACGGGTATACAGTATATGGACAAAGGTGACCGGTCACTTCAGATTTTAGACGTTTTGTTAGATATCGAGAAAAATACAATAGAAAATACATAAAAAGTCCAGGTTTGTAAATAGAATAGTTCAGATCATACATTTTAATGATTTTTTTTTCCTTAAACCCACTTGGGACCATCAACTAATTGGAAAACAACGAATATCTTTAAGATAATCCTGTCAAAACAAATGTAGCAAAACCGTTCAAAATGTAGATTATATTTAAGTGGCTTATTGTAATAAAATGCTTTCCATTGTATCAAGATAGCATGTATACTTGTAGAGAAATTAAGGTTTTCATAAAAAAAGTCCCAAACTCTGCCGAGTTTTTTGTTTATAAGTTGTAGATTTTTTAATTAAACAAAAATAAGGTTCTTTTCAAAAAATGTGACAGACAATAAGGTACACAATATCCTGTATTCAGAATTTAAAAAAATACTAAAACTCTATGAAAAATGAGCAGAATTACTTAATAATATTTCACTGCACACCCGTGAATGCAATCATAATATAACGTTCATAATGTGTTAGAGCAAATTTTGTAAAAGATTCAGAAACATAGATTGTAAATTCTGAAATTTTTTGTCGATAGATTAAGCTCAAAATCCGTTGTTCCCAAAAACAAAGCAAAAGGATGATGGACTGTATTCAAATACAGTGATATACAAATACAGTGATACGTGCAACACTATCTGTGCTATATTGACACTAACCAATGGATATATCGATAGAATCCTTTGTTGTTTTTGCTTCATGTTGGGAACAACGGATTTTGAATCCCGCTTAATCTTAATGCAAAAATTTGCAAGACCAAATCATTTAATGCTATAAATTAAGCAACAATTCCAAAGTGATTAGTAATAAGCTGATATGTCTTAATAAAGACATGTCGTTTTTTAAGCGACAATTTTGAGTTTTATGGCTATGTAGCAATACAAATATCATAAACCAGTTGTAAGAAAATACAAAATAACCAGCTTAGTCATTTTCCAAAATGTGCGGTACTATTATTACAAGCAGGGCAGTTTTGTGCAACTTGTCTGAAGTTACTTCAATACAAATTTAATAAGAAAAATTACAAAAAAAAATTATTAGGGAATATTTGTTTCTACAGAATTTGAAATTTAAAGTAAAGTGATTGACTTAAAACTATTTATATGGGATTAAATTAAATATATATATTTTAGCTAAAGAATATTAGCTTCTATATATATCTTTAGCTAAATATAATATAGCTAAATTAGCTAAATATAATATAGCTATATATATATAATAAGCTAATGTACCTTTAGCTTAAAGTTATATTTTTTAGCTTATCTAAAGATTATTTCCAATTGATAAAAATGCATACGGATCTAAATATTTATCATTTTATAATTTATATTCCTAACATTGGAAGTATATTTTATACAACATTGCATTGTATGACAAATACACAGCGTGCTTTACAAGGATAAAATAAATACTATGCTATTATAATGTTTTATTTTTTTTAATGTAATACATTTTGTAAAATTTGCAGGTCTTTAACCTCTTCAGTCCCGAGAAAAATCTACTACATAGAAAAATTATTTTATTAGCAAATTACGGTGCTTTTAGGCTTAGAAAAAAGAAAATAAAATTATAATAATAAAAAATAGTTTTTTATTTTTAAAATTCTTAAATAGTTAAAATTTATGTCCCCATACGGGTACATCAGGTCACAATTGAGTAAAAGCGACATTTTTTAAACAAATAAAACCCATTTTACTTTACAAAAATAAACCTATTTATTGTTAAAAAATTATATCAATTTAAACAACTTAAATGATTTTTTACCTAAAGTTATGTTTTGCATAATAATATTATACTTGTCTTGTAATAATTGCAATACATATCTTGCTACTATACTATATGTGTGGCTTCCGGTAATAACCAGGTAAGGCACATTTTTGAAAAAAATGAGGTAATTTGGGAAAATGTAGCTTTAAAAGAGTGCTTTCATCTGCCATAGTATTGAGAAAAAAATCGAATACTTCCCGTCATAGGGCAACATAAATTTTCATTTAAAAATTGAAAAAACAGTTATAATCGTTCTCAATTAATAAAAACTATTTTCATATAACTATTTTGGCAAAAAAAGAGGGAAAAAAAAGATCCTAATTGAATGTAATGAAAATTATTAAGTTCTAATCTATTTTATAGAAGTAATGATAAAAAGACATTTGAAAATTTTAAACGTTAATTACTCAAAATATTAAAAATGTGCCTTACCTGGTTATTACCGGAAGCTACAGATATATGCTATACATATACTATATATACCTTGTAATAGTATACATACTTTTTAATATTAATCTCTTAATAAAGTATCATTTATTATAGACTTTTTTGACTAATACATGCAGGCTTGTGCAACTGTACAACTTTTTAAAACGTGTTACTAATTTTTAAAGTTATTAAAAATTATGACATATTTTAGCAGTAAATTCAGTATATTACTTTATATTATTTTAAAAAATGGAAAAAAGGTCCTTTTAAATTGTTTTGTAAGACTAAATTAAATAATTTATTCGTTCCTAAAAATTTTTGTAATAACCAAGTGTACACAATAGTTACACAGAAAATTAGTTTCTTTAGCTGGGAATGTATGGTAAAGACTCATTGTACCCAAATGGGTACAACATATTTACACATGTTTTCGACATCTATGCACATATGAACAACATTTATAAACAACTCCAAATCATTCTTGAAACATTATAGTTTATAAAAAATGCAATACTTTTTTTTTTAAATTTACTCAAAATTTTTTATTATTCACGTACTTTGACGTGAAGTCGTTGGAAAATTGTTTGTCATCCATCTTGGAAATGTTTATTTTCAAAGTCACATGGTTCCTCCTTCTTTAAAGCACATTTATTGGTAATATAGGACACTGATGTATCTAAATAGTGCTAGCAGAAATCTATGCATTTATAAAAAAATTTTGGGTGTAATTTTGGCTTTTGTTTTAACGTACCCAAATGGGTACTCCAGGACTGAAGAGGTTAAGTAACAACATAATGATGTTTCAATTCTTTTAGCCATCTATTCCACTTTGTACCGAATTTTTACTCAGGATTTTTCAGTTGATATCAGACGGTTTCTCATGATGAAGAGCAGTTTTTATTATTTCTCTGACTACAGGCAAGATTAATTTCTTCCGACAGTGCGCAATTTTAATACTTTTGTTATTAAAATTACAATGATGTATGAAGCTCGTAGTCCGCCATCTTCTTGTTTAGATGATGACTTATAAAGGTTTGATACAGTTGACTGTTTTAAATTTTCTTTTCCAATCTTTGAAATTCTCAGATGAGGCAATCTCAAAACTTTCTTCTATCTCATACATGTTAATACTTCAAAATTCGCTATCATAGTATCAAAATTAAATGGCAATCTACATCCATCGCAGGGATTCTAATGGCATGAAATTCCGTGCATTAGTTCTTGAAATAGGACTACTACGACTACCGAGAAAAATACAGAATAAAAGCGCCACAGCTGTTATGCGATTTTCACCAAAACATAATCAGCAATAATATTTATCAAGGTAAAACTAAATCTGAATTTTGATGAAAATCCATGCATTAATTATAGAGATACAGCTTTTGCGGAAATCGTAAAGAAAGACAGCATAACAGCGCCAACTCTTGAGCGATTTTCAACAAAATGTAAACAGCATCTATTCATGTCAAGAAATAATCAAATCAATAGTTTGGTGAAAATCTGTGTAGTAGTTATTGAAATAAAGCCGTTTCGGAAATCGTGAAAAAAGCAGCATAGCAGCGTCACCTGTTAAGTGATTTACATTAAATACTAATCAGAATCAATTTATAACATAGAATACCTGAATATAGATTTTTTATAAATTCCGGGCATTAGTTGTTGAGATAGAGCACTTATAAAATTTATGTCCCATACAGTCAGATAGGCTAACAGACAGACATTTTGTAAAAACATGTTTTTGGAATCTCTAACCCATAAAACGTGTAAATCTGTCAAAATCTGGAGCTTGAAAATTTTCACGAATCTAATACTTTCTTCTTATAAAGATAGAGGAAAGTAAAAATAAGGCATATCTTTGTCTTTTCTATCAGCATACATTTATTCAAATGCTCTTGTAGCCAAAAGGATTCATGGCTTCATTTGAAAAAAAATTCTTAGCAAATTAAGCACATAAGTAACAATTTGTTTTTTGGAGAGTTCCTAGATTCATATTTCAAATACTCAATGCTGTACTGCTGGCAGTTCTTCTTCGATTAAGATATTTTAAAATAAAATTTTTTTATCTATATAAGTTTAAATAAATTTACTTTTGAGCAAATTTTTAGATATAACGATTTTTATCAATTTTACTAAGTTTAAACAAATTTCTTTAACTGATTCAAATCACGGGTTCGTTTAAAAATATTTGTTCAGGCATATGTCGCCATACTTCAGAATTTTTCGAAATACAAGTTAATAAAAAAATAATTATGTTTAAAACTTTTAGCCTCCCAGTTACCGCGAGTTTTTTACTCCACAATTTTTGAATTCATAATGATTTTTAATTCGAGTCATAGCCCTTCACTGAGTTCCACGCTTTCAATTCCCCCCCCCCCCTCAGATTTAGATTCGTCTGTATAGATTTCCATTTAAAGGTGCAATTAAGGTTTTCGTCTTGGACTAGGCAATGTAGAGGAGATCATCTATTTTCATTATATTAGTTCCTGAATAAGTAGGTATGTCATGATCGCCCCCCTCGACGACCCTAACGCCCCCCATTTTTCTCTAGACTCGCTACCGCCCCCCTAGAAGACTCCAGCGCCCACTGGGGGGCGGTACTGCCCCCGTTGGGAACCTATGTGATAAGTGAATACATAATGAATCGTAAAAAGTTTAATTTGCAGAAGATGATGCAGCATGAAGAAGGTGAAGGATGCATCAGTTTTGTATCGTACAGCCTTGTCTCATCATTATCACCTACTTAACAAATAACGCAAAATTTTCAATGTTGTGCGAAATACACAGATTAACATACATGTAATCTCATGTTTTATATAAAACACTAACTCATTTTATAAAAACATTTTTCTCTGTACATCGACGACGAGAGGAATTTTATCAGAAAACTGTAAAATCAGAATGTCCGAAGCAGAATCAGAATGTTTTACGCAAATGGGTTTGCAAATATGCTAAAAAAATTATAGTGAATCACAATTAGAGGTTTTCTTTATAAACAGGGTAACATTAGTGACCTTATATATCATGAATTAAGAGCTATACGCATTTATTATACATATTAAGTGCACTGATGGCCACACAAATGCAATACGAAGAAAGACCAAAGATATTACAGAAAAAATTATTTGGCAGATACAATGTTCTACTAAGAACAAACTATTAAAATTATAGCTCTTATGACGTTTTGGGGATGACAAATTAAGTAATTAATGTAGCCGCTAGATCAAAGAGGCTTTAGATGTCTCCTTGGGGTACAGAAATATATGCAGCCTCTATAAATTGCCAAAGTTGATCTGATGTAGCAGCGGGTCGTGCATCCAGGTCCACTCGTTGTGCAAGCACTAGCCACATTCTTTCGATTGGTGATAGATAGGGAGAACAGACAGGCAAGGGAAGCAATTCAATCTGATGGTAAAAAAGAACTCTTGGACTTTGCGTACTACGTGTGAACGCGCATTATCTTGTAGGAATATAACTGATGACAAGCGCTGAATGTATGGAATGACCATGAGCTACAACACCTCGCTGGCTGTTCAGTGAATCGACTATGCTTACTATACGGATTTGGCTGTGAAATCCAATACACCCAAAACTATGAAACGGGTGCAGGACCAGTGTGGCGATGCATAAAGCAATAGTTCACCAGCTTCTCACCACGATGGCTCCAAACTCAAATCACACCATCGTGATGTCGCAGGTAGAACCGGAATTTCTCAATAAACACAATGTCCTTGTTCTCGTCTCCTGATTCTTTGTCCATGTCCGCCTTTCCTCCCACCATTGGCGGCGCAAATATGGTTTCCAGTTAGGGGTAAACGAAACAATGAAAGTTTGTGGACATTGTAAGAGTCAAGGAGCTTTGCGGACAAGCTCTACTGCGCTGAACTGACTCTGTTATGAACATGCTCGGCTGAGGACCAACTCTATTGCCAAGAACTGACCCCATGGCTTTGCGTGAACTGTCGCGGACAGAATATTGGGCTAAATTCAAGTTTCTTCGGATTTCGAAAATGCTGGCAACGGCAGAAGGGATGAATAATTTTCTGGAACTTTCGAGGAGTTTAAAATAAAAAACAGTAAATTGTAGTATGAGATATAGATATGTAATAGTGATTTTTTTGTTAAGAAAATGAATATATTCGTTTTTCTTTGTGGTTTTGTGTCGCGATAAATAAAGATGGAAAATTATATTGTATTCTTTAGTTCAGTTATGTATTCATCTTCTACAGATTATAGTGTTTTTAAATGAACTAATCTACAGACCTGTGCAGCGGGAAGTTTAGTGGCGTAGTCTGGAAGGATATGCAAGGCGAGAGCTTTTTATTAATGCGACTTCCCATTATAAGAATTTATATTGTATCTATGATAAATTTATTAAGATTTTTGCGATTTTATTTCATATTTTGACGTTAAGGAAAGGAATTTGTTTTGAATGTAACTGAGTAGTACGTCAGTGCTAAGGTGTAGCAGTATTGTAGCAGTATAGGAGTGGTGTTTTGTAGTGCCGGCTGGATGGAGGATATTTTGAATTGATTTTTGTTGTGATTTTCTTTTATTGTTGGTTTTATATATGAGATGTTTTGCTATGAAAGGAGGGCTGTGTATATTTCGGAGAGTAATTGAGTATTGGTTGTGTATATATGTTAATTGAAGGATTTATAAATTATGATGAGTGTTCATTGATGTGGTGCGTATAATTTTGTTTTAAAATGAATTTGGATTGATTTATGAAGTAGTATTTGTTGAAGTGTTGTATTGTGACGTGATACATGTGAAGGTGTTGAATTTTGAAATTGCTATGGTGCTCGCAATGGTATTGAATTTATGTGTGTGATATGGTTACAAAGTGTCACTTATTTCTGGTATTTATTAGAGTGGTGGATTAGTGATTCCGAGTTACGGTTAAATTGAGTTTTCGCCAATTTGTTGGACAGTTTACTACCCTCTTGAGAAATTATTTAAAAAGTAACAATGTCATTTTTGGGTAAGGCTCGTAAAGAAGATTTACGGTGTCTGGCTGAGGAATTGGGAGAGCACCCTGAACCGGATGCAATAATAGCTGATTTAAAACAACTAATTATGGCGAATAAAAACTATGAAGTAGAGTTTGTGAAGGGATTGATGGAAACTATTATAGAGACGAGAAAAGAGATGGAAAAAATTGCGTTGGAAAGAGAAGAGAGGGAGTTTGAGTTGGAGAAGTTGAGGATAGGGAAAGATAGCGAAAAAGCAAGAATTGATGGATTGGAAATGAAAACCTATAATTATGGAATTGAATTTGCGAAACTTATGCCGAAATTTAATGTCAAGGAGGACGACATTGTTTTGTATTTATCTATTTTTGAACGCCAAGCAAAGAGGACGTAAGTAGATCCAAAACATTGGGTATCGAACTTGTTGATATTGTTGCCGTCCGATATTATACAGGTTCTAGCACGTGAGGCAGAGGAAAAATTTGAAGATTGTGAATATATTAAAGGGATTTTACTGAGACGGTTTAAGTTATGTCCTGAGAGATTCCGTAGAAAGTTTATGGAACATCAAAGAAATCCTGAACGCACATGGCGAGAATTTGTATTTGAATTAAATGGTTATTTTCAAGAATGGATTGATGGACTTAAAATTGTTGATTTCAATTCTTTAAAAGATTTGATTCTAACCGATCAATTAAAAAGAAGAGTGCCTGATGAGATTCGAGATCATTTTGTGGATGAATGGCCTAAAATAGTATCTCCTGCTGATTTGGCTGAGAAACTTGACTTATATGAAAGTGTGCGACAAGATTTTAGGAAGGTAGTTAAGAAAGATAGATTTTCCGAAGACAAGAGTAATTTTTCATTTTATTCTAAACACATTGATAATAGAAATCCTGGTTTCGCATCGGACCGCAGATATGAGTCAAGAGTTGGTACTTATAAAGCAAGGACACGGATACCTAATAAAATTACTTGTTATTCGTGTGGACAAGAGGGTCACAAGGCTTCATTTTGCCCAAATCAACGTGGTACTCAAGGTGTACAAAGAGCACAAACGAACTCTGTGCAATCGAATGAGAAAGTTGGAGAAGAGCAGTAACTGCAAGAATAACAATACCTGTTTCGTCCTGCGTTAAAAGAGAAGGAAAATTTAACGAATTGGAAATGGTTAGGATTAGGTGTGGAAGTAGTGTGTTGGACGGTATCTATGATTCTGGTACACAGATCTCGGTGATACGGGCAGACTTAGTCAAGGATGTATCAGTTGAAGGAGAGGGAAAGATTGAGGTAACTTCAGTATTCGGAGAGAGTGAAGTCGCTCCATTAAAAATAATACCGATGAGAATAGACGATAAAATTCATGGAAATGTAATGGTAACTTGTGCCGTTTCCAAGAAATTGGTAAATGAGATGCTTATATGTCCAACTGCTTATGAAGCATTAAACCATAAGGTTATATTATATACGAAGGTTGAGAATGTCTCTGACCTCACTGGTGTCGCGAATTCAATTAATATTTGTAATTTCTTTAGTGTCCACACTCTCATAGTGACTCCATGGTCATAGTTTTATTTTTCGCAGATGATCACGAGCAATGATATAAAGAGTAGTAGAATTATTCTGGAATAAAGTTTGTGTTGAGTTTTTACCTGAAATGTTTTGAAGCTTCATTTTTTTTTCTTTGTAAGAAATTTAAATTATTTTTCACACGTTTAAAGTAAAACGACGATGTCTATATTTTCGGGTAGATTTTATAGCTTCGATTTCGCATTGTTTGCGATATGTGGCGTCCGAACTAATAGGGACGTGTGAAAAGTAACTGTTTTTTATTTGTTATCAGAAGATGTCATTGAAAAAAATGGATGCTTTGAAAATCAAAAGAACGCCTCTTAGAACTGGATTTACGAAAACTTATAATGCTTTAAATGAAGCTTTAAACGACGCAAATCCAGATGCTAATTTAATAGAGAATTTAATGTGTCAACTGGAAGATAAAAGCACAAGATTGTGAGCTGTAGATGAAGAGATTTTGAATTTTATGTTGACAGAGAAAGTTATAGAAAAAGATTATTCTAAAGAATTTGAAGCATGCGAGGAGTATACAGAAAAATTTATTGCTATAAAGCAAAAAGTAAAGACATTTTTCGTGAAGCCTATCGAAGAACAACTCCGATCGCAGAATTATACAGATGTTGAAAGAACGCTGTCCCGACCACTTCGCTTACCAGAAATAAGTTTACAGCCGTTTGATGGCGATGCAATGGTTAACCTTTTGGAATTCATTCAGCAAAATTCATGAAGACACCACTTTAGATGACCATTTGAAATGTGTTTATCTTTTACAGGCGATAACGCCGAAATCCAAAGCAGCACAGATAGTTAATAGTTATCCGGTTTCTGCTGATAATTATCCAAAAGTAATTCTACATCTTAAAGAAAGGTTCGGCAGAGAAGATACACTTATTGAGATATATATTAGAGACCTTCTTCAATTAATCTTAAATAATAATCGATCATCAAGCAAGAATTTTAATTTATCGTCGTTATACGATAATCTAGAGACAAAAATTAGGTCTCTAGAATCCTTAGGTGTCACAGAAGAGAAATATGCCAGCATACTTTTTCCACTTGTAGAATCTTGTCTACCTCATGATATATTAAAAATCTGGGAAAGACAGCGTGAGAAGACTGCTCAAGGTAAGAACCAATTAAATTATATCCTTGATTTTTTTTTAAATGAAGTAATTGCGGAAGAGCGGGTTCTTTTGGCTCATTCCAATCTTGGTTTTCAAAACCCAAAGAAATATAATAAATGTAATAATGAATATAAGTCAATGCCAACTGCCACAGATTTATTTGTAAATAATAAGTCTAATAAGAATTTAGTTAAAAAATGTGAAGACATGCGTATATTTTGTGACAAGTGTCACTTATCAGAAAAATGTTTTAAAGCTAGTTCGCTTTCTTTTGATGAGAAACGTAACTTAATTTTGAAAAAAGGGGCTTGCTTTGTTTGCCTGAAGAAACACCACATTTCACGCAATTGTAACTCTAATATTAAATGCACGAATTGTGGTAAAAGACATTTTTTTATATTATGTCAAAATGTTTTTAATGAAGGTGGTAATGTGTCGTTAGAAAGTCATAAACATGAATCAGGGAGTAGTGACACTGTTTTAACTACTCAAGGTACGAATCCAACTGTGTTGCTCCAAACTTTGAGAGTCCGTGTAAATCACTATGGAAAAGAGAAAATCGTGCGTGGAGTTATTGACACAGGATCAGAACGCTCCTATTTACCACGAGAAGTAATTAAATATCTGAACTATAAAAGTATTGGTGAAATTAAATTAATTCACACATTATTTGGTAATGTTGAAACAAGTGAAACAAAGCATAATAAATATAGAGTTCACTTAAGTAGCATAGACAATAGTTATAAATGTGATATTCATGATTTAGATGTTCCTGTTATTTGTTCTAAAATACGAAAAGTGCCAAATGGGCCTTGGTTATCAGAATTAAATAAATATGGCATTAAAATTTCTGATGTTGAAAATAGTTCATGTGAAACCGAAAATGAAATTAAATTATTGATTGGTTCTGATTGGCCGGAAAATTACTCACCGGAAATATTAGTTTTAGAAAGCGGTCCGGTTGCGGTAAAAACCCATTTGGGATGGACTCTAGTGGGAAAAATTCCAAGTATTAAATCAGAAACAAATAAGGCTGCTATGATTATTTCATCACTTTGGAACAACTGTTCCGTTGCTTATTTGTGGAAGCTGGATATTATGGGTATAACGGATCCAGTTGAATCCAAAACTAAATCTCAAATTCGTGAAGAAACTATGCAGCATTTTAAGAGTAATATAAGAATAGATTCAGAAGGGAGATACGAAGTAGCATTGCCATGGGTGCTAGATAAAGCTTGCTTACCTAACAATAGAGAATTGGCCGAAAAGCGGCTTGCTACAACGAGGAAAAGTTAATTAATTTAAATAAAATTGAGGTATATAGCGAAGTATTTGATTCGTGGATAAATGCAGGAATAATTGAAAGGGTGGTTGATAATAAAGAAACTGAAGTACACTATTTGCCACACAGACCTGTATTTAAAGAATCGAGTGAAACTACTAAAGTTAGACCAATTTTTGACGCTTCGGCTCATGTTAAAGGTTCCCCTTCTCTAAGTGATTGCCTAGATAAGGGATTAAATTTGATTGAAATGATTCTTTCTATATTGCATCGTTTTCGGAAATACCCTGTTGGTGCAATATCTGATATAGAAAAGGAATTTCTAAAAATTAGTATTAAAGAAGATGATAGAGATTATTTGAGATTTCTATGGGAAACATTCGTTTTGAATCGCGTAGAAGAAATCAGATCCTTAACTCAAAAGAACCAATGGCGACACATTGCAGGAAAATTTAATCTGGCAGATATCCCTTCCAGAGGTTGTTCGATTGAACAATTTTTACAACTAAGATGGTGGGAGGGGCAGGATTGGTTGGCTCAACCTGAATATACTTGGCCTCAAAGTGTCGAAATTCCCGATGAAGAAATTATTAACTCTGAAAAACGGAAAAGTGTCATTTCAGCAATGAACAAGAACACAGAATCTAGTGATTGGTATTATCGACGGTTTTCATCTTTCAAGAAAATTATAAGATTGATCGCCTGGATTTTAAGATTCTTAAACAATTTAAGAAATCCTAATTCAAAAGAAGTTTCTGAACTTACGTGTTTGGAATTAGAACAAGCCGAAAGAAAATTGATAATTTTGATTCAGAAAGACAGATTCAACGAGAAGAATAATCAGAAGATACGTAGCTTAAGACCAATCCTAGATGAAGATGGTATTATAAGAGTGAAAACGCAAGTTATTTATAGAGAAGATCCTTTCAATTTTAAATACCCTGTTCTTTTGCCTTCTGACCATCCTGTAGTACACCGCCTGATCTCCTGGAAACACCAAGAGCTTTTGCATGCTGCAGTGGCTCTTATGATGACATCGTTACGAGAAGACCACTGGATCCTAAAAGTTAGGAAAACTATTCGAGCAGTAGTACAGAAATGTGTAGGATGCAGAAGATTTAGTGCACAACAGATTCGGCGGAAATTTAACATGCCTACCGTTGCCTGGTGGGAGCGATTGATACAAACGGTGAAACGCATCCTGAGAAAAGTTCTAGGTAAAACTTCATTATCCTACGAAGAACAATCTCTCACAATTCTCTGTGATTGTGAACAAGTTGTGAATGCTAGACCTCTAACATGTGTTACTGAAGATGTGAACGATCCAGCACCGTTAACACCATCAATGTTTTTACAGGACATAAGATCTTCAGATGTGAGAGATTTTGATGCGATTGACGAGCAAGAATTAAACAAAAGAGTTAAGTATAGGCAACATGTTCGAGAACACCTACGTAAGCGATTTCGTATTGAATATTTAGGACAATTGCGCCAGCAAAGTTCTTTGCAAAAGAATGTCAAGCAACTGACCGTTGGTGATGTCGTACCCGTACAGTCTGATAAGAAACGTGCCTATTGGGTTTTAGCCCGAGTGCAAGAACTTATTTCTGGTAAAGATGGCCACCCAAGAGTTGCACGATTAAAAACTGAAAATGGTGAACTTTTGCGACCTGTCCAAAAACTGTACAATTTAGAGATTTCAAAAGAACTTTCTGGTGATCCAGTATTAAGAACGAGAAAGTGGCAGAATAATGACTGTCCCAAAACGTTATTAACTCTAAATACTGTTTCAACAAAAAACTTTATTCTTATTTTTTTAGTATACTTCATAGTGTAAATTTGAATTTGTAATAATATGTTTAATTTTTTTTTTTAATTTTGCAGAAGAAAATGTTTATTTACTTGTTTTGAGAAATGTAATATTGTAAGAATTGTATCTTGTCACTGTAATGTAAATATTAGTCATATTTTATTTTATATTTTATTGTACCCATTGTTGAGTTTATCTGTCGAAAACTCAAGGTGGGAGAATGTCGCGAATTCAATTAATATTTGTAATTACTTTGGTGTCCACACTCTCATAGTGACTCCATGGTTATAGTTTTATTTTTCGCAGAATATCACGCGCAATGATAAAAAGAGTAGTAGAATTATTCTGGAGTAAAGTTTGTGTTCAGTTTTTTATCTGAAATGTTTTGAAGCTTCATTTTTTTTTTTTTTGTAAGAAATTTAAATTATTTTTCACACGTTTAAAGTAAAACGACGATGTCTATATTTTCGGGTACATTTTATAGCTTCGATTTCGCATTGTTTGCGATAACTGGTGATGTTGATTTGGAGGGTGGAAATGAGTTAGAAATGTACAATGAGCATGGAAAGGTTGAAAAGTTGAATTCTGATCTTGAAACTGATGAACTTGATTTGAGTGAGAAGGAAACAGAGGAATCTTTTATAAAACTACAAAAAGCTGATGATACTTTAAGAAATATTTGGGAAATGGCTGAAAATAATAAAAGTGCTTATTTTATAGAGGAAGGTATTCTTATGCATTCTGAAGATGTCTGTGGTGAAAATGTGAAGCAGGTGGTGTTACCTCAGTGTAAGAGACAGTATATTTTATCTGTTGCTCACGAAATTCCTTTGGAGGGTCATTTGGGAGAACAGAAAACAAAACAGAGAATAAAATATTCCTTTTATTGGCCTGGATTGAAACAAGATGTTAAAAGGTTCTGTATAATTTGCAAACAGTGTCAATTAAGAATTGTCACATATAGAGATAGGATACTTATACGCCCCTTGGTTCGACCTGAAAATGCTTTCGGGGTGTGGAGTGTGGACTGCATTGGTCCTTTGGAACCGCCTTCTCATAGAGGTCATAAGTTTGTGATAAGTGCCGTCGACTTGTGTACTCGGTGGGCTGAAGCCGTACCAGTTAAAAACATTACTGCAAAAACTACTTGTGACGTTCTGAAAATAAAAAAAAAGGTAATTGTATGATGTTTCAAATTTTGATGTGTTTTGGTGTTTCTGTTGTTCATGCTTATATTTAGTGTATATATTGTGGTATTTGTATATATTTAATTTAAAAGAAATGGGAAGATTCACATTGCTCTCATCCTTGCTAATATTTTTTTTCGTGTGTATGTACTTTAAAGCTTCATTGTGTCAAAAGCCACTAACGAGCTCTTTTAGGGGGGAATTGTAAGAGTCAAGGAGCTTTGCGGACAAGCTCTACTGCCCTTAACTGACTCTGTTATGAACATGCTCGGCTGAGGACCAATTGTATTGCGAAGGACTGACCGCATGGCTTTGCGTGAACTGTCACGGACAGAATATTGGGCTAAATTCAAGTTTCTTCGGATTTCGAAAATGCTGGCAACGGCAGAAGGGATGAATAATTTTCTGGAACTTTCGAGGAGTTTAAAATAAAAAACAGTAAATTATAGTAAGAGATATAGATATGTAATAGTGATTTTTTTTGTTAAGAAAGTGAATATATTCGTTTTTCTTTGTGGTTTTGTGTCGCGATAAAAAAAGATGGAAAATTATATTGTATTCTTCAGTTCAAGACTTAATATGTATTTATCTTCTACAGATTATTGTGTTTTTAAATGAACTAATCTACAGACCTGTGCAGCGGGAAGTTTAGTGACATTATAATCTGCTGTAAACTGAGTCGAATGGTACAGGCGGACACCGAATTATGCATGGAAGACTGAATCTCTTGTGTTATGGTTCGTGATGTGGCGCACTATCCATCACAGCCTTGCGAAAAATTCGCCTGTCATAACGAACAGTGGGGTAACGAGGTGTGTGCGATCGGCCATGTTGGTTACCCTGTTTTTTACCTCCTGCATCCAGCGATTACAGATCCATATCGCAGTTGCTTGATTTCGTTAAACATGTTGACATATTTTTACCACGCTTTTTATTAACTTCACCTGTATGTTTGTGAGTTTGTAACTCTCCTTATTTTATGTATGTTCACCGATTACTCCAAAACCATGCAACCGATTAACTTGTTTTTGGTGTTAAATGAAAGACGATGCTCTCGAATTGGTACCACTTCAGTTTCATCGAAATTGGTTCAGTACTTTTATAGTAATTAGGCAAAAACTAATAAAATTAGTGATTTTTCGCTAATTAAAATGTTGAATACGTTCATTGAATGGAGTGTAGACAGCATGGCCGAGCGGTCTAAGGCGCCGGATTGAAGCTCTGTTTTTCGAAAGAGATTGTGGGTTCGAACCCCACTCCTGACATTATTTACATCTATGTAAAATTAAAAAAAAATTCCGTATTACTATTTTTAATTTTATCCGGCTTCAGAAAAGGAAGAGGAAGTTATCAATTCGACGCGTATGTATTTTTTTTTCTATGTATGTTCACCAATTACTCTGAAACTATCCGACCGATTAATTTAGTTTTTGTATTAAATATAAATATAGTTTAAAAAACTAAAAACCACGCTTTTAAAGTAATCAAACTAAAAAGTGAAAAATAAATATAGTTTAAAAAAAACTAAAAAAAAACCACGCTTTTTAAGTATATCAAACTAAAACGAAAAATAATTAGTACTATAAGCTGAAAACGAAAATAGATGAAAAATACTATATTACTATAAAATCATTGTTATTATAGAAATCAATTAATAAGCAATAAATAAAATTATCGTGGAAAAAAAGCGTGGTGTGCTTCTTAAGAACTGATAGATGGAGCATGGTAGATGGAGCACCCCACGCTTTTTTCCACGATAATTTTATTTATTGCTTAGTAATTGATTTCTATAATAACAATGATTTTATAGTAATATAGTATTTTTTATCTATTTTCGTTTTCAGATTATAGTGCGAATTAGTTTTCACTTTTTAGTTTGATATACTTAAAAAGCGTGTTTTTAGTTTTTTTTTAAACTATATTTATTCTGAAGGAGTATCTGCAATCCCTAAAGGTGAGTATTTTTTCTAAAAGTAAATGTCACATGTTTTGCATGTGACATGTTTTGCGTGCGACATAGTTTGAGTGCCGTCAGGGTGTTGCATTTTGTGTGGTCAGCAGTGTAATATAATGATGTCATAAGTTATAAAAGCATCATGATGCGATTTCAAAGGAGTTGAAATTGTAAATACCGTTGTTTTCTGATCTTGGAGTAGCATAGATAACATAGATAGCATTGATAAGGTACATTCGAACAGAGTTTACAAGAACATGTGCAGACTAGGATACATTCCGTTCTGTTGTCTTCAATCACTGTATTAATGCAAACTTGAATATAATTTTTCCATTTGCAAAATTTGCTTTTATTGGCTCTGCATTAATAGTATGTTGAAATTAAGTCTCTTCTTTGATATGTAAGATGTTAACATGAAAACGAGTTCACTCTAAAAATGATTTATTAGCCGTTATTTTTTCCAATATGCATGGAATGAATAATTAGACATTGTGTAATTTGAATAAAGGTAAATTAAAAGTCCTTTTATCAAAATAACTAAAAAAACATTTGCTATTTCTTTTTTAAGAAGATTAATCTTTTAAAACTTTCCAATGGTGCAATTAACAAACAAAAATGTGTAAGCTGTTCTTAAGACTCTAAATTCCTCTCGCTGAATCGAGAGGCATTGGTTTCGTTTATTTTACATGTCCATGAATAATGGACAATATATGTTATGAAAAAGAAAAAAAATATATTGCATAAAAGCAGTTTGAATTATATATTAAATTGTTTAAAAAAAAGATATAAATTTTTAGAGTGAGAAAATTATTTTATTAAAAACAATAATGCTGTTACCAGTCTTTTTCTTCTTATCGGAGTTTCCTTATCAACTATTATATCATAGAAATGATATTTTTAAAATATTTTATGTCTTTGCAAGTTTTAAGTTGCCAAAACACTAAAAATAATTATGTTTTTTTTCAGGTACCTAATTGAAATCTATGAGGAATTTAAAATTTCTACATATAATTGTTTCATATAAATGATATTTTAGAAAACATTAAAGACTAATTAAGTTCATTTAACTATTTTACTATCAATTTTGTTTACAAAACCGTTATTTGTAAGAATATAAAATTTAAAAATCATAATTTAAGCAGTGTGCAAAAGTTTTAATTCCTAGCACAGCATTATAATAAAAATTACAAGTTTCATTTTTGTAGACACACAAAAATTTCGAATTTAAAAAATGTTCTGTGTGATAATTTATATCCTAAAAATAACCCAGACGTAAAATTTTATATTTTTATACCTAGCAATTAAAAATAAACTATTCTTTTCACGCATTGAAATTTTCGATTTTCAGTCAACTGTTTATAACGAGAAGTTGCCATTAAAAGTAAGAACTATATTAAATTAAAAAATTCGGATCCGAAATTTCATACTAAATCATAATTATGAACATTTTTAGAAAGTTTTATACTCATTTCAGTTTTTTGCATCTTGAACATTTTATAAATGGCTCTTAGCAAGCAAGTAAATACTAACACTACTCACCATTCCAAATACCAAGTTTCTATAACAACTGCATTTCAGAAATCCTAATTTAAGAACGTTTTTTGCTCTAGCACACATTTAAAATTCACATTTAAAAAACATTTCGAGCATAATGTCTCTAAAATAACAATCATATCAAATTCTAAGTTTCTATCCCTAGAAATTTTGATATATAGAGGGACACAAAAATACTGCACTGAAAAAACAAAAATGTTCAAAATTACTTAACTTTTTGTAGGAAACTTGGATGCCTACAACATTTTGTGTAATGGTAATAGCAAAATTTGAGTAACAGAATCGATTACTTTAATTTTTGTGGTTATGGTTATATAAAGAGATATAAATATCCCGTGTTCTAGAAAAAAATTGTTCAAGTTTACAGATTTTTTTACAGTGTGTGACGTGATAATTATATCAGTTTAGTTTAACGTTTTGAATTGTTTTCGGGTTTTTTAGATATACTTTTGATTAAATTATGTTCCTCATGATTTTTTGTCATTTATTTACTACACTGTAAAAAAAAAAGGTCGATCTACTAAAAAAACTTTAGTGATCCTTGTAATTACTAAAAAATGTTTAGTAATCTTAGTCGGTTACTAGAAAATCTGTAAGAATTACTAGAAAAAAATTAGCAACGAATAGAGTTAATAGTTTTATATTTTTAATAGCTCTTACTAAAACTCAGCTGGTGTGGCCTTGATAGCATAGTGGTTATAGTAACGGACTCCAGGCTAAAAGGTCCCAGGTTCGAAACCTGCCTCCGCCAAATACACCCCGAATGTCCGTAGTGTCTCGTTAATAAAGGGATGATGAAATTCCTATCGGGGCAGTTAAGAATGTTTAGTGCTGCCATCTATTGCAGTTTTGCCGAAAATCTTCCGCTTCAGAAGTCTGGATACAGCTCGAAAAAAGCTCCTCCGCTTCGGTTGCACGTAATGGTTATTAAAAGTAATTTTGGAGCTATTACTAAAATTTGCTTTGTGGCTCATACTAAAAATTTTTAAGTTAGTTATACAAAAAATTCTTTTGTTCAGTTTACAAAAGAAATGCTTGTTTCACTTGCAAAAAAAAGTTTGTAATGGTTACTAAAAAATTCCGTGGAATACAAATTTACTAAGAAATTTTTAGTAACCTCTTGAATTTTTTTTTACAGTGTATTTCAACTGATATTAAATCCCTTTTTTACTAGAAAACTTGGTGTGCAAAATGTAACCCTCCTAGCGTCTTAAAAATGGGTAAAATTGAAATGTTGTTATCTCTGCATTTTGTTTTAAACGAATAAAATATGATTCTTTCAATTTTATATAAAAAAACTTAATTACAAATATGAATGTAACCCTTGAGAGCATTAATCATTCTTCAATGCATTGAAAATTCATTTAATCTATAGAATTATATTATGTTTAATATTGCTTATATTGCAGTGAAACCTGGAGCTTAGTGTTCAGAATATTACGTTCCAAGAACTTAGAGGGTTTTAATTTTGAATTCATGTAACGATCTATTTCCCCAAACAAACTTCACTGGCTGCAGAATCCTGAAATAAAAACCCTCCGCACTTAAGCAAATGCTTGTGGTTCACCTGAAACACACTCTGGAAAATGCCTGGATCGAAATGAATGAAATCGTGTGTGGCGACCATCTTGAAGAATTTCCTGAAGCGAATAGATCCTTGCATTGCCACAGGCGGAAAACATTGCGGATTATTATGAATACTTCTTTGACTAAACTTTCTTATTTTTCGAATGAATGTTAAAGCGGGTGTTTTGTTCCTTCACTTAATAGTTATAGTCCTTTATTAGCGTTTAGCCTTCTCCCTGTAAATATTAATTTAGAATGTTTTTAGAGCGTGTTTTCCTTATTCCCTATTTCATCTTTTTCAATTTTGAATTTGTGAACCGATCAGAATGTATAAGCATGTCAAAAGTAGTCACCACGGTAAATTTCCATTCACTTAATCTCAAAATTTCTGAGCCAAATGTATACTGGGTCATTGTCTAAGAGTTTAGTAAATTGTATTAGAAATATTTTATAGCGGATGTATATGCAATGTTTACCATATAAAGAGATGAGAGTATTGTACCTAGGGACAGTTATTACACTTCACTTTTTTACTTCACTGATTATAATCAGAGTTAAAATTTAAAGGCCACATTTCAATACATCAACGCATTTCTCTGTAATATGCTTTTAGAAATTCAGGCAATTTGAAAATAAAAAAATTGCCACTCATTTAAAGTAGGGAAAGCAAATAATCCCAAGGTACAACATCCTGTATTTATATGCTATAATTAATTAAAAAGCAGATTTACGCACTTTCAACTCCTGTATGCTCATGAACATTTGGATTAAATTACAGATTGTTGGCGCACCTTTGTTATGACGTCGAATGACGTAAGCATATACCCCCCGCCCACAGATGTTTCCCTCCAGTTTGTTATGGACGCCGCCAAGGCAGTCATTGCTCACGAAGAGAACGCATTTTTTAATAATAAACTACAGTCTGCTATATCGACATTTTTTAATTCATATTTATATCGCATCGCAACAATAACATTATGGGCCGTCGAGCTCAAAGGTATTTATATTTAAAAGATAATAATAGTTTGTTTAAAATAGTGAATTGACATTGCAGACGAAGAAATTTACTTTTTCTTTCTTCGAACAATTCAATCTTCGGTCATAGAACAACACCTGCAGTTTTAATAAAAGTGTTACGCAATCATCGCAAGAAAGAGTAAGCACATACGAAATCACCTGTTTACCAGAAAAGGTAAGAAACATTCGATTATTCCTTTTGATTTCATAAGTTTCTAAAATGGATGCAATTGAAAAAATAAAAAAGAAACGCGCAACTGTAAGGGCAGCTGTAACTAAGCTTATAACTAAAATTGATACTTTAATTAATGAAGAAAATAAGGAAACCGATGAGTATTTAGAAATTTTGGAACAGTTAAATGAAAAGGATGAATCGCTGAAAAATTTAAATAGCGAGATAGAAGCTGCCATAAGTATTGCGAAAGATTATGAAAATGATATTCCCATTAGTGAAGAATATACTGAGAATATTGTAAGAGCTAAATTCAAAATTAAGAAACAAATTAAGCATTTAGAAGAGGGTAAGGTTCTCAATCAAAGTCAACTAAAACCTACTCTTACAAATGACTCATTTAATATTAAATTACCGGAAATACCTCTCCCGAAATTCTCAGGAAAACCGGAAGATTGGAGTTCATTCAAATTACAATTTGATAATATTATAACATCTAATGAGCAATTATCTGAAACTCAAAAACTTCATTATTTATCAGCAGCTTTAACAAACGAAGCAAAAGTTTTGCAAACGACAGAAGATACATTCGCTTCTTTAATTCAGGCATTAAAAGATAGGTATGAAAACAATAGAATAGCTGTAGAAATACATATAAATTCACTTTTCGAAGCAGATAAAATTATACAACCTTCTGCTAAAGATTTGCGGAATTTAGTTGACACCGTAAAGAAAAGCATTCGCGCATTGAAGGTTTTAGATTACACAAGGAAAAATCTTACCGACGTTCTAATTTTGAATATTATTCTTCAAAAATTGGATAAAGATACGCGAAAAAGTTACGAAATGAGTATCAGTTCAAATGAAGTTCCAGAATTAGACAATTTAATACTATTTTTAGAGAAACGTTCTCAAATCTTGGAAAATATCAGTAAAAACATTTCAGCAAAACCCAAGTCAAATCAAGAACGTAATTTTAAACAAAAATCTCTCCTTGTTAAGTCAACTAATTTAATTAATTCATGTGTGTTATGTAAGCAAAATCATGCTATTTATAAGTGCGATACATTTTTGAAATCAAATGCCTCTCATAGAAAAGAAATAGCAATGAAACACAAACTTTGCTTTAATTGTTTAAGTAATCAGCACACGATTGCTTATTGCAAATCTAAAAGTTTCTGCAACATTTGTCAGTCACGACATAATACGTTACTTCACAGAAATGCAAACACTTCCTTTCCGAACAAAATTAATGAAGTTAATCCCATCGAGCAAGGTAATAAACTAAATCCGAATGCGCAAGAGTTTTTCGGACAGACAGAAGTTAAATCACTTCTATCGCCTTCTTTATCTTGCGTTAATAATGGAAATAAATCTGTTATTCTCTCCACTGCTTTAGTTTGGGTTTTTAACCCTTATTCTGGTAGTTATTTACAAGCACGTGTAATACTGGACTCAGGAAGTATGTCCAATATTGTAACATCAGAATTTGCTGATCGACTGGGAATTCCATTAAAGAGATTGAAAATCGCGATATCAGGATTAGGTGGAAAAGAAATGAACATTAAATACAAGGTGCATGCGAAAATTCTAAATGGAAATGAATCCTTTGAAACATCATTAGATTTCCTTGTTGTTTCAAAAATAACCGATTCACTCCCAGTAACAAAATTGAATATTCATAACTTTAAAATTCCTCATCAGTTAGCAGATCCAAAATTTAGCGTTCCTGGCAAAATTGACATGCTACTCGGAGCACAATCCTTCTTTGATATAATAAAGGATGGAGAAATTCGAATTCCAAACAGCAATTTAGTTTTCCGAAATTCAGTATTCGGATATATCGCAACAGGAACCGCAGATACGATCAATCATACGCAATATTGTGGTTTTATTTCGCAGTCTCAAAGCATTGATGAATGTTTAGAAAAATTTTGGAAATTGGAAACCATTGATGAACCTTGCAAAATTCTGAGTAAAGAAGAAGAATACTGTGAAGAGCATTACAAAACTACGCATAAAAGAAATGACGCTGGTAGATATATAGTGCAGATGCCTACCAAGGATTTGGAAAAGTTAGATGATTCTAAAGAGCTTGCGAAAAAACGTCTGAATCAGTTGTGGAGAAGATCATCCAAAGATAAAACTATGAAGATATTATACCAGCAATTCATGCAAGAATACTTAGAGTTAGGCCACATGGAGAAGGTTACAGATGCTCAATCCGAACATCCAGATAATAATTTATGTTACTACTTGCCACATCACGGAGTTCTCAGACCAGACAAAACCACAACAAAATTAAGGATGGTATTCAATGCATCAGCTGCAACTACATCTGGTTTCAGTCTCAATGATTGTCTGCTAAAAGGAGAAGTGAAAGAAGACATATTTGAAATTATGACAAGATTTCGTATTTACAAGTATGCTTTTACTACAGACATTCAAAAAATGTTCAGACAAATTTTAATTCATCCATCTCAACGCGACCTTCTAAGAATTGTATGGAAGACAGATGAGAACGAAGAAACTGCTGTTTACAGATTGAATACAGTCACATATGGAACTTGCTGTGCACCGTTTCTCGCAATACGGACTCTGAAACAATTAGCCATCGATGAATCATCACAATTCCCTTTGGCTGCTGAAGTAATAAAAGAAGATGTATACATGGACGACATTGTTACAGGCGCACATGACCTAGATACAGCTACAGAACTCCAGCAGCAGCTATGCAACATGCTAAAAACCTGCGGCATGTCCCTTCACAAATGGAATTCCAACTCAAAGGAATTGATGAACAGTAAGCCACAGGAAGTTCAAGAACATAATTTTTCCGTAAATGAAGAATCAACAAGCAAAACTCTAGGGGTTATTTGGAAACCCGTTGAAGATCAATTTATGTTCAAGATTTCAGTAACAGAGAAATCATCATATACGAAACGAGACGTGCTGAGCACCATTGCAAGATTATACGATCCCTTAGGTCTTTTGGGACCAATTATTACTCGAGCAAAGATATTTCTTCAGAAATTATGGCTCCTGAAATTAGGTTGGGAAGATGAAATCCCAGATCCAGTTGCAAGTGAATGGATAAATTTTGTGTCATCTCTAAAACTAATCGAAGAAATTAGAATCGACAGATACATTCTAACCGATTCTTTTCAGAAATTAGTGTTGTTAGGATTTTCAGATGCTTCGCAATTAGCTTATGGAGCTGCAGTTTATATGCATTGTACAAGTGAAACAAGTACTGTAACAACTAAACTGATTGCGAGTAAGTCTCGCGTAGCCCCTTTAAGGACAATTTCCATACCCCGCCTGGAACTCTCAGCTTGCCTACTTCTTTCTCAACTAATACAGAAAATTCAGCTTTCTTTAAAAATGCCAGTAAGTGACATTTATTTGCATACGGACTCAAAAATCGCAATTGCTTGGATCAGTACACCGCCAAACAAACTAAAAACCTTTGTTGGCAACAGAGTATCCAAGATACAAACCTTAACTGAAAACTGTCATTGGAAACATGTCCCATCGCATTTAAACCCAGCAGATGTTATATCACGTGGACTAGGTCCTCAAGAACTTTCCAACATGAATCTTTGGTGGAATGGCCCCCCGAACTTTCACACACCTTCATCTTCTGATGAATCCAATGACAATATAGACATTCTATCACAAGAATTGTACTCGCATGAACTTAAAAAAACAGACAATATCAATTTAATTTCTACTTCTGAAAATTCATTTGTAAATGATTTTCTTAATTTAAGTAACAATTACTTAAAATTAATACGTATTCTAAGTTTTATTTTCAGATTTATATTTAATGTTAAAAATAACATTCAACGAAGTGGTCCACTCACAACAGACGAACTTCGTAATGCCAAGTACTGTCTTATAAAAATGGTACAGGTAAAATCTTTCGAGTATGAAATCAGAACCCTTGAAAAGGGAGAAATTCCCAAGAAGGGCCAGGTGAGTTGTTTACATCCCTTTCTTGATAAGCAGAAATTGTTACGGGTAGGTGGTAGGTTAAATAATTCTGACTTATCCTTTGATAAAAAATTCCCGATATTGCTCCCAAAAAATCATAAATTGACTTTATTGATCATGACATATTTTCATCTTAAATATTTACATGTTGGAGCCCAAACTTTACTCCATCTTATTAGGCAAGAATTTTGGCCATTGGGTGGTAGAAATACTGCCAGAAAAATTGTCCATGACTGCATAATTTGTTTCAAAAATAAACCTAAATGTATTGAGCAAATTATGGGAAATCTTCCCTTAGAAAGAATAACTCCTAGTTCCCCATTCACTAATGTAGGGATTGATTTCTGTGGCCCCCTTTATATTAAATATAAGGGTCAAAGAAAAGGTATTTACAATAAATGTTATGTTGCTATTTTTATTTGTTTCGTAACAAAGACCATACATTTAGAAGTGGTCACTGACTTAACTTCAGAAGCAATGATAGCAACATTAAAGAGATTTTTCAGTAGGAGAGGTAAAAGTTCTTCTATCTGTACTGACAATGCAAAAAATTATGTTGGAGCCAGTGCAGAGTTAAAACGTTTGGCAAACATGATTAGAAACCCCCCAGATGTTTTAGCGGATTATTTAACAAGTGAGGAAATCGCCTGGAATTTCATTCCACCCAGGACACCCAATTTTGGTGGTTTGTGGGAAGCTGGGGTGAAGTCGTTTAAGCATCATTTAAGAAGAACTGTAGGAAATTCGCGATTAACTTTTGAGCAATTTTTAACAGTTACCGCGCAAATTGAAGCCATTTTAAACAGTCGGCCCCTCACGCCCATGTCTTCTGACCCCAATGATTTTGAAATTCTAACTCCAGGCCATTTTCTCATAGGTAGACCTCTAAGCAATGTGTCTGAACCTGATCTCACTGAAGAACGCGATAATTATTTGTCTCAATGGCAGAGATTAAATAAAATGGTCCAATTTATTTGGCAAAAGTGGAAATTAGATTATCTTAATAATTTACAAGCCAGACATAAATGGCAATTCGAAAAAAATAATGTTATTCCAAATTCAATGGTCCTTTTAATAGAGGATAATCTTCCACCTTGCAAATGGACAATTGGTAGAGTTCAGGAAGTAGTTAACGGACCAGATGGTAAGGTTAGAGTGGTATTAGTTAAAACCCCTCAGGGTATTTTCAAATTGGTGGGCTTACATTGCATATGTCTGAGTTTAGAGATGTGTTAGAAGCTATTGCCTTGAATAATAAAAATATTTATCATGACTATTTTATTTTTGGATGGGTAGGCCAACCTGACTTAGCCAATAATATTGCCATGTCAACTCTTCCTATTCCAAGTCTTATGGTAGTAAACTCCACTTCTTATCAATATTATTTACCAGTTTTAGAAGAAGATGAAAAAATCCCAACACCACAAAGCATTCTTCAACATTTGGATAAAGTTAAAAACGATAGTGCTGAGCCTCTAGGTGGGGACACATTTGGATATAAAGTATATGGAAGTTATTATGGCATGAAAAAAACTTTAGGTGGAATGTGGAAAGGTAATCCAGTATTAACTACAGTATTGCTTGGTCTACCATTGGGATTGTTGAGTATTATTTGCTATACAATTTGTTGTGCTGACATTTTAGAAGCTGGTGATGATGAAGATGAAGACACAGGTGAACACCATCAGAAAAAAGAATAATCTGCCTTTCTGTGATAAGGAACTTTGATCTTCAATTTTTTCATACTCAAGTATTTATTTTGTACAAATACACTAGAATTTTTATGTATTGTCACTTACACTATACTAATAAAGCAAAAAAAAAGTACTTCTCATCATAAAAAAAAAAAAAAAAAAAAAAAAAAAAAAAAAAAAAAAAAAAAAAAATGTCGATATAGCAGACTGTAGTTTATTATTAAAAAATGCGTTCTCTTCGTGAGCAATGACTGCCTTGGCGGCGTCCATAACAAACTGGAGGGAAACATCTGTGGGCGGGGGGTATATGCTTACGTCATTCGACGTCATAACAAAGGTGCGCCAACACAGATTAAATTGCAGTTAACTTACATTTAACATATTTCTATTTTATGCTGACGATGTTCGCAGAAATGAATGAAATGTTGATAATTTTTAAGTCTATTTAAAATATATTGCTTTTTATAAATGTACAATTTAGTAATCTATATTTTTTTAGTTCATATTTTTAGTATAACTTTTCGTGCAATTGTTCAATTCACAGTTATCCTGTTGTACATAATTCATACAATAGGTATACAACTTAATTAATAAGTTTGCATAATAACTAATACAATATTTTGCAGAATAACTCACCTTGTACCAACGATTTTTTTTTTCAAGTAAATAGAGATTAAAAGTCAAGTTTTAATCATTAGCAAGGACATCAACCGACATGAGATTCCCAGATAAGTGATTGACATTCGAACTGACTGACATTCCTAGATTCTTTAGCACGAAAGTAATCTACTTACTTTATTTCTTAGTTCTAACACATCTGTAGTATGATCATAATCAATATTATCACCATCTTTCGTACTGGATAAAGTGAGTTTATCATTAACGAAATAGCAGATTCAAAACTTTTACTTTTTTCTGGAGTTGGTCTTTTCATTTCCTTGCTAGAGCAGTTTTCTGATTGGTAATTTCAATTTCAACTTTTACTGAAGAAACTCATTAAACGCAAGATTTACTTATCATTTTCAAAGCATCCTTTTTAGAATCTGCAGCTACAGAAAATGACTCAAAGATTCACTGAGACGGTCGCATTTTGAGAATGTGGAGATAAACTTGTTATGCATATGTCTCATGACATATTTGCTGCTGTAAATTCAGCTGTTTCATTCATTATTTCAGTTGAATGAAATGATCTATCAATTGCATATTATTAAAAATTCGTCTTCAAATACATTTTTATTCATTGAATAAATGCCTGTTACTTAAAATCCTTTAATTTTCAATGATGTGAGAGCTTTTGAAAATATATTTTCAACAACTTCTGCTGCTCAACATATATTGTGATTGTCTGTTCAGGTTATGATATTATCCATTTATTATCAAAAGACTTATATATTTTCTATGGTTCGAAGACAGTACAATCAAGTGGCTGAAGATCAGGGGCAGAAATGGTGGTTAAACAAAATAATTCTTACTTCCCGGCATGGCTTATTTTGATATCCATGATTAACACAATAGTGAAACACATAATTATACTTTTAAAATGTACTTTTTAGAATATTTCATCTCATGGAAAGAAAAAAATTCCTCAGGAGTTATCATATTCACATTTGTAAAATTAACTTATTATAAAATATAACGAAAAGAAATTTGAGTTGTTTTCTTTACTGTATTCCACATGTTTTGTGAACATTTCTGCAAAATAATGAAAAAAAATACTTTTATTAATGCAAATTATTACAAAACATGCATCTATTGTAATATTGGACATGCTCCAAAGTAGAACATATTTTACTGTGTCAACGAATTTATTAATCACCACATGGTTTAAATAAAATCAAAATAATCGTCAATCTGTTTAACCTGTTTAAACAGAACCAACTGTTTAAACCAGTAACAGAACTGTTTAAACCAGTCCAACATTTAAACTGTTTCTTCTAAAAAAAATAAATAAATAAAAATAAGTTGCAGTTGACTTTTTCTAAAAGCAAATAACTAAAAAGCAAATTTGATCGGGAGAAAATATTTGCTTTTCACTCAAAAAATTTTTTTCTTTCTTCACCAAGTCATTAAAACAATACTTCTGATAATGTGTGTTACTATGAAAATATTAGTTGGTAATAGATTACTATAAGAAACAAACAAAAGATCAGTTGCCAATAGTTTATAATAAATTTTCCATGTTTTGAGGTGCAACACTCTTCCTTACACTAAAAAGGCCAAATCATTAAATTAACTAAATTTGTAAAATGTAAAATCTGAATGTGTAAAAAAAAATTCTGTATTTCTCTCACTCAACTTTGTGTGTGCCTACTTAACATGTAGTTATTTCGATTGACACAAATGGTATTTATCTGTTTATTTCATTTTAATATAATTGTAATACAATGCGTTTCAACATTTATCTTTCATATAAATGCCGAAGTAAGAATGGATAAATATTTACCTTAATTTTACGAAAAATGTTATAAGAACATTTTTATAAAGAGCTGTAATTACTACAATTTTAAGCTATTAAAAAGAACAGAAGATATGTTGAAAATAATTTAAAAGTATTTGAACGCATAAAATAACGTTTATGATCCCTTTAAAGTCGGAATATTATTTCTTCCCTTTTTCATAAGTGATTTATGCAACTATAAAACCTTGCTTTTTCTTGTGAAAGCAATGCAAGGAACAACTTACATGTTATCTAATTACATAACCGATTTTTTTACAAAGACTCCATATCCCATAAGAATAAAAGTTAATTAGGAAATTTCTTTTTTAAAGAAAAGCAAACAAGTGTGAGATGTTTTTATTCGTAACAAAGAAACATATTTATGAGAACCAATTATTATTTAATTTTTTCGCTTGCATTATTTCAAAATTCATTAGCGTTAAATTATCTTGGAAATATATGTCTAAGAAGACAACTTTGAAGGTTATTATTTCTATATATATATATATATGTATATATATTTGTAAAACAAACAAAATTTACCATTCTAAAGTTATCTAAATATTGGTTTTCAAGTTTTCGGAAAACTTTGAAAAATGATTTTAAATAATTTTATCCTTCAATAGGAATTTTTTTAATAATAAGATTGTTATACATTTTAAATATATTTACAAGAAAATATGAGCTTTTTTTCTATTATCTTGCGAGAAATTGAATGCAAAAAACCTACAATACTTTATTGACAAGTGTATGTATTAAAGCTGAATTTGTTTTTTCGTAATTTAAAAATTTATTCATAATAATTAACGAATGAATTTTATGTTACAGATTTTAACTGTGCATAACAAATCTGCATCAATACATGTATTTTTTATCCATAGAATACTGATATTAATAATAACGGTAGAGTATATTAAATATAAATACACTGCGTTTTACAAAACATGAAATTTCCAAAGTAACCCCCCCCAAAAAAAAGTATTAATATATATGTATATATGCATATCATATACAAATAAACTTGAGAACTTTTATTAATTTTTTTCAAACTTTCAGCAGACGTTTTCTGCAGAGTAATTTATCATGATAAATAGAAAATTTTAAATATAAATACATTCCGTTTTAGAAAACATGGGTTATACCCAAGGAAACTCCAAAAATAATATGTATTAATATCCATGGTGAGTCATAAATAACGAAACAATAGGCTATCTCGTTAAATATTGCCTCTATACCCATACTTCCAGTTGCAAAAATTCATTTAAAAAAGTGAAAACTTTGACAAGGTAAGTTGCAACTCCATGGGGGGGAGGGGGGTGTCTATTTGAAAATTATTTTTTATACATTCTCCGTATGATATAAATTCCATTTAAGAAAACTTTCCTTATCCAGTCCTGAATTAGACACAAAAAATGCATCTTCATATCTTCAAAACTCGCAGAAATATAGCCGTTTAAATAATTCAGCAGGTTTTAAGGGATAAAACACAAATTGAAGTGCGTGCAATTCAAGAAACAGAGTCTTTTGAGTTAGAACTTTGATTTTTTTTTTTTTTTTTTTTTTTTTTTTTTTGTGATGGTTAGCCGTGTAATTTTCTATGAAAAACACATCCTAAAATTTCTTATAAAATTCATAAAAGATTCAAATGATTAGTTCTTGTTTAAATGGGATAATTTAAAATCGTTATAACTCGAAACAATCGGATTTCAATTTCTTTCCCTTTAATTAAAGTTGAAAATATAATTTTAGTTTTGTTCCAGAATTTTTTTATTATTAATTTTTAAACTACTAAAAATATTTATTTAAAATATTATATAACTTAAAAAAATTATATTTTGAGAAGTAAATATTTTTTTACAAATTTGCCGAAACAAGACTAATGTAAAATAATCATAAGTGACATGTTTCAAGTTTTCACTATATTTTTAACAATTCTTCTCTTTCAATAATTTAAAGACGAGAAATAGTTTGAAAAAATTATCATGCAGAAAAACGACTTTAAAGTTTTAAATAAACTTAAGCTCCTACTAAAATTTTTAAATACTTTTTAAAAAATAAAAGTGCAAAGTAATTCCTTTGTGTAGTGCAAACTACCGATTGAAATTAACTTTTCTCATTTCTATCTCCTTTCTGTATTGTTTAAATGTCTATCAGTTATTTAAAACAAGTATTTTCCTAAGATACGAATTAAGTACTTTTTTTAAATTAGGTATCATAACTTGATGCTTCTTGGAGAGACTGTTAAAATATCTGTATTCTGGGTCCAGCCCGGGCCAGGATCGGGACGTCACTTTTTTGTAACGACTTGCCTGGCCGTGCATTACGTATTTTTCATACCGGACGGGACTGCTTCCTTCTTTGTAGATCTGCATTGGACGAAATTTTCAATCAAGGACTTGACACAACCCGTATTAAAATAAATGTGTCTGACTGAACTAATACGTGCATAAAAAAGTAAAATTTAGCACAATCTAAATTTTTACAAAAAAAAATTTTTTTAATCGCCTTTATTTTACAAAAAAAAAAAAAAATCTTTAAAATGTATTTTTAAGAATATTATTTTCAAAGGTTAAAATTAAATACGATAAAACTAATGAAAAAATCTGCCTATGATGGAATCATATCTTAAACAGAAAATATATTGTTCCACGCAAAATAAATATAGTAATTCAAGAGAAAAAAATAAACTCCATTTACACCTCCTAATTATATACACAAAGTATTTACACCTCCTAAGTCCATACGGGTCGGTTTGGGACCGGACATAGATATTTCAACCCATCCAGACTCCAGTGCAGACTATCAACAACTAATTCAGCTAAAAAAAACTAATTCAGCTTCAAGTCAATGCGCTGCTTTTTTATGTCTAACAAGGGCACCACCAAACATGGTGCTCACAGATTTTAATGATTTTTAAGTATGTTGTAGGGGTTATACCACTAATTATTCAGCTGAAAGGATTCTTTCAAATGGGCCTTGGTTTTTGAGAAATTGGGGGGGGGGGTCAAAGTTTAGCGTTTATTTCAAATACCTGTTAGTATTACCTTTGGTCAGCAGCTCCGTGGCTCCGAGGTAAAGTGCTGGACTCCAGACTCGGAGGTGGCGGGTTCTACTCCAAGCTGGACCACCTTTTTTTTTTTTTTTTTTTTTTAATCTTTACATACTTTTTACATGTTACATATTTTAAGCTGAATTTGGAATTCTACAGCTTTGAACTTATTAACATTTTCTTATGTGGGTTGTTTATTTTTTTTACTTTTATTTTTCTTACTTAAAAAAATATGGTTCAAATGATAAACTAATTGCACTTCAAAATTTATAAAATAAATAAAAAATGCTTATATAATTAGAATTTTCAAAAAGCATAAAAAATTTTGAATATTTCAAAATCCCTTTTACTTTAAATATTAATAATTTTGCTCAATTACTTTTTTCAGATTTTCAAATGAATATTACACAATACTGTGCATGGATTTTTAGACAATCTATTATTACATTTAATATACTTACATATATATATATATTTATGTTACTGGTATATGCAGTGTAAAAAGATTAAATTTAACACATAACGCATCTTTATACACACTTTTATTTGGAAAAAAATATAATTATAACCTGAAAACTGATTACATGAGTATATTTATCGCATGTATAATACAGAACCAATATTAAAAAAAAAAAATCACCATATCAAATACAAAAAAAGGCCTTAGCACTTTTAAAACATGAAAGTGAAGAAATTATGCACACAGAAAAAAACCGTTTAGAATCATCATTTGCGTAGGGAATTGCGCTGAATGTATTAACAAAATTTACAGTATCGCGTGATATATTTGTCGTGTGAATAAAAATAAGTAATTAAATTATTCACAATTTAACAGAATCTTACTTGATATTTAAGAGCAAATATTTATTTTTTGATCAACTTTTATATAAACCTTTTCCTTAAAAACTTAACGTTTATGATTTTTTTTAATCAATAGTTTTTTCAAAACTTATTAATCTAAACGCAAATTTGAACTAATTTGTGACTGAAATCTCATCTTTTTAAAACTCGTATAAATTTACATAACCTATATTCCTTAACTAGTTCTGCAAAAGAAACTAAATGACAACAGCAAAAAGAATTTCTATTTTTGCGTGATTTTACTGAGAAAATAAAAGCAGACGAATAAAATAAATACATATATTTTTTTTTATCTATCGTAAATATTATTTCATTAGCAAACGATTTTCCCAATTTAGTTGATTTTTTATTAATAGTGCTTTAATTTGTTAAAATAAAAAATATATGTATTATTTTAAATATAATCCTTCATTACTTATTTGTGCAAACGATAAATGATATTGAGGATGAACTTTAGAAATAAATGTATTTAAAGATCAGTAAAAATTTGGAAAATATTTTAACACTACTGCAATAATATTTTATTAGACTTTCGAAGGTATGCATTATTTGAATTAACTAATCATATAAATGTCTGAGAAATTGCACTTGAAAATTATTTTGTATAATTTATACAAAAAAAGGATAAATTTTCGTTTAAAAAATTCCACAAAAAAGGCGATAGGAAAGAGAAAAATTATTATTTCAGAATTGTGCTTAATAAAAAAAGAAATTACATAATAATTAACAAAAAAAAAAAAAAAAAAAAAGATTTAAGGCATAAATTAGTTATGCCATTTTGTCAATAAAAATATTAGTTTAAAAATTGCAGATAAAAATAAATTTCCATGAAATAAATTCGGAAATGTAAATTTACTTTATTAAAAAAATATCAAAAAGTTCAAAGCTGTAGAATTTCCAATACTGCTTAAAATATGCAACGTGTAAAAAGTATGTAAAGATAAAAATAATATGTAATTGTGTAATATTCATTTGAAAATCTGAAAAAAGTAATTGAGCAAAATTATTAATATTTAAAGTAAAAGGGATTTTAAAATATTCAAAATTTTTTATGCTTTTTGAAAATTCGAATTATATAAGCATTTTTTATTTATTTTATAAATTTTGAAGTGCAATTAGTTTATCATTTGAACCATATTTTTTTAAGTAAGAAAAATAAAAGTAAAAAAAATAAACAACCCACATAAGAAAATGTTAATAAGTTCAAAGCTGTAGAATTCCAAATTCAGCTTAAAATATGTAACATGTAAAAAGTATGTAAAGATTAAAAAAAAAAAAAAAGGTGGTCCAGCTTGGAGTAGAACCCGCCACCTCCGAGTCTGGAGTCCAGCACTTTACCTCGGAGCCACGGAGCTGCTGACCAAAGGTAATACTAACAGGTATTTGAAATAAACGCTAAACTTTGACCCCCCCCAATTTCTCAAAAACCAAGACCCATTTGAAAGAATCCTTTCAGCTGAATAATTAGTGGTATCACCCCTACAACATACTTAAAATACATTAAAATCTGTGAGCACCATGTTTGGTGGTGCCCTTGTAAGTAAGAGGAACTGTCTTAAAGTGACATTTAATTGCAGACAATTTGTGGACGATCTCTCACTTGATTTCAAAATGAGTCAAAAATTCTTCGTTTAAAGGCTAAGTGGTCTAAGTCACGAATTTTGAAGGATTTCAAATTTTAATATCTCTGTGAGGTTTTTAGATACGGAGATTTTTGTTTAGATACGAATTTTTAGATACGGATTTTTTTGTTCGATTTAGGAATGGATAAGCAATAATTTCCTAATTGTGAATTTTGCAATACGGGGACCGTATAAAATTTAATTTTCGTCTTCTTTCAAATAGAATTCTTTCTATTTGATTGTCCTCCCCCCCCCACCATGGAGTTTCAACTTATCTTGTCCAAAATTTCAGCATTTTTAATGAATTTTTGCGAGTGGAAGTATGGGTCTAGGGGCAATAAGGAGATAGCCTATTATTTCGCTATTTATGATTCACTCTCTATATGCATATATGCATATTGTATACAAATAATCTTATGAAGAATCATTACAGTTTTTCGAACATTCAGCAGATGTTTTCTGCAGAGTAATTTATCGTTCTAAATAAAAAACTTTAAATAAAAAATGCAATAACCAAAAAATATTCATAGTTAATTAAAAATATTTTATACATTAAATCTGTTTTTATTTATTTTAAGATATTCAAATAATTGCAATAAGTTGCTGTTAATTGACAATGTTCATGTACAGCTTGGATCAGATTATTTTTGAACACATGTTCTACATTAAATATCTTTCTGAAATTCATACAAATCATACTTGTTACATTTCAGAACTAAAACTAACTGAAAATAGGAAACGAACTGAAAATAGTCATTGGATCATTGAATTGGCTATTACTTCGATTTAGAAATTAAAACTTTTGTGAAGCTCTTCAGTCATTCATCTGTAATGTAAGAAGAGAGCTGTATTTAGCCATTTTTAGATGCATTCGTAATTATGTAAACATGAAAGCACCTACAGTCGTCATCCTGACCGCCCGTTCATCTGCATTTAACCCTTTGAGCTCTGGTGGGTAAATTTCTTCAAAATACCAAATGTCACATTGGCACCAGTATTTTGCAAAGAAAAAAACCGGTTAACGATATACATGAAAAAAAATGCATTAAACCTTTTTCAAATAAATTTGATCGAATTTTCTGGTGCCGTTGTGACATTTCGGAATTAAAATTATGTGGTAGAAAATTCGACCATCAGAGTTCAAAGGGTTAATACAGCAAAAACTAAACAGCCGAATCGTTTGAAATTTAATATATATAATTTTTCATAATTTTATCCAACCATTTCAAATTTTGGAATGTCAGATGTATAGTTTAAATACAAGAACAATCAAAAGTATTTCGTTTCATTGCGGTGAATGGGAAAAAATAATGTTATGAAATTTTTAATGATTTTGCAATTTGATGATTTTCGAACATAATAAAATAATGTGCATCTATGAAGTGTATATTAAAATACACTTTATGTAGAAACTGTGATGTAAAGAATATTTTATCTCAATTTACATGGCAGAACTAATTTATTCCATTACACAAAGGCATAGAAAAATTGTTTGGGGCGAATTAAATTGAACTATTTCACATTTTATGAAATTGACAGACATTCCTGGGGAACTTCCAGTTTAAAAGAAAGCAGATAGTATTTACGGGGAGACACAAATGTTTTTTGATACTTATAAAATATCCGAAATACTGTATACACTTACACAGAGATCTAAATATTTTCAAACCTTCATTATAGTACGAACGCACATCATTTGCAACAATTAATGAATAATTTATAACCTGTTTAGTATGGCAAATGTTTCAACTGGGAAAATATATTTTCGGCAATAAAAGCTATGCATGAACCAAGTCATTGAAAATTCTACGAAGCCAACGAAAGATCTCGCGAGGCAGATGCAGATTGATGAAACTGAAATTTTATGTGTGATTCATAAGGATATTCTAGAGGTCCTGAGTAATGAGGAGAGTACACCACTAAAAACTTCCATTAAAAAACATGAATCTCTGTAAATTTACACTAGTTCTCGGTTAAATGCATTCCTTGCGTTTTTCAGTTACCATTTTATACACATTTCTCACTTATTATATCAGGACCCCAGAAGCCAAGGGGTATAAGTGACAAAATTGAAAAAAATTGAGTTAAGTGCACAGAGTATCTGGAAATATGCTTTTTCATTTCAGGTAAAGAAATATAGGTCATTTTCTGATTATTTGGGGAGTTATAGAGAAAAACCACTTTTTTCGAAAAACAAACAATATTGATTAATTATACATCTAAAAAATATTGTACTCTATTTTTTAACAGTTATTGAAATGAGAGTTCAAAGATTAGAATGCAACAAGCAGATGTTTCCTATTTCAATTTAGTCAATTGTTATTGATGTTCCAATTTAACATCAATTATCTTTAAACTCAATTTACTCCAAATCGACATTTTGTCACTTGTACCCCTTGGCTTCTGGGCTCCTCATATATAATTCCCAGATGGGATTTATATTTAATTTTAAAGTATTTTTATATTTGTTGAATTTTGTAATTCAAAATACACACTTTTAATTTTTTTTCAATTTCATTACAGATTATAAAGAAGAAAATTTTGTTTAAATTTTCTACTTTATAATCTATACTTGTATATACTTGTTCTACTTTTAACTTTTAGTAACTTAGAGAGGGATAAAGTACCTCATTCCCCAGTAGCCAAACAATATTGGACCAATATTGGCTACATCTTGGAGCAATATTGGCACATTGGCAGTGTATTGGCATGAAATATTGCTCCATTATTGGGATGTTTGCATTTTACACCTATTTAGCCAATATTTGCAGCCAATATTAGGGTTTAATTGGAAATATTGCCAATAAAACGCCAAAATTGGTTAAATATTGGACTTTCATTGGAAATATTTCCAATGAAACGCCAACATTTGTACAATATTGGCGTTTTATTGGCAATATTTCTAATGAAACCCCAATATTGGCATAATATTGGCTACAAATAATGGCTAAATAAGGGCAAAATGTAAGCATCACAATAATGGAGCAATATTGATGTTTTATTGGCAATATTTCCAATAGATAAAATATTGGCACAATGTTGGACTAATATTGGTTTGCTTCTAGGGTTAGATTTAGTGGGGATTTTTACTCGCTGAATGATAGAATACATACTTTATAATCAATAGCGATCGTTCATGTGGCTTAGGCAGTCAGATCTTCTTCTACTATCAAGCGGTCTCAGGTTTGATACCCAGGACGGCTAGAAAAAACTGTGTTAAAGTTAATGATACAGCAGTTTTACTCGTAAATTTACTTGAGAAATTCGAGTTATTTGAAGCTATCTGAAGACTGGGTGATTCGCTAAATTTAAAATTTCAATTAAATTACAATCATTAGAAGTGAAGTTACTCAGTTCTGTATATTTTTAACAATGTTATTTTACAGAGTTTATTGTAAATTTACCTAATACATTCTGTGTTATTTAACAGAATCTTGGTTTTTCTAATCTCTGTAATTTTACATAAGACATAAGATAACGGATTACAGGAAGATTCTCTGCAATTTTTCTGAAAAAAATATTTAATAGCATGTAATTCTACACTGTGAAAAAATTCATGAGGTTACTAAAAATTTTTTTGTAAATTTATATTCCACAGAATTTTTTAGTAACCATTCCAAACTTTTTTTTGCAAGTGAAACAAATCTTTCTTTTGCAAACTGAACAAAAGAATTTTTTGTATAACTAACTTAAAACTTTTTTGTATGAACCACCAAGCAAATTTTAGTAACAGCTCCAAAATTATTTTTAATAACCAATACTCACAGATACTTAGTAGCTATTCCAAACGCAATTTTAGCAAGTGAAACAAACATTTATTTTCTAAATTGTATAAATAATTTTTTCGGATAAAAACTTAAAACATTTTAGCGAGAACCACCAAAAGAGTTTTGTTGTTGACGTGTGCCCGAAGGGTAGGAGCCACTTTTGAACTGCATCCAGTGGGTAAAAAGAGAAGCGGTAGAATATCGGCAACGCCTTAATAGATGAGAGCATCAAACATTGCCACCTGCTCAATTTTGACCTGCTTCTGAAAGGGAGGGAAAGTCCTTAGATCATTACCCATGATAACTGGTACGACAGAATTTTCATAACCTCTTTATTGAACGAATACTTACACTGCATACACTCGGTACGTCTTTGGTGGTGTCGAGCATCGAACCCGAGACCTTTCAGGCTGTAGTTCGGTGCTATGAACACTACGCTATAACGGCCACTCCAAGTGCGTTTTACTAATAGCTTTTAAAAATATAAAACTATTAACTCTATTCGTTGCTAGATTTTTTCTAGTAATTCTTGCAGATTTTTTTGTAACTGAGAAAGATTACAAACAATTTAGTAATTGCAAAGATCACTAAATTTTCTGTAGTAGATCGATCATTTTTTACACTGTGGACCGAGAATACCATGAATGAACTTACATCTGACCACAAACGAGTGCTTAATTCACAATTTGAATTAACAAAATTAGTCATGACCGCTCATGTTCCTTTCAAAAAAGTAAAGTGTGGTAAAGTCATGTGCAAAAAAAATGTCGTTTATGGTGTAGAACTGACGATTAACCTTATTTCTCCGTGCAGTACTATTATTTATGTGTGAGTGAAAATTCGATAAGCAGTATCAGGCACAGTGACTTACAAAATTATCTAAGGGAAAACAATGATGTGGAAAAATTATATATGGCATAAACAGCGCAAAGGTTTCTATATTTTCTAGATGCGAGATAAGCGAGATATGTTTTAATTTTCCGCATGAACCCGAAAAAGAACTATGCTTTGAAACAAACAATAGGACGATTGAAGATAGTGTTCTTCTCGAAAGCCATCGATTTATTAGAAATCGAGTACGTTATGAAATTCATCGTTTACTATGAAATTTCATTCAATAATGAAATCTCATTATGCAGATCTCTATGGTAAATAACAACCTCTATTAAATTCAATATTTGTTGAACTTTTGAAATAATTTATTACTAATATCAAGAAATAATCTATAGACAACCTTGCTTTTTACCATATAATAAAATGAATAAGCTGATTTTAATCAATATGACCTCCAAATTGTAAGACTAAGCAACGAAAAACTAATTGATGTATATAGCTTTCACAATTGTAATAATTTTGAAGAAAGCATCATAACAAAAAAAAAATACTTTTTTTTCCAGCAAATCACGTCCAGCAAATTTTCGTGCAGCAAATAACGACCTGATTTCAAGATTAAATTTCTCAAAAACAAAGATCAATAAAATTATGCAGTAAACGGTTTCTTTATCAGGTAAGTTGTAAAAATCTTATACAAAAGTTTCGAACTGTAAATATTTTGAAAATATTGTTTTCTGATTGCAAAGAATGCTTTGATTTGACATTTTTCTTGCTTTAGATTGCTACCAGAGAATGTGTTTTTCAGCTTAAAGTGCCATATTTCATAGTTTTTTTAAATTAAATTTTTGAAATTTCGAAATTCTAAACATTTACTTCGAAAAATCTTTAAAATATTGCACTGTAAGCTGAAAAATTATTTCTCTGCGGGTAATCTAAAACAAGAAAAATGTCAAATCAAAGCATTCTATGCAATCAGAACGCATTTTTTTTCAAAATTATTCACTGTTTGAAATTTCTGTATAAGATTTTTACGGCTTACCTAATGAAAAAACCGCATATTATTATCGATCTTTGTTTTTGAGAAATTTTATTTTGAAATCAGGGTGTTATTTGCTGGACACCCTGTACATTGTTCTTTATTTGTAATACTTATTTGCTTGGATTCACTTCCTATACATATCATACCTCGGGGAATTTATTACAAAATGAAAGAAAAAAAATATTATCCAAATGAGAAAAGGCGAGCTGAAAAATGACGAATGATGCGAGATATTACTTTTGCTAATCGATCTGTCTACAAAAGTTTTGCAAATGTGGAAGTATTCCCAGACGACACAGATATTTTTATTTATATTCTATCTTGATTCTGCTGTAAAAAACTGAAAGAGAAATTATAAAAATATTTTGATTAGAAATATTATTGATATTTGTATGAAAATATATATTAGCATATATCACGAACTATTTGCCTTAATTTAATTTAATTTAATTTATTTTTTATGGGGAAGGGGGTTCTAATTGATTAAAAAATGAAACTGTTAGTAGTCGCCCTGAAGTAAGTAAAAATATTATTAAAAATGCTATCTGGATGTTCATAAGTTATAAAGGTTTCGATTAAAATAGCGATTTCACTCTTTTTATTTTTTCATAAAAAAACAAATACAGCTTGAGAAAAAGAGAAGAAATCTGAAGAAAAAAGCTAAAACTGTAAAAAATATTTTTTTAGTTAATAAAAGACAAAAAAGTATTTTTTCAATCGGAATATTCTCCGTTAGTTCTAATTATAAAGCTATACTAATTATAGTTTATGAAAATATAAATGCTCGAAATCTAATCATTGAACTTAGTGCACTCAAATAAGTGACTAAAAATCGTAGACGATAGTAGCCGAAGTTGATCTACTTCACCCATTTTTCACTTTATTTTAGGATATTTGCCAAAATATTGCTTACATTTTTTATCTATTCATTAACTAGTCCTTAAAGTAAACATTTAATAAATCTTTAATCTTTAATCTTTTATCCTTCTCTCATCGCAATTTTTGCGTATCAGTCGTTCTTGGCTATTTTTATGTACATATACCGCGCCAACACTTGGTACTGTGAAAAATGTGATTGGGGCCACTCCTTCTCTGTAGCTCGAAGGAATCGGACCTATTTTGCTATGGTCCCTCTCTGGCACGGCATTCATTCTTGGAACTGTGAAACAAATAAAAAACCTGTGTCCAGAAATTACAGTTTTTATTGTGTTGCCTTTCTCAATATTCAAGGTGTTTTTTTTTTTTTACGAATTCTGGATTAAACTACAACTTCAGATTGCAATGTCGCTGTTCGATGTGAAAATGCTGTTATAAGATAAAACTAGATTTACTAAAAGTAAAGTTTGCTCATAATGAAACAAACAAACAAATGAACAGCAGTGAAATATAATAAATAATATTGATTTATTATCAGTAATGATAATTTGCATATTAAACCTTTTGGCAAACGGGATTTTTGAAGTTTTAAACCAATCATCCCTTAAAATATCAATGGTGAAATGGCACGTAGCTGACATCACTCTTCGACCTTCTGTCTAGAGAAATTACAAGCCATTCCTACGTTTTCTCATGATTTTATTACATTCTAAAGTTAGATTCGGTCTGAATGACCAGCGTGCGATTACTGACGTAACCGATGTTTTTTCTCCCTAGCATTTTTCCTTCCCACTCCCCGGAAAAGTGTGCGCCTTCCGAAACTACTCAACACAAAATTCTAGAAAATAACTTTATCTTGTCTTCATCTATTACTCATAGCACCCAATTCTGAGTAATAGAAATTAATGTGATTTTGTATGCACATGATGATTACGGGAGTTACCAAAGTAATTAAACGTAAATGTTTAAGTTGATAAAATAATTAAAATTACAACAATATTCTACTCAACAAAATTTGCAAAAAATACATTTAAAAGAATCAATCTTAATTTGCTCTAGAGCGCTAAAAAAATAACTCCTCCAAAAGAGTTGAGATTGCGTGAGATGACGTCACATTTGGAAAAAAGATGGAAAAAAATTCCATCTTTGTGTTTATTTATATATTTTGTTTTTCTGATGATGGTTGAGTAAATTCAATCGAAACATATCAAATTATTAAGATCTTTTAATGTATTTTATTAATATTTGACGTCTTTTTCAGCAATTAAATATTTTACTATATATTTTTGAAAAATATTTTACCAAAATTCTAGTTACGATGGAGCTTTTAGGAATTAGAGTGTGTCCCATCAAAATAAAGCCACCCTGATTTTGTACCGAAATTGGACACAAAACAAACTCATGAAAACAAAACAAATATAATACAAAAGATTATATAGAAAGCATTTTTACAAGGAGTAACTCACTCTCTGCCTCATTTTATCAAAAAAAAAATGAATGCATAAAAAAAGAAGTAAAACGTATCCCGCAGAAATAAAGCCACTACTATTAATATGCAATATATTCGCTATGCTTTTATGTTACTTGGAATATATCAAATTGGCATACCAATTATTATTCATTGGAAAACAGTAGCATGAATACTATTCCACTTTTCTTAATATAATCTAATCTCAAGCCCCGAGAACATGCATAAGGTATTCTCAGTAGACCTGTATATGCCAATGTCAGACAGATTCCCGTAAGGCATTGTGACGTCACTGCGACGTCGTTGTGAAGTCACATTGTGACTTTGTGACTATCGATTGTCGATGTGGCGTCACGTGACGTCGATGTGAAATCACAGAGACTAAAATGTGAAGTCGTTATGGCCGTTTTAGAGCTTGTTTGTGACGTTACATTGTGACCGCTTTGTGAAGTCACGGTGTGACATATTTGTGAGAATTGTTTCATTTGTGACTACTTTGACATTAACATTATTACGAAACTGTGACAAAAGCGACGATATTTAAATTGCCAGAAACATATTTTTTTAAGTAAATAATATGTTTTGAAGAATATTTGTAATTTTATAAAAATTTTTAAGAAAGTCACATCTCAGTCACAATGTGACGTCACTGAGTGGTTGCGTTTTGTCACAGATGTTATGTGACAAAAGTGACTCACAGTGACGTCATTGTGACGACTGTGGATGCTATGAGGGTTAAGTCTGTGGTAGAAGTGAAGGCAGCTATCACTGGAGAAAAGGACATTTTCGATGCTATTGTCTTCCAGGGATTGTTAAATAGTGTGTCACATTGTATATTTCACGTCATTTGTAAACATGGCGGGTATATTGGCTATTTACAGAAGCGGTTTTATTTTGGCGTGCACAAAAAATTCGCCAATTCCGAGTAGATTTCAGAAAAAATACCGATTCTTTAAACTTAAAAAAATTACAAATTTAAAAGACGTTCGAGAAAAAACATACATTTATTGTTATGCAAAGAAGTTAAATAGAGACATACACAGAGCCAAAGCTTGATTAAAACGTTTGAAAACAAATTGGAATGACAAGTGTTTATTAACAATTGATGTTAGCTACATTTATATAATTTTGTAGAATCATTTTTAGTCGCTCATTAACACAAAACAGAAATAATTTACATACACTTTAAATGTAAAGTGAGTGATTTTTTTCTCGCCAAGAACAGTGAATCGAATAAGTAATTTGTAATTTCTCATCGTTGACTCAGATTTGTGCGTGGAGAAAAATTTTACATTTTGTTATGATACTACAGCTGCTGTTTTTGCTTGAAGAGTATATTATACATTAACAGTAAATTTTATCTTAACTCGTTCGCTGCCACTTATATAAAGATATGATGATAAATGATGCCACACTGTAGAAGTGGGTTTTTCCCAGAAGCCGATTTAGTTTTTTTATAACAAAGAATCTGTGATAGATTTTCCCACGCCAGCGCGTGACTGGTTATTGGACATCGCCCTCAGCACGCGCTGGCGCGTGAGTGGCTCCTTAACGTAACCCTGAACTATCACACTCTTTCGCGTGAGTGGCAGCGAACATGTTAAGTTATTAGAAATAACAGAGCTTTTTCACCACAAGTCGAACAACGCTGTGAACAGCTGAAACTAGACGGACTCGCAGCATTTATTTTGCGGCTTAATAATTCAATGTGTTGAATATTTTCAATGAAATTTGCGTAATTCGAATTCTTGCTAAACCGAACAATCTTCTGTCCCAAATGATTCGGAATAGCGGTTCTCTACTATATTTCATAAAACGAGTAATTTAAGATAACCGGCATTTTTATCGAGACAGCATATAAACTCGCCACATTTATAAATAAAAAAATATTATTTTGAATCAAGTAATACTAAATCGTTTTTGGTTTTAAAATTTCGGAAATTCTCAACATTTTTCATCTTTTTTAATCAACAAAATACTTTATAAAATTTTAATTTGTGAAGACTACTTTTCCTACAAAGCATTATTCACGTTTACTTATTCTTATATTAGGTAAATATTTAAGATAGTAATGATATATTATACCTAGTAATTATAATATAATAAATGTAATTTATTTTATTATATATTACTATAATATACTATACTATACTATAATATAATATAATAAGTATAATGTAATATTAATATTAAATATATTTTATAATTAGTATTTGGAATGCGTAATTATTACATTTAAATTATGGTGTAAACCTGTAAAAAATATATAAATATATTATATTTTAATATGTTTAAAAAATAAATAACATTTCTAATGTAATTTAAACAGTTTCGAGTGATATGCGAGAATTTATAGAATATGGCTAATACTCAAGTAAACGCTGCTACAAATACATTAATGCCTTAAATATCCACTAACCGCAGTCTTCGATCCGAGTCGTCTAAAGGATATGAGCATCATATCCTTGATAACTTGATTTTAGGTAAATTCTGCTTAGAGTATGTTCTAATATAAGCAAAAAGCACATACGTAATCATATGATTTAAATATATTACATCGATAGTAAATGTAAGACGTATTCTAAGTTAAAAATTAAAAAAAAACTTACATTTATAACAAATAAGGCAGGATAAGGAAAATGTTCATTTTAAATCTCATAGCTACATGACGCTGTAAATTCAAAAAGATTTATTTCAGAAAACCAGATAATCAAGAAATGAAATTCGTTGGTTATTGCGTAAAAAACAGAAACATGTACCTCTTTTTAGGGTCTCGTTCATCTGATGAAACCCTATTCGTCTCTGTACTCTGTCTCTTCGTCAATAACAGAGTCCGTACAGCAACTTTATTAAATTGTTAAAATTTATAAATTTTAATTATATCTCAGATACTTTTTTTCAGTTTTTCAAAATATTTACAATTTAGAATTTTAGATTATGCTTAAATAATTTTGTTTCAACTTTTTAAATTTGATTAAATTAAATAACTTCCTTTTATAATCATTTTAAAATTAAATTTTTAGGTGTTACCACTTATGTGAGAAATTAATAATTATAAATTCACAATTTGGATTCATTAATTAAATGATAAGTTGTTTTGGAAGAAATATTAAACGAAATCCCTTGTGCTACTTGCAATCACACTTAGCCACTTGTTTTCTTTTTCTTTTTTCTGGAATAAAAGTTTGTTACAAAAGCTTCACATCTGCGTCCTTCATGTTGAAAAAGGGGTGTTTAATTGGAGGCTGGTCATTGTGAATGACTACATTATACGAAATTGGAAACAGAAACGCATGAGATATTGCAGAAAACTGACTGAGGATGTAATACATATGGATTTTTGTTCTTTGCAGAAAACAATCCGGATCTTGCAATAATATAAATGTAGAACTGTGTGGTATTTATAAAAAAGTTACTGGAAAATCTCAGTTAAGTACTGTAAATGTGAGAAAACAGTTTTACAACATTTTGAGGGTACATTTTTCTGTTTTTAGGTAACTGCAAATATTCCTTTAGATCAGCGTTTCCCAAACTATGGATCGCGACCCACTTGTAGATCGCAGCGGATGTTTTGGTGGGTCGTGATACAATCAAGGTTTGCACAAAAATACATCTTTTATTTCATCTGTTTAAAACGTATCACAGATTTATCAGCAAATAGTAAATCAAGGGAGATCCATAATTTCCTTTTGAATTAATATACAAGCAGAATATCCAGAAATATCTAAATCACCTTTGAATTTCTCCATGGAGTTCAATATGATATACATGTGAACAAGATTTTTCTACTTTTGCTGTTTTTGAAAAACAGCAAATTATTATTTAAGTTGGTCGCGTACCAATAAAGTTTGGGAACCGCTGTTTTAGACAATCTTTGTCAGAGAAATCATTCATTTAAACAAGGTTCGTATACTTCATTGAATTTAACAAGAGTAATGGCAGTATTTTTTGCAAGGAAAGGTGAAACGTACGAAATTTCAACTTATTTAATCAGGAATTATCTGTAAGAAAATACTGGTACCGAAGAATTTCCTAGTCGTGAAATTCCAGATGCGTACAAACCCTGTTTAAAAGTATTTGTAATACAATTTGCATCGCGCTGTACTCCATTTATTTTTTAATCTATAGACCGTCATTTATTATTTATTATTCTTATTTATTTTTAAAACAATGCATTTTAAAAGTTACAAGTTTAAGTTTTATTTTATTTTTGTATTTCATTTTTATTAATATTTGTATAATACCATTTGTATTAATTTTGATGCACAAAAAGGTATTACTACTGTTTTTTTAACATTTTTAAGACTTTTTCTATAATCATTTATATACTAGTGATTCAATTATCTAACAATACTTTTAAAATGTGAATGTATACTTACACATACTCTCTTATGTATGGATATATAAATGGAAAATCAATATTTTATTCGTTTTTATTATCTTTTATATCTTATTTTTAAAACCTAATGATCAAAATTCGAAATATATGGTTTTTATAAAAATCGATTTGCTTAAAATGTTGTGTTCATATTAAAAATTTAAAACTAAGAATTGAAAATGAGGAACTCATCTTATGAATTTAAAAGACTTCAAACTTGATACTTTGCACATCAAAAACGTTCTATCTTATTCGAACTTGTTGGAAGCTAAATTGTTTTGTTTCGAGAAGTTTTCAGATAAAAAACTGATTTGCCGATAATTTTAGCGCATATTTTTTGTCACAAAGTTGAGGGGATCGGCTTATAAATGAATCGAAGGAAGCTTGCAATATTGGTATTTTAAAATAACAAAAGATGGTCAATATAAAGTATACTTTTCTAAAAATACTTTTATAATCCGTCTTTTTACGACGAAAAAAATCACCGGTCACTATTATCCAAATATTTATTATCCAAATTTTTATCGGAATTCCCAAGCAACTCCTTAAAATCATTTTCTTCTGTTTTACATAAAGATGGATATTGGCAGCATCCAATTCATATCAGTCTCTTTAAAAATAAAATTATCCGTAGTTGCAGCGCATTATTGAAGTAATATTTCTTTAAAAAATGGACGATCTTTTCTTGAAATGATAGAAGACAATTTCTTTTACCCTTGCGATGATATCAACATTTAAAAGATTACCACTATTTGTTATAGCTGCATTCCAAATCATTTATATCATTTCAAACGGAGCCTGTATTTAAATGGCTCTGTTAGACAATAGGTCAGTTATAGTTATAGTGATAAAACTTGGTGCAATATAATGAATATAAAAAGTAAGCAACGTTAAAAAGGCATTAAATACATTAAACTAGCAGCAGACCGGTTTCGATAGCATATAGCGTACCGTTGTCAGTGCAGAGGGAGGTAGAAATTTCTCTACCTCCATCAGTATCGACGACGCTATATGCCACCGAAACTGACTTGCTTCTACTTTAATATTTTCGATGCCTTTTTAACATTGCTCACTTTTTATATTTAATAGTTCAGTTCTTGATTAACAGAATTTAGACCTCTCAAGATCTTAGATACTGAAGATCACGTCTCACAGGAAAGTTGCTTCACACGTTAAGAGCATTCCAATCAAGCAAACCACACCAGCTTCTTAAAAAAACATTTTTTTTTTTTTTTTTTTTTTTTTTTTAACATTGGCATATATACGTATTTCTGATTTTGTACACTGAAAAGTCGTTTCTTCGGCTTATACATGCTAATTTACGGTACCTTTTATGCAACATATTTAATGATTTTAATATTGTTTTAACTCTATTTTCTATTACATAGAAGAGCATATCCTTTTTAGCTGTGATTTTTTAAACTATTTTTTTTTCCTGCTTATTTGATCGACTTACAAATTTTGGCGCGACAGAGACTCAAAATACAGTCAGATTAATTATGGCTACCTTGTATATTTGTATGCATATATTTACTAATTGACTAGAGAGTAAGAATAATTTAAAAAGAGGTAGATTGTAGGCATGTGTTTAAAATGCAAATGAACAGCACCCGTACTGTTGGTTTTAAAATGCAGTAGTTTGTAATTAATTTCAATGTTCAAATATTACATTCGCTATATATATTTTAATTTCAGTCAGCGCAAAAATAATGCTTTAGAATCTACAATGTACTCTGTGACATCCTACATATTTTAACAGATATTTGAAAAATATGCTTTGTAAATTTTTAATTCTTCGACCTACACTTTTTAACTATTTGGAAAAAAATAGTCGTTGTTCTCGGTAGAGAATTGGGAAATCAAAAGTATATCCGAACATTTAATGAATTTCACAAGTTATTTAATTTTATTAGTTTCCGGATTGGTCCATTTTTAATATCCAAAAATGGAATACCTCTGTTTTTCATTTTATTCGTTTTCTGATTATTCCAAGTTTATGTCCAAAAACTGAATGCCGAAAAGTGGACCTTATTCTCTTGCCACGATTACAAAGAGAGTAATAAAAACTTTAGAAAAGAAATAATAATGTAAACACAAATTGCGAGAGAGATTTCAAACAAATTTCATTAAAGGTGCATTTTCTTTTCTACGCAACGACGTAAAAATTTAAAACGTGGGATGTTAAGAAGTTGAAACATTTGCAGTTGTGAAACTGAAATTTCATTTTAAATTTGTTTGTGATGGATCCAGGAACATTAATGTTTAATATACTTCGTACGTTATATGAGGCGTTCAGAAGTCTGTCTTATTCCCATCAAATAAAAATTCCCATTTTATTCAGTTAAAATTGTCAATTTTTAATCTATTGTTTTTTATCGTTGGTCTAGGAATATTAATATTTAATGCACGGCGTACGAAATATGCGAATCGTTATAATCATCCTAAAAATGATTTTATTATTATTATTAATTTTAATATAGAAGTTATTTATAAGTCTTAAAAATTTGAGTCTTTGAAAATATCATTTTACAAATAGTCGTTGTAATTTGTTAAATTTCGATTTTTTTCTTCTGAGCAAGGATATTTCTCCCATGCAATTTGTACACTGGTATCAGAAAACTTTGTATAATATTTAGTAATACAAACACAACACCCATTTCTTTAGTAGTACAATAAAAAAGTAACGTTCCTTTCTATTTTACATTTAAAATTTACGAGAAAAAAATAAAAGATAAATAACTCATGCTTATTAATGTCGAACTGTGTCTGTCACATTGTTACATGTGGAAAATTTTAAATTCCACATTAAACCAGAAACGAAAATTGCCATGAATCTAAAGTTTCTTCCGAAAAGTATATCTTATTCAAAACTTTATTATGTTTTTCAGAAGTTTGTCAGACACACCTGTTTGATACTGCAAAGTTTTCAGTGACGATACGGAAAATATTCGAACAAAATAAGTGTACATTTCGATTTGAAATCTTACAGAAAAATATTTAAAATTTTTGTAAATTCAGATGGGAATTAGTTCAATATAATTTTTTTCAATTTTATTTTTTAAAATACTAACAAAACATATTATTAAAATGGTTGAATTTCCTAATGTCTTTTTCTTCTGTTTTTATTAAGAGAAAAAAAATTTGAAACAGGTGTGCAATTACTGACTGTTTTTGGCAAGCAGAGAGTTTGTGCGCTTCAAGAATTTTCAAGAATTATTATAAAGTATTCCTTATATAATAATTAAAAAATCTTCTATATACAGGTATAGCGAAAAGTTCTTTATGAAATTTCTGAGAGTTAAGCACCAAAAATCACACAAATGCCTTGATATGTACGAACCCTGAAGCATGCTTTCAAAACTGCTAATTCTTCTTGAAATTCACTTTTCAAAATTCATAAATTTTGTAGAAATCTGTAAAGAATATTATTGTTTTAAAATACTTGTGGTCAAAATTATATTACTGACTGTTTTTGTCACATCCACAATAGGGTGGATCGAAATTTTCTTTCACAGTGTCAAAGCCTACCTATGCGGAAAAGATGTTCTCTTGGATGGAGATTAAGGGAAAAATAATTAAAAAAAATAATTTTAAATTTTACTACTGCCACAATGAGGTTGAATTTCGAAAAAAAGTGAAAAAAGACCTAATTTTGGCTAGATTATTTTTGATTCAAAATAATATTTAAAAAATATATCCAAAACCTACCTATGCGTAAAAGATGTTATATTATATGTTGAGTATGATAAAAATAATTAAAAAAAATAATTTCAAAATTTAAATCTGCCGCCATGTGGCTCCAATTTATGTATTCGAACGTTTTTACGGTAAAAAATCAACTTTCTTTTGTAAAATAAAATATGAATTTTAAACATTTTTAACATTTATTGCGATGAGGGGATATTTAATTGATTACAAGATGAAAACTTTAGTTTCTTATTTAACAGCTTCATTAGTATCAAATCAAGAAAAATCGTCAACATTGCAATTGGCGATAATGATGTTCGGTATTGAAAATCGACATGAGATTTTGTAACTCAATTCGATTTTTATAAAACTGTCTCTTATGTATGGTCCATACACAGCAGAAATACTTCCGCGACTCTTTTGATTATTAGTTTTGTAGAATGAGCGTTGCGTGAATAGATATTGATAGTAGATGTTATTACCACTGGAATGATTGCTGGATTTACATATTGCTTCTGAAATCATGTCGTTACTAAATCCATCAGATAGTGGAGTTTTGGCACATTTTCCTATTTAATTAAATCTATGTAATCCGTCGCAAAAGGTCAAAAACCTGGTAAATGGAAAATATAGATATTTTTAATGTAATGATTAGGATTACAGCAGACCGTTTGATTTCACTCGCGCGCTTTTAGAATTCATATACTGACATAAATGAAAATACAAAAAGCTTCTAACATGCTGCGAATAATCTTTCTATTTCACCAGTGAAACTTTTGTGCCCAGCCGCGGTTCCATCCACGCTACAAAACGATGACATAGTGGAACCTCATTGGTGTGTAACTAGCACAAAAACCATTGTAGTAGACACTTGAAGATCAGTTCCATATTTCGAATAACACATCCTTTAACTACTATATTAACAGATATTCCGTCACAACCGATCGCAACCAATTTTGTTACATGTATATTATTGTTAACACATGACAAAAAAATGTACGTCGTGTTTTCAAATTGTTTGGTACTCTCCCAGAATTTACATACATGTGGCCGATGTATTCGGAACCCAGTTCTTTTTTCAAGCTCAAATCTGCTTCTATTACGATTTTTCTTCTGTTGTTTTCTAGTGATGTAGTCTGTCTTTACACCCATCAAGGTTTAAAGAAAATGGCCGTGATCATAATCTTTTACAAATGAATAAAGAGGAATGACTAAAACGATGGAGTGGTCTTTGGTTTGTTTTGTCATGCCGATTTTTTTCTGTCAGTAGCATTCGATTCATAGTTTTGTGAAATAATGCCCACATCTTGAAGTGCACCAGACACGATGGCAGCACCTGCTTGGTTGGAAGTGTCCAAACTGTCCAATATTCTGATGATGTGACACCTAGCTCGGCAGCATTTTGGCTTTTCAATGATAGCTGATGATGCAGAAAAGTTAGTTTGCTCTCAATACGTCGGTTTAGTTTACACACAATATTCATATTCATATTCAAATCTATTGAACTGAAAAAATAGGCAGTATTTTCGGAAATGATCCAAAAGACGGTAGTAGCTTTCAGTATCTTATTTTGTTTTACAAGAATTAAGAAGCGCAATATTTGTCGTTAAACAGTTTAATTTTTCTTAAAATGCTGCTGTGGTAAGTTATTGAGATTGAATCTCATTTACAGGTCACTAGTAACTTATTAGAAACTCCTTCTTACTGGTAGGAAATAAATAGATTTTGATCGATTCCTTTCTTCGGTTATTTGTTAAATACCAATATGTAAATTTTATAACTTTTTGTAATAGGGAGCATATTGATTGGCATATCAAAGCTAGACCCAATTAGGGTGTAATTCATATCTCTCTCTCTTTTTATTTTTTTAATAACGCCATGGTACAGTAATATTCAAGGTACATTAAGCTACACAATACACAAGCAGACAAATTCTAACTGAAAAAAAAAATGGAACTGCCACTTGGAACTTTAAATCACTTGCAGGAGTATTAAATTTCGAAATTAGTTTTATTTATTTATTTATTTTACTTAATATCCATGCAATATAATATTTCTTACGCAAAGGTATGTTTTGATTTATATTAGAATGATGATTATTTTGCGTCAAAAATAAATCTAAACCAAATTAGATCTTCTTCCATTTTTTCAATATTTTATCGAATTTTCACCTTCTTTGTGGCAGTATTAAATTTTGAATTTATTACTTATTATTGTTTTTTACTTAACCTCCATACGTTATAACATCTTTTACGCATTGTTGGATTTTAAAAATTATTAAAATAATTAGTTTTTGACAAAAATAACCTAACCAAAATTCGGTCTTTTTTAAATTTTTTTTTTTAAATTCAGCCCTTTTGTGGCAGTATTAACTTTTAAAATTAATTTTTTTATTATTTTTCCCTTAATCGCCATACAATAGAACATCTTTTCCGCATAGGTAGATTTTGATGAATTGCAATTTTTTTTCGCCATAGACAATCGATCCACCCTAATACACAAGTATAATTCAAAATCTGAAAAAATACATCTATTAAAAACATTTTTATACAGTCAAGTGGTTTCACAAATTTACATTTTTACTTTCTTCTATCTTTACAAGAAGAAAGTATTGGATTCATGAAAATTTTCGACTTCCGGTTTTCGACGAATTTATACGTTTTAGAAGGTCTTGAACACGTTTTGACTATTTTTAGAAAATGTCTGTCTGTGAGTCTGTCTGTCTGTATAAGACAAAAAATTTGTGGGCGCTCTATCTCAAGAACTAATGCTTGAAATTTAATAAAATTTTATATTCAGTTAGACCGTGATATGAATTAGTGCCTGTTGGTTTTTCGTGAAAATTGGTCTGCAGGTGGCGCTGCTATACTACGTTTCTCATGATTTTCAAGATTGCTATATCTCAAGAACTAATGCACAGAATTTCACCAAATTTCAGATTCTGTGACCCCTTGATATACATAGACGCTAATTAAGTTTTGATGTAAATTGGCCAGCAGGTGGCGCTGCTATGCCACGTTTTTCATGATTTTCATGATAGCTATATTTCAAGAACTAATGCACAGAATTTCACCAAATTTCAGATTCCGCGATACCTTGAGATACATAGCAGCTGATAAGGTTTTGGTATGAACTGCCCTATAGGTGGCGCTGCTATGCTACATTTTGCACGATTTTGGCGATAGCTATATCTCAAGAACTAATGCCGAGAACTTCATCAAATTTTAGATTCTGTTACACTAGAATATATAACATAATTAGACGCTGATTACATTTTGGTATTAATCTTGCAACAGGTGGTGCAGCTATGCTGCATTTTGCACGATTTTTCCGATAGCTATATCTCAAGAACCAACGTACAGAATTTCATCAAACTTCAGATTTTGTTACAAAATGACATATAACATAATTACACGATGATTACGATTTGTTATAAATCCTTTAACTGATGGTGCTGCTGTGCTATATTTTACACGGTTTTTTTTTAAACTAGCTATATCTCAAGAACTAATGCACAGAATTTCATCAAACTTCTGATTCTTTTACACCATAACATAATTAGACGCTTTTTTACGTTTTGGCATAAATTGTGCGAAATATGGTGTTGCTGTCCTACGTTTTGCAATTTTTTTTTGTTATAACTATATCTGAAGAACTAATGGACGAAATTCCATCAAATTTCAGATTCTGTTAGGTCTTGACATAAGTAGATGCTTATTAGGTTTTAGTATAAATTACCCAACATGAGGCACTACTAAGCTCATTTTCTCAGAATATTAATTGAATTTTGCGTTTTAGACTTTTCGGATACCAGAATCTCAGTAGGCTATGTCAAATGTTCGAGGAAATGTGATAGTGGGTAATTTTGGGGTCACCACGTTTTGTTTTGTTTTTAAATATTAAAATGTACTTATGAGATAGAAGAAAGTTTTGGGATTGACACATCCAACTAGTTCTTTTTTTAACTATCTTTTTCGGAACTTTTTGTTTTCCATCATGCTCAGTCTTCGTATAAAAAATTTTGCGTTACAGAGCACTCTGTGTACTGTCAGTCTAATTATGGCCACCGTGTATATATAGAGAGACAGAGAAGGCGATTCAAATAAACGTTGACAAAATGAGATCAAAATTCAAGCATACAAGAATGATAAAAATTCACATTAGAACATATGGTCACAAACTACTCATTGAGTCATAAATACAGGGTGTTTTATTCTTGCTACAACCGGCTTTAAAGTAGTCATTTCGAGGAAAATAAAAACATTTTAATGAAATGCAACAATATGTACCTTATGTTGTGTGTATAGTTAGAAAATGTTACGAGAAGATCTGAAAAAACATATTGCTCAAGCAATCGATGATACCGTATAAACTGATCATCGCAGTCTAAAATGTGAGGTGGCAAGATCTTATAAATGGCACTACTTCTAGCACTTTTGCTTGGTGTTATCATATTTAAAACAAAGGTGAGAATGTCTCTTAAATGTTTCATTATAATATAATTGAGTTTTCTGAAACCATTTACCGCCAACCCAAATTGAGTTAGCATAAAACATACTGTATTTTTGCGACTATATGTTTCTATGCAATTTTTTATCCTTGTTGTAAGCCAGATTTTTCATACCATTTTGTCAACGTTTTTTAAAATCACCACGCATATAGTCATTCTACATATTTTAGAACTTTTTTGTAAAATTTGATTTGTAAATTCTTAATTCTTGGGCCCTCGTTTTTATAATTAAATGAAGGATATTTCTTCCGTACAATTTATGTACTGGTATCAGAGAACTATGTACTTAATAGTTAGTAACATAAATACAACACATTTTTATTTTTTACTAACACAATTTAAAAAATAATGTTCCTTCTATTTCATATTTAAAATTTATTAGGAATAAAATAAAAAATAAATAATTCATGCTTGTTAATATCGAATTATGTCTGTAGTTTTTTTACATGTCGAAGATTTCGATTTTCATAATAAACGAGAAATCAAAATTACCATAAGTTTAAAATTTGCTCCAGAAAAGATCTCTTTCTTCTAAACAGTATTATGTTTTTCGGAAGTTTGTCAGATCCACCTGTTTCGCAACGTGGAATTTTCAGAGTAGATTTGACAAAATTTGTGAACAACATAAGTGTACGTTTTGATTTGAAAACTTATAGAAGAGTATTTGACTTTTTTGTGTAATCAAATAGGAATTAGTTCAATATTACTTTCCGATTTTTACTTTTAAAAAAGAAAATTAAACAAATTGTTCAAATGGTAAAATTTGAATAGTGTTTTTTTATTATTTTTTTATTACAAAAATATGAAAAATCTATTTAGAAGAAAAAAAAGAATATGTTTTATAACATGTGTGGCACTATTGACTATTTTATATACCGTTGCCACTAGTGACTATTATAATCCATTTGCCTCTGCAAGCAGAGGGTTTGTACGTATCAAGGACTTTCAAACGTAGGACTATCAACAATTTGAAAAGTGTTATTATGCCAGTCATTTTGTATTGGAGGGCAATAAAAGCCATAACATGTATTTTTAATTTAATGAACTTGTGCTCAAAAGAACGTGGAATTCTTATACCATTACATCATAATTCAATTACAATCCAACAGCCATGAGACGTTGAAGTATTTAGAGTTTGAAAACAGCATGAAAGACAAGGCAGCTGTTTTAGAATAATAAAGCAAAATATGAATGGAACTCTTACAAAAGAATATTTTTACCAGTTTTTCAAAAAGCGATTTCTACAATTATACAAGACAAGATAAAAAAATTGCTTTAAAATGTAGGATATATACATAGAATTGCAATAATTCTGATTGAGCAATGTGCCTGGGAAAAAAATGTTAATGTTCCTAACACAGATATTTAAATTTTTAAAACATTTTAAAATATCCTAGAGGAAGGCATGTAGGCAAGAATAAGTACCAATGATGAAAATAAAGATGATGTAAAACTGAAGTTATTAATTCAATTATTTGAAGAAAAAAAACATCAATTAGTTTATTGGCTGAGCCTACATTAAATTTACCAATCTTAGTCCAAATTAAAGTGCAAAATTGGAAACTATTCCGTCTTTACCAGATGGATTGAATTTTGCTATCAACCTGACAAAGAGCATCATGCAACTTGGTGAAGAGGATACGTAGCAAAGAATGTAAAGTGAAGGCATAAGATCAACAATCACAAAGTGTAATACCTCACTGTTAAATGATTCTTTTCACCGCTATTTTTTTTTTCTAGTCTTATACTTCAAAGTGGAAAAGTAAATATATATATATATATGTGTGTGTGTGTCTCTCTCTGTGTGTGTGTGTGTCTAGAGCACCATTTGAAATGATTAGCCTATATAAAATGACTAGCAGAAAATGAAAAGAAGTATTTGAAGCTAAACAAGAAATGAAGAATCAAAATAAACTGCCAATGAAAAGTGAAAAACGGAAATTGGAAGAAAAGAAGATTGAAAAGCTAAAAGCTAAAAAAGCGAACAAAAGTTTTGGATTGGAGTTATTAGAATTATACCTACAAATCAATCAACATTATGACAATAATGACAACAATAGTTCAGTTGGATTTATCGTTAAATGTCATGCTCTTGTCAAATATGAAGGGAAAATACAGGGTGTATCTAAACTACTGGGCAAATCTTTAAGGGGCGATAGTACATATCAAGTCAAATAATATTAAATGGGAAAAAAAGGGCCCAAACGTCTTCCGAAGGAGATAGGCGCCATCAAGGTTTAGGGTCCAAAATTTGAAATGAGTATAAAAAACGGAAAAATTGGTCGATTCGTTTGCGGTTTTCGCGAAAATTATTCATATGTCAGTATTGTCTTGAAAATAAATTATAAAGATAAATTTCAAAAAATGCCGATAGAGGACGCAATAGACTTTGGAGTAACGTACAACTATTTTTTACCGTTATTTTTGCATCTCATTAAATTTTTTAGAAGTTTAGACATAAACATAAATTTTGAGTTCAAAATCGGTGGTTAAGTAGCGCAAACTGAACTGTGTTCTAAGGGAGTAAGTAGTTTCAAATTTAAATGATTATAAAAAACAGAAAAAGTGATCAATTGATTTGCGATTTTAACTAAAATTATTCTTTATGTCAATATTGTCTTGAAAATAAATTATACAGATAAATCTCAAAAAATGCCGATAGAGGGCGCTTTAGACTTTGGAATAGCGTACAACTATTTTTACCGTAATTTTTCGCATCTCATTAAAATTTTTTTAGAAGCTTAGACATAAACTTAAATTTTGAGCTCAAAATCTGAATCGTTGAGTGTGGTTAAGTAGCGCAAAGTGAACTGTGTTCAATGGGGGTGGGGAGGTTGAAATTTCAAATGATTATAAAAGATGGAAAAATTGGTCGATTCGTTTGCGATTTTCTCTAAAACCATTCTTTATGTCAGTATTTCATTGAAAATAAATTTTAAAGATAAATTTCAAAAAAATCATCTAGAGAGCGCTTAAAAATTTAGAGTAACCAACAACTATTTTTAACCGTTATTTTTTTAAATCTAAATAAAAGTTTTAAAAGCTTAGACTTAAATTTTGAGCTCAAAATCTGAATAGTTGTGCATAACTAAGTAGCAAAAAATTGAACTGTGTTCGTTGGGTGGCCAGGGTAACATTTCAACTGCTGAACACAGTTCAGTTTGCGCTTCTTAACCCCTCTCAACGATTCAGAATTTGAGCTCAAAATTTAAATCTAAGCTTTTGCTAGTATTTAATTAGACACAAAAAATAACAATTAAAAATTGTTGTTGGTTACTCTAAAGTTTAATGCGCCCTCTAATGGAATTTGTTGAAATTTATCTTTAAAATTTAATCTCAAGAAAATACTGACATAAAGAATGGTTTAAAAAAAAAACGCAAACGAATTAACAAATTTTTCTGTCTTGTTTAATCATTAGAAATTTGAACCTTCCCACCCCCATTGAACACAGTTCAATTAGCGCTACTTAACCACTCTCGACGATTCAGATTTTCAGCACAAAATTTATGTCTAAGCTTCAAAAAAATTTAATGAGATGCAAAAAACAACGGTAAAAAATAGTTGTACGTTACTCCAAAGTCTAAAGCGCCCTCCATCGACATTTTTTGAAATTTATGTTTATAATTTATTTTCAAGACAATACTGACATAAAGAATAGTTTTAGTGAAAACCTCAAATCAATTGACCAATTGTTCTATTTTTTATAATCATTTGAAATTTGAACCTACCCACTTCCATTGAACGCAGTTCAGTTTGTGCTACTTAACCACAGATTTTGAGCTAAAATTTTAAGTTTATGTTGTAAGATGCAAAAAATAACGGTAAAAAATAGTTGTTCGTTACTCCAAAGTCTAAAGCGCCCTCTATCGGCATTTTTTGAAATTTATCTTTATAATTTATTTTCAAGACAATACTGACATAAAGAATAGTTTTCGTGAAAACCGCAAATGAATCGACCAATTTTTCCGTTTTTTATAATCATTTTAAATTTTGGAGCCTGAATTTTGATGGCGCCTACCTTCTTCGGAAGATGTTTGGGACCGTTAGTTTCTCGTTTAATATTATTTGTCTTTATCTGTACTATCACCCCTTAAAGTTTTGCCCGCAGTTTAGATACACCCTGTATATTCTGCAATAGCAGATCAGGTACAAAAACCTGAACTACAAGTACGTACTATGGTAAAAAAAGAGAGTGATGAAGCGATCTTGGAAAAATAAAATATTGTGATATCCACACATCCATGCACTTTTTGAATGAACCGAGTTCGAGTCCCGGATCTGACAATTTTACTATGTTGGCTATACGACCTTCAGGAATAACAATTTAAATAATGTTTATATTAATATAAATATTATGACACTGAAAAATACGCTTAATAACTGATAAAATGTTGAGTATATGCAAATCTTGACATATAACGGAAGCAAATAATCCAGTAGTTATTATCTAGAAATGGTAATTCCATACGTTGCACCTGAAATCAGCACAAAAAGCATAAATTTACGTAAACACAAATGTGTAAATTTCCCAAAAACTAGTCAACTTAAAAAAAAAGAAAAGGTAAAAAAAAAAGATACAGAATAAACTATTTTGACATTTGTGACCAAATCTTTGTTTTAAAATGCTATTCATTGTCATGAAAACGGCTTTCTGCCTGACGAAAATGATTAGTACTCCATTTCGAACTTATACTTGGTACATTTCGCAAAAGTAAAATGCCTTAAAATAACGATCTGTAAGCTTACATATATACACACTGAAAGCAAAAAAAAATCTTGACACTTAACTCCTTAACGCGCAGTGTTGCCGGGTCGGCAACACCTAAAGTTCCCCCTGTTTAGAGACACAAAAACTCCGTGAACATTTCATAAACTACTTTAACAGGTACTTTAAATCTTTCTTATGAGTTCCAGATGGCAGCACCACAGAGATCAAACTCTACTGCTTTTAAATAATAGGTAAAATGTTTTACTGTAATACGCGCTTCACAGCAATGCTCTTCTCACTGCGCTTATCGATGCTTTACTTATGGGAGGTTACCACTTCAGCAACAGTTGTATAATTAAAATGGTTAGTGCAATCTTTAAAAAACGATAACCGTGTACTCCTCTAGGCCTAAATAGATTGCCTAATTTTTTTTCTTTAAATTCCAACTTTAAAGAGTAGTGTGCCGGAAAGGGTTAAGCTACAACCTCAATATTTGAGTGTTTTATTTTATTTTTTCCATTTTTAAATAGAAGAGGCGGATGAAAGTTTCTATTATGCGTTGATTACGTGGAATGGTAGCGTTTCAACCGAACAGGATTTATAATTCTCTCTTTCTTTATTTATTTGTTTCTATTTTTGGTATTTTTTTTTAAAGAGGATTTCTAATTTTTTACTTGAAATAGACATTCTTTTTTTTTAACATAATCGATGTAAAAAGCTTAGAATTTTTGAAAACCTCGTGCTTTGGCTTTATTAAAAAAAGTTCTGTAAGTCGTAAAGCCTTAGATTTACAAGCATCATGTCAAAATATGTATTTCCTAAAAAATGCAAGCCCGGTTTACCACATGACAGTGAACTAAAACGGAAATTGAGTTCAAAAAGACAAAGAAAGACATCAAAATTGTTTTGATAATCAGAACAAAAGTAACATGTTGTTAATACAAAATATAACATCTGCAAAAATAAAAAGGAATCATTGCTAATGAATGTATCAGTAACATGCATCTACCACAAACAGGTGTCAAGAGTTTTTTTTTCTTTCTTGCCACTGTTCTTTAGATGACTTTTAATCAGTTTACGTAATTTTTATGAAGGTCATAAATCAAATAAACCTTTATATTTATATTATATACTTATGTCATAAATCATATATTTAATATGAATTTAATTATAATTAATATAAAAACTACTTTTCTGAGCAGAGAAATGCCTTGAATATGATTGGTTGCTGTCAACGTTTTTCTTTCAAAAGAAAAAAAAACATTTCAAATCAGATGATTTTTTGAAATAATCTAAGTAAAAAATTGTCACTTGAACTTAAAATTAGGATTCTAAAATTTACATCTCAAAGACTTTTCACAAAATTTCTTAAACTTCGTATTATTCTGGATTAGAATTTTCAAACAAAATTAAGTAGATGTCTAAAATGAATGCTATCATTAGAAATAATGATGTTGGTGTTTCTTGTAATATGTATATGGAGTCCAATTTCAAGAATAGCATTTGTCTTCCGAAAACACTTTTTTGTCAAGAGTAATGATGCTTTTAATATAACTGTATCTTACATGCTCTGAGAATAAAGAAAAATGTATTTTTTAGTAAACAGTTTATGTTTGTGTGATATGAAGCATGTTAAAATCATAGCGTTATATGAAATGCATCTTTCATTTTATATGTAATTAAAATTAATAGATGCATTTCATATGTTACTAAGATTTCTTCATTTTTCATATCATAGAAATACGAGAGTTTGTATAAAATATGCACATTGCTTTATTCTCATATCATGTAAGATTGAATTATATCAAAACATCATTACTTCATTTTATATAATTAAAAATGTAAGTGTTAAAAATAATTTTTATTGCGCTAACTTCGAATCCTTTTGTATTCTTTGTAGTACAATAAAAGTTTTAAAGACCATAAAATTCTCTTTTATGTTCCACTAAAAATGATTATTATTTTTAATCATAATAATATACTTTGATTGCAGCTTTCACACGGCAATAAAAATATTTTTACAACTCACTTTCAACTCGCTTATTTTTCTTTAACAATCTTGACTTTTTGAAAAGAAAAATATCCTGCTATATTCATGTTTAAAACTAAAACTTTGTAAAGATATAAAAAAGGCTAAAAGTCTCCTAAAACTTTTGAAATTTTCTAAATACACATTTACGTGTTCTATAAAAGATTTATACCATGAGAAGGATTGTTTGATTATAAGAAATTAAATTTAGTTTAGATAAAACATTAAGAGAGCTTATGACCATTAAATTTTCTTAAACAAAAATCAATATTCAGGTTTTGGTTTATTCTTATTTTTTTTAAATATCTACAGTATTATAAAAAGCAAAGAAAAATCTGAATCATTCATCATTCCTAGACGAAGAGCGCTGAAACTATAAAATGTAAATTAATATGTTTAAAAAACAGTAAAATTGTAATAAAACTTATATCCGAACCACAGTCCTAAGACGACAGTTAAGGTTGTACACTTGATACAATTTATTAATTAGAATAAAAAATACATACAAAAAAAAAACGTAAGGGGAAAGTTACGATATTTGGACCATAAAATTAATGACTTTTTAAACGCTATGTGTTGTTTGTCTTGTATTTTTTATAGTACTTTTCTTGATATATTGTTGTATAAAAAATGGGACAAAAGTACATTTTTAAATTCTCAATGTTTCGTAACATCATCTTATCAGAGATATTTTTCGTTTTGTGTTATCTTTTTCCCTTTTAATGAAAATGTTTAAATTTCTTTGAACTTCCTGTGGAGGAGGAGGTTCAACAACAATAAGAACATGTTGGGAGCATTCAGCGGAGTCACTGGGTACGTACTAGTAAAATCGGTTAATTACCAAAAATTTAAGTGCCGCCAACCGATACAGAGCCAATATCGTTCATCGGAAGAAACCGAAGTGACTGGTAAGGGGACGAACTGCACGTGACCGGGTCACGTGATCGGTTTCATAAACATTTATGACAACAACAATAAAGAAATCATAAGAGAAACATAATACAGATGGCGCATATTAAACAATACCATTGGACTCCAGGAAATCTGGCAACTGGTTAAAAACCGGTCACTTAAAATGCAGTTATGTAACTGGTGACATACATCGCTTTGGTTAGGTCTGCTAATGAGCTCTTAGAAATCGTGAGAGTGTCTATAAGTTTGAATAATCGGATAACAAAAAAGACTCCAACAGTACTCCAGTAATCTTCCCTAATTTTTACTTTTAGGTAGCTTTCATTACAAAAAGTAAAAAGCTACCTATTGCAGCCGTCCGGAGGAAAACACTTCCGGAAAATTTTGGTATATTTTCACCGATCATGACCCCCAGACCCCAAAACCACCCTCCGTTCAAATGTTGACATATATATATATATATATATAACCATATATATATATATATATATATATATATCTGATTTTTGTCATGCGATAACTAACGTATTTATGAACCGATTTGAATGAAACTTGGTATGTACATAGTACATACAAATGTCTCGACCGAGTTCGTTGGTCAGCATCATCCGCCATTTTGTTTCAAAAGGGCAGCCATTTTAAATTTTTTAAAAAATTTAAAATTTAAAATTAAATGCGAAAAAATTAAAAGTTGAAAAATATTTTCCTTTTACGTGTTAGAACTTAAAACAAAGATTCCAGAACACTTTTTATTTTGTCTATATCTTAAAAAATGATTGAGTTATAGCATTTTGAATTTTTCTTATGGCTGACATTTTGAAACGATCTGATTTTTGTCACGTGATAACACGCATACTTATGAACCGATTTCAATGAAACTTGGTATGTACATAGTACATACAAATGTCTCAACCGAGTTCGTTGGCCAGCATCATCCGCCATTTTGTTTCAAAATGACGGCTATTTTAAATTTTTAAAAAAAATTTAAATTTAAAATTAAATGCGAAAAAATTAAAATTTGAAAAATATTTTCCTTTTACGTGTTAGAACCTAAAACAAATATTCCAGAACACTTTTTATTTTGTCTATATCTTAAAAAATGATTGAGTTATAGCACTTTGAATTTTTCTTATGGCTGACATTTTGAAACGATCTGATTTTTGTCACGTGATAACACGCATACTTATGAACCGATTTCAATGAAACTTGGCATGTACATAGTACATACAAATGTCTCAACCGAGTTCGTTGGTCAGCATCATGCGCCATTTTGTTTCAAAATGGCGGCCATTTTAAATTTTTAAAAAAAATTAAAATTTAAAATTAAATGCGAAAAAATTAAAAGTTGAAAAATATTTTCATTTTACGTGTTAGAACTCAAAACAAAGATTCCAGAACACTTTTTATTTTGTCTATATCTTAAAAAATGATTGAGTTATAGCACTTTGAATTTTTCTTATGGCTGGCATTTTGAAACGATAAGTTCTGATTTTTGTCACGTGATAACACACGTACTTATAAACCGATTTCAATGAAACTTGGTATGTACATAGTACATACAAATGTCTCGACCGAGTTCGTTGGCCAGCATCATCCGCCATTTTGTTTCAAAATGGTGGCCATTTTAAATTTTTTAAAAATTTAAAAATTTAAAATTAAATGCGAAAAAAATCAAAATTTGAAAAATATTTTTCTTTTACGTGTTAGAACATAAAACGACGATTCCAGAACACTTTTTATTTTGTCTATATCTTACAAAATGATTGAGTTATAGCACTTTGAATTTTTCTTATGTCTGACATTTTGAAACGATCTGATATTTGTCACGTGATAACACGCGTATTTATCAACCGATTTCAATGAAACTTGGGATGTACATAGTACATACAAATGTCTCGACCGAGTTCGTTGGCCAGCATCATCCACTATTTTGTTTCAAAATGGTGGCCATTTTAAATTTTTTTAAAAATTTAAAATTTAAAATTAAATGCGAAAAAATTAAAAATTGAAAAATATTTTTATTTTTCTTGTTAGAACTTTAAACAACGATTCCAGAACACTTTTTATTTTGTCTATATCTTATAAAATGACTGAGTTATAGCACTTTGAATTTTGCTTATGGCTGACATTTTGAAACGGTCTGATCTGAACGATCCACAATGTTGCTCTAAAATGGCATACACTTTATGATATCGTAAAATTTGGTGACTCTCTAAATCGCTTAAAATAAAATCAGGTTGAATAAAAGATGACTAATTTCTAAAAATTCCTATTAATATTCAGTCTTGACAAAAACTAGTTTCAATCTTATAAAATCACTAATTTTATAAGATTATTTCCTTTAATTTGAGCTTAGTGTTTTTGAACAATGTAACTTACCTTAAAATAAATAAATAAATATATAAGTATATGAAAGCTACCTCTTCCTCCCGGCATTGCCGGAAGGACTTTTTATTGATCATTCCCTAATTTTTACTTTATATTATCTATAGATTGTTTCTTCCATTTGTGTAAACTAAGAATATCGTAAGCACTTGACACAAAAGATATATTCAACCTGATTATTTTTTGCACAATATGCAATATCTGTCTTATTAAGCATTCATGTGATTTGTATTTCATTCTTAAAGAGTTGGATTTTATCTATGTTAAACGCGTTAAATTATACTGGTTGTTATCATGCCACTGAATTTTATTCTGCAAATTTTACTAACATCATTGTATTATATTTATTAATAAATCAATCATTTCATGCCTTATATTGTAATGATATTGGGAAGCAGAATGAAACCTTTAATGCTTAATTCAGGACATATTTAATTTATTTCATTTTTCAATAAATTATTACATACAACTGATTTCCTTTTAGATGTAAATGAAAACAATAAATTTTCTCCAAAAAATCTGGAACTGAATCGTTTGAAATTTAAAATTGTTGAATAATTATGTCGAGACATTTAAATTTTATGAAAATAGGATGTATAGTTCAATTACACCGACAATCAAAATTATTCCCATTTCATTGCCGCCAATGGAAAAAATAGATTTAAGTATATTCTAAAGATGTTACACTCGTTTAAACATATTTAAAACTGATATGCATCTCTGAAATACATGCTAAAATATACATTTGGTACTTTCTGTCGTGCAAAAGTGTTTGCTATTAATTTACAGCGCCGCACAAAGTATTACATTATATATTGTTTTAGAGTGAAACGTAGTTTGGTGCGTATTTTAACTAAGGTACCTGTACCCAATATGGACACCTTAAGGAAAATGTATTTTTTTCACCCCCATGTTCAAGTCATAGGACTCCAAAAATATGTGACCACTATCCTTGGACTATTGACTATCATTATTAAAGTTAGCGACCTTGTAATTTTTCTGGTTCAATTTAAATTCTAAAAACAAAAAAAAAATGTTTCCAAGTGTTCATATAAGGAACTACCTGTCCCTATTATGGACAGGTGTTTCCTTATTGACTTTCTACACAGTGTGTATGGAAGAGCCACTTTTCCAAGGGATTTGAAAGGAAGGAAAATAAAAAAAATTGTATCTTCAAGTTTTCCGAAGAGGAGGGGGACAGTAAATATCTTCAGAACATGCATTTTAAAAAGTGGGGAGGCATTCTCGGTTTTTACCCTTCGAAGACTCATGCAAAGCCCCTTAGTTACTAGTAAATATTATGAAGTAATATTGTTGGTTTTGCTTAGCTTTATTGCATCTGTCTGCAAATTTACATCTGTTATTACTCAGTCTTCACAGCATGGACAAATACAAATTTTTTCACCATGGGCAGTAAGTCACACATAATCTTCATGAACATATCTGCCACATGTGATGCATGGCCGCATGTTTGAAAAAGCATCAATACTGCAAAAGAATAAGTACCAGCTCTCCTTTTTGAGGAAGTCATACCATTGGTACCTACGATTTTGCCAACGGATATCCTACTAGGGGGGGCTTCTTTTTATTTTTCTGCAAGGGTTTTTAGGAGGAAGGTTTTTGGGGGATTGTTCAAATAGTATCTTGTTGAACAAAGTTTTTACCACTTTGATGACTTTTCAAGTTATTGCTTGGCAACGTTGAATTTTCTTCTTTTTTACAGGTTCAGTCGATGGGGACATAAGCTGTCCATATTGGGAACCGGGCGTAGTTTTAATAAATCTTGTACCAAATGAATAAGGAAAATTATTTTAAGTAAAATATGCAATAGCAATCGAAAATATGTTTTATTAGCTTTCTAAAATACTCCACTTTTCAACATTTAATCTAATTTTATCATATCTAATAAGAATTTAAGCTTACATGTAATTAAGATCAGCACATCTCGAAATAACAAGTTTCTTCCTAAATGGCGAACTGCGCGCTTTTTTATACTTTCCAGCCTTAATTATCTTTTCAACTGCTTTTCTTCGCGAAAATGTTTAGCCATCTCTCGATCAAAATTATTATCTTTAGAAATATTAGGAGTGTCCATATTGAGAACCCTGTCCATATAGGGTACAGATACCTTATATTAAACAATTTCACATTTTATGAAACTGATATATGTTGATATATGGTATACTTACTATAATTTACTTCTTGAATATTACAAAAAAGACTATTTACGGGGGTACAAAACAGAATTCAGATATTGTACTGTATACGAAGTAATGTATACTCTCTTAAAAAGTCAGCCACAAAATAGCTCAAGTTGAGCTGAAATCCACTCATCTCAATGTTGAAAGGCAGCTTCTCAAAAAAGAGTTGAAATAACTCGAGTTTTAAACCAATTTAAATGAAGTTGAGCTATTTAAGTAACCAATTTAGATCAAGAAGATTTAATCGTTTGAAAAACATCTTTTTTATGACCGAAAAAATTACAGCTCTTTCATGAGAAACCAAATCAGCTCTTTCGTTTTAAGAGTGTACTATTAGACCAAGATATGTATATTTATAAAACTTTGAAGCATTTATAAAACTTATGAAGCATCTCATTTGCTACACTTGACTTCACTGCAGATTCGTGACACTTTATCGAAAGTAACTGAGCATAATACGAGTACGCTCGTAATTAACGCTTCTAATTAAAATCGGAAAGATTTTAAATTTTAATCGAAAACCTTTTCAGAAATACAGTTATTGACATTTATTTGTAATCTTAGTCAACTCACTCAGTAATCACCTACATTTTCTTTCGGTAAAGTAAAAGTCTTTTTTTCCTTCTTAAAATTGTGTAATTTTGAAGATATCATGTATAAAGTGTTTCGAAAGTCTTTTACATATGTTATTCTAAATTGTATTTTATTATTGCTCTAAATTGTGTGGTTTTTAAAATGTGTTGTTAAAATGGTAATGTAGTATTGGATAGCACAGCTGTAAGAAAATATTTTCATCAACAATATTTGGAACACTGTTTCAACACAATTAAATTCGGTACTTTAGATATTTAGTTGTGATAATTAGATATTTAATTTTTCTTATATAGTAACACTTTAGCAACTTATTAACAACACATTTCTAGACAGTAGAAATTTAGTGACATATTCAGAACACAATCACAAAACAAAAAAATGTTTTGTATATGAAGTTTTCTAACACATTTAAACCAGGTGGAGGCGACAAGAATGACTACGCCATCGAGTTACGGGATGAAATCATAATGTAGGACAAGGTTATTAGGTATAGATTAAAGAATCACTAGTCTGCCTCGGCATTTTTGTTACGATATATGAGTAAGAGCGGTCGCCGCCACGCCATTTTGGCGTTACTATCACGTCATCGAGTAACGAAATGAAATTAGTTCCAAATTAAAAGTAAAATAAAGTATTTGAAGAATATTTTGGTCTGCGTACGCATACCCTGGTACAAATGCTCGGCAGACTGAAATTTATAAAAAAAAAAATGACGTTATAATGTAACAACTCAATGAATACGTCATCGAGTCACGAGATGAAATCATCATGTAAGACAAGATTATAAGGTGTAGATTAAAGAATCACTGGAATGCCTTGGAATTTCTTGGTACGATATAAGTAACAGCGGGCGCCAACTCGCCATTTTGGCTTCACTATCACATCATTTATTTACGAGCAGTGTTACCAGTGGGCTACTTTTTTAAAATTCAGATATCTCGATTGGCACCACTTTTTTGAAACGGAAAATTACCTTTTTTTGCCTTAATTATCATGACATTGAATAAGGCATATTTTATCATTTGTAAAATGTGGTGCCAATCAAGAATCTGAATTAAAAAATAGTAGCCCATCTGGGAAGACTATTTACGAGATGAAATTGGTGCCAAATTAAAGGTAAAGTGAAGTATTTTAAGAATATTTCGGTCTGCCTGCGCATATCCTGGCACAAACCTTCGGCAGACTTAAATTAAAAACAAAAAAGGCTTCATAATTCACAATACAAACGCAGATATGCCCAATCGGTCGCTTTCTGGCTTACTAATAACAATTTTTTCCTTAACCATTAATTTAGCGTGAAAGTCCACTGCGAAGAAATGTAATGTTTTTGTTATAAATTTCAGTCTGCCAAGGGTGTGTACCAGGATATGCGGAGGCAGATCAAAATACTCTTAAAACACTATATTTTACATTTAATTTGGTAACAATTTTATCTCGTAACTCGATGACGTGATAGTATCGCCAAAATGGCAGAGTTGGCGCCCGCTTTTACTCATATTGTACCAAGAAATTCCGAGGCAGGCCATTGATTCTTTAATCTACACCTAATAATCTTGTCCTACATCATGATTTCATCCCGTAACTCGATGACGTACTCATTAAGTTGTTAAATTATAACGTCATTTTTTTCTTATAAATTTCAGTCTGCCGAGGTTTTGTACCAGGATATGCGGAGGCAGACCAAAATATTCTTAAAATAATTTATTTTACTTTTAATTTGGCACCAATTTCATCTCGTAACTCGATGACGTGATGGTGACGCCAAAATGGCGATTTGGACCCCGCTGATACTCATACCGTACCAAGAAATGCCGAAGCAGACCACTGATTCTACATTTATGTAATCTTGTCCTACATCATGTAAATCGATGACGTAGTCATTTGTGTCACCCCCGCCCGCTCTAATTAATGTGTTGTAAATTTAGAGACAATAAGTGCTCTAAAATTTTTTTATTATTGCGTTTTGAGAATTTGTTGTGTAGTTTCCGACTGGTTTTAATTCAAACTTCGTTTGCGTAATATTTCTAAATTTTTCAACAATTTTTGTGAACTATCTTTGTACACTGTCAAAAATCTTGCTCTATTTTGAACGAAATTTTGGTGTTAATAGCTGTTACCATAAGATGAGGAAATTTTGTACCAACGTTTAGAGCTTTCCGTTTCAACCTTGCTCCAACTATTGGAATTATTCAATAACAGATGATCCAAATATTGTTCCAAAATTTCACCATCTTACAATGGCTGCTACTGAGCACCAAAATGCGGTTAAAACTAGGACAAGATTTTTAACAGTGTGCACAGCATGCCTCTTAATATTTATGATAGAATAGAAATATACTGATATTCATACAAGATGCTATAGAAATAGTTTTTATTTATTTAAGAAATGACAAATCATGCTCTGTCAAATATTTAATAAATCTATTTCTAATGAGGTCAACTGAACCACATATCTTAAATGAATTCTTATAAAATATCTTAACGCTTTATCCACCAACGTTACTTATAAGTACCATTAAAATAACTTATTATAAAATTTCTTTAATAAATCAGTTAGTTGTAATACTGTTTAGAATGAGTTACAGATACATTACTTTATCTTGTCTCAAAAGCGCTAAAGAAAAATATTTTTAAATGGATGATATCTTTTGACCTTTGTATCTTTTCAGCTTTCTTGGGTCTGAGGCAGGGGGGTGGAGTTTTTCACTGCGGAAATTTTTTTATATTTACATTGTAAGAAGATCGTATTTGTACATTTTATAATACCACAAAATACTAAGAAAACAATTTAAAATAAAAGATTTGAGTGGGGCACAAAAATCCCTGTAAATTCAAATTCAATTAATTCTTCTAAATCATTCAATCCTTCTAAAATCCTTTAACAAATTATTAAATGATTATGTAAATCTTTTAAGTTAGTTTAAACAATTAACTTAAACTACTTTAGAATGTAAAATTTTCATTGAATTCATAATTCAGTAGATAAAGTGGTAAGAACTAAGAAATCATACTGTGTCAAATACTTAATCTATACTCTATAATAAATCTATTTTCTGTATCTCCTATAATAAATATATTTTCATTGAGTTAAACCGAACCACATACATTGAATTAAAACTTCAAACGAAGAATAAATTTAAAGTCATAGCATACATCTTAGTGATATAAATTTTCATCTACATTTTCTTACATATACTTTTCATTCTTAGCATTATATCTCATTATGTATCAATCCTCTTAGCGTTAAAATTTAAAATAAATTTACAATAACTTTAAAGTTATAATTTTCCCCAATTAGAATTTTTCATATTAAATTATCTCTCGAGCGATAAGCATTTTTCTCTAATTGCACTGTAGATATCTGGTGCTCGCTTTCAAATATTGAACATTCCACTATTTTGATCTTGTTGTGTATTTTTCTTTAACACTAGAACAGTCTTGCCAGATGGGCTACTTTTTTTTAATTCAGATTCTTGATTGGCACCACATTTTACAAATGATAAAATATGCCTTATTCAATGTCATGATAATTAAAGCAAAAACAAAAGGTAATTTTCCGTTTCAAAAAAGTGGTGCCAATCCAGAAATCTGAATTTTAAAAAAGTAGCCCACTGGCAACACTGCACTAGAACCGCGGGAAAATTCATTCAAGTTTTATAAAAATATTTCTCACCGGAATTTTCTTTTAAAACTGTTTAAATTATATATTGAAATTATTTTTGCCCAGCTTATGTTTAGCTAATTTTATAAAAATATTTCTGGTTCAAATCAACATCTTTGCATATGATACGGGTCAAAATGACCCGTTTCCGCGGTTCTAGTGTTAACTTCATTTCCGAAATTTAATTGAAATCTAAAACTGTGGCAAAAAAAAATTTCATCATAGCCTTAAGTTATAGAGGGAAGTATAGATTAGTTTTAAAAGTACTGAACTCAATATTTAGCATGTATGTATGATGTTACATCAGTTACTGAATTATAAAGTAGCTATAAACTTGAGTTAGTAATGGAAAGTTGCACTTAACAAAAAAATAATTTTACCTTGTTTACGTTTTCAAAAATTCTAGGTTTATAAATTGATTAGCTAGTTCACCAGTTAATATTTAAATGTTAAGAAACTTTATTTACCTCCTTGATAAGAAAATATTATACATTTAAAAAATGAATATGCATTTTTGAAAAATATGAAAGTACGCATATCAATCAATTCTGACAAAATATCTGAATCCTTTATCTACCGACGGTACTTATAACTACAATTAAAATTACTTATTAAAAAATTGTTTTAATACGTCAAATAGTTTTAATACTCTTTAGAATGTGTTACAGATACATTACTTGATCTTGTTCCAAAAGTATTATTGGATACACAAAACAAAAATATTTTTTAAGAGTGATTTCTTTTCCTTTTAATCTTTTCAACTTTCTTAGCGTTGAGAGAGGGGGGATGGAGATTTTTCAATTCGGAAATAATTCTATATTTATATTGTAAGAACATCATATTGTACATTTTATAATTGTAAAAAATACAAAGAAAACAATTAAGAAAATGATTTCAGTGGGGTTATTAATATTGCACAAAATCCCTGCAAATTAAAATTTAATTTATCCTTCTAAATCCTAAAATCCTTTAAAAATTATTATCTGATTATGTAATAATTTTAATTTAGTTTAAACAATTAACCTAAAATGCTTTAGAATGTAAAATTTTCATGAATTCATAATGCGATAGATAAAGGGATAATAAGTAAGAAATCATGCTGTGTCGAATGCTTAGTAAATCTATTTTCAGTAAGTTAAACTGAATCACATACCTTAAATTAAAAAGTCACATGAAGAATAAATCGAAAGTCGAATCATGGCATATCACAGTGATATAAATTTTCATCTAAATTTTCTTCCATATGCTTTTTAGGTGCGTTCGTAACAATGTAAATACGTAGCACCTATAGTTGTCGTTCAGTCCGTACGTCTGCCCGTCTCTCTGTCCCTCCGCATGTAACAACCCAAAAACTACCCAACCGAATCTTTTAAAATTTAAACTACATAATTATTACATAATTTTGTCGAGTCATTTCAAATTTTATGAAAATCCGATGAAAAGATCAATTACAGGGACAATCAAAAATATTCCGTTACATTGCGGTCAATGGGAAAAAAGTTTCGAATGCATTTTAATGGTGTTAACTCATTCGAACATAATAAAATGTACATGGACCTATGAAGTATACATATACTAAAATATACATTCTGTACAATCTGTGATGCAATGTTCTTTGCATCTATTAAAATACAGGCCCACACAAAAGTATCCCACTGCATAATGCAATACGGAAAACATTGTTTGGGGGGTGTTTTATTTATATTAAACTATTTCACATTTTATGAATATGTGATTTCTGAGGTGTAATAAAAATTACTTCCTGTATTTTTACAGGAACACAAAGATTTCGACCACTATACTGTATCCGAAATACTGTTTACTATATCAGCAAGATCTGAATATTTTTAAAACTTCGTTATCGTACGAACGCACCTCATTTGCTACGTTTCACGTGCAATTTCGAACTTGTTATTTTTAGCAGTATATTTCATTACATAATAATCCGTTTAGCATTAAAGGTCAAAATAAATTCCCGATAACTTTTAAGTTATACTTTTCTCCGATTAGAATTTTTGATATTAATTTATCTCTCGAGAGATAAGTACTTTTCTCAATTTGTATAGTAGATATGCAGTGATTGCATTCAAATATTGAACATTCCACTATTTTGATCTTGTTATGTATTTTTTTTAACTTCATCGCCGAAATTTTAATGAAATCTAAAACTGCTATAAAAGGGAAAGTTTCATCATATCCTAAGGCTATATAAGGTAGTATTGATTAGACTTAAAAGTACTGACTCAATATTTATCACTTATTATGATGTCACATCCGTTACTGAATTATTATAGTTGTAATATTGAGTTAGTAATTCAAATTGCACTTAACATTTTTAAAATTTGTTTCTGTTTTAAAAAAATCTTACGTTTATACAGTCACCGCAAAAAAAAAAAAAAAAAAAAAAAAAAAAAAAATCTTGACATTTGCAATTTTAGACATATATCTAAAATTATACATGAGGAATAACTCTGAAACTCCAGATATATAAACAAAATAGTACAAGTCGTATATTTTCGCAAATATGTCTTTTTGAAATCCCACTGGGGGCCGCCAACAAAATGAAAAAGAACGGAGATTGAAGAAGTTTTGCATAACCCTGACAAAACTAATGAAGCAAAATCTTTCAAACTGCAGATTATGATTAAGGGGCTTATGGTTATAAAACGTGTTTATTTTTATGCGGATCGCATGCACACTCGTAGAGAAATTAAGGTTTTTATAAAAATGGTCTCAAATTTTGCCAGGTTTTTTGCTTATAATTTGCATAGTTCTAAATAAAAAACTATTTTCTTTTCAGACAATATGAGAAAATACATTGTACATAATACCCTGTAATCAAAATTAACAAATATTAATAATTTTACGAAATATGAGCAGGTTTACTAAATAAATTTTTACTGCGCATGCTTGAGCTCTATAAAAAATTTCATTTGCATAATGTGTTAGCTAAATGTATAGCTCAACTTTTGTTAAAGTTTCAAAATCATAGTTTGAAAATTCTGAAATTTATCGTCGGAAGAATAAGATCAAAATCCGATATTCCCAAAATGAAAGAAAAAAATTAGGGGCTCTATTCATATTCCATTGATTAGTGTCTACACGATATTGCGCGTATTACTGTATTTAGATACAGCTCCTCATTTTTTTGTTTTATTTTGGGAATATCGGATTTTAATTTTATTCTTTCAACGATAATTTTCAGAATTTTCAAGCTATGATTTTGAAACTTCAACAAAAGTTGCTTTATACATTTAGTTAACAAAATATGCAAATGACATTTTTATAGAGTTACGCATGTGCAGTGAAAATTTCTTTAAAAAACCTGCTCAATTTTTACACAATTATTAATATTTTTTAATTTTGATTACTGGGTATTATGTACAATGTCATCTATCATATTTTCTGAAAAAAACATTGTTTTTTATTAAGAACTCTGCAAATTATAAGTAAAAAACTTGCAAAATTTGGGACTGTTTTTATAAAACACCTTAACTTCTCTACGAGTATGCATGCTATCCACATACAAATAAACACAGTTTATAATCATAAGCCCCTTTAATCATAATCTGCAGTTTGAACGATTTTGCTACGTTAGTTTTGACAGGGTTATTCAAAACACCTTCGTTCTTTTTCAGTTTTTAGACGGTCTCTTATAGAATTTCAAAAAAAAAAATCTTTGCGAAAATATATGACTTATACTATTTTGTTTATATACCTGGAGTTTCGGAGTTATTCGTCATGTATATTTTTAGATATTTAACAAAACATCTAAAATCGTAAGTGTCAAGATTTTTTTTGCGGTGACTGTAAATTGATTATCTTAATTTAAAAAAATAATAATATCTTAACCATTTATCCATCGATTTTACTTATAAGTTTCATTAAAATTACACATTAAAAATTCTTTTAATCCTTCAATTAATTGTAATATGGATAAGAATGAGTTACAGATATATTATTTTAACTTGTCCCAAAAGTATTATTGGATACGCAAAACAAAAATGTTTTTAAAAGGATGATTTTTTAACCTTTTTTTATCTTTTTAGCATTCTTAGTGCTGAGAGATGATGTTGGGGAATTTTCAATTCGGAGATATTTATATTGTAAGAACATCATAATATTATATTTAAAATTTCTACAAAATACTAAGAAAACAATTTAAAAGAAAATATGAATATTGCACAAAATCCCTGTAAATTCGAATTCAATAAATACAACTAAAATCCTTCAAAATTCATTAAATGATTATATAAATCTTTAAATTTATTTAAAACAATTAACGTAAAATGCTTTAGAATGTAAAATTTTCATGAAATCATAATTCAGTAGATAAACGGTTAAAAAGTAAGAAGTCATGCCGTGTCAAATACTAAATAAATCTATTTTCTCAGAGTTAAACTGAACCACATATCTTAAATTAAACCATCACACGAAGTATAAATTTAAAGTCAAATCAGAATAAATTTTTGTGATAAAAATTTTTATCTACATTTTCTTAAATATACTTTTCATTCATAGCAGTATATCTATTTATATATTAATCCTCTTAGCGTTAAAAGTAAAAAAAAAAAATCCAATAATTTTTAAGTTTCATTTTTCTCCGATTAGAATTTTTCACATTAAATTATCTCTAAAGATATAAGTACTTTTCTCAATTTGTTCAGTGGATATGTGATGCTTGCTTTCAAATATTGAACATTCCACTATTTTGATCTTTTTATGTATTTAACTTCATTTCCGAAATTTAATTGAAATCTAAAACTGCGGTAAAAGGTAAAAATTTCATCATAGCCTTAGACTATATAAGGCAGGATTGATTAGATTTAAAAGTACTGACTCAATATGTAACATATATGTATAATGTCAAATCAGTTACTGAATTAATATAGTTATAATCTTAGTTAATACAAAATTGCACTTAACAACAACAACAAAAAATACTTTGTTGACGTTTTCAAAATCCTTACGTTTATAAATTGAATAAATAGTTCCCCTGTTAATATTTAAATGTTAAGAAACATTTTTTATCTCATTAATAAAAAATTATTATACGTTTAAAAAAGTTTCTTTTTAACAAAGTATGAAGGTACACATATATATGAATTCTGATAAAATATCTTAACCCTTTATCCACCAACGTTACTTACAAGTACAATTAAATTAACTTATTATAAAATTACTTTAATAAATCTGTTAGTTGTAATATTGTTTAGAATGAGTTAGAGATACATTACTTTATCTTGTCTCAAAAGCGCTAAAGAAAAATATTTTTAAATGGATGATATCTTTTGACCTTTGTATCTTTTCTTCTTTCTTGGGTCTGAGGCAGGAGGGTGGAGTTTATCATTGCGGAAACTTTTTATATTTACATTGTAACAGCATCATATTTGGCATTTTATAATACCACAAAATACTAAGAAAACAATTAAAAATAAAAAAATTTGAGTGGAGTTATAAATATTGCACAAAAATCCCTGTAATTTCAAAATTAATTAATTCTTCTAAATCATTCAGTCCTTCTAAAATCCTTAAAAAATTATTAAATGAATATGTAAATCTTTTAAGTTAGTTTAAACAATTAACTTAAACTGCTTTAGAAAGTAAAATTTTCATGAATTCATAATTCAGTAGATAAAGGGTTAAGAACTAAGGAATCATGCTGTATCAAATACTTGATCTATAATCTATAATAAATCTCTTTTCTATTTCTCCTATAATAAATCTATTTTCAATGAGTTAAATTGAATCACGTAGAATTCAGTTGAAATATAAATTTAAATTCAAATCATAGATATCTCAGAGATATAAATTTTCATGCGCATTTTCTTACATCTACTTTTCATTCTTAGCAGTATATCTCATTAACCTCTCATCTTAATCTTCTTAGCCTTAAAGCCCAAAATTAATTTCCAATAACATTTAAGTTATACTTTTCTCCGATTAGAATTTTTCATAATAAATTCGCCCTCAAGAGATAAGTAATTACCTCAATTTCTTCAGTAGATATGTGGTGCTCGCTTTCAAATATTGGACATTTCACTATTTTGATCTTGTTATGCATTTTTCTTTAACGTCATTTCCGAAATTAATTTGAAATCTAAAACTACGGTTAAAGGCTAAAATTTTATCATATCCTTAGGCTATATAAGGTAGTATTGATTAGATTAGAAAATACTGACTCAATATTTAAAGTAAATACATGATGTCCCATCAGTTACTGAATTATAGTTATAATATTGAGATAGTAATTCAAAATTGCACTTGTGGTGGTTACTCGATAACCCCTCACATATTTTTATTTTAATTCAATTGTATTAACTATTTTATTTCCTATCATCTCTTTTTTATTAATGTTCTCAATATAAAATATTATTTCGATTTCGTTTCTTTTGATATCTTCCCCTGTAAATTTTTCTTCCTCACGTAGCTTATCGAGTGTTCTAAAACGGTAAAATCTTGTTTGAATTCATTCCTTCCGGTTTAAAAAGCTTCTAGAAATTTCTCGCTTGTTCGATGGGTGGTTACTTCCGTTAAATCTGGCCCTCCCTTTGGCCTATCAAATTAAATTCCACAGGTAACGTGATTTAAGCAGTTAAGTGCCTGGCCACCTTCTTTCGCTTTCCTTCTTTAGGTGTATTATCACTTTTTTCTTTATTAAATTCATATTTCCCTATACCTGACACGTAACTTGGCCTCTTTTTCCTCGCTTTCCCCATCCTAACGTTGCCAACTTGGCGTATTCCGGGTTTGCGGTAACCCTTTATTTTTGCTCTCCCCTCTCTCTGCGCCGCGAGTTCAGTTGAGCGGATGCTGCACTGCAAGATGGAACGTAAACCTCCGAATCGTCGTTCTGCTGCGAAGAATAGTGCACCACTGCCGCTGCGATCTAATCCGTTTGGCCATTTTCTATGCCGGCCACTCAAAATGTTCTCTTGGCTTTTTGAGAATCAATCTTTTTCATATGTGCTTCGTCGTAGTTTTAAAAAAAGGGCTCTCTTCAATTTATTCAAGTTCTTCCAGTTATTTCCATATTATCATTATCAGTGAAATCATCTTTTCCTCCGAAGATAATACAAAGAATATTCTTCTTACTTAAAATATCACAGCTTGTTCTTTTTCGATTCATGATAAATCGCTCATACGCATAAATATGATTATCTTTGCATAAACGGGATCCCTATTGGAAAGTATTGAATATCTCTTTGTGATTCAAGCGTATTCTTTATTGAGTTGATATTGTTTGATATTCTAAAAATAATTTATTCTTCAGATCGTTAAAAAAATGATCGATCATGTTGTCAAAGTGAATACATATAAATAAAGAAAAATTATCTGAAAAGTATATCTATTCCTATATATTATCCTTGTGAAGCATTTATACGAAATGAATAATTATATATTTACATAAATGTGCATGAAAGAGAATATATATATTTAAAAATATAAAGTCATGACGTATTTCACAAATAAATTATAAATAAAAATTTTTGTTCTTCATTTTTTTCTTCATTTGATTTGTCCCAAGTTAATTTTTTCGTCGTCTGGAATATTTCTTCATTTTGCCAAGATTCCAGGTAACATTCTTCTTATTATTTTATATTTTTCTTTTACAATTTACTTTGAGTTATTATTATCATAGTTAAAGAATTGCTACTAAGAACTATAAAGGTTGCCTTTTGTCATGTTCTTTTATTACGGGTCTTTTGCTGGCATTCATCCAATGCAATGTATGTCTACCCACTAGTTTGATCACTTGGCCTATTTTAGATGAAACAAGAAATAAGTGTTCTCATATCTCTTCTCCCAAACGTAACAGTTGAATCTCCTTTGGTGCCGTGTTTCCTTGTGAACCAATATTTTTCTTCTGGCACCATGTACCTCTTTGAATCAATTAATATTCTTCAAGACATGACAATTATTAGATGATATTGTGTTTTCTTTATCTATATATATATTCAAAAAAAAATAAAAATAAATTATATCTTCATTATCTGTTCTTTATGCAGTGATCAATATTTTATATTTATCCTTTATTGAACGGAGTGTAATAAATGAATACATAATATATTTTGATTTTATGCTGAAATAATATTTTTTTTGGAGCAGTAGATTCTATATAACATAATTTATTGATATATTTTTCTTGTCATGATATAATTTATAACTAATATCATATGATATTTAACGAAGGTGCTGGTAAAGATAATTGATTATTTTAATATAAATTATTCTCTTGTCATAAATATAAGAACATATGTTTTGAGGGATATGATATATATATACATGAAATTTTTGGGCCATGTTCTTTTGATCTGATGCTAAGAAAGATATGTTCGTATTTTTCTTCTCTTCATCATATATTTATTCTTCTTCTTAGCGTATAAAAATGATGTATAACGTAAATGAAATTCGTCAATATTTTAAATAATGGGTCAATTTATATATTATGTGAGCAGTCTATAAGAAAATTTAACCTGTCATTTATTGAGCTCTTATTTTAATTATCTCATTATGCCTCCCAAATCAAAATTAAATATTGCAATACAGCCGTTCGACGGCAACCCACAGACTGTGGAATTCTTCTTTGATCAATTATGTGATATACAAGAGTTAAATAATTTTTCTGATAAAGAACTATTTGGTTTCTCTCAAATCCTTGCAAAATTTAAAGTTAGATTCAAACGAATCAGTCAAAAATTTTGCATTTCGTCTGGACAAACAACTTCGACTTGCATACCCTAAATTGGATCCTCCTGCTCTCAATTCATTAAAATTCACTCATTTTCTTGAGGCTTTGCCCAAACAAATTAAGCGAAAGATTTTAGAAGAAAACATTTCATTTTTTGATTTAGCTCTTGAACGAGCAAATTTTCTTCAACATTTTTACGACTCCCCCCCCCCCCCTAAAATTTCTTACGAGAATTATAATCAAGCCTATTGTTTGGATACTGAAAAAGTCCATGATAATTCTATTGCTTCTAGTAATGTGCTCCATAAGACTCCTATAAAACATACGAAGGATAAAATTTATGTCAATTCTCAAACTACCTTCTCACCTTCGCAAACTCAAAAAGACAATTCTCATGCTTCTCGTAATTTTAAAAGAAAAGCTAGAACATATTCTCCTTCTCCAAATAGACAAGAGGCTACAGATAAATATAAAAATAATTTTCGTCAACATAGATCATTTCGAAAAAGTCCTTATTATCAACCCACCTTCGACAAATTTTCTCACAAAAAAAATTCTACATCCTTTTATCATAAACGAGATGTTGTGCAATGTGCGTTTTGTGGAAAATTCAATCATCGTATGGACATATGCTACAAATTTAAGAATATTATCAATGCTTCTAATCAAAACTCTTCATCTCAATTTTCGTCTAATCCTCACAGAAGGAAAAACTACACCTCTTCTTCTGAAAATAAAAACAATGTCTATCATTTAAACAAATAGGGGAGACTGGTTCTACTGACCGACTGCTCTCCCATAATTTTCATTCAGGGTCAGTACACTTTAATGACAAAAACAAACATCAATTTGACAAAAGCTCTTCAATCACTTTAGTATCATCCACAGCTGTCCAAACTTCCCCTGTAACACCTAAATTTAACAAATCTTCATGTTCCTATAATTCTTTGACGTCCAAACAAAATTTTGAAATTGATGATGATGTACAAGAAAGACATGTCATATGCAGCTCCTTTAATAACTCGTATGTTCTTCCATGCATCCTGATAAATATACAACATAATGAAATCTCAACTTTAATTGATACTGGATCAAGTTTGTCCCTATTGGATCAAGAATGCTTTAATAGCATTAAATCCAGGCTTCACTACAAATTCTTATCCAGAAATGTGTCTGTTTCAACTATCAATTCTAAAGTTTTTTTCAAAGGATGCATCGAAATAGCATTTAAAATCGACAAATTTTTTTTTCATCATGTCTTTTACCTTACAAAGATACAAAATGTCCATTTTCAGACCATACTTGGATTTGAGTTCATTAATAAACATTCTGTAACCATATCACCAACATTTAAATCTATCTTGATTAAGGATAAACATATCCCTTTTCACAGTTATAACGAATCTCCCACTTGTTATTTCATGAATTCTGAATATACTTATGATAATTCAAATGTGCCATATTCTTTAGATGTACACAAGATGCCTTGTTATGAAGATTCTATATCAAATAATCTAAGTAATGGTACTTATACTGATGATGTATATGCAAATTATGGTGACACAAATTTACAATTAGTCAACAATTATACAACCTATCCTTACAATTATAATTTTCAAAATAATGGTTTATTTACAAATAATGTTGCTAACACTGCTATGAATTTTCATAATCCTTATATTGATGGTAATTTTACTTATTTTTCTAGCTATTTTCCAACTGATTATGGTAATGTTGTGAACTATTTATCAACTAATGATATTATACTCTGAAAGTACTAATGATGTTAGTTATGTTGATGAAAAGCAAACTCTTTTAAATATTGGTAATAAAATTTTGGTGAATTCCAACATGGTACAATTACTCAATAGAGAATTAATCCCTCCTAATTCCTTTGTTTATTTACATGTTAAGTACTTGAATCCTCCATCTGAATATTTTATTTTCAAACCTACTTTAAAAAATAAAGGTCTTGTGTTACATGAATCACTGCATTCCAGCTCTTCAATTCAAAATAATTTATTTTTGGTTGTATGTCAGAATATATCAAAGCTGGACATTCATTTAAATAAAAATTCAATTATTGGCGAATGTATCAATGTAGATGAAAAAGACATTGAGGAATACTATTTTGATTTAGACTTTGAAGACGAATATTGCAATTTAATTTTACCAACTGAAGAGAGTAAGAGAAAACGTATCCAAGAACTGTCTCCAAATGACTTTGATCTAAAACACTTACCTCCTCATGAAAAAGAATCTTTAACAAAATTATTGTGCAGTAAAGATTTAGCTTTTTCCAAATCTCTTGACACTTTAGGTCATACCGACCTGGTTAATCCTCAATTTACAATGCTAAATTCTCATCCAGTCAAAACCCTACCTTTTCCTGTGCCACAGGCACTCGAGCAAGAAGCTCTTGACCAAATTAATCAAATGTTAAATGCTGGTATTATTGAAAGATCAAATTCATCTTGGGCGTGTCCCATGCTCCTTGTTAAAAAGAAGAGAACTGATATGTCGAAGCCTCAAAAATATCGTTTGGCTCTAGATTTAAGATTGTTAAACTCTATTATTATACCATCTTCATATCCTCTTCCTAGAATTCATAATCTATTGGTGCAATTATCAAAATTTAAGTATTATACGACTCTTGACTTGCCCTCTGCATACTGGCAGATCGCTGTACCAAAAGAAATGCAAGATAAGCTCAGTTTTACTACTCCATGGGGAATTTTTACATACCTGAGTCTCGTGTTTGGCTTGAAGACAGCTGCAAGCATATTTCAACAATTAATTGATTCAGTTATTCAATTATCTCAAATTGATTCGTGTTATGCATACCAAGACGACATTGTAGTTGGCGCTAATTCATTTGAAGAAATGACCATGAAACTCACAAAGCTCTTAGACACTCTTATTGCTAACAACATTACTCTGTCTCCTGAAAAATGTTCCTTTATGCAAACTAGTATTAACTTTTTAGGATTCCAACTCACAGATCATAAAATTCTTCCTATTACAAGCAACATTTTAAAAATTACTTCATTTCCAACGCCTAAAACCAAGAGGCAAACGAAAAGTTTTATAGGTTTATGTTCATTTTATAGGTCAATTATACCTAATTTTGCTAAATTGATTACTCCTCTCATCGAAGTCACTAAACCTAAAAATAAATTTTCTTGGAAATCTGAACAAGAAAATGCATTTAAAAAATTACAAGACATATTCTTTCAGAAACCTATGCTCAATCTTCCAAGGTGGAATGAAACCTTCTATGTTAATACAGATGCATCAAAGACAGCAATATCAGCTGTTCTTATGCAGAAATTTGATGGTGAACTTAGACCCATCTCCTATTATTCCAAAACTCTATCTTTGTCTGAAAGACAGTACCCTGCCATCAAATTGGAACTTTATGCCATTTACAAAGGCATAACGGCTTTTAAATACTATATTTTTGGTCGACCTTTTATTCTATTATCCGACGCCAAACCTCTTAATAATTATAAAAAAGCTACATCACCAGCCGATATTACTACTCGATGGATGTTAGAACTGTCAGAATACTCGTACACATTCCAACATGTACCAGGCAAAGAAAATGTGTTAGCAGATTTTCTGAGTAGAACACCTCACATTCCTACTGAAAATCTCCATAATAATCCAGATCTTATTTCTTCACAAGAACCACTACCGATTGCTGATAATCAGAAAGATTTACATAATGAAATTCCTCACTTTCCATGTGGTCTAGTTGACAAAATGCACCACACATGTCATCTTCAAAGTGACTCTTCACCCCCAAATAATGATAATTATGAAGATCCATTATTAGAAATCCTTGATCATACCATCTTCTCTGAACAACAAAAAGACCCAAAAATCAAAAAAAATTATGAAGATCTTAAAAGTAACAAAAAATCTAAAAGTTTAAATGGTTACTATATTAATCCAAATAATGATTTACTTTGCTACAATGGACATTTTTCTTCAGAAGATATTGAACTACATAAAGCTGTTTTACCTTTGTCACTTAGAGCAAAATCCTTAAGAATTGCTCATGTTACTCATACTGGAATTCATAAAACTATTGTTAATTTAAAGAAAAGATTTACCTGGAAAACCCTTGTTTCTGATACCATTAATTATGTCAACTCTTGTGAAATTTGTTTAGTAAACAAAAATCATAAAAAAATACTGCTCCATACTTACCAGCACCACTCCCAACAGATCCCAATCAAAAAGTTTCTATGGATTTACTCGGCCCTTTGAGAAATCGCCAATATGTCATGACCGTTATTGATCACTTTTCCCGTCATTTAGAATTATATGCCTTGAATAACATTAGCGCTGAATCTGTTACCAAAGCTCTATTACATTATATACTAAAACCCGAATTAACTCTCACTGATCATGGCTCTCAGTTCACTAGTGATATGTTTTCTTATTTTAATAAAAAGCTTGGCATTAAATTGGAACACAGTTCTGTAGCCCATCCCCAGGCTGACGGATTAAGTGAACGATGTAATTCTCAAATAAAATCGTCTGTGAATACAATGGCTTCCCAAGGATGTGATGTACCAACTGCTCTAAAAATTCAGCAATCCATATATAATGCTACACCTCATCCAGCTACAAAATTCACTCCAAATCTTCTTCATTTTGGAAGAGAGATAAATGACATTTATGCTAATTACAAAACTCAAGCTTCCTGGAAGATTCTCAATACTGCCTATGAAATTCATAAATTAATGGATGTTATTGAGAAAATATACTATCAAGCTTACAAGAATAACGAATCTTCTAGACAAAAAGTGTACCAAAAATCGAGAGAAAAATTAAAATTTGCCAACATCAATGTTAATGACATTGTTTACGTAAAATTTCCCACTGTGTTTAACAAAAAAGTACAAGGCCCATACGTGGTGAAGAAAATAATTTCTCCTGTACTTATTCAAATTCAAGATTCCAATAATAGTCACGCTTCACCAATGTTGATTCACACTAACAGAATCTTGAAACTTCAAAAGAGAAATGAAGCATTACAATACCCTTCAGTTTCTTCTAAAAATGTATCACATGATCAAACAGCTGTTGATAATGCATCTTCTACTCCTGTGAGACAACACTCTCCTACTCAAGTTTCTAATCATGATGCTGCTTGTAACACATCTCCTCAAATTCTTTCTTCTTCTAAGTGTCAACAAACATCTTCATATTCGTGTAAATCGGTACAGTCACATGCTCCTCCTGATAGCACTCACAATGATGTTAGAAACAAGTCTACTCAATATAAAAATTATGATCTTCGCCCTCGCACTCATAAAATGTATAAAAAATGAACTAATCTTCTTTTCTTTTGTCAGGATGACTCTTGATTTGTAACATATTCAGTCAATACTAGTTCGACTGATATTCGAGTATGAAGAATGACTGTATAATTTTTGTTTTCTTCCTCCAAGCTGCAGGCAGCTGTTATTTTTTTTCTCTTCTTTATTTAAGTCTTCTTCTCCTTGAAGCAATACAATGGTCATCCTCCAAATGTATGTATGGTTTTAATATTTTTACTATTCACTGTATTTATTTCTAAACCATAATTATTGTAATAAGTATATATACTATCAAATATGCCATATACTACTACTTTTAGCCTTATAAAGTCTTTAATTGCAATAGTTGGTGCTAAATTGAGAAAGAATTTGTCTTTTTATATAGTTGTTGAAATATTGTGTCATTATTTAAAATTATTCTTCACAAATGTTTATTCTACTAAGAAAAGTGAATTGTAATTGATGTGAAGTAAACATGAGTACTCATGAAATCATTTTCCCTATTGTGACTTACATAATAATTTCTCTTTACAATGCATGCATGCTCTAACATTTAACCTCTTTTAACATAAAAAAATGATAATGCATGATAAACTTATGCATACCAATACTTCTACTCTTATTGTTGACCTATAGAAAATGAATGACTCACAGTAAGTATTTTTTTTGTATGCTTCTGAGTATTTGAAAGTTCTTAAAGATGTAAAAAAAAAAAAAAAAAAAAAACAGGATTTTTGTTATCCTATAATCATACTTTGGATCCAAAGATATTGGTTGAGTTATTATATATTTATATAAAACAAATTCTTGATATATGATAACAAAAAAAAGGATCTCTTGTTATTTAAAAGGTATGAATATGCCAATTAAACATATTCAAAATGTCTTATATAAAATTTTGACATAATAGATTTTTGTTTGTAAATTGACATTATCAAAGTCATATGCTAGATTGATATATTCATATAAGTTCCTTTTATCAGAGTATAAATATCCTCTGTTTAAACTTTTTACTTTGAATATAGTATTAAAAAGTATTTATGAAATTATTTTGAATGTATGTTGAAATTGTTCAAGAATATTCTTTTATGAGAATATAAACATTTTCTCTTTGAAACTTATTGTATTCATTTTGAAGGTATTTTTTATTGGAAAATAACATTGTCCTTTTTCTACGAATTTACATATGCCTTTTTAGAATTTGTTATATTTTTCTTTGAAACTGTTGTTATTGAATGATACTAAAATTATTCAGTTAAAATTTGTTAAAAGCTTAAAGAGTACTATATGTTGATATATGTACATTTTTATGAGAGCCTAAACACTCTCTTGACCATTTGTATGTATTTTTCTTTTTCAAATTTTCAACTTACAAATTCATTCAATTTATCATGTGTCATTTGAAACCATCCAGTTGATATACAGTTATTGTATGATGTCAACTGAAAAATATATACATACATGTTGTTGTTTTATACTCAAATATTTTTTACATATGCTGAAGTATTTAATTATCATATTGCAGTTCCACAGCTTAACAAGAGACTGCTAATAGTTAAAGACTGTTATTTCTGCAAATATATATATATATATATAGACTTTAACAATTTTTGATACATGATAGCTACCTCTGGAAGAAACTTACCTTTTGTATACCTTCTATTCTAATATTTGCTATTTTTTTTTGTATGAACATAAGGACTACTACTATGATAGTAATTATTTTTATTATTTAATATCATGTAAAACAATTATTTGTATTCATATAACTATTTCTAGTGCATTTATTTTGTGTAATTATTTTATATCTTTGTACATGTTTTAGAAAATATTATCTCGATGAAAAAATTATTGAATTTTTGTCATCTCTCCAATATTTTCTTTTGGGGAGGGCCGGGTAGATATGTGGTGGTTACTCGATAACCCATCACATATTTTTATTTTAATTCAATTGTATTAACTATTTTATTTCCTATCATCTCTTTTTTATTAATGTTCTCAATTTAAAATATTATTTCGATTTCGTTTCTTTTGATATCTTCCCCTGTAAATTTTTCTTCCTCACGTAGCTTATCGAGTGTTCTAAAACGGTAAAATCTTGTTTGAATTCATTCCTTCCGGTTTAAAAAGCTTCTAGAAATTTCTCGCTTGTTCGATGGGTGGTTACTTCCGTTTAATCTGGCCCTCCCATTGGCCTATCAAATTAAATTCCACAGGTGACGTGATTTAAGCAGTTAAGTGCCTGGCCACCTTCTTTGGCTTTCCTTCTTTAGGTGTATTATCATTTTTTTTCTTTATTAAATTCATATTTCCCTATACCTGAGAATTCCTCGCTTTCCCCATCCTAACGTTGCCAAATTGGCGTATTCCGGGTTTGCGGTAACCCTTTATTTTTGCTCTCCCCTCTCTCTGCGCCGCGAGTTCAGTTGAGCGGATGCTGCACTGCAAGATGGAACGTAAACCTCCGAATCGTCGTTCTGCTGCGAAGAATAGTGCACCTCTGCCGCTGCGATCTAATCCGTTTGGCCATTTTCTATGCCGGCCACTCAAAATGTTCTCTTGGTTTTTTGAGAATCAATTAATCTTTTTCATATGTGCTTCGTCGTAGTTTTAAAAAAATTGCTCTCTTCAATTTATTCAAGTTCTTCCAGTTATTTCCATATTATCATTATCAGTGAAATCATCTTTTCCTCCGAAGATAATACAAAGAATATTCTTCTTACTTAAAATATCACAGCTTGTTCTTTTTCGATTCATGATAAATCGCTCTTACGCATAAATATGATTATCTTTGCATAAGCGGGATCCCCATTGGAAAGTATTGAATATCTCTTTGTGATTCAAGCGTATTCTTTATTGAGTTGATATTGTTTGATATTCTAAAAATAATTTATTCTTCAGATCGTTAAAAAAATGATCGATCATGTTGTCAAAGTGAATACATATAAATAAAGAAAAATTATGTGAAAAGTATATCTATTCCTATATATTATCCTTGTGAAGCATTTATACGAAATGAATAATTATATATTTACATAAATGTGCATGAAAGAGAATATATATATTTAAAAATATAAAGTCATGACGCATTTCACAAATAAATTATAAATAAAAATTTTTGTTCTTCATTTTTTTCTTCATTTGATTTGTCCCAAGTTAATTTTTTCGTCGTCTGGAATATTTCTTCATTTTGCCAAGATTCCAGGTAACATTCTTCTTATTATTTTATGTTTTTCTTTTACAATTTACTTTGAGTTATTATTATCATAGTTAAAGAATTGCTACTAAGAACTATAAAGGTTGCCTTTTGTCATGTTCTTTTATTACGGGTCTTTTGCTGGCATTCATCAAATGCAATGTATGTCTACCCACTAGTATGATCACTTGGCCTATTTTAGATGAAACAAGAAATAAGTGTTCTCATCTCTCTTCTCCCAAACATAACAGCACTTAACTCTTTTTCTTTTTTTACCTTGTTTACGTTTTCAAAAATTGATTAACAAGTTCACCAGTTAATATTTAAACGTTAAGAAACATTATTTATCTCATTAATAAAAAATATTATTCATTTCAAAAAGTGATACATTTTTTAAAAAATATATAAAAGTACACATACCTATAAATCATGACAAAATATCTTAATAATACATATGAAGAATAATTTATTGATGTATAAGCCATAATGTTTTCAAAATGTTAGACTTGTATTTTTTGACTTAATATTTTTTATTTCGACTAGTAAATTACAATAGAATATAAGTTATACTCTAGCAGAATTTTGAAAATAGACTTTATGAAATGAATGTCATGTGAAGTGTCTGGAATTATGCAAAATACCGACGACAATTCTTTCAGTAACAATTATATACAGGATATTTTTTGTAATTGGTGCTATTTAGAACTTTCTTTAGCTAATTTTAATAACCGGAACTGCTTTTAAATTTAAATGGGGACTAATAAAACCAAGTGAAAAATGATTCAAGAAAAAAATAGTTCCAATAACAAGTAAGGTGTATTCCATGTGACATGTTATACTCGGCCGTCAAAAATTTTGTAAAAATAATTCAAGTATTGGTGCAAGAGAACGGTGGTCACGTTGAATTTGGTCGAAATTCTCGTCGTGAAAGTAAATATGGTGTATAAAACATGGCATTTTATCCAAATTATTACTTTTGTATGTTTCTGATGTTTTCGTTCCATGTACAGCAAAAAATGCCCAACTAACGGTGGTGACTGGAACTACTTATTATTTTTTTATTTATTGTTGGAATATTTTTTCTTTTACGTGAGTCCTAATAGATAGTCTGTAAGGATTTTTATAGAGGAATTCCGTGAAAATGTTGCCTGAATGTAATTGAATTATAGTGGTTATTATGTAAAATGCCACCTTCTTGTGATTGGCTGTGATTGTTATTTTACGAATAGTTAAGCAGGCCCATTTTAAAGTTTTCTTCTGGATCAGAACGATCAAGGAATTTGGACAAAGAAAACCAGTTATTGAACATATACTTAACTAATTGCTTTTATTTTCAATGATACGAGAATATGAGCACTTATAAACAGCATGAATGCAGCATACTAGAATAAACGTTTTCAAACATAATATAGAAATATTTATAATTTGGACAACTACAAATGTGCGAGTTCACATGACCACGACAAATTGTAATCTGAATAAATTTTTACATTACACAAACGCCAAGAGAAGAGATCTTAGTTTACAATAGATTCCAAAGTCAGGCTCAAAACCCTACAGGTAAGAATAGCCGTTATATAAAAAGCAATGGGAAAATGTGTTAAGAACAAAACAGTTATCGCCTTCGGTAAAAAAACGCGCAACGTACAGTATACCTAAAACAAAATTGCATTATCTGTAAAAATTAAGTTCTTTCTACATGACAAATGAAATGATAGGGAAAAAATGTAGCAATTATTTATAACACAATATATATATATATATATATTTAATTTGTTTGATATTTAAGCAACTAAAAAGTAAGAAAGTAAAACATTGCTAAAGGTGTATGGAAATGCTCAATGATCACTAGGGCTGGATGCATTAAGATATAAGAATTTATTCCTGGATCCAAGATCCGACCGTCTTACATCGTGGCTGACAACGAAAGCCCGCCGAACATCGTTCGCGGCTAAACTGCATTTTTGGCTGGCGCTGATGGCGCCATCTAGTGCACATCATAACAGATGTAACATTCTCTTCCTTCTTAAAGGAAATATTCAAGTTGTTAAACATGCACAATACAATAAAAAGAATAAAGTCTTTGACACAGTTCAAAATTTAACAGTCCAATTTAAAAGTATAATATTGCAAACGTTCAGGTTTTGCTGTTGGACGAGTGGAACGTCTAAGAAGTGGCGCTCCTGGATTTTGCAAAACTGCTTGCGACGAGTGTGCCGGAGGATCTGCCTGAGAACTGTGTTCTTGGACACTTACCTGCGGAGACAGCGTAGGAGGTAGAAGGGTGTCTGTCATCTGATCAGCTGGTAACTCTACTACATCTCTCGGTTGCACTGTAGACACTGACACATCTGATCCTGGAGAAACAAAATCTGGTATTTCTGGAGCTGGAGGAATTTCCTGTAGAGTGTCCTCTTGCCTGTAATGAATTTGATCAATGTGTCGTGTCCAAATAGCCCAAGTTGCCTTGACTTTGCACATTGTATTCCCCGTTGTTCCTGTAACCTTTCCAGCAACCCAAGATGGGCCCCGGATAAAAGAGCGCACCCATACAGGAGTGACTTCTGTAAATTTGCTATTATGGGTATCTCCCCTCTCAGATGTTTTAACTTTAGCACTGCGGATAAGATCCAAACGCATGCGAAGAGGTCGTCCGAACATTGCCACAGCAGGAGATATACCCGTTGCCTTTGATGGGGTATTTCGAAAATTCAGAAGAAATATGGTCAGTCTTTCAGTGAAAGTGCCTTCTTTAACTTTCTTCAATGCAGTTTTTACTGTATGCACTGCTCTTTCCGCTAAACCATTTGAATTTGGATGGTACGGTGCGGTTTTAATTAGTTTAATGCCATTTCTTTTCAAGAAATTTGTGAATACGTCACTACGGAAGCCAGGTCCGTTATCACTGACTAAGCTCTTTGGTAAGCCAAAGCGTGCAAACAGGTTACGCAGAGCTATTATCGTTGAAGTTGCTGTGGTGTTGGGCACTGGAATCACTTCTAGTTATTTTGTTTTGGCATCAACTACAATTAATAGCCAATGGCCTTCTACAGGACCTGCATGATCGATATGGATTCTTTCCCAAGGTTTTTCAGGTGTGAGCCAAGGGATTTGTGTCGAAGGAGGAGCTGCAGCATTTTCTTGACAGTCGAGGCAGTTTCGAACTTTTGTTTCTAAGTCCCGATCAATACTAGGCCACCAGACATGGGAACGAGCCAGAGATTTAATTGCAGAAATCCCTTGATGAGCACTGTGAAGCTCATCCAAAACAAATTGACGAAACTTTCCTGGAACAAAAACACGGAAACCTCTGAGAATGATGTTTTCCTCAACTGACAGTTCATGTCGGATATGCCAAAAGGCTTGTAAATTTTCTGTCACTTTCTTTGGCCACCCATTTTGAATATGAGATCGTAGACGGCTCAGTGCAGGACACTTATCTATCTCCCTTTGGATTAGATGTGCTGTCAGTGGACTATCATTTAACTGTCGGATAAGCAAAACCGACTCGACAGGTACTGGAGGCTCCGCCGTTTCAGATTTCAGTGGAAGTCTGCTGCAAGCATCAGCATTTCCGTGCAACTTTCCTTTTCGGTACTCCATCTTGTAAACGTAGGCAGATAAAGTCAATGCCCATCGCTGGATACGGGCTGCAGCCACTGATGGAACTGGTTTTTCTTCTGATAATAAAGTTACTAAAGGACGATGGTCTGTAAGTAACGTAAATTTACGTCCCAAAAGATAGTTCCGGAATCGAGTCTCTAACATCGAAACACTAAGAACTCCAAACACTAAGGCTAAAGTCTCCTTCTCAATGTGACTGTAATTTTTGTCTGCTTTCGTCAGGGAGCGAGAAGCAAAAGCGATTGGTCTATCACCATCTGGAGTTTTATGTGACCGAACAGCACCAAGCCCATAAGGTCTTGCATCACAAGCCAGGATCACTTCCTTGTCTTAGTCAAAATGCACTAGTAATGATGAGGTTTGCAGGACATCTTTAGCTTTTTTAAAAGCTTCTTGTTGTGATGAACCCCATCTCCATGGCCGTTTGTTTTCCAACAACTGGTATAAGGGTGCTACCTGTGTTGACCTCTTAGGAAAAAATTTCGCATAATATGTGATTAAGCCAATAAAAGAACGTAGCTCGTCTACATTTGTTGGTTCCGGAGCATCCGTAATCGCTTTGACCTTCGATTCAACTGGATGCAACCCACCTTTGTCCAGACGATGACCAAGATATTCCACAGATGGTCTGAGAAATTCACTTTTTTCTGGATGTAACTTTACACCTGCTGCTTGCAGACGAAAGAGAACTTCTTTTAAGTTCTGTAGATGTTCTGTTTCGGTTTTACCAGTTACTAGAAGGTAATCCAAGTATTTTGAGCCTCCTTTTACCCCTTGTAAGATCTTGTCAATATCATGTTGAAAAATAGCCGGGGCGGAAGCAATGCCAAAAGCCAGGCGTGTGTACCGGAAGAGACCTCTGTGCGTATTTATCACTACCAGGCGTCTTGACTCTTCATCGAGCTCTAGTTGACAGTATGCATCCCGCAGATCTAATTTAGTGAATGCTGTACCCCCAGACATTTCAGCAAACAAATCTTCGATATTTGGCAGAGGGTACTGCTCTAATTCTGTTACTTTATTAACTGTTAGCTTAAAGTCACCACATATTCTAATTCTGCCGTCTTGCTTCAGCACAGGAACAATAGGAGCTGCCCAATCAGAAGTTTTAACTGGCTCTAAAATGCAATCTGCAAGAAGGCGGTCTATTTCCTTGTATGCATATGGTACAGGACGAGCCTTGAAAAATTTCGGAGGTTCACCAGTTTTACAGGTAAGATGAACTTTAATTCCTTTCACTAATCCCAAGCCTGGTGAGAAAACATTCTGGAATTCTTTTAAAAGTCCATCTAGCTTGAGCTGCTCAGTCCTTACACAATGTAACGTGTGGTTCATGTTGGCATCAAACGCATTCATTGGGCTTAATGGAACAATCCAGTTTCACCCAGCTAAATTAGTGCTTCCCTGAGAAACCACTAGCAGAGGTAAAGTCTCTGTTCTTGCTTGGAGCACCACATTCACATTTGGTGTAAGACTGAAGCTTAATGTTCGTTTTCTCCAAAGGAGGGCAGAATCTTCTAATTTTATCAAACAGTTTTACAGGCATTATGGAAAATGGAGCCCATGAGTCAATTTAAAAAATAACAGGCTGGCCTCCCAGGTCAAAATTCATGCTGGTATTTGTTTGCTAATTCTATAAATTTAAGGAATTTTCAAAGTATTGAAGAATGATTAAGATTTTCAAGTATTACATTTATATACCTAAATAAGATTTTTTATGTAATATTGAAAGAATCATATTTTATTAGCATTTAAAACAAAATGCAGAGAAAACAACATTGCAATTTTACCCATTTGCAAGACGCTTGGAGGGCTAGACAAGCATTACTTGCTATATCCCAGCAAGTAAAATAGCACAAACTACCATTACATGTTTGCTGGTTCTAGCAGAATTACCAGCATGTCATGGTGTGTTTTGGCCCACTTTGTTGCTTGACAAGCATACATAATCCAGCATGTGTTGCTTGAATATGTAGCTGGCCTAGCAACAATTAAGACCATCACTTGCTAGTATTTTCTGCTAGTCTAGCATTATTTTTCTACCATCATTTGCTTTAAATTTCTGCTTTTCTAGCATCAGTTGCTAGTTAAAAAAACGCAGATGCTGCCATCTATTGACAACACTGGAAGCATCTACGGATATTGGTGGAAGAAACTGGATCGGCCTTTTTCATTCTTGAGGGTTGAACTCGCTACCTGTGGTTTAGGAGACGCGCACTTCTTACCTCGCCAGCGGGGACCTCTCAATATACGCCTGTTACTGCTAGTGATTGTTGACGAAGCTAATTCTACTATGCGCTATTATTTTTACAAGCTTAAGAGTGAATTTTTCGATGCAACTATTTATTCAAATTTTTAATGAATAAAATTAAGTTATTGTTAGTTTTTTTAATAATTAATGGGTAATTAGAATATGATTACATTAATATAAATCAATAAATAAATAATTATGAAATGTATTTTTCATAGAATAAATTTCAGGTACATACTGTTTAAGATGGGGGATTTTAAAATTATAATGCATATTGGAAAGAAGTAAGGAATAAATTATACATATTTTTAAATCGATTGTTACAAAGATATTTCTTAAATGAAAAATTGCTTCTTGAATATTGAATTTTAAATGACTAAATTTTGTTTTTTACCTTATTTGAAAAACACATTTATTATTTTTTAATAACTTAAGTTAATTGACAATAGCAAAATTGAAAGCTAATAATTTCATGATGGGGAAGACGCATATTCTCAATATCCTCAATGGAAATTAATTTTCATTTTGTTTTAGATTTGTGTTTTAAAATTTTATTTCAATCCGGTGGACGAAGAAAGTTTTGAATTTACGTTATATTAGTCAAAAGAGAAGATCTAAAGCCTCTTGATTTTTAAATTTTAAAAACATATTTTTTCCCTTATTTTAATAAACACATAAAATTTTACTTTTGAAGTAACTTAAAAGAACTAAATACTATAAGAAAGTGACGGTGATTTTCTTCCATTTCATGAAGGGAGGGGTAGCCTATAAAAATTAATTGTTATTATTTTTTGTTAAGTTTGTGTGTTAAAGCATTATCTCAACGAGTTCAAAAGGCAGTGTTTTATTCACATGGTGGTGCATAGCTATTCTTCTCCTTTTCTCCTTAAGTTAAAAATTAATCTCAAATCAGTAGTTTAAGGTAATCATGAATTTAAGTGCTGATAACAATCCTTCTCCAGTATTTTTCATTTTGATGAACGAATTTTTTTTCTCTACTTTTCAAAAATATGTGCACATATTTTACAAACATCCAATATGCACTTATATTATGCAAAGAATGTGACTATATGCTCTGATATGAAAGCATAAAAAATTTAGATAGTTTTCACAAAAAATATGCTTTTGCAAGATTAAAAAATATTTACTCTTTATTAATTTATTGTATACAATCTCCCATTTTTTGAAAAATTTTGCAGAATATTGCTTATAAAGTTAGATTCTGTTATTCTAGCAGAAATTCATAACCAACAAATAATTTTTTCTTGCTATTCTTGTTTAGTGAATTAGAATGGCTTATTGGGACATGGTGCGTCATGCTGTTTTTCTAGCATATCATTTTAGCAAGCATCAAAAAGCATGTAATGCTAAAGCATATAATATTCCTACCTCTCCATGCTTTGAAAGAAGGTTAAATAGAAAACAAGCATAAAAATCTTATACATAGCGTGTCATGCTATTTCTCCCTAAACTGGCTGCATAGCATATTATGCTGGCAAGCATAAAAATCGTATTATAGCATGTTAAAGTACCTAACTGTGCATTCTTGGAAATAGCTTAAATAGCAAATAAGCAAAAGATACTTGTACATAGCTTGTCATGCCCAAAACTTGCTGCATAGCATATTATGCTGGAAAGCATAAAATAGCATATTATAGCATGTTAAGGTGCCTACCTTTTGCATACTTTGGAAAAAGCTTAATCAGCAAATAAGCATAAGATGCTTGTACGTAGCTTGCCATGCTATTGCTGTGTAAGCTAGCTATATAGCATGTGATGCTGGCTAGCAATTTAAAGCATGTAATAGCAGGAATATCTAGCAGAGAAAGCAAAATATAGCAATAACTAGCATATTTTTGTTGCTGGTACTAGCATGAATTTTGACCTGGGCTTGGATCTCACAAGTAATTTTCATCGGAGGGTAATCTTCCTTGTTATTTCTTAAATTAAATATTGTATACTCCTTACTGCCTAAATCTTCTTTAGATTCAGCAACTAAGTTAACTTTAGGTTTGTAACCTTGTTTATTCTTCGATAAACACACTTTTGACAGGTGCCCCACTTTTTAACAGCTATAACACGTGCTATTTTTGTGTTTGCAATCAGAAGAATGGTGTTTGGAATCGCCACAACGATAACATTTCTTCCCTGTACGGCCGTTATTTGAATTGGACGCCGATTTAACGATCTCGTTTTTTCGCGGCCGTTGCGCCGTAACTTGTAATTTTTTCACTTCAGGAACGGCAGATATCTTCAGATCTACACCATCCCTTGCAGCTGCTTCCATTGAAACGGCAATTTCCGATGCTCGCGAAAGGGTTAAATTGCTTTCTGATAACAATTTTCGTTGTATTCCTTCGACTTGAATACCGCAAACGATCCGATCACGGAGCATTATATCCAGAGATTCGCCGTAATTGCAATGATTCGCTAATTTCCGAAGCTCTGCGATATAATCGGCCACTGATTCGTCCGCGCGCCGTACGCGGCTGTTGAACTTGAATCGCTCCACGGTCTCTGAAGGCACTGGATCATAATGTCCGTTGAGGATGCCGATGAGTTCCGCTAATGTCTTAGAGGTGGGTGCAGCCGGCGATAGCAGATTCCGAAGCAATCCGTAAGTGGCAGGTCCTACCACCGTTAAGAAAACAGCACGCTTTCTATTGTCTTCGTCTATGGCGTTGGCGATGAAGAACTGTTCCAATCTTTCGGAGTATTCGCTCCAGGATTCGACTGATGGATTAAACTCCGCAATACAACCAAAAGAAGCCATGCCGGAACTTGAATAAACAACTCTGGGGTCGCCGGTCGCCGATTAAGCCTGCTTCGCTAACGCCGTAACGTCCGTCCGCCGATCGGCGCTTAGTCCTAGTAGGAACACGCGGCCATCCACCGCTGACGCTCTTTCTTCAAAATCGCGTCAAAACGCATTTTTTTTTGTTGTAAAACATCGATAGTAATTTTCCTCGTCGCCACTAAAACATTTCTAAAAGTGTATGGAAATACTCAATGATCACTAGGGCTGGATGCATTAAGATATAAGAATTTATTTCTGGATCCAAGATCCGACCGTCTTACATCGTGGCTGACAACGAACGCCCGCCGAACATCGTTCGCGGCTAAACTGCATTTTTGGCTGGCGCTGATGGCGCCATCTAGTGCACATCATAACAGATATAACAGAAAGAAAAATCTAGAAATCTAATGATATTTTAAAACTAATTTATTATTTGTTTCTTATGCAATTTGGAGACAAACACCCAAGAAAAATACTTATTAAAAATGTTTTTGTTTTAAAATTAAATTTTAAACGAGGTTGAGGAGACTAACATTTCAAATATTAATAATATAAAATAGAATATGTGTTACATCAGGAAATGGTGTCCCTACTTTTTAACGCATAAAGGATATAAATATTTTATAAAAAATTAACTGATATTAAAAACATTTTTAAAAGTTTTTAAATAGTTAGATACATAATTATAAACAGAAAACATGATTTCTTAATAAATAAAATATTTCAATCCTTTCATGTGAATAAGGTTTAAAACAAAAAATTTTAAAACTAATTTCTTTTGAGAATATTTTATTCTATTTGATAATGTAAAAAATGATATTGGATGATATTTAGAAAAAATGCACTAAAAGCACAATTTATGGATTAGGCCGCTCTACCATTAGTATGATTTCAGCGTTATTAATTGCCATGTTTTTAAATAAAATTAAATTGATGGCAAATTCCACTAAACTGCCACTAATAACTAATCACTAACTGTCAATAATAACTAATAACTAAACACTAATCACTAAACTCGAGCCAAAACTGCCAAGTCATTTAGTTAATCTTCTTTTTTCGTATTGTCGTTAATTTATTACTTTACTCTATTACACCCGTCAAAGAAACGTCTATTCTGATGTTTTAATTTAACGAATTTTAATATGATTATGACATAGTAACGTAACACTTTCTTAGTATATTTTTAATATTTTATTGATAACAATACACACAGCTCCATTATTGTGACTGTGAAATTAATTCATTTTAACTTACTTAACCTTAGAGGCCCCCATTTTAAACAAGGATGATGTCGGGTAGTTTTGCTAGTCTATAATAAATTAGACATTGCAAACATAGTTACAGCGTTAGATGTTACAAATATAGTTATAACGTTAGACGTAAAAAACACATAAACTTGTGCAATGGTACATATACACAAGAGTTTTTATCAAAACTTGTGCAAATAAAATTATTTATAAAGAAAAACATCGACATTTCGAATTGCTATTGATGCTTTTTGAGGATCAATATAATGTTGAATTCATTAACAGTTTTTAGATGCATGCAAATACACTCAGTTTCAAATCCACATAATTGAACAAGACTAAACAAAAAGCTTTTGTAACTAAAATTTGAAATATTTTAACATAATATTAATCCTTAACAATGTTTTGGAAGCAGTTCGAAGCGTCGATATTATGATTTATCATTTATCTTATATCTACAAGTTCATATAATCTGCATTGTTTCATTTTATAATTGATCATGTTTATGTGTTTCAGACAAACATAAAAAAATACACCTTACATATTATGTTATTATATAAAATAATCTGAAAACACATTATACAGAAAATATGTAACTGATTATGATGCACTTGTGACTGCTATATTCTATAAAAAATACATTACTTTAACATTATTTATAAATATATTGAATATATTTTAAAAACTAAAATATTATCCCCCATAGTTTAATATAAATTTTAATCTCTGAAAAAAAGCTTTAGTGCCATAAAAGTTTTCTCTTTCTAATCACAATAATAAACTTTTTCGGTCTCTTCACAGCGTAATAGAAATATTTTTATAACTTAGATTTATTGCTCTCCCTTTTTGCTTTTCGTATGGCATTTTTTTGTAAAGGAAAGTTACGATATATGCACATGTAAAAATTCATTAAATAAATAAATCCAGAAAAAAGCTTTCAAAATTGGCTCAAAAAAGGTAAAGATTACCCAAAACTGCTTTTTACGTCAACAATACAGGATTTAAAATAATGGAAAATCCTCTTTTTAGATTCATTTTAAAATATATATATAAGTAAAAGAAACATGTATTTTTAACCTGTTTATTTATAAACATTGTTTATTATATACATACACATACACATATATATTTTTGTAATTATATAGGTGATAATTAAGTGATATTGACCATATTTAGGTGATAAATTTAATGTATTTAAAGAAAATATTAATTAGAATTATCTGTATGAAGTTACATGATATTTTCATGTGATACTATTTCAATGTCCAGTCATTCAAGTAACTCAATAAATTGGCTTTCTTACATATTATCTTACTACAGAAATTTTTATATTTATGTTTCGTCTAGAAAGTATGAAAAATTTCATTTCAATAAACACTTTGTTTGAAAATTTTCAGAATGATCTCATGTGGATCTACAAATATACCGGTATAAAAATTAGGTAAGAGTCTCACAAGTAAAAAAAATCGAAATCGTAGTTCTTTATTAAAACCAGTGTAATCTCTTTCTGTAATTTGTTAAAGCCATCAGTTTTTCATCGATAGTTTTTTACAAGTAGCCGAAGTGTATTTGGATAGTATGAAGTTTCACGTTTTTGTAACATTTTCAAAAAAAAAAAAAAAAAAAAAAAAAAAAAAAAATGTGTTGAATTCCAATGTATATTGCGCATTTTATTGTAATCGAAAATATTTATAGCTTTGCATTTAAAATATTTTATTAACTTTATTTACATATTTACGTTAGACGCACTAAATTAAATCTAAACAGAAATGAACTATAACTAATATTAATTTACTACCTAAAATAACTAAAGGTACATTTTGTTAATTTACAGATTACATTTGTAAAATATAAATACCAAGAGACTTCAAAAGATTTGCAAACTTATGAAAGCCTTTGAAGTTTTCAGCTAGTATCAAAGCAGATTTTTTTTTTTTTTTTTTTTGATAATAGGTAACAATGCGTTGATGTGAATTCGCGTCGTCTAGATATTTGAAACTAAATCCATCCATGCGTGTAATTTTGCATTATTAAAGCTACAATTATTCTCAAATATTTTCATTGTATTGACATTTAAACGTATTTCGCACTATGCAGAAATAAACTTCTATCTTATATAGTTTTATTATTATCCGGCAATTTAAGATACAGTCTCACAAACTTTTCACTGTTTAAAAAAAAAAAACAAAAAAAAAAAAAAAAAACGGAAGATTGAAAAACATACATGAGATGAGTTTTATTGTACCTCACAAAATTTCAAACTGGAATGCGAAAAAAAATAATAAAAATAAAACGTACATTAAAAAGTAAATTTTTAATTCTTTTGCAATTAAAAAACAATAAAAAAGTAAATTAATGTTATGGATGTGTCTAAATGCTAATGAACAGCACACGTGTATTAATTGTTGTAAGTTTCAGTGGTTTGAAACTGTGGCCAATTATCTCATATTTTGTTCCTAAGCATTTTGATATATAGTTTACTTTACGTCAGTCAATGTAATGCATTTCAATCTGCTATATCATATATAAAATGCTACTTTTCGAATAATATGCATTATCAAGGTCAATGCATTATCAATTTAAATAAATATGCATTATGAATTTAAAGCTTACATATCAAATGAAAATCAAATTTTTGAATTGCTTAAAAGGCGCAAATGCCAACCTAGTGAAAAAGATTCCATGCCGGGAATCGAACCCGGGCCATCAGTATAGCGCACTGACGTTCTACCGACTAAAACACATGGAACGACACCCAGCAAGGAACTTATCACTATTACTTGTTGGCAAGGCTACAAACGCAGCACAAGATGGAACGCAATCCGCGAGCCACCGATCTGGGGCAATCACGAAACTCAAATTTTATCCAGCATCGATTGAATATATTAATGCATGGAAATTTTTCCAGAGAGAGAGAAAAGCAATTCAAAAATTCAGATTTTCATTTGATATGTTATATTCAAGGTGAATTTTCTCTCTCTCTGGAAAAATTTCCATGCATTAAAGCCTACAGTCTTAGTATTTCCTTGTCTATACTCTCAGAAAGAAAGAGTCTGGAATTCTCCAAGCTTTTCGAGCACCTCTTCCTTTTTCATCCTCTACTAATAAAAATGCATTTCCTCATAAAAAGCTATTCAACTCTCCTATGAGTAGTTGGTACCCGTAAGACCCTTTTGAAAATCCGAGGGAGAGTTATCGAGGTCCACGGTAGTTTCCTCTTGCAGATGAGAATTACTGCCGGGAGGCCAGATTTCGCTGTATTTAGGCGTAAAAAAGTTCGCGCGTTATGAGGTACCCTTACGTCTAAAAGGCGTAAAATAGTGGTTCTCGTGATAAATTGCACTGCTATATATGTAAAATAGTTTCAGCGAACTTATCATTTGGAGGTGGTGGCTCCATTTTATCGGATATTTATAAAAATATATTTGTAATCTCGGGAATAAAATAATATTTTTACCTAATATTTAAAAAAATAATAATAATTACAGTTCAGAAAAAAAATCAATTAAAAAGAATGATATTTGTGATCATTCCATGTAGCTAAGTTTATGCTTTTGTAGAACATGACTATGAAGACGCTGTGTTATTTTTTCATAAGAGCAATAATTGTGTTTTTAACGATTATTGTGTTACATCTGTTTTCGTTCTCGTCCTCCCCCTCGTGGTTTTACTTCAAAATTCAATTTACACCTGTATATTTTTTAAGGTGCTATTTCCCCCGAATGCGTTGCTAAATTAAGTCTAATATTTAAAAAATATATCTCTTGTGCTAACAGCCGTTCACATTTTAATGAAACTATTTTTAAGTACTTATGTGCTTTTATAAAATAAAACCAGTAACTCAGTCTTCCCATTCAGTTTTGGAATATTTTTCCACATGGATTTAGCCTTTAGAAAAACGTTACGACTGTCAGTTATCACAAAAACATATTAATTTCTCAGCTATCCATATTTGGTAATAATTCGGTTGTACAATCAGAAGTCACTTAACTTGCATTCTGTTTATTACATCTTGTCTCCCACTTCATACTAAAATTCTGATGGTTAAGATAATATGTATTAGAATGTGGCATTTGTTTGTAAATGCTGCAATCTGAAAAAGACGGAACTTCGTGTTCACATCTGTGTCAGTAACCGCATTTGCATGCTTTTACACTAAAGATTCTTTAATTTCGCCAACCTTGTCTGTAATCGAAAACATTTTTCCGTTATTACTTAAAACTCACTTATATCCAAAGTCAGTGTCTCTTTTCATTACCCATAACACAAGAATCTTGTAATCTCAAAATATGGTACCCTTACGCATTTCAAATAGATATGGTAACCGCTTTTGTTTTGCTAACCCTTTTTCAGCTAATGTTTTGTTGTTTCTTTTAGCATGGCCCAAAATATTTTATATTTGTGATATTGTATCACGCCAATCATGTGAATTTAATCTGCCAATTCCGGTACTTCTGCTTGGATACTTTCCTTGGGATGTGGTGCGAAAAAGAGACTTGTGCCTTGGTCTTCTGTCTATACCTCTTTAACCAATATTTGATACGCTACAATAAATTCATCATTGCCCATGCGCAAACTATATTATATTTACTTTTTTACTATTTGGATATCAAGTCAACAGATTGTATAAAAAAGAGTGAGATATCTTGAAAAATAATAAAGATTCCACAATATCCAGTGGAATACATTAAGTATTTTTAATGAGAATCGACACATTTTTTTTAATCGAAAGTATGTTGTGGTTTTTGGTAATACAGTCGAGTCTCTATATAACGAAATCCATCGTTCAGACAAAAAATTCGTTGTGTAGAAAAATTCGTTGAATAGAAAACGGCAAAAAAATTTCCATTTAATGTTTAAATTTTGAAAAGTAATGTTTTTGAGGTGTTTAATTAAGTTTTTGAAATATTTAACGGATTTGTTTTCAGAATCTCAAACATTTTCGCCACTTTCTTTTTTTTCCCAGTGTCTTATTGGTTATTTCAAAATTATTACTTTATCAGAGAGAGTTATGTTTAAACTAGAAACATTTTTATGCAAATGCCGTAGAAGATAACACCAGCAAAGATGACATTTAGTAACAATATACTTCATTCAAATGATCTCTCACAACAAAAAATGCTCCAGGTCACCACAAACAACTAACATCCTCTCTAAACTCTAAAAGTGATGAGAGATAATTTAGGTAGATGAAAAACGAACTTTTCTGCAATTCCCTTTTATCTCTTCCTTATTCCTGTCTTACTATCCAAACCTAGAAACAAACACCATTTTCAAGTCAATAATGGAATAGTTTTAGCTTTTAGGATGATTTGTGACAGTTCGCTCCATTAGCAAGCAAATGCTTCATTTTTTTAAGAACCTATGCTCATCTTGGCTAAAACAAAGTCAAGTACAACCATGCAAAAATATGTTTTTCTTGAGGTGGGGAGGGGGGGTGGAGTTGAATGCTTTTTTTTGGATATGATGAATAATATAGAGGAATGTAGCTATGAAATATAAACCAGAAATCAACGAAAAAAATATCCTACAAATAATTTGAAGTGTTTTCTGAATTTATGATAGAACATTTTCGAAAAAATTCGTTAAATTGAGATGTATATTTCGCTATATAGAGATTATTTTTAATGTTATCATGAAAAAAATTAACCTTTCCAATAAAAAATTCGTTGGATGGAGTTTCGTTATAGAGAGACTCTACTGTATATTGTAGCACTTGTTTACATATATAAAAATAATTCCTGCGGATGAAAATTGGATATTTTATGTAATTTTCTTTCGAGTAGAAGAAAAATATAAACATCGTAGTAATAGCAAGGGAAAAGTTTTTATTGTTTGAATTTAAAATTTGTATTAAAAATGAGCTTTTTATTAAAAACTGCATTTGTCAAAATCATGTGTGTTGTAAGTCGTGCTTTCAGTAGAAACCCACAAAAACTTCGGATAAAATGCATTTACATCCTTGCTTAAAATTTCTTTAACATCATGTTTCGATAATTTTCTTTCAAAGGAAATTTTAATGAATTCAACTTAGTTTTGCAATTCAGATAAAATGCAATCATAGGCATAAACAACTTTGCAATAATTTAAATACACTATAATTTACAGACAAGTAAATAAAAAAATAAACATAAATGATGACTAAGTTAATCGAGGTTTTCTGGTAATTATTTACTTTCATAAAGTTTGTTTAATATTAATTACAGCAAAAATAAAAACTTTTTTTAAGATCTCCTTTAATATCATAATTAAACAGATATATAATGGATATGTACATTTTTAAACAAACACATAACCTAGTATGCGCATATGAATATTAAAACAAATATATAGTGCTGTATATATAAAACAAGTGGGTAACTGGGATCGCAGATTGCACAGAGGGTTCCGTTTAATGTTTCTTTCAAAACAGCTTGTACTTTAATTTATAAATTCAGATTGTTAGTTTATAATTTTTAAATTCCTACATAGATGTTATCATCAAAAAATTTAATACTAAGTTAATTATAAAAAATATGTTATTTATTTTAATCAAATTCAAAATTGCCAAATCAAATTATTTAAATAAAATTTTAAAAAATCCTCAATTTTACTCAAATGATTTTTTTCTTCTGTGAAAATACGTAAAATACAATGTGTATACATATAATCCACAAACTGCAGATTTTGAATATACCATCAGGCGTCAGGTTAAACAAATTTTTCTTGCCATATTACGTACTTCAGTACTATCCACAACATGCGTCATGGAATTGGTGTGTCTAAATTGCATCGATAATTTGCAGATCCAGAATAAAATGTTTTGTTTTTGTTACTTATCTGTATTTATTCCTGTTTTTACTTTTCTTATTACAAAGGAATGGTCTGAGTTGGTGATAACAAAATACAACAAATTCCTCGCGTCAGGTTCAATAAGTTCTTCTTGTCATGGTCCTTGATTCAGTACTATCCACAACTTGCATCATTGATTTAATGTCTTAATATTGTGCCGATAATTTTCAGATCCACAATAAAATGTTTTCTTTCTGTCATTTATCTGTATTTATTGTGGTTTTTCCTATTTTTTATTACAAGGGAAGGGTCCGAAGTTAGGGTAACGGAATACGGTGAACCTTTATTTATCGATACTTTATGATAGTACATAAATGAATGACGCCCATAAGGCGCATCAATCAGGGGGTCTCGAGAAAAAAACGGCAAAATTTACGCTACAGTTTATAATCGGATAAATTTCTTTTTTTTTTAATTATCTCAATAGGATTGTTCGTCACCATAATATATTTAAGATTTTATTTATTTAATTATTTATGTGTCAGTTTGAATTTCATCGGACTTATTTTTCGAAATCCAAATTTTTACCAATTATTTTGAATAATATAAATGAAATGTACGTTTTGTAGCAAATAAGTGTATTTTTATCAAGGAAATTTTTTTTATGTTTAATTATTTAATGAAAAGAGAATAAGGGCAATTATATGCCTATAGGCAGGAAATGTTTTAATTTTATTTAAAATTAAAACTTATACAGTTATTTCAATGAATAATCTACTATTTTTCACACGGATAAAAATAAAATGCGTGTTAATAATGGAAAAATTATAGAGTTATTTTTAATTTATTTCATTATGAAAACATTCCGAAAATTTCAAGATTTTGCAAAAATATTGTTTTGAATTTTAAAATGCTTTTTTTCGAATTCCTTATTTTGTATTTATTGTCTATTTAATAACTATTTTCAGCAGATCAGTATATTTTTACAGCTTATTTTTAACCACACAGACAGTTCTTCTAAATATAAGCGTAAAAATCCAATATTTAAATAAAAAAAAACAAAAGTTAAACGTTAAAAATTAAAAGCTATTTGTGAATAAAACAATGCATTTTTTCTTTTTTACAATAGTTGAAAAATTACCTTTTAAAAATAAAGCAGCATGTTTTAATTTTATATAAAGTATTTTAATTTATTTTACTGTACTTTAACTAATTGTGTGAAGAATAGTAACTTATTTATGTAAATAACAGTAAATATTTTTTTAATTAGCATTATTTTAGGTCTATAAAATTTCCAGTTATTTTTTTTAATTTTTTGTAATTAAAAATTAATTACCTTATTTTTATTTTGTATTAAATATATAAATTTAGAAAGATTCACAGTTAAAACTATTTTTATATAATTAAACTGCTTTATATGAACATATTAAACAGAGAAAAATTAAATTGCTAAAAAAAAAAAAAAAAAAAAAAAAAAAAAAAAAAAAAAAACACTACTTAAATTAAAAGTCAAGAATCCCATAGCATAAAAAAATCATCGTAAAAATATTAAAGAATACGTTTAATAAGCCAAGAAGTATTTAAAATATTTGCATAAGTTAAGAAAATGAAAATTACATTATTGTGAACGTAGTCAATTTTTCTGTTACAAAATGAGATATCAATTAAAGAACTGTAAACAATTTTATATAGTAACAAAAATAGTGTTTACAAACATAAAAATATGTCTAGAAGTCTACATTTAATGTATAAATATATATTTAAACATGTAAAATTTCGTAGTTAAAAATGCACTTAAGTGCTAGAAAATGTACGTTTAATCTATAGTTTTGGAAATTTTCTTTTATTATATATATTTTTTTTAATTGCGGTTTTAAAATAATGCGTTTTTTTTTTTTTTTTTTTTTTTTTTTGGGGGGGGGGGGGGGGAAAAGAAGAAAATGAAAAAAAAAAAAAAAAAAAAAAAAAAAAAAAAAGGAAACACCAGGCAGGTTTGGAAATGTCAAAGATAAATCTGAAATCTGGTATCCTGATGACCATGTCACTGATACGCTATTAATGCTTAGCATAAACTTTGCGACCTATTTTCTTGAGACACCCTGGGTGTTGGGCCTTATGCCTGTCATACATTTATGTACTAACTATACGGTATCGATACAAAAAGTTACCTGTATTCGGTGACTTTAACTTCGAACCCTTGTTAGTCTGTCTAGTGCTTGCAATTTTCGTGCTACATGTACCATCCCAACTCTATAACATGTTTCATTATTGAGAGCACGTTGCAAAAAAAAAAAAAAAAAAAAAAAAAAATATTACAATTGAAAATTTCGAAATTTTTTCACTGTGACTACAACATATATATCGCACTACAATAAATATATTAATTTCCAAATTCTGTGATTATAACTGCATATTATAATGCACAGTACAGTAATATTTAACTGACCAACTTGTTATTTTTGACGTTTTGTTAAATATTTGGGGAAATACATGAGGAACTATCCTGAAACTCCAGGTGTGTAAACAAAATAGTCCAGGTCATATATTTCCGTGAATATATTTTTTCCAAATTCTAACAGAGGTCTGTCAACAAATTAAAAAATAACGAATATATTTTGGATAAACCTGTCAAAACTAATGTAGCAAAAACGTTGAAGTTGCAGATTATAAATAAATGGATTATTGTTATAAATAGTGTTAATTTTTATGAGCTTAGTATGTATACTTGAAGAGAAATTAATTTTTTTTTATAAAAACAGTCCCGAATTTTGCCAAGTTTTTTTAATATAATTTGCAGTGTTCTTAATATAAAAATTTTCTTTTAGAAAAAATGGCATACAATATTGTTCACAATACGCTGCAATCACAATAAAAAATAATTAAAATTGTATGAATAATAAGCAGGTTTACTAAATAATTTGACATTGCACATGCGTGAAGGCAATCACAATATAATTTGCATAATGTGTTAGCTAAATGTATAGAGAAACTTTTGTGAAAGACTCAAAAACAAAGCTTGAAAACGCTAAAAATTATCGTCGATAGAATAAGCTCAAAATCCACTCTTTCGAAAACGAAGAAAAAAAATGAAGGGCTTATCCGTTGATTAGTGTCAATACAGCATGCATGATATTTCACGAAGCTTATCTTCACAAACTCCTTTTCCTTTTGCCTCAGTTTGGGATCAATGGATTTTGGGCTTAATCTATCATCGATAATTGGCAGAATTTCTTCAGAGTTTCTGAGACTTTCACAAAAGTTGCTCTATCAAATTACCTAACACATTATGTAAATTATATTTGGATTGTTTTCACGCATGCGCAATGAAAAATGTTTTAATAAACGTATTCATTATTCATACAATTTTTATTACTTTTTTAAATCGGAGAACAGGGTTTTAATGTACAATATTATTTCTCACGTTTTATGAAAACAATTTTATTTTATATTAATAATTCTGCAAATTATAAGGAAAAAAAACTTGGCAAAATTTGGAATTAATTTTATGTAGACCTTAATTTTTCTTTGAGTATACCTGCCATCCTCATGATAATACACACTGTTTATTACATTAATCCATTTAATCATAATCTGCAATTTGAAAGCATTTTTTACATTAATTAGGGTTAATTAAAAGGCATTCGTTTTTTTTTATTTGTTGACGATCCCCTGTGGGATTTTGGGTAAAAAAATTCGCAGAAATATATAACATGTTCTATTTTGTTTAGACACCTGGAGTTTCCGAATAATTCTTCGTGAATTTTCTCAAATATTTAACAAAACGACAAAAGTCACAAGGTGGTCACATTAATGTGACTGGACAGTGTAATAGTGTGTATTAAAGCCTTTTCATAAATTAAGAAGTAGAATAAGTTTAAAATGGTTGACAAGTTGCTTCTGTCTTATATGTATTAACCTAATTTTTATTTTCTCAGCATTTTGCTGCTATCTTAATTTACGCAAATGTTATAAACCTGTAACTAACACTGCTTTTATCGTAACTGGCATTGTTCATTACAAGTAAGAATCGCAAGTTATATCAAATGAAAATAATTCTTAAATTAAGTAACACACAAGCTCTATCACAGTTTTCCAGATATCATAACTTCATTTATACCGGGTGTCCAGTAAATAACTGACCCATTTTGAACTTAAATAACAAATAAACGGTTTGAGATAATAATGCGCGGTTTGCGGTATTGTTATTAGAAAATCAATAAATTTTTAAACATGTACTTTGTTAACATAGTTCAAATTTCGGAAAAAAAAATATCGCGCTGGCGGTAACAGGCTGTTTGAATACAGACATGACTCTAATTTTCATAAATATGAGATTTTCGGCTGAATCTGAATCTATATGTTGAATCGACTCTCGAATCAGCTTCAGAAACAGGGTACGTTGGTTGGAATGTGATTTAAAGTAATATTTGTGATTGAACCATCTGTATTATATTTCCCCTCCTCAGTCTTGAGACTGAGATATTATTTTAAATATTATTATATTATATTAACAAAGTGCATATTTTAAAATTTATTTATATTCTAATAACAATACAGTAAGCCACGCATTTTTATCTCAAACAGTTTTTTTGTTATTTACATTCCAAATGGGTAGGTCATTTACTGAACACCCGGTATGTTTGTATTGTTGAAATTTTTGCTGAATATTCTAAGAAAACTTTTCTTGAAGGAATTAGCATACTACTTTCACACCTTAGATATTTACACACGGAATTTATCATTTATAGTTATTATGTAAACAAAATACCTGTTAATTTCCATATAACCATCCTCATTTGCATACTTGCAAAAGATATATTTATGTTCGAGCCCTCTATCAATCACTATTGTATAACTATGTATCACTATGTATTGTAAACTAAAGTTATTTTCGTTTTTGTATTATTTTATTTTTTCCTTTTCATGAATTTTTAAAATTTTGAGGACAATAGGGATTATACTGTATTCATTTAAATGTGAGATTTTATATTCATTTTGTAATACATGCTATATAAAACACTTAATAAATCCAATTTCAGAACTTAAGGGGTCTTGTACCTTTCAAACGGGATGAAAACCAACAAAAACATCAAAAGTTCGTTTCAGTGTATCTTTAAACTTTTATACATATTAACATGGAAATTTCACCGTTCAGTAGAAAAGATTATGCTTTTTAATAAACTGTCATTAAACATTTTATAGTCTTTCATATAATATATGCATTACTGAAATTTAAAAACCTCTATTTTTTACTCCGTCGTGCCTTGCACGCATTCTAACGACCCTATAAATCAATATTTTTGCATATATATTTATTTTTCTGTAATGAAGAATAATGTATTTTTAAAATAAACTACTCTTACATAAAAATTATTTCATTAACCTTGTAAAATAATTTCTAAATAAAAAAGATCAAAATTTTACATTTTTTAATAAATAAAATTATTCCTAACTAAAAGTATTATCGCTATAAATACATAAAAGTAGTTCCTTTTAAGCATACGTATGTGCTTACTAACTAAAAAAAAATCATAACAATTCATACAATATTCTCAAGATATCATGCTCGCAATGTCTAAAAACGCAGTTTTTCAAAAACCTGTTTCAAAGTCTTAACTTAATTACCAAACATTTTTTTTGTTTGTTCAACTAATTTTTAGAAAGTATATAAACATTATTAAAATATTATATGTATATAAAGCAATTGTTACATTTTATCTGTCAGAAGTCAAGAAAAAAGCACAAGTATAGCCAAAAATTTTATGTAACGGAGTGCATTGAAAATTCCGAAAAATAAAAATGAACAGAAAAAGAGTGATTTTTACAAGGCATAACCTAATGATGAACTATTGTATTAACTAAAACTCTTGCCACTGTAAATATATAAAAATAAATAATATGAATACAAGTATTTAATTATCTACTATACCCAATTTCATAACAATTCATATCTGCACAATGATTAAGAACGAAGCTTTTAGAAAACTTATTTTGAAGTTGCAACTGATATGAAATACCATATAAAAACTTTGTTGTTTGCAGAGTAAACAAACATTTCTTATATTCTATTTCATGCTTGCCAACGTTGAAAAAAAATCACATGATAACCGAGTGAATGAAAAAATTAATCATTTAAATTACATGCATCTATAAATCTACAAAATCTAAATTACATGCATATTGCTGCATAATGTTTCACATTCATAATTAAAATTGCATTTTTTATTTTATAGTAATAATTTTTACTGCACCCTCACCCAAGTGATACAAGAAAAAATGGGGGGTTGATTAATTTTATAACTAATTATTATTAATTTTATACTACAGTATTTAAAAAGGTAAATAACATGGTTTTTAGATATATTTTTTTAAATGTTACTTACAGAAAAAGGCGACAGGCTTCACCAAAAAGCCGTCAAAATTCTCCAGCTGAATATGACGTTCCTTCTTGCAAAATAAAATTCTCTTGAGCAGCTGTTTCCGCCATTCTCTTGCGCTTTCTCATCTCTTTTGTGCTTTGGTGGAGGCGAAGCTCAGCTGTTGAAACTCTAAGATTATCTAGTTCTGTAAAGCACTGTTTGGCACGATTTCCAACAACAGTCCAAATTCTTCAATTATTTTGAGTCTACCAGCATTTCCATCATTAAATGTAATCGCAGCTTCACTTGTTGCGGTTTCAACAACACGTTTACCAGCACCATGCGTCTTAGGGTATACTTTCCAAATGACAGAGTTAAAGACTCATTTGCAATTTGAGTTTTCCCTCCAAGGCATCTCTGCAATAACTTTGAATGAGATAAATCATTAAACACGTAAAGTTAGTGGGTGTTTAAATATATCAACTGTGCCGTTAGGAATACACTTTTGATACTTACACCAGGAATCTGGCCCTGCGGGACAAAAACTGTGTAACGGTTCATCATCAGACAATCGTGTGTGAAAATAAATGGCCCAAACAGCCCTTCGCATTTCTAAAAGTGAGTTATAATGCTCACGAATGGCATTCCCATAATACACAGTCAATTTCGTAATCATAGGATCAGTAAGACGACCTTTACCACCCATTTTTTTTCCCCATCGCTGCATACGATTCCCCTTTGTTTTAATTTCCGCAACCTTGTTCCCATACTTTTCTGTATGTGACCAACACATCTATTTTAGATATGATGCTGTTTGACCCATATGGTGATGAATCATTTACTGCATTAAAAGTTTTACAATCTCCATCACCTATGTAGCCAACATATTTCAGGCTGTTCTTCGTTTCGGAACGCTCGAATATTCGAACCATCCTGAATACTTCCATCATACCAGATGAACTAGAATGATTGATGAGGCATTCATCTGCATGTGATTTTTCCCACTCCTTATATTCAATAGTTCCTTTTAGGTAGATTTCGTATGAAATACTACCTATTTCATTATCTCCCATGTTGGAAATTCTGAAAGAAAAATGCAGATCTACACCGATCATGACCTTTAGACCCTAAAACTACCATCATTAAAATTTTTTATATATACAGTGGCGGTCAAAAGTTTCCGCCCAGCAAAATTTTTTCAGCTAATTTCTAAATATACCCATATGAAGAGGAATCTCAAAGCGATACTTATACATTTTATTGACACATTAGTTAGGAACTTACTTATAAAAGAACGTGTAAATATCAATAAATTTAATTGACAAAATTAAGTATAAAAGAAAACGCATGTTCTCAAAAGTTCCCGGCCACTTTCACAAGTTCGTAAAAAAGTGGTATTATAATAGAAAATTACAGTGATCAACAATATTTACAAATACTATTTTATCGTATTACTATTTTATTAGCTTTAGTAGCAAGTACTGCGGCGCAGCAACGTGACATCCATACAATCAACTTTTAAAAGATCGTCTATGGTACACTTTTTCCACATTTCTTGTAATTTTGGCGAAATTTTGGCTGAGTTGCAATATTTATAGTTCCGAAGACTTTTGCCAACTTCTTTCCAAAGATTTTCTATTGAATTCATGTTGGGCATTTGGGCAGACCATTTCAAAAACGAAATTTTTTGTGCGAAAACTATTGCTTATCAAGGCTTGCATACATTATTTATGTCGTTATCCTGCTACGAAAAACAGTTGCGACCAAATTTTATTCTCTAATAAGGCAAAAAATGTCTTGCAAGATATCGTTATACATTGTATCATTCATCGGGCTGTGCATTTCAAATAACCGACCGACACTTTTTTAAAGAAAATACTTTCCACGGCATAACGTGTCTACCGCCATGCTTCATTGTAGGAATAACATAGGTCGAATCATACCTTTTGTTGTTAGGTCATCATATGTAGTGTCTGCCATCACTACCAAAAAAAATTTCAAATTCGATTAACACTAGAATTACCGCATTTCTTATATACCTAGAAAAACCGGAGTGGGTCACTTGTGACCCATGCTTTTAAAGACGCTATTCTGGTTTTACATGGGACAAAAAGACACATAATAATTATTGACGATAAACAGAATGATTTTTAATTAATAATTAATATAATTTAGCATTTAGATATTACATAATAGGAAATGTTAAGAAAAAATACCACAAAGAAGTTTTTCTATGTCTAATTTAAAAAAAAATGCTTTCAGATTTTGATATCTTTTTAGTAATATATATATGTGTGATTTATCGATTTAAATTGAGTAATAATGTTCCTACATATCAATTAGATATTAAAATACAATAAATTTAAATATATATACAAATTCGTGTTTTAGTTTTTATTTACACTTTTACGTTTTAAACAGTTTACTGTTGAATCAATTCATACAAAATGCTATGGTATTTTTTCTTTTTCTTTTTTTATGCATAATGCACAATTATAAACAGTTTCCTCAAACAGTGTTAGTTTCTTTGTCTTAGCATTGCGTTATGTGACAACATTTTTAATTTGTTTGAAATTTCAGAGCTGGTGCGTGGACGGATATCTTAACGTTCTTTTGTAATGCTTTTATCTATGATTTTAGCAAGAAGACTTTTCTACTTATTTTAGAATCTGTTGTATCTTTAAACAATACCGAAACATTCTCGACGACTAGATCTTGATTCAGATTTTGCATAAGTCAGAAGATATCGAACACTTCGGCTCTACTGTTTATATATTTCGATATCGAAGAGTGATTTATTTGTATCTTTCTCAATTTTTAAGAGTATTTCGAAAAAGTGAATTCTTTTATATTTAATTTTCTTCAAAATACCTGCAATTTATTTGTGTTTCTTAATTTATCCCACATCATTTATTTTGCTACTTTCATTCAGCTTGCTACTACATATATTGAATTCGGACAATGAAATTTTATCGTCATTTTTATTAAATTCTTTTCGTCATTTATGACCAGATTGTCAGCATCATCAGATGATTACAATATTAACTTCGCCGCTAAATTTCTTCACTAAAGTCATTTAAAAACAATCCACGTTACAATTTTAAAATTTTCTCATTCAAGTGATGCCATTATTATAAATGTGCGAAAGTCAAAAGCCACAAACTTTTTTTTCCTGCGTGCGGTTTATGAGAGAAAAATATTCTTTTTAGATACTTTCTAAGGTATAACATAAAAAAGCAGCTATTCACATTATTCATCCTTACAGCAGTTTGAAATACCATAAAAACTCACATATTTACCTTTCAAATGCATAACAGATATGTGGTCATAATAACCCCCCCCCCTTGCGCCTGTACATACGCACATTTCTTTCCCTATTTTATGAAAAATAAGTGTGAACTAATCCTTACACTATTCGTATATTATTTTTTAAAAAAAGAGTTGAAATCCATGCTGAAATAAATGAAAAATAAATGAAAAATGCAATTATTTTGTTCGGGTCAGGGATGACCCAGCATGGTAGTTCTAGGTATAAAGATGCTTATATAAAAAGGTTTTCATCCGATTTCAACTAAATTCGTGATAAGGCATTATATTAAGTATTTAGGAAAAGTCTATAAGTTTTAAAGTTTTACTTTGAAAAGCAACAATGATACGAGCGAAAGACAACGTCGTGGGTCACGGATGACCCGCCTCGGTAATTCTAGTGTTAATGGAAAAATAGAATTTTGTCCAGTTTTCACTTGACCAGACTTTGTGTTCCTAGGAAGATGAACGTAGGGTACGTCAGTATTTTTTTATCTCTGAAAAATTTTTAACACTGATTCTTCCATAAAGTTCTGTATCACATCAACATCATAACACGGTAGACTAACTTATTTCAGCAATATTTTCACTCCGTAAATCGCTGTGCATTTCAACGGAATTTTCATGTGGATTAACATTGGTTTTTCTCCTGATAATTCTCTCCACAGGAATAGTAATTTCCCGGGGTCTCCCGGACCTCTGAAAGTCCTGAAAGCCATGGCCATCTTTATATAATTTTTAAATAGCGTTTAAAGTCGATTTTACCGATCGAAAACTTAGTCGCAATATCTCGATTAGCGACAAAATAATCACTCATTTATGAACAACAATTGTTGAACTTTTCAAATTTGAATTCAAACTATGCTATACACGTTTATTCATTCATAAACACAACCAAAAAACACTTTACGGATAGAAAAAGACTAAAGAAAGATAAGTGGCCGGAAACTTTTGAGAACATGCGTTTTCTTTTATACTTAATTTTTTAAATTAAATTTATTGAAATTTACACTTTCTTCTATAAGTAAGTTCCTAACTAATATGTCAATAAAATGTACAAGTATCGCTTTGAGATTCCTCTTCATATGGGTATATTTACAAATTAACTGAAAAATGTTTGCTGGCCGGAAAGTTTTGACCGCCACTGCATATCTGTCTATCTATCTATCTATCTATCGGTGTATATCACTTTCTTCTGGACACGATAGCTTCCATAATTATGCTCAGATCTACTTCAAACTTTCACATAAAATCAAGGAGCATAAAATCTCAGTCAAGTTAGTTAATGGGCAAAATCGGGTCAAGGAGATGGGAATAGGGAGGGTTTTTGTGAAAACCGAAAAAACGCGATAACTTCTTAATTAAAATAGATATCGGTTCAGTTTAAAGTTTATATTACTTCTAAGAAATGGGCTAAAAGTTTATGCTTAACAGATTTTTGGTTAAGTTAAAAATAGGCTTAAGAGGCGAAAAAAAAGGGTTTTGCTGAGAAAAAAATTCATAACTTCGTCCATTCTCAAGATATCAAGTCCAACTAATTTTTTTTATAAATGTTCTTAAAATTTTATAAAACACTTTTATTTACAGGTTTTTGATAGGACCAACTTTTACCGATGAAAAAAATTAAAAACGAAAACAAAGAGGGGATGGAAAAAGAAAAAAATCCATAACTTACTCAATTCTTAATCAATCAAATCTAATGAAATTTATTTTACATCTTCTCAATAATATCTACAACTTTTATAATCACAAGTTTTTCATGGGACCAAATCTATATATAAGAACCAAATATATAGATATATACCCTATAAATAGACCAAAAATAAATTAAACAAAAGTAGGAGTTGGAGGAAAAAACCTCAAATTCAAACTGCTTATATTCTGACTCAATTTTAAATTCGTTTTTGATTTTAAACACATTCAAATGGCAGAACCTCTTATTTAGCAACTATATAATGTGACGTATTGGTATGTTTTTTGATAAAGGCAGAACATATTTTTAAAAAGGCTGCGAAAAAGGGTCTTTTAAAGAGAATTTCCCGAAGTTATCGTCATTGAAAAATTGAGGAAGTATATTAAATTGCGTTTTCTCGGAGACATTTTTAAATCCATTTTTGTTCTCAAACCCAACCAATTTACAGGTCCTCTTTTTAGGAACTGTACAACGTGTCATATTGGCCAGTTATTTGATAAAGGCAGAATATATTTTAAAAAAGGCTCCCAAAAAGGGTATTTTGAACAGAATTTCTCGAAGTTAACGTCATTGAAAAATTGAGGAAGTATAACAAATTGCGTTATTTCTGAGTCATTTTTAAAGCCATTTTTGTTCTCAAACCCTTCTAATTTACACTTCCTCTTATTTAGGAACTATATAAAGTGACGGATTGGCCAGTGTTTTTGATAAAGGCAGAATATATTTCAAAAAAGTTGCCAAAATGGTCACTTCGCACGAAATTTTCAAAAGCGATCATTATTAGACTTGTGGATGTATTGAAAAAACAAATTGGTTATTCTATTACTCATTTTTAAATGCAGTTTTGCTCTGAAATGCAATCAATTGATGTATTTTTGTTATTTAGGAAATACATAATATAGATATTCGTCGATTTTTTGATAAAGGCTGAATATATTTTTTTAACCAGCTGTCAAAGTGGGCACTTCGCAAAAAAATTCCCCAAAGCGATCATGATTGCAAAATTAAGGATGCATTCAAATAACAAATTGGTTATTTTATGGCTCATTTCTAAATTCAATTTTGCTCTCAAACGCATTCAATTGACAGTTATTTGTTATTTAGGAACAGTTTAATATGCCGTATTGGTCAGATTTTTGATAAAGGCTAAATATATATTTATAAAAAGCTGTCAAAGTGGACACTTCACTCAAAATTTCCAAAATCGATATTGATTAAAGAATTGTGGATGTGATCAAGTAACAAATTGGATATTTTATGACTCATTTCTAAATTCAATTTTGCTATCAAACGAATTCAATTAACAATTTTTTTTTAATTTAGGAACTAAATGAGCATATTGGTCAATTTTTTATAAAGTCAAAATGTAATTCAAAATATATTGCCAAAATGGGCATTTAAGCCGAATTTTGTTTAAGATGATTTTGATAAAACCAGTTCTTACAAAAAAATGAAATTAAAAATTTTTCAAAAGCGGCCACATAAAGTAGTTAAACTGTGTTTATTTCTAATCATTTTTTATTTTTTGTTGTTGAGATGAAAATTCTTCGAAATCTACCTCCGCCTATAGGCCATGCCGACAGGTATTGTTTTTTGGATTGCCAAGAATCGCATGCTTTACAGTACGAATTTACGATGATAAAACTTCTGTGTCAATAACTTTACCAGTTTTATCGCCGATAACAGTGTATACACCAACACGAGAAGTATGACCTCGTGTTTTCCACGTTCCATCACCATTCTCAATAATCTCAGAAGAACCTATTAATTTTTTTTCTTCTTAAGCAGCACACTTCATAAAATCGTCTGAAGCAACAGAACACGAAGAAAGTAATTTATTTATTGAGTTATTGTAGCTCTTTGCAGAAATAGGTGCGGGAAGATCCATGACACCACAAAGCAAGCGCATGGCAGAATGTCCCATTCCATTCACTCGAAATGGATACATAAATCTCCTGTTTAATTCAGGTATATTTTTTTACCCAGCATTTTTGGATTCCTAGAAGAAAATAACAATTTGCACTTTTCGCATTCGGCAGATATCACAGTTTAAAGGCCACATATAACTTCTTCTTACCTGGATATGCTTCCACCACAGGTTTTGCAGCTCAAATACTTTTCTAAATTTTGAAATAATAAATTGACATTAAGAATTGTATAACCATAAAAATCATCATTTGCTGGCTTTGTTTCATTATCCACATGGATTTTTCTTCCTAAAGCACTTTCATTCAAACTCTGGACTCGAGGAGATGTGAAAATTGATGTATATTTATTTCCCTTGAAATAATGTTTTTTTGGGTCTTTTACCTGATTTCCGTTTAGTGTCGTTTACAATTGAATCACTCATTGTAAAAAAGAATACTTCAATGATAATAAATAACCAGAATAATAAAAGAACGCTTGTAAGATCGCTAGCTAACAAGTGGAAATTCAAAGATTAACCTCGTTGAAATCAAAATAAAACCATTGTAATCGAATGATGAGTTGAAGTAGAAGTTCTATCTTCTAACTGTATCGATAAAGAACCATGGGGGTAAACTTTAAGATGTAGATGAACTGATAACATATCTGTTTCAGACAGCCTTCATTAGGCGAGGCGTTTGTTTTGAAGAACAGTTGGGCGAAAAATGTAAACAAACGAACTGTCCTTTCAATTTTTGTAGTTTCCTTTGATGGGGATGCATCTTATTTTTGCTATAACTTCAGTTCTAATGGGAATTTTTGCACGCGGTTTGTTTTAAAATATTTCTAATGAATTATTTTATAATAATTAATGAAAATTGAAAAGTCAAATTTTCGAAGCCTTAAAAGGTACTAGACCCCCTTAAACCACATATTTTTAAATAAACAATTCCAGAATGAAGAAATTTAAAGTGAAATTATACCATATCTCGGGGATATAACATTTAATCTTCATTTTCTTACAAATGCTTTTGATTTTTAGTTATATAATATCTGATTGTATAATAAGCCTCTTAACAATAAGGATTACTCGCATAACAAAATATATTTGCAATAACTTTTACATAATACTTTTCGCTGATTAGAATTTTTCGTATTAAATTACTTCTCGAGAGATAGTACTTTTCTCAATTTGTTCAGAAGATACGCAGTATTCGCATTCAGATATTCAATATTCCATAAATATTATCTTGTTAAATGTTTTTCTTGAAAATTCTTTCTGAAATTTAATTGAAATTTAAGACTGCGGCCAAAGGGAAAAATCGCATCATATCCTTAGGTTATAAAGGATATATTTTATTAAATTTAAATGTGCTGAATGAATACATTAAATATACGTTTGATGTTCCCCCAGTTACTGTAGTTTAAAGCATTTATTTATAATCAGGAGTAGGTGATTAAAAATTATACTTTTCTTTACGTTTTCGACGTTTTATGTTTTATAAATCGTTTAACCAATTAATGAGTTATTATTTAAATTCTAAGGAATATTATATTTTTTACTAATAATTAAACGTTACAAATTAACAATAGGCAGCACAATTGTTCTTATTATCAGTAAAACATAAAAATATAAATTCAGATAAACTCTATTAATAATTTATACAAAAAATAAATTGTTTGGTAGAGATAAATAGGAAATATGTTTCGCAAATAGCTAAAATATATATTAAATAGATTTTTTTTCAAACAGAATCAAATTCCATCAAAATAGATGTCTTACTAGATGACATTTTAAAAATAGATTTAACAAACGAGTTATATACAGTAATAAAAATAAAACTCCGCTTTAAGAAACACATGGAGGATATAAATTTTTAAAAAACAAATTACAAGACTTGAATAGTGGGTTAATTATCCCTAAGAATAAGTAAGGTATACTTGTCTAAAATGTCCAGTTTGTGAATAATTTTGGTTTTTCTACGTAGAAAAGGTAATTAAAATCTTGTGAATGCTGTGATTTGAAGTATGTTCCACAGAAAGTATTAATACCACGTTTCATTGACATAAAAGCTTAACATTTGTTCCGATGATGTATGCAGATTAATCGATATGCTAGGAGGAACAACGTATCTCTAAAACCAACAAAGATACTAAGAAGTTTCAAACTACAGTACTGCAAGTTTATTCAATAAATGTCTCAGTTTAAAAATGAATAATTATAGATCATATGTTCCCAATAAATCTTTTTTTTCTTTGAAGTTTAAACATAGAAATTAATATAAAAACTGAGTGTTTGATTTCTCAAGAGATATTTTTTTTATTCTTTGAGGCGATATGATTTTGAATTATTCCGTAAGGAACATAACACAATATCCACACACATCAACTACTGATTTAATAATACAGGCCAAATCTCAAAATATTTCAGTCTGGTAGATATTTTTTAGTCATATCTGAGTAAACTAAGTAATGTGTTTTCGTTATTGAGCTGGTTTCTTAATGTAAGTTTCGTGTAGATTTATTTAAGTTTCACGTGTCTAAAAATATTCACAGATAATTCGATAAAATTTGGCATCATACTGGTACACCATAAAAAAGCATTTGAAAATTTTATATTTCACCGATATTTTGTCACTTTTGAATAAAATTTCACTTTTAAGAGCACATTTTTATAGTGTCATACATAGTTTGGATTTAAAATTCAATCATTGTTAAAAAAATTTCTAAAAAAATTACAGCGAATACACGAGTAGTCAGAGATACGAATACAGAGTTTTAAAAACCTAGATTCTGTTAAATTACCGTGACGTTATTAGGTAAATTTAGAATAAACATTCTAAATTAACATCGTCCAAAATCCACATTCGTTGTAAATTTACTTTTAATGATAGAAATTTAATTTAATTTTTTAATTAATCAATCACTCAATCTTCAATGATTATCAAATGAATTCAATTTTGCAAGTAAATTTGAACCGCTGTATCATTAAACTCTAACACACTTTGTTTCTAACCCGTTAACTGTGTTGCCCGAATTGATTTCGGGCAGGAACTCTTCGCATGCTTCGTTACTTAAAAATTTTTGACACAACTAATTTTTAACTTAAAATATATCTTTATTAATTGGCGATCTTTATTGATTGTTTTTCGACTATTTTAGTAAGGGAGACGTGGTTTACAGCCCTTTTTTTTATTTATGTTGTCGAAAACAATACCACATGTCAGGTTCTGAGACTGCACCTGCTACAGATTGGAATTTTCGTTATTTCTCTATCTTAATCTTTTGTATATTGTACTAGCTGTGTACTGGAATTTTCAAGGTGACATTCTTTCTTTGTTAAAGTGAGAATTGACAGGTATCATGTGCAGGTGGTGAGGTTAGAGTAAAGGGATTATTGAGAGGCGTGTTCATCCGTCAGTGATGTAGGTGGATGATGAGCAAACAAGGAACATATCACGAATCAATAAAGCAATGTGGGATGTGGCCAATGGATAAACTCCAAAGGGGGTTTTATATTGGGGAAAGCAGTGATTTGAGAAGAGCAAGTCTTGTTTGAGATTTGGGCAATTCGTATCTGGGGTTCGTAAATAGAAGTGTGTAGGAGAGAGGTCCTTGTAGAGAGTGCTCGCTCTGTGTTGAAGAGCATAGGCAGTTTGTATCGGGAGAGCAAGGGACACAGACGTCCTGGTGTTGTGATTCGGGCCGGATAGCATAGGCCGAGTATCCGTGTGTTGGGAGATCCGAAATTGATGTCGAGTAAAGGGAATCTAACGTGGATTGAGTGTGAGGGAGAAGGTGTAATCTGAACAGTACACAGTCAACTTTTTACGGTATTTCATTTAATGTTGAACCGGATCATCTATATCCGAGTTGTAATTGTATATATTTGTAAATAGTGTATTTCTTGTGCATATATAGTACAAATAAACTGTTAGTTCAGTTAATTGACAGTGTCAGTGTTCATTTACACAATCCTCACAGTGGGTGACCGATATCACCTAATAATATCGGAGGTGCAGCTATAACTACCACGGACTTTCTTCAAAGTTGTGCGGGCTGAGAGGAATGTCTGACAAATTGATGGCAGCGTCGGGATAGAATCGCATGAGACCAGTGACCAGCGAGCCGTGTTCCAGTGTGATAGTGCCGGAGTACCCAGTGGAATTCTTGCGTCGTAATGCCGGATCGTCGAGTTGAATTTTAGAGAAATAAAAACCAAGTGTTGAGCGGAACTAAAGTGTTGTTCCGTACCATTATTAGAAAGAACTGAACTAAGTGTTATGCCATATTATCTCTACATCGTGGAACTACCTGTGAATAGAAGAGTATTCCAGCAGATATAAAGTATAAGGTAAGGTGTTTGGATCATTTCCTTCTGCTGACATCTCGAACCAATTTGTGCTTTTGTATAATATTTAGTAATTTAAGTAAATTGTCTAGATAATTTATGTACAATTAAATAATTATGTACAGATAGGTAGGAAGTGTTAATAAACATATTGGCTATTGTCTTAAGGAAAGGTCATAATAATTTGAGCTAGTATTGACTTTCTATATTTTTTTTCTACTAATAATGGTAGTAAAAAAAATTAAGGCATTGTGTTAATAGTAGTTGGAAGGAATAATTAAATTTATTTAAATGTAAGTTATTGTTAAAGTAATATTCATATGAAGCAATATTGTTAAAGTTGAAGAGTGTATAACAACATTTGCTTAGAATTTTAATTGGCCAGTAATAGTGAAAAAAAGGCTCAAAAGAGGGCCATAGTGAGAAAAAAAGGCTCAAAAGAGGGCCATAGTGAAAAAAAGGCTCAAAAGAGGGCCATAGTGAGGAAAAATAAAAGTGAAGATCGTGTGATCAAAACAAATACACTCAAGATCATAATTGTTGTAAGTATGAGAACCGGTATTGAATTTGGAAATATTTTTGTGAGGATAATTGTAGAAATTTATATGTGCATGTTATATGATTCTTCTTTATGTGGATTTTTTTTAAATTGACATCAATACTTTTAATCAATTTCAACGTATCAGTAGTATTATGTAAACTGTATGTTGTTATCTAAGTGTATAAAGTGGAATCTATATTGCATAGTAGTCAAATCGAATTACTGTTTTACCTTTTGTTTTATTGGAAGTATATTGTGTCATATCAATGGTTGAGAAAAATTAGATTAGTCAGTAGGTTAATCAGAAATGTAATACATCGATTACCAGAAAGAATTACGGAATTATCTAACGCTATTGTTGCAGAACGAATAGAGCGCGAAGAGTTAGAAAAACAGGAAAAATTAGAACGCGAAAAGTTAGAGCTCGAAAAGTTAGAAAAACAGGAAAGATTAGAAAGAAAACAGAGGATAGAAAAATTAAGGATGGAACATGAATTATAAATGAAGAGACTAAGGGTTTAAGGATCGGCAAATAATTGTAATGGGTCTAGGGAATCTAGTAATGAAAGTAACATCGAAAAATTGATCAAAAGTGTTAAAACTCTGTCTATCAAAGTACCAGAAGGGACTGAGGGATGGAATTAATTTTTCAACAGTTTAGAAAGGGCATTCAAAACTAAAAATGTACCGGAAAACCATCAGGCCGAAATTCTACCTAATATATTAGGAGATAAGGCGGATAATTTTTTGATTTATACCACTAGGGAACAAATGGAGAATTATGAGAAGTTAAAGGAGTTAGTCCTAAGGGAACATGAGCCGACACCGAAGGCGTGTTTGGAAAATTTTAAGAAAGCTAGGAGAAACCAGTATGAAACTCAAGTATTATTTGTATCGCGTTTAATAGTGACATAGGAAAATTACTGTAAGATTAGAGGTGCTGACTCTTATGAAAAGGTCAACCAGTTAATAGTTACTGATAAGTTAGTAAGTACGTTAGATGAGGATATTGCATCATATATTGGGTTAACTCACCTAGGTAAATGGTTAGAAGCTTCTAAAATTGCTAAAGAATGTGACAATTGTTTTGACGGTAAACACAAGTCTTACGCCGTTACGTATAAAAGTTTTAAAGGTAAAGATAGGTACGTAAACAACGAAAAATTGAGACCTAGGGAGGATAGCAAAGTTAGTGGTAAATGGAGGCAAAACGGGAGAAATGAGACTAATTCTTTTTCGGATAGGAATGTAGATTTTAAGAAGCTTGGTTATGCTTCAGCTCCTAAATGCTTTAAATGTGGTTTGAGAGGTCATTACCAACGTTTTTGCAATGAAGTGGGTAATGAGGGAAATAATAATGGTAAAAAAGGGCGAAATCAGAAGGCGGGTGTACATAAGATTGTGGTAAAAGAAAACAAAGAGTTACCTAATGGAGCTATTGTGGCGAGAATATCGGCAAAGGCCGAACAGAGAACTAATGTTATTGGTGAGAAATTAAATAAACTTGAGAAATTTGAAGTTAGTGTAAACGGGCAAAAAGCAAAGGGATTGGTTGATTGTGGATGGGAAATTAGTGTTGTCCATAAAGATTTGGTACCGGAAGAGAAATTAAAAGGAGCGGGTAGTATTTATTTACAAGGGTTATTTAGTGAAGCAGTTAAATCACCGTTGTGGTTAAATTGCCGTTAGCTACTCCGCAATTTGGACAAACTAATATAATTCATCAGGAAGTACTTTGCGCAGCCACCGATAATATTAATGAGCAAGTAATCTTACATCCCGAAGTAATTAATGAGTTGTCAGGTGTAAACCACGAGGAGCCATTGCTAGAGGCCCAAGAATTAGAAAATTCGGAAATTATTATTGATAACTCGAGTCAAAAGGAAGGTATGAGTAGCGATAGTTGTAATGTTTACCCAATCGAAGGGAGATCGCAAAAGTCAGAATCCATAAAAAATGGAAGTGGAGAAAGTTAATAAAGCTACTGCTAGCAATTCAGATATGTTTAAGAAATCCCAAATGGAATGTAAAGAGTTAGAGAGAGCTTGGGAGTTAGCTAAAATGGATAAAGGGCATTATTATATTGTTAATGGTTTATTGTATCATAAAGAGAAATTGGTAGGCGAACCTATAGCGCAATTGGTAGTACCCAAAGTAAGAAGGTAAAAAACCTTAAAATTAGCACATAGTTCGGTATTTGGAGGACATCATGCAGCCAAGAAAACTTTACAGAGAATCAGGTATTCATTTTATTGGGAGGGGATGGCGAAAGAAACTAAACAATTTTGTGAGTCAAGTTTAGAGTGCCAATTGACAAGAGGGGTTAAAGTGAATGATAGAGCTCCTATTTCTCCAGTATCGCGGACGGAACTTCCGTTTCAGGTAGTTAATGTTGATTTAATTGGGCCTATTGATCCTAAAAGTTCACAAGGGCATCAGTATATACTAACCTTAATTGATCAGCATATCAGGTGGGCAGATGTGATCCCTTTAAAAAATTTAGTTGCTAAAACCGCGTGTGATACGTTACTTCAAATATATATGAGGAGAGGAATTCCGAATATAATTGCCTGTGATAAAGGAACCAATTTCACCGCCGACTTAACGAAAGAATTTGAGATAAGTTTAGGCGCTAATCGACGATTTTCGACCCCACAGTATCCACAGTCTAACGGGCTTGTGGAACGATTTAATCAGATTCTTGAACGTATGTTACATCACATTATTAGAGAAGAAGGGAAAAGATGGCATGAACAAATACCATTTATATTATGGGCGTATAGGGAAGTCCCAAATTCTACGACGGGACTCGCACCTTTCCAGTTATTATATGGTATAGCGCCGGAGGGTCCTTTATCGATTCTTAAGTCATTCTGGGCAGTAGAAAATAAGTGGGCGCAGTTAGATACTACGCCGATTCATGAGAATTTGAAAAAACTTAGGGGACGTTTAGAAAGAGCCGCAAATGAGGCAAAATTATCGTCTGAGGTGCAACAAAATAGAATGGCGTATCATTATAACTTAAGGTCAAAAGAAAAAACGTTTGAAGTAGGCGATAAAGTAATACTGTTAATTCCCGATTCAACTAATAAATTATATTCTCGGCGGAAAGGGCCGGCAACTATCGTCGAAAAATGAAACCAACATTCGTTTATAGTTGAGTTAGCCGACGGGAGTAGGAAGCACGTACACTAAAATAAAATACGAGAATTTATTGCTAAATGTAATATAGTTAATATTGTTTTCGAAGGGGATGAGAAATTTGGAGAAGTTGGGGAAATTCCTATTTTGAACCGGGATCAAGATGTAGAACGAGACATAGAGAGGTTCGAAATACAAAGGTTATCTAATAGTTAAGTCAAAGATATAAAGTCCATTTTGAGGGAGAATAAAGAGCTGTTTATGGGTCCTGTACAACCAGCGGATGTAGGAGAACACCGTATTGATCTTAAACCGGGGGTTGCAAGGAAAAAGCCATAGTTATATGGTGTACCGGTAGCTTACAAAGAGGAAGTAGATAGGCAGATTCAGGAGTTGTTAGAATTAAATCTAATCGAAGTAACAAATATTGAAATTAGTCATCCAATTGTTTGCGTGGCAAAAAAAGACGTAACTGTTAGACTTTGTATAGACTATAGAGCTTTAAATTAGGTAACTCAGGTTCCAACCTTTCCGATGAAAGATTCACAAGAAATCTTGTATACCGCAGGGGCGGCTAAATATTTATCATCGATTGATTTATTGAGGGGTTATTGGCAGATTAAAATGGCTGAGGAGTGTAACATTTCACAGCTTTTACAACGCATAACGGATATTATCAGTGGCGTACTATGGCTTTTGGATTATCAGGGGCGGCTGCTACGTTTCAGAAAGATATGAATGAGGTTCTTCAAGGTCATCGGAGGTATACGGAAGCATATATTGATAATGTCATCATTTTCTCCGACACCTGAGAAGAGCATTGTGAGCATGTTAGGGCCGTCATTGAAGAACTTAAAAATAGAAATTTTACGATTAGGCTGGATAAATGTAAATTTGGAGAGAAATTGATTTGAGAAAGTTTTTAGGTCATGTAATTGGGGGTGGAACGCATGCACCTGATGATGAGTAAATAGGAGCAATAAGGGATTTAAAGAGACCAAAAACTAAAAAGGAATTTAGATCTGTTTTGGGATTAATGGGATTTTACCGATCTTATATTTCAAATTATGCCGAAATAGCAATACCTTTAACCGAATTAACCAAAGGGAAGATTAAAAATACAGTTCCATGGAATGAAAGGGTAGAAAAGCATTTAATACTCTTAAAGATGAGTTATGTAAAGTGACGAGTTTGACTACACCTATCGTAGGCCGGGAATATCAGCTCCACGCAGATGCTTCCGACCTGGCAGTAGGATGTTGTCTGACTCAAAAAGATAAAAAGTGTCAGTATAAACCGATAGTTTTTGTCAGTCAGAAATTGTCAGGGGCTCAGCGTACTTTTCCGCGTATAGAGAAAGAGGCTTGGAGTGTTCTCTTTGGGTTGCAGAAGTTTGAAAAGTGGACCTATGGATCTCAAATTGAGATCATTATGGATCATAATCCATTAAAATTTCTCACAGAAACAACCCCAAGATCACCCAAACTCACTAGATGGGCTGTTGCCTTGCAACGCTGGAACCTGAGTATTTCTCATCGTCTAGGAGCTCAACATTTGAATGCTGATGCAATCTCTAGGCTACATAGAAAGAGCTGGGAAGAACAGCCAGTCGCTAGCCCATCAGAATCAACGACCAAGAAGTGGACAACCTTAAAGGGATGTCATCACTTGTTCATTTTTTTCTGTGTATGTGTAAATATTTTTTAATTTTGTGTTTATAATAGTGTATTAGCATGTATATTGTTTATGTAGTAATACTATTAGTACAAGGTTCAGTAGAGATGTCAGTAGATAAAGTTCAGACACCTGAAAATACCTATGTAATAAGCACAGTGGAGAAATCCGCAAAGAGACTATTAAACTCTTCTGTGATGTTACTATATGTTTGGGGAAAATTAGCCCCTAAAAGGCATATTTTCCGCTAAGGTGGGGGGGTGTCAGGTTCTGAGACTGCACCTGCTACGGATTGGAATTTCCCAGCTAAAAATGAACTGCAGTTTTTTTGTAGAAGTGAAGTGTTTTTGAGGTTTTTCTAAAATTTCTCTAGTCTTTCTGTAGTGCAATCTCAACTATAAAATCACTTCAGTTATTTTGTAGTTAATTAAAGGTGATTTTGCAGTAATTTATTTTAAACATTCTTTGCGCTATTAACTTTGAAAACACTGTAGTTTTTATAAAGTCATTTTATAATCAAAAATTAAAAAATATAAAAGACTTTATAACCGTAGAATCACTGCAGTGAATTTGAAGTTACTATCCAACCATTAATTTAGAAGTACATTTCCGATGCATCTCTCGTATAACTGTAGTTATTGTCCGATAAATTCACAGAATTTAATCGGAGAAAAATAATTTCAAATATGCTTCAAAATCGAACTAGGGATTTCTCATCCCATCGAACCACTTCCGTAGTAAAAAATTTATTAGTTCCTACTTTGTTTTGTTACTTGGAAATTACAAGTTTTAATACATTAAAATCCATTTTTTTTTAAATTCAGACATGGGCGTCCCTATCTATGCTTCCTTCCCCCTAACTTAAAATTCTTAGTTCCTTTATTATTTTAAGCTGAGAGAAAAAAAATTAATTTCACTAAATTACATTTCGAAATCCAGTGAGGGGTAGTGACTACCTGTGCCCCCTGCATACAACGGAAATTTATTAGTTCCTTTATTTTAAGTTACTCTAAACGAATAAATTTTGCGAGGTTTATCAAAATCAGAGAAAAAATATATTACGTCGTTTCAAAAGTTATGAGGGACAATGGGCCTTTCACTCATCAGCCCCTTAATGCGAAATTTCTTCTTACCTTTTATTGTAAATTTCTTGAAAATTATACATTTTATTATGCTTTTGAAAATATCAGAAAAGAAAAATTTTGTTAGTGTATATATACATATATTTTTTTTTAATTTAGGAAGGGGCAAATACTTTCGTCTACCTTCCTCCCCTAACTGAAAATTCTTAGTTCTTATATTTTGAGCTAAAGAAAAAGATTAAATTTTAGTATTTTTTCAAAAATCTGAGAAAAAAATTAGATGAATTTCAAAATCGACTGAGGGAAAATGGCTCATCTATTCCTCCACCCCTCACGGAAAACTCTTCTTTTCTTTATTTAAATCACACTAAAAGAATAAATTTTATTATGCTTTTGTAAATTGGAGGAAAAATTGCTAATTAAATTTCAAAATCTAGGGAGGGGCAATGAGTCTACAACCCCCTCCTTAATTGAAAATTTCTTTTTCTTTCTTTCTAAGTTACTCGAAAAATTTACATTTGAAAAAAAAAAGAAGAGGAAATTTTATTTCATTAAATTTTTAAATCCAACGAGCTCCTCTGCTTCCTGCCCCTATACATCTCCATCTTCATAACTGAAAATTACTTGCAATTAATTTACTATTACTTCATTTTGAAATCGACATACAAATATTTGAATCATCAAACAATTTTTTTAATCGCTCTTTAAAATTATTATTCGATCTAAACTTAATGAATCGTAGAAAGAAAAAAAATACTTCATCAGTTAATTGAAGTGTATTTTCTAATTATGTATTCATTTTAAAAGCACATCAAAGTTTCTTATTTCATGCAAATATTAAATTATTAAAAGTGTTTAAAATTATTTTACAAGTCATAAATATATTGAAAAATCTAATCTTTTTTATATTAAAATTTTAAAAAATCAGAAATTTCCCTTTGTAAAAAATTATTTACCAAAGAAAAAAAAATGAGAAAATTAAATTAATGTTTCTATTTTATTTTTAGGTAAAAATGTAGATAAGTTAACAATCAACTATATCTACATAATCATTAAAAACATATGCTACATTAAAAAATAATAACGACATAAAATGAATTATTCTAATTCAAAGTTATTAATTATGAATTTCTTATTATATAAAATTAACTTTTCCTTTTTACAAATATATATTTCTTAAATTAACACATTTAATTACATTATAATTCCCAAAAAATTATATTATCAGAAAAACCTCTAAAATTCGTTTTTTTTTTTTTTTTTATTTGCAAGGAAGATTCAGAAATAATCCCCATTTAAAAAACTCACTACAAAAAAAAAAAAAAAAAAAAAAAAAAAAAAAAAAAAAAAAAATGTATATATTATTTTTATTTAATTTTTAAATTAAAAAATGTTTATAAATAACAAATTATTATTCTAACACAACATTATATTCTTAATTTATAAAATTAATTTTTCCTTTTTACAAATATATATTTCTTAAATTAACACATTTAATTACATTATATTTCCTAAAAGAACTTATATTATCAGAAAAACCTCTAAAATTCGTTTATTTTTTTTTTTTAATTTGCAAGAAAGATTCAGAAATATTCCCTATTTAAAAAACTCACTACAAAAAAAAAAAAAAAAAATATATATATATATATATATATATATATATATATATATATATATATATATATATATATATATATATATATATATATATATATATATATATATATATATATATAACAAATTATTATTCTAACACAATAATAAAAAATATGTTTTACCTTATCCTTAAACGACATAAAATGAATTTTTATTCTAAGTAAAAAATATTAATTACCGACCCATAATTTATTAAAGTAAGTACTTCCATGTCAAAAATATATATTTTATAAAATTAACACGACGCATGTAATTACATTATAATCCATAATAAAAAAAATTATTATTTTCGCAATTAGTCTAAAAATAAAATTATTTTATTAAATATTTACTGATTCTTAAATTCAGAAGAAAAACCAATTCATTTGCTTTAGCTAATTCGCTAAAGTATTTGTTTAATTCATTTAATGTTAAATTGTTTTTAAAATACACGCCCATATAAACGAATTACAATAAATAAATAAATAATAAAATAAAAGCACTTTAAAACATCCAATTTTTCTGCCTGCCATTCAGCTTTTGCAACAAATAACCTTTAATTGAAATGCCTCCCCTTTATACCTCGCACAACAATAACCACACAAGTCCCAACGGGCAAGTGGTCAAAGCGTGTCTCTCCTGTACCTGGGATCGTCAGTTCGAGTACAACTGTTTCCGCCGTCAAATTCTGCCTTTGAAATGCTAAAAAGCAAGCTTACCAGTAGGGTCAATAGATGGCGCCAGCAGAGCCAATTTTTTTGGGTGGGAGGGGCATTTAACTTCAAATTCACTGCAGAAAATGTGTAGTTATGAACTACACATTCACTGTAGTGATTTTGTAGTTGTTCACTTCGAAAAAACTGCAGTGATTTGTGCCAAATCACCACAGTTTCGCAACTGCATTTTCTTTGCAGTTTCACTGGAGTTCATTTTTAGCTGGGTTCCATTACTGCTTTATTTTAATCTTTTGTATATTGTACTGGCTGTGCTGGAATTTTCAAGGTGACATTCTTTCTATGTTAAAGTTAGAATTTACAGGTATCATGTGCAGGTGGTGAGGTTAGAGAAAGGAGATAATTGAGAGGCGTGTGCATCCGTTAGTGATGTAGGTGGATGATGAGCAAACAAGGAACATGTCACGAATCAAGAAAGCAATGTGGGATGTTTCCAATGGATAAGCTCCAAAGGGGGGTTTATATTGGGGAAAGCAGTGATTTGAGAGGAGCAAGTCTTTTCTGAGATTTGGGCAGTTCGTATTTGGGGTTCATGCCTCGAAGTGTGTAGGAGAATTCCTTGTAGAGAGTGCTCTGTGTTGGAGAGCATAGGCAGTTTGCATCGGGAGAGCAAGGGACACAAACGTCCTGGTGTTGTGCTCTGGGCCGGATAGCATAGGCCGAGTATCCTTGTGTTGTAGAGATGGGCAATATCGTTCCTTTTAAGGAACCATTCCAGCCGGAACCGTTCACCAAAAGGAACGAGTTCTTTGGACTCGTTCCTATTGGAATCGTTCCGAAAAAAAGGAACGAGTTCTTTTGACTCGTTCCTATTGGAATCGTTCCGACAAAGGAACGATTTTGAGAAAAAGGAACGATTTCGAAAAAAAAAGGACGATTTCAAGGAAAAAAGGAACGAATCCGTAAAAAAAGAACGATTCCGACAAAGGAACGAATTCGAGAAAAAAAGGACGATTTCAAAAAAAAGAAACGAATCCGTAAAAAAAGGAACGATTCCGACAAAGGAACGATTTTGAGAAAAAGGAACGAATTCGAGAAAAAAGGACGATTTAAAAAAAAAAAGGAACGAATCTGACAAAGGAACAATTCCGACAAAGGAACGAATTCGAGAAAAAAGGACGATTTCAAGAAAAAAAGAAACGAATCCGATAAAAATGGAACGAATCAGAGAAAAAAAGGAACGACTTCGAGATAAAAAAGAAGGAATCCGATAAAATAGGATGGATTTTTTTAAAAAAGGTTCCAAGGGAAAAAAAACGCGTCCGAAACTATTTTACGAAAAAAGGGAACGAATCCGGAAACAGGGATAACAGATCTCGGAGCGACATGCAATCCCTCTAATTTATTATTTATAACTAATTTATTTTCTTACGTATTCATTTTTTTTCATATCATTTCTTATCGTTTGCTTTAATTTTTAAATATTTGGACAGATCATTTTGTTTTTAAGAGTTCATTTTATTCATCTGTGTGCGCTATTAATTAGCATAGTTATTTCTAATCCCCATAATATAAGTATTCCCTGACTTTATGATTTATTCTATTAAGCATAATTCCTCTTGAAAATTTGCATTTGATTGACCTTTCATTTATCGCTATAGTTTATCCATGAAATTTTACTGTAGCTTTAGTTTTAGTCATCAGGCTGTTGCGGCGGTCTATTAGATTTTCAATGTAATCATTGCTTTCCCCTCCAAAATCTGTCGTCAAATGAACTTCGATTTATTTTATTATTTTTGCGTAGGAAATTTCTTTATTGATCTAATATTTGACATCGGGGCCTATGATTTGTTTCCTCTTCAAAATTCACCCTAACGTAATCTTTAACTTATATATCGGTCCTCATAACCGGCCGTTTTCCAAGTTGGTCCATTTCAGTACGATTCCTCAGGAATTGGGAATTTCGGAGTCTGCCCATTTCAAGAAAACTACCGATACAGTTTCAGACACATTTTTAACCCTTTCAGGCACACTGTGCCCAGTCTGGGATACCTAATTTTAATTCCAAACTTGCAAACGGCACCAAAAACATTTTAGTAAAATTTTGCTTTTGCAACAAAGGCTTAAATTAAGGAATTCAAAATATCTAAAAAAATCGTTTGTGAATTCCGGTGTCAGTCAATATTTTCTAATTTTACTAACAGATTTTGCCCGTGCCGGAAAGGGTTAAAAGTAGATACGTGAAACTTGCTGAGATGATTTTTAAAGAGATGTATAAGAGGCCGTGTGATTTCTTTTTTTTCGCTCAATTCGTTAGAATTTGATTTATAAACAATTACTTTCTCAGTATGACCATTTTTTTCGTTCGCAGATCTCCCTCTTCAGGAAATTCAGTTCTAAACGCCGACTTTGACACCAGTTTTTTACAATATTTTTTGCAATTGTAAAAAAAAAAAAAAAAAAAAAAAAAAATGACAAGCACTGCGCATTGCGTACTTTGTAAGAAAGAGAATTGCCAGTTTGAAACGTTTGAGAGCAAAAATGAATTTAAGAATAAATCAGACAATAAGCAGTTTGGATTGGAATACACCCTTAACCCCTTCGTGACCCCTTCGCTTGTGTTTTTTTGGGTCAGGGAATCCAAATTTGTATCTTCTCAGCCAAAATTTCTCCCGGCAACTCCCCTCCCCCAATTTTTAATAAAATGCACCCCAAAAGAAAATTTAACAAATTCAATTTTTTACTGTTTTAGCGAAAAAATATCTATAAATTTGGATACAGACGAAATTTCCAAGAAATACGATGCATAACATTATGTCGTAGGATTAACGGGGAGGGAGGAACATCGTTTGCTTTTTCTCTCCTCCGAACTTTCAATAATTCTTATTTTATGTATTTGGGTCACTGAATCCGAATTTTTTACTTCTCACCCCCTAACTCCAGAAAAAAGTAAAATAATCGCCAATATAGGTTTTTTATATTTTTTGAGGAAAAATTATCTAGAAATTCAGAAAGTAGACAGAATTTTCAAAAAAGTACGATGCATAACATTATGATTTAGGATGAATGGAGTGTGTGCGGGGGGGGGGGGGAGCCTGCCTCACAGCGCTACATGCACTAAGTTATGTAATTCCGCTTTTACCAAAACTTGTGTGCATGTGTTTGAGGGGAAGGAGTTGCCGGGAGAAATTTTCATTCAGCGATCCACAAAACATAAAATAAGTCTTTTCTAGAGCTACCATGAATTTTGCTAGGTATAGCCCCTATATGAACTCTATTCCCTTGACTCGGGCGACCAGGGTCGTCCAAAGAGAAAACTGTACCCGCGGCAAAGTCTCAATCTAGCGCTCCCCTAGTAAGCTGGGGGGGGGGACCCCAACTTTTTCTTGCGACAGGCCAAAAAATAATGTTGGTAGTATAATTTTGGCGCCCCCTAAGTTTCCGCGATCGGGTTGACCACCTTCGTCGCACCCCTCCCCTTTTACACGGAGCTGCAGACGATACAGTGCCACAGCGCCTAGGCCGACTCCCTCCTCCAAGTTCATGCTACGTCATGATGTCACGTATCTTTTTTGTAGCAAATTTTGCCTGCTTTCTGAATTTCCTTTTTTCCAAAAACTTTTAATTAAATATATATATATATATATTAAAATTAATATTTTTTATTATAATACCCAAAATTAAACGTATTTTAGGTATCATTTTACCTTTTCTTTTTCTTTACTTTTTTTTTTCTTTTATTAAGGGAGGATTTTAGTGAGAATTTAAAAATTCGGATTCAGCGATCCCAAAATATAAAGTAAGTCTTACAGGAAAAATTCGGAGGAGTAACGGGAGAGCGAAGACATATAATGCGATTGGTTAACCTCCTCGTCCTGATGTCGCCTATAGGTGACACAAAAGAACATCCATTAAGTTCATTTAATGCAATCTAATTTAATAAATCTTTTAATTTAATTTAAAATTGTTAAAATTACTTACTTCTAGAGATTTTTACTAAATGCGTGCATATTAGAGGCATCCATACCTACTGATACATCTTTGAATATGATTTACAGTAATTTTAAACTAGTTTGTGTAGTCCTTCTTAATATTTGTCTCAGATTTAAGGAATTTAAGTGGAATTGCATAACGTAATGCATGTAGCGCCGCGGCGCATGTTAAGAGGCAGGTTTCCCTCTTCCCGTTCATCTTACGTCTCAGTCATGCATCGTATTTGTTGCAAATTTTGTATACTTTCAAAATTTCTGCATACTTTTTAACTAAAACGATAAAATAATTGATTTTTTTCTTAAATAAGTTTTGGGAGAGGGGGGAGGAGGGGAGTATTTTACCAAATTTTAGGGGAGTTGCCGAGGAAAATTTTGGTGGGAAGTTGAAAATTCGGATTTAGCGAATTAAAAAACATAAAAAAAGCCTTTTTCCAGAATTATCATATGCTAGGTAGAGACCGAATACGGTCTCTATTGCTTGGACTATTGTTCAAACAGATTTTCCTCTATGTAATAAATCTCAATGTAAGTTGATTAAAACGATCTTCGAGAGTTTCAAGATTGTTTTTTAATCATCTTCGTCAGGAGAGAAAAACAAGACGCCAGACTTTTAAAGTGATACATGAGCGAGCGCTATTAGCTGGTCTTATTACTTTCTTCTATCTTTACAAGAAGAAAGTATTGGATTCATGAAAATTTTCGACTTCCGGTTTTCGACGGATTTATACGTTTTAGAAGGTCCTGAACACGTAATGACTATTTTTAGAAAATGTCTGTCTGTGAGTCTGTCCGTCTGTCTGTGAGTCTGTCTGTATGTGACAAAAAATTTGGGGGCGTTCTATCTCAAGAACTAATGCTCGAAATTTAATAAAATTTTATATTCAGTTAGAACTTGATATGAATTAGTGCCTATTGGTTTTTGGTGAAAATTGGCCAGCAGGTGGCGCTGCTATACTACGTTTTTCATGATTTTCAAGATTGCTATATGTCAAGAACTAATGCACAGAATTTAACCAAACTTCAGATTCTGTGACCCCTTGATATATATAGACGCTGATTAAGTTTTGGTGTAAATTGGCCTGCAGATGGCGCTGGTATGCCACGTTTTTCATGATTTTCATGATAGCTATATCTCAAGAACTAATGCACAGAATTTCACCAAACTTCAGATTCCGCGATACCTTGAGATACATAGCTGCTGATAAGGTTTTGGTGTGAACTGCCCTATAGGTGGCGCTGCTATGCTACATTTTGCGATAGCTATATCTCAAGAACTAATGCAGAGAACTTCATCAAATTTTAGATTCTGTTACACTAGAATATATAACATAATTAGACGCTGATCACATTTTGGTATTAACCTTGCAACAGGTGGTTCAGCTATGTTGCATTTTGCACGATTTTTCCGATAGCTATAGCTCAACAACCAACGCACACAATTTCATCAAACTTCAGATTTTGTTACAAAATGACATATAACATAATTACACGATGATTACGTTTTGTTATAAATCCTTCAACTGATGGTGCTGCTGTGATATATTTTACACGGTTTTTTTTAACTAGCTATATCTCAAGAACTAATGCACAGAATTTCGTCAAACTTCAGATTCTTTTACACCATAACATAATTAGACGCTTTTTTACGTTTTGGCATAAATTGTACAAGATATGGTGTTGCTTTGCTACGTTTTGCAAATTTTTTTTATAACTATATCTCAAGAACTAATGGACGAAATTCCATCAAATTTCAGATTCTGTTAGGTCTTGACATAAATAGATGCTTATTAGGTTTTCGTATAAATTACCCAACATGTGGCACTACTAAGCTTATTTTCTCCGAATATTAATTAAATTTTGCGTTTTAGGCTTTTCGGATACCAGAATCTCATTAGGCTATTTCAAATGTTCGAGGAAATTCGATAGTGGGTAACTTTGGGGTCAACATGTTTTTTTTTTTTTTTTTTTTTTTTTTTTTTTTTAAATCTTAAATTGTATTTATGAGATAGAAGAAAGTTTTGGGATTGACACATCCAACTAGTTTAATATGCTTTTTAAATAAATAACTCTACGATGAACAGGAACTTTTAATACACTTTGAAAATAATCTAAAAAGAGAACTAAATCATGTTTTATGTTTAGAAAATTCTGCTGTTGGAGAAAAATGAATGAAAATATGTTTTGAAGAGAAAAAAATTGAGACATTAAGGTAAAAATCCATTTTTTTTTTTTTTTTTTTTTTTTTTTTGACAAAGAAGATTTTCAAATTCAAATTATACTTGAGGAAAAATAGCATGAAACCGAAATATACATAAAAGTGCATAACTATTAAAATAATCGAAAATCAGCTATCATCCCATTAAAGTGCAATTTTTATGACATGATGATGTATTTCTTATATTATTCAAAACCGTTTCAAATCAGTTTTTTTTCTTTCTTTTAATCTTGTTTTTCTTGAAAATTCATTATATATATATATAAATCATTTCGTATGATATATTTACCAATTAGAAAAAGTATTAGTGCATGTATCTAAGTCTATATGGTGTTCCATTACCTTCGGATCCTGGTACTCAATCGATAAAGCACGTTTAGGTTCTCTATTCGAATCCTAGCTGGGGCATTTTTCACTCAGTAATAAAAAATCAACTTCGTAAATTATTTCTTTTATATCAATTTTGCATGAACACGTCAAATAGTATTGTAATTAAGTCACAGATGACAATAAATAATTTGTAACAGACAATATGTTAAATGAAGTAAAATAATATACTTTTATTTTTCTAAACATTAAATTTAAGAGGATATAATGCGCAGTTTTAGTTTATTACACGTTTATCCCCTCCTACAACTTTAATTTCTTTTCTCTTTCTTTCGTTTTTCTTCGTCTCCCCTCCCCCCCCCGCTTTTTTTCATACACATTTGAAGGATATTTGGACAATACACTTTGCTTTAATAAATCAAAATATATCTTATTTTAAAATAAAATCGGTCCTTTTCGGAATGGTTCATTTCGGAACTAGTCCGAGGAATCGTTTCTTTTCGGAATGGTTTCATTTTGGAACTAGTCCGCGGAATCATTCCTTTTCGGAACGAGTGCGAGAAATCGTTCCCTTCCGGAATGGTTTCATTTCGGAACTAGTCCGAGGAATCATTCCTTTTCGGAATGGTTTCATTTCGGAACTAGTCCGAGGAATCCTTCCTTTTCGGAACGAGTCCGATCAATCGTTCTTTTTCGGAATGGTTTCATTTCGGTACTAGTCCGAGGAATCGTTCCTTTTCGGAACGAGTGCTAGAAATCGTTCCTTTTCGGAACGAGTGCTAGGAATCGTTCCTGTTCGGAATGGTTTCATTTCGGAACTAGCCCGAGGAATCGTTCCTTTTCGGAACGAGTCCGATCAATCGTTCCTTTTCGGAATGATTTCATTTCGGAACTAATCCGAGGAACCGTTCCTTTTCGGAACTAGTCCGAGGAACCGTTCCTTTTCGTAACGAGTCCGAGAAATCGTTCCATTTCGGAATCATTCCGAAAAGGAACGATTCCTTTTTACAGACAGCAACCGTTCGTTCAGTTCCACCGCCGTAACCGTTCCTTTGGAATCGTTCCTCAACAAATGACACATCTCTATTGTGTTGCGAGATCCGAAATTGATCTCGAGTAAAGTGAATTTAACGTGCATTGAGTGTGTGGGAGAAGGCATAATCTGAACAATACACAGCCAACTTTTTACGGTATTTCATTTAATGTTGAACCGGATCATCTATATCCGAGTTGTAATTGTATATAGTTGTAAATAGTGTATTTCTTGTGTATATATAGTATAAATAAACTGTTAGTTCAGTTAATTGACAGCGTCAGTGTTCATTTACACAATCCTCAAAGTGAGTGACGATATCACCTAATAAAATCGGTGGTGGCAGCTATATATACCACGGACTTTCTTCAAAGTTGTGCGGGCTGAGAGGAACGTCCAACACCACAGTTAAGGGGTTAAACTCGAGACCTCTTGACATTAAAAGAACACTTCGAGACTGAGCTATTGGAGCTGTTGTGATTGAGTACAAAGAATTTTTTTACGACTCAGTCGGGAAAATTTCCCAGTAACTGCGATGAGATGATTTTTCCCAGTTTAAAATTTTGACGAAACAATTTTAAAACTATTTTATTCTTTAATATTTCTAACATAATCCAAAAGAATTTTTAAAGTGTGTATTTTGAACAACAAAATTAAACAAAGATAAAATTGCCTTTAAATAAACAAATAGAAAACCCTATAGGGAATTAGATTTAAGATAAGGGATATATGTGTGAAAAACGATAACCAAGAAACTCAATTGAATGCATTTAACCGAGAACTAGCATAAATTTGCTGAGAGTCTCGTTTTTTCTGAGTTTTTAGAGAAAATTTTAACTGTGCATTATCAGTCTGGTGATTGGTGAACTGAAGCTGGTATTTGTTCATTATTTCTAATAATAGCAGTACATATCTTAGATATTCACTCTCAATCACAATCTCATTTGAATGCATTTAACCGAGAACTAGAAAATAATTTACAGAGAGTCTCACTTTTATTTCTGAATTCTTAGAGAATTTTTTAACAATGCATTATCTGATGGTAATTGGTGAACTGTAGATGGTATCTGTTCATTATTTCTAATAACACTTGTACATATCTTAGAAAATCACCCTACCAGCAAAAACAGACGACATGAATTCTACTAAGAATAGTTTAACAGAATATCACTTGGTGAAAACATTTATTGGACTACCATGTGTATACATCCTCCACAATCTCGAGTCAAATATCGACTTCGGACTACGAAAACCAATTTAAAATTTCTATAAAACTTCCAAAGATGTATTAGTCTATATATCGATACTTATGATATTCAGATATTTATCAAATTAATCAAAAGGTAATTTGACAATTTTAGAAGCATTTTAAGTAATTTTACTAGCTACTTTTTAGTATTTCCTACAGGCGTCATCAAGATGAGAAAGATATTATACATCTTTAGTTCATTCCTAAAAATAAGAAAATGTATCAAATATGATTTAACAATATAATTTAAATTGATAATATTATATGTTTTGAAAACTTGGTATTACAAAAATAAGTAAATAATTAAATAAATAAATAAATAAAACAGCGTTCGTATTTGCAGAGAAAAATGAAATTCAAGTTTTTTACCCATCTCTAAACGACCTGTGCAAGTACTAGCGTATAGATAGGTATAAATATTTTCTTAGGAAGCGAATAGTTAAAGCAAATTTAACACAAAAAGGCGACAAATATTTTATAAAGTATTCCTTAAATACCAAAAACATTTATAATTACTTTAAAAATATTATCATGGATTTTAACGCATTCATTGTCAAAGAATAATTGATAAATGTGAAAAAGATTTAGAAAGAGAAAGACCATTTATTGTCATATTTGCCATTTTAAAAGTTTTTTTTTTTAATTTTTTAATTTTTTTTTTAGTGTCTTTAAAAATTATCGCTAAATTTATTCCTGAAATATTTTTATCTTTACAGATTGTTGAGTGTTTATAATTGATTAAATGAATAAAATATGTTGTTATTTTTTGCTATTTAAGTTGATATTAGTTTCAATTTTATTTAATATTTTAACACTTTTCAACGATGTAGAAAAGTTCTTACGCATTTGGTTTGTGGGTCATTCCATACAAAATGAACAAATTAGCAGTGGCTTCCATGTCACACATTTGAATGAAAATTGGGGTATAAGGATATTGGGATATGCATATTTATTTATGAATAAATGCAAAATAATAGATATCAGGACAGTTTATCTCAGTATGTATACTCACGTTAAAGTTGATACAAAATCGAGTTTTGTCTACATGCTTGAAATTTCAATCTTGATTACTAGTCTTAAGAATGAAAAGACTATATCATAAATTATTTTCTGGTAAGAATGGATAATAAGTAAAAGACTGGCGTAATTTAGGATTCGATTTTTTATTCCTCAATAAAAAAATTAAAAAGTAAAAAATTTAAGGATAAAATCCAATATTTCTATTATTAATAAAAAATTAAGGATATCTGTTTTAAGTGTCAAATTATTTGACGTTATAGATAAAAGTACGTATTTTAAATGCAAAAAAAAATCATGTATGACTTTTTGAGTCCTTAATGCTAAAAAAAAAAATAATAAGGAAAAACTTGACGGGAAAATTCAATGTTTCTACTGCATTTTAACACAAGAAGGAAAACTTTTATATATTTTCAAATTATTTAATATTATAGATAAAAGTGTCTATTTTAAATATTCTAATGTTACTTCTCGCCTTTTTTTCTTTCCTTTTCTTTTTTCTTTTTTGCTACAGGCTTATATGAAAGGTGATGAGACTCGAAGAATTAATTATCTAGTAATATCAAAATCTTATAGATGGCAGCACTGTTTTTTCCTTGAAATCGTGCTACATTTTAGAAAAGCGCGCAAATTTAGAGAGGTTTTGCGTGGAATGTAACTAACCTTTTTGAACACATTTTTTTTAATTGTTAGAAATAAAAAGGCACTATTGAAAATTTTCTAGCGTATTATGGACGTCTTAATCTTTATGTCTGTACAATATTCTTCCTGCTGGACTTTTATTTATTACTGGACCTTTATTTATTATTTGAGCAAAAGTAAGAGGAAAAAATACACTGCTCAAAACAATTAAAGGATATTTGAAGTTTTATATAAAATAAAGATATAAACTAAATTTTTTTGCCAAAAATAGCAGAAGAGAATCACAAATGCAAATTTTTCTGGTTTTCAAACTGTGGAGCATGCAAATTTTGAGTTTCACGTCAAAAACGTCGCTTCAGCGTCAGCGAATGAAATTTGACTTTCAACTGGATAAAAGAGAATGAAGACAAGGATGATCGGCATTCAGTGACTGCTTTGTTTCGATGAGTACGATGTCTCAGCGAAGTCATTTGGTAGATTCAGAAGCTTGGAGAATTATTGGTAGGTAAGAAGGTGGCCAAACTCAAGCCCAAGTAGCGCAAGCCATTGGAGTGTCACAAAGTGTCATTTCCAGGATCTGGAACCGGTTTTGGAGAGTGGATGTGAAGGCCAAAGACCAGGGCAAGGTCGTAGACGGGCAACAACGACCAATGAAGATCGGTATTTAGCGTTAACAGCTCGGAGACACCGAAACATGAACGCTACTCTTCTCCAACAACACCTTCTCTCGGCTACAGGCACCACGATTTCAACTAAGACTGTCCGAAACCGGCTCCATGCTGTAGGTCTGTATGCTCGCCGACCGCCATCAATGCATCATCGCGACCGCAGGGAGTGGGCAATCGAGCATGTCAACTGGAGGTGAAATGAATGGAGCAATATTCTGTTTTCTGACGAGTCCCGTTTTTCTGTGCATCCGGATAATAAGCGTATTTTCATCTGGAGGGACCGTGGCAGTAGGAATAATCCTGCGTTCGTGCACGAAAGTGTCAGATTTGGCGGTGGAGGAGTGTTGGTGTATGGTGGCATCTTCATTTACGGGCGCACTGACCTCTACATCATTCGAGGTGGAGCTCTGACTGGTCGCCGATATAGGGATGAGATCCTCCGATCTATCGTAGTCCCTTACGCTGCAGCAATCGGAGATAACTCCATTTTAATGTACGATAACTGCAAGCCACATCGTGCAAACCTGGTGGAAGATTTCCTTTTCGAGGAAGGAATCGTTCGAATGGAATGGCCAGCGTGTTCTCCAGACATGAATCCAATCGAGCACGTTTGGGACGCTCTAGGAAGACGAGTTTCTGACCGCCAACAACCCCCACAAACTCTCCAAGAACTGGAAAGAGCTCTTCTGGAAGAGTGGGGCAGAATACCCCAACTCGTCATTAATAGCCTCATTGAGTCCATGCCTCAAAGGTGTTCAACGTTGCTGGCCGCCCGTGGAAACTATACCCCCTACTGAAAATGATTTTTTTTGAAGAAAACACCTTTTTTTATTCTTTTTTTCTCTTATGCACAAATTGCGTTTTTTTCCTTTTGTACACAAATGCGCAATAAAATGCATTTTTTTCTGCCAAACATGTGTAATTTATTCTCATATAACCTACTACGTCTGTCGAACATGTATCATTCAGCTAAAAAGTTTCCCAGATACAAAATCCACTTAAAACTGCAATATTCTTTAACTGTTTTGAGCAGTGTATGATTTTTCAATTTTTTTTTTTTATTTCTAAGTCTCTTTGAAGATGAAGGAATTAAATGATAATTATCAAACTTGGGGAATCCAATCTTCATATATAATACTGTATCATGCATCAATTCCACGATTGTTTTATCATTTTTAAAAATATTTATAACGTTTCGAATTTTCTCAAAATTCACAAACTTTCATTTTAACAACCGATTTAAAATTAATTACGTTGTTACCAGATTGTTATTGCTAAATAAATAAAAAGATAATTATTCAAAGGTTATAAAATTGCAAGCCAAATTCATTTATGTTAAATATTTTTCAAGATACAGTTCTTTAAACTTACAACATTGGACGATTGCACACATGCCGTTCTATATCACAAGTTTTTTAAATGTCCAAAACTGCTAAAATAATTTATTTTTTGTCAAGATATTTTGCAGAGCTCTATCTGAATATGAATGGAACCTGTGTATCATGTTTTATTGAAATCGGTTACCATGGGGCCACGATTTTTTAAAATTTTTGCTCATTTTACGTGATATGACCCTTGTCCGTCCGTCTGTTTGTCCGTCCATGGTTTAACGTCCCATAAATATACTACTATTTTCATGCAATCGATGAATGTTATTTAGTGCCCCCAAAGTATGTTTCATACTGTATATGAAGTATGTAAGATTAACATTTCATTTACAGAAGCTCTAAAATGAATTTCATTACATTATGGTATATGGGGAAAAATAATTTAAATTATGTTTTAATGACATTATGCTATTTCAAAGATATCGAAATTGATATAAATCACTGAATTTCTCTACTATTATGTTTTAACAGGCTATTCATAGCGTTTTACACTAATTTACAGGGGCACTCAAAAAATCAATTACATTATGGCATAACGGGAAAAATAGTTTGAAGAGTATTTTAATGAGATAACGCTATTTCAGATGTATTGAAGCTGGCATTAATCACTTATATTTACTACGATTACGCTAAAATAAATCATTCATAGTATTTTCATTCATTTACAGGAACACACAGAAGAAATCGGTTACAATCGTTGAGTAATAATTGTTAGAATGTGCGTTTTAAAATTTGGTTCGCACTTTAAACATTAAATATTTATTTCATGTTATACGTTAAATAGGAATTATATATGTCATATGTAGGGCTGAACAAAAGTATTCACATATAATTCTCATTATTAGAAGAAATTACTAAAGCGAAAATTTTCAACTGAGTAATTCGTATATCTTGAGTGAACTAAATTTTGACATGTATGCAATTATTGAATACAAATTTATATATCATGTACAGGTTACTGCAAAAAAGAAATCGAATAATCTTTCCATTGTAGATGAGAACAACTGAAATTGGTTTTTAAATGTGTTATGCATTTCCATATGTTTAAATTAAACATAAAATTTAAATTTTTCTATGTAATGTTAAACTCTCTCTTTTTTTCATTTTATTCCTTAATATCAAATAAATAAAAATTGTTATTGTGTTACTTAGTAGCATTTTTGTTAAGTTTAAACATAATGTAAGCTAGCTAAGGCTTTTAGCACTTTCCAAGAAATTTGAAAATTGTTCATGCACTCCGTTTGCATGTTCGTTTGACGGTTTGCAACGCTCTCACTCTTGTAATTATATTCGGATTTTAAGACAATTGATAAACGAAATTAAGGGTCATCAAGGCATGTTTGGTATTGTATATGAATTATGTGGCGGTTAAAGTTTGGATACGAAGTCACTCAAAACAATTTTTTCGGATATAGATATATGGAGGGAATTTTTATTTGCAGAGATTACGCTATTTCAAATCTATTGAAATGTATATAAATTGCTGAGCTTCATTTTAAAATTATTAGTAAAGAAGTCATTTTATAGACATTAGTAGCATTAGTCATACATTTACAGGCATACACAAAATAAATTAATTACAATACAGTCTTTGAGTGATATTGTAAGTGCGTTTTCAGTTTTGGCATGCACTCTAAATTTTAATTATTTTTTTCCATTTTACATGTTGTATGTAAATCCGTCGCTCCATATATAAGGCAGCCCAAAAGAATTCATGTACCATTAGAGTAATTTGCTGAAGGGGAATTTTCATTTAAAGTATATGTCTCTTTTTTAACTGAATTAAATTTTGGCAGTGATGTATTCAATTGATACAAATCTATATTCCATATTCATGGCTGTTCATGATTTTGAATGATTTTCCAACTGCAGATGTATCAACAGAAATTGCATTTTCAGATGTAAATGCGGTATACGTTTCGAATGGTTGAATTAGACATAAGATTTTAAAATATTAAACAGTGCAGATTTGTTACTTTATTCTGAATGTGTTAGAAAGTGTTTCATAACCTATGTCGGACGCACATTTTTTTTGTTTCTTTCATGTACTTGATGGTCATCTCTTATTAGGTTGAAGAGAAGATGGCCATCAGCCATTTTAATTTAATTATGTTTCTCACTTTTTGATCTTAGTATTTACTTATATTTTGCTGAAAATAATATATATATATATATATATAATATAAATTTTAAATTTTTTTCGCCAAAACTAACCTTTATACTATCTTAGTTTTCTTATAATTATATTCCGTATTTATTTCAAATTATTAAATTAAAATCTTGTTTCTATATCTAATCTGTTAATCTTTATGCAGACGATATAAATTCTTAATTTGCCTTAAAAAACATTATTCCAGTATGCGTAAATTTAAAAAATGGCTCTAAACTAAAAATATTCTTAATTAAACTTTATTTCTTAATATTCCAAATAAAACTCATTTCTTCTATGTTTTTATCAACCCTTTTTAAGAAAGTCTTATTAAATTTATTCCAAAACCATAACTTTCAAAAAATATCATTATTTTATTTTATCTATTTATTTATTTTCCCTCCCTCAATCTTTGATAGTGCGCATATCAATAAATTCATTTCTTTTCTTTTTCTCTTAAAATTAATCATCTATAAAAATCGTCTGCCTAAGAAATTCTGAGTCGATTATTAATTGGTTAAATAATATATATATATATATTTAATAAAATTATCGGAGATGGAAGCATGGAATATTTTTGGATGTTTCGGTAAAATATCGTCAACAGGAGATTTTCCCTCTATTATAGCTACAGTTTAATTAAAAGAACTTGCTGCAGCCAAGGAGTGATTATTTTGACCTTCTACATTTATTATTTTGTTTTTTTCTCGCTGCCATAATTTCTGAGTGGAGTAATGTAAACCTGGCGATAATGTTTCTGCCCCCCTAACTTCAAAATGTCACAATCTACTCAAAAGTCCGACAGGATAGTTTATGCCTGTGCTGCCTTTTTCGGATTTTAAAGAAATTTGCTATGGAACGAAGAAGAGCATGCTATCGCCGAAGTTCGATTGAATTCTATGTTCTGAAGGGCATTCTATACGGTAGTTTCGGCTTCTAATGGAGTCTGTTGTGGAAAGAAATGATGATAAATTTGCGAATCGCCGATAATCGACTTCTCGTGAATGTTCTTGTGCCAAAATCGCCGTAATTTCTTACTTAATTAAAGCAAAAAGAATGTTTTTTCTAAAGAACTTCACAACTATGCTTGGAAAGATTCCAATTTGAAATAATTAGTACTTGCTTCGAGTCTGATTGTGGATTTCCTGACGCTTGATGTCGATCTGTTCGCCGTCGATGCTTAATTTGTGATTCAGTATTCATGGTCATTGTGACAAATTTTTGAAAATTAATGACTTCAAAATGGTGAGTATGCGAGAAGTATCTGATGATGAATTTAAAGACGATTGAATTTTATTGAAGATTTTTCGAGAAATTGTAAGTTATTTTATTAAATGTTTTGATTATTATTTTATTCTTTTTATGATTGAGAAAAAATATTTATTATGTATTTATTTATTATTTTATTGATGAGAGTAATTTGAAGTTAATTTATTAATTTACTAATTTATTTATTATTGTATGTTATGGATCTGATATAGTAATTTTGAAAAAAATATGTAATTGATAGAAATTATTAACTTTGAAATTTATTGCGAATGATTTTACGATCAGGATTTAATAAAAAAATAGAGGTGTTTCAATTATTCTAATGAGTAAGAAGGAAAAACTTATGGAAGATCCTAAACTCGTACCGTTTGATCCGGCTTCTGGAATGAACACTTTGTCGTGGTTTAACTCATTTTGATACAACATGTGAAAAGGAAAAGAAAAATCTAGAATGGAAATTTAATTTTATTGCGCATTTTTTGAAAGGGGAAGCGCAAAAAATTTATATCAATGACTGTTTAAATTGTACGGATTATGAACAAATTAAGAAAATTTTGATAGAAAGACTCATTGAATTAGACTTCCCGAGTTTTTCTCATTTTTCAAATCTGAAATTAGATAATTTAGACAATTTAGAAGCTCAAGTTTATTTTTAAAAAGTACTTTTTCTAATTTATTGATATTTCTTAGTTATAAAGAACTATTCTCAGAATGCAGTATTTTCATGATAATGTTCCTACAACTAGATATTTGAGCTAGAAAACTAAATTAACATTTATGTTTTTTCCTTTATTTGTCAGAATTTCTGGTGATAGTGAGCTTTGGTTCCCGGATTCTTATAATTTATTTAACTTCAGTAAGAAAGATGGAACTGTACAAAACAGTTGCTAGAGTTTTGACTGATAAATATAATTAATTTTTTCAGTAAATTTTGTGATTTTAAGTAAGAAATTACCTATTTTTAAAATTTTTGTATCTGTTTATGATTTATAAAATAATAGAATTAAAACGCTGATCCCAATTTAAGGTATAACTATGATATTTACAATTTCTATTTTATTAGATAAAATTTCTGGTTAAAGTTAACAGCTAAATATAGTTATAATTTTCACGATAATTTTGATTTAGATTTTTAAAAGGGAGGGTAATGTTTCTGTATGAAGCAGTTAAAATGTATACAACTTCAGTAGACAAAGCCCTCAAGATTACGAAAGCGCGAACTCGTGAATTTCATCTTAAAAGTAAAAGATTATATGATCGAAATTTTGTCGAACGTCCATTAAAAATACAAGACTCTGAAATTTATGAAGAGTTTAAATACCCTAACACTCGAAAATTAGAACCTACTTTCTCTGGACTACATAAAATTATATATAAACTTTTTGATGTAACTTATGAAATAGATAAATTTAATTATGAGACAGGACAAAATTCCGTTATTGTGCATGTTTCTAAATTAAGACCCTATTTATCACCTGAAGATTTTAAACTGTTTCATGAGCAACCCAAAAATCAAACAAAACCTCAGATACAATCACAATCACTAGATCAAACTAAAGTCAAGACAGTAGATTAAATTTTAATTCTTGTTCTTTAAAAATGTTATCACCATAATTTTCAACATTAGCAAAATAGCAGGTATTCAAAATAGCAGGTATGTTATTGGAGCGCTACAAGAATATTACTTGTTTTGGGAGTTTTGGGGGTTAAATTGGGCTCCTTATGCAGGCTTAAGGTGTACACTTTGATTGTAAAAGCTTACAATTGATTTTGATAAATTAATTTTAAGTGTATTTAAGTCTAACTATATTTACTCATTTATTTGACATAAGTATTATTCTATTTATTCAGCAGATATTTATGTAATAACAGTTATAAAATCTGATGATTCTACTCAAACCTATAACTTAATATGTGATTTTCATTGATTGTGAAAACTACAGATATTAAAAGTTTTTCAAAAAAGCAAACTATTTTTATTTCCATTTCTCAATTAAGAAGGACAACTTTTATTCCTATATGTTTTTTTATTATTAAAGTTTATAAACCATGTGTAGATAAAAACATTATTCAACATTTGGCATTTGAAAACTTATAACCAAATTTGACAATTTTGTAAAAGCGTATCAGAAAGGTATTATTGTAAGGAAATACTGGTTCAGAGTCCATTTTCTAAATAGTTATATTTTATTTTATTTAGATTTTGGAATTATTATTTTTTTATGTGGTGTATACTTTCGGCTAGCAAAAAATACTTTCTTATGCTATTAGAAGATAAGAAAATTATTTAGTTGCTATGTAATTATTTTTATCCTCAACCAATATTTTCCCTATCAATAATAAAGAAATTGTGATATTTTCTGTTGATTATACTCTTGTTTTACTATTATTATTATTATTATGATTTCTATAATGAAGTTTAATATTAATTATACTCTTATTGAGAAATATTAGTTTATGGAGTCTTATTATGCTACTTATTATTATTGTTTTTATTATTATTTAAATTTTTCTATATTATTTATTATTAATGTTTTGAAGTGATTCTATTTATTATTGAAAATTTGATACATTATAAAAAGATGTTTGAATCCAACAAAAGACTTATTTAATGAACTATGTCACTGAAAAAATTTAGTTGACTATTGAAGAGATACTGTTTAATAGACTGGATCCGGAGGACTTTTATTTAGAGAACTTTCTTTAGTGGACTATTGATTAAGTTATTGAAGTTCTATAAACTCCCATGAAGGAGTTTTCTTATTGCTTTTATTATATTTTTAATATTTCTTGCTTATGAATATTTATAACTTATCTACTTTTATTGTATGTATTATCTCCTATGCACTTACAAATAGTAAGTGATATTGTAACTTTATTGTATTTCTTTCAGGGAAATGTTCCTACTAAATTTAATTCAATTTAATTTTCTCTTAACTATTTTTTTTAATCGCTAATATTTTTTATATTGCGTTAATTTTCTTTTCTTCCATCTCTTGGCTTCCTGAGTTTGACAGTTTAATTCCAAAATTTAACTTTTCTAAATTATTATATTTGTCTGAAATTATTATATTTTTCTGAGTTGTCTGAACTTGTAGTTTTATTTAACATCAATTTCATACAAAGTTTTGGGGAGGGGGGATAATATTACAAATTTTAAATTTTTTTCGCCAAAACTAACCTTTATACTATCTTAATTTTCTTATAATACTATTCCGTACTTACTTCAAATTATTAAATTAAAATCTTGTTTGTATATCTAATCTGTTAATCTTTATGCGAACGATATAAATTCTTAATTTGCCTTAAAAAACATTATTCCAGTATGCGTAAATTTAAAAAGATGGCTCTAAATTAAAAATATTCTTAATTAAACTTTATTTCTTAATATTCCAAATAAAATTCATTTCTTCTATGTTTTTATCAACCCTTTTTAAAAAAGTCTTATTAAATTTATTCCAAAACCATACCTTTCAAAAAATATCATTATTTTATTTTATCTATTTATTTATTTTCTCCCCGTCAACCTTTGATAGTGCGCATATCAATAAATTCATTTCTTTTCTTTTTCTCTTAAAATTAATCATCTATAAAAATCGTCTGTCTAAGAAATTCTGAGTCGATTATTAATTGGTTAAATAATATATATATATATATTTAATAAAATTATCGTCTGTGGAAAATAGTCTCGTAGCTGGACAAGAATTCTGTTTACATAAATGAATGATGGTTTGAGGTTAGAGAATGTTTTAGAATTTTCTTTTTAGATTTAAATGAGGAAGCTCGAGAGGTGGTAAGAGAGATGAGAAGAAGGATTTTTGGGTGCGCTCTTGCATGAGTACGACTTGATGTAGTAAAGCAAGGATTATTTTTTGGATGTTTCGGCAAAATATCGTCAGCACGAGCTTTTCCCTCTATTATAGCTACAGTTTAATAAAATGAACTTGCAGCAGCCAAGGAGTGATTATTTTGACCTTCTACATTTATTTATTTTGTTTTATTTTCTCACTGGCCATGACTTCTGTGCGGAGTAAAGGAAACCTGGCGATGATGTTTCTGCCCCCCCCCCTAACTTCAAGATGTCACAAATATATATAAGAATTTCAAATTTGCATAAATATTTCTTGAATTTTCATTCAAAGAATCTTTGTGTAACATTTAAAAGTATGGTCGTCTCTCCTAGAGTTATCTAATATGCTTGTAAACTCATATTTCATAACTCATACACAACTCAATCTTATAAACCATATTTTATAACTAAAAAAATTTGTTTTTTAAAAAATTGTTGTTTAAAAAAATTAAGAAGGATATGAAAACTTGAAATGAATATATGATTTCTTCTTAAATAATCAAGTAGATTCTCTGTACCGAAGCTATGCATATAATTTAATGCTTAGTAAATATAGTAAAAGATGATAATTAAAAAAACATACGAATAATTTAGAGTTTTGTAAAATCTTAACATGTGTGCAAAATAAATTGCAATAGTATTTTGAGTATTATTTAAAATGAGCTTACTAAATAAAAGCCTGCAAAGACATAAAAAAGTAATTTATTATTATGCAATAATAACTGTCATGTTATATAAAAAATCCATTGCTTAAAAAAAAAATTATGTTTAGCCTAAAAAATAAAGTACTAATCCCAATAGTGTAATCAAAGTTAAATCGCTGAAAGAATGTTTGAGTGCCATAAAAAGTTTGCTAGTTTTAATCATAATAACAAACTTTCATAGATTCCTTCACAGTGCAATAAGAGTATTTTTATAACTTGCATTTATTGCTCTCAATTTTTTTTTTCATCTGGCATTTTTTGAAAATCAAAAGTTTTGTTATGTGTACATGTGGAAATTCAAAAAGACATAAAGTAAGAAATATTTTTTCAAATAGGCATAAGAAAACATTAAGATTACAATATATATATTTTTTTAAGTTTACACTATAACATTTAAGAAATGAAAAATCCTTTTTTCTGTTTCATTTACAGTTTTTACAGATTATATATATAAAAGAAATATTTGTAATATGTGTTTTAGGCCTATTTATTTATCAATACATCTAATATATATATATATATATATATATATATATATATATATACTTACAATAAAGTTTGAGTATAGAAAAATCTAGATAAATAATCCGGTATGAACCATTGTGGTCTTCGAATTGACTGTACTCTATGACTGTAGTTAAATTGCATGTTAGGCTTAATAAAAACCACGTGGAAACATATGACAGCTAAATGATAATTTATTATAATTGAAATAATATTTTTTCAGCATATTCTATAAATTTGTATATCATATCCAATTACGTATAATGTACATAGTTTTAAAAAAAGCACAGTGCTTGAAATTTATAAAAAAAAAATATATTCTTAGTTTTCAATCCCATAAAAGAGGAGGGGAAAGAGAGTGATGGGGAAAATAGAGTATTTTTTGAAAGAATTTTGGAATATTTTTTGCCTGTATATATAATCGTACGTTTGGAGGTGCGGAAAAATTGGAAAATTTGCCAATTTCTTCCAAATGAAAGCTTGTTTTCAGATGTTGTGTATACTTTTTCAGTTGCGTATTTATATCATTTTTACTGCCATGTACAGTACATGCTGTAAGTTCATAATAACGGTTGTAGTGGAAAGAATGCAAAACATTTTCGTTAAAATAACTAATTCAAAACGGAACAGAAATAGTAATCCAATTAATTTAGATTTTCCTTCCGAACAAAATGCAGCTTTTGATTCAGCTGAAATAAATAAAACTTAGACAATAATTCAAAAACAAACTTCTGATATTATCAAATTTACATAGAAAATTTAAATTAAATTAACTTGATTTATCACATAATTATCGATTGCTTCTGAATTAAATTTCGGTAAAAGACATTATTAAAAAAGTTCAGTAGTACCTTAGGTAGCCTTTCAGAAATCCGAAAATTTCAAAAATCTGGCTTAATCACGGTCACGATAATGTTGGATTTTAGAGATTGTTCTATATATATCTATATTAGCTTATTTGTAAAACTTTTAATGAAACTAATCAATATATTTCAAAAAAACCTTTCAAATAACGCCTACTTTTTCATGTCTTTCACATTTTTTTAATCACCGGTTTTTAAGATTTTTTTATCTAATGCAATTAGAAAAATGCTGGATTATATAAGGTAAAATTTACTATAAAAATTACTGGTGATAATAATAAATCATGAATGGATTATAGATACTCGTACGTGGTGCGAGTAAATTCGATTGACCTAAACACTTTGCCAGTGTAACGAACGGCCAAATCCGGCAAACGGTTAAAGATCAAAAATAAAATCCGATTTGATAGCTACTCCTAGAAAAGTTTCCTAGGAATGAGATTTTTGAATTATGCTCTTTGTACATGTAAAAAATGTCAAATCACTTAAGGATTAATTATAACTTTAAAAAAAAATACTTAGAATTACTTAGTGTTTATACAAATAATTCCATTTCTAGTTATTTTCCCTTAAAAGGACGCCAGCAGAAAAAATCCGAAAAAAATCTTAAGAAAATTTCTTTAGGAAATCTGTAGAGAATTGGCCCATTAAAAAAATCTTCAAATATTTCTAAGGATATTTTTAAAAAATCTGCAGTTAGTTTTGAGGCAAAATTACATCTTCATTTTTTTAAGATTTTTGTATTATTTCTGAAGTGGATATTTCTTCAAATAATCTTCAGATTATTTTTAGTGAGGGATTCAACGGCCATTATCTGCTATTAAAATAGTTTATCATCAAATAGAATAGTGAAAAAATACATTTAATAAAAAGAAGAAATAATTTCCAATATATATATATATATATATATATATATATATATATATATATATATATATATACACTGGTGTCCAAAAATTTACCATAATTGGTAATTAAGTAAGTAATGAAAGAAATATGAATCGAAATGTGGTGAAACTCCACATGTGTAAACAAAATAATACGCGTCATATATTTTCGCGAAGAGTTTTCCCCGAAATCGAACAGGGGGCCGTCAACAAATTGAAAAAAATGAAGATCTTTTGGATAACCCTGTCAAAACTAATGTAGCAAAAGCGTTCAAACTGCACATTATGATTAATTGGCTTATTCTTATGTACTGTGTTTATATTTACAAGGATAGCATGTATACTCGTAGAGAAATCAAGTTTAAAAAAAAAAAAAACAGTCCTAAGTTTTTTGCTTATAATTTGCAGAGTTCAAAATATAAAATAATGTTCTTTTCTGAAAATGTGACAAACATCATTGTACACAATACCCTGTCATCAGAATTAAAAATAAAAAAAATTGTATGACAAATGAGCAGGTTTACTAAATAATTTTTTACTGCACATGCGTGAACGCTATTATAATTTCATTTGCATATTATGTTAGTTAAATGTATAGTGCAACTTTTGTGAAAGTCTCAAAAACATAGCTTAAAAATTCTGAAAATTATCGTTGATAGAATGAGATCAAAAACCTTTATTCCCTAAATGAAGCAAAAAGATGAGAGGCTGTATCCATATTCCATTCTTTAGTGCTTACACAATACTGCACGTACAACTATATTTGAATAAAACCCCTGATTGTTTTGCTTCCTTTTAGGAATAACGGATTTTGAGTTGATTCTATAGACGATCATTTTCAGAATTTTGAAGCTATGTTTTCGAAACTTTTACAGAAGTTGCTCTATACATTTAGCTAACATAATATGCAAATTAAATTTTGATATTGTTGACGCATGCGCAATGAAAAATTATTTACTAAACCTTCTCATTTTTCATATAATTTTTAGTATTTTTAAATTCTGATGACAGGGTATTGTGTACAATGATGTTTGTCACATTTTCAGAGAAGAACATTATTTTATATTAAGAACTCTGCAAATTATAAGCAAAAAACTTAGGACTGTTTTTATAAAAGACTTAATTTCTCTACGAGTATACATGCTATCCTTATAAAAATAAACACAGTACATAACAATAAGCCAATTAATCATAATGTGCAGTTTGAACGCTTTTGCTACATTAGTTTTGACAGCGTTTTCCAAAAGATCTTCGCTTTTTTTCAATTTGTTGACGGTCCCCTGTTCGATTTCGGGGAAAACTCTTCGTGAAAATATATGAGGCATACTATTTTGTTTACACACCTGGAGTTTCACCACATTTCGATTTATATTTCTTTCATTACTTACTTAATTACCAATTATGCTTAACTTTTGGACACCAGTGTATATATATATATATATATATATATATATATATATATATATATATATATATATATATATATATATATATATATAATAAAAAATTCAAAACAGGCAAATATTTGTTTCAATTTTAAATTAAAAAACATAAAAGTATATCATAGGTTTATTGTTTACGTCTAACAAAAGTTATCACAATTTCATCCTTAACAATTTCCCTAAGAGGTAAAGTGAATATATATACTGATTTTTTTTAATATACATATATATTAACTAATACGTAAATGTTATTTGGATATATTAAAGAGTAAAAGTAAAATCTAAATAAATATAAAAGAATGATAAAGAGAAAAATTTTATTTCAATTAATAGAAAAATTTTAATGCGATTTTTTTAAATACTTCTGTTAAAACGATTGATAATTCGGATCATTAAAAATGATTAATTATAACTGTATAAATGTGCAAGATTATTTTATGCTTATACACAAATAATCCAATTTCTAATTATTTTATCTTCAATTCATTTATCGGCCATTATCGGCTATTAGTAGAACTTATTTCTAAACATAGTAATGCAAAATGTCTCTAAAAATATCTTGAGAAGAAAAAAATATCTTAATTATCAGTTTTGTCTAAATAAGAAAGAAAAAAAAAGTAAAAAAAAAAGTAAAAGAAAAAACTATTATTCAAAAACATTTTCGATTAAGATTTAGATTTTAAAATAATAGATAAATGTCAAACTATATTTTTTATCTTTTGTTATATCTGAAAATAATAAGTTTTCAATCACGACATGCTTTATTTATTAAATATCCTTAAATACAAATAGGCTATTATTATTCCAATACAAATATAATGGTCAAGTAATTTTCGAACTTTACACTTTCGAAATTTGCAGTAAAAACTAATCGAAGGTATCAAAAGGCACACGTGAAAAAAAATAAGAATAACAATGACATTATCAATATCAATAACACTAACAATAATAGTTTTCTTTTATCTGCATTAGAAGATGGCGTAATCAGCTTATTGACAAAGAAAAATAAATTTAATTCATATGAAATATATTTTAATTCATAAAAACATGCTTTTTAGTCTAAACACATAAAATACCATTACTTAGATTGATCAATGGTTTATTTTCTTCTGAACACTTTTGTTCAATCTTGCTTTTAATACTACACATAAAATAAGTCTCGCTTCATATATATCACACATTTTTTACGATGATTTATTTTTATAAACATGGTGAATTTTGTTTTGCAGGCAACCCTTATTTCAGAAAACTTGTCATTTTACTTTACGTCACGTATCCTATGAAAAACCCATTCATAGTTCTGCGTTTTGTAAATAATTAAAAAATTACATGTTTGCAACAGAAATAATATATGTAGTAAAAAAAAAGATTTATACTTTAAATGAAAAAAAATACAGAGGTTTATGTTTTTTTTTTTTTTTTTTTTTTTTTTTTTTTTTTTTTTTTTTTTAACAAAAGGTCACAATACTTCCCTCTTCACAAAGTGGACTTTCTCAAATCCGCACATATATATAGATGTAAACAACAAAACTTTCAGTACAGGTGTACAACATAATTACAGATTTTCCTTATTTTTAACATCATTCCGTATGAATTTTTTCATATCTAATTCCCCTTAATGTGATTAAACTCATCCTTTTTCATGAAGGATCACCAAAATATTTCGGAAAAAGTCTAAATGTTTCTGATATCATTAATAGTTAATATCTTGTTACAAAGTTACTTATGAAAATTTTTCATTTAACCCGAATTAAAACTTCATTATTTAATAAGTTTTATGTCAATTAATAGATAGCTTTATTATGAAAGTTTCATTTAAGAAATAAAGATATATATCACATCTTTATTATACATTTTTAGCTATGCATCATTATTTACATAATTAATTATTTACTTTAACTACATAATCATTCTTAAAATTATTTAAATTTTATTATTTCAATTTATTGCCGTAATTGATTATTTTAGTATTCAAAATTTATTGTAGGTATTCATTATACTTCCGATTAAATCATTGCATTGAAATTACTGTTCAATGAAAGGTAAAGAAAGCAATCACCTGAAATTCACAAAATTCTAAAATCCACAAAATATCTAGTTCCAAACTGTGCGGATTTCAAGGAGTCTAATGTAATTTACCTAAAAGTTAAAATCAACCAATTGGGGGCCACTAAATCCCCGCCAGTTTATTTATTTTATTTTATTATTAATATTTTCCTACCGGAATGTATTTTTGTGTGATTTTGATCAACTTGATCAAAAAAACAAAGCATTCATTCCGGTAGAAAAAAAATATTTAAAAAGGTGGAAAATTAGTTGCCGACCCAATATGTTAATTTTTTAAAAAATATATTTTAGTTGGAAAGATTAAAATAGAAAAATAAAAGCCGTGTGAACACAAAGAAATATAAAAAGATTTTATTTCTACTCCTACAAATGTTTTATGGGAATTTATTTTTTATATAATCCTCTTAAAACAAATAATTTCCGATTCCTTTAAGAGGATTAATTACAAATGTAAAAGTAACTAAGATTATTTAAATTGGATTATATCAAATAATCCAGTTACTGGTAATTTTCCTTTAAGGGATTCCTTGATCATTATCGGTTATTAGAAAGATTTATTTGTAAATATAATAATGAAAAATATCTATGAATGCGTATGCGAAAAGAATATATCTTTGACTTTAATCTAAAAATAACTATTAATAATTAAAAATGTTTAATTATTTATTTAAATTTGAAATTAAAAAAAAATGAAACTGTATTACAAGTTTATGTCTTATATCTATCAAATTTCAACCTATTTGACCCTTATTAACTTCTCTAACAGACAGAATGAATATATATGTAATTATACATATAAGGTATCCTGGGGTAATAACGCCATGTTAAGGTTCTACCAATTTTCACGGCTTAGTTTTAGATTGTATTTTTCAAACAAATATAGGAATTGACACAGCAACTCATTGACTAGCTATATAAAAAAAATAATTTAACACATGCGTATTCATAAAATGTAATGGCGTGATTTCTTGACCAATGCTATTTGGCGTTATTACCCACCTATATGAGTAATAACACCATGCAAGCAAAACTATAAAATAAGATGGAATAATTGCATGAAGATTGCCCAATTCTAAAATTACAAACTCTACAGATCAAGATATTGACAAATTGCATTCTAAGCTTTTGAAAATGTTCATTTTTTTGTGAAATTGTAAGAAAAAGAAAGATGTGGTGGTGAGGGTTCGAAGAGGCAAAAGAATATCAGATTCTATGTTAGTTTTTACTTCATAAGGATACTCTAAATAGAATTATTAGAAATATTGCACGGTTTTAACTGTGTTTAATTGAATCAGTTTTATTTTTTTCGTATGTATGCATTCTATGCTATAGAAAATATTCATTTTTTTGTGAAAATGAAACAAAAAGGAGTGAGGGGGAGTTTCAACATAATATAACACCCTGTGCCACCCTTTGCTTAACAAGTCCCGCTTAAATATAATTATAAGATACATTGCATGGTTTTAACCATTTATAATGCAGCATTTTAATCATGTGAAATTTTATAGTAACTAGAGTTGTATGTAATAAATATTTTTGTTAATACTATTATAGTATTCTTGTAAATAGTTTTTAACCCATAACTCCACATTAATGCAGATTCTTTAAACCTAAAGTTAAATTGTCGTCTTTATATAAACCATGCTTTAATAAACTTTTAATTAATGAACTAAGATTTTTGATAAAAAAAAATATTATCCTAATGAGATTTGTTATTTAATGTTATACATGATTCATGTGGTTGTATAACATTATCTCTATATTAATAACAAAATTAACCTTTAACTGCTGTTAGCAATCTAACTGAACGCTGTTCCCCTCCTACTCCCCAAATTTTAGAATTTAACTTGTATTTTCCAGTTTAACTATAGCTACAACTGAAATTCTCTTTCTTTTGGAGCCACCGTACTATTGTTAGAAATATTTGAAAAGATTTAATTTAATTCGTAGTAATTCTGTACAAAAAGTTTCGTGCACGAACATTATTCTATGAACTTTAATCATTGATCGCTTTTTAACCTTTAACTAATATTACCGGCCTCGCAGATCACTGATTTTATTTTATTTTTTATAATTTAACTGGTATTTTTCAGTTTAACTACAAATACTACCAAAATTTTGTTTAATTTGGAACTTTAGTACTACTACCAGAGGCTTTTAAATAGGTAAATAATAAGTATAATAGCGTTATATAAAAAGTTTAGTACAAAAACACAATCCTATGAGTTATTCATCTTTCAATCTTGCGGTTTCACAAACCGCTTTACATTAATTAAGTTACAATTTCTGTTACATCGGTTAAAGGTTAAATTTGTAAAATTTTCAAAAATCGAACGCTGAGAAAGTGGACAGTTAAAATGCAGAACTCAATTGAACAAGCCAGTGGAAATTTAATAGAAACCTCATTTTGAAGATTTTCGAATTAGAATATTGAAAACATTTTGATATAATTTTATTTATACGAGTTTAAAATTATTTTTAACAATTGTATAAAAAAAGAAATTGAGAGATTAGTTTTGGGTATTGGACCCCTCCCCCCTTCTTACCATTTCAACAAAGATAATAATTAAACCCTTTCGGATGTAGTTTGACTAAAGTTGGAAATCAATCGGAGTAATATCGCCAAGGATTGGCGTTATTACCCCGATATATTTATTGCGCAGTATATTTTAAACTACAAATTACCTCGAGAAAATATCTAAACTCTTCTATAACATTTGAAAGTATATGAAATGCACTACAAATTTATCTAATAATCAAAATATTTTCGGACAAAAATTATTGTCTTCACATCACAAAACGTATCTCGCCAATTTTAGATCGAGCGTTAATTTTAGTTGCTTGTGAAAGTAATGAGACCTACAAATTGAACAAATTAACTTTAAGCTTTTTTTGCGATTTATATGACTCAGAACCCTTATGCGCAGAGAACATGGATGTCATTTACTGGACTATTTCATAAGTATGCATAATATTAGTACTTGGCATTCTTACCCCGCCTGGCGTTATTACGCCAGAACACCTTACATAAAGAAAAAATACATCAACGTATTTGTAAAACTTTTAATTGAAGAAATGAAAAAAAATAAAATACGAATGAATATAAAATAAAATAATAAAAAAGCATTTGATTTCTACTTTTTGAACAGTCTTATGGGATTTTTTTTAAAATTTTCCTAAACCAAATAATTTCTGAATACTTTAAGAGGATTAATTAAAACTGTAAAAATTAATATTATTTAAGTTGCATTATATCAAATAATCGAGTTCCTGTTCATTTTTCTTTAAGGAATTTCTCGATCATTATCGGATATTAGAAAGTCTTACTTTGAAGTATAATAATGAAAATAATCTATAAACACATATGTGAAAAGAATATTTCTATTTCACTTTTCTAATATAAAAATAACGGGCATACAAAAAGATAATTATTTTAATATTTATAGTTAATTTAAAGCATTCATTATAATTTCGATTACTTTATTACATTGAAATTATTGTTTTATAAAATGTAAACTAAACAATCACCTGAAATTCACAAAACTCTAAAATCTGAAAAATATCTGGTATCAAACTGCGCGGATATCAAGGAGTCTGCGGAAATTTTCCAAAAAGTTAAAATGTACGTATAGTCATTCTTTCAAAAAATAATTATTATTTATAAAATATTTAATTGGATAGATGAGGCAATAAAAATAATAACCGTGTCAATAGAAAATAAATAAACAAGAAAAGATTTGATTTCTACTCCTAGAAATGTTTTATCGGAATTTATTTTACTTTATTTTTTTTTAAATCCTTTTAAATCATATAGTTTACAGAAGCTTTAAGAGGAATAATTACAACTATAAAAAGTAAGATTATTTAAATGGGATTATGTCAAATAATCGAGTTCCTATTCTTTTTTTTAAGAGATTCCTCGATCATTATTGGCTATTAGAAAGACTTATTTCTAAATATAATAATGAAAAATATCTATAAATACGTTTGTTAAAAGAATATATCTTTGATTTTTCTAATATAAAAATATAAATATAATATAAAAATATAAAAATTTCTAATTCAAAATAGGCAATTATATATTTAAACTTCAAATTTAATATATATATATATATATATATTTATATATATATGAAAAAATAAAAATAAAATATGAATTGATGTATATATAATAAAAAAGATATATTTTTATTTCTATTTATATAATTTTCTTAAATCAATTAATTTCCGGATCCTTTAAGTGAATTAATTACAGTTGTAAAATTAAGTAAGATTATTTAAATTCGATTTTATCAAATAATCCAATTCCTGGTCATTTTCCTTTAAGGGAATCATGGATCATGCTATTAAAATAACTTATTTCTGAATGTAATAATGGAAATATCTATAAATATGCATACAGGCATAGTGAAAAGAATATCTCTGTGACTTGTGATAACTGGAGCTAAAAATATGCTAGGGCCGATTTTCGGATTTTGAAAGGAATCTGCTATGGAACGAAGTGACGATCAACCTGTGGATCACCGAAAAATTTTCCCACTAATGTTGATAGTGTTATAAAGCAAGAATCGACATTATATATTGATTCCTCGAGTGACTATAACAAAAGAGATTTTAATGTTAAATAGCTTTCTGTACGTGTGGTTTGAAAGATTTCTTCGAAATTTCTTCTGAATTCCTGAGGCCTGATATTCCACCTTTTTGCTGTTTATGTACTATTGATGACTCAAGATAATCATGTTCATAATAAAAAATTTTTGAGAATTAATGATGTTAAAGTGGTGAATATACGAAAGGTGTTTGATGAGGCATTTAATAAAGATTTTTCTTGAACTCCGATTGTTAAGTAAACGTTCCACATGATGAAGAAAAAGAAGAAGAAGAAGAAAAATAACGAGACAGTTGCTTGTAAATTTGTGAACACGCAGATTTTTTTTTTCGAGATATTTTTGCCCACTAGGATTGCGGTGAGAATTGCTTCGTAGTGTTTTGATTAATATTTTTTGTATAGTTTTTATGTATTTATTTAGATTAATTATTCTTTGTTTGTGAGGTTTATTTACTTGATTATTTGTCTGTGAGTCTTATTTACTTACCTATTTATGAGTATTATTATACTACTTGTTGAGGAGAAAATATGTTATTTCTTAAGGATTTAACTGAGGAGTATAATGTTCTTAAGTTATTTACTTTTGCTTATTAAAGACTATTATGATATTTTTATGCCCTATTAAAGGTAAGTTTGTAATAATAATGAAGTATAAAAGAATTTAGAAGCTCAAGTTTATTTTTAAAAAGTACATTTTCGATTTTGTTTTTATATTTGTTCGTTATAAAGAACAGTTCTCAGAATGCAGTCGTTTCATTATAATGTTCCTACTACTAGATATTTGAGCTAGAAAACTAAGTTAACATTTATGTTTTTTCTTTTATTTGTTAGAGTTTCTGGTGGCAGTGAGCTTTAGTTCCCGGATTCTTATAATTTATTTAAATTCAGTAAGAAAGATGGAACTGTACAAAGCTGCTGCTACAGTTTTGACTGATAAATATAACTAATTTTTTTCAGTAAATTTTGTAATTTTAAATAAGAAATTACCTATCATTAAAATTGTTTTGTATCTCTTTATGATTTATAAAATAATACAATGAAAGAGTTGATCCCAATTTAAGGTATAACTATGATACCGTAAAATGGGGTGAATAGGAACAGCGGGGTGAATAGGAACGAAACTTCCCTGCCATAGAAATAAATTCATTATAAATATATGTGAAGTATTTTTAGTTGCCAGTTTTTTGTAAGAAGGTAATAACATTAAAAGTTGGGAAATTCAGTTTTGACATGTTGGCACTACTATTTGGGAATATAAAAAAACTTCAAAAGGATCCTCAAAAACCTCATTTTTTCAATGTCTTCAAAACTTTGTATGTAACTACAGTATTTTTCGTATTCTAAACCTAAGAGAGGGGTTTTTTAATTAATGAAGACCTGTAAACGATATACTGTATTAAATTCTACTTATTTCTAAACTACATAATGAAAAAATGAAAAATGGCTTGTCACATCAGAGGTTTAAGATTTACGGGGCGAATCGGAACACGTTTTCTCTCGTGGTTTATTTTTCTATATGGTAATAGTTTCATGTAATATATGAAAACATATGTAGGAATATGTATTGTAACAATATTTTGTTTGTTCTAATTACTTGAAGAGTTTAAAAGTGCTAAGAAATTACTTGGTTAAACAAAAAAGTCAACGCCTTATCCAACAGACATGGAACACACAATAAAAGAATTTAAAAATAGCAAATTAGTTAGAAAAACTGCACAGAATTATTCTCTGAGATGTACAAAATTACACAAAAATTTCAAAATGGAAAACCAATTAAAAAAGAAAGGGATGCAAACAGTACTAATGACTGGGGATGAGGGCGTCTTGGTATATCTTATTAATACATGCAGCGATTGAGTCACTTAATAGATTCACTTACCCAATGACTACTAGTAAAGAATAACACAGAACAGGGCTGAATTTGTATTAAATTCTACTTCTGCAATTCAAATATAATTTCTTAAAATAAATTTTACTTTCTCTTGATTTCAAAGTTGTTTTCTAATTTTTAAAAAGGCATATCTTTATTTGTATATAAAATAAAGGCTTGGTTTCACGGTAGCTACGTGTTCCTATTTCTCCCTTATCATTATTACCTGTTTTTAGTAACCCTATTAAAGTTTGAATCGGAATAAATAAAGATTATAACATTTGTTCCGATTCACCCCTATCTGCGGGTTGAATTGGAACACTATAAAAAAAAATAATATATTTATAAACAGTAAAAATGTTTTGTTTTTGCTTAAAAAGTAAAGAACAAAACAAGACCAAAGTTTCTAGTAGAAAAATAAAAAGATTAAAAAATCATTTGTTGCTTTTTTTTAACGTTAAAGTTGAAAAATGTTCCGATTCACCCCATTTTACGGTATTTAAAATTTCTATTTTTGTTAGCTAAAATGTCTGGTTAAAGTTAACAGCTAAATATAGTTATAATTTTCACGATAATTTTGATTCAGATTTTTAAAAGGGTGGATAATAATTTTGTGTGAGACAACTAAAATGTAAACATAACCAGTAGACAAAAACCTGAAAATTGCAAAAACGCGAACTCGTGAATTTCACCTTAAAAGTAAAAGACTATGATCGAAATTTTGTCAAATACCCATTAAAGGTACAAGACTCAACAATTTATGAAGAATGTAAATACCCTAACTATAACGGCGATAACTTTGTTGACGTTCATATGGTGTTTTTTACTAAAATACAATGGAGTACTAAAAACAACTGAATAAAAGTACTGTATTCCAGGTTCGTTATAAGGATAGCAAAAAAAACCCACAATGATTAATAAGTCACACTTTTATTTATCCATATATAATAAGGGGAGTTACAATTAGACGATCGGAAAGTCTCCGGACACAAATTTGAACCTTTTCGTTCAAGACCAGCTGGTGAAGTGACCGTCTTACAAAGATAACACACACAGCGTTGGCGTAGAACGAAGTCGCCAAAATACAAAAGTTTGCCCATGCGCAATGGAGACGATTCGACAACATGCAGCCAAAACGCAGCTGGCATGATCGGTATTCAGTTTGACTCCCCTGCTGGAAAAAAGGGGTAAAGTACTTATGGTTGCCAACACGTGCAGCAAGGGTTTTTTGTAACGGCCGAAAAGAAAACTTCACACCTAAGAACTGCAACAGTTATGTCTAGCAAGGGGCAACCAGATTTTAATGCGCAGATGTAAAATTCTTTTTAGCATTTTCTCATGAAAGGAAAATAGGCATTAAGTTGCTATTTAACTGCGTTACTGTGTGATGCCCATAAAAGGCAATGAAAAGAACATCCGATCAGACTTAGCTGACATTTGGAAATTGTTTTGAAACGGTTGATTAATGTGCGGACATATTTCTTACGAATAATCCTGAGGCATTGATTTTGGCGGTTAAAGAAATAATGGCTGGGGGAAATGAAAAAATATGAAGCATAATTTTAAATGAATTTTGAATTGAAAAGGGAACGGGGGTGCATAGAAATAATATCTAACAAAATAAGCAATATATATAACGAAATAACCGTTATACTAACAGTAGAATATTAGAACTTACTTTCTCTGGACCGTACAAAATTATAAATAAACTTTCTGATGTAACTTATGAAATAAATAAATTTAATAATGAGACAGGACAGAATTCAGTTATTGTGCATGTTTCTAAATTAAGACCCTATTTTTCACCTGAAGATTTTAAATTGTTTCATGAACAACCCAAAAAAGAAACAAAACCTCAGATACAATCACAATCACTAGATCAAACTAAAGTCAAGACAGTAGATTAAATTTTAATTCTTATTCTTTAATTATTTTATCACCATAATTTTCAACATTAGCAGGTGGGTGAATCTGAAAATAGGGGACAATATATGTCTTTCGGCATACAAAAAAAAAAAAAAAAAAAAAAAAAAAAAAAAAAAAAATCGAGAGGTTTTCTTTCATGTTTTTACATTTAGATATGCTTGTCTTAATATTATTCATTATTTGCACTCAAGAATTACTGACTTTTTAGTTAAAAACCCCTTAAAAAACCAGAATAACTGTACAAAATGTCATTAGCATGGATGTCCACAGCAGCTGTGCCAAGTATATACTAGTTTTTTCAAGAGTTAATATCATGTTTATAAAATAAAACAAATGTTATTCTTTCTTTAAATTAATCAAGGAGAGGATTTATCCAATAAATTTCTTTTTAAAAATAAAATTATAGTATATAAAAAAAGAATGAAAGTTTGTCCTCCATATTCTATTTTCAAAACAAGGTACTATAACAGCTATAACAGCTGGTTATTAATCAAAATTTCATTTTCACATATGACAATAGTTTGAAAATATAAAATTTTTCCATGGCAACAAGTAGCCATTTTATCCCAGCCTGAAAATAGAAGCATTTATTGTATTTTAAGAATAGATGTTGAATATTAGGGGCGTACATCAATTATATGTCATTAGAATGGATAACAATTTTCATGTTTATTTTATAATTAAAATTTTTATTTTACTTATTTGCATAGGACTTTTGTGTTTTAAAAAGCCCCAGAAAGGAATACTGCATTGTGATTATGTTATGGCTCATAATCCTATTTAAATTCAAATTTGTCATTAGCATGTACAAATATCAGTGTCATTAGCATGGTTTTTCTCTCCATGCTAAAGACTCCTATGTGCATAAATGTAACCATTGCTTATATTGCATTTTTTATAAAGTTTAATTTTACATATAAATTTAGGTATTACATTTATTATCCCTAAAATATGCATTAAATCTGTAGGAAAATCACTAAGACAGCTTCTTATATTGTTAGTGTCAAAATGTTGTTCATGTAACAAAGTTTGCTCTTTGGTAATGTTTTTATTCTCCTTATATGTATATATGTAAAAATGGTAACCATTTGCTGAAAAGGAAGGCTAATAAATATAGAAAAAAATATTTAAACAGGAAGAAAATAAAAATTTCGTAATATATTTATTCCATGCAATTTGTTTTGTCATTAACATGGCTCAAAAAATACTAATTATTTTTTTAAGTTAATTTTTAAATATTTAGCTCTGCTGACTATATGGAAAGTATACCTAATACTATATTAACAACACCTATTTTTCAGAAATTTTCCTAACAGTAATTTTTTCAAGATTTCACTTTTGAAATTGTCCCCAATTTTGAGAATCACCCAGGTATGTTCTTGGTGCGCATCAAGAACGTTATTTGTTTTGGGGTTAAATTGGGCTCCTTATGCAGACTTTTATAACTCTTTTTCAAATATACTAGCAGCTAAATATAAAGATCAAAATCTTCTACTTACCCTCTCTTTCGATCAGGTAAGCTCGGGCTGCTTCGTTTCAGTAAAATCGGGTCCGCGCCAGGCAGGTTTTCAATAAATCATACTCAAAGAAAAATTACAGGCATTAATTTAAAAATTATATACAACTATATTACAATTATTTACAGCGTATTTTAACATTATATATTAGAATAATTTCATCAAAACGAAGTCACAGCTCCGTTCAAATTCATTAAAAAATTCAATTCTACATATCCATAGCAACGTCGGAAAAAAACATTCTAAACATTTTTTTTCAGTTCAGTTCAAATAAAAGAAAAAAGAGTTCAGTTTTCATAAAAAAGTTAAAGTTCGATTAAAATCGTTTGGAGATGCGTTCAGTCTTTACAAAGAGAAACAGAGGGAGCTGTCCGCGACACACTCCCCCCCTTGAGTTTTACCATGTTGAAACTCAATCACTGTCGAGGTCAAGTTCATGAGGTCTAAACGTTCTGGGGTTCGAATCACACGTCCATACTTAGATTTCTAGGAGAGTCTTCTCGAACTTTGGCAGAAATGGGTGACTCATTATCATTAGGTTCACTAGGAGGAGCACACTCAACATTTTTCTGGAAAAAGTCATTCGATTCTAAATTTACTTCCAACGGATATAATCTTTGTGCAGGACGAAGTATTTCCCCGAACTTGGTTCGTAGTTTTGCTAAGCGTACTAAACCATCTTTTCCTGTAAACAACTGGATAACTTTTCCTTGAGGCCAATTCATTCTTTTTTCTTTGGTGCTAACAATAACAATATCCTCAACTGAGAGTTTCGGATACCTGTTTGACTTCTTATAATAATTTTTCAGCTGTCCCAAATATTCTAGTCGGAAGCGTTTTCTTAAGTCTTCACGAATTTTCAGTTGATAATGATATCTTTTTTGAAGATAGCTTGCATCTATATTGTCCAGATCAGGGACATAACCTTCACTGCTTTAACGAAGAAACATGGCAGGAGTTAAGGGTTCTAGCTCAAGGTCTTCAGACATGTATGTTAATGGTCTGGAATTTACGATATTTTCACAATCACAAAGAACAGTATACATTTCTTCATATTTTAAAGAGGCGTTTCCTAACACCTTCCTAAGGATATTCTTCATTAGTCCAATCATACGCTCCCAGAAACCTCCCCACCAAGGAGAGGCAGTAGGAATAAATTTCCAGGTAATTCGTTCTACAGCATGATCACTCATCACTCTTTCACAATCTATTTTCTTCAACAAAAAATTAGAACCAACAAAATTAGATCCGTTATCCGTATAAACAATTTGAGGTCTTCCTCTTCGTGATATAAATCGACGAAATGCAAGTAAGAAATTATCAGTGGATAAGGAGGTGACGAGTTCGAGGTGAATAGTTCGGAAAACGGCGCAGGTGAATAGTACAATCCAAGATTTTGAGCCATTTTTTAGAAATAAAGGTCCAGCTAGATCGATACCTATGACTTGGAATACAGAGGCGTCTTTGATTCTATCTTCCGGCAGAGGTGGTATTTCTACAACGAGAGGTTTTGCTTCGAACTTCTTACATTTTACACAATTCTTCAGAACCTTTCGGATAGTTTTACGACCTTTTAGGATCCAATATTTTTCTCGCAAAATTGCCATTAAGGTTTGAACACCACAATGTAATGACTGATTATGTTTTTCAATTATTAATTTTGAAACAACTGGATGGTCAGAAGGCAAGATTATTGGTAGCCTGAAATCTTCTGTATCTTCTCTCATACATATTCTAGATTTAAGTCGTATGAGTCCGTGTGGGTCAATGAATGGCTTCAAATGACGTAAACGCTCGTCTTTCTCCGATTTGAAACAACTTCTCTGGATAATTTTCCATACGATAACTTCAGCATTTTTAATTTCTTCAAATTTCAAATTACCATACTTTCGTCCTTCTTTATTAACTTTGCAGTTGTCTATGAATCTTTTCATAAATGCAGTGATTCTGATTATTTTCTTCAACTGGGAAACTCGAGTAAAATATTGGAATTCTTCATCTAGAGCAATCAAGGAAGATACAATTGTCTTCTTTTTTTCTTTATCAATTTCCTCTTTTTTCGGAGCTATGTCAAAGGCTGGCCACAAGTCTGGTTCCAGTTTCAACCATGTAGGACCTTCATGCCATTTCTTAACTTTTAGTGCTTCCACAGAGCATCCTCTTGATGGTATATCAGCTGGATTCATGTCGCCAGGAACAAACTTCCAGTCTTCCGGATTACTGTGTTTTCTAATTTCCTTTACGCTATTCATCACGAATACACCCCAGTTTTCATCATTCTTTATACAATATAGGGTGTTCATCGAATCTGACCAATAAAATGTGGGAATATTTTTATATTTTAAATCTTGTTTAACAGTTTCCATCAGTCTGATTCCAATAGTGCGAGCTAATAATTCGAGTCTACAAATGGAGGTAGGTTTCAGGGGGGCGACTCTTGCACGAGCTCGTACAAGTTGACATGATATTTTATCCTTTTCTTTGCACCTTAAGTAAATACATGTGGCATATGCCTTTTGTGAGGCATCACAGAAAACATGAAAAGAAAATTCAGCACCTAAGTCAGAATTAAGCATCATTTGTCTAGGGATCTTCAGTTCTGCCAAATGGGACAAATCATTTTTCCATTTAATAAATGTTTTACAAATATATTCGGGAAGAGGTTCATCCCATGTAACTTTCAGTTGCCAACACTTTTGCAATAAAAGCTTCGGAATAAGTGTTATACTACAAGTAAAGCCTATCGGGTCATAAATCTTGTGAGCTTCTGACAAAATAACTCTTTTGTGATTAATTTATTATTAGATTTGTTTAAACTTCTAATATCACAACTCAAAGTATCATCGTACAAATCCCAAATGAGATCAAGAATAGGGTCTGTTCTCCTTTCATTAGGATCCTCAAAATTTTCAAATCTTGAATTATCAGATGATGAAATTTCCGAAAACTGTCGTTACAGGCAATTTGGTTCATCAATGGCAAATTATAAGCCCAATCTTGCAGTTCGAATTTAGCACTAGCCAAAATTTCGATCGAATCATTTTTGAATTTCCTTAACTCATCTTCATTGTTTACACTTGTGTCTAAATTGTCAACATACCAAGATTCAGAAAGTTTCTTAGCCGTCGCTCTGAGATGCTCAGGAACATCATTCATTAATTTTGTTAAAGTAGCACTCAATAAGAAAGGACTACTGGATATTCCAAAAACGACCCTCTTATGTCGATATATCTTCAACTGATCTGGATTCCCTTGTTCCCACCACAGGAACCTCAAAAAGTCACGATCATTATGGTTAAGCCCTATTTGCAAAAAGGCTCTTTTTATATCAGAACTTACACCTATTGACTTTTCACGAAATCTGTTAATAATTGCAGGAATAGTTTCTATCAAATTAGGCCCCTTTTCTACACAATCATTTATTGAAGGAAACCCCTTAATTTTCACCGACCCATGAAATACTGGTCTTATTTTGGTTGTTTTGGAATTCATTCTAATAACGGCACGATGGGGTAAATAATGGCAAGAATTATTATATTCATTTTCAGGTACAGTTTAAATCTTTTCTTCCTCCCAAGATTTGAAAACCGCTTCATAATCTTCTAAGAAACCCTTGTCTCTTAAATTTTTTACTGTATTATTTAATCTTTTCTCAGCGATTTCTCGATAATTAGGGAGTGGGGGGTGGCCTTCGACCCAAGGTAAACAGACTTCAAATCTACCTTCTTCATCCCTTTTTACCGTCGAAAGAAAATGTTGCAGTGTTTGCTCATGCAATTCCTTTTTAGATTTACTAACGGATGGATCTAAAATGCCTAGAGTATCAAGATTCCATAATTCAGCAATTTTATAATCTGACACATACATCGAAAAGGTAAATGAGTTATCAATTTTATTTTCTATTTCTAAAGGAACTTTTCCCATAATAGTCCATCCTAAATAAGTTTCGACACATACTAAACCAGATCTTAGTTTTCTTATCTTGCCCGTAAGTAACTTTCCCGCAATATCTGCTCCTATCAGAACATGAATTTTAGATGGCGAAGATTCAAACAACAGCTTATTTTTCATACGGATAGTGTCATTCAAAAAGATTCTATTTTGTTTGAGTTCATTTAACAGGGGTCTTACATCAATTTGTGGAACATCAGAACAAATTTTAGTTTGATCAAAAGCCTTAAAATTACATTTGTAATCACCTTTTACACTACTCAGATTTACAACAAATTGTTTATGAATTTCAGACATTTCTCTTCCACCAAATAAACTATGAATAATGTTACTCTCACTTAAACTTTCATATTGCATCACTTCAGCAACAAACTTTGAAATGTAGGATTTTTGCGATCCAGAATCGATTAAGCATCTAACAAACTTATCTTCACCATTTCCGCAAATTTTTACAATTAAAGTTTGCAATAAAACTTTCTGTGTACATGTTTTGTTCGTCAAAGTGAAATTTTTCTCATTAATTTTCTTTTTCTCATTAACTTTATTACCCTTATCACAAATTAAAGAATTATGTTTTCCACAGCAATATTCACATCTAATTTTTGAAAAGCAATCTTTTGCTAAATGATTTCCCTTTTTCATACAGAGTTAACACATTCCGTTTTTTCTTAAATATGCTTTCCTTTCTGCTACGGACTTGGAGCAAGCTGCGGAAATGTGTTTGACTGATTCAGCGGAATCTCCGCAAAAGATACACTGATTAATCATAACCTTCAATGAAGCAGCAGTAGGAACTTTAAATTTATTTATTTTTCTATCCATCTGCACTTGGGGTGGATTTTGAACAATGAGCCTGTCTTGTATTTGAATCGCGTTTTCTCTGCATTCGATCTCAGCCCGTAAAAAATCAAGTAGTTCATTAACTTCAAAAAGGTTTTCCTGTGACTTTCGTTTACGCTGAAATTCCAAATTTAACTCATTGGGAATTAATTTCAGTAAAATTGGGGTACGTAACGTACCATATGTACCGGAAGTTACTTCAAGAGAATTCAAACTTCTGATTTGTGTTTCGATACTGTCATACAGTTTCCGTAGTGCGAAAATGTTATTTACATTCTTAACAGTTTCTAAATTCAGTAATTTTCTCATATGAGCATTAATTATCAAGTCTTTACGACCAAAACGTTTTTTAAGTAGCTCAATAGCTGCTGTATAATTTTCACTTGATAGCGAAAAACCACTAATTGCACTAGCAGCAGCTCCGGTAAGAAAAGAATGTAAGTAATTAAATTTATCAATATCGTTTAAACTGTCATTCTGGTGTATAGCATTATCGTACTGATTCCAGAAAGTTAACCAATGAGCGGGATCTCCACTAAATTTATCAATGTTCAAATTTGGTAACTTCACTTTAGAATGAGAACAAACAGCTAAATTTTCTGTTAAAATAGTCTCATTCATTGAATTTGTTTTCTTAACAGAACGCTCAGGTTCAACTTTCGTTTTAACAACATAAGCTAATTTCGATTTCATTGAAATTATTTTCTCGGAATAACTTTCAGCAGTTTCAAATTCAGTTTCTAGATCGCTGTCATTTTTCATTAAATTTTGAATTTGTTCATCTAAAGTCATTAAATTACTGTATTTCGTACTTAACTGATCAATATGTTCCGTAAGAACGGAAATTTCATGTTCTGTTTGTGAAAGATACACTTCACAAGTATTAATTAATTTTGTAGTTGCTGATCGAGAAACCGCACGTTTCTTCTTTAATTTTTCAAGATCAGACATTTTTTAATCAATAATTTGAAATACTATACTTTTCAAAATACAACAATTCAATAACTTTCAAAATAATCTTGTTCTCAAAATACGTTAAATATCAATATTATCAGTATTATTATCTTCAATAGAATTAAGCATTTAACACTTATTTATTTCTATATTCAATTCTTCATTTAATTGAAACCACCTGGCGTCCCTGAATTCGTGCGCCATGTAATATATTAAAATTCTTTTTCAAATATATTAGCAGCTAAATATAAAGATCAAAATCTTCTACTTACCCTCTCTCTCGATCAGGTAAGCTCGGGCTGCTTCGTTTCAGTAAAATCGGGTCCGCGCCAGGCAGGTTTTCAATAAATCATACTCAAAGAAAAATTACAGGCATTAATTTAAAAATTATATACAACTATATTACAATTATTTACAGCGTATTTTAACATTATATATTAGAATAATTTCATCAAAACGAAGTCACAGCTCCGTTCAAATTCAAAAAAAAAATTCAATTCTACATATCCATAGCAACGTCGGAAAAAAAACATTCTAAACATTTTTTTCAGTTCAGTTCAAATAAAAGAAAAAAGAGTTTAGTTTTCATACAAAAGTTAAAGTTCGATTAAAATCGTTTGGAGGTGCGTTCAGTCTTTACAAAGAGAAACAGAGGGAGCTGTCCACGACAAAGACTGTACACTTTGATTGTAAAAACTTTCAAATCGATATTGATAAATTAATTTTAAGTGTATTTAATTCTTACTTTATTTACTCATTTATTTTACATTAGTATTATGCTACTTATTCAAATGATATTTATGTGATAACAGTTATAAAATTTGATGATTTTACTCAAAACTATAACTTAATATGTGATTTTCAGTGATTGTGAAAACTACAGATATTCAATGTTTTTCAAAAAGCAAATTATCTTTATTTCCATTTCTCAATTAAGAATGACGCCTTTTATTCCTATTTGTTTTATTATTAAAGTTTATAAACCTTGTGTAAATAAACGTTACTCTACATTTGGCTTTTGAAAACTTATAATCAAATTCGACAATTTTGTAAAAGAGTATCAGAGAGTTATTATTGTAAGGAAATATTGGTCGAGAGTCCATTATCTAAATAGTTAGATTTAATTTTATTTGGATTTTGGATTTATTATTTTTTTATGTATACTTTCGCTAGCAAAAATACTTTCTTATACTACTAGAACATAAGAAAATTATTTAATTGCTATGTAATTATTCTTATCCGCAACCAATATTTTCCCTGTCAATAATAAACAAAATGCGATACATACTTTTTTAATTATACTCCTGTTTTATTATTATTATCATTATGATTTATATAATGAAGTATAGTATTAATTATGCTCTTATGGAGAAATATTAGGATATGGAGAATTATTATTATTATTGCATTAAATTTTGAGTTTTATTAAACTACTTATTATTATTGTTGTTATTAATATCATTTAAATTTTGTATATTATTTTTACTGATGTTGAGAGTGATACTGTTTATTATTAAAAATTTTTATATATTATTAAAAGATGTTAGATCCAACATAAGATTATCCAAAGATTAAATCCAACATAAAATTAAAACCAAAGATTAAATCCAACATAAGATTAAAACCAACACCAGCTAAATTTACAAAAAATTATACAGTTTACTATTGAACTATAGCACTGAAACTATTTGGTGTATTATTGACAGGGACTAGTAAACTACTAAAAAGATTCAGATAAGAAAAATAAAGACTGTATTAAATAAACTATGGAAAAGACTTTTTTTATAAACTATTGAAAGACTTTTTTCATTTGTAGGACTTTATTTAATTGAAGGACTGCATATAAAAAATTTAATTTTTGAAAAATAAATAAATAAATAAATAAGCTATTCAGGAAGTTATTGTAATTATTTAAACTTCCATGAGAAAATTTTTTTATTGTTTTTATTATATTTTTTATCTTTTGCTTATTAATATTTATAACTTATTTACTGTTATTGTATGTATTATCTCCTATGCATTTACAAATGGTGAGTGATATTGTAACATTATTGTGTTTCTTTCAAGGAAATGCTCGTACCTAATCATAATTCTATTTAATTTGCTCTTAACTATTTTTTTAATCTCTATTATTTTTTATATTGCTTTAATTTTCTTTTTCTTCCATCTCTTAGCGTCCTGGGTTTGACAGTTTTATTCCAAAATTTTACTTTTCTAAGTTATTAGATTTCTGTTGTCCGAACTTGTAGTTTTATTTAACTATCAATTTCAAAAAAAGTTTCGGGGAGGAAGGATGATATTACAAATTTAAATTTTTTTCGCCAAAATTAACCTTTATACTATATTTATTTCCTTTAGCAATATTTCGTACTTAGTTCAATTTATTAAATTAAAATCTTGTTTCTAGATCTAGTCTATTAATCTTTATGGAAACGATATAAATTTTTAATTCGCCTTAAAAACATTTATTACAATATGCGTAAATTAAAAATATTTTAATTAAACTTTCTTTCTTAATATTCCAAATAAAACTCATTTTTTCTATGTTTTTATCAACCCTTTTTAAGAAAACCTTATTAAATTTATTCCAAAACTATACCTTTCAAAAAGTATCATTCTTTTTATTTATATAATTTTATCCCCTTCATGTTTGATATTTGTTCACATCAATAAATTCATTTCTTTTCTTTTTCGCTTAAAATTGATCATCTGTAAAAATATCGTCTGCAGGGTATATGAAATTCTGCATTCGATAATAAATTAGTTAAACCATAATATCTTTAAAATAAAATTTATCGTCTTAATGAAATAAAAATCTCGACGCTGGACATGAATTATGTTTACATGGAAAAATGATGGTTAGACAATAGAGAATTTTCTAGAACTTTGTTTTTAGATTTAAGAAGGAAGCCTGGAGGCGAAGAAAGATTTTTTTTGCTTTTACCTCGATGAGTACGTTAAGGACGGACTGCAGAAGTAATGATGGAATATTCTTTTCGATGTTTTGGTTCAAGACGGCTTGCAAAGGGAGCATTTCCCTCTCTATATGACAATAGTTTAATAAACTAACTTGCAGCAGTCAATGTGTAATTAATGAATCTTCTACAGTTATTTATTTATGTTATTTTTTCCCTCGCTTGCCACGACTGTTTTATTTAAAAAGAGAACTAGTAAAGATATTTGAGTTTCTCCTTAAATTGTCATGATGTATATATATATATATATATATATATATATATATATATATATATATATATATATATATATATATATATATATATATATATAATATTTTCATTTATTTCCATTACTATAAAAAAATCATTTTCGAAATAAAAGAATATATTAAACATTGCTAAAAATATCTTTACATACGATTATTTCCTTCATATAAAAATAATACTACTTGTATGTATCGTACTTTTAGAAGAATTCTTCGAGCGTTACTCCTATTATCAGAATTTCAAAATATATCTCGGAATCCATCCCGAAACGATTTAAAAATAAAAGTATTTTTTTATATATTAATGCAATAGTTGAACACAATCGATTATAAAGAGAAAAAGAAATATAAGGGGACAAGGGACCTTGAAATCCTTAAAAATAATTTTTTTTATTTTTTGTAAATTTCACCTAAATATTATTCAAGGGTACATTATATGCATTATAACATGCATTTATCACAAAAAAAATGCAAAAAAAAATTATTTTTGACAAAAAAATGGCATTTTACGCAGCGTCTTCGAAATCTTCGAAATGCGGACTGCGCATTCCATATCAATGAAAATCCCCAATATTTTTTATGAAAGTTTGTTTTATATATATAAACAAAATTGTGCATCCAATTTTGAATATTTGAATTTAAAAGTTAAAAAAAAAAATTAAATTTTTACGAAATTTTTTTCAAAATTTTCAAATTTTTTCACTTTTTTTATATTTCTTGTAAATTTCATCTTAAATATTATTCAAGGGTGCATTATATGCATTATGGCATGCATTCATCACAAAAATATTTTTAAAAAAATATTATTTTTGAGAAAAAAATGGAATTTTACGCAGCGTCTTCGAAATCTTCGAAATGCCCCCTGCGCTTTCCATATCTATGAAAATCCCCAATATTTTTTTGGAAAGTATGTTTTATATATATAAACAAAATAAAGCATCGATTTTTACATATTTGAATTTTAAGAAGTAAAAAAAAAAAAAAATTGAAAATTTTGAAAAAATTTTCGAAAAAATTTCAAAATTTCATTTTTTTTTTTAACTTTTAAATTCAAATATTCAAAATTCGATGCACAATTTTGTTTATATATATAAAACAAACTTTCATAAAAAATATTGGGGATTTTCATTGATATGGAATGCGCAGTCCGCATTTCGAAGATTTCGAAGACGCTGCGTAAAATGCCATTTTTTTGTCAAAAATAATTTTTTTTTTGCATTTTTTTTGTGATAAATGCATGTTATAATGCATATAATGTAAATCTGATTATTCGATTATTATAAGAATAATAAAAATTATTTCCGTATTAATTTTAATGGATGTAATAAGTGAAATAAATTATGAACAAAATTGTACAATAAAAATACAATAACATCATTTATTTATTTGTTCTATCAAAAAATAAATAAATGAATAATAAATAATATGTATTTTTTTCACTTAAAATTACGTAAAAATAGAAAAAAAAATATTACATATTTTCATTTATTTCCATTTATATAAAAAATAAATTATTTTCCAAATATAAGAATCAATTAAACATTAATAAAAATATCTTTACACATGATTATTTCCTTCATTCAAAAATAACACAACTTCTATATATGGTACTTTTAAAGAATTCTTCGAGCGTTATCGCCTATTATCAGAACTTCAAAAATTATCTCGAAATCTGTCCTGAAAAGATTATACTTCTTTTCAGGCCACTTTTCTCCTTTGCGTCATCTCATTTACATCATCAACAACAGATGGCGTTGATCGTCAATGCGTTAACCGTGGGAAAAGCAGGATCTGGTGGAGGTTCGAAAATAGTTCATCGGTATCAACTCTCTGTGTACATTGGATGCTATGACAGTGAGCAGAGTTGCCTGACGGAATCGCAAAGTATTATAAGGGAAACTTCTCCGGGTTCTTTTAATAATTTTCTTGGCGACCGGTACACTAGCTCTTATCTGAGTTTCGTTAAAAATAAAGCAGAATCCGTTTCATGCTTGGAGGAGAATGTAGGTTAAATATAAAAAGTGTGTGTTGATTATAAAAGTTTTAAAATGACTGTGTGTTATCGTTTGCGAAACAAGGGAATATATATCTGAGTGGAATATTCTGCAGTGAGTGCTTGATTCAGTGCGTTTATTTTTTGTGTGTTTTCGTAATGAGTTTGGAAACAGAGTGAAATAACTGGAGAAATAGTGAAAGAGGTATTTAATCGATTGTTTAAGATGTAAATTATTATACATTTCTTTACAAAAATGTATGCATACATATAGTTTATATGAGGTGCGTTATAATTAATGAAAAATTAAGGAAATATTTAACAAAACGATGAAATTTAGATTGTTGATTCAAATTGGAATATAAATAGTGTGCGATTATCTATATTGAGAATATTTCAAAATAGATAAACACATACACATAATTACAATTTAATATTGAAAAATAGTAGAAGTATAAAATTTTATAACGATGAAATAAAAAGAAGCATGTTACTTATATAGTTTAACTTTGAAAATAATAATAATAATAATAATAATACAATAATAATAAAAAAAAACTTAAGGTATAATTTTATTGAATTTGCGGTTTCCAAAGCTGCTTGAAAATGAAAATGAGTATTTATGCCTACTATGTTCAACTTTTTTAATTTGAAGGCCAGTGATTTAGTCTAATTTAAATAATAATAATTAACAATATTTGTGGAAAAATATTTGTTTACCTTTTTTAATATGAAGATCAAATAATGGCCTATATGATATCTAGTTAAATATGATAAAACATTAAGTTAAGTTTATAAAACATTATTTCTTAAAAATTGCAGGTTACATTCGAATTATATTTAACTTTAAAAGAAAAAAATCTTTAAAATTCTATTACTTGAAAAATTAAAGTTAAATACTAATATTTTTAAAGATATATTCTGAAATACATGCAATTTATGTAAGTACGGCATTTTTACAGAAAAAAATGAAATATTTTGAAAATCTTCTATGAGATGTAATAATAATAATATAATAATATTACATAAAAATAAGTAATTTAAAATTCTCATGTTAATTGGTGAAAAAGCCTAAACAATTATTCATTTTGGAAAACTTCTGATATACTGGAGACATACTTATTAAGATAAACATTTAGACTGTTATAAATATATATTTCTAAATATTTAGAGTGCATTTGCCTTTCCACACATGTCATATCAGAAACATGCACATATTTCTTAACCTTCATTCATAGCCTAACACTCTTACAGTACAATGTGATAGCTTAGAAGCCAGGCACAGTTTGTGCATAACAAACAAAAAAAAATTAAACCATGTTATGAGGTTTTGCAACTTTCCATCGTGGCCGAGTACGAGTGTGATTGCTGGAGGACCGATCCCGCTCTGGCAGCGGATGGAGCGGTTCCCCGGCTTGCTACACCACCATGTGTTCTCGAGATGACATTAGACCCTACCCTTACCACAAAGAAACCGAAGAAAGCCAAGAAACAAAAACAGCCAAAAAAGGCCAAAAAACCTTCTAATAGAGCCACCCCAGGCAAGTGCAGACGGTGTTGTGGTAGATTTTTTACCTTTTTGTTTTCACATATAGGTCTTTGTGCCCTTGTTATTGGCTATAGCATCATGGGCGCATTTGCATTTAGAGCACTCGAATCGCCTTATGAAGAAAAAAAGGCGTTTCAAGTCAGCCAACTCAGACAAGAAACTGTGCGTAGACTTTGGGAAATTACGGATAAACTTAATGTGCTGTACAAAGACAATTGGACAGGACTTGTGGAAGCAGAAGTTAGGCGATTCCAGAAGGATTTAATTCTCGCCGTTAAAGAAGGATACGATGGTAAAGAAGGACCCGGACAGCAGTGGTCATTCTCTGGAGCATTCCTGTATTCGTTGACTGTCATCACTACAATAGGTAAGTTTCGATCTTTATTTATCCAATTATTTTAAACATATATTTTCTATGGGTTAAAAAAATGTGGTAAATCAACCCTCTGATGCATAAAATATGTTTTGTTATTTCACAAAAAAATTTTTTTGTGATAAATGAGAATTTATTATAAAATAATTTTATTATTTTGCTCCATGCTAGCTATTATCTATCCACAAATAAAATCTTCATAAATAAATGCTTAAAACTTCCTTGGTTAAAAATTATATGTCCTCATATGAGGCCTGTATACAGGAGAGGGTTAAAGATTAATTTGTAACTTTGTTTAAAACTTTTAAGCTCTTATAAACATAAAGGGTTTTAAATAATTCAATAATTAATCAAAACAGTTAATAAGTTTCTTATTTCTGCACACCAATAAGAAAAAAATTACCAAACAACATGTAATTTATGAAAGATGCAAAACTGATAATGTATACTACTGACATTTGTTGCAAATGGTATTTGGCATTAAAATTAAATTACTTTGCAAAAGAAATATGAACTTTTAATTAATAGTATGATGCATTCAATAAATATAACCCTTTTGTAATTTATGAACACATTATAGAAATATCTAATATCAAGAGAAACATACTTTTATTTCTCTCTAATCTTATTCGTTTATCTCAGATTTTCTCATATATCAAAAGATATATGCGTGAATTTCGCGATTTTTCAGACATTTTTTATCTGTTTTCGTTATAATTGAAAAAATGATGTTGATATTAGAAAAAAATATGTATCATAATTGTTAAATTTTACTTAATACGAAATTTATTATTGTAATAGTCATTATATCTTCCTATATATAATGTATTATCTTCCCTGAAAATATACATTTTTGAAATTTAAAAAAAAAAAAAAACTAAATTTAATTTTAGCTAATTTTACCTAATAATAATTAACAGACTTTAAAAAACAAATGTTCGAAAAATGGATACATGAAATTTCACTCAAAACGCAAACCAATTACTACTATTATTTTGAACACAATCTAACTGATTAGTGAAGTAAACATAAGAATTGAATATTTCCAACTGAGCGAAAAATTGGTTAGGCTGGGAATCGAACCCAGATACTTGGCTTAAAAGGCCAATGCTTTTACCTGTTAAGCTACCTGGGCGATAGCCAGCTGGGATTTTTTTCACTCATCGCTTATCTGAGCGAAAAAATCCCAGCTGGCTATCGCCCAGGTAGCTTAACAGCTAAAAGCATTGGCCCTGTAAGCCAAGTATCTGGGTTCGATTCCCAGCCTGGTCAATTTTTCGCTCAGTTGGAAATATTCAATTCGTACAATTACTACTGTTTAAATTCAAACATTGCTTAACAATTTTAAAGTGCATTGATAAATTCAAATGTGTTTTTGTTTCCAAATAAATAATAAACAAGAATTAAAATTCTGTATTAACAATTGATAGAAATATGTCTTTATTACTAAAAAAGGTTTAAAATTTTGTCCATGATATTCAAAAATTTTTTGTCTCAAAAATATTTAACATTTTCATAAATTACTTTTTTTTCTGTGTTGTATAGGTTTCGCTTATGCTATCAAAAAATTCTGGTTCGAATATTTATCGCTATTGATCTCGTCTCTGATTCTTCTAATGCCAAATGTTTGAATTACCATGTTATAAATGTGTTTTATTATCTTTACAGGGCTTTAAGTTAATAAAATGAGAAAAAAAATCTGTTTAGAAATATTTATTAAACGACTTTTTTTCTTTCCTTTTTTTAATTACAGTTTCTTGTATTTGCAATTTAATGCACTTTTGATCAGATATTTACATAAAAATCATTTAAAATAATTTAAGAAGTAATTATTATTACTTGTTATTTAACAAGTAATTAAAACAAGTAATTTAAATATTTTTATTTTTTATTTAAAATAATATCTTTAAAAATGCGGAATTAAAATTTAAACACATACTCTTCTATTTATTTAAAGGAAATAAATTGAAATTCTATAAATAATATTTCGATTTATAAAGGTTTATTACCCAACTTATATAAGAAATTTCAAGTTTAAATTATTTTCACTTTAAAACATAAAAATTCATCTAATTACATTTTTTGTATATATATGCTTAATTTTTATGTTCTTTTAAAATTATGAATCGTTTCAAAATCTTATTATTATTTTTTCAATTGTGCCATCATATTAACAAAGTAATAAGCAATAAGTGTCGAACAGAGAAGACAATAAAATTTTAGGCTTTTTACATAAAATTAAATGGATTACAGGGATTCATAAAGTACATTTTTTGTTAATTTCGTAGCCTTTCTTTATTTCATTTTACTTTTTTGCATTACATAAACATTGTAAAATATAAAATAAATATACATCTTTCTAATTATTTGTTACAAATGGACTCTATACGTCGTATCTGAATACAATAAGTATATTTTCGATTTCTTTTTTGTCCATATCATACATTCCTACTGCAAGTCACTTTTATATAACACGTAGCTCTGTAAAAAAGTGTTTTATGAAACAAATTGCTATCTTCTTTAGTTCTACTATCCCGCACCCTTGACACCATTGAAAAAATATTGTAAAAATGTGTATCCTATTAGGGCGTATCATATCTGAGAAGGTTAATGCCCACGTGTTGATTTATAAACACATTTAGTCGTTTTTCGTAGAACTCTTGTGTCGTTCATTGTATTGAATATAACATTTGACAAAAAAGTTAATAACTTTGATTTTCTGCATATTTGAAATTCTACGGCACAAGCAAAATGTCTACTTATAAATTCACGCTATACTTTCATTTATAACGAGTGGTACCATGAAGTATGCATAAATTAAGTGTAATTTTTAATTTTTAGGAATGTCTTTCAATTTTAGTAGTTGGATACATTCGCCCGTAAAGACTAATAAATTTAGATACATTACAAACAATTTAGATAATATTTTAAAAGCACATTCATGTCGAGAGTATACGTGTTACAAAATAACTTCTATATTAGTGCACTCTATCCTATATGAAATCATTATTGGTCGGTCATACTTCTCGTTATGTGAGTAGAATGCACTGTTGCATACGTGCTAATTTAAACACGTACAAATAAACGTCATCGTCATTGTAAATTTTCGGGCAGCAATTTTCATGTTGAAAGATTTGGTTAATTAGAGGACAGATTGTAGCCCATGATAATTATCATATTCCGTGATTTTTCATGCAGTGCGTATCGATTTACATATTTCTCTATTAAAAATTAATGAAATCTTCTCTCTTAAAATGTCTGCTAAAATATAACTCAAGTTGAGCCGAAATTCGCTCACTTTTTGAAAGGCAGCTTCTCAAAAAGAGTAGAAACAAGTTGAGTAGCGAGTTTTTTGTAAGCAATTTAAATCAAGATGGGTAGTTTGAAAAAAAGCAATTTTAATTAAGACGCGTAAAACGTTTAAAAAACAACTTCTTCACGATCCACTAAATTACAGCTCTTTCCTGAGAAGCCAAATCCACTCTTTCGTTTTAAGAGTGTTCCAAAAGCATATTAAAATTTAATTATTTTTTAATTAATAAAGCGCTTTAAGAAAATAAAATTACTGCTTTGTTTAGTTCTGCTATTTGTTAGAATCAATTGACACCATTTTTTTCTTTTTTTTTAACATTATTTATACACGTGATAAAAATCGAATTATATGTATCATAAATATACATCAAGTCTAAAAAGGCTAATACCTGCATATAGAGTTATAAACACATTTTATCCTTTTATATAAAATTCTTGTATCTTGCATTGTCTACAACATAAAAACTAACAAAATATTAATATTTATGATTTTTCTGCAGAAATCAAATTCTAAAGTAGACATGAATGGAATGGACTTTTTTATAATTAGGAATTAGTAACAAAGATAGTAATTGGATACATTCGAACTTAAGAACTTATTAATTTAGATACATTCTAAATAAATTCGAAAATATTTTAAAATCGCATTCTTGTCGAGATTATGTGTATTACAAAATAACTTCACTATTAATAAATACACTCTATCTCAACTGAAGTCTTTATTTGTCGGTCATACTTCTCATTATATCAGCGGAATGCACTTTTGCATGAGTGCTAATTCAAACCCGTTCACATTAGCATCATCGTCATTTTGAAATTTCAAGCAGCAATTAATATGTTGAAAGATTTAGTTAATTAGAGGACAGATTGTAGCCCGTGATAATTAGTTTATTCCGAGGTTTTTCATACAGTGCATATCGATTTACATATTTCTCTAATAAAAGTAATGAAGTCTTTCAAAACGATTTTGAAATTTAAGAATTTTTTAATTATTGAGTGCATGATAGATTACGTTTAAATATAATTTAAAAATAGTGTTCCTGTAAGGAAACGGGTTATTTTTTATGTTGTTTAATATAAAACTTTTATTTAAATTCTATAAGTTTACATTTTTAATTGTTCCAATAAAGCTAAACATTTCATTGATAGCGCATGCGCGTAGCCAAGGGGGGGGGGGGTGCCCCGCTCGTGCAGATCCAAGATTGATTATTTTAAAAAATCAAAATTTTTAAAAGAAAAAAAAATGAAAGCAAAGTTAGTTCAATTAATTAATCAAAACTAACAGTCAATGTTTTGAAATGTGATAAAAAAAGAGACCCAGATTCGTTTTTTTATTATTTTTAAGAAAATTATTTTATTCATCTTTTTTAAAACTAGAATATTTACTAGAATCTGTATTGATCACAGTAAGTCAAAAAGTTCGTTTTATAATCCCAATTTGATGTCTTTTCTTTATAAAAGTTTTTTTACGCCGTTTTCTTATGCATGTTTTTGCAATTGTTATTATTATTTCATAAAAAATTAGCGTAAATTCTCGACAAGGATAGAAACTATATATATCTTTGCTTTTGTAATCTAAAGTCTCAATAGGAGAAAAAAAATGAAAGGAAATACAGATGTGAAACAATAATTCAACCATGTGATTAGCCTGGAGAACGGAGGGGGGTGAGGATAGATAAGACGGGCTCAGCCCGAACCCGAAAGCCCGAGTCCCAGCCCGGGCCTGACACGAAGCTCGGGCTCTATTTTTATTCGAGTCTTCGAGCATGGGCTCATTCTGAAGCCGGAAAATTTTATTTATTCAGTGTAGAAAAGATTGAAAGAACTTTTTTTCACTTAAAATTGCCTACTTATTCCTTTTCAACTTATTTTACTTTTTCTTTATCAAAATGACCGGGGAACTGAATGCTTGATTATTTATTTTAGAATTTCATTGCTATTTCAAATGAAAATTTGAGATATTACAGATTTATGTCTACGAAATTTCTGGCAACGATGTATTTATACGGCGCCAATCAAAACAAACACAACAATGAACTTGCTTTTAGTTGGCTTTTCTTTAACAGAAGATATTTTTTTATGGGATCGTTCATTTATTTATTATTAGTTACATGACGCCAATGTAATATTTTCTTCTGCTTTTTAGTAGACGAGAATTAGCTGGAGGTTTGCAGTTATTTAATCTTCGATTGTGAACGAATTATACTCGTTTTTCATATGAAAATAACTTCAGTGATTATGATATGTATTTGTCATCATGAGCTCTGCGTTCTAGGGACGCTGTTACTTTTTGAAGTCACTTTCCTCCGTAAGTAAATTTGATTACCATGTTATTCCGATAGAAAGCATTTGATCAGTTTTTCCTCTTCTTCTATGCAAACATCGGACCTTTAAAACAACAATATCGATTTTTTTTATTTACGTTGATTTTCATGTACCTGTCAATCACAGAAGATTGTTATGAGAAAGAAATCGATTATAAGGAAAGATGTGCGATTTTTACTGAAAATTGAAGAACGTTGTTCGATTCGCCAGCTTACAAATAGTAATTTCTGCAAATTTCATGCATTTATTCATTAAAAACAAACATGTCCATCAAATTTATTTGATAAAGGAGGACAAAATATGAGAATCCTTTTAAATATGAAGTATATTTTTATTTTATACGGATTTTGATAAGACTGGATTTAAATTATCATTTAAAAATTACATCCATGTAAGAAACTTTTTTAAAATGAAGTATCACTTTTGAAACATATTTTATATACCATACAGTTTTGTTTCGTATATTTTTGGTATCGGGCTCGGTCTCTGGTGACAATAAATCTTTCGAGCTCGGAATTAATATCGTCGGGCTGGGGCGGGCCCGGGTCTCGAAAAACGAGCCCGAACTCATCGCTTGTGAGGAGTTGTACAAATCTGCTACCTCTGAAAATTGAGAAATAATGCTACCCAAAATTCAAATTAATATGAAGGTTGGTTGGTTGGTTCATTAAATTTCTTTTTTTATGGCCATTTTTTGACATTCGTACGGGATCATGTCATTTTTTTTTTTTAAACCGGAAAATTTTATTTATTCATGTGTAGAAAATATTGAAAGAACTCTTTTCCACATTAAATTGTGTACTACAAGTTATTTTAATGATACTTTGATCAATATGACGAGGGAACTAAAGTTGTATTTCTTTATTTTAGTATTTCATTGCTGTTTGAAAGGAAAATTTGTGATAATTACAGATGTATGTTTACGGATATCTTTGTTTTATATCTATCATGTTTTATCTATGTTTATATATGTTTTTCTTATACATTATATTTAGTTTTGAGCAACTTCTCATCCTCCTTCAAAAATGAAAAATTGCGTTTGGGGCCTTTTTAAAAGAAGTACCCCACATATATATCTTTTACAAATAAAAACCTGTCTAAAACGGACAATCGATAGGTTTTATGGGGTTCCATTGTATTAGGTTTTACTACATAAAATGTTGTTGTACCCAACATGTTCAGGTTAAAAAATTTGGGCACCCCCCCGTTCAAAAGGCTGGCTACGCCTATGTAGCGCTCATCTATTTTCATGCAATGTTTAAAATTTTAACTTTTATTTTAAACTTTATCTATGCTAATATTATAATGAGGGAAGATTTGATTATCTGTTTGTTTGAATTGAATAATCTCCGAAACTACTTGACGGATTTGAAATATTCTTTCGCCGTTGGAAAGATACACTGTTTCCGGTGAACATAGGCTATAGTCGCCGCTTAAAACGATCAAAATAAAATGCCGGATAAACTGATCAAAAGCAATTTGAGAAATTAAAAGTTACCTGATACCCTAGACACATGACAATCACTAAAACACATATGAGAATCGAAAAAAAAAAACACATTTGAAACTTTTTATACCGACCTGATATAAAAGTTCGTGTTTTAATTTTTAAAACTCTTTAGGAATTATTAAAAAAGGGAAAGGAATTTTAAAACGCGAATTAATTAAAATTTTAAAAAAATCACAAAACGATTGCTTTAGAGTTTTAAAAAAATATGACAGATAATAAATATTTTAAAGAGTATTGAGCATCAAATATGGGCAAATATGGGGCGGGGGATTCTTTTTTAGGGGGGAGCTCTCAAATATTTAAAATTGTAACGTTTTTTTAAAATTTCAAATGCTGATTTTTCAGTAAGCCCAGGGATAAATACTACTTATTTAATATAAAACTTTCCAATAGATTATAATACTAATATCTTTTTAAAGAATAGGGACGTCCAATTATGGGTAGGGGAACCAATAATTATTTTTGAAAGAACGTGATTAAATATTTAAAACTGTACCGTTTTAGATGCGGATTTTTCAGAGCCTAGAGACAAATACTTATTTAATATAAAATTAAAAGTACGTACCCCTATTTTCGAATAATAATTTAATTACATATCTTTCTTAAGTCCAGAAACAACTTTGTTCAGATTGCCCACTGGTGATGAAATATGAAACTAAAAAATTCCAGAACCCACCATCCTTTTTTTTTTCTTGCCGTGCGTGCACAACACTTCTGCTAAACGATATCGTAGGCAGCGGGGATTCGGTACGAGATTGGATGTTTTTAAGACATTTTGCATTACAAATTTCAGGTTTGTTTTAGAATATAATTACCGGCCCGGGTAATGCCGGGCGGCTCAGCTAGTAATGTTGTATTTTGATACGGATATTGGATCATGCATTGTCTACAATACACAAAAGTTAATTGAGAAAAAGTTAATACTTATTAATTTCTGCACAATTCAAATATTACGACTGAAACGCGAATTGCACTTATAAAATCAAGCTATACTCCCGTTTATCACCGATGGCATCCTGCAATACGCATGAACTGAATATCATTTTTAATAATTAGGAATTTCTTTCAAAGATAGAATTGGATACATTGGAGCTTAAAGACTAATAAATTTAGATACATTTTAAATAATTTCGATAATATTTTAAAAGCACATTCATGTCGAGAATATATGTATTACAAAATAACTTCATTATCAATGCATTCTATCTCATCTGGAGTTATTACTTTCGAGCAGGAATTATCATGCTGAAAGATTTAAATAATTAGAGGATAGATTGCAATCCGTGATAGTTAGCAATTACGCTGTTTGTCATGCAGTGCATATCAATTTTCATATTTCTGTATGAAAAGTAAAGAAGTCTTCAAAAGGATATCAAAATTTATGTATTTTTTTTAATAATTAAGCCACTTTAAGAAAAAAATTGCATTTTTGCTTAGTTCTGTTATAGGCTATTTTCCACTGACACACTTTTTTTAAAACATTATTTATAGACGTGAAAAAAAGTAAAGATGTGTGTCAAATAGAAACATCCGATCTAAGGAAGTTTTTGTCCACATATTATAGATTTATAAATTTATTTAATCATTTTCCATAGGATTCCTGTATCATGCATTGACAAAAAAAAGTAATAAAAAAATAATACTTATTATTTTATACATAGTCAAAATTCTACGGTGATGTACAATTTCTATTTATTAAACCAAGCTATACTCTCAGCTATAACGGATGGTATCCTGAAGTATCCATTAATTAAACGTAATTTTTAATAATTATGAATTTATTTCAAAGATAGTAATTGGATGGATTCGAACTTAAAGACTAATAAAATTAGATACATTCTAAATAATTTCAAAAATATTTTAAAATATCTGTATTACAAAATAACTTCATTATTAATACACTCTATCTCATATGGAGTCATTATTTGTCGGTCATACTTCTCACTATGTCAGCGGATTGCGCTCTAGCATGAGGGATAATTCAAACCCGTTCACATTCACATTATCGTCATTTTGAAATTTCGAACAGCAACTATTATGTTGAAAGATTAAATGAATTAGAGGACAGATTTTAGTCCGTGATAGTTAGTTTATTCCGCGATTTTTCATACAGTGCATACCTATTTACTTATTTATCTATTAAAAATAATAAAGTATTCTAAAAGGATTTAAAATTTTATGTACCCGTTCACATTAACGTCATCATCATTTTGAAATTTCGAACAGCAATTATTATGGTGACAGATTTAGTTAATTAGAGGACAGATTATAGTCCGTGATAATTAGTTTATTCCGAGGTTTTTCACACAGTTCATACTTATTCACATATTTCTCTATTAAAAATTATAAAGTCTTCTAAAAGGATTTTAATTTTTATGTACTTTTTAATTAGTAAGAGCATATTTAGAGTACATTTAACTTAAAAAAAGGTTTTTTTAAAGAACAGAGATAAAACTTTCGTTTTTGTTTCTGCTATTTTATATATTACTTTTGCTTAAAACGCGATAAGTTTACCGTTTAAATGGTTTCAAAAAAACTGAACATTTCATGAATGTCCGATGCATTTTCATGCAACGTTTAAAATTTCACCTTTTTTTAATACTTTATAATGTTACATATTCATAGGTCTTTTGTATTGTCTGTTTGCATCTTCTTTAATATAAAAACTGACAAAAAGGTACTATTAATAATTTTCTGCATAGTCCAAATTTTACATTTGAAATGAAAATTTTATTTATGAAATCAAGCTATATTCTCACTTATAAAGGATACAGTCCTGAATTATTCATGAACTGAATGTAATTTTTTTTAATTACAAACTTCTTTCAAAGATAGTAATTGGATACAATCGCACGTGAAGACAAATACATTTAGATACATTCTGGATAATTTTGAATATATTTTAAAAGCACATTCATGTCAAGAATATGTGTGTTTTTAAATTTATTTCATTATTAATACAATCTAACTCATCAGAAATCATTTTTCGTCGGTCATATTTCTCATTATGTCATCGGAATGCACTCTTGCATGAGTGCTAATTCAAACCCGATCGCAATAACGTCTTCGTCATTTTGAAATTTCGAGGATCAATTATTATGTTGAAAGATTTAGTTAATTAAAGGACAGATTTTAGCCCGTGATAATATGTATGCGGTGCAGTTTTTCATGCAGAGAATATCGATTTACATAGTTATCTATGAAAAGTAGTGAAGTATTTCAAAAAGATATTGAAATTTGTGTATTTTTTAATTATTAAGAGCATGGTTATAGTACTTTTAACTATATTTTTGAAAATCGATTCCTGGAAGGAACAGAGTTAAGCATTTCGTTTTCATTTCTGCTGTTTAATATAGAACTTTTATTTTAAACGTAGTTTTGGAACAATTTTCATTTGAAATTCTTTGAAAAATAGATGAAAATTTCATGATAACGCAGTGTAGTATCTTACGTGTAACGACGAAAACTTCAACTTTTAATTATGCAAACTCTACGGCCGAAACATAATTTCTATTTATAAAATCAAGTTATATTATCAGTTACAACGGATGATGTACTGAAGTACACATAAATTTAATGTAATTTTTAATATTTAGTGGTTTTTGTCATAGTTAGTAATTGTAAAGATTCGTGCGTAAAAACTAATAAATTTAGATACATTCTATATAACTTCAAAAAATTTTGAAAACCCATTCATATCAATAATATGTGTATTGCAAAATAACTTCATTATTAATACACTCTATTTCATCTGTAGTCATTATTTGTCGGTCATATTTCTCATTATGTAAGCGGAAAACACTCTTGCATGAGTGCTCATTCAAACCCGTTCACATTCGCGTCATCGTCATTTTGAAATTTTGAGCAGCAATTATTATGTTGAAAGATTTAGTTAATTATAGAACATATTGTAGCTCGTGATAATTAGTATGTTCTGCGGTTTTTCGTGCAGTGCATATCGATTTACATATTCTTCTATTGAAAGTAATGAAGTCTTCCAAAAGTATTTTAAAATTTATGTGTTTTTTAATTATTAAGAGTATGCTTAGAGTACTTTTAACTATATTTTTGAAAAGGGGGGTTTGTAAAAAAACTAGGTTAAGCAAATCGTTTTTGTTTCTACTGTTTAATATAGAGCTTTTGCTTTAAATACTACACGTTTACATTTTTTATTGTTCCAAAAGCTCTAAACAATTCATGATAGCACCTTCGGATTTTTGTTCAACGCTTAAACCTTTAAAATTTATTTTAAAGTCTGTGAAATTTTTAAATTGATCCAAAAATTAATTTTTACTAGTTAGGTAATTTCTTTAAAAATTAGTAATTGGATATATTCTCGCTCAAAGACTAATAAATTTAGATACATTCTGCATAATTTCGAAGATATAACAACTAAACCTCTAAATAACGGACACCTCGGGAAGCAAATAAACAAACACTCAACGTCCCAGCGCGCGCTTCACGCCAACCCCTCTAGCCAAGCGCTTTGGCGAAAAAATGAAGTTCGACGTGCAACGTGCATGCTACATTCTATTCTAGTACCGTAGTTTGAAGTTTACATGTACAAATATTTATATCCAGTTATACTCAACTTATGCATTTTTCTTGCAACTTTTGTCATATTCAGGTGATAATTGTTGTAATGTATTTGTGTACTGACACTAGATGGTATGTATAAAACTTCACAAATAAATGCTTTAATTCGGAAAATGAAAGGTCAACTTACAGAGCATTCATAATGTATGTATAATTTTTCAAAAGGTGATATAAGCATTTTTTAATTAACACTCGTATTCTTTTCAAAAATATTCCATAAACAAGACATACGCGGTCAAATGGATGAAATCGAAGAAAATCAAAGCAACTTCGGACTTGCATGTTCTTTGAAGTTTTTTTTCCCCCAAAGCGCTGGGCTACGGAGGTTGGCGTAAAGCGCTGGGACGTTGAGTGTTTGTTTATTTCCCTCGGGAACGCCGAAATTGTCCGCTATTCGGAGAAGTCCGCTATTGGGGAAACCCCAGAGATTCAAAAATCACTAAGAAATGCTTAAAATTCATTAATTGACTTTTATATTCCTAAAACCTACATTTTATGATTAATCAGAAATTAAAATTATATTTAAGCAATAAAACTGAAATAAAATTGTGCACACCTTTATCTACTGTTTATTACATTCTTAAGAAAAAAAATCAGCTACAAAAGTTTACTTTTCCTTGCAATTACATATAATTTGTTTTTCAATGTGATGTTATTGGACTCTATAGAATCTCGGGCGGGGAGGAGAAATTGCACTTTTTGTCTATTAAAAGCATCAAATCTTAAAAACTTCTAGAGAGACATTGCAATGCTGCAGAAGATGTCCCTTCCGGGCAATCTTTTCACACTAAATTTAGAGGGGGGGGGGAGATTTTCCCCAGCCCATCCCCTGCATTTATTTGTGATCAAAATTGGTGACACATTGCTCTGATAAATTTAGAGGCATCCGTTTTATTCTTTTTATTTATTTTTTTTTTTGGATAATTTTTTTTAATCCTTTATCGCCATGAGTATTACAAAATAACTTCAATATTAATGTACTCTATCTCATCTGATTTCATTATTTGTTGATCATACTTCTGATTATATCAGTCGAATGCACTTCTCTTGCATGAGTGCTATTTCAAACCCGTGTACATTATCGTCATCGTCATTTTGAAATTCCAAGCGGCAGTTGTTATGTTGAAAGTTTTATTTAATTAGGGAACAGATTGTAGCCCGTGATAATTAGTATGTTTCGCGGTTTTTCATGCAGTGCATATCAGTTTACATATTTCTCTAATAAAGGTAATTGTGTCTTCAAAAAATATTTTTAAATTTATGTATTTTTTAAATGATAAGGGCATGCTTGGAGTACAAGTTGGTTGAAAAAGTGGATTCTATAAAGAAAAAAGTTAAGCATTTTGTTTTGTCTCATTATTTTAAAGCTTTTGCATTAGTCGCTATAAGATTACATTTTGAATTGTTCCAAAAAATCCTATCATTTCATGATAGCGCCCATTTATTTCCGTTCAACGCATAAAATTTTAAATTTTATTTTAAACTCCGTAATGTTAAATTTTAAAATTTTTCAAAAAAGTTGAACATTTTATTGTCCATATGTTTCTAACAGACAAGCCCTTTGGGTAAATTAATGCATAAAGAGAATTTGTATGCGTGATTTAATTATTTTAAACATTTTTTTTATCTGCTTTTCATAACTTTTTATGTATTGCTTAGTAACCAGGGTTTTTTTTTCTTTTAATGAAGAATTTTCGTTTAGGAATTATCTACTAATATATACATTTCGTACAGTCTTTGGTGCAAGAAATATTTGCTTTTAATTTACAGGGCCATACAAAATTATTCCATTACATAATCTAATAGGGAGGGGGACATTGTTTGGTTCGCATTATACATACATACATATATATATACTACCTCTGACAATAAAGTTCCGTGAATGAATTCAGAACGCCCGATCTGGCAACATTGGGTAAACAAAACGAGGCACCTTTATAAAGGCAAGTATTGACCATCTTCCAACAACGTTGTTCAGTTGAGCGTCGTTTATGTTCTGTGTAAGACGTGCTTTACTAAATGCTTGCTCAGTGTGTTGGTTCTTAACTGACAACAGTAAAATGAATGAACAAAAGATCAGTTTAAAGTTTGGTTTTAAAATTTGCAAGACAACGAAAGAAATTCTTGAGGAGTTGTGCATATTGAACGTCCACTATACTCGCAAATCTCAATCGTTCAAACTTCTTCCTATTTCCACGACTCAAACTCTCTTTCAAAGAGATTTGATCATATTGCAGACATCCAACGAAACGTGATGAAGATTTTGAACTCTATCCCAAAAGAAGACTTCTTGCGCATTTCCCAGGTCATGTATAGCAGATGTCAGTGCTGCATAGTTTTAGGAAATGACTATTTCGTATGATGGTATGGTAATTTTTGTTAATATTTCATCTACATTTATGTTACAGGACTATTAACCGAACTTTACTATCATAGGTAGTATATATATATATATATATATATGTATAAATTTCATATTGTATAAAATTGTTAGACGCGGCTGTGACTTACTACAAGTAACTTCTTGTATAGTAGAAAACAGAGAGTACTTATATTGAAACATAAAATATTTGGGATACTATACTGCATCTGAAATACTGTATAGTATTACAGCACGACTCAATATTTCAAACACTTTGTTATAGAACGAACGGACTTCATTTGTTACGTTTGACGTACAATTTCCGACTTTATTTCTTTTAGAAATTTTGAAATTTATATGCTTACGAGATGTAAGTAAACATTTAAAAATAATGTTTTTCTTTTTTACTATCTTGCATTTTCTGAAACATTTCCGCGTCGTTTCTAAAGTGTATAAATTCATTTTTACAACACGGAATACAGATTTTTTCAGGTACTATCAATTCACTAGCAAATATTTTAAATTAAAAACAGGATTAATTAACTTACATCAGTGTTGAATTCAGGGGGTGGCCCGGGGGGCACATTCCCTCCCCCGGATCAATGAAATGTCGCCTCCCCCCAGAAAATTTGAGATTTTGTATTTTTCAATGTTCCAAAATTGCAATCTTCCCCCCGAAACACTATAATATCCCCCCGGAGCCACAGAAGCCCCTTCCGGAGAAAAGTGTCTGAATTCAGCACTGACTAACATGCAAATGTAAGAGCATTAACACTGGGACATTAACATAAATAAATTCAATTGTGCAACTAAAAGTGTTTAGTGGCGTTCTAGTAGCATAAAACGACATTCCGATCTGATAAAACTGTTTAATGTATCTTAAAAGGGACATGGAACACTTCCAAAATACACCGGCAGCAAATGAAAGATTCTTTTTTTCTAAATGCTTCTTTAAATCTCGAAAATTTATTAGATTATAATCTTTATAAATATAAAGCAACGTTTCTAGACAAATGGGTATCACGAATAAGTTTTGAATGATTTCTTATTTGAATATGCGATATTTTCGTTGATAAAGAATATTTTCTTTTTTTCTTTTCTTTACATTGCTTTTGCAAACAAATCTCGATTAAAATGAATTTCGACACTTCATCAATATTTCTCTGGAATATATATAGATTGAGAAACCCATATAATTATATATTGGCTTTTAAGTGATAATTTTTTCAATGAAATAACATTCTTAAGTAAGGTTTTGTATTTCATTGTAGATATTTACAAACAAATATAGACAATTTGACAGCAAGTAATTTTGAAAATAAATGCATTAACATTTTCACTTATACTGCTTCGTTATATGATCTAAGTTTTCTTAAACATCGCATGCGACAATTTTTAAGACTTGCAAATGGGTATTAAAATGTATAATGAAACAAACATTGGCCAGAACAGCATCGTTATAAATTAAAAACTTGTATGGAGTAATAACGACGCCATACAGGTATGCCAACGACTGATTACTTTTACTTTTACTTCAGTTCAATTAGTTTCTAAACACTTCACTTTCAAATGAAATTATTTTGAAAGCTGTATGCAGATTTATTGAATTTTGATGTATTTAAAAATTATTTTCAAGCACGAATGTTTTTAAAATTTGACAATATATTAACGGAATGTTAAAAAAAAATAAAGCTTTTTGAAATCTTAACGTAAAGTCTTTAAAATAAAAATTGAAAAGTGATATTAAAACTTCCCAAATAAATAAATATATAAAGTACAATTTAAAACATGTGTAATTGAATTACTTACTTAAACTCTGAAATTATCATAAGCGCGAGTAATTGTATAAATGATAAGCATTTCTATTACAGATTCGGGGCAATCAGAAAATATGAACTGAATAAAAAAAAAAAAATGCGCAGTCGTAAATGATCTAAAAAAATATATGCATCCGAGACGTGGGTTCCGAGAAAAAACAATTTGAATGGTGAAATAGATTTAGTTGAAAATAATGAACGATGATTAACTAGAGATACATTAAAATATATAAATAGTTACATAGAAACAAAAAGAAGAAAAAATTATTGAATGATACGATTTTGGACGATTTGATCATATATCTTAAGAATGATACATTTGAGATATCGAATTAATTTTATTCAAAACATGGCAAGGATTATTATCGTCAGTGATTTTGGATTTTTAGACATTAACTTACAGTTTGTAAAACCTTGTGCATAGAATGTTACCTGTAATTTTTAAAGGTGATTAAATGAAAATAAAGTTACTTTAGTTCAATAATGCTAAAAAAAAAATCGAATGGATCAGGAAAGTAATAACTCTACAAACTGCGCATGCGTCGGATGATTTCAGATCTAGAGCCGTTTTCATTGATACGTCCATTTTTGTCTACCGTGACTTATAATGTTAATGTAAGCATCGCTTAATCGTTTTTTTTTCTATGCACGCAAATTGATTATAATACAGCTAAGAATTATTCTGAATAATAAAAATAAATAAATAGTTTAATAAGCTTGCGTAAATAGTTAATAAACATTCTGTTTAATTTTTACAAACGCAATAAATCAAATTATGTGCAAACCATAAACGAATTTGACTAAATTGTTTCATTGGAATATCTAAAGCAACTGATATGCACAAATTATCAATAACTCCGGTTTTAAATTTGTCAAGAACTATCCAATTTTAAATCTCCATTAACTCCGTCTATTAATTAATCAATAATTTGTTTAGTACAACATTTTTTATAATTTAAATAAATATTGAAAAATTAAAAACCATCCACCTAATGCAATTTGCCTTTCCTGGGATCAAACTGAAGACCCTGGGTTTATTGCCAATAATTTAGTACTACGCTATAAAGCACTCTTTTAAAAGCAACTTAAAACGCAATTTAAATTAATCAAAGATATCATCGCTTGCTGGACATTGAAAACTAGTATGGTCTTTATTCTCCTTAGCATGTGCAGTGTGTGGAGTCATTACTACTTTGAACCTTGAATCACTCCTAAAAAATCTTATGATAAACTTTTATCCAAAAATTTATCTAGCAGCACTGAATAAGTCAAGAAAATATATTCGATGTGAATAACATCAGATTTTTTAACAATTTAAACAAGTTACTAATTAAAACCAAATACTCGAATTTGCGTTGATTTGTTTAATTTTTCAAAATTACTTTCTAGTTTTTAGTAACAATTTTTTTTTCGGCAGTGTTAAATTTTTGACCAGTCAAATATATTCCTGTTTAGAAAGCTTTTATTTTTCAGCTTCATTATTACCACTACGTTTCAATATAAAATCTACGACAATTTTCTCTTAAATTTTTTAAATCCTGCCATTAAATATCGCTCACCCGCAAGACAAGTGACATATCCCGACAAAAAATAATTTCACAAATTCATCAATAACACCGATTTTAAATTTGTCAGTAACTATCCAATTTTAAATTTTTCAATAACTTAGGTTATTAAACTATCAATAATTTGTTTTAAACAACATTTTTTCATAATTTAAATAAATATAAAAAAATAAAAATTCATCGATCTAATGCAATTTACCTTTCCTGGAATCGAACTCAAGACCCTGGGTTTATTGAAAATTAATACAGTACTACGCAATAAAGCACTCTTTTAAAAGCAACTTAAAGCGCAATTTCAATTAATTAACGATATAACCGCTAAATATTGAAAATTAGTAAGGTCTTTATCCTCCATAGCATGTACAGTTTGTGGATTCATTACTCCTCCACTTATTACAGCTCTTAAAAAAATCTTTTATGATAAACTCTTATCCATAAAATTCATCAAGCAGCTGTCAATAAAATCAATAGAAAAATATTTAATGTTAATATATAATTTAAATAAGTTATTAATTAAAAACAATTACTCAAAGTGGCGTTAATTTGTTTAACGTTTCAAAATTACTTTCTAGTTTTTAGTAACAATTTCTTTTCTGCATTGTTACGTTGCTGACAAGTCTGTCTATATTCCTGATATATCCCTGTCTAGAAAGCTTTCATTTTTTCAGCTTTTTATCACCACTATAGTTAAATATAATAATTTACGACTTAATCTATTCTTTAATTTTATAAAACCTGCCATTAAATGCCACTCCTCTGCAAGACAAGTGACATACCTCGACAAAAATTAATTTCACAGTAGAAACAAAAGAAAATTTTCATGATTGTACTGTAACATGAAATTATAACACTTAGCATTTCGTGCAAGAATAAAAATGGGAACAAAAGCATAAAAGCGTCACAAATAAAAATATTGTGAGGTTTGGAAGGTTAGGTAATTTTACCTCCTAACATAATCCACCACACTTCTATGGTCACCAATGCACATACAGCCTAATAGAGCGATTTTCTGTATAACTACATTATTTGAATAGCAAGATGCACCTATGAGAGACGTATTAGTGAAATAAAACACAAAATGAATCTTGGCGAGATGTGCTTTTACGAGTGAGCGACATAGAGTATTGTTTAAAGAAACTGGAAACAAAAAATCATCATTAAAAATTATTTTAAATTAAAATGTTTGTGAACAAAAATATTCATCAAAAATCAAAGTCCAAAGAGTGATATTCTCAAAGTAAACATTTAAACTTGCCTAAATAAAATACCTTGAAACATTCTTCTTAAAGAAAATTTACTTATTGGTTATAATGAAGCTCTTCTAAGAAATTCTTCACTGCAGATTAAACATTAGAAAATGCCTTTGCTTTCGCATTTACACGCAACAACATTTAAAACCTCCCTCAGGATTGATGCTGCATTGTTAAATCTGACTATCTGGATTCGTAGGCTGTTTAAAGATTAAAAGAATTACAACGGAATAAATTTTTAATGCATTTAATTAACGTGTGTTTTCTCTTGGTAGAATATCTTATTTTCTGATTTTTTATTTAATTAAAAAAATGTATTCCGCACTTTTATTTTGATAAAAAATCTATGGATTTTTTTTTTTTTTTTTTTGTAAAAATCAGGTACCGTATTATTAGTTTTTGACCTATAAGAAATATGATCGTGTAAAAAACATTATAGACGCTGTCTTTTGAATACACACATATATATAGACTTAACCTATCTTACTGTTTTACTTTGGATATATTTTTTTATGTTTTATTGTATATGTATATATATATATATATATATATATATATATATATATATATACAGGGTGATTCAAAAAAGATGGGAAAATTTTTAAGGGGTAATAGTACATATCAAGACAAACAATATTAAATAGAAACCAATGGTCCCAAGCGTTTTCCAAAGGATATAGCCGCCATTAAAGTTTAGGGTCCAAAATTTCAAATAATTATAAAAAACGTAAACATTGGTCGATTGATTTGCGTTTTTCACTAAAATTATTCTTTATGTTGGTATTTTCTTGAAAATAAATTATAAAGATAAATTCCAAAAAATGTCTATAGAGGGCGCTTTAGACTTTGAAGTAACGAACAACTGTTTTTTGCCGTTATTTTTTGCATCTCATTATAAAACAGTCTCTGTCTTCATTATAAACCATACTAGTAATAATACATAACAACACTGAGTAATTACAAATTATTAAAATACCCTTTAGAATAATTTCCGAATAATAAAAAAGCAAAATAAATAAATAAATAAATAAATAAAAATAAAAACTCATTTGCTTAAAAAAACTGGCGTAAATTTTATTTTGTAACTGATATAACATTATCATTTTACAAAGACATTAATGATTTTTAACTTGTGATAAACAATTTACGATGCTTTATTATACCTATTTTTAGAACATAAAAATATCAAGCTTTCCAAACATGATCGAGAATACAGAAATTTTCTAATTTTCTAAAAAAAAAAAAAAATGCTGCGTTAAAATTTTAGGTAGTTTTCTTTACAAAAAGTAAAAAGCTACCTAATGCAGCCGTCCGGAAGAACGCACTTCCGGAAAATTTTGGTATATTTTCACCGATCATGACCCCCAAACCCCACAACCACTCTCCGTTAAAATGTTCACACACACACACACATATATAAATATCTGTATATATATAAAATTACAAAAAAATTAGAAATTGGGAAATATTTTCCCTCTGTGCGTTTTTCCTTGATAATGATTCCAGGGTATTTTTTTTTTATAGCTTTAAAAATAGCTCAGTTATCCTACTTTGAATTTCTAGTGTTGTTGACATTTTGAAACGGTCTGATTTTTGTCACGTGATAACAAGCATATTTATGAACCGGTTTTGATGTAATTTGGTGTGTACATTGCATATAGCAATGTCTAAACCAAGTTTGTTGGCCAGTTCTATCCGCTATCTTGTTGCAAAATAAAGACCATTTAAATTTTAAAAAATAAAACTTAAAATTAGGTATACAAAAATTAGAAGATTTTTCTGCTATATATTTGACATTATTACAAACCACATTGACATCGTTACATTCCAGATCATTTTTTGCTTTGTCTGTATCTTAAAAAATGGCTGAGTTAATAGCACTTTGAATTTTTATTATGGCGACATGTTAAATGATCTGACTTTTGGAAAACACGAGCATTAATGAATAGATTTGGATGTAATTTGGCGAGTATATAGTACATACAAATCTCTCTACCGAATTCAATAACCAGCATCATGCGCCATTATGTTTCAAAATGGCGGTAGTTTAAACTTAAAAAAAATAAATTTAAAATAAGCACAAGAAAATTAGAAATTGAAAAAAAATATTTTTATCCTGTGTGTTCGCCATTGATACGAAGATTCCCGAACATTTTTTTGACTATATCTTTAAAAATGACTGAGATCTAGCATTTTTAATTTCTAAAGTTGGTGATATTTTGAAAATTCTATTTGCCTGTGGCAATACTTGGATATATCAGCTGATTTTGATGTCAGTCAGCATGTGCATATGACTTACTGAAATCTCGATCAAGCTCATTGGTTGATTTCACCCATCATGTTGTTTTAAAAAGGCAGGCACTTTATTATATAGTCGAATTTGGCCATTGAATATAAATAGCTTTAAATAAAACCAGATTGTATAAAGTTGAATAATTTCTCGAAATTCCCATTCATATTCAGTATGGATAAAAACAAATATTGAATCTTCTATCATCGACGGAGTTATTTTAATCTGATCTTTGTATGGTTGAATAATATAACTATTTAAACAAATAAAGAGCATGAAAGAATAATAATAATATACTTCTTAAGATAATAAAGAATATACCTCTTCCTCCTGGTATTAGCCAATAGGACTTTTTTTTCTTTGTTCCTGATTAGAGTGACGTTTAAGTTATGTTTCTCTCTTAATTGGAACCGGAAATATTATTTTTTAGTTTTGAATTTATTTTAAAATATGCCTATCAAGCAATGGTTGCCATGAAAACAGCTTCGTGCAAAAATGCATTATTTTTCAAAATTTTTTTTTTCAGTATATTGAATATTTAAAATGATATCATTCAAGAACCTTTAAAGGGGGAAAAATAGTTTTAAACTTGGAGCATGTTTTCTTTTTTTTACTTTAATTTTGATTTATCAAATATGAAAAAGATATTTACTTTTCACACTGTGATTTTTTATTTAGGTTACATTTTTACTTTAAATGTTTTTAATTTTTATTTAAATTAATATTTAAAAAAATTCTAAATCTTAATTAAAACTTATATAGTTTTGTTTATTTAAATTACAAAACAAAAAGTGAAATTTTACAAATAATATTTCGAGTCATGATGCATTTAATTTACTCCAAGTTTTTAATAAATTTTGAATTTTGAATTATTTAAAAAAATTAGAGAGTTTTATCACGTGTCTTTGCTTACAAATGACATGAAAATCACCACAAAATTCAAACTTTTAACTCAATAAATATAAATATTTCTTAAATGTGTCCCATACATCCTTAAATTAAGAATATTTTTAATTTGACCCCCCCCCCCTCAAAATAATAATTTTCTGTAGAATACTCCAACAAGAAAAGAATTCCCTGAGGAAGTTGTGTTGTATTTTGTAGTTCGCTTTAAAAATTTACGATGATAGATTGTGTAAGTTTATCGTTCCAGGTTAATGTGGAACATTCAGGCGAAAGCGGTTTCTTTAAGCTCTAAATATAGTTCAGTTTTATTTTTGGTTAATCGCCAGAAAAACACTTGATGAATGATTTCTTGACATTTTAAGGAAAAGGTTAATTTGTTTTCTTAAATAAGAATATACAAATGCATTAAAGAATTTACTGTTTTAGTATTTTGCCTCTCTTTAGAATTTTTTTTAAAACGTGAAGATTTGTATGATTTATTTTATGAGTAGAGATTTTATTAGAGAAAGCTGGTTGCATATTATTTGCTTACTATACCAAATAAAATTCTACTAATAATAATAGAAGAATATATGCAAAAATACAAAAATTTTCCTGCGAAACTGGGATTCCTTTTTATGTAACGGCAACCAATTGCAATAGTTTATGCAATTGGTACATGTTTGCTTTGTAAATCAAAAATCTGAAAGGTTACAAACGATTTTTTTTAAAAACTGGAATTTCTAAAACTGTTTTATGTAGCTGCAAATCGAGTTACATTTAAAATTTATACAAATATTACAGTAATTTCAGTGGATTCTTCTCTAAAGCTAAATATTTCTAAAGTTTTACAAAAACTAGTTTTATAGATTTATATCTTTTTTGTTGGCTGTAGAGATAAAATTCTAGAAAGCATACGGAATTTTCAAACTTAATCTTTAAAATTACAGTTAAAAAATGCAATTGTAGTTAGATTTTCCTCAGTGACACTACATATACTTATTTATATTACGCATGTCTATCTTGAACATCACAAATATGGTGCGTTCATTTTATAAATAGTTTTATTAATAATTGGATATTATTCAGTGCAATAACAGTTCTTTAATTTTTATGAACAATTGCATGAATACAAAATTTATTATGACGATATGTATTAACTTCTGTAATATGGAAATTGCATGATTCGATCTTAAATACAATATAATTACAATGGGTCATTCGTTATTAGAATCGCGACCTACCATGAGATATCATTGCATAAATTGCGTATGATAAGGTTTGATAAACGTAAAAATAAACATTTTAATTGGTACCTTTTGTATGTTTTGATTCCATATTCTTAAAATTTTAAATCATTTGACAAAATTCTACACTGATTAAATGCATTAGTTTTTAGAACCATTCGATTGAATAATTTTTGCGTTATTACAACGGACAAACGAACCAATCGAAGACTATTAGTGTTACTTATTTATGTAATTACGAATGCGCTTTATAAAACAATGAGCATTCGTAACACACTCACATTCGTGTACAATGCCTGCGTTTACAATCGATTTCGTGTCTTGTCCAGGAGTACTCAATTCCTCTTTCACAACAATGGATTCTGGAGGGCTACACGTGATATTACATATGAAAACTATCAAAATAATTCAAAACCTTGAGAGTTTTATTTATTCAAGCATGCTTGGCACCGATTATGTCGACCTGCCAAATGAATAACATTTTAAGTAGAATTATCCCTAACCTGGCACCAGATATCGCGTGAGAAAAAAATTGTACCGTAATGTTTTTTTTTTCTTCATTTAATGAAAAGAATTAAAATATCAATACAAACATCTGTATTTCATCCGGTTGATTAATGCATTACAAACGAGTAAATTTTTACAATCTACTATAAAACTTAACATTTGTAAAAAAAAAAAAAAAAAAAAAAAAAAAAAAAGTGTTTGTAACTGCTTTTCGAAATTTTGAAAAATTATTGGCTTTTGATGTTTTTGTAGACATTCTTGTGTTATGGACACATGAAATTATATTTTTGTATATTTCCGCACACTACTATATAATATTTTCGTAGATTAGTCTTTTTTTCTTTCTTGCAGTGTAAGGTGTGATTTTAAAAATATAGTTGTCCTTTTATGATAATTGCATCAAATTCTCTTAATCCGAGACATTCACAGATGAAGCAAATTTTAAACAAATCGGTAATTTTATGTCAAACGTGGCAAATCGGGCACGATCGTAATATAAATATTTTTATAAATATTCAGATGACAATCATCATCTATCATGGGTTATCATTGATTAAATTACGTATGGTAGTATTTAATACAGTATACACCATGGTGACTTAAAATCCTTACTAACAAAGAATATATTTCCTTAAATTGCTTATGATAGGACTTAATAGAAAAAAAGAAAAAGTAAATATTTATATATATATTAACTTTTGATTCATTTTTCATAAAATTTGAACAAATACGATTGTTGAATCTTAAAGGAATCTTCAGTAAAAGGCACTAATTATTTCTGAAACATGACTGTAGATGGCAGCACCAAATTTTGATCTGGATAGATCGTGAAAGTTTAATAACTTTAATTAATTAATTTTTCGCATTAATTGCAATTCATTTGTGTTTGTAAATTCATAATATGTTTTTTCATATATATATATATATATTTTGTATGTATTCATTTGTAATTCATTTTTTTAGATTATTCTTTATTCCGCAGATTGACTGCGTGACAGTTTAGAATATGTTCTGATTCAAAGTATGTTTACGATTGCTGAAGTCTATTAAATCTCTTTAAAATCCCTTTAAATCATAATTTTTTTTGTTTGTGAAGAACCACACGTAAAAGGTATAATACTGCCAGTGGGCAAAATTCCTAAATAGCTATTTTCAAGACATAAGAAACCATAAAATCGAAGACTGTTATTCAAGTTAAGAAACCGATACCTGTGACCTGCAAGATGCCGTCTACGACGAAGAATTCACAGGTAATATCTCTTCACATTAAGAAATCAATTCTCTATGTTAATTCACTTTAAATCTCAACAACGATAAAAATTTCTATTGTTTGAATTTATTAAGATTCAAACCATTCGACTGTATAATTTTTATGCTGTTATATTCGGAGAAACGAACGGACGGATCATACAAACGACTATAGGTAACTTTATTTATATAACTGAGAACGTATCTAAAAATATATCTTGAATAGAAACTGAAAAAAAAATGACATTACGCTGTACTGAAAAAAAAAAAATCTGTTAAATTTGCGGCAAAAACTGCTGGCAGCAATGTTGCTAACAGTTTGGAGCAAAATGAGACTATTTACTTTGCTGTAAATTTAAAGGATTTTTTTACAGTGTATATGTATAATAATAATGAATAAAAGGATTAAAAAACTTGAATATTTCTAAACCTACTATCTTAATACAAGTACACAAAAAACTTGTAGACGTATTATACAATTTCCCTTTAAACATTAGTAAATGTAATATACCATCGAAAATGTTTATAAATTACTTGCATGGTTCTTAACTTAATAAAGAACCAGACAAAATTTCGTTACAGAGTAACTAATGGAAATAAATGAGAGTTTCTAAGATGGATATACAACCTAGTTGTTTTTTCGTGTATTCCATTAAATTAACTGCATACATAAAAAGGAAGGATTTTTTTTATTAAGGAACAAATTTCAATTTAATCAAAATATTCTTGCTGACTTGAGGATCATAGCAAATGGTTTTTGATATGGATATTTTTTAAGTTTAGAAATAAACTTATTGAAATACTAGGAACTTCAAGTGATTTAATAAGATTTATCATAATTTAATCTTTAATTTGAGAATACAGAGAAAGAATTTCATTTCTAGGTTATTAAGGATTTATAAATTTTAATATTTCTAAAACTACCCTCTTAAAACAAATTTACAAAAACCTGTAGTCATGTTACACAATTTCGCTTTAAACATTAGTAAATGTAATATAACATTGAAAATTTTGATAAATTGCTTGCGTGGTTCTTATTTTAATAAAGAACCAGACAAAATTTCATTACAATATAACTAATGGAAATAAATGAACGTTTCTAAAATGGATATACAACCTAGTTGTGTTTCCGTGTATTCCATTAAATTAACTGCATGCATAAAAGCAAAGGATATTTTTATTAAGGAACAAATTTCAATTTAATCGAAATATTCTTACAGATTTCAGAATCCTAAGCAAATGAATTTGGAAATGCAGATTTATTAAGTTTAGAAGTAAATGTATTCAGATACTAGCAACATCAAAAGGTTTATTAACGTTTATCTTTATTTAATTTTTAATGTAAGAATACAGAGAAAGAATTTTAATTCTAGATTATAAAGGATTTAAAAATTATAATATTTCTAAAGCTACCCTCTTAAAACAAATTTACATCCTTTTTAAGTGTAAATTTGTTTTTACTACTTCTAATAGTCCTATTACACAATTCCCCTTTAAACATTAGTAAACGTAATATACCATCGAAAATCTTTCTAAATTACTTGCGTGATTTTTAACTTAAAAAAGAACCAGGCCGAATTTCATTACAGTGCAAATAATGGAAATAACTGAACGCTTCTAAGATGGATATATAACCTAGTTGTGTTTTTGTGTATTACATTAAATTAATTGCATGCATAAAAAGAAAGGATCTTTTTTTTTTATTAAGGAACAAATTTCAATTTAATCAAAAGATTCTTACTGATTTGAGGATGATGGAAAATGTTTTTTTCAATGCAAATTTTTTTAAGTTCACAAGTAAATATATTTAAATATTAGCAATTTCAAAATTTTTAATAACGTTTAAAATTATTTTTCTGTGTTTAAGAAAGTCCGGGACTGAACAATCCTAAAATTTTCTAAAATAGTTTTATTTCACCAATATTTTCCTGCTTAAAATGACGTATAAATTATTTTTCTGTATAAATTGGAACTAGAAATATTATTTTGTTTCGTTTTGGTTTGGTTTCAAAATCCAACTTTCAAGCAATCATTGTCATGATAACAACACCTTGTGAAATTGCGTATTTCTTCATGATGGATATTTTCAATTTTTCTCTCATTTAAACTGAGGACTCAGGGAACGTCAAAGATAGCTAGTTAAAATTTTGAACATGTCTTTTTCAATTGTTTTACATTAATTTTTATTCAGTAAATATTTAAAAAAACTTTTAAAAATATGATTTTTAAAAGTTACATCACTTATTTAAAGATTTTCATTTGAAATATTTTTAGTTTTTTATTTAAATTGATATTTTTAATGCTGAATAAAGGAGCTTTCGAGGAGAATCGAAATTAAAAACACGTTATAATCGGCAGATGAAATTATTAAACTCTGTTTATGTCTAATTATTCTGTTATAATAAAATTTTTATTTAATAATTTTAACTGTTAATGCTAATACATTAGCTTCGCTGCTAAATAAATGCCCAGACATGATTAATTTGTGATTCGAGCTTGCATAATTGCAATTTCAAAACTTTTTACAATGAATTAAATTTTAATTAAAACTACCGATACAATATTCTTATAATGAAACAACTTCGTCCTTTCACAAGATATAAAAAACACTTAATATTATGTTAAAATTTTTAATATTATTGAGAACTTTTATATTGACAAATGTTTGATTGGACCATTACAGCAAGATAGATTTAAACACAAAGAAAAAATGAAAAAAAAAAATTCTCGATTTACAAGATAACAAACCCGTTTATATTTATCGTACTTTTTAAAAATATTAATTATAATTTTTATAGCGACATGTTTTTAATAGGACCTATTCTCACAGAAAAAATTAAACTTTAACAAGATCATATGTACATGATTATATTAAGTTATATTAACATGATTCTATTAACATGATTCAGATAAAAACAACTCTGAAGGAGAATTGAAATTAAAAACACGTTATAATCGCCAGATTAAATTATTAAACTGTGTTTATCTCTAATCTTTCTATTATAATAAAATTTTTATTTAATAATTTTAAATTTTAGTGTCAATATATTAGCTTAGCTGCTAAATAAATGCTCAGACATGATTAATTTATGGTTCAAACTTGCATAACTGCAATTTCAAAACTTTTTTACAACGAATTAAATTTTAATTACAACCTCCAATATAATGTCCTTAAAATCAACCACCTTTAATTAATAAACCATACTTTCCTGTTCTGAAGTTCCCAGCCATAAGTATTTGGCCAATGCTAAACGAAAGAGCATTTCAAGTGGTACTTGAAAAGCGAAGTATAATCATAAGCGTTTCATTATTATGATAAATTAGCTGGTTCTGGAAATGTATTTCAAGATTTAAGGAACATCATCTTTAAGTGAAATAAATGTCAAATAAATGTGGAATAATTGATGGCATGAATTTAAATTAGAAAGCATAATGTCGACTCTACAGGTTACCTTTTGCATCTAATAAATTGAAGTCAAAAGTAATTCATTAATATATTTAAATATTAAAATGATTTTTGCTTAACATAACATATTAATTATGTAAATTAAAATGAAAAAATATTACGAAAGATAATATTGTTTATTTTCCAATAATAAATTTCTGAAAACAATTTTATATATTATTGTATATATATATATATATATATATACCGGGTGTCCCAAAAATGACTGATGGATTTTAAAATTCAATAACTTGCAAACGGTGACAGCTATTAAAAAAAATTTTGCAGGAGAGCTATGTATAATCTCAGGAGTTTTTTTACCGCAATTCTTGATTTTAGTTCGAATTTCAAACAACAGATGGCGCTGATGACGGTTGGCGGCCAGTGGACGCTGAAACTTACTTCATTCAGCTTTGACGGAAAAGAAGGAGATTAAGGCTATGGAGTAGTAAATAAATTTTAATTAACTCACATAAATTTTATTTTTTTTCTATTTTAATGCAACAATAGACTAATCCTATTGAAAAGGGATAAACAAGGCAACTTACAATATTTGTTTTTGGTAGCTATTTTATACAATAATGTACTATCAACAGTTTTCATGATTATTTTTTGAATATTCATAAAAAACTACCGACGAATTTTCTTAAAAGATCTAAAATTTCTTAAGAATATAACAAAAATCATCAAATTGAAAAAATCTCTTTATCTAGTTTTAAAATACTATGCATAAAATATTCTTTAAATCGTTCCATAAAAAAAGTAATTTAATCCGGGAAAATAAAACTTCCTGAACGAAAATCTTCTGCAAACTCAAATACTGCTTGCGAAATTTATGCCCACTTCTGAACGCTGAATTCCACTGTCGAACAATCTGTTATTTCCATGGCAACAACGCATTCCATTGAAATCATATCGAATGAGTCCAGAATCGGGGCCTGAGAGCAAGACTGTACTGTAGAATGAGACGTACTCCATAGCCTTAATCTCCTTCTTTTGCGTCAAAGCTGAATGAAGTAATTCTCGGCGTCGACTAGCCGCCAACCGTCATCAGCGAAAATCTGTTGTTTGAAATTCGAACTAAAATCAAGAATTACCTTAAAAAAACTCCTGAGATTATACATAGCCCTCCTGCAAAAAATTTTTTAATAGCTGTCATCGTTTGCAAATTATTGAATTTTAAAATCCATCAGTCATTTTTGGGACACCCGGTGTATATATATATATATATATATATATATATATATATATATATATATATATATATATATATATATATATATATATATATATATATATATATATATATATAACAATAAAAAACATTAAAAAATTAAAGTTAAAGAAATGTAGTCAAAATTTCTAGAATCGAACTAGAATCAATAGCACCAATAATTCAAATAATGTGTGTAGTTGTATCTTTGTATTATCATTGAAAAAACAAATTAATACGAATTTGGGGCTACCGATATAACCCTGAAAGAATAATTAGATTAAAATGTAATTTAAAATTAAATTGGATAGAAAAAGAAAAATCATACCAAATGCTTAAGAGTGGCATTAAAAGATGCATCAAAAATCCCTTTCGGCATGGCCTATAGGCGGAGGTAGATTTCGAAAAGTTTTCATCTCAAAAAAAAAAAAAAAAAAGCCTATCTCTACTTAAATGCCCATTTTGGCAATATATTTTGAATTATATTCTTACTTTATTTAAAAAATTGACCAATATGCTCATTATATAGTTCCTAAATAACAAAAAACTGTTAATTAAATTCGTTTGACAGCAAAATTGAATTTAAAAATGAGTCATAAAATAACCAATTTATTATTTTTATACATCCACAATTCTTTAATCAAGATCGCTTTGAGAAATTTTGTGCGAAGTGCTCACTTTGACAGATTTTTTTAAATATATATTTAGTCTTTATTAAAAATCTGACCAATACGGCACATTACACAGTTCCTAAATAACAAATAACTGTCAATTGAATGCGTTTGAGAGCAAAATTGAATTTAAAAATGAGTCATAAAATAAACAATTTGTTATTTGAATACAACCTCAATTCTTTTATCATGATCGCTTTGGGAAATTTTTTTGCGAAATGCTTACTTTGACAGCTTTTAAAATATATATATTCACCCTTTATCAAAAAATCGACGAATACGCACATTATATAATTCCTAAGTAACAAAAAACTGTCAATTGAATGCGTGTCAGAGCAAAATTGGATTTAAAAATGAGTCATAAAATAACCAATTTGTTATTTGAATACCCACAGTTCATTAATCATCTCGCTTTAGGAAATTTTGTGCGAAGTGTCCATTTTGGCAGCCTTTTTTGAAATATATTCTGCCTTTATCAGAAAACTGGCCACTCCGTCACATTATATAGTTCCTAAATAAGAGAACCTGTAAATTGGATGCGTTTGAGAACAAAAAAAGATTTAAAAATGACTCGGTAAAAACGCAATTTCTTAAATTTCCTCAAATTTTAATCACGATAACTTCGTGAAATTCTGTTCAAAATACCCTTTTTGGCAGCCTTTTAAAAAATATATTCTGCCTTTATCAAAAAACTGGTCAATACGTCACGTTATATAGTTCCTAAATAATAGGACCTGTAAATTGCATGGGTTTGAGAACAAAAATGAATTTAAAAATGACTCATGAAAAACGCAATTTGTTATACTTAATGAATTTTTTAATGGTGAAAACTTCGGGAAATCTGTTCAAAATACCTTTTTTGGCAGCCTTTTTAAAAATATATTCTGCCTTTATCAAAAAATTGGCCAATAAGTCGCATTATATAGTTGCTAAATAAGAGGATCTGTCATTTGGATGCGTTTAAAATCAAAAATGAATTTTAAAATGGGTCAGAATATAAGCAGTTTGGATTTGAGGTTTTTTCTCCAACTCCTATTTTTGTTTAATTTATTTTTGCTATAAGAATTGGTTCTATGAAAAACTTGTCAATATAAAAGTTGTAGATATTATTGTGAAGATGTAAAATAAATTTAATTAGATTTAATTGCTTAAGAATTGAGTAAGTTATGGGTTTTTTTCTTTTTCCTCCCCCCTTTTTCTTTTCGCTTTTAATTTTTTTCATCGGTAAAAATTGGTCCTATCAAAAACTTGTAAATACAAAAGTTTTAGATAATATTGAGTACATTTATATAAAATTTAGTTGGATTTGATATCTTGAGAATTGACGAAGTTATGATTTTTTTTCTCCCAAAAACCATGTTTTTTTCGCCCCTTGAGCCCATTTTTAACTTTATCAAAAATCTGTCACGCATAAACTTTTTCCTCATTTTTTAGAAGTAATATAAACTTTAAACCGATTCGATATCTATTTTAATTAAAAAGTTATCGCGTTTTTTCTGTTTTCACAAAAACCCTCCTAACTTCCACCCCCTTGGTCCGATTTTGCCCATTAACGAACTTAACCGAGATTTTATGCCCCTTTATTTTATGTAAAAGTTTGATGAAGATCTGAGCATAATTATGGAAGTTATCGTGTCTAGAAGAAAGTGATATACACCGATAGATAGATAGATAGATAGATAGATAGATAAACTTTTTTACTGATGGTAGTTTTGGGGTCTAGGAGTCATGATTCGTGTAAATCCGCAAAAATTTTTCAGAAATTCCAACACGGGAGACAATGCAATAGGTAGTATTTCATACGAAATCTACCTAAAAAATAATACTGCTGTAATTACATGAAAAGGTTGCCAAATAAATGTATATTTAAAAAATTAAATTACCAAGAATTATGTCTCTACGTATAAGATACGTAGGATGAGTTCCTTCGATTGCCAAATTCTAAAAAACTAAAAACTAAAATTATTTTTATGTGAAAAAATTATTTTAAAAAATGAAATATCTATGCAGTATATACATTAGCTAACTGATAAATTCAAAAATAACATCCCATAGCAAACTGCTAATAGAAGTACTATTATTTTAACAGAATCTAACTGATTGGTAAAGTTATCATACGAATTTGAATATTTCGAACTGAGCGAAAAATTGCCCAGGCCGGGAATCGAAAATGGATACTTGGCTTACAAGGCCAATGCTTATGATAACTTTACCAATCAGTTAGATTGTGTTAAAATAATAGTATGTCTACGTATCCATCGTTCTATGGTGTTCCATTACCTACGGCTTATTCTGCCGAGCTGTCTAGATGGCAGACCAGATGTTACGGCCAATAAGGGTATCTGAGCGAAAACTCCCAGCCGGTTATCGCCGGGTTAGCTTAATAGGTAAAGCATTCTAAGCCAAGTATCCGGGTTCAATTCCCGGCCTGGGCAATTTTTCGCTCAGTTGGAAATATTCAAATTCGTATGCTAGTAGAAGGTTCACTAGTCTATTAATGCTTCTCGGTCGAGTTAATTAATATTTTACGTCTTAATTGTCATAGTAAGAATGTTAACAAAAATTCTTATTTGTCACAAAATTACTCGATATTTACGAGACACAATCACTTTCTGAAGCAAGTGTGAAATAAAAGTGACCAATTTATCATTAGCTTAAATTTACAGAATGATTTATACCGATTTAACCTTTAATCACTTTTTACGTCGTATAATAGAAGTATGCAAATTAGGTTACGGCGCTAGCAGAGTTCAAGATATTGTTACGAATTTTGTAAATAGTTAGTGTTTGTACTGTAAAATAATGTAAATCTTATACTATAATGCGAGCAAAAATTGTGTGTGTGTGTGTGTGTGTGTGTGGGTAAATTTTATTTCAAAAACGGCTCTAACGATTTTCGAAAAAATTTGGATTTTACCATTTTTGGGCACGAGAAGACCATTGGGCTAGGTCACATGTTCGAGAAAATTCGATTATTGGGTCATTTTGGGTCATAATGGGTCAGGATCAAGCTATTTATATCTAGAGAACGGCTGGATCAATTTTAAGGAAATTTTGTACCCAATCGTTTTTTGGTACGAGAAAACTATTGGGCTGGGTCACATGTTCGAAAAATTTCGATTAGTGGGTCATTTTTGGGTCGTTATGGGTCAAACCATTTTTATTTAAAAAACGGCTCTAACGATTTCGACCAAATTTTATATTGTATCGTTTTGGATTACAAGAAGACCATTGGGTTAGGTAACATGTTCGAGAAAATTCGGTAAGTGGGTCATTTTTGGGGTCATTGTGGGTCATGCTATTTTTATCTAGCGATTTTCTCACGCAATTTTGACTAAAAATTGCATTCTATGGTTTTCGGGCACGAGAAAAACATTGGGCTAGGTTACATGTTCGAGAAAAAATTTCAATGGGTCATATTGGGTCATTAAGGATATGGGTCAAGCTATTTATATTTAAAGAACGGCGTGATGGATTATAACGAAATTTTGTATGTAACAGTTTTTTGACATGAGAAAACTAATAGGCTAAATCACATGTTTGAGAGATTTCGACTATGAGGGTCATTTGTAGGTCATGATGGGTCATAATGGGTCATGGTCAACCTATATCTAAAGAACAGGTGGATCGATTTTAACGAAATTTTGAATGCAACATTTTTTTGGCACGATAAAATCATTGGACTAGGTTACATGCTCGAAAAATTTCGATTAATGGGTCATTTGGGGTCATTAAGAGTCTGGGTCAAGCTATTTATATTTAAAGAACGGCGTGATGGATTATAACGAAATTTTGTATGTGACAGTTTTTTTACATAAGAAAACTAATGGGCTAAATCACATGTTTGAGAGATTTCGACTATGAGGGTCATGATGGGTCATAATGGGTCATGGTCAAATTATATCTAAAGAAAAGGCGGATTGATTTTAATGAAATTTTGTATGCAACATTTTTTTGGCACGATAAAATCATTGGACTAGGTTATATGTTCGAAAAATTTCGATTAATGGGTCATTTTGGATCATAAAGGGTCTGGGTCAAGCTATGTATAATTAAAGAACGGCAGGATAAATTTTAACGAAATTCTGTATGTAATAATTTTTAGAAACGAGAAAACTAATGGACTAAGTCACATATTCGAGAGCTTTCGATTTTAAGGGTCATTTGTGGGTCTTAATGGGTCAAGGTCAAGCTATATCTAAAGAATGGGTGGGTCGATTTTAACGAAATTTTGTATACAACATATTTTTGGCATGAAAAAATCATTGGGGTAGGTCACATGTTCGAGAAATTTCGATTAGTGGGCCACTTTTGGGTCATTCTAATTTTATCTAGACAATGTTTCGCGCAATTTTGATTAAATTTTCTATTTTATCGTTTTCGGTCACAAGAAAATCATTGGGTTAGGACAAATTTTTGAGAAAATTCGATCAATGGGTCATTTTTGATTATAAGGGGTCAGGGTCAAACTAACTATATCTAAAAAACGGCTCAATCGATTTTATCTAAATTTTGTATCTAACGTTTTTCGGCATGCTAAAACTAAAGAGCTAGGCCACACGTTCGAGAGATTTCGATTATAAGGGTCATTTGTTGGTCATGATGGGTCATGCTAATTTTATATAGAAAATGGTACTCACCATTTTGACTATACTTTGTATTATATCGTTTTTGAGCAAGAGAAAACCATTTGGCTTGGACACATGCTCGCGAAAATTCTATTAGGGGGTCATTTTGGGTCTTAATGAGCTAGGGTCATTCTAATTATATATAACAACGACTCAATCAATTTTACCTAAATTTTGAAACAAAACGTTTTTTGTCACGAGAAGACTATTGGGCTGAGTCGCATGTTAAACAAAATTATATTAGTGGGTCATTTCGCTTCATTGCTGAATGCTGCCAAGCTAATTTTACCTAGAAAATGGCTTAAACGATTTTGATTCAATTTTATATTCTACTGTTTTTGATTACCTGAAGACGATTGAGCTATGTCACATGCTTGATCAAATTTGATTAGTGGCTCATTTTGGGTAATACGGGTCAGGGTCACGAGAATATGGCAAAAGCCAATAACTTGGTGATATTTGACAAAATATTGGCGACATATGGCCAAAAAATCGACTATAAAAATTACGAAAACCAAAACACGTATTTGGAGCCAAATGAAAGAATGCCTCCAAATTTGGCTATATCTAGCAAAAAATATTGTCTTTTTGAATGTAAAGAATTTTTTTATACATTCTCAGAGCTGCCAAGTCTCCGGCTTTTTGGATACCAGTATTATTATACAGAAAATGATGTTTTAAGTAATTGGAACATTGAGACGATTTAAAAACAGATGATTTTCTCTAAAACAATACTGGTGTGCAAAAAGCCGGAGACTTGGCAGCTCTGCATTCTTAAGAGGATTCGAGATGCATGGTTAAACCAATCAGAGTCGAGCTAAAAAAGTGATTTAGATCGATGTCCTTTCGTTGTAAATTTTAAATTAAAGTAAAATTTATAAATATGCGCATAAAAACATAGTTTTCTTATTGATTGTTTTTCTAAATAATACTATTATAAACATGTTTTACAGTAATAATACAGAGTTAATGATACAGTGAAAATAATATATCGAGTTGAACACAAAGTTAATTTTGACCGAGCTAAGCTCGGTCTCCCCTGCTAGTAATCTTATTAAGCTCCATTCCTTTACTTATATTAGTTTTTGTTACATTGTCTCTGTTATCAAGCAAACTTGTCCATTATTTTCAGTGTATGTCTACGGCAGATTGGCGAAATAATGAAGATATCGCCAAGTTGGCGTCACTTTTGGCGACTAATTTTGGTCGCCAAATTTGGCGATATATCGCCAAGTTGGCGACAAACTTGGCGATTGTTGGCGATGGTAACCCTTTCCTCTCTGGTAACCCCCCTTAGATATACTGATACATTGTTTGTTGTTCCGTGGATTTTTTCGAGTAGGTTCTAGAAATTTCTAGCACATGCTCCGAACCTATATAAGAAGAGAAGCGATGCGAGCTGTTGTTATTATTTACCAGTCAGTCATAGAGTGAACTTTTAGGTTTAAGCAAGTTTGCTTGATGTATTGAGTTTTATCTACGTTGTTTTGAATGTGATATAGTGTTGAGACATTGTATAAAGAGTCTCTGCGACCTATATTTGTACTTGTTCGATAGATTTAAACAGTTATTTTGGAATATCTTGTAATATTTGTGAGTTTCGAAGACTCTGTTGTTCTGAAGTTCTGTAAATAAATTATTTTCTACTTTTCTATAAGCAAGAGTTTGAAGTTGTCTAACCATAAGATCAAAAGAACCCAATATACACAACAATTTTTGGTGTCAGAAGTGGGATCTTATGGCGAAAACACGAACAATGGACGTACAACTGAAAGAACTGTTAGAAGCTATTAACGGATTAAGAACAGAGCTGACCAATAAAATTGATAAAGGCCAAGAAGAGTTGGCGGATAAAATGAATAAAGGCCAAGAAGAGTTGGCGGACAAAATGAATAAAAACGAAGAAAGAATGGAACAGTTGACAAATAAAATTGATAAAGGCCAAGAAGAGTTGGTGGAAAAGATGAATAAAGGCCAAGAAGAGTTGGCGGATAAAATGAATAAAGGCCAAGAAGAGTTGCCGGATAAAATGAATAAAAACGAAGAAAGAATGGAACAGTTGACAAACAAAATTGACAAATGCCTAGAAGAAGTGACCGAAAAGATTAATATAGGCCAAGAAGAAATGAAGAAAACTTTAGAAGAAAAGTTCTCGTCGGTAGAGAGACGAATAGAGGAAGTAGAAGAGAAAATTCAGAAAGAAGTTAGTAATGTAGAAGAGAAAATGGAAAGGAAAATAGAGGAAGTAGAAGAGAAAATTCAGAATGATGTTAAAAATGTTGAAGAGAAAATGGAAGGAAAAATAGTTGAAATAGATGAAAAGCTAAATAAAAGAGTACAAGATCTCGAGAAGAAGCTTTCTGCGTTCAGTGGTAATTATGAAGAATTTAGGAATCCGCCTGCTTCTCCCGTGCACATCAAACTGTCGACATATGACGGAAAGAGTTCCTGGCAAGTTTATAAGACCCAATTCACCATTGTAGCCGAAGCGAACAAATGGAGTGACGAGGTGAAAGCTTGTCAGCTGGCAGCATCTTTAAGAGGAGAAGCCGCCGACGTGCTGCAAACATTGCCCGATATGACGCAACTCAATTTTGAGACTTTAAGTTGTGCACTTGAAATGAGATTCGGCGAAAAATTCTTCAAGGATTATACGAGAATACAAATGAAGAGCCGCCATCAAAAATCGAGTGAAACCCTTCAAGAGTTTGCCTCGGAAATTGAACGGCTTGCAAATTTAGCATTCATTGACTGTCCAACAAATGTACGGGAAATGCTGTCACTGCAATATTTTGTAGACGGAATAAAAGATCCAGAAGTGCAGAGAGCGGTACGAATGGCAGATGTACAGGATTTAAAGGCTGCACTACTATATGCCTTAAAGTTGGAAGCAGCTACACAAGCCAGCCGAAGAGATCGTCATTCAGTTCGAGGGGCAACGGTGAACAAAAGCTCAGAATCTGAGAACGACGTCTTGAAAGAAATTAGGAAAAAAAATCAAGAAATTGAAGCTTTAAAATACGGAAGAACAAGTTCAAGAAGACAGAATCTCACGTGCTGGGGATGCGGTGATACAGGACATCTCCGAAGAAATTGCCCCAAAATCCACGAACGTGAGATAAATTCAAACAGTCAGCAGGGAAACTAAATTTTGGCCATCTCGCGGGGCGGAGGTTGCCAGAGAATGAAAAGCCCCACCTGAAGATCCTCCAGATATCAAAAATGAGCGGCGGTGATAACGAATTATATGTGATAGGCTTTATTAACGGAATTCAGTGCCGTATGATTGTCGATACAGGAGCCAATGTGACAATAATAAGAGAAGATTTCGCTCGAAAATTGAAATCTAAACTCATCTGGACTCCACCATGCGTTACCCTGCAAACTGTGACGGGCGACAAGATAGGCATATATGGAAAGGCCAATTTAACTATCAACTTTGGAGGAACGAAATATTACCATACGGCATATGTGGCTGACATAACAGATCCTTGCTTAATCGGACTAGATTTTCTGAAGAAGTTTGACTTCAGACTTGATTTCAAAAATAACAAAATGATCTCAAAATTTGAAGAAATAAGTCTTTTTGGATTAAATAACGAAATTGAATGTAAACAAATAGTAATAGCCAAAGAAGACATTAATCTAGATCCAAGAACAGAATTTTTAGTTCCAGCTGAAATTAAAAATGAAACTAATTACCGATTTGGCCATATAGATTATCCAGCAGACAATAGTACACAAGCAGGAGTATTGGTGGCTTCTTCTGTAGTAGACCTCTCGAAAAAGACCATTCCAGTCAGAATTGCTAACATCAGTGATAAGACGAGGACTATCAAGAAAGGAGAGGTGATAGCATCATGTGCTCCTGTGACGTGCGTAAGTCAAAATTCCAATCACTCTCAGAAATCTTCAGATAATTTAGTCAAGGATTTGTTACAAAATACGGACTTAGATCCAAACCAGAGAGATGCTGCTGAAAGTTTAATTAGAGAATTCCAAAGTTTATTTTCCCAAACATCTGAAGACTTTGGACGAACTAAAATGGCACAACACCGAATTGACACGGGAGATCACTCTCCTATTAAACAGCACCCTAGACGATTACCTTTTGCCAAGCAAGAAGAGGTGCAGAATTTAATTAAAGATATGGAAGAAAATGACGTCATCGAACCATCGACAAGTCCATGGGCGTCTCCCATTGTATTAGTAAGAAAGAAGGATGGTTCAACAAGATTTTGTGTAGACTACCGCCGACTGAATGACGTCACTAAAAAGGATAGTTACCCTCTACCAAGGATCGACGACACTCTCGACACACTTGCGGGCAACACTTGGTTCTCGACTCTGGATCTGAAGAGTGGTTACTGGCAGGTAGAGATCCATCCCGACGACCGCGAGAAGACTGCCTTCACAACGGGACAAGGATTATGGCAATTCAAGGTAATGCCTTTTGGTCTATGTAACGCACCTGCAACTTTCGAACGGCTTATGGAAACGGTTCTCCGGGGGCTGTCGTATGAAGCATGTCTTGTTTATTTAGATGACATCATAATCATAGGAAAATCTTTTGATGAACATCTGAACAACCTCAGGCGGGTGCTACAAAAATTAAAGGAAGCTAATTTGAAGTTAAGCCCTTCGAAGTGCAGTTTGTTTCGCAATGAAGTCGCCTACCTTGGACACATCATTTCGGCGGAAGGAGTTAGGACTGATCCGGAGAAGATATCGGCCGTGAAAAATTGGAGTCGTCCAGCAGATGTTCACCAGCTTCGAAGTTTTCTAGGATTATGCACCTATTACAGAAAATTCGTCAAAGGCTTCTCGATGATTGCAAGACCACTTCATAAATTAACAGAAGCCAATCAAAAATTTATGTGGACACAGGAATGTGACGCTGCTTTCGAAAAGCTTAAGGAGGCCTTGACATCCACTCCAATTCTGTCGTATCCTCAAATCGATAAACAGTTTATACTTGATACGGATGCAAGCAACGAAAGCATTGCCGCTGTACTGTCCCAGGAAATCGACGGCCAGGAGCGTGTTATCGCCTATTTCAGCAAGTGCTTGTCAAAGGCCGAGCGAAACTACTGCGTAACAAGAAAAGAGCTTCTTGCTGCAGTGAAAGCCATAGACCACTTTCATCACTATCTTTACGGTCGAAAGTTCCTGATCCGAACTGATCATGCTTCTCTAACTTGGCTATTGAATTTTAAGAACCCTGAAGGCCAGGTATCCAGGTGGATACAAAAGCTTCAAGAGTACGATATGGAGATACGCCATCGAAAAGGCTCATCACATGGAAATGCAGATGCTTTCTCAAGAAGACCCTGCTCAGAGAATTGTAGATACTGCGACCGGGCTGAGAAGAAATTTAATGTCAAAGGTCCTATAGTAAGACAAGTTACAACTGGGTCTACATCATCGCAAGATCCGTGGAGTGACGAGAGCCTGCGTACAGATCAACTTGCTGATCCTGAAATTAAGCCAATTCTAGAGCTGAAAGAGGAGTACAACAGGAAGCCCAGCTAGCAAGACATGGCCCATTACCATCCTACGACTAAACGTTATTGGGCTCTCTGGGATTCCTTACATTTGAAGAACAGCATCTTGTACCGAAAATGGGAGTCTGACGATGGAAAGACATGTAGATGGCAACTACTACTCCCTAAGTCGAGAATTTCTATAGTCCTTCAAGAACTGCATGGTAGTCCCACAGGAGGTCATTTTGGTGTAATGAAGACCCTGCAAAAGGTTCGAGAGCGTTTCTACTGGAATAATGTTCGCAGTGATGTAGAGAAGTGGTGTCGAACTTGTGACACCTGTGTAGCACGTAAAGGTCCAAAGAGGCGCACCCGTGGGCGACTGCAGCGTTATAATGTAGGAGCTCCTTTCGAACGAATTGCACTAGACATCCTGGGTCCTCTTCCTAGAACATCTGATGGCAATAAGTACATCCTCGTTGTCATGGACTACTTCACTAAGTGGCCTGAAGCCTACGCCATTCCTAATCAAGAGGCGGTAACAGTAGAAGACATACTAGTTCAACACTGGGTTTCCAGATATGGAGTTCCTCTTCAAATCCATTCCGATCAAGGAAGAAACTTCGATTCGACTGTGTTTAAGGAAATGTGTGGACTACTCGGTATGGACAAAACTCGAACTACACCCCTACATCCTCAATCGGACGGCATGGTGGAGCGTTTCAATCGTACCATCCTAAATAGCCTCTCTCTCTTGGTTTCTAGAGACCAACAGGACTGGGACAAGAAATTGCCTCTTTTCCTGCTTGCCTACAGGAGTGCCACTCATGAGGCCACTAGTTACTCCCCTTCTCAAATGCTCTTTGGTCGTGATCTTCGTCTGCCTGCTGATCTTTTGTTTGGCCGTCCTCCTGATGCTCCTTCATCGCCTGAGGAATATGTCGATAAACTCCAGGCGCGGATTGAGGAGATTCATCGTCTAGCGAGGAACCGAATCGGACAGGCAACGGAAAAGATGAAGACACGGTACGACACAAAGGCAACAGGACATGAGTTCAACGAAGGTGACAAAGTTTGGTTGTGGAATCCGATCCGTCGTAAGGGACTGTCGCCAAAATTACAAAGAAACTGGGACGGTCCTTACATAGTCGTCAACAGGCTGAATGACGTCGTCGTACGCATACGAAAATCGCCATACGCCAAACCCAAGGTCGTACACTATAACCGGCTAGCCCCTTATTTTGGCCAAAGTGATTAGAAATTCAAAACTAGAATTTTAGACCATGGTCATGAAAGTCACTTTTTGCAAATATGTAAATAGTAATTAGTTCTTATTTATGTAAATTTTATTATTATTGTTATTATTTATTTATTTATTTATTTGTTTATTTATTTTAAGTGTTCTCCTCTAACTCAAGGATTGCACTGCCCGGGACGTGCAGTCTTTGAGGAGGGGGTAGTGTTACGAATTTTGTAAATAGTTAGTGTTTGTACTGTAAAATAATGTAAATAATCTTATTAAGCTCCATTCCTTTACTTATATTAGTTTTTGTTACATTGTCTCTGTTATCAAGCAAACTTGTCCATTATTTTCAGTGTATGTCTACGGCAGATTGGCGAAATAATGAAGATATCGCCAAGTTGGCGTCACTTTTGGCGACTAATTTTGGTCGCCAATTTTGGCGATATATCGCCAAGTTGGCGACAAACTTGGCGATTGTTGGCGATGGTAACCCTTTCCTCTCTGGTAACCCCCCTTAGATATACTGATACATTGTTTGTTGTTCCGTGGATTTTTTCGAGTAGGTTCTAGAAATTTCTAGCACATGCTCCGAACCTATATAAGAAGAGAAGCGATGCGAGTTGTTGTTATTATTTACCAGTCAGTCATAGAGTGAACTTTTAGGTTTAAGCAAGTTTGCTTGATGTATTGAGTTTTATCTACGTTGTTTTGAATGTGATATAGTGTTGAGACATTGTATAAAGAGTCTCTGCGACCTATATTTGTACTTGTTCGATAGATTTAAACAGTTATTTTGGAATATCTTGTAATATTTGTGAGTTTCGAAGACTCTGTTGTTCTGAAGTTCTGTAAATAAATTATTTTCTACTTTTCTATAAGCAAGAGTTTGAAGTTGTCTAACCATAAGATCAAAAGAACCCAATATACACAACAATATATTCTTTTAGGATGTGATATGGAAGCTCATAATTCAATATTCGCTTTAGTGAATCAGGATAACTTTCGCCTATCAGGGTAGTTTTCGGCTAAGAGAGAAAAAATATTAGATATACTACATCAGTTTAGATAATAGCAAACTTTTCATCATAAAATACAGATATCAGCAATAGTGTGAGTTTGAAAACTCACTAATAATAATTCGTCTAGATTCCACATTGGCAGAATGAATCAATATTTCGTAAAGGTGGAGCACAGTTATCCTGATTTTGAGCGAAGTAACCCGGACTGACTGTACAAAGTCTAAATTATCACATATATGTCATATATATATATATGGCAAAAGAAGAATTATATATCCTCTTTAGCACAAAAGTATTTTGACAGCCAGTTTGCATTTAATTGTTGCAGCTGTTAGTTACTTTATAGCTTCGATTAGTACTTTTATTGAATTAAATTAATTATTTTAAATTTTCAAAATGCAAATAATATTCTAGAAAAATCAGAAAGTCGTTGCAAATGCATTTAAGAAGGGAAAGGCGAAGTCGCTCGTTCTTTTTACACGTCTTGACAGCTTGTAAGAATATGAAACAAAGTCTTTAAAAAGTGGAAATATTTCGAAAATAAGCCTCAAAATGTCCTTCCGACGAAAAAAACCCCTTGAAATATTCATTGAATGTCTGTTTCGCATTCTTGTTAGTTTCAATTGCCCAATGACACCTAAACCTCTATAATCTAAATGGTCGAAGGCCAGAAAAAAGTACTTGGAATCTTTTAAGAATAGGAAAGTCAGACATGTATTTGTAAATCATGAACAATTGTAGGGTGATCTAATGTTTTGATCAGTGATGAAAGTAAGTTTAATTTACTGTCACTTAATTGAATTAACTACATTCGACGTCCTAAAAGCAAAACAATATGATGCTTTAAACCAAATACTCACTGTTATGGTGGTTTGGAGTTCTGTTAATGATGAGGAGATGAGTCTTTAATTAAAATTGATGAGAATATGGATCGATTCATATATGTTGATGCATTAAAGATTTAGATATTACTATGCATTAAACAAAACATGCCTGCTCAGTGGAATTTTTAACAAGGTAGTGATCCGAAGCACAAATCAAAGTTCGTAAAAGATTTTATAGGACACAGAAATGTCAGTTTTATAATGGCCATTATCAAACTAGCAACCGGCTTTGGACCCCACAGATCATTTGCAGGACGAATTAGATCCGAGATTGTTCAAATAGGGAGTCTTTATGAAATTCCCATAAAAATGAGTGGGACCAAATCCCATTAGATGGGAAAGAAAAGTTAGTTGATCCAGTGCCCATGCGTTGTATATTGTCACAAAGGCTAGAAGATATGCTATTAAATATTGACTGGCTCCATATAATTTTTGACGATTATTTTGCAAAATATCTTTTTAATTATTAGGCTTAACAAAAAATTAAGAATTTTTTTTATCAAATAGTTACCAGAACTTATATCTTATGTAGGAGGACTATTGGTATATTTATAGGAGTGAAGGAATTTTGGTCAAGAATTGGCTCCAACCTATTATGACCCCTTTCGATCAACGAAGAATGAAGTTGAAGAAACATATCCAACAAATCTGGACTTGGCAGAACAATGGCAGACTTTCGTGGTCTATGATGATCTCTATTTTAAATATAAGTCCTTACTGTTAATGTTTTTAATTAGCGCATAATAATGCAAGTTTTACAAATTTCACAGAGCTTTTAGCTCAAGCTAGAATAATGTCAAATTACTTTTGATTTATTATTTTTCTGGGGGTTCATGTTTTTTTTATATAGTTATCTCATAATTTACTAAAATTCTCTATAACATTGAAAATGGTTAAATAAAATAAATGATGCATTTGTGTATTTTATTATTCGTTTTATACAAGTCATTTACTATATTTAACAAAATGTGATAAGCTTATGACAAAGTTTCCTTTTTCCTATTATCTCAGCTAATCGCTATGTATATTATAATTTTCAAAAAATAATCGTAGATAATATATCCTAATAAATATTAATATACGTTGTGTGAGGCTCACACTTAGGAATTTACTATTTAAAGATAAGGAATCTGCTATTAATAAATATCATTGTACAACTCTTATTCGGAGATTTTATATTTCGATAATAACGGTAGTAAATAATTGATTATTTTCAAATATCTTTAAATGTTATGTATGAGGATTTATTAATATTACGATATGAGGTGAACGATGTTTTCGTAGAATAGATGAAAGTACTAAGTAACTGTATTTCTTAATAAATACGAATTAGGTTCTAGCAAGTAGTTCCTTTCGGAATAATAAATATTTTGGATTACTGGTAAGTATACTTACCGTTGAAAAAAAAGTGGCAGCATGAAATAAACATGCAATAAATAAACGAGAGCTTCGCGTTTTTTTTGCATTTTCTTCTATGGTAAATTTTAAAGTTTTATTATTTTATCAAGTTTGCATTCCATTTTGAATTAGAACATACAGTAAGCGAATAAACAGGAATAAGCACAGTCAAAAAAAGAAGAAACTAGCTGTACTTTTATAAAAAATACATGGTAACAATATAAACGGATTAAAGAAGAGGATTTTCTCTTTAACAAAAATTGGTATTTAAAACCTTTTTTGACTGCATTTTCCCCTGGCCATTCGCCCCTAAGATATATTTTTATTTATTTTTTAATTAGTTGTAAATTGGATATTTCTTTCGGTTTCAGATATCTAAATTATATCTGAATCTTTAAGATATCTGTTTTGTTTTTCGTCTTCTGATTGGTCTACGTTTGATGTCCAGAAATGAAATACTTCTGTGGCTACGATGACAAAAAGTATTAAAAACTACAATAAATAATAACTAATAACATAGAGAAAGAAAATTGAGATAAATATTTCAAATAAATTGCATTTAAAAATATTTATTTTTTTCTTTACGACGGTGTAAACTTGAAAATATGCGATATTTAGAAGTTTAAAATTTTACAGTACCAAAAATTGTAAAACTGAAATGTCATTTAAAATTTTATGTTTATTGGTCCAGGCATGTTAATGTTTAATCTATGGCTTACTTAATATATGAATCTGTTAATACGTAAGCCAAGTTTTGATCATCACAATAATTATGTTTGTTATAATTATTTTTTTAAACATAGACTTTATAAAAAATCTAAAATTTAAGACCTTGTAAATAACATTTTCTAAATACTCATTGCAAGTTGTTAAATTACATTTATTTATTTATTTGTTGTTGTTCAAAACGTGCATTTATATTTTAAATTGATTTTTCAATTATTCAAAATCATGACTTTTAATTAAATATGTCGTCAAAAATATTTATTAATCTCATCACTTTAAACTATATTATTTCACAGGAAATCATAATAAATCAATACTTCCCAACAAAATAAATGCAAAATGAAATAAATATAAATGATAAACATACAAATGGGAATAAAATTTACTCACTACATTCATTTGTAGTGAAAGTGCATGAAATTTCAAGCACATGAAATACATATATGTATACACTTTGTCTACTATAAAAAGTGTCATGAAGTTGCTTAATTGCATATATTTATAGTTATTTAGATATAACTTTTTTGCTCCTATAGTTAATTAATATTCTTTAAATGACAAGTGCCTAAAGTTAATGTACTTTTATAAAATCAAATATTTATGGGAAAATTTTAGTATTAACAATGGAACCTCTTTTAATTCTGATTGTAATTATCGTTGAGGTCGGATGCATTTTAATGCCCTATATTATAAAAATTTTAATTGATAAAACGTTTGTGTTTAAATCATATATATATATATATATATATATATATGGTTTTTTTTTCACAGTAATATAAATTACTCAATATATATATTTTTCAATCGTTTACCTAAATATAAAAAAATACTTTTTGTAAGAAAAGTATTGAAATATACAATTAAGTCAATAATAAATATAAAATACTAAAAAAAGTAAAAAAAAAAAAAAATCAAAAAGAAAAAAAGATCCTAAAAATATGATTTTTTAAAATAACAACATTATATTTCAGTGGAGAAAAGTTGATGTATTTTTCAAAAAAAAAAATTAACTTAGAGTAACCCCAGTTCAATGTCATAGCTGTTTATAACGAGTGAGCAATAGTTTGGACTTCACTAAAAACCGTAATGTCTGATCTATTTAGGAGCAGTAAATTTTTGTAATTGCATCAAAATTTTAATTTTTTTATGATTAGTTTTAACAAAAGATGCAGCATTTAATGCGAATATGTTTTATTTTAAACATTCGACTGTTTAGTACATTCAACATCAAAGGAAAATTGTTCGCTTACTTTCTGTTTCACTAAAAAAATTCTTTTTAAAGATCTTGAAAGTTTTCTACAGAAAACATTTTACATTTAACACGTTTCACAGTTTGTTCATAAATTACTTTTATTTTTAAGACTTTTCTAATATATATATATATATATCTATATATATATACAGAGAGTCCGAAATGTCTGGAAGCGGTCAAATAACTCGAGAAATACATATGAGATTGAAAAATGAAAATATACGGGGTAAATATTTTTATTTAAGCAACTCAGTGATACCAAATATGACCTTTGCAACCGACCCCCTGGGGGTCAGAGGGGGTCCAACTTTAAAATCTTAAATTATAACCCCCCCCCCATTTTTTTCTTGCAGATTCGGATTCTACGAACAAAAACTCGTAACTTTTGTTTTTGATGTTTATTTCGAATCCACGTTTATCACGGTGTAATTGAGCATAATAAATCGATACATATTTCGGTTTTCCCAACCAGGTTTTGCCTGATTGGACAGAATGTTTGACGTCAAATTCCTCGTCTTTTGCAGGAATAGCGTTTCTTGAAAATCACCCGTGGTGATTATTTCGATAATGCTACGCTGTTAAAAATTTAATCCCTTCGCTGTAGCGTCACTCCACAGCTTTTATAGAATATCTCTTTTATGATTAATGAGAATGTTCTATAACACAGTAAAGTAACCGTTTTCTATAAAAGCGGTAGAGTGACGCTACAGCAAATAATTAAAAAAAAAACATACATCCACATCGGCCGTATTTAGAAACCATTCGTTATTTAGAAACCATTTACTGGATAAAATAAAATTCCAAATAGAAAACTAAATTAATATATTTCAATGAATTTTTTAGAGAAAAACATAAAAAAAACTCTATACACTCTAAAAATTTAACTCATTTGCTACAGCGTTACTCCACCGCTTTTATAGAAAACGGTTACTTAACTGTGTTATGGAGCATTCTCATTGGTCATAAAAGAGATATTCTATAAAATCTGTGGAGTGACGCTACAGCAAATGGGTCAAATTTTTAACAGTGTAGCATTATCGAAATAATCGCTACGGATGATTTTCATGAAACCACTATTCCTGCAAAAGACGAGGAATTTGACGTCAAAAATCTGGCCAATCAGGCAAAACCTGCTTGGGAAAACCGAAATATGTATCTATTTATTATGCTCAATTACACCGTGATAAACGAGGATTCGAAATAAGCATCAAATACAAAAGTTACGTATTTTTGTCTGTAGAATCCGAATTTGCCTAAAAAATGGGGTTTATAATTTAAGATTTCAAAGTTGGACCCCCTCTGACCCCCAGGAGGGCGGTTGCGAAGGTCAAATTTGGTATCACTGAGTAGCTTATTTAAAAATATTTAACACGTATATTTTCGTTTTTCAATCTCTTATGTATTTCTCGAGTTATTCGACCGTTTCCAGACTTTTCGGACACCCCGTATATGTACGCATTTATGTAATATGAAGTAGTAGATTAAAGGCCTTAAAAAACCGAATTCATGATTTTGTCAAATAATGCAATTATTGTTCTTTATTTGGCATTTATATTATTATACAATTATTAATATATGTAAATCTTAAACTTTGTCTAAACAATAATTTGTATTATTTGATGGATAAATTTATTTATAAAAAAAGATTTGAAAGCAAGATGTCTGTCTTTGCATTTATACTTCATCATGACGCACAAATCGTGCAATTGAATGCATTGCCGTATACACTGCCTTGTTGGAAGTATGATTATAACGGAACTAATGTAATATAAATTGTCTCTAATAAGCGGAACACGTTCATAATTGGTAAACATTACTGATAAGGGATTTTAGTAGCTGCTGTAAGCCATTCGCAATTACAGAGTCAAATGCATGTGTAAGATCCCCGATAACATAGTACTATATAGCGAATAATTTCACATCTTGTTAAAATTTGGCTTGTAATAGAATTTGAAGCTTTGGATGTGTGTAAAATCTATTAGTATTTATAATTCCGCAGTAGCCATGTAATCATTAGTCAAAAAATAAGATTTTATGCCACTTATTGAATTTTTATGTATGTATTCATATACCGTATATACTCGTTTTTTTAACCTCCAACATTAAAATCCAGTAAAATACATGTTAAATGCAATCAATTTCTTGTGGCTATATCGTCCTTATTTAACATAAGAAAATTCTGTATTTAAATAAGCCGAGTATAATTCCATTTAGTATTTATATTATCTGACGAAACACTGTTCGTCTAATTACTCTATCTCACTACTGTATATTGTCACAGGGTCTGTATACAAAAATTGTATGAATCATAAAGCGTATAAACGTCATTTTTAAATGGCATCCATTTTTGAAACGAAATTTGAGTTTCTTACACTTTGATAACCTACATAAAAAGTACTTTTTATGTAAGGTATTCTGGTGTAATAACGTCAGATTAGGTAATAACGCCAAGTGATGGTATTAGGCATAATTATGAAATAATTCAATAAATGACACCTATGAACTCTAGTCAAAAGGTCTTTGAGTTATATAAAGCACATACAACAGCTTAAAGTTAATTTGTTCCATTCACAGGTATAATCGCTTTTAGAAACAACTAAAATTAACGCTTGATCTAAAATTTGCGACGGAAGTTCTGTGTTGTGAACACTACGTATTTATCAGAAAATACTTTTTTTATTACATAAATTTGTAGTGCATTTCATGGACCTTTAAAATATTTTAGAGGATTCTGGATATGTTCGCGAAATAGTTTTAAATGTAGTTTAAAATGTACTGCGCAACAAGTATACCGGGTTAATAGCGCCATTCCTTGGCGTTATTACTCTGTTTCATTCCTTACAGTGGCGGAACGACATGCGAAGGATGTTTACTATTTTTTCTGTATATGAGACAGCATTCTTCAAATAGGTAGATTAAGGAGGCTCCAATATCCAGAACTGATCTTTTTTTTCTTTTAAAAATAATTTAAAAACAATTTTAAACTCTTATAAATAAAATGATGTGAACATGTTTTTAATATTGTAATTCCAGCATTCTGTTTTTCAAAATTTTACAATTTTAGCCTTTAACTAATGTAACAGAAATCGTAACGTAACTGGTGTGAAACGGTCTGTGAGATTGCATGATCGGAATATTAAGAAAATGCATGAGCAACCCAAAGGATGTTGTTTTTGGACTAAACTTTTTTTTTCAAGAAAATATAATTATCATTCATGTATTTAAGAATCTTTGGCGATAGTACTAAAGTTCCAAATGAAAAAAAAATTGGTAGTGTTTGTAGTTAATTTGAAGATTACAAGTTAAGCTATAAAATTGAAAGAAACAGGTGTCTGTGACACCAGTAACATGAGTTATATTTTTAAAAGCGACCAATGATTAAAACCCATAAAGTACAGTTTCTGCACTAAACTTTTTGCACAAAAATAATTATAGTTAAATTAAATTTATTCAAATATTTCTAACAGTAGTTAGAGGACTCCAAACGAAAGAGCAATACAGTTGTAACTATAGTTAAACTGTAAATTTCAAGTTAAATTCTTGAAAAGAAGGAAAACAACATCGTTTAGTCAGATTGCTAATAGCGGTTTAAGGTTAATTTTGTTACTAATATACAGATAATGAAATAAAACTACGTAAATCATGTATAAAATTTAATACGGGATCTTGCAGGGATATTAATTTGTATCAAAAATTTTATGTAATTATTTAAAAGTACAAATTTATTAAAGCATGTTTTATATAATGCCAACATTTTAACTTTAGCTTTGTGTGAATCAGCATTAGTGAGGAGTATACCTGTCAGAAAGTATTTACAAGAGTTCTATAACAATGTTAACAAATATATTTATTACACATAACTCCATTTATTATAAAATTTCACATGATAAACATATTATATAAAAAATGATAAAAACTCTTTCTTATAATTATATATAAGGAGAATTTTTTAAGCAAAGCGAAGCTCAAGGTGTTATATTCTGTAGAAACTTCCCTTCTCTCCTTTTTTGTTCACTTTCACACATACACACACAAAAAAATCTATTACGAAGATTGCATGCATGAAACCATAAATAATGATTTAGCTAAACACAACTAAAACTATGAAATGTTTATAATAATTCTGTATAAGAGGTCCGTTTTAAGCAAAAGCAAGCCCAGAGTGTGATTCTTTTTGCCCCCCTCCCTCTGCTTTTTCTTTCTCACACTTTCACACAAACAATGAACATTTTCTATCGCTTAGAGTGCAATTTGTCAATTTCTAGGTCTGTAGGTTTTGTATTTTAAGAATTGGATAATCTACATTGGATCACTCCATCTTATTTTATAGTTGTGTTTGAATGATGTTATTACCAATATCGGTGGGTAATAACGCCAACTAATATTGCGGTTAAGAAATTATGCCAATACATTTTATGAACTCATATATGTAAAATTATTTTTTATATATAGCTAGTCAATGCGTTTCCCATATTTGTTTACATTAAAATACAATCTAAAACTAAAATGTGAAAATTGGTAGAACTGTAACGTGGCTTTATTACCAACGAAATACTTTGGTTAAAGATGTATCTACTATTTTTTTTACTGAAAAAAGTCCATAACCACAGCTTTAATTTTGTACAGGTAGTTACATTTTATAAAAAATAAAATCATCTATCCAATTACAAAATTCTCTAAAAACAATGCTTCAAAAATATTTTTGAGAGTATGTTTTTTAGGGCATCGTCCATCAATCGAAACTTATTCGTCTCACTTCTCTGTCTGTTTGTCCGTACGCAAACACTGTGTAAGTTAGATACTTCAAATTTTGTGCATTTACGTCTCAATACCTCGTGTCATATGACAAATCATAAAAATTTCAAAAATCTATTCTTTTAACTAAGTTAATTTATTAATGTTTTTTGTTCATTTTAGCGATTAAAATTTTAAAACGGAACTTTTATGTAAACGTTCTTCGTGTTGACTTTATGAACTGAAGGTAAAGCATCTCGCTAGGAAATGAAGTTAATTCGAACACCGGAGCTGGAAGTAAATTTTTCATATTAAGAAGCATTTAATTCAAATAAATTTCATACATTTTGCCATTTTGTTGATTTATGTTACTTTAATACTAATTATTATTGTACTGGAATAAATAATAAACGGCCATATTATATACATTATATTTTCTCAGAATTCAATTTTCTTTTTATTTTAAAACTATTGCGATTTATTAATGATTCAGCATTTTAAACTTCTCTTAAATAATTAGTTTCGTTCTTAGAATTTAAAATTTTATTTATATTCAATCTATTTTTTTCATTTGGATTTTCAAAAAAATTGGAATTTCGGATTGTATTTAAATAATTTGATTTGGATCTTTTTATCTTTATTAAAAGAAATAACGAACTTCCTTTTAAAATTATTAAGAAATTAAATTTATTGGTGCCACCATCTGCGTAAGAATTTAAAAATTATAGATTAACAGTTTGGATTTATTAAATAAAGGATACGTTGTTTTAAAAGAAACATTAAACGAAACCCTCTGTATGATCATCGATAACACTCATACACTGGTTTAAATATTGGTATAATTATTGGTATTAATATATTGGTTTAGTTTAAATACTGGTTTAAATATTATATTCCTCTCGAAATGTTTGGTCTACTTATACGCGAGAAAATACGGCAAATTGAAATTGACGGTTTATCGTAAAAGCATAAAATTATTTTATTCGATGGAAATTTTTGCTTTTCAAATTTACATATTGATGTTACTTCGTTAAGTATAAAAGAAGCTATGATACTTAATTTTCCATCTTCAATTGCTTTCAATATGAAAACGCTTTATCGAAATGTTCAAAAATCAAATACATGTTGAAAAATAATCTGTGGATGTTGAGATTTGTTTAGAGCTTGCTCTACTGTGCATTTTTGTGCAATTTTCACAAAACATAGTAAAAAAATAGATAATTAAAGAACAGTGCATAAAGATTTCTCCATTTTGATCATGAAAAATAAAATATTCTGGACGATTCTCATTAGTGAGGTAACATAAAGTACAAATTTTGCATAATTTATAAATTGCAATATTAGCACTAAAAAATGAATTATTAAAAAATATTCATTCATAGAAATATTAAAAATCTCCCATTTAGATCTTCAGAATGATAATAAAACCATAAACAAAAGAAGCTGCTGATAATAATAAAATTTCCTTTACGAATATATATGATTTTTTTTATAGTCTAGCCTACAGAAAATATATTGGCATTACCTGTAAAATGATACTTACATACATAGAAATATATCCGCAATTTTAGCTCAGTAAAGATAAAAAAAAAATAATATTACGTATATAGCGTTTAATGGCAATAATGCAAAACTAGTGAAAGGGGATAAAATTTTTCGTATGCTTTAGTAGCCAGTTAGTAATTTACCAAAACATACGCCTGTATAACATTCGGGTTAAGCAGGCATAATATAAAAGTAATAAAAAATAAACGTAATGCAGCACGAGGAAAATCATTAGATTCTTTTTAAGATTATGCAATTGCTTATGCAAAGATTTTTGTTTTAATTTTTGATGGTGAATTTAAGATTTACTTCACAGTTTATCTACTCTATTGCTCAATATTTCATTTCTTATAGATTTGTAATCACATATATTAAATATTACTCACACTTTTGTAATTGAAAAACATCAGTCGAAGATTGTATTGTGTTATCTTTATTTCTAGACTCAATTTGTTTTATGAATGATGGTTTCAGGACATAATCAATCATCGATTAGATTTATGATATGAATATCTCTTTTTTGTATGAACAAACAAAATGCACTTAAGAGAGTAATATCATTGTACACTGAATATATGAGGTTTAGATTAGTTCAATCGAGATCCGCTAGAGCAAAATAGAGAAAATAACCACTGCAATGATTTCTTAATTATTACTGTCAAAAAATCTGTTCAAGAAAACTGATGCAATTATGAATTAATCTCTTCTCTTGGTGATATCTGTTATGCACTATTTAAAAACACTTTAAAATATCTACGTATCGAATGTTAGCTATAAGTTATAACATAACTGTGAAAAAAGAAAAAAAATACTTTTATTTATTCCCATTTTCGAATTTGGAAAGTAATATTTCAAAGGATAAATAAACAACAATAATATAAAATAATTTACGTTCTTATTTTTTCAGCTTTAATTTTCCGATTTATATCATGATGCTTGTGTTCGCATAATTTTTCTTTTTTGTTTACAAGTATTTCAATTTGAAATTATGTTGCCATAATATTTTTATCGTTTTATTTTCTTGAGAATGTTGTCGTAAAATGAAAACGAAACATTTCGATAATGGTAATAAATAAAGATATTTATCCCTTTAAAAAAAAATATTTCGTCACTTGTAGTAAATATTGGGTATTTTTTTTACTTCGGTCGTTCACATGACGTTTTAATTGCACAACAAAACGCACTTACCACTCTGCTACTCTTACATTCTGAAAAACTCGGTTTAGCATATTAAATTTAACCGCATTTAGGAATTTCTTTTTTCATTTTTAACCATAAAGTGAAAATAATAAACAATTGGATTAAATAATTTCTCAATGAGAGTGCCTACCAATTTTATAAGTTTACAAACAAAAATGAATTGATGAATGAATCAGAAAGTAGCCGATGTAATTAGTCTTATATAATATATTATAGCAAATATAATTATAAATAAGTAAATATCTAAGATTATACCATATTTTTTGATAAATTGTAATTAATTATTTTCCCTTTTTTCATATTGGATGACGCACTTTGATTTTTCAATAAATGAATAAATTAAAATGTATAAATATTTTATATATTCTATTTCTTTGTCATAAGTTTTGCTTGTCGTAAAATTCTAGTAATAGCTATGAATGTGCCGCTGCAATAAAAACTGTTTTAAAACACTTATATATTTTACTATGAAGTTATCCTTCACGAACATCCCCTTTATATCTTCATTAAATTCTATAAGAGACTGAATATTCATTTCTTAAGATTTTTTTCCATGTCTCATTACTCAGCTCCTTTCTCAAAGACCAGTAAAGTTTCTTGTTTATTCTCGACCTCTGTGTCACTATTTTTCAAAAGCATTGCCAGGTTTTTTTTCTTTAACGAGTTTTAAACCGCAAACGTCGAGAGCGTCGCATCGTTTAAAATGTTATACTTCATCCTCTAACCATATCTTTAAGGAACAATAATAGCATTGTCTTCAATATTTATGTCGCTATTTTTCGAATGAATGAATACAATGTACAGAGAATCAAAGTAAAAATAGAAACTTTATACATACATATACTCATGTCCATAAATTAAGGATAATGCAAGTTTCAGCAAATAAAGACGCGGAAACAAAACAAATGTGATTTATTCGTCAAGCCCATATATTAAACAAAAGAAAAAAAGATGGTACATGTATGATAACATTCATAAAATCAACAATTTTTGCCCCCTACCTCAATTTAAAAAATCACCCCCTTAAAAAAACTTAACATTATATGGTTGGTATTAAGGTTAAAAATTTGTATGCCTCCCAGGCGAGTCCGAACAATGCCTAGGTATGCTGGCTATCAAATTATCAAGCTGATTTTGGGTAAGATTACTCCAATCAGCAAGCAATGCTCTCCGATGTTCCGCCACACATGTACACCGTAAAAAAAAATCTGCAAAGGTACTAAACATTTTGTAGGAAACTGGGATTCCAAGAACTTTTCATGTAGCGACAACAGGAAAAAATCATGTAATCGATTCTGAAACTTGAATTTTTGCTGTCACCGTTACAGGAAAAGTTCTCGGAATCCAAGTTTCCTAGGAAAAGCTTAGTACCTTTGCAGATATTTTTTACAGTGTAGGAGGTGGTTGATGGGCTACAACCCGTCGGCGAAGCATATCCCATACATGCTCTATCGGATTCAAGTCAGGCAAAAATGCTGACCATTTCGTACGGGTGATATCATCAGCTTGAAGGCATTCATTTAAGAGTTTGATCGGTGAGGACGGCCGTTATCATTCGTAAACATAAATTCTGAGCCCATAGCACCACTAAACAAATTTATATGATGTTCCAGAATGATGTCCGAATAAATTTGGCCTGAGATGTTTCCGGTTTGAACATGTAGATCTGTTCTGGAGCCCAGTATGATTCCACCACAAACGAGCAATCTTGCAACACTGTAGTAATTTTGTTTAATGATGTTGTCTTCGTGGTAACGGGTGCCTGTCGTTCTCCATATGAAAGTCCAACGTGAATCTAAACCTGGATTTGTCGGAAAACTTTAGACAAGCCCACTGTAATGATGTCCAGATTGCATGTTCTCTACTCTAGGCTAATCGAGGCGACAGTGTGTTGACGTGAGCGGAACACATCTATCAGGTCTGCGAACATATAGAACAACACTTCCCAAACGTGTGCACATGGTTTGCCTTGAAACAGTCGTACCCGTGGAAAAAAGATAGCTGACAAAATATGTCTGATGCTGTACTCCGTCTGTTTCTTTTGGCAGTTATTGCCAAATAACGGTCTTCATTTGTGGTTTTAACTCGTGCACGACCTGTTTAGTAAAGTCTACTGATCTTTCCATCATCATGGAATCGTTGTCAAAGAATAGATATTACACTTTGGGAAATTCCAAGTTTCTCGAATACTTCCACCTGAGTATGTCCATATTCCAGATGGCCGATAATTATACCATGTAAAATATCATCCACATGTGTCCTCTGTGCCATACTGTTCGATTTTGGCACTGACAGGCTTAGAAATTTATTGTTATCTGTTTTACTTCCTTTTCACCGTTCCTTATACATGCCACTCTCACACTTTCGTCATTGTGATGTACTATCGGCGCCATCTGGTGGCTTTCTGAAATTTGCATATTAGTCTTGAAGATGTGTGTGATAATTTTGCAAGTGAAAATTATACTTTAGAGTTTGATTTCCAAGTGATTCTGAATTATGTTTAATTTATGAACATGGGTGTATATATATATATATGTGTGTACTCATAAAAAATCACAAGGATTAATATGAGTCAATAGGTGACTTTCTTGAATTGGTTTATTGCATTAACCAATATATATATCTATTTATAGCATAGCTTTAACAGCACTGTGGAATTTATTTTTCATTTTTAATAAAACGAGGAAAAAAACAATTGTTTTATATAGTTTCTTAGTGATAGCGCCAGGCAATTTTATAAGTTTGCGAACAAAATTAAACCCAGAAAAATTAGACATTGTAATTAGTCTTAAGTAATGTCTTAAGTGTGAAAATGATTATAAAAAAAAACATAAGTTTAACATGTGTATATCATATTTTTTGATAAATAATAGTTAATTGTTTTGTCCTTTTAATATCCCGTTAAATGATGTTCTCATGATTGTTTTTTTTTTAATATATATGCATAAACATTTCATATATTCAACTCTTATGTCATGATTTTGATTTGTAGTGAATTTCTGATAATGGCTTTCAGTGTGTCATTTGAGTAAAAACTGTTCTGAAACACTAATCTATTTTATTCTGATATTATCTTCACGAACATCACCATTATATCTTCATTAAATTCTGCAAGAGACTGAATATTCAGTACTTAAGATATTTTTCCATGTCTCACCATTCAACTCCTTTCGCAAAGAACAATAACTGTTCACTGTTTATTTTCGAACTCTGAGTCACAATTTTTCAAAAGCATTGTCAGTTTTTCCTGTAACTTTTTTTTTTTTTTTTTTTTTTTTTTTTTTTTTTTTTTTTTTTAATAACAGCAAACTTCAAAAGTGTCGCGTCGTTTAAAGTGTCACACTTCATCCTGTTACCACATCTTAAAAGAACAATAACAGTATTATCTTCAATATTTATGTCGCTATTTTTTCGAATAAGTGAATACATTGTCCAGAGAATCAGAGTAAAGTTAGAAGCATTATATGTAAGTGTATGAAGCGTATTAATTCCCTTTTGCTATGCTCTTAAAATATCACAAGGATTAATATGATTATATATAGCCGATTATCTTAATTTGTTTGTTGTATTACAGGTTACATTCCAGAATTTCAGTTTAAAAAGTCAATTTTAACAAAATTGTGAAATTTATTTTTCAATTTTAACCAAAAACGAGAAAAACCCAAATTGGATTATATAGTTTCATCATTACAGCGCCAGCCAATTTTATAAGTTTCCGAAAAAAATTAAACCGAAAATGCGAGAAAAATTAGTTAGTGTAATTAGTCTGAAGTTACTGCCTAAAGTAACTATATCATATTTTTTGATAAATAACAATTATTTTTTTCCTTATCCCATTTGGATGCTGTTCTCTTGATTTTTTTTTAATAAAAAATAAAAATAGATATGCATAAGCATTTTATATATTCTACTCCTATGTTTTAATTTTCTTTCGTAGTTAATTTCTAATAATGGCTTTGAGTTTGACATTTAAAAGAAAACCTTTTTGAAACACTAATCTATTTTATTCTAATATTATCCTTCACGACATAACCTTTATATCTTCATTAAATTCTATAAGAGATTCGATAAGAATATTCAATCCTAAAGATATTTTTCTTATTCATCTCACCATTCAACTCCTTTCTCAAAGACTAATAACGGTGCCCTGTTTATTTTCGACCGCCGTGTCACTATTTTTCAAAAGCATTGTCAGTTTTTTCTCTAACAAGTTTTAAACCGCAAACTTCAAGAGCGTCGAGTAGTTTAAAATGTCACACTTCATCCTGTAACCACATGTTTAAAGAACAATAACAGCATTGTCTTCAAAATGTATGTCGTATTTTTCGAATGAATGAACACATTGTACAGAGAATCAGAGTAAAGTTAGAAGCTTCCCATACATATCTGTATGTGAATGTAAGTATTTTTTAGATGTCTTTGTAATTACGTAAAACTTAGTATCGATAGTCATTGTTCAGTCCATCTGAGCGCCTGTCTATCTGTCTACCTCTCCGTCTAATTTATGAGAGTGGGCATGGCGTTCCAATTGTGTCTTACATTAACAAACTACACAATATGAACTTTTAAGGTCTCTTTCGCATAAATGTGGCAATTAATAATAAATTGATGTTAATAGATGTTAAAAATTTAAAATATATATATTTTTTTTAATTTCTGGTATTTTCTATTTACATACGCAACTTTCTTCATTGAATGTCTTCATTAACTCACCAGAATTCTGGATGAAGACCGAGTGTACTCGGAAATGAGAATAATATGTATATTTAAATTCTCTCTACATAAAATTGAATAAACTATTTACATATTATACACATTTTGTAAATAATTTCTATTTTTCTTTAGAAAAATAACGTCTTACACTCACTAAAAATTTATACGTATAATTCACTATAAATAATTAAAATAAATTTTTATCAAAAAATTAAAGGTAAATTATGATCGAAAATCCTTCTGCAATATCTAAACGGAACTACCGGTAATTGAATTCGAAAGTATAAATTTATATTAAATAAAGATGTCAATATGTAATCTTAATTATAGAATGAATATCACAGCTAATGGTAGATTTAAGATTTCGAATGTTATTTTATTGACTAATTAATAGATTTTATAAATTTAATAAATAGCGAATACAATTATGATAAAGATGATGCATATACATCCGTTGATGTTTTAATATATAACAATGATGGACAATGCTTATAATGTACTCCTGTTTCTCCACTATTTAATAAAATCAGGCTTTATATTTACTACTATTTTTGTGTAAGAGTTCTTTAAATATACTAAACAAAAAAAAGCATCAAACATTTGGTTAGCATACTTTAATATGTTTCGACATTTTATTATACAGTGTGCCATCTAAAGTCTGCCCCCCCCTAAAAATCTCTAAAGTACAAAACTTATAGTCATAAAATTAGGCTATGTTTATAATAAAGTTGCCATGCGCTTCTGAATCAAACCGCTAAAAGCGGCACCTAAGGTAAAACTGCGGGGTTAGCATTTTTATCTTCAAAACAATGAGAATAGCTAAGGAAAAACGTTATTTATAAAGCTGTAGATAGTATCGATTAAGATTGAAAATACAGACTATGGGCATGCGAGAAATAGAACGGTTTAAAAGCATGCTTGTTTTTCTTTTTATTGTTCCCTGCACTGTGAAGTCAAGGAACGTTAACGCAAGAAGAAATGATTATTTTACGGACAAATGTGCATCCAAATGGGAATTGCAGGTAAAAGTGAGAAGTTTGAACATATAAAATAAATGTACATTTTTAAAACTCATTGTTTTTTCTTCTTTCTAATGTCATTTTGTCACGTCACAGTATTAGGAAACCACGAAAAGACAAATGAGCATTTTAACCATTCTATCTTTCGCATTAATGCCACCAGGGTGTCTTTTTGTTGAAAGATCATTGATGGTGCTACAGAACTTCTTAAATCATTTTTTCCTTTCTCTCTTTATGTTTTGAAGATAAGAATGCTAACTCCGCAATCATACTTGCAGGTGAGTCGGTTTCATTCAGTAGCGCATGTCTACTTTATTATATTTAGACATCTTTTTTCACTATTAGCTCTTAATGTTCAGAAATGATTGGGGTGAAAACGAACTTCGGCGGGCATATTGTATAGAAACGTTATTTGGTCATTAATTTAAAAGCTTTAAGAACCTGAAATTTTAAATTTTTTCCCCTTCGGTTTAAAATAGTGATGTTAAATATACGATGTTGTTGTGATCACTAATTTTAAAATATTACAATTCTCTTAAAAAAATTAAAATGGGTTACAATGTGTAAGAAAATTAAAATTTGCTAAATAACATACATTCCACATTCCCTATACTTGACATTTTGAAACATACTGTACAGAAATATATAGTCAAGTGTGGCTCTGTCGATTTTAACATGAAAATATTTTACAAGTTTCTGGATGCATTAATTATTAAATAAACATTTAATTAATGTTATTTCAATTTTAACGCCATTTTAATTATTGGTGGTTCAGACATGCATGATATTTTTTGAATCTTTTACTTTACTTTCTGTTACACGAAAATTGTTTTTCGAATTTGGATATCTTTATTCAGAAAAAAAATCATCATTGTAATATGCTTTAGTTCTATTTTTTTAACGTTAGAAATCCTCCTAAAACTTGAGGTGACAATGGACTTTATTAGGAACACTATATGTTTTCTTTATTTGTTTCTGTAATTAGAAGATTTTAGAATTTGAATTTATAAAATATATTTTCCCCTTTTCACATTTAACATGCATAAAATGTATGATGATCGTATGATCACTTAAATTTGTAAAATGTGAAATTTCCTAAGATGGGTTAAAATGTGAAAATAACTTACAATTTGCTAAGTAACATACAATCCGCTTCCCTATATCAGATATTTTAACCGAAGTGTGCCGCAAAATATTGACGTGTGTGCCTCTATCAATCAAAATAATATAATATTTTACAAGTTTATCGAAGCATGAATTTTTAGTAAAATATTTAATCAATGTTTTTTTTTTTCAATTTTGAAGTTATATATGTATATGTGTGTGTAAGTTACTTTTTAAATCTTTTGCTCTTTTTTTTCTTTCACACGAAAAAAGTATTTCGAATTTGTATATCTTACTGCAGGAAAAAAAAATTCATGATTATATTATTCTTTCGTCCTAGTTCTGAGCTTTAGCAATCAACCTAAGACTTCTGAACCTGGATATTATTTAATATTTTTAATACAAAGTAACCGACCTATAGTTATTTCTTTTGATTATACAAAACAGTGTATAAAACCGTTGTTGATATATCAAGGACTTATTCTACATAATAAATTTGCATTAAGTAAGGCAGCTATTATGGCGTAATAAAGACAAAGTAATAGCTTTAGTACAATATATAATAACTTTAGCAATAACATAAAGTTTTTATACAATAGCCTTAGTAATAATAGCATGGCGTTTTCCATATCATCAACTAAATAAAAAAAACCTGTTCCGTAATATCGGATATATTGTTAGCATTAACTCTGTTCTTTAAAAAAGTTTAGCTTATTATTGAACTTTCTGGTATTTGGTGTGATTTAATTATTTTTCATCTAAACTTCAGCCTACTTAAAAATCCACTGAAATATTTTATTAAATATTACATTTAACAGTTAAAGTAAGGTTTGTGTCTGTAATTTGATTGAAAATGCAGACTGCGATTCTATTTACCCATTAAAAATTGTTTTACTTAATTTTTATACCGATCATCACTTCACTTATTCCTTTTATAAGTCAATCCATTTAGAAAGGATAATTTCCTATGGTGATTACACAGAAACATTTGAAAATTCCATACTTTGAAACTTGACAAAAACTGCAAGTTTTAGGAACATTTTTGTAAGAGCGAAGGAAGTTACATTAATTTTAATTAATAATCTATATTATAATTAATAATTTAATTTTAATTAGTATAGTTTATATCATTTCTTATAATTTAATTTTATTTAGTAATCTACATATGCATAATAAACATTTTACTATCTATATACAATTCGAAATATTTATCAATTCAAAATTAATTGAGACAGTGTATTTATTTCATATGTATCATAGATGAATTCGTTAATAAAATATGTCGCCGTTACAGATTGTTTATATAGACATACAAAAAAAAAAAAAAAAAAAAAAAAAAAAAACGCTACATTATGAAATGTCCATTTGGGGATAGTTTTCAGTGTTTTTTTATTACATTATATTTTACAATTCCTCCCGATTCACTTGAATGATTTTTTAAATTTTTTAAAGCATCTATCTATTTATATATTAGATAGTGTAAAAAATCCCAGGAATAGATCAATTACAAATTAAAAATAAATACAACAATAAACTTACCTTATTTGTATTCAAAGTACTTTCCTCTTGTATCCACACACATGTTCCAGTGTTCGTATAAGTGTTCAAAACGCTCTTAAAATCCATGTTTTGAGATTCTTTGAGATTGATTTGAGATTTTATCCTTAAGTAACTTCGCCGCATTTTCAATCCTCTCATCCGAATCCATAACATGTTATCTCTTTCCATTTGGTCCATTTTCAGCCGTGGAAACAGATAAAAATCCACTAGTGTAGGTCGGTGGAATAAATATCGGCTATTCCAGAGTAGTAACTCTGTGTCTGCAAGGTAATTTTTTCCAATTAGAGCACAGTGTGATGGAAAATTGTTTAAAAGAAACCAATCAATCGTTTCCCGTTTATCGGGTCGTTTACGTCTCATTGCATCTCCTAGTCGTTTCAGAATCACTACTTAGAGTTCTTTATTGACAATTTGATGTTCAGGATTAAAATTTTTAGTGAATGAAGCTCTCATAATCGAAAAACACATTTAACATTACTTTCCCCCGGTTTTTGTTCAAGCGAAATTTTCTGTGACCTTCACGAAAACAGGTATGTTACTAGTACACATCCTTTTTTCCATGGCATCGTTTCCGTATGCTTCCTTCAGAATTTTAGCGTATCAGAAGATAATTTCTCTAGCAAAACGCATTATGTGATATTTTCGCTCTTCTCTAAAGATGACATTTGAAGATACGACAAATGAAAAATTCACTTTTTAAAAAATGTTCCATAGCTAACTCCGATAGTACCGAATATGAATTGCATGTACCTGTGTGTTTCTCTTATCAATGATGCTAACCTGGAAAAAGGGTATTTCTTCTAAAACCAACAACTAGGTGAATACAGGCGGCCATTCTAGGAATTTATTGTATCTATATTGTATCTATATAGCGTAAAACGTATCATCATTATAACGCGAAAAGAAACTAATTCGAATTAAATTTGGACAGTAGGGGAGACTGGGGTACAATGGACCACTTTTGTTGACTTTTTGCTGTTTGCTCTTAACTGTTTACTCTTTGAAATAATCATTTACTCTTTAAAATATTCATTTAAAAAAAAAAAAAACTCACATGCATGCATAAAACATATGAGTATAGTGCATTTTTTAATAAGAGGAAGCACAGAATATATCATAATTTATCTTTTCATGTCCTAACTTCATAGATATAATGTAAGTTTAACGATTAATAAGGATAGCATATGATACATCAAAAGATATTTGTGTCACTGAAAGCCTGCTGCTTTCTAGAGAAACATTAGAATCCGGAAGATTCATTACAATATCGTAAATTCATTACAATATCGTAAACATTTACAAGAGATTCATTAACAATATTGGAAAACATAAATACATTTTGGTTTGATTTTCAGCACATGAATCTCACAGAAACAGAATCATCCTCATTTTTTTTCTATTACTAAATCAACAAAATAAATCTGTTTTCATTTTTTTTTGTCAAAATTTTAATCAAAATGTAATTAGCAACATTTATTTCACTACTAAAATTAACATCATTCTGTGAAATTTTATAATCACTGCATTCTGTATCACTATTGATTAGAACTATTCAAATTTGGAAACATATTATATAGATAATATTTCAAAAATACACTACACATCATGAATCATTAGTTTATTTACATACAAAAAGTAAAATAATTTATTAATTGTCCATTTAAGATACAATCTTTAATGAAAAAAACCCCACAGAATACAAGACTGGGGCACAATGAACCATGGTCCATTTTACCCCGGTTTCTAGTTTCACACATATGGTGGTTCATTGTACCCCATATGTGACTTTGACAAAAAATTGATAAAAAAGTAGTTTTATATTCCATTATTTTACTTACAATAAATATAGTAATATATTGTCTTACCTTTTTATTGTGCTCAGCAGTGTCTTCCAAATTACAAATCTTTAACGTAAAAAGTAGCATATGTTTCACGGAAAATATTTACTTTTGCATGTTTCAAATGAACAATCAAGAATAAAATGACTAATATGGCAGCTATGTATATGGTTTTAAATTTCTATTCACTACTGCAGAGTTGCCATGTATGTACCAAAATATGAAGCACTGAAAAACAGAAATAATATAAAAAATAGGGAGTGGACCATTGTACCCCAGTCTCTCCTATATTAATCGAGACAATTTTTTGGACTGAATCGTTAAGCAAGAAAATCCGACCATTCATTTGAAAATTATGGTTGTTTGAAAATCCAATTAATAAAAGGGGATGCAGTTTCATTGAATATCAAATATATATTAATATTTCTCCACTTACAGAAGCGAATTTGAATCAAATGTTATATTTTTAACTATAATAAAGTCAACTTGTTTCATTTATATTAAATCTGATTCAAGTACCCTTAAAAAACACAGAAAAATAAACCAGTTCTCCAGCTTAAATCAGGAACGCGAATAAATAAATGTACATAGAATTGTTAAAATTCAGACTTTATTATCTGTCAAAAATATAAAGATTTTTAGTTCCGAAGATGAAGTGACTTTTATTTTAGTTTTACTTTATTTTTTTTTCTTTACTTTGAAGACTGCTTAAATCATGCATATTCATCTTTTATATTTGCATATATCTTGACATTTTCCAAAATTAAACTGATGTGCATATTCTAATCGGAATCCTGTTAATTATGTTCGTGCTGGAAATCCAAAATATTCTTTGAACTTCAAAAAAAAAATGAATCAATGAATAGAAAGTGCTTTTCGATACAACTGGAAATCTTAAAATCTAAAATAAAAATGTTACTTTATACCTTTTGATCTAAAGAGAATTTTTTTAAATTAAATTTTGTTCTTGAAAAATGTATATATATATCTATGTATTAAAAAATTTCAGAAAAAGTTAAATATTTTAAAGCATGCGTGAAAACAATTCAAAGTGTTAAAATTTATTTCGAAATATTTAATTATGTAATTTTAAAATAAAATCATTGCAACATTTCGATTTTTAAATATTAAAAATTGTACAAAAACGCATATTTACATATGCCATTAGAAGTATTTCTAAATGTCGATATTATGCTTTATCATTAATTTTAATTCTACATGATACATAAAATTTCCACATTATGCGTACCATGAACTACATTATTTCATAGATATAATAGTCAGTTTTTTCTTTCTTTCTTTCCCTTTCTTTCTTTCATTTTTTTTCTTTTTAAGATTAGTTATAGCAAGTAGAAAAAATTATGTATATTATAAACTTAATAGTTTAATTTCTGAATTGGACTTTCCTCTTAATATGTATTAATTAATATTTTCTTCTGTTTTTTTCATATCTTTCGACATTTTACAAAATTAGAGTGCTCCATGCAGTTCTGTTTATTTTGACTTTGTTTGTAATAAAAAAAGTAATTTGGTAGCTAGGAAAATTTTATGAATGATAAAATTAAAATACGAGATTTAATATTTCCCCTTGGTCTAAGCATACGCTGCATATAATGAATCTTAGAAAGTTTGTGTTTTGCTTAAAACAGTGTTCGTACACAGAAAGAGGTTCGTACGCATAACTACAAGGATATATGCGTACAAACCTGTTTAATTATACATGACTAACCGATTTTCCCGGCGTTGATCGGGACCATACATGTTTTCAAACATATTGCAAATATTTAAAATCTCCTTTCATACTAAAATACAAAAAAATATATCTGATGAATATTTTAAATTTCATCTGAGTGAACACATGTTTGTATTTCTGTTACAAAAAACGTGTTTTGAAAGGATAAAGAAATATGCTCGTTGATTTTAGCTGTTTTGAAACCCAAAAATATGGAGTAATTGAATAATGTTAAAGCTCCTCTCTTAATGAGACCTTTTCTATTTTAACCAGCAAGAATGCTCTATAATACAGTGAAGTAATCGTCTTCAATAAAAGCAGTGAAGAGACGATACAGCAAAAGTTTCAAACTTTTAACAGTGCAGCATTCAGCCTTGAAATGCTGTCTTTAAATCGGATATTTACCGCCTGCTCTTATTGGCTGGTTGCTTCGTTGCCGTGGATTGGTGGAAAGCTGCAAATATCCTCTTACCCAGGAAGTTTTATATAGACATATAATTTCAATCTAAATTGAAACTTAAAAAATCCGCCTGCGAAATGCAAATTCTGCTGTTGGCATCCACGCATGACAAACATTTCACAGACCTGGGTGTTATAGATCTGTGATTAGGCAGGCAGGGAGGCAGGCTCAAATTTATATATAAAGATGTCCTTGGAAGCTAATGGCTACATATGACCAATATTCCATTTGGAGTAAATTCAGTGTAAAGATAATTGACGTTTTATTTGAACATGAATAATAATTGATAGAATTGAGATAGGAAACTGCTACTTATTTTATTTAGGTCATTGAATTCTTATTTCAATGACTATAAAATTAGTAGATCACCGTTTTTTTTTTAATTTATAATTAATCAATATTGAGTATTATTCGGCAAAAGGGGTTTGTCTCTAGAACAGAGCACATAATTCAAAAATCAATTATATTTCTTTACCTGAAAAGTAAACACCATATTTCCAAGTAGTCTGTACATTTATTTAAGTTTTTTTGTCACTTATAAACCTTGGCTTCCGGAGTTCATATTTCGAAACGCAAGGATATAAAAATATATAAATTGATCTACTCTACTTTTTACATATTAGTAATATGTAACTGTATAAAGATCCGTTTGTAACATTCGTTTGTTGATCCTTTTTAACATCCGTTTTTTAATATGAATTAAAATATTATAATTAATGATATCAAAAGAAGTTATTTTATCTTTCACAGATAAGTTTTTTAAACCTCAAGAGTAGTTAATACATGCATATTCATCATTCATACTTATATATCTCTTGACATTTTCTAAAATTATAGTGTCGTACAGATTTTTTATTAAGCAGTGCTCTATTAATTACGTTGAAATCTAAAACTGTTTTAACTGTTTGTAAAACTGAATGGGTTATAAGGAGTTTCTGCTTATAACACGGTATGCTTATAATATGAATTAAAGTGGCTTATTTATGTTATTACTTCGAAAGAATAAGCCTGTTTAAGGTAGATTTTCTTTTAATTAAACTTAAACTAAACTTAATTCTTAAAAAATTTAATGCATTTGATTTAAATTTTCATGTTTTGTATTTTATTATTCATGTAAGTTTCCGAAAATAATATATAAAATTTTATTTTTAATAAATCTACATCTTTTACGAATACTTATAACATACTTTCAAGATGAATTTACTTGGGATTTATGCACATAATTCTAATAAAGAGTCGATTTCAATAGTTATGTGTATTTAAAAAATGCAATAGCTTAATTCTATTTACAATGCATAAAAATGAACACTTAGGTACCATGATACTCTATTTTTTTTTTTTCAAATAGCATAATATTGTAAAGTATTCATAACTTATTTTTCGCATATACCCTTGATCTTAATTTAAATTTTAAAGAAATGCTTTTTATGTGCCTTCATAGTTATATGAATGTAAAATTTTCTGAATCTTTTCAAATTTTATGAAAATGTCATCAAATCATTGTAAGATATTTATAAATGTTTCCTTCGTTAAATTAAATCCTTTCATTCGTAATAAATATTCGCTGATAGGTAATGATTCTAGTTTGTTCATTCAGATAATATTATTTGATCGTGTGATATATAATAATTTTTAGAAGTTTGCATGAAACGATAAGATTCTAATATGCCTAATTGATTACGCAATGTTTAAGATACAGTCATGTTATTTCTGTATTATTGAATTTAACCTGTAGTATTATAATAAATTTTGTATTAATGCATGTTGTATAAAAATGCAATAGCTATTGTAACAATATACTTGTATTTATAAAATAAGAGGGTTCCTTTTTGGTTTCGAATATGCTTCAAACTTGATGGATAGAAAAATATCCTATCGTGTGCTGATGTTACAAACATAAAATCATACATTTTCCGGAACTCGCTATTCCGAAAATCTGCAGAAAAAACAACCAATTTTTTTTCATAAAAACAGAAAAAAATTAAAAAGAAAAATATATACATACATTGTTACACAAAGAAATTAAACAGAAACATACATAGAATATAAGTTTCCTGAATAAGCCTGAAAGCAAATTGGTATGAAAACTGCTTAGTTACTGTACATATCTGCTCCATTTATAAAATTTATGTATAATCATTTTTAATAAGTGCTAAACACACAAAATATCTAATTTACACACATTTAAAAAGTAAAGTCGTTGATTTTTTTTTCTGGCGAAGAGCACTAAATTGATTAAGTAACTATTTAGTCATTGATGCCTCAGATTTATGTGCGGAATAAAAGCGTATTAATCGCTATGATACTACAGTTATTTTTATTTGAAGAGTGTTATACATTAACCATACATTTAAAATTAATTTATTAGAAAAAGCAGAATCTGTTCAGCACGAGATACTCAAAGGTGTATAGAGATATTTTTCCGTCTAAGAGATGTCTCCGAACGTAATTTCCGCGTTAACAAGTCAATACATTGATTATTATAGATGAATCCACCTATTTCGAATTTTTGCTAAACCAAACAGTCTTCGGTACCAATTAGATCGGAATAGTGGTACTGTATAAAAATGAAAAGTACTAGTTTCGGTATTTTCCTGGTGGATCAGTGGAGGAGAATTATTGTATAATGTCAGTGACTCTCGTTATGCGCCTTTGTTACTAGTTTTTTCGTCTCTTTAGGAAGTTCATTAAAAATAAATAATTTAAAATTTCAAAGTATATTTTAAATAGTATTCTAAAGAGATTACGCAAATAATTTATTTTAAGCATTTTATCTTGTATCATATGCATTCAAAATTATTATATATTTTCTTTAAATTTAAATGATGTTTATTAAAAAAAAGAAACGAAATTTATTTATTTAAATTTTATTGTGAAACTTCACTTTGGGGTGCCATTTGATGAAAAAAGGATGATCAAAGGAAGAATCCCAGTGGAAGCATTTTATTTGAAAAGCAGCGGAATTGCTTTTGTTCAATTTTGTCGGAAATACAAGAATCTAATTTGAAGTCAAAATGAAAAACTTTCAGTTCTAATATATATTTTATTCAGGAGTTTTTAGTAGAAAATAAACAGATTTCTAACTTAGTTAATAATTTAGTGAAAGGAAATCTATTCGGGCGTTTTAAACTGTGATATGCATTGTATAGTTGCTTAATTGAAAAAAGTAACTAGAGTAAAACTTAATTATATTCAGCAACAATTAGCAGTTGTCACGCTTATTTTTTTAAAAAATGTATGGTTAAAGGATATCTTATAGTACATAAAGATCTTGCAAGGGTTCAAGATATTGCAGAAAAATGTGATTTAAATTATTATATTGGCAAGACTGGAAGAAAGTTTGGAATAAAAAAATGAATATGAATCCCAAGTTAAATTTGGTTTTACTAATACTGCTTTATTTAAATTATATTTATATGGGAAGATAAATAACGTATTTTGTGAAAACAAATTACGTTTCATATCAAACTCTTGACGAAAGTCAATTATGAGAGAGTCCAGAGGTCGCCTAAAAGTTTTGTTTGCAATGATACTGTTTTTTTATTATTTGAATATCTTCGATTTATCTAATCGTATAACTTCAGTAATTACGTAACCGCCATATTACTTCCTAACGTCATAAATTCACGTACGTAACGCTATTAAAGTTACCATTTTTTATAAAAAATAAAAAAAATAAAACAATCTAAATAAAACATTCTAAAATTAAAATACTTCTTTCTTTCGCAAATTCTGTGGACATGTGATGTAGACATATGTTTTAAAAATTGAATACACGCTACACGTTTATGATTATTGATATGCACTAAATTTTTATATACGTTAGATATAATTTCTTCTTAGGAAGAAGCCAGAATACATTGAAACAACTATCAAAATGCGAATATTAAATAAACAACTCGGGCTACCTTTACGGAATATTCTATAACTGAGAAGGAAAATGTTTCGAACTTTATTTTATTTTCATGGAGAATTATTTTAATTTTTATCTATTTTCCTGATGGATTATATAATAATCTTAACTTTGCAAATGGAAGTTTTTTCATTATTTTAGTTTAAAAAATAAGAAATAGGTTTTAAGGTAAGAAATAAAATTTTATAGCTCGAATGAACTATATTTAAAACGGGGGAAAGGGATTGACATAGGTATCTAGCTCTAAATTTATAACTATTTGCATTATCAACGGTAGAATCAATTATAATAAAATTTATTTAATTACATTTTTCATATTTAAGCGCATCTTTATTATATTGAATTTATAAAATTGCATTTTCTTCGTTCAATTAAAATCAAACATTCTAATATTTTAGATTTAATTATAAAAATACTTTTGGTCTTTGTTATACGAAGAAATCACTGTTATAGAATTTTTTAGCCAGCATAATTGTTTTTTATTGTTGTTAAAATACCATTTTTATAAAACAAAGCAAAAAAAAAAAAAGTAAATTATATGACATTCATAAAATAAAAGACTTTTTTTCTTTTCGCAAATTTTATAGACACGTTGTGGACGTGGAGCCTAGTTTTAAAAATTAAACACACTATAAGTTTATATTTATTGATACGTACTCAATATTTAAATATGTTAGATACAAGTTTCACTTGGAAAGAAGCCAGAACATATTAAAACAAGTATCAAAATGTGAATCTTAAATAAGACAACTTCGGCTATTTTTACGGAATATTCTATAACAGAAAGGAAAAAACTTCGAACATTACTTTTATGCAGTTTTATTTTTATTTTTATCCATTTTCTGGATGGGGTATAAAATAAACGGAATCTGAGTTTTTTGAAATAGAATTTTTTATTATTATTTTAGTAAAAAAAAGTTTAGTTTTTGTCATTAAGATAAGAAATATTATTACTCGATTAAAGTTATATTAAATAAGGGAGAGGAAATTAACATAAGTCTTCAGTTCCATTTGTAAAGTCTATGACAGAATGAACTGTAAAAAGCTTTATTTAATTATCTTTTAAGATACGTTCGTACGTATGTAAATACGTAGCACCTGCCCCTACAGTCCGCCCGTCCGTCTGTCTGCATATGACAAAGAAAAACTTACTCAATCAAACCGTTTGAAATTTAAAATATGTAACTGTTGCATAATTTTGTCGAATCTTTTTTTTGTAAATTGTATGTATATTTTGAATATTCTTTTGGCTAAAATATACTTTTGTTATTATCTACATGTAATAGTGCATATTTATGCATTTCTAATAAAGACTTAATTTATGGTTTGTCATTTAGTAATACTAGATTACTTAGTCTCTTGCAACATTGGTAATTCTTAATTTTTAATCATATGAATCACTTTTCAAATATGTAATAAATGTTATTTTTCTAAAAAATTTTTGAGAATTGTAATATGTGATAAATCTTACAGTATAATTTTTAAATGTCTTCAAAACCTTTTTCTTAACTAATGTATTGAAGATATAACTTGAATAATGCTCAAAATAACTACATTCGTTACATTTCATACAGCAACATATTATTTTAAACATAATATTCATTTTATCAGTAAATCTAAGTGGATAGTATTTTTCACTAAATTGAAAAAATATCTATCGGATCCGAAAAGGTTTAGTGAGAACTCTGATCGTGCTATATTCTTTTCAGAACGAAAGCACAAAACCGACCGCTCAGAGCTGCAATAAATAAGCATTGCTATTTCACGTTTAGTATATATATATATATATATATATATATATATATATATATATATATATATATATATATATATATATATATATATATAATTTTTCCCGCCTTGAGTTTGTTCTAACGTTTTGTATGAATATACTCTTATTCTCAGTTCCGTAATGGATTAATATTTTTATCGACTAAAGTTCTTTTTATTTTATTTTATTTAAATTAGCATAATCTATTGATTAATTTCTTTAAAAGAGCTCGAATGTTATTTGAATGTCAATATCTTATTGCGAAATCTTAAATTCATTACACAAATCCATTTTCCTTTTCAGAATTAAAAAACATTTATCGAAACTTTAATTTTTTTTTATTATTTAATTAATCGTCTGCTAGGAAGTTCATACGCTTTTCATGGGCAAATTACTCTACAGTTTACGCGATTCGTTAAATAATCCGTGCTAGTCACGCCCATCAGCCAATAGTAGAAAGCGGGTTGGATTACCTTTACCTTTAAAACGATCGTAATGGAGTTTTAAAAGCCTTACGTAAAAAGAAGAGGGGGTAGGTTAGCTTAGAATTTTGAGAAAGTCATTTTGACTTTGAAGAGCGTCAGAATGCTTTTGACCTTTCAAATACCAACATTCCCCTATCTTCTCAGAATAATTTGGAAAATTTGTGGAGTGCAATGTATTCCCGGCAGCCTCTTCTTATTTTTTTGTGATGATACAGGCTTATAACAAATTATCTATTATAAATTTATAGAGGTTGAATATATGTGGAATAACCTCTGAACGTGCTCAAAAAGAATAAAGGACTAAAAACTGATCTTGTGCAATTTTTTTTGGAGAAATCCCCATTCTTGACATCTCCGTTCCTTTTGATTCAGGCCGCTAAATCAAAAGGAAATTCTCTTATGACCAATGACTTCATAGCATGAATCGATGATAGTTTCTTTTCGTCAGACCATCAGGTGTTATTCCACGATAATCTATTTATTATTTCATATATATGTATAAATAAAGTGAAATCACAAATGTCCGAACAAGTTGGTAAATATCTAAAGATAAACAAAATTTGAACAGTGGAAAACAGAAATGTATCATTAGAAAGTATGAATAACCTAAAGATTCATCAGAGGAATATACAAATAAAATTATAATATATGTGTCGAGATCAAAAGTTAAGGGTTATAAGTAATAAACATTCGATTTGGAATAAATTGAATTCAAGGATAATTGACGTTAATTTTGAATATCAATAATAATTAACTGAACTGCAATATCAGATTGCCACGTGTTTTAATAAGGCCATTGAGTTTTTATTGCAATAACTGTTTTAAAAATAGAGTATATTTTTTTATGAATTTTATAATTATCTCTAGAATGCAGCATATAATTAGAAAATCACTTATATATTATAACGTACAATGAATAAAGCATCTTTTTAGGCCGTCTCAGCACTTAGTTCAATTTTTTTCACTTAGACTCCTTGGAATAGGGGGTCCTTATACCTATATCTGTATCTATATCTATATACATATGTGTGTGCGAATGCATGCAAATGATTATAATCATAGAAGTAGTTGGAAAAAATAAGCAGATCTCTAAAGGTAATCATTTTAATATGTAACGCACATACTTTCACTTGCTGTATTTGACACTTCAAAGACACATTTTGGAGTTTTAATTTATCAATTAAGATGAACTTTGTGTACACATGTGGACAGTATATCTGAATTCTGTAACGGGGTACTTTTTTAGAGAAAATTGTTCATAGTTTATGGAATCAAATATTTAAGAGTAAACTGTTAATTATAAATGTCTTATTCATTGCAATGATTTAACTCCATTTTATATACCATTTAAATTACAGTTTAAAATTGAATTTTTCTTGGATTTTTCTTGGTCAATCATGCTTGTTTTTTTCTGATATCTCTTGAGAGTTTTCAAAGTTTTTATTCAATTTTCATGAACGTTTTTTTAACTCTCTTCACAAAATACCTATTCGAATACCTATATATGTGTGGTACCACTGGAAAAATAGGTCTTTGCTTAAATAGATGGAACAGTGCATTGTTCGACAAGAAGAAGAAAAACTGTAACGTCAGACACGACCACTTCATTACAGACCTAGAAAGTTCTTGATTGTTAGTACGGGGTTAATGAGATCATGTCATGTGATTTAAGGCCGCCCAATTAGTATAGACAGCTCTTGTTTGGGACGTCTCTTGCTAGGAAATCTTTCGCATGGGATTGGATAGACGAAAGTCTCATGATCTGACGTTATGAACTCCGTCTAAGTTACAACTTACCCCCAAAAGCTTCTGTGGCTGCTAATGAAGTTGGACGTGAGTGAGTACGTGATGAAAAGCAAAATTTCTAATGAGTGATGCTGCTGCAATATGTCTTAAAGACAAATTAAATTACTAACCCTTTTGACTCATGCGTCTGTTACCCAAATTTTACTTGCTCGACACCATTTTATAAAGCAGCCTTCCTTCAAGTGCACAATATCAAAAAGATTCTGATTAAAACAGGCAAATTTTATTTTATTTCATTGCTGGTGTCATTTTTTTTTCAAGGAAAGAAGATGTCTCCTCTAAGGCAACGACAGAATGCAAACAGTTAAATAAAAAGAAGTAAGGTTAAAGTAAATTCACTCTATTATCAACTACATTTTTCCAAAAAATGCTATTTTCAAAAAAGAATTTCCAGTTTTATATTAAGAAAATTTCAATAAACTCGAAGGTCTCCTCTAAAGCGAACTACGACATTTAATATTTTGAAAAAGTGAGAAATTTATTCATATAATTTAATTGAGAAAATTATTTCTAAAATATACAAAAAGTCTTCTCTATCTAAAATGACATACTGCAATTCCATTTGTGTCAAAAATAACTTCTATTCCGTGAAAAATCATAATGATAGGCTAAAGAAAGATTTAAATAATGATTGCAAATATAAGATAATTATGTAGCAAATTGTGCTCGCGTTCACTGGAGTAATTAATTAAAGATAAACCCACGCTTGTAATTAAATTATCTCATATTTCTGTTCGTAAAACAAAAAGGTATAAAGCATCAGCATAAAGATTAAATCGTAAAACTTTAGTAAAACTAATGCGAACAAAAATGATACCATATAAGAAATCTCATAAAAATGTCATCGATCAATATATTATTATCGGTTCAGAATAAAAATATGCTCAACGTGCAAGCATATGTATCTTTAGATAGTAATTATATTGAATAAGTATGTCATGAATTCAGTATTGGAGTCAGATGTGAAAAATAAATGTATTTAAAAATTTTTAAAATGTGTATATATTTTGAAGTTTTATGTAATCAGTTTTGTAGATAATGTAAAAGATTTCTTTAAAAACAATGTCACTTGAATACGATATGTATAGAAATTTTCTTTTCATAGCAATGATTTATTTGATACATGCGCTTTCATTCTTAATGTTTAAGTAGTTTTTGACATTTTCTAATCTTTCCGATATTTAAATTACCTTTTTAATTAGTTTTAGTAATACTTTAACGCTTAAAATTTTTAAATATGAACTGTTAAAATATTTTAAATATATTCTATTAAGAATCTTTCATGAAGAAAAACATGACTTGCTATAATATTATTTAAAATTAAATAAACACATTATTCCAAGGGCAGAAGTTTGAATATTTTTTTTCCTCTTTAAGTGACAAAATTGTCATTTTATACAATTTTTATCGAAGAAAATAATAATATCATTAAAGCATTAATCTATCTGAATCAGAAAATTATGTGAATGTCTTTGTATTTTTTCCACGTACAATAGATTAAATGAAAATTTAGCAACTGACCTTACGCCATCTAAGTTCTTTATTTTGGCAAAGAATAATATAAAAATAAATCTAAAACTTGTCTTAAATTTACAGTTTGCTTAATCAGACTATGGAAATTGATTTGATTTATTTTATAATTCGAACGCTAAAATGAAGTTTAATTCCAATTCATTCAATACATGTCTTCGAAAATATAAATATGTTTCACCTAAAAATCTTGTGTTGAACTGTGATAACGCTGCATTATATCTACTCTTATTTTGATTTACAAATAGGTATGGATGAATTACAAAAAAAATTTCATTATCTATTTCATTAAGATATTATATCTTAAACCCTTCCAGGTTTGGTGTACTATTAATAGAACATGTCTTTTAATTGAGTATTAGTTTGTTTTAACAAATACATTTTTTTACGGCTTACATGTTTTAATGTTAATATGTGTTTATGTATTTATTATAAGATTTTGTTAATGTTTAAGTATTTAGTAGTAATAATAATATCGATAAATATTTGCTTAATTTTGTTTGTGCAGTTTGTGATTCTTTTTTAAACAGAATTAATTCTTTCAATTTAAAATAAAGGGTACTTTCATGAAAGAATCATGTGTAATAAAGTGCAAAAAGTATTTTAAAGTTTTAATTTTAGTTAAATCTCGCTATTTTATAATATTGTCTCCAAATAATATTTAACTCTAAAAACTCCTTCTTTAGCTACTGTCATATAAATATGAATAGTAAGTAAAGCAGCTACATTCCTTATGTTTGAGACAGTTAAATATTCTTTTAGCTCTAATTAATCTATTTGGATAGCTAATGCTAACGTCATTAACGTAAAAATATTTTTTTTTCTAAAAATTGATAAAAAAAATCTGCTTCAAAATATTTAAAATAAATGAAATAAAACCTCCATATTGCTTGTATATTTTGTTGAATGTAAAATAAACAAAGGTAAATTCCTGTAGAGCGAAATGTAATAGATTTTTTTTTTTTTGCGATCGTATGTGTAATGTCTAAATGTAAACAGAGCTTATTAACTATGTATTTCATTAAGAGACTCATTTACGACACATTGAGCAACTATATTCAAAATGTCTCAATATACCGAATGATCAGATGATGACAATTGTTGTCTTACAAACAGATAAATATTGTGAATTTCATAAAATAAAAGATTCAGTATGTCGAATTCTTCAGAAATCAACCTAATAGAATATTGTAGTAAAAGTCAGATGAAGATAGTTGAAAATTTGACATTTATATGTCACATATCATTGTACATTTTTAACCTTATCATATTAAAAGAAATAATTATTTTGAGTAGTTATGTGGAATTTCAATAATTACTCTTATTGAAAAAATTAAAAAGAGCATTTTAAAATTACCTCTTTGCTATTTTTTTAAACTTTTTTTCGTATGAAAAATGGATATAATACATGAGATTTCAGTCTTTATATTTGAATATCACTTGACATTTTCTAAACATTCAGACAGTGTAAATTACATTTACGTTTGGTTTTCCGTAATACTTTGACATTTAAAAATTGTTAATATCAATAAATATTTATAATTAGTAATGAGATTCTGATTATAAGCTGCTAGTCAGGTTTCCTGAAAAAAATGACATTACATAAGATGATGTATAAATTAAATAAAGAAAACTAATTTTCAAGATTAAATATTTAAACATGGTTGTATTGAATTACAAATTAAAATATTAGTTTTAAAGATCCATTTTTTAAAAAATTCAGTTAATTAATATTTAAATAATGTAATAAAGAAATTGATAAAGTAAAACAAAATAATGTAATGAATAATTTACGATAAGTATGTAATAGATGTATTGAATTTTAATTCCAAAACATAATAGTTAAAAATGATTTATTCACGTGTGCACATTTTAAAAATATACATCACCTTTTTTAAAACAGAGAAATTTGACTTTTAGCATACCGCATATATTTGTATTTTACAAAGCACAATGCATTTTCCGCTTTTAGACTTTTAGACTTTCTTTAGTTTTGTACAATTTGTTTATGTAAAACGATTTTTATTAACGCTTTCATTTTTTTTTTCTGTAGACCTTTATTAAATAAAATGACGATCATTATTAATTGACAAATTTCAGCGATGCACTTTTCCCACCACTAAAGTCAAACGCTCATTGCCATTGTATAGTTAAGTACTATTTGCCCCTATGTACATTACGATAATTCTTATTCGGAAATAATGGTACAGAAGATGTGACCATCAAATCCTTAGCACTATTTTACCGAATGTCGTCGCATACTGAGACAAATTTTGTCTAAATACAAATGCAAAAAATCCAAAATTTTATATTTACTAAATAATAGTAATAAAATATCTCTTTAAAATACATATGATAATCACTTATAATAAAACAATGCAAGCTATAAAATGCTATAAAAAGGATAAAATACATTCATTTATATTAATGAACATTTAATCGCACAAACGGCGACATTTTCAAAATCATTCTTGATAGACATATTTGAAAAGTTTATAGACAAGAATTTTATCAATACAAAAAATCACGAAATAATGTATCGAGACTTCATGCCTGAAAACCACTGCAAACACAAAGTAACATGAAGATCTACATTTGTAAACTTGAATTAATTTCTACAACTGCTACATGCAGAAAAAATTGTTATTGAATCAACAAAAATTTGTTTGATCGAATAAATCTTTCTTTTTAAAACATGGGTCAATGGAAATTTCGTTAAATTTGTCAATTATATATATATTTATATTGTTGATTTTTTTGCAATTTTCCGTCCACAATTTTTATTCGAAATGCGCAATAACGCAATGCTAACGACATTAATCCGTCTCATTTTTTTTATATCCAAAAATTATATAATTCTTTACAGCTATATAAGTCAATTAAACAAAATTACGGTAGAGAGTTATGGCTACTGTACACCAATTTAAATTTGACAAAAACACAAAATTTTGTTGGAATTACAAATTGAAAATACAAGATTTTAGTAAGGCTCAAATAAAAGTGATGAAGTTTTGATAAAATTTTATAAGAGTGTTAACAATATATATATATATATATATTTTTTTGTCTGAGCAACAAAGCCGATTTTTTACTTTAACTAAAATTTCTCTTAAAACAACAAAAATGCACTCAACAAAACATGTTTTGTAATAAATTTCTTTTTCTGTGTGTAAAAAACCTGTATAGTTTCTTTGTTTCTAAATTTTAGGTAACACAAGGTATTCTGAATAATGGCAGGTATTCTCACTGCTTAAATATGGAAAGGTATGCTTGGTTGAAGGATGATAAATAAAATTTTGACGACTAAATTTGTCGCAAGAGAGTAGTACTGTTCGGGACGTAGGTAGGGGTCGAGGAAGAAGATAGGCCGCTCACCACAGCGGTTGACTCACCCACCCACTCCCAGCCGCCGCCCATGACAAATATATTAGGGACGTAGGCTCAGTTGATTCACTATTTTCATCGCCCCACTTACCACTAGCCGCTTTTCAGTGTTTTAATTTGCCTGTTTTTTCCTTTAACCTTTCTTCCGGCGTACAAATTTTTATCACATGATCAGGCACGCGTTATAAATTATACAGCAGGAAAAAAAAAAACATTCATTTATTACTGTTTTGTTTTAATTTTACAAATAATTTAACATTCAACTATCATATAAGTTTGGTCACAATTTATGAAAATACTCCGCAATACACTTAGATTTATTTTGTTATAACGTATTAAAGTAGGGGTGAATTAAAGGAAACAAAAAGTGAATATTTTTCCTTTTATAACGGTGCGCAAGCCGGTATGTTAAATTTCTCTGGTTAAAATTTTCCTCTTTTTTCCCCTTTTCTATTTAGAGTTTGAGGCATATGGTTCGTAAGTAAAGACTTTTGACGCTATTCGTGGTCGCTTAAGAGATTTTGCGATTAATTAAAAACCCATTTCTAACGATTTTTCGCTGCTTATCGGACCAAAGATGTTGTTATCTCGTTATATAAGTTTTCAGTTTCTCAGATCTATATAAAATTGCATTTTTTGATCTTCTTTAGTGAAAACTAATTCATATACTCATAACATATATTCATGTAGACAAACGGACATATAGACTACAATTCATATAGACTAACGGACGGTTTATCGCACAAACAACGACATTTTCAGAATCATTCTTGATAGACATATTCGAAAGGTTTTTAGGCAAGAACTTTATCAATAAGAAAAAGTATCAAGAACTAACGTATCGAGACTTCTTGCATGAAAACCACTGCAAACACAAAATAAAATTTAAAAAAGTTACTTGCGACCTTGAATTAATTTCGACAACTGCTCATAAATCTGTATAGCTTCTCTTTTTCTAAATTTTAGGTTACACAAAGTAGTCCGAATCATGGCAGATATTCTCACTGATTAAATACTGTTTCTTGTATAATGGATGATATATAATATCTTGACGGATAAATTAATCGCAAGAGAGTCGTACTGTTCGGGACGTAGGTAGGGGTCGTGGACAGAAATGGGTCGCTCACCACGACGGTTGACCTAACCACTGTCCGTGACAAGTATATTCGGGACGTAGGTTCGGTCGAATCGATAGTTTCATCGCCCCCCGCCCCCCCGCCCACTAACTGTTTGCTGAAAACAGTTGCTGGAAACAGTGTGTAAAGCTACGTTTTTTTTTCTACGATTTTTGAGATTTTACGAAACGTTTACGTACAATACATATTAAAATTTTTATTGCTTAAAATGTTGCTTTTTTTAATAACTGAGCATATCATTACACTACTGTCCTTTTATGAGATGAAAATTATAGCTGGAAATTATAGCCATACTGGCAGTGAACATTTTATTTTTAATAAGTATAATCTAAAAGCCGAATGGCTCTGAATGTGAACGTGCTGCCTTTTGATGTGTGAAAGCTCTCCTGTACGTAAATGCCAATTCAAATCTGTTTGTCTTTAAATTTAGAAAAGTAAGGAAACGGTCGGGAAATTATTTTTATCAAAGCTATGATAAATAGATATTTTTGGTTGTTTGATACATAAATATACAGAGGAATGAAAACGGGATTAAACAAATATCGCCAGTACATTAAATATAAGTTAAAATTTACAGTTTCTCTTGCAGCTTTTAAGAACACAGCTCGAAAACATTTATAGCTGGAAATTTAAGCAGCTTCAACACTGGTTATTTTTAAAACTACAAAAGTAATTTAGAAAAATTCGACATTTAAGATTTTCCATTTTAATACTATTGAAAAAGGAAAAATAGATATTTTCATCGAAAATAACGCTTCAAAAATATTCAAACACCTTAAATAAAATCAAAGCACCAACTTTGTGGATGAATTTTATTCATAATTAACAGATAATGCAAGACTGGAGTGTAAAGCTAATGGACAATGATGATACTTTTACCCTAATAAAAAAAGAATAATGCATCAAAAAGCTGTTGATGAAAGTTTGTTGTCGGCAAAGCATCTAAAAATATAAAAGAACCTCATACCAAAGATTTAACAATTAATTAAAATGTCTCTTCTAAATATTTAATGAAAGAAAAACTCAAATCTCTATGTTATGGTTTGTAAAATTTCACATGTTCTTGAATTTCTTAATTAAAAGTATATAATGATGTATTTAAATTCGTAGCTAGATTATTCGGGAACGCTGTAAGAATTTAATTAATAAGATTATGCTCGGGACAATATAATATAAACAGAACAACCAACATTATTGACATCAGAAATTCATGGTACTGCATAATTTTGGAAATATTTAGCGTAGTCAAAGCAAAGATCTATGGGAAGCGGCAGCACAGACAATCACCTCATCGAGTTGACGGATGAAGATTTAAAATCAGTTAAATCTAGATTCTCATATTACAATGCAATTATCTGCCATCCCATATCTTGTTGGAAAACATCTAAATTCCTAATTTTAACCGCTGATTCCTAGACTTGGTATTGTGCTTTCCTGTACCCAAAGAATGAAAACTTGGAGGACTGGGAGCAGAAAAAACATAATGGGAAACCTATGAGTTAACCGGTAAAATCGTGTTTTTAGGTTTTTCCACGAAGATACGACTTGATAAACCTAATGCGTTTTAATGTGCGAATCGAGAATCAACTAATCTGAGATTTTCATCCCTTAACTCGACGGGAATTATTGCGTTTGTGCTATCAGCTCCCCGTTTATCAGTGACTGATGATGATGATGATAATAAATAATACAGTAGAACCCCGCTAATCCGTACCCCGTTAATCCGGATATCCGGATAATACGGATCGGTTTGGTGTTTTTTTTTTTTTCAAGTTTGAGAAGCGATTTGGCTAGTTTCCTTAACATTAATTTGTTTCATCGTCGTATTCTGAATAAAAAAAACTTTTTACAGAAATCTTTTCGAAAAAACACCTTAAGCTTTCTTATTTAAACTACATTTATACTCAAGCGGATGCGTGACCATACGGCTCGCAAAAGGTATAGAAAAGTGGCACAGCAAAAAATTGCAAACATTTTTATTACAAAGTAAACATTTTTACTGTCTGTAAATAATTAATAGGTTAAACATAAAGGTGATTTTCTGCAAATATGTTTTATTTTATTTCATTTCTTTCTAATTCTCCGGATAATCCGGATTGGGTTTGGTCCCAATTAATCCGAATTATCGGGGTTTTACTGTAATAATAATAAAAATAATAACAATAATAATAATAATAATAATAAACAGGAACCTTGTGGCTGTCACCTGTAAATTTTAATAGTAGAGAAATAATAATTTTAAATATTCTTCTATATAAAGGAGCCAATTTTTCTAAATCTTGGTCAATTTATGGTTTTATATTATTGATTTTCACTAATGAAATTCTCGAATAATATATTTACATTTTAATCTGTAATGTGAATGATAGTCTAAAAAATAGTTGAAAAATGAAATCTTGAATGGAATATATTTCTCATTTAGAATAACTTTTTATGAGAATGTTTGAGTATGTACATAGAATTCCAATCATCGTATTTGCATACCTCTTGACATTTCATAAATATTACATAGTATAAATTTGAGTTATGCTTTAATTTTAATATTACTCTGACCTTTAAAAAGCTGAAAATGTGAATAGTTAAGTTGAATATAACTTGTTGTGAGACATTGGATTGGACAAAAAGATGAATGTATGAATAATTAAGAGTGTTTGAATGTAACTTGTTAAGTAAAACTGGATTGCATAGGGCGAAAAAAAGAGAGTTCAAAGCGCTTAATTATATGTATTTAATAAGATGAAATTAATGCAATTATTTAAGGTATTAATTATGATTTTTTTCTTGGATGATAAATATCATGAATTTTACTTTATTTATAACGTATTTCAAATCATTAACAAACATTTGAATAATATAAAAATTATTCTTAAAATTACGTAAATCTCAAAATTAAAATAAGTCCATATTATTTGAAAGTTAATTATTTATACAAAATAATAAAAAAATAATATAATATATATTTTGCTAGTAATTTGTTGATTCGTCGTTTGAATATTTTTCTCAATTGATAAATGATAATAGTACTCGCAATTTATTAAATAGAGCATTACTACGCATTAAAATTAAATATACGTTTAAATTTTATTATGAAAATGCCATGCATTTTATAAATGGTTTACGCAGGTTTTATTTTCATATTTTATATTATTGTTATCCATGATGGTATTATGGTGGATAAGTATTATGGTGGCTCCCAAGAATTAGTTACTTAAGGCTTTTAATCACATTGTTCACTTAATGCAGCTATTAATAGTTTACTCATGTTTAATTTCCATTATATTATAATTATATTATGTTAGACTGCAATATTATCTATTTAAAGATCTCAATCATCTTCTTATACACTTTTGAAAAAAAATATCGAGAATGGATATTATTTCTCGTGATATGCTTGATATTTAAAACTAGAACCTACTACTAAACATTCATGAGTATACATCCTATTTCATGAACTTGATGCAAATACGCATAGCTTTTATGACTTCTGTTTATCCACGTAAAAAAAATACTATGTAGCTGATCTGTAGACGGTGTTGTTGTTTTAATAATTGTTGCGACTAACATTACGTTAAACTAAATCTGAAAGGATTTAGAAATGTTACGACAGCCGCTACTTAAAGATATGAAATTGATGTGGACATTTTAATTGTTTCTGAAAATTGTCAGACTTCCTACCTTGAAATGCCAGGATAAATCTTCTGGCTCGGTACCTTTCTGATAATGACTACATCCCATCTTGATAACGGCACTAATATAACATATTGTTCTTCTTCCAATACGAACATGGTTGCTTCTCTCATTCGTTCTTTTTTCAGTACCAATATGGATGCCCCTAACTTGTAGCGCTTTGATCGAATTCTGTTACGGCTAATTATTGTATTTATTTAAGTGCGAGAGTGACACATGCTCTGCAGATATTGTGTTTTCTAGTACTGATCAGACTCTTTTAGACTATGAAATAAAACATGGATTTCGCTGAAGTTACTTTCGAAAACATTGGTCTTACAGAATAATTCTTAACTCCTGTTTTCTGTTAGGAAATGGTATAGTATACAATTGTATAAAGTTTATTATTGCACTGTAATTGTCATATTTTAGTCTGAAAGAAAAGCAATAACATGACTAAAATAATTATTTTTATGCATTAATGCTTATATAAATGAATTTTAATGATTACAAAAAAGATCGGTCTTTCATTCGGAGTCCCGTCCTTTTTGCTTGTGTTTTCTAGCTACTGCAATATAAATGCAATTGACGTATCTCGTATATACCTTTCTATCTTTTCTGATCTTTTTTATTTGTAGTTTTTCGCACCTGTTCTTTTACGTACGCATTCCAGTGACAATTATAAAGCGACATATATCGCTGCAAATCATTTTTCAATACGGCTTCTTAGCCAGTTTTGTCTTAAAATTGAAATAATCGCCATTGACATCAAGCGAAAAGAAATTCGATTTTTTGGTCTGTTTTAAAACTTTTGCTATTATTAATATGTGTGTACATAATCGAACAACCTATACTTGCAAGTAGCCAACATATTACACCATCAGGTCAATTATGTTAAACACGCAGAATATACTGCATGGAACGGAATTCCGTTAAAATAAAATGCGAACATACATCTTATTATATTTAACTTACGCATAATATTTCATAAATATACTATAACAATTCATTTTTTATATTTAACCAAAATTTGGAAAATAACAAATCGTACAATAATTTATCGAAGAATGCATGTTGTTCGAAATGTGTACCAAATAACTTAATAAAAGAAGTTAATTTTAAAAAAAATCGCAATTAAAAATGTTTATGAATCAAAAGGTAAACGAAATAAGCATTTCATTTGAATAAGTCTATTCAAAAGAAATCTATTGTGATTTTTTATTCTATAATGTTGATTTCATAGGGAAAATGGAGATCAAAAGGAAAATCCCAATGGAAAGCATTCTATTTGAGAAACTTCAGAATTGTTTTTGTTCAGTTCAATAAACATAAAAATCTCGTTGAGAACATAAAAATCTAATTTGAATTCAAAATGGAAATCTTTTGGTTAAATGTCCTCATGAATTTTTTAGTCGATAGGTTTTAGCAAAGAATAAGCGGATTTCAATATTGCATGAATTTTAGTGAACGTAAATCTACAGAGATGTATATACAAATATGTAGAATAGAAAACATACCCCCAACCCCCATATATATATCTATATACCTATCTATCTCTCTCTCTCTCTCTCTCTCTCTCTGTATATATATATATATATATATAATTTGAGAATGAATGCATCTGCATTTATAAAAATATATTATCTATAAATGTAAATGAATCAGTATTATTATTCAGGTTTGAAATAATATCTCATGTGTATGAATAATCTAAACGTAAATTTTTAATGTGAGTCTTTGGAATCTGGGGCTTTCTTTTGGCAAGTACAAACGATTTCTAGATGATGTTTTTGTAAAAATCTCAAAATATATACAATTGTATTTTGTCTTTCTTTTTAAAAATGAAACCCATTATGTGAAAATTTTCTCCTTAAGAGATTAAATGCTGTGAATCTGCTGGGATTTGTATGCAGCTATATAAGGTGGTAAACATAACAGCATATATATGGCCATATATATATTATTGGCGAATAGATACAGCTGCATTTAAAAATATATATTTTTTTTATTCATGCAAATGAATCAGTATGATCGTTTATGTATTAAATAATATTTCATATGTATGAATACCCTAAACGGAAGTTTTTAATATGAGTTTGTAGAATCTGAGGTTCTGCTTTGACAAGTATGATTGTTTCCAGGCGATGATTTTGTTGAAGAATTCGCAAAATACAATTTAATCTTTCTAGAATGAAAAATACCACTCGACCTTTTTATCTTTAACAAAGAAAATGCTGTAAAATTTATGAAAAATGAAAAGAAAACTTTGTTTTTGTTTCGTCTCGGGTTTTCATGTTTATGTAAAATCGTCTTCTTTTGAATCAAAGATATTCAGCACATTTGTAATTAACTATATCTTTAACAAATGAACAAAGTATCTAGATTTTTGCACAAGTGTAGCTGCACTGCGTTTTGGATACTCCATTACCTATGAATAAACTCTACTTTGTGCATTCACCAATGTTTGTTCAGTTATTAATCATCATAGAGACTAATTCCGATTTATAAGGCGCACCTATAAGTTGACTCTATTTTAATTTTTAGGTATATTCTCAGTATTATTCACAACTCATAGTTTTTACAAAGAAAGTTTAATGAGATATTTAGGATGAACATATAAGAACAAAATTTTAAGCGTATTTTTGAAATTTTGAGAAGCGCGAATATGGTATAATTTGAAGAATAGCATATAATAATGGAAACACGCTATGAGTATTGCACGAGGCTGGGAAGTTATATATTATCGTATCGTTTAGAATTGATCGCTATTTATTTTTAAATAAATAAATTTTTCACAGAAATTCTAAGAATGAAGTAATATAACGGTGTTAAGAGAAAAAAAAAAGAATTATTTATAAAGGAGGACAGATAGATGAAATACCTATTAAAATTTTGTATATTAACACTAGAACGCCCGGATGGAGTCGATTCGACTCCAATCATGTAACTAAATTTCAATTCGAACCAGAAAAATTTTCTTGAAATAATTTAAATCTAATCCACGCAAATTTACGTTAAATAAATCAATTAAATAATTTTGAATAAAAATTCTGGTGAGAAATATTATTTTCAAACTTGAGTAGAATTTCCGGGCGTTCTAGTGTTAAACAATAATTATTTGGAAAATAATACAAAAAAACATCATCAAAAAGCCTTTAAAAAAATTTATAACTAACGTCTACGTACGTGACTTGCATTAGTAAGGTATCACCTATTTCAACTGGAGAAATTTATTGTGCCGTTCGTTTTCGTTGTTTGCAGTAGAAGATTTTCTTTTGTGACCACTTTTTATATAAAAATAAACTGGTGAAGTTCAGTTAGGCCTTGATATGAAAACGTGATATAGACATTTTGTAACAATGTATTTTAATTTACGCAAACAATTTTGAATAAGACATATTGTACCTAAAAAGCATTGCTTAAATGTTTTGACCGGATACTGTAAAATGCATTGCTACTTCCGAATTAAAATGCATGATGTCAAGTTGATTTAATGAACTAGCAACCACATAAGGATGGCAAATAATAAGTTCATAATGTTGTGTTAAAATTATATAACTAAGATTGTCCAGCTGCGAATTTTGAAAATTAAGACAGCTGTAGAAGTGGCATTCTTACAAAATTTTTAAAATATTTTTCACCTGTTATATTTAAATCAGATATCGGTATGGAATTCAATAATCAAGTCATATTTGAACTTTGCACTATGTGGAAAGCTATCAAAGATGGTTCATGATAAACTTCGTTCAAAGTGCCAATCAGGCATTACGTCACAGAAAAGTTACACTGTTAAAAAAAAAATACGTGATTTCACGACAAAACTACTCTCAGTAAAAAAGTTACCAGTAATTTTATCTTCCGTTTGTAGATTATCCGTTTTTGGAAATAAGAGAAGAGAAAACTCCATTTGAAGAAGTGATAATTTTCCATTATAAAGTCGGTATAACAATTAGCTGATGGTGTCGTATATCTAACATTTGAAAAGCACTTGTATTTATTGACTGAGGAAAAAAATTACATCTTCATGGAAAAATATTTGAACTGACGACGTTTGATGTGGGATTTCACTTCTTTAACTGTCATGTCATAGGGTCTTCGAATGCACTGTGTTTACATTTTTATACGGTATATTGTGGTTTTATAATTCTGATATAATACTTTCAAGTTTTATTTAATAAAGCTAATTCATTATTATATGATTTCTTATGGATAATGAATAACTATAATATTGTTTGATTAAATAATTTATTAGCAAAATGTTCTTTGCTCCTTGAATGATTATAATATGTCCCAGTTTAATTGTTGCTCAAAATTTTGTTAGTGTCAGCACATTTGTCATTCAGTAGTATGATAGAAATCTTAGAAAAGTGGCAATATTCTTTCATTGAGTTTTTTTTTTTTTCATTTCTGTGCAAAAACATGTCAGTTTTGAAAACATTGAAAATAAATTTGCGATCGATTACTTAGTATGTCCGTTGTTTCCTTTTATATTCGTCCGCTTCGTTATTTGAGGTAAATACCATGAGAAATTCTGACTTATAACAGATATTGAGCTTTTGTCTTAAAAGGGGACTTTTTCTGAAAAATATATGTGTGGATTTTAGGTTTTTTAACAGTGTAGCTGAATGGACAGGCGATAACAATACAGATAAATGTTTAGATGCTTGTTTTCTTTACACTAGATGCCACGAAGGAATACGACAACGCTCTTATATAAAAAACATACATTTACGCACATGCATATATACCATATATGCAGTAAATCTCATAAAAATGGTCTGATTTTTAACAGAAAATGAACATTTGTCATGAAAAAGGAATTTTCTGAAAAATACATCTGTGATTTTATGGATTTTTAACAATGTAACTGAATGGATTTGTGACAACAATACAAACAAATGATGACATGCTTCTTTTCATTACGCTAGATACCACGAAGGAATACGCCAGCTGTCTTATATGTATAAACACGTACACTGACAAACATACGTATATACCACTGTAAGGGTGACGGAATTATATTCTTATCATTTTGCAGAAATTTCTTTGAGGGGTTAGTCAATTTGTAATGTGTCTTCGTGTATAATAACTTTTCAATCATATTCTGTAAAAAATTGATTGTAACTAATTCGCATCGGGAGTATATATTGCAGGAATTCCTTTCGTAAAAATATTTCATTTCGGAATTTCCGGGGTGAATTAACAATTTCTGAATATTCATAAATCATGCAAATGATTTACGAGAGCATTTTCCGTGCTGCCAATTTAGTGTGATTTGCATTTTTGTCATGAAATGTGTGCGAACACTGTTCGTCGAATGATGACAGTTAATTCTTCAGTCATTACCTATTATCAATGTTATTAGTAAAAGACTCGAGAATGGTAAAATTCAATTAAGACACTTAATCAGAAAATATTGCCCATCTACACTGTAAATGAAATGAAAATTATATTTATTAAAATGCGTGATTTTTTATTAGAAAATAGCCTACGTAACTTAAAGTGGTTTAATTTGTTTCCAAATGTTAAAATAATTTTAATTCGTGAGACATACACAGTATAAGTACCGAGAGTTTTAAAAATTCAAAAGTAAAACGTGATAAAACAAATATGTGTGGGTTTGAAAGACATGCAATTTACAGATAATTATTTTGCGTAGTATGAGCTTTTGTACGACACTAAAAAAGAAAAGAAAACAAAACGAATTAATAAAAATTAAAAGTTAAAATTCTTGAAAAAAGCGGTTATTCAATAAAAAAAAAAGAATTCAGTGGAATAATTCCATGTCGCTCACACAAATTTGAATCCAAAAAATTGTACATGCAGTATTGTCTAATGCTTTTGTATTCAAAGTTTGCGTAGTGTGAGTAATATTGGATTATCTGCAGTAGCGCACTATATTTTAGATATATATATAGCGCCCTATGGATTTTGAGCTTTTTTTCTCATTTTTTAATTAAAATTTAATATATTTTTATGTCATACAAATCCACGTATCACACTAAACATTTATCCGATAATCGCATGTCTCTCAGTTTTAACTTTTTCACAGAATTTTTGGAACACCTGGTGTATAGGTACCCCTGACAAGTGAAAGCACGCTAAAACAAAGTTTATTATTATTTATTTATTTTTTACTTACGTCAGAAATTATTATTCTGTAATACATGCTTAGGAAATTAACATGATTTGTTTTATTCCTCTGTTTATGCCTCTATGAGATCTTTCAAAATCAGAACTATTAATATACAATTAGAGTCAAAGATTATTTTTAAAAAAAACTAACAGATTAAAGTGTATAAACACATACAAAATTCGATAATAACAACCGATACATTTTAAAAAAATTAATGGGATAGCAAAAAAAATATATATATATTTAAATGAACTATACGTATTGAGTTTATGAAGCACTCACTTTTTATATATTTTAATTTTCTACATACTTGAAATAAATTAAATAAAAACATTTTCAAATATTAACGAACTTTCATTAGCATTTTCTGAAAAAAATATTTTCTGGAAAAGATTCTTATGCAGGAGAAAAATATTTCGAACATATGCTACTAAGAATATCAAGTCATTTTTTTTCTGAATTATTGATTTAACACATGCATTTCTAGTATTTTTATTTACACATGTCTTGACATTTTCAAAAATTTCAACGACTGCATATTAAATTTTTACTTAGTTGAATATTTCCTTGACATTCAAAAACCTCAAATATGAATGATTAAAAAATATTCCAGATAAAGCTGTTTAAGAAATGTGAGTAAAAAAAATATGATCCCCCCCCCCCCCCAAAAAAAAAATGCCGATTAATTTGAATAATTTAAATTTAGTTTTTTCTTTAAATATTTGAATAAATGTGTAACATGTGAAAGAGTAAAGAAATTTTTAGTTAGATTAGTGTCGGAAAATAATCTGTAGTGACATTTGTTTTCTTTTTGTTCGTATTTGCAAATCTAAGGGAAACTTATTAAAAATTACAAACAACATTATACATCGGAATTCATAGATAAATGTTTCATCTGAGTACTATATTCTATATTATTTGATTTATTTATGTCCTATAACTATAATACTGTGAAAGAGTGACAATTTCGCAATTTAATCATATTTGTATTAAACTTTCGTTTATTGTTTTATATTAACAATAACAAATCTGTTTTTCATATTGAATTTATATACGATTCTTTTTACTTACTTATTGCAAAATAAACTTAATACATAGCCAACTTGGGTAATATGTCTTAAAATAAACAGATTTTTAGTTTCATATACTTTAACTACTAGTAAAATGTCGAAAAAGGAAGAAAAATACTAATCTATCTGAATGTCTTGATCGATTATATTTTTAACACGTCTTTTTGGAACATTTATTGAATTATTATTATTATTATTATTATTATTATTATTATTATTATTATTTTACAAAAAATACTAAAGCATTAAAAAAAGAAACTAAATATTCCAGGATGAAAAAAAAAATTAAACCGCCTCTTCTTTTTCTGCTGTGTCAAATTTTCAAAAGCACAAAAGCTGGATGAAAGTTTCGCTACAATATCTCTAAACAAAAACGAGATTTCGTTATAAACACGAAAATGAATCATATGTCGATCGTCAGTTTCATCTCAAAATGTATGATATTACTAATATTTTTTCTTTTCTTTTCTTTTCTTTTCTTTTCTTTTATTTATATATTTATTATTTTTTTTATTAGCTCAAGAACACCTTATATAAATTATTTTATGTATGACACGTAATAACAATACGATTGCATTGTATACCTCACTTTTCAAAAATCTTTAGTTAAAACATTTATTATTTCAGTTTCAAGATTATCATTGTGTTACTTTTGTTATAATTAATGATATTAATTTCCCATATATCAGAAGAGATTTTACTATGTTAAGAAATAGTCATAATTAATCAAATAAATCAGTGACATTGCTATAATTCATCGTAAAATCACCTTATATTAGGAGTAACCTAATGATAATAGTAAATTCGTTTTAATGTTTACAAATTTATAAACTATATGGTCATGAAAAGTTTTTTTTCATATTTAATAATATTAAAATAATAATTTAATTTTACATTTTATTTTAATCATTCATTTGTAATTTAGAATATCTATATCTAAATCAGCAAATGTACTGGAACGCCAAAAAAAAAAAAAAAAAAAAAATTGCATGAATATGTATTTCTGCAGTAATTGAATATTAATTTTAAATGTTTGTAACATAAAATATCTGAAGAAAAAAAAAAAGCGAGAGGGGTGTTTAAGCAATCTTTCCTTAAGTATGTCACTAATTTTACACTATAGAGTAAGCACAACGTATCTAAATAGTTTCTGAGACGATTCAAATTATTCTGTTTATTAAAAGATAAGTTAAAATAGAGTGACATTTAAAAATGTAAAAGTATGTATTTTAATGATCCTTAACAATTGGCATAAAAAACAGATATCTATGTCCAAATCTGTAAATTAACTAAAGCGAAATTGAAACAAACTGCATGAATCAGCAGTAATTATCTCTTAATTTGAAATGTTTATAGCACAAATAGTCAGAACAAAATAAAACTTATTGATGTGTTTAAGCAGTCTAAGTTTACACTAAGTATGTTACTAACTTTAATCTGAGAAATAAACATTACATGTCTTAATAGTTTCATTAACGTTACAAAATATTCGATATATTAAAAAAATAAATGGCAATGTAGTGTGACATCTAAAAATATAAAAGGATTTGTTTTAATGACCCTTAATATTTGACATTTAAAAAATTAGATATCTATGCCCGAATCTGCAAATTTACTATTTAACATTTCACATTAAAAATAAAAATAAAAAATACATAACTATTTCTATATCTGCAAATTGACTAAAACGCAATTGAAACAAAGTGCGTGAATATATACTCGAATGTGCAGAAATCATCTACTAATTTCAAATGTTTCTAACACTTAAAATCAGAAGGAAATAAAGATGACAGAACATGTTTTCAGCAATTTCACTTTAAATATGGTACTAATTTTAAACTATGGAATAAACAAAACATGTCCGAATAGTTTCATTAACGTTTTAAAATATTCTGTTTATTTTTAAAAAAATATATTGTAGGGTAACATTTAAAAATTTGAAAGAATTTATTTTAATGACTCTTACTATGTGACATTAAAAAATTATATATCTATGCCTGAATCTGCAATATTACTAAAACGCAATTGAAAGAAAACGCATTATTATATACTCTTATCAGCAGTAATTATCATTTAAAATTTCTAACACAATTAATCTGAAGAAAATAAAAGCGAAAGGAGTGTTTAAACACTCCTCTCACTAAGTATGTTAGTAATTTTAATCTAAGGAATAAACACATGTCAGAATAGCGTCATTAATGTTTTAAAATATTCGATTCATTAAAAAAATAAAAGATAAAGTAAAGTTACATATAAAAATTTAAAATGATTTGTTTTAATAACCTTTAACGTTTTACATAAAAAATAGCTATGTGTGTCTAAATCTGTTAATTAACTAAAACGCAATTGAAATAAAAATGTGTGAATATGTACTCCAATTATCAGTAATTATTGCTTAATTTGAAATGTTTATAACACAAAAAATCTGAAAATAAAGACGGGAAAGTGTTTAAGCAATCTTACTTTAAGTATGTAACTAATTTTAAACTATGGAATAAACACAACATGTCCGAATAGTTTCATTAATATCTTAGAATATTCTGTTTATTTAAAAAATGATAAAGTGGTATGACATTTTAAAACGTAAAAGAATTTATTTTAATGATTCTTAACATTTTGCATAAAAATAGATGTCTATGTCTAAATATGCAAACTTATTTAAACGCAAATAATAGAAAATGTATCAATATATACTCTAATCTGCAGTAATTATCTCTTAATTTAAATATTTATACCACAAATAATCTGAAGAAAATAAAAGCGAAAGGAGTGTTTAAGCAGTCTCACACTAAGTATGTTACTAATTTTAATCTTAGAAATAAACACAAAATGTCTGAATAGTTTCATTAACGTTTTAAAATATTCGATTTATTAAAAATATCTTTTTATAAAGGCCAAACGTATCTGTGCGTAACGCTTACGTCATTTTGCGAATGGCAACACTTTCCCATGCAATTCGATTTTGCACTTTTTGCTACTGCAATATTTATACATCTAAACATCACGCATTCTAAATTTTTACATCGGCGTTTAAAGGAAAAAAAATTACTTTTAAATGCAATTTGTTTGAAATCTGTATCTCAATTTATTTTTGAGATATTACTTTTTTTACAGTTTTTGTGCGAATTTTGTAATTGTGGCAACAGAAATGCGCCACTTTCTTTTAAAATTAAAAAAAAAATCAAATTAAAATTTCGCATATAAATTTTGAGAAGATAAAAATAATGACGGGTTTAGATTTCACGTCAAATTTTATAAAAGTGTCAATTTGATTTTTTTTCATTTTTACCAAGTATAAGATAAATTGTATATAAATAAAATTGATAACTTCATCATAATAACTTATCCTTATCATGTTTTATTATTACATATGCGATTAAAGTTTAATTTTAAAAATTTGGACAACTGAATTTTATAGAAATGGTATTTTGTTAATTTTATTTTAAAATAATATTTATTTTAGAGTTAAACTGAACAATATAAGAGGCATTTTTTACTATAGCTAATTTTGTACGTTGTTATAAATAAATGAAACAGTTCCTTCTAAAACATTTTATTTCGTCAAAGTTCGACGGGTTCCACCTCGTATATATAAAGTAGGGTGGCGTTTAAAAATGTAAAAGAATTTGTTATAATGGCCTTTAACATTTTACATAAAAATAGATACCTAAATCTGCAAATTGACTAAAACGACATTGAAATAAAAATGCATGGATATGTTCTCTGATTTGCAGTAATTATCTCTTAATTTGAAATGTTTATAATACAAATAACCTGGAGAAAATAAAAACGGGAGAAAGTGTTTAAGCAATCTTAGTTCAAGAATTTTACTATTTTAAAACTATGGAATAAACACAACATGTCTGAATAGTTTCATTAACGTCTTACAATATTCAGTTTATTTTTTTTTAATGACAAAGTGGGGGGACATTTAAAAATGTCAAATGATTTGTTTTAATGATCTTTGACATTTTGCATAAAAAATAGATGTATAAATTTAAATCTGCAAATTTATTAAAACCCGAAAAATACAAAATGCATGAATCTCTCTCTCTGGACTCTAATCTGCAATAATAATCTCTTAATTTGAAATTATTCTAACACAAATAATTTGCAGAAAATAAAAGCAAGGGGAGTGTTTAAGCAATCTTACTCTAAGTATGTTACTACCCTAATTTCCTGCGTATAATCCTCGGATCAAACAATCATTTTTCGACCCAGAAATTTTATTAAATAAAATATAACTTTACGGATCGCCGTAAATATTTGCCTTCATTTACGAAATAAAATTTCTGGGTTGAAAAAGAATTGTTTGATCCGCGGATTATAGGCAGGAAATTAGGGTAATTTTAATCTGAGGAATAAACACATGTCTGAATAGCTTAATTAATATTTTAAAATATTCGATTTATTTTTTTAAAAAGATGAAGTAGGGTGGCGTTTAAAAATGCAAAAGGATTTGTTATAATGACCTTTAACATTTTACATAAAAAATAGATATCTATGTCTAAATATGCAACTTGACTAAAATGTAATTGCAATAAAAATGCATGAATATGTACTTTAATTTGCAGTGATTATCTTTTAATTTGAGATGTTTATAACACATACAAGTAATCTGAAGAAAAAAGAAACGGGAAAGTGTTTAAGCAATCTTACTTTAAGTATGTTACTTATTTTAAACTGTGGAATAAACAGATGTCTGGAATAGTTTCATTAAAGACTTACAATATTCTGTTTATTTTAAAAAATGATAAAGTAGGGGGACATTTAAAAATGTAAAAGAATTTATTTTAATGGCCCTTAACAGTTTGCATACAAAAATACATGTCTATGTCTAAATCTGCAAATTTATTAAAACGCAAATAATACAAATTGTATGAATATATACTCTAATCTGCAGTAATTATCTCTTAATTTGAAATTATTCTAACACAAATAATTTGCAGGAAATAAAAGCAAGAGGAGTGTTAAAGCAATCTTACTTTAAGTATGTAGCTAATTTTAATCCAAGTATTAAACACAACATGCCTGAATAGTTTCGTTAACTTTTTAAAATATTCTGTTCATTTTTACAGAAAATAAAGTAGGGTAACATTTTAAAAAGATAGGAAATTTCTGATTCAGTGAGATTTTGAAATAAATATTAATCTCCCTATTTGGTATCCTAAATCTACCCACTGAAAAAAAAAATATCAGACTTTCATCATTCATAAGAATTTCATAGATCATCTTTATTAGCACTTTTCAACAAACTTGAAAAGTGCTTATGCATTCGGTTTGTCTATCCGTCTGGCCGTCTAGCCGTATTCTAGCTCCTGTAAATACACTCCGATTGCTGAAATTTTCGGACGTTATTGATGTTTGCCCTAGCACAAATCCTATTGAAAATGAAGTTTCTACCATGCTCAGTTTATTTACAGGTAGAGTCAAAAGTTTTCCCTTACATTACGGCCTATCCGGAAAAATAGTTTCAAAGGAATTTTAAAGATGTTACACCCTGTCAAACAAATTAAAACTTATATGCACTTACAAAATGCACTAAAATAGGCATTCTATAAAATATGCGGTGAAAATATAGCTATTATTAATTTACAGGGTCACGCAAAAGAGTTCCATTAGATAATGGTGAAGAGGGGAATCGTGTGTGACATGTTTTAAATGTATTAAACTGTTCCATGTATGATAAAACTGATATATGTCACTGAGGCTTAATATAAATTCTGCGTTAATGTCTTGCATAATATGAAGAACATAGCATTTACAATGACACACAAAAGATTTCAAATACCATATTCCGAATTATGTATAGCATTTGATGATGGTTGATGGATAAATGAAATGCATTTTAATTATGGTATGCGCGTTTAAGTTTTAATAAATGTATATATTTTATATGGTATGTATAAATGCTATAGTTAATACACAGGGTTACCCAAAAGAGCTCGCAACGTTTCTGAGTATTAGCGTAAATTACTTAAAGATGGTTCATAAATAAAGCATCATTTTTACGCTGAACTGCATTCAATTTACTAAGAAATGTTTGCAGAATATAGATAAAATAATATACAGGGACACGCAAAGATTTGGGTACATAGACGCCTATGAATGATAATTTATGAGAAAGTGATTTCAGCGGTATTAAGAGTGTTTTTGTTTTAAAAAAAATTAGCTTAATACTGATGTGTAATAAAGGTACAGGATAAACTACAGGGCTGGATAAAAGTATTAAAGTATGTTTCTATTTATTAGTATAAGTTTCTGAAATAAGAAATTTCAATCTACAAGGCGTTTTCTTACTAAACTAGAATTTCCCATTATATAGTATGTATATCAACTGACAGATCAAATACAAGGCTGTTTAAAAGTATTTTAGTTCTATTTGACTATATTTGGCTATATACACTTATTTCCCTAAATAACGAAGTTTTGTTAAAGATTTCATGACGTGTTGGAAAGTGCTTCATAATCTATGTTTAACGCAAGATTTTTCTTCCTTGTTTTAATAAACTTTTAAACGTAAATTATTTACATTAAGAAATGAGAGAAAAAATAACTTAAAATAACAATAAAAAGCTTGTAAAGAAAGCATATCAAATTTGCAGTAAATGTTAATTGTTTTCTTATTTACATAATTTTTAATTATTTTGAAATTTTATACACATATTTTGTAAATTTTGTAAGTATAGAGGTGTTGATCAGAGGTTTGATACTAGAGAAATTTATATGCGTATTTCTGGTAACTTATACACTGTTTCATAACAGTTTTCTATACAATTTACTCACTAAAATCAAACTAATACATTTTTATGCAAAAATAGCTGTAAGATCAACAAAAACAACAGCTACAATAACAATATATTCACGTAACATATTTATAGAAATGTAAATAACTATAAATTTTATTCGTATTTATTTTAATAGCATTTACATAAATTGGCAAATAATCTCACTTTCTTAAACCAAAATTAAGGCCAGAGTAAAACAAAACAAAACAAAAAGAAACTGTCCGAGAATTCTTAAGGTCATTTTAATTAAAAACTAGTTGGATGTGTCAATCCCAAAACTTTCTTCTATCTCATAAGTACATTTTAATATTAAAGAAAAAAAAACGTGGTGACCCCAAAGTTACCGACTATCGAATTTCCTCTAACATTTGACCTATCCTAATGAGATTCTGGTATCCGAAAAGCCTAAAACGCAAAATTTAATTAATATTCTGAGAAAATGGGCTTAGTAGTGCCTCATGTTGGGTAATTTATACTAAAACCTAATAAGCATCTATTTATGACAAGACCTAACAGAATCTGAAAGTTGATGGAATTTCGTCCATTAGTTCTTTAGATATAGTTATAACAAAAAATTTGCAAAACATAGCACAGCAACACCATATCTTGGACAATTTATGCCAAAAGTAAAAAAGCGTCTAATTATGTTATGGTGTAAAAGAATCTGAAGTTTGATGAAATTCTGTGCATTAGTTCTTGAGTATAGCTAGTTAAAAAAACCGTGTAAAATATAGCACAGCAGCACCATCAGTTGAAGGATTTATAACAAAACGTAATCATCGTGTAATTATGTTATATGTTATTTTGTAACGAAATCTGAAGTTTGATGAAATTCTGTGCGTTGTTTGTTGAGATATAGCTATCGAAAAAATCGTGCAAATTGCAGCATAGCAGCACTACCTGTTGCAAGGTTAATACCAAAATGTAATCAGCGTCTAATTATGTTATATATTCTAGTGTAACAGAATCTAAAATTTGATGAAGTTCTTTGCATTAGTTCTTGAGAAATAGCTATCGCAAAAATCGTTCAAAATGTAGCATAGCAGCACCACCTATAGGGCAGTTCACACCAAAACCTTATCAGTGGCTATGTATCTCAAGGTATCGCGGAATCTGAAGTTTGGTGAAATTCTGTGCATTAGTTCTTGATATATAGCTATTATGAAAATCATGTAAAACGTGGCATAGCAATGTCACCTGCTGGCCAATTTACACCAAAACTTAATCAGCGTCTATGTATATCAAGGGATCACAGAATCTGAAGTTTGGCGAAATTCTGTACATTAGTTCTTGAGATATAGCAATCTTGAAAATCATGAAAAACGTAGTATAGCAGCGCCACCTGCAGGCCAATTTTCACCAAAACCCTAGTAGGCACTAATTCGTATCAAGGTCTTACTGAATATAAAATTTTATTAAATTTCGAGCATTAATTCTTGAGATAGAGCGCCCACAAATTTTTTGTCACATACAGAGAGACATACAGACAGACAGACAGACAGACAGACAGACGGACAGACTCACAGACAGACATTTCTAAAAATAGTCAAAACGTGTTCAGGACCCTCTAAAACGTATAAATCCGTCGAAAACCGGAAGTCGAAAATTTTCATGAATCCAATACTTTCTTCTTGTAAAGAGAGAAGAAAGTAATAACAATAAGAAGTTTATGACAAAAGCATATTGATTTCGCTGAAAATTTTCGTTATTTTTTTTCATATATGTAATTGTGGATATTTTTTTAAGTATAGACGTGTTCGTGATAACGAGAAAATAAGTTGGCTGAAATTAGGGGAATTTTTATGCACACAAAGCATTTATTTAATCTATATAATGTACTTAGTACAAATAAACTCTAAAGCATATTTATGCAAAAAATTCAGTAAATTCAACATAAGCAAAAGCAAAAATAATAATATTTTTAAATACATGTTTATAGAAATTTAAACAAGTTCAAAAGTTTATCATGTTTGTCTACACAACTTTTACATAATTTGAAAAATAATTTCACACTCTTAAGCCAAAAATAAAGCCATCTTAAAACAAAAAACGAAGTGTCCAAGAAGTGCTGATTTCTGCTGACAAAAATGTTCAACTTTGACGTCCAAGATTTTTTTTACCTAGTTTCTAATTAAACTACGGTGTTTTATCCCGTCTTTTGCCCTTTCTACGTCATAATGCTTGAATCTGAGAGATAAATATGGAATTTGTTATCATAACATTGAGTGATGAGTAAGGACACAGTTTTTAGGGTCAATATTATATAAATTCTGTAGGGTTTTTAAGATTCTAAATGCAAGAATTACAGTGAGGTGCCACATTGATGTTTAATGTAATGGTGCATTTCAGTTCAATGAAGAGCAATTTAGATTTTATGTTCTAATTTTTTTTATAAATAAACTAAGGATTAATGGATGAATTTTTAAACGTTACTGTAACCGTAATGGTCCTTAAATTTAATATCCATTGTTTAAACCTTTTTCTTATATTCAAAACTATATATAAGCTGTCCTGAAATAATAATGTCTATTTCTAGCATTACGCGGTATCATTATAACTGTGAATTCTTTTTTAACGGAAAAAATATATATTTTATTTCTTGTTTCTTATTTTATGCACGAGAGACCATGATTGCGATTGTATAAAACAAAGAAGGTAAAAAAAAAAAACTTGTAAGTCTTACATGCAGATAATTTTTTATTTCATAAGAAAAAAAAAAACATATTAAATCATTATTATTGCATATTGTTATCACAATTAATAAAAAGAAGTAAAATTTTCAATACCCAAAGCTATAGAATTTGTATCTTTAGGACTGGACTACTTACATACAATTATCCCATTTTTTAAATATTTTAGAATGCATGGCGTTCTTACCCACATAGGTGAGTAATACCGCGAAACAGCATTAGTCAAAAAATCACGCCACTACATTTATGAATGCAAATCTATTAAATGTATATATATATATATATATCCTTCTATAGTAAAAAAAACTAGCCTTAAAAGGAATGACTCCTGGAATGATGCAGATGTGGAAGATTTCCGGAACTTTTTGTCCACTCCTTCCATGAGTCGAATAGACCAATCAGGAAAGGGCTCCGTCTATGCATCGCCGTATGGGTTACCATAAAGAGAGGAAAGGTTACCATCGCCAACATTCGCCAAGTTTGTCGCCAACTTGGCGATATATCGCCAAATTTGGCGACCAAAATTAGTTGTCAAAAGTGACGCCAACTTGGCGATAACTGTAATATTTCGCCAAATTTTTAATTTCTTTACAACACCAGTCGTTTGATACATCATTTGAGAGGTTTGCAACTGCTTATTCATATAATGGATGTCTTGTGTGTTATCCCCCATTCTGCTCCCCAGGGGGGGACACATTTTTAATTTCTTTACAACACCAGTCGTGTTACACAAGATTTGAAAGGTCTGCAACTGCTTATTCATATTATGGATTTCTTGTGTGTCACCCCCACACTCTGCTCTCCCCAGGGGGGCGTGACATTTTTAATTTTTTTACAACACCAGTTGTGTGACACATCATTTGAAAGGTCTGCAACTGCTTATTCATATTATGGATGTGTTGTGTGTCATCTCCCACTCTGCCCCTTAGGGGAGCACATTTTTAATTTCTTTACAACACCAATTGTGTGACATATCATTTGAGAGGTCTGCAACTGCTTATTCATATTATGGATTCCTCAGAGGGGCGCATTTTGTAATTTCTTTACAACACCAATTGTGTGACACATCATTTGAAAGGTCTGCAACTGTTTATTCATTTTATGGACGTCTTGTGTGTCACCCCCACTCTGCCCCTTAGGGGAGCACATTTTTAATTTCTTTGCAACACCAGTCGTGTGACATATCATCTGAGAGGTCTGCAGCTGCTTATTCATATTATGGATGTTTTTGTGTTGCCTCCCACTCTGCCCCCTACGGGGGCACATTTTTAATTTCTTTACAACACCAGTCGTGTGACACATCATTTGAGAGGTCTGCAACTGCTTATTCATACTATGGTGTAATGGCGAGCGCAGCAAACAGGGGCAGCCAATAATTTGGAATCGCGAAGCGATTACGCGGGGGGTTGGCGGGCATAGCGAGCAGGGGGGAGGGGCCACCCTAGTCTTTATATATAAAAATCTTCTGTGCGTGTGTATGTAACTGAACATCTCCTAAACGACTAGACCGATTTTAAAGAAATTTTGTGTGTGCATTCCAGTGGATTCAGGAATGGTTTAAATTCACATTTCATCGAAATTGATTCGGTTCTTTTTTAGTAATTAGGCAAAAACTAATAGTTAGTGATTTTTCGCTAATTAAAAGTGCTGTAAATATAAAAGAAAGTCTGGATTTCGTATTAATCACAGCACAAGAGAATCTACCGAACCAAAAATATTAGAAATTGGGGTAAAAATACTTCTTATAACATCGAGTGCTGCCAAGAAGGGATTTTCGAAAATCCCCCCCCCCCTAAGGAGGGTAAAAAAAAGAACGAACTTAAAAAAAAATCCTTTAAAATCGACTTTTGTAGATATTTTTCAACTGATAACATATTTTAGTGTATTTATTCATTCTGAATCGAATGGTACTATGCAAATTCGTTTAAATTCAGTAGTTCGTGAGATAATTCCCATTTTCCTAATTTGGCGATGTCTTCGGCTCAAAAACTTGAAATTTGCAATCCTTATCTATGTATATAAAAGAAAGTCAGGATTTCGTATTAATAACAGCACCAAAAAAATCTACCGAAGCAAAAATCTTGAAAATTTGGGTAAAAATACTTCTTATAAGATCGAGTGCCGCTAAGAAGGGATTTTCGAAAATCCCCCCCCCCCCCCCAAGGAGGGTGAAAAAAAGAATGAACTTTTAAAAAAATTCTTTAAAATCGGCTTTTGCAGTTATTTTTCAACTGAAAACATATTTTAGTGCATTTTTCCATTCTGAATCGAATGGTACTAAGCAAATTCGTTTAAATCAAGTAGTTCGTGAGATAATTCGCATTTTCCTAATTTGGCGATGTCTTCAGCGCAAAAACCTGAAAATTTCAATCCTTATCTTTAATATATAAATCTTCTGTGCGTGTGTATATCACTGAACTCCTCCTAAACGACTGGACCGATTTTAGCGAAATTTTATGTGTGTGTTTCAGTGGATTCAAAATGATTTAGATTCACACTTCATCGAAATCGATTCAGTACTTTTTTAGTAATTAGGCAAAAACTAATAGTTAGTGATTTTTCGCTAATTAAAAGTGTTAATTATATAAAAGAAAGTCTGTATTTCGTATTAATCACAGCACAAAAAAATCTACCGAACCAAAAATCTTGAAAATTGGCGTAAAAATACTTCTTATAACATCGGGTGCCGCTAAGAAGGAATTTTCGAAAATACCTCCCTAAGGAGGGTAAAAAAAAGATCGAACTTTTAAAAATGTTTTTCAAAATCGGTTTTTGTAGTTATATTTCAACTGATAACATATTTTACTGCATTTTTTCATTCTGAATCAAATGGTACTAAACAAATTCGTTTAAATCCAGTAGTTCGTGAGATAATTCCCATTTTCCTAATTTGGCGATGTCTTCGGCTCAAAAACCTGAAATTTTGAATCCTTATCTTTATATCTATATATATAAAAGAAAGTCTGGATTTCGTATTAATCACAGAACAAAAAAATCTGCCGAACCTAAAATCTTCAAAATTGGGTTAAAAATACTTCTGATAACATCGAGTACCGCTAAGAAGGGATTTTCGAAAATTCCACCCCTAAGGGGTTTAAAAAAGGGAACGAACTTTTAAAAAATTCCTTAAAAATCGGCTTTTGTAGTTATTTTTCAACTGATAACATATTTTAGTGTATTTTGTCATGCTGAATCGAAAAGTACCAATCAAAATCTTTTAAGGTCAGTAGTTCGCGAGATACTTCACATTTTCCTGATTTGGCGGTGTCTTCTGCGCAAAAACCTGAAATTTTCAATCCTTATCTATATATATAAAAGAAAGTCTGGATTTTGTATTAATCACAGCACAAAAAAATCTGCCGAACCTATAATCTTGAAAATTGGGATAAAAATACTTCTGATAACATCGAGTGCCGCTAAGAAGGGATTTTCGAAAATTCCATCCCTAATGGGGTTAAAAAAGGGAACGAACTTTTAAAAAATTCCTTAAAAATCGGCTTTTGTAGTTATTTTTCAACTGATAACATATTTTAGTGTATTTTTTCATGCTGAATTGAATGGTACCAAGCAAATTATTTTATGGTCAGTAGTTCGCGAGATACTTCACATTTTCCTGATTTGGCGGTGTCTTCGGCTCAAAAACCTGAAATTTTCGGTGCTTATCTTTATATATATAAATCTTCTGTGCGTGTGCATGTCACTGAACCCCTCCTAAACGACTGGACCGATTTTAATGAAATTTTGTGTGTGCGTTCCAGTAGATTCGAGAATGGTTTAGATTCACATTTTGTCGAAATTGATTCAGTACTTTTTAGTAATGAGGCAAAAACTAATAGTTAGTGATTTTTCGCTAATTAAAAGTGCTGAATAAGTTCGATGAATAGAGTGCAGACGGAATGTCCGAGGGGACTAAGGCGCCAGATTTAAGCTCAGCTTCTTGAAGAAAGAGATCGCGTGTTCGAACCCCAATCCTGACAAACGTGTATGCTTTACAATAATATTTCCTGTATTATAATTTTGATTAACCGACTTCAGACAATCGTTAACTTTTAACTAAAGAGAGAAATATAAACTTTTCTATCAAAAATCGAACCGATTTCAAAAAATACTGAAGCGTGAAATATAATTTCCTTACATAATTGTAATAAGAAATTAAATTAAGAGGGTTGTGTTTATCGTGTGTATTACCATATTTATGTACATTTATTTGATTTTCTGGAGTCGGTGCCAAGAAGGAAAACGTCTGCCGGTGACAGGACACCGTCTGTCGGGTCCGCTAGTATATATATATATATATATATATATATATATATATATAGTATCATAGTCAATAAGTTCATATATCTTATCCTATATTTATTTGAAAAAAATCTAAAATTGCGTCGTGAAAATTGGTAGATCATTTTATCGTGGCATTATTCCTTCAGGTCATTTTACTTACAGTCAACAGTTACAATATAAATTACCCTGTTAACACAATTTCCCAGGCCGAGAAAATTGCCAGGCAACGTTTAATACGCGAATAAGCTTAATTCTAAACATTCGATAATTTTTAGATGAAATAATTTGTCAAGCATTTTATACAACAATTATTTAACTTGTTTTTTATACAACAATTATTTAAACCCAATTAAATTGAGCATTTTTTCCTTCAAAACCTTACGCTGACTAGATTTGGAACCCATCCGATGCTAGCACAAGACTGCCCAATAAAAATATTTCCAGTGGTATTTCATAAGCGAGACGAGTTGCAAAAGTTAAAAACATTATGTCTGCTTTGAAAAACACCTGTTTTCATTTGGTGAGTATATAAAACCACAGTGTAAAATTTTAAAGGAAATTCAAATTTTTTAAAAAATACAGCATTTAGAGATTTTTAACTTATGCATTCTGGCCTATCATGAGACGGTAATTAAGAATATGTAAATTAAAAAGTAATTGATACAAAACTTTTTGAAATCGGTAAAAACCTGAGTATTTTCTCATAGTTTCGTTCGCTTTCTGTGCGTATAGGCTTAAAAAATCAAATTACGCAAAGCAGAATGTACCTTCAATTCAATACTTTTCTTGAGATTTTTGTTATTTAAAAATATAAATGTAGACAAAAATGGAATTAAAGTTGTTGTTGAAAATAAGATTGTGAAAATAAGTTGAAAATAAGATTGTGTTGAAAATAATAGTATATCTACGTACCCATCGTCATATGGAGTTCCATTACCTGCGGTCTATTCTGTTCAGCTGTCTAAATGACAGACAAGGTGTTATGACCAATAAGGTTATCTGAGCGAGAAATCCCAGCTGGCTATCGCCCAAGTAGCTTAACAGGTAAATTATCTGGGTTCGGTGCCCAGTCTGGTCAATTTTTTGCGCAGTTGCAATTATTTAATACGTATGATAACTTTACCAATCAGTTTGATTGTGTTAACGATGCAATTTATCTAAGTACCCATCATTCCTTTACCTGCGGTCTATTCTGTTGAGCTGTCTAAATGACAAACCAGATGTTATCACGTACAAGGTTATCTGAGTGAAAAATGTTCACCGGTTGTAGTGCCCAGTTGGCTGAAGCGGTAAAGCATTGTCGTTATAAGCCAAGTACCTGGGTTCGATTCCTTTCCTGGAAAAATGTTCGCTTAGTTGGAAATATTTAATTCGTATGAGTTACAATATAGTTTTCCAATTGCAAAAATATTGTTACGTAGAAAAATTATTACGTAAATTTTAACTTTTACTATTAATTTATGAGTATCAACTTTTACTTTTATGAATACATTAATACAGGGGATTTCAGAATTGCTCATAAAATCGTATCATTTAATATTAATTATGAAAAAAGCTTAAAAAGGCAATATATAAAATATACAAATATCAAGAATCATACAAGCGAAAATATGTTTAGGTAATATACTACGATACAGTACATAAATATTACATACAATATTGATAATAGAAAGATATTTAAAATTTAGTATGATTAACTGCTAAGTAAGAATATTTTTATACAGCCTTTTTTAGACAGATTGTATAGATTTTTTATGTTCCCCAAAATATAAAATTTACCTTGTAAACTTAACTACGAATATTTAGTTCGAATTTCAATATTTTTTGCAGGCGTAATCAAAAACAATATTTTACTCTGTTTTAGTTGTCGTGAATACTAATAGTCTGTTCAAAATATGACGATTATTCGTAGATGGATATCTATTTGATACATTATAGCTGTCTAAAAATAATAAAGCCCTTCACTTGTAAAGAACATTTTATTCACAATCTCTCAGAAAACTCGAAATTTCTACATCAAAACAAAGTATGAAATAGCAGAAAAGTTTCAATTTCTTTCTCGAGGAAATTATCAGCTGAGGTCAGTTCAGTTTAAGTCACCGACGCAACAATGTTAATTTACATTAGCATCAGTGAATTTTACGAAAAAAAATCCCTTTTCTAAAATGCTTTTTAAGAATATTCAACAATTGGATTAAATCCTCTTTAAAGAGCTTAAAGAACAAATTCTTTCCGTTTACCACATTATTTCAACCCTAATTAAATGGAACAGAAATCCAGAAAACCACAATTTAAATTATGTTATCGAATTAACAATAATGGCTAAACTTGTTTTACATTTTTAATGAAAAAAAAAGCATTTTTCTTTCTTTTGTCATTCTTGGTATAATTTTCTTTTTCATCTCTAATTTTATTTAATCCTTTCTTTTTTTCTTATACATTTTTGTAGTTTTCTATTGAATTGGAAATGCTACAATTATGTTAAAACTTCCCATCCATAGAAACATTTCATTTTTTGTGACGTTCAAATAAAGTTTAAAAACTTCAATTAAAATAAATAGATGCAAATACACTGGCGGAAAAAAAATCCCAACACCAATAAAGACTTGTGTTATCTAAACGAAATTTTGTAGGCGTGTTTATACATCTGAAAGACGACACTGATTTAAATTTCATGCTTCGCGCATACGTCTGGCGCTAGTAGCGCCACTCAAAACTTTAAAACCAGGTTTGCTTTAAATGCGTGCTGTAAAGTTCGTGAGCATTATTTATCTATAAAATTTGAAGGATTGAGTTGAGACTGATCATGAATGCTTTTAAGAAGACGAAGAAGCTATTATCATCAACTCCCCGAGTTGGTAAGAGATTGTAAAGTAGGGCTACGAGAAAGTGGATTTTCTTTCCGCCATTTTTCAGAAAGACTTGGACGGAATGTATCCACTGTGCATGATTGTTGGGAGCAGAGGTCAAAGGATGATACTGCTTCAAGAAGACCAGGCTCCGGGTGACCACGTGGCACTACTGAGAGGGAAGACCGTCGTATTCGGTGTACGGCTGTGGTGCATCGTATTGCGTATGCGACAGAAATTCGAGCTGCAGTTGGTACCACAGTGACACAACGAACTGTTAGAAATCGGTTACTTCAAAGACAGCTCGATGCAAGGCATGCATTCCACTGAATCAATGTCATTGCAGTTTGCGACGCCAATGATGTCAAGCCAGAGCTCACTGGAGGATGAAGTGGAGATCTGTTGTGTTTTCTGATGAAAGCATGGTCTAACTTGGTGCCAATAATGGCCGTGTTCTGGTCAGAAGGAAACCAGGGGAACACCTGCAACCAAACTGTCTGCGGCCTAAACATACTGGATCTACAATCTGGAGTAATGGTCTGGGGAGCAATTTCCTATGACAGCAGAAGCACTCTCGTGGGTCTCTCAAACACACTGACTGCAAATGTGTACGTCAGTCTGGTAATTTAACTTGTAGTGCTGCCATTCAAAAAAAGCTTTCAAGAGGAGATTTTCAACAGGATAACGCTCGACCTCATGCCGCTGTTGTAACGCAGAGTGTCCTACAGAGTATCGACATGTTACCTTGGCCAGCGAGATCACCAAATCTGTCTCCCATTGACCATGTATGGGATATCATTCGATGAGAACTTCGGTGTCATCCCCAGCCAGCACTGACCTCACAGTATTGACACAGCAAGTACAACAAGCATGGAACTCCATACCACAAAGTGACATTCGACACCAGTGTGACACAATGCATGCACGTGTTCAGGCTTGCATTCCAAATTCGGGCGGTTATAGTAACTATTAATGTAACAGCATTTCAGATTTGAAATGCATTTTATTGAGCTTAAATTAACCTGTGATCTCGAAAATCTAATCAGTTAAACATTTTAACTAGACAAATGCACTGTCCAAATTTCGTTACTCTACAATAAGTTTTTCTTGGTGTTGGGATTTTTTTTTCCGTCAGTGTACTTCTGAATCTGCAGTTTCTAATGAACGTCTGCAAAAAATGATCAATATTTTTTTAATCTGTTTTTGTTTGTTTATTATTTCTAATAGTTACGAGAAAAAAATCATACACCAATTTGGAAATTGTAAAAGCATTCGTACATTTACTGTTGTAATTAAACAAATTATTACTTTAAAGGTGAAGCTCTTTTTACAAATGGAGCATTTTAAAATAAAAACATTTCTGAACAAATAATTTTTGCTCAATTAAGTATTGTTCAAAAGATTGCAATTATGTAACAGTATATAACTAAAATTTATCATTAAAAAGAAACCATCGGCATTAAATATGCAATTAAACATGAATACACATTGAAAAATTTTTCAAGAAAAATAAATAATTAAGTTTCATATTTAATCGTTCCTAAAAATGTGATATATATTATATGGAAGATTAGTGGTCTGTCGATTTGAAAAAAGATACTGATGATGAGACTATACAAAGTGCTATTATTTCTCTATATCCAAAGTTTTTGTATGCCGGTGTGCAGTCATAAAAATCCAGATATAGCAAATTAATTAAAGCTGATGCATTTCATCGATCATGTAGTAAGTGACGTGGGAAGTGAATTTTTAAGCTTTGAGTGCATAATTAAAAACAAAATCCTATCTTCCTTTAAAGAGTGGTCGCAATTCATAAGAGTGCAGCCTTCCACCCATAGCACTGAACTAATAAAACAATATGATAATGTTCAACGTCAGAAGTCCGTGATGATTTTCCAATCTATAATAATAAAGAGAGAAGGATGTTTGTCTGTGAGCGCTGTTCTGAAGAGACTGCTGAACGTAGAGTTACAAAATTAGGAGGGAAGGTACTTTTTTACATGTAGTTTTGCACTTCGAAGCCCGATTTTCAATTTTTTGTTTAGATTTTTTTAAATTTTTTTAGGCGATTTTTAGCGTTACTTTTGCGTTTTTATCTCATTAGTGAAAGGAATACGGTTTCATTCGTTTAACCCAAAATAGCAATTACTTTTCTCTTTTCAGCATTTTTCGGAAGTTTATTCGGAATTTGTACAGCGATTTTTGAATTTTTAACGAATTTTTAATGCGATTTTTAGTGTTCTCTCTCATTTTGCGGCTATTTTTTCAGATTGATAAAAAGAAAATCGTTTTAAACTTTTAGCCTAATGCCCTAAATTTTGTGTTTGTTACGATTTTTAGATTTTAACGATTTTAATGCGATTTTCAATGCGATTTTTAACGTTTTTTAAAGATTTTTGCGTTTAGCATCTATTTTTTTCATAATTGTTCTATCAAAAACTTGAGCTGTTGAGAATGCAATAAGTAGTATTTTTTTGTGAAATCTACCTAAAATGTCAAAAATTTAGGTACCACTATTTTCGAATAGCAATTTCATAAACTATCTTAAATTCTTGCTTAAGACCGCTACTCCCTCGAGTTATATATCACCTGATAGGTTATTCAACAGAGTATGGTTTTGATAAAATTTTTGAAGAATAGAGTGCTCTACCTGGTGGTGAAAAATGGAAATAATAGAACGCTATTTTTTTAAATCTACAATAATAAAGAGACAAGTTTGTGTGTGTGTCAGCGCTGTTCTGAAGAGTCTGTTGTACGTAGAGTTACAAAATGTGGAGGGAAGGTACTTTTATACATGTAGTTTTGCACCTCGAAGCCCGATTTTCAATTTTTTGATTAGATATTTTTATACTAGGGGGGCCCCGCCCCCCTGCTCGCTATGCTCGCCAACCCCCCGCGTAATCGCTTCGCGATTCCAAATTATTGGCTACCCCAGCTTGCTCGCCAATATCCCATGGTATGAATAAGCAGTTGCAGACCTTTCAAATGATGTGTCACGCGACTGGTGTTGTAAAGAAATTAAAAATGTGCCCCCTGGGGGGCAGAGGGGGAGGCGACACAAAACACATCCATAATATGAATAAGCAGCTGCAGACCTCTCAAATGATATCACACGACTGGTGTTGTAAAGAAATTGAAAATGTGTCCCCCTGGGGGGCAGAGTGGGGGTGACACACAAGACATCCATAAAATGAATAAACAGTTGCAGATCTTTCAAATGATGTATCACACAATTGGTGTTGTAAGGAAATTACAAAATGCGCCCTTTCTGAGGGCAGAGGGGGGGGGTTACACACAAGATATGCATAATATGAATAAGCAGTTGCAGGCCTCTCAAATGATGTGTCACACAATTGGTGTTGTAAATAAATTAAAAATGTGCCCCCCTGGGGGCAGAGTGGGAGATGACACACAACACATCCATAATATGACTAAGCAGTTGCAGACCTTTCAAATGATGTGTCACACAACTGGTGTTGTAAAAAAATTAAAAATGTCACGCCCCCCTGGGGAGAGCAGAGTGTGGGGGTGACACACAAGAAATCCATAATATGAATAAGCAGTTGCAGACCTTTCAAATCTTGTGTAACACGACTGGTGTTGTGAAGAAATTAAAAATGTGTCCCCCCTGGGGAGCAGAATGGGAGATAACACACAAGACATCCATTATATGAATAAGCAGTTGCAAACCTCTCAAATGATGTATCAAACGACTGGTGTTGTAAAGAAATTAAAAATTTGGCGAAATATTACAGTTATCGCCAAGTTGGCGTCACTTTTGACAACTAATTTTGGTCGCCAAATTTGGCGATATATCGCCAAGTTGGCGACAAACTTGGCGATTGTTGGCAATGGTAACCTTTCCTCTCTTTATGGTAACCCATATGGCGATGCATAGACGGAGCCCTTTCCTGATTGGTCTATTCGACTCATGTAAGGAGTGGACAACCCTGAATCGTTAGTTCCGGAAATCTTCCACATCAGCATCATTCCAGGAGTCATTATTTTAAGGCTAGTTTTTTTTTACTATAGAAGGAGAAGGATTTTTTTGGCGATTTTTAGCGGGTTTTTTTGCAGTTTTATTCCATTAGTGAAAGAAATACGGTTTCATTCTTTTAACCCAATATAGCAATTTTTTTTCTCTATTCAACAAAGTTTATTCGGAATTTGTATAGCGATTTTTGAATTTTTAACGAATTTTTAATGCAATTTTTAATGTTTTCTCTCTATTTTTTTTTTTTTTTTTTGAGATTGATAAAAAGAAAACCGTTTTAAACTTTTACCCCTAAATTTTGTGTTTCTTACGAATTTTAGATTTTAACGATTTTTAATGCGATTTTCAATGTGATTTTTTACGCCTTTTTCAAGATTTTTTGCGTTTAGCATCTATTTTTTTCATAGTTCTTCTATCAAAATTTTGAACTGTTAAAAATGCAATAAGTAGTTTTTTTTTTTTTTTTTTGCGAAATTTACCTAAAATGTCAAAAATTTAGTTACCACTATTTTCGAATAGCAATTTCATAAAGTATCTTAAATTCTTGCTTAAGACCGCTACCCCCTCGAGTAATATATCACCTGATAGGTTGTTTAACAGAGTATCGTTTTGATAAAGTTTTTGAAGAATAGAGTGCGCTAGCTGGTGGTGAAAAATGGAACTAACAGAACGTGATTTTCTTAAAATTTGGAAATATAACAATGTGATTTATTTTAAATTTTAAAATGGTTTAAAATACATGATAAAAAAAGTAAACAAAGAATGGTGTGACACATTTCAGGGTGCGTGAAAGGAGGTGCACGAACAAAATTAGGAAATGTAATAAGGAGATCTGTTTTACACTTTAAGGTAGTTTATAAGGCATGTTAAAATTTTTAAAGTACTGGCGATGCTGTGGAGAGACCGTTGCACGAAGTTATGTACACCTTGAAGGCCGATTTTCAGTTTTTTAAATTTAATTCATATGCGAATTTTAGTGGGTTTCGAGGCGATTTTTCCACATTAGCGAAAAAGAAAGCGGTTTCATTTTTTCGACCTTATTTAGTGAATTTTGTTCTGCGTCGATTTTTTTGTATTTCATGTAAAAAAGAATGGTTGCTACGTTTTACACGATTAGAATTTTTTTTTTTATTATTCACGGGATTTATTTACATTTAGCGATTTTTAATGAATTTTTCAATAGTTTTGTATTGGTTTTTTGAATCTCACGGCTATTTTTTGAAATTTTGAAAAGGAAATTAATTTCAAACACTTACACTTCATTTACGAATTTTGAAATTTGGTGATTTTTTAATGCAATATTTTGCAATCTTTTCATTATTTCTCACGATTTGCACCGATTTTTTCATTCGTATTTAAGAAAGAATTCAGATTACACTATTTTACTCTATTAATGTAAATGTTGTCCCCCGCTATTTTTAAATTTGAAACGATTTGTAATGCATTTTTGAATACAATTTTTAGATGTTTTCGAGTCTACGGCGATTTTTTCACAATTCGAAAATAAATTTTTAAATAATTAGTAGCTTAATGTAGTAAATTTTGACATCAATGATTCAGATTTTTTGTCTATTTTCATAAAATGTCTAGCGAAATGTTTAGCAAGTTTTGTGTCGATATTTTTTAACTAATGAAAGAGTTCAGATTTCAATGTTTTGCCCCATTATGGTAAATTATGTCCGCAGGAATTTAATATAAATGTTTATCTTACTATGGCAAATTTTGTCCGGATTTTTTAATTTTACTGATTTTTAATCTGTTTTGTAGTGATTTTTCAAGTTCTCTGACAGTTGTTGATATCGGTAAAAGAATTTCAATTTCTAACTTTTAGCATAAATAGTACAATTTATTGTCCACGCTTTTATGAATTTTGCCAATTTCTAATGCGATATTCAATGTAATTTTTAGTTAGTTTGAGGGATTTTAGGTGTTCCATGTTGACTTTTCCATATTCATGAACGATTTCCGATTACAATATTTTCGACTGAATGTTAAATTTTTACAGCCATGAATTTTAAATATTCAGCGATTTTTAATATAGTTTTCGATACGATTTTTAGCCATTTTTTTAAGTTCCTTGGCGATTTTCTGCCATTCAGAAGCCAATTTTGATATCAAACATTTTGTTTAATGTAGTTATTTTTCGAATGCAATGTTTTATCTCTTAATATGATTTTGGCGTTCCATGCCTACATTTTGTAATTTATGAATGATTTCGATCATAAACCCCACCTTCCCCGCCCTGCCTTAATATTAAATTTTTAAGCATTGACGTCCAAATATTTAGCTATTTTTAATGCAATTTTCAATGTAATTTTAGTCATTCTTCAAGTTCCGTGGCGATTTTTTTACATCCGGAAATCGATTTCAATTTCAAACTTTTTGGTTAATATGGTTAATTTCTTGGTTAATATGGTTAACAATATTTTATATTATAACAGTGAATTTTAACCCTAGGGATTTTTTAATGTTTTACGACTTTCAGTACAATTTTCAATGCAATTTTTGGGCTTTCTCAGTCATTTTTTTAAAAAACATTTTTCAAAGGAATTCGATTTAAAATTTCTAGACTAATAAGAGTTTGGTTTCAAACTTTTATCCTTTACGGTAATTGTTTTGCTCACTTTTTTTGATCTACAGCAATTTTTAATGCAGTACGTTTTTTTTTTTTTGAGTTTACGGCGATTTTTTTCAGATACGGAAAAGGAATTCGTTTTTTAATTTCTTCGCTAATATGATAAATTTTCTCCTGTGCGATTAAAGATTTTTATTGCGATTTTTTAGCAGTTTTTTCGTATTTCAATGCTTTTTACATTATCAAATTAATTAGATTCAAAACATTTATCCAAGTACAGTAAAATTTGAGTTCCGTGATTTTTGAAAATTTAGCCATTTTTAAAGCGATGTTTACGTTTCTTCGCGACCCGCTTCGATTTTTTAGAGGTTCAACTTTTGGCCGAATTTATTAAATTCTGATCTCTTTTCTTCAAAGTTTATTCGAATTTTGAAACACAATTTTTGAATTTTGTTTTATCTTTTTATGAGATTTTTAATGTTTTTTGCGATTTGTAAGATTCTTCCTCATTAGTAAAAAAATTCCAACTTCAATTATCTAGCCCATCTCTTTTCAACGAAGTTTAGACGAAATTCGTGCAGCATTTTTTAAATTTTCGAGGTTTTATTGAGGTATTTTACTAATGATTATTATGATTTTTAAAGTTTTTTCGCAATTCTTGCTATTTTTTTATGAACAAGGGCAACACCGGGCAGAACAGCTAGTAAATAATAAAACAGTGGTATAGCAATTACTTTATTCATATACCCATTTATCAAAACAAAGAGCTTTCTGCATAACTTGTTAGAAATATTTTATGAAAAATGTTGCTGACGAAATTCTTTAAAATAGAAGGCATTATTTAGATGCCAAATTTATTTTTACACACTACTGTACACAATAATAGTTCCCTGAGTTAGAACACAATATTTTATTATTAAAGTGTGGGAACAAAAATTTTTGAATTGTGACAGAGCTAAAATTTTATCTGTAATGACCAATGAGAAAAGCTAAAATTGCAAATGGAATAAAATTCTGATGAATGGTTTTATTTTTTCGTGAAAGTAATATTTTTCAATAATCAAGAAAAAACAACCTAATTCACGATGTAAAATATAAAAAAGTGATTTTGAGAAGAGTAGAAGTTTTATAGAAGAAAGAAATCTCAATAGTGCAAAACTAAAGTGAAATAATGACTCGTAAATTAAATTAGATTTTTTGAAAGAATATAAAAAATGGAATGAATAGCATTTAAACTCGAAAATAATAATCTTAAACAAGAAAAGAAAAGAATATTCTTTAGATAACTTAAAAATGTACAACAACATCTGTAATGAACAGTAATTGCAATTAAGTTTGTTACATGTAGGATAAATTTGTATACTTTTTATAGTTATATAAGAATTTTTTCATACTTCAACGGAACGATTGTAATGCTATTTGCTTATGTTGTAATCATTTGCAAAATATAATTTTATCGTTAATAGCACTATTTCTACCGGTCTCGAGTAACATCTTTAAAATTTTTATTGGAGTTTTTTCTTTCTATTTATTTCTATTATTATTATTACTATTTAAGATTACCATAACTCAAGCCTGCATTGCATTAACCCTTTCTGACTGTATATCTTCGTATTGAAAAATATTTAGTCGGACGTTAAAATACAACATTTTAAGCATATAAAAATATTGGCTGAAATGATCATTATTTTTGCATTTGCAATAAATATGATATTACGTATTTCTATTCAATATTATCAATTTACTAATCTACAATTTTCTATTGAAATAAATTTTATAACTATACAAATCGTTTTAGTTTATTAAAATTTACGAAATTGGTTTTTACGATTTTGATACGGAACTGCTCAAATGATAATTCAAACCTTGATTTGAAAAAATTAAATCAGTATTGCGATATGTTTAAAAATATATTAATAATTTAATGTAACTGTGGACGATAACAATGGAAGAAATCGCACCAAAGAAGAATTATAAAATGATTTTTTTACATTACTATTAATGTTTAATATAGTTCGATATTTTTTTAAAAACTAAAGTAAAAAATTTCATAATGGAAGCAAAAGCAAAATTTATAACCAGTACGCTTAAAAAATATCTGTAATCCTATAACTGCAAAGTTTCCAAAATCTGTAAATTTATTAACATTTTATCTGCACTGTACAAGAAAATTTGTAAATCTAAAAAATTATTTTTTTAAAGCTATAAAAATCTGTAATTGTTTGTAAAATATTTACAAACAAATCTACTAAAATTATAGATATCTTAATAAATTTTTCTCTGTAACCTGGATTGCAGTTACATAACATATTCTAGGCATCACAGTCTTCCTAAAACATTCTTAGTAACCTTGCTGTTTTCTTGATTTTCAGTTCAAATCTGTATGTGTTACATGACTATTTGCTGTTGCCGTTACATAAAAACTTCTAGGAATTCCAGTTTCCTAGCAAACTTTTAGTAATTTTCCAGATTGTTTTCTGTGTAATTATTAAAATTATGAGGTTAAGAATAATGGCTCATAATGTTTTTAGTATAACTAAACACTTTAAACGATTAGAGCTATCACTTGATTCTCTGTAATAGCTACTATCTGTTCTATTTGCAACTCCAATTTTACGATTAAATAAAAAAAATATTTCTAAACGTTTCAGCGAATAATTCTTATATTTGAGAAACAACAAATCATCTTTGGCAGATTTAAAATTTTGAATAAAATTTTGGCAGATTTAAATTTTTTTATAGTTTTGAATACATTTTAACAAGATAAATTTATATTGTATCAGTTAGAGAACATTATCAATAGTCAAAGGGTAATTTTTAAGGAAATTATATCTAAAAATTATAGCTGTATCAAACTTTTTTTTAAGAACAGTATTTTGAAAACAGTTTGACAGTTAACGCAAACAACAAGATAAGTCCACACGATATTAAAAAAATATTAAATAAAAAAATTATGTTTCAAAAAACTTCTACGTATTTCAACAGCTTATGGAGTAACTGCTTATCTTTTACATTAAAACAGAAATCAAAGATTTTCATATGTTTTTTTTCTTACAAAGTGCATATAAAGACACAATCAATAGTTGTGAAGCAAGAACGTAATTTTATTCAAATATGAAATAACAAAAGTAACAAAAAATTAAACAAAATACAAAAAAAAAAAAATCAAATATATAAATATGAATAAAGAATTAATATTTAAAACAGTCAAATAGTGTAGTATGGCTTGTAATTTATTTGGTAAACATGTTTAATCCTTAAGATTCATTTTAAACTTTACATTATAAGTTCCAGAAAGTTCGCAGGCAATATAAATAACATATTTTACGAAAAATATCCAGCTTTTCTGGAAAATATAAAGATAATTTAAACGTTGCAAAGAAGTATACATTCAAGTAAACATAAATAATAAATTCTTATTTCTTCTACTATATAGAAAATCGTCTTGAAATATTTATGGAATCGAATGAGAAAACTTAAATTAAAGTGCACATTTAATGGAAATGGAAAAGATTAGAGGAGAAATTCCCTAAGCGGAAGAATTCCATTTTAGAGGCTTTGCATTTTCTTTAATTCATTTAGAAAGAAAATTATCTAATTTTCTAAGCCAAAATAAGAAAGCTTTTGTTCAGATTTGGGAAAAATATATTATTCTGCATCATTTATTACAGAATAATTTAATTCAATATAAAGTTTTAGCTTTGAAAATAGAAAAAATTCAGAATGCATTTTGCTGAAATTCAGTTCGTTTATATACGCAATCTTCATAATCGTTATTTTATTTTTGCACTATTTTTCTCAGCTTTTGTAAAAATGAAATCGTATCATTTTATGTATTTTGTTTTCAGATATATTGAGAATAGTGTCTGCATAAACATTCATAGTGGCATTGGAAATTTAGAAATATCGAATATAAGTGCAGTCGAAACTGTAGAAAAAAAAGTAAAATTATTAAATTTTTTCTAGGAAACTAGGAATTCTAGAACATTTCATTTACAGTCAAAAGTAAAAAATAATGCACCAGATATTCGTTTTCACTGTAAATTAAAAAAAACGTAACGTAAAAAATCAAAACATTTTAATATAACAAAAAAATTATGTATTGAAAACAAAGTCAAACATTGTAGTATAACAAGATTTTTTTTTTTTTGCACACACGTTTAATCTTTTATAGTTTACAATATATATGCTCCATAATGTTCGGCAATATAAATAACATATTTTACAAAATAAATCCAGCTTTTCTGAAAAATATAATCATAACACTGATAAACAAGGTTTCTGTTTCTAACTAAGTATGTGGTGACTTTTATATTTTATGTTGTGCTGTGAAAGAATATATCATTAAAAAGTTTCCATCACCCACAGGTTTTTAAAAAATTCAAAACCTTGAAAATCTGAATTTTGTAGTATTTATCCAACACATATACCTTACGAAATTTATCATTTGGTTCTTTAGTAAGGACAAATTTTTAAATAAACACTTATAAAGCTTAAAATTAATATTTAAAACACCGAAAGTATGCATTGTTTATAAAGTTTCAGAAAAATATAGAATAATTTTTGTAAAAAGAAATGATATTAATAAGAATTTTCATACTTTATGTAGTGGTAAATGTTTTATCTCTGGCTGCTCTCTTATAGCATAAATCATCTTTTCCTGAAAAAATGTCCAATATTTCTTATGTCAATTTCGATAAATAGCTATCTTTGTATAGTTTTTCAGGAGATTCCAACCTTGCAATCTTGATCCAAGTAATTCTGAGTTTTTCTTTGATAATTTTAAGTCTTTCACAGAACATTTAATTCTTTTTGAGTAATTAGGTGTGGTTCTTTATTTATGCCAAGAAAATAGTTCATATCAGATGTAGAGGAAGATTCAGTTTCATCAATTTCCATTTCCTCTGCTGCATCATCATATGTAAAATTCTCTGGAGGTTTCGGTATTTGTAAATCATCATTATGTAATGCTGGTCACATTACTGAATCTAAGTTCGGGTACTTAATTTTATGTTTACTTCTTGCAAAGAATCCTTTAATTTTTGTAATACATTAGTAGCAGTCAGTTATATAATCCTTTTGCATGCGCCATGTCATGGGTATAGCAAAGGACATACACTTTTTTGTACATTTCATCTACAACCGGAGGTTTGCAGCACATCGTGTACAACAAGAATGAGGTGCCCATTTCTTACCTTGTTCACCTACTTTATATCCATGGTACATATAATAGGCAGTCTTTATTAACGGCTTGAAAGCGCATCGATGTCTTTTTAAAGTTAGCTCCCCGCACACATAGCAAAAAGAATCGAGTTCATTAATGCATCCTCTAGACATGTTTTGCGTATTGTAGAGGAAAATAGCATAATTATAATCAAAATTTAATTAAAAAGTCTTACAGAACTATGAAATAGTAGTACACTCGCCCCGAAAGTTTCAACTGTCATGGATTTGGCTAGAGCTATCTGTTCAAGGTCGCTAACATAAAATTTAATATCGGGACATCTGTTTCTACTCTCTTGCTGTATCTTCTATCATTGTAATAAGAAAAATGAATGTTTGTGTGAATCAAATACATTAAAGAGAATAGTATAATATAATTACAATGCCTATACGATGCCTACATACTTCAAAATGTATAAATGAAATTTCTCAAAATTTGGGGGGGGGGTGATGGAAAATAATTACAAACATATTCTTTTTCAGCAGCTTGAAATCTATAAGAAACACCCAACGTTTATAGAGAAACAGAAAATCCGTTAAATTTTTTTTATCAGTGTAATTTAAACGTTACAAAAATGTAAATATTCAAATAAACATAAATAATGGATTATTCCTTCTTCTACTATATAGAAAATCTTCTTGAGATATTTATGGAATCGAATGAGAAAACTAAAATTAAAGTGCACATTTAATATAAATGGAAAAGATTAGAGGAGAAATTCCCTAAGCGGAAGAATTCCATTTTAGAGGCTTTGCATTTTCTTTAACTCATTTAGAAAGAAAATTATCTAATTATATAAGTCAAAATGAGAAATTGTTGTTCAGATTTGGGAAAAAAATATTATTCTGCATCATTTATTACAGAATAATTTAATTTAATATAAAGTTTTCCCTTTGGGTAATAGAAAAAATTCAGAATGCATTTTGCTGAAATTCAGTTCGTTTGTGTACGCAATCTTCATAATCGTTATTTTATTTTTTCACCATTTTTCTAAGCTTTTGTAAAAACGAAATCGTGTCATGCCTTCTTATGTCATTTAATGTATTATTTTCAGATATATTGAGAATAGTGACTGCGTAAACTTTCATAGTGGCATTGGAAATTTAGAAATATCGAATATAAGTGCAGTCGAAACTGTAGAAAGAAAAAGTAAAATTATTAAAATTTTTCTAGGAAACTAGGAATTCTAGAACATTTTATTTATAGGTAAAAGTAAAAAATAATGTACCAGATATTTGTTTCCACTGTAAATAAAAAAAATATAACGTAAAAAATCAAAACATTTTAATATAACAAAAAATATTAAATATTGAAAATAAGGTCAAATATTGTAGTATAACAAGTATTTTTTTTTTTTGCACACACGTTTAATCTTTTATATTTTACAATATATACGGTCCATAATGCTCACAGGCAACATAAATAGCATAGTTTACAAAATAAATCCAGTTTTCTGAAAAATGTAATCATAATTTAAATGTTACAAAAAAGTAAATATTCAAGTAAACATAAATAATGGATTATTCCTTCTTCTACTATATATAAAATCTTCTTGAGACATTAATGGAATTGAATGAGAAAACTTAAATTAAAGTGCACATTTAATGGAAATGGTAAAGATTAGAGGAGAAATTCCCTAAGCGGAAGAATTCCATTTTAGAGGCTTTGCATTTTCGTTAATTCTTTTAGAAAGAAAATTATCTAATTTTCTAAGTCAAAATAAGAAAGTTTTTGTGCAGCTTTGGGAAAAATATATTATTCTGCATCATTTATCTTACAGAATAATTTAATTTCATATAAAGTTTTTCCTTTGGGCAATAGAAAATGTTCGGAATGCATTTTGTTCAAATTCAGTTCGTTTATATACGCAATCATCATAATTGTTGTTTTATTTTTTTTCACTATTTTTCACTACTTTTGTAAAAATAAAATTGTATTTTGCCTTCTTAAGCTATTTAACATATGATATCAGATATACTGAAAAAAGTCTCTGCAAAAACTTTGAATAGTGGCATTGTAAATTTATAGATATCGAATATATATATATGAGCAGTCAAAACTGTAAAAAATAAGCGTAAAATTACTAAATTTGTTTCAGGAAACTGGAATTTGTAGAACGTTTTATGAATACCCAACAATGACAGTTGATGTAACTTATATACGATTCCACTGTATCACAAAAAATCTGTAAGATTGGATAGGGATGGACTACTTATCCGTATATATGTATATATAAGTTGATATTTCATAATTATCGGAATACATATATCTAAATTTTGATTATATTGATATATCTCGGTAAAATAACAGTGCTAACAAGTCCCGTAATTAGGAACACGAGTCCCGAAAAAAATACTACCAAACATCTCAAAATTCAATAAAACAATAACCGTTTCTTAATAAACACCGACAAAAAAATCTATTCTAAAAATTTTTAACTTCCTAAATCATACAAAACAGAAAATCTGCATCGATAATCTTCCCTTCCGCTGATAATCTGTGATACAGATGAAACCAGTTTTTCAAATACATGTCGTATATTTACCGTATGCTAATATCTCATCCATGGAACTTGCTATTACATCAGATCTGGACTGCCGTACCAAGATCGACCAATAACGAAGCCTGTCACACCTAAATATTTTACAAGAGTTAGAATGGTTCGATGAGAAGAGTTACTTTCCAGTCCAAACGTGATGATGATCGTGCCACTTTTTAAAATTCATAGAAAACTAAAACCCCCTCACAATACTCAATTCTGGAAAATCGCATCAAAATCAACATAGAACTCCAAGATGGTGTACCTTTTATAGCTTTCTCAGGCGTGACGCATGGCTACTTTACTACAACTAAACACGACGTTTATGAATATATCATCAGGCTTTCCGAAGTTAAGAGCGTGTCAAGGAAGTTTATTGGGAATACTGTTTCATTTTTGTAAGACATAAAATAAAATGTAAAACTACTGTAACTTTGCTTGCGACCAGACTCTCAGTGACATAAAAGACATATATGCCAAATTTCCAGAAGACTGGATAGTAGAGGTTTCCCAATTTGGTTACTTTTCTAAAAATAGGCAAAATATACGGTTTTCTTATGTTAGTTACTTTTATTGGGAAAACTAGAAAACAAAAGCCTAAAATGATACTAAAACTCGATACTAAGTTTAAGAGGCAGTATCAAAATTAAAACATGAGTTACATTAATCATTCTTAACGATGCACAATCCCTTGTTTTGTTCATTTCCCTAACCGATTGTTTAAAATGTTTTTAGTCTGAAAATTTTCTCTTTCTGCAGTGTAATTGACAATTTTAGGAGCATTCACGTGGCCATTTAAAACATAACTAGTGTATTCTGTCACGTCGTAGAATCCAAAAAATTTAAAGAACGCTTTAGTTTTGATAGTAATGAAATAGCACAAGAAATTTAATTAAATGTATGTCATTAGTTTTTTATCCTCTAATTGTTTAAATATGTTTTTATTTGTACGTTTGGTTTCTAAATTTTTAGCATCATTTTTCATATCAATATGCAAAATAATACATTCGTCCAAAATAATACATTTGTCCAAAAAAGCCAATTCTGCGTTTTCTCTAATGGATACCGAAGATGTTTCTTAGCAACTTTTAAAGCAATGTTTTTGACGTCTGCATCTGGTAAAGTTCTCAAAATCTCTAATATATCCAAATTATTCCTTGAGAACTTTGGACATACAATTGTCTCGTACCAAAACGGATCATAAATGAGGCTAAAAAAATATACAATCCATTTCATTCCTTTGAGGAATGAAAGTTGAGGAATGTTCAACTGTTTGATGAAGATGACAATATGCAACTGAATATATTGCTTTCCTCTCCACCTTCCTTGATGCAAAGTCTTTGGGATCCTGAAACTGTAGTCTTTTTCAGACGAATCTCCAGAGTAAAGGAATGAGAATTGTAATAACTTTTTGTAGTCTTGGATGATGGCCACCATTTAGCACATATTGGAGGTAGTGAACCACTTTCACGCATTGTTCTTCTAAACATTCTTAAACTATATCTTCTTCATCCAGCATTGTGGTATATGAACTATATGACGTATATGATAAAGTGAAGTACGTAAACTTTATGCAGTTCCGCTGTGGAAATTACTGTTTTTGGCCATTGAAAATGCAAAAGGTAAAATCTTCCGGGAAGTACATCTCATTTCTCAGAAGGGACATGTCGCTCAGAAATTAAAACTCCTTTCTTTTGTACTTCCTGTAGTTTAGTAACGGTAGATTTAGCAGCACCTAAATTTGTTTCTTTCATTTTTGTGTAACTGTGAGTAAAAACAAAAAGTCTTGATTCCTTAAAAGGGAGCTGAGTTCAAACTCATCACTAGCACATTTTTTGACAGCAAAACTCTTCTTTTAATTCTATTTTAAAGTTTAATTACTTCAAAAGATGAAAGAGAAAACATGAGAAGTGTATTTGTACAAAAAACACCAATACTAGAAATTTCACTAGTTTCAGATTAAAATGATCAAAATATGCAAACACTTCCATATTTTTTATGTATAATAAGGCAGAGAGAATAAATATAGGGATTACTTTTTTTAAATTATTTGAATGCTGAAGAATAACAAAAACACTTCATATATATTTTTAGATGTTAGCATAAATGTTGTACAATCTTCATATAATAACTTTAAGAAAATATGTGAAATATTTTTGATATTTTTCTTAGGTTGGATCAAAAAATTGTTAAGCTTTTTAAACAGGATTATAAGGACGCAACATTTTTAGCTTAAAAAAAGTCTTAATATATTTTTAGAATTTATAAAGAAGAATCGATATTTCAGTCTTTTAACAACTAGAAGAAAAGAAGGAGAAACATAATCATAAATAAGAAAATCAAATAGAAAGTACAAAATTTATAGGCATAAAAAGAAATCTTATTTAATCCAATAAATATGGATAAAAAATAAGGATTAACAGAATTAATTGATTTTTTATTATTATTAGTTAATAAATAATATATGTAGTTTGGGAATGCATTTTAAACCTTTATTTTATATTAAATTAAATTATTATTTGTTTTACTTTTTTGGCGTGAACCAATAAGAAGAAAGAAAAATTATGCTACATATGAAATTGATATACATACCAATGATATATGCATGCAAGAAAAAGTTTTCGGGGAAGAAGAAATATAAAGGTGTAGCACTGTTATAAAAGCCATTCTATAACTGAAATAAAGCCTTATGGCTCGATTAAAATATTGAGTAAACTGGTGTGATCGAATATGGGAAATGAACATATTTACTAGTAAATCTGCAATAAAAAGTCAGATATTAAAGTCATTGTCTTTGAATCTCATATTGTATACCGCGTTTAAAGTTTTAATATCCAAATTTTATTTATTTTAACGGTTCCATACAGAAAACGTGAAAATGGAACCATTATATTATCACTCCTGTGTCTGTTTGTCTGTCTTTTACAGCCGTTTTACTTGCAAATTGTGAAACGTGAAAGTTTCAAAAATGGGGAAGCAATAAAGAATTTTGACTCATAATTTTACAGATTATTAAACTTAGATAATTATACCTAGGGAAAATGTACAGGGACTTATTCCGTTACTTTAAAACATATTCTCTTTGTAGATCGCGTAGAATATCATGTAAAAGCTTTTGTAACGCTAAACTCAGAAGTATATATTTTTTAAATTTTAGGTATTGTATTTTCAGAGTTATCGTCGAAAATATAGTGCAAAATGCCTTCTTCTGTCTCATTCCGTATCTATTAAAACTAAAATAATAAAAAATAGAAGTGATAGATATCCAGGTCAAAATTCATGCTAGTACCAGCTACAAAAATATGCTAGTTATTTCTATATATTGCTTTGTCTACTAAATTTCCCTGCTATTATAGGTTTTAAATTGTTAGACAGCATCACATGCTATATAGCTAGCTTACACAGAAATAGCATGACAATCTGTGTACAATCATCTTATGTTTATTTGCTGTATAAGCTTCTTCCAAAGCATGCAGAAGTAGGTAACATAACATGCTATAATATGTTTTTTTTTATTTTTGCCAGCATAATATGCTATGCAGCCAATTTTGGAGAAATAACATGGCAAGCTATGTGCAAGCATTATATGCTTATTTGTTGTTTAAGCTACATTGAAGCAACCAGAGTTATGTACCTTACATGCTATAACACACCTATTTATGCTTGCCAGTATAACATGCTATGCAGCCAATTTAGGAAGAACTAGAATAACACGCTGTGTACAAACATTTTATTTCAGAAACTATTAGAGAAACAGAAAAAAATATTTCCGTAGCGGAAGTAGTAACTCTTCCCCTCCCCTAACGGAAAACTATTTTAACTGATCTATTAATTCGTAATTTTCTTAGTGTTAAATTAATTTAACTTAGTTGAAAAGTATAAATTTACTATGTCTTTAAGAATAGGGGGACAATTTTTGTTTACTGAATTTTAAAAGCTGGGCAACGATTAGAATAGCCCTGCCACCACCACATGAATAAAAATGCTGTCTCTTGAACTCTTTGGTATAATGTTATAACACACAAACTGAAAAAAAATAACATTTAATTTTTACAGGCTCCGTCCCCCCACCCTTCACGAAATCGGAAAAAAAAAATCACAGCTGTACTTTCTCTTAGTACATATTCTTTTAAGTTACTCGAAAAGATTAAATGTTTTGTGTTTATTAAAATAGGGGGAAAATATATTTTTTATGTTTCAAAATCAAGAGACGGTAAATCTTCTCTTCGGGATAATACAATATAAATTTAAAACTTCCTTCGTCCACCCGCTTGAAATAAAATTTTAAAACATAAATCTAAAACAAAATGAAAATTATTTTCCATTCAGGATATTAGTAATACGCGTTTTCCTCATCGTATAATTATTAGCTTTGAATTTTGCTAGTGTTAATTAATTAAGTTATTAAAAAATAATAAAAAGTGTTTTTCAAAATCTCTAAAAAACAAAATTTAGTCATTTAAAATTCAGTATTTAAGAAACACTTTTTCATTTAAGAAATATAATTTTAACAATCGATTTAAAAATATGTATAATTCATTCATCCCCTCTTTCCAATAATCATTACAGTTTTAAGGGGCTCAGGGTTGAAAACTTTTCACATCTTCACGTTAGCGGCAACGAACGTGTTAATGAAATAAACACTGCATATATTTATGTATATCATGTTTGTAGCAAAATTTGAAAAAAAAAACAATTGAAAACAAAGGAATGATAACATGCAATACATGTTACAAAAAATAATATAAAACGTATAATTTTTATATGAACATTGAGATTTTTATTTTAGTCTTGTTTTCAAACATTTTTTCTATGAATTAAAAAAAAACCTTTTCTTAGTGTTTTAGTTAAATATTGATTTATTTTTTATTAAATGTTTTACATGAAAAATATCCTTAATCAACAAGCAAAAAAATGTTTAATAGACGTTAAATTTAGAGAAAGAAGCTAAAATCAAAATACACTTTCACTCTCTTTAATAAGGATAGTTGGATATTTCACTAAATTTTAATAAATGTAAATAAAGCTTTTTAAGGGGTTGAAAACGTTTCAAAAAATCGGTTTTTTATGATCTAGTTTGATTACTCTACTAAATCTTAACTCAATGCAAAAAACTGCATAAAAATATTTGCATTTTTAACGGAGTTATAAGCATTTATATATCAACACTTTCATAGCCGCACCCATATAATTTCAACTTTAAGTCGGGATTTCTCAAAACTTGATTTTTGACGACTAACACCAAGATTTAAAAAAACTAGTTGATGGAATGGCTTTTTTTTGCATGCATATAACATCATTATCTATAGAATGAATTAAGAATACAACTATCACTTAAAAGAAACATTAAAAAATCTCTGAAATTTGAAAATTTAAAACCCCCCTAAAAATACAACTTTTTTTCATTAAAAATACTCAAAATTTAAACTATCTAAAATATATTAATTCATTCTATACATAATGATGTTGTATGCATGCAAAAAAAGGCATTCCATCAAATAGTTTTTTTTCAGTTTTTTTTTTTTTTTATCTTGGTGTTAATCGTCAAAAATCAAGTTTTGAGAAAACGCGACTTGTGTGAAAAAAGTGTTGATACATAATGAAAGTGTTGATACATAAATGCTGATAACTGCGTTAGAAATACAAATATTTTTATGCGGTTCTTTGCATCGAGTTAAGAATTAATTGAATAATCAAACTAGATCATTAAAAAAATCGATTTTTCTAAACGTTTTCAACCCCTGAGTCCCCTTAAAATCCCCCATCTTAAACTGAAATTGCCTGAAATTGATTCTATCAAAAATATATATTTCATAATTATTTATTTCTCTGCAAAAAGTAATTCAGAGCATGTTCAATTTATCTAATAAGCAAAGGAAATTCTCTTAATAATAATGATGAATTATATTAATATAATCATATTCTAGTTATCCATTAGTTATTTAAAAAAATTCTAACAATAAATTAATCTTATTCATTGAAACTTCGAGGAAATGTAGCTGCATCAATAAATTGACTCCCTACCTTATGAAAATAATAGCGCATAGTAGAATTATCTTCGTCAACAATCACTGGCAGTTAGAGGCATCTAAAGACAAGTCCACTCTGGCAAGGTAACTACAGTGCTCGTCTCCCAAACCACAGGTAGCATGTTCGACCCTCAGGAGAGGAAAAAATCCGATGCAATTTTTCCCGACAATATCCGTAGACGCTTCCAGTGCTTTCAATAGATGGCAGCACATGCGTCTTTTTTTACTAGCAACTGATGCTAAAAATTTAATGCTAGAATAGCAAAAATTAACAGCATATGATGGTAAAAAAATAATGCTAGACTAGCAACATGTTCAAGCAACACATGCTGGATTATGTATGCTGGCCAAGCAACAAAGTGGGCCAATACACACCATGACTTGCTAGTAATTCTGCTAGAACTAGCAAATATGATATGGTAGCTTGTGCTATTTTACTTGCTGGGATACAGCAAGTAATGCTTGTATAGCAAACGAATATCAGCATCATTTTCGACCTGGGTGTTATATTCAGGAAAACTATAATGATTACACTTGATAACATAGTTTTTCAGAAAAGCACATTTTTCTGTTCGACAGAAATTTTGATTTGTGGGCATTCAGCAAATGCGTTGAAAAGCGTTCAATGTTCCTATTATAGCAGAAGGATAAAAACATTGTTGATAGTAATTTTTCAAAAAAATTCGTCGGTAAATAGCCGATATATTCACACTTAAAGACATGGACAGTTTGGACATATATAACAATAAGGACAGCGTATTCTGTATACCATCTGCTTTTAAAGGCTACATAACAGCCTTTAACGATATATTTAAGCAATACAATATCTAGTAGCTGTATAAAAGAAATAAACGTCATATCGTTTCAAAGAGACTAATTTAATTAAAATTAATAACATAAATCAAGGTTTGTTAGCATAAGAAGTTAAAAAAGAAATAGCCATATATACCAAGATTTATTTAATAGTAATATTTCTAAAATTAATATTTATATAATAGTAATATTAATATATATGCAAAATGTTTCAGACTTCGGATATCGCAACCACTGTGTTACGATATTTCTGATGCTAAAATGTCTAGTTTTTTATTTCTTACGAGTACGAAGCCTACATAAGTATCACGGAATTTTTTACTAGTTTGCCTTGAGTGGGTCTTTCATTACGACTTTTGTATCATTAAAAGTTAATCAAAAACGTTTCACAGACCAAGGCAGCTTTGCAAATTTGCGAGCACCTCCACAAGCTCCTTTAACAAAATACCAACGTTTTATCAAATTTAAGCTTTTAACAAGGGTTTTGTGTTAGCTACATATTAAATAAATGATCATTACTATGCCAATTTTACTTTTATGAAATGCCAAATGAAGTTTAAAAGTGCAATACCTCTTTTTTTCCGTAACGAATTATGTCCATAGATAAGGATGAGATAAAAAAAATAGTTACACAGAATAGCAATGTTTGATATTATTTAAGCTTCAGATATCTTTTTGAATATGGTTTATCAATTTTTATCGTGTCTTACGATATATCCGTTGATATTTAAATAGTATATAAAGCTATAACTAACCCTACATTGTAAAATTTTTCACAGACTCTTATTATTCTTTTAGCAAAAATTTTCATTTCATAATTCGATTAACTCCTTTTCAACGAGAGCACTCAAAATCTACCCATACCTAAGAAAAAAAAAGTATCATGATCAACTCCATTACAACAGGATACACAAATTGCCGAGAATAAGTATATTTGGAGACTTTTAACTCTACTGGATCATTACATTAATCATCTTGTCCACTGCTAAATGTTTATATCGCTTCAATTTATCGCAAATAATAATAATAATATTTGTGATAGACAGAGTCAATGGTATCTACATTAAATTTAACAAGATCGAATAACCATGTCTCCAACGTCAATTACGCAACAATTTCCAACACATACAGAATGCTGCAACATAATTTCACAGCTTAGTAATGTGAAATTTCATGTATAAATGAAAGATAATGCATTTGATACGCAAATTCTACAATTACAATTAACAATCGGAAAAATATTCATTTTTTTGTTTGAATTTATGTGCAGTTCTGTGTATAATCTTTTGTATGATTTTTTATGTATGGATTTTTATGTATGTTATATTGTATGGTAAAAACTAGTTCATTTAAATGAAAGTTTCAAAAGAGCAATTTGGCAAATAAACGGAAATGCACTTGAAAAATTTCGTGCATCTCTTTATATGAATTATAGAATTTATCTACACCAAATAACCTTTTAAATAAAAAATACTTCAACTTCAAAACGCTTATTATAACAGAAAACGCGCATCAGGCAGTTATTGTTCATATGCAATAATTGTGTATAACAGTGCTTGTTAAAGTGATTATTTCAAAAACGTATTAATCGAAATGCGACACTAAAAGTGGTGCCTTGTTTTCAATAAATTAAATTGCAAAATCTTAAATTGTTTATAAAATGTGATATAATGGATAGATAATAATAAATGTGGAATAAAAAGGTTTTTTTTCTTGCTTCCAAATGCTATCCGTTACCATTGGTTACCATTTGTTCCAATTGGCCTAACACATCTTCTGTGAAAAAATTGACTGTCTAAAAAACGCTTATGATTGTTGCATTATATATATTGTATTCAAATTAGGAAAACCTGAAAACTACAAATCGCCTTCCATATTATAAAGACAATAAATAAACAATAAATAAATGGAAAGCAACATTAGGAATAATTTGAATTAAAATCGTACGTATGAACAACTTCTAAATTTTAAAGAGTGAACAAAACATGTTGTAGAATTCAGCCCCTCAATTAATTACAGACAAGAAATGAGCTGCACGAATAGTTAAAATTCCATTTACAACTAGCAATGCAAGTAACTTGCAATGTCATATATGATAGAAAATATTTGCAATGCCGATTTTATCGTTGACTAGTAGGTTTACCACTGTGTTCCCAGTCTTCCATGATTCAGTATAGGAAAACACGGTGATAAAAATTCAGATCAACTGCTAAAATCGAGCCTACAGCCGTTTCCATCAAAATATGGCTTGACAAACCAGTTTCATTTTGATATTCTAATAAATTTCTGTCTGATTCCGAAATTTCAGTTACCAACTTGATGAGATGATTTAAAGAAAAGTTTTCTGTAGAGAGCGTAAATACAGCAAAAGCATTGAAGGACTTGAGATAATATGATATACGTATAATTTATTCTTCTATTCTTTCCATAAATGATATCCTCCTACTCGCCCCTCTTTTCCTTATAATTCATAAATTGGCATAATTTACGATTTTTAAAACTCTTTGTATGTGAAAAAAACGTAAATATGGTAAAAAAAAAAATAATAATAAAATAAAATAAAATCAAGAAAAGTTGAAAATAATATAAAATTAGAGCTATTCCCATCACTATGATTCGAACATCGTTGTATATATTTTAATAATTCAGCTAATTTATACTCAAGAATTAAAAAAACAACACAAAAATGTTTTAATTATTTTATTATATTTTATGAAATGTATCCTAAATTTCTTCCTTAAAACCCACGGGTTTTTTTTCATTTAATACATTAGTCGTTATACAGTCTAACATAACATACATAAAGTTAGTGCGTAATTATGTAAATATGCTATTAAAAAGACTACACCAAATTAATAAAAATGACCCACTAATATTACATTTATAAAACATTACCATGAAAGTTCTACTCGAATCAATTTGTCCTCGGGGAACCATTAAAGAAACTACTTCATTATATTTATTGAATTAATAAAGTTTTAAGTACATTTACTTCGTCTAAGGACCTGATAAAATATAATCAGTGTTTTTAGAAAACTTAAATTTATCGTATAATTAAATAATCGCATTAAATGTTTTTAAAAACAGAGTAAATTGCACAAAAATACAACTTTTAGTAATGTAATGAGAAAAAGTTTCGCATTTACTATTTAAAAACATCCTGTTTTGAAAATAATTAAATTTAATGTATGCTATCGTTATGTAAATTAAGAATGTAGTAGGCTTTTTAAAAGTAAATATGATCAATTTGTTTATCTACGTTTAAAAAAAAAAAACATCCTTATTTTTTAATGTGAAACGTTACACGAATAAAAATATTCTATTATAAGAACAAATATCTATGAATATAAAATATTTCTTGATTATTATCATATTAGTAAAGGAATAATTATTTAAAAGTGCAAGGAAAAATGAGGATATAAATTTATATATTGTATTGAATTAAAGATGAGATATAATTAATAAAACTTTCATATCGTCAAAAAAATATTCCTTCAATGTTTATTGCTATTTTTATTATTAATATTGTAAAAATTTGCTTAAGCAAAAAAAAAAAAAAAAAAAAAAAAAAAAAAAAAAAAAAAAAAAAAAAAAGGATATGGAGAAGATACATTTACAGTGACGTACAAAAAATATGCATCACCTATAAAAAGATGAATAAGTGTACAAATATGTGTGTTTTTGCAGCCGCAACAAATTATACAACTTTTTTATCGATCTTTTGAAGAAATTTGCTGTTTTTTTGCGATTTGTTGACGAAATTTGCTGTTTCTTTTTTCCATCTATTAAAAAAAAAAATTCCGGATTTTTTTTTTTTTTTGGGGGGGGGGTGTATTTAAATGAAATTTGCTATTTTTTTCAATCTTTTGACAAAAATTGCTATTTTTGTGATTATTTTTATATTTTTGAAAAATTGTCCACTTTACACAAGTATGCCTGCTGAAAAATTAAAAGGGTTAGTGAGTATGGCACTCGACCACCTGGGTATACATGGAACTGGGTGCAACAGTGAGAGTATTTTTTTTTTAATTTATTTAATGAATTTGATTTTTTACATATGAAAATAATTAAATATTATATTGTACATGTTTGTCATTATTTCACATTAATGCACTAATCTTTAAACAAATTCTTTTATTCTTTGGTGCTTCCATTTTGTTGCCGTCAAGTTTTGACGAGTTCCACCTAGTTAACCTTCTTAAGTATTTAACCAGAAATGCAGTGGATACTAATAAATTTCACATAAATGACATAAATGTTGATGTGGTCATATGTATCAGAATCATTTGATTCATTTTAGATTTTTCACCAGCCGCGTTTATAGCCTTGTTAGGTCCGGTGCTGAAAAAATCAACTTCAGGATGTAAGAGAGTCCGATTTCATGGCACAAAAGCCTAATTATGTTTTCCCTAAATTTAATCTTGGTAGCCTGTTTCTTTTTAGAAATTGTAGTACACATTACAAGCCAAAATGTTTGAAATGGGCCAAAATCATTATTATCCTCACGTCAGTCAATAGCATTAATATCAGACGCTTTCAGATAAACCTGGCAGTAAGGGAAACAGGCGAAAAATGATTTTTTTAGATTTATGTTATGCTTTAGAGATAAAAACTTGCAAATATCCAAGAAAATCATTTTTGAATTAATTATATTTAATTTCCCAGGTATTTGAAACACTCCTCATAGATATCAGCGAAAACTCTTGTTAAGTAATAATTTGTGATTGGGTGAAAAAAAATACTCATCATCAGTTTCTACTGGTATCTTAAACTGTTGTTTAAAATAAGTTATTTAAAAGAATTTACATTGAATTTTTTCAATAAAACATAATACTCTGCTATACGGCGAAATTGGTAACTAGAATATAATTTATTAATAAATGATTTTATTGTGTTCTTATTGTATTATTTGTGATTTTATTGTATTGTGTGGCATTTATTATTATCTACTGTTTATTTTGTTAATGCTTCATTCTATGTTTTGATAAAATAATGCACTTTTCCCTTTCAGACGTTATTTAGTATAATTACGCATTTGATGAAATTATTTTTATAGCATTAATACTACAAATATATCGTAATGTAATAACATTATTATTTTACATAAAACACAAGCATAAAACATGATATTTGCAAATTTTTCTGTTCGTTTGCAGGTGATGCATTTTTTTTTCGTCAGCCACTTTGTTATAATTTTATTAATTCATATAAAATATTGCAACCTCATGGGATTTGGCTAGGACACACTGATTTAGAGCTTATTATATTGTGAAAATAAAATAATCTGTAAAGAGATGTTCCGTGCGAGAATTACTCGCACTCAGAGGGTTCCGTACAATAAATAAATGAATTATTATGGCAAATATATAAATGAATAAATAAATAGATGAAATAAATAAATGAAATAAATTAATTAATTAAAAATGAATTAAATTCAGTAAATAAATGAATTATTAAAATTTGGGGAAGAGCAACTGGTATTCGCGCCCTTTTAATTTCTCAGAATCCTTCATTATTCCAAACGGTTATTGTTTATTAAACGTTTACTTTACTATATCGGAGCGTTTTCTCGATTCATCTTCAGAAGTGTTTTTCTTTTGAAAAACAGGTGGTAACAAATAAAAAGAAATAAAATAAAAATAAAAGTTAAGCGCTTATAGTGCTAAGTTGTGAAGTAATTAACTGTATTAAAAAAACTATGCTAAAAGACCTTGTAAAAACCTAAACGGCATAGGATGTTTTATCGCTCTAAGTATTACAATGATACGAATGAATGTGAATACCATAAAGTTTTAAAACTATATGAATCCTTAAAAAATTAAATATTGCTATTTTGTTTCACATATACTTTTATCTAATCATTATTTATTTAAAATAAGATTAATTTGCTACTCACTATAAAAGTATGCATTTTAAAACTTCATTTGGCATTTCATAAAACTTAATTTAGAGTAGTAATAATCTTTTCTTTTTACAATGTATCTAATACAAAGCACTTGTTCAAAGTTTAAACTTGACTTTGTGCTAAATGCGCTTCCGAAAGAGTTCGCAAGTTGCTGCGCCGCATTGGTCCGTGCGGCGTTTTACAGATAGCATTTTAATTAACTTTTAAAGAAACTGAAGATAATTTTTACTCCTACTAATAAACTCAACCTTTCCAACCTTAAAGATCCTGTTGATTTATCAAATTCATGGGGCATTTACAATATCAATTGTCAGTGTGGTCTTTCTTACATTGGTCAAACCAAACGCAGTCTAAAATTCCGTATTAAAGAACATAAACAATATATTGAAAAACAAGAAATCAAGAAATCCTCAATCGCAAAACATTGCTGGGAGACGAGTCATGCTTTTGACTTCAATTCGGTTAAGATACTAACTAAACCTACTTCTATACAAGAACTCAACTTCCTTGAAGCTTTCCATATCCATAAAAATCTTACTAATCTTGTTAATTGTGATTTTGCTATTCCACCATTATCAGACTGTTGGAAATATTACATTAAAACTAATTTTTCTTAATCGTTTAATGCAATTCTCGCAATATCTTTTCCATTTTCCAACCAATTTTCCTATTAACTGTTCCCTGTTTTCCTATTGGCTGTTGCCTAGGATCCTCTGTTTTCCTATTGGCTGTTGCCTAGGATCCTCTGTTTTCCTATTGGTCAAGAAACTTATCACTTGAATCCCCATCCTCCCTATATATATATGAGCAAATCTCCACTATCTTTAGCACTGAGGAAGGTATGCTATATGCTACCGAAACCGGTATGCTTGGAATTCGAATATTCTGGTGTTCTAACGTTGTAAATAATTTTAACTTTACCATATTACACCAGGCAACAACCTATTATTATTATTAAACTGAAGATATATTGAGAGGCCAAATTTACCGGTAAAGAATAAAAAAAATCTCTTCCCTTAAAATGGAATTTGTTTTTCTGTTCCTTTAAATGAAAGACATTTACACTTTAACAACGTAATATTTCAGAGAATAACACAATGAAAGATTATGAATGCATGCCGCTATTACAGTTATTCAAACACTAAAATTTCGACTAGCGAAAGATTAGTGAACGTAAATAAAATTTCATATCAATGTGCAATAAACATTTTCGTTTTATTCTTCGCAATTTACTTCCTATACCTTTTTTTAAATAATATTATAATTTACATTACTTAAATTAACTTCATTTAAGTAGTTAAGCTCATGGTTTATTTAGTAAAATCGTCCCATCTGAATCACACAGCCTTTTTTTATTCATGAGCTTGTTTGAATCGAGAAAGAAAATTGCATGCAAATCAATAAAAAAGTAATGCATTGATTTAAATAAATATTTATTTTTCTATGCGACATATTAAGAAGGACTCATTAAATATTAAAATCTAATCCAACAAAATAGTGATATAAACTAGATGAAATACACATGTGAATTATAATACTTTCATTAATTATTTTTTAAGATATTTTAAATTAAAAAAGATAGTTTTAAAATATTTAAAAATTCAGATTATTTTTTTTTACTTTTAGTTATTAAACATGCTAGATTTATGTTTATGCATCGGAACTAAAGCATTTCTTTTCTTTTTTTTCTTTTGCTATTATTATTATTATTTGTATCTATTTTATCAAGTCTAGAAGTAAATTTTAAGATGAGATAGGTTAAAGAGGAGCATACATGGTAAAAGTGGCACCGACATGCGAGTAATGCGGTTTAATAAAATATATCGAACATCTGTTATAAATCTTATTTAATATTATTTGTCTTTTATAAATCTTATTATCCATTTTTATTATTATTATAAAATAAATTCTTTCATAAATTTAATTCAATCTTAATTTTATCTTGTTCCGTGAACTATCAGGCTTTGTTACATTTTTTTAAAAAGAAAGAAAGCCAAAAAAGAAAAAAAGAAAACTTAAAAATACTGAGTTGTTAATTAGCGTACATTTTATTACAGTTGAAATCATTAAAGTTTTCCGTATATCTATATTTATGTAGATAAACTGTTCTGCTAATTATATTTAGCAAAATTTTAGTATATCATGTCACATTCGTCTAGCAATACATAATTAGCACCTGCAGAGCAACTGATTAATTATCTTTGAGAAAGAATTTTCCAATGTTCGACACACATAACATGCTACCTCATTACGATAATTAATGTCTTTTGAGTACAAGCAAACCAAATGTTTATTAAATTTGCGACAAATATATATCCATTATAATTTTTCAAAAATATTCTACAAATTGGATTTTAGTGTATGGTGGATGTGTCTTAGATTACTTTAGATTAGTGAACATAAATATAATTTAATATGAACGTCCAGTAACCTTTTTTGTTTTATTCGTCACAATTTACATCCTATAACTTAAAAAATAATAATATTATAAATTATATTACTTAAACTTAAGTTCATTTAAGTAGTTAAGCTCATGGTTTATTTAGTAAAATATTTCCGTCTGAATCACAAAGCAGTTTTTATTAATGAGCTTGTTTTTATTAAGGAAGAAAATTGCATGCAAATTAATAAAAAATTAATGCATTGACTCTATGCGACGTATTCAGAAGCACTCATTAAAGATTAAAATTTAATCCAACAAAATAGTGTTTAGATGACATACACATGTAATTTATAATCCTTCAATTAATTATTTTTTAAACATTTTAAATTAGGAAAGATAATTTATATTAAAATATTTAAAAATACAGATTTTTTTAACTATAATTTATTTAGTTTGCTAGATTTATGATTAAACACCTTCATTAAAACATTCCTTTTTCACCTTTTTTTATTATTATTATTATTATTTGTACCTATTTTATCAAGTCTGGAACTAAATTTTAAGAGGAGATTGGTTAGAGAGGAACATACATGGTAAAAGTGGCAACGACATGCGAGTAAGGCGGTTAAATAAAGTATATCGAATATCTTTTATAAATCTTATTTAAATGTGAAATATCAGGCTCTATTACTGTTTTATAAGTAGAAAGAAAACCAACTTTAACATATTGAGTTGTTAATTAGCGTATATTTTATTACAGTTGAAATCATTAAAAATTTGCATGTATCTATATCTATGTAAATAAATTGTTCTGCTAATTATATTTATCAATATTTTACCATATCATAGAAAATTAGAATTTGTCCAGCAATCTTTAATTAGCACCTGCGGAGCAACTGATTAATTATCTTTAAGTATGAAAGAAATTTCCAATGTTCAATACACATAACATGCTACCTCATTACGATAATTAATGTCTTTGAGTAGTAAGCCAAATGTGAATTAAATTTGAGAGAAATACATATCCATTATTAGTTTTCATAAATATTCTACAAATTGGATTTTTGTGTATGGTGGATGTGTCTTACGATGCAGTATCTTCCAAATTAAATTCAATAACAAATGTTGTTGTTGTTTTTTACTACAAAATAATGAATACATACCATTCTACGATACCTTATCTTCAAATTTCAATTTAAAAATAACTGATGTTTTCGTTGGGACTTTAGCTTCTTCAGTTCCAAAATTAAAACAATAATAAAACTATTTGTTCATTGTTTTTTCAAATGAAATTGTAATTAAAGAAAAATATGTCTTTTCTGAAATTGATCCTTCAAGCACTTAGTAATTTAAGTTAAAAACTATGGATCTAAAACTATAAACATTCCTATATTATAAATTTAATAACCATGAACTTAAAGTAACGTAACCACACATAAAAAAACTTTAAAATATTAAATAACCGCAATTAAACAATTAAGTTAACAAATCCGCAAAAAATTTCTATTGACAAAAAAATAAGTTTAATATTTGCCAAAATTAATCACTTTCTTGGTCATAATGTATTTTGGGAAATTTTAAACGTTTGCAAATTCCGATAAAAATAACATTTATTTTAAAAAGAATTCAGCATTGATGGTGCCATTTATTCGTTTCAATTCAACACAGAATACATTGAACTACTAAGTCATGAAGTGAAAATGTAAAGTAATCGGACATTTTAGTTTTTATAACAAAAAGAAAATGGGTCACAAAACGGTGACCCAGGGATCCAGGAGGATAAGAGAATTTGAAACGCAACATTCTAAACAAAGTCTATATAGTAAATGAATAAAAACAAATACAAAAAAGTTCTATGAATACTTCAAATAAAAGTTTGTTCTCATCGTTCTTTTAAAATAATAATGTAGTTCCAAATGATTTTGGTTACAATACGGCATGGATTTTGGCATGGTCCTGTTTTTATTGAACATTCTCCGCTCTATGCGTGATAGGTTACATCAACTAGGCAATTTAAAATATTTATGTATAGTAAAAATATACATCGCAAAGATATACAGGGTGTCCCAAAAGGTCGTTTACAAACTTAACATGCTGATCTGTCATATCATGATGAACAATATTAAATAGGAAACTAAGGGCCCCAAACGTCTTCCAAAGGAGATATGCGCCATTAAAGTTTAGGATCCAAAAATTCAAATGATTATGAAAAACAGAAAAATTGGTCGATTCGTTTGCGGTTTTCACTAAAACTATTCTTTATGTCAGTATTTTCTTGAAAATAAATTATAAAGATAAATTAAAAAAAATGTCGATAGAGGGCGCTTTAGACATTGGAGTAACGATAAACTAGTTTTTACCATTATTTTTTGCATCTCATTAATTTTTTTTAGAAGTTTAGACATAAACTTAAATTTTGAGCTCAAAATCTAAAAGTTGGAAGTGGTTAAGTAGCTCAAACTGAATTGCGGGGGGAGGTTCAAATTTCAAATGATTATAAAAAACGGAAAAGTTGGTCAATTGATTTGCGATTTTCACTAAAATTATTCTTTATATCAGTGTTATCTTGAAAATAAAGTATAAAGATAAAATTCAAAGAATGCCGATAGAGGGCGCTGTAGACTTTGGAGTAACGTACAACTATTTTTTCCGTTATTTCTTGCCTCTCATAATTTTTAAGCTATTGCATAGATTTTATCGCGGGCTTTGAGCGCGGTGACCGAATCCAAAAATTCCGTAACGCGAAAAATCCTAACACATCGGTAACGAAAAAACCTAACACTCGGCTAACGTCGTTTCCTTTCGGAAAACTTCGGAACGGTATCCTTCGGTAGACTTCGGCAGACATTGACGCGGTATTTTTCAGATATTAGAATATCAAGTCTCAAACTTATGTTTCTTATGATCTAATTTTCATAGCGCGGCCAAATTTTGTTTGGTAATTTATTATGAGACAGTGTTTATTTTGGTGGTCTTATTTATTTTGGTGACAAGAGACCCCCCCACCGTGAGGGTCGAAAAATTTAAAATGCTTATAACTCGCGATCTAACTTTCGTAGCGCGGCCAAACTTTGTTTGGTAATTTATTATGAGACATTGTTAATTTCTGGTGACAGGATACACCCCACGGTGAGGGTCGAAAAATTTAAAATGCTTATAACTCGCGATCTAATCTTCGTAGCGCGGCCAAACTTGTTTGGTAATTTATTAGGAGACAGTGTTAATTTTTGGTGACAGGAGACCCCAGACGGTGAGGATCGAAAAATTTAAAATGCTCATAACTCGCGATCTAATTTTCGTAGCGCGGCCAAATCTTGTTTAGTTATTTATTATGGGACAGTGTTGATTGTTGGTGACAGAAGACACCCCACGGTGAGGGTCGAAAAATTAAAAATGCTTATAACTCGCGATCTAATTTTGGTAGCTTGGCAAAATATTGTTTGGTAATTTATTATAAGACAGTGTTAATTTTTGGAGACAGGAGACCCCCCATGGTGAGGGTCGAAAAATTTAAAATTCTTATAACTCGCGATCTAATTTTCGTAGCGCGGCCAAATTTTGTTTGGTAATTTATTATGGGACAGTGTTGATTTTTGGTGACAGGAGATCCTCCAAGGTGAGGTCGAAAAATTTAAAATGCTTATAACTCGCGATCTAATTTTTGTAGCGCGGCCAAATTTTGGTTGGTAATTTATTATGAGGCAGTGTTAATTTTTGGGGACATTAGACCCCCCCACGATGAGGGTCGAAAAATTTTAAATGCTTATAACTCACGATCTAATTTTCGTAGAGCGGCCAAATTTTGTTTGGTAATTTAATATGAGACTGTTAATTTTTGGTGACAGGAGAGCCCCCACGGTGAGGGTCGAAAAATTTAAAATGCTTATAACTCACGATCTAATTTTCGTAGCGCGGCCAAATTTTGTTTATTCATTTATTATGAGTCAGTGTTAAGTTTTGGTGACAGGAGACCCTCACGGTGAGGGTCGAAAAATTTAATATGCTTATAACTCGCGATCTAATTTTCGTAGCGCGGCCAAATTTTGTTTGGTAATTTTTTATGAGACATTGTTAATTGTTGGTGACAGAAGACCCCCCCCCCCATGGTGAGGGTCGAAAAATTTAAAATGCTTGTAACTCACGATCTAATTTTCGTAGCGCGGCCAAATTTTGTTTGGTAATTTATTATGAGACAGTGTTAATTTTTGGTGACAGGAGACCCCCCATGGTGAGGGTCGAAAAATTTGAAATGCTCATAACTCGCGATCTAATTTTCGTAGCGCGGCCAAATTTTGTTTGGTTATTTATTATGAGACATTGTTAATTGTTGGTGACTGAAGACACCCTACGGTGAGGGTCGAAAAATTAAAAATGCTTATAACTCGCGATCTAATTTTGGTAGCTTGGCAAAATATTGTTTGGTAATTTATTATAAGGCAGTGTTAATTTTTGGTGACAGGAGACCCCCCACGGTGAGGGTCGAAAAATTTAAAATGCTTATAACTCGCGATCTAATTTTCGTAGCGCGGCCAAATTTTGTTTATTCATTTATTATGAGTCAGTGTTAAGTTTTGGTGACAGGAGACCCTCACGGTGAGGCCCGAAAAATTTAAAATGCTTATAACTCGCGATCTAATTTTCGTAGCGCGGCCAAATTTTGTTTGGTAATTTATTTTGAGACTGTTAATTTTTGGTGACAGGAGAACCCCCACGGTGAGGGTCGAAAAATTTAAAATGCTTATAACTCACGATCTAATTTTCGTAGCGCGGCCAAATTTTGTTTATTCATTTATTATGAGTCAGTGTTAAGTTTTGGTGACAGGAGACCCTCACGGTGAGGGTCGAAAAATTTAAAATGCTTATAACTCGCGATCTAATTTTCGTAGCGCGGCCAAATTTTGTTTGGTAATTTATTTTGAGACTGTTAATTTTTGGTGACAGGAGACCCCCCACGGTGAGGATCGAAAAATTTAAAATGCTTATAACTCACGATCTAATTTTCGTAGCGCGGCCAAATTTTGTTTATTCATTTATTATGAGTCAGTGTTAAGTTTTGGTGACAGGAGACCCTCACGGTGAGGGTCGAAAAATTTAAAATGCTTATAACTCGCGATCTAATTTTCGTAGCGCGGCCAAATTTTGTTTGGTAATTTATTTTGAGACTGTTAATTTTTGGTGACAGGAGACCCCCCACGGTGAGGGTCGAAAAATTTAAAATGCTTATAACTCACGATCTAATTTTCGTAGCGCGGTCAAATTTTGTTTATTCATTTATTATGAGTCAGTGTTAAGTTTTGGTGACAGGAGACCCTCGCGGTAAGGGTCGGCAAATTTAATATGCTTATAACTCGCGATCTAATTTTCGTAGCGCGGCCAAATTTTGTTTCGTAATTTATTTTGAGACTGTTAATTGTTGGTGACAGGAGACCCCACACGGTGAGGGTCGAAATATTTAAAATGCTTATAACTCACGATCTAATTTTCGTATCGCGGCCAAATTTTGTTTATTCATTTATTATGAGTCAGTGTTAAGTTTTGGTGACAGGAGACCCTCACGGTGAGGGTCGAAAAATTTAAAATGCTCATAACTCGCGATCTAATTTTCGTAGCGCGGCCAAATTTTGTTTGGTAATTTATTATGAGACATTGTTAATTGTTGGTGACAGAAGACACCCCACGGCGAGGGTCGAAAAATTAAAAATGCTTATAACTCGCGATCTAATTTTGGTAGCTTGGCAAAATATTGTTTGGTAATTTATTGTAAGACAGTGTTAATTTTTGGTGACAGGAGACCCCCACCACGGTGAGAGTCGAAAAATTTAAAATGCTTATAACTCGCGATCTAATTTTCGTAGCGCGGCCAAATTTTGTTTGGTAATTTATTATGAGATTTTGTTAATTTTTGGTGACAGGAGACCCCCACGGTGAGGGTCGAAAAATTTAAAATGTTTATAACTCGCGATCTAATTTTCGTAGCGCGGCCAAATTTTGTTTGGTAATTTTTTATGAGACAGTGTTAATTTTTGGTGACAGGAGACCCCCCCACCGTGAGGGTCGAAAAATTTAAAATGCTTATAACTCGCGATCTAATTTTCGTAGCGCGACCAAATTTTGTTTGGTAATTTATTAAGCTATTGCATAGCTTTTATCGCGGGCTTTGAGCGCGGCGACCGAATTTAAGAATTCCGCAACGAGAAAAATTCCTAACAATCCCGGCTAACGGAGTTTCAGTTTGGCAGACTTCGGGAAGGTATCATTCGATAGACTTCAGCAGACATTGACGCGGTATTTTTGCATAAGTTGATAAAAAATGCTATGCAATAGCTTTACCGCGGCAGTCCCCGAGTGGCACACATTTTTTTTTTTTTTAGAAGCTTAGACATAAACTTAAATTTTGAGATAAAAATCTGAATCGTTGGGAGTGGTTAAGTAGCGCAGACTGAACTGTGTTCAATGGGCGTGGGGAAGTTCAAATTTCAAATGATTATAAAAAACGAAAAATTTGCTCGGTTTTCGCTAAAACTATTCTTTATATCAATATTTTCTTGAAAATAAATTTTACAGATATCTTTTAAAAAATTCCGTCAGTGGGCGACTTAAACTTTATAGTAACCAACAACTATTTTTAACCGTTATTTTTTGTAACTAATAAAATTCTTGTAAAAGTTCAAACTTAAATTTTGTGCTCAAAATCTGCATCGTTGTGAGTAATTAAGCGGCCAAAAATTGAACTGAGTTCGAGGGGTGATGAAGGTAACATTTCAACTCCTGAATACAATTCAGTTTGCGCTTCTTAACCCCTCCTATCTATTTAGATTTTGAGCACAAAATTTAAGTCTAAACTTTTGCAAACATTTAATTAAATTAAAAAAAAAAACTGTTAAAAATAATTGTTGGTTATTCTAAAATTTAAGGCGCCCTCAAACGGATTTTTTAAAATTTATCTTTAAAATTTATTTTCAAGGAAATATTGACATAAAGAATAATTTTAGCGAAAACCAACCAATTTTTCCGTTTTTTGTAATCATTTGAAATTTGAATCTCCCCACCCCCATTGAACAGAGTTCAGTGTGCGCTACTCTACCACTCCCAACGATTCAGATTTTCATCTCAAAATTTAAGTTTATGTCTAAGCTTCTAAAAAAAATTATGAGATGCAAAAAATAACGGAAAAAAATAGTTGTACGTTACTCCAAAGTCTAAAGCGCCCTCTATCGGCATTTTTTGAATTTTATCTTTATGAATTTTTTCAAGATAATACTGACATAAAGAATAATTTTAGTGATAATCGCAAATGAATTGACCAATTTTTCCGTTTTTTATAATCATTTGAAATTTGAACCTCCCCCCGCAATTCAGTTTGCGCTACTTAACCACTTCCAACGATTTATATTTTGAGCTCAAAATTTAAGTTTATGTCTAAGCTTCTAAAAAAGTTTAATTAGATTTTTTATTATTCATCATGATATGACAGACCAGCATGTTAAGTTTGTAAACGACCTTTTGGGACACCCTGTATATGTAATATATATATATATATATATATGTCTGTGTTGTATATATTTATTAATATATCAACAGGAAAGATAAGGAGAAGCGTGAGTTAACTCGTTGTACTGCTTCGTTTCTTACACATCGTTTTTTGTTCCAAAATTAGTTTTTGGTACCGCTAACGAAAGAAATAAAAATTGCCGTATTTTATTAAAACATTTTAAAAGTGTTGAATACGTTCACTGAATGGAGTGTCGACAGCATGGCCGAGCGGTCTAAGGCGCCGGATTGAAGCTCTGTTTTTTGAAAGAGATTGTGGGTTCGAACCCCACTCCTGACATAATTTATATCTATGTAAAATTTAAAAAAATATTCCGTATTACAATTTTTTTTTAACCGGCTTCAGAAATGGAAGAGGAAGTTATCAATTCGACGCGTATGTATTATTTTTCTATGTATGTTCACCAATTACTCTGAAACTATCCAACCGATTAATTTGGTTTTTGTATTAAATATAAATATAGTTTTAAAAAAACTAAAAACCACGCTTTTAAAGTAATCAAACTAAAAAGTGAAAAATAAATATAGTTTAAAAAAACTAAAAAACTCGCTTTTTAAGTATATCAAACTATAAAGTGAAAAATAATTCGTACTGTAAGCTGAAAACGAAAATAGTTGAAAAATACTATATTACTATAAAATCATTGTTATTATAGAAATCAATTAATAAGCAATAAATAAAATTATCGTGGAAAAAAAAGCGTGGGGTGCTTCTTAAGAACTGATAGATGGAGCATGGTGGATGGAGCATCCCACGCTTTTTTTCCACATTAATTTTATTTATTGCTTATTAATTGATTTCTATAATAACAATGATTTTATAGTAATATAGTATTTTTCATCTATTTTCCTTTTCAGCTTATAGTACGAATTATTTTTCCCTTTTTAGTTTAATATACTTAAAAAGCGTGTTTTTTAGTTTTTTTTTAAACTATATTTATTTTATCTCAAAATTTTGACCTTACGACCGTTTTTAGGTGTGTTCGTAATTATGTAAATACGTAGCACCCATAGTTGTCGTTCAGTCCGTCCGGCCACATATAACAACAAAAAAACTACCTAACCGAATCGTTTAAATTTAAAATATATAATTATTGCATAATTTTGTTGTCTTTTTTTTTAATTTTTATAAAAATCTGATGCATAGATCAATTACAGGGACAATAAAAAGAATGCCGTTATATTACGAGCAATGGGAAAAAAGATTCAAATGCATTTTGAACGTTTGAAATTTAAAATATATAATTATTGCATAATTTTGTCGAGTCATTTTAAATTTTATGAAAATCGGATGAATAGAATAATTACAGGGGTAAGCAAAAGAATTCCGTTACATTACAGTCAATGGGGAAATTTTTTCAAATACATTTTAATGATGTCACACTCATTATAACATAATAAAATGTATATCCATCTATAAAGTATACATTATGTTATATATTTTGCACAATCTGTGGTGCAAAGTTAATTTGTTATTCATTTACAAGACCACACAAAAGTATTCCATTGCATAATGGTATAGGGAGAATATTGATTAGTGCGCGTTTTAATTGTAATTAACTATGTAATATTTTATGAAATTGATATACGTTGCTCAAGTGAAATAAAACTTACTTCCTGTATATTTACAGAAACACAAAAAGGATTTCGACCACTATACTGTATCCGAAGTACTGTCTACTACAACAGTAAGATCTGAATATTTTTATAACTTTGTTATCGTACGAACGCACGTCATTTTCTTCGCTTCACGTACAATTTCCAACTTGTTTCTTTGATAACAAATATTTACTTAAAGTTATAAAATTAGTCTGATATTAAAGAAATAAGATTTTTTTTTCCTTTGATGTAAATCCAAATACTATTTTTAAAATAAAAGTGGAGGCTAAACTCGCAGCCTTTTTATATACTTATACATAAAAAACGTTATATTTTTACTGTATACAGTACCAGCAACAACAATGCTGCAAGTCTACAACACGGTCATATAAAGGGTTAATTAATTTTGTCAAACCCGAATATCGCTTTTCAAGATGACATTTTTTTATCAATTAAACATACTCAGTTCCAAAGTCAAAATTATGCGTTTAAGTAAAATATATTAATTTAAATATAAATTTCATTGATGTAAATTTATCATGTTTGTCTGTAAAAATGTTTGCTAAACATCAATATGTTTACTTTAAAATTGTTAGCATCTGTAAAAACTATACCCGGTTTAGAAAACTAATTAGTCTATTAATAAAAAGAAAAAAAAAGTTTACAGAAATTAGTGGCAGTAATAAAATAAAAAATATTGTTATAGCTGTTCTTGTTATTAAGAAAATATTCTAGTAACTCAAGTTTCATAATATGAAGTACACTTTTCGTAATTGTTAGAAACTGTTCTCTTTTTATATTATATTATGCTTTATTGAAATGTCAGGTGTGTTTACGAATTACTGCGATGCATATCGACATAAAGTATAAGAAACTTTTGTACATTTAACTTAATTAGACTCTGGAATATTCAGATTGTATTCTTGTTAATAATAAATGTCACTTTTAACAGCGATCCTTAAATATATACATCATTATTAATTCTATTATAAATTTAATTTGCGCAATTTGCTTTATAATGACCAGATTTCAAAATTTTAGGAAATATACAAGAATAAGAAATTATTTATTTCCATTTCAAGTTATTCAGAAAGAGATAATTGATGTATTAAAAACATATTTCATATCGAAAAAAATAAATACTATTACAGCAATTATAGTTTTCCAGATGCAAATATTACTTACATATTAAAATAAAGATTTATTTAATATTATTGTAATACAGCAGTCAGATGATTATATCGTTGAAATTCAATTTAATGATCACAATCAGTGTCGTATGTATGTTGTGTTTTGAGAAAATGTATCATTATTAGAAAATGCCTTCATTAAAAAAATGTAGAAATCTTTTAAAATAAATATCTAATTTTCTACATACTTAGTACGCATTTCCATTAGTGATTCAAGAATATTAAAAACAGTAATGATGATTCCGATAAAATTATAAATATAGATAAAAATAAGAAAAATATAATTAAGATAAAAATTGCTATTTAATAATCCAGTGTATTTACATTTACATAATTCAGACAAAATCCAGTACAATTAAATATCAGTGTTAGTTTTGAATGATTATTATAATTGAATACGATTGTTGATTTCATCTCATAATTGGTATCGAATAAATTCTTCGATTTGGAATTTCAAGAAAAGAAAGGAGACTGTTATTAAATAACCAGAAAAATTTGTTAATATATTTTCTTATTGACATGGTGCATTGGCTCTATCTCATCATGTTTATGCTTAATAAGATTTCATCTTTCATTATATTCAGTTTAGTTGAAAATATTAAACTAGGGATTGTTTAAATTTATGCAATTTGCATTTTTAAATTTTATTACAAAATGTATTGTTTATAAAGAACTTAATTTAGATTTATAATATTACAACTGATCTATGTTCAACTAATCTATGTACAGCTAATTCAATTAGTATAGTCTATAAGTATTTATATATATTCTTTTAAATAGATCAAAATCTATGCACAAAAATATAATTCTTTCAGACCTTATACAACTTTGAAAAGTAGAAACTTTAATGATGTTTCTATGATTTTAAGAAAAAAAAAGCCATGAATTAATTCCATTTTTTTTACGTTATCTAATGTAAGATATTTTTTTTTAAAAAGAAAAGGTTTATTTTATTTTGTATTTTCTGTCTTATAGATATGAGCTTTGCATTCTAATTTGTTTTAATATTGTGATATTGAATGACTGTTTTATTAATGATTAAATTTTATGGCAAAAATATCTAAATTTAAATTTTTGAACAGTATGTTTAATATTTAACAATGGAATTTCGTAGTCTGGGATTAATTTTTATATTAAACAGTAAAATGTAAAATGTATATACTTTCATGTATAAATTTTCATTACAATAATTTAGTCCATGATATTGAAAATTATTCAGTGCAAATTTTATGTTTTTAAACCTTTTTATGGGACTCTTTTAATAGGTTTGTTTTCGAGCTTCAAGTTAATTTTCCCTTATTTTTGTAAATTAATCCGGTTTAAATACTATAGGTCAATAGGAAAATAGTTTCGCTTTTCATTTATAATTTTTCTCGATATTATTATATTATATTCTTCTTATTACTCTATTATATACTATCTTATTATTATATTTCTTCATTTATGTTTATTTTTGTGCTTAATTAGCAATTTTTTTGAATTGCTAAATAACCACATTATTGCTAAATAACCATTTTATTTCGCGTTGCGTTCGATTTTCTGATGAGCTTGGATAATGTCGGTTGGGTCAGCTACTTAAAAAAAGTACTTTTAATATCATAAATTTTAAGCATACCAAGTCATAGTATAAACAAAAAGACATTAGGCACTTAGAGGTAAGAGGTAATTAACTCAGAAATTAATTATCATAAAACAAAAATCAAGAGCAAGAGTTTTATTGATTTCTAGATAAGACTATTTTCAAATATCTTTAGTTTTGAACAGTTTCGAAATACCATTATATGTTTAGAAACTTAGATATAGATTTAATATTTCTGCAGAGTTCTTGCCTACCAAGTTGACGTGACAAGCGAGCCTGAAAGGGCTTTTACACTTTTGGAAAAAAGGCTTATAAAACTTATAATCACTGATAGTAAGACTCTTAGTAAACAGCGTGCGTCAGGGGCATTATGAGAATACTTGGTGATTTAAATAATTTAAATTGTTTTTGATGATTTCTATTCTCTGTGAAATGTGTCAAATGAAAACTCGAGAAACCTAAACAGTGGAATAGAAGGCCTGGCACCATAATGAGCAGTTAAATGTAAAGCGTTAAAAGAGTATTCATAGCAAGCCAATAGGAAGACATTCAATCAGTAAAAGGAAAGGTTCGAGCAAGATTGAGGAATACCACTTGGAGCACCCATGTTGATTGTTTTTCACAATAAATTTATATTTTATAAGCAAGAGTTTCTTTTTATTTAAAAATCCATATGTAATCATTACATAAATACACTGTGAAAGAAAAAAAAAGAATTCGTAAAATTTACGACAAAACTGCTGGTAGCGATAGCCAGCATTTTTGCAGTAAAAAATGCATTAAAATAAGATATACTTTTTTTAGATCTAATTTTACTGTAGTTTTGCCGTACAGTGTACAGAAAGTTGTTTAACATTCTTCAGAAAACAACAATAAAACAAAGCTCTGTGTTTTTCGCAACCCAAAGATTCGGCTTGTAACTAATAATTAGGCCACCCACAATACTTCAAATATGGATTATTTTTTTTTTACTGTAAATAAGATACGTGGTCATTGGAAAGGAGAAGTATACGATCGAAATACTCGAAATACATAGAAGGTCGATTTTTTTAAATTTAAATTGAACGCTATGTATCAAGAGGAAACTAAACTCACATTTTTTAATAATCCAATCACTTTTGAAATGTGATACACAAAACACATAACATCCAATTTAGTTTTTTGTGTGGGTGGATTAAAAAGTAATTATTTTTATTTATTGGGCGACCTAAACTTAAGATTTTATTTTAATTCGTTTCAGTCAATTGCGATGTAATGCCTCAGTCACGCAAAAACAAGTCAAAGCAATGCCGCATAAAATCTTTATGCAAGCAAGCATTCTATATATATATATATATTAAATTCAATTTTCCTATTAGTGCATTTACTTTTACTGTAAAAAAGCTTCTATTGGTACCTACTCAGAAATCTATTTTTATGATAAATGTTCAATGTATAGCATGTGTTCAATATGTATCACCCTTTAGTGCTTTACGAAAATAACAGGAAATAATCCTAATGGATTTATAAAATACCTAAAAAATTTCAAACACTTGAATTAAATTAACACACAGATTCAGCACTGCATTTTAAATTTAACATCCATCTGGTCGGAAGTCTCTTTAAACATAATCAAATTTTGTTAACAAGCACTGTAAAGTTTTGAACTTAGAGAAATTACTTTGTAAAAGACTTAGTGCGAGTCAAATGCCATCGTTCTTGAATTCCATTATCTCTTGCTTTATTCTCGAAGACTGGAAATGATTGGAAATCTGTATTTTCAAATACTTAGGCATTAGAATAAATTATTTAAGTTCAGGCTCAGAAATCACTGAATAAAAATGCATTGCCAAATGTAATTTTTCTCATATATATATAGGATGGACGAGTCCTTACTCAAAATAAAAAGTAGTCTTTGACGGACACATACATTTATTATCTGACGAACAGAACAAAAACAAACAAATAAAAAATAAAACATCGACTTGTTCTTCGAAATTTTTCTTAACAATCTTTAAAAATCATACATCCGTCGTACATTTTATCAATTTAGCGTTTCAGTTTTAACTATTTAGCACGTCACTATTGAATCGTCGAATTTCATAGTTTTCGTTTTATTTCACATCTTTAGCCGTCGTCGAAAACATTCTATTTACTTTTTCCGTGCTCTCGTTTCGTCACACAGCTTCACTATTTTCCGTTTCTTATTTAATCACGACGCAGAGTTCCGGTAAATGAGTGGCGAAGGGAAATACAGTCCAATTCAGATGCAACAGAGAGTGTAGCCCAACTGCGAGAGTATATCCCATATATATATAATTGGTATAAATGTTTATGATCAAAAAATGCATATGGTATGAAACTGGAAAATTATGTTGTACGTTTTATTTTATAAAATGCTTTAAATAATTTCGTATATAACAAAATTTGATAAAATTCCGTAACTATGAAATATGTATGAATGTGAAAAATAACACTAAATAAGTCTTGATTACGTCCACTAATAGCTAAATCGTAATACTAATAATATATATTCTACATAAAAATATAAGAATTTATATTATAAAAAACATTTTGCTTCTAAGACGTTGTATAATAACAAAAACATTTAATATATTTTATTTAACATTTAATATAGTTTTGTTTTAATATATTTTTAATGTTTTTGTTATTATACAACGTCTTAGAAACAAAATGTTTTTTTATAATATAAATTCTTATATTTTTATGTAGAATATATATTATTAGTATTACGATTTAGTTAGGAAATATGTGTCTATAATTATGTATGAATTATGAAATAACGCTACATAAAAGTAAAAATTCTTTTTATTTTATTTTAAGGTATGTGTTTATCTACAAGCACTTTTTGGAAAGCAATGAAAATTTTGTAAAGTGTGTTTAGAGTTAAAACAGGGAATAACAATATGAATGTATACAAATTTGTAATGAACTTTCAATAAACATTTCTAAATTATGCAATACATAGCAAAAAATTGCATTTATGGAAATTTTCTATTACGAAATCTATTCAGCATATTTAATTTTTTTCAACAATATGTTAGCTGATAGCTTGCCTGTGTTTTGAAGCAAAATATTTGCAATAAAATTTACTGTTTCATTTCGAAATTTTGTATACAAAAGATGATTATTTTAAAAAGTGTATTTTTTAATAAAAGTACCTTTTAAAATACGCAAACTTACAAGCTACGTGGAGTGTTCAATGCGTAATAAGACTAAAAATATAAAAAATACAGAATGTCTTTAATCATTATCATTTGCATGGTCTTTTTCAGAATAAATACCGCGCCACGTAATGAATTTATCCCAATGTCTTGTCCGCTTGTTCAAAACATGTAAAATTCCGTTTTTTGAGAGCTTTTTCAAAACCACCTCCGCTACTTTACACATGCTTGGTTGCTTGCAAAATGTCTGTTTGTAACGTTTCTTAAGTTAAGGTCGGAAATCGCATGAACAGGACTGTATGGAGGATGTGGTAAAATCTCTGTGTTCTTATGCTTCAAAATATTCTGTACGTAACGAGCAATATGTGACAACAATTTCTCAATCCATCGCGCGCAAACACGTTTCAGTTGCAAATGTTCTGCCACGATTGATTATACACTTCCTACAGAAATATTCAAGAGAACATGTAACTAACGTACGGTATTTCTGCGGTTCTCTATGATGATAATCTCAGCTGTGTTAATCATTGTCTCTATGATGGACGTTGAAGGTCGTCCCTTACGTTCAATATATGCCACATTTTGACTTCCTACCTTAAAAGCGATATACCATTGAACAATACCTGCCGTGAATATTGCTTCAACGTCCAAAGCTTCATGTATCATGACAAAAATCTCCGATGCTGATTTTTGAAGACGAACACAAAATTTAATCGCATAACGTTGATCAGTCGGCGCTTCCATTTAGATTACTCAACGCTTTCGTAGGCACCCGCAAACACTCTTCAGTTCAAACACGTGATACTTAAGAACAGAAGCTTCTACACGCAATCTATTGATAGCTTTTGTTAATGCAAACTACAAAAATTTTATGCCACAAAAATTAATATTCCTTACAAAGGTTTCGCGGTAATAAAATCAGTCTTTCTAATTATTTAATAGCCTACGTATATATACTAATACAAGATAATAACCTTATGGCATAATTTTATTTCAATATCTGCAAAACATTTAAAGAAATTACGTTTTTCGTAAACGAACCCAATAAAAATGCAGTTTTTCCAGAAAACGCAAAAAATATTTTAATATAGCTCAAACAATTATGATTAAAATTTACAAATTTAAAATCCAACATATTTGTAAATATTTAATTTTTTTTGTGTATATCATATATTATATATCACTATGATTCTATAACTATGATACTATAAATATTGAATAAGTCACTTCCAGATTCAAAAATTTCTTTTCCTTTTTCTAGTTTGAACTATAACTAAGCATTACTGAATAAAAAAGTCAGGTCTTCTTGGAATCCTAAATGTAATCGTAGAATCAGCAATAATTTATTTTCAAATTAACTAGTTCATTTTGCGATATGTTTTCTAATCCTTTTTTGAAGTTGTATTGGTATAAAACAAAAAGAAAATTGAACAGAAGCCATACAATCCTCGTTCCTACAATCAATATGAATATGTCTTTAAATTGAATTAAATTGTTTATTCAATAAATTTTAGAAAATGTTGCGATATTCCTCTATTTTTGAAGGCTGTTTTGATTTCCCTTTTACACCGGTTTAAGGGGTCTAGTACCTTTTAAAGGCTTCAAAAATACGATTTTTCAATTTTCATTAATTATTATAAAATAATTCGTTAGAAGTATTTTAAAACAAACCGCGTGCAAAAATTCCCATTAGAACTAAAGTTATAGCAAAAATAAGATGCTGAATTTGCTTGGTAAATAACTAAAGTTACAACTTTGAAAAAGTTTTTGAAAAACTGCGTTTTTAGACATTGCGCGCATGATACCTTGAGAACATATGTATGAATTGTTATGAATTTTTTTTAGTTAACAAGCACATACGTATGCTTAAAATGAACTACTTTTATGTATTTATAGCGATAAAATTTTTAGTTATGAATAATTTTATTTATTAAAAAATGTAAAATTTTGATTTTTTTTATTTAGAAATTTTTTTTACAAGGTTAATGAAATAATTTTTATTTAAGAGTGGTTCATTTTAAAAATACATTATTCTTCTTTACAGGAAAAAAATATATATGCAAAAATATTGATTTATAGGGTCGTTAGGATGCGCGCAAGGCACGACGGAGTAAAAAATAGAGGTTTTTAAATGTCAGTAATGCAGGTATTATATAAAAGACTATTAAATGTTTAATGACAGTTATTAAATTTTATTATTTTCAGTTTATTATTTTTATTTCTTTTCTATTGAACGGTGAAATTTTAATGTTAATATGCATAAAAGTTTTAAAGATACACTGAATCGAACTTTGGATGTTTTTGTTGATTTTCATTCCGTTTAAAAGGTACAAGACTCCTTAACAAAAAAATTGATAGTGGCATCGTATAGTCATTCAGAAAATAATTAATTTATAATTCGTCTGATCGATATGTTAAATGATTTACTAAATTGCTTCTTTATAAGTGTATGAAAATTTATAAGAGTTGCAAATCAAATCTCTTGATTTTATAAATACAGATATAAAAAGTAAAATAGCAAAATATTATAATTGTTTTATGTGTACTTGTGTGGAGAACAACAATGTTTTTAAAAAATAATGATTTTTGATCATTGATGAATTTTATCAGTCACATAATTGTTTTAAGAAGGTTTTAAATGATTATGTTGTATTATGTGTCATTTGACTAATCAACGGTATTTATATTTTGGAGCGTTCGTAATTATGTAAATACGTACCACTTATAGTCGTACACTTATGATAGCACTTATAATAGCACAATTTCAGACTTTTTTCAATGTCAAAAATGTATGTAAAATTATATTTATTGAACGGAAATCTTTTATACAAACTATTTTTTAATAATCACTTTTTATCATTCCAGGTAAAGAAATTATAATGAATTATGAATACCGTTTTTTCAATGAAGATTTCTAATTTTTTTATGTAAGTATGTGAAGTGTATTGACAAGTTTTTAATGCTCTTAAGATCTCCATTAATGCATGGTTCAGTGTTATTAAACTTAAATACATTTTATTTAGATTGCATGCGATCTCACATTTTACATGTATTTTAATACATTTAAATTATTGACAATGAAATAATGGCTTTATTTTACAAGCTAAAGCTAAGGGTAATTTAAAAATAATGGCGATTTCAAAATGACAGATATAGAATTATAGATAAAAGTTCATATCGCTACAATTACCTTTGCGGTATTAGCACAATTTAAAAATTATAACTTTTAAAATGTGTTAAAGCATTAAATGAGAGGTTTATACTTCTATAACTAATCAATCATTTAATTACGGAATTATAATAAGTCCATTGTAACTCATGAAAATTTTTTATACAAATGAATGAGATTTTTAATTCCATTTTTTTCAATTTTACAAAACCATTAAAATAGTAACTTCCTTTTTTAAATAAAAAGATTTATCATTAATAGCCACTTAATAGTTTCATAAATTTCAATTTCTGAATATAAACAATTTGATGCGTTTTAAAAAGAGCATTTAAGTGATTGTTTTTGTTACCAGAATCGGAGGCAGAATATTCCATTAAGTACTTTTTTGTGGTAGTTTATTTTTATCTTTTATAAAATGATTTCACTGGTATACATTTAATATATATTTTTAGCGCATGTATTACTACTTTTAAAAAGTGTCATTAAAAATATGAATAAGCTTTATTGTGTCGGTATTTTTTAATAAAATCATACTTAAAATATTTGTCCAATAAAACATATGTATATATAATTTCCATTTTATGTTATGGAATTATTCCTAAATTAAATTAAGAGAAATTTCACTATTGAGAAATGCTTATGTAATTTTTATTGTTATAATAATGTAAGTTTTATATTAACTAGTCGTGATAAAGGCGTAATATATAATTAATTTCATTGTAGGGATACCGCTTAGAAATTACGCTATTTTTAAGCGACATTTATTGAATGTTTTTTTACGATAAATAAAAATTAAATGGCAACATATATGTATTAAATTATAATTCTTATGTGCACTGTGGAATGCATTTAATTTTGTTCAATTATTGCTAATTAAATAGCATAATATTTCATAATACATATTAATAAATTATCTATTCAAGTAAAATCACTTAAAGGGATCAAAATTTTATATTATGATTATAGAAAATCGTAATTTGAAATTAATGAATGAAATATATACTAAACAGTTTTCGATAACCTTAAAACATTCATTTATGGTAGTTTTGCTTCTAAAATCAGTTTTGTAAAAATATCGCGAAAGCTCAAAAATCACACATATCTAGTTCGAAATTTATAGTGTAACAATTGGTTTTGTGATATTAACTCACAAATCAGGATTTATGAATTATGACGTTGTATCAGCAAATAAGCGCTATGTACTTCCGTCACTAATGAATCATACAATTGTCAAATTATAATAGGCCAATAAAACTAATGAGATGAAATGCATCTAATGAGATTTTTAATTCCTTTTTTTCAATTCTAAAAATCCATTAAAAAACCAATATCCTTTTTGAAATAAAAAGCCTTATCAGCAAAGGCCACTTAATTGTTTCATAAATTTCAATTTCTGAATATAAACAATTGTAGAGGTTTCAAAAAGTGCATTAAATTAGTGTTTTAGTTACCAGAATTGGAGGCAGAATATTCCATTAAATACTTTTTTGCGGTAATTTATTTTTATCTTTCCTAAAATGAATTCGCTGGTATACATTTAACGTATATTTTTAGCACATGTATTACTACTTTAAAAAATGTCATAAAAAATACAAATAAGTTTTATTGTGTCGGTATTTAAAAAAAATAATGCTTAAAATAATGTTCGAATAAAACATATGTATATTTAATTTCCATTTTATATTATGGAATTATTCCTAAATAATTAAATTAAGAGAAATTTCATCATTGAATAAATACTTACGTATATTTTATTGATACAAAAGTGTAAATATTAAAATTAATTAATTATGTCGTTATATACAATCGGTTAATTATATAGCAAAAATACACGCTCAAACAATACGCTATTGTTACAGAATGTTTTATGATTTTTCTAACCATAAATCTTCCTTCGATTATATATTTATGATAATTTACAGCAACATAAATGTATTAAATCACAATGCTTATTGCGAGATGTTGAGTTATGCGTATGTTGAGATGCTAATGCGAGATGTTGAGTCTATCATAAAAAATGCAACATATCAGCGCCACATGTTAAGCGATTTTACACAAAAATCAATGAGTATAAGTTTATCAATACAAAAACCCTTAACGGGTTAAAAGTTTTGACGCAGCTTATGGCTCTAAGAATTTTAAATAAAAATTTTAAAAATAATGATATGAAATTTTGAGTGACGCCATGATATTAACTAAAACACGCATTTTTGTATTATTTATTTCATCAGTTTATTTTTGTTCTATGTATAATAGCATGTGCAAAATTTATCTTCAATATTCTTATCTTTATGCGTCAAGTTATCCAAATTAAGTGAAGCGCATGGAAATGGATAATTTGACGCAAAGGAACCATTTACATAAATATTATATACAATCTTCAATAACGCGACACAAAAGATAAATCAATTTGTTGAAATAAATACCTTTCAATACATAGTATAGATTCAATTAAAATTATATTTAACAACGAATTGGAAAATTAAAAGTATTTTTTATATGAGTAAAAACATTACCAAATAAAAAATTTTACCAAATAAAAAAATAATAATTTGAATTTCAAAACAAACTTTTTAAAGTATCATAAAGGCATCACTTAAATTTTATATCATATATTTTAAAACTTATATTTTTAATTTATGAGAAGCGTCTGTAAAGGCGTTTTCCTTTACATATTAGTTAATAATTGTTTACCCCCCTTAGTTAAAATTACAATATTCCCTTAATTTGTAACTTTATTTAATAAGCTAGATTTTTAATCCCTTTAATTCTATTCAGTTACTAACGGCCATGTTCCTTTAAAATATGACTTCACTTATCTCTAATTCTTTCTTTAAAACCACAACATATATCCGTTTGTTCATGTAACTGTAAGTATTTTCCCATAGCAACAACCTTTTAAAGAGTTATTTCTAGCCTGTATTTATTCATAGTTAAACGCTACTTGCTCAACAAACAGATGTATTATGTTTGTATTTTATTTCATTTCATTAGAATTCATTTCCCTTCGCAGTCCGTGGGACTCTTATTAACCCTACGTAAAGTATTCAGTCCTTGTGGTTTTCCGCGCCATATGCTATCTTTTATCGGTCGTCGGGGAGATATATGCAAAGGCGTTTTCCTTTACATATTAGTTAATAATTGTTTTCCCCCCTTAGTTAAAATTACAATATTCCCTTAATTTGTAACTTTATTTAATAAGCTAGGTTTGTAATCCCTTTAAATCTATTCAGTTACTAACGTCCATTTTCCCTTTAAAATATGACTTCACTTATCTCTAATACTTTCCTTAAAACCACAACATATATCCGTTTGTTCATGTAACTGTAAGTATTTTCCCATAGTAATAACCTTTTAAACAGTTATTTCCAGCCTGTATTTATTCATAGTTAAACGCTACTCGCTCAAGAAACAGGTGTTTTATGTTTGTCTTTTATTTTATGTCTTTTATTTCATTAGAATTCATTTCCGTTCGCAGTCCGTGGGACTCTTATTAACCCTGCGTAAAGAATTCGGTCCTAGTGGTTTTCCGCGCCATATGCTATCTTTTATCGGTTGGCGTTAATTATTTTAAATCATGCACTTTGGTTTCTGTCATTGAAAGTCTATGTAACGGAAATTCTCCACGTGCCATTTCTCATCGCAATTTGTGCGTATCAGTCGTTCTTGGCTATTTTTATGTACATGTATCGCGCCAACAGTTGACGATGTGAAAAATGTATTTGTGCCCACTCCTTCTCTGTAACTACTAGCAATCGGACCTATCTTTGCGATGGTCCCTCTCTGGCACGGCGCCCATTGTTGAAACTGAAATTAATTAAAAAAAACTTATCTCTAGAAAATAGCCTTCTGTGTTGCCTTTCTCAATATTCATGGATTCTACTCGAATTTGGGATTGAAACTACAATTACGACTTAACAGCGCAGAATTTCATTTACGATGTTGAAACCGTCCTCACAGCGTCTGTGAAAAAGAATCGGCGAATAAAGTTTTATACATCTTTCATGTTGAATATAACTTTTGCACATGCTATTATACATAGAACAAAAATAAAGTGATGAAATAAATAATACAAAAATGCGTGTTTTAGTTAAAAGCGTCACTCAAAATTTAATACCATTATTTTTAAAATTCATATTTAAAATTCTTAGAGCCATAAGTTAAACAGCTGCGTCAAAACTTTTAACCCGTTAAGGGTTTTTGTATACCACTGCTTTTTTAAGGTTAGTGATCAAAAGATTAAAAAATATATTCTTATGACATTTGATGCAGAATTTAAGAAGAAAAAATACGAAAAAGTAACTTTTTTCACTATTTTGAATAAAAGTATCCTGCATTTTATAGCTTTTAATCCCAAAAGAGATGTAATTTAAGAATGTAACTTTGAAGCAATTGCGACTAAAAGTTTCCTATTTATGAATCTAAATGCCAGTTTATTTTTAATTATATTAAGTCCTAAGCTACCAACTTTATGAAACATTTTTGAATTCTTATTATTCGCAAAAATTTTTCATGTCCATTGAGGCAGAAACTGTGTAATTGAAAAATTTCTTCCATTATTTTGTAAAGACAGAAGATTTTTCAGATAATTGTATGAAAGTTAGTGTTTTTAATCGCATTTCCTGTCGATGAATGTACTAATGTAATGTACTAATGTAATAAATTTAATTTTTATAAGTTTCCTATTTTTCTAAAACTTATTTTTAAACAACACATGAGTTACAATTTCTTTAGAAACACAGATATGTGTCTAAACTCAAACCTTGAAAAAATATGTTATATTATATTCGGAAAGTATACATTGATATCGATACTGATGCTAAAATTCGTAGTTCCTGATTAATAACTATGAAGTGCAGGTGTTAATAATGTAATTATATTAAAATTTGCAATTGATTTATGATCTAAATGCATCAAAATTGATCATTTAAGCTATGAACAACGCTTATTTATTTAAATTTTTATTTATTTTTTAATTCTGTATCTTAGTTAATTTTAATATTTGCTTTAAAGATGTGTAAAAAAAATGCTTTACTTCACAAAACGAATATAGCATTCTTCATATAAAATAATAATAAAAAATTGTATCACAAACATACTAATAAAAATATTCAATATAGTAAAAATATACTTAGAAATACAGTAACAAGTGGAATATTCTTTCTATTGTAAAATACATCATGCTTCTCCCCCCCCCCCAAAAAAAAAAGAATGTACTATGATTTCTTCTAAATTTCTTTTTTAAATTGCTATGTTATATGAAAAAAAATATTTTTAACTCTTAATATACATACATATTAATTACACAATATAATTATATATATATATATATAAACCTCTCTCCTCTCCTTCTCCTTCTCCTTCTCCTCTCACACACGCAAACACGCATGCACTCAATATATATGAGGACCCCATAAGCCATAAGGTGTTAGGGACAAAATTAAAAAAAAAATAAACTTAAGTGCATAGATGACCTGGAAATATGCTTCTTTCTTTTCAAGTAAAGAAATATAATTGATTTTCTAATTATGTACAGTGTCTATAGATAAGCCACTTTTGCCGAATAATAATCAATATTGATTAATTATAAATTTAATAAAAATTGGGCTCAACATTTTTTTCTGTTATTTAAATTAGAATTAAAAACCACAATGAAATAAACGGCTGTTTCCCATTTCAGTTAATTTAATTATTATTGATGTTTACATTTAAGTTCAACTATCTTTGAACTCAATTTACCTGAGCCAAAAATGCTTAACCCCATAATTCTATCCCCCTCCCCTCCCTCATCCTTAAATTTCAACCAGACACTCTTATAATGTAAAAAATGTTCAATTCAAAATTCCCTCTGAAATTAAACCTTAGTGCTGCCATCTGCTGCGTTCCAGGGGAGATACAGATCTTATAGTCTGTGAGGAAGATGAAAACATGGATCAATTCTTGAAACAATGGAAATTAAAAAATATATATATAATAAAAAGGCTTTTACAGTCGAAAATTCAGAAACATTTCCTTGTTTTTAGATTTCTCACAATAAATCAGTTGCAAAAATTTCTATATGACAAGTTTAAAATAATGTCTGTGAAAAAACAGAGAAAAAAAAAACTTGAATCCCAATTTAAAACTGAAGTTTAATGCCAACTTTTCAAAGCAAAGGGATAAATTTAAATTTTATTCCAGTACGAGATTAAGAAACATGTAATTTAGATTAAAAGTTATGAAGTTATTAATTTGAAACTTTGATTTTTGATATTAATTAAAAATCAAAATAAACTTCACGACTATGATATAATCATAATCCCCCCCCCCCCCCTGCAAATTCGAAAAACAGTGTTGTTTTTATTTTATTATCGTATACTTTTCACATTCATATTCTGTATTTTTAAAATATTTTAATGCACCATGCATTATTGATAATTATGGCCTAAAATTGATGCTTGTCAGTTAGTTTAGTAATACTGGTACACTTTTTTGAATTGCCAATCTGATTGCCGACAAAATCCAGAAATTTATAATTTGTTAGATGCATTCGTAATAAAATATTTGATATTGTCAAAGTAAGTATTTATTTCATTTTATAATGTATAATAAATGCTCATTTTAATAATAAAAAGTAGCTTATATAAATTTTATTTTAAAATATAATTCTTGAAATTTATTGAAAGTAAACTTTTATTTAAGTTAAATTAGATATAGTTGTAATTTGATTTTGTTTAACTATTACGTTTTTTTAAAATTAGAATTTCATTTAATAAACTGATTAACAATATAAAATATATACAAAGGAACGGATAATAAAGGTCAACCAACTTTATTAACTCATTTTAAAAACATAATAAAAAAAAAGTCAAAGCCCTGGACAGAATAAAACTCAGAATCTTTAGATCGACACCCAGTAACTTGCCGACTGGAATACACTCTTACGGGGGAAAAGTAGAGATAAATGGAGCTGGAAAAAAGAAAGAACGCGCATGAATACAGTAGATGTCTTATCGGGTATTTGCATTGAGATTCCCATAGAAATGCGAAAAATATAGTTCGATTTTTCATGAGGATTATATAAAACACAAGAGTTTTCCTAGAAACTAGGTAAATCTTATTCACTTAATAAAGAACAGATTCATATTATATATTAATTTTTAAAAAATCGCCCAGGCCGTTTTCGAGATTTAAATGTTTGGACACGACACCATCGATTTTGTTTTAAAAATGGGTATCGAGATCTTAAAATATACTGGACGTAGAAATGTAAAAAAATCAAAAAAGGATTAGGCTGTAGGTATAAGGCTGTTTGTAAAAAATCGGAACAATATGAGCTATATTTGATGAGATATTTAAAGGCGGCTTTTCGCATTTTCTTTGATCTCAAATTAGCTGTATATATGTGTTCCGCACTTCGATCATTCTACGATGCGATTTTAGGCTTAAGGCTGCGTCACAAGAATGCTACCGCCTTCCATGATATCAGGTACTTCCTGAGTATATACTTTTATTACATTCTGTGCATTCGTTCCTGACATAAAACTATTGTAAAAATCGATAATTGCGTCACCTGTCGAGCGATTTACACAAAAATGTAAATATCATCTAAAAATGCTAAGGACTGTTTAAACACAGATTTTTACTAAATTATGTGCGTTATTCTTGAGATAGACCACCCAGAAAGTTTATGTTACATACAACCAGTCGAAAATTAAAAAACAGCCTACATTTTGTAAAAACATGTTTTTTTTTTTTTTTTTTTTTTTAATCTTTGACCCCCTAAAATATGTAAAAACATCGAAATCCAGCATTCGAAAATTCCAGATTTCTAATTAAAAGTTCATATTGAAATTCTCCCTGTGTTATTTACTCAAAAATCATGATCTTTAAATTTTTCGTTGTGGCAGCAAATGACCGATTTGTACTTCTATCACCAAACAATCATTTAATTGCAAAATTATAATATGTCATTTATAACTAATGAAATAATTTTAAATGCATGTAATAAAAATGTTTAATTCCATTTTTTTCTGTTCCAAAAAACCCTTAAAAAAAGCATTATCCTTTTCGAAATAAAAAAGATTTATCAGTAAAAAACACTTAATAGATTCATAAATTCCAATTTCAAAATATAAACAATGTAATGCGTTTCAAAAGGAGCATTAACTCAGTGTTCATGTTACCAAAATTGGAAGCAGAATATTTCATTAAGTGTTTTTTTGCGCAGGTTTATATTTCTTTTTTCTAAAATCAATTCACTGTTATGCTTTTAATGTATATTTTTATCATTTGCATTACTACTTTTAAAAAATGCTATTTAAGATATGAAGAAGGTTTATTGTGTCGGAATTTTTAATAAAATTATAATAAAAAAAAGTTTCATTAAAACATATGTAAATTTAATTTCCATCTTATATTATAGAATTATTTCTAAGTTAAATTAAGAGAAATTCCATCATCGAGAAATACTTATGAATATTTTGTTGTTATATAAATGTATGTATTAAAATTAATTAATCATGATGAAAACGTATTATAAAATTGATTATTTATATCATAAGAATACACGTTCAGAAATTAAGCTATTATTAAACGATGCTTCTTGAATGCTTTTTGCGAAAATTTTTAATTTGATTATATATTTATGATATTTCACAGGAAGAAAAATATATTAACGTATAATGTTTATTTTCAGAGCTGTTCCTTATTTCATAAAAAATGTAGCACATCAGCACCACCTGTTAAGTGAGTTAAACAAAAAATAATCAGTATAAATTTATATCAGGGACTACCTGACTATGTTTACTATTTATTATTTAATTCCGTTCAGTTGGTTTCTGAAATAGAGCTACTGCAAAAATATAAAAAAATGAACAAATGCAGCGTCAACTGTTGAGCAGTTTATACTAAATATAAGCAACATCAAATCATGTGAAGGATTACCTAAATGTAGATTTTTATTAAATATTATGCATTAGTTCTTGAGACAGACTGGTCACAAAAGTAATGTCGTGCTGTTATATAGACAGACAGAGTCACAGACTAACAGACTGACTGCATTTTGTAAAAATATGTTTTTTCTTTTACTTATATCTGACCACCAAAAGATATACAGGGTGTTTATAAAGTTCCGAACCCATTTTGATGTTTAATGTATGTGTGATGTTTAATGTAATTGTGATGTTTAAATCATAAAATAATAAAGATAGATTAAAATTAATAACATAAATGGATAGATAAACTCAAGTTAGAAAAGTTTCATGACCCTTGTAAATGAACTTCCATGTGTGCCCCCTTCGTCGCACGGAAAATATCAAGTCGATAGTCAATTTCACGCCAGGTAGCAGCAAGCAGGTTAGCATCCACAGAGGCTATTTCTGTTGTAATTCTGGCTTTTATGTCATCAGTGTTCGACACTCTCCTCCTGTAAACATTGTCCTTTACAAATCCCCAAAGGTAAAAATTCTAGCGGCGTTCTGGAGATCTGGGTGGCCAAGGAATTGGACCTCCTCACCCAATCTATCTTCATTGAAAATGGCCATTCAAAGAAGTACAAACGATGGTACTCCGATGAGGTGATGCACCATCTTGTTGCAAAAAGACATGTGGCTGAAGCTCTTCTACTTGTAAAAATACGAAGCTTTATACGACTGATGAGACCATCTTTTCTGTAAAAACGAAAGGCCCAATGACTCGGTAGTACATTAGTCCACACCACACATTAATCTTTGGGGAATCCCTTTCTGCCTCACGGTATTCATGGGGGTTTTCAGATCCCCATATGCGCACATTATTGCGATTAACAATGCCGGAAATATCAAAGGTTGCTTCGTCGGAGAACATTATGCTCTTTAGAAAATCAGCATCCTCTTCTATTCTCCTGAGCATATCTGTTGCGAAGGCCATCCTCCTAGGCCTATCGTTCGGTTCCAAAACTTGAAGAATTTAACCTTGTATACATGCAGTCTTAATTTCTTCTTAATAACTTTGTACACCGTCAAAATTGGCATATCCAAATCTCTTGCCGCTGATCTCACAGATCTTCTAGGATTGTGTAAAAATGTGTATCTGGCACGCTCAACATCAAAATCATTTCTGCAGGTACATCCGGAAAGTTTCTTATTTGCGATGCTTTCAATTTCTAGAAAAAAATTTTCCACCGAAAAGTGCTGCTTTTGGATTGAGGATCTTTTTGGTATATTCTTCTGCAATTTCTTTGTGCTTGCACTATCGATTTTGTTTCTATGAACGACCATAAAATTTGTGATTTCTCTTGTGGTGTATGCATTCTCCTTAATGTCCACTCGAATAAAACATCACATACAAAGGTAACATAGAACAAACACATCAAAAGTAAACATAACATTGCAATAGTTTCAAAAAATAAAAGAGAGAAAAATGCAACTAATAAGCATACAATATTTAGAAAAGTGCAGATATTTAGACTTGAAAATGAAATTATATGAAATTAAACACACGCGCAGATGACATTTACAAAAGTAAAGATATTAAAATCTGAAAAGGAAAATATATGAGTCATTTCATCAATAAATGCCAAAAGTTTGTTTATATCTTCATTATGTTATGAGTTATTAAACATTAATATGGGCCGGTACTTAATAAACACCCTGTATAATCATAGAAATTAGGTATCCCGAAATTCCAGATTTCTAGTTAAATTTTCATATCATTAAAATTATTCCTGTGTTAATAACACAAAAATCATTATTTTTTAATTCTGTCGTTGTAGCAGCAAGTGATAGATATATACTTATATCGCTAATCAATCATTTAATCTCGAAATTAAAAGACGTCTATTATTAATAAAGAAATTATTTTAAAAGCAAGTATTGATATTTTTAATTCCATTTTTCATTTCTAAAAATCCATTTAAAAAGCAATATTATTTTTAAATAAAAAGGCTTATCAGTAAAATCCACTTAATAGTTTCATAAATTTCAATTTCTAAATATAAACAATTTAATGCGTTTAAAAAAAAACATTAAGTGAATGTTTTTGTTACCAGAATCGGCGGCAGAATGTTCCATTAAGTATTTTCTTGCGGTGGTTAATTTTATCTTTTTAAAAATCAATTTGCTGCTATGCGTTTAATATGTTTTTAGTCGGATATATTACTAGTTTAATGGAAATGCTATTATAGATATGAAGAAGCTTTATTGTGTTGGAATTTTAAAAAAATAATGATCAAAATAAACTTCCAATAAAACATGTGTCAATTTAATTTCCATCTTATATTATCGAATTATTTCTAAATTAAATTAAGAGTAATTCCATCAATGAGAAACACATATGCATATTTTGTTGTTATACAAATGTATGTATGAAAATTAAATAATCCTGATAAAGACGTAATATATAATCAAATTTTATATCATAAGGATTCACGCTCAGAAATTATACTATTATTAAACGATGTTTCTTTAATGCTTTTTGCGAAAAACCTTACTTTGTTTATAAATTTATGATATTTCACAGCAAGAAAAATACATTAAATTATAATGCTAATTTGCAAAGCTTTTTCATATTTCGTAAATAAAATGTAGTTTATCAGTGCCAACAGTTAAACGATTTAAATCAAAAAAATATTCAGTATAAATTTATATCAGGGACTACCTGAGTATGTTTTTATTTTTTTTAATTTAACTTCGTGCATTTGGTTCCTGAGATAGAGCTACAAAACCATTAAAAGGAGCTAGAAAGTTATTACTAGAGCTGCAAAAACATTAAAAAAAGAGCAACAGTAGCGTCATTTTTTTAGCGATTTATACTAAAATGTAAAGGTATGTGATGGGATACCTAAATGTAGGTTTTTATTAAATATTATGCATTAGTTCTTGAGATAGACTGGCCACAAAAGTAATGTCACATACAGACATACAGAGTCATGCATTTTGTAAATATATATATATATGTATATATATGACTTTTTGAAGTTAGGGGGACAGAAACATCATAGCCAAGTTTCCCTTTCTCCGCACAAAAGTCACGCCCAGCGAGTAAAAAACAAAATAAATAAATGTAGAAGGTATAAATAATCATTCCTTGGCTGTTGAAAGTTCATTTTATTAAACTGTAGCTATATTAGAGAGAAAAGCTCCTGCTGCAGATGATATTTTACCGAAACATCCAAAAATATTCCATCTTTTACTGCATCAAGCCGTACTCATGCAAGAGCGCACCCAAGAATTCTTCTTCTCTTCTCCCTTCCCACCTCTCGAGCTTCCTCTTTTAAATCTAAAAAGAAAATTCTAGAACATTCTCTAGCCTCTAACCATCATTCGTTTATGTAAACAGAATTCTTGTCCAGCTACGAGACTATTTTCCACAGGCGATAATTTTATTTAAAAAAAATATTATTTAACCACTTTATAACCGACTCATGATTTTAAATATCTTAGGCAGACGATTTTTATAGACTATTAATTTTAAGAGAAAAAGAAAAGAAATGTATTTATTGATATGCACACTATCACAGGTTGAAGGAGGGAAGATAAATAAATAGATAAAATAAAATAATGATATTTTTTGAAAGGTATGGTTTTGGAATAAATTTAATAAGACTTTCTTAAAAAGGGTTGATACAAACATAGAAGAAATGAGTTTTATTTGGAATATTAAGAAATAAAGTTTAATTAAGAATATATTAAATTTAGAGCCATCTTTTAAAATTTACGCATACTGGAATAATGCTTTTTAAGGCAAATTAAGAATTTATTATCGTCTGCATAAAGATTAACAGATTAGATCTAGAAACAAGATTTTAAGTTAATAATTTGAAGTAAGTACGGAATATTATTATAAGAAAATTAAGATAGTATAAAGGTTAGTTTTGGCAAAAAAAAAAAAAAAAAAAAAAAAAAAGTTGTATTATTATCACCCTTCCCAAAACTTTGTATGAAATTGATAGTTAAATAAAAGTACAAGTTCAGACAACAGAAATAGAATAATTTAGAAAAGTTAAATTTTGGAATAAAACTGTCAAACTCAGGAAGCGAAGAGATGGAAGAAAAGAAAATTAACGCAATATAAAAATATTATTGATTAAAAAAATAGTTAAGAGAAAATTAAATTGAATTAAATTTAGGTAGGAGCATTTAGCTGAAAGAAATACAATAATGTTACAATATCACTTACTATTTGTAAGTGCATCGGCGATAATACATACAATAAAAGTAGATAAGTTATAAATATTGAAAAGCAAGAAATATTAAAAATACAATAAAAACAATAAGAAATCTCCTTCATGGGAGTTTATAGAATTTCAATAAATTAATCAATAGTCCACTAAAGAAAGTTCTCTAAATAAAAGTCCTCCGGATCCAGTCTATTAAACAGTATCTCTTCAAGAGTCAACTAATTTTTTTCAGTGATATAGTTCATGAAATAAGTCTTTTGTTGGATTCCAACATCTTTTCATAATATATCAAATTTTCAATAATAAATAGTATCACTTCAAAACATTAATAATAAATAATGTAGAAAAAATTAAATAATAATAATAACAATAATAATAAGTAGCATAATAAGAATCCATATCCTAATATTTCTCAATAAGAGTATAATTAATACTAAACTTCATTATAGAACTCATAATAATAATAATAGTAAAACAAGAGAATAATCAACAGAAAATATCACAATTTGTTTATTATTGATAGGGAAAATATTGGTTGAGGATAAAAATAATTACATAGCAACTAAATAATTTTCTTATCTTCTAATAGAATAAGAAAATATATTTTGCTAGCCGAAAGTATACATAAAAAATAATAATTCTAAAATCCAAATAAAATTAAATCTATCTATTTAGAAAATGGACTCTCAACCAGTATTTCCTTACAATAATTCCTCTCTGATACTCTTTTACAAAATTGTCAAATTTGGTTATAAGTTTTCAAATGCCAAATGTAGAATAATGTTTTATCTACACATGGTTTATAAACTTTAATAATAAAAAACAAATAGGAATAAAAGTTGTCATTCTTAATTCAGAAATAGAAATAAAAATAGTTTGCTTTTTTGAAAAACTTTTAATATCTGTAGTTTTCACAATCACTGAAAATCACATATTATGTTATAGGTTTGAGTAGAATCATCAGATTTTATAACTGTTATCACATAAATATCTGCTGACTAAATAGAATAATAATACTAATGTCAAATAAATGAGTAAATATTGTTAGACTTAAATACACTTAAAATTAACTTATCAACATCAATTGTAAGCTTTTACAATCAAAGTGTACACCTTATGCCTGCATAAGGAGCCCAATTTAACCACAAAAACTCCCAAAAACAAGTACTATTTTTGTAGCGTTCCAAGAACATACCTGCTAATGTTGAAAATTATGGTGATAACATTTTTAAAGAATAAGAATTAAAATTTAATCTACTGTCTTGACTTTAGTTTGATCTAGTGATTGTGATTGTATCTGAGGTTTTGTTTGTTTTTTGGGTTGCTCATGAAACAGTTTAAAATCATCGGGTGAAAAATAGGGTCTTGATTTAGAAACATGCACAATAACGGAATTCTGTCCTGTGTCATAATAAAATTTATCTATTTCATAAGTTACATCAGAAAGTTTATTTATAATTTTATATGTTCCAGAGAAAGTAGGTTCTAATTTTCGAGTGTTAGGGTATTTAAATTCTTCATAAATTACAGTTTTGTATTTTTAATGGGCATTCGACAAATCTTCTATCATAGAGTCTTTTACTTTTAAGGTGAAATTCACGGGTTCGCGGTTTCGCAATCTTGAGGGCTTTGTCTACTGGAGTTTTATACATTTTAACTGCCTCACACAAAACCATTACCATCCCTTTTAAAAATCTTAATCAAAATTATAGTGAAAATTATAACTATATTTAGCTGCTAACTTTAACCAGAAATTTTAACTAATAAAAATAGAAATTGTAAATATCATAGTTATACCTTAAATTGGGATCAACTTTTTAATTCTGTTATTTTATCAAAATTTTCTTAATTTGTTCATAATCCGTACAATTTAAACAGTCATTGATATAATATTTTGCGCTTCCCCTTTCAAATATTGTGCAATAAAATTAATTGTGCAATAAAATCACATGTTGTATCAAAATAAGTTAACCACGGCAAAATGTTCATTCCAGAACTCGGATCAAATGGTACGAATTTAGGATATTCCATATTTTTTTAATTCTTACTCATTAGAATAAATTAAGCACTTCTATTTTCTTTATTAAATCCTGATCATAAAATCATTCGCAATAAATTTCAAAGTTAATAATTTCTATCAATTACATATTTTTTCAAAATTACTCTATCAGATCCATAACATACAATAAATAATAAATAAATTAATAAATTAACTTCAAATTACTCTCATCAATAAAATAATAAATAAATAAATAATAAATATTTTTCCTCAATCATAAAAAGAATAAAAATAATAATCAAAATATTTAATAAAATAACTTACAGTTTCTCGAAAAATCTTCAATAAAATTCAATGGTCTTAAAATTCCTCATCAAATACTTCTCGTATACTCACCACTTTGAAGTCATTAATTTTCAAAAATTTGTCACTATGACCATGAATACTGAATCACAAATTATGCATCGATGGCGACAGATCGACATCAAGCGTCAGGAAATCCACAATCAGACTCGAAGCAAGTACTAATTATTTCGATTAGCATCTTTCCAAGCATAGTTGTGAAGTTCTTTAGAAAGAACATTCATTTACTTTAATTAAGTAAGAAATTACGGCGATTTTGGCACAAGAACATTCACGAGAAGTCGATTTTCGGCGATTCGCAAACCTATCATCATTTCGTTCCAAAGCAGACTCCATTAGCAAGCCGAAACTACCATATAGAATGCCCTTCAGAACATAGAATTCAATCGAACTTCGGCGATAGCATGTTCTTCTTCGTTCCATCGCAAATTTCTTTAAAATCCGAAAAAGGCAGCACAGGCATAAGCTATCATGTCGACTTTTGTGTAGATTGTGACGTTTTGAAGTTAGGGGGGCAAAATCATCATCGCCAAGTTTCCCTTTCTCTGCGCTGAAATCATGGCCAGCGAGAAAAAACAAAATAAATAAATGTAGAAGATATAAATAATGACTCCTTGGCTGCTGCAAGTTCATTTTATTAAACTTCAGCTATATTAGAGAGAAAAGCTCCTGTTGCAGACGATATTTTACCGAAACATCCAAAAATATTCCATATTTTACTATATCAAGCCGTACTCATGCAAGAGCGCACCCAAGAATTCTTCTTTTCTTCTCCCTTCCCACCTCTCGAGCTTTCTCTTTTAAATCTAAAAAGAAAATTCTAGAACATTCTCTAACCTCAAACCATCATTCTTTTATGTAAACAGAATTCTTGTCCAGCTACGAGACTATTTTCCACAGACGATAATTTTATTAAAAAATATATATATTATTTAACCAATTTATAATCGACTCAGGATTTTAAATATCTTAGGCAGACGATTTTTATAGACTATTAATTTTAAGAGAAAAAGAAAAGAAATGAATTTATTGATATGCACACTATCACATGTTGATGGAGGGAAAATAAATAAATAGATAAAATAAAATAATGATATTTTTGAAAGGTATGGTTTTGGAATAAATTTAATAAGACTTTCTTAAAAAGGGTTGATAAAAGAATAGAAGAAATGAGTTTTGTTTGGAATATTAGGAAATAAAGTTTAATTAAGAATATTTTTAATTTAGAGCCATCTTTTTAAATTTACACATACTGGAATAATGTTTTTTAAGGCAAATTAGGAATTTATATTGTCTGCATAAAGATTAACAGATTAGATCTAGAAACAAGATTTTAATTTAATAATTTGAAGTAAGTACGGAATTCCACTATTAAGAAATATGTATATTTTGTTGCTATAAGAATGTAAGTATTAAAATTAATTAATCGTTATAAAGACATACTACATAACCGATTAAATACACCGAATGGATACATGCTCAGAAATCACCCTATTGTTAAACGCTATTTTTTTAATGCTTTTTACGATATATATTCCTTTTATTAAACATTCGTAATATATTAGAGCAACAGAAATATATTAAATTATAATGCTTATCTTTTCTGTTGAATATTTTTAAAATTTTGTTCAATGGTTTTCACTAAAAAAATAGTATTTTCTTATACATTATAAAGTAACAGTTTAACTAAATCCACTTTCGTGACTCATAAATTTTGATTATCAAATATTGCCATTTTTAAAGGAATAATTCATATTTTTCTTAAAAACAATCAACCTGCTGCATTAATGTAATTATTATTATCATTGTTATTTAAAATTAATTATAATATTCACACTTTTCTCATGCACAGGAATCGGATCATACTGAATAAATGTTATAGTTCTTAGCAGTACCATTTATCAGTAATGTTCTTGATATATTCCTATTGCATATTTTATAAAGATGTCTCTTGAAGATTACTGATAAATGGTAAGAAAAAAAATTTTGTGATACATGATGCGATCTTTGATTAAGTATATTTCTTTAAATTTATAAATAAGTAATAGATGAACTTATTTTTGATGTTTCTTATGAAATGAAACGGAATATCTTCACAATTCTTAATGTTTGTCCATTGTTAGCGGACACCTCCTGTTATACGTGCATCTCGAAACGGACGAATCTTGAAGCGAACGAGGCTTGAAGCGTCCTAACCTCGAACAGAGTATCTGCTGCATATTGCACCATATAGCAGGCGTAATAAGTACGGACTGCCGAATCTTTCTATCGGAGACCTTTAATTCGAACAAAATATGGAACCGAAAGAAACATAAACCACGTTGTAAAAAGTCGCTTTCCTCTGCAGAAAACTTTGAATATCTGTCAAAAGGATTTAACGATTGAAATGGCAAAAATAAATTAATTTTTAATACATTTTTAAGATTATTTCCAATTTTTATGAAGTGATATAAATATTTTTTAGAATTTCGGTAAGTTTATTTTAATTATCCCCTTCTTGGGCGATTTGCGAATCCATCGAGTTCTAAGAACGGAAGTAATCTTCCGTGGAAGAAAACCCCATTATATAAATTCGGTTATATCAATACCAATTTTCATTACTACTTGGATAAAAGCCTGAGGTTTTTATCCAAGAAGTAAATTCAATTGAATGATATCTGTGATGATTGCTCACCTGTGGGACAACTTTATTAATTAAAGGCTCTTAAAATAAGAATAGATGAAAAAAAGACAATTTTCAGCTTTAAATATCATAAACTGTATGTAATTTTAAAACAAATTTTTTTATTGGTAAGAAACATATCAGTATATTATTTTACTATAGGATAAATGCCAATACAAATTATTCTAATAGCATTTAAAAAACAGTTGTATGGATACCGGCATAAAATATTACATAGTGAAACTTTTATGTCCAATTTATATTCTTTACAACACCATGGTAAGTCCGGCGTGATTATGCAAGATTTTTAGGATTTTTCTCCTATATATGTTTCTTGGGATACTTTTAATTTTTGTCAAGTTTAAATTCCTTCAGAAAAGCGACAGTCCTGTAGTGATATGACCAAAATATATCGATTTTTAATAATTTCCTCCATTTGAAATGGTAGCGTGTTTGTTTCTAGTTATAGTCATTTATCTAAATTACGTAAAAAAAATGTTATTTATTCTTCGTACAAATTCAAAAGGCATATTTTAGTATTCAATATGCTATTCATGTTTTATAAAATCAATTTAATTATATTTTTTATGTGTTTTTTGACTACATTGTATAAAAAGTGGTTTTTCAGGTAGTCTTTGAATGTAAATATATTTAATTCAACGAATATAATGTTGTTCATAATAATTTTATTTGAGATATCCTCTATTGAATTGTAAATGTTTATTTAGCAATTTACAAATAGTGGAATTATACATCATTTTATAAAATATAATATATAACAAAACGCATTTAAAAAAGAATATATTCTTGCTAGAGAAATTCATTTTCTGTAAAATCATTCATCATATATTTCATTTTCTGAATTTAAAATCTCATCAAGTGCTTTAAAGTCCATTAAACCGTAGATAATATATCAGATTCAGCATAAAATTTTGCAGCATAAATGTTATTGGCGGTATCATATTTTTCCCTTTCCTAAACTGAAATCCTCCTCATTTTTTTAATATATTTTTATCGCATAAGCTACCTAAAAGAATTCAAAATTGTCAATACTATTACGGCGATCATAAATAAGTTATTATTTTGTATTTTAATTTAAAATCTCAGAAGTATAACATTGCTTTAAGGAAAATGTAATTCATTTTGATTATATGTAATATATATCATATTAAATTATATCACATAGAATTATTGTTTTTAGGAAGGATCAAATATAAAAGAGAATTACTTTTAAAAAATATCATTAAGAATATATATATATATATATATATATATATATATATATGTATACAGGGTGTCCGAAAAGTCTGGAAACGGCCGAATAACTCGAGAAATACATATGAGATTGAAAAACGTAAATATACGTGTTAAATATTTTTAAATAAGCTACTCAGTGATACCAACTTTGACCTTCGCAACCGACCCCCTGGAGGTCAGAGGGGGTCCAACTTTGAAATCTTAAATTATAACCCCCATTTTTTATTGCAGATTCGGATTCTACGGACAAAAATGCGTATCTTTTGTATTTGATGTTTATTTCAAATCTTCGTTTATTACGGTGTAATCGAGCATATTAAATCGATACATATTCCCGCTTTTCCAACGGGATTTTCCTTAATCGAAACTGATTGGGCGGAATTTTTGACGTCAAACTCCTCGTCTTTTGTAGGAATAGCGTTTCCTGAAAATTACCCGTGGCGATTATTTCAATAGTGCTACATTGTTAAAAATTTGACCCATTTGCTGCAGCGTCACTCCACAGCTATTATAGAATATCTCTTTTGTGACCAATGAGAATGCTCCATAACACAGAAAAGTAATCGTTTTCTATAAAAGCGGTGGAGTGACGATGCAGCAAAACGGTCAATTTTTTACAGTGTACTTCATTGGTCATGAAAGAGATATTCTATAAAAGCTGTGGAGTGACGCTACAGCAAATGGATAAAATTTTTAACTGTGTAGCACTACCGAAATAATCGGCACGGGTGATTTTCAGGAAACGCTATTATTGCAAAAGACGAGGAATTTGATGGCATAAATTCTCCCAAATTAGTTTCAATTAGGGAAAATCCCGTTGGAAAAGCCGAAATATGTATCGATTTAATATGCTCAATTACACCGTGATAAACGAGAATTCGAAATAAACATCAAATACAAAAGTTACGTATTTTTGTCCGTAGAATCCGAATCTGCAATAAAAAATGGGGATTATAATTTAAGATTTCAAAGTTGGACCCCCTCTGACCCCCAGGGGTTCGGTTTCGAAGGTCAAATTTGGTATCACCTGAATAGCTTATTTAAAAATATTTAACACGTATATTTACGTTTTTAAATCTCATATGTATTTTTCGAATTATTCGACCGTTTCCAGACTTTTCGGACACCCTGTATATATATATATATATATTGCTGGCTAGCAATTATGAGTATTTTAGTTTCTTAATTTGTTTTATCGTAGTTTATTACTTTTTAAATTATGTTATTTAATCTATAGCAATACGAATAAACACAAACGGCCTAATGTGGTTATATGAAGTAAAAACGAAAAATCTTTAAATACTGAAATTATCAAACTTGCTGACATTTTCTCCAAGTAAAATAAAATACATTTAAATAAGAATAAATTCTTCGAAAGAAAATCAATTTTCTGTAAAACAATTTATCATATATTTCGTTTTTTAACTTTTAAAACATCTTAGAGTGTTTCAATATCCATTAAAAGATCATTATTTTTATCAGAAATGGCATCAAATCTTTTCATAAAATGCTTTTGCGGGAAGCTAGTTTTTCAATTATCTAAACTGAAATTCCTTGCATTATTTTATCATAATTTTATCGCATAAACTAAAAAAAAAAGAAAAGAAAAGAAAATTACAATGCTATTAAGCAATCATGAACGAGATAACTATTTTGTATTTTTTTAATGTCTCATAAGTGTGATTTTACCTTAAAACATAAGTATATTACAGTTTGACGGCCTTTTACCAAAATATAAACCTATGTAAAAACTATCCAACCGCATAATATTATGTCTTTAATATATTGCTTTATTCTTCTACTAATACTTTATTGTGTAACATTTTGAATAACTGGCGATATCTTGCTGATTACGATCTTGCTTATGTAAATCGATAATACGACGCTTTTTACATTTTGTTATATCGGGTGAACGACCGATGGTTCATGCAAAATGAAAAAAAAATGATGATAAGAAGCATTTTCATAATTTAAAAAGCAGTCCCACAGAAAGTATTTTTATGCCTAATTTTTGCGAAATTCCGAACCAATCCGAAAATTACAGAAGAATTTGCTTTTTTAAACCACCAATTTTAGTATTATTATAAATATTTTGAATAATGAAAAAAAAAAAAAATACAAAAATTAAATATGCATTCAAAGTTTAATCTTTTACAGTTCTAATTTTTAAATAACATGCCAATTTATTAAAGCCTAAACTGTTGCTGTTTTTAAAAAGTATCACACTGAAATAAAGCTAATTGAGTTCCAAATATAACAGAAACGCGTTATTGTATTTCTTTTACTTGGAACTGCATATATCTTTGTATGAATCTGTATGAATATTTTTTAAATTCAATAATCATAGATCTTAAGAATTAAGTTATATTTGGTGAAAGTATTAAAATTATAAAAAAATGAAACAATTAACCGTTTAGACGCCGAATTAATATCGCAATATAATAATAATTTTGTTTTTCCTATATTACAGATTCAAATGTTTAAATTTATGCATACAAATTTAGAAAATACCAAATAAAATATATATTTCCGCAGTTATTTTTGGCTGTTTTCATTTCAGTGTTCGCATCTTAGAACATGATTATTGGTTGACAAACCTATGGAAATATAACAAATTATTTTCTGATTTATGCTATTGTATATTATTCCTGAGTATTTTCACAAATTCCAAAAACATTTAGATTCCTAGTTGTCAAATGTAAGTAATATAGAGGAACCGATAAAAGCAAATAATATACTTTTAATGCAAATTAATGAATTTACATATTCGTTAATACCTGTGGTAAAGGCTTAAACATAAATATTTTCATTTGAAAATATCAAATCAACCTTATATTTTATAGGAAAAATAAGGACATTGTTATTATATTGGAAAATATATGTTTTGCATTACAAATAATGCAATGTTCCCATTTGGGAACATTGGCGTTTAAACGGTTAAAACATACATATATCCATATAGCTATATCCATACATTTTAAAAACCATAACAGAGGAAAATTCTCTTTGAAATGAAATAGCTCTTCTTTAAAAGGTATTTATCAATTTCAGATACTTTCTAAGTATTAAACATTCCAGCATGTTTCAAATTACATTAAAAGGCTATTTTTTTTTCAGAAGTTGAATATTTTCCCCTGTTACCTTTTTTTTTAATGTTCCTAAAAATGAATTCACTTGTATTCATTTAGTGCATTTTTTATCTAATGAAAGTGAGCATGTTTAGTGCACGCAGCATTGAGACTTTTTATAACTCTACTTAAAAAAAAGTTATGCTAATATAAAAATACGTTTAGTGAATTTTATTAATTTTAACATGGGAAATTATGAACCACTTTAACATAGATTTACAATAACGATGTTGTTTTTATTAATATTGAAATGTGGATACACATTGAAATAAAAGTATTTTTAAAATAATGATTGATGTTTCCGAAATTTAACTACACTGTTAAAAATCTGCTGCATTTTGCTGCAACGCACTCCCCTGCTTGTATAGAAAACGGTTACTTGGCCGTGAAATGGCGCTTTCTCATTGGTTGGAATAGAGATATTATATATGTTACAGGACAAAGCCGATTTTAGGCCAAACTAGATTGGCCTAGGCCAGACTAGTCTATCCTAACGCCCATCGGATAAACTAGTTTTTCCTAGGCCAAACTCGTCTATCCTAACGCCCATCGGATAAACTAGTTTTTCCTAGGCCAAACTAGTCTATCCTAACGCCCATCGGATAGACTAGTTTTTCCTAGGCCAAACTAGTCTATCCGAATGCCCATCGGATAGACTAGATCTTCCTAGGCCAAACTAGTTTGGTCGAACGGTCATTAGGATAAACTAGTTTAGCCTGCTATTCATTAGTTTAAACTAGTTTATCCTAGGCCGATCTAGATTGTCCTAGGCCAGTTGAATTTGGCGTGTTTTTATTCATACCAAAGACCGCTTCGGCGCCAATCTTCTGGTTTAGCCTAGTCCAATCTAGTTTATCCTAGGACAATCTAGTTTATCCTAGGCCAATTCAATTTGATGTGCTGTAATTAATGCCAACCATTGTTTGGCACGCTCACAAAGAAAATAGTTATTTCAAACTCAAATTTAATTTCTCAAAAATTAATCAAGTTTAAGCTCAAATTCAAAATATTTCAAACGAATCCGCTCAACTCAAACACATCTATTGAAATAAGCGAGGTTTATTTAAAATTCATTCTTTTATTTATTTTAATTTCTTCTATCTTTACAATAAGTGTTTGATTCGCGAGAATTTTTTACTTCCGGCTTTTGACGCATTTACACGTTTTAGTGGTCAAAGATTCCAAAAAACATGTTCTTCAAATTGTGAGTCTATGACCCTGTCTGACTGTCTGTGCCATAAATTTTGTAGGAGTTGTAATTGAATAACTAATGTACGAAATTTGATGCGGCATCCTTTTTCTTAAATATTTAACATCATGTTTTACTATGTTTCTAAAAGTTTCAAATAAGGGTAATATTTAATTAGCAGATAAAACGTTAAAAAAAGCTGAGGTTTAAAAAAAAATTCAAGCGTCCCCTTACTTTGCCCCCCCCCCCCATCCTTTATTTTAGGTGTCATGCTTTATTTAAGCCTTTTCTTATTTTTAAAAGGGGTCGGATATTTAGTTTTTTAATATGAAACATTTCGAATGAAGTGATGTGTGGAAAAACCAATGTCTGTTACGAATTAAAAACCTTTTCATAAAACCAAAATTTTTTATACGATTGAAAAAGTAATCTGTAATTCCTTTATTTTTAACCTCTGAACCCCCCCAAATTAATCAGGTAAACGCCTTATCAGAAGGAACCTACATAAAAAAAATTGAAACAAATCGGTAAATTTTCCGTGAAAAACCTATTTCCATGATTTAACGGGGTTACCCCCCATTCTTCCTTTCTTTATACGTAAACAATAAATACCCACAACTAATTAGTGAGGTGCCTAATCAAAATTATCTCATGCCTAAAATTTTAATAAAATCTGATACTTTTGCATGAAAAACTGACTTATCTAAATTAAGGAGGGGAGGGGATGCAGATTAGCCTTTTGTTCCCCTCCCCTTATTCTTATCCAATGAACTCCTGAAACTAATCAGGGAAGTTCGTTATCAGGATAAATCTATGTCCAAAATTTGAAGCAAACCGAATATTTCTAGCAGGAATTACTGGATTACGTACATACATACGTACATACATACGTACATACGTACGTACATACGTACATGGTTACATACACACTAACAGAATATGCGAGCACATTAGCTCTCAGGCTTTGATAGTATGTAAGATAAAATCGCATCAAATTGCATCGGTCTAGGATAAATTGTATCAAGACTAGAAAGTTGGCGCCGTGGCGTTCTTTAGATTCAATAAAATCACGCCAAATTGAATTGGCCTAGGACAATCTAGATCGGCCTAGGATGAACTAGTTCAAACCAATGAATAGCAGGCTAAACTAGTTTATCCTAATGACCGTTCGGCCAAACTAGATTGGCCTAGGAAAATCTAGTCTATCCGGTGGGCGTTCGGATAGACTAGTTTGGCCTAGGAAAAACTAGTCTATCCGATCGGCGTTCGGATAAACTAGTTTGGCCTAGGAAAAACTAGTTTATCCGATGGGCGTTAGGATAGACTAGTTTGGCCTAGGAAAAACTAGTTTATCCGATGGGCGTTAGGATAGACTAGTCTGGCCTAGGCCAATCTAGTTTGGCCTAAAATCGGGTTTGGCCTGTAACATATACAAGTGGTGGAGGGCGTTGCAGCAAAATGCAGCAGATTTTTAACAGTGTATTTGATGTTCCTTTTTTACTATTTCATACTTTTATGAATGCTCGTGTTTGTTAACTGTTAATTAATTTGTTAATTTTTTTTGTAATATTTGTGTTATATTTTAGCATTTTTACTACCTACATTTAAAAGGATATTTTTTATGTTTTTATGTTTTATTTTCGATTTTCATAAAAGGAATCTAGGTTCAATCTTTTTACCTATATTTTCATGTGTCTCATATAACTGATAGCTTATAAATATTCGTTGTGTAAAAATTTGTTTAATGTTCAATAAAATATAATTCTGCTAAAACTATAACTAAGTCTTAATTACTTGATTTTAATTTTTTAAATAAAATTATAACTTGTAACAGTTTAAAAAATTAAAAAACAAAAACAAAAATTTTTCTCTTCTTAAGGAAAAAAAGTCTAATTTTATGAAAAAAAAAAAAAAACACAGATGCTTCATTTTGTAAATAAAAAAGTGCTTCAAACTGCAATGAGGCGCTGTTGTTTTAAAAATATACATTATGTATTTTTATGGAGTTTTTTTTTTCAACATTCTTGCTAAGCATTATTTGACACTCATTATTGTATTGTATTGTTAAAATATTTATTGTTTTGAAGAATCTCAGCGGTCTGCACATGTGTGGGACTTATCGGTATAATTTAAAGCTCGATCATTTTAATGAAACGTGTATAAAAGAATTTCCTGATGCTTATCTGTAAAATTATAAAAGTATCTTATCATAAATTTATACTATTGAATCATTTTTTTATTTATGATTAACGACATCGTGATTAAAATAAATATACAAATAGAATAAAACAAAATACATACAAATAAATATTTTTTTGGAAAAAAAATACATTATGTATACAGTAATGCTTTAACTTTCGCGAGAGTTGGATTCCGAAAACCACCTCAAATGTTGAGACAAAAAAGAAGTTATGTTTTAGGAGTTTTAAATGAAAAAAAAAAAATCAAATGTCAAAATATATTTATTAAGCATTAAAAAGTACATGAAGTTAATAATTTTGAATAATTATAAACATAATGTTTCAAAGTTCAAATACAAGTGGATGGTTATTTGGCAAAACCTGTTTTTTTTTTCCGAATTCCCATGTAAGGAAAAGTTGACATCTCGATTTCTTGTTTCAACATAAGGCTCCTTACCTGCTAGGGATCGTATTGTATTGCTTTCTAAGCAAGTTATTGTCAAAGATTTAAAGTTGTCCATATAGTATTTGCAGTAAAATTGTGAATTGCAATATAAATTTTGGATTTTTCCCCTTTATTTACGTTTAGAATTTCTGGAAATTATTGAAGTATTCATTGCATTAGTAAGATGATAATCTCGGATCTTAGACTATACAGTACAATGCATTTTTATATCGTTTCATTTGCAAGAGTTTAAAATTACTCTATTTACCAAATGATCAATTTTGGGTGTCGGAATCCTTCCTCCCCCCCCCCCTTAACCTAACCATTTCAAGAATGCCAATTCCGCTGTCTGGTACATAAAGAAAAAACAAACCCCCTTTAGATGCAATTCTGCCATTTCAAGGACTCAACCGGTGAAAAAACGCAATGAAATTGCGTTATTACCCCCGTATACTTATAGCGCAGTACTACTCAAACTACAAAATATTTCGCGAGAAATAAAAAATCTTCTACAACATACTTCATGAATTTTGAAAGCTCATGAGATACCTTATAAATTTATGTAATAAGCAAAGTATTTCCTGACAAATGTAATCTTCAAATCGGTGAACTTATTTCGCAAATTTTAGTTCAAACGTTAATTTTAGTTGCTTCTAAAAGCGGTAATGCCTACAAATGGAATAAATTCACTTTAAGCTATTGGTTGTATTTTATATGACTCAGCGCGTGCTGAGTCTATAAGTGCCATTTACCGGATTATTTCAGAATTATATGAAATATTAGTACTTGGCATTATTATCCACCCTGGCGTTATTACACCAGAACACCTCATATATATCTATATTTGTATTATTTATTTAAAAAATTAAAGCATACTTGCTATTTAAATGCTCGTGTGGACATTTTACTTTATCAATACTGTGAATGAAATGCGTGTCCTTATAATTTTTTCCGAGTAACAACCTATTAAAACTTTTTAAGTAGTCGCCTTTTAATGATTCTCCGAATTTGCAATTTAAAGATTGTTTGCATTTTTATCATAGAAATATTAGTACAGTCGAAACCCTCTAGTGCGAAAACGGTTTATAACAAACTCCCGGATATAACGACCGAAATTTTTGGTCCCGCCGTTTTCCAATTGTGTTTAATGCTATTTTATTTATTTATAGGGAACCTCCGGAATCTTAATAATCGGTTATAACAAACGTTTTTCTAGTCGAACATGATTTTTTTTTTTTGCTTTTTATTTTACTGCTGATATGAAAAAAGTTTTTCAACTCTAATTGTATAAGAAAATACATGTCGGCTAATAAAGAATACTGCAAAATAACGATAATTAACGACTTTTTATTAAAGAGTAGTAAGACCTGCATTCATTCTCTTTTCCTTTCCATTCTTTCTTCTTAGCCACTCTAGAGGTGTGAGAACGCCCACGCGTAAGTTATTTTCCATTATTCCTGTCATAGCAATTCAGTAACGCATTTAAGTTAACTTATTTATTTTATTTATTTAAAAATAATTCGAGATATGGCAGCATTGAAAATAACGTCTCCTTTGAAGCAAGTTATAATGAAACGCTTTTTCTTTAAATTATACTCTGAGGCTCACAAGATGATGAAAAAAAGGTTAATTTAAATGATAAAAAGAGTAAAGATTTTAGTATAGTCAAGATCATTCCTTAACTTATTTAACTTATATATTTAAAAATAATTCGAGATATGGCAGCATTGAAAATAACGTGTCCTTTTAAGCAAGTTATAATGAAACGCTTTTTCTTTAAATTATACTCTGAGGTTCACAAGATGATGAAAAAAAGGTTAATTTAAATGATAAAAAGAATAAAGATTTTAGTATAGTCAAGATCATTCCTTAAATTGTTTGCTCATTTATCCTAACATATATCCGAACTAGGATTGGTCTCGAATGTTTAGATAATCGGCGTATTTTACTGTACTTCCATTTGTCTTCCTTTTTAGTTAATTTATTTAGTATTGTGGCAGATAAAAGTAATCAATTTCAGTCAATTTAATTCATCAATGATTATACTTTTCTTTCTTAATAAATCAAATCATTTTTTTCTTAATAATATTGAATTGATAGGTATCAGGTAATTATATACATATTTTGAAAACTCTAACATTTTTTGACGATTCTGATATAGCGAACAAAAGTCATTTGAAGTTCATTATAACGAGGTTCGATTGTATAAATATTTTCAAGCCAAGCTGCTCCAATTTTTTACGACTTTTTGCTTTTCTTCATATTTTTTTCCATACTGTATTTATAAATTCTTTCTAATTTAATGTTGAGTAAATAATAAAAATATTGCTCATATTTAAGTGACTTAAATATTTCTACAATTTTAAACTATTTTTTTTATAAAACAATTAAAATCGAATTCAAACAGGTTAAAAAAATTGTATTTAATTTTGATAAAATTGTATTAATTCGTTGCTGAGCGAAATTAAACTACACTTTTATCAATGTTTAAAAGATATGTTATCGCTCTAAAAACAGAAGCTTGGCAATGCTCCAACATTTGGATTTTAAAGTGTGCAATATATTTCTACTAAAACAAACTTTTTCCTTTTTCAAGCTATAAAAGTGTTCTATATTTTCAGTTATATTTAAATTTATGGTCATTACTACCATGTAAAGAGATAACAATAATGACAATGCTACTTTTAATAACATTGTTTAAAATCGGAATAAAAAACAGAATTTAAAACATTTTCGGTGTAATCCGTATAGCATTTATTTATTACTGTGTACATTAACTTTTAGTATTTTTTAAAGAAAATAGACCATCGAAAAATTCAAGAGCAAAATCCGTATGATTCCACTTTAAATAATGTGCGTACGTTCCTTTGTAAAAAGTGAATGCATTTGTATTTTTGTACAGGGATTTTCAATTTAAGTTTTTATTTTTCAACGTAATTGCAAAATCAACATAAAAATAGCGTACTGCTGTATGTATATTTATAAACACACACACACACACACACATATATATATATATATATATATATATATATATAATTTTAAAATACAACACTGTATGTTAATTTATTTCTACATGTGAAAGAAAAAGAAAAAATATATCTATTGATATGAGATATACGAGGTAAAATCCGGCAACATTCTACAAAAAAAAAAAAAAAAAAAAAAAAAAAAAAAAAAAAAAAAAAAAAGTGTTTAAAAAGGACCTGTTTTTGTTACAATAAAAAATTATTTTAGTTGCAATAAAAAATGCGTTTTGTATTGCTTATTTTAACTCTGAAACAAATTTTATTTTAAACTAAAGTTAAAGAAATACTATTTCTATAAAACTCATTTCTCCAAATTATTTAAGAATAAATCTTTAATCGTATACGTAGTCAAATAAATATAATAATCACCGGTTATTATAATGAAGTTTCGTTTGAGGTTTTTATGCTTGGTATTCCAAAACTAAGATAATAGCAAAATTTATTCATTTTTGACCTATTTCGACACGATCATTAAATTTTTTCCCCAATAATTCTAAATCTGATATCAATTTACCTTCAGGAATTTTACATACGCACTTTTCATTTAATGCATAGATTAGTTGAAATAAAGTTTAGAATAAGTTATAGTTACATTACTTTATTTGTTGCAAAATTATTAATGGTTACACAAAACAAACACATTTTTAAAAGGGTAATTTATTTTGTCATTGCTTCATTTCAGCTTTCTTGACATTGAAGAATGGGGATAATTTTATAATTCTGAAATATTTCTATAGTTATATTGTAAGTACAACATGTCTAAACATTATCTAATTTTACAAAATATTAGGGAAAAAATAAAATAAAGGATTTGAATTGGGTTATAAATATTGCATAAAATCCCTATAAATTCAAATTTAAAAAATATAAAGTATGGAAACAGGACCTGAAGATGGTTGATGAAACATACTTGAGAATTAATAAAATTAAGTACAGTTCTGGGTTACCATATATTGATTAAATGAAATTAAATAAAAAGATTGGACATCACGGCATTTTATCCGAGTTTGAGTGATTACATCATGAGGCTAGAGAGATCTGCCTTCTTCAAAATCCAGTCAAAAACTTATACTTCTGCACTTACATTTTAATTTCTCAGAGTGATTACTGCTGAATTATTTTATTCTTTACCCAGAACCTAACAGATGTCATGGGATTCACGGGACAATCACGTTCAGGAGAAAAAGCTGAACTTGTCTGTTCTTATGAGCTTGCTGAGGTTAACTGCTACACTTAAATTAATCCTTCTAAATCTTTCAAGCCTTATACAATTCATTAAATGATTATGTAAATCTTCTAATGTAGTTTAATCCTTTGAGAGGCAGTGGTATGTCTTTAAAACCACTTAATTTTCATTCCCAAACGCCACACTGGCACCAGAATTTTAATAAAGAAAATTGGTTTGTTATATGCATAAAATATTGATTTCTATTATTTACAAATAAAGTCGTTTTCAAATGCCGGTGTCATTCACTAATTTCAACACTGTAGCAATAAAACTACTGTGCGGAACAAAAGGTTAAATATTTCAAGAAAAATTATTCAGACGATAAAATTTTCATGATTTGATTATTCAGTAGATAAAAGATTAACTTAGTTTTAAAATATGTGCAAAAATATTCTTTTACAATTTTTGTTCAAATATCTTTAACGTGTTTGTTATAATTATCTTGTATCCAAAATAAGTTAAAAAAAAAGCAATGTCATTGATTGATGATAAAGCATTTTTTATTAACTTTCAAAGCTCGCCATTAATTGGTTTCTTAGTGACACGACCCGTTCAGGTTTTTTTTTTTTTTTTTTCATACAAAACATTATAAATGAGGGTCAATGTTTTATATTTATCTTGGCTCAGAAATTATCTTTACATGTAATTTATTATGATGAATCATAAAACGGTAATGAAACTGACATTTAGATAATGTTGGATTATAATTTTAAACATCAGCGATATAAAACTTTCTGACAAGTCAATTTAAAATGATTAGTATAAAACAACATAGCTTGATAATGTACAATAATTGAATCCCTATTTGATTCAGTAATTTAAATGTTATTATTATTATTATTAAATTAACTATTGTAAAGTGGAAGGTGCAAAGAATGAAATCTTATCAGTTGTATTGTGTAACATACTGAATTGATCGGATTTAGTAAAAAAAGATCCTCATCAAATATAAGTCATGCGATTAAAATATCATATAAGAAAATTACATTATTCACATCTAAAAATTCTTAAATAACTATTGAAGAACTACAACGTCTTTGTACACAGTGGAAAATTCATCAGTATGTGACATTTATGTTTAAATATCCAAAACCTGGTTTTTTTTTTTATAAAAGCACGTTATTTTCAAAAAAAAAAAAAAAAAATATCTAAAGATGCAACATGATTGATTGCATTGCATTTTTCATTAATAAAAAAAAAGTTATTCTTTAAAGGTTTTCTGAGTTATTTATCGAAATATTTTATTTTCTTGTCTCTCTTTTAGTAGCAAACTTTGTAACTGAATTTCATCAGGTTTTATTTTTCTTGGTGGTGAATCCTTACTATCATAAAGATCTTTATGATAGACTGCTTGATAATAAAACATATTTTTCGCCAGTTTTACGTCAAACGTCAGTTTTATATATCATTATAATAATTCATTATATATCATCGTGCAGTGTAAAATTAAGCATTATATATTACTTTTTGAAATATAATATTTCAATCAAATTTTACCTCTTTCTTTAATGTATTCAAAAATATGCATTAGGGTTTTTATTACTTAAAAAGTAATTTTTCCCTTCTGATAGTCAAAGACATTTATCATGTTTTTTTTTTTTTTAGCGATCATAAATCTTTCGTAATCACATCTTTTGATCACATCTTTTCGTAAGCGCAGAATCACAAAAATTAAATGAATTAAAATACTTTATTTTTCGCCGAATAAAAAACATAAAAAGATTTACGATAATTACTATTACAGCATTTTTATATCGATTTAACGGGAAATATATTTATACATATAATTTATGATAGTAATTTTACAGTTCATTCTATAATATATAAAGCTGTTCTTTTATTAACAAGTATTATCACCTAGTTATGTTATTCATTTTCAATCACAAATTTTATTGCAGGAGCATTTCTGTCTGTTTTAATGTAAACAATCTCGGTCGGTCGTATGGTTATAAGATTATTATGATAAATGGACGATATAGTTTCCCTGCGTTTTTCGCCAAAAAAAATTAAATATCTTCCTGGATTAAAAACTATTTGAATTTTTAAGGCAAAATTTCATAATTTTTTACATATAAAATATAGGAAATTCATATCGACAAAATATGAAATATATATTTTTTCATTTTACGAATAAAAATGTAATTTAATTTAGCTGACCACTTTTATTTTACTGTATAGAGCTTTTCGTTACTTAATTAGCTTTTTTTATATAAACTTATTGCAATTAAAATTGTAAAAGTATAATTTCAAATTATATATACATAGAAAATATTACTAAAATTAACGTGCATGTAAAAAATAAGTTGAACATAAATTAAAAAAACATATTATTAAAATTAATTTGTTGTTTATTATCTCCTTTTAATGGATAAAAATATATACTTTATTAATCTAATGAATGCAATGCTTCAGAAGATAATATTCTTCCACCATGCATAAACAAACAATTTTTGTAAACTCATTTTTCTATATTTTCCTTGAATAGATATCGTTACCTTTATGTAGCTTTATTGCAATGAACGACACCTGTGTATTAGCTATTTTTTTTTCATTAATCACAAAATATGTGTTAATTATACGAAAGAGGCATCTAGAAACTATCATGGTAAAAATGCATTGTTAATTATAAATGTGTGATGTTAACCTTTCACCATAAAAATGCCGTATGTTTGTTTAATCTTAACACACATATATATACCTACACGTATTATGTAAATTGCCTTCAGTATTTTAAAACCATGATCGATTTATTTATGATATTATATTATTTATAGGGTCGAATGGAACTGCAGATAATTTAATTAAGCCTCTTTTTAATATATTATTTGAGTTGAATTTTTAAAGGAATTCGGGACACAAAAATCTTTAAATTTTCTAAAAAAATATTGCATTAAAATTTATCTGTATTTTTCATATATAAAGACGTTTAAATACTGCTTATGACTTAATTAAAAGAGGAAATGTTACTATTTTCATTGTTTCTTCTTTATTTATTTATTTTGTTTCGTTTATGCTTTTTTTTTTTTTTTTTTTTTTTTTTTTTTTTTTTTTTTTTTAAATATCACGATTTCTAGCAATGATTGTCATGGAATTATCTTAAAAAAGGAGTTGTCTTCATCATGGGCTTTTTTCACAAATTCTCAGATTTAAATTTTTATGACCCAAAATCCGTAAAAAAAGCGTTTAAAACTCGGAACAGATATTTTAATATTTATTATTTTCTTTTAATTCCTTTCTGCAAATTTGGAAAAAAAAATCCTTTTGAAAATATGATTTTTTAATGTGCATCATTAACATTGTTATTTTTTAATTTTTAATTTAAATGTATTTTTTAATGACATTTTTAAAAATACTGAAACAATTTTAAAATTTTATATTATTATTATTATTTTTATTTTTATTTAAATGTAAAGTAGTAGAAATTTTGAAAATAATAGTTTGAGTTACTACGATCGTAAAATAACCTACGTTTTTAATAAATTGTAAATATTTTATTTTTTAAATTATGTTAAGTTTTATTATCTGGTTTTCTTTACCAGTGATATGGTTAACCATCACAAAAAAATTAAAATTTTAACTTGATAAATAAAAATGATTTTAAAAAGTTTCCAGGACCCCCTTAAATTATGAAATAACAATAAAACGAAAAGAAGAATTTTATCTCGTCTAAGAAAAAACAAATATGCATATTTTGTGCTTATAGAAAGCAAGGTATTGATTCTTTTATTATTTTATTTTTCTATTTTAACAGGGTGCGATTTTGAAGAAGAAGTGTTATTTAAAATTAATAAATTTATTAATTTAATTACATTAAATAAACAAAGAAATTACCTCTCTAGATATAAACTGTACAGTTAAAAACAATATTCGAAAAATGTATCAGCTAAAACTTTACCTAAAATAAAACGAAAAAGAAAAGATTGTGAGACAAACATAAATCTTGAAGCATTTTGCTACACATATATAATAATGCAACAAACAGCAATTTTTCTTAAAATATTAAATTAATTTCGCCTTATATATTGTATAACACATTTGAAAACCAAAATTTCCACTGTTTCTATCTTCAATAGAAAAATAAATACTAGTAAACGATTAGTTATTTCGGATAAGAAATATATAAACCTTTAAAATGAAATGAGAATTCTAATTGTCGAAATGGGCAACAAAAATAATCGAATTGAAACACCCCACGATTTAAAATCATATATGTTGTATTTTTCAAGAAAGAAAAAAGTAAGATTATGTTTCAACAAATGCATAATAGAAGTCAAAAAGAAAAAAAGAACTTAGTCACTAGGAGCCACCGTAATAATTACCCAACATAAATATTTAATTACACTAATAAACAAGGTTTCTGTTTCTAACGAAGTATGTGTTGACTATTATATTTTAGGTGTTGCTGTGAAAGAATATGCCATTAAAAAATTTCTATCACCCACAGATTTTTTTAAAATTCAAAATCTTGAAAATCTGAATTTTGTAGTATTTATTGAACACATATACCTTATGAAATTTATAATTTGTCATTTTAGTAATGACAAACTTTTAAATAAACGCTTATAAAGGTTAAAATTAATATTTCAAACACTGAAAGTATGCATTGTTTATAAAGTTTCAGAAAAATATAAAAGAATTTTTGTAAAAAGAAATGATATTAATAAGAAATATCATACTTTATATTGCAGTAAATGTCTTATCTGTCTTATCTCTAATAAGCCATTGTTCCGAGTTATATTGACAATTTAAATCAGACATTAAGCCACTTATATCATTACAATAGCATAAAGCATCTTTTTTTGAAAAAAATGTTGAATATTTTTTTTTTTTTTTTGTTAATCTCCATAAATAGATATCTTTGTATTGCTTTTCAGGAGATTCCAACTTTGCAATCTTGATCCAAGTAATTCTGAGTTTTTCTTTGATAAATTTAAGTCTCTCAGAAAATCATTTAATTCTTTTTGAGTAATTCGGTGTGGTTCTTTATTTATGCCAAGAGAATAGTTAATATCAGATGCAGAGGAAGTTCAGTTTCATCAATTTCCATTTCCTCTGCTGCATCGTCATATGTAAAATTCTCTGGAGGTTTCGGTATTTGTAAATCATCATTATGTAATGGGTCACATTGCTGAGTCTAAGTTCGTCCACTTAATTTTATATTTACTTCTTGCAGAGAATCCTTTAATTTTTGCAATATATTAGTAGCAGTCTGTTATTTGATCCTTCGGCATGCACCATATCATGGGTATAGCAAAAGACATACACTTCTTTTTACTTTTCATCCACGCCTGGAGGTTTGTAGCACATCGTGTACAATAAGAATCAGATGCCCACTTCTTACTTTGTTCACCTACTTTATATCCAAAGTACATACGATAGGCAGTCTTTATTAACGGCGTGAAAGCGCATCGATGCTTGTCAAAGTTAGCTCCCGCACACATAGCAAAAAGAATCGGGTTCATTAACGCATCCTCTAGACATGTTTTACACATTGTAGTGGAAAATAGGACAATTATAATCAAAATTTAATTAAAAAGTCTTACAGAACAAAGAAATAGTACACTCGCACTGAAAGTTTCAACTGTCATGGATTTGCGTTATAGTCAAATACTGTGGGGGTGGCTAGAGCTGTCTGTTCAAAGTTGCTAACATACAATTTATTAGGGGGACATCTGTTTCTACTCTCTTGCTGTATCTTCTATCATTGTAATGAGAAAAAAGAATGTTTGTGTGAATCAAATACATGAAAGAGAATAATGTAATATAATTATAATGTCTATACAATGCCTACATACTCCAAAACGTATACATAAAATTTCTCAAAATTTGAGGGTGATAGAAAATTTTTACAAACATATTCTTTTTCAGCAGCTTGAAATCTGTAAGAAACACCTAACTTATATAGAGAAATAGAAAATTCGTTAAAATTTGTTTATCAGTGTTATAACAATTAAACAATAAATTTTTGTAATACTAAAATTGTTGTTTAATTTAATTAGGCATATGATTACCAGTTATAATATATATTTTGAAACTCTATCATATACAGTGGACTCTCTCTATCTGAACACTCTCTATTATGAACACTTTTTCACGGTCCCGGCGAAACTCCATAGACTTAACAAAAGATGAACTCTCTGTATTCCGAACACCCTCTAATCTGAACACCCCGCTATTGTGAACTCTATTTGTGGTCCCCATTCCTACTCCACCTTTTTGTAAACTGAACATGTGTTTGAAATCAGAATTCAAACTCTCCCATCATGGAAATTCGAATAAATTGTTACATGAAAAGGTTACAAAAAGATTTAACGAACTCTTTCAAATAAATAAATAAATAAACAGACAAAATCACTGCTAGATTTTATGCATGTAATTGCAATTTGTTTGAATAGTTCTAATAAAATCTTCAGTTAAAAATTAAGAGCACTTGTCACATTGTTGTCAATTGCTAGCCTGTAAGAGAAGCCATTTTATAGTTTTTGATTAGTTGGAGACAATTACGGTAAGTTAAAATAATTCACTTCCATCTTGATTATTCGAAATGTTAGTTTTACATGAATTATTGTTAAACATGGCTTAAGCATGATATTTTAAAAATTAATTTTTAAATTTGATCTATTTCTCTGATTGATCACCTACTGGGAAAATGGCAATTAGAGAAACTATTTGCTTATGATTTTGTTGTTATTTAATTTTAAATTTCATTTTTACCTATGATGGGACATTCATTAAAGATTGCAGCAATCATGTTAGTTTACTTTTAAAACTTAAAATGGAAGAAATGTAATAAAAACCTCGTAGACCGGACCTTATTTGATCAATTAATGGTTCGGTCATCCTACATAGTAGTAGTAATGTATTTCCAATCTCCCTCTATTATGAACACCCCCATAATCTGAACATTTTTTGGCCGGTCCCATGAGTGTTCAGAATAGAGAAAGTCCACTGTGTATCAGTGCTAAAAAATCGAATAATGTCGAAAATCAAAAATGTCTAGGCAAGTTATTGTCCGATCGACTTTTTTCTTTATGTAATACCAATGTTACATTTATTCTTTAACTGAAATAATTCCGAAAATTCTTATAAACACATCATCAGAAAGAATATTTCGAAAGTCCGAAAAAATAGTTCCTACTAACTAATGTCGCTAATATTTGATAGAATGTGACACACTATTGCATTCTAAGTTCATATTAAATTTCAAGCCTCTATCGTAATTTGTTCGGTAGATATAGTGTTTTAAATTGTGGTTTGATGACGTCATAAGATTTAGGTTATTTTACTGAATACCGAAAAATAAACGTCTGTATAACACCAAGAATGATAGTCATATTAACAGTTTGCTGAGTCGTATTATAACTATCATATTTACAAATAAAATATATTTTTGAATAGAAATTTAAACAAAATACAGCGCCATGATGTATCGATGACTGTAGAAAATGTTATTCATAATATCTCATCAACTAATTATTTGATCAACTTCATAATTTATGCAAAATTCATGTTTTTTTTATTGTCTTTAATATTCACTTCTTAAATAATCATTTTCAAAAACTACCAATTCATATTTTATCAGAATAAAATATTTCGAGAGTCCGAAAAAAAGTTCCAGATAGTCCAGGTTATAGAAATTCAATAGGATTCTTCTGAATTTTAGATATTAAGGACAAAGAAACAAATTTTAAAGTAAATTTCAAGCTTCTATCTCAATTTTTTCAATAGTTAGAGTGTTTAAAATACTGTCCTGAAGACGATTAATAAAATTTAGGTTATTTTACTAAATATAAACATTAAACATTATTTGGAATTATAAACATTCTTATAACTCCAAAAATTATAATCATATTAAAAGATATAATCGATTATATAAAGATTATAATCGTTTCATTTTCAAATAAAATGTATATTTGGATTGAAATTTCGATGAAATACTGTGTCATGAAAATTCAAGAGTGTGAAAAATATGATTACAAATATCTCATTAACTTATTTTCCGATTGACTTTATCCATTATGGAAATTTTATGTTTTTTACTGTATTTTATATTCATTTCATAAAATAGACATTAAAAAAACCATAGACTTTTTATCCGAACGTATACTTTGAGAGTACGGAAAAAATATGAAATTTTAACTTGAGCTTAGAATATTTTGCTTCTCATCTATGAACAATCAAAATAATAGTAAAGTGGTCTGGCCTACCTTGGTGGATTCATAAGATATCAAAACGGAGGTATCATAATTGTCTTGCTTTTGTGTATCCATTAAGTATATCCGTGATTGGAAGAAAGTCAGAACATAAAAATTAAATCCAAGAATACCGGAAAAACTGATGAAAAAGTCCATATTCTGGAATAGCTAAATTTAACATTTTTTTTTTTTTTTTTTTTTTTTTTTTTTTTTTTTTAAGGATTAGAAAAGTTACATTAAAATTTTGCTGAAACATTATTTAGCTTTTAAGCTTATAGAGGAAACTAGGAGACTGACAAAGAAATTTACTTGCATTTTCATGTTACATCAATTGCATCATTAAGTTGAAATACATAATTACTGAGGAAAAAAGAGTTATTATTATTTAGAGAAAAAGCCGGATTACACATTGAAAATGAAAGTATCTTGATTAAACAAAATAATATTTATGATTATAGTTTCAGAAAATCATTATATGTCTATCACCCCTGGTTGATTTCAGAGGCTGGAATTGTCATTAGGTTTAATTGGCTTCGATGTTTAATGATATCAGCCTTAGGTAAGGGCTTAGTAAAGATGTCCGAAGTCATGTCCTTGCTTGGGCAATATTCTAAGTCTATAATTCCTTTATTTCGAAGATCCCTTATACTGTGAAATTTTATATCCACATGTTTTGTTTTCGAATGATACCTTTCATTTTGTGTCATTTTTATGCAGGACTGATTGTTTTCATAAATAGTTATTTTCAAAGAGGATTAACTAAATCCCATGTTTTGTTTTTCCTTAAAGAAACGATTTATTAGTTGGTTGCTTCATACCAATTCTTTTTATCATAAGGATTATCGATTAATTCAATATCCTTCCATTCTGATGGTTCTAATATTTTGTTTACTTTAGAAAAATATGCAAATCTATCAGGTGGAATACCCCCATTTGATCTTTGTGATATTGTAGGCTCATTTATTACAATATCTTCATCGCCTGTTTAATTTTTTTCCTGGATATTTATAACAATTTCAGAAGAATTCTCCAATGCTATTTTGGGTTGTTTTTGAAAGTTAATGTCACTTGTTGTCTCAAAGCTTTGTACCTTTTTGTTTCAATTAGTTTTCAATAAATTTTACTGTTCCTGCTCGTATTACTTTATTATTTCCAATATAAATTCTATAACCTTTTGATCTATTGTCGTAACCGACAAAGGTTCCTTCAATTGCTTTGTGATCGAGCTTATTTCTTTGGGATTTATCAAAAAAGTATAAGCTTTCCAGCTAAATGTTTTTATATTTCTTAAATCCGGGATTTTATTTGTTCATAGCTGGTATGGTATTAAATTATATGATTTTGTTGATAGTCTATTTAGCAAATACACCGCTGTAATTAACGCTTCGCCCCAAAATTTCTGAGGTAGATTAGCTTCCTATAATAAGGTCATTTCAACTAATGTTCTGTTCTTCCTCTCAGAAACACCGTTTTGAGATGGAGAATGTGGTACAGTTAATTGATGATGAATACCTGTTTCCGATAGAAAATATTCTGCTTCATCGCTAGTGTATTCTCCGCCGTTATCTGTTCGGAGTTCTTTGATCGTGTGACCGAATTTATTTTTAGTAAAGGCTACATATTCCTTTATTTTATTAATCACTTCGCTTTTCTTTGATAAAAGATATATCATCCTAAATCTACTGAAGTCATCGGTAATGTGAGAAAAAAGTTCTTTCCTCTTATGCTTTCTGTTGGCATCGGCACTCAGATATCTGAATGCACCAGGTCTAGGACCTTTTGATCTCTGTTTGTTGCTTGTTTTGGATAAGGTGCATCTGTTAATTTACTTTTTATGCAACTTTCGCGAATTATATCGTCTTTACACTCTTTTATTTCTATTCCTGTTGCTAAATATTTAGGTATTAATTGCTTAATTGAATTTATGTTCCTATGTCCAAATCTCTTATGCCAAAGCTCAATGCAATTTTTATTCTTGCATTGATAAGCAAGATTTGCATAGTTATCTTGTTTAGATTTTTAGATATATATTTCGTAAAAATTATTTTCAATTTTTCCTTCTAAGAATGATTTCCCAGTTTGATTTTTTTTTTTTCAAATGTGAGCTTACAACCATGTTTTACAACTTTAGTAACGGACATTATATTTGATTGTAAGAACGGCACGTACAAAACATCCTTCAAATTTACATCGTTAGTTTGTGTTTCTAATTTTATCGTCCCTGTGCCTTGAAACTCGAGAGTTTTTCCGTTCGCTATCGTGACAGTATTTTTATAATTATTTGTATTAATCCAACAAATAAATTTATATCATTACACAAGTGAGAGCTTCTCCCTGAGTCAATAATCCAGGTAGATTTATAATCATTTTGTGCGAGAAAGATAATTGTTTTTGAGATACTTCATTATCTAAAGTGTTTTGTTTTTCGTCGCTATTTTTTTTCAGAGTCTGTGTGTTTCTTTCTATTTTTCCGGAGTAACTTTATTTACTGCAAAACATCAAGAATAATTTTGTTTATTTTTCTCATTGGTTTGGTTTTTAGAATTTTTATTCTTAAGAAACCAACAATTTTGTTCCACATGGTTTTTTCTTTTACAATACGTACAAAAACGATTTTGTTCGCGCTTTGGAAATGGTTTATGATAAGATTTTAAAGCTTTGTATGCATTTTCATTCGACGAATTGGAGCTATCTTGAAATTTGCCTGTAAGCTTCCCTGTAATAAAGTTAGTATTTAATACTTCATCAGATCTAGATTCTAATGGTGTCATCAAAGTATCATAACTCGGTGTGAGAGAGCATAACAGAAGAGTTGATAGGTGAGAATCTTTTATTTCTTCGCCTATAGCCTTCAATTTATCAACTGTTTCTAAAATCTTTACAATTGATTAAACATGTAGCCATTTTCGGCATGTTTTATGCTATATAGTTTACGCAATAAATGTAATTTACTTGATAAATTAGCACGCTCGTGTATTCCTTTTAAAACCAGCCAAGTAGCTTTAGCTGTTGTTTCTTTACGTAAAATACTTTACGTAAAAGAATTATTAGTCCTCTAATGTTAAAATTATCGTAGCTCTAGCTTTATCATCATTTTTCGTCCATTCATTATTTAATGGAGTTGGTGGATCGTCAGTTATATGACTAAATAAATCTTCTTTCATAAGAAGCATTTGGAGTTTAAAACTCCATATTGCATAGTTAGTAGAGTTAAGTTTATCTATACTAAAACTTTTTTTTGAAGAAGAAGCCATATTCTTTAGTTTTATTTCTGCATTAATTCAACTTTTATAACTTTTATTATTCTTCAAAAAATATTTTAATTATTTTTTCAACTATAGTTTAATTTAATTTATTTCAGTTTTGTTGTTGTTCCTTTAAAAGAGAGAAATATTGCTAAGTTCAGTTTTTTTTTCTCATAATCTATTAAATTTTAACTTGAGCTAAGAATCTTTTGCTTCTCATCTATCAACGATCAAAATAATAATAAACTATTTTGGCTTACCTTGGTTCATTCATAAGATATCCAAACGGAGGTACCCTACTTGTCTTGCTTTCGTGTATCCATTAAGTGTATCCGTGATTGGAAGAAAGTCACAACAAAAAAATTAAATCAAGAACACTGATGAAAAAGTCCATATTCTGGAATAACTAAATTTAATAAAATGTTAAATAAAAGGATTAGAAAAAGTTACATTAAAATTTTGTAGAAACATTATTTAGCTTTGTAAGCTTACAGAGAAAACTAGAAGACTGACAAATAAATGTACTTGCATTTTCATGTTACATCAATTGCATCATTAAGTTGAAATACATAATTATTGGGGGGAAAACAGTTATTATTAATCAGAGAAAAAACCCAATTACATATTGAATATGAATGTCTCTTGATTAAATAAAATAAGATTTATAATTATAGTTTCAGAAAATCCTTATATGTCTCTCAAAAATAGTTTCAATTAATCGAGATTCCTGAAATTCAGATGGCTTCTTCATTTTTTCGCATGCTAAATTCTCACAAAATATCAAGTTTCTATCTCAATTTGTTTGGGGAATAGATTGTTTACACTGACACATACACTAACCGAAGGCAATTTATTTTTCTGAAAATAAATTTTGCGGATTATCCAATATCTGAAAAGAATGAACCCGACATTGCTTTCCCTTCTAATTCTAGAACGGGAATATTTTCCCTATACTACGTATGATGGGTAATTAAAAACATAGTTTTGCATTTATATTAGAATAAGTAAATTTAGGTTAGATTAAACATTAAGAAAATTTAATCTCAAAATATTTTAAAATAAACAAGGAAGTAAATTTTGTGTAAAGAATTTTATAGCACCATTTTGTGTTCTCCTGTAGACCTGTAATCATCCGTGAGTCAAATAAATATGTAAAAACAACGTTAATTGGAGCTGAAAGAAAATTTGGGCTTCAAAATAAATATCTCCACTTAAAAAAAAACATAATTGAATGAGATTATTTTTTAATTTTGGGGCAATTAAATGATATTTTGGAACAATTCTCTCATTGTTTGTTTATTTACTTAATGCTCTACTCAAAAGCGCATTTAAAAGATAATTTAAGAATAATTACACAGCCGTAACAGTAATGTGCAATGTAATGAAATGTATATTTTTATAACAGCTGCATTTCATTTAATTACAAAGACATTAAGATGAGTTTTAAGTAATTGAAAAAGAGAAAAATTTTTTGTTCACGTGCCAGAGTTTTCTGTTAAAATTATTTTCTAGCTGTGTTATAATTTCGAGTACATTCATTTATTTATCTAAAAATCTTAAGTGATTTAATATCAATTCTATATCTTAGGCGATTTAATACCGATTCTCTATATTAAGTGATTAAATGTGTTCTTTTTTATCTCTTGCAAGTGATACATTGTTTTTTTCATAAAGATGATTTACAATGATAAAGATACTTCTGACTTCTCAGATAATGATTTATTTACATGTATAAACTATATGGCCATTAATCGCCGAATATTTTATATTTTATAATATATATGATATGATGGTCAGATTTTTCTAATTATGAAGATAAGTTCAACGGGATATTTATAAACATTGATTTGATAAGAAGGAAAATGACGATTTTTTTAGCAAGACAATTTGGCACACAGTAAAAATCACAGAAAAATAAGAGTTTTAAAGTCAACCTGTAAATGCACGAAATAATATACCATTACAGATTATGAATATGTAGATATTGTACAATATGTTTACTAACTTCTTAAATAGAAGCACGTATATTCATAGAGATATATAGATTCTATTTAAAGTTAAAGAGTCTAACTTGTTTTGCTTATATCATGCCTGGTTTTCTACTAAACTTAATGCCAATAAAAATGAAAAATAAAATAAAAATGAATAAACAAAAATTACAATATATGAAAATCTCCAGATCATTTCGCTGTAACAACTAAAAATCCTCTCACTGTATCGTCGACATCAGATTTTCAAGATATTTTAACGACTTTTTGCTCCATATATTTGATTATTAAATCAAAAAAAAATATCGTGTTCATTTTCGCAGATGAAAAATATATCATACAGTTGTTCATATTTAAGTGGACAAGAGATCTTTAAATTCATTTTTTATATTTTTAAAATAGCACTTTCAGTATTATTCAAAGTACATTATATGCATTGTAGAATATATTTATTACAAAAGAAAAGTTTATAAAACATTTTTTTGAGAAAAATAAGGAATTTTTTTTAATATTTTAGATTTAACAAGAACTTTTCAAAAAGACCCATCCGTATTTCATATCAATGAAAATCTCAAATATCATTTATACAAGTTTGATTTATAAATAAAACTGTGCATTGGATTTTGTATAAAAGATAATAAAGGTAAGAAAAACAATTTTTTTTGAAATTTTGAGCATTTTTAACTTATTTTTTTACAACTAACTATCTTTAATTTTTACAATTATATTTATTTTCAAAAACCATGTACAGTTTTATGACATATATTATGATAAACCAATATAAAAAAATTTCAAAACATTCAGAGAAAAAATAATGCGCATGGAGCATTTTGGAAAAATCTCGTTAAATCAAAAACATTTCAAAAATTTCCCAATTTTTTGCAAAAAATTACATTTTTTTGTGATACATATGTGCTATAATACATATAACGTACCCTTGAATAATATTTAAAGAGCTATTTAAAAAAATTAAAAAAAAATATTTTAAAGTTCCCGTGTTTCCTTAATATACCGGGTGTCCCAAAAATGACTGATGGATTTTAAAATTCAGTAACTTGCAAACGGTGACATCTGTTAAAAATTTTTTTTGCAGGAAGGCTATGTATAATGTCAAGAGTTTTTTTTTACCGCAATTCTTGATTTTAGTTCGAATTTCAAACAACAAATGGCGCTGATGGCGGTTGGCGGCCAGTCGACATTACTTCATTCAGCTTTGAATGAAAAGAAGGAAATTAAAGCTATGGAGTACGTCTCATTCTACAGTGCAGTCTTGCTCTCAGGCCCCGATTCTGGACTCATTCCATATGATTTCAATGGAATGCGTTATTGCAATGGAAATAACAGATTGTTCGATAGTGGAATACAGCGTTCAGATGTGGGTATAAATTTTGCAAGCAGTATTTGAGTTTGCAGAAGATTTTCGTTTAGGAAGTTTTATTTTCCCGGATTAAATTATTTTTTATGGCACGATTTAAAGAATATTTTATGCATCATATTTTAAAACTAGATAAAGAGATTTTTTCAATTTGATGATTTTTGTTATATCCTTAAGAAAATTTAAATCTTTTAAGAAAATTCGTCAGTAGATTTTTATGAATGTTCAAAAAATAATCATGAAAACTGTTGATAGTACATTATTGTGTAAAATAATTACCAAAAACAAATATTATAAGTTGCTTTGTTAAGCCATTTTAAATAGGATTAGTCTATCGTTGCATTAAAATAGAAAAAATAATATAAATGTGAGTTAATTAAAATTTATTTTCCCGGATTAAATTACTTTTTATTCAGAATCGGGCCCCACAGTGTTAAAAATCTGCTGCGTTTTGCTTCATACGCACTCCGCTGCTTGTATATATCTCTTTTCCGACCAATAACAATGCTTCATAATGCAATCAAGCAACCGTTTTTATACAAGCGGTGTGCGTATACAACAAAATGCAGCAGATTTTTATAGTGTAAGAGCAAGATTGTAGCAAGATATCTTCACCTACACTATTAAAAATTGGAAACTTTTGCTGCATCGTCACTCCTTTGCTATTATAGAATATCTCTATTTTGATCAATGAGATTGCTCCATAATACAGTGAAGTAACTCTTTCTATAAAAGTGGAGGAGTGACGATGCAGCAAAGGTTTCAAATTTTTAACAGTGTAGTTTTAAAATACGGTGCCTAAAATATTCCTTAAATCATGCTATAAAAAGTAATTTAATCCGGGAAAATAAATTTTAATTAACTAACATTTATTTTTTTTTTCTATTTTAATGCAACGATAGACTAATCCTATTGAAAAGGGCTAAACAAGGCAACATATAATATTTGTTTTTGGTAGTTATTTTACACAATAATGTACTATCAACAGTTTTCATGACTATTTTTTGAACATTCATAAAAATCTACTGACGAATTTTCTTAAAAGATCAAAAATTTCTTAAGAATATAACAAAAATCATCAAATTGAAAAAAATCTCTTTATCTAGTTTTAAAATATGATGCATAAAATATTCTTTAAATCGTGCCATAAAAAAGTAATTTAATCCGGGAAAATAAAACTTCCTAAAAGAAAATCTTCTGCAAACTCAAATACTGCTAGCGAAATTTATGCCCACTTCTGAACGCTGCATTACACAATTGAACAATCTGTTATTTCCATGGCAACAATGCATCCCATTGAAATCATATCGAATGAGTCCAGAATCGGGGACTAAGAGCAAGACTGTACAGTAGAATAAGAGGTACTCCATAACCTTAATCTCCTTCTTTTCCGTCAAAGCTGAATGAAGTGAGTTTCGGCGTCGACTGGCCGCCAACCGCCATCAGTGCCATCTGTTGTTTGAAATTCGAACTAAAATCAAAAATTGCGGTAAAAAAACTCCTGACAATATACATAGCCCTTGTGCAAAAAATTTTTTAATAGCTGTCACCGTTTGCAAGTTATTGAATTCTAAAATCCATCAGTCATTTTTGGGACACCCGGTATTTACATCCCATTTGTGATACATTATTTCTACTACAGTTTGTCATATTCTACTACATTTTGCTTTAAAATTAAGAAGTGGGATTGAAATAAATAATATATATAATAATTAAAAACTGGGAAAAAGTTAATGTACCGTAAATCTGGAATAATTTGAGCGAATAATGGTAAATATTTTTGTGTATATATATATATATATATATATGTTTGCTAAAAGTATGTAGATTATTGCCACCGTAGGCGCCATTGCAGCACTTATCAATTGCAACAAACATATATATATACAATCCCAATTTCATGAAAATATTTATTAAGCAACAGGTGCATAATGTATAAACATTATTAAAAACAGTGAACATTAAAATAACAATATTGAACAATATAAAAAGTCACCCGCAGAACCAAAAGCCATCACTCTTCAGCAGGCGGAACGGCTTTAACCTTCCCCCCCGCTATTAAAATAAAGCTTAATCAGCAGGTTTCGTGTAATCTGGCAAAATCTTGCATTAAATATGAAAATGACTTACTCAAAAGTCACTCAAAAATTATTTCAAAAATCATTTAAAGATCAATTCAAATAAATAAGCTTTACTTATATGTTGAAAATTTTGAATCGTAATAAACCATTTAAAGAATACACTTTTATATTTATAAAATCTTAATTGATTATAGTATAAAATGCAAGCAAATGCCACACCTCCGCCTGAACCCGCTTATTAGCACAAGAGATAAACTTACTACATAAGCACGGCCTTTTAATTTCAGCAGGTGACAAAAACTTTAACTCAAACGAAGACGAATCCACATTTCGATCAAAACAGCCTTTTCTTTCCGGTCGTGTCTTCTTTCTGCACGTTATTTCATCCACAGTCACCCTTTCTACCTTGTAGACTTTAAGATGACCGCTTCATGTAACAATACTCCAGAAGGCAGCATTCCTCTCAGCTACGCCTCCAATCCAAAAAGTTGCCATTTATTGAAAAGTAACCTTACATAATATCTTTTTAAGATATTATAACCTTACATAATATCTTTTTAAGATATTATGTAAGGTTACTTTTCAATAAATGGCAACTTTTTGGATTGGAGGCGTAGCTGAGAGGAATGCTGCCTTCTGGAGTATTGTTACATGAAGCGGTCATCTTAAAGTCTACAAGGTGGAAAGGGTGACTGTGGATGAAATAACGTGCAGAAAGAAGACACGACCGGAAAGAAAAGGCTGTGTTGATCGAAATGTGGATTGGTCTTCGTTTGAGTTAAAGTTTTTGTCACCTGCTGAAATTAAAAGGCCGTGCTTATGTAGTAAGTTTATCTCTTGTGCTAATAAGCGGGTTCAGGCGGAGGTGTGGCATTTGCTTGCATTTTATACTATAATCAATTAAGATTTTATAAATATAAAAGTGTATTCTTTAAATGGTTTATTACGATTCAAAATTTTCAACATATAAGTAAAGCTTATTTATTTGAATTGATCTTTAAATGATTTTTGAAATAATTTTTGAGTGACTTTTGAGTAAGTCATTTTCATATTTAATGCAAGATTTTGCCAGATTACACGAAACCTGCTGATTAAGCTTTATTTTAATAGCGGGGGGGGGAAGGTTAAAGCCATTCCGCCTGCTGAAGAGTGATGGCTTTTGGTTCTGCGGGTGACTTTTTATATTGTTCAATATTGTTATTTTAATGTTCACTGTTTTTAATAATGTTTATACATTATGCACCTGTTGCTTAATAAATATTTTCATGAAATTGGGATTGTATATATATATATATATATATATATATATATACAGGGTGTCCGAAAAGTCTGGAAACGGCCGAATAATTCGAGAAATACATATGAGATTGAAAAACGTAAATATACGTATTAAATATTTTTAAATAAGCTACTCAGTGATACCAAATTTGACCTTCGCAACCGACCCCCTTGGGGTCAGAGGGGGTCCAACTTTGAAATCTTAAATTATAACCCCCATTTTTTTTTACAGATTCGGATTCTACGGACAAAAATACGTAACTTTTGTATTTGATGTTTATTTCAAATCCTCGTTTATCACGGTGTATTCGAGCATATTAAATCGATACATATTTCGGCTTTTCCAACGGGATTTTCCCTAATCGAAACTGATTGGGCAGAATTTTTGACGTCAAATTCCCCGTCTTTTGCAGAAATAGCGTTTTCTGAAAATCACCCGTGGCGATTATTTCAATAATGCTACACTGTTAAAAATCTGACCCATTTGCTGCAGCGTCACTCCACAGCTATTATAGAATATCTCTTTTGTGACCAATGAGAGTGCTCCATAACACAGTAAAGTAATCGTTTTCTATAAAAGTGGTGGAGTGACGATGCAGCAAAAGTGTCAATTTTTTACAGTGTACTTTACTGTATTATGGAACATTCTCATTGGTCATGAAACAGATATTCTATAAAAGCTGTGGAGTGACGCTACAGCAAATGGGTCAAATTTTTAACTGTGTGTAGTACTACCGAAATAATCGGCATGGGTGATTTTCAGGAAACGCTATTCTTGCAAAGGACGAGGAATTTGATGTCATAAATTCTCCCCAATTAGTTTCGATTAGGGAAAATTCCGTTGGAAAAGCCGAAAATGTATCGATTTAATATGCTCGAATACACCGTGATAAACGAGGATTCGAAATAAACATCAAATACAAAAGTTGCATATTTTTGTCCGTAGATGGGGGTTATAATTTAAGATTTCAAAGTTGGAGCCCCTCTGACCCCCAGGGGGTCGGTTACGAAAGTCAAATTTGGTATCACTGAGTTGCTTATTTAAAAATATTTAACACGTATATTTACGTTTTTCAATCTCATATGTATTTCTCGAGTTATTCGACCGTTTCCAGACTTTTCGGACACCCTGTATATATATATATATAACATGTATATTGAAATATATTTTTGATTTACACCTAAATAAATACATCAAACTAAATAAACCCATTAAGATTATTTTTTGAATAGTGATTCTAAACCTAGTCTGTCCCACAAACTTTACAATGATTTATGTTCTCAAAATAATGTCCTGGAAGAAAGAGACATTTCTCAGTAAAACGTTAATACGTGTACGTCAGAGAGGTTCTCCTGGCGAAATCTCATGAAAAATCTTAAACCATATGATTGATGATACACGAAAGATGAGATACTTTGATGTATTCAGATGGCGTTTATAGAATTTCTAATTTTTCTTCTGTTCATTTGATGTACTTTTTTCTGAAATAACAGGAAACAAGTTGGAAATTGTAGGTCAAGCGTTGCAAATGTGATGCGTTCCTTTTATAAGAACATTTTAAAAAGATTCAGATCTTGATATAATAGTATACTGTACTTCGGATGAAGAACCCGGAAAAAAATGAGTACCCCAGTAAATACTATCTGCTTTCCGTTATACAAGAAGTAACTTTTAGTAAATCTCAGCAACGTAGATCAACTTAAAAAAAGTGATAAAATTTAATATTATTAAAACGAGCCCCAAAGAATATTTCATTCTTTACCATTATGTAATGGTATACGTTTGTGTGTGGGCCTGTAAATTAATAAGAAATATATTTTGCACCATTCATTGCACAGAATATATAATCTAGTATATTATTCTTAGCTACATATCAATTTTATTATGTTAGAAAGAATGTTACATCTTTCAAATTCGCATGAAACTCAGAGTATCAGGATCAGAGTATCAGAGATTGATCCAGAATATCAGACTAGATAAATTGATCGTTGGAGTTAATTGGGTGAAATAATCCTCCAGTGTTCGTGTGCGGGATGGTTCAGTTGGTAGAGCATTGGCGGCATCAGACAATATATCCCTAGTTCGAATCCTGACCCGGACTTTTTTCACCCAAAAATAAAAAATGGAAAAATTTACATCTGTTATAATTAATTTACCGATTGATTGAAATCGTGTTTAATTTAATCTAACATATGATTTATGATACACGAAAGAGAAGATACTTTGGTATATTCAGTTGTCGTTCATTGTATTTATAATTTTTCTTCCGATGTTTTCATGTCTTTTTTTCTAAAACAAAAGGAAGAAATTAAAAAAAATACATTATTTGCTATACAATCTTTATAAAACATAACAAATGCGCGCATAACAATGCATAAAACAATGTATTATACAATCTTTAAATATGAATAGAAATATCACTGTAAGAAATAATAGATACACCGGTAGACACAGGCTATAACGTACTTTTAGGGGACCAGAAGTATGGTACGTCATAACCGATGTATGTTTTAAGTAAAAACCAACAAAATGTAGTACATAACGTAAAAAAACACAGAATAGACCATACGTTAAAAGATTTGTTAAATAGAAATTTTCTGAGTTTTTAAAATTCAAATAGAAAAATGAAAAAAAAAACCTTTTACTACATAAATATTTAGAAAAAATAATCAGTTTTGTTTCATTGGATGATACAGTAAAATATATGTTTTCAATATTTATAATGGAGCTTTGCAAAGCCTATGAATAGCCAGTGTAATATTCAAAGAAGAGCGATAAAAACTATATAGCGATCAGTGCTTTAAATACTGCTGATTAATTCAGATAGATTTACGTTAAAATACTTTCTCCCCCTTGTTCCTTTTAGCTGCTGGAGACATCGGACCCTATATAGCACACTTTCTTCCCCAGGATGTCCTGGGGAGGATTCACATCCCAGGACCCTCATCCCCCAGGCATCGCTGAGGATGCAGAAAATTGTCACCAGGAGGTCCTCAGGAACCGAAAATGTCCGCTTTACAGCATCCTGGCGTACTCCCCAGGACCTCCTTCAGGGTCCTCCCCGGGATGTTCTGGGGAAGATTTGAGGAAGTGATATAGGAGGACTTTGGGAAACTTCAAGGTCACTAATATGTTTAAAAAAAATTAAAGCTATGATTTAATTTAAATTTTTTTTAGGAGAAAACGCAAATGTTTTATTTTTTCTATTATTCAGACGGATTTACATATACAGAGATTATTCAGGAACAAATTTCTTACCTTTATTTTTCCGGCTGGATTTTAACCCGAGTACCTTGGTATTCCGGACGCACACTATGACCGTTGTGCTGTCGGGTCAGTAAGGAGTAAAGGTTTCTAAGGTATAGATGCATTTCTACTCCGCTTTTGAAACTTAAAACTAGGAAATGTCCTCATATTTTGTGCCTTCGCATACACTCGAAATAAATTTAAGTTAATAACTCTAAATAAATTATCAATAATTATTTGTTATAACATAAATGTCTTCGAATTTAAAATTTTTTAAATGAAATTGTATTTTTAAATGATAAAAATGCCCTTTTAGCTTTTAATACTTAAAATCCATTAAAATCGTACAATAGTTATAAAATTGATTATGAACTATATATTTTGACACACAATGAAGTATGCAAAACGTTTCTGATGATATCCCTTATAAAATTTAATTTTAGTTAATAAAATATTATTTCCAGAAATTAAAATAGCAAGATATTAAAACACATAGTTTCTTTAAAATTGTGAATTTTACAGAAAATGTAATCGTTTTTTTTCTTTTTTCTCTTGGTGGTAGATGGTAGAAGGGAGGTGCTAAATTTGTACCCAGTCGCACCCGTCGGCCTAATCGTTCGGAGTTTTCCAGGGTTTTCTTCGAATCTTAAACTTCCTTGCGTAAATACGGGTAGGTTCCTTTAGAAAGACCCTCACGGAGGGCAACCCTCATCCCTTGATATGTACCTTGATTTTTTTTTTTTTTTTTTTTTTTTTTTTTAAGGATTGGCAAATTAAATCTAAGTTTGTCCTTTCAAAAATAAAACTTTTTTGCTCTCTCTCGATCTTACTTTTTTTTACAGAAATTTTTATCGATATTTTTTCTTTTTACGCTTGGTTAAAGGTGCTCTTATTATACGAATTTATGAAAAAAATATATAAATTTGCTTAGTCTTTTCTTTTCTACTTTTTACTCTTTGAAATATTTCATTGTTACAGTTTCATTGGTGATGCCACCAGCGGTCAAGAGATTCTGCTCTCGAAGGTGGTAGATGGGAGATGCTGAGTTTCGCACCCGTCGGCCTAAACGTTCGGAGTTTTCTACGGTTTTTTTTCAAATCTTGGATTTCTTTGTGTAAATGCGGGTTAGGTTCCTTTAGAAAAACCCTCACGGAGGGATGCCCCCCCCCCTCTCTTGATATGTCTTTGATGATTTTTTGTTTATGATTGATATATAAACTCTAAGTGAATCTTTCAAAAGTAAAATCTTTTCGCTCTCTCTCTCTCTTATTTATTTATTTTATTTTATTTTTTTTTTTACAGAAATTTTAAGCGATTTTTTTTCTTTTTACGCTTGGTAAAAGGTGCTTTTATTATATGAAATTATGAAAAAAATATATAAATTTGCTTAGTCTTTTCTTAAACTTTTTCTTTCTTACTTTTTGCTCTTTGAAATATTTCATTGTTGCAGTTTCATTCTGGGCCCCACCCATGGTCAAGAGATTCTGCTCTCGAAGCTGGTAGATGGGATGCGCAGAGTTTGTAACCAATCGCGCCCGTCGACCTAATTATTCGCAGTTTCCCGGGGTTTTCTTCGAATCTTGTATTTCCTTGGGTAAATACGGGTTAGGTTCCTTTAGAAAAACCTTCACTGAGGTCAACCCCCCCTCCCTTGATATGTCCCTCATGTTGATAATTGTCCGTCATAAATACAATCAATCAACAAACTCGTTTTAAAGTGATTAGGAATATTTTGGCTAGTATTTATTAACAAATAATTAAATCCCTTACTTATGAAATTCTTATACGACGGTACGAGTTACAGATGTTTGGAGATTTACCACTTTTTGCGGGATAAAAAAATACTGTAAAACCACTGTATTATTTTATAACATAGTAAAATATTAAAATTCTGTATTTTCATCAATAACACACCATTGTACAAATTTGTATAATTTTATTATACCAGAATTTGGTGTGAAAATCATTTGTAAAATTCTATCATTACACAGAAACTCTGCTTAAGTTACATAAAATAGAAACTATTAATAAAATTTTAATTTGTTACAAAATCATTTTATTTACTTATTGTTATAAATAAAATTACTTTTCATTTAAATCACCATTTAATTGTCTTTGAAAATTGTCTGAAATCTTTATATGCATAAAAAATACAATATGCACTATTTTTCATTTAATTAAAGACGGGAAATATTTTTGTTGATTTCTTTACATGTAATTTTAGAAACTAGGATTTTAGGTAATTCGTTGGTAAGTTGAATTAATGACTTGTTGAACTTTAGGAACATCTTTAAACCATTTGGTCGGTTCGTCTTTGAACATTTTAGAGATTACTGAAATTATGATGGAATTAAGTCGCTCTACTTGACCATTAGCACGGGGAAGATAAGTTGTAATTGCTTCGTGTTTTATATTTTCATTTTTGGCAATAATCAGCAAATTCTTTACTTGTAAATGCAGGACTTTTATCGCTAATGACTTTGGAAGGGTTGCCAAAAGTATAACTTTTTTGTTGGAGTTTCGATATGACTTCGGCAGATGAAGTATTTTTATAGGGATATAGCGACACGAATTTGGTAAATGCATCTATTAAAGAAAAAAAATGTTTATAGTTTTTGTTAGTCGATTCGAGAGGGCTTAAATGATCAATGTGGTACGTTTGGAGGGGAGTTTCCTCTTTGTGTAAGGGATGTAACTCACCCTCTTGTTTCCCACATTTCCGATTATGTAACAGGCGTTTTACACAGTTTGCTATAACTTTATCAATCTTATTTGCCATATTAGGGATAAAAAATTCTTCATTAAGGAGTTCTTCACAACGTTTGCGTTCAAAGTGTCCTTTGTCATGAACGTGTTTAATGACATTTAGCTGCATTTCATCCGGCACAACTACCAGATCGTATCCTTTATGATTTTTATAAAGAACGTTATTTTTGATGAAATACTTGTCATATGGCTTTGTTTTCAAAATTTCTTTAATGGCCTGTATATGTTCGTCAGTGTTCTGTGATTGTATGATTTTGGAAGTAAAACTGTCTTGAATGGTCATACATACGGGATTTCTGCTTAAGGCGTCGACGTGACGCATACTTGTGCCTTGTCTGTGTTCGATTGTATATTTATAATCGGCTAAAATTAAAACCCATCGAGCTGTTATGGTGCAAAGACCTTTTTTATACATGCGTTACAATCTGTGCAAATGCGTTACAATCTGTGACTATCTTGAAAGGAATACCTAAAATATAAACTTGGAATTTTTTAAGAGCCTCTAAGACAGCCAAAACTTCTAATTCCTATCTCGAATATTTACACTCGGCATCTGTGTTTTTTATTGATCATAAAGAAAAATTGATTATCAATAGAAGACTTTTGAAGAAGAACTGCTTCGTAACCATCAATAGATGCATCGTAATGAACTTCTGTTTCATTACTAGTGTTATAAATGCTTAAAACAGGACCTGAAGCAAGGATGAGATCGCAAAAAACATTATAGATATATCTTTGAAAAACCAAGGGAGCATCGCTAAGGCCATAGTTCATGTATAGAAATTCAAATTGACCAGAATGTGTTACAAAAGAAGTGTATTATCGACTATTTTATTCTACTTCAACATGGAAAAATGCATTTTTAAGATCAAGAGTTGTAAATATTTTTGCAGAGTGCAATTGATCGATAATGTCATCGATTACTGGGAGGGGAAAACGTTGTTTATATGTTTTAGCATTTAGCTTCCTATAGTCAACACATAATCTATATGAACCATCTTTCTCTTTTACCAGGATAATAGATGATGAAAAATTACTGGTGCTTTTTCGGATAATTCCCTTTTCAAGCCATTCAGAAATTTGTTTTTCGACAAATTCTTTCTCTATAGGAGCTAGGCGTCTGGGAGGACAAGTAACAAGAATTTCGTCTTCCAGAGGAATTGATAAATTAACTTCGGTAGTCTTTACTTTTCGGGGGGAATAATTTTGAATAAGTTCCGAAATTTTTGAACGTATATTTTTATCGGTAATATGAGATAAATCAAGATTACTATCGTCTAATACTTGAGCAAAATTAATCAGAAAATTTTTTGACATATTTTCATTTTATATATATATATATATATATATATAAACTTGTTTTGATATTTCTTGATCAGTGTTGTGAATGAACTTAAAATAATTAATATTATCTGCTTAACAATCTGTTGTTTATATTAATATTTTTTAGTATCCATTACGAAAATGAAAATAAATTTTACTTAATGACAATAGTAATGATAATGAAAATAATGAATAATTTACAATATTGAATTTTCCCAATGAATATAAAAAAGTAGTACCCAAATTATAAAATTTTAATTAACAAAGCTTTAAAACATTTATATTATAAAATATCAAAAAAGTTTCCTTTATTTTGAGTACTTTACGTTTCACACATTAGAAATGAAAAGAAGAAAGTGAAACTTTTGGGGTATACAGAATAAAAGAAATCTGTCATCAAAGCAAGACTTTGGCAATTTTCCAGACGGATCGCCGTAATACTGATAAATAGACTGAAGATTCTTAGGAACTATTCACGGATTTTCTGTTTATCTCCAGTAGTGTTAACGGTTCCGAGAGCCGATGAACAAATAATGTGTTTAAATTTTGCGAAGAACGTGTAATATTATCATATAAAAGAAAGATATGCATGATTTAATAAAATATTCATCTTAATATGATTCTAAATTTCTTTAAATAAAGTGTAGTATTGAAAAAAATGTAGTTTTTGTATTCTTTGATTAGTGTGTTTATATCTTCGGATTCTATATTTAATTTTACATTCAGAAAGCGAATTAATTTTACATTCATATAATGTGTACATTAAATTTACAATGTGTTTTTAAATGTAAAATTTTATTTAAAAAATAAACAATTAATTATATTAAATAGTGTAACAGAAAAAAGCATGATTCATAAAAAAATGTGAAAAACACATAACCATTAATTGCAGATTTTTTAATGAAAAAAACAAAATATTTGAAATTTATATAGTGGTCTATTAATGTCTAAAATAAGAAATAAAATATATTTGAAATTTTCATCCAAAATGTATGTTTTGTTAATTCGGCGTCCCTCACAGAATTAGGGTTTTAGATTATTCTATTGCTAAATTTTGCAATTAAAAGAGCTTAAGTTAATCAATTTTATTTGCTGAATACTCTGCAACATTTTTTATTTCAATATTTTATAAGTATTCATTAAAAAAAAAAAAAATTCAAAGTAAATCTTACCTAATGATAATAATAAAGATACTCAAAATAATGTATAGTTTAGAATATTCGATTTTCCTTTTAAATGTAATAAAAGTATAGTCCAAATTATAAAATTAATAAAACTTAAAGTAACAAGGCTCTCAAACTTCTGTATTATTAAACATAAAGCAAAAGCATTCTGTATTTTGAGTACTACACGTTTCACTCCTTAGAAAAGAAAAGCAGGAAATAAAACTGTTGATACATACAAAATAAAATAAATCTCACAACATTACTAGACTTTTGGCAATTTTCCAGAATCATCGACGTAATGCTTATAAATGGAGTGAAAATTCTTAAGAACTATTCACGGATTTTCTGTTTTTCTCCGATTAGCAGTATCGGTTCCGCGAGCCGATGAACGAGTATCGTATTCAAATTTTACGAAGAACGTGGTATTTGCTACCCTGCAACTTTTCAAAATTAAAATTTTCAAATATTCACACAAAAAAAAATCGATATAAGAATAATGATAATGTGCATAAGTAATAATTTACATTATTGAATTATCTTTATAAATGTTATAAAAGGTGGACCCACATCATAAAATTAATAAAATTTTAATTAAGAAGGTTTTCAATGTTCTGTATTGTTAAACATACTGCAAAATTATTCTTTATTTTGAGTACTACACGTTTCACACCTTACAAAATAAAAGAAGGAAATAAAACTTTTGGTGTATTCACAATAAAAGAAATCTCACGTCAAAAACGAGAGACTTTTGGCAATTTTCCAGAAGCATCGACGTAATACAGATAAATAGACTGAAGATTCTTAAGAACTATAGACGGAATTTCTGTTTTTCCCCGATAGCGTTAACGGTTCACGAAGACGATGAACGAGTAATGTATTCAAATTTTGCGAAAAACGTGGAAATCTATTTAAAAAGAAAGAAATATGTGTTTCATTAAAAGAAAATATTCATCTTATTTTGATTCTAAATTTAATTAAATTAAAGTAGGGCATACATAATAATAATAATAATAATAATAATAATGAAATTAAAAAAATATTCGGATAATGTATTTATTCAAATTGAGCACGAGTGATGCATTCAAATTTTGCGAAGAACGTGGAAATTTATTTTAAAAAAGAAATATGTGTTTGATTAAATATATATATATATATATATATATATATTCGTGTTATTTGGATTCTAAATTTCTTTCTATAAAGTAATGGATTACAAAAAAATGTGTTTTTGATACTTATTCAACAATGGATTTTTATCTTCAGATGTTTTATTTAATATTAAATTCAAGAAGCGAAATAATCTTTAATTTATAAGATAAAAACATTAAATTTATAAAATAATACATTAAAATTATAAATATATTGTCTCAGGTGTAAAAATGCATCATTTTGAGCATGTAATAAATAATTAAGCAAAATTTAAAGTAATTATGGAAAAAATGTACTATTTTGACAGATACAATTAACAGAAACCGACATATTTCCCATAAATATCGTCCATTTTCAAAGCAAAATTTTAAAGTACATAAAATTACCTTTAAGTAAAAATCTTTTTCCTGACTTCTTCATGCTTTTTTATTTAATAAAATTTACTACGTTAATTTTTGCAATCCCAAGCTGAAGCTTCTCGAAAGAAAAAAAAACTTTGGTATGAAAAAAGTAATTTAATATTATCGTCTGTGGGGAATTCCACTGATGATTTTTATTAATTGTTGTTTTGGGAAATAGGAACATTAAATAAAAAAAATTAAAAAATTACTGTGTAGTTTTCACTTTTGTCATGTTGCAGATCGTCAACATGGTAACATAAATTCCTGAACTAAATATTGTAAAAAAAGAAAAAAAAATTTTCTTTAAAAAAATGCGCAAAACACTTAATTATATACTGCACTCATTTTTTATTTTCCATTAAAAAATTGTTCTAAATTTACATGTTGATATAACAATTGTAAAATGAATAAATTGATGAAATTAATGAACGAAATGAAATTAAAACTTTCATCCAAAATTTATATTTTGTAAAGTACTTAAATAGGGTTTTAAATTATTGTATTATTACTCTCTGTAATTAAATGACCTTAAATTAATTAATTTTATCTGCTGAACACTCTACAATTGTTATATTAATATTTTAATTAATCATTAAAAAACATAAAGTAAATCTTACCTTAATAGCTTAATCGAAATTTATTTTTATGAACAAATTCAATTTTTTTCTTTAGTGCAGCTATCTGACGTGAACAAAATGTGTTTTCTATCATTTGGCTTGTTCCTGATCACAAAAAGAGATCATAATTGCCACATTCATGACATGTAATGAAAAGGGTAAAGTTTTTCGATATGTGCAAGATACACTGGTTTCCAAAAGTTAAGCATAATTGGTAATTAAGTAAGTATTTTTAAGTAATGAAAGAAATATAAATCGAAATGTGGTGAAACTCCAGGTGTGTAAACAAAATAGTACGCGACACATATTTTCGCGAAGAGTTTTCCCCGAAATCGAACAGGGGTCCGTCAACAAATTGAAAAAGAACGAAGATCTTTTGTATAACCCTGTCAAAACTAATGTAGCAAAAGCGTTCAAACTGCACATTATGATTAATTGGCTTATTATAACGTATTGTATTAATTTTTACAAGGATAGCATGTATACTCGTAGAGAAATTAAGGTTTTTATAAAAACAGTCCTAAATTTTTCCAAGTTTTTTGCTTATAATTTGCAGAGTTCTTAGTATAAAATAATGTTCTTTTCTAAAACTATGACAAACATCATTGTACACAATACCCTGTCATCAGAATTTAAAAAAATTAAAAATTGTATGAAAAATGAGTATGTTTAGTAAATAATTTTTCATTGCGCATGCGTCAACGATATCAAAATGTCATTTGCATATTGTGTTAGCTAAATGTATAGAGCAACTTCTGTAAAAGTTTCAAAAACATAGCTTGAAAATTCTGAAAATGGTCACCTATAGAATCAACTCAAAATCCGTTATTCCTAAAGGAAGCAAAAAAATCAGGGGTTTTACCTAAATATAGTTGTAAGTGCAATATTTTGTAGACACTAAACAATGGAATATGGATACAGCCCCTCATCTTTTTGCTTCATTTAGGGAATAAAGGATATTGATCTCATTCTATCAACGATAATTTTCAGAATTTTTAAGCTATGTTTTTGAGATTTTCACAAAAGTTTTTCTATACATTTAACTAACATAATATGCAAATGAAATTTCAATAGCGTTCACGCATGCGCAGTAAAAAATTATTTAGTAAACCTGGTCATTTGTCATACAATTTTTATTATTTTTTAATTTTAATGACAGGGTATTGTGTACAATGATGTTTGTCATTTTTTCAAAAAAAAACATTATTTTATATTAAGAACTCTGCAAATTATAAGCAAAAAACTTAGGACTGTTTTTATAAAAACCTTAATTTCTCTACGAGTATACATGCTATCCTTGTAAATATAAACACAGTGCATAACAATAAGCCAATTAATCATAATGTGCAGTTTGAACGCTTTTGCTACATTAGTTTTGACAGGGTTATCCAAAAGATCTTCGTTCTTTTTCAATTTGTTGACGGTCCCCTGTTCGATTTCGGGGAAAACTCTTCGCGAAAATATATGACGCGTACTATTTTATTTACACACCTGGAGTTTCAGCACATTCCGATTCATATTTCTTTCATTACTTAAAAATAATTACTTAATTACCAATTATGCTTAACTTTTGGACACCAGTGTATGTAACGAGGTGAAGAAAAGGGTTACGAGGTGATAGTACATATCTAGACAAAAAAAATTCATCAAAAACGTATGTTTTATGAAGTGGGCTATGCGTACACAATTAGAGTTTTTAAACTATGATATTGCTACACTTTTAATTAAATGAGCTTAAATTAATTAATTTTACTTGATGAACGCTCTTCAACTTTTTTATATTAATATTTTTAAATATTCATTAAAAATGAAAGTAAATCTTACCTTAATAGCATATCGAAATTACTTTTGAAAAACAAATTCAAATATTTCTGTCAAGTGCAACCATTTGACGTGAACAAAATGTGTTATTTCATCCTTTGGCCTGTTCCTGATCGCGGGAAGAGATTATACTGGCGAAATTCATGGAACATAATGAACATTATAAAGTTTTTAGGCATGTGCCAGATATTTCACGTGGTGTTGAAAAAGATTAAGAAGTGATCGTAAATAACAAGAAAAACAAATGTTATCAAAGAATGCAAAAGAGGAAATAAATCTCAAAAGTACTTTACAATTATGGTTTTAAATTATTGTTATACCATACTATGGCATTGTATAAGAATAAAATAATTTTATCTGATTAAAACTCCTTAACTTTTTTATATTATTTTTTTTAAGTATTAAGTCAAAATAATGGCAAAAAGTCTCATCTTAATAGCTTTATCGAAGTTTTTTTCAAGAACACTTGGAAACTTTTTATCAACTGCAGATGTCAGACTTGGACAAAATGCGTTACTTCATTTTTTGGTTATTCCTGATCATGGACAGAGTTCATATTGGTCTAATTCATGGCGAATAATAAAAAATATAAAGTGTTTAAATATGTGTCAGATATGGCACGTGATGCAGTAAAATGTTCGGAAGTTATAGTGTAAATCTAGACAAACAAATTCAAAGCTGCCAACTTCTACGCCTATTTAAATCTTATAAACATGTTTGGAACCACAAAAATGTTTTAGTAAAATTTAAACCAAATATATACAGTGTTATGCATTGCAGTACATATTCTTAATTATTTACTAAAATTTCTGTTTCTAATATGTTTATTTGACTGTAAATAGGCGTAGTAGTTGGCAGCCATGCAAATTTTATCAAAGAATCCATTGACAGAAATAAATCACAAAAATGCTGCCGCTTTTAGAAACTTGGTTAGTGCAAATGTTAAAGCTCTTTCTTGTGTCTGGAGAGGAACAGCGATGTAACATGTAACGGTAAACAGGGAAGAAGAACAACGCGTACCAAAAGTCACTGATCCGAGTGTGCAACTGTCATTCGCGATGGGAACATACCGAAAAATGTCGCTTTTCCTATATAGAGAGAAGATGATATGTAAGGCTACGTAGGACTCAGTAATTGTACGAAAGGACAAACTGATTCCAAATTACTTTCAGTAAAATGATGGATTACAAAACTAGTGTTTCTGATAACCCTCTATCAGTGTTTTTTTTCTTCATATGCTTTATTTAATTTTGCATTATTGAAGAGAACTAATGTCATGTACTTATTAAAAAAGCGAATAAATTAAGAAGAACGGTAAGGAAATTAATAAGGGCAATTTACCAATTTGCTTTTGTCATTAAATCGCCCTTCTTTGTGTGTGTGTATGTTGTATAACATCACATATGGCAGTGTATAGCACCTTTGCGTTGTAAGCCATCACTGAACGATTTTTTCTATGTCTATGAAAAAAGATATTTAATGTTTATATATCGGTCTCATGATGGAAAAAATATATAAAACATAAAATTATTTTTTTCAGCTAAAATTGAAGCTTTTAAATAGTGTATAACTGTATTTTGCAATTAAATGAGCATAAACTGATTAATTTTGTCTTCTTAATACTAGGTATATTTCTTTATATAATTGTGTTTAAGAGTTCAGTAAAAATAATAAAAGTGAGTTTAGACTTAATAGCTTAATCGTTTTTTTTTCTTTGAAGAACAAATTCAAAATATTCGTCTAATGCAGTCGTCTGACATGAGCAAAGAAAGTGTCATTCCATTCTTTGGACTGTTCTTGTTCAATTACAGATATCATACTGGTCAAATTCATGGAACATAAGCAAAATGTAGTATTTCTTGGTATGTGCCAGGTGTGGCACATTTTGCAGTGAAAGGGACATGACATCCTTAGTGAAAATGGCTCGTTTGGATGTTTTAGATTCATTTGAACTATTGATGGGTTTTCTGTTTTTCTAGGATGGAGAAATGTTTGAAAATTTAGAACGAAATTTTCAATATTAGTTTAAAATAGTTAAATATGCATCATATTAAATTTTATATTATTTTCATTTTAAATTTCCAAAAACAAAACATTCGATTAGAAAAAACGTATAACATTTTAAATATATATATATATATATATATATATATACATATATATATATATATATTAACAAGAGGTGGAAATTTAAAAAAAAATACGTTTATGAAAATTCTTGGTCAGTGTATTGTTTATCTTTATATATTATACTTAATTTTACATTTAAAAATAAATCTTTTTCCGGATATCTTTAAAAAATGATCCATGCAATAAAGCAAGTTTTGAAATATAGAAATATACATTGTCCAGTGTACAAAATTTTCCCTTAGCCAAATGGTTATATTTTTGAATGAAATAAACCCTTACCAATATAAGTTATTAATTGTTTTGATAATTTACACTTATGTTCATTCAAAAACTGCGTATCAATATGATTTATAAATTGGAAAACATCGAACTTTAATGACTACTGCTTTATAAAATTATTCAAAAATTAACTATTGAAATACTCTCAAGAACGTTTCTATTAAATTAAGTAAATAAACATTTTAAAGCGGTACATTCAAATCGTTCCAGTCAGTTTTTCCGTACTGTGAATTTTGTTAAATTATTTTAAAATCGTTTATAGTGTGTTAGCAATAAAAGATAAAATAGAATATAATATTTTTGTAATATTTTAACATTTTTAAATCTAATTACTTATTGTACTTATTTTTAATAAACATTTTTTAAAATTTATTTAATATATTTATATTAGTTTACATTACTTTATATATATATATGTGTGTGTGTGTGTGTGTGTGTGTGTATGTGTGTGTGTGTGTTTGTTTTACTAAAACTTTCACATTTTGTTCAAATTTTAGGAAAAGCTGATAGAGATAGAAAACTCTCAAAGTTTATTGAAAAGAAGAAAATACGATCCCATATCCGAGATAAGACTCTCGGCAATTTTGGAAAAGGATCTACGTAAGGCTATGAAGTGGCAGCAGATTTTTCATTTTCCTTCAGAAGCGTAAACGGTTTGGGGAGCAGAGACAATATATTTAAATTTTGTGTGGAATGTCAGTTGTTCTTTTAGAAAACGAAAAAAAAATACGAATTTTTATAAACTACTCATATTTTTTCTAATATCTATACTTGTTTCTGATAATTCTTGGTCAGTGTACTTTCTATCTTCTATTTTATATCTTCGGGTGATATACTTAATTTCTTAATTTTACTGTTAGGAAGAAAACTATTTTCATATATTTAATTTATATATGCATATGCATATATATATATATACATATATATATATATATATATATATATATATATATAAGTTGAATAAAATAAGTATTGCAGTAGAGAAATATGTAGACATGTACACATTGAAAATAAAATTTTCCGTTATCGAAAAACATTTATTTTTCATAAAAAAAACTCTTACCGTAAGAATTCTTTAATAGTTTTTAATAATTTGTATATACATTCCTGGCCAAAATTATAAACTCACAAAATTTTTTGTTTGTTTACATCATGATATAAATAAGCTTAGTTTTACATTCATAAAATATTGATGAATACTTATAATAAGACGTCTAAATTTAATGTAACTCATAAATAAAATGGAGTAAGTAATTTAAATAAAAAAATACATAACTTAAAAAAAAAAACATTATGTGAAACCTGGACAAAATTATAAACTCTAAGTTATAAATTTCTATATTCCGGCATATTTCATAATAAATAAATGCATTTTGTGATAAGAAACTAATAAATGGAGTCATTACGCATCCATACATTTCAATACATCAATGAATATTTTATTTTTTCTCGTAGAATAACATTAAACGAAACCTGGACATAATTATAAACTCAAAGCTATGAATTTCTACACTCTAGTATTTTTGATATAAAGAAACACATTTTGTGATAATAAATTAATAAATGGAGTTATTAGGGATGAATATATTTCAATGCATCAATGCATTTTTATAATTTTTTTTTCAAAAAATGAGTAAAATATAAATATAGTACATGTGTAAATTGAAAACATAAAATTATAGAGTCTAAGAAGTGAATGTACTTTTGAATCCTGGTGCAAAGTAATAATGCATGCATTCAAAAATGTGTTGAACCGCCATTTTTCTGAATGACTTTGAATATGCGACTCGGCATAGATTGAAATTTATTTTCAAACTGCTCCATAGACAACTGGTTCCAGGCTGAAAGTATAGCAATGTTTAAATTATTTGTGTTTTGATATTGGCGTCCATCGCGATAGACAATTCGAACAATTGCACTCCAGCAATTTTTAATGGGGTTTAGATCAAGGCTGTGGGCTGGTCGATTCAAGATATTCACATACCAGCTCTGCAGCCTCTCTTTTGTGCTTTTTGTAGAGTGTATTGCTGCATTATCTTGCAGAAATACCCAGTTTTCTCCAGTGATCAACGGTTCATATGACAAAAGATTATCGTCCAGCATTAACTGGTAGTCTTCTGCTTTTTGTTTTCAATTAAGAAAATCTAGAGCAATTTTACCATTCTGAGAAAAACCAGCCCACACCATCACTGATTGTTCACCAAAGTTTCGACTAAAGATATGCCGTTCTTCAGGCTTAATATCGTTCCAATAGTATCTTATGCCACCTGGGCCTCTAAATTAATTTTCTTTTCGTCTGACCAAATGATTGTGCTCCATTATATTATCCATGACACGTGCTGCAGTGCAAAATGAAATTTGGGTTTCATGTGATAAGGCTCAAGTTTTGACTCAGCTTTCATTTTCTTCCATTTCATATTTGGCGCTCATTGAAGAATTCGTCTAACAATTCGAGAGCTTACATTTAACTTTAAAGTATTTACAATTCGGCTGGAAGAAGCTCCAGTACTAAATGCTGTTCATAACATAGATCTTTGATTTCTTTCTGTATCTTTGGAAGTTGACCACTCCATTTTATATACAAAAACCATATTAATAAACCATATTTAACAAAATTGTTTAACTAAAAATTATAAAAATGCATTGATGTATTGAAATAAATTCATCCCTAATAGCTCCATTTATTAGTTTATTGTCATAAAATGCATTTATTTATATCAAAAATAATAGATTGTAGAAATTCATAATTTTGAGTTTATAATTTTGTCCAGGTGTCACATAATGTTATTTTATGAAAAAAATTAAAACATGTATTGATGTATTGAAATGTATTGATTCATAATGACTCCATTTATTAGTTTTTTATCACAAAATGCATTTATCTATATCAAATGTGCCAGAATATAGAAAATCATAACTTTGAGTTTATAATTTTGTCCAGGTTTCACATAATGTTATTTTTTTAAATTATGTATTTTCTTATTTAAATTACTTACTCCATTTTATTTATAAGTTACATTAATTTTAGATGCCTTAATATAAATATCCATAATTATATTATTAACGTAAAGCTAATCTTATTTATATTATGATGCTAACAAATTAAAAATTTTCTGAGTTTATAATTTTATCCAGGACGGCATATATATTCATACAACAATCACGTATCAATATTTTTTACAAATTAAAAATGTTCAACTTACTGAATGACTATTTCTTATAAAAATATTCAAAAAAGTAAATATAAAAATAATGTTTCATCGATGTTTTAAAAGCCTTTACAGCGTGTTCGCTATAAAAAATAAAATAAAATAAAATACTTTTTATATTATAACAATATTACAACTAGTCACTTTTTTGTATTTATTTTTTAAATAACTATTTCATTTATTTATTTATTTTTCACGAAAATTTTCACAGTTTTTCAAATTTCGAAAAAACTTGTAGATAGAAAACTACCAGAGTTTATTGAAAAGAAGAAAATTCCATCCCATATCTGAGATAAGACACTCGGCAATTTTGGAAGAAGGATCTACGTAAGGGCCTTGCCGGGGCAGCAGATTTTTCAAAAACTTTTGATAGATTTTTCATTTTTCTTCAGAAGAGTAAGCGGTTTGGGGAGTAGAGACAATATATTTAAATTTTGTGCGAAATGTCAGGTGCTCTTTTATAAAAAGAAAAGAAAAAGTTTATGAATTTTTATAAACTATTCATATTTTTCGTGTTATTTTAAAATGAAACACAAGCTTAAAAAACTTATCTTCTTTTACATTCTGTGGTAAATTTATTGTAGTTACTTGCATGCTTTATTTAATTTTAGGTATAGATACTGTTAAATAAAAGCGTTTAAAAGGATGTTGTTTTATCACCCCAGTTTTTGGAATAGAATGCGGACGCCAGTTACCACTTCAAAATGTAGAAAAAGAAGTGAATTGATTTATTTTGCACCATTAATTTACTTAACGGTGAAAATGTTTACCCTTTTTTCCTAAAAATATCCAAAACATTAAAAGATATAATTTCTTTCTATGTTGCATCATATACAAAAAACTGTCGCGAAAATTAAAGGTGAGAGGATAAAAAATAAAAATAAATAAACATAGACAAAGCTATGAATTTAGGACTTTCTTATAGTCAGAAAAATAAATATTTATAATGCAGATAGTATATACATTATGCAATGAAGAATTCATTCTGTATACTTTGTTTAATGAAAACTTCGATTTTAAAGGGATTTTTTTATAAGGGGTTTGTTTTAGAACCTTCCTAAAAATAAAATTTAACTACAAGCAGTTATTTATATGTATATTTACTATACTGCAGGTGCATGACACAGTAATACATTTTCCAATTAAAAAGTTGAAAATACCACCATCTATGTCAACCATAATTTACTGACACATTTGCTTGCATAAAAAAATTACTAAATGTAGTCAATCTAAAAAAAGGTGTAATTGGAATCCTATATCTGACATTTAGCCAAAGCTCTGCTGTCAAAATCAATATCTCATTTAGTTTCCTGGAAGCAGACAAAGATAAAAAATGCCTACGTTAACTAAAAAAAATGGAAAGGTATAGCAGCTCATTATCTTAATGATTTAAATATTTTTTCTGATTTAAATTAGCAAAATAATTAAATGGCTTGTGGGGAATAACTAAAAGGAGCAAAAGTGTTTGGTTATTTTAGCTTCTTTCTTTTTTTAGTTTTATTTATTTATTTATTTATTTATTAGCTTTATTGCTAATAGTAAGAAATATATACAGCTATTCTGACATTATGTTTTTTAGATGAAATATACGCTATGTCTTTTTACATAAAGCCGGAAAAAAGAAAATCAATTTTGCTTTTGCATGAAGAATTTAAATTTATTATTAAAATGCAATTTTTAGTCCGCTGTCAAATGGCAAGTTTATGATAATCTGGTGATATGTCACGTTTAAACTGAGTATTTTTCATACCATTCATATATCATAAATATTTTATACTGCCAATGAACAACTTGAGTATACAAAAAGGCGTTTTATTAGAATTTCCCGATGTATCTTAAGATTAGTCAAGGTAACTGAATATTAATTATCTGTAAATTTTGTTTTCGTGCCTTGATGTCGGATCTTCTTAGATGTGTAGTCGGAAATCTTGCGGCTTCAGAAAACTTGATTTACTAGCTGCTGCTATATTAGAATGTAAAGAAGTAAACTTCTGATAATCATTTTAATAAAGGTAAATATTGTGTAGTATGAAAGAGATTATCGTAACTCATTCGCAACGAGTGTTCTTTTAATCTCCTTCATCGAAGTATTCAAATTCGGCATTATATATACCATAGGTAAACCTATTAATTTACTAATTTATGTTCGGAATTTGGTAATTTTTATGAGGTCTTACTTCCGTTCTCTTGACTAGGTTAGCAAAAATGTTTATAAATATCTTCAGAATATTTTTAATTAGTACAATACAAAATATTTTTTGATGCAAACAGAATACGAGTACGTTTATAAAATCGTACGTATGTATAATCGTTTTGTTTCAGTTATAAGTAATATTAAACATACTGAAAGCGTGATATGAATTGAACATTTAATGTAAATGTTACTAATAACTAAAATATACATTTATTTATTTAAAAAAATATTCGTTGGTTAATCATATAGATTAACCAACAAGATTAGATTAACCAACACTGAAATCATAAAGACATTTTTCTGAAATCATAACAAATATTGCCGTTTTTCGCCTTCCATTTAGCCAGTCAAACATCCTAAAAAAATCGAGTAGTAAAAAGTTATAAAAAAGATGCAACAATATATTAAATTCCATGATAACCAGATATAATAAACAGTACCATTCCATACGTTTACCATGTCAAAATCTTTTAATATTGAGCAAGGAAAATAATAGCGCAAAGGTAAATTCTAATGGGACTTAGCAGAGGATATGTTAAGAATTGGGCTAATAAGGCGAATATATAGATATATATATATATGTACATGTAATGTCAATTTAAGTTTTTTTTTCATAGAACTAACATGAAAAAACAGCAAACAATAAATTACTTTTATTATGTTTACGATCTATCAATAAATAAACAGTTAATTATTTCCTCATTTAACAAGTATTATTAGCGAATCCTCTTAGTAGCTAAATCTATAAAATTGTTTAAAAAATTAAATGCATTAAACATGCTAAAAAGGCCGATATAACTATTTGTAAGAGCGGATTTACACAGTATATTACCTCGTTTAGAAATAAGTATCGAAAAGAAAAATGATATCATAAGTCCATCGAAGGATTTCACGTAATCTTTAACAATCACTTTTCAGGATTATAAAAAAAATATGTATAGGTACATACCTAGAATGACAAATATTGTGTTGCAAATAAAAATAATGTTTACATTTAGTTAGCAGTTAATAAATATATTCTCGAAATTATATATTAATAAAATTCCCGTTTCCTTTTCTTTAGTATCTTAAAATGCTTCCTTCTCATTTATTTTATTATGTTCATTTTATTCTAAAAGATATAATTTTATCGAAATATGCCTTTAAAATAATTAATTTTCTTTTAAATAAATTCCCTCATTGTTTTTTATTGAATGTGTATATCCTCCAAATTTTCAGCTGCTTAATGATATATATACAGGGTGTCCAGCAAATAACACCCTGATTTTAAAATTAAATTTCTCAAAAACAAAGATCGACAGAACTATGCGGTAAACGGTTTGTTTTTTAGGTAAACTGTAAAAATCTTATACAGAAGTTTCGATCGGTGAATATTTTGAAAAGATTGTGTTCCTGATGGCAAAGAATGCTTTGATTTGACATTTTTCTTGTTTTAGATTGCTTTATTGTTTTAGATTGCTTACAGTGCTATAATTTAACAATTTTTCGAACTATATTTCTCGAATTTCGAAATTTTAAAAATTTAATTACAAAAATCTTTAAACTATGGCAATTTAAGCCGAAAAACACATTCTCTGCAAACAATCTAAAGCAAGAAATATGTCAAATCAAAGCATTCTTTGCAATCAGAACACAATCTTTTCCAAAGATACACCGTTCGAAACTTCTGTATAATATTTTTACAGCTTACCTAATAAACAAACCGTTTACCGCATTGTTCTGTCGATCTTTGTTACTGAGAAATCCCCCATTGTTAAATCGAGAAATTTGCAACCAAAGACTAATCAGCACCAAATTATATCAGGGAATAACTGAATCTAATGTTTCATCAAATTCCGTTCTTTAGTTCTTTAGATACAGCGTCTGGAAAATAATCATAAACAGATAGACAGATAGACTCACAAACAGACATTTTGTGTGTATATAGGGGGGAACATGTTTTTCTGGTTTTTTGTGCGTGAATTTGTCAAAAACCAGAATTCGACAATTTTTTACGAATGCAAACATTTTGTCATGTAAAGATAGTAGAAAGCAATATATGCGTAAAATTTGGAAGAATATATAGAGTATTTAAAAAGTTAATGTACTACTATAAATTTGGATTGTATGAACAGCAAATATTGAAGTATATTCTATCAAGTTCACAAATAACGAGAAACTCCAGCAGTTTTATATACGCACATGCCCGAATATTCCTTCTATCAATCTCGATTTCTGATTTTGACATAATCCGTGGTAGAATGTTGCAAAAATGAATTATTTTCTATAATAGATAACATTACCATGTTAACACGGTCCTTTAAATTGTTTTTAGCACTAAATCATAAACTTTCGACTAGTTCTTTGTGCATAATAATTAACTTAATAATGTTTTCTGAAATTTAACAAATCGAGATTCTATAGGTACTAATTTAATAATTAATGCTATAGTATAATCCAAATACAAATATGTTGAGAAAATCATTTGAAATAAACACTAGAATTTCAAATATTACGCCTTATCACAATCTTTTGTATTATGGAAAGTAAATAGTTAAACATGAATAACTCTAGGGCATATCAGAAGAAATATTAACTGTCTTGTGTAACTTATAAATAGACAAATATAAGTTACTTTATGAAAGAGCGTGTTAATTGTATTAAATATCAAATACTTCTCCTAAATAGCATGTAAATAATATGAAAATTACGAAAATTAATTAATTATTTTTGTATACTATTGTTAATATACTTATAATTATGTTTAATAGTAACTAGCAATATATTTTGCTTTCATAAACTCTTAAATGCCTTTATAGTAATACAATATAACTTAATGGTGAAGTGAAATAATGTAAATATGTAAACCATTTTCGTTTAATCAATATTTTAAAAAAAATCTATTTTTTTTCCTTAAACATGTAATGCCATTTACAGTAGCAAATTTAAATCGTACTTCATTAGAAGTATGTAGATAAAGTCGCGTTGTGAACATAGTGCCTGTATCGAATATAATACAGGATTTTTAAATAATTTTGTTTAATATTATTTATCAAATGTTATTCTATGTTATTTTCTAGTGATTTTTTCTGAACTTCTGCATCCGTCCTTCAACATATTTGAAGTTTTTTGTGTGTATGCAATAAAATAGTCGCACATCAAAGATGAGACTTTTGGCAATTTTTCAGTAGCATCTACGAAACACCGATAAATAGACGAAATATTATAAGAACTATTGATGTATTTAAATTTCATGTTAATATGAAATATCACTTTATGAAAGAAATATGTGACTGAACAAAATATAGATTATTTTTATGTTGATTCTAAATTTCTTTAAGATACCTTATTTTCAAATTCAGAAAAAAGTGATGTTTTGATAGTTGTATTTTTTAATTGCCTTGATATTTTTTTATATTGAAGTAAATCATATATAATGATTAATCTGCAATTTTCACTTCCCTAAAGAAAATATCAAAGTTCACATCTGTGAATGCCATTTTTATGAAAAATGAAATCCCAATATGTTTGAAGTGGTATATCTCTGGCAAGCAACAACATCCCAAAATTCTTTTAGCATAAATTCATAGTATAACACTACTTGCTTATTAAAATTTATTTGTTTCCATGGGGCATTGTTATTTTACATTGTTATGTTGCCATTAAGTACAGTCAAAATGACGTTTTTGTCCATATTCCGCTCTTATTATCTTATTCAAGCTATAAAACTCCAACGTTTTTCTTATAAAATATGAAATTGCACTACTAGGATAAGCTAAATAAAATAGTACTGCACGGAGATATTATTGCTGTTAGTAGCTATAACCTAATAAATTTTCAAAATTTACAAAATATGCAACATTTAAAGTAGTTTGTTTCCAAAAAGCGCCACATTTGATTAAAAATATATATGTCACGCTATAGTTGAACATATGTATAAAAACATGGAAAAGAAAAAGAAGCGGGGCCTCGTGATATTTCTTAGTAAAACAAATGACAAAATTTATAAGAAAAGCAATGTCCATCATCACATTTTTCCCTAAAAGAAAATGAAACATCCTGTTTCTCTTTCGGAAGAGGCGACAAAAAAGGGATCATTCATTTACTCATAGGGTAAAATCATAAAATAACGAAAAAAAATTAAGTGTTTAATTTTTTCTTAAAGGAAAAATGTGATCGTGGACATTGCTTTTCTCGTAATTTTTGTCATTTTTTGTCTAAAATTATCACGACAACCCACTTCTTTTCCATGTCTTTGTAGATATGTTCAACTATTGAGTGACATATTTTTTTTCATTCAACTGTGGCGCTTTTTTTAAATAAACAACTTTAAATGTTACAGATTTTAGAAATTTTAAATATTTAACAAGTTATAGCTACTGATAGCAACAATATCTCCGTGCAGTACTATATTATTTAGCTTGTTCTAGTAGTGCACTTTCATATTCTATAAGAAAAACTTTGGGGCATTATAGCTTAAATAAGATATTAAGAGTGGAAAATGGACGAAAACGTCATTTTGACTGTACTTCGTGGCAACATAACAATGTAAAATAACAATGCCCCATGGAAGCAAATAAATTTTAATAAGTAGGTAGTGTTATTCTATAAGATCATGCCAGAAGAATTTTGGGATGTTGTTGCTTGCCAGAGATATACCACTCCAAACATATTAGGATTTCATTTTTCATAAAAATTGCATTCAGAGCCTCGAACTTTGATATTTTATATAAGAAAGAGGATATTTGTTCATGGCTTCAAAATTGCACACTAATCATTAAATAAGATCTACTGCAACATATTAAAAAAATCAAGCAAAGCAAAAAAACAACTATCACACTTTGTCTGATTTTCAAAATAAGGGCTCTTTACCAAAATGTGGAATTATAAAAAAAGCGTTTTTGGTAATCCTTTGTCAATGAATTTTATATCTTCAAATGTTTAATTTTGTTTTACATTTTGGAACGTAGCAAATCCCATGTATTTACTAAAAAAAATAAACAGTTCAACAACAAAAACATTGTAACTTAAGTATATTCTTTCCCGTTAGCCTATTTTGCATAATTGTTTTAATAAATAAAATACACATATATATATTCGTACAGAAACCACGTATAGTTAAATTATATAAATTAAAAATTGTTGAACTCACTGAAAAATAATTAATTTATAAAATTAGTAAAAAACTACATATGAATGTAATTCTTAATCAAACTATTTTAGTTATATGAAATGTAAACTTATGTAAAGTTATATATAATACATGAGTTTTATTTCTACGTATTAAAAAAATGTAAATCTTTTTTGAGTATATTGGAAATTTATATGCTTCTAAATTAGCTATATAGTATGTTACTTATACAAAAAACACACAAATTTTTCTTTAAACATATTTAAAATATTGTAAAACATTTTTAAAACATAAAAAATAAACACTCTTTTAACTGCTCACATTCTCAATATAAGGTATTAAAAAAGTAAAAAATATATATCGTTTATAAGTACAAAAACTTCTGCATATTGAAATATTGCTGAAGAAAAAAACTGATGAGACAGAAAACATTCACACTTAAGAGAATAGGAAAAATCCCATATTAGAGATAAAGCTCTTGGCAATTTTTGAGAAGGATCTACGTATTACTGATAAAAAGACAGAAGATTCTTTCAAAACTTTTGATGGATTTTTTAAATTTCTTCGAAAGTGTTAATGGTTGCAGAGACAATATATTAAAATTTTATGCGACATGTCAGTTTTTAATTTAGAAAAGAAAAATATTCATGATTTGTAATAAAATACCATATTATTTCGTATTATTTGTAAATGAAGAGTATTGCTGTAAAAATATTTTTGGTACTTTGTGGGCAGCTCATTTTAGTTACTCTGATGTTTGTTGTACGTATTAGAAATATTAAATGTTTCTACCTGTTATATTTAACATTAAACTTGAAAGAGATCTCATTTTACGTCTTTTTATACTGAGCAACAGAAAAAAAATTATGCATAAAACTCATAATCTGTATCTGACGTCGAGATAGCAAAATGTGTTTAATTATTTAAAAAAAAAAAAAAAAAAAAAAAAAAAAAAAAAAAAAAAAGATTATTTTTTACAATAAGGGGTTTTTAAACTTTTTTGTCATTCTTGTGCATATAAAGCATGTGACAAGAAATTTCATTACTTGAAAACAATTACAACTTTCTAAAATCAGCAACCAATATCATACTATTTAGATATCTGTTTTAAAATGTTAATAGCAAAATGTTATGTTAAAAGATCGAAATATATATTTCATGTTATTTATGCTGTTGAAATATATTTACAACGATTTTTCTATCCTGCACAAATTATAAGACAATTCCACACATAAAACTTATAAACAAAATTTAAGATAATGAGATTATCAAAGATTTCATTATTAAACTTAAAAAAGCATTAAATCTGAAAAGGATTTAATGCTTTAAGGATTAACTTCTCATGTTTTTCAAAATCTCCGAAAAGGCAGTAAAGAACAAAATTCTCAGACATGGTAAATAGAAAAAGAATCTCACGTGAAAGATGAGACATTTGGCAATTTTTCAGTAGCATCTACGAAATACCAATAAATAAACTGAAGATTATTAAGTTTATTGATGTATTGCATTTCACGTTCACTATCGAATATCACTTAATAAAAGAAATATTTGTATTATTAATATGTAGGAATCGTTTTATTTTGATTCTAAATATCTTTACATAAAAAGTGGAATGAAAAAAAAATCTGTTTTTTTTATTATTATTATTCTTTTGTGAGTAAATTTTATATTTCCAAATATTTTATTATAATAATTATTATTATTATCTTGCATTCAGGAAGAAAACAAATTGTGCATATTAATAAAAGTAAACAGTTAAATAACATATAGCTAATTCTTTCATACATATTTAAAAATAAATAAATATGTTAAAAATATATAGAAAAATAAAATATGTATTCATATAGATACCACGTACAATAAAATAGTTGAACTTACTGTAAAATTATATAGGGACTAGCTATAATTATAACTCTTAATCGAACTATTTTAATGATCTGTCATAGCATATTGCTTTGTAAACAAGCATATATGTTTCATAGCTGCGTATTAAAAAAAGTGTAAATCTGTTTTTAGTACAGGTAACACTTTAAATATTTTAAAATTAATTATATCATGTTATTATTTAAAAAAAATACAAATGATTTTTTTAACGTTTTAAAAATGTTAGAAAATATTATTAAAATATTGAAAATAATATAACGAAACTGCACACCATTATATATATCGTTTATCAATACTAAAACTTTCGCTTTTTTATTAATTTCGGAAAAAAAACGATGGAAAATCGAAAGAAAACTTTCATAGTTAAAAGAACAGAAAAAATTCCATATTACAGATAAGACTCTTGGCAATTTTTGAAAAGGATCCACGTTGTACTGATAAATAGACAGAAGGTTATTTCGAAACTTTTGATGGATTTTTCATTTTTCTTCGGAAGCGTTATATGCTCAGGGAATAGTTGCAGAGACACTATACATAAATTTTGAGCGAAATGTCAGCTGTTACTTTAGAAAAGACAGAAATTTATGATTTCTAATAAAATATTGCTATTATTTCGAATTATTTTAAAAGATTATTGTTATAAAAATATTTTAGTATAGTTCATTTTAGTTCGTTGGATGTTTTTTCTTTTTTTTATGTTATTTGTATCAGTTACTTTTACTATTAAACTAGAGAAGTCATTTCAATTATCGTCTTTTTTATACTAAGCAGCAAACAAAAATATAATTTGTAGCGCATACAGATTATAATTTGTATTTTAGATTGAGATACCGAAAGATGTAAAAATTACAAAATATTATTCTCAACCAAAAAAGACATATTTGTTAAAATGGTTTAATTGCACGTTATTCTGCGGAGGGCAACGAGTTTCTTCAGCGAATCATCATAGAGTAAGAAACGTGTGTCCAACACTTCACCCTCCGAAACAAAATGAACATCGATAATCGTGTGATCGCCTTATCATCCCAACGAAAATTGTAAATGTCTAACCGACAGCCGAAATGTTATAGTGACAGTGTTTTCGATAAGCTGAAAAAGGATCTCGTTTGACGATGATTCCGAAACGATGTGTAATAACTTACCCTTTTCATGTCATCCAAGGGCAATAGCAGCACATAGAATAGCATCACATATTCTTTTGAAATAATAATCAGAATAATACAAACGTTAGAAGCTAAATTCTTATGATACGATATTGAAAATAAATTTGTAATTTTTTACTTATTCATAGGTTGCTCACTACTCCGGCTCAATGGACAACAAAATAATATGTGTAAAAAAAATTAATCATTAAAGCACACTAAACATAGTTTTAAATAATAAACATTAGGACTGTATCTTTTATTTTCATCACACACAATAAGTAGCAAACACTCTGGTCGCCATTTTTTTCACACACTTAAAAACATTTTTTTCTACTCAGTTCGCTTCACATTTCAACCAAAGGGTGTTCACGACGCCCTATTACAGGACATATAAATTCTCAAATTTCAAAAATAAAATGATGAGGAGATAAAAACAGCTGTTTCAGGGTGTTTACAGTGGTGGGCATCATTATAAGACATCGACCGATTTTCACATAGAATTAATGAAACGATACAAAGCTTAAAAATCCATTACATCAAGTATGATAAAAACATAAATTTACTCTGTTATCATATACTTTTTTATAATAATGATATTTCCATACAATTTAATGTAAAAAAAATAAAAACATTATGGACAGAATTATAAGACAACAACCTTTTCTATCCAAATACAGAGGTCAACATAATTAGCAGACAGTAATAGTTTAAAAGAAAATCTTCTAACATCGTTATTCAATACTTAGTGGAGCCGCCATTTTTTTTAATAACATGAAGGATATGATTCGGCATCAAATCTATTAATTCTAACAAAGTATCGCAAAACAGCCCTTCCGAAGCACATTTTATAAAAATCTATATGTCTTCGACACATGTAATCTGTTTCCCATTTCGGTAAACCTCACTAGCAAAGATTCTCCAAAATATTTCGACGTGATTTAACCCTGGGGAGCAAGACGGCCAGAGAAGATCATTAATGCACAGATCAAAATTTATGCTTGTACCAGCAATAAAAATATGCTAGTTATTGCTAGGTATTGCTATATCTGCTAGATTTCCATGCTATTATATGCTAGCTAGCATCACATGCTATATCGCTAGCTTGCAAAACAAAAGCATGACAAGCTATATGCAAGCATTTCATGCTCATTTCCAGCAAAGTGGGCCAATACACACCATAAATTGCTGGAAATTCTGCTGGAACCAGCAATGTGTAATGCTAATTTATGCTATTTTATTGGTTGGGCTATAGCACTTGGTGCTTGTCTAGCAAACAAATACTAATATGAATTTCGACCTTGGTACTTTGTTCTGAAAGCCAATTTTTGTTACGTATAAGTTGGAATATGTAGTTTTCGCCACAAAATGGTAGCGAAAACTTAAAGGGGAAAAACTGTAAATATTTTAAAACTAATATAGCATGTTAGTTATTTGAAAATTGCACTAATACTTTTAATATAATTTCAAATATGTTATAAAACATTACAAAATATTTATATAATATAAACAATGTTTTAATTGTTTATAGTCACAATATATGGTATTATTAAAACAATATATAAATATATGCTTTATTTTCAAGGGCTGAAATTTTCGAATTTTTAAAAATTGCAGGAAAAATCGATGAGAAAGAAAACGTTCACAGTTTAGAGAATAGGAAAAATCCCATATTAGAGAAAAAGCTCAAGGCAATTTTCGAGAAGGATTTACCTAATATTGATAAACAGACAGAAGACTCTTTCAAAACTTTTGATTGATTTTCATTTTTTTTTTCGAAGAGTTAACGGTTAAGGGACTAGTTGCAGAGGCAATATATTTAAATATTGCGCGAAATGACAATTGATACTTTAGAAAAGAAAGAAGCTTATAATTTCTAATAAAATATTCATACTGTTTAAAAATTTTTTAAATGTTTAAAAATATTGCTGTAAAAATTTTCTTGTTACTTTGTGGTCAGCTCATTTTAGATTCGCATTTATATTCACTTGAATATTCCCCATTTTAAACTCACTTTTAATAGTGGAATTAATGTAGAAGATATATCCGATATGAATTAAAATCTTCAATGGTACAAAAAATTTTTTAAAATAACAAATACAAAACAAGTCAAAAAAGCAAAATATAAATATAATGATTAATTGAAAGAATGTAAAAGAACATTTATAGTAATAAATAAACATTTACTTGAATAATTATGAAATTGCAATCGAATTTCGTACTGGAGGAAAGTTTTATTTGTTTTATTTTAGTTATTATTTGTTTATTTGTTATTAGTATATTTGTTTTATCTTAGTTAGTATCTAATGCGTTATAGAAGTAAAATAATAATAATAACATTTAAAAATATTTTAACAATATTTAATCTGGCAAATACTTGTTTTTTTTTTCATTAGCATTAAAAATTAATAGAGATAGAACACTCTCTGAGTTTATAGGTAAGGAAACATACCGTACACAGAAATAAAACTACTGTCAAATTTTGGGAAGGGTTTACGCAATGCTGCTAAATAGACAGAAGAGGCTTCCAAATTTTTGATGATTTTTTTTTCTTCGAAAGCGTTAACGTTTCAGAGAGAATTTGCATAAAATAGTGGGCGCCTTAAACTTTAGAGTAACCAACAACTATTTTTAACCGTTATTTTTGTATCTAATTAAATGCTTGCAAAAGCTTAGACTTAAATTTTGAGCTCAAATTCTATATCGATGGGAGGGGTTAAGAAGCGCAAACTGAACTCTGTTCAGGAGTTGAAATGTTACCCTCCCCACACTGTTCAATTTTCCGCTATTTAATTACTCACAACAATGCAGATTTTGAGCTCAAAATTTAAGCTTGAACTTTTACAAGCATTTAATTTGGTACAAAAAATAACGGTTAAAAATAGTTGTTGGTTACTCTAAAGTTTAAGGCGCCCTTTGACGAAATTTTTTGAAATATATCTTTAAAATTTATTTTCAAGGAAATATTGACATAAAGAATAGTTTCAGCGAAAACCGACCAATTTTTCTGTTTTTTATAATCATTTGAAATTTGAACCTCCCCACTCCCTCTGAACACACTTCAGTTTGCACTACTTAACCACTCCCAACAATTCAGATTTTCATCTCAAAATTTAAGTTTATGTCTAAGCTTTAAAAAAAAATTCTGAGATGCAAAAAATAACGGTAAAAATAGTTGTACGTTACTCCAAAGTCTAAAGTGCCTTTTATCAGCATTTGTTTTATCTTTAAAATTTATTTTCACGATAATACTGACATAAAGAGTAATTTTAGTGAAAATCGCAAATCAACTGACCATTTTTTTTCCATTTTTTATAATCATTTGAAATTTGAACCTACCCCCACAGTTCAGTTTACGCTACTTAACTACTCCCAACGATTTAGATTTTGAGCTCAAAATTTAAGTTTATGTCTAAGCTTCTAAAAAATTTTAATGAGATGCAACAAATAACGATAAAAATTACTTGTTCGTTACTCCAAAGTCTAAAGCAACCTCTATTGGCATTTTTTGAAATTTATCTTTATAATTTATTTTCAAGACAATAGTGACACAAAGAACAGTTTTAGTGAAAACCGCAAATGAATCTACCAATTTTTCTGTTTTTTATAATCATTTGAATTTTTGGACCCTAAAATTTAATGGCGCTTATCTCCTTCGGAAGATATTTGGGACCTTTAGTTTCCCATTTAATATTGTTTGTCTTTATGTGTACTATCACCCCTTAAAGTTTGCACCATGAGTTTAGAAATATCCTGTATATAAAAAAAGCATACATTCGTGACCGCTTGTAAAATTACCCTATTACATATACGTGTATATATGCATATAAAATGGGTTAATTTTCTTAAAATATTAAGAATAATCAGATAATTATTAATTAAATATCGTATAATAATGTTAGCTAAAGTTTAATTTTTTTTTTTACATTTATTAAAAAAAAATTCTAGTTATTATCATTTCACATTCTTTTTGGAATAAATTTAATATATATCATTACAATAAAAAAGGACAACATTAACATTACATCTGCATTATTATACTCTTCGATTTAAGAGTATAACAAAATTCATGATAGTATGAGTTTCATTAATATTATTGGTCATTATTTTGAGATCTATTCCATTTGCTATGCAGTTTGTAAAATTAAAAATGCACCGTGTTTATTTTATTTTATCCATTATTAATTAATTTTATTATTTTTATTACTGTACATTATTTACCAATATGTGCACTCAGATAATGAACATTTCTATTCTGTTAATAGTTATATCAAATCATAAATAATCTTTATTTTCGCATGAAAATATATATTAAAAATAAATTTTCGATACTATCTCCTTAAATAGATAAAAAGACAAAAAGCATATGTATGTACTGAATGTATATTTAAAGAAAAATAATGTTATTTTTCATTTTTTAAATGGCATATATGACTCAAGTAATTTCAAATATTTCTTTTCCAGTACATAACTTTTATCCTAGACATTAGATTAATGTAATTTCTTTTTCAACAAATGTATAAGATGCCAATAAAACTATAGGAAATCTATGTTATAGACATTCACGAGGATTATTTACTGGTAAATATAGTATTAAACGCTATATTTATTTTGATAATACTCCATCCAAAGTTATTTCACCAAAATTACATATTTTTCTAAAATGCATACAGCTCATTTTAAACCCTTTCGGATTCAATTTTTGTCAATTTATAGAATAGCTACTTTCACGTTGATAATTTTAATACTAGCTGGATTATATGGATATAAAAATGTATTAATTAGAGTTTAAGGAATATTTCAATGTATGAAACATAACAAACGTTGTTGTTTTGTGTAATATTAAATTCATATCAATATGACAATATTCTGTGGAAGAGTTTTTGAAGCCATTTAGAAAAATAGTATATTACAATAAGATTTAACTGATATTAACATTTTCTTATTCTTTTTGCACTTTATTACACAAGATTCTTTGAAGAAAGTAACCTTTATTTTAAATTTAAAGAGTAAAATATATGTTTAAAATTAAAGAATCGCAAAAGTTGCAAAGATAATTAAGCAAAAATTTATAATTAATATCGTTACTAAATGCCCAAACATTTATGAAGTCATACAGCAAATGCATATACACATACTAATATTACTACTTGCAAACATTAACAAGAGTATTTGTTCAAACAAAGGAATACTCAATTAAAATACATATAACATTAATAATACACCAGATCTCAAAGGGTTAATATTTTTTATTGTTTAGTCACACATTTAAGAAGATTTCAATATTATACGTATTTGTTCAATTATATTTTAATGAATATCCATATGATGTCACTGAAGAAAATAGTTTAATGTCACTACTATTCATCTAACATCCCCGCTTCCATAAATTATTTCAATGAACGCTGCATATTTCAAATTGAAATGGTCAAAGTTAGTCATAAGTATTAGGTGCTAAGGACAAAATGCTTGTTTTCAAAATTAATATCTCATATACATTCGTAATTGCTCACAAAATAAAAGTACATTAAATATTAAAACAAAAAGGTATAGCAGTTTATTATCCTTAAAAGAAGAAAGCTTTTATATTTTCATTCATTTTAAATCAGCAAAATAATTAAACAACTTTAGGGGGAAAAGTAGGAATTTAATTGGAATATAAACTGAACACTTTGTATAAATGTAGTTGTTAGAAATATTACTTTACAGAGCGTAACTTTCATCCTTAACTTTAGATTAATTTGACTTTTTCCCCAAATGTTTCAGATGCCACTAAAACTTTAAGTAATCTATGATACAGATATTCATTATAAATATACATTATTAAATATACTATTAAACGCAGTATTTATATTTATAACATTCCATCCAAAATGGTTTCTCCAAAGTTAGATATTTTGCTAAAATCTATGCCGCTAATTTTTGAGATGCCTTTTTCAATTGTTTAGTCAAAAGTTTAAAAATTTTTCAGTAATATACTTATCTGTTCTATTAAATTTTAATGAATATCAAAATGATGAGACTGATGATATTAATGTCAGTGCTATTCATCTTATCCCATACTTCCATAAATTATTTCAATGAACGCAGCATGTTTCAAATTGAAATGGCCAAAACTAGTCATTAATGTCAAGCTAAGGGCAAAATAATTGTTTTCAAAATCAATAGTTCCTTTATATTTCCAACTACACACAAAAAAAAGTACATTAATTATTCAAATGGAAAGAAATAACATCTAATAAATTAAATGTGACATGTTGCTAAATTGCACTACGAAATAAAAGAAAACCTGCGGAGACCCCTTAAACAATCTATATTTAGACACTTATCAGAATTATTTACTGTTAAATATAGTAATAAACACTATATTTATTTTATATTACTCCATCCAAAATTATTTCCTTAAAATTAGATTACTTGATAAAATGGATACAACTAATTTTTAAGATTCCTTTTTTCATTGTTTAGTCACACACTTAAATAGATTTTAATAATATACCTATCTGTTCTATTAAATTTTAATAAATATCCAAAAGATGAAACTTAAGAAAATACTTTAATGTCAATGCTATCCATCTGATATCCTTGCTTATATAAATTATTTCAATGAACGCTGCATATTTGAAATTGAAAAGGCAAAAGCTAATAATAAATACTAGATGGTTAGGGGAAAATACTTGTTTTTCAAATCGATAGCTCGTATACATTGACAACTGCACACAATATAAAAATACATTAACTATTAAAATAAAAAGGTATAGCAGCTCATTATACATAAAAAATAGAAGTTTTTTTTGTATTTTTATTCATTTTAAATCATCAAAACAATGGAGCAACTTGAGGGGGAAACATCATAATTTAAGTGAAATATAGACGGAATTGCTTTGTATAAATAACAATCAATGATTAAAATGTAGAAATTTTATATTTCGTAAAAAAATGTTATTTAAAATATACAGTTAGTATATCTCCACACAGTTTCTGTTTGCATAACAAGAGTAATTTTTTTAAAAAGAACTATTATTTTGGAATTATACTAAATATAACATTTTTCATATAAATCTTATTAATTAATTTGTTTTTTCAATTGCATAAAATGTCACTAAAACATTAAGCAATCTATGTTATAAACTTTCATCAGGATTATTTACCGTAAGTATTAAACGCTATATTTATTTTTGTAATATTCCATCGAAAAGGATTTCACTAAAGTTAGATAACAGGCTAAATTACTAATAGCATTTTTTTAAGATTCTTTATTTAATTGTTTAGTAAAAAATTAAGAAGATTTGAAAAGTATGCATACTTGAAATTAAATTTTAATGAATGTCTAAATTATGATTTTGAAGATAATACTTTAATACCAATACTATTCATTTGACAACCTTACTTCCATAAGTTATTTCAATGAACACTACATATTTGAAATTGAAATGGCATAATCTCTTCATAAATATTAGGTGTTAAGGGCAAAATACTTGTTTCCAAAATCAATAGATCATTTCCATTTTTAACTACACACAAAATAAATATACATTAACTATCAAAACGAAAAGGTATAACAGCTCATTATACTTAAAAGAAGAGGTATTTTATATTTTCATTCATTTTAAATCGGTAAAATAATTGATCAGCTTGGGGAAAAAAGTAAGATTTTAAATGGAATATAGATTGAACTTCGTGTATAAATAACAGTGAATAATTTAAATGTAGATGTTTTGAATTTAATAAGAAATGCATTTAAATATTTATTATTAGTAATATTTCCACACCGTTTCTGTTTGCATAACAAAAGTAACATTTTAAAAAGAACAATTATTTTCAAATTATACTAATTATTATTATGTTTTTCTTATGAATCTTATTAATTTATTTTTCTCTCCAAATTTATAAAGTGGAACTAAAACTTTAACCAATCTATTTTATAGCCATTCATAAGGATTATTTACTTTTTAGTACAGTATTAAACACTATTTATATTTTTTTTATAATTTCCCATCTAAAAAGATTTCACCAAAGTTACATAACTTGCTAAAATGTATATATTTTGGTACATGCATTTGATAATGCATACATAGCTAGTTTTTAAGATTTCTTTTTTAATCGGTTGGTCACACATTAAAAAAATTTCAATAATATACATATCTGTCATTTTAACTTTTAATGAACATCTCTAATTATACTGAAGAAAATACTTTAATGTAAATGATATTCATCTGAAATCCATACTTCCATAGTTATCTATTCCATAGATTATTTCAACGAACGCTGCATATTTGAAATTGAAATGACAAAAGCTAGTCATAAATATGAGATGCTAAAAACAAAATATTTGTTATCAAAATCAATAGCTAATTTACATTCTCAACTGCACACAAAATAAAAAATAATTAACTATTAAAACGGAAAGGTGAAACAGATCATTAACTTTAAAAGGAGAAGACTTTTATATTTTTATTAATTTTAAATCCTCAAAATATCTAAACAGCTCCATGGGAAAAAATTGGAATTTAAGTGGAATATAGACTGATTTTTAGTATAAATAATAACCAATGATTAAAATGCAGAAATTTAGCAAAAAATTGTATTTAAAGTGTACAATTAGTATATATTTCCACAAAGTTTCTTTTGTCATTTTAAAAAGAATTCTTTTTTCAACAACACTAAATATCATGTTTTTTCTTTTAATTAAACAATTCACATTATTTGAGAGAGCTGTTACATAACATTAAAAACAAATAACATTGGAAAACAATTTTAGATCATGGTCTACCATCAGTTTATTTTTTTACATTGGTACTTGAGTTTTCTGTTCACATCTCATTTTCACATGTCATTTGTAGTGACCGTGAGAGGATTTGTATTTGTATTTTTAATTTTATTATGATTATGGATCTTCTCAGATTTTAACCGAAAAATTTGAATGCATTTTTTCTAATATTTTGTAACACCTGTCTCAAGTAATGTAAATTGTTTATTAAAACAGTTGTATATAAGGTGAAGTTCTTAAAATCTTGTAATTTAAAGACACACAGATTTAAAGATAAACAGATTTAATAAACTTTTTAGCATGTTTTCTTGCGAATATTTTTTTTTCAATGTAACAAGTTTATTCAGTCATGTTTGCATTAAAGTTAAATACTTCTGCAAATCTAATTGCTGAAGATGTGACAAATGAAGAATGATTTTTTTTTAAATGAACGATTGGTATGAAATACACATTTATTATTCCAACATTTATCTGTTGTATACTGTGTACAATTATCTGAACTTTAACAAGAAAAAAAAATAATGCACATAATTAAACAATCCTTCATTTTTAGTAAATTTAGTACAATTTTTCAATATTAATATGACAATATATTCAATGATATACAAGGTGAAATTAATTAAACTGATGGTACTCAAAGAGGTCTGTAGTGCAATCTAATAGCGAGAAGTGTACCAGATTTTATAGGAAGATTAAATAATACAGGGAACGAAAATTTCCGCGAAAAAAAAGTTCCAAAAGTCATCGCCAGGGGAATATGCGGCGTTGTGTATTCAAAAAAGAAATTTTAAAAAATGTAGAATCAATACTGAAATATAGCCTGTCTCAAAATTTTAAGCACTCTGCAAATCTGGTTTTAAATAATTGAAGAAGATCTTATTTTATACTAATTTACAATTAATAGTCAACATTTAATCAAAATTAAATAAAATAAGATATTTTGGGTGGTTAAAAAAATATATATATTTATTTTTCTTTATTTTTTCTTTTTTCTTGGAGAAACGCTGTCTCAAAAGTTTAAGCACTTTATGCAATTTTTTTTAGAAATGCGGGATTGGTCGCATGTAAATATGTTGTATGACATCATATTGCACTTTTATAGAAGTATAAAGGGTGGAAAAATTATTTCCTCTCGTTTTAAAAATTCCGAAGTGTAAAGAATTCATAAAACGTGAGATCTTGAAAGTTTTTAAATGGAAATCGCAAAATAACGAAATCGCAAAAGTTTTAAATTGATCAAAGCGAGGATCAAGCACTTTCTAGAAATGGTAATTTTAAGCGGAAATCAAGATGTGGACGACCACGTATGACGACTGTTCAGACTGATGGGAGAAGACGGAGATTGGTATTTAGACAATTTATGATTTAATATATTTCAGTGTACAAGTGTTCAAAGACATTATACATAGACATATTTAAGAGTGTGAAAAGGGTGTGATTACAACATACTAAAGAAAATAGCTCGCAAACCGCCTCTCAACTACATCAGAAAGAAGGCAAGAATGAACTGGGCTAAAAAACACATGTTCTACGTGGACAAATGGCTTATTGTTTTATTCAGCGATGAGAAAAAGTGGAACTTAGATGGCACTGATAGTTGGAACGCGTATTGGCATGATTTACAAAAGGAACCAAGGACATTTTTCAGCAGGCAGTAAAGCGGTAAATCTGTCATGGCTTCAGAGGGCATTTGGATTCAGTGATCAGACCTGTCTGTTTTTCTAAAATAAAGGTAAGAATCAAAAAAGTATCAAAAGATGCTAAACCAACATTTGCTTTCATTTGATGACATTGTGGGGGTCCTGGATGGACTTTTGAACAAAACAATGCCTCAATCCACGTGTCACGTTCTACAAAATTGTGTCTTTCTCAGAAAAATGTTAACGTTCTTGACTGACCAGCTTTAAATCCAGACATAAACCCGATTGAGAATATCCGGAGTATTTTAACCCGCCATAAATCTGGTTGTTTATTACATTGTGCATAAACTTTTGAGACAGTTTTTTTTAAATATTTTTTAAATTATATTTTTTACAATTGTGTAATTTATTTTTTTCTACTTTTGATATCATTTATTTAAATAATGTTGCGAAATCTGCAAATTAAAAAAAAAAACTTATTATCGCCACTTATTATCTCGCCAGAAAATTGCTCATATACAGCGCGAGTTATATTACTTACATATCTCTCTTGCTAATTCGTCACCTGATTTTCATTCTATAGACTGAATTTCATGAAATAGAGTCCTCAAAGCTTCTTCGATTCATTGCTCAGTTCTAAAAAAGAAATTTAGTACACTTTGTAATAATTCTTTTGTTAACAATTCCAACAATTTACCTACTGTTAATCAAAATGCTGTCGTCAATCTTTCTAGTGTCGCTTTAAATAATAATCAGCTTAATGCTCTCAAATTAAACAACAATTTCTCAGTATCTGCCTCTCCTTCGTTACCCCGTTTGATTGCTCCTATTGAGCGTGCTTTTAAGCATAGCGCTATTTCTCCTTCTCAAAAAGAGTCAATTAGGCATCTCATTGCCAATACTGTCGATTTTAATTCTAATGTTTATAAGCCAAATCTTAATAGTTCAGTTAAACGCTGTCTTAAAAGTTTATGTTCTGATCCGAATTTGATCATAACTAAGGCTGACAAAGGTGGTCAGATTGTTGTTCTTGACAAGTCTACATATTTGGAGAAATCCCAGAAATTAATTAATGATGGACCCTATGTGAACATCCACAAAGACCCTTCCTCTAGTGAAATTGATACTATCAAATCTGCCATTAAGTCTTCACACATTATTCCTGCTAAATTAAAGATGTCTCTTATTCCTTCAGTTGCTCATTGTGCCAGGTTTTATGCTTTACCTAAGGTTCATAAACCTGACATGCCTTTTAGACCCATTGTCTCCAATATCGGTACGGCTTCTTATAAACTTGCAAAATATCTTGTTTCCATATTTTCTCCTCTTTCAAGCGGTAATTCTTTCACTGTTAAAAATTCTTTTGAATTTGTTAAGAAACTTCACAGTTTTAAGCCACAAGGCCACATGATGGTTTATTTTGATGTTTCATCATTATTTACTAATGTTCCTGTCGAAGGGGCTTTAGATTGCCTGAAGAAAAGGCTCTGTGAATTTCATTTTTCTTTTTTCGAAATCCAGGAGCTCATTCATCTCACTCGTGTTTGCTTGTCTCAAAACACTTTTGCATTTAACGGGAATTTCTTTTGTACGACTGACGGTTTGGCTATGGGTAACCCTCTTAGTCCGACTTTATGTGATTTTTACATGCACTATTTTGAAATAAAATTGTTTGAAGTCTTAAAATTTCAGTTTTATGTTCGTTACGTAGATGATATTTTTGCTTTAATTGATGTGAATTCAGATATTAATCATATTCTCCCTGTTATGAATTCTATTGATTCTTATATTCAATTTACTTTTGAAGTTGAATCGAACAATCGCCTATCTTTTCTGGATGTCCTTGTTATTCGCGGTTATGAAAATTTTCAGACTACTGTCTTTCGTAAATCTTTTGCGGTCAGTCTTCCACCTCACAGATATTCTTCACATCCTCCTAACCAGAAAGTTGCGGCTTTTAAAACTTTTGTTTTCCGGGCTTCCAATATTTGTTCAACTCCTAATTTACTCAGTGATGAACTTAATTATCTTAAAGCTATTGCTGTTGATCGTGGTTATTCCCCTAATATTATAGATTCAATTCATAGAAAATTGACAAAATCCACCCAATCTGAAAGAAAAAACTGTAATTCGAATTACAATACTTTGGTTGTTTTGCCTTTTTTTTCCCAAAATCAGTCAGCAAGTTGCTAGAATTTTAAAAAGGTTCGATTTCAATGTTATTTTTTCTCCTGTTAATAAAATTGCCTTTTCAAATCTTAAGCATCCCATTGATCGCTTAGATAACTGGGGTATTTACCAAATTTCTTGCCAATGTGGCCTTTCTTATATTGGTCAGACTAAACGTGCTCTCAGATTCCGTTTAACGGAACATAAAAGGTATGTCAAAAATCAAGAGCTTAAACGCTCTTCCATTGCTCAACATTGTTGGTCTTTACAACACAAGTTTAACTTTTCTTCAGCTACCATTATCCAAAAGTGTCCTTCCATTCTTAATCTTGATTTTTGGGAAGCTTACCACATTATTAAAAATTGTCACTCCTTAGTCAATGACTTATCAAGTACGCCTTATTTCCCTAGCATTTGGAAATCTTTAATTTAAATTAAACCTTTTTTTTTCTCACGCTTTTTAGTTTTGTTTTGTTTATTCCCCGGTAGATGTCGCTACCAGTCCATCCAGTTGTTAGGCTGCTCTCTTCTCATTGGTTGCTCTCCTTTAGGCGGGATCGTTTCCGTAGCGGGTATATAAGCCTGCGTCTCTCTGTCTCTTTGCTCAGTTTTGCTTTTTCTAGCTCGCTGAGTTTTGCACTGATGAAGAATCTCCATAGTAGATTCGAAACGTCTGTTTGCTTCCTTTTCTTACTTTATTTGTGCATTTATAATCGTTGGTTTTCTATCTTTAAACTTATAATTACCATTTATTTAACGAATTCAGTATACTATTTTTAGCTTAAAATTTTAGCAGGTTATAAAAAGGTAAAAAAAATTCAATTATCTAAAAGCAATGGTTGTGAAGTTTGAGAGAACAAGTTCTCTAAATGTTCAGTCAGGCTGAGGACTAATCCGTATCATGGGATATTTTCATGGAGTGATAATGGCTATTGTCGACAGAGCACCAGACAGCATTGCTACCACTTTCAGCGTTCGTGGTATTGCTCGGAATCTGGATATGCCTTATTGTACAGTATGGAAATTCCTATGAAAGATTATCATTTTCAATCCGTACAACCTTACAAGATCAGCCGTGTACAAGAATTACGTCACACCGACTATGATGATCGATTGACTTTTGCTTCCACTTTTCTGGCCAGAATGGAGTTGGATGATGCTTAGTCGTAGAAAATCTTATGAGGAGACGACACATACTTTCAACTGAATGAAAGTGTAAATACCTAGAGCTGCCGAAATTTGGGATAACAAATCACCAAGAGCATTCAAGGAAATTCCTTTGCATTAACTAAATCTGTATAACTGTTTCTTGTGTTTTCACAGCAGATATGATCATATGTCCTATCTTCTATGAGAACACTACTCCGACTTCACCTGTAACTAGTTCTGTTATCAAAGACAAATATCGCGAAATGCTAAACAACTTTGTTAAACCGGTAAAATAGTGCAAAATGTACTATCGCAATTCACTAATTCACATGATACACTATCATCTGGAGCTAGAGAATTATCAGTCATTCTTTGAAAAGGATTAAATATTACATTGCTTTGCTTTCTACTACTGCATTACGTTTCTTTATGTTCTTTAAAAAGCACTATAACCACCAAACTCTAAATAATCTTCCTATTTTTCACTATGTGATTTTCGTCGTTCTCAAAGCAACGTTATAGTTGTAAAACCTAGAACTTTAGAATTGTAATAGTTCAGCAAAATGCCTAAGTAAAACTGAAACATTAATAATCCTTATCATATCAGCAGTTGAAAAATATGTTTATATTAACTTCCAGAAACGAAACTCCTAAGATAAAACAAAACAGACAGGCTCGTATTTTCTTTTATTAACCTCAGATTTGAGGGAGCTTGAAATCTACAAAAATGTATTTTGAGTGTATTACAAAATCTTTTAAAAAATGCATTACCAAAATACTTTCATTTAGTCCGGTTAAAATACAGAATACAAAACACAAATGTATTTTAACCTGTACGTTCATTCGTCTATTTTTCAAACATATGTATTTTCGATACTGCCCAACTCTGACTGATTGGCTCTTTCTGTAATTTCGATACTATCAGTAGTAAAATATTGTAAATGTTTACTTTTTATAACATGTGAGAAATTCCACGTCAAGCGTAGAGAATGAGGTGTGTTCAAACTGTAAGGAAGTTTGAAAAATATTCAGATCTTGGCGTAATAGTATAATGTACTTCAGATACAGTAGAGTATCTGAAATCTTCTGTGTATCCCTGCAAATACTATCTGCTTCCTAATATATATTAAGTAACTTGTAGAAACCCTCAGCAACGTATATCAATTTCATAACAAGTGAAATGGTTGAATATTATTAAAATGCATCCCAAACATTTTAGATCTATACCATTATGTAATGTAAGACTTTTCTGCAACCATGTAAATTAATAACACATATTCTTTGCACCACAGGCGTGGTGCAAAATTGGCGGCAGCTTAAATATCTCTAAATTGATTTAAATTTTTAAAAATTGGCGGCAGCTTTGCTATCTCTAAATAGAGGAGCAGCTGCCACATAATTTAAGGAGTTACGTTACACAAATGTTTTACAGTGAATTTAACGGAATACTTTCTATTGTCTTTGTGATTAAACTATGCATCCGATTTTCATAAAATTTAAACTGATTGCATAAAACTATTGAACAATTATATATTTTAATTTTCAAATGATTTGTACTTTTTTCTCTGTCACATGCGGGCAGACGAACGGACTAAACGACGATAATAGCTGCTTCGTATTTACATAATTACGTAATAATTAATATTGCAATTTCGTAGCACGATTTTTTAAGCTTTTGTTCATAAATAATATGAATTATAAATTTCACAAATCTTTAAAAAATTATACAGATTACGATGAAATCGTTGCTAATTTAATATATAATGTTCTAATTTAATCCAGATAAAATAATATTGGGTAAATCACTTGAAATATACGGCAGCATTCCATTATAATAAGCCTTATCACAATATTTTATTATACGAAAAGAAAGTTACTTAAAAGCAAATATTACTTACGAGACTTGTCAGAATAAGTATGAAACATTCTGCGAAACATAATAATCAGTAAATAAATATAAGTTCATAAAACTGAGATTGTATTAAATAACAAATGATTTTCGGAAATATCATGTAACTAATATAAATTGTTCAAGATAAAATAATAATAATAATCATTTATTTGTTATTAATATAGTCATTAATGAAATGAAGTAGATATTAATTAGCTTATTTTCAAATGATTTGTAGTTTTTTCTCTGTCATATGCGGGTAGACGAACGGACTAAACGACGCGACGATAATAGCTGCTTCGTATTTACATAATTACGTAATAATTAATACTGCAATTTCGTAGCACGATTTTTTAAGCTTTTGTTCTTAAATAATATGAAGTATAAATATATGACTGCTCCTATATACATAATTATAAATTTCACAAATCTCTAAAAAATTATACAGATTACGATGAAATTGTTGCTAATTTAATATATAATGTTCTAATGTAATCTAGATAAAATAATATTGGGTAAATCACTTGAAATATACGGCAGCATTCCATTTTAATATGCCTTATCTCAATATTTTACTATACGAAAAGAAAATTACTTAAAAGCAAATACTACTTACGAGACTTGTCAGAATAAGTATGAAACATTCTGCGAAATATAATAATCAGTAAATAAATATAAGTTCATAAAACTGCGATTGTATTAAATAACAAATGATTTTCGGAAATATCATGTAACTAATATGAATGGAGAATATTCCATTTACATTTTGATCACGTGGTCAAGGCAAAAGCTTCTAGCGTAAAGAAGAGGAAACTTCGTTAGATAGAATGTAAATCCACACCAGCCAACGAAACAGTTCATAGGGAAAGCAGTAGCAGCCTCCCTGTTTATCAGTTAGAAGTTCTTTGGATAAATTACCGGTACCACGTGACTTTTTACAGCCTCGAACGCAGATTTGGAATATCCTCCATTGTTCAAGATAAAATAATAATAATAATAATTTATTTGTTATTAATTGTCTGAGCGAAGCGAAGTCTTTATACTCAGAGATACGTAGCGATATTAAAAGTCAAAAAAATTCTTTCGTCAAGGAAATCTCAAAAAGTACTTGTCGGATTTTGATTCTGTTTGTACCATTAGGTACCTATGGAGGTAATCTGGTGAATGCACCACCTACGAAAAATTAGTTCCAAATAGTTTAAAAGTTATATTAAAAAAACTGATAAAAAAGCACAATTTATTTGCATACGTCACAGAAATTTGGTGTGCGTCATTTTCACAAGCTGGATGTTTTCATTAGATTTCCAAATTCAAGCACATGGAGCAAGGAAAATATGCAAATAATTTTCATGTAAGTGCTATAAAACATATTTAAACTTAAGAAACAAACTGGAAAAGAAATCTTTTTTTTTCATTAATTGAAAAGAAAAAAGTCATAATTCTTAGTAACTTAGCATTTGATATTTTGCGATTATTTTTTTTTTTTTATAATTGTGTTTTCTAATCGCCATGTAACATCTTTTATATTTCGCGCGTGCAAATTGGAAACAATTCTTTCGCATTTAAATTAAATACGAGTTTGACATGGCCGCTTTAGATGTTACTTTTATTAATAGATTATATATTGTTATTCTGTTTACATCAATCACTTTTTTTTTTTTTTTTGTAATATTTGGTTATTTGTCAACCAATTTCGCCAAATTATACGAATCGCCAAACTAATAGCCAAATTACACATATTGATATATTTTTTAAATTTTAAATAACGAAAGAAGAACTAAATTAATAAAACATTTATAAAAATACAAATAAAACGTGGGATTAAAAATCCCTTGATGACGTCTTAACCTCTTAGTAGGGTCGGAAATGTTTTCCAGCTGAATTTTTGTGCCAAGTTTGATATTTTTGTTTTATTTTGTAGCTTTTGATATGTAGATTCCAAACATCTTAGGTACCATTTTTTTCTTACACATTTTTTGGGAGATTTTCAAGATGGCGTCAAAGATGGCTGCCGTTTACTGACTTCTTTAATATTTGTAGAATATTATTGACCAGTATGTCAAACTATATGTTTTTAGGGTCAAGAAATACAAATCTATAGTTAAAATATGTATAAATTGTATTATTTATTATTTATTTATAAATTTGCTACAAAATTACTACTATTGCTTGTTTTCTCTTTTGCTGCAGATGTCAAAACTATATGTTCGCTGGATTATACTTACTAATAAGAATGACTGCCTCATAAATATACAATGAATTGTTTAATTTGCTTGAAAGGTGAATAATTATGTCAAAAACCTGAAATAAACAATTTTGAAAAACTGAAAACTGAACTCGCTTTGTAACATATGCTACAAAGCGAGTAAAATTCGTGAGTCAAATTTAATTTCATTCTGTCAACTCTGTAAATTCAATTGTCTACTGGCAGTCAAAAGTGGCTAATCCGAGTGGGAGACTTTCAATTTTGTGCTGCATATCTCTATGCTTTAGGAAAATACATAAACGGTAATGGCCTTGATCGCATATGTATTGAAATTTGTCTGTAATCTCCTGAAACAATTCGTCAGGTTTTTGGAGGGAAGAAATACACTAGAGGGATAGAGTTCCATATGACTATCATCTTGGCATGTTACCACCTTCTCTTTGAAACATTGCCACATTCAACAAAGATTACTTCCCCCCCCCCTCCCAAAAAAATCAACTTATTACCAGAGAAATTGCACAGTTTTGAAGTTTTAAAGTTGAAGATGAAGTCACCTTTGTTTAAAGAGATCAAAGCAGTAGTTGAAAAGGATTGTCTTCTACATATTACACAATGCAGTTTTCACATGGCACAGTTCTTATTACAAGTATGTATACCAATTTGGATGTTTGCTATGTTTCATCAGTGCTATTCGTCGAGAAGATTGGGTTTTGCATCTCGCGTCATTAGAAAACAAATCAAATATTATTTTACTCATGATTTATTTCATTATGCTAGACCCATTCTACAAATGAAGAACCCTAAAAAAACATATCCAGAAGTATGGAATTCTCTTGAATCTGTTTGTTCTGCAGTATCGAAATAAAATGTGCCGTTTACGAAACTATTTTCAGATCACAACTTGGAACAGAAAATCAAAGAACTGTAAAACATTTGTGGAGTTTTTAGTTTAACTCAGAAGGAAAGCGTCTTCGAAAGCTATTTCTTGTGTGCACCAGATGTATTATGCATTGTTTCAAGTTTCTTTGAAAAGTACAGTCCAAATGAAATCTCTAAGCAGCCCAGGAGACACTATCAACTTCAGACCTCCATAACACTATGAATTTTTCACATTGCAGCCATCGTCACAGAGAGCATTCGGAATCATTGTGGAGGATAAACTTTCCAAGATAATACCATACTAATGAATATTGCATCATCTATAAAAATGCCAGTATCTGCGAAGAATGCTATTCTGAAACTTGATCAAAAAGGATAATTGGAATTCGAAAAATTTGTAAGAGATAGATTACTGAGTGAACACGCTAAGCTGCCAAGTAGTATCTAATGATAAAACTAAAACTAAAAGCATTCAGCACTTGTAACAAGAAGACTGCACTTAAAATTAGTGATCAGTTGGTTAAAATTCGAAAAGATGAGCAACTTCTTGCTCGTTTTCTTGTTGTTATGGAATCCAGATTTCAAATGACTACAACCTAAAAGTTGCAACGAGTTTTCGGTAATACCAAGATCATTATTTTCTTCTGATGGATTTCTTTATATTTCATCTCACAAAAGTTCATTTATTGCAGAAATAGAGCAATGTAATCGTTCTACCATACTTCAATCATTAGAGCCTTCGATTACTTCTCCGACAGAAAAAAAAGTATGTATTATAGTTGAAATGGCAGTCGTACAATAAGTAAAAAAATACCTGCCGTGAAGATTTCGCAAATGCTTTTAATGAGATCACAATAAAATTGACAATTGATACTTTGAGGTGAGAATATTTGACCAATAACTTGAACATTCATTGAAGGAGTAAAATAGCAACAAAAATTTGGGTACGACAGAAACTATTAGATTTACTCTTAGAAATAGAACTAATATAACGTTGGTGTCATTAAAGACGCTTCTTTCACAATAATGAAACAAAATCACAGCTAACGGAGTATCAGAACTATCAGAAATAAATTACTACAGGTTTTTGCTGCTAATGAGAAGAAAATTGTTGTCTTTGGCAGTAAGGCATGCAGTAACCACGCGAATGCTTTCGATTCAGAATTATGTGATCACACACATGAAGAAACAGACATCATTGTCCCTCTTCTTTTACTTGACATAGTGAACCACAATGATAATCATGAGATCAATGTATTTTTTCAAGATACTAACATTTTCATATTACTGATTAGCTTGGTTTCAAGTCACTTAGTAAATGGTTAAGTCAATTTTGTTACTGCTAGACGCAACAAACACAGAAAAATGAAAATTAGTGAATAGGACGTCGAGCAGTAGAAGCTCATAAAAGAAAAATTTACTAGGTTTACGTTGTATACTAATGGAGACTGAGGAAGAAACTTTGTAGGCATTTCAAAACAGAAGCAGGTAAAAAGTATATAAATATTCAGTATGGTGATGGTATTCAAACAGCTTTTGAATAACTTGAGGAACCTAATATTCATCCGTCATCCAATTGGTCATTGTTTCAAAAATTGACCAATTTGGCTTATTCAAAAAATAGTAATTTTTCAGTCATTTCAGAGTTAAGATGGCACCTTTATAGACTTAGAAGTATCGAGGGGTTGTAGTTACCACCATCCCTTGTAGAACTGAAGCCACATATTCTACGATCGAACTTAATTTGCATCAGTGGAAAGGAGGGCTAGAAAAATCCTCGATTTACAATTCCTCCACTCAAATGCTTGGAGTTAACTGCATCCAAAGGAGGTATTGTACTTGGGAAATGTGAGTGTAAGAGAATGTGTACAGATGGGAAATGTTCTTGTTTAAAGAATTTTCTTATTTGTATTGCACTTTGCAAATGTAGTGACTGCAACAATATTATGACAGCAATAGTAGCGAATCAGAAGTGAAAACGTAATTCATAATTTGCACCTTACCTCTTAAAACTCTTGAAAAACTCAATTTACTCCTAATTTTATTACAGATTTGTATTTCTTGACCCTGAAAACGTATAATTTAACATACTGGTCAATAATATGTCACAAATATTAAAGAAGTCAGTAAATGGCAGCCATCTTGGACGCCATCTTGAAAATCACCTCAAAAATATGTAAGAAAAAAATGGCACTTAAGATATTTGGAATCTATACATCAAAATCTGTAGAATAAAGCAAAAATATCAAACTTAGCATGTCAATCCAGCTGGAGCCACATTTTACGACATTTCAAACTCTACTATCTTGAAGAGAGCCATTTGCAGTATGTAAACGGTTAATTTTAATGCATAAATTGCCAACTGGTACCAGTAAATTTTAGTACAATTTTGATCTCATAATATACATGACGAAACGGTTTTGATTATTTCAGATTATTTTCAATTAAATTTGTTCGTAAATATAAATTGATCATTTTTGGAGCACAAATGCTTTGCCCCTGAAAGGTTTAAACACATGTATCGTGTTTAATACGATTAAATGAAACATTCCCGATCATCCATTATCGGCGTTTAATCTTATAGTTTGGCTTAATCTTATAGTTTGTCGACAGTTTAATCAAGTAGTACCAAAAAAAGAAACAATAGTTGAAGCAATAAATAAAAATTATAAATAATAATCATCATAATAAATATAATAAAAAATATACATATCACAATAAATCGAAAATATTAACACTTACAGCAATATTCAAAATCAAAGTTTTCATCAATTTGGCGACAGATAAAATCGCACCAACTTGGCGCGTATATGACATCTATGCCATATTTATGTGTAAAAAATAAACATAAACGTTCATCAGATATGAAATCTGACTTTCTCAAGCCCAAAGAGAACCAAGATTTATAAAAACGTCGAAGTGAAGGTATTAATGGAAAAGTATCATAAAAATAGGACAAAAATATCATATACGTTTTTCGGGTACTACTTGGTTATGCCATCGACCAAAAACATATCGCCAAATTATAAGATTAAATTCCGATAACAGATGACCTTGAATGTCCCATTCAATGACATTAAACATGATACGCGTGCGGAAAACAACATAAAGTAATTTTTATCTCGACTTTTTACTAATGTTTTACTAATTTAATGTTTCTTCTATTAATTAAAATAAAAATTTAGTCAACATGCATAAGTTGGCTATTACTTTGGCGATTTGTATCATTTGGCGAAATTGGTCGACGGGATAACTAAGTAGTACCGTATTTGGTTTGGCGAAAATTTGGCGAAAATCACTTTTGAATTATTTTCTGTTATGTTAAAAAGGAAGCAACAATAAATAAAAACGCGATTAAATACAGATTTAATTAATATAAAAAAAACAATTGCCTGGTTGTCATGCTATGCAAAACAAGTTGGAAATTGCATGTGAAGTGTAGCAAATGAGATGCGTTCGTACGATAAGTTTTAAAAACATTCAGATATTGCTGTTATAGTAGACAGTACTTCAGATACAGTATAATGTCCGAAATCTTTTTTTGTGTTCCTGTAAATATACAGGAAGTAACTTTTATTATACCTCAGCAACGCATATCATATTCATAAAATGTGAAATAGTTTAATATAATTAAAACGCGTCCCAAACAAAGTTTTCCCGTATAACATTATGTAGTGGAATGCTTTTAGGTGGCCCTGTAATATAATAATAAATATTCTTTGCAAAACAGATTGTAAAGAATGTACATTTTAGTATATATATATATATATATATATATATATTGATTGTTCCTGTAATTGATCTATGCATCCTATTTTCATAGCATTTGAAATGACTCCACAAAATTGTGTAATAGTTATATATTTTAAATTTCAAACGATTAAAATGCATTTGATGATTTTTTCCCCATTGGCTCTAATGTAATGGTATACTTTTGATTGTCCCTGTAACTGATCTGTGCATCCGATTTTCATAAAATTTGAAATGATTCGACAAAATTATCTACTAATTATATATTTAAATTTTCAAACGATTAAAACTTATTTGAAACTTTTTCCTCCATTGACCGTAATGTAAAGGAATAATTTAGATTGCCCCTGTAGTTGATCTATGCATCCGATTTTCATAAATTTTGAAATTACTCGACAAGATTATGTAATAAATATATGTTTGAAATTTCAAATGATTCGTTTGGGTAGTTTTTGCGTTGTTATAGGCGGACAGACAGTCGGACGGACGGACGAAGAGACGGACGGACTGAACGACAACTATAGGTGCTACGTATGTACATAGTTACGCGAACGCACCTAATAACGATATTTCGATGCCAATTATATGGAAAAGTACTAAATCCTGTTCTGGCTTTTTTGGTGAAATTTTATTTTATTTTATTTTATTTTATTTATTTATTTATTTATTTATTTATTTATTTGCATTAAATGAATCGGTTGCGCTTTTTTTTCATTTTCCAACAAAGTTGAAAAGTGTTTATGCATTCGGTTTGTCTGTCCGTCTGTCCAAATTATAACATCCGTAAATATACTTGGATTTTTATGCAATTGGTAAACCTTATTTAGGGTCCCCTAGGCATGTTTATCATTGTATATAAAGTATGTGAGATTAATAATTTACTTACAGGGTAACCCAAAAGTTTTCCATTATATTATGGTCTATAAGAAAAATCGTTAACAGATAATTTTAATGAAATTACACTATTTTAAAGTATTGAAACTTATATAAATCGATGAATTGCATTACGATTACGTTTGAACAGGACATTCATATAATTTTTAATCAGTTTGCAGGGTCACACAAAAGAAATCGGTTACAATACTGTCCTTGATCAATAATTGCTTGTCATGTCTTTTCAATTTTGGCATATGCTTTGAAATTTAACTGTTTTTAAGTGTATTCGTAATTATATAAAAACGTAGTTCCAATAGCCGTCGTCTGAACCGTCCGTCTCTCTGTCCACATAGAACAGAGCACAAAAACTATCCAACAGAATCGTTTTAAATTTTAAATATATATTTGTTGCCAAATTTCGTTGAGTCATTTTAAATTTTGGTAAAATTGGATAAATAGTTCAAATACAGGGACAATCAAAAATATACCGTTACATTATAGCCGATGGGATGAAAAAATTCCAAGAACATTTTAATGATGTTACGCGCCCATCAAAACATAATGAAATTGATATGCATTTATGAGGAGCACTAGAATATATATTTTGTAGAGCATGCCGCACAAAGAATATTTACTATCCAATTACAGGGCACCACAAAAGAATTCCATAACAAAATGGTACGGGGGAGAGGTACATTAATTTTTCAGCTTTACTAATCTGGGGATTTTATCATTTTATCAACTGTCATTAATCTTTAAATAATAAATTTTTGGAATAAAACTGCATAATCGAGTTGATATTGACGTATTTGAGTCAGCATGTCTTGCGAAAAAATATGCGCAGATTTATAAGTCACTTGTGGTGACATTTTTACAGCTCAAGGCTTATGCAGACTAGATATTCAGATATCGTTCGTACCTTATACTGCACGCATTGTATATTCCTTTTATTTAATACATGCTACAATGAAATACTGCTCAACTTCACGAGAACAAGTTTGAAAAGAAAGAAAAGCAGTGTATGTAATGGCTAGCATGCACAATCCATTTAAATCTGATTGAGCCTATCTGAGACACATTCGAACGATGCATTGCATTCCTTAGTTGGCGTTTTCAGGATTTTTATATATTATTTTTTAAAGAGAGAATTCCCTAAATTCTTATCGAGAGCCTCATCGTATCCATATAAAACAGTTATAGATATTATATTATTAACTATTCTATATTAACTATCTAAGGGGACCACACACCATGTAAAAAAACTCCTTCATTCAACTCAACCATCATGATTTGTGCAATTTTTTGTGCTGTTTATATATTTTACGTCATTTCAAAGAGTTCAAACTCCGATTCAAGATATTTTAATGTTTTATTATCTGCATTACTTTTAATGCATTGCGTACTTCCAATTTTATACCCATACATGGCTGATTTGCATAGTTTGCTATCCCATTTTTTAATCGTGTATAGAAATTTTTATATAAAACTTTGCATTTCTTCCATTTACTTTGCTCATTTTTGACATTTAAATTTATGGCACTATATAATCAATTAAAAATAACGTCTCATTTTTTATTAACTTTTGGGAAATAGTTGTTCTCGGTAGATAATTGGGAAATCTGAAGTATATCTGAATGTGTTTGCCACGATACCAAAAAAATATTAAAAACTAACAAAAAATTAATATCTTAATAACAAATTGAGATACAGGTTTCAAACAAGTTGCATTTAAAAGTAAATTTTCTCTTTATACGATGGTGTAAAAATTGAAAATTTGCAATGTTTAGAAATTTAAAATATTACAGTACCAAAACTTGTTAAACTAAAATTTCATTTAATATTTGTTTATGATTGGCTCAGGAATAATAACGTGTCTCTAAATGTCTAAGCATTTTAATATAACTCTGTTATTACATAAGCTACGTTTTGATCATGCTAAAAATGATATTATTACTGTTTTTTAAAATATAGAAATCATTTATAAACCTAAAATTATAGTCTTTGAAAATATTATTTTCCAAATAGTTGTAATTTGTTAAATTACATTTGTTTTTTAAATGTGGTATTTTTTTTTTAGTTTTTGGAAATAATTATTAAATATATGTTCTCAGCAATATCGCTCAGACTAATCCCTCTGAGGGAAGTCCTAGTATAGTCATTAATGAAATGAAGTAGATATTAATTAGCTTACTCAAGAATTAATAATCTATTTAGCTGGTATTTTACGCTTTGTTTTAAGCTTTTTTATATTTTAAGTTATATTCATTCATTTTATAGTGATGCAATATTAATTAAAAGTTAAATTATGTAAGCCATCTTCTTTCACTAAAATTTTAATAAATATCTAAATTTGTCCTTTTTTAATGCGTTCTTAGTAATATAAATACGTTCCATCTATAGTCGTCGTCTGGTTCGTCAACAGTCAGCATATGACATCGTAAAAATTGGTCAACATAATGGTTTGAAATTTAATATACAGGGTTGCTACCAAAGAATCGTTTGCTTTCAGAACCCAATTTATTTAAAGGTATTATACTTACTTATATGATTGATAGATGAAAATAACCAAGTTTTATGCTCACTCTACAAATCTACGTGTGCGTCGTTTGTGTACGACGATACATGTCCAGAAGATAGTTCAATTCAATCTATATATTTTGTAGAATGATACAAGGGCCGTTTTTTTCTACTGCATTCTTAAAGAACGTTGCACTGCAATAACAGACGATCATTTTGTATATTCTATGACGCAGTAACTCTTTACTTGCATTTACACCATTTCTGAAGAGACTAAACAAACTCATTGCTGATACAAAACTACTGTTGTCGCGCCATCCTATGTACAAACTTGAATTAGTGCTGCAATACTATTTTAGTAAAAACTTGGATATTTTATCGTTATTTTTCATATTTCAATCATATTTGTAAGTATAATACTTTTGATTAAATTGGATATTTAAAGTGAACATTTTTTTATAATAATGTTGTATATTATCGTCACAGAATTTTGTTGATTAATTTCAAACTTTATGATAATCGAATCAAAACAGGTATTTATTGAATCAAATCCTATCATACGTAATTATTCAGAGATATCTCATAGTAGGTAATAATTTTATGTTGACTTGGTCATTACATCCTATTGATCATTAATCAATATTATTTCCATATTATTAGTTTAATTATATACAAACGAATTAAATTTTGTATTATGCATTTTTGCATAAAAGTTCAGTAGCCATTGCACAAATATTTGAATATTTTTAAAACTAGTTGTAGTACGACCGCACTTTATTCACCACTTTTAAAGTATAATTTGTGACTTCATTGTAAATATAATGTACGATTTAAAATGATAAACTCAAATTGTATTTTCTTAGAAATATTAATAAATAATTCTTTTGTAATACAAGTTGATAATTTAAAAGCGTTTTTCTTTCTTAAAGTTTATGTAAGGTACCCTGGGGTAATAACGCCAGACGGGGTAATAACGCCAAGTGCTAATATTTTGCATAATTATGAAATAATCTGGTAAATGACACCCATGTGTTCTGCGCAGAAGGGTTTTGAGTCATATAAATCGCAAAAAACAGCTTCAAGTTAATTTGTTTCATTTTTAGGTCTTATTGTTTTTACAAGCACCTAAAATTAACGCTTGATCTAAAATTTGCGAGATACGTTTTGTGATGTGAAGACTATTTTTTTTATCCGGAAATACTTTGTTAATTTTATAAATTTGTAGTACATTTCATGGCCTTTCGAAATATTGTTGAAGATTTTGGATATCTTCTCGAGATAATTTGTAATTAAAAATGTACAACGCAATAACTATAACGGGGTAATAACGCCAATCCTTGCAATTTTTACCCCGGTTGATTCCCTACAGTGGCAGAGCTACATCCTAAATACTGATTCAAATAAACACAGTTAAAACTGTGCAATGTTTCTAATAATTCTACTTAAACGCTCCTTTTTAAGCAAAAAGAAGCTCACGGTCTGATATTCTTTTGCCTCATCCCTCCCCCCTCCCCACACCACACCTTTATTTTTCTTACACTTTCACGAAAAAATGAACATTTTCAATAGCTTAGGATGCAATTTGTCAATTTCTAGAGCTGAGAGTTTGTATATTTAGAATTGGGCAATCTACATGCAATTAATCCAACTTATTTCATTGTTTTGTTTGCATGGCGTTATTACCCATATAGGTGGGTAATAACGCCAAATAGCATTGGTCAAGAAATCACGCCATTACATTTTATGTATTCATATCTGTTAAATTATTTTTTTTATATAGATAGTCAATGAGTTGCTGTATCAAATCATATATTTGTTTGAAAAATACAAACTAAAACTGAGCCGTGAAAATTGCTAGAACCTTAACGTGGCGTTATTACCCCAGGGTACCTTAATATTATTTACCGAATATTAAAAAAAAAATTGTTGAAAATTCTAAAAGTTCTAAAAGTTTTTTTGTTTACATATATATGGTTGATTCTCAAAATAGGGGACTATTTCAAAAATGAAATCTTAAAAAAATTACTGTTAGCGAAATTTCTTAAAAAAATAGGTGTTGTTAACCTCCTGACTGCCGCCGGCTGATTTTTTCACACACTAAGCTGCAGGTTTCACTTCAATATAAGCAATATTTAAATTAGTATAATCCACAAATAAAACCCAGTTCTGAAAAATTAAGTTAGGATTGATGCTATCAAAAATTATACACCGATACTAATAACATATTTTGTATCAGGTTGGAAAAAAAATCTTATTTTAATATTTGTAATAAATTACAGAGAAAACAACATTACAATATTACCCTTTGGCTGGGCAGTCAGGGGGTTAATATAGTATTAGGTATATTTTCCATGTAGTCAGCAGAGCTAAATATTTAAAAATTAACTTAAAAAGAAATTAGTATTGTTTGAGCCATGCTAATGACAAAACAAATTGCATGGAATAAATATATTATGAAATTTTTATTTTCTTCCTCTTTAAATATTTTTTTCTATATTTATTAGCCTTCTTTTTCAGCAAATGGTTTCCATTTTTACATATATACATATAAGGAGAATAAAAACATTACCAAAGAGAAACTTTGTTACATGAGCAACATTCTGACACTAACAATGTAAGAAACTGTCTTAGTGATTTTCCTACAGATTTAATGCATATTTTAGTGATAATAAATGTAATACCTAAATTTATACGTAAAATTAAACTTTATAAAGGATACAATACAAGCACTGGTTACATTTATGTACATAGGAGTCTTTAGTATGGACAGAAAAACCATGCTGATGACACTGATATCTGTCCATGCTAATGACAAATTTTAATTTAAATAAGATTATGAGCCATAATATAATCACAATGCAATAGTCCTTTCTGGGGCTTTTTAAAACACAAAAGTTCTATGCAAAAAATAAAATAAAAATTTTAACTAGAAAATAAACATGAAAATTATTATCCATTCTAATGACATACAATTGATGTACGGCCCTAAAATTCAACTACTATTCTTAAAATACAATACATGCTTCTATTTTCTGGCTGGGATAAAATGGCTACTTGTTGCCATGAAGAAACTTTATATTTTCAAATTATTGTCATATGTGAAAATGAAATTTTGGCTAATAACCAGCTGTTATAGTATGACCTTGTTTTGAAAATCGAATATGGAGGACAAACTTTAATTCTTTTTTTTATGTACTATAATTTTATTTTTAAAAAGAAATTTATTGGATAAATCCTCTCCTTGATTAATATAAAGAAAGAATAACATTTGTTTATTTTATAAACATGATATTAACTCTTGAAAAATGCTAGTATACACAAAGCACAGCTGCTGTGTACATCCATGCTAATGACATTTTGAATCTTTATTCTGTTATTTTAAGGTGTTTTTAACTAAAAAGTGAGTAATTCTTTAGTGCAAATAATGAATAATATTAAGAAAAACATATCTAAATATAAAAACATGACAGAAAACCTCTCAATTTTTTTTTGTATGCCGAAAGACATAAATTGTCCCCTATTTTGAGAATCCCTCATATATATATATATTTCATATATAAAAATGTAAATGTAGAAATTCAAGAAATAGAGTGCATTTCTATAAGTTAAACAAATAACTATGAAAAATTCAACAAACAAAACAAAAAGCGAGATACAGGCAGGAAAAGCGGTATATATATATATATATATATATAAACATATAATAAAAATATTTTGGACATGTAGAAAACTGAGTGCTCGAAATTTGTTCTAACTGATACATCTTTATGTGATGAAAATCTTGCACTTTCTGATATATCTCTAAGATAATTGATATAAGAATTGTTGCGATTATAGTAATTTTAGTATATTCATGTAAAGATTATTACTTATATAACTGAAATTTGTAGCTTAAAAAATTGATTTTGTAGGTTTTTATATGTACAGTGGACGGATGAAATTTCAATAAGCATAAAGATATCTGTAACTTTACAAATGCAATATTACAGTTTTTGCTGTTTACAATGTAGTTTGGACATCTCCATAAAGATATCTTTTCCATCATTCTATACATTGTTGTAATAATCAATATTATACTGTAAAAGATAAAAAATAATGAAATACGATTAAAGTAAGGCGACAACAATCGATATAAATATACATTTTAGTTATTTTATTTATTTATTTAACCATTTATTTATTTATTGAATAGGAACAAATATTTATAAAAAATAATAAAACTTTTTGTATATTTCTTTTGAAATTTTAGACGTGTATGTTAAAGAATATCATTTTAAAACAATTATACGAAAAAGAAAAAAAAAGATAGTCATTCGTGGCAGCTTTGAAGAAGCTTAAAAAAGGGGAAATACATTATATTAGTGCAAGAAAAAAAATGTAACATGTAAATAAGCATTTGAAAAAAATATATATAATTAAAATATGTTTAGATATATTGCTAAAATAATTATTAAAAATGTTCTACATATCTAATTACATTTAATTAAAACTATCATTAGTTAATAGGACATGATACTAGTTATATAATATATTTAGTTAGATATATATTAGTTATACATTAGTTAATATAATAAGACAAACATATTTAAGAAATTTAATATTCAACATTTCATAAAAAAAATCTTCACTTTATTTTTTAAAGAAAGTCTGTTAATTCCCTGTGAAGTCTTTTATTATGAGACCTGGAAAAGATAAAAAAAAAAGATAGTCATTTATAATAAACAAAACAGGAAATATATTGTGTCTTATCAAAATCTTTTTGTATTAAGGAAAGAATGTAATATACATCAAAATATATCTTTTTGGGATTTAGTAGGTGATACATTAAACATGTTGTAGACACTAATAAAACACGAATAAATATTATATTCATACAACTAAAAATTGTTTAGCTTATAAGGAAAATATATTTTTTATAATTTTTTTTTGCAGATAAGAATATATATATATATGTATATATATATATATATACATATATATTAATAAATTGTTGTGTATGTGACGCATGTCATCCCTTTTAGTTACAATTAAATTTGGTGGAAGTATATGTTGAGTAGCTGAAAGTATAGGTTAAGTTATGGTAAACAAAATGCGTATACAGTGTATGCTGCAAATAAATAATAATAAATAAACAGAAAAAAATACAATAAAACAAAATCTGTAACGTTATTACTTTTTTGTATGATATTGATATCCCTTCAATTCTTTGTGTTACGCCAAGAACAAAAATTTATATATATGATGCCCGTTTGCACTGTAAATCAAACAATATGTATAGTTACTAAAATTTTTTTAGGTAACTGGGATGTCTATATCTTTTTATGGGTCACAGTGAAATTCTTGAAAGATTACATTAATTTCAGTAGATACTTTTGTAAAGCTATAGAAACAGTGGCTTTACGAAAACTAGTTTTGTAGATTTATATCTTTTTTATATACAAAGTACAGATAAAAGTTTAGTAGAGAAGTATAGATTTATATATCTTTAAATTTGTAGAATTGAAGATTTTTTAGGGATGATTTAGATGTATCAGTGATATTGTATACGATGAAAAATATGTTATATTTTGTTTCAATTCACTAACATTTTAAGCCACTAACATTACCAGTTTTTATTTATGTTCTTAAATATTACAAAGTTTCGTATGGAAAAATGCTTTTTTTAGAAACAGACTATTCATTTTTAAGTGTCAATGTTGAGTTTAAAGTAATTTTTACCTGTGCCTAATTTTTTATGTTTATTATTAACCATATTTTGATATTTATTGTAAAATATTGAAAATAATTTACATTTATTTCATTCTTAAAATATATTAACAGTTATTAAATGTTTAAACAGTATAACAATATTTATTTAAATTATAGGACAAACTAAAAATGTTTGCATTAATTATTCAGAATAAATACATTATCATTTTATTAAAAAAAAGCATTTGAAAGGAATATTCTTCCTCAAAATAACGGTTTTTTACCTAAACCACTTAGCAGTCTCATAAATTTCACTTTTGAATATTCAAATTTCTGCAGTGTTTGAAAAGCCATTAAAAAACTATTAGTCTTATAAGAACGGGAATCTAAACTTTCCATTAAAAATAGGATACTTTATTGAAATTGAATTCATCTTTTGACATTTATTAGACATTTTATGTCATAAATCTTTTTTTTATAAAAAAGGTTTTACTTACAGTCGTTTTGTATATTATTGACACATTTTTTACGTTTAAAATATTTAATGTCAAATAATTAAATTTTACGCTCATTTTATTTAATTAATATTACAATGTTTAAGCGTATAATTCGAACAATTAAAATATAAGATTAATATAAATTCTAAATTGCGTTAATTGTTTAATGTTAGATTAATGAAAAAAATATAAATTTTCATAGATTTAAAATTCTTTTCGAAAAAAAAATTAAAATAGAATATTATAAAAAAAAATTATTTTTTCTTCGCATAGATTTTATAGTAATGCCGAGATATGATACGGAAAAAATATTTGTTTAAATGAATGGAGGGTTAAAGGACAAACGAGAATATTTTTAATATTCTGAAAGTCTCAAATTTAATCCAAAATAAAAGAATTTTATGATTAAACGAAATACACACATTTTATGTAATTAATCTGTTTTATTTTATTTTATTAAGTGTGCGGATATGTTTGCACTTTTTTTAAACTTTGAGTTTCTTAATTCCATTCTTTCCAATAAATGCTTTTGCTTTTACGAGTCTTGCTCAATGCAGCGTCTAGATAATTTGGGTTTATGAACCACTGGCTCCTTAAAAATTTTGGGAGACTGCACTTATGCTATATACGCGCATAACATATGTGGTTTAATCAGTTCCTTACTCAAATCAGAGGTAATTAAGCCCCTGTGTACATTGTCGCTGACTGAGAGAGAGGCGCATTCCAAGAGTAATTTCTATTTTAATAGTTATCGAAACTGAAAAAAAAAACATCTTCATTACAGACCTTGGTATTTTTCCCTGCAACATTTCGTATGTTTAAAAAAATATAAATATAGTACACGTGCTAAAAAACTACAAACATATGTTTTTTATATCCATTAATTACCTATATATATATATATGTATTTAAACTGATTTAATGATTTAACTGATTTAACTGATAATAGATTTGAAGTATTAGTAGTGCTTAAAAAAAAACAGTTTTTTTTAAACAGCCTCATAATATTTTTATTATATTTTTAACTGTTTCAATAACAATTAAAATATTAATAATAAAACTTGGTATTTTACTTACCTACAATCTTTTGTATGTTTTTGAAAACTAATTGAGAAATATACTACATGTGCTGAAAACTATAAGTATATACATTTTTATATGCAACAATGACCGAAACTGAGTAAATTAACACTAGTGCTTCAAAATAAAACTGTTGATATATTTTTTAAACAGCCTTATAACATTTTTATTATGTTTTTACATATTCAACTAACGCATAAATTATACATAGTTTGACTCACTGCTCTTACGATGCTAACGTTATGAGAGTGTTTCCTTAAGATTTAACTGATGCACAATTGTGAAATATTCTCACGTATGCTAAAATTATTATTAATTGAATTATATTAAATTAATAGCAACCCATGGTCGGAAGCATTTTCATTGGGCGGTAGTGACGACGCAAAACACAAGAAAGAAAGGACACGAACAGGTAAAGAAAACATTATTATTATTCTTAATGCTGCAAAAATAATGATACAATGCTGTGGAACTTGTTACACGCAACATAGCAGCTGTTGGGTAAGCTCGGGAAATTCTTTGTGTTACCGAGATCATTAGATCATTCTTGCGCTTCTAAATGCTCTCCGTGCATCACGGCCCAAGATCGCAATTTTGAACACCTGTTTCGATGACGATCGTTGTCTCTTTATAATTATTTTGTCTTAGTTTTTTACTGTATTAAGGATAATAAACATGTTTTCTCCCCTTATTCATGTCCAATCTTTCTTGTGTTTTGTGCCGTCACTACCGCCCAAGGAAAACGCTTCCGACAATGGGTTGCTATGCAATTCTGAAACCTTGTGATGTAAACTCATTACTTCTGGGACACCCAGTATATATATATATATACATACATACATACACACACACACACACATATATATATATATATATATATATATATATATATATATATATATATATATATATATATATATATATATTGGTGGGACATCCATTCATTATTACGTTGTATATACTGATCAAATTTTTAATTCTGCACCTCTTACAGGATGTCAATTAACTCAAAGAGCTCACATAAAAAAGTCTAGCTGACAAAATTGCAACTTAAATTTTACCTTCGTCTCAATTATCATTAAAAAATATTTGGCACTTTTTTCGATGAATTTGTGTTATTACGTATTCGTCAGTTTATCTATTTCATAGAAATATTAAATTGAATTTCAGTTTCTTGGTAAATGACATAACTTATTTACAATACTGTTGACACAATTTTCATAACTTAAATTTTCTTAAAAGGCTTATTTTCTAATAACAGGAAATTCTTACTTTAAAGAATAAAGATATGCGAGAAATTCTTCAAAAAACATGTGCGAAATATTCAAATTTATTTTTTTATTCATTTATCAATTAATTTCATAACCTCTTAAACTATCAACAACACCTTTTTATTACCTGTGAATGCTTTGTTTAATGATAATATACGTCTTAATTATGCAGAGCCTGGCAAATTTGTGTTAAAAATGCTGTCTTCATTATAAACATAATTTATAATTAAGTATGCCTTTTATACTAGAAAGAATGGTGTGTTTATTTTATCGTTAACATAAAATTAATCAAAATGAGTTCTAACTTAATTTACTTTCCTTCATTTAAAACAATATTATTTTTAATTTGTTAAATCATAGGCTCATTAGAATGTACAGTTGAATAAATTATTCTGAATTCACAAAAAAAAAAAAAAAAAAAAAATACAAGTGGAATGAAATATTGTATTAAAATTGAAAATAATTTTAGAAGTACATTTAAAATTTAAATATTTCATAAAATATAAAAATAAGATTTACAGTGCAATTGAATTCCTTCAAATTTATCTGCTGCAAAATTTAAATACTAAACAGGCGTATCACATTTCAATACTGAAAGAAAGAAGTATTCCAAATTTATCTGCAGCCAAATTTCCATAGTAAAAAGAAGTATCACGTTTAAATATTGAAAGAAAGAAATATACTATTTTTAATTTGTGAAATTATACACAAATTACAAAGTGTAGTTGAAAAAATTAAATCCTATTATTATGCATTTTTTTAAATAGCTAGTTTTATGAAAAATTTAATATTTTAAAAGAAAGTCACAACCACATTAAAAATTCAAAATTTACTAAGAAAATAATCGATGTAATACTATAAATTTATCGAAAATAACTGAAAAAAATAAATAGCAAATGAACTACTACATTTCAAAATGTAAAAATACACAATTTCTTGCCACTGTATATATATATATATATGTTAAAGAAAATGCAATAGATTCTTATAATAATCTCTTTTTTACCAATCTATTTGCTGTTATTAAACGAAATCAAAATAAATAACACATAAATAAAATGTAAGATTTTAATGGTAATCTATGGTAGTTTCAACCTTTATTAATACTTTCCATCAAATTTAAGAAGGGTTTCAGCTTTCGGTTTGTCTGTCCATCTGTCTACGCTATAACTCGTGTAAATACACTCAGATTTTCATGCAATTAATAATACTTATTTAGGGTCACTAAAGCATGTCTGGTATTGCATATGAAGTAAGTATGACGAAATTGAAACTTAAATTTTACTATAAAAATAGTTATATCGTTTTGAAATAATAGGCAATTTTTTGGATGAATTTCTGTTATTAATTATTCTCCAGTTATTCTATTTCTTAGAAAAAGTAAATTGAATTTCAGTATCCTGGTAAATGACATAAATTTATTTAAAATATAGTTGGCACATTTTTTTGTTATTTTATCTTTTATAAAATGTTTACTTATTAATATCAGGAAACTTTCTTTAAACATACACGAGAAATTCTTTACAAAACGTTTGCGAAATATTCAAATTTACGTTTTTTTCCATGTGTCAGCAAATTTTGTAACCTCTTAAACTATCATCAACACCTGTTCATTACCTGTGATTGCTTTGTTTACTGACAATATAAGTCTTAATTATGCGAAAAGCTGAGCCTGGGAAAATTGTGTTAAAAATGCTGTCTTCATTATAACATAATTTATAATGAGGGACGTATTTTTTCCTACAAAGTCTGGTGTATTTATTTTATCGTTAGCATAGAATTAATAAAATTAGTTCTAACTTATTTTCTTTCCATTTAAAACAATATCATTTTTACTTTGTTAAACCATAAACTGTGTACGGAGGTGTACTAAATTAAAAAGAAAAACTAAATTAAAAAGAAAAAGCAAGTAGACTGTAAATTTAATGGAATGTTTATTTTTCAAGAGTCGCTGCTTGTTGCAGTATTAGAGCTTGTTGCTAAGAGACTGTTTCTCTCAATCCACTGCGTCACACAACACGTGAGCAGGGTTACAGTAAATTGCTGATTGGCGTATAATTGGCGTGGGCTGTGTTTGTCGCCAAGGCGATGTTACAAGAACACAATACAGAAGCGGAACATCCCGCCCGGCGTTGAAATATTTTTATATTTCAAGATACATATGCAATACAAGTAATAATACAATATGATACAGATTATAAGCAAAAATAAATAAATAAAATAAATAAACACAAATAATACATGAAAAATTAATATATAATAAAGCACATTTAAAGTTTAGGATCTATGATGTTGTCCTCAATGGGTAATATACTTATTTTTGAAATAGGTCGTTTAAAATTACCCTTAGCGGTACGAACTTCAACTACCCTGACTATCCCGTCCGCGCCTGGGAAAACCTTATTAATGCGGCCTAGTGACCAAGTGCAAATGGGTAATTGTGAGTCCTTAAGCAAAACTAGCATTCCTGGCAGAATATTAGGCTTTTTAAATAGCCACTTGTTTCTTTCTTGTAACTGGCTCAGATAATTATTCTGCCAACGTTTCCATATTAACTGCGTTAATTTTTGAGTCCTTTGCCATTTATTTAGCAAATTATCTTTGACCTCACTTAAATTGGGTTCTGGAATTAAATTAAGAGGCTTTCCTATGAGAAAGTGACCAGGAGTCAACACCTGAAGATCGTCAGGATCTGTTGACAAAGGACAAAGCGGTCGCGAATTTAAAATAGCCTCTATCTGTGTGATAACTGTCAGGAATTCCTCGATCGTGAGATGAGCTGAACCCACAGCTCTTTTTAAGTGGTATTTGAAAGATTTGACTCCTGCCTCCCAAAGGCCACCAAAATTTGGCGCCCTAGGAGGGGAGAACTTCCAGTTAATACCTTCAGAAGCTAAAAAGTTCGAAACTTCATCACTCGTAACAAGTCTACGTAAATGTTTTAGTTCTGCTGAAGCCCCAACGAAATTTGTAGCATTGTCGCTAAAGATTACAGAGCTTTTCCCACGACGAGCGAAGAATCTTTTTAGAGTCGCTATTATAGCCTCGGATGTCAAATCTGAGACAAAATCCAAGTGCACAGCTTTAGTGACCATACATACAAATATGGCAACATAGATTTTCTGAAAAGTACCCTTTCTTTGACCTTTATATTTTATTTCAAAAGGCCCACTTAAATCTAATCCCACATTTGAAAATGGGGAACTGGGCACTATTCTTTCTGGAGGGAGATCCCCCATCATTTGACTAGCCGTTATAGGTTTAATTTTAAAGCATTGTAAACACTCATGTACAATTTTACGCGCAATATTTCTGCCACCGAGAGGCCAATATTTTTGACGCACAGTGTTCAAAAGAGCTTGGGGTCCTACATGAAAATCTCGTTTATGATAATATTGAAAAATTAGTTTCGTCAAGCGACAGCTCGCCGGAAGTATAATGGGGTGTTTATGATCAAAATTCAAATTTGATTTTGCTAATCTTCCTCCCACCCTCAATAAGCTATCTCCATCTAAAAAGGGATTTAAGAATTTTAACTTACTTGCGCGATGAACCGAAGATCCCGCTTGGAGGGCCGAAATTTCATTTTTGAAATACTTTACCTGTTCATTTTTTATTAAATAAACCTCTGCCTTTCTTAATTCCTCCAGCAACAGAGGGCCGGTTGCAGATGTTGCCTTTTTACATTTATGTATGAATCTGAAAATATAAGCTAAAATTCTAATTAATTTTTGGAAATTATTGCTAAGATTAATTAAATTATCACAGAAATTAGAGTCATTATGAATAGCGAATGTCAAGTTGCTGGGAGCTTTAAGCTCACTAGAATAATGTTCATCTTTAATGTCACTTATATTAGAGTCAGTTTTTGCTATTGTTTCTTCAAGAATTGAAAGAGGCGGGCCATGCCACCACAACTGGTTAGAAGACAGGTTTTCCACACTTGCAGCTCTTGATATCAAGTCAGCTGGATTGTGTTCTGACGGAATATGAAACCATGGAAAGTTCTTAGTTTGTTCCTTAATTTGCACAACGCGGTTTCCCACAAACGTTTTCAGGAGATGAGGAGCAGTGTCTATCCAAGCTAAAGCAATAGTTGAATCAGAAAACAAATTGACTGAAGCTACTTGTTTGTCTAATGAATTTAAGACCTTGTTAGTGAGTTTAGCCAGAAGAAGACATGCTGACAGTTCGAGACGTGGCACTGTTATTACTTTGGTTGGACACACGCGGGATTTACTACATAATAAGTGACTGATGGTTTCTCTAGAATTAGATGTTTGCATGTATATCACTGCGCCATAAGCCTTGGAAGACGCATCTGCGAAACCATTTAGCACCACTGATTGGTTCACAGCTAGGAAGCATCTTGGTACTTCAATGGATTCCAGTTCTTTAAGACTTTCGAGGAAGGTTTCCCATAGTTTGGCGACATGAGAGGGCAGCTTCTCATTCCACTCTATTTTAAGAAGCCATAGCTCCTGCATGAATATTTTTGCTTTAGCAATCACTGGCCCTAAGAGACCGAGAGGATCATAAATGCGGGCAATTTGCGAAAGTACATCTCTTTTTGTGAAATCACTCTTTGTGTTGATATTAACTTTATACCTAAACGTATCATTGAAACTGTTCCACAACATCCCTAATGTTTTAACAGTTATTTCTTCAGAATTTCTGTCCAGGGGAAACATGTGATTATCAGTAGATTGGACCTCATTGGTACACCATTTGTGTAAAACCATCCCTCCCTTTAGGAGGAGATCAGTTAATTGCGATTTCATTAATCTGAATTCTTCTAAATTGGATGAGCCCGATAGGCAATCATCCATATAAAAGTCCTTCAAAACAATTTTCGATGCTAACGGGAATTCCTTTTTCTCATCTAGAGCTAATTGTTGTAATACTTTGGTGGCTAAGTAGGGAGCACAAGATGTTCCATACGAAACTGTTGTTAGCTGAAATACCTTAACCGGGGATGACATACTGTCTTTCCACAAAATTTTTAAATATTTGTACTGGGATGGATTTATTTCTATCATCCTAAACATTTGTTTAATATCCGCAGTAAAAGCATAAATATGCTTTCTAAATCTAATTAATATCGAAAAAAGATCATCTTGCAGAACTCCACCCTTACATAATAAATCGTTCAAAGATTTTCCGTTGGTTGACTTGGCACTAGCGTCAAAAACGACGCGTAGTTTTGTGGTTTTACTAGAGGGTCGTAAAACGCCGTGATGTGGTAAGTAATAGCCATCATTAAAGTTCGTGTTTTCTTTTATTTCATGCATGTGATTTAAATCTCTATATTCTTTAATAAATTCTGTGTATAAATTTTTCATAACAGGATCTCGATCTAAACGTTGCCACAGAGAGTTTAATCTTTTCAAAGCAAGATTTTTGGAATTTCCCAAATCGGGTTCTAAAACCTGTGGTTTAAACGGCATCGTGACCACAAACCTACCATCCGGTTTTCTGAAGTGCGTTTTATCGAAGTGATCATTACAATAGTCTAATTCTTCACTGTTACAGGGTTTTAAATTTTGCACTTCTTCAATTTCCCAAAAAGACTTCAAAGTGTCATTAAGTAAATCAAGATTTTTTGTTAAGAAACAATAATTAGTATTATTATTATTTACTGTTTTGTCATAAATACACCCAGATACTAAATATCCAAAAATACTTGATTGCAAATATAAATTATTGCCTAACTTTATTTTTTCTTCATTTAAAAGAGAAAAATACAGTTCAGCACCGATAATTATCTCCACACTGCTTGGAATGTTAAATTTTTTATCCGCTAAACAAATATTTGCTGGAATTTTTAAATCTGATAAGTTTATCTTTTTCGAGGGCGTGAAGTCACAAATGTTTGGAACGATTAATAACTCAATATCATAACTGGCACTATTCATTTTATTTGACAACTTCGATTTGATTCTAGATTTAATGTAAATAGGCAATTTATTTATTCCACTTACAGGAATATTTATTTTCTCCTTTTTCAAGCCTAATATTTGTGCTGCTTTAAATGTACAAAAACAATTCTGAGATGCGGAATCTAAGATTGCCCTGAAAGGAATTTTGATGCCATTTACATCTGTCAAATAAATTATTGCAGTGCTAATTAAAACAGATTTATTATTATCATTTTCATATGAAAAAAATGAATGAGCAGTAGTTTCGTTTTGTGATAAATCTTCCGAAACAAAATTGCTATTTATTGTTTCATGTAATGGGAGATTGTTTATAGGATTGTTTACTGGTGTTGTATAATTATGTAATGATGAATGATGGCTTGCGCTCTTGCAAACATGACAAGTGCCTTTTGAATTACAATAATTAATGAGGTGGGCTGAACTTAAACAATTGAAGCAAAGTTTATTTTTCTTAACAAGGTTAATTCGCTCACTTAACTTCATGTTTTTATATTTAACACAATGATATAAGGGGTGGTTTTCGGTTTTACAAATTACGCAACATTTACTTTGAGATTTGTTTGTTTTTATGAATAAGGATTTTGCAGTATATTTAGAGGATACATTAGAACTTATACTATTTAAGATTTGACATCTTCGCTCAAGAAATTCTAAAAATTCATCAAAATTAGGCACTTCATTATCCTTTAATGTTAGTTCATATTGTTTACGAGTTTCGTTATCTAGTTTATTTAGAATAATATTCAGCAAAATTGCGTTCGAGAAATTATCTCTATCATACTTTAAGATCTTTAAAGCCCTTAAATTTTTCTTCACGTTATCCAATAAAATGCGGAGATCCTTAGCGGATTCCTGTTTAATTACACAAAGATTTAAAATATTCTTTATATGACAATCTACCATAACTCTTTTATTCTCGTATCTTTGTTCTAACGCATTGAAAAGTGAAACATAATTTTCATCTGGTGTAAGCAAACTCCTCGCTTCACCAGTCAAAGCAGAACGCAAATAAAATAATTTTTCATTATCTTTTAAATTTGAATTATCATTAATAAGCTCGTTAAATGTACTTTTAAATACGGACCATTCTTCAATTCTGCCACTAAAAACCGGCAATATGACCCTAGGTAGCTTAATGCTAGACGTTTTAGCTTGGTCCTGTTCAATAGATTTTTTATTAGAATCAGTATTTTCATAATAAGCATTAATAGAGGATTTTAAGCTTACCTCTAGTTTTAGAATATCCTCGTCCAGTTGACTCAGTATTTTTTCAGTTTCTTCCAACTTTTCTTCCTCTATTATTCTATAATATTCCAGTTTAAGAGCTTCAAACTTTTCTTCAGTTTTCGACAGTAAATCCAGGTGGGCTTTCCATTCGGATAAATTAAATGTTTTTCCATCCGTTGCGTTAAATATCCTGGTGACTTGGGCCTTGATATTCCCTCGCCTTCTGTTCAATGCTTTTATCTCAGTTTCCGACATTATTCTTGTTGACGAAATTCGATAAATTCAATATTTAATTCAATAGAAAAGACACTGATTCGTTCATACCTCCGGGTCGCTAGGACCAAATGTACGGAGGTGTACTAAATTAAAAAGAAAAACTAAATTAAAAAGAAAAAGCAAGTAGACTGTAAATTTAATGGAATGTTTATTTTTCAAGAGTCGCTGCTTGTTGCAGTATTAGAGCTTGTTGCTAAGAGACTGTTTCTCTCAATCCACTGCGTCACACAACACGTGAGCAGGGTTACAGTAAATTGCCGATTGGCGTATAATTGGCGTGGGCAGTGTTTGTCGCCAAGGCGATGTTACAAGAACACAATACAGAAGCGGAACAAACTGATTAGAATGTACAGCTGAATAAATTAGTCTGAATTATTTTAAATACATATTCTGCGAGGAATGCAATATTGTGTTAAAATTAGAAATAATTTTACAAATACGTTTGAAATTTAATTAAGACGTAAATTATAAAAATAAGATATACAGTGCAATTGCATTCCCCAAAAATGTAAATGGTAAACAAAATCATAACATTTCAATATTCAAAAATATATATAAACATATATATATACTATTTTTAATTTCTGAAATTATATACTGATTACAATGTGTAGTTGGATACATTAAACCCTAATATGATGGATTAGTTTTTTAAATAGCTGTTTTTATGAGAAATTAAATATTTTAAAAGAAAGTGTCAGGCACATTTGAAATTGTAATATTATTATAAGGAAAATAATAGTCATAATAAATTATATTTTTCTAAAATTAATTGGAAAAAATAAATAATTAATAAAATTATACATTTCAAAATTTATAATATATACATTTACATGTTCCTGAATTTTTATAAGTATGGGCATGAAAAGAATATAATTTAAATTAAATGTATTACAAATTTAAAATAATTTTCTTTTTACTCATTTATTTACTGTTATTCTGTAGAATCAAATAAATAATATTGGTACAAAATACAAAAATTTTAACTGTACACTATGTTGTTTTCTGCCTTTGTTTGGAAAAATCCATGTAACTTTCAAATGCAATTCTTAACAACATTTGTGAATGCCACGTGTTGAAATTTAAATCCTTATGAACATGCGCGTATGGCTATCGTGATAATATATTTCGAATCCCAAATTCCAGGTTATAATAATGATATATATATATTTAGATAGATGGATAGATAGATAAAAGTGGGGGGGGTGCGTTTCTAATAATATTGTATATGCTACTTAATGCCGTGAAAATTTTGTAATTGGGGACATGATTCGTCCGACTACCGATTCGTCGATGTTAATTAACTATAAGAGTAACATAAAAACGTCTAGCTGACGAAATTAAAACTTGAATTTTACAATAAACTTAGTTATATCATTTAAAAGTAATTGGCCCTTTTTTCGATAAATTTGAATTATCAATCAGGTGTTCCTTCAGTTGTTCTATTTCTTAGAAATATTAAATAGAGTTTCAGTATCTGGGTAAATGACAAAATCTATTTAAAATAATGTTGACATATTTTTCGTTATTTTAATTTTTATAAAATGTTTACTTTCTAATTACTAAATTACTTTAATTACTAATATCAGAAAGCTCAAACATACACGAGAATTTCTTTACAAAACGTTTGCGAAATATTCAAATTTACGTTTCTTTTCTATGTATCAACTAATCTCATAACCTCTTAAACTATTAACAACACCTGTTCATTACCTATGATTGCTTTGTTTAGTAACAATATATGTCTTAATTATGTGAAAAGTTGAGCCTGGCCTGATCGTGTTAAAAATGCTGTCTTCATTATAGCATAATTTATAATTAAGTATGTCTTTTATTGAACAAAATTTGGTGTGTTTATTTTATCGTTAACATAGAATTAATCAAAATAAGTTTCAACTTAATTTATTTTCTTTCTTTTAAAACAATATTATTTTTATTTCGTTAAATCACAGACTCATTATAATGTACAGCTGAATAAATTTGTTTGAATTGTTTTAAATAAATTTTTCAACGAGGTATGAGATATTGTACTAAAATTAAAAAGCTTTTTACAAATACGTTTGAAATTTAATTATGAAATAAAATATAAAAATAAGATTTAAAGTACTATTGAATTCCTCAAAAATTATCTGTAGAAAAAATTAAATAGGAAACAAGGGCATCACATTTCAACATTGAAAGAAATAAAATACTCTTTTTAAATTGTGAAATTATATGCTAATTATCATGTTTAGTTGAATAAATTAAACTATTGTTATGCGTCTTTTTAAAGAACTGGTTTTATGATAAATTTAACATTTTAAAAGAAAGTCTCAACCAAATTTTGAATTCAAATATAACAACGAAAACAACAGTCGTAATACATTAAATTTCTCAAAATTTAATTGACGAAACAAACAAATGAACTATTACAATTCAAAATTTGAAAATATACATTTTCTTGCTCCTGTGTTTTTTTGGCTACAGACATAAGTAAAAAGTACAATTTAAATTAATCTTTTTAAATTGTTATAATAATTTTAGTTTTACTAATTTATTTACTGTTATCATATGGAACCAAAATTAATAACATATAAACAAAATACAATAATTTTAACCGTACACTGTGTTGTTTTCTGCCTTTCTTTACACAATCCATATAAATTGCAAATGCAATTCTTAACAACAGTTGTGAATGCCACGTGTTGAAATTAAAGCCCTTGTGAGCATGCGCATATGGCTATCGCAATGATATATTTAGAATTCCAGATTCCAGGTAATATATATACATATACATATATATGTTACAGGCCAAACCCGATTTTAGGCCAAACTAGATTGGCCTAGGCCAAACTAGTTTATCCTATCGCCTATCGTATAGACTAGTTTTTCCTAGGCCAAACCGGTCTATCCTAACGCTCATCGGATAAACTAGTTTTTCCTAGGCCAAACCAGTCTATCCTATCGCCCATCGGATAAACTAGTTTTTCCTAGGCCAAACTAGTCTATCCTAAGGCCCATAGGACAATCTAGTTTTTCCTAGGCCAAACTAGTTTGGACTAACTCTTATAGGATAAACTAGTTTAGCCTTCTGTTTATTGGTCTGAACTAGTTTCTCCTAGGCCGATCTAGTTTGTCCTAGGCCAATTCAATTTGGCGTGATTTTATTAAATTAAATGACCGCCACAGCGCCAACATTCTAGCTTGTCCTAGGCTGATCTAGTTTATCCTAGGCCAATTTAATTTTACGTGTTTTTAGCTCACAGGAGTCAATGCCTGAGATATAATAACTTGCAACTTCTGTATGTATGTATGTACGCATGTATGTACGTATTTACGTACGTATGTACGCAACGCGATAACTCGTAATAGAAATACCCGATTTGCTTCAAATTTTGGATGTACGTTCATTGATATAAGGTACTTTTCTGACTACTTTTGGAAATTCATTAGATAAGAATAAAGGGGAGCTAACGGGAGGCTAATCCCCCACCGTTAATTTAGAGAAATGGATTTTTCATGCAAAATTAACAGTTTTCATTTAAGATTTTAGATATAGGATCATTCTGACAAGGCGCCTCCGTAATTAGTCGTGGATGTTTATTTTTAAGTGTAAAAAAAAGGGCAATGTAGGTTACCCCCCATAATTTAGATAAATGATTTTTTAAGCAGAATTTACGGATTTGCTTCAAATTTGTATATAGGTTCTTTCTGATAAGGGGATTCCCTAACTAGTTTTGATGGTTTAATGGTTAAATATGAAAGGAAAAATGAAGGATCACCCTCTTTCCTAGAAAAAACTAGTTTATGCTATGGGCATTTAGATAAAATAGTTTGGCATAGGAAAAACTAGTTTATCCTCGTCCAAATTTAGCCTCAGCCAAACTATTTTATCCTAATGCCAATTGGATAAACTAGTTTTTTCTACACCGAACTTGTTTTTCTAAATGTTAATAGAATGAACTAGTTTTTTCTAGGTAAGAGGGCAATCGTTCATTTTTCCCTTCATACTTAACCATTAAATCCCTAAAACTATTCGGTAAATCGCCTTATCAGAAAGAACCTAAATCCAAAATGTGAAGCAAATCCGTAAATTCTGCGTCAAAAACCATTTATCTAATTTATGGGGGGGGGTTACCTACATTGCTCTATTCTTTACACTTAAACAATAAACATTTACAAGTGATCACGGAGGCGCCTTGACAGAATATTCCTATATCTAAAACTTTAAATGAAAACGGAAAATTCTGCATGAAAAATCCGTTTCGCTAAAGTAACGGTGGGAGATTGGCCACCCGTTCGCTTCTCCCCCCCTTTATTCTTATCAAATGAATTCCCAAAACTAATCAGAAAAGTACCTTATCAGAAGGAACCTACACCGAGTATTTGAAGCAAATCGGATATTTCTATCACGAGTTATCGCGTTACGTATATACGCACGTACATTCGTACATATGTACGTACATTCAAACATACAGAACCTGCGAGCCCATTATTTCTCAGGCTTTGAGGCCTGTGAGCTAAAAACACGTAAAATTAAATTGACCTAGGATAAACTAGATCAGCCTAGGACAAACTAGAATCTTGGCGCCGTGGCGGTCATTGAATTCAATAAAATCACGCCAAATTGAATTGGCCTAGGTTAAACTAATTCGGGCTAGGAGAAACTAGTTCAGACCAATAAACAACAGGCTAAACTAGTTCATCCTATAATAGTTAGGCCATACTAGTTTGGCCTAGGAAAAACTAGATTGTCCTATGGGCCTTAGAATAGACTAGTTTGGCCTAGGAAAAACTAGTTTATCCGATGGGCGTTAGGATAGACCGGTTTGGCCTCGGAAAAATTAGTTTATCCGATGGGCGTTAGGATAGACCGGTTTGGCCTAGGAAAAACTAGTCTATCCGATGGGCGTTAGGATAAACTAGTTTGGCCTAAAATCGGGTTTGGCCTGTAATATATATATATATATATATGTAGATAGATAGATAGATATAGATAGATAGATAGTTAGATAGAAGGGGGAGGTGTGCATGTGCATTTCTTAAAAAATTGTATATACTAATTAACGCCGTGATAACTTTGTAATTGTGATACGATTCGTCCGACGACATCTTATATGATGTTAATTAACAAAAACAGATCGCATTACAAAAAGTCTAGCTGACGATAAATACAACTTGATTTTTCCTATAAACGTAGTTATGTCATTTTACAATAATTGGCCCTTTTTCGATGAATTTGTGTTATTAATTAACCTTCAGTTGTTCTATTTGTTAGAAATATTAAATTGAGTTTCAGTGTCTGGGTACATAACATAAATCTAATTAAAATATTGTTGACACATTTTTCGTTATATTAATTTTTATGATATGTTTGCTAACCAATATCAGAAAACTTTCCTTAAACATACACGAGAAATACTTTACAAAACGTTTGCGAAATATTCAAATTTAAAATTCTTTTTCAAATATCAGAAAAATTTGGAACCTCTTAAACTATCAACAACACCTGTTTATTACTTGTGATTGCTTTGTTTAATGACAATATAAGTCTTAATTATGCAAAAATTGAGCGTGGCATGATAGTGTTAAAAATGCTGTCTAGATTATAAAATAATTTATAATTAAGTATCAAATATGGTGTGTTTATTTTATCGTTAACATAGATTTAATCTAAATCACTTCTAATTTAATTTATTTTCTTTTATTTAAAACAATATCCTCTTTTAATTTCTTAAATCATAGACTCATTAGTATGCACAGCTGAATAAATGAATCTGAATTTTTTTGAAGAAAATTTTCTGCGGGGACAAAATATAGCATTAAAATTAAAACTAATTTTACAAATACGATCATAGTATAAATATGACATAAACTATCAACAACACCTGTTTATTATCTGTGATTGCTTTGTTTAATGACAATGTAATTCATAATTATGCGAAAGGATGAGCTGGTCTGATCGGGTTAAAAATGCTGTCTTCATTATAACTATAATTTATAATTAAGTATGCCTTTTATCCTACAAAATATGGTGTGTTTATTTTATCGTCAACACACAATTAATCGATATCAGTTCTAACTTAATTTATTTTCTTTCATTTTAAACAATATCCTTTTTAATTTGTTAAATCATAGATTCATTAGAATGTACAGCTGAATGAATTAATCTGAATTTTTTTGAAGAAAATTTTCTGCTGGAACAAAATATAGCATTAAAATTAAAACGAATTTTACAAGTACGATCATAATATAAATATGACATAATTTTTTACCTAATTTTTTTTAAATCAGGCATTAAGTTAATGTGAAATTTGATTAATATCCATGCTTTAGTTCTTGAGATACTTTTATTGCAAAATCGTAAAATAATACAGCATAGCATCGCCATATGTAAGGAGATTTGCACCAAAACTAAACAACCCTAATCTATATTTGGATCTAGCTGAATCTAAAGTTTTAGAAAACTTTATATATTAGTTCTTGTGATAGATCTATTGCTATAATCTTAAGTAATACCACATGGCAGCGCCACCTGTTGAGATATTTGTACAAAATCGTAATTATCGCTCTGCTACATAAAGTACTATCTAAATATAAATTTTTATGAAAATCCATGCATTTGTTGTTGGGATATAGCTATTGTGGAAAATGTAAATAATGCAGAGTTCCCGGGTCACCTTCTGAGCGATAAAACCACAAAATAATGAGATCTAGTTTACATTAAATTCTCACAGAATCTAAAGTTTTGTGAAATTCCATGCGATAGTTAAAGAGACAGAGCTATTACAATAATCACGAATATACCCATCATGGCAGTGCCACCTGTTGAGCGATTGCACTAAAACGTAATGAGCCCCATGCTATATGAAATACTAACTGGAGTTTTATAAAAATCCATGAGCTAGTTTTTGAGATATGGCTATTGAGAAAATTGTGAACAATGAATTGTAGCAACGCCACCTGATGAGCGATATACACCAAAAAACAATCAGGTTTAGTTTATTTTCAGGTCTAACAGAATATAAAATTTTTTGGATGTTTGTGCATTAGTTCTTGAGATAGAGCACCCAAAACATTTTGTCATGTTCGTACAGACAGATAAACAGAGTGACATACAGATTGACTGACTCACAGACTCAAAGACTGTGCTCTCTTCGCCTTAAGTGTGCAAATCGGTGATCTTCTTGTAAAGAAATAAGAAATTTTAAAAAATATACTAATAATAGAATTGTGTAACATATTGTGTAAATATAGACACGGAAAATGTATTTACATTTGTTAAAATTTATCCTAAATGTACAGAACTGCGTTAATTTTAAGTTACTAATATATATATATACGTATATATATATATATATATATGTTGTTATCCTAAGGTTGTGGTTCCCAATAATTGACTAAACTAAAGCATCCAATGACTAATTAAAAACTTTACAGTAAAATAACAAATAAGGACAAATATGCAGCATTTTAAATTTAAATACTTTAAAAAAAACGGATAATAAAAATTAATTAATAGATTATCGGTTAAAAAATTCTGGTTTGGAATTTAATTTACTTTTGATTAAATATATTTTTAAAATTCAATTCAACCGGTTTTTAAACTTTGTTTGTATTTCGTTTATTTAAAAAAATAATCTCATAGTAAATGGCATCAACTTATTGTAATATATATATATATATAACAAAATTGCAATTTAACAGGTTACAACGACTATTTGGAAAATGATATTTTTAAAGACTAAAATTTTAAAGACTTATATACAATAACAAATAAATTCTATATTTAAATTAATAGTAATACAAAACATCATTTTTATGATGATCCTAACAAGTCATATATTACGTGCGTCCTGCATTAACCATTAATATTCCTAGACGAATGATAAAAAACAATATTTCATAGATATACGACTTTAACTGTTTAAAATTGCATTTTTATTTGATGGAGTTAATCAGACTGACTTTTGAAAGCCTCATATTACGTTCGACATTGATTAAACATTAATATTCCTGGACCCATCATAAACAAATTTTAAATGAAATTCAGTTTTACAATTTTCAGAACTTCAAATTAAGAAACTTCTAAACATCGCACATTTTTAATTTTTACACTATTACCAAGGAAAAAATACACTTCTTATTTGAACTTGTTTGAAATCCTTATCACAATTTGTTTTGAAACTATTATTATTATTTTTTAAGTTTTATTACTTTTTTTGTCATCGTGGCAACAGATATATTTTATTTTTGGACATTAAACTTCGACCAATCAGAAAACTAATATTATAAAAAACAGAAGTATTCCATTTTTTGACATTAAACAAACCAATCAGAAAAAAAAATAAAATAAGTTGCGGAATTCTACGAACAACAACAAAAAGAAATCAGGTATGCTTCAGATTTCCAAATTCTCTACCGGGAACAAAAACTATTTTCCAAATAGTTAAAAGTAAATAAATTAAATTATCACTTTAGAAAGTCTAATTGGACCCCGGTAAGGAATTTTCACCACGTTGGGAACTTCATAATCGGATTGAACAAAACGTTTTATTATCATTATTCAAATATATTCAAATATATATATCTGAGGAACAAATACAGCACATGGAGTAAAGCAATAGTTCTTATCGCCACACTAGAATGAAACACAATTAAGACTTTCCAGTACTATGCAGATTATTTTGAGAAAAAAACCAAAGTCTGAATATTTTTTTTATGATTATAAGGAATTTACAAAACCTATCTCACTCAAGCAATCAAAATTTTGATCCAGCAGCTACTTCAATAGATAGAATATCGTGTTTTATGTGTCTGACCAAATACACAGCGTGCAGTAAAGAAATTATTTTGCACCTATGTTAATATAAATATTTAAGTATAAGTTTCCGGCTGCTAAAAAATCAATATTCAAATAAAATAATAAAATATTTATAATACAGAAATTTAGCAGACATATAACTATACTATGCTCTTAAACATCGAAAATAATCAGAATTAAAAAGAGGTGATGTTGAATAATGAAGCCTTTGGCAAAGTCTTTGGTTGTTAAATCACATGAAAATATCGCATTTTATATATAGGAAAACTTATTTCAATAAATATTTTACGGGTTTTTTAATGTTTTGGTGTATTTAGTGTTAAACATTAATGTATATATATATATATATATATATATATGTATTTTAAATGTACTTTACCATGTATTCTGTAATCCGTTCATTTCATATTTATAATATATCGACACAAATATCAAAATTCATCGTGAATCTTTTTTAATTGTAATTCACTGCAGTTCTACACAATACAATAGAACTGACAAGCAACTGTTCCTGTGATTTATGTTCTCGGGAATACATCTTGACTAAAAAAAATAAAAATAAAATTCAAGTAAGACATGTTCGTGAAACACGTTCCAATCTCAAAATATACAAAACTATGATATAATTTGATAGATGATGACAAAAAAAAATACACTTGGAAAAAAAAAATCCGAACAATATTACTTTAAAAAAGAATGTATTTTGAGATGAAACGTATATTTAGATGTTTGCTTTTTTTTTAAATTTTTAAATTTATTTAAATCATGAAAAAAAACTAAAATCTGCATTAATAATTTTAAAATATTGAAAAAGCAGGCTTGAAAGGTTTTGTTTAATTAAATATGCCTAAAATTTCCGGAATATTTTTTCCTACTGTTATTTTTCATGTATTTGAAAGTATTGCTAAATTTGGTTAAAATTTCCTATACTAAAAAAGAAAAAAAAGAAAGAAAGATTAATCTTTATATCCTACTCTATCCTAAATATCCTACTATACACAAATTTTAAACAGGGCCTATATAAACTTTTTCTCGTGTTAGAAACAATTTTATGTATATTTTTTATATTACCTGGTGTTTGCAAACATTATTTTATAATTAACACGCTGAGTCTCACATTTGTCACGGGTGACTGACATTGAAGTTTCCGTTTACTTAATGATATAATCCTGTAAAATATAACAATTAAGAAAATGTGGAAAAAAATTTTCAGCAATTATTAAAAACAACATATATATGTTTATATATAAAAATCTTCTGTGCGTGTGTATGTAATTGAACTCCTCCTAAACGACTGGACCGATTTTGATGAAATTTTGTGTGTGCGTTCCAGAAGATTCGAGAATGGTTTTGATTCACATTTCGTCGAAATTGATTCAGTACTTTTTATTAATTAGGCAAAAACGAATAGTTAGTGATTTTTCGCTAATTAAAAGTGCTATATATATTAAAGAAAGTCAGGATTTCGTATTAATCATAGTACAAAAAAATCTACCATACCAAAAATTTTGAAAATTGGGATAAAAATACTTCTTACAACATCGAGTGCCGCTAAAAATGGATTTTCGAAAATTCCACCCCTACGATTAGTAGAAAAAAGAACGAACTTTTAAAAAATTCCATAAAAATCGGCTTTTGTAGTTATTTTTCATCGGATAACATATTTTAGTGGGTTTTTTATGCTGAATCGAACGGTACTAAGCAAATTTGTTTAAGTCCAGTAGTTCGTGACATAATTCACATTTTCCTAATTTGGCGATGTCTTCGGCGCAAAAACCTGAAATTTTCAATGATTATCTTTATATATAAAAATCTTCTGTGAGTGTGCATGTAACTGAACTCCTCCTAAACGACTTTGATGAAATTTTGTGTGTGCGTTCCAGTTGATTCGAGAATGGCTTAGAATCACATTTCGTCGAAATTGGTTCAGTACTTTTTTAGTAATTAGGCAAAAACTAATAGTTAGTGATTTTTCGCTAATAAAAAGTGCTATATATATTAAAGAAAATCAGGATTTCGTATTAATCACAGCACAAAAAAATCTACCGAACCAAAAATCTTGAAAATTTAGGTAAAAATACTTCTTATAACATTGAGTGCCGCTAAGAAATGATTTTCGAAAATTCAACCCTTAAGATGAGTAGAAAAAAAAAAAACGAACTTTTAAAAATTTCCTTAAAAATCGGCTTTTGTAGTTATTTTTCAACTGGTAACACATTTTAGTGCATTTTTTCATTCTGAATCGAATGGTACTAAGCAAATTCTTTAAAATCCAGTAGTTCGTGAGATAATTCACAATTTCCTAATTTGACGATGTCTTTGGCGCAAAAACCTGAAATTTTCAATGATCATCTTTACATATAAAAATCTTCTGTGCATGTGTATGTAATTGAACTCCTCCTAAACAACTGGACCGATTTTGATGAAATTTTGTGTGTGCGTTCCAGTAGATTCGAGAAAGGTTTAGATTCACATTTCGTCGAAATTGATTCAGTACTTTTTAGTAATTAGGCAAAAACTAATAGTTAGTGATTTTTCGCTAATTAAAAGTCTTGAATAAGCTCGATGAATAGAGTGCGGACGGAATGCCCGAGCGGTCTAAGGCGCCAGATATAAGCTCTGCTTCTCGAAGAAAGAGATCGCGTGTTCGAACCCCGCTTCTGTCAAACGTGTATGCTTTACATTAATATAGCCTGTATTATAATTTTGATTAACTGACTTCAGAAAATCGTTAACTATTAACAAAAAAGAGAAAAATAAACTTTTCTGTAACCGACTTCAAAAAATACTGAAGAGTGAAAAATAATTTCCTTACATAATTGTAATAAGAAATTAAATTAAGAGCGTAGTGTTTATCGTGGGTATTACTATAATTAAGTACATTTATTTGATTTTCTGGAGTCGATGCCAGGAAGGACAATGTCTTTCGGTGACAGGACAACGTCTGTCGGGTCCGCTAGTATATATATATATATATATATATTAATTTTACATTATGTTTTTTTTTTTTTTTTTTTTTTTTACAAATATATACGAATACAAAATAATACGAATTTGGGGTTACCAATACACATAAAAAAAATATATATATATATGAAGAAACACATTAAAAATAAAACGTAATAACATTATTAAAATTGATATAAAAGGAAAAAAAACCACCAGACACAATAGTTTCCTCTAAAAGCATGTTGCAAAAAATCATTCAATTTGACAATACTAACCAATACAAACTCAGTATCCTAATATTATGTACATATTGTATAAAATGAGCAGTACACTGTAAAAAAAAGGGTTGATCTACTAAAAAAACTTTAGTGATCCTTGTAATTACTAAAAAAATTTTAGTAATCTTAGTCGGTTACTAGAAAATCTGTAACAATTACTAGAAAAAAGTTAGCAACGAATAGAGTTAATAGTTCTATATTTTTAATAGCTCTTACTAAAACGCAGTTGGTGTGACCTGGATAGCATAGTGGTTATAGTAACGGACTCCAGGCAAAAAGGTCCCGGGTTCGAAACTTGCCATAGCCAAATACGCCCCGAATGTATGTAGTGTCTCGTTAATAAAGGGATTATGAAAATCCATTCGGAGCTGGTAGGAATGTTTGGTGGTGCCATCTATTGCAGTTTTGCCGAAAATCTTCCGCTTCAGAAGTCTGGATGCAGCTCGAAGAAAGCTCCAGCTTTTCGGGCGCACGTAATGATTATTAAAAATAATTTTAGAGCTATTACTAAAATTTGCTTGGTGGCTCATACTAAAAATTTTTAAGTTAGTTATACAAAAAATTGTTTTGTTGAGTTTACAAAAGAAATGCTTGTTTCACTTGCAAAAAAAAACTTTGTAATGGTTACTAAAAAAGTCTGTGGAATACAAATTTACTAAGAAATTTTTAGTAACCTCTTGAATTTTTTTTTACAGTGTACAACACCATATATTTCAGCATTTTAGAAATTTTTCTTTGTATTTTTTAAGTCGTATAAGTTTTAATCTATTTACATAATCACATAATTTTTATCATTGTTCAATGATTAAATATAATTATATTATCTATTAATTTTTTTCGCAAAACTCGACGCAACCTGCTGTTTACTACAATGTGTTAGGCAGAAATGTAAATAGTAAAACACATCATAAATCATTTGATCCTATTCTTCAGCCATAATTCATTAGAATTCAACATAGTTCTGTAGGATTGTCACAGAAACTTTGCTGTGATTTATGTTCGTGAGAATACATCTTGAATAGAATAGAAAATTCTCGTTGAAATTCAAGTAAAACTTGTAAGTGAAACATGTTGACGAAATCTTTGGAAAATCTAATAAGGTATGATAAATAATGTCTCAATAAGCAATATATTTTAAAATAGCGACTCGAGATTTATTATATATATATATATACATAACTTACAGCATTAAACAAAATATCATTTATATTAATCTAAATTATAAACTAAGACAAGATTCGAATGTTATGAATTTTAAATTTCGGACAAGAAAATGTTAAATAATCCAAAGACCATATCCAAACATTTTTAAATAAAATTTAAAAAAAGATTCAGACATTTAAATTTTTATATTTTGAAAAAAAAAGATTAATATGAACAAGTAGTTGAATGCATGAAAAATATTGGAAATAAAATTATTTGACTTTTTATACTCATATTTTCCAATTAAACATTTGTAACAAATGAAAACTAACCAAAAAATAAAAACTATTTATAGTACCATTAAAAGCAATATCCAAAATGCTGTGTATCAAAATGAAAATATATCAATTCATTAAGAAAACTTGTGAAAATAGTGAATGAGATATAAATAAAAGTGAAACTTAAAATGGAAAACTCATCTTTTTCGACATCATAAGTAAAGTACGGTTAATATCTAAAAGAGAAATAAAAAGTCAGACTTTAAAGCCTGTTTCTGTCATTGCTCATCCAACGGTATTCAATGAAATTAGACATAAACAGGCTAATACTGACAGATATTAATATTGGATCGTATAAGTGTAAGATTTACAATTTTAATGTGGTGAAATTATAAAAATTTATATCAAGAATTTGTTACAAAACAGCTGAATAATTGTTTAATATCTGCAGAAACAAACTTACATTGTAAATCTCTTTACACGTTGTATAAATATCAGTTACAGTTAACTGATAAAATACATAATTTTAAATTAGCAAATGATGAAGAGAAAATTAATAAAAACATATTAATAGAAAAATACAATACTGTAATAAAAATATAACAAATTGTTTTATAGCATAATTAAAATCATTTATAAATAATTTATTGAAGAATAATCATGAAAAAATACAGGTATAAATTGGAACAAGAAGTGTTTGAACTTATATCTATATGTACCGGGTGATCCAGAAGTTCCAGGAGTTTTGAAATGCTAATAATTAACAAACTATAAATAATAGAAATATGCGGTTTTCACAGAAATGCTTAGAAACTTATGGGATTTTTTTTCGATGAAACAAACATATAATGTTAGTTACACTTTTTGCCAACAGGTGGCGCTAATATTGATAGTATTTTTTTATGGTTTGATACAGATCACTAAAAAAAAGAATTGGTGTCTAAGGTTTACAAATTTTCATTATGACGCTCATAGCTTAAAAGTACCGCCGTGAGCCGATGTAAAACAACGTGCACAGCATCTTCAGAGCAAAAAGAAATTCCATAAGAAATTTCGTTTTCGTGGTTTTCTTCGAACCTTGCGTAAATACGGGTTAGGTTCCCTTAGAAAGACCCCCACTAAGGGCACTCCCCCCCTGGTCCTATATCCCTAGCGCAGATAATCGGACGTCAAAAATCAACCAACCAAACCATAAGAAATTTCAGTTCATCGGGAAATTACAAGTGTACTGCACTCACCATGAGCTGATGATTTCCATTGAGTATTGGCATTGAATTCTATCTCATTTACGATTGCAAGAGACGTTTGGGGTTTCCTGCTTTTATCACGATCTTCCTATGAGCCCTTTTCTCAAACCTTGTTTACAATAGCTTTCACGTATGTAATGGCCATGGAATATTTTGCAGTTTTAACTTCACGTATTTTACGATAAGAACACAACTCGACATGAGAAGAAAGCTTGTCTTAACATAGCAGTTACCATCAGACAGCAGTGCCACCTGTTGCTGAAAATTTTAACTGTATATATTTAAAAAAATTCATTCTAAACAAAAATCCCACATGTTTCTGATCATGTATCTGAAAACCGGACCTTTGTATTGTACATAGTTTCCTAATTATTAACATTTCAAAACTCCCCAAAACTTCTGGATCACCAGGTATATATTTAAATAGATATAAACTAATGTAAGCTATTTTAGTGCTGTTATTTATTGTTTATGTTTTAACCCTTTCAGTACACCTAATTTAATTTTACTTGCACCAAAAATATTTAACTAAATTTTTTTCTATTATAATGCAACTGAAAATAAGAAGTTTCGTATTTTCCATTAAATATGTTCATTAATTATGTTAAACATTGAGTTTATTATTTCAAACAGTTTCAATCTGCGTCGGGAAGTGTTATGTTATGCAATAAATAAGATCAATAAATTATAAAATTTCAAAAAACATATCCTTATAGCTGAAAAATCGGGAAATGAAAGTGATAATGCTTGAATAATGCAAATATTTGTAGAACTATAGCAGATTTATAAAATTATCCCAAAATCCATAAATTACAACGATAATTACCTTATATATATACACAATTTATTGTTTATTTTTATGCAAGTCGAGGTACATTGATTTGAATAACAGTGGGAAACTACAGAAATGGAACATATGGTAGGAACTGACTGAACTAATTTTCTGAACTAAGATAATCATAGGTCAAATATTGGCTGCACTTTAAAAAAATTGTGTAATTTTTTTTAAGAATCTATTTTTTGTTTAAATTAAACTGTGTATCAGTTATGTATTATACATAATAATTTATGTAATGAGTTATGTATAGATCCAAACTAACTATAAATCAAAAGCTGAAAAGCATGACTGTTTATACCAGAAGAAATCGTGTTTTAAAGCGTCGACATACTATCAAGATTTCTCCATGAATGCAAAATTAATCATAAGTTTATGTTACTTTTTATTTATAAATAAGAAAATCTTTCAATCAGAAAATCTTTCCTTTTATTATGAACTACTCAAAACATACTAGAAAAAAAAACTTTCAGTAATACAGCAGAATTAAAAAAAAATCTATATCTAAAGCAGCTACTTTCGGCAGTTTTCCAAAAGGATCTATGTAATGTTGATATATAGACCGATAGAAGATTCTTCCAAAACTGTTGATGGATATTCCATTTTTCTGGAAGCCCGTTTAACTGTTCAGGAAGCGGATGTTAGGACAATATATTTAAATTCGTAGGAAATGGCCAAATTTAAGAAATGAAGAGTAAACGCGCTTTTTCGATTGTACGTACTATTTTCAGTCTTTTCTAGTATGTGAAATTTCTTTGTGTTATTGTGACAGTGAATGTTGAATATTTCCAAAAGCCTCTAGTTTCACTAATAATAAAAAAATCCCGAAAGTTACAGTCCGAACAATAAAATTCTTAATAAATGCAATTTCTTTTGATACATTTTAACAAAAAATATACTTGAAGTATTTTAAAGAGACATTATATTTCGAATAACATAAATTAAAAAATTAAGAGACTTAGAATTTCAGATTGTAATTTTTTTTAACATTTTGTTAAATTCATCTACATTTTAATTTTATATGTACACGAAGGACACGAAAAGATTAATTTCATGATGCTTTACATCGAAAATTCAGTATTTAGATTTATCAGATACCTATTATCAGATTACCTATTATCAGAGAATAAAGATATTCACCGTGTATACTCGCGTGTAATTCCAGGAATTTGTGATAATTTTCGGCAAGCAAATTGGAAGATTTGATTTATACGCTAGAAAAAAAAATTTAATACTGCAAAATTCTAGCTTGCTTTGTATATGAATAATAAAGTTAAATGCAGTCGGCTCTCGTTAATAAAAAATCGGATAAATCGTGTATTCACTTAATTCGACCTAATCATGCAGTTTCAAAATTTTCAATCGCGGAATAACATTAAAATTTATGGATTTATTCGAACTCATTTCATTTAATTTAAATGAACGAGAATTCCGATTTTTAATTTTACTTACTTTCTACTGGTCTTCAGACCCTTGAAATATCTTTCTTTCTTTCATCTTTCTCAGAACTCTCCTGAATTAGTATACATATTTAGTATACATACATCCATGCATTCGATATCCACTTACTGCTCCATTTGTCCACCAATGACACTTCCTTCTGTTTTTTCATTGTGCTTGTTCCTAATCCCTTAATTAATTCATGCATTTATATATTTTATTTTAATAATAAGTCACATTTTAATGATAGCAGCCGAATTAATTTTAAAAAATACTATAAAAAATAAATCTAAAAAAACTATAAAGTAATTTGTAATATTATCCCTTTAATCATATTTCAAATCATACTTTCCTCAATTCGAACTCTGGATAATTCGAACATTTCTTGTTGTCCTGGCGAGTTCCAATTAACGAGAGCTTGCTGTACATGAAATGCACAATGTACAATTAATAATAATTCATTAAATAATTTTAATGATATGTTAATATTTTCTTATTACCTTTTCACATTGTTAATTAGGTTGCCAGTTTGGATTCTACCTTGAAATTAAAATTTTGAAGTCACATCAGAAATTCCGAAAGAAAAATTTTAACATAGGTAGTCGGGAAATGTCTGTCGTGAAATAAAAGTATCAATATAATACAAAACATCTGGTGTGAATGTGAAATTTATAATGCAAAAGAGAAGCCACATCTGGCAAACCAAATTGGCAAGTAAAATCATTGGTTCCTTTTTTTTTCAATATTGAAATAAACATTTAGTTGATCAAATTATATGCTGGTTTTTGATGTTTTGCAGAATATGCTTTCTTAAATTAGGAAGTTGACTTATAAGGGAGTATAGTCAATACATTAATTGTATTATGATAGTGAACAATAGTCAATATATTAACTATTCAATATATTATTTCAGTAATATTTTAGTAATATTATTTTAATTTAGTTATTTTAAATTAAGTATTTGTGTTGTTTATTTATTTTATTAAGGGACTATTGCATTCAACTTGAGATATAGAGTTTCTACGTATATATACATGATTAATAAATAGTTTATTTTGATTAAGTATTTAATTTTTACTTTAAAAAAATCTACATGAATACATTATTAAAGAAGAAAGTCTTGCCATTTCATAAAAAAATAAATGAATAAAATCAATAGTCTTTGAAATGCATTTTTCATTTAAAAAAAAAAAACATTTTTTTCATGATGTTAATTTTACAGATGTTTATTATATACATCCATTTTTTTAAACAAGAGCAATTATCTGAATAATTATATATTGTGTAACTTCAAAATTTTCGAAAATTATTACAACACAATTTTTCTTGAAAAATCATGTTCCATTGTAATATTTGCTTATATAATTTAAATCAATGATATTATCAAAAAGAAATAATAACAAAAATAGAATACAGAAGGGAAATTTTCATATCAAATGCTAGAAGCAAAAATTTTTATAAAAATCAATATCTCATTAAATTTCAGACTCGCATGAAAAAAAATCATAATAATGCAGTAACCATAAGAAAAATCTTAAAATATCTTAAGATATTTTCTTCAAAATTGGAAGTTATTTATAGTTTCTTTTGTTTACAATCGGCAAGACAATTTATTTCTTTTGAAAATGAAGTGCAATGAATAAGTTTCTTTTTTAAGATAAACATCAATACATGATTATTAATAATATTCAAAAATTTTCACACTTCATTATGTTTCATGTTAAATCTTGTTAAAGTAATTTTAAATAGCTATTTTACAAGCTATAAAAAATAGTTGCACTGCAAGCTAACAAATCTGCTGTGTGATTTCAGCCGTGTTAAATAAATAACAAGCGGTTAGCACTAAATATTTCTTTTAAGAAAACATTAATTAATAAATCCAAATTGTCAACTTATAATTAATAAATTCTTACATATGTTAGAAAGATTTAATTTTAAAATAAATTTTTAAAAGGATTTTTTTTGGTAGATTAAAAATGTATAAAACAAAATATTTAAATCAGAAATAAAATTCATTTTTTTTCCATAATAAGAAACTTAAAATATTTTGTGGAGATAAAAAAAAAAAATTAAGTTTCTAAAAACGAAATTGCTTAAACGAAATTAAAAATTTTAAATGATAAATAAATCGCAGCAATTTTTTAAATAAAAAGAAAATTGAATTAAAAAACAATATAAATTCTTAAATTGGCGGAAAAAAATCCGAAAATTCTTTTAATTAAATCTATTTTATTATCAAAATTTCAAGTTCCAGCACCAAGATTCGAAAAAACAACCTTTTGTTTACTAGCGAGATGTTTTACCTCCTATCTATGATTTCGGGAAGAAAAACGTTATAATTAATATTTACATTTAAAATTCATATCTCAAAATTTAACAAATGACATGGGTAAAATTGGTTTAATTAAAATAATAGACTTATTTTTTTAACTATGATTTGTCGTATAACACGAGTTATTAATCTGTAAATATACAAAATTTTATGTCTCTGACTCGTAGAGTTTTTGTTTACGGACTATGTGATGGACAGACCGACAGAGTATACAGACGAATTGGGTTTTGTCATATAAATAAAACCTAAAAATGGAATAATAATTAATATTATGATCGCTGTGTTTGTGTCATCCATACTTCTCGCTTACAAATCAGTTGATGCGTAAGTTTTAAATGGACGTATGATTGAATTTTGACTTAAATTTCCACGCTAGATGATAAATATTTCCTTTACTCGAGATCATGTTTGCCTTTCAAGATAAGTTCTCAAAACTTTGCTTCCAAATTACGAATAGACATTTGAACTATTTCTGAGTTGCTTTTAAAGATGCTATTCTGGTGGCTCTGCCATGAAATTCAAAATTCACCGAAATGTCTAAACAATAGTAGATGATATTCTTTCTTATTGCTAAATCATACTAAATTGCTTATGCTCTACAACTTTGTAAGACAAAATTTTTTTTTGCTGTATGATTTCGGTTCTGATGTAGGAATTCTAACAGTGAAGTTTTACCGAAATCGGCACCATAGGCATTTTTTTGGTGCTTGGTTACTTTATTATGCCAAAAATCCACTAATTACTATAACACTTCGCGTTCAGAAATTATTATTTTGATAATAGACATTAGATTGCAAAATGTATATGTCTTTTTTATTAGTAATAAAACATGTTTTGTCTCTGTTCTTTTTAGTATGCACTAACATTGTCCGTCAATTTCAAAAACAAATTCTATGAGGGCTTAACTGTGGTCCTCTCTGAATACATAATGCACTTATTTCAACTGAAAATTGGTTTTTTTTTGTACAAATATGTAAATAAATGCAGATTTTGTTCACAATTCAATATTCAATAAAAGGTTTAACAGAAATCACGAATCAAACACGTTTGAATAACAATCTCGCCTTTTCAGTTTGGCTGCAGTTTCATGCAGGAAGAAAATGCTTGAAAAAGCCTTTAAATAGAGTTAACTACAGCGTTGAGTATGTTTTCTATATGTATTAAAATGGAGGAAGATTTCTGTTAATTATTATCTCAAAAAACAGCACAATTTACGGTAATAAAGTAATTAGTTAAGTAATTTAGCAACGTTAAAAATAATCCTTTGATAATATGATGTTGTTTATTATGTGTAAAATTATTTAAATTCTGGATTCTGGATAATTTTATTTCAATTCACTAGCCCTTTATTGATCTGATAAATATGGTGACATACATATTCACATTTACTGGCAAAATTAACACATTGAAGAAATGAACGGTTTTCATTAAAACGATTTAAGAATGCAACTTTGTCTAATGTAAAACTTTTAAATGCAATTAATGTCGCGTTGAAGTTGGTAATTTGATATAAGAATAAATTTACAAGCTTTCGAAAAAAATATTTTTACGTGTAAGACATCATTTTAAACTAACTCTACTCAGTCCTATATTTTAGTATTCGACACTTGCCACATATCTGATATCATTAATAATGAATATAGCAATTAACTTCGATGTTATAGCAAAAGAGACTGTAACTTACTCCATAAAGTAGTGTAGCCCATTTTACAATCTATATACACCATACTTCGTGCTATAACTAACTTACTCCATAACTTATTTAACTGAGATTTTATTTTTGTGTATTTTTGATATACTCTTACATGTTGTCCTTGTTATTTATATATGATTGTTTGATACTATTGAAATTTGTAGGTTTATATTATGTACTCGAATATATACAGGGTGTCTCAGAACTTCGTGTACAGACTTTAAGGGGTGTGGAGAACATCGTTTGGAGCCATAATTAGATAGATTATAAATTTTAATAAGTTGAAGAAAAAATATATAACAAATTTGCATGATTCATTTTTTGATATGAAGTAACGCATCTCCTTTAAATGAAAAATTAAAATCTTATTTCTTAATCCTCTTAATACTTCTTGAATCCTTTGAAGATTTGTGTTTATATTGAAAGATGTAGATATAAAAACTAAATGCAAACATTCCATACATAATTTTATGTTTACATCTCCGATGATAAATGTGCATAAATAACGACATGTAAATCGTGATAAAATGAATTCAACCTTACTTAATATTTCATTTTTGAATGCCATAGTATTGCATTTTTATTTAATGTTATTTATTTTTATATATATATATATCTATCAATGTTTTAGATTTTTAATACAAAATGTATTGTTAGAAAATAATTCGTAAAGAAAATGCTTAAGGAATTATTATAATTTCTTTCTACCTCAACCATCATAAATTTTCATGTACCTTAATAGTTTGCAATGAAAAGCGTTGGTAATTTGTTGTGTAATCCGATAGCTTGAAGCAAAGAAAGCGAAGTCAAGATAATCGTTTGTAATAAACGAAAGTATTCAATATATTACGTCTTATCACATTCTTTTAGTATTAAGGAAAGAAAATAATAAACGTAAACGTAAATCCCTGTGGACTTAGCAGAAGATATATTAAACGCGCTTTGGAAGCTAATAAATCCGAAATAAATATTAGTCTGCTAAAAAAAAGCGAATTGTTCAGAGAATAAAACACAATGTATTTCATTCAGCACGTAACTAATATGTATGTGGATCATTTAATTAATGCGTTTTGCTGTGTCGTTGATCTGTGCTCATTACAAATAATTCTACTATTGTTAAATATCATTAGTATTAATTTAATTGTTTTTATTGCTTCATTTAACACAATTAAACATCGGAAATGCTCATTCGGTTGTTCATAAATCACAATAATTTGATTAAACTTAATTTACACTGTAAAAAAAAAATTGGGAGAATTACAAAAATTTTTCTAGTAGAATTGTATTCCAAGAACTTTTTATGTAACGGCAACAATAAAAATTCATGTAACAGATACAGATTTGCACTTTGAATCAAACAAATTTTAAGGTTACTAAGAATTTTTTTGGGAAATCGTATTCCAAGAACTTTTTAAGTGACGATAACGAGCATTATAGATAAAATTTTAGTAAAGTTACCAAAATTTTAGTAAATCCTTTTGTAAAGTTACAGATGGTTTTAGTTTTGGTTACAAGTTTTGTAGATTGACATCATTTTCTTGTACAGTGTACACATAAAATTTTAGTAAGCATAAGAGATTTCGGTTAATTTAGATTACTAAGGTTACAGATTTTTTTACAGTGTACATACATTCCAAAATATTTTTAAATCTTACTCTGTAACTGAATTTTGTCATGATTTTTTATCCATGCTCTTTAAATAAAATAAAACCATAATAAGTATATTTATATTATTTTGCATTGTGTTTATATAATAGCAGACACATTAATTATGTGGTACGAGAAATTAGAAAGGAATTAAATATGAGATTACATAAAAAAGAATTATTAGGAAATTAAGACAAACTGTACTTCTTTCAGGACGTAAGTAGAGTGGTTTCCCGTGTCGTTATTATGTGCTCATTACAAGCTATGAGTAAAATGTTACTCATAATAAATACCGTTATTGTTAATTAAATTGATTTTCTTGCTACATTTAACAAAGGTAAACATCGTGAATATTCATTCAATTATTCGAAAATGGTTTTTTGAGGTGAAATTTAATAATGTAATAAAACATAATTTAAAATATATATTCCAATACACCGTTTTTTCATGATTTTTTATACATACTCTTCAAATTTCATATTATATATATATATATATATATATATATATATATATATATATATATATATAATGGAAGATATTATAATATCAAAATTCCAAATTATATATATATATATAATTTCTAATTATCGTATCTTTAGATTTTTAACTTAAAGATTATTACTAGAAAATAAGTCATAAAGAAAATGCTTAAGAAATTTTTATCAATTGTTTCTACCTCGTACTCCATAAACTTTCTTATACCTTAATAATTTGCAATGAAAAACGTTGGTAATTTGTTGTGTAATCTGATAGCTTGAAGCTGAGAAAAGAAAGTCAAGAGAATCATTTGTAATAAACGAAAATATTCAATATATTACATCTTATCACATTCTGTTAGTATTAAGGAAAGAAATTAATAAACGTAAATGTAAGTTCCTGTGGACTTATCAGAAGATGTACTAAACGTGCTATGGAAACTAATAAAACAAAAATAAATATTAGTCCACTTAAAAGCGAATTGCTCGAAGAATATAACACAAAGATGAATCATTTAATAAATGCGTTTTGCTGTGTCTTTGTTATGTGCTCATTACAAAAATGGTACTCGTAATAAATATAATTATTATGAATTAAACTGTTCTTATTACTTCATTTGACGCAATTAAACATCGTGAATTCCCATTCAGAATATTTTGAGGATCCCTGATGATTTTTTTTCCAATTTTGTGGATTGATTGTGAATTTGGAAGTTTTTATATAAAAACTGAAGGTAAACAATCCACACTACCAAGGGAACCATTGAGACTTGGTTCATTTTAAAGTCATATTAGAAAGTTTGAAAAATAATCTATTAAGGTCATGTTTTACAATTTTGCATAATATACTGAAAATGCCCTTTTTGAGAATACTCTTTGGAGTATTAACGCAGATTTATTTAAAAAAAGTACTTTAAAATATAAATTAATTAATAATAAATATAAAAAATTTAAAAAAGCCATCAAAAATCTATGAATTTGGTTTAGAAAAAACACGACATTATATTTACACATTTGGGAAGTTCGCATATTTTAAAAATAGAGTTTTCCGGACACCTTAGCTGAATGTCATCGCCCCAAAATAATGCAAGCAATAAATTCATAGCGCCATATTTTGCTACTTAAATCATTTTTGCCAGGAAATAAACAAACACAAATCCAATAATGAAAAATTAAAGTATAAAAATTATATAAAATAATTTTTAACAGATAATTTATATCGGTTCTCTAACTTTTATGATTAGGTCTACAAAATGAGCCTGATCTCGATGGTAGGTGCGAGCTAGACCAAAAGTAAATCCCTTGTTAGTTGGCTATTTATAGCTCTGATGACAAATGTATAAAACGACAGTATTCTTGTAAAAATAGCAAAAAAAGAATCTTAAGATTTCCTTTTCGAATAGCATAGTATAATGTATATTATTTTATTTCTATTTATCGGTCTTTTAGAACTATAAAATACACCTTATTTTTGAAAATGTGTCATAAAGTAAAAGCTTAAAAATTAATATCTATTCTTTCTACCTCAAACTTCATAAACTTTCCGGTACCTTAATAGGTTGCAATGAAAAACGTTGGCAATATGTTGTGTAATCTCATAGCTTCAAGCAAAGAACGCAAATTCAAGCTAATCATTTGTAATAAACGAAAGTCTTCAATATTTTACGTTTTATCACATTCTTTTAGTATTCAGGAAAAAAAATTATAAACATAAAGGTAAATCCCTCTGGACTTCGTAGAAGATAAATAATATTATTAATAATTAAATTGTTTCCATTGCTTCATTTAACCTAATTAAACATTGTGAATGTTCTTTCTGTAGTTCATAAATTGTATTTTTAAAGACAAAATTTTATAATTTTATAAAATTTAATTATATATTCCAATATATCCCGATATCGGTACTTTGTAATAAAAATTTTTCATGATTTTTTTTACACTTCAAATTCCATAAAAATCATAATAAATATGTACTTGGTATTTTATTTCCATATATATATATATATATATATATATATATATATATGTTCATTTCTATTTATTCTTTCTTTAGATATTTATTACTAGAAAATAAGTCATAAAGATAATGCTTAAAAATTATTATCATTTCTTTTTAATTCAAACTTTATAAAATTTCCTGTACCTTAGTTGTTTGCAATGAAAAACGTTGGTATTATTTGTGTAATCTGATAGCTTGAAGCAGAGAAAGCGAAGTCAAGATAATCATTTGTAATAAACGAAATTATTCAATGTATTACGTCTTATCACATTCTTTTAGTATTAAGGAAAGAAAATAATAAACGTAAAGGTGGATTTAGTAAAAGATATATTAAACGTGCTATTGAGGATAACAAGACCAAAACAAATATTAGACCACATAAAAGCGAGTTACCCTGCCAATATAACACAATATATTTCATTCAGCACACAGCTAATATGCACGTGGATCATTTAATAAATGCGTTTTGCCGCGTCGTTGTTATGTGCTCACTGCAAAAATACTACTGATAATAAATACATTTGTTATTAATTAAATTGTTTTTATTGCTTCATTTAACGAAATTAAACATCGTGAATATCCTTCCGATTATCCATAAATTGCTTTTTTAAGGCGAAATTTAATAATGTGTTAAAACTTAATTTAATATACATATATATATTTATATATTCAATATATCCCTGTATGCGTACTTTGTAACACAATTTTGTGATGATTTTTTATAAATACTCTCGAAATTCCATAAAAATCATAAAAAATATATGCTTATTATTTCATTTTCGAATAGTATATATACATATATTTATATATATTGCTTCAAAAATTATTATCATTTCTTTCTACCCCATACTTCATAAACTTTACTGTACCTGAATTGTTTGCAATGAAAAGCGTTGATAATTTGTTGTGTAATCCGATAGCTTGAAGCAGAAAAAGCAAATTCAAGATGATCATTTGTAATAAACGAAAGTATTCAGTATATCACGTCTTATCACATTCATTTTATTATTAAGAAAAGAGAATGATAAACGTAAACGTAAATCCCTCTGGACTTAGTAGAAGATATATTAAACGTGCTATGGAGGCTAATAAAACCAAAATAAATGTTAGTCCACATAAAAGCGAATTACTCGGAAAATATAACAAAATATATTTAATTCAGCACGCAACTAATATGTATGTGAATGATTTAATAAATGCGTTTTGCTGTGTCGTTGTTATGTGCTCATTACAAATATGTTACTCATAATAATAACCATTGTTATTAATTAAATTGTTCTTATTTCTTCATTTAATACAATTTATCATCGTGAATGGACATTAACGATGATTTTAGGATTTTTTTCTATTTTGAGGATTAATTGTGATTTTAACAATTGAAAGTAAACAATCGAAATTTCCAAGGGAACTATTGAGTTTTAACACAGTCTAAAGTCATATATTAGTAAGCTTGAAAATGACAATAATAATAAAAATCTGTTAAAATCATGTTTTATATTTTGCATAACTTTCTGAAAATGCTGAACCTTTCTCAAAATATTTTTCGAGAAAAACCTTTTGACTATTAACATAGTCAAAAGGTTGTTGGTCCTTGTAAGAAAAGCATCTTAAAATATGATTTAGTTTTGAATAAATGTAAAACATTGAAAAAAGTTTAAAAAATCTAACAAAAACTTACGAATTTGGTTTTGAAATAAAACGACATTATATTCACTTATTTGGCAGGGGAAAAGTTAGCATATTTTTAAATGTAGAGTTTACCGGCAACCCTAGCTGAATGCCATCGCCCCGAAATAAAGCAAGCGATACATTCGTAGCGCCATATTTTGCAACTTAATTCGTTTTTAGCAGGAAATAAACAAATAAAAATCCAATAATAAATTTTTAAAAAAGTATACAAACTTATATAAAATACTTTTAACAGGAAATTGTTAACGGTTTTCTAACTTTTATGAATAGGTCTACAAAATGTACCAGGTCTCGATGCTAAGTTCCAGCAACCTCAAAAGTAGTTCCCTTGTTAGTTGGATATTTATAGCTCTGATGATTAATGCTTATAACGACAGGCTTCTAGTAAAATAGGCCTTTCTTAATATTTCCTATTCGAATAGCATAGTATTATGTATATAATATTATTTATATTTATCGATCCCTTAAACTTATAACATACAACTTACTGCTAGAAAATAACTCACAAGTAAAAGCTTATAAAATTATTACCATTTCTTTCTACCTCAACTTCATAAACTTTCTTGTACCTTAATAGGTTGCAATGAAAAGCGTTGGTAATTTGTTGTGTAATCCGATAGCTTCAAGCAGGGAAAGCAAAGCCAAGATAATCATTAGTAATAAACGAAAGTATTCAATATATTACGTCTTATCACTTTCTTTTAGTATTAACGAGAAAAAATAATAAACGTAAACGTAAATTCCTGTGGACTTAGTAGAAGATATATTAAACGTGTTATGGAAGCTAATAAAACCAAAATAAATATTAGTCCGCATAAAAGCGAATTGCTCGGAGAATATAACACAATGTATTTCATTCAGGACGTAACTAATATGTATGTGGATCATTTAATAAATGCGTTTTGCAGTGTCGTTGTTACGTGCTCATTACAAAAATGGCACTCATAATAAAAACAATTGTTATTAATTAAATTGTTTTTATTGCTTCATTTAACACAATTAAACATAGTGAATGCTCATTGGATTGTTCATAAATCGCTTTTTTGAGTTAAAATTTAATAATATGATAAACTTAACATACACACGATGAATCTAAACTCTTGGGCAAAACTTTAAATTGTGATAATACACATCAAAACAAATAATATTAAACAGGAAACTAAAGGTCCCAAACATTTTTCATAGGAGATAGACACAAACAAAGTTTAGGGTTTATAATTTATAATGATTATAAAAAACAGAAAAATTGGTCAATTTGATTACAATTTTCGCTAAAACTATTCTTTATATCAATACTTGCTTCAAATATAATTTAAAGGTAAAGTCCAAAAATTCCTATACTGGGTGCTTCGAGTAACGAACAACCTTATTTTTTCCCCGTTTGTATTTGAATCTTATTAAACGCTTTCAAAAGCTGAGGCTTAAATTCTGAGGTCAAAATCTGAATCGTTGGGAACATCCAAGTAACCTGAAATGTGTTTATAGCTAAAATTTGAACCTCACTCTCCTGAACACAGTTTAATTTGCGCTTTTTAATTACTCCGAACGATTCAGATTTTGAGCAGAAAATTTAACTTTATGTCTAAAAATATGAAAGCCTTTAATAAGATGCAAAAAAATGAAAGTAAAAAGTAGTTGTTTGGTACTTCAAACTCTAAAGTGCTCTCTATCAGAATTTTCAAAACTTTATCTCTGAACTATATTTTCCAGAAAATACTGATATAAAGAATAGTCTTAGGGAGAACCGCTGACGAATCGACCATTTTTTTCTGTTTTGAATATTTATTTGATATTTTAGACCTTCAATTTTAAAGACTCTTATCTCCTTCGGAAGATCTTTTGGACTCTTACTTTCCTATTTAAAATAGTTGTTCTTGATGTATTCTATAAGCCCTTAAAGTTTTGCTCTGGAGTTTAAATACACCGTGTATATTCTAAAATATTCCAATATGCACACTTTGTAATTCTATTTTGTCATGATTTTTGATCCATTCTCTTCAAATTCCAAAAAATCATAAGTAAATTTGCAGTATTTAGCAGACTATTTATATAATAGCAGATAAATCAATTACGCTGTGCCAGAGATTATAAGGAAAATAAATATAAGATTACATAAAAGGGAATTATTAGGAAATTATGACAAAATATGTTTTATTCTTCACATAATTAATATATTACATATGATTATTTAATAAATGAGCGTTGGTGTATCGTTTCTATTGAGTGCATCATTGAGATGATACAAAAGATAACATGTTTACTAATTACTTTTCGAAATACTTCAAGAGATAATTCAATAATTCAAGAGATTTTTCGATGATAAAAATGCTAATTTACATTTCATTTTTTGATTAATTAAAACTCACATTTTACAATGATGTTAAATAAAGAGTTAATTTAAATTATTATTCTTAATTTTAAGAGCTAATTTAAATCAAATATTTCAATATTTCATTTTACTTATTTGTAATTATTTTTTAAAAACTATTCAATCCATGCTCTTTTGAATTAATTAACAATATTACAGAATTATTTAAAATAAATTATATATATATACATATATATAGATAGATAGATAGATAGACAGATAGACAGATAGATAGATAGATAGAGAGATAGATAGATACACCCATATATAGTACGCACTTGGGCAAATCGAAGATGTTTTTTCTTAATGACCAAACATTATATGTCATGTAGGGGATACAGGACATATTTTCCATAGAGGGGGAATTGTGTGTACCTCCATAGAAAATTTTCTTCCAACCGGATTTAGTTTTCAAATGAGCTACGAGATGACGCAGGTGACGCTGAGTGGCAAAATTGTGCACAATATCTTTAAAAGATTTAGTTTAATATCTGCTATCACTTCGTCAGGAGAAGAGTTCTTTTCATTTTTTCAATGGTGAATAAAATTTGAGGAATTTATTAAAGCGTAAAGCAAATGTACTCTTTTCATATTGCATCCTCTAAGAAAAAAATTCTTTCTTCGTGTAAATAATCGTTTGTTTTGCAAATACATGTACCGTTATTCTTCCAATTAGTGTGAAAATAGAAATATGTCGAAGGAGCAGGTTTCACAAAAACTTACAGACAAGTTTTCCAACATGTTTTAGGTTAGAAAATATATCACAGCCTAAATTAGCTAGTTACATTGTATCAAAAATATATTTATTGTTCAATGAAATCTGCCAATTTTAAAAGCATAAAAAAATACGAATATATTTCAAACTTTCCGAAATAATCGATTGTCCTACCCCACAAAAAGAAAAAAAAAATCACTAAAAGCATCTGGTTCATTTACACCAACAAGCTAGCACTTGCTAATCATGTTTTAGGAAGAATGAGATCAGAGTCGTCCTTAGGGGAGTGCGACAAGTGCGGCCGCAAAGGGCCTCGCGCCTAGAGAAGCCTCGCACTTGGACACAAAATATATTTTCCTTAATAAAAACAAGAAGGTATAAGAGAAAATCTTAATATAAGTTTATGATTTTAGTTAAGAAAAGAAAGTGGTCTTCACACATAATATGTGTACACAGTCTATGTTGGAAAATGGGCTTTCATCATCAATTTGTCACAATTATTTTTGAAATTGGTCCGGTAGTTCCAGTCATTATCCCTACAAACACACAAGCAAACGTTTTTTCTTTATAATAGCTAAGGGATAAAAACCTGACTCTCCGGGATACAGTATGCAGGTGAAAACCTTTTTTTTATGGATAATATACATCAAATTACGGAGTCTAAACGAAAAGAGCCTCGCAAAATACTTGCACCGTGCCTTGCTTCACACTATCCTCCATAATTACGGCTCTGAAGGAAATCCTTTTCCATCCAAACAAACTTGGCCTACACCAGAAGAAGTTAGGCCTTTAACGAAGGCTAAAATTAGGAGTAAACGCAGCGTAAAAGGATAAATAAAAAGTCCTCGATACTGATTGATTTTCATATTTAAAAACAACAGAAAATGAAAAAAAAAAGATTCATCTTAAAAAAAGAAAGTACAAAACGCATCCGATAACAGGGGCAAGAAGAAACAAAATTCAATCTTGCTAGGAAGTTCTTTAGATTTTCTCCTTAAAATGTAAAATGCATTAAAAAAGTTTTTTCATGTTACTGTGCATTTTGTTAATAATAATAATAATAAAAAATACTTCCAAGAAAATTTTATTTTCTGCGTTTTATCATTTAAAGTATAGTTAAAAAAAATGCGTCTGTACATTTTCAGTTTGCTGGAAAACTTGTTCTGCATACGGGGCATATTTTCCAGTGTTACATGGTTAAAATTTTTTGGCATCAGTAGACTTTTTTTGTTGTTTAAAAAACTATACACAGTTTTTTAATATTATTTGTGTCAATTTGCAGACAAAAGACTTAGGAATACAAGGATATTCTATAGATCTCAAAATAGTTAAAAGTAAGAAATACAAAAATAAATTTATAAAAATTTGGATAATTTGCCCCGGTCTCACCTATGTACGATACAATTATTTTAATACCGTAAAATGGGGTGAATAGGAACGAAACTTCCCGGTCATACAAATAAATTCATTATAAATAAATGTGATGATATTTTTAGTTGCCAATTTTTTATAAGAAGGTAGTAACATCAAGAGTTGGGAAATTCAGTTTTGACATGTTGACACCACTATTGAGGTATATAAAAAAACTTCAAATGAATCCTCAAAAACCTTATTTTTTCAATGTCTTCAAAACTTTGTATGTAAGTACAGTATTTTTTGTATTCTTAACCGATAGAGACGATTTTTAATTAATGATAGACCTGTAAATGATAGGCTGTATGAAATTATATTTTTTTCTAAACTACATAACGAAAAAATGAAAAATGACTTGTAATATCAGAGGTTTAAGATTTACGGTATGAATCGGAACCCGTTTTCTCTCATGGTTTATTTTTCTATACAGTAATAGTTTTATGTGGTATATGAAAACTTATGTATGAATATGTATTACGACAATATTTTGTTTGTTCTAATTACTTGAAGAGTTTAAATGTGCCAAAAAAATTACTTGGTTAAACAAAAAAGTCAACGCCTAATCCAACACACATGGAACACACAATAAAATTATTTAAAAATTGCAAATTAATTTTAAAAACTGCACAGAATTATTCTCTGACATCCACAACATTACACAAACATTTCAAAATGAAACACCCATTAAAAAAGATAGGGATGGAAACAGGCTCGGGATGAGGGCGTATTAGTAGATCGTATTAATACATGCAGCGATTGGGGCTACTCAGTAGATTCACTTACCCGATGACTACTAGTAAAAGATAATACAGAACAGGGCTGAATTTATATTAAATTCTACTTTTGCAATTCAAATATAATTTCTTAAAATAAATTTTAATTTTTCTTGATTTCAAAATGGTTTTCTAATTTTAAAAAAAGCATATCTTTACTTGGATATAAAAAAAAGGCTTGGATTCACAGTAACTACGTGTTCCTATTCCTCCCTTATCATTATAACCTGTTTTTATTAACACTATTAAAGTTTGAATCGGAATAAATAAAGATCATAACATCTATTCCGATTCACCCTTATCTGCGGGGAGAATCGGAACACCATTAAAAAAATAAATAATATATATGTAAAGAGTAAAAATGTTTCGTTTTTGCTTAAATGTAAAGAACAAAACAAGACCAAAGTTTCTAGTAGAAAAATAAAAATATTAAAAAATCAGTTGTTGCTTTTTTTTAACGTTAAATTTGAAAAGTGTTCCGATTCAGCCCATTTTACGGTATCATAGATTGTAGGAATTGAAGAAACTGTATGTAGAAATAATGACTCTTAAAACTATTAACTTAAATTTATTAACAATTTTATATAGCAATGGCAAACTGAAAAAAAGATCAAAGAACATGTACTAGACATAACGTACAACAAGAAAACAACAGCCATGGCAAAGATTCTATGATAAAGAACCTTTACAAATTCATTTTTAAAACAGTAGAATAATTTATCAATTAAATTTATATTTGTCAAGCGTTATCTGAGAATAAATAGAGATCTTCTTATGCAGTTAGAATATACAAATGATTCAACTTCCACGGGGCTTCCTAAAATTTTAAAAGATATGCTCTACAACATACTGAAACAATTTATAAAATAATGCACGTACACAAAATAACCATTTTTATTATTGCAGTTATTTTTGTGTTTGCGTGATTTTTCGTTTACCAGTTTCCAGATTTTAAAAAAATTCTGCGATTTTTTTTTTATTATTTTATTTAAAAATGTTGCTGTCGAATGCAATGAAATATGTAGAAGTGCGAATATATAACGGTATTTTTATCTTTTTAAATTTTATTTTTTAACATTTATAGGAAATATTGAATCACTTTGATGTTTCAAAGTGATGTTTATGGAGAGTTTATTATTAAAAAAAAAAAAAAAAAAAAAAAAAAAAAAAAAAAACGTGAAACAAATTGGTCAGCATTCATTCAAAGTAAATAAAATTTTTAGGAGCATTAAGAGTAATATAGTTCATTCCATCTGCTTTCATTTTGTTCTTTGTAAATAGTTAAAACGCACTTTGATTACACTATTCTGGAAGGATTGGCTTGCATCAATTTTTTTAGCTGTCGATAATTTTTTCTTTTGTGCTTCGTAGCGCCAAATCGGAAAATGATCTTCATATTTTACCATCATGTTTGATTTTTTTTGGCACGACTTGAATATACCGTCGACCAATTTTCCAAATTGTACAGATTGATAATCTATTCACCAAAATATACTAACTGACATGATTTGTAGTTTAAAAAAATCAATTAATTAGTAAACTATTAATAAAAATATATATTTTTTAATAAAGTAACAAACAAGTTTAATATATTTTACATTCACTGAAGTCTATGATAATCTATTATTGGTACATAATCTTATAGCTCGGTACTAGTTTTTTAGTCGACAGGTTAATCAAGTAGTACCAATTTTTTTGCAAATCGTAAATTTCGAATTTAAAAATTAAAAGATAAAAATTAAATCTATAAAATAAATGTGATTTTTTTAAAATTTTGATAATCGATTTTAATGCATTATTGAAAATAGTTGAATTAAAAAAGACTCTCATTTATAATTACCATCTAAGGAATTTTTTGAGATAAGAATTTTCCAAGTTAAAAAGTTGGAAGTTGAAAATATTTTCTCCCCTCCCTCATCGGACCTCTGAGTCCTTTAACTATAAAAATCTCCAATATAAGCCAAAAAATGGAAAAGAAAACATTAAATTATATAAAATTTAAAGTAAATAAAACTGCTCTACAATATTAGATTTTTTATTATATTCGATATATATATTTTTTTTAGGTTTGAAATTTGAAATTTGGGAAACATTCTGAGATGGATGTTAAACTTTAACATCATATTGGACGCATATTCAACGCATAAAAATACACAAATATAAATAATCAAAATTTATATCATAACCATATTTTCTATTTTTAGAGTAAAAGTCACATTTCGTAACGTTTAATTAGTATGTTTTATTTTACTTTATTATTTTATTCGTTTCAAATTTTCTTCTAAAATATTTAAATTCCTAATTTCCGATCCATTTATCTTTTACATACCATAAGGATTTATACTTAGCTGCAAGTGGAACAAAATAAGTCTAAACTTATCCCCCAGTCAATGAATAGTTTATGTTAAATGATGATAAATGTTGTAAACAGTTTCAGAGGCAATTATATTGAAAAGCAAAATTAGCATTTTTGTGAAACAAATTGGTCTACAATTATAAAATGTAAATAAAAATTTTTTGGGCACGAAGAGTAATATAATTCGTAAAAGTAATATAATCTGCTTTTATTTTTTATTATATACTTAAAACACACTTTGATTACACTATCGTGAAGAAAAAATGGGTTGCGTCAAGTTTTTTAGCTTTTAATAATTGATTCTTATGTATTTAATAATGAGTGCGGTCGGAAAATGAGCTTCATGATTTAACATCACACATAAATATTGCTCAAATAAAAAATTAGATTTAATCTTTTCAGGTCTGGTGTACTACATGTCTTTAAAGGAGTATTATTTTCTTTTAAGAAATACTTGTGCTGCAATTTACATATAGTAATGTTAGTATATGTTGATGCATTTATCTTATGACTTAATTTATGGTTAGGCATTTAGTAATAATAATAATTTTTATTACTTACTAATTCTCTTTGCTCCATTTGCGATTATTTTAACATATAATTCACTCTTTAAATTAAAAAAAAAAGTTACTTTGCTGAAAGAATCAGGTATAATGAAGCGCAAAATGCATTAGGAAATTGTAATAGAAGTTAAATATTATTGTAGCGTATTATTTTCCAATCATCTCCAATAATTCTTCCTATATATTCTTTCTATATATCCTAGCATATTGTCATAAGAATATGAATTAAATAGCATGCAAATCTACAACATTCGTTATGTTTCAAAAAATAAAATATTCGTTAAACACTATATAGTCTATTTGGATGGATAGTGTTAATGTTATTACCATAACAGTAATATTTTCTAAAAATGGAAAAAAAAAATCCGACCCGAAAGGGTTAAATGAATATAATTTAGATAAAATTTATTATTATATATATATTCATAAGTGGTTTAAATTAAATCACGTTATTTAAATAAAAACAGAATATATCAATATAAAAATCTTTCTAGAATAAAAGTCACATTTAGTAACATTTAATAATCGCATTTTATATTCTTTTATTACTTGATTCGTTTCAAATTTTCTTCTAAAACATTTAAATTCCTACATTCCTATTCATTGATCTTTTAAATCCCATAAGGATTTATATTTAGCTGAAATTGGAACAGATGAAAACAAAAGTTATCCTCCAGTCAATGAATTGTTTAAGTTAAATGATGATAAATGATTTTAAACATTTTAGGAGATGTAAAGATTATAAAGAAAAGTCACAAATTGGTTTTCAGTTATCAAATGTAAATAAAATTTTTATATAACTCAGAGTTATATAATTCGTGATTATCTGCTTTGATTTTTTATTATATCGCAACGTACTTTGATTACACTGTAAAAATTGGGTTACGTCAAGTTTTTTAGCTTTCACTAATTCATTGTTTTGTATTTATTAATGAATGTGATCTCCATGTTTTATCATCATGCATAAATATTTTTTAAATTAAAAATTAAATTTAAATAAATATAATTAAAATTGTATCTAATTATTTTCTTTTATATTTATACGTGATTTAAATAAAAGCCCGTAGATGAAATTTTAAATAAAAAGTAGAATTTATCAAGAGATATGTCTTTCTAGAATAAAAGTCACATTTCATAACGTTTAATAATTGCGTTTTATTTTCCCTTATTATATGATTCGTTTCAAATGTTATTCTAATACATTTAAATTCCTACTTTCCGATTCATTGTTCTTTTACATGCCGTAAAGATTTATACTTAGCTGCAAGTGGAATAGTTGAAATCAAAAGTTATCCTCCAGTCAATGAAGTGTTTAAGTTAAATGGTGATAAGTGTTTTTATACATTTTAAGAAATAAAAAGTCACTACTTTTGTGAAACAAGTTGGTCCGCATTTATGAAATATAAATAAAAATTTTGGGTACACTAAAAAATATATAATTCGTGATTATCTATTTTTGATTTGTCTTTTATTAAACACATAAAGGGCTCTTTCTTTACACAACTCTGCAAAAATTGGGATGCGTCAAGAGTTTTAGCGTTCGATAATTGATTCTTATCTATTTTCTAGCGCAAAATCGGAAAATGACCTTCATGTTTTACCATGTATAAATTTGTTGGTACTATTTCATTACGCCATAGACCAAATTTTCCAAAATGTACAGATTGTCCAATCGGCAAATTTTACAAAGTGATATGATTTTTAGTTTAAATAAGAAAACGAAAAATTCAAATGAATTAGTAGAATATTGATAAAAATAAAAATAAAAATGACATAAAGAAGTAACGAACAAATTTCGTAAAATTTAATAATTACGTTTTATATTCCTTTATTACTTGAATCATTTCGAATTTTCTTCTAAACATTTAAATTCCTACTTTCCGATTCATTGATCTCTTACATCCCGTAAGGATTTATACCTAGCGGCAAATGGAACAGATGAAATCAAAAATTATCCTCCAGTCAATGAATGGTTTAAATTAAATGATGATAAATGTTTTAAAACATTTTAAGTGATAAAAAGATTGGATAGAAAAGTCAATCTATTTGTAAAACAGATTAGTATGAATTTATATTATTTGAGTTATTTATTCATTAAATGAAAACCAAATTTTTCTAAGCGCTAAGAATAATATAAATCGTGTTTATCTGGTTTTTTTATTATATAGTTAAACATTATGTGGTTTTGATTATAATAATCGTGCAACATTAGAGCTGTCTAAAGTTTTTTTTTTTTTTTTAAGTTTTCGAGAATTAATTCTTGTTGTAGTCTAACAAAAAAAAAAAAAACAAAAAAAAACAAAAAAAAAAACATGATATGATTAAGGAAAAATGCCAATGATAAAAAAATGTCATAGAAAAAACATATGTATTAAGGTTAATCCAAAGTATATGGATTCTAAATTTGATCAAAAAGCGGTCTGGTAGTATCCGGGTTAAAAAAAGATTTAAAGTTGGTATATTTTCCATAGCACTGCACCCAGCCCTATCTTTTGTTAAGTTTAATCTTGTAAAGTGTTTTGGTCTATTTCGACTGTATAAGTCATACTTAAAGCTGTTGAGTGTGTAGCATTTTGCACAACACTATTATTTTGAAGAAATTAATATTCTGTTAAATAGCGCAAATGTTCAAATAAAATAAAATAATATTTCAAGGATAAAAAAAATATTTGTAGAAAATTTTGAAGCTGTGCATGTTTCGTATACTGTTTATTCGAAATGAATATCAGATGAGGTTAAGAAAAATGATATATTCAAATTATTATAAAATATAGATTCGAATACAATTTTATCATTCGGTTGGAAAAAAATTTGATCTGCAGACATTTGTGCACTTGTTTGTTTATTAAATTCACCATCAATTTTAAATGAAATAAATACTGTTCTTTTATTTATTTATTTATTTATTTTTTACAGAAGATATAAAATAATACATAATATATATTAACATGTTTTTATCTTTTACATTTTTGACGATTGATTGCTGTTTTAATGCACGCATCATATTTATTTTCCGGCGAAATTTGTCAAAAGAAATATTTTGTTTATGTGTCTTAAATGCTGCAATGTTAATTAAGCAGGATTAATGTTCTTTTTTTCTAATTTCCCATTTCCACATTATCACGGTATAGCTTCAAAATCCGACCTAATAAGTGTGACCCCAGTGATCAATAATAACTAATTGCAGAAAAGTTAAAAATTATTTCGCTAATATTGCTATAAAACAATAATAAACATTTAAATGTCTATAAATTCTTAAAGAAAGTTAAAATTTGTTCTTTGTAAAATTAAATTATTTTTATAAAATATTTAAAACGTTTATTATAATTTTGTTACTAAAATTCCTATAAATTTTATTTACATACTATATTTTAAATATTTTATAATAAAGTTTTTAAAACACACAAAATATCAAGAATTTACTTTATATCATACCTGTTTGTTTCTTTATAAATTCACTAAGAAGTTATTATGGCACTACTATTAGGGAAATATTGTCGATTATAATGCAATAATGATGTCTTTCAGTCTTTGTTAAAGATGCATTCTAAGTGTAAAGATTAAAAAACCTTTATTCCACAAAGATTTCCTTTGTACTCTAATATAAACATAAAAATATAGTTTTAGGCGTAAATGAACTAGATAACTATGGAAGCATTCCTATAAAAAATAAAGATCGTAAAAAAAATCAAAATTAATATAATGTAACTTGCAGTTACAAATTATTGATGAATCACAAAGAAATTCTTTATGTATTATTTATAACAACTTTGATATTTTTTGAAAATGATTTAGTATAAAATTTATAATAAATTAAATAAATGTCCTTAAGTTTTTCTCATATTTGGTGATTCTATTTTAAAAACTGTACATTATTAACTGAATATCAGTAAACTTTGCTTAGACTAACTTTTTTTAAGTACACTTTTAACTAATGGAAAGACCAATTTACTCGTAACTTAAATAAAACATAACATTGCTAGCTATAATCCAAAAGCCTTGTGCAATAACAATCTTAGCTCGAAAAATTTACGCTCCTTATAAATGATGGAATTTTTTGTCACATAATTTATTACTTTATATTATTAATGAAATGTGTTACGCATGTTATTATTAAGTAATGTAATTCTAAAACTGCAGAAAGAACTTTAAATAATAAAGCAAACATTTATTTTTGTTTAGTTTAAAATTAGAATCGGTTATTTAAAAAAGCTTTGACTAAAGTTTGATTTTAAATTATATGAGTGATATCCAAATGAAAAATTCCAAACTTCAATAGATTAAACCAATTAAAATGCCTACAGTAATAAACTAAAATATATTGTTGAATATATTTTATGAAAATTCAACTAAAGTTCAAAAATACAGTAAACTCTTAGACTTAATTTAAATATATTAAAAATAGTCAACTAAATAACTTTAAATTTATCTAAAATCAAATATATGGATAACCTTCCATTATATAAGAGATAGAGTCAAATTATTTGGCTCTATCGGCCATTTATTGATTTCGGTGTCAGTACGCTATATAATAACTTCGCAAAGCCTATCAAGTTTAGAATTTATTGACTGTGTAAATTGGGTAGATTAGATTAAAAAAATAGATTTATTTAAAGTAATGGAAATATCAATACATTCGTCACGTACATTAAACATAACATTGATAAATATAGTTCAAACCTCTAACGCAATAATAATTTTAATTTTAAATTTACTTTTCTTATGTCTGATGAAATTTTGTTCTCATAATATGTAAGTTTATATTGTTAATGAAATATTTTATGCATATTTTTACGTAGCAATGTTATAGAAAAACAGAAAAAAACTTTAAAAAACAAAGTAAACTTTTAAGTTCTTTTTATTTAATTTTAAATTAGAATCTAATACTTTACATTTTATTAGAAAAAAGTTTGAATTTCCTTTATTTGAATTTTATCCAAATTAAAAATCCAATCTTCAATAGATTAAACCAAATAATATGCCTACGGTAATTTAATAAAATATAGAAATGTTTATATTTTATAAAAAATGAACTGAAGTGCAAAAATATAAAAATCTCTTAGACTGACTTTAAATATGTTATAAATTGTCGACATAATAAATTAATATTTATCTAAAATCAAATATATTTATAACATGCCAATTGATAACAGATAGAGTCAAGTTATTTGCCTTCGGCCATTTATTGACTTTTTTGGCACTACTCTTCGTTATAACTTCGCAATGCCTATTATGTTCGAAATAGACTAAATGGTCGTTGAAAGAGTCCGGGGTCTAATATAGTGGATTATGTTCAGGTCCATTACTTCCAGGAAAATAAATGTCTTTGTTTGGCTGAAGGCTGATAAATGATATGAGGTCATGAAAAATACCGGGATGTGGTAAATTATGTGAAAGGAAATACATTTTGATGCTGATATCGTAGAATCATCAATTTTGTAGGATTTAATAATTTGCTTTTAAAGTTATTTGAAATTATATATGTATGCAAACTATGATAGGAAAAAATGTTACCACACATGTAATGCTAGGTAGCTAAATAGATAGACAGATAACAGACAATATTTATCATTGTATATTTTCTTTATGTAGCAATATCAGAGAAAGACATCAAAAAAAGACTAAATAATAAAGCAAATATTTAAAGTTCTATAAACTGAATTTAAATTAAAATGTATTATTTAAAAAATTATCGACAAAACTTAGATTTTTAATTGCTTGAATTACATCCAAATGATAATATCCAATTTGTATGGATTAAACCAAAAAATATGACTTCGGTATTTTATTGAATTATGTCATTAAATATATTTTATGGAAAATGAATTTAAGGGGAAAAATACAATAATATTTTAGCCTTACTTTAAATAGATTATAAATCGTCAACTACATAACTTTAAATTTATCTAAAACTAGCTATATTGATAACCCTCCATTATAAAAGAGATATATTCGTATTATTTGCCTTCGGCCACTTATTAATTTTGTTGCAAGTAGGCTTCATAGTAACTTCGCAATGGATATAATGTTCGAAATAGACTAAATGGTGAATGAATGAGTCCAGGATCTAACATAGTAGATTATGATAAGGTCCATTACTTACTGGGAAATAAATGACTGTTTTTGGTTTAAAGCTGATAGGGGAGATGGGAACGAATTTTCAGAAAATTGATAAATTTCTGACTTTATTTATATTTATTGAGTTTTAAAAATTACATATTAAAAACAACTTATTCCTTCATCATATAAACCATCTATTCATTTTCCAATAAAAAATTAAATAAGTTGTGACGATTTAAAGTTGAAATTTTTTTGTTCAAAACTTCCCCATGTTCCCCTTTGAACAAGCAAGAGGCACCTTTGAACAAATGAATAAAACATGAAAATATTGAGATTTTTTATAAAAAGTTGCATGTGTTACAGAAATATAAAGTAATATGAATAAAAATAAAAAGCTACATTTTGTTGAAATTACTATTTTTTTGTTATATAACAAACTTTAATCCGTCAAAGTTGATGTCAAAATTCATTGTTGAAAAAATACAAAGTATCCCCCCAATTGCATTTGGTAGTGAAAACTTTTTTACATTATCCTTGAAATACACTAATATGATACCTGATGCTTCTAGAAAATTAAAATTTTTCATTCGCTATTCTTTTTAAGCGACTTGATGTAAAATTCAGATTTATCAGTTATGGAAACCTGAAATAGTATTTGGAAACCTGTTAAATCATGAATCATTATTTTGTATCCAATATTTGCAATTATGAAATAAATGAATTTAGATTTGAAACTTCCCATCACTAATACATACAGAGGTTGGAACCTATGTGTGCAGTAAGGGGGATTATTAGCAGTATAAGTCCATGTTCTTTGACATTCTTAATTAAACTCTTCTCACATAAAAAAATCAGAAATAATAATATTTAGATACATTAAAAACTCTTTGCTTCATAGTTTTATGTGTTATCTTTTAATTATTTCAATTATTATTTATCACCAGTTTATTCTCTGTTTTTTCGCTGTCCAATGGTGCCCCATCAAGTGGAGTTCAACATTACGACGGTTTAAACAATTCGACTAAAGAATTTGAATAAAACAAAGCTCATAAACTAAAGGTAAAATCTTTGTTTAAGCATTGAACAATAAATTAAAATTTTAGGGATAGAAGTTTGTAAACAAAAATCTTACAACATTCTTCTTTAACTTTAGATTCAAGAGGGAGAAAAATACATTTCTTGTTTAGACAGGACTGTTCATACAAAATGATACGTTTTTTATAATTATTCCCTTGAAGCAGCAGTAATATATTTCCAAATACATTTTTTTAAATAATTTATTTGAAGGAAAATATTTAGAGTTTTAGAATATTTAGACCCCTATATGAGTTGAAGTCATGAAAAATACTTGAGTGTAGTAAATTATCTGAAAGGAAATATATTTTTATGCGCATACCGTACACACATCAATTAATGATTTGCAGGATTTAATAAATTGCTTTTAAAGTTTATTTTACACAATTTACAAAATAATAAATCATGATAGGAATAAATATGTATTATTATTATAATGTCGGGTATTTAAATATGTATATAGATTAGATATATATAGATAATGCACATTATAAAACAATGCAAATGATTTTCTACAAGCAACTTTTTTCAAATTAAAAATATAGTTTAGTATTTTAGAAACAAAAATATACTTATTTCGATTCATGCAAATCAGAGAAATAAAAATTTGGTTTATTTTTTTAATTAAAGCACTATTTTTAAAAATGGAAATGCTAATATATCCGTAACAAAATTAAAACATAACATTGCTAGCTAGTGTTTCAACTTCTAACGAAATAAAAATTGCAAATTTTAATTTACTCCCTTTATAATTGATGGACATTTTTGTCTAATATTTATAATTTTTTAAATGAATGGATTAATGAAATATTTTACGCATATTTTTCTGAAGATATGTAATAGAAAAACAGGAAAAGAAACTTTAAATAATAAAGAAAACATTTAAGTTCCTTTTATTTAATCTTAAATTAGAATCAGTTATTTAAGGGTGTTCTGAACTGCTAAGCTCAACAAGCGCAAAATGTTTTGACACATTTACAAATTCATTTTTAACAGAAATATATAAAATTGGAATGCCTGACTATAGAAGCGATTTCGAATCGAACTTATTTTTCCATTTTATGATAATTAAATTATCTATCGAGTTATAAACCATTTTGATGACGTGATACCCCTTTTTTTTACCGATTTTCGACCGGTTTTTCTGCTTTCGTCGAGAAATGTGTACAAAAGTGTCTTTTTTAAGGCTTGTTATGAAAAATCTATCGTGTTTTTTAAAATACAGAAAATTGAGTGCAATTAGTCAGTTTCTGTATAATAACACCTGCTATTTTTAGGCATTTCCAAGCAAAAATAAATTAAAGCATGTGTCACAAAGCCGCCCTTTTTTATTTAAGAATACCCTTAAAAAAGCTATTGACCAAAGCTAAATTTTTAATTACTTGAATTATATCCAAATGGAAAAATCCAATCTTCAATAGATTAAACCAAATAACATGCCCACGGTAATCTATTAAATTATATCATTGAATATACAGTGGAACCTGTATATAGTGACCACCCTTGGGACTGTCTAAAGTGGTCACTTTATAGAGGTAGTCATTTCATGGAATGTCTTTTAAAATGCCACATTTAAATTTTTTGGTCTCAAAAAATTTAACAAAATATTATTAAGGAATAATGCACTATATTAAGTAATAAACTAATTAATTAGTATGACTGACAAGTATACAAATTGAAATACTAATTTAAAATGTACTACATACAATGTAATACATTTAAAACACTCATTATTTTTTAATACAGTTGAAGTTCCATAGGGTTTGATTTAAATAACAAATAACAACTAAGGTATCCATATAAAGCATACATATTCTAAGGTATACTATAATTTAAAAGAATGTTTATTTTCATTGTAATTGCATAATGATATCTATAACTGGCAGTAATAAACTACTTATTAAAGATGCTCTTAGACAAATGCAAATATCATTACAATAAATGACAAAGTGGTCACTTTATAGATTAAGCAAATAGTGCCTATGGGACATAAATTCCTGTACTTTTTTAATGGATCAAAATATATTTCAAAAAATGTCTACTTTAGTCTTATAGTTTGAAAATCTTTGGCATGCACAAAAATAGATGGTCACATTTTATAGGTTCAAATAACATTGACAATCTAGTGTGTCACTTTACACAAGTGGACACACTAGAAGGGTGGACACCTATGAACACAAGTAAAATTTTCCAGACGCGATCACTTAAACCAGGTAGACACTTTACTAAGGTGGTCACTTTAGCAGGTTCCACTGTATTTTATGACAATAGAACTGAAATGTAGAAAATATAGCTACCTCTAAGACGTACTTTAAACATATTAAAAATCATCAACATTATAACTTCATCTAAAATGAAATATATTGATAACTTTCTATTATATAGGAGATAGAGTCAAATTATTTGCATTCGGCTATTTATTGATTTCAGAGCAGTAGGCTTTATAGTAACTGCACAATGCATTTCATGTTCCAAATTAACTGATTGTATGAACTAGATAGACTAGTATTACTTTTAATTCATTCATTCTTTAAAGTAATTGAAATATTAATATATTCATAGCAGAAATAAAACATAACATTGATCGCTATAGTCCAAAACTGAAGCGGAATAACAAATTTAGATTTAAATTTTCTCCCCTTTTAATTGATTTAAACATTTGTTTCATAATTTATAAGTTTACATTACTAATAAAAATAATTTATGAACAATTTTAAGAAGCAATGTAATAGAAAAACAGTAAAAGAAACTTTAAATAATAACGAATATATTTATGTTTTTTTTCTAATTTAATTTAAATTTAGAATTTGTTATTTTAAAAATTAGTGTCAAAAGTTATATTTTCAATTACTTGACTTATATCCAAATGACATAATCATATATTCAATAAATCAAACCAAATACTATGCCCGAGGTAATTTACGAAATCATATCGTCCAATATATTTTGTGAAAAATTAACTGAAGTGCAGAAATACAGCAACATCTTAGAATTAGTTTAAATATATTTTAAATCGTCAAATAAATAAATTTAAATTTATCCAAAATCAAATATATATTAATAACTTTCCATTATATCAGAGAAAGAGTCAAAGTATTTGCCTTTGGTCATTTATTGATTTCGTTTGGAAGTACGTTTCACAGTAACTTCGCAATGCCTTATCATGTTCTAAATAGACTAAATCATCATTGAACATCTAATATAGTGGATTATTTTCAGGTCTATTACTTCGTGGAAATAAATGTCTTTGTTTGGCTTAAGGCTGATATATGAAGAAAAGAAAAAATGAAACTTTACATAATTAAGTAAATATTCAAGATCTTTGTATTTAAATTAAAATGGAATTTATTATTTTAAAAAGTTATTGACAAAAGTTAAATTTTCAATTATTTTAATTATATATCCGAATCAAAAAAATCAATATTTAATAGATTAAATTAAATAATATGCTTACAATAATTTACTAAATTATAGCGTTCAATATATTTTATGAAAATTGAACTAAAATGCAAAAATACAGCAACCTCTTAGACTTACTTTAAATATATTATAAATAGTCAACTTAATAGTTTTATATTTATCTAAAATCAAATATATTTTTAGTTTTCCATTATATAGGAGATTAATTATTTGACTTCTTCCATTTAGTGCTTCCGATTACAATACGCTTTATAATAACTTCACAATGCCTGTCATGTTCCAAATAGTATAAATGGTCGTTGAACGATTCCAGGATCTAATATAGTGGATTATGTTAAGGTCCATTACTTCCTGGGAAATAAATGAAACTGTTTGGCTTAAGGCTGATATAATATGTGAGGTCATGGAAAATACTTGGGTGTAGTAAATTATGTGAAACGATATATATTTTGATGTGCGTGCAATAGAAACATCGGTTATCGGTTTGCAGGATTTAAAAATTTCCTTTTTAAGTTTATTTTAAATTATTTAAAAAAATAATAGGAATAAATGTATTATATCTATAATGATAGATACATAAATAGATTAGAGATAGATAGATAGCAGACATTATAAATAATTTTAAAAATGATAATTTACAAGCAACTTTTTGCAAATTAAAAACATTTGTATTTTAGATAAATAAATAAATAAATAAATAAATAAATAAAACGTATCTTCGAATAAAGCGAAACAGGGAAATAAAAATGCAGTAAAAATTGATAAAATGGAATAATTTCTGGATCAAGGCAAATTCATTACGCCGAATTTACTAGAGTTCCACAAATAATTTGTACGATTTCATCCTTACATAAACCATAATAAGCTGGAAAATGCAAAATTTGGGTTACCAAAGTCAACAAATCAAGTGTAAAGAAACCACAAGTTACATTAGGTTAAATGAATAAGATCTAAATAAAATAGATTAAAGATAACATTTACCAACTGAAGAAACTTTAATTTTATCTGAAATTAAATAAATTGAAAACTTTTCATTATATGAGAACTAAAGTCAAATTATTAGCCTTCGGCCGTTTGTTGATTTTGGTAACAGTACACTTCATAGTAACTTCGCAATGCCTATCAAATTCCAAATAGGCTAAATGGTCGTTGAACGAGTCCGGGATCTTATGTAACGGATTATGTTAAGGTCCATTACTTCCTGGGAAATAAATGACATTCTTTGGCTTAAGGCTGATATATGATGTGAGGTCATGAAAAATATACGGTGTGGAAAATTATGTGAAAGGAAATATATATCCCACCAAAAACATTCTGTAAAAAACTAGCCAAGTCTCGATGGAGCTGCTTGTTTATTTCTAAAAAGTAATGAAATCTAGACAAAGTCGTGCCAAGTCTAAGGTTCCTTACTGCGATTTCTTTATTATTATAGTTAATGTTGTGTGACTTGCCCGTTGAAGGGTACACGTCAATGGGTCATCATCAATGGGTAGCGGTTCTGACGACAGTTTGGTGCAATGGTGTCGTGGAGCACCTGGTTTTGTACCCTTGTGTACCCTTCAACGGCCAAGTCACACAACATTAACTATAATAATAAAGAAATCGCAGTAAGGAACCTTAGACTTGGCACGACTTTGTCTAGATTTCATTACTTTTTACAGATAAACAAGCAGCTCCATCGAGACTTGGCTAGTTTTTTACAGAATTTTTTTGGTGGGATTTCACTTCTTTTTGTAAAAACGTGGGCATATTGATTTATTTTATTATATTTTTTTATTTGACACATTTTTTTTTTTCTTTTTAGGAGTAGTTTTTTTATTATTACAAATCTTTCTTTTCTTTTTTTCCGGTTCTGACTCTTGTGCAGAAGCAACAGTTTTTCGTATTGCCCATTCGCGTTCATTATTTATTCTTTTAGACGGTTTAATTTCTGAAAGATCGGCGCGTTTTTTACGCCTAAGCGGGTTGTATTCTGTGATCGCTGAAGCTTGAGCTTTTATACTCTTGAAGTCAACATTTATGAGGTGCACTCCATGAAGATTGGTTACTCGGGAAAGCGTCACGTAGGCTTGGCCACAAGAGAATATGGAGGTGCCAATGTCCATAAGGGCATTTTTTAGACTTAGACCTTGGCTCTTGGGAATTGTTAGGGCATATGCCACACAGATTGGGAATTGTTCTCTGTACACGTATGCCCGGAGTATGATCTCAAATTTTGACTTAATAGGTAATAATTCGTGAATCAAATTGTTAGCGAATTTTACTACCAATTGTTTAGGCTTTGTTTGGTCTTCCGGGTCCCACCTCACTATCTGTACAACGCCTATAAACCCATTCACTAAACCTAAACTAACATCAATGTTTATCCTAAGCATTACTTTATCTCCCTCTTAGCATTATCTAACTGCATACACATATTTCTAGTCGGTAGTAAACAAACAGTATCTTCTGGTAAGTCCCTCAAACATTGTGCTATTTCCATTAACCTTCCTTCATTGGGATGCGAAAGCAGAAGTATCAATCGGTTAGACAGTATATCTCTGTCCGATTGAGGCTCAATACGGCTCAGAAAATTGATTTAGTTCAAATAACCAATTTTTACTTAACTAATCAATGTAATATGCACTTTCACAGTTTTAAGTAGAATTTTTTCCATTTTATTCAATCTCTTTATTAAATGAAATCTGGTTCAATAAAGTGGCGGAATCAGATGTACGCCAAAACGTTTAAATATTAAGTATGATTTTGATTCATATAAGCGGCAATTGTAGCGATCTTTCTTAGCTCTGGGAGGGGTTTTAACCCCAAAACCACCCCCTTGGCTGCACCACTGCTAATACAGCTAAGACCAGCTGAGGGCTCTTCATTAGATATTTCAGACCTTCAATTTTTGACATCAAATGAAGAGGCCTACCAAGTTGAATATTTTTTGTAAAGGCGGTATGTCGATCTCTAATAGTTTGGTTGGGCTCTTGTGTTTTCTAATCAGGGTCACCAGGAACTCCAGATGTTCGAAAATCTTAGTTTTTATAGTTTTCCCTTTATGTGGTTATAAAACCCTAACTCTGTACCAAATTTCAGCTCTCTGAGTTTATGGGAAGTATTAGTTCTATTCTGATGATCATGAGTGAGTGAGTGAGTGAGTGTCATAAATGCGAAACTTTGCTTTCGCTTAACTTCGGAACTAAATGACCTATAGACTTGAAATTTTGGATTTTAAGTATGTGATTATAGCTTACTGGTTGACGAAAATTTCTGGTCTTATCCAGAGGTTCTCAAATAAGGGCCTAAAAATGCGGCGAAATGGTTCCAGTAAAGGATGGTACGGCAGTGTTTGCTTCGCGCTCGACTTGGCGGGGGCACTGCCGTGCCCCCTGATTTTCATGCGCATACCGTATAAAAATCGATTTTCGGATTGCTGGATTTAATAATTTACTTTTGAAGCTTATTTTATTTATTTCTACATTAAAAAACATGATAGAAAAAGTCCTTCCGGCAATGCCGGGAGGAAGAGGTAGCTTTCATATACTTATATATTTATTTATTTATTTTAAGGTAAGTTACATTGTTCAAAAATACTAAACTCAAATTAGTGGAAATAATCTTATAAAATTAGTGATTTTATAAGATTGAAACTAGTTTTTGTCAAGACTGAATATTAATAGGAATTTTTAGAAATTAGTCATCTTTTATTCAACCTGGTTTTATTTTAAGCGATTTAGAGAGTCACCAAATTCCACGATATCATAAAGTGTATGCCATTTTAAAGCAACATTGTGGATAGTTCAGATCAGACCGTTTCAAAATGTCAGCCATAAGCAAAATTCAATGTGCTATAACTCAGTCATTTTTTAAGATATAGACAAAATAAAAAGTGTTCTGACACGTGAGTTCTAACACGTAAAAGACGTAAATATTTTTCAAATTTTGATTTTTTCGCATTTAATTTTAAATTTTAAAAAATTTAAAAAATTTAAAATGACCACCATTTTGAAACAAAATGGTGGATGATGCTGGCCAACGAACTCGGTCGGGACATTTGTATGTACTATGTACATCCCAAGATTCATTGAAATCGGTTCATAAATACGCGTGTTATCACGTGACAAAAATCCGATCGTTTCAAAATGTCAGCCATAAGAAAAATTCAAAGTGCTATAACTCAATCATTTTGTAAGATATAGACAAAATAAAAAGTGTTCTGGAATCTTTGTTTTAAGTTCTAACACGTAAAAGGAAAATACTTTTCAACTTTTAATTTTTTCGCATTTAATTTTAAATTTTAGATTTTTTAAAAAATTTAAAATGGCCGCCATTTTGAAACAAAATGGCGGATAATGCTGACCAACGAACTCGGTCGAGACATTTGTATGTAATATGTACATACCAAGTTTCATTCAAATCGGTTCATAAATACGTTAGTTATCGCATGACAAAAATCAGATATATATATATATATATATGGTTATATATATATATATGTCAACATTTGAACGGAGGGTGGTTTTGGGGTCTGGGGGTCATGATCGGTGAAAATATACCAAAATTTTCCGGAAGTGCTTTCCTCCGGACGGCTGCAATAGGTAGCTTTTTACTTTTTGTAATGAAAGCTACCTAATAAATGCATTATACATACATACATATATATATATATATATATATATATATGTATGTGTATATATATATATATATATATATATGTATGTACATATGAATATATATATATATATATATATATATATATATATATATATATATATATATATATATATATATATATATATATATATATATATATATATATATATACATATATATGTATATATATATATATATATATATATATATATATATATATATATAATATATAAATACATATATATATATATAATATATAATATATAAATACATATATATATACAGGGGTTGGACAAAAATATGGAAACACCTTTTGAAATGCATGTTTGAAAAGAAAGATTGATTATAATGGACTATGTTGATGGCACTGGAGTTTTCGCCAACTGACGCCACCTATACAACTTCGTAAAATCGCTGTACTGTTCAGTCATTGTTGGAGCACTGTTATGTGAGATTATCATTGCATTATGTCAGAGTTAACAGACTTCGAACGTGGACAATTTGTTGGCGCGCGTATGGTAGATGCTTCCGTAAGCAAGGTAGCCAAGGTTTTTAGTGTTTCAAGAGGTACTGTGTCGAAGATTTATTCTACATATTTGAAATGCGGAAAAAACATCATCCGCTAAATCACAGCGCGGACAAAAGTGTGTGCTGAGTGATCGTGACAGACGATCATTAAGGAGGATATCGCGAAAAATAAGTAGTCCACAGCTGCAAAAGTTACTGCTGAAATGAATGTCGTGTTACCAAATCCTGTGAGTACCAAAACAATTAGAAGGGAGCTTCATAAATAGGGAATAGCTGGCCGTGTTGCAATTGAAAAGCCATCCATCACTAATGTTAATGCCTGTAACAGGAAAAAGTGGTGTTTAAGTCATAAAGCCTGGACTATAGAGCAGTGGAAGAGCGTAATATGGTCTGATGAGTCTTCTTTCACATTGTTCCCCACTTCTGGCCGAGTTTACGTCTGGAGAACGCCATCTCAAGCCTATAATACAGACTGCTTGTTGCCAAGAGTGAAACATGGCGGGGGTTTGGTGATGGCTTGGGCAGCCATTTCGTGGTTCTCTTCTGGCCCCATGATAACTCTGTAAGGGCGTATTACTGCTCAGACTTATGAGAACATTTTGGCCGTTCAAGTCCATCCAATGGTACAAGCTTTGTTCCCCAATGATGACGGTATCTTCCAAGACGACAACGTCCCCGTTCACACAGCTCATATTGTCCAGGACTGGTTTTCTGAGCACGAGGATGAATTTTCGCATCTCCCTAGGCCATCAAAGTCATCAGACCTGAATATTATCGAACCTTTGTGGTCTACATTCGAGCGGAAAGTGCGTTCTCGCTATCCACTGCCAACATCGTTATCTGAACTTGCCACCGTTTTGCAGGAATAATGGTACAATATTCCCTTGGCAAACATACATAAACTGTATATATCCATTCCGAGAAGACTACAAACTGTTTTGAATAACAACGTTTTTTTTTTAAGGTGTTTCCATATTTTTGTCCAACCCCTGTATATATATATATATATATATATATATATATATATATAATGATTGGTATATAAATAGATAGATTAGAGATAGATAGAAAACATACAGCATAACTCAATATAAATGATTATCTACAAGCATGGTTTAGCAAATTAAAAATTATAGTTTAAATTAAAAAAAAAAAAAACTTATTACTGATTGAAGTGAAACAGTGAAATAAAAATTCAATGTAGAATGAAAAAAAATGTAAAAGATTTCTGGAATCATTCCCAATTTAACAAAATTCCACAATTAATGCATGCGTTTATCCTAGCGTAAACCTTCCATAACTAGAGTTCCAACTTCTAGCGAAATAATTTTTTATTTAAATTTAATAATAAAATAATTTTAAATTTAGTACTCTTATAATAGAGGAACTTTTATCTTATATTTTATAATTTTACATTTTTAAAGAAATAATTTATTTATATATGTTTTAGCAATGTAACATAAAAACAACAAAAAAAGTTTAAATATTAAATCGAATTTCAAGTTACTTTTATTTAATTTAAAATATGAATCTATTATTTAAAAAGCTATTGTCAAAAGTTTGATTTTCAATTATTTTAATTATATCAAAATGAAAAAAAATCCAATCTTCACCAGATTAAATCTTCTATTATACTCGATAATCTTTCGATCATATAAGAGATAGAGTCAAATTATTTGCCTTCGGCCATTTATTGATTTTGATGGATCCATAGTAATATCACAATCCCTATCATGTTCCAAATAGACTAAAAATTCGTCGAATGAGTCCGGGATCTAATATAGTGGATTACGTTAAGGTCCATTACTTCATGGAAAATAAATGATGTTGTTTGGCTTAAGGCTGATATATGACGTGAAATCAGAAAAAAATGCTCGAATGTGAAAAATTATGTGAAAATAAAATATATTTTGATGCGCATACCGTAGAATCATAGATTTCTGCTTTACAGGATTTCATAATTTTCTTTTAAAATTTCTTTTACAGTAAAATGTCTTTTACAGTAAATACAGTAAATTTCTTTTACAATAAATGTGTAATACATATATAAAGATAGGTAGATAACTATATATACAGATTAAAGACAGATAACAGACATTATAAACCAACACAAAAGATCATCTACAAGCAAATTTTTGCAAATACACATATATATATATATATATATATATAATTTAGTTTTAATTTAGTACACATATATATATATAATTTTGTTTTGTTTTTTAGAGGAAATTAAAAGTAAACACGTATTATCGATTCATGCGAAATTTTGGGAACAAAAATGCAGTGAACTGGTGAATGAACTGATGAATGATATTGGTGAGTGAAACATATAAAATAAATATCAACTGATTGACTAGACAAATATTTTTTTGCATAAAACACTAAAACACTCTTTTTAGTATTGGAAATACTAAAATATTCGTAACATAAATAAAGCGTATTGATAGCTAGAGTCCGAACCTCTACCGCGAGAACAATTTTAGTTTTTAATTTAATCCCTATATAATTAATGGAAATATTTGTATGATAACATACAATCTTTTATTATTAGTCAAATAGTTTATGTATATTTTATGCAGAAATGTTATAGCAAAACAGTAAAAGAAACATTAAATAATAAATCAAATATTTAAGTTCATTTTAGTTAATTTAGAATCGATTATTTTAAAATCTTCCGACAAAAGTTAAATTTTCAATTATTTGAATTGAAAATGTTTTGAGATTCTTTTGAGAAAATCCATTCTTTAATAGATTAAAACAAATTATGTCTATCATATAAAAGATAGAGTCAAATTATTTGCTTTCGGCCATTTATTGATTTCGATGGCTTCATGGTAATTTCACACTTCCTGTCAGGTTCGAAATAGACTAAATGGTGAATGAATGGGTCCGGGATCTAATATAGTGGATTACGTTAAGGTCCATTACTTCATGGAAAATAAATGGAATTGTTTGGCTTAAGGCTGATATATGATGCGAGGTCATGAAAAGTACTTTGGTGTGGTAAATTTTCTGAAAGGAAATATATATTTTGATGCTCGTGTCATTGAAACATTGATTTTCGGTATTCTGAATTTAAAAATTTGCTTTTAATTTGTTTTCCTTTATTAAAAAGATATGATAAGAATAAATATGTATTATATATGTAACGATAAATAGATAAGGAGATAGATAGATTAGTTATATATAGAAAAATATATAGATAGATTAGAGATAAATACATAAATCAAAGAACAGATTACAGATAGATAGATAACAGGCATTATAAACCAATACAGATGATCATCCACAAGCAAGCTTTTGCAAATTAATAATAATAATAAAAATTAAAAAAGGGGAAAATGTACCACTGAAGCATACGAAAGAGGAAAAAAATGCAGTGAACATTGAAAAAAATGGAAAGATTTCTGAAAAGAAGGCAAATTCACCAGGCCAAATTTACCCAAGTTTCACAAATAATATGCACAGTTTCATCCTTGCATAAACCATATTAAGTTCAAAAATGGAAAATTTGGACTATCAAAAACAATAAATCAAGTATAAAGAAAACAAAAGCAACAAGAGGAAAGAAAAAGATAATCTAAATAAAATAGATTAAACATAGCATTTAAAAATTGCAGAAATTATAAAGTTACCTAAAATCAAATGTATTAATAACTTTCCTTCATATAAGAGGTGTAGTCAAATTATTTGCCTTCGGCCGTTTATTGGTTTATTTGGCAGTACGCTTCATTGTAATTTACTAAACTATAGATATGATTACATTTTAAGGACGTTATAAATTGCCGAAATAATAAATTTAAATTTATCTAAAATCAAATGTGTTTATAACATGCCAATTTATAACAGATAGAGTCAAATTATTTGCCTTCGGGCAATAATATTTTAGATAAATAACTACTACCCGGTATTTTAGATAAATAAATAAATAAATAAATAAATAAATAAATAAAACATATCTTCGAATAAAGCGAAACAGGGAAAAAAAAATGCAGCAAAAATTGATAAAAAGGAATAATTTCTGGATCAAGGCAAATTCATTACGCCGAATTTACTAGAGTTCCACAAATAATTTGTACGATTTCATCCTTACATAAACCATGTTAAGCTGGAAAATGCAAAATTTGGGTTACCAAAGTCAACGAATCAAGTGTAAAGAAACCACAAGTTACATTAGGTTAAATAAATAAGATCTAAATAAAATAGATTAAAGTTAAAATTTACCAACTGAAAAAACTTTAAATTTCTCTGAAATTAAATAAATTGATAACTTTTCATTATATAAGAGGTAAAGTCAAATTATTAGCCTCCGGCCGTTTATTGATTTTCGTAGCAGTACACTTCATAGTAACTTCGCAATGCCTATCAAATTCCAAATAGGCTAAATGGTCGTTGAACGAGTCCGGGATCTTATGTAGCGGATTATGTTAAGGTCCATTACTTCCTGGGAAATAAATGACATTCTTTGACTTAAGGCTGATTTATGATGTGAGGTCATGAAAAATACACGGTGTGGTAAATTATGTGAAAGGAAATATATATATATTCATGCGCATACCGTATAAAAATCGATTTTTGGTTTGCTGGATTTAATAATTTATTTTTAAAGTTCATTTTATTTATTTCTACATTAAAAAATATGACAGAAATAAATGCATTATATATATATATATATATATATATATATATAATGATTGGTATATAAATAGATAGATTAGAGATAGATAGAAAACATACAGCATAACTCAATATAAATGATTATCTACAAGCATGGTTTAGCAAATTAAAAAATATAGTTTAAATTAAAAAAAATATATATTACTGGCTGAAGTGAAACAGTGAAATAAAAATTCAATGAAGAATGAAAAAAAAAAATGTAAAAGATCTCTGGAATCATAGAGAATTTTACATGCCCAATTTAACAAAATTCCACAATTAATACATGCGTTTATCCTAGCGTAAACCTTCCATAACTAGAACTCAAACTTCTAGCGAAATAATTTTTTATTTAAATTTAATTATAAAATAATTTTAAATTTAGTACTCTTATAATAGAGGAACTTTTATCTTATATTTTATAATTTTACATTTTTAAAGAAATAATTTATTTATATATTTTTAAGCAATGTAACATAAAAACAACAAAAAAAGTTTAAATATTAAATCGAATTTCAAGTTACTTTTATTTAATTTAAAATATGAATCTATTATTTAAAAAGCTATTGTCAAAAGTTTGATTTTCAATTATTTTAATTATATCAAAATGAAAAAAAAATCAAATCTTCACCAGATTAAATCTTCTATTATACTCGATAATCTTTCGATCATATAAGAGATAGAGTCAAATTATTTGCCTTCGGCCATTTATTGATTTTGATGGATCCATAGTAATATCACAATCCTTATCATTGTTCCAAATAGACTAAAAATTCGTCGAATGAGTCCGGGATCTAATATAGTGGATTACGTTAAGGTCCATTACTTCATGGAAAATAAATGATGTTGTTTCGCTTAAGGGTGTATTTCGATTCAAACTGCTTGTTTTCCGATTTATTTTTGAATTCACTTTTGCTTTCAATCACATGAAACTCGCAGATTCTCTTATTTAGAAAGTGCACAAGGTGCCGTAAAGGCACCAATATCAATTCTTTGATAAGTGTACAAAATATTGCAAAAAAAGCAATCAAAAACGGCAATTTGAACCGATTTTTCCGAAGTGGGAGATAAGGGAACGAAAAAAAGGGTCTTCCAGGGAAGTTAATTGCTTATAAATCAAATTCTAATGAATTGAGCGTAAAAAGACTTTACTCGGCACCTCATACGTCCCTTCAAGAATCCCCTCAGCAAGTTTCATGATTCTACTTTTAAAAATGTGTCTGAAATTGTATCGGAAAATTTCGAGCTGCTGAAGGTGGAAAAGCGTTTTTTCGAATACACCCTTAAGGCTGATATATGATGTGAGGTCATGAAAAATTCCCGGGTGTGGTAAATTTGTGACGTGGCTTGGAGTGCCGCCGGTGACGTGTCGGTCAAATGAGAACATAGTTTAAGTAATATTAAATTTCAACACTTTTATTTAAAGTCTTTGGAAAAAGGGGAGTTTAGCCAAAGTTCAATATTTCCGACAACTAAACACAATACTAAGAGATTAAATTATAATTCATAGTCACATTTACGACTAAGTCTGGCTCAGAGCACTAATCCCCGGCTCTTCTTTTCAGGTCGCGGTATAATCTCAATTTAACCTGTAAGAAAACAGCCCGTGACTGCACAAAATATTTTATTCTAAAATTCTCACAGTGCTAACCCGTAAAGCATGTTGACGTCACTGCTACGTCGTTGTGAAGTCACATTGTGACTTTGTGACAATCGATTGTCCATGTGACGTTACGTGACGTCGATGTGAAGTCACAGTGTCTAAAATGTAAAGTCGTTATGGACGTTTTAGAGCTCTTTTGTGACGTTTCACAAAGTGGTCATAATGTGACAAATTTGTGAAAAATGTGTTATTTGTGACTAATTTGTTATTAACACTGTGACTAAACTGTGACAAAAGCGACGATATTTAAATTGCTAGAAACATGTTTTTTAAAGGAAATAATGTGTTCTGAAGGATATTTATAAAATTCTGAAGATTTTTAAAAAAGTCACATCTCAGTCACAATGTGACGTCACTGAGTGGTGGCATTTTGGCCACATATGTGATGTGACCAAAGTGACTCACAGTGACAATCTTTGACGTTTCTTTGACCATGCATGCTATTAGGGACGGGCTCTTACCCGACTTGATTGCCGAGACTCTTCCACCTTCTACTCCTAGGCAACTCTTAGCTTAAAGACTCTTAGGCTATCCCGGCTCACCTCGCCACACAAAACTTTGCTGGCTCTGTTCGCCACTTAACACCTTGCTGGTTCCTCTCGCCACTCAACACTTTTCTGGCTTCTCCCGCCACACAACACACACACCTACTCCAACCCACAGCTTTTATACATTGCAAACTGAGGACGGAGCTAGAAATTTGCATAAAACTCATAACCGCAGTTAACTGTAGATTAGATGGCGCCACACATTCCGGAAAATTAGAGTTTCATAAAGGATAGATGTCGCATCTTGCGCACACATTTTAGAACCTTGACGTCACGATCTCACTCAAAATACTAGAGTGCCTTTATTGCAAAGGGACACTCCCTCACAAATTCAGTGAAAAGAAAATATATTTTGATGAGTACACCGTAGAAACATCGATTTTCGGTTTGCAAGATTTAATATTTTGCTTTTAAAATTTATTTTGCATTATTTATTAAAAAGTGATAGGAATACGTTTATTAGATCTGTAATGATTGTAGATAAATAGATAGATAAATCAGATATAGGTAGATGGCAGATATTATAAATCAATACGAATAATCCCCTACAAGCAATTTTTTGCAATATAAAATACAGTATTCTATTCTAAACAAAAATAAAATAATATCGTTGATCCAAGCTAAACAGGTAAATAAAAATGCAGTGAACATTGAAAAAAGGGAAAAACTTCTAGAATGAAAGCGAATTCTACAAGCCCAATATACCAAAGTTCCACAAATAATATATATGGTTTCATTCTTGCATACACTTTGCGTAGCAAATGTTTAAACTTCTAGAAAAATAAAAATTTTAATTTTCAATTTAATATCCTTAAAATTGGAGGAATTTTTATCTAATATTTTGTAACTTTATATTATTTATTAATGATATAATTTATATCTATTATTATGAAGCAATTTAAACAATAATAAATTAAACATTTATTTTTATTTAATTTAAAATTACATACTTCAAAGTTACTGGCAAAAGCTAGAATTCAGTTATTTGAATTATATCCAAAGGAAAAAATCCAATTTAAAATATATTAAACCAAATAACATGCCTACGGTTACATACTAAAATATATCGCTGACTTTACAAATAATTATCAGAAATGCAAAAATACTTCAACTTGTTAAACTTATTTCAAATACATTAGAAATCGTCTACTAAATAGCTTTACATTTTTCTAAAATCAGCTATTTTGATAACTCTCCATTATATAAGAGTGAAATTTTTTGCCTTCGGCTATTTATTGATTTCGTTTGGCAGTACGATTCATAGTAACTTCACGCTACGTATCATGTTCCAAATAGGCTAAATAGTCGTTGAACGAGTCCAGGATCTAATATAGTAGATTATGTTAAAATCTATTACTCCGTGGGAAATAAATGACGTTGTTTGGCTTAAGGCTGATATATGATGTGAGGTCATCTAAAATACACATGTGTGGTAAATTATGTGTAAGAAATATATTTTTGTTGTATTTATAAGGTATATTTTGATGCACATACCATAGAATCATCGATTTTCGGTTTGCCGAATTTAATAATTTGTTTCTAAAATTTGTTTTGCATTATATTTTATATATACATATGTATTTAAAGCATAATAGGAATAAATTTATTATACATAAAATGATAGGTAGATAAATAGATAGGTAGATTAGAGACAGATAGATAATAGACATTATAAATAAATGCAAATGATCTTCTAAAAGCAAGTATTTGAAAACTAAAAGCATATTTTTGTACTTTAGACAAAAATAAATAAATAAAAACGTATCATTGGTTCAAGCAAGGCAGAGAAATAAAAATGCTGTAAACATTGAAAAATTGGAAAGATTTATAGAATCGAGACAAATTCTTTGGTCGCATTTACAAGTGTTTTATAAATAATATGTATGGTTTTATTCTTAAATAAATATATTAAGCTATAAAACGTAATATTTGGGATACTTAAAACAATAAATGAAATATAAAGAAACCAAAAATAACAATAGATTAAAAAATAAATAAATAAGAAAAAATAAATAAGGTGGATTAGCATTTACCAATTGAAGAACCAATTGAACTAGCATTGGATCTATCTATTTGGTGGTGGTGTGGTGTATTTTTGTCGGCCGATTACCTACGATATGGGATATAGGCCCTATGGGGTGGGTTGCCCTCCGTGGGGGTCTTTCTAAGGGAACCTAACCCGTATTTAGGCAAGTTTCGAAGAAAACCACGGAAAACTTCGAACGGTTAGGCCGTCGGTCGCGATTGGGTTCGAACCCAGCACCTACCGTCTACCAGTTTGGAGGTCAGAACCTCGCGGCCACTGGTCGGGCTATTTACGAAAGTTCTTTTTGAAATGTTATTTCTTGTTAGTAATGTTATATTATACATTTTGAAACATAGTATTTCATATGTGAAATGGTTGTACAATTCTGAAATCTGTACTACCTCTTGCAAATTCTGTTATTGTATACCGAATTGCCTAGACACTAATCGACATTGAACAACTACTACAGTTATATGCTAATTATAATTTTCCTGTGTCGATTGATTATCTACGTATTAAAATTTGTAGTAATAATAACATCTGCTGTTGACACCCTATCTGAGTTCCTAGAATTATGGTAAAGCATAAAAATGGCATGGTTTAAATAATTTTTCTTAAATATTCACGGAGATATTATGTATGTGATATATTTCTGAATTTCGGCAAATAAAATCAAGCTCTTAAAAAAAGGTTATCAAGACACAGAATGATTCACCTGTAAAGTTTTACAGCTAATTTCACATGTTCGGACATGCGTCTACATTTACAAATTGGCTTTAAAGTGCAATTGGGGCAAATTTTATCCCAGAGCGAAAGAGTAATTTTTAAGTGAATGAAGCAAAATTGTTTTAGAGGTCATGGAAATTTACTATATATTTATGGCATTTACTTTTCGAACTTTTAAACCGTGCAAGAAGCTTCATGTTTACATAGACTGAGAAGCTCAATAAAGCTACCTGCATTCATTTGCTCTTCTCTGAAAATAAATCTTACAAAATGTATAGTAATTTTTTTTATGATTTTTTAATATCTCTTTAATAACACAAAACAGTCCGCGTAGATTGTCCTTTTATCTCCTCTATTGAAGATTTGATTGACCTGTAAATGTATAATGTTATGTTTGAAAGCTTGTATTATATTTTAATCTATTTATTGTTTCTCATTTGTTACATGGATGTTACATGAAATATTTTAAATTTTGACCTTTTCTTACTCTAAGAATCTTTAAGGTAAAGGATAAAAAAATATCTTTTTTAGGGCTTCACAGATTTAATAAACTCATAATGTAATTCGGTAAGTAAAAATAATAAGATAATTCGAATTATATATATATATATATATATATATATATATATATATATATATATATATATATATATATATATATATATATATATATTTGACGCAAGCTGAGATTTAGAAGATATTTTATAACGTTTTCCTCTGGAGAAATTTATTAATCTTTTCACTCAAAAAATATCTTATTTTGATATCATTCATTATAATTATGACCTAAACGTGACAAATTTCTATGACAAGATAAAAGCATCCCGTAATTGTTTAAATTATGATTTATATAGTTTTATAAGAAAAAAAAGTCCTTTTCTAAAAAAAACTGCAATTTAAATTTCTGTCTTGCGACATTTCTTTTACTATCATGTAGTTCAATATAAATTAGAAAAATGTTATAAACGTGACATGAACCTGGAAATGCACTTTTAGAAAAAAATGATAATAAATAGTAGGTAAAAGAAAAGCTTTAAAAACTTTATCCTTTATCCAAGGAAAATTTGGACCTGTTCAAGAGTATTATTTATCATGTCAGGATATTAAGCCTGAAGGTGACGCTTTCATATCGAAAGTTACGAAAGAAAAATCGATTTTACTAGAGTATATGTGATATAAAGTAATTTATAAAGAATATGTCATTTTAAGTTTCTAGATATCTCTGATATTGAGGTTATGTAATGTAACTTAATTTATTTGTATTTTAACCGTATATGTAATAGAGTTTGTACGGGCGCTGAAATTTCTAGGGAAGAAGGGTTTTTATTAAAGAAAACCTCTATTTAAATAAAATTAAATTTCGTGATTTTGAACAATATTAATTTAAAAAAAATAGTGATACTTTACCTGCGAAATAACGGTACTGGTACGAACCATGAGTAAGATAATATTCTTCACTTTAAAATAACTATTATTAACCCTTTGCAATTGAAATGTGATTCTCACTGAACACTAGCGTCCCGCGTAAATAGATGCTGCAAATTTTCCGGATAACAATATTCAAAACAAATTTTCATAGCATATGTAATAACCGAATAATCTGTGATAAAAATGGTTAAATAAACTGCAAGATATTAGTGGTATTCAAAGCATTTGGCGTCTCTAGATTTACGAGGGACGCCTGAAAGCACAGGTTTTGAGTGAGAGTCACTTTTGAATGCAAATGGTTAAATATCACTAATAGGTTTCGTTTACCTGATTCCTTCTGAATGTTTAGTTTCATTTTCGCTAATGGAAGACAAAGTTGAGTGCATTTGTATGCAAAAAATGCGAGATTAAAGATCCATTTCATCAAAAACTAACTGCCCGATTTTGATGAAATTTGAAATTTACATACACTTGTTTATGTTCAATATTTATGTCTGGCAATTTTTTCTTCTACTAAAACATTTTTATATCCCCTGACTGCCCAGCCAAAGAGTAATATTGTAATGATGTTTTCTCTGTAATTTATTAGAAATATTAAAAAAAGGTGTTTTTTTCCTACCTGGTACAAAATATGTTATTACATATAGGTGTATAATATTTGACAGCATTAATCTTAATTTAATTTTTCAAAACTGGGTTTTATTTGTAGGATTAAATTAATTTAAATATTGCTTATGTTGCAGTGAAAACTGCAACTTACTATGAATAAAATCCGATCGCGGCAGTCAAGAGGTTAAAAAAATTGCAATTTTTCAAAATTTTTCTATTTTTGTTTTTATTTTTTTTTTCCGAAACTAAATATTATTATATTTTTAACTCTCTGCCACAAATTAAATTATATTTATATTCTACTACAAAAAAAAAAAAAAAAAAAAAAAAAAAAAATCTCTAAGTCGTTTGGGTGTCTTAGTATTTAAGAGAGATTTGATGCGAAAAATACATTTTTGAAGATCTGAAAAACCTAGAAACTTCTAAATTGTGTAAAGTTATTGCGCAGCTTTATCAAAATAATGATTTAAATTATATATATATATACTTAGATAAAATTTAGTTGCATATAACAAGTGCGTAGAAAATGTTATAGTAAAAATAATATGTGTGAGCGTAGAGTATCAATGGTGACTTCATTTAATCTGAGACATTTTATAAGAATAATGTCTACGTTTATAACACCTATATTATTTTTTAATAAAAAAACTTGACTTTTAATGTGAAGTCAACAGTAAACCACAAATTGTCGTCGGGTAACGTCATACTATCTGAAGAAGAAATGTCATAAATAAACAATCTCTATTTAAAAAAAAAAATCGTACAAAAAAGTATATTTTGTATATATAACAATTCATCTTATAAGCATATAAATATGTTTGCATGAATAAAAATATGCGCCAAAAGTAATACCAAAAGTAAAATTATAGTATAAACTTTAAATATATATATAATTATTTAAAAATAGTTACAAATATTTATTTATTATACAAATACTTATTTGTATTTATTTAATTTAATGTATTTCTGTGATCTTTATAAATAAATAAATACTATTTTTATATTTTTTAAAGCCTCTTAAGTATTTATATGCGTATTTTAAAGATTATATAAATATCAGGTGAAAATTCTTCAAGCTACCGGTATTTAGATACAGTAAATTGACTCCATTAAAATTATAGTTTTTATGTAATTTAAAATAAATCAAAAACTACACATCAAACATGACGCGTTAAAAATGATAGGTGCATTCGTAAAATAATTATAAGTATTCAGATCTTGGAAAAATGCATGAGTACAAATTTTATTAAGGTGCTTTTTCAGTGCTCTATCTTAAATATAACTTACTAACGATGGTAATCTAGAATAATTATTTATCATAGGATATGTATGAATTAATTATGCATTATAGGATGCAGCAAAATGAAGAACATTTATATTTATATCTTTTCAAGTTTCTATTTTATTTTCATAAAATTTGAAATGTCTGAACAAAATTCTGCAAAGAGTATATAGATTAAATTAAAAACTATTCTGTTGGGTATAATGTGCGTCGTTATTGACTGATGGAGCGACAAAATGGTGGCAGACCATGGTGAGAGAATGTAGGTTCAGACCGTTGGAACAGACAGACTGTAGGTTCTACGCATTCATATAAATACGAAAGATTTCTATAATTTTTAAGTGCTTTGTTTTATTAATAACTGAATATGTGAATTTTTTATGGTTTCTTGTGAGACTAGTGTTTTATGATAATCTTTTAATTATGAAACTAATAAAATTATATTAAAGTTTTTTTTTTTTTTTTAAATAGCCTGTCGAACAAAAAAATATTAATATAAAACATATTTTTTAAAGATAAAAATACAGCGGTGAGATGTTTGAAAAAGTTATTCAAATAAAATCAAGAAAAGAAATATTTTAGAGAATTTGATAACGATATTGGATGAATATTTGTTTACTTAAAAATTGAAACCAGAATAAATAATTTATGTACGATATGAATAATTTTCATGTAATTCTGGAATATATACAGGGTGTCCCTAAATTCATGGTATATACGCCAGGGGATGATAGAACACGTCAAGAGGAGTAATAGTAAATACGAAACCAAGGGTCCCAAACGTTTTCCAAAGGAGATAGGCGCCATTAATGTTTGGGGTCCAAAATTTCAAATACACATAAAAAACGGAAACATTGGTCGATTGATTTCAGGTTTAAACTAAAACTATTCTTTACGTTGGTATTTTCTTGAAAATAACTTATAAAGATAAATTTCGAAAAATGCCGATAGAGGGCGCTTTAGACTTTGGAGTAACGAACAACAATTTTTTACGTTATTTTTTGCATCTGATTCAATGTTTACGTAAACTTAGACATAAACTTAAATTTTGAGCTCAAAATCAGAATAGTTGGAAGTCGTTAAGCAGCACAAACTGAACTGTGTTAAGAGGGTTCAAATTTCAAATGATTATAAAAAACGGAAAAATTGGTCGATTCGTTTGCGGTTTAAAATAAAACTATTCTTTAAGTCAGTAGCTTCTTGAAAATAAATTTTAAAGATAAATTTAAAAAAAACCGTTAGAGGGCGACTTAAACTTCAGAGTAACCAACAACTAACTTTAATCGTTATTTTTTGCATCTAATTAAATGCTTTCCAAAACTTGTTAAATGTTTTCGAAATCTTAGATTTAAACTTAAATTTTGAACTCAAATTCTGAATCGTTTTGATGGGTTAAGAAGCGCAAACTGAAGTGTGTTCAAGAGTTGAAATTACCCCCCCCCCCTCGAACACAGTTCACTTTTGCGCTACTTAAACACTCGCAACGATTTAGAATTTGATCTCAAAAATTAATTCTAAGCATTTGAAAGCATTTAATGAGATTTAAAAAAATAACGGTTAAAAAGAGTTTTACGCTACTCCAATGTCTAGGGCGCCTTCTATCGGCATTTTGTGAAATTTATCTTAATACTTCATTTTCAATAAAATACCGACGTAAAGAACAGTTTTAGTGAAAACCGAAAATCAATCGACCAATTTTTCTGTTTTTTATAATCATTTGAAATTTAAACGCTCTGAACACAGTTAAGTTTGTGCTACTTAACCACTCCCAACTATTCAGATTTTGAGCTCAAAATTTAAGTTTATGTCTAAGATTACGAAACCATTTAATGAGATGCAAAAAATCACGGCTAAAAATAGTTTTTCATTACTTCGAAGTCTAAAGCGCCCTCTATCGGCATTTTTCGAAACTTATCTTTATAATTTATTTTCAAGACAATACCAACATAAAGAACAGTTTTAGTGAAAACCGCAAATAAGTCGACTAATTTTTCCGTTTTTTATGTGTATTTGAAATTTTGGACCCCAAACTTTAATGGTGGCTATCTCCTTTGGAAAACGTTTGAGACCCTTGGTTTCCCATTTACTATTACTCGTCTTGATGTGTTCTAGCGTATATACCATGAGTTTAGGGACACCCTGTATATTTTTCAGAGTAAATATATGAAATAATTATGCATATTTATTGGATAGCTCGTAACCAATTCTGTTTGAATAATTAAAAAAAAAATGTAGTATTTCATATAAAAGTATTACTTAATCATATTAATTTTCATTTTGCATACAGGGACTATAAATAAAAATGACACTTGCATAAAATTAAACAAAAGCTAATGTTCATTAAATTAGATATTTCATGCTGAGTGTTTAGTAATTTTTTATGTATTTAAACATTTGAAGAACATAATGCTAATTTTTAAAGTTAAAATTGTGTTATAATATTATTTATTTATAGTGTTGGGTACCATGTTGTTTTCCATGTCGATTTAAACAGAAAAATAATAATAATAAGTAGACGGATCTGGTTTGACATGGATCCACTCTTCACCGTTTTCCAATAGATATCAACAACTTATTTAATTATTGAGTTTATGCAATTAAATAAGTTGAAACTTTATATTCTGAAATGGACTATGGCGTAGATTACAATTATTTTATGTGATATTGAAGATACACTGAGCGGTTACAAAGTTTCAATCAGATAACCCTAGATGATGGAAAACACATAGCAATCTATGCTCGGAAACGCTTTCCAGGAAATTTAGTGGCGTAAGGGACTATAAATAAAAATGACACTTGCAAAAAATTAAACAAAAACTAATGTTCATTAAATTAGATATTTCATGCTGCGTGTTTAGTAATTTTTTATGCATTTAAACATTTGAAGAACATAATGCCAATTTTTAATGTTAAAATCAAAACACAAGAGTGCGAACAACTTGACAAAAAAAATTTAGACGTAATATCGTAAAAACATTGTGACAGATTTGGCTGCAGACACTGGTGAGCGAAATCCTCGTTAACAAAGCTGCAAAACTTGTTGCACGCAGCATTGCTGCTTCTGAGGAAGTCCGTGACACGACTGTAATTTTCGAGAATGTTAAGTATTCCATGCGCCAGAGATGGGAGACCTGCTTGACGACCCGGGATCGTAAGTTCGAACACCTTCTTTTATGAAGATTGTCTTTTTTTTTAATTCTTATTTCTTAGTCTTGATACTTTCTGGTGTTTTGTGTCGTGACTACCGTGCCAGAAAAATGTTTCCGACTATGTGATTGCCCATCATATAGAATTACTGCATCGTTATTTAAATTTTTTAACTCCAGTCCTGAAATTCTTTGTATATGAAGACAGTATAGATGTAGTAATAATGAATGTAATATGTTTAATTTAATAAAATAACGATTCAGCAATTACTTTGAACTAATGTTGAATTTTCTTCTTTTTCTAGGTAAATAACTTTATGCTATTCTGAACTGTAAAAATTTCAAAAACATGAACAAGTAAGGATAAGTTTTAATTATTTTTGATTTCAGAAATTAAAATATGAATACAATGATTAATCTGATCTTAAAAATGAAATAAGAATTCAACATGTAGAGACGGCAAATAATATAGACTGTAAAAATTGAAAACCCAAATTGGGTTGAAAGATTTCTGGGTATAGTAATTTTCCTGATATGGTACAGTAAGGATTCCAAAATGGTAGAGTATTGTTCCCAAAATAGATAACCCAAAATGGTTCAAAACAGAGCAGATCTTTATTAGCATTAAATTAATCAAAATTTCTAAGGTATAATGTATATACTATCTAAGATATTTTAATTGTTGTAATGTCATTAAAAATCAGACTTATTTAAAACGATTTTGTGCTACAAACTGAACTTTCCAAATTGGAACAATTCTGTACCCAAAAATCTTTCAACCCAATTTGGGTATTTAATTTATACAATGTATGCTTTGTAATAAAATGTATGCTTTAGACATTCGAATCATGGAATTTTTCCCATTTAATTGTTATAAAAAAAATACCGCAATAACACCAGATTTTTATTAAAAATAAATAAACAGAAATATTCCAAATTTTTTTATACACACGATGAAACAATATTACATATTTTTAGATATGATTGTTAATCCTGGTGTCACCGAATCAATTTATTTTTACTTCTTTATTTTTATCAGCACAAGCACTCTATACCAAACAAGTTAATAAATAAAATTGTTTTTAAATAACAATGTCTTTAATCTCTCTTAAATGAACACTTACATTATTTCAATTAAATAATCATACATTTTAATGTATTCTGTGATATCTTTCTCAAATCAATGAATCACTTTTTAAGAAAATTTCTAAATAAAACTGGAGCTGAAGATGCGAGTAAATTTTTCATACCATAGAGCTAATCATAAACAAATGAATGTTTCCATATTTTTGCAAACAATGCAGCATTTTGACAAATTTAAGTAATTAATAATGTGAAAAAATATTCAATTTATTTCTTTGAAACATTACTTTTTAAAATGTATTCATATTCAGTATATTTTTAGATGACTGTGAGCATTTTTCTCGTTAGTTTACATTTCGAAATTAAAATAAAATGGATAAAGTAACAGATTAAAATAAATGGACAATATGGATTTAAGAAATCGGTCAATAGAAAAAAAACCCTAAGTAGTTTGCGACTTTAAAATGTTTTGTGAAAGCTTCAGTAAACAAATAGAATATTGACTGCAGTAAATTAAAAAGTATTCACATTTTTATATTCTTCAAAATTAGATATTTTTCAAAAATATATATATAGTTATAAAAAATATTTTTAAGTATATTTTTAAATATATATAGGTATAGTGCTGTTCTATAACAGTGTATTAGCCTTTGGTTTTAGAGATATTGAATAAAAAAATAAAACGAAAACAATGCATGACACTATGCTTCTCAAATTGCATCACTTAATCTGCACGTGTGAAGTACATGTTTAAGATACGAATATACTTCAATGTACCAAAATCGTTCATGAATATAAGTTTTTTAATATAAAAATTTTTGCTTTATATTTCAACAACGATTGCAATGTAAATAACCGTTTGGTCAGTTTTCTAAGAAAAAAGGAAAAATGGGTTTAAAATAGAGGTATTCAAAAAGCGGTCCATTTGGGAACTCTTCTAGTCTTGCGTTTACGGAAATCAGGTTGTTTTGGCGCATGATATAAACCAAAATTTTGTATGCTGATACAGCTCCTTACCTAAGTATTCAAAAGCAAATAAACACAACTGACGACAATTCTAAGGATATTTTTCCTGTTTTTTTTTAAGCAGAAGATTTTGAAAATCTTTAAATTTCATATAGTATCAGGCAGCTGATTGAAAAGTAGATTAGCTTTTAACCAGTTAACAACTTGTCCGAATGATGTGCGAAGAATTTGTTTGCGTTGTAATTAAAATTGATTGACACCATTTATTTCTTTTTCTTTAACAGTAAAAATGCGTAATTTGCACATGGAAAATAGTTTATAATTAAAAAAATGAAAACATCCTAAACAATGTATCAATTGACAGGGAAAAAACATCTGAAATGGTAACCAAGACGACGAAGATTACATATTCAAAAATTTATTCAAAGCAATCATTGGATAATTTCATCAAAGATACGCAGAGTACGTATCTTTGAAATAAATAACTTGCCCCGGAATTTAGAAACGAATTTAATAGAAAATATGAACTTGCGTATTTTTAAATATGCTATAAAAATTAAACTTTTATCAAATATTTTCGGTGCCAGTGAAAGAAAATAACTTAGGCGCCCTTCTTTAATGAAACCGTTTGCGAAAGAGTAAAAAAAAAAAGTCCACAAAACTGCAAGAATGCCCTTGAGTGAAAACTTGCGCAGTAAAATTATGAATACATATGTTGAAAAGCGAACTATTATATCGTACTTCAATGATGAAATCTCATCTTGCAATCAAATTAGCAAGATTCGATTAAACTGATGTAAATTTTAGCCGAAACTGATCAATTAAACCTTAATACAGTCGGACCTCTATTTAACGAACTAATCAGCAAAAGAAGTTCGTTATGTGGAAAATTCGTTAAATAGAGATTCACTCAAACTCTGGACAACGATTTTATTGGACTCGGTGAGTTGGGCGACTGATTAAAAGAATTCAAGGTCACTGATCATCATAAAAGAAGCTTAAAGAAAGAATATGCTGGAAATATTCTAAAATATTTTGAGAAATAAGGAGAGAAAAATAAGGACAAAATATGAAATATAGAGAATGCACTTCACTATTTAGGGGTTATTTTACAAAGAAATCGACGAAATGCATTTTGTTGCAAGAAAAAATTCTCGAAATAGAGAAATTCACAAAATAAAGGTTCGACTATATTTTCTTAATCGATGTCAAAATTGTTATTATTTATGTATCTATAATAATAAAGTCAGTTACTTGTTTGTTTAAATGCGTATATAATTTTATACATTTCTTTCATCACCACTGCATTATAAGCAATATTAAAGATAATATAATTCTATAGATTTAATGAATTTTCAATACATTTATGAATGTTTACTATTCTCAAGGTTACATTCATACTTGTATTTAAGTTCTTTTTTATAATGTAGAAAGAATTATGATTTTTCAGCATTTAAAACAAAATACAGAGAAAGCAACAATCTAATTTTACACTTTTTAAGTCGCTGAGTGGGTTTAAATGATTGTGATTTCTTCATGCACGTATGACAGACTTTCCGGTATTTGCAACTTTTATGGCAGGGCAGTTTTGCATGACAGTGGATTTTTTAAAATTCAAAATAGCTACCAAGTTTCTTTGGTACTACTCTGTTATCCCGTCGACCAATTTCGCCAAATTATACAAATTGCCAAACTAATAGCCAAATTATAGATATTGACTTATTTTTTTTAAATAACGAAAACCAAATAGTAAGTAGAATATTAATAAAAATGCAAATAAAAAGTCGAAATACAAATCACTTAATGACATTTTAAACACGTGACTCGTATTAAATGTCATTGGATGCGACATTAACGATCATCCACTATTCGCATTTAATCTTATAGTTTGGCGATAATTTTTTGGTCGACGGAATAACCTAGTAGTACCGTTTCTTTACTGGTAAACACCCTTTCATTTAATCACGGAATTCCTCTCATTAAATTTAATGGTGATATATATTCTGAAATAATGATAGATATTTGAATAAAATCAGTCTCATCTAACTTGGCAACACTTCAAGGTTTAAAAAATGTTGCATACAAAGTGTATTTTTCCCATAAAACCAGAATAATATCATACGAAAAAATTCCAAAGAGTTCTCGGTCTAATTGCGAGGGACTTGTGATCTCCGTGCTCAAAATGACTGCTTTAATATGTCGTCAGAATAACAATGCATCCTTTCATATAACTACTAAAGCTATCCTAGTGTTCCCATAATGCACTGCGGGGAATTACGTTTGGACACTTGCCGTTGGAGTAACGATTTAACCTATATACCTATAGACCATGGTTTCAAATTACTACGCTTGAGTTTGACATTAATAAAAAAGAAAAGTAAAATTCATTATAGTCAATTACCACATTGTTGCGATTTAAAGATTCAGTCAAAAAAATAAAATAAAATAAAATAAAGGTAGTGCCAAACAAAGAAAAAAACCTAGCAAATGATACTGGTCCTGAACGAGTTAAAATAAATCTTAATCTTAATTGTCGTAGTCTTTTTCATGTAAGTTTTATAAAATTCGTATTGATTAAAAATATCTTCGCCAATGGTGTGAACAGACAGACCAGGTGGCTGCAAGGCAGACAATCACCTCATCAAATTATGAAGGGGTAAAAATCTAGTATTACTTAAATTTCGAACTGCATGTTTAAATGTAATCGGTCTACCATGTCATATCTTGCTGGAAAACACCTAAAAACCTGATTTTAGTGGTTAATTCGTAGGTTTAATATAGGGTTTTTGTGCACCCAAGGTATTAAAACATGGAAGCAGGAAAACATAATGATAAACGTATGAATAAACTGCTAAAATCAGGTTTTTAGCAGTAGTTTTTCCACGAATGTATAATTTGGCAGATCTATTGCATTTTAGTATGTGAATCGAGATTTAATTAATGCTATCAACTGTGAACTCGATCAAGCAATTGTCTCCCTTCCGGTATACAAGTTTAGTATTGAAATTAAAAGTTAAATTTATCGCTATGCTTGTCCGTTTACTTCTATGCTAACTTGTTTACTCGATGAATGAATAGATTATTACTTATTTTTTAAATGACGTCTTGGGTATTATGAATGTCAGCCAGACAAAGGTTTCAAAACCAGTCTAATGAAATAGAACTCTTTCCATTCTCACGTATCTGAGATGGGATTTTTATCAGTGTTTGCTCCCAAAATAAAGAAGATGCGGTGTGACCGTTTCGCAATGGAAAATATTCAAAAGGTGGAGGAGAGATAGGGAAAATTATTAGAATATTTCTGATATCTGTAAAAAAATTAATAAATCTCATGATTTGCAGATGATTTATTATTGTTTATTCGTTAAACAATACTTGTTATGCTTGTAAATTAAATATATTTTGTCCAACATTAACATTTCTTATAACTCATATTCCACGTTAATCGTCTCTTTTATAGTAACACAAAAATAATTAAAAAAAAAACAAAGGTAAATTTAAACTTACTTAGATATTTGTTAAATATAATCAAAGCCTTCACTTAATTAACATTTGAATTACATAAGAAAATTTATATGGATTTACAAATCAAAATGTAAATGGTATTCTATAATGACGTAACTTCATCTATATACGTCTTAAAAATACAAATGAAAAAACTCATGATTTAAACAATAAAATTTCTAGATAATAACTTTGTTTGAATTTTGATGAATAATAAAATAACAAGGAAACACAGTCTAGACATGATCTTGACTGTGACTAGACATGTGATCTAGACATGATCTTGCTTTTCAAAGAATATAACAAATATGATCTTTAGGAAACGTTTAACGCACGCCCACGTTTTCGAGAGCACGTGTCGAAAATACGATTTCTATTTCTAGGATGAAGAATTAAAAATAAACTTAGTATACAAGCACACCCACGTTTACGTTTAAAAGTAGACGAATGTTTTTGCTTTTGTTTTTTTTCCTATAAAAAAGACACTGAGCTGAGTAATGTTTTAAATATATCCCTTGTTTTCAGTTGTTTAATTTCTTGTTTCTAAGATCATTGTATTAGAATTGAATAAAATACATGTAAAAATTTAATAAAAGAGATATATGTACTAGGAGTGTGCTTTAGTACAATAGTACAATACCTTTCTTTATTTCGAAAAAATGCCTTTAACGCATACAATCCAAAATTTTTTAATATAACTTTTAATATTATGCAGTATTGTGCTCAGACATCTTCATTTTTTGTTTTGCTATTTGCATAAGTTTCAGTTGCTAATTTTAATAAATTTTTAAAGTTATTGTGTTTTTAAAGTATGAAGATTATTTATCCCGCAAATATACTTCTTCAAAGAATGTAATGTTCCGTCTTAACTATGAATACCCTCCTTCTCCAAAATAAGAAAAAATCCCTTAAACTATAACAATAATAATAAAAATCTTTTGAAGATTGAAGTATAAGCAGTAGTTGTCAATACTAAATTTAGAAAAGTATTTTTGAATGGCGTTTATTACAGTGATTTCTAATTTGGAAAGTATTCAACCTATTCGTTATTTCTAAATAACTAAATTTAGATGTTAAGATTTTCTTTTTTTTAAAAAACAACAATGGTGTTTTCCAGAAAGTATTTATTGTGTTCATTCGGATTTTAAACATATCCTTAATAGAATTAAGAAACACCTGTTAACTACTCAGTTTAATTGTTATTAATCTTTATTAACCATTAAGCTCCCTAACCGGATTTTTTCCTCACGTAATATTTGAAATCCAGAGCTAATTGTAATACAAAACTAATGTAAATGTTAAAGTTATTATTTTTTCGTACATAAAACATATAAATATGTAAAGTAATCATAAATAAATCCCACATAGAACAAATCTCCATGTGTATTATTTTATTAATCTTGAAACATAAAGTAGAAGATAATTCGAACGCTTAAATGGTTAAAAATATTTTATAATATCTGAGTATTCCAATTAAGAATACTTATAACGTTATTAATTAAATACTCCATTCAACTTGTTTTAAACATCATTTAAAAAATAATGCAAATAATAAAAAAACTTTAAAATATTAACAATTTTAAACATATCCTTAATAGAATTAAGAAACACCTGTTAACTACTCAGTTTAATTGTTATTAATCTTTATTAACCATTAAGCTCCCTAACCGGATTTTTTCCTCACGTAATATTTGAAATCCAGAGCTAATTGTAATACAAAACTAATGTAAATGTTAAAGTTATTATTTTTTCGTGCATAAAACATATAAATATGTAAAGTAATCATAAATAAATCCCACATAGAACAAATCTCCATGTGTATTATTTTATTAATCTTGAAACATAAAGTAAAAGATAATTCGAACGCTTAAATGGTTAAAAATATTTTATAATATCTGAGTATTCCAATTAAGAATACTTATAACGTTATTAATTAAATACTCCATTCAACTTGTTTTAAACATCATTTAAAAAATAATGCAAATAATAAAAAACTTTAAAATATTAAAAAACTTTATTTTATAGAAACGGAATTCCACCTTCTTTATTCAATCAAAAATACAGGATGTTTGTAATCAACATATAAATCAATGCGCAATAGAATACGGGATTCCTTTTAACGATAATAAAAATATGACTTGCAATTTAAAAGTTACTGGAATTAGTGTTAAAAGTAACTAATGATGACATATCACTGATGCCATATGTAAGGCTAACAATATACAAATCATCTAGATTCGCGTTTTGTGATTAAATGTAGCGAATTCATCTGTTATTCTTCCTGATATAATTAATTTCACACAACACTAGGTAATTATGATGAAAATCTCATTAAAATGTCTTTGTTAGTTTCAGAATTAGGAATAAAATATCCGGGTTTGAAATGGAGTAATACACCCTGCATTTTTAGTACAATGTTGTTTGCAATTTATAAAACAAAACAAGTTTATTTCACAAATTGAACGGATTAAAAAATTGTTTTAGTACTATCTTTATTTACCACACTATGACACTTGATCTTCTGCAAGAATATATCCGGCTTAAGGCTAAAAATAAAGTTCATTTGTAATTTATATGTTTTTAATTATTTTATCATTATAATTTTCTTTGTAATTATTATTTTTATTTTCTATCACACAAAATTTTAAAAACCGGAGGGCACACTTAAAACAGAAACTTTCTCTGGATTCCCTATACATCGGAGTAATCAATGCAAAGGCTTCATATTTATGTATATGTTGTCATTAAAGCAAATAATCCGTTATTTCGTAAAACATGAGACATGTGAACTATGTGAGAAATGGGAAATTTCAAAAATAGGGCATTAACAAAAGTTTTTTTTTTTTTTATATCCTCTGACGAAGGCTGTGTTTACCGTTAAAAATACTAAAAGTTAAAGTGATTTAACAACTTTTAAGCTTCTTTTAAAACTTTTTTGTTCTTTTAAGTAAATTAAACACAGTGTAATTTTAAGTTTTACCTTCTAAAAATGAATTTAAAATTCGATACATTTTTTTCATTTTTTTTTCTTTCTCCGTTATGATATAATTCATTTGTAATTTTTTAATCAAATAAAAAAATATAAAATAATATAAAAGCTTAAAAAAACACAAAAAAATTCTTACCCCAATCACTAGTAATTATCCTACCAATTATCTTGAAATCCACGCTATTAACATTTTGATGTTAAATCACCTTTCAAGTATTTCAGCTGCAAACATTCTTAAAATTACTGGATTAAGGAGATGTAAACATCTTGAAAAGACTTGGCAAGATAGCTCTTATCATGCCGTCATTCATTGCTATAGACTATTCAGTATTGTAAAGCATGATACATAAGTAAATACCTGAAGTAATATTGAATTCAAAGAAAACATTTGAAAGTATGCACTATATATTTATTTTGATGAAGTAAAACTGAATTCCAAGCGAGAAACATTGTATAGTGATATGTCCACGAACTTTAAAACCATAGCTTAAGAACCATAAAATAGTAATAATAATAATAATAATAATAATAATAATAATAATAATAATAATAATAATAATAATAATAATAATAATAATAATAATATATACAGGACTGCATTTCTATTAATAATATGTTGTTTGAAAAATTATAATAGTATTTATTTTAAGCACAGAAACATAGAGTGACTTATCTTGCATTCATTTATATAAAAAATAATAAATAACAATTTAATTTAATGAGAATTTAAAGACAAAAGTGTGTCAGGACACTAAGCAAGCATATTTAAATGAATAGAAAAGTATATATAACATTTATGCATGACAAATAAATTATGTAACACTTAAGTTCAAAATCCTTTACCAATTCTAAATATAAACCAAAATCTTTTCTCCATGTAGGTTGCTGGCAAAATATTCCGTTTGTGTCCTTCCTCATAAAATATGTCAAGAATATAATATCTTTTTTTACGTTCTACAACTTAAGCAAAAATGTTTTAGAAACAAATAAAAAAAACCTTGTGAGTGGATCATAAGTAGTTAAACTGATTGTTCAAGAAATTCATTCTTAGACATTATTTTAATATGATAATAAAATACATTTATTAAAGAATCTGTATGTCAAAAATGTCAGTCCAACTAGGACAAAAACATATTATTATATTAAAAAATACTTTAAAAGTAGATTTTTATGAACTGTATTTATTTATTTATCTAATTAAATCTATTCATCTTATTTATTATATTTTATAAATGAAAGTTATACGTTGTAAGAATTATTTTATTGAGAGGAGTACAGCAATTGAATATTTTTAAGCAATTTTGATCTCAAGTACTATTACTGCGACCTTCTCACAACGCATTTAAAAAAAGTGACGAGTGAGCAATGAAATAATTAATAAAGTAAAAGGAACTGCAATTAATAATGTTGCATATCTTCTCTCATTAAGTTTAATCCAAGAAGCTACCTCTACTTTCAACTATAATTATTACTGGCTCGCTTATTTTCAAAACAAAACCACGTATAGGCATAAATAAATAGTAAGGGAATATTAAAAAAAAATCTACGATGAAGAGCCTGGGTAGGATTTTAAAGTACTAAGAAGGAGAGGGTCAAACTCAATGGATTAACGTTCCTTTACCATTGTTTCACTAAACTGTTAAAAATTGTGAAACTTTTAACACAATATTCATGAGTAATTTATTATTTTACGTAAAATTACAAAACTTAGTTTCGGACGGTGTATATTTTGAAAAGATTGTGTTCTGAATGCAAAAAATGCTTGACTCGTTATTTGTATTCTTTTAAATTGCTTGCAAATAACACGTTTTTCAGCGTAAAGTGTCATACTTAACGATTTTTGGAATTCAATTTTTGAAATTTGCAAAAATTTATTTCGAAAAATCGTTATAATATGTCACTTTACTCAGAACAACTCACTTTTTGGAAGCAATTTAAAACAAGAGAAATGCTGAGTCAAGTATTCTTTGCAATCAGAATACAATCTTATCAAAATATTCACTGATCGAAACCTCTGTGTAACATTTTTACAGCTTGCATATTATACAAACCGTTTACCGCATAATTGTATTTATATTTGTTTTTGAGAAATTTAATTTTGAAGTCAGGGTCTTATTCGCTAGACACCCTGAATCAACAAGAGAAATAAGGGCCCTAAGGGTGAGGGCCCTCCGTGTAGTCTTTCTAAGGAAACCTAACCCATATTTACGCAAGGAAATCCAAGGTTCAAAGAAAACCAAGGAAAACTCCGTGAGGTTAGGTCTACGTCCACGATTAGGTTCGATCCCAACACCAACCGTCAACCAGTTTCGAGAACAGAACCTCTGAGCCTTTGGTGGGGTGATTTTACATAGAAATTCATACTCTAAGTTTTCTTTATTTTTTTCTTCTTCAAAACCGTGTGCCCTCACACCTCCTAGCTTTTATTTGCTAAAACACTCTACGCTTTCCGTGACACTATAATAGCGCTTCAATATTTAAATTACGCATATATTTTCAACTTTAATAATTTTCTTGATTACGCGTAACATTCGTTAATGAATTTAAAACTTATCAGTCAACCTGCTAGGAATAACTAACGTCAAACCTACCTACATCTTCTTGTATATTATTTTTCATTTATGCTTAAACTCAATAGTTTCGCCCCCCTCCCCACACACACATATACACAACTGTAGTGACACATATGTCTCCTTAAATTAAATTATATTTTCTCTCTCTGATATTAGTGAAAACAAAAAAAGGTAGACACATATTTTCCCTAAACATGGAACCCACAAAAATATAAAAAAAAGTATATTGCTGCTAATAAGTTTTAACTTACCTTAGTTTATTACACTGAAGAAAAAAAATGTGTAAATTTAAAAAACATTTTCTAGAAAAATGGCATTCCAAGAACTTTTTATGTGAGGGCAACAGAAAAAATTCAGAATAGTGTAACAGATACAGATTTGCCTAGAAAATCAAAAAATCTGTAAGCTTATTAAGAATCTTTTAGGAAACTGGGAGCAAAGATTTTTTTATATAATTGCAGCAAAATTTTATTAAGGTTTAATTTTTTTGTAAAGCTGCAGAAATCTGTAGCTTTAGAAAAATTAATTTTGTAGATTGACAATTTTTCTGTACAGTATATTTATAAAATTTTACTAAGCATACAGATTTCTATTAATTTACTTTTGTAGAGTTACCGTTTTTTATTAAAGTGTACAGCAAATTTTATAACGTCTCTACAGCTCTTCAAACACAGTATAACATGATGGTGAAATAAGAAGCCAACAACAAAATTTCGCAACAAGATAATAAGCGTACAACAATGCCCCACGCCATTTAATGCTAAACATCTTTGAGTAAAAACATCCTTCTATGTTCATGAAAAAAGAAAATTGACCAGATAACACTTTGTTGCGGATTTCTAAAGTAAACTAGTTGAATATCGACATTATTTCAATTTTATGCTGTTTGGAATAAAATAATAAAATATATACATATAACTTATAAAAAGTCAAAAGAGTTCCATAGTCTTGTTTATTTTAACATTAATATCGGTTTTAGTACTCTATGTGGTGGACACAAAAATTCATGGATTATATATAGGCTTGCAAAAAGCAATTCAATTTCATCACCATAATCAGTGTACTCGCAAAAATATGTTTCCAGCTACTTTTCTTTTTTATATATTGTTTATATTTAATGCATTTATTTAAGCCACGATTTTTTAAACGGAAACTGTTTAAAAAATAACGCAATAGGAATGATTTATATTTACTTTTTTCATTTGAAAAAATGCAGTAAAAGGGTAATCTTAGATCGCTTTTGTATGCAGTAAAACGTATTTTCATCATCATATCTCAAAACAAAATAGAAAATTACCATTCATTTATAAAACTACATGATTCATATTTTTATTTTACTCACTATTTAACTCACACCCATACACACACCCATACACACACATATACATACATATACACTATATGGCCATTGATTATTGGACACTTACGGTTTTAGACATTTTGTTAAATATCTAGAAAAATACATGAGGAATCATCTCGAAACTCTTAGTGTATAAATATAATAGTATAAGTCATACACCTCCGTGAAGATTTTTTCCCGAAACTCCATAGGGGACCGTCAATAAATTAAAAAAAATGAATATCTTTTGAATAACCCTGTCAAAACTAATGCAGCAAAAGCGCTCAAACTCTAGATTATGATTGAATGCCTTATTCTAATAAGCCTTGTTCAATTTTATGCAAATAGCATGCATACTCGCAGAGTAATTAAGGTTTTTATAAAAATGGTCCCAAATTCTTCCCAGTTTTTTCCTTATAGTTTTCAGAGTTCTTAATATAAAATAATATTTTTTTCAGAAAATATGACAAACAGCATTGCACACAGTACCCTGTAATCAGAATTAAAAAATAATGCGCAGTAAAAAATTATTGAATAAACCTACTCATTTTTCATACAATTTTTATTAGTTTTTAATTCTGATTACAGGGTACTATGTGCAATGTTGTTTGTCATATTTTCTGAAAAAAATATTATATTATATTAAGAACTCTGAAAATTATAAAGGACAAACTTGGAAAAATTTGGGACCATTTTTATAAAAACCTTAATTACTCTGCGAGTATGCATGCTATTTGCATAAAAATGAACACAGTGTATTACAATAAGGCATTCAATCATTATATAGAGTTTGAGCGCTTTTGCTACATTAGTTTTGACAAGGTTATTCAAAAGATATTCATTATTTTTTAATTTCTTGACGGTCCCCTAAGGAGTTTCGTTAAAAAATCTTCACGGAGATGTATGACGTATACTGTTATATTAATACACTAAGAGTTTCGAGATGATTCCTCATGCATTTTTCTAGATATTTAGTAAAATGTCTAAAATCACAAGTGTCCAATAATCAATGGCCATATAGTGTATATATATATATATATATATATATACGGGTGTCCCAAAAATGACTGATGGATTTTAAAATTCAATAACTTTCAAACGGTGACAGCTATTTAAAAATTTTTGTAGGAGGGTACATTATACATAACACTCCTGCAAAAGTTTTTTAAATAGCTGTCACCGTTTGCAAGTTACTGAATTTTAAAATCCATCAGTCATTATTGGGACAGGCGGTAAATATATATATATTGGATAGCAATATTTTGGATCATAAGAAATGGTATTTATTGAGAATTTTTACTCGGATTCTTTCAATCCAGAACAAGACACTAAGACATAGCTAGAGCTGCTTCTGCAAAAAAGATATATTGAGAATATTCATTATGTCATAAGTGTAGGGAGTTTTAAATAAGTACCAAGTTCGTAAATGTAGTATCCAGATTACTAATAATCGTACAAGTTTTATGCCTCTAATATTTTTATTTTTTTAACCATAGATTATAGTGGTATATAAGACATATTAAAGTAATTGCTTACACTCTTAAAAAGAAAGAGTAGATTTGGCTTCTTAAGAAAAAGGTGTAATTTATAAATCGTAAATGAGTTGTTTTTAAAACGGTTTACATATCTTGATTTAAATTGCTTACTTAATTTACATATCTGGATTTAAATTGCTTTAAAAAATTCTTCACTTGAGTTAATTTAACTCTTTATGAGAAGCTAACATTCAAATTATGATATGCGTGGATTTAGGCTCAACTTGAGTTATTTTGTGGCTGAGGTTTTAAGAGAGTGGAAATCAAAAATACATTAATAAATGTTTAAGGGTACAAGGGACCTTTAAAATCACTTTTATTTTTTTTTTTTAATTTTACTTTAAATATTATTGAAGGGTACATTATATGCATTATAGCATATATTTATCATAAAATATGTAAAAAAAATTTTTTGGGGAAATTTTTTCTAATATTTAAAATTTAATAAGAACTTTTCAAAATGCTCCATGCGCATTATTTTTTTTTTCTGAATGCTTTGACTTTTTTTATAGTTATTTATCATAATATATGTCATAAAACAGTGCATGTTTTTTGAAAATAAAAATAATTATAAAAGTTGTAGGTAGTTCATTGTAAAAACAGGTTCAAAAAAGCTCAACATTTCAGAAAAATTTAGAAATTTAGAAAAAATTTAGAAATTTAGACAAAATTTAGATTTTTTTAGCCTTTACATTCAGGTATATAAAATTCAATGCACAGTTTTATTTATATATGTAAGCCAAACTTGTATAAATAATATTAAAGATTTTGATTGATATGGAATACGTATGGGACATTTTGAAAAGTTCTCGTTAAATCTAAAATATTACAAAAAATTCCTAATTTTTGTTTATAAATATATGTTATAATGCATATAATGTACCCTTGAATAATATTTAAAGTGCAATTTAAAAAAAATAATAAAAAAAAGATATTTTAAAGGTCCCTTGTCCCCTAATGTAAAAAAACTATTTTGCCATAATTTTATTGATTATAAGGTAACTCTTTGTTAAAATTTACTTATTTCCTTTCCAATTATTTTTACTTCTAGCACAGACTTATCATCTCATTTTTTGATAAAGATCCAATAAAAATACAGTGAAATTCGCCTCAGAAATTTGAGCTTAAGAAAGTTAGATAGCAAATAAACATATTAAAAAAGCATTTTTTCATACCAAAGAATTTTTCCAATATTAGTAAAGAAAGATAAAAAAAAATATCATGAAATATTTAATGTGTAGTTCGGCAGGAAGTGCATTTTACTACCTTTTTTATGAAACTTTTGCAGGATTTGCAGATTCTGGCGTCCAATTATCTTCTATTTCTAAATAACCACTTTCAAGAACGAGTAAAATATGCCTTATGTTTTTTGTGGATGTAAAACAATGGATAACAACACGTCTTCAAACATAGAAACTGATTCATGAGCTGTAGCTTTTCCGAAAAGAAGATGCTTTGAGAACATTTATTATGTGATAACTGCAGGGGTTATAAGTAAGTACCAAGTCCATAATTACAGTGTCCAAAAACTAATGATACTACCAACTTTATTCCCATATCTGCTTTTTTTAAATCTTTTACAAAACATAGGTTGGCGTGATATAAAAAATAACAAATACGGATATATGTCAGTAAAATTTTACAAGATGTTTAATAAATGAATGCGTTGCCCTATAAAGGATAAAAATAGGTGAATATTAAAACAGTAGAATTATTAAAAAAAATTCTGTTCATTTTAGTAGAGACTTAAACTATATATCTTTTTAATCATGGTTGTAAAATAATGCCAATAATTATACTCACACTCAATTTTTCTAATACTATTACTGAAAAAAAATACTTTAAATTTTTTTAATAAGGCTTTAAAATTTTAATATGACCATAAAAATAAATTTTTATTATAAAATATTTATTGTATAGTTAGGAACAAAGTTCATTTAACTTATTACATTAAAAAAAGTTAACCTGATGCAATTTTTGCATTATATTTTTTAAACGTCAATTACCTTCTATTTCTAAACAACCACATGTGAGACCGCGGAAAAATGCCTTATGATTTTTTTTTCTTGGATATGAAACAATTGATAACAACACGTCTCGAAACACAGCCAATGCTTTACCTGTTAAGCTAACCTTGTAAGCCAAATATCCGGATTCGATTCCCGGTCTGCGCAATTTTTCGCTCAGTTGGAAATTTTCAATTAAAATGATAACTTATTAAGGGGACAAGGGACCTTGAAATCCTTAAAAATATTTTTTTTTATTTTTTGTAAATTTTACCTAAATATTATTCAAGGATACATTATATGCATTATAACATGCATTTATCACAAAAAAAATGCAAAAAAAAATTATTTTTGACAAAAAAATGGCATTTTACGCAGCGTCTTCGAAATCTTCGAAATGCGGACTGCGCATTCCATATCAATGAAAATCCCCAATATTTTTTATGAAAGTTTGTTTTATATATATAAACAAAATTGTGCATCGAATTTTGAATATTTGAATTTAAAAGTTAAAAAAAAAAATTGAAATTTTGAAATTTTTTCAAAAAGTTTTTCGAAATTTTCAATTTTTTTTTTTTTTTTACTTCTTAAAATTCAAATACGTAAAAATCGATGCTTTATTTTGTTTATATATATAAAACATACTTTCCAAAAAAATATTGGGGATTTTCATTGATATGGAAAGCGCAGGGGGCATTTCGAAGATTTCGAAGACGCTGCGTAAAATTCCATTTTTTTCTCAAAAATAATATTTTTTTTTAAATATTTTTGTGATAAATGCATGCTATAATGCATATAATGCACCCTTGAATAATATTTAAGATGAAATTTACAAAAAATAAAAAAAAAATTGAAAAAATTTGAAAATCTTGAAAAAAATTTCGAAAAAATTTCAAAATTTCAATTTTTTTTTTTTAACTTTTAAATTCAAATATTCAAAATTGGATGCACAATTTTGTTTATATATATAAAACAAACTTTCATAAAAAATATTGGGGATTTTCATTGATATGGAATGCGCAGTCCGCATTTCGAAGATTTCGAAGACGCTGCGTAAAATGCCATTTTTTTGTCAAAAATAATTTTTTTTTGCATTTTTTTTTGTGATAAATGCATGTTATAATGCATATAATGTACCCTTGAATAATATTTAGGTGAAATTTACAAAAAATAAAAAAAATTATTTTTAAGGATTTCAAGGTCACTTGTCCCCTTAATCAGTTAGATTGTGTTAAAATAATAGTATATCAACGTATCCATCGTTCTATGGAGTTCCATTACTTGTGGCTTATTCTGCCGAGCTGTCTAAATGACAGACCAGATGTTATAGCCAATAAGGTTATCTGAAGAAAAAATCCCAGTTAGTTGTCGCCCTGTTAGCTTAACAGGTAAAGCATTGGCCTTGTAAGCCAAGTAATCGGGTTCGATTCTCGGCCTGGGCAATTTTTCGCTCAGTTGGAAATTTTCAATTCGTATATATAGTGAGGTAGTTTCCATAGTTTAATTTACAGAAAGGTAGTTAAAAAATAAACATATTTAAAAATAATTTATCCAATACCCTACCTGAAAAAATTTCTTTTAAAGATACTAAGTTTTTATTATAAACATTTTAATGAGTAGTTAGGAAGGAAGCTCAATTTACAACTTTTATTTAAAAAAAATGAAACTTATTCAGATTCTGCAGAATATCTTTTAAACGTCAATTATCTTGTACTTCTAAATAATCACATTCGAGACCGAGAAAAAAAAAATGTCTTATACATTTTTCTGGATATAAAGTAATCGATAACTATACGTCTCCAAACATAGAAAGAGATTCATTAGCTGCAGCTGTTCCCGAAATGAAGATGCATTGAGAACAGTTATTATGTCATAACTGCAGGGGTTGTAAGTACCCATCCGTAGCTACAGTGTCCAAATACTAATGATAGTTCCAGGTTTATTCGCGTATCTGTGTTTATTCTCTTTCACTAAATATAGGTTAGGGTGACATGAAAAAATGGAAATTAAAAAAAATCGTATGCATGTCAATAAAAAATAACATCGTGTTTGATAAATGAATACATCGTCCTGTAAAAAAATATAAATAGGTGAATATTAAGAGAGCATATTTTAAAATATATATATTTGTCCATTTTTGAAAAATCTTTAAATATGTATTTGCCTAATAATTGTTGTAAACACACTGCTCAAAACAATTAAAGGATATTGCAGTTTTAGGTGGATTTTGTATCTGGGAAACTTTTTAGCTGATTGATACATGGTCGACAGACATAGTAGGTTATATGAGAATAAATTACACATGTTTGGCAGAAAAAAATGCATTTTATTGCGCATTTGTGTACAAAAAGAAAAAACACAATTTGTGCATATCAGAAAAAAAGAATAAGAAAAAGTGTTTTCTTCAAAGAAAATCATTTTCAGTAGGGGGTATGGTTTCCACGGGCGGCCAGCAACGTTGAAAATCTTTGAGGCATGGACTCAATGAGGAGTTGGGTAATCTGCCCTACTCTTCCAGAAGAGCTCTTTCCAGTTCTTGGAGTGTTTGTGGGGGTTGGAGAACACGTTGGCTATTCCATTCGAACGATTCCTTCCTCGAAAAGGAAATCCTCCACCAGGTTTGCACGATGTGGCCTGCGTTATCGTCCATTAAAATGAAGTTATCTCTGATTGCTGCAGCGTAAGGGACTACAATAAGTCTGAGAATCTCATCCCTATATCGACGACCAGTCAGAGCTCCATCTCGAATGATGTAGAGGTCAGTGCGCCCGTCAATGGAGATGCCACCATACACCAACACTCCTCCACCGCCAAATCTGACACTTTCGTGCACGAACGCAGGATTATTCCTACTGCCACGGTACCTCCAGATGAAAATACGCCTATTATCCGGATGCACAGAAAAACGGGACTCGTAAGAAAACAGAATATTGCTCTATTCATTTCTCCTCCATTTGGCATGCTCGGTTGCCCACTCCCTGCGGTCGCGACGATGCCTTGATGTTAATCTAACACATACCATTGGTCGGCGAGCATACAGACCTACAGCATGGAGCCGGTTTCGATTATCGCTCCGGTAAATTTTCATCTCAATGTCAAAAGTCTACGTTTTGCTGAATAACGATATTGAGATTTTTCTTTAAATATTCCCTCAAATAACGAAACAACTTAATTGCTTATAAAAAACATTTTGAGCTTTATATTTGCAGGGAGAATTTTTCTGGAAGTGAAACAACATACACGAATGTACTTTCATTACAAATTCAGTTATAATCTTCAGATTTTGGGATGAATTCTGGCTTTCAATCTTCAAACCAAGTAATCAATTGGCAGTAGTCAATCGTTTAGAGTGCGACATTATTGCTGGATGACGATTTACCAGATTTGAGGTGCATCAGCCAGATGCAAATGTTTGACTTATGTCATAAAAATAATTTTGGTCTACACTTAACTCTCCAGAGTTCATTTCTCTGTGATAGGAGCAGATATATTTTTAATTTCCACAACTTTCTATTGTTCACATTGATCCAACGACTTTCCAATTAGAACAGGAAAAGCTCACGAGCCTTTATTTTGTTTATCAAGTTCAATGACTTCGTGGCAATTCGTTTGCAGAGAGCTGATATATTAACCACTACAACGGACGACTAAAGCTTAGTTTCAAAATTCTATTAGCATGATTTTTTATCTTACTGTTTGCAGTTGTTCCGTCACAACCTATTGCCATAAATTTATCAAGTTTAAATGTTTTTCAGTGCAATATTTTAATACTTCCTGCAATGATCTTCCCTGGTCCAAAAGATAGTGTAATGTTTCGATAATACATTTAATTTGACTCTTAAAGTCAGAGATTATGTTTTTCACTTATAGTTCTTCCACATATCTCCAATTTTGCATAATTTCCTTTGATTTTGGGTATTGAATAAGCTTCTTATATTCAGAAAAATTGTTGTCTATCATTTGATTAATACGTCTTTGGGAAACTACAATAATTGATGACTTTGATGTTTTCTCTTAGGATTTTTTTTTACCTCTGATTTTGGCGTAACTTTACAATTACTGCTGTGTTTTATTTATTGTTTTGTATAATAATAATATTTTATAGCATTCTTCTATTGTTGGCAAGGCAGCTTTATTTAGTTTTGAAGAATCACCAACTTCTAGTAATGGTAAACTTTCATTTGCTTACACACGTACTCATTTTGACTATAAAAATGACAACATACAATTTTTAAAACTCAATAAACCGTTTCAAATATTTAAAAATAAAGACTTAAAGTTTGAAAGTGATTAAAGGAATTACACTAAACATTTTAAATATAAAAATATCAAACAAGTTTACTAAAAAATCCTGTTAATGTACAGTTTATGTTAAGAATCTATCGTATAAATCAATGAAAATATAAATGTCCTTGTAGGGGACTCAAGAAGTTTTTAAAAATATGGATTGAAATTTTGTACGCGTATTAGAGGTACTAAAAGGCAACTTTTGGCTGCTATCCAAAATCAAAATTCCATTTTTGAATTTTTCACTCCACCTTAATGTACACAAATACACATATATATACACTGGTGTGCAAAATTTAAAAGTCCCAAATTGCCAATTTTCAAGGGATTTTCAAGCGATAAATTTCACGCCAATATTCAAAAGGAATTAATATAATTTTAATAACTAATATCCCTGCGTAACAGCTAGTCCATATAACCTCTCATTCAGGTTGCATCCTGTTGAATATTTGCATGAAAATTATCGCTTGAAAATCCCTTCGTCCTTAAATTTACCACACCAGTGTATATATATAATTACTAATGATCATAAATGTTTAAGCCTCCAATATTTTTTTTTGTTAATCACATACTTACGTGATATGCAAGACACATAATTAAAGAAATTAAATATAGTTTGAAAAGATTTTGTTTATATTTTCGGTAAAAAACTATGTCCCCCAAATTTTTGATAATTTTCTGTAATTTTTTGTTAGATTATTTTGTATTTTTCAATTTCTTTACCTTAATATCATATTTTTTACTAAAATATCTCTAATAGAAAATACAGTGAGATAGTCTCCATAATTTTATTTTAAGAAAGGTAGGTAGCAAATAAACACTAAAATATATTTAAAAATAATTTTTCCAATGCCATTACTGAAAACATTGTTTTAAAACAAAGTTTTATCGTGAAATAATTATTGTATAATCAGGAACAAAGTTCAATTCACGACATACATTTTTTTTAAGTGAAACTTATGCAACTTTTGCACATTTTTTTTAAATGTCAATTATCTTTTACTTCTAAATAACCACATTCAAGACCGAGAAAAAAATGCCTTATGATTTTTTTCTAAATATGAAATAATCGATAACAACGCGTCTCCAAACATAGAAACTGACTCATTAACTGCAGCTGTTCAAATAAAAAAAAAGAAGATGCATTGAGAACATTTATTATGTCATAACTTTAGGGGTTGTAAATAAGAACCAAGTACGTAACTACAGTGTACAAATACTAATGATAGCGCCAGGTTTATTCTGGTATGTGTGCTTTCTTTTCTTTTACTAAAAATAGGTTGACGTGACATGAAAAAAAATGGAATTAAAAAGACAAATTCGGATATATGCCAAATATATTCGAATATATTAATATAAGATATATTCGGATATATTAATAAATGAATACATCGTCTTTTAAAAATAAAAATAGGTGAATATTAAGACAGTATATTAAAGAATATATATTTGTCCATTTTTGAAAAATCTTTAAATATGTATTTTTTTTACATTATTCTAATAGACATAAATGTACCCACATTCAAATATATACCTATTTATAAATATACACAAACACACATACATATATAGATATATATAGCCATGTATATATAGATATATATAGATATATAATACCATGCATGGTCAAACGGGTATGTACCCGTAAAACATGATGACGTCACTGCAACGTCGTTGTGAAGTCACATTGCGACTTTGTGCCAATCGATTGTCGATGTGACGTCACGTGACGTCGATGTGAAGTCACAGTGACTAAAATGTGAAGTCGTTATGGCCGTTTTAGAGCTCTTTTGTGACGTTTTACAAAGTGGTCACAATGTGACAAATTTGTGAAAAATGTGTCATTTGTCACTAATTTGAGATTAACATCGTGACGAAACTGTGACAAAAGCGACGATATTTAAATTGCCAGAAACATGTTTTTTAAAGTAAATAACATGTTTTGAAGGTTATTTATAAATTTCTAAAGATTTTTAAGAAAGTCACTTCTTAGTCACAATGTGACGTCACTAATTGGTGGCATTTTGGTCACAGATGTGACGTGACCAAAGTGACTCACAGTGACCACGCATGCTATTAGGGTATATACCTTCATAGCATGGATGGTCACAGTGACTCATTGTGAGTCACTGTGGTCTCATCACATCTGTGACCAAAATTCCACCACGCAGTGACGTCACATCGTGACTGAGATGTGACTTTCATAAAAATCTTTAGAAAATTACAAAAATTCTTTAAAACATGTTATTTACTTTAAGAAACTCTTTTGTCACAGTTTCGTCACGATGTGAATGTCAAAGTAGTCACAAATGACACATTTTTCACTAATTAGTCATACCGTGACTTCACAAAATGGTCACAATGTGACGTCACATCGACAATCGATGGTCACAAAGTCACAGTGTGACTTCTCAACGATGTCGCAGTGACGTCAACATGCCTTACGGTTATATATATATATATATATATATGTTTATAATTACTAATGATCATAAATGTTTTAAGCCTCCAATATTTTTCTTTTTGTTAATCACAAACTAACGTGATATGCAAAAGATATAATCAAACAAATTGAATATAATTTGAAAAGACTTTATTCGATATTTACGGTGAAAAAATTTCCCCCCATTTTGCTGATAATTTTATATAATTTTTTGCTAGATTATTTTGTATTTTTCAATTTTTTTTTATATTCACATGTTATTTTTATTTAAATATGTCTAATACAAAATACAGTGAGATAATCTACATAGTTTAAGTTTCATAAAGATAGATAGCAAATAAATATTAACCCCTTGGGGACGACTTACACGTATACGTGCTGCAAAAAGGCTTAAGAGCCCACAATAGTCACAGAAAAAGTACGCAAAAAGACCCGGATGATTATGTAAAGTCTATGAAAGCGTTCTTTTCTAATATCTCACTCAAATTTTAATATTTTTACATGATTTTTTTTGCATAGGCTAGCTTAGGAGGATCTACAACCGGGCTAGTTTTTACTTTTCCGATTCTCCTCATATATTTTTTTATATTATGATAGTTTCAATTTCAGAACCGGTTTAAACCGGTTTTGAAAGTTAAAATATTAAAAAAAAATCTGAAACCAAAATCGAAAAAGTAAAAACTAGCCCGGTTGTAGATCGTCCTAAGCTAGCCTATGCAAAAAAAATCATGTAAAAACATTAAAATTTGAGCGAGATATTAGAAAAGAACGCTCCCATAGACTTTACATAATCATCCGGGTCTTTTTGCGTACTTTTTCTGTGACTATTGTGGGCTCTTAAGAATCCTTCCTTTTCGCCACTAGTAAAACTTTACTGCAAAATTTGCGTTATTTAATCGGAACATTTTTTCGATTTAAAAAGGAACAAATTTCTGATTTTTTAAACCTGTGACCAAACATTAAAAATTCCGCAAAGGGCTCATCGTCGCGAAGGGATTAATACTATTTAAAACCAATTTTTCCAATGCCATTACTGAAAACAGACTTTAAAAACATAGTTTTATCATGAAATATGTAATGTATAATTAGGAACAAAGTTCATTTCATTATTTACATATTTAAAAATGAAAATTATGCAGCTTAAACGTCAATTACCTTTTACTTCTAAATAACCACATTCAAGACCGAGAAAAAATTACCTCATATATTTTTTCTTGGATATAAAACAATCGATAACAACACGTCTCCAAACATAGAAACTGATTTATAGCTGCAGCTGTTTCCGAAAAGAAGATGAATTGAGACCATTTATTATGTCATAACTGCAGGGGTTGTAAGTAAGTACCAAATCCGTAAATACAATATCCAAACACTAATGATAGTACCAACCTTATTCACGTATTGTTATTTTCGTTTTTACTAAAAATAGGTTGCTGTGACATGAAATCGATAGAATTAGAAAAACAAATTCGGATATATGTAATTAAAACTTTATACGATGTTTAATAAATGAATAAGTTGTTCTATAAAAGATAAAAATATGTAAATATTACGACAGAAAAAAAAGTTTGTTCATCTTTAAGAAACTTTAACTATATTTTTTTTAAATCATATTTATAAACATAATACCGATTGTTATATTCACATTCATTTTTTCCAATACCGTCACGGAATTATAACTTAGAAAACAATTTTTTATAATGCATTATTTAATCTATAATTCGGAACAAAGTTCATTTTACTACCAACATTTAAAAAAAATGAAGCCTATGCCGCTCTTGCAGATAATGTTTTAAACCTGTCATTTATCTTTTATTTCTAAATAATCACATTCGAAACCGAGAGATAAAAATGCTTTATATTTTTTCTTGGATATGAAACAATCGATAACAACACTTCTGCAAACATAGAAACTGATTCATTAACTCCATCTATTCCGAAAATGATGCATTGATAACATTTATTATGTCATAACTGCAGAGGTTGTAAGTAAGTACCAAGTCCGTAACAACATTGTCCAAACACTAATGATAGTACCAGGTTTATTCCCGTATTCTCTTATACTAAATATAGCGTGACATGAAAAAAATGTAATAAAAAAATTCGAATATATGTCAGTAAAATTTTACAGGATGTTTAATAAATTAAAACTTTGCCGTATAAAATGTAAAGTTTGGTGAATATTAAGGCAGCAGAATTTAAAAAAAATATATTTGTTTATTTTTTAAGAAACTTCAAGTATATTCCTTTTTAATCATTGATGTAAATAGAATACCGATAAATGTACCCACAACCAAAGCTATATCTATTCAAAGATTCCTACAAACACATACGTGTATATATATATATATATATATATAATTAATAATGATCGTAAACGTTTTGCGCCTCCAATATTGTTCTTTTTTTTAAGCATAAACTAGCGTGATATGTAATGCATATAATTGAGCAAATTGCATATGATTTAAAAAATCTATCCGATATTTACGGTAAAAAACTATTTTTCTGCATTTGTTTGACGTTTTTATATGATTTTTTGTTAAAATTAGTTTTTTTTTTTTTTGTATTTTACTATTTTTTCTGTGACATATATCTTACATTTATTAAAACATATCTAAAGTACAGTGAGATAATTTCCATAATTTGATTTTCAGAAAGGTAGATACTAAATAAACATATTAAATATGTATTTAAAAAGCGTTTACCCAATACTCTTCCAGAAAAATGACTTTTAAAAATAAAAATTTTAATGAGTAGTTAGGAAAGAAGTTCAGTTTATAATCTACATTTATATTTAACCACATTCTATATCATTTGTTTAGGGACACCCTGTATATACAGGGTGTCCCTAAACAAATGGTATATACGCTAGGGGGTAACAGAACACATCAAGATGAGTAATAGTAAATAGGAAACCAAGGGTCCCAAACGTTTCCAAAGCAGATAGCCGCCATTAAAGTTTAGGGTCGAAAATTTCAAATACACATAAAAAACGGAAAAATTGGTCGATTGTTTTGCGGTTTTCACTAAAATTATTCTTTATGTTGTTATTTTCTTGAAAATAAATTATAATATAAATTTCGAAAAATGCCGATAGAGGGCGCTTTAGACTTTGAAGTAATGAAAAACTATTTTTTGCCGTGATATTTTGCATCTCAATCAATGGTTTCGTAATCTTAGACTTAAACTTAAATTTTCAGCTCAAAATCTGAATACTTGGAAGCGGTTAAGTAGCACAAACTTGACTGTGTACAGAGGGTTTAAAATTCAAATGATTATAAAAAATGGAAAAATTGGTCGATTGATTTGCGGTTTAAAATAAAACTATTCTTTAAGTCAGTATCTTCTTGAAAATAAATTTTAAAGATAAATTTCAAAAACTTCCGTTAGAGGGCGCCTTAAACTTTAGAGTAACCAACAACTAATTTTAACCGCTATATTTTGTATCTAATTAAATGCTTTCAAAGCTTCTTAAATGTTTTCGAAATCTTAGATTTAAACTTAAATTTTGAACTTAAATTCTGAACCGTTGAGAGGGGTTAAGAAGCGCAAACTGAAGTGTGTTCAGGAGTTGAAATTTACCCATCCCCCTCCCTCCAACAGAGTTCATTTTTGCGCTACTTAAACACTCGCAACGATTCAGAATTTGGTCTTAAAATTTTAATCTAAGCATTTGAAAGCATTTAATGAGATTTTTTTTAAAAAAATTAAAAATAGTTGTACGCTACTCCAATGTCTAAGTCGCCCTCTATCGGCATTTTGTGAAATTTATCTTTAAAATTTATTTTCAAGAAAACTCTGATTTAAAGAGTAGTTTTAGCAAAAACCGCAAACGAATCGACTAATTTTTCCGTTTTTTTTTATAGTTTTCCGTTTCGTTTGAAATTTAAACCTTCTGAACACAGTTCAGTTTGTACTACTTAACCATTCCCAACTATTCAGATTTTAAGCTCAAAAATTAAGTTTAAATCTAAGCCTACGAAACCATTCAATGAGATGCAAAAAATAGTATTAGGATGGATTATTTCGTTAATCCAAAGTCTAAAGTGCTCTCTATCGGCATTTTTTTAAAATTTATCTTTATAATTCATTTTCAATAAATTACCGGCATAAGAAATAGTTTTAGTGAAAACCGCAAATCAATCGACCAATTTTTCAATTTTTTATAATCATTTGAAATTTAAACCCCCTGAACACAGTTAAGTTTGTGCTACTTAACCGCTTCCAACTATTCAGATTTTGAGCATAAAATTTAAGTTTAAGTCTAAGCTTATGAAACCGTTTAATGAGATGCAAAAAATAGTTTTTCATTACTTCAAAGTCTAAAGCGCCCTCTATCGGCATTGTTCGAAATTTATCTTTATAATTTATTTTCAAGAAAATACCAACATAAAGAATAATTTTAGTGAAAAACGCAAATCAATCGACCCATTTTTCCGTTTTTTATGTGTATTTGAAATTTTGGACCCCAAACGTTAACGGCGGCTATCTCTTTTGGAAAACGTTTGGGACCCTTGGTTTCCTATCTACAATTACTCGTCTTGATGTGTTCTATCAGCCCCTAGCGTATATGCCATTTGTTTAGGGACACCCTTTATATATATATATATATATATATATATATATATATATATATATATATACATACTGGATGTGTAAATTTAAAAAGTGTAAATTTTTTTGATCGAAAAACAATATCTTAAATTGCGACCTTAATGTTGAACAAAAATATTAATGTGCGATTCATTTTATGCAAAATTTTATGCTCCACAACACTTTTGTTGGCAATTTTTTGATATACCTTGTCATTTTTAAATATTCCTAAAGTAAATTGGTCTCTCTTCAAGCCCTTAATCAGCGATTAATGCAAAATTTTTAAAGAGAATTGCAACTTAATGTGGAACAAAAATACTAGAGTGAATACTCATTTTTCTCAGATTTTTAAACTCTACTCCGTTCGTTCTGACAATAATTTTCATAGAATTAGCTGTTTTTAGATATTGTTGCGTTTTTGACTATAAATATGCACATATTTACTAACGCTTACCAAGCACAAGGGAAAAAAACATAACACATTCATTTGAGACAAAATCTAAAGGAATTACAACAATTTCCACTTTTTGTTCTTATTTGACCAGTAGCCGAACTGTTTGAACTAGATTTGTGACTTCAATATTTAAAAAAATATATATTAACCGTAGGTATTCATTTTATTCAGAATATTTAGCTGTACAACATTTGTATATATAATGCTTTTGAAAGAATTGGTGATTTCGAGATAATGTTATATACAGGGTGTTTCTAAATTCATGGTACAAACTTTAAGGGGTGATAGTACACATCAAGACAAACAATATTAAATAGGAAACTAAGGGTCCCAAGCGTCTTCCGAAGGACATAGGCTCCATCAATGTTTAGCGTCCAAAAATTCAAATGATTATAAAAAACAGAAAAATTGGTCGATTCGTTTGCGGTTTTCTCTAAAACTATTCTTTATGTCAATATTGTCTTTAAAATAAATTATAAAGATAAATTTCAAAAAATGCCGATAGAGGGCGCTTTAGACTTTGGAGTAACGAACAACTATTTTTTACAGTTATTTTTTGCATCTCATTAATTTTTTTCTGAAACTTAGACATAAAATTAAATTTTAAGCTCAAAATCTAAATTGTTGGGAGTGGTTAAGTAGCGAAAACTGAATTGTGGGGGGAGGTTCAAATTTCAAATGAATATAAAAAACGGGAAAAATTTTCAAATGATTTGCGATTTTCCCTAAAATTATTCTTTATGTCAGTATTATCGTGAAAATAGATTATAAAGATAAATTTCAAAAAGTGCCGATAGAGGGCACTTTAGACTTTGGAGTAACGCAAAACTATTTTTTATCGTTATATTTGCATCGCATAAATTTTTTTAGAAGCTTAGACAGAAAATTAAAATTTAAGATGAAAATCTGAATCGTTGGGAGTGGTTAAGTGAAAGAACTGAACTGTGTTCAATAGGGGTGGGGAGGTTCAAATTTCAAATGATTATAAAAAACGGAAAAATTAGTCGATTCGTTTGCCGTTTTCGCTAAAACTATTCTTTATGTTAATATTTCCTTGAAAATAAATTTTAAAGATTAATTAAAAAAATACCGTTAGAGGGCGCCTTAAAATTTAGAGTAACCAACAACTATTTTTAACCGTTATTTTTTGTATCTAATTAAAAGCTTGCAAATGCTTAGATTTAAATTTTGAGGTGAAATTCTAAATCGATGGGAGGTGTTAAGAAGCGCAAACTGAACTGTGTTCAGAAGTTGAAATGTTACCTTCCCCACCCATCGAACACATTTCAATTTTCCACTACTTAATTACTCACAAGGATGCAGATTTTGAAATAAAAATTTAAGTTTGAACATTTACAAGCATTTAATTTGATACCAAAAATAACGGTTAAAAATAGTTGTTTGTTATTCTAAAGTTCAAGGCGCCCTCTAACAGTATTTTTTTTTTTTAATTAATCTTTAAAATTTATTTTCAAGGAGATATTGACATAAAGAATAATTTTAGGGAAAACGGCAAACTTATCGACCAATTTTTCCATTTTTTATAATTATTTGAAATTTGAACCTTCCCACCCGCATTGAACACAGTTCAGTTTGCGGTACTTAACCAAGCCCAACGATTTAGATTTTGAGCTCAAAATTTAAGTTTATTTCTAAGCTTCTAAAAAAATTTAATGAGATGCAAAAATAACAGTAAAAAATAGTTGTTCGTTACTCCAAAGTCTAAAGCGCCCTCTATTTGCATTTTTTGAAATTTATCTTTATAATTTATTTTCAAGAAAATACCAACATAAAGAATAGTTTTAGTGAAAACCGCAAACGATTCGACCAATTTTTCTGATTTTTATAATCATTTGAATTTTTGGACCCTAAACTTTAATGGCCCCTATTTCCTTCGGAAGACGTTTGGGACCCTAAGTTTCCTATTTAATATTGTTTGTCTTGATGTGTACTATCACCCCTTAAAGTTTGTACCATGAATTTAGAAACACCCTGTATATATGCAACCTTTTTTATTAATAAATCTATGTATATTTCCTAAGAATTACTTTTACCTATGTACGAGATTGAAAACATAGTATTCTCATTCTAGACCTAAACTGAAGTTATGAAAACGATTTCTAGCTTTCACCTAATTAAGACCTAATTCTATCCCATAACCATTCAGTTATTTTCTAGAATATTTTATGCAACGAAAGCAACAAAAATCCATGTAACAGATACACATTTGCGCTGTAAATCAAAATATTTGTAAATGTGCTACGTTTCTTTATGAAAATGGATTGGGTAGAACGTTTTCAAAATTTGCAACCCTGGTTACAGAATATTTTTGAGTAAGTTTAGGAAAATTTTAGTATAGCGAAATATTATTGATTAAGTTACGATTTATTACTGTTATTTAACGGTATACTTACTTTGTCAAAATATTATACTAGCACCCCAGCATATAGTAGAATACTGTAAAATGAACAATTTATTTTTTGCTGCCTATGTTCTAATAATAAAACATAAATTTATTTACCGGTATAATGTATTTTTTATTTAGGTACCACTTTTAAAATCTATTTAATGTTACTTCAGTAATTAATAAATATATTTACAATGCTATTTTCTGTATACCAATGTTACGTAACATGCGAGATGCTTTTGTTCCTTTCTGGATAAGTAAATCAATATATGCATGTCTATAAACGTAGAAACAGATTCATTACTCCCAGCTCTTTACTAAAAGGAGATGTATTAGAGAACATTTTTCATGTCATTGGCAGTAGGATGTAAAATATATGTATCGCGTTAAACGTTACAGTTTCTGATCAATAATGATTGTAAAATATTTATGTTCTTACGCATTTTTCCGTCCTGTTAATCACAGGTTTGCATGACCTTTGAAGGAATATAAAAGACGTCAGTAAGTCGTCAGTAACATTTTATATCTAAAGGTTGATGAAAAGTCTTGAGAATTAAAAGATGTTTCTTTAAAAAATAACTCACAATGTTTACTTGGTATAAATCAAATATTCATGTTTTTTTTTTAATATACAGCTTTGAACTGGTTGACCAGCGTGATGTATTAAACAATATACAACTATAAAAATGTTGTTGAAATACAATAGTTTTCAAATATACAGTAGATTATATGAATGCGAAATTCTTTGCGACTATTCGCTAAAATATTGTTACATAAATATAATTGGTTTGCGTTAATTTGCATTTATTATTATTATTTAGCGATATAATTGTCAATTTTGCAGCATTATAATGGAGTCCCTGCTTCCATTATAATACTGTAAAGGGAAAAAATATTTTTGGCTGCATATATTCTAATAACAAAATATAAATTTATATGCCAATATTACATATTTTAAATCCAGATACCTAATTAAAAATCAATTTTATGTCATTTCAGAAATTAGCACACATGTTTATTATGGCATATTCTGTATAATTATGTTTACGGGTGTAAGAAATAATTTTGTGCATTTTGGTTAGTATCAATCGATAAGTGTTTGTGTATAAACACTAAAATTAATAAAAAATAATTTGTATTAAAAGGAGATGCATTGTGAACATTTTTCATGTCAGAGTCAGCGAGATGCAAAACATCTATATCGAAAACCCTTGAAGACGTCGGTAAAATTTTCATGGATTTTTAAAGGTCGTTGAAAATGTCTTGCGAACTAAAGCAGCCTTTTTTCTTTTTTTATGACAAAATTTACAAAGTAAAAATATAAATGCTTAGGCTTCTCAAAATGTATAGCTTTAAAATGCTTGGCTAATATGATTTATTTAACAATATTTAACCGTACAAAGTTATTATATTACAATAGCTTACAAATGTAGCAAATTATAATAATGCGATTTCTCTTTGCAAGAATTCGTTGAGTTTTTTTAATATATATAAATATAATTTGTTGCATTACTTTGTATTTATTATTATTATTTAACGGTATAATTGTAGATTGTATAGTATAATACTGGAACTCCAGCTTCCAGAATAATACTGTAAAATGAACAATTTATTTTTTAATGTGTATTTTCTGATAATAAAAAGTTAAATTTCTTACGAATTTTGTGTACTTTTAATTTAGATACTTAATTTAAAACCTATTTTATATTTATTTCATTAATCAATACATATATTTACAATGCCGATTTATGTATAAATTTGTTGTGAGACATGCTAAATACTTTAGTACCTTTCTATATAAATATCAATCGATACGTGCATGTGTATAAACAGAGAAACTGATTCATTACTCACAGCTGTCTATTAAAAGGAGTTGCATTGAGAACATTTTTCATCTCATCGGCAGTAGATTATACGTATCGCGTTAAACATTACAGCTTACAATCAGTAACAATTGTGAAATTTCTATGTTCTTAGGCATTTTTCAGTCCTGTCAATCATAGATTAGGGTGACATATGAAGGATTGTAAAAAACATCGAAGACGTCCATAAAATTTTAAAAGCTTTTTAAAGTTTGACGAAAACGTATTATGAACTAAAACATCTTTCTTAGAAAAAGTTTATTTGGTAAAAATAAAAATAATTATGTTTCTAAAAAGGTATATATTTATATTACTTGACTAATAGGATTTATTAAACAAAATATATCTATAAAATATTGTTGAAATACAGTAGTTTACACATATCCACCAAATTATTTTAATTGGACATTTCTTTGCGATAATTTGTTATTCCTTTTTTTTTACATAAACGTAATTGAGTTGTATGACTTTACGTTTGTTATTGGTAACGGTGTTATATAACGGTATAATTGTTGATTTTAGAGTAATATACTCGAAATACAGCTTCCATTATAATAATGTACAATGATCAATTCATTTTTAATGTGTATATTCTTATAATAAAATATTAATTTACCTACCAATTTCATGTATTTTTAATTTAGATACCTAATTTAAAACTTATTTTATTTTATTTCAGTAATAATTAAATATGTTTACGAGGCCGTTTCCTGTATAAATATGTTATGGGGCATGCGAATTGTTTTAGTCCTTTTTGGATAACTACCAATCGATACGTGCATGTCTCTAAATAGACAAACTGATTCATTATTCACAGCTGTTTACTAAAAGGAGATGTATTGAGACCATTTTTAATGTCATCGGCAGTAGGATGTAAAATATATGTATCGCGTTAAATGTTACAGTTTCTGATCAATAACGATTGTAAAACTTTTATGTTCTTGGGCATTTTTCAATCCTGTTTATCGCAGATTAGCGTGACATTTGAAGGAATGTAAAGAAATATTGAAAACTTCGGTAATTTTTTAAGGATATTTAAAGGTTGAAGGTAAAGTTTTTTAAACTAATACATGTTTCTTTTTTTTATAAATGTCAAGGTTTACTAGATAACAGTACAAATATTTATGTTTTCAAAATAAATAGAAAAATAATCAACATTTTCAAAATAAAGTTCTTTTAAGTGCTCGATTAACGTGATTTATTAAACATTGTATAACTATAAAGTGCTGTTGAAATGTAATATTTCTCAAATATCCACTAAATTATATAAATGTGATATTTCGTTCCGTTAATTCGATAAAAAATTATTTAAAATAACTAAGTTGCATTAATTTTAAATAAATAATATCCTATTATGCGCTATTCAATTTTTCTTTGACCAAAAGTTTGGATTAAAAATTAAAATGCTTTTAATAATACAACAGTTTTTATTTTATAATCTTTTATGGAAATTCGATTGACACCAAAATTTTTATTCCACATAACCACTTCCCCGATTTGCACGTGCATGTTATGAACAACTTATTTTTGACAATCCTGATTTGAATATATCACTCGCCAGTAATTTTTTATTGCAAACTTTGGAGCCAAGCTTTTTTCTGATTCAATTTATAAAAAAAAAAAGGTTTTGAAAAATCAGTTATAAAATTTAAAAATTCTGTAAAAGACTGATAAAAAATAGGCATTACTTGTATGGTTTTTTTAGAAATATTAAAAGGTTTTTTAGAAATATTAAAGTGTTAAAAAATTTAAAAAGTATATCTTCGTTAGTAATTAATGGTAGAAATTTCACAACATGAATTTGCATGTATTTTTGTGTAATTGACAATTTTTTCTTGCACTATATGTTAATCTCATTTTCAGACGTGAATTTAACATTAAAATATTAAGAAGTGTTAAATAACTAATTTTCTATAATTTTAATTAATCTTCGTTGCTGCTTAATTTGGACATTGTTTTACCCATGATTTTTTTAAATTATAACGAGGCAAACTTCATAACTACTCGTAGAAAAAAAACTGAGGTGTCCAATTTTTAAACAATTGTTGTAACTAAGACAATATCAAGAAAAAATATATTCCTTTATCCTCGCATAGTTTCAAAAGTCATTTAGACATCATATATAGTATATCTAAAATGCTTAGCCATACATAACAATATTAAAATAATATTTCGAAGTATAAATAGTATATAGAATTTGTTCAGAATAAATATTTATATTTTAATACAAATTTCACATAGCAAAGGTATATCACATAGGTTTTATGTTTAATATTTACTTTAAAAATGCTCATTTCTATATTTTTTTACATAAACACTATCTCAAAAGCTTACAAATGCTGGTTACATTTGTACACTTAATCTTCAATATAAGTATTATAATGACAAATATCCAAGTTTGTTTATTTATGATGCTTGCTTATAAAAACAGAAATCTTTAGGATATTTCAAGATGAAATGAAAATAAGTGTTCGTTTTATAAATTTCCAGGATATTAAATCGTCCGAAACGTAGAATGTATATAGTAATTACTAAAAATAAAATTTTGGTCTTGACACTTGACACTAGCGAAATTGAAATTAATTTATTAGAAATATGTTCACCACGAGGTAATTAATACTCTATAAAGATGGCCCTAATAGATTTCTCCACACATAATTTATTCCTTAAGAAGTCAATACAGTGGTTATTTATAATGGAATTCGCGCAGTCCGAATTGATGCTAAACCGAACAGTGTTTCGATCCCAATTAATTCGGTATTGAGGGACGTTACTGTATTACCATAAATATTTTGCTTAAAAATTTAAATTGTAAAATTTATCATTTACTACAAGTAATAAATTTAATAAATTATATTAATTTTTGCACAATTATTCTTATAGATACGTTATACAGTATGTAATTTTACGAAAGAAGGAAAATTTAATCCACGTATACGGATGGTTCGTCTACAAGAGTAATAACGATACTTTTGTGAAAATTTTGCAAGTGGGTTGCCTACATTGATCATATATGCACAGTTTAACAGGTCATTACGAAATTTCTAAGAATGAAATAAAGAAAAAACATCTTTTCTTTTACTGTAAAATGATTTAAAAACATGATTTATATGTTACATCAATTAAAAACATATGTAAATAAATATATAATATTTAAAAATGGCTACTCATTTTTTAATAAAAAATCAGATTTTGGAAAAAAAGATTTGAAATTACAAAAACAAATCTATAAGTAAATAAATTAAAAATACACAATATTAAAAAATTTAAAAATAAAATAAAATGAGTCGTAACTTGTGTTTACAATCGCATAAAAAATATAACATCTTTCATAATGTAAAATCAAATCATTGTCTTTTATTTACATGGAGCAAAATAAAATATTTAGTTTTACATAACATATATTACATTTTCATTTGTTTGCTATTCTTTGGCATTTTATAATTTATGTTCGTTTGTAAAAGCGACAAAATATCGAAAACTTTTCTTTTTAAAATAATAAAGAAAAAAAAAAAGATGTCACAGAAAATTATTCTGAAAACTTTATCATATTTTGAATTTTTGAATTAAAATTGAAATGTAAAATGTTTCAAGGCCTTTTTCAACAGACATAAATCCAACCTGGAGTTTTGTTTCCCACTCAAACTTTTACTGATGCCACCACGTTAGGTTTATTTCATTCTTTATGTTTGGGTTCCGAAAAAAAAAAAAAAAAAAAAAAAACATTTGTTACTTTAAGGGAAAGAATTTGGAGATAAAAGAAAGTACACTCTCAAAAAAACTTCCGTCTTTTCACAGAAAATGCACTGGCAGCACTGCTGCCAGAAATTGTCTGTATATTGACGATTTTCTGTTTATTTTTTTCTCTGTCAAAAGAGGAAAAATATCCGTCACTTGAAAAAAGTTTGGAAAAAATCAATGCGGAAGAGGCGGGGATCGAACCAAGGACCCCAGGATTACCAGACCAACGCTAATCCACGGCGCTACAGCTGCTCATGATGATTGTGCGTTAAAATAGAACTCTTCATTTCATATGGTGTGGGTTGGTGAATTTCGTTAAAAAGCTTTTAATTATGCAGTTAATCTCGGAAAGATTTCATCTTTAATGAAACTGTGGCTGGGTTTTTTTTTACGTTTAGTATTAATATAGTATAAAAATGTGAATTTTAAATATATTACGTAGAATGTTAGAGAAAAAACATGGATGTTCTATTTGTGAGAATTTTTGAACGAATAAAGAAAGTAATTGTTATTTATTTTTAAATTCGAAAACATTTTTGTCTTTTAAAACTAAATTAGACATTTTAATCAATAGAATATTTTTGTTTTTCATTTTAAAAATAAATTCGAACTTATTACTAACAGACCCAATGCGCATGCGTGCTGGATAGAAACGGAAACTTTTCCTCATTTTTCGACGCTCGGAATGAACTCACAGAACAAATACGTTTTCTGGGAGAACAGAAATTATTTGTGAAAAAATAACGATAACTTAGTGTATATTGACGAATTTTTCTGACAGTGTAGGAATATGATTTTTTTTTAAATATTTAAAATTGTGTGTTTGAAAATATTTTTAGATTGCGACATTGTATCTAATTCCAGAGAATGTCGAAGAAAACGATCCAAGTAGAAAATAAAAAGAAAGAAAGAAGCAATTTTAGAACTAGAGAAAACAAATTGAAATTTGCATAAAATGAATGAATTTTTTTGTTTTTGTTTTTGTTTTTTTATGCATTTTCAATTATGTAAATACGAAACACCTATAGTCGTCATTCAGTCCATCCGTCTGTCCGTCTGTGTGTCTATCTTCCTATAAAAAAAAACGAAAACCACTTGACCGAATCATTTGAAATTTAAAATACATAATAACGCATTATTTTACCGAGTCATTTCAAATTTTATGAAAATAGGATGAATACTTCAATTTCAGAGATATTAAAAGTATCCCTTGTATTATTCGTATTACAGAGATTTTAAAAGTATTCCATATATTATCCGTATTACAGAGATATTAAAAGTATTACGAACAATGTGGAAAAAACCGTTGAATGTGCATTTTAATGATGTTGCCCACTTCCGAACATAAAAATATTATACGTATCTATAGTCTGTCTCAAAAGTTTAAGCACAAGCATAAAACGTCTATTTTCAAAGAATTATAAAAAGTTAGAATGGAAGACATTTTTATTTGCAGATTTCTCGACATTATTTAAATAAATGATATCAAAAACAGAAAAAAATAAGTTACATAATTGTAAAAAATATTAAACAAAAAAAGGTTTAAAAAATCTTTCTCAAAAGTTTATGCACAATATCTAAAACAAGAATATTTAGAATTTATAATACTATTTAGAATTTTTACAGAACTTTAAGTTACAAATTATTTTTCCGTGACTTTGGATTAAATCAAATAAACGTACCCCATCGAAATTATTAGTTTCTGGTGGCAAAGAGTACAATGCTTTATCAATGGCCTTTTCGAGTTCTTCAATAGAGTCATACTGCTTTCCTTTGCCGTAAACCTGGCTTATTAAAATAGCCCAGACATTCTCAATCAAGTTTAAGTCTGGACTTAAAGATGAACAGCCAAGAACTTAAACATTTTTCTGAAAAAGACAAAGTTTTGTAGAATGTGATACGTGGATTGAGGTATTGTCTTATTGAAAAATCCATTCAGGACCCCTCAAAATGTCACCGAATGGAAGCAAAGGTTTGTTAAGCGTCTTATGATATTTTTTAAATCTTATCTACCATTTAGAAAAACCAGAGAGGCCTGATCATTGAATCCAAACGCCCCCAAAACTATAACAGATTTGCAGCTTTGCTGCCTCCTGAAAAGTGACCTTGGTTTCTTGCGTAAGTCATGCCAATACGCGTTCGAACCACCAAGACCATCTAACTTCCACTTTTTCTCACTGCTGAATAAAATAGTAAGTCATTTGTCCCCGTAGGACATGTGTTTTTTAGCCCAGTTTTTTCTTGCCTGTTTGTGATGCAATTTGAAAGACGGTTTGCGAGCCATTTTTTTAGTATGGTGTAATCACACTCTTAAATACATCTATGTACAGTGTCTTTGGACGCCTGTACACTGATATTATTTTTAATTTGCCGTATGTACATTTTTTGTCTAGATACCAATCTTCGTACTATCTGATCAGTCTGAAAAGTCCTCGTACGTAGTCGTCCACATCTTGGTTTCCACTTAAAATTATCATTTCTACAAAGTACTTGATATGTACTTCGATATTATCAAATAAAAAATTTTGCAAATTCAGAAAGAGTATTATTTTTCGGTTTCAATTAAAAAAATTTTGAAAATCTCACATTTGGTGATTTTTTTACCCTTCGGCGTTTTTAAAAAGAGAGGAAATAATTTCTGTATATTTTATACTTTTATGCAAGTGAAATATAATGTCATAAAGAGTTATTACATAAGGCCAATCCCATGTTTCTAGAAAAAATTGCATAAAAAGCTTAAACTTTTGCGACAGCATTTTCTCAAGAAAAAAGAATAATTAAATACAAATATACATTTGTTTTATTTTAACCACCCAAAATGACTCATTTCATTTTATTTTTATTAAATGTCGAGTATTTATTGTAAATTAGCATGAAATATTTGTTTCTTCATGTCTTTTAAACCAGATTTGCAGAGTGCTTAAACTTTTGAGACAAACTATATGAAGTATATACTAAAATAAAACAAAACACAGAACAAAATAAAAAAATTAGTTTTACATAACATATATAAAATTTCATTTGTTTTCTACTCCTTGACATTTTAAAATTTATGTCTTTTTGTAAATGTGAGAAAATATTTTAAAACTTTTCTTTTTAAAATAATAAATAAATGCAAAGAATGTCACATGAAATTATTCTGAAAACTTTATCTTATTTGAATTTTTGAATTAATATTGAAATGTAAAATGTTTCAAGGCCTTTTTCAACAGAAATAAATTCAACCTGGAATTTTGTTTCCCAATCAAATATTCTAGTGCTGCCACCACGTTAGGTTTATTCCATTCTTTATGTTTGCGTTCCGAAAAAAAAAAAGATTTGTTACCCTAAGGAAAAGAATTCGGTGATAAAAGAAAATGGTAATATGGAAAATTTGTTTTTTTAAAATATGTGTGTTTTAAAAATGTGTGTTTGAAAATATTTTTGTATTGCGACATTGTATCTAATTCCAAAGAATGTCGGAGAATAAAAATTCAAGTAAAAACCATGAAACAATTTTAGAACTAGTGATAAGAAAATAAAATATGAATAAAATGTGTGATAAAAATTGTTGCTTTTAATAAGAATGTATTTGTTAAAATAATAAAACCTTGATTATTGATGTACAAATAGAAGGAACTTTAATATATATATATATATATAAATCTATATCGATATCTATATTAAAGTTCCTTTAAATACATCAATGAAAAATGTTATGTTCAGTTAACTGTTTCAACTATATGCATTCTTCAGATAGTAAAAAAAAAACTTTTAACCAAGAGAATATTTTATTTCTGCAATCTGAAAATTCCTATAATTAAAAAAAATCGCAATTTCTCAATAAAAAAATCCTGAAGGGTAGCTTGGTTATTAAAATAGGGTTAATTTAAAACATTTCCGAATTATAAATTATGCACGCAGAATTACACAAAGTTAAACTAAAAACTGTATTAAAAAAAACTATTCAAAAGTTTTTGTAGATAATTAAATTAAGTAAAGGAATATTTTTCCCTGTCTAGTTAAAATAACTTCCCAAAAGATGTATCTTTTGTGTTTATTTCTATTTGGAATAATTTTTTCAAGAAGGAATGTTCAAACAAAATATTTTCGGATTTCTTTCACAATTGGAAGGTTTTAACTGTGAAAGGAAATTCAACGAACAATGGTCTCGCAAACTATTTCGTATAGAAGCTGAACTTTTCGAAAAACTTTTACAGTATCATTTTTAATGCCCCCGAAAATTTGCACAATGAATGCTTTTTTGGAAGTATAGTGCATATTTTTAAAATTGGTTTCTTGAAATTACCAAAAAATAAAAGTATTTCTCGTTCTTAGAGATTGAGGTTTGAAGGATTATACAAATTGACCTGAAAAAGATATATTTTATGTACCGTTTATTTTGTATCATCCTCTATTTTATGTATAAGCTGTTTTCACTAAAACTATTCTTTATGTCGGTATTTTATTGAAAATGAATTATAAGGATAAATTTCAAAAAATGCCGATAGAGGAAGCTTTACACTTTGGAGTAAGGAACAAATATTTTTTATGTTATTTTTTGCATCTGATTAAATGTTTTCGTAAACTTAAACTTAAACTTAAATTTTTAGCTCAAAATGTGAATAGTTGGGAGTCGTTAAGTAGAATAAACTGAACTGTGTTCAGAGGTTCAAATTTCAAATGATTATAAAAAACGAAAAAAATGGTCGATTCGTTTGCGGTTTAAAATAAAACTATTTTTTAAATTAGTATCATCTTGAAAATAAATTTTAAAGATAAATTTCAAAAAATTCCGTTAGAGGGCGCCTTAAACTTCAGAGTAACCAACAACTAATTTCAACCGTTATTTCTTGCATCTAATTAAATGCTTTCCAAAACTTATTAAATGTTTTCGAAATTTTAGATTTAAACTTAAATTTTGAACTCAAATTCTGAATCGTTGGGAGGGTTAAGAAGCGCAAACGGAAGTGTGTTCAGGAGTTGAAATTTAACCCCCTCCCCTTCGAACACAGTTCACTTTTGCGCTACTTAAACATTCGCAACGATTCAGAATTTGATCTCAAAACTAAAATCAAAGCATTTGAAAGCATTTAATGAGAAATATATATAATGAGAAAGAAAATAACGATTAAAAATAGTTGCACGCTACGCCAATGTCTAAGGCGCCCTCTATCGGCATTTGTGAAATTTATCTTTAAAATTTATTTTCAAGAAAACACTGATTTAAAGAGTAGTTTTAGCAAAAACCGCAAACGAATCGACTAATTTTTCCGTTTTTTATAATCGTTTGAAATCTAAACCCTCTGAACACAGTTCAATTTGTGCTACTTAACCACTCCCAACTATTCAGATTTTGAGCTCAAAATTTAAGTTTAAATCTAAGCCTACGAAACCATTTAATGAAATGCAAAAAATAACGGCAAAAAAATAGTTGTTCGTTAATCCAAAGTCTAAAGCGCCCTCTATGGGCATTTTTCGAAATTTATCTTTATAATTTATTTTCAATAAAATACCGACATAAAGAATAGTTTTAGTGAAAACCGCAAATCAATCGACCAATTTTTCCATTTTTTATTATCATTTGAAATTTAGACCCTCTGAACACAGTTCAGTTTATGCTGCTTAACCATTCCTAAATATTCATATTTAAAGCTCAAAATTTAAGTTTAAGTCTAAGCTTACCAAACCATTAATGAGTTGCAGAAAGTAACTGCAAAAAGTAAATGTTCGTTAATCCAAAGTTTAAAGCACCCTCTATCGGAAATTTTCGAAATTTATCTTTGTAATTTATTTTAAAGAAAATACCGTCATAATGAATAGTTTTAGTGAAAACCACAAATGAATCGACCAATTTTTCCGTTTTTTTAATGTTTATTTGAAATTTTGGGCCCCAAACTTTAATGGCGGATATCCCTTTGGAAAACGTTTAGGATGGTTTTCTATTTACTATTATTCGTCTTAATGTGTTCTATCATGCCCTAGCGTATGTACCATGAGTTTATTGGCACCCTGTATATATATCCAATTTTTGTATTGTGTAATCGATATGGAATTATTCCATGGAATTATCTGCCTTTATCTAAATTATGAGACCTTTTTTGTCGAGATTTTGAAACTTTTTGATATGCTTTATCTATTCATTTTATTTTATTTATTTATTTATTTGGTGTCATCCAAAATACCATACCACTCTGAATATTTTTCTGCAAACCGCATATTCCTTGCATGCATTACTATTATATTACCTTTTACTAGCGCGTTTTACTTTCCCGCGAAACTTTTCAACAGTCGGGATATAAGTAAACTTTTTTCACTGAAAAGAAAAATACATGTAAAAAATGTTCAGTAGAAAGCATAGGACATATTTCTTGCCTTTTAAATATATAAGGTAGAACCCGTCGAATTTCGATGAAATAATGTGTTTTAGGGAGGAACATTTTCATTGATTTATAAATGAATCTAGGATATTAATAACAATAAAATATGCACCCTATATTGGTAATTCTAACTGTTATACAGATTATATTTAACCTAAACTCAACAAAATACTATTTCCATAAAACTCCATTGTATAAATAAATAAAATAATATTTGAATAGTATATGTAGGCAGTAAAATATAATAAAGATTAGTTGTTATTTTACAGTTATCAATTAAGACTTTTATGCTTAATATTCCAAGAAAAAAAAACGTTATAATTTATTAAACTCTGGCTTAATCATGAAAATTTTCTCCAGTGAAATCTGAAACCGACATCATTTTCACCATCTCGCACCTCTCGTATCCGTATTCACTTTTTAAAAGAATTGTTATTTTAATTTAATCATTTAAGAAAACACTTTAATTGAAAACTTGAAATCTCGACTGTTATTAGCTCGAAACAAATATTAAAATATTTATATTCTTTTAAATGCAAATGAAAATCTCTGATATAATCTGCATGGAATAAATATGATAACCAATATTCCTGTGATGTCATATAAGGTTATCACTTTCATCACATCCTCATCAGTCTTTACTGAAGACAGATAAATATTTAAAAATATTAATTATTACTGATTTATAAGTATTTAGAACGTAACTTAACGTATCCTTTATAACGTATCATATTTTCTAACGTATTTAATAAAAAAAATCTCTTTTTATATGAGAAAATGGCAATCTGATTTTTTCCCCTTTACTTTTAGTAGAAATGCAGCATTGCCACGATCATGAAAATTGTATTAAAAACAACAAAAAAGTAATAATATCTCAAAAATAAATCAAAATACAGCAATTTTCAAACAAATTGCATATTAAGAATTTTTTTCTCAATATGTCGATGTAAAAATCGAAAACATACGATATTTAGAAGTTTTAAAATTTGCAGTTACAAAAATTGCAAAAATGAAATTTCATTTCAAGTTTAAAAGTATTGTAATTCGTAAAATGACGTATGCGTTACGCATAGATACGTTTGGCTTTTATAATATAGATAGTTAATGGATTTTATTTAAAATGCATAAGGCTAATGGTGATGAATTGAGATTTTAACTATTTTAATTACGCTAAATTTAGATACAATAGCGAAAAGATTACTTAGAAATATTGGTAAAATAGTGTAAACTATAAACATGCGATTTCCAAAATATTTAATTATGAAATCATGCGTCAATTAGACCGAAAAGCACACTGTTTGTGTTTGATTTATAGATTTTAACAGTAGAAGTCGTCATTTTGACGACTTCAATATGAATATATTTCAACCGAAACTAGAAATTGTATTATGAAATAAGCTTTAAAAAACAGAAAGAATATAACATTAAATAGTAAATTTAATCTGTTTTAAATGAAAACTCAGGTGTGAAATATTTTTATAAAATTGATTCAATTTTTCAGTAGTTATAACGTTAATACAAAATTATATTATTTATTTTACCTAAATTAGCTTAACAGTCCAACGTATCCTTTTCATCATGCATAAAATGAAAATTTTCACATGTATAAATGAAATATCAACAATTACATTAAAAAAAGGCCTTCTCTTTCATCCGGAAATATTCAAACATTTTTATAATCAATCAAGAGTGAAAAATATAAATGGATTTATTGTCATCTTTTTTTATTAAAATGACTCAAGAACAGGTACTTATTTATATTTTTAAATAACTTTTTCAAGAATAATTATACAAAGAAAAATGAGAAATCTTTCTCGGATTTCTTCTTCAATTGGAAGGTTTTCGTTATAAAATTAAATTGAGAGCGTGATGGAAAATTTCAGTAACTGAACAAATTGAAAATCTTTTCAATATTATTTTTTAAATTTCTGAAAAGTTAGATGCTTTTTATAATTTCGCACATATTTTTTAGATTATTTTGAATGTACATGGATATTTTTGATATTTATATGAAATGAAATAAACTTTTTGTGTGAATGAAATAAACTTTATGTAAATGGCATAAACGAATTTAATTAGCAAACAATTCAAAATGCTTATGATATTTTTGCATTTTTAATACACTGGTGAAATAAATTAAGAGAATTTGCATATTTTGTCGAATTGCATGAAAAGATCTGAACTGAAGAAAAAACCACTGCTTCTAGATAAAAATACAAATTGTGTATGGCAAACGCGTAATCTTATACACGGAACTGTGTACACGGAACCAGAAGAAAAACAGACTTTATAAGCGGGTGGAGGATAGGATGAATTGCATTCGCTGGGACACCTCGGCGAATTTCTTGGTGTTATCTTGTAGCAATCGGTTAAATTCACGTCGGACAAGTAAAAATGCGTAACCACCAGCGTTTAGATGATGGAATAAGTAATGAATTGTGGGGAAACTAGACGCAGGCCAATCTTAAGTCCAGGTATTCAGAGAATTTAATTTAGCGCCCAGCGTCTTGTGTAACCTATAGAAACAGTTCCAGGATACTGGGTTTATCCAGAGAAAGTCTGAGCAAGTTCATCCAAGAGTCACGATGGCCGTAGATCACCATTTGTCTATTTTAGTGAGGCGCCAAAGATGGACTACAGCTTCTCAGTTCGCTCGGGACCTGTATTCAGCCACTTGAACTCGTGTAACAAGAGTTATTGTTTCCAAAAGACTGAATGAGAGAGAATTATTTACCAAAAGATCGTCTGTTTGCTTTCGTCTTACGTCTACGTACAGAATAATCCTATTAGAACAGTGCAGGCAGCATAATGATTGGAGTATGGAGCAATGGCTGACCGTCCTGTACACTGACGAATCCCGTTTTAGTTTAGACACCGATTCTCTCCGCATTTTTATATCACGAGTGCCAGGGACTCGCTACCTATCCTCCAATGTCCGTCCACGAAATCAGCAATTATGGCGGTGGAAGTATAATGGTCTGGGTAGGCATGATATTTCATGGGCACACACCTCTCCACGTCTTGGAAGATGAGGGGCCGTTATTAGGGATAAGGTCTTGCAACCCTGTGTTCGCTTTTTTCGGCAAGCAGTGGGACCCGAATCCATCTTATAGGACGATAACGCGAGGCCACATAGCGATTTTATGGTCGTCGAATTTCTCGATAGTGAGGATATTCGCCGGATAGTTTGGTCAGCCAGGTCTCCAGACTTTAACCCAATGTTTTTTACGCTAGGGGGAGGGCAAATACAACACGCAACTCCACTCTGAGAACCATCCAGGAATTGAAAACAGCGTTGATGAATGAGTGGGACTAATTTCCACAGGCACACATAAACTGTCTTATTTTCAGTACGACATCACATTGTGAGGACTGTATAGCTAGCTGTAAGAGGGCCATACACAATATTAACTCATTTCGCAACCGCTGTTTCAGACCTTTAAACTCCCATGAGTCTTATGCACGAACATGTGTGTCTATTGTTGAATTTGTATTTTGTTTGTATTATATCAACCTATGTTCACACTAACTTTTATTAAAATCTGTCAAATAGTTCTGGAGATAGAAAAACAAATATAAAAATTCTCGTAATTTCTTACACCAGTGTATTTTAGACACATTATGGTAGCAAAACTATAGCAAAATATTATGAATAACATTCGATAAAAATACGATAAATTTCTCTTAATAAAACATGTATTTAAACATATGCAGGGTAAGTCATAAATATGGAAACAATAACTATCTCTTTAAATATTGCCCCTAGGCCCATACTTCCAATTGCAAAAATTCGTAATTTTGAGGCAAAAATTAACAGGTAATTTGTGAACTTCATTTGCTTTGAAAAGCTCTTCGTTTACGAGCATGGTAAAGTGGTGTAAGTCACGAATTTTGGAGAAATTTGGATTTTAATATCTCTGTCAGGTTTTTAGATATGGAGATGGAAATTTTTTTTTGTTCAATTAAGAAATAGATAAGGAACAATTTCGTAATTGGGAATTTTGCTCTACGGAGGCCGTAAAAAAAATTTAATTTTCGTATTTTTTCAGAAACATTCAACATGGAGTTGCAACTTATATTATCAGAAATTTCACCTTTTTTATGAAGTTTTGCAATTGGAAACATGGGTCTGGAGGCAATATTTAAGGAGATAACTTATTGTTTCGATATTTATGACTCACTTTGTATACATATCCTAAAAAATTATGTATTCGAAAGCATTATATATACAATGTACAGAGAAAGTTATATTACTATTATAATTAAAATATATGTTATTTAAAAGTCTTCATTTTTACAGGTAAATTATGAGTATAAAATATAAACGAGTTTGTTATCCTTATTCTCATTACTCAATAAGAGCTGCATCGTTGCTTTTTATTTTTAATTTAAGCAAATTCAGTAATGATTATTCAAAAAAATATTTCTCAGATTTCATTGTCAATTGAAAAGTTTTCAATATAAAATTAATTTGAGTGCATAATGAAATTTTTTTAGTAAACGGAACATTTAAATTTTTTTTGCAGTATTATTTTTAAAGTTACTGAAAATTCAGACACTTAAATACACAGTTTTCTTTTCGTAATTTCAAACTCATTTTTAGACTATTTTGAATATACATTGATATATTTATATTTTTGTTATTTAATATAAAGTTTTGCAATAGTTATTTCGCACCAACGTTAAGGAAATATCATAAATTTATTTCATTAGCAAACATTTTAAAATACCTATGATATTGTTGCTTTTTAGTATTTGAAAAGAATTATGACAGGTAAATTCTAGAAATATTATAAATAACATATAACAACAAAAAGAAATATTGAGTGAGATTTCTTAATAAACATATGTTTCCAGTGTGTGTGTGTATATATATACAGAGAGAGAGAGATAAGCATTTCATATATCCTATAATTTTTTATAGTAATCAAAAACAATATGCATATAATGTGCAGATAAAGTTACATTAGTATTATAGTTAAATGTATATATTTTAAAATTCTTCATTTTTACAGTAAATAGCTTTAAATGTGTTTATTATCATTCTTTTTATTAAAATAATTCAAGAACAACTGCATCTTTTCTGTTTATTTTTATTTCAAACGAGTATTTCAACAATGATTACACAAAGAAAAATAACAAATCTTTCTTAGATTTCTTTTTCAGTTGGAAAGTTTTCATTAGAAGAGTAAATTGAACGAGTTTTGAATTTTTTTAAAACTGAACGTTTTGAAAATATTGTGGAATATTATTTTTAAAGCTTCTGAAAAGTTAAACACTTTTATTGATAGTTCCCTTTTTATAATAAAAAAATGTTTTATAAGATTATTTTAAACATACAACGACAGTTTTGATTATTTTTATCATTTACAATCAAGATTTTGCATTAGTTCTTTTGCAGAAATATCAAATAACAGCATAAACTTATTTTATTAGCAAACATTTTAAAGTGCTTATGATATTATTGCTGTTTTAATATTTTTAAAGGATTATGATAAGAAAACTGTAGCAAAATACTATAAATAACATATGGCAAAATACGATAAATATTGATCCCATAATAAAACTTATATTTTCAAACAAAAAAGAAAAGGATATCCTACAAAATTTAGGAAGCAGTGGTAAAAGTTGTGTACAGCCATGGAAAAAAATTAATAAACACCCCGTACTATTTCTTCAAATAATTGATTTAGGTGAAAATTACTGGAATCACACGTTTGGAAGTAAAATCTACATTTAAATGATTTATATGAAATTTTCTTAAGAGGCCATTTACATATTAAAAAATACCCTATTTTTTCGATATCAATACTCAATCCTGAGAGTATAAATGAACTCTACCCCCTTCATTTAGCCTAATAACTATTTTACATGCAATACGAGCGACAATTAAATGATTATTTAAAAACAAGCATATTTTAGGGGCTGTATAGAAATTGAATTTTTATATTCGTTTTTTAACCGACAGAGCCCACTTTGAGAACCCCGATCAAGGCATTTTAGTCGCCACTCAATCAGCCATGGAAAACCGCTATGTCTAACTGTCTACTATGTCTATTGTGTCTAGATTTAAGACGTCTCTATTTCCAGTGTGGATAGTGTTGTATAAGTTCTAAAAGATTATATACATGCATTTTTTTAGAATTTATATAAGAATAAAGAAAAATGTTAGATGTCTTCAATACATACATATATATATATATATATATATATATATATAACTTCTTACGTTAAGATGGATTGATTTGTATTCTTGTCATTGATTGATATCTGAAACAATGTACAATGTCGTTCGAAATTCAAAGGAGCCAAATTTCTTAAGAAAAAGTTGGAAAATATAAAAGAAAGACATTATGCACATATGCTTAGCAAATAGTTATATATCCTCATTTGTTAAATGTTGCCTCCATTCTGCCATACAGACACTCCCAAGCGTCTCGTCCCTTGTTTTCCGAGTCGACCTTGTATTATGAAAATCGTTTGTCCCGTCGAGTTCAATCACTCATTATTATTTTTTTAACCTACAATTCAGATGCACTGTACATTAGGGTGGGCCGAAAAAAACTTTTTTTCGATTTCTGATAATGGTGGGTGCGGAAAAGTAGCCACTGGTGGCACTCAGTTCATACAAAAATTTTGAGATTTTTTGGACATTTCCTTACCCTGCCGCAAAGGGCTTGAAGTTTTGCAAAAATGCTCACTTTTGAACTTTTTTCGAAAAAAATTAAAAAATGTTAAATTAAATGTATTTTGGTTGTATTTACTTGAAAAGGCATATTTAATGTACCAAATGTTTAAATAAGATCTGATCATGCATTATATAATATCTATGTGTATTATAAATTAGGCTATTTTTATAGCTTTTTCGCGTATAATAGGCAAAATTTGTATTTGTTTGAGTCGATCGTTAGTTTCTATATTATTTATGTCCCTTGGTCTTCTTTATATTTTTCCTATGTGTCAAACGTCATATATTTGGGGAAGAGACAGCAGTATACTTCAAAAACAAATCTGGAAGGTGAGAAAGTGGTGAAACATGACTCTAACCGAATGCAATGACTCATCGTAATACTCAGGGAGTGAAGGACGAAATAGTTGACAGCCAAAATGCGATAAAGGATTCTTATTATTTATCCCTGCTCAGTTACCTTTGTTCAGTGTTAACTTAAAACCCTTTTGTAGTGATATACAATGCTTTTTGGATCGTTTAATGTGCCATTATAGTGTTTTCTGCGTTTTATTACGACGAGCCTAGAAATGGCTATTATAAAGGGCCATGACAGTGCAAAGACACGCGATAGCGTGAAAAGTAACTTTTTGGGGGCATCATGCATATTGAAAGAATTGCAATTGCCAACTTACGCTGAAAATCATGCGCCACTACTATTGTTTGTTTCATCATGTAGAAGTTGTGACAGCAGAGAAGAGGAATTTCGTCATCGATAAAAACAAAATCAGAAGAGAGAAATGGAAACTTGGAAAGAAGATACAGGCAGAAGAAGTTATTGAAAGAAGGAAAATTAAAAGCATATTTTTTGATGGTAGAAAGGATAAAAATATATTCAGAGGAAAAAAAGAACAAGCGGCACCGTCGAAGGAAAGGCTAGGAACACATCACCGTGTTGTTTGAATGTTTGTCACCGAATCCTGGTTAGGAATACTCGGGTCACTTGATACCTCGTTCCGGTAAAGGAAAAGAAACAGCAAAATCATGATACAATCTTCCAAGTCACCACAAGTTTCACTTTTCTGAACTTACGAGGTATCAAGGTAACGGAACGAGGTATCAAGTGACACAAGATTCCTAACCAGGTTCAAACAACACAGTGATGTGCTCCTCGCCTTTCTCTCGACGGTGCCGCTTGTTATTTCTCTTCCACTTAATATACATTTATCCTTTCTACCATAAAAAATATGCTTTTAATTTTCCTTCTTTCAATAACTTCTTCTGCCTGTATCTTCTTTCCAAGTTTCTATTTCTCTCTTCTGACTTTGTTTTTATCGATGACGAGTTTCGTATCATCTGCTGTCACAACTTCTACATGGTGAAGCAACCAGTAGTAGTGGCGCATGGTTATCAGCATAAGTTGGCAATTGCAAATCTTTCAATACGCATGATACCCCCAAAAAGTTACTTTTCACGCTATCGCGTGTCTTTGCATTGCCATGGCCCTTTATACTAGCCATTTCTAAGCTCGTTGTAATAAAACGCACAAAACACTACTGTGGCACATTAAACGACCCAAAAGCACTGTATATCACTACAAAAGAGTTTCACATTAACACTGAACAAATGTCGCAAGTAACTGAGCAAGGATAAATAATAAGAATCCTTTATCGCATTTTGGCTCTCAACTATTTCGTCCTGCACTCCCTGAGTATTACGACGAGTCATTGCGCTCGCTTAGAGTCCTGCTTCACCATTTTCTCACCTTCCAGATTTGTTTTTAAAGTATACTGCTGTCTGTTCACCAAATATATAACGTTTGACACATAGAAAAAATATAAAGAAGACCAAGGGACATAAATAATATAGAAACTAACGATCGATTCAAACAAATACAACTTTTGCCTGTTATACGCGAAAAAGCTATAAAAATAGCCTAAATTATAACACACATAGATACTAAATAATGCATGATCAGATCTTATTTAAACTTTTGGTACATTAAATATGCCTTTTCAAGTAAATACAACCAAAATAAATTTAATTTAACATTTTTTTAATTTTTTTCGAAAAAAAATTAAAAAATGAGCATATTTGCAAAACTTCAAGCCGTTTGCGGCAGGGTAAGTAAATGTCTAAAAAATCTCAATTTTTTTGTATGAACTGAGTGCCATTAATGGCCACTTTTCCGCATCCGCCATAATCGAAATCGAAAAAAAGTTTTTGCGGCCCACCCTACTGTACGTACACGAAATTTTATCGGAATATTTTGTTTTACATATTTGTATTTTATTTTATATGCTTGTTTAATATATTATTTTGTATATGACATTTATATATTTAATAGTTATTTAATTATTGATTTTACATATTAACTGTCTAAATTTGTTAGTAAGGAAAAATGAAATTAAATAAATTTAATAATTTACAACAAATTGGATTTATAAATTAAAGGATAATCTCTTTTGAGAGAAATATTATACGAAATCCATGTGCGATCTGCAGTCACACTTACCGAATTTTTTATATATATTTATGAATAATTTCAATTTAAAATGTGATGAGAAATATTAAGCTGAAATAGCTACAATCGAAAGATTTTTACTCTCTCGTGAACAGAATCGTTCCGTTGATAAATATTAAAATCATTTATTGTCACTGAATTTAATGAATAAATTAATTAAAAAAATCATGTACTTAATAAAAAGTAAAAAAAAAAATTGAAAAAAAATCATTAAATTTTGACATGCTTTTGGAATTTTGAAATTTGAGTTATTTTATTCAAATACAATATCACAGTTAAATCACCAAAAAATATAGGTTATTGCAAAAGAGTTAAATAAGAAGAAATTGTACAGAAATATTAAGCTGAAATAATAACAATTAAAAGATTTTTACTCTTTCCGTGAACAGAACAGTTCTGTTGATAAATGTTGAAATCATTTATTGTCGCTAGATTTTATGAATAAATTAATTCCAAAATAAATGAAATAATTTTCTCATGTACTTCTTAAAAAGTAAAAATATATATATATATATCAAAAATTTATGTATGTTTTGGAATTTTGAAATGAGAGATATTTGATAAAACAATATCACATTTAAATCACAAAATTGCAAGTTTATTACAAAAGTGTTAAAATAGAAGAATAAGAATTGTACAGAAATATAAGCTGAACTATTTTTTACAGTAGCTTTTACCTTTTTTTGCTACATAAAAGTAAATTTTTAGTTTATTATAGTTATTTTATTATATTTGTAGTGGTAAGTGATACTGTAAGTTAAACATTTATGCCCAAAAATAAGAAAAGAAAATCATCATAAAACATATTAAGTTTATAATAAAGTTATATATTTATAACAGTTGAAAAGTTATATATAGAATTCTTTGTCGGGACATTTGTTATATTAATACTCTTAAAACTTATTCAAAAAAAAAAAAAAAAAAAGATAAAAAAATCGCCTTCCTGAGCTGAGATTTTATCATTTCTTTCTTTTCATCTTGGAAAATAAGCAGTGTCTACTTTAGAAAAGCAAGTAGTATGTTTTAAAAGAATAATGTATGAGTTCCGCATTTACAAACAGACGCATTTAGATATGGTTCCTTTCTGTTTACGTCTGCGGCATTACCCTCTGGGCATGTTGCCAAAAGGGAGATGGAAAATGATTGAGTGGTTGACCCTTTTTTCATTTTTTATTTTTACTTTGACGTCATAGAGAAGCTTTTTTTCCCATTGTGGTCGTTTTCGTTTGTTGATGTTTTTATTAGCTGAAGAAAAAAGCAGATCATAATTCTGATATTTACTTTCAAATCTAGAAAATATTTGGATATTCTTTCAAAGAACATAAATAAAGTAAGGGGTGAAAAATAAAAAAAGAAGTTTGTACTTCCTTTAGAATAGTAAAAAAATAAAAATAAATATTATCCATTTAGTAATAGATTGAATTTTTGTTGTTGTTGTTTTTGAAGGACATATGCATGCAATCAAGTTATTCATATGCAAATAAAAGAAAATAAACTGTTTTTTTTTTTTTTTTTTTTTTTTTTTTTAGAAAAAAGACCATAAATAATAAGTTTTTGTATTTATAGACTTTATTCTGGTATAGTCCATTTATTATAATCTTGCAAGATCTTTTTTTATTATTTCTAATAAATAACAGTTACTTTATGTTTTATGTTGAAAAATGAAAATACGAAATATATGTATATACTCCACTAATGGGTTTTCTGGATTTTTCTTATTTTTAAAAATTTAGGTACTTTTGATAAAAACAAATTTATTCGTAATTGTTAATGTTAAAACGACTACTTTGTAGAGTTATAAACAGTGAAACCTATAAATAAAGGACATCTATGGGACTGGAACTTTTGTCCCTTAAATAGAGGTGTCCCTTATTCGGAGTTTTTTATATTATTTTTCATTTATCGTTCAGAAGAATATAAAAATAACAAAACGTTAAAGATGAAATTTAAATGTATCCGAACTGTTTGAAATTACGTTAATCAGACACTAAAAGAAGAAAACAAAATTAAAGAATTAATTAAAACTTTCAATTGATTACAAAATCATTTAATGATTTCTAGAATTATTGATTTGTATTTTTTATAAAAACGGTGTACTTGCAAAAAGTATAAAAGGATTTAAAAGAATTTTACTGGAAGTAATCAATCACGCCCATTTTGATAATATTTATTAAAGATCTATTGCATTGCAAAAAAAAATAGAAAAACAGCTCAATTACATATTTTTTGAACAACAGCACCTGCTAATTTAAGTATTTCTGAATAAAAATAAATTAAAATTCATGTCTTAAAAGTTGCCTTTTTTGGATTTGCAAAAAGCCTAAAAGCATCTGTAAAGCTCTTTATTTCACATTTTTTTTCCACGTTCAGAATCATCCTTATGATTTTCAGCATTAATTTCAATGGAGATAAATGAGATGATGTCAAATCAGAATTGTTGTGTTAACAAATGCCCATTAATAGTGTCATGTGGCTCTATACCTACATGATTGTCTATTTGTTTGATAAGTTCACAAAAATCTGTATTTTCATTTTCATCAGAAACTACTTTATTATCTGAAATGCAAAAACAAATTCTTTTAATCTGTTTCAAGTGTCCCTTAAATCGAGTGTCCCTTATTCAGAGGTAAATACATTATATGCTCTATACCAAGGGACTGGGACCGGAAGTTTTGTACCTTAAATATAGGTGCCCCTTATTCGGAGTGTCTCTTATTTGGAGGTTTCACTGTACAAATAATATTTATTGGTTTTCAAACATATAGCGATACAGTTACACTGTTAAACACTCCTTCCGGCCAGTGCAAGTAGATAGATGTAGCTTTCCTATTCCTTTATATTATTTTTTTAAATCAAGTTGCATATTTAAAACATACGAATATTAAATTATCAGAACATGGTTATAGAAAATTCAGTACTAGTTTTTGTCAATACAGGATTTGAATGAGAATTTCGAGAGATTAGTTAGCTAGCTGGTATTATTTAAAGTGATTTATATTCGATCGCTAAATTCACAAATATCTTGAAGTGCTGCCATTTTTAAAGAACATGTTGGGTGAACTTGGCCGAGATCTTAGTAATTCCTGCGCACATGCTCACTCACATCGCAATCAATATATAGAATACGCTGTAATATGTATTCGCTGAAGAGCTGTCGAAGGTAGATAGGATTTTCGACAGTAACCAATATTAGAAATTTAACTGCTAGATCTTATTCATTTTTTAAAGTAATGAGAAAACAAAAAATGATCCGCATTTCATATATCAAGGTCAAATACTTATGAAAGGAGTTTTTATCAATTTTTAATTTTTAGGCATCATTATAAGTTGAAAAAAAAATTGAAATCTTTATATGGCCGGCATTTTGAAAGAAAATAGCGGATGAAGTTTGCCATCGAACTCGGTCGAGACATTTTTATGTACTTTTTACAGACCAAGTTACAACCAACTCTGTTCATAAATACGCGTGACAAATATCAGGCCATTTCAAAATGTTAGCAATACTAAAAATATGAAGTTCTATAAATGAACCATATTTTAAAATATAGGCGAAAAAATGCTCCGAAATCTTTGTATGAATGTTAAAAACAAAAGAAAAAGAACATTTTTTGTACCTAATTTTAAATTTAAAATTTAAAAAATAATAACAAATAGTTGCCATTTTGAAAGCCATTGCGGATAAGGTTGAACAACAAATTCGGTCAAGATATTGTATGCACCAAGTTGTATCCAAATTGATTCAAAAATATGCGTGCTATCATGTGACAAAAATCATTTCATTTTAAAATTTCAGCATTTTAAAATGACAGTATGTTTTCAAAAGACTCGAAAGCTTTAGTTTTAAGTCGGTAAAAATGTGTACCATTTTAGTGATTATGGATAAAAAATAAATAGCTGATTTTTAAAAAAATATAAAAGAAATAGAAATTTAAAAAATCAATTCTGGCTCATCAATAAATAAACAACATTAAATTTTATTAAAATTAATAGCCATAGTAGGATTCCCCGAGAAAATAAGGGAAATTACTGTATTGTATTGTAACTAAGTATTATGATTGTTTTTGCATTCCAAAATTGTTCTTAGAATAGTTCATTTTCTTTTTTTAGGATATGGCAATATTGCACCAAAGACGAACTGGGGCAAATTGGCAACAATTTTTTACGCTATTTTCGGAATTCCTCTGATGTTTCTTTATCTAACGAACATCGGAAATATCCTTGCCAAGAGCTTCAAGTATGTGTACGGCAGACTTTGTTTTAGACGTAGACTTGGAGACCAGAGACGAGGTCGAAACCAACAGTTGGAGCAGTACCAGATTCATCACATTATGCTTCAGGATGCTACATCTCCCAATGCAGGTGCCAATTCAATAGTTGATTCGTCGACACTTATAAGGTATAAAATATTTTCGAATTTTAAAATGATTATTTTTACAAGACTTAATGAAACTATTTTTAAAATATACATGATGTGCAATAATACATAAGTTAAAAACTTCACAAACATGCTAATATTTTAATGAAAGTTATGACCAATACCCCTTCTTTCTCGCTACTGTGGAAAGATCCTGTTCGGTGATTCTTTCAAATTATTTCTGGTCATTTACGCCATTTTCTTCAGATCTAGACAAAGAGGCTACATGTCTTATGACATACCTTTTTTTACAGACCGCTTGAATGACGTGATGCTCTTTTAATACATATGTATTGGTACATTCGGGCATAATGTGACTCCAGCGGTCTGTAAAAACGGTACTGATAAAGTATAGGGGTAGCCATTCTTTATCGCTAGTCTAGTTTCAAATATTTCAACTCTTTGCTTTCACATTTTCAATCATTTATAAGCCAGTATTCATTAGCCAATAGCAGACAATACCCGGGGGAATAACTGAATCCATTTAACTCTCCGTCTCTTTTTTTTTCGCACTGAAGAAGGGGATCAGAGTATTATTGAAACGATCGCATGTAATTTTTGGGGGTTTTGTTTTTATGTAATTCTTGCGTTAGATCGTTGTTGCTTGAAGTTTTTAACTTCTGTATTGAAATTCGCACAATGTGTTTGATTAATACGGTAAAAATCACAAGAATTATAGTCTTTGTTTTCAACTGAGCAAAAAAATGAACAAGCTGGATCTCGAACACAGTTCCTTGACTTTCACTGCCAACGTACTACCGTTTAAGCTGTTAGAACTGGCAATCCCAGAACATATTTCATTCGGATATAATATTATTTGTAAACAACATATGTTCTGCCATATAGATCGCTTTATAATTTCCCATATAATTCAACAGAATAATCCACAGTTAAAGAAACACAGAATAGCGTGATCGGGCTAATGCTTTCCACAAAGTATGAATTATTTCTAAGGAACTATCCAATACAATATGGTCTACAAGAATCCCCTACGAGAATTTTTGCGTGTGGACTGCTCAACCGCGCATGTGTACAGCAGCCGTTTATCGGCATAAATATGGAATGCCTGATCCTCGCGTTCCAAAGACTCCAAAGTGTCCTCGTTTGACACCATTGGACACTATTCGCTTCGGATTTATTAAATGCGTTGTATATAAACAAAAAATTGAAACAGTGGATGCGTTGCAGAGGCGAATCATTTAAGCAATTTTTCTGATAACTCCTGATCTAGTATGAAACTCTTGGAGAAAATTAGATTACCGTTTAGAAGCTTTTCTTGCTACAGAAGATACACACATTGAAATTGATTGATATGAAAACTTGCTACGCTACTCTTATTATTTTAGAAAAAAAATTACTAATGATTAGTTTTACAAAATTTGGGCATATTTTTTGTAAAAAAATAGCTCGGATTATAAATCAAACTAGCATCAAGTCAAAATGCTTGGATTGTAATATTTGCTCATTTTTAATCTGTTTTTCAGACGATATTTTACTTCCAAGTAGCAAAAGTCTTATTGTTTAGTAGTTAAAATAACAGACCTTGTAAAAATCTCCTCAAAATGACGCGTTATGTATTTTATAGTGATTTTTACAAAGTGTGCTATTTTAATTAATAATTACAACCAGTGTTTTTGGTATTTTTTCACTATTACTATTTAGTGTTAGGCGACAACAGGACTGAGCAGGATAACTGAAGACCAAAATGAAAAGTTTTATTAAAAGTTGTGATTATGTTTTTTTTTCCTTTAATTCTAATTTCAGTTTCTTAACATTTTAGACACATCTTGTATATTTCAATTAAATGTGATGTTGCACCACATAGATAATTAATAATTTTCTTTTTTTATTCACTTTTGTAGGAATAAGCTGAATTCAGATCTATCAAAGGACGATCTTGATGATGACAATATGACTAACTATACAAAGCCACGTGTGACTGTTCCAATAACCTTATGTCTAGCAATTATTGCTGGATACATCTGTGGTGGTGCTGCTCTGTTTTCAGTATGGGAAGGCTGGGATTACCTTGACGGATCATATTTCTGTTTTGTGACTCTTAGTACCATTGGATTTGGTGATTTAGTCCCAGGTGATTCAGTAGTTACGGATGACGGAACGCAAGAAAAGCTTGTAATATGTTCTTTGTATTTATTGGCTGGCATGGCTCTAATAGCAATGTGCTTTAATCTTGTTCAAGAAGAAGTTGTATTTAAATTAAGGAAAATAGGAAGAAGTTTAGGTTTGTCAAGTGATCGTGGTGAAGCCGATTGAAATATCATGTAAATAAAACTGAACTCTTGCAAATTTATTACTGGAGAATGAAAGTGAACTGAATGCTTGATTGTATATAAAAACTTTTACAAAAACGAGAAGTAAAATGTAATGTGAAGATACATACTCTTTTAGCTAATCAATATTAACCTAATATTGTTTGCACTGTTAATTTCGCAATAAACATTGGTCGAAATTAATACTATTGGTAAGCAGTTTAATACTCAAAATTAGTATGGCTTGATTTTTATTAAAATTCACCAATATGCACACCTAAGATTTTAGTTATTTAAAGTGATAAAAGATATTACGTCTGTTCATAATGCATTAAAAATAATTACAAAAATACAGAAAATTCAGATAATAGTTAGAAAACACATAAAAATTATTATATAAAAAATATTAAATGTTTAGAACTTATTGAAAGTTCCTCATTAATAATATAAGTAACACAAAATCGCGAGATACAACAAAATTTAACCTACAGTTTGAGCCATGTGCCAGAAAAAATTAAACCTATTTCCATGTTTAATTATTTCTGGTATTTGAATTTATCTATAGGTTAAATTATTTTGTATCTCGTGATTTTGGATTATTATATTACTAATTAGAAACTTGAAATCAGTTCGAAACTTTTAATGTTTTATTTTTAAAATATTTTTTATGTTTTTTTTAGCTATTAAATTACTTTTTCTCTATTTTTTTAATTCATTTTAGAGATTTTAATATTGCTTTGAAAATATGTCCTGTGTGTAGCACAGTCTCATTAATAACAACATTTTTTTCAAATAATTTTAAACGTCCAGTCAATAGTAACCGTTTTTTGCATTATGTAATTTTCGAAATTGCAAAGTCACAAAAGGTTTTGAATATCATTTATTGTATTTTGAAATAAAAATATTCGCATTATTGAAGAAATATTTTGCATGTGTATTACAGTTTTATTTAAAAGACAGAAAAGTGGTATCCAAAATTCCAGAGACATTGGCAGCTATGCATTCATTGTACCTACCAATAATTCAATACTGAGTCATATTGGGCGACACATTTTGTTATATTTTGATTAATATATGCAATATTGGATTGCTACTAGAATATAAAAGTAATTAAAAAATCACTTTATTTAAAATTATTTCTTTTATATATTATGGAAGACAAATATTTTACTGCATTTATAATAAAAAATATATTAGGAATAATTTGATTCTTATATTAAAGAATTATCTTTAAAATCTAGCTATAACCAATATTCATTTGTTTTTCTCTTTACAATATGTAACATTAAAAGGCAATTTTTTGAAAACATAAGATATGAGAAAATAGGTATATTTTTTAGACAAGCGAACAAAATGATGAGACGTCCACTGAAATAAAAATAATAGCACACTTTGCTTCATAATTTTTTCCCATGCGAAATTAATTTTTTAATGCAGTATTCACACAAAAACTCCTTAAGTCTAACATTATTTCATTAGGTGTTAAAGTCACGTGCTATTTGATGTGAGAACATAATGGCTTAGACGAATCATTCATTGAGCCAAGTAATTTTGAACACAAATAACAAATTTTAATGATATACTTCCTTAATTCATTGTCAAATGATGATATAAATTAATGAAAATAAAACTGCTAAAATAAGAAATATAATTAGAGATATCGAAACACTGAATGTTTGTAGTACTGTAAACAGGTGTCATACTTTATGCGCGAACGCCTTTTAAAGAATAAATATCAAATTTTGATGATAAATAATAATAGAAAATTTAAAAAAAAGTAAAACAAATCAATACTTTCATAAAAAATATTTAATTAAGAAAGAAACCAGAATATTAATGATAGATTAAGAAACTGGGACAGAATGTGATTAAGAATACATATATTAATGTATAATATTTGCCGTGTATCCCATATATCAGTGGAGAATTATCAATAAGAAGTAATCTCTAGCAACCTCGAATATTATTCGTATTTCAAAGTTACTACAATTAATTCACCTGCCTTTACTTTTTGTTTATAAATGATATTTCATTTTCATTAAAATCCGAAATAAAATATAATTAAAGTTAACTTGCCTTCTAATATCCAAATGATCCGGCAATCAAAAAATTTATCTTCTTCTAATTTTTTAGAAATTTTCTATTCATTTTAAACCATACACTTTAATTATTTTCTAAATAAAACTTACTGTGTTTTAATTTAAATACATCAAAATCAATTTACAAAAACCTTTAGTTAGAATAAGAACAACAGCATACAGTGGACATCAAAAGATAGTAAAGCAGATTTACTACTGAAATTTTAACAGCTGAGTGAATTGGTCTAAATGTAAACCTAAAATAATCAATAATTATCTTTTCTTTTCTTCTATCTTTTTTTCTTTTTTCTCTTTTAATCTATATCTTTTTTTAGTTAAAAGCGTAATGCTTTGTATATTCTCATGTATTAAATATCTCTACACAGTCTTATGAGGAGAAAAAGTATTTTTAGTCATTTTGTGAGTATACCCTTCAATTGTTATTTTCAACTTGTGCGCTTTGATTTTCGAGATCACGATCTCGAGAATCTAAGCGCATAAGTTCAGGTATGATGCAGTCGCCATTCCGTGTTGTATCATAATATATATGGATTCAGCAGCACAGAAAATGACCTTATCAAGAGCAAAGATGATAATCTAGGATTAGTCAAATCTTTATTCACATATTAATACGCCATCGGTCTGCGAAATCACATCGTTCCCCTAAAAAGTCAGAACTTGATTTTAGCGATTGGCTCATAGGTTTAACATTATGTCTTCTCGCACACAAGTCTCCATATTTTCATACTACTTTGTGCAGAAAAGCACAGTGGTAAATCTGCATGTCAACCTCTAAAATCGAATTTTCAGATGTTTTCCAGCAAGATATGAATTGATAGATCGATTGCGTTTTAAATTACAGATCAAAATTTAGCTAACCCTAAATTTTTATCCATAAACTATATCAGGTGATTGCCTACTGCTACTTCACGATCTATAATGAATGAGAGGAGGAAAATTATGAAAAGGTCCTTACTAACAGTTTAAGAGACGCGCAACAGTCAATGTGTAATTATTTTAGATTTCCAACTTTTTTTGTCACCGACTTTCGCACTCAGTTACGCCAGTGTGTTTAATGTTTATTATGTTCAATGTCATTTCTTAGTCATGTAAATTTCAAGCCAACAATGTCAAGTGCATAAGACGTTACTGCCCGCGAATGTATTACTTTAAAATTTAACACGTTCGCTGCCGCTTACTTGAAGAGGTAATGATGGTTAATGCCACACTGTCGGTTTTTCCCGGAAGCCGATTTTCTTTTTATAACAAAGAATCAGTGAAAGATTTTCCCGCGACCGCGCGTGACTGGCTATTGGATATCACCCCACATCACGCGCTGGCGCGTGAATGGCCCCCTAACGTCGACCCAATATCACGCGCTTTCGCGTGAGCGACAGCGTATGTGTTAATTATGAACGATCGACTAGTGTCAATTTCATTTGGGCAATAGATATTTACATAAAATGTGCTTGAAACTCAAACAATAGCTATTTACTTGTTGCACTTTAAAACGCAGTAACTGAACTAACATAAAATACGTATGAGTATTTTATAAAGGCTTATGATATATTCTTTGTTATGAATAAATGTTTTGTTAAATAAATACTACATAAAAAGTCGTATTTTTTTCACATTATGACTTTGTTTCACAATCAAAAATTATCATATCACAGTAAAATTGAATAATAGTTGAAAATATTTTATATATTTGAAATATTAAAGGATATTCAAACTTTTTATTAATGCTTTTTTTATTTCATTGTGTTTATTCTATGGTATAATTCTGGCTTTCACATTTGCTAGGCTTTCTCATGATTTTAATAAATTTGGATACATTGATTTGAGACCATGAATCTTTCTCCTATTTTAAATCATTTCATTGGCCAAAAGAAATTTCAATCCAGATCAAAGTCACTTATATGGACTCTCAAGTCAGATAATGTCATGTAAATTAAAACAAATTATAACCCTTTATTTATCCTAACTGTGTATTCCGTCACATGCATTTTTCTTTAATTCAAGGACTTTTTCAACATAAAATTTGTTATTTAAATGTATAGCATAGTTAAATATGTAAAGTGATCATAAAAACCCGCATAAAATTCTTTTCATAATTGTTATTTTATGAATATTATACGTACATGGAAAAATTTGGGAGGACACTTAAATTGGATTTATTTATAAATATATTTTTTTCTAATATAATCCAGTCATTGGCTACGTTAAAAACGACAGGTACATATTGGTCTAGAAGAAAATAACCCCAAACAAAAATAGAAATTATTAATAAATTCTGAAATACTGAAGATTCCTTATAATGAACTATATTATTAGAAAACTCAGGCATCAATATATCTTAAAGATTTAAGACGCAGTGATAAAGACATTGCTTTTGTGACTGCTATTCAGAAACGTTTCAGAGTAATTTTTATCGCGTGTTAATATGTATCTTTAATGCAAAATATAGGTTTTATATGCTACTAATTCTCAAACAAAAATTTTACTTTTTACCAAGCATGTTTTATAGAGAAGTTTTAACAACTTTAACATTAATATAAAAATTAAGTTTAGTGTGTTGCATTTATAAATTCAACTATGCTGTAGTGGGTGTTATTTATGGCAACCTATTATCTGCACGAGGGATATACGCCCTTCTACGAGTGTCTTCCCTAGGGGTCTTTCTAAGGAACCTAACTTACATTTACACAAGATTATTCAAGGTTCGAAGAAAACCATGGAAAACGCCAAACGGTTAGGTCAATGCGCGTGATTGGATTCGAATCCAGTACCTCCCGTCTACCAGGTGTGAAAGAAAAACCACTCTACTACTGGTGAGGCAACAACTATGCTGCGGAAATTACTTAACTGAGAATTGAAAGTATCGGAAAGGCAAACATTTTACATTGAATATACTCATAAACGCTTCTGAAAATCAGTTGCAGCACAAGAAACTTTCTGTTTTTAATTGATTATAGATATCGAAACTTCATTTCTGAGCTATCTTAAGGTAGCTATCTCTTTTTGGAATCACTGGTATCTGGTTATAGTTTGTTGAATATTTTCGTTCACATTTTTTTAATATTAAGAAATTTCTGTTTTTCTTTGTTAATATAAAACTGTAAAAACAATTGTTATTACGTATTTAAATTTTTGGCTGTCCTCGCACTTGTTATATATATAGAGCGTAACTACGCTTTTGGAAGAATTGTCTGCATAATTAATACAATATTTTTAACCAACTATCCATCATGCGCACTATAAAAATACTGTTTGTGTTATTTTGATAAAATAACTTTTTTGTTGTTTATCAATGCATTTTTGAAAGAAGGTTTTATGTAATTTTTTCCTTAAAAATATTTTTTTTTATAGATAATCTACACATGCGATACTACAGGCGATATCAATCGTAAAGTCAAATTACCTTAAGCAATATGTTTTGTTCTTTTACGCTGGTAATACATACAGTTAAAATGATAGTATCATTTCTTAATGAAAGTACAAATTGTTTAAGTTCAATGTAATATTATTGCCAATTTTCATAAAATAGAAATTTTGTATGATATTTGGAAATTTGAGATTTTAATTGTAAAGTGAATGTAGTATATATTGAAAATAAAAATAAATGATATACAAACTTTCGCTTTGTTTATTTAGAATCTTTTGTGTGATCATTTTCAAAATATACCCTCCATAATTGTACCATTTTCACAAACAAACTGTTGTGGGAAATCTGCTTTTATAAACAAATTAACTATGCTATTTACAAACCACAAATCAGCACGTAGTGCTTTAAAAAATAACTTTAAACATTGTATTTATATAAATTTTAGCAATATATTACTAATTTTAAAAAATGTATTTGGTAGAAAAAAAAGAAAATTGTAAATAAATATTCATATTTTTTATTATTATAAGTATGTGCTGCATGCGAACCAATATGTGTTTCAGTAATAAATGAAAAAAATTACGTTCTTCATAAAATTAATGTCTGAGAAATTAATGGCGTTCATTAAGTATTGTTTAATACTGTTTCCCAGAACGTAATAATAATAATAATAATAATAATAATAATAATAATAATAATAATAATATTAATATTAATATTAATTATTATTATTATTATTATTATTATTATTATTACAACTATTATTATTATTTATTTTTTTTTATCTTTTTAAGAATGTTTAATTTTACATTTCAGTTCATCATAATAAATAAATTATAATTAATATTTAAATTTTACTTTACTTTTATAAAAACAAAGTAGAGCCCGCCGAATTTCGACGACAGAAAACGTTTAAGAAGGAATTGTTTCATTTATTTATAATAAACCTATAAAATTAAATTCAATGAAAAATGCACCTTACATTAATAAGTTTAACTCTTAAACATTTAAGATTTAACCTAAATTAATAAAATACTATAAAACTCAGTTGTAGAAATTATTAAAATTATACTTTGATCATATATGTAAGCTGTAAAATCTGCTATTATGATAAAGTTATCAATTAAGGCTCTTGTACTTGGTATTCCAAAATGAAAAGCAGTAGAATTTATTCCACTTTGACTCAATCATAGAATTTTTTCCTCGTGAAATCTAATCCCAAAATCACTTTTGCCGTCTGAAAAATTACATGTGCACCTGCCATACTGTATTCATCTTTAAAACGTGGTATTTTAATTTAATCATTGTAAAATTATTTTAATTTAAAACTTTGATGCCTCGATTGAATTTGGCTGGAAACAGATATTATACCATTATTATTCTTGTGAGTTTAAATGAAATTTTCGAAATAATCTGCATGCAATAAAGACGATAGAAATTATTCCTGTGAAGTCACATAAAATTAAATGACAATATTTATAGTCTCCAATTCAATTTATTACCAAGATCTTATTTATTTGCTTGTCTAATTAAGCAAAACGAATTCATTCCGGTTGAGAATCATCAAATTTTGTAGCAGAATTGCTATTTTTAGACAAAGACTTCCGACTCCATGGCTTTTTTTATAGAGTAAAAAGAAAGAATATAGATGAAATATAGTAGCTATAGGTGACTACAAAAAGTAACATAAAATCAGTTACATTTGACCCAAACGTTAACGCGCATCATATTACAAATTTATTTTACGTCATACTGTACCTTTATCTATCTTTTAACTCCATGGCTTTTTTCTCTTTACTTTTAATAGAAATGGAGTATTTCTGTTGCCACAATTATAAAATCCGTATTAATAACTACAAAAATTAATATCTCAAAAATAAATTAAGACACAGTTTTCAAACAAATTTCATTTAAAAGTACATTTTTTTCTCTATATGATGGTGTAAAGATTGAGAGTGTGTGGTGATTAGATGCTTAAAAATTTGTAGTAACAAAAATTGCGAAACCGAAATTTTATTTCAATCTTCAAAGTGTTGCCATTCGAAAAATGAGCATGCATTACGCACAGATACGTCTGGCTTTTATAATATAGATATAAAATAATAATAATATAAAAAATGTATTAAACGAGGTTAGCAACACTAAATAAAAAACAAGTTGGTAAGTGTGATTGCAGATCGCACAGAGGCAGTGATGCAAGCATTGCGCCAAAAATGACCGATTGCTGCCACTAGAGTTGAATTGTATTTTTTTCTTTAATAGATCTAAAAAAAAAAATTCTTGCATTAAATACGGCGTGAAAGGGAATTCAAATTTACTAGTATCATTCTATCATTTTTAGCGCAGCTCTTGCATTCCACAACAGATGGTTTTGTTTCATATTTCCTTCACAAGAACACATTCTTTAATTAATAAACATACATTGTTAATTTATAATTATTGAATTCTAACATAGATTATAGTACCATCAGTTTTAATAAAAAAATAATTATCGAAGGGAAATATTTATTTTAATCAAACTAAAAATATTCAAATAAAATTATTTAAATAAAATCCAAAGTTCTATTTTTTTTTTTTTTTTTTTTTTTTTTTTTTTTTTTTTGAAAATTCGAAAAAAATAGATGAAATATATATAAAATTTTAAATTTTTAAAAATCAATAAAGAAATTAAAAATTAAATACCTAATCAATAAAAAATAAATAAATGAATGTCAAAAAATATTATGAATGTAAGATGAACGAAACCCTTATAATATATATAATAAACTGACAAAAAAATCATATTATTAAATCCATTTTCATATGAAATTTCCAGTTTCAGCATCGGGGTTTGAACTAAGATCCTTGTGTTTATTTTCAAAACACTCTTGCTCCATGTTATGATGTCTACACAAAAAAATTTGAAATTAATATTTGTGAGATAAACGAAATACTAACAACAATATAACAATAGCCAAAATAAAAAATAAATAAGTATAAACATTGATAAAAGGCATGCTTCGTTTTTTAATAAAGTACAAGGTGGTCACTAAATTTCGGTGAATGAAAATGCTTACATTACATTTATTATAAACCTATAATAATTTCAATGAAAAATCATCGTGCATTGGTTTGTTATGCTCTCGAAATACAGCGTAAAGGTTCCAATGATATTTTGAATTTCAGCTGTTAATTATTTTTAAAAAGTTAACGTTATTCGTATACTTAATCTTTTTGTTAACATAAAATAAATATGAGTAAAAATGACAATGGTATTAATTCAAGCTCTTATGCCTAGTATTACAGAGTGAAAAATAAACAAATTTGTTTTTTCTGTAACGTAAATATTAAAATTCCTCTTTTCATTTAAATATACCCTAACGCTATATTCATAGAATCATATCTTCATTTTCCATTTTAAACATGTTATAAAACGCAATAGGTTTTTGATAAACAGACTTGCAGGCTTAAAGTCCGGTTGTCAACTATTAAAATTTTCTGCGTGAAAATTCTTATTCGTGACTTGTAGCTCTAACTCGAGTACCGACAGGTAAAATTTCAAAAATTTATACTTTTTTGTCTTATTTTTTTTCAAAAATGAGATACTTCCTTTTACCAAATAAAACTCTTGTTTTCTTTTAAGTATTACGACAGTTACACTTGCTGAAATATTTCGTTTTCAATGTAATATTACCCGAAAGAAATACAACGACACTTAAAAACGAAATTGTGTATATTTTAAGGTGGACACAGATGACCGTTCAAAATTTAAACATAATAAGGAAATGGCATCAGAAAGAATATAATCGATAAAAATAATTAAATCGCATTTCTTCTCTTATCCTCTCAACAGTGGAAGTAATTTCCTTCAGTTTTGAGAAAATTTAAAAATAACTAAATAAAATGTAAAAATATCAAATTTACAAACAAACAGCTAAAACAATATTTTCTATAGTGGATTAGGAGAAAGCTCAGGGTAGATGACTAAAAAATTGTATTTTCTTATAAATATGTAGTTAATATATTTAAATAATTCGTTTAATCTATTTTCGTTGTTTTTAAACTAGAACATATTCATATTAGGAAACGTGGATAAATTTTTAATATTCAAACAGAAAAAGTTATTTTATTGAATTTATATTGCCTAATTTAAACATAGTTTTTATCGCAAAATTGTAATTAAACAAAATTTTGAGAAAAAGATTAAAAAAAATTAATCATATTACATTTTTATTAAACAGATTTTTGTGTTTATTTTTCATTTTTATAAAGTGAAAGGATGAAAACTTGTTATACAATTTGCACTGCTTTGATACTAATAATAAAAAATATTTTTTAAGGAAAAGTGCAATCCATGAAAAGCAAATATTTATTTGATAGATATGATTTTAAAGATATCAGAGTAAACTAATAAAAAAGTTACTGTATTCTGATTCTAATAGTATAATTTTCTCGCTTTTAATCTCGTTTGGTTTATTTATTGCAAAAACTTCATCTAATTAAAAAGTAAACAAGCATTTCATTGGAAGCAAAATTAATTAAATATTTTATTTTTCTGTGTGTTTTGCTAAGAAAATATATATAAGCACGAATAATAAGAGAATAAAATACGTAGAATTTAATGCATGGAAATAAATGTGATCATGAAAAATATTTTGACACATCCTCATTTATTAATAAAGAAAACTTTGATATTAAAAAATATTTTATAAATATTTAAGGCAACAAAAATCTTTGCCATTTCATTTACATTTTTAATGGCTGCTTAATATTTTGGCAAATGATTCACATATCTCTATATATGCAATTCAAATTGGACCACATTCACAATAGCAAACATGGATTAATTTTTGCTTTTTACGCCTAGAAAGTTCTTTTATTTAAAGTATAATGTTAGTTTGAACATGGTTTTTATCGCAAAATTGAAATTAAACAGACTTAAAAAAAAATAATAATAATTTAATTCTACTAAACTTTTAATAAACGCATTTTTGTGTGTATCTTTCATTTTCACAATGTGAAAGTCTAAAGATGTATTATGCAATTTGCACTGGTTTGGAAATACTTATAAAAATATATCTTAAAAGAAAAATGTAATCCACGAAAAGCAAATATTTATTAGATACGTGTGATTTTTGAGATATTAGATTAAATTAATAAAAAATGGTACCGTATTCTGATTCTAATAATATACAGTTATTTGTTCTTGCGTTAAATGAAATATACATTAAATAAACGTTTTGTTTATTTAATGCAAAAATATAGTTAAAAAAATAAAGAAACATTTCATTAAGGCAAAATTAAACAAATATCTTATTTTTCTGCATATTTTGCTAAGCAAATATATATATAAACTCAAATAATACAAGAAGCAAATAAACAGAATTTAATGCATAAATAAATGGGACTACGAAAAGTATCTTTAATATGTAATTTTGTATTACTAAAAAAAACATTTGTTTTTCACTATAATTTCATAACGACAAAAACAAAGGAAAATTTCGTTCTCTTTCTTAATATATGTTTTTTAATATTTCAGAAAAAGGATGATTTAGATGTCTGTATATTTGTAATAAAATAAATTGATTTATTTATACCGTTTTTTATTTCCATTTTGACAAAGAAAAGAATATTGACATAACATTTTTTATGTAATTAAATGTACATACGTTTATATATATATAATGTGAAAACGTATGGGAATTATTTGATGAGTTATGCTAAACACAAATCTTACTAAAGGTACTTCATTTTTCAAATGACCATAATTAAAGTAAAAAAAAGCTCCTTTCTTATTAATAGAATATTTTTCTCTATTTGTAAAGATATCTAATTAACAAGTAGGTATACTCGTATTTGCTTTATAATATTTTTTTAGCCATCAAGTAATTTAGAAGAAATACAGATGATGATTAAGAATTTCTGTTACATTTTTGAGCTTCTTCAAGATTTAAATTGAAATGGGGAACACCATTAAAAAGTATCATTTGCTTCAAAGTGTAAAATAAACAATGGGTAAATTTTTAAGTGATTATTTTTTTTCGAACAATAACCACATCAACAAAAAAAGCAGTATCAAGTTATTTTGAAAATATTTGAAAAGTAGGTTTTTGCCATTTCTAAGCGTAAAATAAGTGACGTAGTCAATAAAAATGAAACAACAGTGTTTCATTCCAGAAAATATTTCATGACAAAGATGTCGCCCCAGTGGCGTGATCAGTAGTGGCAGCTGCTGACACGCTTAGGGGTCCTGGTTCAAATCCGGGTAAGACATGTATGGCTTGCTGTTCCTTTATAGTGTTAATATATATGAGGACCCCAGAAGCCAAGGGGTATAAGTGACAAAATTGAAAAAATTGAGTTAAGTGCACAGGGTATCTGGAAATATGCTTTTTTCATTCCAGGTAAAGGAATACAGGTCATTTTCCGATAATTTGGGGAGTTATAGGGATAAACCACTTTTTTCGAAAAACAAAAAATATTGATTAATTATACATTTAAAGAAAATTGTACTCTATTGTTTTAACAGTTATTGAAATGAGAGTTCAAAGATTAGAATGCAACAAGCAGATGTCTCCTATTTCAATTTAGTCAATTGTTATTGATGTTCCAATTTAACATCAATTATCTTTAAACTCAATTTACTCCAAATCGACATTTTATCACTTGTACCCCTTGGCATCTGAGCTCCTCATATGTAATGGATGCAAGAAATAAAAGTGTATTGATTTGTGTTTCTTTCTGTGTGAATCATTCGAGGCCACAGTTGCTAAAGGCCTCAAAGTTTACCTGTCAAATGTCAGAGAAAAAGGTAATATTCGTAACGAACTTTCAAGTTTTTTTTTCTTTTTTTTTAATCAGAAATTTGATAAAGTATAGTATTTATCGATTTAATGAAAAAAAAACCTATTTTTAGATGTAAAGTGAATTCGAATTCAAAAACATCTAAAATCCACCAAATTCCTTGATGCATACGAACACTGAATATCGGAGTGCTGAGACCGAATTACTCAGAGTTTATTGTCGCCAAACGGTTGTTAAAACTGTAAGCTTCACACTACATGTTGTTTTTCCTAATTATTTGAAAAGGGATTGCATGCAACTTATCAGAAAAAGAAACACAAATAACCTTCATTATCCCTACATCTTCAGTTATAGAAAAAAAATAAAAACATTTTTCAGTGTAAAAGTTTTAGAGTTCCTATAAAATTCTTTCTAAATATTTACTATGTTAATTTTTGATAATTTTTATGCATAAAAACTAAGTTTTATTTTCTAATAATTTTTACTTTATGCGCGATAAATCAATATTTTCATTTCGTTTTATATTATTTTTTTGGGGGGAGGGCGGGACGTAAGGGAATATTACTTACATGTGGTCATATGACTTCTAGAATCTCGCATATTTAAACAAATGGTACAGATAGAAAATTTATCGAATTTTAATTCTTAATTAATCTTCCAGTTTAAAAAAATATTTGCTTTGTTAATCGATTTCTATTTTTAAATAATGAGTCGAATGTGGCAATCCTATAATTTACTTCTATCTCACACATGTTAATAGTTCAAATTTCACTGCTACAGTACATGACAATCTATGTTTATCTTGAGGATATCGAAGATATGGAATTCCATGCATTAATTCTTGTAATAGGACTATTGCGGATATCAGGAAAAATGCAACATGAAAGTGCCTCCAAAGTGAATTACAATAAAACAAAATTAACAAAAATATTTATCAAGATACATCTGAATCTGATTTTGATGAAACTTCATGCATCAGTTATAGAGGTAGAGCTTTGTTCGGAAATTGGGCAAAATTCAGCATAGCAGTGTTAAGCGATTGACACGAAATAATAAACATAATCAAGACATATTAAGGATTAACTTAATCTAAAGTTTGATGATAATCCATGCATTAATTCTTGAAGTAAAATTATTTTTAAAATCGTGAAAAATGCAGCGTAGCATACGCTATTTAATAAGTGAGTTACCAAAATGTAAACAGCATCATTTCCTAACAAGGACTAACCTAATCCGAACTGTTACGGAATTGTGCATTAGTTTTTGAGATACAGCTGTTACGTGAGTCGTAAAAAAATGCGGCACAGCCCAGAGGCGCCCGTTGAACTGTTTACACAAAATCAACTAGTATAATAATTCCAGTGTGTGAATCTTTCGATTTTATCTATTGACTAACTCCAGTAGCGGAAATGAAAAATTCCAATGCTATTGGTACGGGAAATCCGTGATAATATTGTTATAGTGATATTTAGAAAAAATAGCAAATTATTACATCCGAAGGTAGTCAGAAAACTTGCAATTGTGCTTTGACCGCATTTTCGTATTACGAGGACGTATGAGTAGCCAGTTACTTGTTAATATGGAATAAATGTGCTTCTGCTAAGTTAGTTATTTTTTTTTTTTTTTTTTGCTTTTAACAAAATGTTTATAATTATTTATAAAAAAGATATATTAACTGGTTTGGAGCTATATTTTAAATAGAAAAATAAATTTCAATATCAGGGTTCGTACGCTTTAATGTTTTTCAAAGACCTTTTACCAGAACTATCGTAAAGTAGTATTTACGTATTTATTGAAAAAAAAATCCTATCTTCAAATATAGCGACCAATATTTTACAAAATTAGTAGTATTTAAAATAACTAAAATTCCCAAATCCCCCGATACATACAAACAGTGAATGCAGTACTGAGACTGTATTACAGAATGTTTATTGAAATTACCTTCAGGCAGTAGGTAAAACTGAAGTTTTCACATCATGTGTTTGAGGTAATTATTTAAAAGGGAAATGCATGGAATTTACCAGTAAATACTTTCTTTCCCCAAAGTGTGCAGTTATAAAAAAAATATAAAAAAAATTTCACTCTAAAATTTTTAGAATTCTTATAAAATTCCTTCTAAATATTTTCCATGCTATTTTTTTATTCTTTTTATACATAAATAAAGGAATTTTGTATTGTAATAATTCTTACTTTATGCGTTAAATATCAATATTTTCATTCTATTTCTTCTTTCGGAATATTACCTATATGTGGTCATTTAATTTTTATCATCTCTTTTTTATCAATTTTTATCATAATTTTATCATCTCAGTTTTTAAACAAACTGCTACAGGTACAATGTTTCACTAATTTTAATTCTTAATTAATCTTCCACGTTTTAAAATGGTATGCTTTGTCATTCGAAGTCTACTAAAAATATACTATTTATCGCTTCTAAATTCCAAACTTTAGATTGGCCATATTATCTGCAAAAACTTTAAATTAAAATATCACATAATGAAATAGTATATTTAAATAACAAAAAAAAATTTTCAATAAAAATATGGAAAGTGCATTATATAAATATCAATCATTAAATTTGAGTACATAAATGCATTTTAGTCATAATAAATCGAAAATGTATTATCAACTTTAATCAAATGTACATATACTAGAAAACTTTTAATGCTTATTATTTGGGCATTTCGTATACTTATACAAGAACATATAATAACATAATACATAAAAGTTGTGTTGATAATATTGAATTATACACATTGACTAAAATTAAAGCTATTACACCTAATTTCGCAAAAAAAATATAAATAAATCTTTCGCTTAACAATGATAATAAACGTTTAAAATTGAAAAATCTATTTTAACACGTCATATTTAAAATATTTACTAAACTATGCACGCGGAATTCCTCTGAGAGCATTTCAAGTGAGGCAATGACGCTTTTGAGTACACCAAGGGTAGATCAATAATTCATGAGTCGTTGTATTGCATGAATTCCTTAGCACAAAATATTTTGCTATGCGGAAACTTGAGAGCTTTGCGAGTGGTTCTCCATATTCTGAACATAATCATAAACTGCTGTTGATTGTGATGCTTCCGGAATGTAATTCAGTACTTAAAGAGAACTTCTGAAAACGACAGAATTGTCAGTTTAAATGGACGTAATTCGTTCATGAATGACAGTTATGTCAGTTTAATAAGTATAATTTGCATTAATTGCTTCGAATATTTATTTAATTTATTAAGCACGTATAGCATATACTTGCGATTGCTGTATGTTTTAACAGTTGATATTTAAGTAACGTGTTCTAGTGTAATAACGCAAGGCGGGGTATTAACGCCAAGTGCTAATATTATGCATAATTATGAAATAATCCGGTAAATGACACCCATGTGCTCTGAACAGAAGGGTTTTGAGTCATACAGATCGCAAAAAAAAACAGCTTAAAGGTAATTTGTACTATTTGTAGGTCTTATTGCTTTTAAAAGCAGCTAAAATTAACACTTGATCTAAAATTTGCGAGATAAGTTTTGTGATGTGAGGACTATATTTTTTATCCGGACGTAACTTTGTTTATTACATAAATTTGTAGTGCATTTCATGTACTTTCAAAATGTTGTAGATTTTGGATATCTTTTCGAGATAATTTGTGTTTTAAAATGTACTGCGCAATAAGTATACCGGGGTAATAACGCCAATCCTTGGGGTTATTACCACAGTTGATTCCCAATAGTGGCCGAACTACTTTCAAAGGGGGTTTATTTATTAATATGGGACAACATTATTATCATTGTTGAAATGGTCGGATTAAGGGAGGGGGGGGGGAGTCCAATATCCAAAACTAATCTTTCTCTATTTTTTTAATACAAACGTAAAAAAATAATTTTAAACTTTTATAAATAAAACTATATCAAATTTTTTCGATATTCTAAATCGAATATCTTCAAAATCAGGTTTCTATTAAATTTCCACTGGATTGTTCAATTAAGTTCTAAATTTAAACTTTCCGCTTTCTCAGCGTTTGGTTTTTCAAAATTTTACAAATTTAATCTTTAACCGATGTGACAGAAATTGTAACGTAAATAATGTGAAGCGTTTTGTGAGACCGCAAGATTTAAAGGAGAATAAAAGGCGGTAATAACTCATAGGATTGCGTTTTTGTACTAAACGTTTTATACAAGACTATTATACTTTATATTCACCTATTTAACAGTCTCTGGTTATAGTACTAAAGTTCCAAATGAAACAAAATTTCGGTAGTGTTTGTAGTTAAACTGAAAATTACAAGTTAAACTATAAAAATCAAAAGTAAAACAGTGATCTGTGAGACCGGTAACATTAGTTAAAGGTTGAAAGGCGATCTATGATTAAAATCACAGAATACTTTTCCTGCATTAAACTATTTGTATAGAATTAAATCTAATTAAATTTAATCTATTAAAATATTTTTATCAATAGTACGTTGATTCCAAAAGAAAGAGAATTTCAGCTGTAGCTATAGTTAAACTGGAAAATACAAGTTAAACTCTAAAATCGGAGAAGGGGGGGGGGCAGCGTTCACCAAAAATGCAAAGAGCAGTTAAAGGTTAATTTTGGTTCTAATATAGAGATAATGATATATAACCACATGAATCATGTATAAAATTTTAAAAGAGATCTAATTGGGATAATATTTTTTATCAAAAATCTAATTTAATTAATTAAATTTTTTTAAAGTATGTTTTATATAACGCTGACAGTTTAACTTTAGGTTTGAGAATCCGCATTACTGTGGAGTTATGGGTTAAAAATTATTTATAAGACTACTATAATAGTATTAACAAAAATATTTATTACATATAAATCTACATGTCTCTATTATAAAATTTTATATGACTAAAATATTACATTATAAGTTTTTAAAACTCTGCGATGTTTCTTATAATTATATTTAAGCGGGACTTTTTAAGCAAAGATAGGCACAGGGTGTTATATTCTGTTTAAGATCCCCTTCACTCCTGTTTCTTTCACTTTTACAAAAATTGAATATTTTCTATCGCATAAAATGCATACATGGGAATATAAATACTGATTCAAATAAGCACAGTTAAAACCGTGCAATGTTTCTAATAATTGTAAACCACTTCACCGGCTAGCCCGAGATAAGTCGGGGGCTAAAGCACTGTTTCCCTATACCCGTCGCCGGTTAAGTGGAACACTCTGACCGCCAAGTAAAAAGGCAAAATTGTAATTTTTTTTCCTCTACAATTTATTTTAAATGTAAATAAAAGAGGGATTTTCTAACATGGTAATTTTTTTTTGTTATGTATGTGCTTATAACCCTTTAAATTAACAATCATGACTTAATGTCTTAAAACAGGGTTATATTGTAGAATTATAGTAATTTAAATAAAGCTTCAACTGCAGTGAAACCTGCAGCCTAGTGAATGGATATATCCGGTCGGGGCAGTGGTAAGGTTAAACAGTTTTTTTTAAAGCAAAAATCAACTTAGAATCTGATATTCTTTTGCCTCCTCTATAGTATATACATCTTAGGGTATATTCTCTACTTTCAGAGTATATCCTCTCCTTAGAACCCATACCCTGTGACTTCTTTAGGACTACACCACTGCTTTGTCCTGATAAATATCAATTTCCATTTGATAAGAAGAAAAACAATTAGGGTGAAAAAAAGAAATAAGTTTATTAAAAAACCCTGTTTGCTAAAATGCACGAAATGATCTATATCTTTAGAATACAAGTATGTGTATAACTGTACATATCGCCAATGGTTTTCGTAAGAATAACACCCGTATTCATGGAATTATAGCGAAATTTTATGAAAGTTCATAACATTCTTGCATGTTTTTAGTTTTTATCAGGCAAGATTTAAACCCACTTCAATGAAAGTTTTAGAACATTTGTCAAAATGCGATAAAAATTGTATATAAAAACTGCAATTAGAATATACATATATAAAATATTTTAAGAAATATGAGCACTTGTATGAATTACTTTTATAGTTGCATGAACGAATGATATGAATTATTTTCTTACATAATTTAATAGCCAACTCTATCGAGGAACTCACAGATAAAATCTAAAATAACATCTGCAAAAAAAACAATACTAATGCAATCAAATATCATAAAAATTCAAAAAAATATCGGCAATAGGAGTAAGCTGATTTTTAGTTGATCTCTAAAAGCAGTTAAATGATAAGAGATTTTTCTAAAATTGTCAATTTTAAAGTATTTTTTAATAATATTTTTTTCTTTCATCTATGCTTATAATAAGAAAGTACTGGAATCATGAAAATTTTTGATTTCCGTTTAATGACGTATATATAAATTGTAAGATTCAAAGTTCACAAATAAATAAAAAAATAAGCATGTTTTTACAAAATGTTGATTTGTGAGTCGGTGACTCTCTGGGAGAAACAAATGATGGGGGCACTATATCTCAAGCAATAATGCAAGGAGTTTAATAGAAATTTATATTGAACTAGTCTGTCGTATAAATTGGTGCTGGATAGATTTTCGTAAAAATCAGTCAATAGGTGTCTCTGCTATACAGCATTTTTCACGATTCTCACAATAGCTTTATTTCAAAAACAAATTTACGGAGTTTTTATCAAACTTGAGATTCAGTTAGAATTCACTCATTATATTTTTTGAGTGTGAATCTCTTAGCACATTACGCATCTATGCAACATTTTTTCCAAGTTCCGCAATAGCTCAATCTCCAGAAATAACGTACGAATTTTCATCCATCTTAAGATTCTGTTAGTCTTTGCAATGTATTCACAATTTCTATATTTTGGTGTAAATCGCTCAAAAGAGATGTTCCATTTTTTTTCCTATTTCCGAAATAAATCTATCTCGAGGATTTATGCGCGAAATCTTACAAAGGTTCAGATTCAGTTAGTTTTTAATGTGACGTTGAACGTTCGCGCATGTGCATATAAAAATGCACATATTTTGACAGAACATTGTTTACATGGCTACAATATTAAGTATTTATACCTTTTAATATTTTATGATTTAATTAGTTATAATTTTATTTTATTTCGGAAAGCTGAAAACAAAATAATATAAAATATAATAAAATATTAGCATCATTATTTTCAAATAAAACTAGAAAGCAGCAACATTAGCAGTCTAATTTGAAAATAAATGTATACGTGACATTCTTACAATTGAAATGTTGATTGAAAAACACTGACATTTTTAAAACATTTGACATTCACCCAAACTCAAGTGATAATGAACTTTTATAAATAAGAGGTTTTATTGGTTTTATTCATAATTAAGTCGGATTAGTGCTTTGACCTTTAAAAAATGAAAATGCAAATGAAAAAATATTTCTTTTTCTAACTCTTTTAAAATGTATATGTAGATTGAAGTACCTTAATATTGCGTACCTCATTATTAGCACTTCTTCAAGCCAGAATTTTTAAAAGAATGTAATCATACTTTTTGTTAATGCAACGCTTTTATTCAATTATGTGATTATTTATGCACCCTTTTCAAATTTTTATTCATAACCGCCATTTTTAATCAATACCTATGGTTGCCCTTTATACTAGTTTTAATTAAAATTAAATGTACAGGAAAATGTTAATATTTATTATTTAGATAGAAAATAGTTTCTATGACTCTAGATCTCGCTTCTATACGTTTTCAAATTTTATGATTTATTTAATTATAATTTTCTTTTACTTTTCAAAGGTGAAAACAAAATACTAGAAATAAATTAAAAAGTTAGAATTATTATTTTTAAAGTAGAATTATAACGCAGCAACATTTGAAAGCTAATTAAAAAATATCTATGCGTGATTCTTTACAATCCAAATCTCACTTGACTTCTTACGTTTGTTTAACATTTAAATTCCGACAAAATTCAAGTGATCATTCTATTTTATGTATAAAAGTTTTTGCTGGATTTACTCATAATTAAGTCTGATTAGTATTTTCACCTTTAAAAATTTTGAAAATTTAAATAAAAAATATTTTTTGCTCTAACTATTTAAAAATGTATAAATGGAATGAAGTACCTTGATATCGAGTATCGATGCATCTCTGCTAACGTTTCTTGAAGCCAGAATTCTTAAAATAATGTAATGAAACTTTTCCTAAACGCTGTGCTCATATTCAGCTATATGAATATTTTTGTGCAATTAAAATTTTTTTAGAGAAAACCGCGATTTTTACACACTATATAGGGTTGATATTATTACTAATTTTAATTAAATTTCATTCTACAGGAAAATGCTAAAATTGTTCAGTCCAATAACTGTTTACATGATACTAGATTACGTTTTTATACGTTTTAAAATTTTATAATTTTAATAATTGTAATTTCCTTTTAAATCGGGATGCTTTAAACAAATCAACATAAAATAAATTAAAATAATAGAATTATTATTTAAGTAGAATTACTCTTATCCTTTAAATATACGTCTAACGCTATTTTCATAGGCTTTATTATTAAGCCTTTATACATGGTATGAAACGCAATTTGTTTTTAATAAACAGACTTGCAGGCTTGATGTCCGGCTGTCAACTATTAAAAACTTCTATGAGAAAATTCTTATTCGTAATTTTAAGCTTTATCTCGATTACCGACACAGAAGTTTCAGAAATTCACACTTTTTTTTTCAAAAATGAGATACTTTGATTTATTGAATAAAATTCTTGTTTTCTTTTAAGTAGTACGACAGTTGCACTTGCTGAAATATTTCGTTTTCAATTTTATATTATTTGAAAGAAATACAACAACATTTAAAGGCGAAATTGTGTATATTTTAAGATGGGCATAGTTGCCCGTTCAAACTTATAAACATAATAAGAAAATGGCATCAGTAAGGAAAAAATTATTAAAAATAATTAAATATAATATTTCCTCTAATCCCTTTAACAGTGGAAGTAGTCTAATGGTTCCCAGTTTTGAGAAATTTAATAAAGAAATAGTTTAAATTAAATTAAAATGTAAAAATATAATAATTAAAAAATAGCTAGTACTTGCAAATCTACAAACAAACAGCTAAAACAATATTTTCTAATGTGGACACGGAGAAAACTTAGGGTAGCTAATTAAAAATAATCTGCCTTGTCTTTTAAATACAAATATAATAAATTTAAATTATTCATTTACTCTATCTTCAAGCAAAAATCTGTTCACATTAGAAAACGTGGATTATTTTTGTTGTTCAAATATAACAGATGTGAATTTTCCAAGTGAGTGAAAAAGCACCGGCCCAGGATTCGAACCAGGGATGTATTAGATGAAGCTGTCAATGCTCTTCCAACTCAGACATCCGGGACGAAGGTTGGAGTTCTTTTTCACCCAAATAATCTTTTCGATCACATAATCTGGTCTGATACTAAAGGTCACTCCAACAGAATAAATCGCAGGTCAATTTATGGAACTGCAAAAACGCTGCATACGAAATTATATTAGATTAATTTATAACACGAGTTTTCAATCGGTAAATCAATCATAACATCTGTAAATTTTCCAGGTGGGTGAAAAAAGTCCGCTCAGTTAGAAGAGCATTGGCGACTTCAGCCAATAAATTCCTGGTTCAATCCCTGCCCGAACTTTTTCCACCCACTTGGAAAAATTACGTCTCTTATAATTTATTTACTGATTGAAAAATCGTGTTATAAATTAATCTGATATTCAAACATAGAAAGAAATCTCGTTTATTAAAAGCATATTTTCTAGTTTTAACATATTTTTTATCGCAAAATTGAAATTAAACAAAAATTTGAGAAAAATATTCAAAAATTTAATTATGCTAAACTTTTAATAAACGTATTTCTGTGTTTATCTTTCATTTTCATAATATGAAAGTCTGAAGATGTATTATGCAATTTGCATTGGTTTGGATATATTCATAAGAAATATATCTTACCCCCTGACCGCCGAGCAAAAGGGTAAAATAAAATGTTGTTTTATCCTTAATTTATTTTAAATATTAATAAAAGAGGGATTTTTTTGCCTGATATAATTTTTTTGTAACGTATATGCTTATAAGCCTTGAAAGTATCAATCATAACTTAATTTCTTAAAACTGGATTACATTTGTAGAATTATATTAATTTAAATAAAGCCTCAATTGCAATGAAACCTGCAGCCTAGTGAACGGATATATACGGTCGCGGCTGTGGGAAGGTTAAAAGAAAAATGTAATCCACGAAAAGCAAATATTTATTGGATATGTGTGCTTTCTAAGATATCAGATTAAATTAAGAAAAACTGTTACCACATTCTTATTCTAATAATACAAAATTATTTGTTCTTGTGTTTAATGATATATGCATCAAATAACCTTTTGTTTTTTAAATGCCAAAATATAGTTAAAAAATAAACAAACATTGCATCGAGGCAAAATTAATTAAATATTTTATTTTTTTGTGTATTTTGCTAAGCAAATATATCTATATAAACACAAATATTACAAGAAGCAAATAAACAGAAGTTAATGCATAAATAAATGGGATTATGAAAAGTATCATTAAGATATATAAGCATTGCTAAAAAAAACTTTGTCATTCAAAATAATTTCATAACAAATAAATAAAGTAAAATCTTTCCGATTTCGTTCTCTTTCTTAATATATATTATTTTAATAATATCTCAGAAAAACAATGATTTAGATGTCTGCATATTTACAATAAAATAAATTGATTTATTTATACTGCTTTTATTTATATTTTGACAGTCAAAGAAACAAAATACTGACACAATGTTTTTTTAGGTAATTAAGTATACATACGTATGTTTATATATAATAAAATAAAAACTTATGGGAATTATGCTTTAGAGGAGTTATGCTAAAAATAAATCTAACAAGAATACTTTGTTTTTCAAATGACCCTGATTAAAGTAAAAAGTGTTCTTTTTTTATTAATATAATATTTTTCTCTGTTTGTAAAGATATCTAATTAGTATGTAGATATACTCGTATTTGCTTTATATTTTTTTAGACACCACGTAATTTAGAAGAAATACAAATGATAATTCAGAATTTTTGTAACATTTTCAGCTTCTTCAAGATTTAAATTGAAATAGAAACCCCCTCTTAAAAACCTTTTATTTAACAAATTAGAACAGGAGTTAAATATTGACAACATCATTAAAAGTATCATTTGCTTCAGAGTAGAAATAAACAATGGATAAACGTATAAGTGGTTTTTTTTGTCCGAACAACAACCACAACAACAAAAAAAGTAGTATAAAATTATTTGAAAAATATTTGAAAAGCATGATTTTACCATTTCTACGCATAAAATAAGTGACGTAATCAATAAAATCGAAAGAAACGTGTTTCATTCGAGAAACAAATTTATGACTGAGAAAAAGATGTCAACCCAGTGGCGTGATAAGTAACAGCAGCTGCTGCCACGCTGAAGGATCCTGATTCGAATCCGGGTAAGACATGGATGTTGTGCTGTCCATTTATAGTGTTATATATATGTGCAATGGATGCAAGAAATAAAATTGTACTGATTTGTGTTTATTTCTATGTGTATTATTGTGGATCATTCGAGGCCGACGCTGCTAAGGGCCTCAAATCATTTACCTGTCAAATGTCAGACAATGTTCGTAAAAAAAAAAAAAAAAAAAAAAAAAAAAAAAAAAAAAAAAAAAAAAAAACCTTTCAAGTTTTTTTTTTTTTTATAAGAAATTTCATAAATTAGAGTCTTTATCATTTTAGTAAAAAAAATCTTCCGATATAGAGAGCAGCACTTCATGGAGTTTAGGATTAAAAAACACCTAAAATCTACCAAATTCCTTAATGCATATGAGCACTGCATATCGGAGTGCTGAGACTAAATTACTCAGAGTTTATTGTCAATATTGGCAAGGCGTTGGTAAAACTGTAGATTTCACACTACATGTTGTTTTTTCCTAATTTTTCCTAGTTTTTCTAAATATTTCTCATGTTAAATTTTGATTAGTTTGATGCGTAAAAACTTAATTTTATTTTGTAATAATTTTTACTGTAAGCGCGAAAAATCAATATTTTCATTTCGTTTTAATTAATTGTTATTATTTTTTGGAGGAGGTGAGGGAATATTAATTACATATGGTCATATGACTTTTAGCATCTCGCATTTTTTAAAAAAAGCCTACAGATATAAAGTTTAACTAATTTTAATTCTTAATTAATCATCCTGTTTTAAAAAGGGTTTTCTTTGTTAATCGATTTCTATTTTTAAATAACTAGTCGGATGTGGCAATTACATAACTTTCTTCTAACTCACACATGCTAATACTACAAATTTCGCTGCCACGGTACTAAAATTAAATAACAATCTATCTTTATCTATGTTTATCGTGCGGATTCTAAAGGTATGGAATCCCATGCATTAATTCTTCTAATAGGACTATTGCGGATATCGGTAAAAATAGAACATGAAAACGTCATCCAATAAGTGATTTACAAGAAAAAAAGATGAGCAAAAATATTTAACGAGTTATATCTAATCTGATTTTGATACAAATTCGTGCATCAGTTATAGAGTTAGAGCTTTTTTCGGAAATTGAAAAAAAAGCATATTAGAGCCACCTGTTTAGCGATTGACATCAAATAATAGGCATAACCAAGTCATAGCCCAGATTAACTGAATTCGAAGTTTGGTGAGAATCAGTGAGTTAATTCTTGAAATAGAATTATTTTGATAATCGTGAAAAATGCAGTGTAGTAACACTATTTAATAAGTGAATTACCAAAATGTAAACAGCATAGTTTCTCACCAAGGACTAACCGAATCTGAAATTTAATGGAAATAGTGCATTAGATTTTGAGATACCTGTTGCGTAAATCGTAAAAAAATACGGCATAGCAATGGCTCCTGTTGAACAATTTACACAAAAACAACTAGCATAATAATTCCAGTGTGTGAAGCTTTCGATTTTTCCTATTGGCGACAATAGTAGATATGGAAAATTTCTAGGCAGTTAATACGGTAAATCAGTAATAATGTTATTATAGTGAGTGATATTTAGGAAAAAATAGCAAATAATTACATTTGAAGGTAGTCAGAAGAATTTTATTTGTTGTGCTTTCGCCGCATTTTCGTATTACGCGCACGATAGTGTAGTCATTTTTTCAAAATACAATAAACTTGTTAATATATAATAAATGTGCTTCTGCTAACAAGGAAGGTCTCCATACGGGCATACTCTGAAAAATCGGAAAAAAACATTTATGTTCTTCTCATGAAGATATATACGTTTATATAAAAAGTTTCGGCGGAACCTCCGTAGCCTATTCGTAAAAAAATAATGAAAACTTCGTTATTTGGCGATTTATCATCAGTTGGCGGTGAAAAGCAATTATTATTATTTTTTTTAATATGTCAATTGCATTTTAAAGAAAAAAGTTTGATGTTTATCGTGTTAGGTAAATTAAATATCTATGGTTTAGTCAGTTTTAAGTATAATTTCGTTATATTGATATTTATATGTATTTATATTCAAATTTAACCATCAAAATTTGAGATTTTAAACGAAATTCAAGTTTAAATTAACTAAAACTGTTTCAAGTACAAAGTCCAGTTGAGCATTGTCAATTCGATTTTGTTGCTATGGATACATCCGGTTTTTATTTTTGAATACTCTTAAATGTATGAAACTAATTTTACTAAAGAAGATTTTTTTAAATATGAAAATATTTTTCCAGAGGTAAATTAAATAACTACAACAACGAATCATATATATATATATATTAAACTCTCTCATTGTTTATGTTTAAATTCATTAAATACCATTTACACGAATTCTAAAAATTCAAAAAATTTCAGTTGCATTAAAATCGTTTGCTTTGGCGGGAAAAAGTGTTGGTCGCCAAATCGTATGATATTTTCGTCTTTTCACGCCAAATATTCGAAAGAATTTTAGGTAGATTTCGTAAGAAATACTACCTATTGCAATCGCACCAGTTTATATTAGGTAGATTTCGTAAGAAATACTACCGATTGCAATCGCACCAGTTTATCTATCTATCTATCTATATATCTCACTTTTTTATGGACACGATAACTTCTATAATTCTCCACCAAACTGGTACATAAAATCAAAGGGGATAAAATCTTGGCTAAGTTCGTTAATGGGCAAAATCAGAACAAGGGGGTCGGAATAGGGGGCGTTTTTGTGAAAACCGAAAAAACGCCATAACTTCTTAATTAAATTAGATATCGAATCGGTTTCAAGTTTATATTACTTCTTAAAAATGGGCCAAAAGTATATGCATGACAGATTTTTGATAAATTTAGAAGTGGGCTCAAGAGGCGAAAAAAACAGGGATTTTGAGAGAAAAAAATTCATAACTTCGTCAATTTTCAAGATATCAAGTCCAACTAAATTTTTTGTAAATGTTCTTAAAATTATCTAAAACTTTTGTATTTTTAAGTTTTTGATAGGACCAACTTTTACCGATGAAAAAAATTAAAAACGAAAAGAAAAAGGGCTCTAAAAAAAGAGAAAAATCCATAACTCCGTCAATTTTTAAGATATAAAATCTGATTAAATTTATTTTACATCTTCCCAAAAATATCTACAACTTTTATATTGACAAGTTTTTCATAGGACCAATTCGTATAGCAAAAAGAAATTAAACAAAAATAGGAGTTGAGAAAAAAAACCTCAAATCCAAACTGCTTATATTCTGACTCATTTTTAAATTCATTTTTTATTTTAAACGCATCCAAATGGTTCATTCTCTTATTTAGAAACTGTATAAATTGACGCATTGGTCAATTTTCTGCTAAAGACAGAATATATTTAAAAAAAGGCTACCAAAAAGGGTATTTTGAACAAAATTTCCGAAAGTCATCGGGACTGAAAATTGAAGGAAGTATTCAAATAAGAAATTGCGTTTTTTTCTGACTTGTTCTTAAATTCATTTTTGTTCTCAAAAGCATCCAATTTACAGATCCTCTTATTTAGGAATTATATAATATGATGCATTGGTCAGTTTTTTGATAAAGACGGAATATATTTCAAAAAAGGCTACCAAAAAGGGTATTTTGAACAGAATTTCCCGAAGTCTTCGTCATTTGAAAATTTAAGCATAGCAAATTGTGTTTTTTATGACTTGTTTTAAAATCCATTTTCGCTCTTAAACGCATCCAATTTACAGATCCTCTTATTTAGGAACTATATACTATGACGCATTGGCCAGTTTTGTGATAACGATAGAATATATTTTTTAAAATGCTGTCAAAGTGAGTATTTAGCACAAAATTTTCCGAAGCAATCATGATTATAGAATTAAGGATATATTCAAACAGGAAATCGGTTATTTTATGACTCATTTTTAAATTCAATTTTTTTCTCAAATGCATTCAATTGACAGTTTTTTGTTGTTTAGGAACTGTATAATGTACTGTTTTGTTCGATTTTATTATAAATTCAGAATTTATTTCAAAATATGTTGTCAAAATGGGCATTTGAGCTTAATTATTCTTAAGATGATTCTGATAAAACCAGTTTTTGCAGAAAAATGAAGTTAACAATTTTTCATAAACGGCCAAATGAAGTTATTAAACTGGGTTTACCTCTAATCATATATTTTTTTTTGTTGAAATGAGCACTCTTCGAAATCTACCTCCGCCTATAGGCCCAGCCGACAGCGATTTTTATTTTTTTTAGATGTTTTCTACGGCAATTCCGTCGCTAATTTTAACTGATCCTTTATTACATACATGAGTAGTTTAATTAGTATTTTTTTCAAAAAAATCTGAGCATCCCCAGTATGGAGACCTTCCTTGTAAGTTAGTTTATCAACGTGTTTATAATTATCTATAAACATGATATATTAACTGGTTTGGAGCTCTTTTATAAATATAAAAATAAATTTCAATATCAGGTCACTTATGCTTTAAAGGTTTTGAAGGAACTTTTACCAGAAGTCTCGTAATGCAGTATTTACCTATTTTTTGAAAAAAATAATCTATCTTCTAATATATCAACCAGTATTTTACTAAATATGTAGTACATAAAATACATAAAATCTCCAAATTACTCGATGCGTACAAACTGTGAATATTGAAACAATCAGTGAAACAAATAAAATCAATGAAACTGAGACCGTATTACTGGCAGTTTATTGACAATATCGCTAGGCGGTGGGTAAAACTGAAGATTTCACATCATGTGTTGTTTTTCCTAGTTATTTGAAAGGGAAATGCATGTAACTTACCTGTACTTACACGAATACTTCCTTTTCCCAAAATCTGCAGTTATGTAAAAAAATAATTAAAAAGTTTTTCACTGTAAATCTTGAATTCCTATGAAAATCTTTCTATATATTTCTCATGGTAATTTTTTATTGCTTGTAATCATAAACAATAAATTTTATATTGTAATAATTATTACTTTATGCGTTAAATATCAACATGTTCAATCTATTTCATTTTCAGAATTTTCAACAATGGTTTTTCTGAATGGACCTATATGCGGTCATTTAATTTTTATCATTTCGCATTTCTTAAACTAACTGTTACAAGTAGAAAGTTTGAATAATTTTAATTCTTAATTAATCTTCCAGGTTTAAAAGGTATCTGTTTTGTTATTTAATTTCTAAAAAAAGAAAAAAACCCTATTGTTTTTAAATTTAAAACTTTAGGATGACGATATTATCTATAAATACTTTATATTAAAATACCACGTAATGAAATAGTACATTTAAGGGAGACCCGAACCCCATTTTCGGCCAAAAATCATCAAATGTTTAAAAAAAAATTGTCTCAGAAAACGATAAAATAGATATTTGCGAATATCCATACAAAATTTCAGAACTTGGAGATACTTGGAACAGATAGCAAATGAGCTTTTTAGGTGCGTTCGTAATTATATAATACGTAGCACCTATAGTGGTCGTTCAGTCCGTCCGTCTGTCCGTCCGCATATAACAACGCAAAAACTACCCAACCGAATCGTTTGAAATTTAAAATACATAATTATTACATAATTTTGTCGAGTCATTTCAAATTTTATGAAAATCGGATGCATAGATCAATTACAGGGGCAATCAAAAGTATTCCATTACATTACGGTCAATGGGGAAAAAGTTTCAAATGCATTTTAATCGTTTGAAATTTAAAATACGCAATTATTACATAATTCTGTCGAGTTATTTCAAATTTTTTGATAATCGTGTGCATACTTCAATTACAGGGGCAATCAAAAGTATTCAATTACATTATGGTCAATGGGGAAAAAGTTTCAAATATATTCTATAAGTTTGAAATTTAAAATACATAATTATTACATAATTTTGTCGGGTTATTTCAAATTTTATGAAAATCGGATGCATAGATCAATTACAGGGGCAATCAAAAGTATTCCATTACATTACGGTCAATGGGGAAAAAGTTTCAAATGCATTTTAATCGTTTGAAATTTAAAATACGCAATTATTACATAATTCTGTCGAGTTATTTCAAATTTTTTGATAATCGTGTGCATACTTCAATTACAGGGGCAATCAAAAGTATTTAATTACATTATGGTCAATGGGGAAAAAGTTTCAAATATATTCTATACGTTTGAAATTTAAAATACATAATTATTACATAATTTTGTCGGGTTATTTCAAATTTTATGAAAATCGGATGCATATTCAATTACAGGGATAATCAAAAGTATTCCGTTACATTACGGTCAATGGGTAAAAATGTTTCAAATGCATTTTAATCGTGTTACACTCATGCGAACTTAATAAAATTTATATGTAACTATAAAGTACATATTATAATATATCTTACATAATTTGTGGTGCAAAGAACATTTGTTATTGATTTACAAGGCCACACAAAAGTATTACATTGCGTAATGGTATAGGGAGAACATTGTTTGATGAGCGTTTTAATTGTAATTCACTATTTAAAATTTTATGAGATTGATATATGAAGGTAATATTTTTAAAACTTCGTTATCGTACGAACGCACCTAATTTGCTACACTTCACGTGCAATTTCCAACTTGTTTTAATTGTACTCAGTAGAGTTTTAAGGACTAGCGGCCATTTAAAATGTGTTTTCCTGAAAATGACTTTTTCTATATTTTGCCTAAGTTCAAAGTACTAAGACTCAGTGGTAAAATGGTTTAGAAACAAAGTGTTTATGTTTTTATAATCTTAAAAAAATTGCAACATAAGTAAGGAGAGTTTTTTTTAACTATTTCTGAAAATTTTACATAAATTGGTAAACATGAAAATTATAAAGAATTTAAGGAAATTTACCATGCGTAATTTCTTTCTCTTTTTTTAGCTGCTTAAAATAGAAAATTAAAAACATCTCTCCCTAGGTCGTTTCCATATACTATAACACTATTTAAAAATTTTTAGTAATACCAAAATATTGAAAATTGTATGAGGAGTAGTAATTTTAAAAAGTGTATTTTTACAAAAAAAAAAAAAAAAAAAAAAAAAAAAAAAAAAAATCATAAAAATCGACATAAAAATATATTTTTTAATAAAAAGTGACTATTTTTGCTAATTATTCCTTACAAAAAGATTCTTAAATAGTACACTAAAATTCATTATTTTAAAATCAAATTTAAAAAATTTAGGTTTTTTCTTACGGGTCTCCTTTAAATAACAAAAAGAAACTACTTTTAAGAAAAAAAATATTGAAAGTATATTCTATAAATATCGATCATTAAATGTAAGTGTATAAATGTATTTCAGTCATTATTATAAAACATTAACTGCTGTGACAAAAATTGTCACATATTGTCACTATTGTGAGCGGTCTGTCTGACCACTGAATCTAAAGATGAATAAAACATTAATTTAACTCTGAGGATACTATTTTTGTATTAAACTTTATATACAAGGCTATTGTAAATAAAACTTAGCTATTCAAAAGAATCTAGAGATAGTAATAAGAATCTAAATGAAACAAAATTTGACCAGTATCTATAGTTAAACTAATAATTGCGAGTTAAACTCTGAAATTTGACAAACTGAGCAGTCCGTGAAACCGTTAACAGCAGTAAAGGATTAAGTCAAAAATGTATCATCAAATGTACTCAAATGGTACATATACTTAAAAACTTTTAATGCTAAATATTTGGCCATTTCGTTTATTTATCTAAGAACATGTAATAACTTAATTGCATTATTACTTATAATAACATAATATATAATTACATATAATAATGTAATTATATTTAATAATCTTAGATAAAAGTTGATTTGATAATATTGAATTATACACACTGAGTAAAATTAAAGCGATTATGCCTAAATTCGTAAAAAATATAAATAAATATTTCGCTCAACAATGATTATAAATATTTAAAATTGAAATCTATTTTAACACGTCATATTTAAAATATTTACTAAACTATGCACGCGGAATTCCTCTGAGAGTATTTCCAGAGCGGCAATGACGCTTTTAAGTACATCAAGGGTAGATCAATAATTCACGAGTCGTTGTATTGCATGAATTGCTTAGCACAAAATATTTTGCTATGCGGAAACTTGAGAGCTTTGCGAGTGGTTTTCCATATTCTGAACATAATCATAAACTTCTGTTGATTGTGACGCTTCCGGAATGTAATTCAGTACTTAAAGAGAACTTCTAAAAACGACAGAATTGTCAGTTTAAATGGACATAATTCGTTCATGAATGACAGTTTTGTCAGTTTAATAAGTATAATTTTGCATTAATTACTTCAAATGCTTCTTTAATTTATTGTACATGAATAACATACATTTATGATTACTGTATATTTTTTAAATGTTTATAATAAGTAATAATTATTTATTACTAATAATTATTTGTTACTATATTTATAATGCAGCGTATTTTAAACAAACTGTTACAGGTAGAAAGTTTGACTAATTTTAATTCTTAATTAACATTCCAGTTTTAAAAAGGATCCGCTTTGATATTCGTTTTCTAATTTAAAAAAAAAATTACTTCTACCACTTCTAAATTTCAAATTTTAGTAGGGCCATATTATCAGCGAATACTTTAAACTAAAATACCACCTAAAAAAATTGCACATTTAATTAACAAAACCCAGTTATCATTAAAAATATTGAATGTGTATGCCATAAATACAGATCATTAATTGTAATCGTATAAATGTATTTCAGTCGCTATGTTAAGTTGAAAATATATTGTGAAATTTGTTCAAATCTACATATACCTTAAAACTTTTAATGCTAATTTTTTAGTCATTACTTAATCCATGTACTTATTACAACAAATTCATTAGATAAAAGTTATTATATTATTATATTAGGTAAAAGAATTTATAATATTCAGTTATACACAGTGACTAAAATTAAAGCTATTATACCTAGTTTCGTAGAAAATATATAAATAAATCTTTCGCTCAACAATGATAATAAATATTTAAAAGTGAAAAATCTATTTTAACACGTCATATTTAAAATATTTACTAAACTATGCACACGAAATTCCTCTGAGAGCATTTCAAGTGCGGCAAAGACGCTTTTAAGTACATCAAGGGTAGATCAATAATTTATGAGTCGTTGTATTGCATCAATTCCTTAGCACAAAATATTTTGCTATGCGGAAACTTGAGAGCTTTGCGAGTGGTTCTCCATATTATGAACATATTCATAAACTTCTGTTAAATGTGGCGCTTCCGGAATGTATTTCAGTATTTAAAGCGAACTTTTGTAAACGACAGAATTATCAGCTTAAATGGACATCATTTGTTCATGCTTAATACTTTTGTCAGTTTAATAAATATCATTTGCATTATTTTAAATGTTTCTTTAATTTATTACATGCGAATTACATAAGCCTGCGATTGTTGTATTTTTTTTAACTGTTGATAATTAGTTATTTCATTTTTTATATCAGAATTAGAAAACACACGTCATTTTTTTAAATTACGAAAGATTTTTGCAAATCGTAAATTTAAATCTTTTTCTAAAGAGGAAATATTGCAAAAATCTGATGCTATAAAAAACTTATAAAATCTTTTTTTTTCATTACAATTTATTTCCTTTTTAGCTTAAAATGGGTATTCTAATCGTTAAAAATTACTTATTTAATTCAAAGAATCCAATTAGGAAAAGGGCGGTGGCGGGTGGGGTTGTCCAGTGACCAGTGCAGCTGAGATAACTTAAAACATTGTCCAAAGTGCATAGAAGCAGACGTCATACATACAGAATATAGTCCACCAGTTTAGAACCACCTTATACATTAAAATGCGCGAAATGATATATCGTTGATAAATACGCATATGTGAATATGATAAAAATGAGTATCAAAATCGAAGCATTTGTTCCAAATCAATTCGTTGCTATTCATTAAATTCTAACTTTTTCTTGAATGTATGTTAATAAAAGATATAAATTTACAGAAAATACCATTTACCATTTTGCTCCTTTTGTAGAGAGTAACTAATAAAGAGTTCTCACCTAGACGATATCTTTCTGAATTTCCACGATATTTCACTGGCTTTCTTTTATGAGTTGCTCCATAGAGTTAACTATTAAATTATGCAAAAAATCGTTATTAAAAATTCAGCATGCGCACATAAATATGCATGTATTTAGACCGAAAATTGTTTACATTATACTAGATTAAGTACACTGTAAAAAAAAAAAATCTGTAAAGGTACTAAACATTTTCTTGGAAACTGGGATTTCAAGAACTTTTCATGTAACGATAACAGGAAAAATGCATGTAACCGATTCTGAAACTTGAATTTTTGCTGTTATCGTTACATGAAAAGTTCTAGGAATCCCAGTTTCCAAGAAAATGTTTAGTACCTTTACAGAATTTTTTTTACAGTGTATTTATACGTTTTAAAATTGTATGTCTTGATAAATTATAATTATCTTTTACTTCAAGAAGCTGAAAACAAAATAACATAAAATAAATTAATATAATATAATGATTATTTTCAAGTAAAATTAAAAATCAGCAACGTCACCTATTTATTTAGAAAAAAAAATGTGTACGTGATTATTTACAATCCAAATGTCGATTAAAAACACTCGAGCACTTACATTTTTATAGCACTTGACATTCACCCTAATTCAAGTGATTACGTTCTTAATAAAAAAAACCCTCTAAATAAGATGTTTTACTGGTTTTACTCATAATTAAAAGTATTTTGACCTTTAAAAAATAATAAATGGAAATGAAAAATATTTCCTGTTATAACTATTTTCAAATGTATATGTAGAGTGAAGTACCTGAATATTGCGTACCTCATTATTAACACTTCTTCAAGCCAGAATTTTTAAAAGAATTTAATGCTATTTTTCGTAAATGCAAGGCATTTATTAAAATACATGAATATTTATGTACAACTTTCAAATTTTTAGTGATGACTGCGATTTTTAATCCACTATTTAAGGTTGATATTTATACTAGTTTTAATTAAAATAAAATGTACAAAAATATGCTAAAATTATTTAGACAGAAAATAGTTTCCATCACTTTAAATCACGCTTGTATACGCTTTGAAATTTTATGATTTAATTAACTAAAATTTTCTTTTAATTTGCAATGTTGTTAACAAAATAATATAAAATAAAATAAAATAATAGGATTGTTATTTTTAAATAGAATTATAAAGCAGCTACATTTGCAAACTAATTAATAAAATATGTATGCGGGATACTTTACAATCCAAATTTCGCTTAAAAAACACTTGACTTGTTACATTTTTATAACACTTGGCATTCATCCAAATTCAAGTGATCATGCTCTATTATAAACCAGAGGTTTTACTGGTTTTACTCATAATTAAGTCTTATTAATATTTTAACCTTTATAAATTTGAAAATATAAACGACAAAAATACTTCTTGTTCTAACTATTTAAAAATGTATGGGTAGAGTGGAGTGACTTAACATTGCTTACCTCATTATTAGCACATCTTCAAGCCAGAATCCTAAAAATAATGTAATGATACTTTTCGTAAAAGCAAGGCACTTATTCAAATGCATGAATATTTATGTATAATTTTCAAATTTTTAGTGATAACAGCGAATTTTATTCAATATCTATGGTTAATATTTCTACTAGTTTTAATTAAAATTAAATGTACAAGAAACTGCTAATGTTATTTAGACAGAAAATAGTTTCCATGATTCTAGGTTACGTTTTCATGCATTTTAAAACTTTATGATGTAATTAATTATAATTCTTTTGCTTAGTGTAGCTGAAAACAAAATAATATAAAATAAATTAATAGAATAGAATTATAAAGCAGCAACATTTGCAAATTTACTAAATATATATACATATACGTGTTTCTTTACAATCCAAATCTCGATTAAAAAACACTTGACGTCTTACATTTTTATAACACTTGACATTCACCAAAATTCAAGTGATCATTTATTTTTATAAATAAGAGATTTTCCTGGTTTTACTCTTAATTATGTCTAATTAAAATTTTCACCTTTAAAAAAACGGAAAATATAAATTCTAACTTTTAAAAAAATTTATTGGTAGAGTGAATTACCTTAATATCGAGTACCTGAATTTTAGCATTTCATTAAAGAACAGTTCTTAAAAGAATGTGTTCCATGTAGGCAGACGATACCGTGCTACCTAAAATTAAAATCTCAGTGTACAGAAAGTGAAGAGAAGTGAAGTGTTTTTTCTGTTTTTATTCTAAAGTTGTTTTCGAGATAAAGTGTTTTTTAAAGAACCAGTGCATATGGAATAATTTGTGTAGTGTGTGCTTAATAATTAACATGGACCTCCGAGCCGTAAGGTGAAAATAATTATTTATGAAAGTGAAAAATCATGGAATTTGAACGATGTGCTGATGTGATATTAAGAGTTCTATTATAGATCTGTCAACGTTCAACATGAGAATCTTCGAATAATATCGTGCTCAAACAAGTGAAATATTGTGTTGAAGATGATAAATTTAAGAATTATAATGAGTCTTCCTCGGAATTTTGCAGCGATTTGAGTGAGGTAAGAGCAATTTTTTAGTTTATTTTGATTAAATTATGTCTGTTATTGATAATCTAAATAAATACGAGCTGAAGCTTGTAGTTGAGGAATTGGGTTTAACTGCTCCTGAAAGTAGTAAAATTATTGATTTAAGAAATATTATAGAGAATAGTGAATATTACTCAAATGAGCAGTTATTAAAAAGCATCGTTAATTCGGTTGTTGAGGAGTATAAATCACGAACAGAAACTGAGAAAACAAAAATAGAATTAGAAAAAATTAAATTAGCGCAATTAGAAAAAGAGTTAGAATTAGCAAATATTCGTAAAGAGCCATCCCAAAATTCGGAATTTGAAAAAAATAAACTAGCTCAGTTAGAGAAAGAATTAGAAATAGCCAAATTGCGTAAAGAATCTCAGGAAAATTTGCCGTCTGTAACAGAAAAATCGGAAACGGGAATAGGGAACAATAACTTGGAAAGTTTTATTAAAAGTATTAAAACTTTAACTATTCCTTTACCAACGAGAGCTGAGTCATTTAATCTTTTTTTTCAATCTCTTGAGAAAGCGTTTCGAACTAAAAATGTACCTGAAGAGTTTATGGCCGAAATTCTGTTAAATATTCTCGGCGAAAAAGCGAGCAATTTAATGATCTATTTATCAGAGGAAGAGTTGATTAGTTATGATAAATTGAAAAATATAGTGTTAAGGGAATTTCAACCTACTGCACAAGAATGTTTAAACAATTTCAAGAGTGCACAAAAATTACCGTCGGAAAGTTACGTTCAATTTGCAGCTAGGCTGAGTTCAATTTTTCAGTATTACTGTAATTTGCGTGAGGTAAATGATTTTAAATCATTATGCGATCTGATTGTTTTAGATAAAATTTTCAGTTCTTTAGATCGCGAATTAATGAATCATATCGCAATTAAACAATCAGAGTCATATTTTAAACCACAGCAACTAGGAAGAGAATGCGATATTTTTTTGTCGATTAAAAATAAATCTAAAGGTGAATCAAATGTGTATTCGAGAAACGCGATAAATGAAAATAATCGTATAGCGACAAATAAATTTCAAAATCGGCCTCAAAGGAGCGCTTCAAATATATTTTTTTCGGAAACAAAAAATGTCAAATGTGTCTTGTGTAAATCTAATGAATATCACGGTTTACATTCTTGTCCGCAATTCAAAAAACTGTCCATTAAAGATAGAGTAGAAGTTGTGAAATTAAATAAAGCATGTTTCAAATGTTTAAATTATAATTGTTGCGCACAGAAATGTAAGTCTAAAAATTGTGCTAGATGTAAACTACCGCATTCTGACCTAATACACTTTCCTAGAGAAGAAAAGGAATTAAATAATCAAAATAAAAATGTTGGTCATGTGTTTCAATCGGCTGCAGGAATAAAAAATTCACAACCCGAGGAAATCCTTTCCTACCCTCCGAGTCAGACTGTCGCCTCTAGTTTTGTGAAAAATAAAACAAAATCCGTTTTATTAAGTACGGCGCGTATCCTCATTAAAGATAAGTTCTCGGAATGGCAGGAAGTTAGATGCTTACTAGATGTCGGTTCACAAGCATGTTTGATTACTTCACAGTGTGCTAATCGATTGCAGCTTAGAATTAATAAAACGAATACTTTAATTTCATGTTTGGATGACACTTCTATGACAATAAAGGGCTGCGTAAATACAAAAATCGCGAATAGAGATAAAAGTTTTGAAAAAGAATTGACTATGCTAGTAGTAAGGAAAATTACAGATTTAATTCCACAACAAGTGGTTAACATAAATGTTGAAGTACCAGATTTAACTATATTAGCAGATTATAGATTTAATTTCCCTGATAAAATTGATATGTTGTTGGGGGCAGAAATATTTTATGAGTTATTAAGACCGGGACAAATATATTCTCAGAGTTCAAATTTACTTTTGCAAAATACCGTATTTGGTTATGTGGCTAGTGGATGCATAGAGCAGGAAAGTGATGTAAAAGTTCATTGTGGGCTAATTCGGGAGGAAGATTTAAACCAAACATTAAAAAAGTTTTGGGAAGTTGAAAACGTCGAAGTAGAGTTATCAAAAAGTAAGGAATTTGAGATATGTGAGCAACATTTTGCGCGTACGCATTGGAGAAATGAGGAAGGGAGATACGTGGTGAAAATGCCTTTAAAGGAAAATCCTTCGTGTTTAGGCCAATCTAGGGAGCTTGCTCTTAAAAAACTCAAATCGCTGTGGACTCGCTTATCAAAAGATAAGAAATACTTCAAATTGTATAAAGATTTTTTAAATGAATATGAAATGTTGGGGCATATGAAACAGGTTAAAGAAGTGAAAGAACCTCACGTCGTGTATTATGCTCCACATCATGGTATTTTCAGACCAGAAAAGTCCACCACAAAACTGAGAGTTGTATTTAACTGTTCTGCCACAACAACAAATGGCACATCACTTAATTCATTGCAATATAATGGCGGTGTTATTCAGAATGATTTATTCACGATAATGGTTAGTTTTCGAGAGCATATTTATGCACTGACTGCGGAATTCAAATGATGTATCGAATGATCAATATTGATCCTAGTCAGCACGCATTGCAGAGAATTTTGTGGAACGATAATTTCGAGGAAGAGCCTAAAATTTTTGAACTACAGACCGTTACATACGGTACGGTTAGTGCGCCTTATTTAGCAATGAAAACTCTCAACCAGCTATCGATTGATGGAGATAATTATCCGATGGCAGCATCGGTTCTTCGAGAAAATATTTACATGGATGATATTTTGTGCGGTGCACCTACGCTTGAAGAAGCCAAAGAGTTGCAGCGGCAGCTCATAGCGATTATGCATAAAGCAGGTATGAGACTCCATAAGTGGTGTACAAGTGATAAAAATCTTTCGCTGACATATGAAGAAGGGTACAAATTTGAAAATGAAATTGAAACTAAAACGTTAGGGGTTTCGTGGAACCCAAGAGATGATTATTTCACTTTTCGAGTTAAGGTGGAACTGAGCAATTCCTACACAGAGCGAGAAGTATTGTCAACAATCGCGAGACTCTTTGATCCACTGGGACTTCTTGGTCCAGTTATATCTAAAGCAAAAATACTAATGCAGAAATTGTGGAGAATCAATATTGACTGGGATGACGAGCTTCCTGAATCAGAGTTTCATGAGTGGCATCAATTTCTTATGTCATTTAAATGTGTAAATAACATAAAAATTTGTAGGTGTATTATAATTGAAAACCCAGAAATTATAGAAATACACGGGTTTGCTGACGCCTCAGAACGTTGCTATGGGGCAGCAGTTTATTGCAAATCCAGTGATTCCTTAGGAAATGTGATGGTGAATTTAATCGCTAGCAAGTCGCGAGTTACACCGATAAAGAGTCTAACTATTCCAAGATTGGAGTTATGTGCAGCAGTGTTGCTAACCAAACTGGTAAACAGAGTATTATCATCCATGAAAGTAATAGTGCTAATGTTTTCCTTTGGTCAGATTCAATGATTGTGTTAGCATGGATTCAAAAAGAACCTATCGACCTTAAGCAATTTGTTCAAAATCGAGTGGCTAACATACAAGAAAACTCTAGTGCTGAACAGTGGCATCATATTTGCTCAGAAGAAAATCCTGCTGACAAACATTCCAGAGGTATGGATCCTGACAAACTTGCAAACTGTGAATTGTGGTGGAAGGGACCTTCATTTCTTCAGAACAGTGATTATCCTCAACGTACAATAACCATACCAGAAACAAATCATGAGTTCAATAAAGAGCTCAAATTTAATGTTAAATCCTTGAATGAATTTAATGTTATAAGTTGTAATATCACCGAGAATTGTTTTGTATATAACTTGATTAATCTTAGTAATAATTATTTAACGATTGTGCGTATTCTTAGTTATATTTTCAGATTTGTGATGAATACAAGAAACCCTCTTTATAAGTGTAATGGACCCTTGAGTACGTCAGAATTGGAGCTTGCAGAGAGACATTTAGTTAAATCAATACAAAATATTGAATTCCGTGCAGACATACATAGTCTTCAGACTAAAGGATCGGTAAGTCAGAGTAGCAAGTTAAAAGGCCTCAACCCTTACTTAGATGAATTTGGAATTTTAAGGGTTGGTGGCAGGTTAAATAATAGTAATTTAAATGTTTCATAAAAGCACCCGGCGATTTTACCAAAGAGTAATAAATTTACTGTAATTGTTATAAATTATTATCATAAGAAACATTTGCATGTTGGTGCGTCAACTTTACTATCCTTAGTAAGAAATAAATTTTGGCCAATAAATGGTCGTGCAATGTGTCGAAAGGTGGTTCACCAGTGCATTCCATGTTTTAAAGCTAAACCAGTTATTGCAAATCAATTGATGGGCGATTTGCCCAGGGATAGAGTCCAATTAGACTATTGTTTTAATATTTCGGGTGTTGATCTGTGTGGGCCATTTATGATCAAAACTGGTTATGCACGTAGGACCATCTTACAAAAAATTTATGTCTGTATTTTTGTTTGTTTTGTATTTAAGGCTATACACATAGAAATTATTTCAGATTTAACTTCCGAATCATTTAGTGCGGCCCTGAAAAGATTCATAGCACGCAGAGGTAAATGTGCCAAATTGTATTCTGATAATGCAAAAAATTTTATTGGGGCAGATAAAACATTTAGAGTCTTTTATGAATTAGTAAGAAAACCTGATGAGAAATTAACAGCATATTTGTCTAGTGAAGGCATTGAGTGGAAATTTATTCCCCCCAGATCACCCAATTTCGGGGGTCTTTGGGAAGCCGCAATAAAATCCTTGTAATTTCATTTTAAGAGAATTGTGGGAGGTGCTAATCTCACTTATGAGGAATTTCTTACAGTAGTGATACAAATAGAGGGAATATTAAATTCGAGGCCTTTGAGTCCATTATCAGATGACGCAGATGATTTTGGAGTCCTAACTCCAGCTCATTTTCTTATAAAAAGACCATTAAATGTCATTATTGCGCCTGATTTAAGCAATATAAGAGAAAATCGCCTCAAAAAATGGCAAAGAATAACTAAAATTGTACAACTTTTTTGGCGCAAATGGCATCATAATTATTTAAGTGAATTACAACAGAGGGGTAAGTGGAGATTTGAAAAGGATAATGTAAAAATAGGAGATCTAGTGTTGTTAGTAGAGGAAAATATATCAAGCAATAAGTGGCCTTTAGGCAGAATTATCGAAGTATATTATGGTAACGATAAGAAAATTCGCGTAGTTCAGGTAAAAACTCAGAATGGAATTTTTAAAAGATCGATTAGTAAAATATGTATTTTACCTATGCCTGAAACCCATAGTACTTAAAAAAAATGTATATATATATGTGTGAGTGATATATTGTTTTTTTTTCAATTTTATATTTAATTAACATATATAGTGACCTTTTGTAATTATTTGTGTAATTAGTGTACTTAGTAAAAAAAAGAGTTATTATTGAATGTGAAACATGTCAATGGGGGCCGGTATGTTCCATATAGGCAGACGATAATGTGCTACCTATAATTAAAATATCAGTGTACAGAAAGTGAAGAGAAGTGAAGTGTTTTTTCTGTTTTTATTCTAAAGTTTTTTTTGAGATAAGTGCAGACGACAACGCAGCAGTGAGCTGCGAGTGAGTGTTATTCCTTTAATAAAGTGTTTTTTAAAGAACCAGTGCATATGGAATAATTTGTGTAGTGTGTGCTTAATAATTATCAGAATGCAATGATATTTTCATGAATGCTGTGCACTTAGTTTTGTTTACTACAATAATTATAAGTATATGATTTTATTATCTTACTTTTTTTAAAATATGAATTTTTTTAGAAAAAATCCAATCACTCCGTTTTACACCAATAGTTTTGTACAACCGCATAAAAACGTTAATCTTACAGGAAATTATAGAGTCTCTTTAAAAAGAAAAAATATATATTTTATTTTAGTACACTAATTAAGATGCATAATTAAAAGACTTTTATTCCATTTTGGTTAAGTATTGAAAAAAGATAAACTTTTGATTTAAAAATTATGGCTTAATAAAATTATTATTATTTTTTTTTTATCAAATATCCGACAAAGATCCGATATGCATCAGAAAAATTGGTTAAGTTCGAATTTTACTCCAGTTCAGAGAGTTCCTTACAATAAATAAACAAATTATTAATTACAATATATTATTGAGAAAATTCTTTGCCAAAAAAATAATGAGACTTTATATAAAATTATATTACGTAGGGTTGAGCATAGTATTGTACTATATATATAATACTGAATGTTTGAAAGAATGAATGTTTGAAATAACGAAAATAATGAATGTTTAGACAATAAGGTTTTAAAGAGGTATGAAGTCTAAATAATATAAGATATTGCCTTTCTGTATAACTCTTTCTTAGAACTTACAGTCAAAGTTGAAATATTTTTATGCATTCGATTTTTCTGTCCATTAGTCCGTCTGTCCACATTCTAACTTCCGTAAATATACTCGGATTTTCATGCAATTGATAAACCTTATTTAAGGACACAAAAACATGCATAGGTATTGAATATGAAGTACTGTAGAACAATTGTTAATTTACAGGGACACTCAAAATATTTCGATTACATTGAGGTATGTGTGTAAAAATCCTTTGGAAGGTATTTCGATGACATTTTGCTGATTCAACTGCATCGAAACGTATATAAATCACTGAATTTCACTATGATCACGTTCAAACAGAGCATTCACAGCATTTTTTATTAATTTACAGGAACACACAAAAGAAATCGGTTATGCGCAATAATTGCTAGAGAGTACGTTTAAAATTCGGTATGCGCTTTTAAATTTAAATAGTTTTTTGCCCATTACTTTTAAATAAATTACATATAAGTTCTATATATCTCTCTCACACACATACACATATATATATAATGCAGCGCAAAAGTATTCAAATGCACTGTAAAAAAGATCTGTAAAGGTACTACTCTTTATCTAGGAAACTGGGATTCCAAGAACTTTTCCTGTAACGGTAACAACAAAAACTCAAGTTTTAGAATCGGTTAGATGGATTTTTCCTGTTATCGTTACAAGAAAAGTTCTTGGAATCCCAGTTTCCTAGAAAATGTTTAGTACCTTTACAATTTTTATTTTATTTTATTTTTTTACAGTGTACGATTCCTCTCATTAGACGAACTTGCTGAAGGGGAATTTTTAATTTCAATATATCTATCTCTAAAATGAAATAAGTTTTAGGATACGTGTTGTTAATAGATACAAATCTCTTCGTTACATACAGGGATACTAACAAAATCGTATAATTTTCCGATTGTAAAGGAGAAAAGCTGAGATTCAGTTTTGATCTTCATTATACATTTCCATATAAAATTTCCATATTACAATAAAATATATAAAAAAATATAATTTTATCATATTTAGATCTTTTTAATGCTGCATTAAATTTTAAATTTAAAGTACAAACATTATTTCATGTAATAAAATTAAAAATTCAAATGTATCATTTTTTATCATCGGGTCAATCCATTTCAAGTGGTCCAGAAAATATTATTTTGGTCGCTCGACCATTTTTAAAAAATCTGAAATTTTTTGTACAACAACCCTAACATGACGGAAGTTCAAAATTACTATTATTTTAATTTTACTATTTTTTGTTTGTGCATGGCGGCCATCTTTGTTTCATCGTGTTCAGCCATTTTCTCAGATACTAGGATACACAAAATTGTAAATATCTCGTCTTTTATTTTACCAATTGAAATGGGGTTTGCAGCATTTTGTTCAGAATGAAATAGGCTAAATCTACAGTGGTAGAATAATTTTGAAAAATAAATTTTTAGAGGTGAAATTTTAGCACAAAATCTAAGATTTTTTGCAAAATCTATCCATTTGCAAGAGGAAATTTTTTATGCAAGGAAAACTGTCAACCTTACACAATTTTTTCTACAAATAGGTCAAAAGTGTGTGTACTCATACATCAAATCCCAGATCTGGGAGTTAATTTCTGTTTGCGAAAAAAATTCCGAAATTCTTCAAAAATTTCAAAAATCGCACTTTTTAGGCTTTGATATCTCTGGTGGGGCACGAGATAAAAATTTGAAATTCTGGCCTTTGATAGTATTGTGTAGTAGTGTTATCTACAAAAAATTTCAAGAAGGAGATTTGACTACAAGCGGTGATATGACATGGAGAATATGTGAAAACAATACTGCCAAACTATTCTAACCTACTGTGTAATTGTTCAACAAGACTGTCAACCTTATACAAATTTTTTCTACAAATAGGTCAAAAGTGCGTGCACTCATACACCAAGTCCCAGATCTGGGAGTTGATTTCTCTCTGAGAAAAAAAATCCGAAATTCGTCGAAAATTTCAAAAATCGCACTTTTTAGACTTTGATATCTCTGGTGGAGCACGAGATAAAAATCTGAAATTCTGACCTTTGATAGTATTGTGTAGTAGTGTTATCTAAAAAAAAAATTCAAGAAGGAGATTTGACTATAAGCTAAGATACGATGATTAAAAAATGTTAGGAAATGCTATTATGAGTACATTAGGAGAAATGAGATTAGTCTCATTTATTACAATATTTACGCAGAAAATATCGTTTTTTGAAAACAGTTTAATAATAAATGTTTAATTTACAAAGATACTATACATGCTCAACAAAGAGCTTAACACTATTTACGAGAGATGCTATGAGTTCGACCAGTTACTGTTGTCAGTCCATATGACTGTTCTTTCTCAAAATTTTATTTGAAGCCACCCAAGTCTTGTCATCCATTGTTAACTTGAATGAAATTCTCTAGATTTAATAATTGAAACCATGTCAACTCGATCAGTTGCAACCCATTGTCTGAAATTCACTTTTCCTGAAATGTGTACCGAGTAAAATTGTTGCAACAGCATTTGTAGTAGGTTTGTTCCTCTGGACAAATAGTGTATTGGCTTAGCATACATTCTGAATTGTTTAAATCACACAGACGCATTTGAAGAAGATATTTGTAATTAACATTTAACTTTGTACCATAAATAATTAATTTAAAATTTTGGAGGTATGAACAATTACATAGAAGGTTACAATAGTTTGGCAATATTGTTTTCACATATTGTCCATGTCATATCTCAGCTTGTAGTCAAATCTCCTTCTTAAAATTTTTTGTACATAACACTATTACACAATACTACTAAAGGCCAGAATTTCAGATTTTTATCTCGTGCTCCACCAGAGATATCAAAGCCTAAAAAGTGCGATTTTTGAAATTTTTGAAGAATTTCGGAATTTTTTTCGCAAAGAGAAATTAACTCCCAGATCTGGGACTTGGTGTATGAGTACACACACTTTTGACCTATTTGTAGAAAAAATTGTGTAAGGTTGACAATTTTCCTTGCATAAAAAATTTCCTCTTGCAAACGGATAGATTTTGGAAAAAATCTTAAATTTTGTGCTAAAATTTCACCTGTAAAAATTTATTTTCCAAAATTATTCTACCACCATACATTTAGCCTATTTTATTCTGAACAAAATGCTGCAAATTCCATTTCAATTGGGAAAATAAAAGACGAGATATTTACAATTTTGTGTATCTTAGTATCTGAGAAAATCGCTGCACACGATGAAACAAAGATGGCCGCCATGCACAAACAAAAAATAGTAAAATTAAAATAACGGTCATTTCGAACTTTCATCATGTTAGGTTTGTTGTACAAAAAATTTCAGATTTTTTAAAAATGGTCGAGCGACCAGTGCTGGACCACTTGAAATGGATTGACCCCATCGTTGTTGCATCCAGTATCGTTGATGACATTTCAAAAAATGGAAGAAAAGATTTTTCACATTTCAGTGTTAGAAAATAGAATATCTCGATTGAATATATTTTATATTTGTATTCTATTTTTTTATTTCTTTATTTATAAATATTATGAAATTACTTTTAATTTCATCGTGAAGAACGAAAAAAAAATCTAATTATCACGACTTTCAATTACTTTGGCTTATTTCACCTTTTTTTAAAAAACAATTTTCCAGCTAAAATTACAAAAAGGCCTTTTCTTCTCTTTAATTAGGATTTTGAATTCTTTATTTTGATATCTTCCTATTATGGAACAGCGTTGATTAAATTGCTTTTATTATAAAGAAAATGCTTTTATTATCACTTACTGAAAATAAAATGTCATGTTCAAATTATGATTTTAATCAACTTTTTTTTGTATTAAATTTGAAATAATTTCTTATTGCGTACTAAACTGTATTAAACGTTGTTTAAATTAGTTGTTAACCATAAATTTTAAATCAGATTAAAAAGAACGAATAAATCCAAAGAGACCTTATTAATAACTTATAATTATATTATTTAATAATATACCAATTAATTTAATTATTAAAAAATCGGTTAACACTAGAAGCGCCGATGGGGTCATTTCGCATTTTTTTTCAATTTCCAATGCTTTATTTCAACATGTAAGCGAACACCGCAGCTCATATTTTTTTACTTTTTCTAAAATTATATTAAGCGCACTGTGACAATGTTTCATCTTTCTATATTAATTATTAAAAAGAATAATCAAAGAAATACCTAAAACAGCCAACAGGTGTCATTTTGACCCCCATAAGAAAAATGATAAATTTTCAAGACAAAGTCTGTTTTTGAATTCGCCATATCTCGGTTTTGATTACTGCGCATGGGGGAATACACATTTCTTATCGCGATGACAAAAAAGAGAAAAGTAAACTCCAGTTTTACTTTGTTTCGATGACGCATAGCGAAGCGGAGAGGGGGGGGGGGGGTTGGGGGTAGTCTTCTCTCTATTGCGCGTGCGCCTTCAATTAGGGGGGGGGGGTACTTCTAAGCATACTGACTCTTCTCTGAAATGCGCATGCATCCTATCAACGCTGGCGTACTACAGAATTTTTGGAGGGAAAATCGTTCTTCTAGAGCTACGGCCGAACACGAAATTTGAAACCTATTTCCACAGCAGTGTTTTTCTCAAAGATTTCGATTGCGACAAAAGTGTAGTCTTTTTCCTTTATAAAAAAATGCGGAGAGGATTGAGTACACAGGAGTGCCTTGCGCTCCTGGAGCAGTTAGATTCAGATATGAGTGGTGATGACAGTAATGATGAAGATTTTCGCATAGATAATGTGAATTTACAGAATGCGTCGTCTTCTGAAAGCAGTGACAGTGATGCTGTAGAATATATTACCAATGTGATTTCCCCTGTTTCTCGAGGATCAGGAATCTCACGTGGACGTGGACGTGCGTGCGCAAAAAAGAGGTAATAAGATATCGAATCTTTCTGTTGTCAGCAGTAACGAAAAGGACACGTCATCCAGCGGTATACTTTGGACTCCGATGAATCTTAGCACCCCTACTTCTACTACAGGTCGCACACCAGCTCGAAATATTATAAAAGTTGCTAGTGGACCAACACTTTATGCTCGTCGCAACATTGGGGCTAATCCAGCTTCAGCCTGGCGTTTGATGGTAACTGAAACAATGGTGAAACACATTAAAACATGCACAGTTGCTGAAGCACGACATCAGCTAGGAGATGACAGCAACTGGTATGTTACTCTGGTAGAACTGGATGCTTTTTTTGCCCTCTTATGCGCCCGTGGGGCACTAGGTCATTCAAAGCTTTGTGCAGATGACTTATGGTATAAAAGCTGGAGACCACCTGTGTTCAAAGAGACAATGCCACGCAATCGTTTCCGTGAAGTCATGCGATACCTCAGATTCGATCTGCGAAGTAGTAGATCGTAACGCCTGGCCACGGACAAATTTGCTCTCCCTTCAGAAACTTGGAAGAAGCTGTTTGAAAATTGTTATTTATGTTATAATCCTAGTGAAGAAATAACCGTTCATTAACAGTTGTTGCCTTGTAAGCCAAGGTGCAGATTCATCCAATACATGGCAAATAAACCGGACAAATTCGGCATCAAGTTCTGGCTAGCAACTGATGTAAATTCGAAATATGTGTTAAATGGCTATCCTTATTTAGGTAAGGATGAAGAGCGGCCAACTGATTTACAACTTGGAGAAAGTGTAGTGCTGTAATTATTACAACCATATCTAAACGCCGGTCTCAATGTCATTACTGACAATTTTTTCACGTCTGTAAAGCTTGCCGATGAACTTTCGGCAAAGAAAACCACAATCGTTGGGACGATGCATCAAAACAAGAAAGAATTACCTCCTATTGCCCGCGATATATCTTCCCCCACGATACTCATTTTCTGCACTGAAAAATGGAAGTAAAATACTCACGATATACAGGTTCAAGAACAAAAAGAATGTCGTGATTCTGAGCACTATGCACACGAATGTGTTTCAGAAAGTAGTGCAAAGAAGAAACCGAACACTGTTATTTATTACAATAAAACTAAATCTGGTGTAGATGTAGCAGATCAGATGCTACGAAAATATTCTACAAGATGTGGAACTCGCAGATGGCCTCTTCACGTCTTTTATAACGTCCTTGATATTGCTGCACTAACTGCTTGGATAATTTTCAAAGAATGCTCAAAAACCTCAATTTCACGTCGGGAATTTAATCTTGCCCTTGTGGAAGAATTGAGAAGTAGCGCGTTACGCAACAGATGCCCCTCAATTGATCGACCACAGACCCTGAAGCGAAAGAAATGTGCTTTTCAACATTACAAGGGACGAAATAAAACTTCTGCAAGCTGTGAGGGATGTCAGAAACCAATTTGTGGTAAGTGTGTTGATGTCACCATCAAGTACGTATATTGTATTACTTGTGCTAATGTCTAAATAACTTTGGAACACATTTATATGCTTTTTTAATAATATATATATATATATATATATATATATATATATATATATACATATATTATTAAATCTATTATATTTGTGTACTATTGTGTAGTAAAATGTTTTGAATTATACATGGTCATTTATATACTGTCATTTCAAAAGAATGTAAAAATTGGGATAAACGATCCCTAAAAATTAAATAAATAAAAAAGAAAAAGTTATAAAAACTTTAAAAACTTTTATATTTTTCAATTTAAATCTCATTTATCATTTAAAAAATATATTTATTTTAATATGACTTGAATTTCTCATGGGGGTCAAATTGACACCAAACGGCGGTTTTAGGTATGTCCAAAATCCGGCTGTTCTAGTGTTAAGTATAATATTACTATCACCAAATTACGATATAAATAAACGGTCAAGTGCAGATTGTTCGGTACAATAAATATAAGAATCATTAACTATATTATATTATTAAAAGAAATCTTTGCTAAAACAACAATAAGACTTTGTAGAAAACTGTACAATCGAAGAGTTGGGTATATCATAGATGCATAAAATCACTTTATTAAATAAAATTTCCGGTTGAAAATACATTCGTCTAAGATCAGACACCGGAATCGTTAAGAAATGTTGGCATCATGGTTTTAGCTGTATTACTAGATAATTATGAATATCTGTATAATAAATTTCAAAGAGATACGAAGCCTAAATAATACCACATATTGCCAATCTTTATAACACTTTTATTAGTCTGTTATCTTTTTTTTATGAACTTAATTCGGTAACTTTCTTATTTAAATCTTTTTCTTCTTTATATCTTCTATACTTTTTTTATAATAACTTTTCTGGTTTGAAACAAAATATATTCATATGATAGCATTCAAATTGACCGCCGACGGCCATTCTACACTTAATTAACCTTTTGGGGACAAAAGGCCAGTATACATGCTGCATAAGGTCTCAGAATTCGTGATTTTTATTACTAATAAATTTTTATTATAAATTTTGCCTTATTTAATACGAGCATTTTCTCTACTTCACTAGGCAGAAATTTTCTGTTTTGAAAAACCGGTGATAAAACATTAAAAATTTGGTAAAAAGCACTCGTCCCGAAGGCGGTTAAGAAATAAAAATATGAGAGGTGGATTGTGATAGCCACTTAATGCAAACTAATTGTGAATCCCATAGCATTTATCTGATTAACCCATTAACACCGAAAGGCATATTTTTGCATCTCTAGACTTAGTGGGAAGAAAACGTCTTCAACAACACTAAATATGAAGACAAATATATAATATCTTACATTAGCTAATGTATCTTTGAAAAGGTAACATAAAAATATTCTTTTTTTCAAAGTAGTGGGAAATATAAAGTTTAAATTTATATGAAGAAAATAATTTGGACATTAATGTGTTAATTCGAGTTAAATCAGTCTGTTTTTAACAATTTAATTTTTATTGCTTTTGTACTGCGACTGGTCATTTATTTACACAAATGTATCATTAAAGTTTGGTATTTAATCTTTAAAAGTCGATAGTACATAAAGTACGCCACCCCTGTCATTATTTATGTCCAAACTTTCTGATCTTAAATGGTTAAAATCTCACCTAATTTCCAATGCCTATTTTCAAAATCATTATTAAAAATGGTCTTATAATTTTGTAACGATAAATACCTCTCACGCGCCTCAACATATTTGTTGAATACCCGTAAATCAAAATTTGTATGCAAAAGAAAAAAATGCTATTTTCTTATAAATTATGTGACTCTAGATAATTCCTATATTTTCCCTGTAAGGTTTAGTGTCTATTACTTCTATTTTTTCATCATTTTAGTTCCAGTAGATACAGAAATAGATGGATTAGAATGTATAATTTAGTCTTTATGATTTCCCGCAATTCGAATTTTCCACGTTACACAGTTTACGATCATTATTTAGCACTCTACATTTTCCCTAAATATGCTTATGAATGTTTAAAAATCTGTTAATATGTTGATGAATAGTCTTTATGACTTCCCCCAATTCGAACTTTCTACGTTCCATAGTTTACGATTATTATTTAGCACTCTACATTTCCCCTATATATATTTATGAATGTTTAAAAATCTGTAAATATGTCGGTCAATAGTCTTTATGACTTTCCCCAATTCGAACTTTCCACGTTCCGTAATTTATGTAAAATTAACTTTAACAGATAAGCTTTAACAGATAAACAGATATAGAAGTGATCTTATAACGCTTTCGTTTTCACTTTTTGAGTATGGGACCCTAAAAAAACCAAATCTACCGCTATGATATCAGGATTATCACAATTATTTTATTCAAAATTTTTTCAATTGTAGCGGTAAAAAACAGATTAAAGAGAGTCCAATATTTTTTTCGAAATATTATTTTTTGTACAATTATGTAGTTGAAAACGACGTCCTTCTCCGTTCTCCCAAAAGTTCTCATATATTGAAAACACATTATAAATATTTTCATGAAAAATATTATAATATAATCATTATAAATAATTATAAGTATTATAATATTAGCAATTGGCATTACTACCTATACTAGTGATATTACCCCATTATAAGACATCTTACAAAAAAGAGCCCCACCAGTGGCCGAGAGGATTAGACCTCTCAACTGGTAGACGGCGGGTGCTGGGTTCGAACCCAATCGCGGCCGTCGGCCTAACCGTTCGGAATTTTCGTGGTTTTCTTCGAACCTTGTGTAAATACGGGTTAGGTTCCCTTAGAAAGACCCCCACGAAGGGCACTCCCCCCTGGCCCTATATCCCTAGCGTAGATAATCGGACGTCAAAAATCAACCAATCAACCTTACAAAAAAGAACAAGCAATGAGAAAGTTGTTATTGATCAGGTTCTTTCTGTTTCGATTCTTATTTGTAAAAGAATGTATATATCTATTTCTTTATCAAAGATAAAAATAATTCCTAAAACAATATGTAATTAATCTCTAAGAAATATATGTCATAATTTGTCTCCAGTTAGAATATCTATTTTTGTATAGATGCATATTTCTTTTCAATTTAATGCTATATCATATTTCTTAGGCCTACAGGTAGCGCTCTAAATATAGGATGCATATCCAAATGTTATTTTGCATCAAGTTCAAAATATTATATTTTACCAGGGCGGAATTTAATGACATTTTCGATGAAATAAAGTAATAAATCATACACACAATGGTGCTCACAAGCTCATATTTAAACACTTTTGAAATACACAATTGAACATTTTCAACCTAAATACACTGTTCGTTTATTCTAGAATAAAGAAAGACATTTTTTACCAGCAGACATTTAAGAAACGCAAAATGGGCCTTGTCGTAGTCTTCAAGGAGAGAAGACCTGCTTTTTGTGCTCCTGCATTTTTAAACGCAGGGCCCGAAATTTTGGTCATACGACACAGCTAGTTAAAAATTCGGATAGCCCTAGCCAAGAAGAGGAAAATGTCAGTTTAAAGAGTATTTGACAACTAATTAGTGAATCATTTAACTAATTAAGAAAATCACGGTGTTATTGGACCGTAAAGTCTCCTCGTAATCCAGCAGAGGAAGAAACGTGCAACGTCCCGTAGAAAGAGGCAGCGCTCGAGGAAATCCCCTGCCTTGATCGAGACCGAGGCTCCCCCAAGCAAGGACGCGTCACCACGTGGTGACTTAATTAAAATAGGTATTTCACTTTTGTATTTATGAATGCCACTAATTATGCTTAGTCTTTTCTACAGTTTTTCTAGGTAGCAACACAACCGAGAGCATGTAAGAAGACCAGGAGGACTGGCGGAATGGAGCACATGAGGTAAATAACCAATAGGTTAGCCGGGTTGTTGGCGGTCGCCCAGCCAGGGAGACGCAGAAGATATATGCCACGTGTAGTATCGCATGCGCCCCCCGTCACGGGTCTGGTGACAATCAGTCGGGGTACGAGAAATAATCTACACCCGTGCCCCATCGCGTGGTAGGCCCATTCAACCCATTTTTCTTCCCCCCCCCCAATTTATTGGGTTGTAGTAATTAAATTCTGGCCAACATTTCGACATTTGTTCTGGTACACAAAAATATAGAAATTCCCAATGGACCAGAATATAGGGTGTTAGTTTTATTTTTTTACTTAATTTAATTTATTTTTATTTTTTAACGGCTTCGTTTAGCTATTATTTACTCTTAATTATTATTATTCATTTGCGTTTGTGCTTCCTCGCCTATACTATAGCATTAAATATTATAGCATCAGATAAATCTAACTAGTTTCATCAACCATAACATAGAATTTAGCATACTAGTAAAAACAACAAAATAATAATCAATTCAACACATATCAATCTAACTCACACTTAACCACAGTAGTATTTACATCCCCCTTAGTAGTTAATTATTGCCCAGTCATCCTAATTTATCATCATTAAATTAGGATTTATTATATTTCCGTCAAAATTGACCCCACTTTCAACTAACTAGGGAACTGCAAGAAGTGTAAGTCACCGATTTTTACGAAAGTGTATCGTTGGAAAGATCTCATCGAGAGCAGTAAAAAACTCAATGGAACTACCCATTGCAAATGAACCGTTTTCGAGATATCCGACAATTTGTGTCCCGTAGTGCATACTTAACGGGAGACCGGAAAAATCGTTTGTCTCGATTTTAATGAAAGTGGTAACGTTGAAAAGATGTCATCGTGAGGATTAAAAAACTCAATGGAATCACCCTTCGGAAATGAGACCTTTTCAAGGTATCCGATAGATTATGTCATGTAGGTAGTGCATACTGTTCTAATGCACACTTATTGGGGGACCGTAATTTCTTTTTTCTCGATTTTGATAAAAAATGCTGTCGTTGCAAAGATGTCATTGTGAGTACCAAAAAATCCAATGGTACTAACCATCTGAAATGAGCAGTTTTCGAGATATCTGACAATTTATGTCACTTGTGCAGTTTCCCAGCAGGATGCATTAGCAATGTGACAAAAATTGTCGGATATCTCGAAAACATCTCATTATCGAGACAAAGAAAATTTTCGGTCTCCCATAAAGTATAAACTAGTTACGTGACATAAATTGTCGAATATCTTGAAAACGGTTCATTTGCAACGGGTAGTTCTATAGAGTTTTTTACTGCTCTCGATGAGATCTTTCCAACAGTACCACTTTCGTCAAAATCGGTGACTTACACTTCTTGCATTTCCCTAGTAAGTTGAGTACCACCGTTTAGCCTAATAAAACACCCAGATTTATTTCGTCTGATATGATGAGTAGTAGGTGTGCGGCAACAAATAATACAGTTAACCCAATATGCAATAAACCACAAAAATTACCAATGAATCACTTAATGTAAATTGCTGATCCACGTATTTGTCTTTGTGGTTCGCCACTTTGCCAGCTACAATTCCGTCATGTACGCTTATGCCACTTGGTGCATGTAAAATCCGTCGTGGGTGCAAAGTCCTCCAAGTTATCTGTGAATTTTACCTCTGGAGGTGCCTTGCCAGGTGAAGGATTCGTCATCTGATCAATGTTCAAAATTACGAGACCAACTTGAATAGCCATTTGCAGCTCAACCAACAGGATGTAACGTTAAGTAACAAGCGAAACAAGATATACTCAAACGAGAAACAAGTACTGCATGCGAAGCAGATAAGTCAGGTTTATTGTCGCTACGCGGCAATAAGGCGGTCACCCGCCCCGATACCAGGTATCTAACCCTTTAAGCTGAGATAAATCAGCAGGCAGGGGCCTGGTCATGGGTCAGAAAGAAGGAAACGCAAAATGTCTGCCTACAATAGTTCATCTCAATATAAAGAAGCATACAACTCGAAAATGAAATCAAAATTTGAACAATGAACCTTACTTATTAGGCAGAATATTAAACACACATATAAGTACTATTTTGATCTCAAATAAAGGACCAGAATACAAAAAGTTTAAGTGAACCTGAAACACATCAATTTTATTGCATTAATTTTTTTTTTCTTTTTTCAGGTTAAAATGACGTTTAAATCATATTTGGATCTTAATTGGAACATGAGACATTATATTTTTCATTTTAATTTATTTTCAAAATCTAGTTATCAAGCAATGGTTGTCAGATGAATGTCTTTTTGTGAAAATGCTGTTTCCTTCATGATGGGTTTTTCATTATTTCTCCCGCTTAAATACTTAGAAGTCACAACTGCTAGAGATAAATGATTGAAACTCGGAAAATTCCTTTTTCACTCGTGTTACTTTATATTTAATTCAGAATTTTTTTTAAAAATATTACTTTTGAGTATATGATTTTTTTTAAGTTATATCATTTTTTTTATTTAATTAAAATTTTTATATCAATATAATTTTTATATAAATCAATATATATATGTTTAAATTCTGAATAAACAATAAAGCATATTTATATCTTTGTTTAATCGAAGACAAAATAAATTCTACCAATAACATTTTGAGATATAACGATTTTAAATTATCTCACTTTTATAACATCCATCTCATAAATTTTATTTTATTATTTTTTATTTATACTAGGAGGGCTCCGCCCCCCTGCTCGCTACGCTCGCCAACCCCCCGCGTAATCGCTTCGCGATTATAATGTGGTAGGCTACCCCTGCTTGCTGCGCTCGCCAATACCCCATGGAATCGCCTCGCGATACTTTATTTTCAATACACTCAATTTTGGTATTCCTCTCATAAACGTACACTTATTAAAATACCGAGCAATAAATATCCATAAAAAACAGGAAAATCTACCAAAATAGCATCATAGGGGGAAAAAAGGAAGTGTACTCATTTCCAAGTACTGGACTCGTTTTAGCCCAGGTAATGATAAAAAATGAGTTGTCACTCTAAATGTGAGCATTTAAATTTTTTTTATTTTTACCTTTACAGCTAACTGATGCAAAGTAAGGGGGTTCTCCAACTTCTGACCATTCTGAAAGAAAATCTTGATATTATTTGAAGAAATGCATTGTGATAGTGCCATATAGAACTGAACTTGTGCAAAAGTTCAACAATCGTGATATTTTTACGTTACAATACTTCCTTGTAAACAATGTTCTCCAACTTGTGACCAACCTTAATGAAAATCTTGATATTATTTGAAAAAGTACATCGTGATAGCACCACATACCACACACTGACCATGTGCAAAAATTGGCCGGTCAATGTAAAGTCCAAATCTTTCAAATGTTTGTGCTTGGGATTTATTAATTGTCAATGCATAAGCTAGTCTAACTGGAAACAGTCTGCGATATATTACAAATGACAGCTGGGCATGACCTCCTGATGTATTTAGTTGAATTCTTGGAATATTAACTATAGTTCCAGTTTGATCACCAGTAATAATTTTTGCAGTTAAAATCCTAGCATGAATATTTTGAACAAGTAAACGTGTTCCATTACATATTCCGTCAGCTACAGATAAATTTCGAATCAACATGACTATGCATCCGACTTTTAATTTTAACTTGTGAGGTGGCATACCACAAATCGTGAGTGAATGCAAGTATTATCAGGATATCTGAGTGTTGCTTCTTCTTCTCGAGTGTCAATTCTGTCGATTCCAGTCAAAGTTGCCTTGTCAATGCTGTAGCAAATTATTTCTTTTCCAGATATCTTATCTAAAATTTTTTCATTAACTCTGTTAACTTCATCATTTTGAGGAGACAGTATATTTCTTGACTGAAGATCAATAGCAAAGTCTGTGACATCTTCAAAAAACCACTGTAAAAAGTTGGAACAAAAAAGAGCAGATGATGTTTCAATTTCAAGCTCATTGACATCTCCATTACCAATCTGTAGCAGCCATTTTGAAAAATTCCCTGTCTCAGTTGCTACACGCATGTTAATCTTCAGATGATGAATTTCAAACAGTTTCCAAAGGGTGGATGATTTCAAACACTGAAAAATAATTTGTGCACGGGAAGCTTTCTTTACAACTGGTAGAACTTGTCTGAAATCCCCACAAAGTATAATTGTTTTTCCTCCAAAATGTATATCAGAATTCATAACATCACGTAATGTACGATCAATAATCTCCAATGATTTCCTTGGAGTCATACTTGCTTCATCCCAAATAACTACATCAATTCTTTTAGTCTAAGCTTGTCACGCTTCTTAAGAAAGCAAATACCATCTTCTCTAAGATCTATAGGCAAGTTGAAAAATCGATGAGAAGTTGCCCCACCTGGTAATAAAATGGATGCAATGCCAGTCCATGCAATACATATGACTTTCTTCTGCAATGTTATAAGTTTGTGATACATCCCATTATACAGAAAAGTTTTCCCAGTTCCACCTGGTCCATCTATGAAGAAACACTGAGCTTGATTTTCACTAATGCAATGTATGATCCTGTCATAAACCTTTCTCTGATCCACATTAAATTTACTCTCAATGTCTGTGCATTTCCTTAGATGACTATCGAAAGAAAAATGATCTGGAGGATTGAGGAAAGAATGTGGTTCTGGCAATCCAAATTCCTTACAAGACCTATTATCTGCATGAAAATGAGCTTCAATCTCAAATAAAGCTTCAGATTCACTACTGTTTCGATCAGTTAGATGATGCTTGAAAGTATCCCACAGTTGCAAAGCATTAGACGGTGTTTGATAAAATGCTATTTAATTTTCTACTGACTTTGTCACCTAGCAACCAAGATGTACCTAATTATTTTAAAATGTAAAAAGTTTTCTGTGCAAACGATTTTTTGTGATAAATGAATTTATCTGTTTAATTCTTCTGCTTTTACCTAAGCTGTGTGAAACAATATTCTTTTTGTTTTGAGTTTGATTAGAATGTTTTTTATGAGTTGTGTGAAAAAATGTTACAGTTTTTATTGGAGTTGTGTTTTGTGAAATTATTAATGTTCGAAAGAACATGAGTTGAGTTTACTCATCAGAATAAACTGTTTAAAGTGAGAGATGCGTATTTAATTTTGAGTTGAGTAAAATATTAAAAAATAAACTTTCGAACAAATTGAATTCTTCATATGGTCCGTCTCTACGGAGAAAAATCAGCGAGTTGTTCTACATCAATGATTGAAGGATAACTGGTGAATATTTTGCGCTGTTTTGCTATTTCTTCGATGTTAGAACTCATCTTTTAAAGAGCCAAGAGGGGTAAGTGCACCCATTTAATTTTTATTCATTAAAAATGAGTATGAAAGAATTAAAAGCAAAAAAGAAAATTTTCAAAACAAACTTGACAAAATTAAAAGAAAAATTATCGAATTCCGAGCTAGAATTAAATGAATTAATTCTTATAAAGGAGAAACGGAATAAATTAGAGAAAAACTTTTCTGAGTTATTTGAGTCTATTTATAAGATAAGTAAAGAAGATGAAATTGAGGATTTTATTAAGGAAAACGAAGAAATTAATGAAATTTTAGAAATAATGGAATTTGAACTTACAAAAAAGTTATCAAAAATGAAAGTGCAAACTGTTAATTTAGAAAACGCCACAAAGGCTGATAATAACATTAAATTGCCAAAGTTAACTCTTCCTGTATTTACGGGTAATTTGCATGAGTGGCTATCCTTTAAGGATATATTTAAGGCTACTGTTCATGAAAATTCTAATTTGTCAGGGGCAATGAAATTACAATATTTGAAGTCTTCATTGAGAGGAGATGCCTTTCGTATAATCCAGTCTATTTCAATCGTGGATTCTAATTATGAAGTTGCATGGTCGCTTTTGGAAGAACGGTTTTCAAATTCGAGAGAACAAGTTTACGCGCATTTAAAACGTTTTTTAAATATTCCTGTTATTCAGAATGAGTCCCCAGCAGCATTATTAAATCTAATAGATATAACAAATGAATGTATTAGGTCGTTAGAGATTTTAGAACAAAAAGTTGAGGGGTTTTCTACTACTATGTTTGCTTATATTTTGGCTCAAAAATTAGATATAAATACAAAAATGTGGTGGGAAAGACATCTTAAGCGGGATAATTTACCGAGTTTAACTGAATTGCTAGAATTCTTGAGAGACCACGCGCGTACACTAAGTGCGTCCAAACAAGTAAATACAAAGCGAAATTTTCAAAACGAAAGCCAAACAAAGCATAGCTTTTCAAAGGTAACATCCATGGTTGCGAGTTTAAATGAGAAAAATATGCGCAAATGTGTTGTATGCAACCAGGAAAATCACAGTGTTTTTAAATGTCCTAAATTTCAAAAATTTAATGTACAGGAAAGAGTAGATTTTGTGAAAAAAAACAATATGTGCTTTAACTGTCTTTCAGAATTCCACTGCGTCAAAAAATGTAACTCAAAATTCTCGTGTTCAAAATGCTATAAACGCCACAATGTACTTCTTTGTTTTGATAGGCGTGAGAGAAATTCCAATGCGGTGGGAAATACAAAAAATTATAGTGATAAGGAAGTGCCAAATGCATTGTCGACGAATGAAAGTAAACCAACATTAAATGTTGACGCCATACCATTTGAGTTAAATAACCAAATTCAAAATTTCACTGGTACTTCAAATGTGAGATCGAATAATGTTAAAACAGTTCTTCTTTCCACTGCTATTGTTTATATGAGAGATAAATTCGGAAATAAAGTTCCGGTGCGTGCTTTATTGGACAATGGTTCAATGAGCAATTTTTTAACATTGCAGTTAGTTGAAAGATTAGGAATTCGAAAAGAAAAAAGTAATATTTCGGTATCGTGTTTAAGTGGATCCTCTGTAGCGGTAAAAAATAAAACTACTGCCTTGATCAGTAATAATTCGGGAGATTATAGCCGAGAGTTAGATTTCCTTATCATACCAAAGATTTCGCAAATTATGCCCTCGAAATATATTAATATTTCAGAGCTAGGAATTCCAGAGTCTATTATTCTTGCTGATCCTGAATTTAATAGACCAGGGAAAATAGATCTTTTGCTAGGAGCTGAAGTATTTTTAGAATTGATAAAGGTGGGTCGTATGAAGTTACCAAATTCTAAATTAATACTGCAAAATACGGTGTTCGGTTGCATAGTAAGTGGGTGTGTTTACGATTGTAACGAGCAGGAACAAATACATTGTGGGTTAATTACTGAAACAGATTTAAATTTCGAAATGAAAAAATTTTGGGAAATTGAAAGAGTAGAAGAAAGTACACCATTGAGAAATACAGAAGAATTAGCATGCGACACCCACTTTATAAACACACATCAGAGAGATATAACGGGCAAATTCATAGTACAAATGCCGTTGAAAAAAGATCCTAGTTCTTTGGGAGAATCAAAACAATTTGCGGAAAATAGATTAAATTCACTTTGGAATAGGCTAGTCAAAAATCCAAATCTTTTAGAGTTATATTGCGCATTTATGGCAGAGTATAGAGAGTTAGGCCATATGGAGGAAGTAGAGAAAACAGATGAGCCAATACATGCGAATTATCTACCTCATCATGCTGTTTATCGCCCAGATAAAAGTTCTACAAAATTGAGAGTTGTCTTTAATGGTTCACATGCAACTTCATCAGGAGAATCCCTAAATTCCATACAGCTGAATGGAGGTGTCATTCAAGATGATTTGTTTAGCATAATAATTAGATTTCGTACACACCGCTATGCATTTACAGCAGATGTAAAAATGATGTATCGCATGATACTTATCGATAAAAGTCAACGTGATTTACAGCGCATAGTTTGGAAAGATTCTGTAAATGGTGAGATGAAATATTATAGACTATGTACAGTCACATATGGCACAACTAGTGCCCCTTATTTAGCCATGCGCTGCCTTAAACAGCTTGGTATAGATGGTGAATCTCAATTTCCGTATGCCTCTGGTGTGGTACAATCAGACTTTTACATAGACGATGTCCTGACTGGAGCAGCTGACCTAAAATCGGCTAAGAGACTGCAAATTGAGCTTATTCAACTATTAAATACGTGTGGCATGAACTTACATAAATGGTTTAGTAACCATCCAGAATTAATGGAGCCAGCCTTTAAAAATGAGAATTACACTTTTGAAAATATGAGTGAAACTAAGGCACTAGGACTTTGCTGGAATTCCAATGATGATACTTTTACTTTTAGTGTATCATTCAGTGAGCAAACCAAGGTAACTAAAAGAAGTGTGCTGTCAAATATTGCTCGCATTTTCGACCCCTTGGGTCTACTTGGACCAGTTGTGACGAAAGCAAAAATTTTCCTACAAAGACTGTGGAGACTGCAAATTGATTGGGATGAAAATCTCCCTACAGCTGTGCTTGATGATTGGTTGCAGTTTTTAGAATCATTAAGAGCCATCAATAATATAAGTGCTGTTAGATACATTTTTACAAATAATCCAGTGCAAATTAAAATTTGTGGCTTTTCAGATGCTTCGGAGAAAGCCTACGGTGTGGCATTGTATGCTGTGTCTTCAAATTCTTCAGGAGAGCAAATTTCTCAGTTGCTTTGCAGTAAAAGTCGAGTTGCACCAATCAAAACAATCACTATTCCTCGCTTGGAGCTCTGTGGTGCAGTTTTATTAGCCAAACTGATGAATAAGGTTGCCAAAACCTTAAAAGTTCCTAAAGAATCTGTTTACTATTATTCAGATAGTACTATTGTATTATGTTGGATTCGAAAACAGCCGTGTGACTTAAAAACCTTTGTGTCATCACGTGTGGCTACGATTCAGAATCTTTCTGATATCAGTCATTGGGGACATGTGGCTTCTTCTGATAATCCTGCTGATCTTGTATCACGAGGTGTAGATCCAGACAAACTTCTCCAGAGTAACTTATGGTGGAAGGGTCCACTATTCCTAACCCAACAAATTGAACCTTCTTTAAATACTGTCGAACTTGAGCAAAATGATAATGATCTATACAGAAGTGAACTTAAAAAGACTTTTTCAGAGACTTCACTTTTAATATCAGACTGTTCATCTTTTATTGATTATTTTTTGCAATTGAGTAATAATTATGCTAAATTAATAAGAATTCTTAGCTATGTTTTCAGGTTCATTCAGAATGTCAAAAAGCCAAAAGAAAGGTATTTAGGTAAGTTAACATCTGATGAATTGAAGAAAGCTGAGCAGTTTATCATAAAATCTGTTCAAGAAAAAGAGTTCAGTTCTGAATTCACATTGTTATCTAAGGGTAAGGAGTTACCAAAAAATAGTAGATTACTTTCATTAAATCCTTTCTTGGATAAAAATAATTTAATCAGAGTTGGAGGTCGTCTCCAAAATAGCACGGTAAATTATGCCCAAAAACACCCAATTGTACTGCCCTCTAAACACAAATTAACAGAATTAATTATCGAGTTTTATCACAAAAAATATCTACATATAGGACCACAAAATTTACTTTATTGTGTTCGAAGAGAATTTTGGCCTTTAAACGGTAGGGCTATTTGTAGAAAAATTGTACATAAATGTATTACATGCTTTAGGGCCAAACCTAAATTATTAGAGCAAATTATGGGCGAGCTCCCAAAAGAAAGAATAAATGTAGACTTTGTTTTTAATTGCACAGGAACTGATTTCTGTGGTCCATTTTTGATTAGATATAGAGGTCAACGTAAAGGTATTTATCATAAAGTTTATGTTTGTATTTTTATTTGTATGGTAACAAAGGCAGTGCATTTGGAATTAGTCAATGATTTAACATCTGAGGCTTTTATTGCAACATTAAAGAGGTTTTTTGCCAGACGAGGCAAACCTCGAAAAATTTTCAGTGATAATGCAGGCAATTTTGTGAAGACTAATGTAGAGCTTAAAAGGTTGCATGAATTGGTAAACAAACCAGACCAGAACCTTACTAATTACTTGATATCTGAAGGTATTGCTTGGGAATTTATTCCCCCTAAAGCTCCAAATTTTGGAGGTTTATGGGAATCGGGAGTCAAGTCCTTCAAGTATCACTTTAAACGTGTTGTGGGCAACTCTAAATTAACTTTTGAAGAAATGTTAACTATAATTGTCCAAATTGAAGGTATCTTAAATTCGCGCCCGCTTACTCCCTTGAGTACAGATATTGATGACTTGGAGGTCTTGACCCCGGGACATTTTCTTATTGGTCGCCCACTTAATGCCATTGCTGAATCTGACCTGAGTAATATTGAAGATAATAGACTTAACTTATGGCAAAAGACCACTAAAATGGTTCAGACCATCTGGAAAAAGTGGAAAAATAGTTATTTAAGTACATTGCAGCAAAGGCATAAGTGGATGATATCAAAAAACAACCTCAAAATAGGAGATATGGTTGTAATAAAGGAAGATGATCTTCCAGTGTCTAAATGGTTATTAGGGAGAATTGTAGAAGTATTTTTTGGTAATGATAATAGAATAAGAGTTGTGAATATAAAAACCCCAAATGGAATATATAAAAGAGCAGTATCCAAAATTGCTGCATTACCTCTTGAAAAGTAATTCAGTTTTTATAAGAAAATGCTCATTATTGTAAAATTTCTTTATTTATTTATTATGTATTATGTAAAATTTTTTAAATATTTGCTTAAATTTAACTTAACTGTGACTCATTTATATTGTGTTTAATTGTATTTTTATTTATATTTTTTACAATGGTTGTAATTGCAGTGTTTTAGTTTGAAACCCCCCTCGGAGGTTTCAAGAGGGGCGGTATGTTTGATAAAATGCTATTTAATTTTCTACTGACTTTGTCACCTAGCAACCAAGATGTACCTAATTATTTTAAAATGTAAAAAGTTTTCTGTGCAAACGATTTTTTGTGATAAATGAATTTATCTGTTTAATTCTTCTGCTTTTACCTAAGCTGTGTGAAACAATATTCTTTTTGTTTTGAGTTTGATTAGAATGTTTTTTATGAGTTGTGTGAAAAAATGTTACAGTTTTTATTGGAGTTGTGTTTTGTGAAATTATTAATGTTCGAAAGAACATGAGTTGAGTTTACTCATCAGAATAAACTGTTTAAAGTGAGAGATGCGTATTTAATTTTGAGTTGAGTAAAATATTAAAAAATAAACTTTCGAACAAATTGAATTCTTCAGACGGTTCATCTCCTATAACATAGTATACAACGAACTTTCTGAACTCTCTTCGCATTAAAATAGATGCAGCTTCTTGTAACACAGCAGTAGCTTCTTCACTGGTTTGTGTTAATCCCATTGCAATTGCTGCTTCTCTATAAGTGCAATAAATTACTCCTTCATGTCTGCGAAGATCTTCAAAGCATGTCGCTCCAGCGACTCTATTTAAAATTAGCTTTAGGAAGAATCGTTCTGAATCTTTTGGGGAAACATTAACAATCCGTCCAATTACTTTATCAGTTCTCTTTCTTGGGATCCACTTTTTGCTTCCTCCATTCCAGGAATAATGTTCAGGTATGTTACAATAATGTATTTTTCTTGCAGATTCGCATTCTTTATTCAAATTGAACCATCCAAGTAACATAGTTTTGCAATCTTTATTTAGAGCTATTTGTTCTGATCCTTCTTTAAATGTGACGTACTGTTGATTCTCAAGGTGCACTGGTAGTCTTATAACAATGTGACTTCTATCATGCAAGGGCAGTGAATTTAATCTCCAAGCTGCTTCCATGGGACTTATATATCGACTGTCAATATATTTTTGAACCTCATTAGTGTCTCCAAGCTTCATCTCCATTCTTGCACGATCATGTCCCTTATGAATGTATTTATGAATATATTTAACTGCCATAACTGAAGCGCAGTATTCCACATTTAAATGACAATCAAACTTCTTCAATAAGTATGGGTTATGTGGAACAACCATCCTGTGGTCGACATAGTGAAGTTTGCCATTTACTTTGGAATGATATGCATAAAGTCAATATGTATTGTTTCTTCTTCTGTACTTAGGAAAGCCATCTCCACTCATATCAGTCTCTTCACAGAAATTTTTTGGAAAAATTTTTTGAGCATTCATTCTTCTGTTTATCCCAACAAAGAGGACCTTCTACATGAGGACCATGCATCATGTGTCTCAGTTGGTAGTAACGTAGAGAAGAGTCCTCATCAGATAATTCTGCACATACAAATCTATCTACATCCTCTGGCTGAAGAAGCTTGCAATCAGTTCTCAATGCTGCTAAGATATGGGCATGTGGAAGACCTCGTTTCTGGAATTCGATTGTATACACATATGCAACAATGGGTCCAAGCAACTGTCTTTCTACAATATCTTTAATCAATTCCTTTACTTTAACCTGAAAAATATCTGTTACTATAGTTGGAATATCATTACTATCAGAAAAGTAATTTTTAAGAACATTTGTAATCTCTGTCCATTTTGGGTTACAAGTCATTGTTATAAAAAAGTCGGGTCTTCAAACCTTTCGGCAGGTTGCCATGGAATCTTGATACAATTGTTGTAAACTTCGGGGAGAACCAATATAAGTTGCAGGTAGAATAACAGCATTACCAAGTCGTACTGTATTTTCCTCATTTAATACACTTTTTTCTAAGTGATCGACTAATCCTTGGTAACATTCCGATCTGAGTTGTTGCTGGTTGAATCTTATGAAATCTAAACGTTGACGTTAAACTAATACATAACAATTAATTATATACTGCTGTGCAAGTTTTCCAGCATTTAGCAAAGGATTAAATTTATTCTTCCGTAACGCTAAACGATGACCAAAATATTGTAAAGGTGTAATCTTTGTGCCCTTTTTCGACAACATATTGTAAGTCCATCCTAGATCACCATGAGGAAATAATATGGGAAATGTCATGGGATCTGCATGTTGCGAGGTTTGACTGATAATGGTAGTCTCACTGCCATTTTCTTGTTTTGAATAAACTTTAAGATCCACACATGGGATACAATTATCTTTTGACTCAATTATACAAGCAACTTCTGCAGTTGTTGGTTTATTATACCTTCGCTGATCATCAAACTTGTAGGTTATAAAATTTAAAACGTATTCCGGTCCATCAGTTGTATTTAATTCACGTAACATTCTGTAATTTTTTGCATACGGATTTATACGTCTGAGAAGTTTTTCAACTTTAAGGGGGTAGTAAGGTATTTTTTTGTTTTTTTTTTGCATTTTTTTTTTATATTAATGTACAACATCTTAAGATTATTCTGTGAAAATTTGAAAGCAATTGAAGTAAAACTGACTGAGATATACACTTGTAAGTCTCCGCCCTCCGATTTCACACTGAGGAATGTGGCCGCAACAATCAGCTACCAAATAGCTGCTATTGCTTGACCAATCTATTTTTGAGGATTAGCTCAAGGTAGGGAGGAGCTCAAACCTATTTATGAGGATTTAAGCTAAGATGCACTTCTGGAACGATGTGTTGGAGGTTTCACTCAGAACAATAATGAAAGCCTTAATCAACTTATTTGGAAAATTACTCCAAAAACAGTGAATGACACCTCCAACGTCGCTGAAATTGCAGCTAACGTTGCAGCATGTACATTTAATGAAGGCTGTTTTTCTCTGCTGTCATTTTTGCAAGAAATGGGCATAAAAACTGGAACAAGTTCTCATGAATGGGCGCGAACAACAGATAGTCTTCGAGTATGTAAAGCGGAGCGAGAGGCTGCAAAAGAGAGCAAAGAAGGCAGGATTCGTCGTAGACAAGAGCAACAAGATGCTCTGGACATCATTTCCGACAGCTTTTCACTTTATGGGCCTGGCATTGATGATTCTGTGTAAGTATATGAAAAAAGCAGTAATTTACAAATATCTATTTCGACAAAAACGTCTGTGCAACTTTAAACGTGTTTTTCTAACACTTCGCTTTTTCGAAGCCGGTGAACTCTGTAGCTCAAAATCTACTGAACCGATCTTTTTAAAATTTTACACACTCTTTCTTTATATAAATTACGAGGTAACGCTGTCGAGTTTTTTTTTTTTTAAATTTTAACTTACTTTTAAAAAACAAAATATCAGATTTTTTTGATGAAAAATCCGTATTTTGACTTCCGAGCCTTGTAAAAAATTGAAAAATCAATAAAAGAAAACAAAACTCGACTGCGTTCCCTGAGGAAACTTATCAACTAACTAAATCAATTTGGTTTTTTAATTTCAGTCGATCCAGTCATGAGTTATGCGGTTCACCGCGAATCAACTTTTTTTTGGGACGTCTTCGAAGATTCGCTGTCATCGGCTCATTTTTAAATATTTCTTAATGAAAATTTCACAGAATACTCTTTTAATGACATATAATTATACTATAATTATACAAATAAATAAATATTAATTGTATCTTTACAAAAAATGATAGAAAATATGCTTTTTTTCCCTCGAATTAACCTTACTACCCCCTTAAGATTAATTTCTGAATGTTCAGAATTCATGCGCAGATTTGCTGCCTTTTCTTCATCATCATAAATATAAATCTGTCCATTTAGAGGTCGATTTCCTTTAAAGTTTTCAAGTGAAGTAGATGCAAAATGATAAATCTGACCTTGAATTTTAATAAGGGGAGGACCTCTTCCTTGCACATCTTCGATATTAGCTGCAAACGTAGCAAAAGCAAACGATGAGTTGTAAGCCCTAATGTTTGCTCTAAAATGTTTGTCGTATGGATTATTTGATGTAAGTAAGTCTTTAAGTTCCGTTGGATACTCAGAAAGAGGAGGTATATTAACAACACCACCATGACAACAAGAATTCACAGTTCTTCCTTTCTGTTCATTAAAATAAATAGCTCCACAGTGAAACATTCCATATTATATTCACCTAAAGAATGTTTTTCAACATTGCATACTGAGCAAAGACTAATATCTGCAGAAAAAAGATATTTCTTTTTAGAGACTCTGATTTTTTTTCTTTATGAGAAATAGCTTTGTATTCTTTATGAGAAATATTTCTGACAGAACTGTTTAACGGCTGCAATATTATAGATTTGTGTGCAGAGTGTCCAACTTTTTCTTCTAGAACATTTATTCTGTCTTGAGACTGAGCTGCTACAATAAAATTTATATTTCTTTCTTGTGTTACTACTTCAGACATTGTCTCCTCAAAATGTGAAAAATTGGTTGTTTTTTCTGTAAGATTTGTAGCATATGTTGTAGTACCCAAAATATGAAGTCTAATTGCTGCTCTTGCATTTTTACCATTTGCAGCTAGTCGAGCCTTTGCTTCTTCAGAAGGTTCATTTTCTGCATAAATTTTCAAACCTTTATGCCTTTTTTGTACTAATTCTTCAAGAGAACTTTCAATAAACTTCGAATAAGGTTCAGTGTTGCATATTATAGAAGGACCTACTTCAGGAAAAACTGTTGTATTTCTATATGATGTGCCTGTATTTTTGAATGGCAGCAATATTATTGAATTTGAAGAATGTGAATCTTTTTCTTTTACATTTATTGACTCCTGCGATTCCACTATGTATTCTGCAGCACATATTGAAGAGGTCAAAACATGAAGTTTGTTTGCCGCTATTGTTTTTTTCCTGTTTGAAATTAATCGAGTCTTAGCCTCTTTATAAGGTTTCGTTTCAGCACTTATTTTTAAATGTTTAAATCTTTTTTGTTCCAATTCTTTTGCAGCATTTTATAAATAGCTAGTGTTGCACAATATTCCAGAAGGACCTATAGCACATGTTTCAGAAGGTAAAACAGAATGTCTTTTTGCTGTTGGTTTTTTCCTATTTTCTGCTGGTTGTGCCTTTGCTTCTTCAGAAGCTTCACAGTCAGCAATAATTTTCATACTTGTCCATCTTTTTTGTTGTATTTGTTTTCCAGCATATTCAGTAGAATTAAAAATTTCCTGATATTCTTTATTAGAAGCATTTGTCACCGAACTGTTTAATGGATGCAGCACTGCAGATTTGTGTGTACACCCTATTTCTTCAAGAGCACCATTTCTAGAGGGACCAGCATTACACAAAATATTACTTGTACTTTCATTACAAATCTCCACTTCTACAATATTACTTAATTTTCCAGAAGGATTTTTGATAGATTGCTTGAAAGATATGTTTTTATTTTTGGCAGTAACCGAGCCTGTGCTTTTCTACTTTGAGCTTGTTTTTTTTTCTAAAATATTCTGAGATATGTTCTGAACTCTTCTATTTGTACATATTGCTTCTTTAGATTTGTCAGTTAGTTTTTCCCTCCATGTTTTTTTATATTCATTGTTTAATATTCTTTTTTGTTGAATCTTCCTTTCTTTTGTTATTTCCTCAGAAGAAACTGCTTCTTTAAAAACTGGAAAAGTATTTGTTTGATTTATTTTGTCTGTTTTATTTTGAAATTTTTGTTTTTCACCCCATCTCTTTGATAGAAGATTTCATCATTCGGAACTAATTTCCTGTGTTGCGAAACAAATGACAGTTTAAATTACTTGATCAAAGTTGTAAATCAACTTGAGTGCTCGTTAGCGGGACCTTGAAAAATGATTACAGAGGAAAGAATCATTATGTATCGTTCGAACTGTCAAAACTCTAAATTAACATTTTTTATTTCTTTATTTGCCTTTTTCATGTGATTGTGTGTGCGTTTCTAATTTTCATTGTAGTCATGTAATTCACTGAGTAGAGCAATAATGCTCTGTCCTTTTTCTCGCGGTAAAATAATAAATATGTGTTCTTTTCCTTTGAATCAAAGTTCTTAATGTTTGTGTAAAAAAGAATTAATAATGAAATATACCCTTTTTCAAGGAATAAGAATCCTAAACTAGGATATACAACATAGTGTGCTCGGCGCTGTAAAATACCAGGGGATAATATTCCATGTGGATATCAATGGATACATCGTAAAAGAAGAATTCATAAATCGGGTAAGTATATTTTACTTACCTTTCATTTTGAAGTTTTGAAATATAGTTTTTATTAAAGACACAAAGAGGACACTACATCGTACTCACGCCCAAATTAGAATAAATATTCTATCAAAGATTATGATACAGATTTAAAAAAAATTATATCCATTTGAAAAACATTAATACCGTAGAATAAAAACTAAAAACATAGTAACAATGGCCACCTTAAGAGATAATTATTCTATAGAAAAGCTCACAGCAACAAATTATTCGACCTGGAAATTTAAGGTCGAGATGCTGTTGACTAAAGAAGAATTATTCAATGTAATTACGGACGATCCACCAAATCCTTTGAACGATGGGTGGTCCAAAAACGACCGCAAAGCCAGAGCACTCATAAATTTAACTATTGATGATTCCCAAATTACGCATGTAAAAAATTTACAAACCGCGAGACAAACTTGGGAGGCTCTAAAAGAAATTCACGAGCGGTCAAATTTGACAAGCAAACTTTTTCTCTTAAGAAAACTTTGCAGCATAAAATTAGCCGAATCAGGCAACATGCTTAACCATATAACAAAAATAATGGAACTTGTCGATCAACTGGGAGCCATAGGCGAAGTCATTAACGATCATGACATTTCAGCACTTTTATTGTGTTCTCTACCCCAGTCCTATGATCACCTTATAACTGCGCTCGAATCTAAAGAAGAAGCACAACTCACTCCGTCATATATAAACTAGTCGTTGGGGGCCACCGTAATACTTACCCATCATGGATATGTATATGAAAATAAAACATGTGAAACTATTTATACAATGCATTGAAATTCATAAACAAAATATAAATATTGTTAATATACATAGTAATGCTATATTAAAGAACTGCTGATGTACCAATTTCGACAAATTATATAAAACGCCAAACTACTCAAGTAATACCGAACTGCGTAAAAGAAACATCCTTATAACTCCAAAAATAATAATTCTATAAACTAACAATTAACTGCGTCGGATTAAGCGTCTCATTTCCAATTATAATATACTTCTGAATTGAAATTTGAATGAAATACAGGGTCATGAAAAATCGAAGAATGTGGAAAACAAGATTACAAATATCTCGGCAACTAATAATCCGATTGACTTCGTTCTATATGCAAAATGTGTGTTATTTTATTGTCTTTTACGTTCATTCCTTAGAACAAAAAAATTCGAAAATTTTTATATACCTTTCATCAGAACGAATTTTTCGAGAGTCCGAAAAATATAGTTCCGGATAATCGAGGTTGCTGATATTAAATAGGGTTCGTCCCATTCTTACATGCTAACTATATACAAAATTTCAAGTCTCTATCTCAATTTGTTCGGGAGATAGAGCGTTTACAGACAGACAGACAGACAGACGGACGGACGGACGGACGGCAAAATTTTTTTTCTAAAAATATGTTTTTCGGAATCTCCATTATCTAAAACGTGTAAATCCGTCAAAAAAAATTTTCCGATTTTCAAAACGATTGCAAGACTTACCCTATACTACGCATGATGGGTAAGTAAAAGTAAACTCATAGATGAGTTTAATCGTAGAAATGAAAATACCGAAAATTCTGAAAACCCGGCGAGAGCTTTTAAAGCTCAGAAAAGGTTCCCGACAAAAAGAGAAAACAAATATTGCACCTACTGTCGGATGAAAAGCCACAACACTCAAGATTGCTGGCATAATAAAAACAAACCACACACCACACAACAAAATCAACACAACAAATACAGTAAAAAACACTATTCAACATCACTTGTTTTTCAAAAGGGCGAAAACAATTTTAAGAATGAATAAATATCGGAATCGAACCACAGGTTTAATCGCTATGAAGGCAAAAACAATACATGGAGAGAAAGCGAAAACAAAGATTATGCCTTTATAACACAGGGAATAGAAAATAAAACTTTCATTGTGGATAGCGGTAGCTCAAGCCACATCGCATCCTCCGAATCAATGTTTACAGAGATTAAATCGCGGGAAAAAACAAACGTGACTATCGCAAATGGAAAAAAACTTATCGCTTATGGATCAGGCGATGTAAATTTAAATACGCTGACATCGGATAATAAAATCCATAAAATAACGCTTAAAGACGTACTTCTAGTACCCGAAATCGAAACGAATTTACTATCGGTTAGTAAAGCAACTCAAAACGGATGTGAGATTGTATTTAAAAATGACAAGTGTATTTTCAAACTTAATGGAGAAATTTGCTTAGAAGCACGAAAAGTAAATAACCTCTATGAAGTCCAATTAACAAACGAAAACCACGCGAACATAACACAAACGTGCAACAATAAAAATTGTTTAGAACTATGGCACAGGAGGTTAGGACACAGAAATTTAACAACAATTAAAGAAATTACACAAAGAGAGTTAGTGAGAGGTAGTCAAATAAACAATTGTAAACATAATATAGATTGCGAACCGTGTATTAAGGCGAAATTAACTGATGAACCCTATCCCAAAGTTGCTCAGTATAGAGCAAGTAAAAGGCTTCAACTCATTCACTCGGACGTTTGTGGATCTTTTCAAACACCCACGATAGGTGGGAAATCATTTTTTTTTACTTTCGTCGATGATTACTCACGATTTACGATAATCTATCTATTGTCAAAAAAGAGTGAAGTCTATGAAAAACTTAAAGAGTTCGTCGCGCTGATAAGCAACAAGTTTGGTGAAAAACCGAAAGAAATCAGAACGGACAACGGGGTGGGATTTTCATCGGATGAAATTGAGAATTATCTCAAGTCAAACGGGATAAAACATCAACACACAGTCCCATATTGTGCGAGCCAAAACGGGGTGGCTGAACGAAAAAATAGGTCGTTAGTCGAGATGGCTAGGACAATGTTAAATGAATCAAATTTACCTTTAAAGTTCTGGGGGGAAGCAATCTGTACGGCAAACCACCTACAAAATAGACTACCTACAAAAGCAAATGCAAAAACGCCATACGAATTACGGACAGAAAGACAGCCAAACTTAAGTTACGTTAACGTGTTTGGCTGCAAAGCCTTCGCTTACATTGATAAAGCCAAAAGACAAAAATTAGATAATAAAGCTGTAGAAGGCATTTTTGTGGGATACGACAATCAATCTAAGGGATATCGTATATATATAGGAGGAAATGAAATAAAAATCGCGAGAACGGTGAAATTTCTTGAAAATAAATTTAAATATGTAAACGACAAGACTGAAAACGAACCAAAACAAGATGAGGGTGAAAAACGCAATTGTGAAAATCTTGTAGAAATAGAAATTTCAAACAACAAAACAACACCATCCGCGTCCCAACAACAAATTGCGGAACCAAGGCGTTCAGATAGAATAAATAAAGGCGTACCTCCTGATAGGCTAATATATATGGTTAAAGATGAAAAACTTAATGAACCAGAGGATTATAAGGAAATTAAATTTATGGAAAATTCACCGGTAAAACAGAATTGGATAGAAGCCATGGAGAGCGAAATGAATTCATTAAAGAAAAATAAAACGTGGTCAATTGTAGATCCTCCACCGAATAAGAGAATAATTGGTTGTAAATGGACTTATAAATTAAAGCGTGACAATACCGGAAAAATTAAAAAATATAAAGCACGTTTAGTAGCTAAAGGGTACACGCAAAGGTTCGGAGAGGATTATGACGAAACTTACGCACCGGTCGTGTCGTATACTACGATAAGAGCATTATTAATGGCAGCGTTGCACCAAAACTTGAATGCTAAGCATATAGATATAAACACTGCGTTCCTACATGGGGAACTTGAGGAGGAGATATACATGGAGCAACCGGAAGGAATCGTTGAACCAAATCAGGAAAACTAAGTCTGTAAATTGAATCCTATCAAAAACATGAATGTGAAAAAATGCCAAGTTCGTTAAAGGTTTCGCTCATAAAAGAAGTGATTTGACAAAAAATAATTGATATCCTGTCAAAAACATGAATGTGAAAGAATGCCAAGTTCGTTAAAGGTTTCGCTAATAAAAGAAGTGAGATGTAACTGCAAACCAAGTTCTTTCGGAGCTCCTTAAATCATAACTCCTGTCATGCATAATATTATTCAATTGCTTAAAATGATTTGTTATGTTACTTGTTATTCAATAGAGCGACTTAGCAAGTTTTCTCTTATTCAATTTTTTCTATTTAGTTGATCAGAAATTAAAGTTGATCCCTTCCTTAATTTATCAGTACCTTAACTTCAATATACTTATTCGAACACTCGATTGACTAGATCTTTGTTAATCAGATTCTAGATTAAATTGTACTCCGACTTAAAGATTAAAGTTGGTAACTGAAAACTTGCCAAGTCGCTCTATTGAATAACAAGTAACTTAACAAATCATTTTAAGCAATTGAATAATATTATGCATGACAGGAGTTATGATTTAAGGAGCTCCGAAAGAACTTGGTTTGCAGTTACATCTCACTTCTTTTATTAGCGAAACCTTTAACGAACTTGGCATTCTTTCACATTCATGTTTTTGACAGGATATCAATTATTTTTTGTCAAATCACTTCTTTTATGAGCGAAACCTTTAACGAACTTGGCATTTTTTCACATTCATGTTTTTGATAGGATATCATTATTTTTTGTCAAATAAGTAGGTATTTGTTTCCTTTTTGAAATAAGTAGGTTAAATTAGTTTTATTTAATATTAATTTCAGCTTTTTCCTGCATTTATTCACTGTTTTTTTTCAGTCAAATTAAAAAATTTAACATTAGGACTGCTTATGTTCCTTTAAATTCCACTAATAAGGATGTTTCTTTTACGTGATTGGGTACTACTTGATTATTTCGTCGACCAAAAATGTTTGTAGCCAACTTGGCGAAATATCGCTATATTGACGACAAAAATTAAGCACCAAAAGTCATACTAACATGGCTCTATTTCTGGTATTTTGCCAAATTCCCATAGATTCCCATTGTAATCTGGTAATTTATCCAATAATTTTGTTAGAGCAAGGACTGTCGCCATCATTTTGGCATCTTTTTTTTTTTTTCTTTAAATCGGTTCGCTAACTACTCAAGATTGCTTAAATATTGCTATTTAGAAAGTTTTTAGAACGCTTTTCGCGCATTTTTACCCCTTTTAAATTTTGTATTTGTTAACAAATGTTCTTAGTGATCATTTATATCTTATAATTAATGAACATGCCAAATTTTATGTTTTTAAGAGCTTAACATACAGACATCACATTTTTAGAACGCTTTTACTTACCCATCATACCTAGTATAGGGTAGGTTTTGCAATCGTTTTGAAAATCGAAAAAAAAATTTTGACGGATTTACACGTTTTAGATAGTAGAGATTCCGAAAAACATATTTTTAGAAACAAAATTTTGCCGTCCTTCTGTCTGTCTGTCTGTAAACGCTCTATCTCCCGAACGAATTGAAATAGAGAATTGAAATTTTGTATGCAGTTAGTATGTAAGAATGGGACGAAACCTATTTAATATCAGCAACCTCGATTATCCGGAACTATTTTTTTCGGATTCTCGAAGATTTCGTTCTGATGAAAGGTACATAAAAATTTTCGAATTTTTTTGTTCTAAGGAATGGACGTAAAAGGCAATAAAATATCACACATTTTGCATATAGAACGAAGTCGATCGGATTATTAGTTGCTGAGATATTTTTAATCCTGTTTTCCACATTCTTCGATTTTTCATGGCCCTGTATTTGATTCAAATTTCAATTCAGAGGTATATTTTAATTGGACATAAGACGCAGTTAATTTTTAGTTAATAGAGTTATTATTTTTGGAGTTATAAGGATGTTTCTTTTACGCAGTTCGGTACTACTTGAGTAGTTTGGCGTTTTATATAATTTGTCGAAATCGGCAATCATCAGTTCTTTAATAGAGCATTACCATGTATATTAACAATATTTAAATTTTGTTTATGAATTGCAATGCATTGTATAAATAGTTTTCACATGTTTTATTTTCATATACATATCCATGATGGGTAAGTATTACGGTGGCCCCCAACGACTAGTTTTCTATTTTACCCCCTTTGGGTTAGTGGAATCGACATAAGATATAGCCTATATTGAAGCAAGGACTATCACCATCATTTTGATATCATTACTTTTAAGATCGTTTGTTGTTTGCTGAAATTGCTTAAAAATCCCAATTTAGAACATTTTTAGAACGCTTTTCGCACATTTTCGCAAATTTTCACCCCTTTTTAATTCCGTATTTTTTATCAAATGCCCTTAGAGATCATTTATATCTTATAAATAATTAACATGCCAAATCTTATAGTTCTAGGTCCTTTAGTAACACAAAAGTTGCATTTTTAGAATTTTTTTGCTTTTTCACCCTCTTTTGGTTAATTGTATACGCATAAAATATAGCCTATGTTTGAACCGGGGCGAATACCATCATTTTGGTATCATTAATTTTGAAATCGGTTCGGTGGTTTCAGAGATTAGCCCCGATACTTGCCAAAAGTGTCGCCAACTTGGCACTATTTCTAATATTTCGCGAAATAACTCTAAAATGCCAAACTTTATGTTTCCAGTCTAGTCCCTTAATATACAGACATCGCATTTTTAGAATGTTTTTATGCTCTTTTACCTCTTTTGGGTTAGTGTAATCGACATAAGATATATCTTATGTTGGTGCAAAGACTGTCATCATCATTTTGATATCATTACTTTTAAGATCGGTTTGTTGTTTGCTGAGATTGTTTTAAAATTGGTATTTCGAACTTTTTTAGAACGCTCTTCGCGGATTTTCACCCATTTAAATTTGATATTTTTTTAGCAAATGTCATTAGTGATCATTTACATCTTATAAATAATTAACATGCCAAATTTTGTGCTTCTAGGCCCTTCAGTAAAACAAAAATAACATTTTTAGAATGTTTTTCGCTTCTGAACCCTCTTTTGGTTAGTGGCACAGACATAAGATACAGTCTATGTTTGAACCGGGGCGAATACCATCATTTTGGTACCATTACTTTTGAAATCGGTTCGGTAGTTTCAGAGATTAACCCTGATACTCGCCAAAAGTGACGCCAACTTGGCACTATTACTGGTATTTTGTGAAATTCTCATAAGCTTCCATTGTAATCCAATAATTTATCCTCTAACCAACCATTAATGTTTAATTAATGGTGATTTCTGATTTTTTCCTATTTATAGATCCAATAACCTACCTTCACACCAAATTTCAACTTCCTAAGTCACGTGGAAGTAGTCAAACATTTCTATGAGTGAGTGAGTGAGTCAGTGGTAAAAACAGTGGTTTTCAGGCGTCAATTTCTCGTCATCGGTAAAAGATTTTTTTTTTTTTAATTTTAGATTCGGAAATTAGAAGATGGTCTTACACGACACAAAAAATTGCAAGTGTGTAGGTCAAATAGAATTTAAGTTATTGAGGGGTCAAAAGTGGTTCGAAATGGTTCGGGTAATATAACCCACGGCCGGTGTGTCGCCTTTTACTTTGTGAACTTGGCTGACACACTGCCGTGTGTCTAGATAAAGCAATCTACGGACTTAAGCAAGCCGCGAGAGCGTGGCATAATAAAATAACAGAAACACTAAAAAACATGAATTTCATTCAAAGTAAAATCGATACATGTCTTTTTACACAGAAAAGGAATAATGACACAATCTACATAATAACGTACGTCGATGACCTTTTAATTGTAGGAAAAGACGAAGCCATAGAGGAAATAATCGCGAACTTAAATAAAGAATATGAACTAAAGAATTTAGGGGATATAAGTAATTATTTATCCATGAACATTCGAAAAGTAAATAAAAACTACTTAATTAACCAAACCCCAAAAATCGAAGAGTTATTAATAAATTCAATTTACAAGAAGCAAAACCGTGTAATACACCCATGGAAAGAAATTACACACACTTTAAAGATGATGACAATCTCTTACCAAACAACACACAATACAGACAAGCCATCGGAGCACTCTTATATCTTGCCACAGTGAGCAGACCTGATATATGTGCAGCTGTTAATATCTTGAGCCGAAGAACCGAAAGGCCAAGAATGAAAGATTGGAACAGTGTAAAGCGGGTAATGAGATACCTCAAGACAACAAAGAACTTTAATTTAGTTATTGATGGAAAGTCAAAACCTATACTTGAAGTTTATGCGGACGCTGACTGGGGTGGAGACACAGAATCGAGGAAATCCACCAGTGGAAATATATATTTGTTAGGTGGAAACCCCATACTTTGGTCGACTAAGAGACAGTCCTGTATAGCCTTATCCTCAGCTGAAGCTGAGTACATCTCAGCAGCAAATGCAGCAAATCAAGTTAAATGGCTGGTGAACCTACTCAACGAACTTAATCTCTCACAAACATATCCGATAACACTGTATGAAGATAATCAAGCGGCCATTAAAATGATAGAATTAGAAAAACATTCAAGTAAAACAAAGTACATCGAATTAAGATTTCATCTTATAAAACATTTGAAACAAGAAGGAATAATAAACCTCGTATACTGCCCAACAAAAATCATGCTAGCCGACTTATTTACAAAATCCCTGCCAAAGACTATTTTTGAAGTTCACAAGAAGAACTTACATTTAAGTGATAATGCAACTACAGAAATTAAGGAGGAGTTGATAGAAGATTTCATCATTCGGAACTAATTTCCTGTGTTGCGAAACAAATGACAGTTTAAATTACTTCGTAAATCAACTTGAGTGCTCGTTAGCGGGACCTTGAAAAATGATTACAGAGGAAAGAATCATTATGTATTGTTCGTTATGTATTGTAATCATTATGTATATTCAAAACTCTAAATTAACATTTTTTATTTCTTTATTTGCCTTTTTCATGTGATTGTGTGTGCGTTTCTGATTTTCATTGTAGTCATGTAATTCACTGAGTAGAGCAGTAATGCTCTGTCCTTTTTCTCGCGGTAAAATAATAAATATGTGTTATTTTCCTTTGAATCAAAGTTCTTAATGTTTGTGTAAAAAAGAATTAATAATGAAATATACCCTTTTTCAAGGAATAAGAATCCTAAACTAGGATATACAACATAGTGTGCTCGGCGCTGTAAAACACCAGGGGATAATATTCCATGTGGATATCAATGGATACATCGTAAAAGAAGAATTCATAAATCGGGTGAGTATATTTTACTTACCTTTCATTTTGAAGTTTTGAAAGATAGTTTTTATTAAAGACACAAAGAGGACACTACATCGTACTCACGCCCAAATTAGAAGAAATATTCTATCACTCTTTTGACGTTCATTGGATAATCTTCTTTTTCTTTGAATCTCTGTTTCATCCATTTTAAATACAATAGATAATCTAATAATTAGCTGAAAAGTATAGTGGGGAAAAAAAAGCTTATATACAATAAATGCATTGTGAGGAAGAACAAGAATAAATGGGATTCCATGGTAACCAATGTCCTGTTTGATATTTTCGCCAAACTGACTTAAAAAAAAATCTCGCCAAACCCAGTATTGTCGGGCTGCGTGTTATTTATTTTAAACTATTAAAAAGATCATTCGTTTATATAAAATATTATATTTATTTACAGACGTAAAAATAGCCACCTCTCTCATGGATGACTCTTTAGAACAACAAAAAATAAAAAGTCGGTTGCCATGCAACGAAAACAACTTAAATATTAAAAGAGAAGTGCGTGCCGTTAAACAAACCATGGACGCAACACCCAGTGCTTGTATCGCTTTGAGCATTTTATTTATGGATAATATCATTGTTTTATATACCATTTACTTCTTCTTGTATATAAAAATAGGTAAGTGTCTTTCTTGCGCAGAAAAAGTTGTATAAATCTTTTAAAAAATAACCCCCATTGTACCAATTAGGTGTCGAATTAAAAAAAAAAAATATCAATGTCCAATTCCTGTATTGCTCCCAGGTATTCATACGTATTCCAAATTTCAAAGCTCTACAACAGGAAATTTGGTTAAAAATGAGCACAGATGTCACATAATTGGCGTGAAAATTGGATTAATTTGTCCGAAATAGTAACCTGGCTAATATTTTTTTTTACTAATAAAATGTTTATTTATATTCATTTTTAGGTGCGTTCGTAATTATGTAAATACGTAGCACCTATTGTTGTCGCTCAGTCCGTCCGTCTGTCCGTCTATCTGTCCGTCTGTCTGTCCGTCTGTCCGTCTGTCTGTCCGCATATAACAACGCAAAAACTACCCAACCGAATCGTTTGAAATTTAAAATACATAATTATAACATAATTTTGTCGAGTCATTTCAAATTTTATGAAAATCGGATGAATAGATCAATTACAGGGACAATCAAAAGGATTCCGTTACATTACGGTCAATGGGGAAAAAATTTTCAAATGCATTTTAATCGCTTGAAATTTAAAACATATAATTATTGGGTAATTTTGTCGAGTCATTTCAAATTTTATGAAAATCGGATGGATAGATCAATTACAGGGACAATCAAAAGGATTCCGTTACATTATGGTCAATGGGAAAAGAATTTCAAATGCATTTTAATCGTTTGATCGTTAAAACATATAATTATTACGTAATTTTATCGAGTCATTTCAAATGTTATGAAAGTCGGACGCATAGATCATTTACAGGGACAATCAAAGGTATTCCATTACATTACGGTTAATGGGAAAAAAGATTCAAATGCATTTTTATGATGTTACACTCATTCGAACATAATAGAATTGGCATGAATCTATGAAATATATACTAAAATATGCATTCTGTACAATCTGTGATGCAAAGAATTTTATGAAAATCCGATGGATATATCAATTACAGGGACAACCAAAAGGATTCCGTTACATTACGGTCAATGGGAAAAAAAGTTTCATATGCATTTTAATCGTTTGAAATTGAAAACTTATAATTATTACATAATTTTGTCGAGTCATTTCAAATGTTATGAAAATCGGATGAATAGAACAATTACAGGGACAATCAAAAGTATTTTGTTACATTACGATTAATGGGAAAAAAGTTTCAAATGCATTTTAATGGTGTTACACTCATTTGAACATAACATAATTGACATGAATCTATAAAGTATGTACGAAAATATACATTCTGTACAATCTGTGATGCAAAGAATATTTAGTATTAAATTACAGGGCCACACAAAAGTATTCCCCTGCATAATGCTACACGGGGAAACATTGTTTGGGGCATGTTTTAATTATATTCAACTATTTCACATTTTATGAATAAGATATAGGTTTCTGAGGTGTAATAAAAATTACTTCCTGCATATTTACAGAAACACAAAGATTTCGACTACTATTCTGTATCCAAAGTACGCTCTACTATATCAGCAATATCTGAATATTTTTAAAACTTCGTTATCGTACGAACGCACCTCATTTGCTACGTTCACGTGCATTTTCCAACTTGTTTTAATTGTCTGAGCGTCTTATACTCAGAGTACGTAACGATATTAAAAGTCAAAAAAATTCTTTCGTCAAGCAAACCTCAAAAAGTACTTGTCGGATTTCGATTCTGTTTGTACCAGATGGTACCTATGAAGGTAATCTGATGAATGCACCTAATTTTAAAAATTAATTCAAAATAGTTTAAAAGTTATATTAAAAAAACTGATAAAAAAAGCACAATTTATTTGCATACGTCACAGAAATTTCGTGCGCGTGATTTTCATTGGCTGGATATTTTCTTAAATAACCAAATCAGTACATGGAGTAAATAGTAATCATTTACGCACTCAGAAATATTGCATAAAAACTTTGATTTTGAAATTTTGTGATAATCTCTTAATAGCATTTTTTGATCGATAAAAGAATGTTTTATATATTTCGGGTTTGAAAATTAGAAACAATTACGTTTTTAAATAAAAAGCTTCTTTTATGACATCATTTTCCCTTTATATTTATTTTTATTGCATGTTTTCTTTTAACTTATATTTTGTTTGTTAGTGGAAATCAATTCTGGTCACAAATTTTTCGTCACGGAAACCTCAAGCGCATCAGATTTGGAGCATTTTTTTTCAAAGCCCATTTGGCGAAAACTCCGTTTTCAAATAACTCTTACATGCACATTTTTAAATTATTTTCTATTTTCAAAAAGAACTTACAGTAAATAAAATAATACTAATAATTAATAACTATAAAAAGAATTATTTTATATAATTTAAAAAAGGAAATGAAAGTAAATAAACATTTTATGAGTAAATAAACAAATAATAAATAAATAAAGCCGGATTACCATCTCAGGTAAAATAACGCCATTTTGACAAAAATTATGTACCCTGGTGCATATGTGACATCTTTTCCCATTTTTCATCCATTTCCTGTGGCACACAACTTTGAAATTTGGAATATGTATGCATACCTAAAAGCAATACTGGAATTAGATATTGATTTTTTTTAATTCGATCCAAAAAGGCTCAACCGGGGCTATTTTTTAAAGATTTATACAATTTATACTGCATAAAGGAGCCACTTACCTATTTTTATATACAAGAAGAAGTAAGTGGTATGTAAAAACAATTATAGTATACATCAATAAAATACTTGAGATAATATACTAGAGATATAAGCACCGCGTTTGGCGAGATTTTTTATGCCAATTAGGCGAAAACATCGTTTTGATTACCAGATACATATAGCATGCTATAATAACACGTTATTTATTTATGTCAAAAAGAAAAAAAAGGAATAAACGAAACATTTTCTGCTATTAAAAAAAAGAAATAACAATCAATAAATGATAATATTTTAAGAACGAACAATTTATTATAACATTTATATGATAACCAGCATGTTAGGCAACTGAACGCCATTTTGGCACCAATTAGGTACCTCGGTGTGTATTGGGCATATATGTGCCATATTTATTTGTAAAACAGAGCATGAACGTTTACCAAGTTTTTTTTCATAGTCGCTTATACTTTTTGCAACATAGCGCACCTTTCGAAGCCAAAAATGCACAAAAAAAAATCAATGTTTGCAGTTTTTTTTTTTTTTTTTTTTTTTTTTTTTTTTTTTTTTTTTTAATGTAATGCACATTTCGTAATCAGTAGGCTCGATAATCAGACCTCGTTTTTTGGCTTTAAAAGATGATGTTTCATAAGACTTTTTTTTTGGATTCGTCGTTTTTCCATATTTGATAGTATGCATCTACTCGTTTTGTAACTTTTTTTTGTAACTTTCTTCTTTATTAACAGCGACATTTGGATTTCCTATTTAAATAAAAATTCTTCTAAATACAAAAATTTTGTTAAAATAAATAAATAAATGAAATGCGGACATCTATTGCTCAAAGCACAAAATTTTTCCTATTGAGTTAATAAAAATCAGTAAAAACATAATTTTTATGATAATAAAAAGGTGACCTATGTAATAACAGAGTCATATATTATGTACGTTATGGATTAAGTATGAATATTTCTCCACCATTTATAAATAATAATAATAATAAAATAAAATGCGGACAGACCAAAGTCTATATTTGACTGAAAACAACAACCATTTTCTAAATGCTTTTAAAAAATGTCCAATGAAGAGTGATATTTCAAAAGTATTATGAAATTAGTTAAAAACCATTTATTTTAAACTAAATGAATAAAAGATTTATATTTTTAATGAAGTAAATGGGATTTGAAAAAGTATTGGAAATTTATCACCATAGGTGTATCAATATTACAATCAGTACCTTGTATGCAAAATGGAACAATTAGCAATATTTTTTGTATCCGAAAAATGGTCGTTGCTTTCTTAAGGTTAAAAAGTAGATTACGAAATATTCCTATACAGAGATGCCAAGCCCCCGCTTATTGCACAGCAGAATTTTCTTATAGGAAAAGTTATTTTTTAAATCCGCAGAATGTTCCAATTTAATAAAACATTTTCTGTATTAAAATACCGGTATCCAAAATGCCGGAGACTTGGCAGCTCTACCTATAACATTTTAATTAATCACGGTACTTTTTTTAATCGGATTCAAATTTAGTGAAGACAAAGTTTTTTGGCCGAAAGCAGCTTTTTTCCACATGTGTAACTACGATACAATTCCTTGATGCTGAAATAAAATGTTTTGACTTATGCTATTATTGTTTCCTCTTATTTATTTAATTGAATTTTAAATAAGAGGACTCAAAATCGTATTTTTTAAATGTACGGAAAAAATGCATTTCGAGAGAGGGCGAAAAGAACAATATTTGGCGATTTATTACCTGCGTTTGGCTAAGTGTCTTACTACCTTGTATTTAATACTCTTCACAATACTTCGCTATTATATGGACTTAGGCGCTTTTATAAAAAGTTTGACGTAATTCGGGCTTAAGAAAGTGAGTTTTTTACTGAATAATGCAAATGAATGAAAAATGAATATTAAGAAATACTAATAAAAGAAAAATAAAGCATTATATTGATCTATGTATATTTAAAAATGCATCTGCTAGCACTATTTAGATAATTTATGTGAAGATAATAGGAGATAAATAGCTTTTGAGTCTGTATTTCTATGCTATAAAGCATTAACGTTTGTGTGTTTTTCGTTATCACTGGGAGTACCTAGCCGATTTAAAAAATAATGTGGGCAAAAAATGTTGGTAACCATCTTTGCTGCAAAATATACTATATTTTGCGTAGGAACAATAATCACCATCAAAGCACTAGCAAAAAAATTTCTAAAATTGAGAATTTTTCGATTTGATATGACTAAAAATTTAAAATCTTTTTTTTTTTTTGGTGGGAACTTTTAAGATATAATATTCTCGGTATGAACGATTTCTAAAACATTCGACAATTTAATTTACAAATTAGACATTTTTTTCTAGAAAAAGTTTAAAACCCAATTTATTGAGAATATTGCAATTTCTAGGATACTGTTGGGGTCAGAAACTATAATTTTGGCATCACAGTAACTTATAAGATGTAAGTGCTCGTTTAGGAAAAAAATTTAAAAAAAGATTCTTTAACTCTGATCGACAACCTCATTGCATCCGTGGAAAACAGATATTCAACATTATAAACTATTCGGACGGATTTCACACCATATAAAATACACTCCATTCTCTTCAAACATAATAGTTTATGTTATTTATAGTTTCTCAAATCTGTGCGAAGCTTCTGTTTATGCTCATGACATCATTTTAAAGAGTTATATTTCCAATATAGGAAAATTTGGTGTTTCATTTTCTGTATTACTTTTAACATTTTGCATATTTCCAATTTTATATCCATGCATGGTTTGCTTTTCTTTTATAAAAATAGTATATGCAACATTATATATAAGATTTTGTAATTCTATGATTCAATATGCTTATTTTCATCATATTTTATCACAATGAATGACGAATTAATGGTAATATCTTCTTTTCTTTACTTATCGCAAGTTATTAAAGGTGTATTCTCAGCAATATCGCTCAGACTAATCCCTCTGAGGGAAATGCTAGTTATATAAATTATTATTTTTTTATAGTTATTAATTTTATATTTTTTTATTTACTGTAAGTTCCTTTTGAAAATAATAGAAAATAATTAAAAATGTATATGCAAGCGTTATTCCACAACGACGTTTTCGCCAAATGGGCTTTAGAAAATATTGCGCCAAATCTGGTGCATCTATGACAAACGTGCAGAAAAATAAGTGACAAGAATTGAGTTCCACACGCAAATAAAATGTAAGTTAAAACGAAACATGCGCTAAAAATAAATAAAAAAGAAAATGATGTCATAAAAAGCAATATTTTATTAAAACACGTAATTGTTTCTAATTTTCACACTCGAAGCATAAAAAATTCTTTTAGTGATTAAAAAATTCTATTAAGAGATTACCACAAAAGCTCAAAATCAAAGTATTTTTTTTTTAAGTAACAGATTTATTTTCCTAGTTGATTAATTTTTAAAATGTTTCATTGATCATCAGTATTACTGCGTGCGTATTTTTATTATTGTTATTTTTTTATAATTACTCCATGTACTCTAATTACGTTCTCTACGAAAATATCCAGCCAGTGAAAAATGACGCACACCAAATTTAACAACCCCTCTCCTCATTGGTCGAAGCATAGCATAACCCCCCCCCCCTTTGATTTTCAATAGATTGATTGAAAGATATGTTTTTCTTTTTGGCAGCATACCGAGCCTGTGCTTTTCTACCTTGAGCTTTTTTTTTTCTTTCTAAAATATTCTGAGATATGTTCTAAACTCTTCTACTTGTACATTATTGTTTCTTTAGATTTGTCAGTTAGTTTTGCCCTCCATGTTTTTTTTTATATTCATTGTTTAATATTCTTTTTTGCTGAATCTTCATTTCTTTTGTTATTTCCTCAGAAGAAACAGTTTCATTAAAAACTGGAAAAGTATTTGTTTTATTTGTGGATGTTACAACAGATATTTCTAAAGGCAAAACATGAAATATATATCCTGTTTTGTTTTTTTTTCTTATTTACAGGTACTTGAAGCTTTGCATCTTCCGAAGGTTCAATATGATCACTGATTTTAATACGTTCAATTGTTTTATTTTGAAATTTTTGTTTCTCCATCCATCTCTTTTGACGTTCATTGCATAATCTTCTTTTTCTTTGAATCTCTGTTTCATCCATTTTAAATATAGTAGATAATCTAATAATTAGCTGAAATGTATAGTGCGAAAAAAAAAACTTATATACAATGAATGCATTGTGAGGAAGAACAAGAATAAGCAGGATTCAATGGTAACCAATGTCATGTTTGATATTTTCGACAAACTGACATAAAAAATCTCGCCAAACCCAGTGCTTATATCGCTTTGAGCATTTTATATATGGATAATATCATTGTTTTACATACCATTTACTTCTTCTTGTATACAAAAATAGGTAAGTGTCTTTCTTGCGCAGAAAAAGTTGTATAAATCTTTAAAAAAAAACCCCTCATTTTACCAATTAGGTGTCGAATTAAAAAAAAATCAATGTCCCATTCCTGTATTGCTCCCAGGTATTCATACGCATTCCAAATTTCAAAGATCTACAACAGGAAATTTGGAGAAAAATGAGCACAAATGTCACATAATTGGCGTGAAAGTGGCATAATTTTGTCTGAAATAGTAACCTGGGTAATATTATTTTTTTACTAATAAAATGTTTATTTATATTCATTTTTTTTTAATTATATAAGTTATTATTTTTCTAAAGTTATTAATTATATATTTTTTTATTTACTGTAAGTTCCTTCTGAAAATAATGGAAAATAATTAAAAATGTATATGCAAGCGTTATACCACAAAGACATTTTCGCCAAATGGGCTTTAGAAAATATTGCTGCAAATCTGGTGCACCTATGAAAAACCTGAACACACAAGACATCCATACAATGAATAAGCAGTTGCAGACCTTTCAAATGATATGTCACATGAATGGTTTTGTAAAGAAATAAAAAATGTTCACCGCTCTCGGGGGTATAGACGGTGGTGACACACAAGACATCCATAATGTGAATAAGCAGTTGCAGACCTTTCAAATGATGTGTCACACGACTCTTGTTCTAAAGAAATTAAAAATGTGCCCCCCCTGGGGGGCAGAGTGGGTGGTGTCTCACAAGACATCCATAATATGAATAAACAGTTGCAGACCTTTCAAATGATGCGTCACACAATTGGTGTTGCAAAGAAATTAAAAGTGCCCCCGGGAGGGCAGAGTGGGGTGGTGACACACAAGACTTCCATAATATGAATAAGCAGTTGCAGACCTTTCGAATGATGTGTCACAAAATTGATGTTGTAAAGAAATTTAAAATGTGCCTCCCTGGGGGGACAGAATGGACATCCATAATAAGAATAAGCAGTTGCAAACCTTACAAATGATGCGTCACACGACTGGTGTTGTAAAGAAATTAAAAATGTGCCACCCCTGGGGGGGCAGAGGGAAGGATGACACACAATACATCCATAATATGAATAAGCATTTGCAGACCTTTCAAATGAAGTGTCTCACGACTGGTGTTGTAAAGAAATTAAAAATGTGCCCCTCCTGGGGGTAGAGTGGGGGGTGACACACAAGACATCCAAATTATAAATAAGCAGTTGCAGACCTTTGAAATGATGTGTCACACGACTGGTGTTGTAAAGAAATTAAAAATGTGCCACCCCTGGGGGGGCAGAGGGAAGGATGACACACAATACATCCATAATATGAATAAGCATTTGCAGACCTTTCAAATGAAGTGTCTCACGACTGGTGTTGTAAAGAAATTAAAAATGTGCCCCTCCTGGGGGTAGAGTGGGGGGTGACACACAAGACATCCAAATTATAAATAAGCAGTTGCAGACCTTTGAAATGATGTGTCACACGACTGGTGTTGTAAAGAAATTAAAAATGTGCCCCCCTGGCGGGGAAGAGTGGGGGGTGACACACAAGACATCCATAATATTAATAAGCAGTTGCAGACCTCTCAAATGATGTGTCACACGATTGGTGTTGCAAAGAAATTAAAAATGTGCCCTCCCTGGGGGTGCAGACTGGGGGATGACACACAAGCCATTCATAATATGAATAAGCAGTTGCAGACCTTTCAAATGATGTGTCACACGACTGGTGATGTAAAGAAATTGAAAATATGCCCCCCTCTGGGGTGTAGAGGGGGGGTGACACGCAAGATACCCATAATATGAATAAGTAGTTGCAGACATTTCAAATGATGTGTCACACGACTGGTGTTGTAAAGAAATTAAAAATGTGCCCCCTGGGGGGGCAGAGTGGGGTGGTGACACACAAGACATCCATAATATGAATAAGTAGTTGCAGACCTTTCAAATGATGTGTCATACGACTGGTGTTGTAAAGAAATTGAAAATGTTCCCCCCGGGGGGGCAGAGTGGGGGCTGACACACAAGACATCCATATTATGAATAAGCAGTTGCAGACCTTTGAAATGATGTGTCACACGACTGGTGTTGTAAAGAAATAAAAATATGCCCCCCCCCTTATACTATAGATCTGTATTTTTAAGTATATTTACCAGGTTCCTTTTTAAATGCATTCGCTAGAGTTGTAGGCTATGATCGCTTAAGAAAATAAATGCTCTTTAAGAAAACTATTTATTTGCAGTAATTTATAAATTTAAAGCTTTCATACAGAAAAAGTTAGGGATGGTGCCTGAACGCATTATTAAGAAAACAGTCTTCACATGACTGCTTCGTGAAGCGAGAGGGCGGCAATTAATTCCTCACTGAAAAATTCACACATCGGCATCACACAGTTGGCGACAATTAAGCATATGAAAAATGACTGATATCGTCTACGCAAAATTGTCTGTTACGCTTAAACAATAAAAGGATTTTGAATTTAATAGCAGGGCAACCAGAAAACAGCAATCCTAAAAAAATACGCCAAAAAGGAATCCGACTGCCAATTCGTACGTTAGGAGCATTATTTGGGAAAATGTTCTCAAAAGACATAACAAATAGCATGTACATTCAAAGATTATTATGAAACGAATAAGTTAGACTTAAAATTACGCAGAGAGGAAAATGAAATTTCACTAACCGCAAACACAGTCGATATTTATTCTCTTTTTTTATTTGTTTCCAGCAAGGGTGAAATACACATCTTAATGAATTCTCTTTATCTGACAGCCGTTTTTCAGTAATAAGGCAGATGCTAGATGTTTTTCTTTCTTTTCTTTTGAACGGAAACTTATTGTGGGATCGAAAATAAAACGTTAAGATAAAATAGATATTTATTTAAAGATTAGTTTTAACTGTAATTTAGAAAAATGTAAAATTTAAGAAAACTATATGTGATTCTACATCACATATATCACCCCTTTCACAGGCAAAAAAAAATCTATAAATTTACATGAAGGGAGAAAAATCAATTTTCATATGCTCTTACAAGGTATAATGTGTAAAATGCTCATGAAAACAAACCAAACCTTTACTAAATAAAGTAAACAGCATTTGAACTTCTATTTAAGTAGGCAACCATCCCAAATAAAAGTATATATATCATGATATAATATATTGGTACCATAAATTTTGTCATACAGATGACATCATATATTCTTTCTATTTAGAAACAGCTGCAGCTTCATTAATAAAATTTGTGATCACTCTTCAATTCGTCTTATTTAACGATGACCTGTATCAGAAATGTGCACATACAAAATAAAATACATTAGGCCTACCAGCTGGCTATAAGTTTCAAAATGTTTTCCATAATAAACATTAAATATATATATTGATCAATATTATAATAAAATTAAATTAAATACTCGAGTAATATAATGCAACAAAAGACATAATATAACACACAGATAAACAAAAATATAATATGAATAACTAAAATCCAGAAATAATGCCCATAATAATGAACGAAAGTAGAAGTTGTAAGTTTCTGTCTTTTCTTTCGGTTTTTTTTTTATCTCTTAACATGAATATTAAACAAATCTATATTCATGAGATAGATATAAGGTGAAGAAGACAGTAATAAAAACTGTAGAAAATCAGGATATAAAAAATACCTCAAACACTGTCATAAGCCATTTAATTCCATGTGTCAACTGTATTCCTATCAGTATTAATATAAATATAGTTTAAAGAAAACTGAGATTTAATGAGCTTTACCCCTTTACCTCAAAACAAAAATGAGTTAATCCATTATGTAATCTTTTAAATATAAAAATGTATGAGAAAAAAATGAAATTTTAAGTGAATTGTACAACAGGTAATACTGAAGAGAAAAATTGTGTGTGTGTGTGAACTCAGCCTCAATTAATATCTGCTAAAGAATTAACTGGTATTAACCAGGAGAAGGATGCATGTCTGTAATAAGAAAAATGAACACCTGTGCATTACCTATAAGAGAATTCGTGAACAATAAATATATATATTTATGTGAAATGTCTTGAACAACTAAGATGAAATGGTTAAGGGTGAGCATGACAAACTGTTAAAAAATTTCAAGTTTTCTTTTTCTTTTTTTTGTGTGTGTGTGTTAGAATGAGCTTTTTAACAAAAACAAAACAAAAATGAACCGAAGGAAATTTAATGGTATGTGTGTTAAAAGAAAAAAAAAACCCAAGATATTTATGTGTGAATGAGGTTTTCAAATGCATAATTACAAAGTAATTATTGAATTTACAGAAGAAAGGATTGATATCTAATGACAAAAGTGTAAAAAAAATGTAAACACATGACATGACAGTGTTGTGTGTTTTTGGGTGTTTTCATGAATCAGTTTTGAGAAAACAAGTGAAAGTCGTTTACAATCCTCAACCAGAGAAACAAGAGAAAAAGGAAGGAACCACATGACCTGATATGTTGCACATGACCTAATGTGTATTCGCATGACCTAGTGTGTACCACATGACCTAGTGTATTGCACATGACCGAGTGTATATAGAAAAAAAAAACAAAAAAAATGTGATAGTGTAAGAAATCGCATGACCTTTTGTAAAAAAAAACACATGAAAGGAAAAATGTGTGTAGTAGAAATCACATGACCTGGTATCTAATATACCTTGACCTAGAGAAACGCACATGACCTTGTGTAAAAACACATGAATGGAAAAAAACGTGTAATAGAAATCACATGACCTGGTATCTTATATACCTTGACCTAGAGAAAAGCACATGACCTTGTGTAAAAACACATGAATGGAAAGAAAAATGTGTGTAATAGAAATTACATGACCTGGTATCTAATATACCTTGCCTTAGAGAAAAGCACATGACCTTGTGTAAAAACACATGAATGGAAAGAAAAATGTGTGTAATAGAAATCACATGACCTGGTATCTAATATAACTTGACCTAGAGAAAAGCAGATGACCTTGTGTAAAAACACATAACTCTAAGTTGAGGAAAGTAAAAAAAATATGTAAATATATTGTCAAAAATCCTTTTAAAGTTAAAATTTAACTGAGAACCCAAAAACATATTCACCACGAAAAATGTATTAAATGTGGAAATTGTAGCCTCTATAACAATAGAGTTGACATGTTGTTAATGTTAACTGCATTCCTGTTACTGCAAAAACCAAAATATTAAAGGGTAAAGAAAAGTGTGTTTGATTACGTAAATATCGTTAGAATGATTGTGTACACCAACGCGACACATCCAAAACCAAGTGAAAACAAAATTTACGACCCACATCAAAATTTTCACTCCTACATGCCTTCTTTCTATTACTCAACCATCTGCATGTTTGATAGTCGAATAAGATGAAAGACAAAAATGCATTCGTACACAAAATTACTGTGAAGACAACCTGTCAAAATTTAAAGTGTAACCGAAAATGTGAAGGAGTAAAATTGGACCACAAAGAATGCGATTGATGAGGGGAAAAAAGAAAGGTGAAATCCCACAAAATTGTTATCCACAGACCACAAGCTCATCCGCGTAGCATGCCGCAAAAGTAACATTGCAAAACCTTTGTAAAATAAAATACCATTGTAAATACCATTGCCGCATGCCAAGCAACGCTCTCGCGATTGTGTAGAAAAACAAATTAGGATTTTTCTTTTTATTTTCTTTTATTTTATTTATTTATTTATTTTTGCGAACATAATAAACGGACAGTATGTGTGCAAGAACCCCAAAACTTTTACCTATGAGTGATATTCAATTACGTAATTAATGAATTAACAATCATTAAACAACACAATGAATAAGGGTTAACTTGTCTTAATGAACTACATGTGTAATGTGGAAAAAAAACAATTCTGGTTAAACTCCAAACCAGCTTCCATGAACTACGTGTTTTAACTATGAACTATGTGTGAAGTGAAAAAACTGTCGAATACTATGGTTAGAAAAACTTTAAAAAAATTTAAGTGTATAGGCATAAAACATTACCGGAATATCAAATGTGACAAACATGTACTATTAAAACTGTAAAAGTATATAACTTCCTCGATTTAAATACTCTTGATGTTTAAGGTATAGCTAAGAGTCATGCCAAAACAATTGTGATTATTGTAAAATAATAAAAACTGCTTACAATATTTTTGTGTGTACATGGTGATCTAAACAAACTGCAGTAAGTGTATGTATTTCTAAAAGCTTAAATGTGTGGAAATTTTAAAGTGTCATATAAAATAGAGGAAAGTACAAATGATTTAATAGCCATAAATATTCTAGCATACATACTTTTAAAGATAAAGTATATCTAACTAGTGACAACAACCAAAATAATATTGAATATGTCAAAATTTTAACGATGTACTATTAATATTCTGAGAAAAATCATTTTGTGAAATGATTTAATTAGCATCGAGTCACCATCCGTGTCCAATCAGTCAAATTTTATCAGTGAAGAAAAATGTATGTGGAAAGGCATGTAGATATTATAATTTATTTCATGTATTAAAAATCTGTAAAGTATGTGTTAGCAGTTTTCTCAGTGTTGTATGGATTCATAGAAAATAATTTAAAAACTACTCTTTTATGTAAAAAAAATAACTAAAAAGACGTTCCAAATTATAACTTAAAGATAATGAACGTTAATAATGACACAGTATGTAAAAAAAAAAAAAAATTACAGAAGTACATAAAAATTATGATTGAATTCAACCAAGGCAAGTGTTATCTTTGAACTATAACCAAAAATAATATTGTGAGAATGAAGTGTAAGTATGTGTATGCATGTAAAGTCAGGTTGAATATAAAACCACAACAAATATGTACAACAGTGGCAAGAAAAAGAAATCGACTGTGAAACATATTCTGACGAATTAATTACCACACTTCAGTAATGTCATGTCTAAATAAACAAAATTAATAGTGTCCTACACTAAAAACGCTGATAATTTAGCAAAGTGTCTAATAATTGTAAATAAATAAATAAAAAACATGAATTTATGAATTTTGTAAGTGAAAACCAGCTTTCTATCCCTTTGCGTAGGTAAGTGGCCATCTCACCCCACAAAAGGAAAAGAAACCCTTAAAAAACATTCTTGACATTGTGCTACCTCTAGAAAATAACACAATGCAAGAAGAAATCTATCGAAAACAGTCTCTAAATATTAGAAAGAAAAATACAAATATTAACGGAAATTTAAAAATACTGAGATTTCACATGTACAAATGTGTGCTGGTATGCAACAACACGGCATACAATTGATTTAAAATATATACTAGTACGTTATATGTTTTAACTGCATTAATGAAATAAATAAAATCTCTCTTTCTGTTATTATTAATAATAATATTGATGACTCGAGCAGGCATTAAAAAGTTAAGAGAAAAGCTTGTGACAGGTTTAGATAATTTAATTAAAGAAAATATTACATTTTACACATAAGATCTCCAAATTTAAAAACATATTATATTTGCGAGAATATTTTAAAATGTAAATTATGCAATGTCTAATTGCTGTCAATTATTTAAAGTTTAGTAAAAACAAGTAAAAAGTTTACCATAAGCGAAAACAAATTTAAGCTTCTCACCTCATTCATTATATTTCCAAATTTGTCAGCATGGCAACACATAAAATATTTTTATAATGGTATGACGTGATATACCACTTAATGAACTTTATATGTTATGAACATTAAAAATAAGATATCTATACACAAATATATAAAAGGCATACGTATATAATAAAACAAACACACACATTGATTAATAAAAAATAAAAAGTTGTTAGTACCATTTGTACCATTTTGTATCAAATACATGTGAAATCCCACAAAATTGTTATCCACAGACCACAAGCTCATCCGCGTAGCATGCCGCAAAAGTAACATTGTAAAACCTTTGTAAAATAAAATACCATTGTAAATACCACTGCCGCATGCCAAGCAACGCTCTCGCGATTGTGTAGAAAAACAAATTAGGATTTTTCTTTTTATTTTCTTTTATTTATTTATTTATATTTGCGAACATAATAAACGGACAGTATGTGTGCAAGAACCCCAAAACACTTACCTATGAGTGACATTCAATTACGTAATTAATGAATTAACAATCATTAAACAACACAATGAATAAGGGTTAACTTGTCTTAATGAACTACATGTGTAATGTGGAAAAAAAAACAATTCTGGTTAAACACCAAACCAGCTTCCATGAACTACGTGTTTTAACTATGAACTATGTGTGAAGTGAAAAAACTGTCGAATACTATGGTTAGCAAAACGTTAAAAAAATTTAAGTGTATAGGCATAAAACATTACCGGAATATCAAATGTGACAAACATGTACTATTAAAACTGTAAAAGTATATAACTTCCTCGATTTAAATACTCTTGATGTTTAAGGTATAGCTAAGAGTCATGCCAAAACAATTGTGATTATTGTAAAATAATAAAAACTGCTTACAATATTTTTGTGTGTACATGGTGATCTAAACAAACTGCAGTAAGTGTATGTATTTCTAAAAGCTTAAATGTGTGGAAATTTTAAAGTGTCATATAAAATAGAGGAAAGTACAAATGATTTAATAGCCATAAATATTCTAGCATACATACTTTTAAAGATAAAGTATATCTAACTAGTGACAACAACCAAAATAATATTGAATATGTCAAAATTTTAACGATGTACTATTAATATTCTGAGAAAAATCATTTTGTGAAATGATTTAATTAGCATCGAGTCACCATCCGTGTCCAATCAGTCAAATTTTATCAGTGAAGAAAAATGTATGTGGAAAGGCATGTAGATATTATAATTTATTTCATGTATTAAAAATCTGTAAAGTATGTGTTAGCAGTTTTCTCAGTGTTGTATGGATTCATAGAAAATAATTTAAAAACTACTCTTTTATGTAAAAAAAATAACTAAAAAGACGTTCCAAATTATAACTTAAATATAATGAACGTTAATAATGACACAGTATGTAGAAAAAAAAATTACAGAAGTACATAAAAATTATGATTGAATTCAACCAAGGCAAGTGTTATCTTTGAACTATAACCAAAAATAATATTGTGAGAATGAAGTGTAAGTATGTGTATGCATGTAAAGTCAGGTTGAATATAAAACCACAACAAATATGTACAACAGTGGCAAGAAAAAGAAATCGACTGTGAAACATATTCTGACGAATTAATTACCACACTTCAGTAATGTCATGTCTAAATAAACAAAATTAATAGTGTCCTACACTAAAAACGCTGATAATTTAGCAAAGTGTCTAATAATTGTAAATAAATAAATAAAAAACATGAATTTATGAATTTTGTAAGTGAAAACCAGCTTTCTATCCCTTTGCGTAGGTAAGTGGCCATCTCACCCCACAAAAGGAAAAGAAACCCTTAAAAAACATTCTTGACATTGTGCTACCTCTAGAAAATAACACAATGCAAGAAGAAATCTATCGAAAACAGTCTCTAAATATTAGAAAGAAAAATACAAATATTAACGGAAATTTAAAAATACTGAGATTTCACATGTACAAATGTGTGCTGGTATGCAACAACACGGCATACAATTGATTTAAAATGTATACTAGTACGTTATATGTTTTAACTGCATTAATGAAATAAATAAAATCTCTCTTTCTGTTATTATTAATAATAATATTGATGACTCGAGCAGGCATTAAAAAGTTAAGAGAAAAGCTTGTGACAGGTTTAGATAATTTAATTAAAGAAAATATTACATTTTACACATAAGATCTCCAAATTTAAAAACATATTATATTTGCGAGAATATTTTAAAATGTAAATTATGCAATGTCTAATTGCTGTCAATTATTTAAAGTTTAGTAAAAACAAGTAAAAAGTTTACCATAAGCGAAAACAAATTTAAGCTTCTCACCTCATTCATTATATTTCCAAATTTGTCAGCATGGCAACACATAAAATATTTTTATAATGGTATGACGTGATATACCACTTAATGAACTTTATATGTTATGAACATTAAAAATAAGATATCTATACACAAATATATAAAAGGCATACGTATATAATAAAACAAACACACACATTGATTAATAAAAAATAAAAAGTTGTTAGTACCATTTGTACCATTTTGTATCAAATACATGTGAAATCCCACAAAATTGTTATCCACAGACCACAAGCTCATCCGCGTAGCATGCCGCAAAAGTAACATTGTAAAACCTTTGTAAAATAAAATACCATTGTAAATACCACTGCCGCATGCCAAGCAACGCTCTCGCGATTGTGTAGAAAAACAAATTAGGATTTTTCTTTTTATTTTCTTTTATTTATTTATTTATTTTTGCGAACATAATAAACGGACAGTATGTGTGCAAGAACCCCAAAACACTTACCTATGAGTGACATTCAATTACGTAATTAATGAATTAACAATCATTAAACAACACAATGAATAAGGGTTAACTTGTCTTAATGAACTACATGTGTAATGTGGAAAAAAAAACAATTCTGGTTAAACACCAAACCAGCTTCCATGAACTACGTGTTTTAACTATGAACTATGTGTGAAGTGAAAAAACTGTCGAATACTATGGTTAGCAAAACGTTAAAAAAATTTAAGTGTATAGGCATAAAACATTACCGGAATATCAAATGTGACAAACATGTACTATTAAAACTGTAAAAGTATATAACTTCCTCGATTTAAATACTCTTGATGTTTAAGGTATAGCTAAGAGTCATGCCAAAACAATTGTGATTATTGTAAAATAATAAAAACTGCTTACAATATTTTTGTGTGTACATGGTGATCTAAACAAACTGCAGTAAGTGTATGTATTTCTAAAAGCTTAAATGTGTGGAAATTTTAAAGTGTCATATAAAATAGAGGAAAGTACAAATGATTTAATAGCCATAAATATTCTAGCATACATACTTTTAAAGATAAAGTATATCTAACTAGTGACAACAACCAAAATAATATTGAATATGTCAAAATTTTAAAGATGTACTATTAATATTCTGAGAAAAATCATTTTGTGAAATGATTTAATTAGCATCGAGTCACCATCCGCGTCCAATCAGTCAACTTTTATCAATGAAGACAAATGTATGTGGAAAGGCATGTACATATTATAATTTATTTCATGTATTAAAAATCTGTAAAGTATGTGTTAGCAGTTTTCTCAGTGTTGTATGGATTCATAGAAAATAATTTTAAAACTACTCTTTTATGTAAAAAAAATAACTAAAAAGACGTTCCAAATTATATCTTAAAGATAATGAACGTTAATAATGACACAGTATGTAGAAAAAAAATTACAGAAGTACATAAAAATTATGATTGAATTCAACCAAGGCAAGTGTTATCTTTGAACTATAACCAAAAATAATATTGTGAGAATGAAGTGTAAGTATGTGTATGCATGTAAAGTCAGGTTGAATATAAAACCACAACAAATATGTACAACAGTGGCAAGAAAAAGAAATCGACTGTGAAACATATTCTGACGAATTAATTACCACACTTCTGTAATGTCATGTCTAAATAAACAAAATTAATAGTGTCCTACACTAAAAACGCTGATAATTTAGCAAAGTATCTAATAATTGTAAATAAATAAATAAAAAACATGAATTTATGAATTTTGTAAGTGAAAACCAGCTTTCTATCCCTTTGCGTAGGTAAGTGGCCATCTCACCCCACAAAAGGAAAAGAAACCTTTAAAAAAAACATTCTTGACATTGTGCTACCTCTAGAAAATAACACAATGCAAGAATAAATCTATCGAAAACTGTCTCTAATTATTAGAAAGAAAAATAAAATATTAACGGAAATTTAAAAATACTGAGATTTCACATGTACAAATGTGTGCTGGTATGCAACAACACGGCATACAATTGATTTAAAATGTATACTAGTACGTTATATGTTTTAACTGCATTAATGAAATAAATAAAATCTCTCTTTCTGTTATTATTAATAATAATATTGATGACTCGAGCAGGCATTAAAAAGTTAAGAGAAAAGCTTGTGACAGGTTGAGATAATTTAGTTAAAGAAAATATTACATTTTACACATAAGATCTCCAAATTTAAAAACATATTATATTTGCGAGAATATTTTAAAATGTAAATTATGCAATGTCTAATTGCTGTCAATTATTTGAAGTTTAGTAAAAACAAGTAAAAAGTTTACCATAAGCGAAAACAAATTTAAGCTTCTCACCTCATTCATTATATTTCCAAATTTGTCAACATGGCAACACATAAAATATTTTTATAATGGTATGACGTGATATACCACTTAATGAACTTTATATGTTATGAACATTAAAAATAAGATATCTATACACAAATATATAAAAGGCATACGTATATAATAAAACAAACACACACATTGATAATAAAAAATAAAAAGTTGTTAGTACCATTTGTACCATTTTGTATCAAATACATGTCCAAGAAATACTACGATATATCAAGAAAATTACCAAGATATATTTTTATGAAATAACCTTTAAAATGAAAGTTCTTATTAGGTTATAATTACTCATGAAGAATAGTGATGCGTGTAGTACGTTTAAGTATTATATGTTATAAAACAGTCGTCTTCTTTATGTACTCAGAATAAAGAAAAAAAATCTGTAATATTTAACTGCAAGAAATAGCTCTACTTAAACAGATATAATCAATATGGAAGATCCTTTAAAGATATTGATTACATATATTGAATTATGCAATAAAGAAAATGGTAATTACTTTTAAGTACAAATACAAAAATAATGTACTATCTGTAAATAATATTCAATAGAAACACAGTAAAACATAACTTACCCTTTCATTATGGAATTTTCAAAGCATAATAAAATATAATTGAAATGATACAATTTTATGTATCTCAAGATGAAGGCAGTGTCAAATATCTAGAGAGGTGCATACATCTTTATTTATTACAAGTATTCCTATTTATCTTTCTTCATATTTTTTTAAAAAAAACTTCCTAACATGCAAAAATAATAGTCTGACACAAAAACATTCTGTCTTATTTACCTGGAAACATGAATGTTTTAGATGCACCATTAACTTACCTTTAACCTCTTTTTTTTATCATAATATAAAATGAGGTAAAGAAAGATATATAACTGTAAATTTATGCATATGAATGTCAGATTGTAATAGTTCAAAAAAAGAATCGCATTGCAAAATAAATAAAAATGTAATAAATATTTAAAGAAAATAAGTAAAATAATAGAAATTTCTTTAGCACAAACATTAAAAAAAATTTGATTTATACAGTCAATATTCTGAATTCTTTTTTTTTTAAGATTGTCTTGCTACTTTGAATCAAATTTCAGTAAGAGTGAACAACAATAAATATTTAGTTATATGAAAAATATCCTTTTATCATGTTCTCATATCTGGCGTCTTATTTCTTAAATAGCATTTGTAAAACTATGAAATATTTCGACGTAATCTAAGAAAATTTCTAACTATTATTATTCATAAAAATAAATATGAGCACGAGAAAACAATGCATAAAAAACAATAATTGTAATAAAATCACTCATCATATTATTCTAAAATAATAACAAAAAAGTCATGTAATTAAAATAGAGATTGAGTATTAAAATCATAAAATATAAAATGCATATATTTTCTCGTACTCGCATTTTATACCGCAGATGCTTATTTATTTTCTTCACTTTTTTTCTTTTTTTTTTTTTTTAATCACTCCATTGTGTTAATTTGGCAGCATTCTGACGAGTGCGCTAATTTTTTTACTTCTTTTCATAATAAATTTCGACATTTCTCTTTTTTTAAAATTTTTTTGAAGAAATGCAATATATGCACGTTAACAATCGAAGACACACAAAATCCAACGCAAAAAACACAATCTACGAATGAATCTATGAATTAAATTGCAGACCACGAAAATCTGTAGCACTGAGCACACTGCGCACGATCCATTTCTGAAGCAAACAAATAATTCTGGAGTGCACAAATTAGAAATAAAATGCACTATATTGCCGAAAGCAAGACTGCCAGTTTAACGGAAGCGAAGTAGGAGTCACCACAGTCTACCGCAGATTCTTAGGCCTACATCGGCAGGACCAGGCGTTAACGAGCAGGCGTTCTTTACGCTGAGCCTCGTGAATTTTTTTGATCAGAAAAGTCAGCCGCATCCAACATGAATAATGGTTCGGCGCCGGGATGTAACTCCAATGCGATCCATCAGGGAAAAATTCGGCAGCGACAGTCGGCATTCTATAGGTACTTCAAACGATAGTCTATGAATTGAGAATACTCGTATCTAATAGTCTATATTCCGCAAACTTAATAGATGGTCATCTGTCGGGGAAATAGGCTTTCAAATATCTTGTAAACAGCCAATGAATAAGATAATGTCATACTACTCAGGTAGATAGATAGTCCAGATAATAGTCCAGATATAGTCCAGAAAAGTGCTAATAAAAAGTCCAGAAACTAAACTTTCAAGCAAATCGAAGCAGGCAACTAAAAGCAGGCACCATCCCTTGACGTTAAAAAAATTGCGAATGCCTGGTGTTAGGCACCATAATTTATATACTATAGATCTGTATTTTTAAGTACAGGGTGATTCCAAATTTTTTTTTACAATAAATGAGGGGTGATAGTACACATCAAGACAAACAATATTAAATAGGAGACCAAGGGTCCAAAACGTTTTCCTAAGGAAATAGCCGCCATTAAAGTTTAGGGACCAAAATTTCAAATAAACATAAAAAACGGAAAAATCGGTCGATTGATTTGCGGTCTTCATTAAAATTATTCTTTATGTCGGCATTTTCTTGAAATTAAATTATAAAGATAAATTTCAAAAAATGTCGATATAGGGCGCTTTAGACTTTGGAGTAACGAACAACTATTTTTTGCCGGTATTTTTTGTATCTCATTAAATGTTTTCGTAAGCTTAGACTCAAACTTAAATTTTGAGCTCAAAATCTGTAGTTGGGAGTGGTTAAGTAACACAAACTGAGCTGTGTCCAGAGGGTTCAAATTTCAAATGATTATAAAAAACAGAAAAATTGGTCGATTGATTTGCGGTTTTCACTAAAACTATTCTTTATTTAGTTATTTTCGTGAAAATAAATTATAAAGATAAATTTCAAGAAATGCCGATAGATGGCGCTTTAGACTTTGGAGTAACGAAACACTCTTTTTTGGCGTTATTTTTTGCATCTTATTAAATGCTTTCGTAAGCTTAGACATGAACCTAAATTTTGAGCTCAAAATCTGAATAGCTGGGAGTCGTTAAGTAGACAAACTTAGCTGTGTTCAGAGGGTTCAAATTTCAAATAATTGTAAAAAACGGAAAAAATTGTTCGATACGTTTGCGGTTTTTGCTAAAACTAATTTTTAAATCAGCAGTTTTCTTGATCCATCAGTGTTTTCTTGAAAATAATTTTTAAAGATAAATTTCAAAAAATGCCGATAGAGGGCGCCTTAGACTTTGGAGTAGCGTACAACTATTTTTAACAGTTATTTTTTTAATCTCATTAAATGCTTTCAAATGCATAGATTTAAATTTTGGGCTGAAATTCTGAATCGTTGGGAGTGTTTAAATAGCGAAAAATTGGATTTTGTTCGAGGAGGAAAGAGGGTTAAATTTCAACTCCTGAACACACTTCAGTTTGCGTTTCTTAACTCCTCATAACGATTCAGGATTTGAGCTCAAAATTTAAGTTTAACTCTAAGCTTCTGAGAACATTTAAATCTTTTGCAAGCATTTAATTAGAACCAAAAAATAATGGTTAAAATGAATTGTTGGTTACTCTGAAGTTTAAGGCGCCCTCTGACGGATTTTTTTGAGATTTATCTTTAAAAATTATTTTCAAGAAGACACTGACTTAAAGAATAGTTTTATTTTAAACCGCAAACGAATTGACCAACTTTTCCATTTTCTATAATTACTTTAAATTTGAACCTCCCCCTCCCCCTTGAACACAGTTCAGTTTGTGCTACTTAACCACTCCCTACTATTCAAATTTCGAGCTCAAAATTTAAGTTTAAGTCTAAGCTTCCGAAATCATTTAAAGAGATGCAAACAATTCGGCAAAAAATAGTTGTTCGTTACTCCAAAGTCTAAAGCGCCCTCTATCGGCTTTTTTTTAAATTTATCTTTATAATTTATTTTCACGAAAATACTTAAATAAAGAATAGTTTTAGTGAAAACCGCAAATCAATCGACCATTTTTTTTTAATCATTTGAAATTTGAACCCTCTGAACACAGCTTAGTTTGCGTTACTTAACCACTCCCAACTACAGATTTTGAGCTCAAAATTTAAGTTTGAGTGTAAACTTACGAAAACATTTAATGAGAAGCAAAACATACCGGCAAAAAATAGTTGTTCGTTACTCTAAAGTCTAAAGCGCCCTCTATCGGCATTTTTTGAAATTTATCTTTATAATTTAATTTCAAGAAAATGCCGACATAAAGAATAATTTTAGTGAAAACCGCAAATGAATCGACCAATTTTTCCGTTTTTTATGTTTATTTGAAATTTTGGTCCCTAAACTTTAATGGCGGCTATCTCCTTAAGAAAACGTTTTGGACCGTTGGTCTCCTATTTAATATTGTTGTCTTGATGTGTACTATCAGCCCTCTTTTATTGTAAAAAAAATTTGGAATCACCCTGTATATTTACCAGGTTCCTTTTTAAATGCATTCGCTCGAGTTGTAGGCTATGATCGCTTAAGAAAATAAATGCTCTTTAAGAAAACTATTTATTTGCAGTAACTTATAAATTTAAAGCTTTCATACAGAAAAAGTTAGGGATGGTGCCTGAACGCATTATTAAGAAAACAGTCTTCGCATGACTGCTTCGTGAAGCGAGAGGGAGGCAATTAATTCCTCACTGAAAAATTCACACATTGGCATCACACATTTGGCGACAATTAAGCATATGAAAAATGACTGATATCGTCTATGCAAAATTGTCTGTTACGCTTAAACAATAAAAGGATTTTGAATTTAATAGCAGGGCAACCAGAAAACAGCAGTCCTAAAAAAATACGCCAAAAAGGAATCCGACTGCCAATTCGTACGTTAGGAGCATGTTTTGGGAAAATGTTCTCAAAAGACATAACAAATAGCATGTACATTCAAAGACTATTATGAAACGAATAAGTTAGACTTAAAATTACGCAGAGAGGAAAATGAAATTTCACTAACCGCAAACACAGTCGATATTTATTCTTTTTTTTAAATTTGTTTCCAGCAAGGGTGAAATACACATCTTAATGAATTCTCTTTATCTGACAGCCGTTTTTCAGTAATAAGGCAGATGCTAGATGTTTTTCTTTCTTTTCTTTTGAACGGAAAGTTATTGTGGGATCGAAAATAATATGTTAAGATAAAATAGATATTTACTTAAAGATTAGTTTTAACTGTAATTTAGAAAAATGTAAAATTTAAGAAAACTATATATGATTCTACATCACACCCCTGGGGGTGCAGACTGGGAGATGACACACCAGACATCTATAATATTAATAAGCAGTTGCAGACCTCTCAAATGATGTGTCACACGATTGGTGTTGTAAAGAAATTATAAATGTCCCCCCCTGGCGGGGAAGAGTGCGGGGGTGTGACACAAAAGACATCCATAATATGAATAAGCAGTTGCAGACCTTTCAAATGATGTGTCACACGACATGATGTAAAGAAATTAAAAATGTGCCCCCCTGGGGGGACACAGTAGGAGGGGAAACACAAGACATCCAAAACATGAATAAGCAGTTGCAGATCTTTCAAATGATGTGTCACACGACTGGTGTTGTAAAGAAATTTAAAATGTGCACCCCTCTTGGGAGTAGAGTGGGGGAGGTGGCACGCAAGACACCCATAATATGAATAAGCAGTTGCAGACCTTTCAAATGATGTGTCACACGACTGGTGTTGTAAAGAAAATAAAAATGTGCCCCCCTGGGGGGGCAGAGTGGGGTGGTGACACACAAGACATCCATAATATGAATAAGCAGTTGCAGACCTTTCAAATGATGTGTCACACGACTGGTGTTGTAAAGAAATTGAAAATGTGCCCCCCTGCGGGGCAGAGCGGAGGGGGTCACACAAGACTTCCATAATAGGAAAAGGCAGTTTCAGACCTTTCTAAAGATATGCAACACAAGTGCTGTGGATAAAAAGTTAAAAAGCTCCCCTTTGGGGGGGGCAAAGTGGGATGCGGCGTCCCAAACATGCATAATTGGAATGAGTAATTACAATTTTTTATACTATAGGGGGGCTCCGCCTCCCTGCTCGCGTAAATCGTATTTCAAATTTTCAAATTTTTCAAATTTTCGCGTAAATCGTATTGCCGCGTAATCGCTTCGCGATTCCGTTCGGTATTGCTTTGCGATATCGGTCGGAATCGTTTCGCGATGCATAGACGGATTTCTTCGACTCATTTAAGGAGTGGTCTACCCGGATCCGTTAGTTCCCCAAATCTTCCACTTCAGCATCATTCCAGGAGTCATTCCTTTTAAGGCTAGTTTCTTTTTACTATAGAAGGATATTTATTTATTTTCAGTTATGAGAAGTTTAATGATGTTATTTTGTTTACAAATTGTCTGTTTAAGCATCACGAAATATTTTAAAATTTTAATTCAATAAACAAATATTATTTTAAAACGTCCCTCTTTAATATAATAGTTAAAGTACTTAAAAATATTCGCAGCATTCTTTAGAACTAGCAAATTCATAATAGAAATTTTTAGTTCATTAAAAATTAAGACAGAATAAGTTAATCCTGGAAAAGAAAATTATTCTTTACCAACAAAGTAAAAAAAAAAAAAAATGCACTCAGAATTTAATTTTCTTAAAAGGATATGCGAAAAATTAAATAGAATGAAATCGTTAAATATTCAAAGACGATTTCAAAACAAGTCTGCAAAAATGTTTGCAAATAAATATATTTGTGTACAATACAGAAACATGAGTGAAATTATTTTACGAAACTATTTTATTCAGGTATATCGATTATTTTTCATTAAATTACATAAAATTGAATTTCTATGCAAACATGCAAACGCACAGAAATAGAAAAATATACAAAATGTCGCAGTCATTTTTTAAATTAACATTTGCCTCTTTTATTTTTAAGACATGAAAGTCTAAATTTTGCTTATTTTCATAAAATATATTCATTTTATTATTTGATTCAGAAAGATCGAAATATCTAAGTTAAAGTATGTTAAAATTGTAGTGCAGAGTATGTGTTGGGAATTAATTCAAAATTTAATAAAGAAATAATTTAAAAAATCTTTGTAGATATAATTGAACACTTAAAAGATTAATATTTTTTAAACATTCAAGTTCTCTTATACCTGCAATCGTATATTGATAAACTGTTTAATTAAAAATGTATTTATTAATATATTTAAAATATTAAAAATAATCTAATTTTTACTTTTAAAATTGTGAAATTTTATTAAAAATATATATTGTATAAGAAAACCAACATCAAATAAAAAAAAGGTTCTTTTTTAGATCATTGGTACAGCAGTTTTCAAAAGAATATCTTTCAAAAGAAATCTGTATTCACAATCTAACATATAAAGTCCTCTCGCATGTAATTTTCCAAAATTGATTTTTCCCAAGTAGTTAGAAGATATTATACGCATACATCTCAACTATCTACTATATATAAATGCAGATAAACATTTTCGACTAACTTGAGTTTTGCTGATCGGATATTTAAGGAACGTGAATTATTAGTGATATAATTTGCTAGAGAAAGTTTTAAAATATTATGTATCATTTTACGTTGCTTTTTTATTAAATTGAGCAAAAAGTTCTGGAAAAATTTTAATGTAGTAGTTACACAATTTCTATCGTATATAGGAGTATCAGTGTCATATATATAGGAGTTCAAGAATTTCGGTCCAGTTGTGTCTGCCCCTTCCAATTATCGTCTCTTTTACCTTACACCTTTTAAAGGACCGCCGACTTGAATCCCTAAATGAATGTGAAGAAGTATTTCAAGAGTTTTTCGATTCGAAAAAACCGCCATGTTACTTCCAGCTAAATCGGAATCTGACTGAAAGATGCCAAAAAATCATGAACTATGATGGAATGGAATAGTCCTCGCTGTTTTTGTTTTTAATTTGCGCATAACTGTGCAACTTTCACAAATTTCATAGAGCGTTTTGCTCAACCAAGTACAAAATTACGGCGGAAAGTTCCATAATCAGATTGATCGATGAAAGATGAAAGATGAACCTATTTAATCAGAATTATTTTTTAGATAATTGTCCATTAGGGTTGAGCGAAAAAATTTATTTTTTAAAAATCAAAAACGGGTAGGTGCCAAAAGTTTTCTTTAGATTAGTACATCAACTATGTGAAATTTTACCGCTGAAACAAAGTGGCTTGAGTCTGTGCTTTTGCTCCAAAAATCGAAATTTTGGGTAAAATTTGTCATTTTTTGACATTTTTTCAAAATAATTATAAAATTCCTACAGAACTGGTTATTATTTAAAAGTGTTACTTAAACCTTTATACTTATATGCTAAACATATTTAAACTATAAAACAATATCTTTATTCCGTATAGCTGGAGCAAAACAGACAACTTTTGGTAAGAAAACGGCATTACCACTCTATTGGGACATACAATGAATTGCTGTTTTTAATACAGCTCTTTTTTTCAAAACTACCTTGGACATACGTCGTGAAGGGGGCTATATTTCATATACCACTCGTCCCAACTATTCGATCATCTTAGTACAGTGTTTTATTTATATATTGATTTGTGATTTTCTTTATCAAAATTTGGCACGTTTTCGATATGTATCCACCTAGTTTATCTTTTCTTTATATCCACATGCTGCTGTGACTATATTAATGTATATTTTTACAGCTTATACAAAAGAAAAATGACAAGCAGAGTAATGTACGGAAATATTATTAAAGGGATCTATTCGGCCATCTATTATCTTTATCAAGCTGACATTCAGTTGATAAAAGTGATTAGAAGTTCTGTTACCACAACATTTTTTTCAGTCAATTATATTTTTTTACGTAATGACCTGCTTCAAAGATGATTTCAGGTATTTCAACTGTAAGTATGCCATCATTTATTCTGCTTTTGCATTTTTTATATGTTGAGAAGCGAGTTGTTTAATGTGATTTCTGGTGATTGTCAGGGAGAATTGCAATGGGAATTTGTCATGCATGTGCAGAGTAACCATTGTTGTAAATAACTTTTTTGCGTTAGTTTTATGCCATTTTCTAAGTGTTTTCGTAGTTAGGTAATTTTCCATTAACTTTTTTATAAGTGAACAATATTTGATGGTGAACTGTCCTAAGCATAAACTTAGAATGCATTGTACTTTTTGAGAGAATGTACAGACTCTAATCGACTATAAGTACTCATTTAAATTTAGAAGAATTCTATTTGTCGATATGAACCATTTTGCTTTGGGTAAGCTTAGAATTGTGTATAATAATGGATCATATGCTACATCAACTACAGTGAATTTCCTCTGCGTCAATTATTAGAGAAGTCGATGCAAAACGTTATAATCTACATGGATTCACTGGATCAATACGAAAATCTTTGTCTACGTACTATTCACTTCCTATTGCAATTATTTTATAAAATAGATAGTAATTTTGAAAAAATTATATTCTGAAATTAAGTTAAAGATACTCAGAACAGACTAGAAATTTCTGTCGGAGATTGCAAAGCTAATTCATGAGGAAAGCTAATTCTCAGAAGAAATGGGAAATAGGAATTTAGAAAACATCTCGCAGAAAAAAACAGCTCATAAAGCGAATAAAATTTTCCGCTTTACATAAGCATAGATTGGCAATTAGTCTATAGATTCACTCACAAAATATATAACCAAAGTTTATACCGCGGGATATTTTATACCAAATGTAATACACACTTAAAGGATAGGTCTAAAAACTTATTAGAAATTGCTCGACTACGAAACAACACAGGAAACGACATAAAACAAATACTAAAACTTCTTTCGAAATATTGTTGCTTTACACGCAAATTTTGTTTGCAATCCTCTGGGACGATCGTCATAATAGTAAACTACTAGCTTCTCAAAATATATTCAATGTAATAGGTACAGTTAATGATGACATACTAGAAATTGAATTCATACAATCAATTTTTAGGCATTTCATTATATATATAATTGAAAAAATGTTGTGGTAACAGAACTTCCAATCATAATGTATTAATTGTATGAAAATTTAATGAAGATAATAGACTGCTGAACAGGTTCAATCAACAATATACCTAATACCTTACTCAGCTTCCTCTTCTGTTACACAAGGTATAAAAATACACGTGCAGCAAGTCACACCAGTAGCATCCAATGTGAGTGAAAACAAATAAGAGGTAAACTACTTTGATACATAGAAAACTTATGCCATTCTTCGGAAAAAAATAACAATTCAATACATAAATGAAACACTGGGCCTAGATTGTTGGGTGGCTGAGACTGGTGGGTATGAAATGCAGCCACATCTACGAGTTATATACAGAATAGTTTTGAAAGCAGATAGGTAAGAAATGCATTCAAAACAACATTTCTTTGTATGCTTCAATAGAGAGGTAACGCTAGTTTTTACCAAATGTTGTCAGATTTGCTCCAATTATACAGATTACAGATATTATTTTATAGTTTAACTATTTTAGCAGATAAGTATAAAGGTTTAAGTAACTTTTTAAAGTAATAACCAGCTCTGTAGGAATTTTTAAATTTTTTTGAAAAAATGTCAAAAAATGACAAATTTTACCCAAAATTTCGATTTTTGGAGCAAAAGCGCAGACTCAAGCCATTTTTTTTCAGCGGTAAAATTTCACACAGTTGATGTACTAGTATAAAGGCAACTTTTGGCACCTACCCGTTTTTGATTTTTTAAAAATAATTTTTTTCGCTCCACCCTATTGTCCATGGGTGGTTTTAGATTAGTTTTTCTTGCTAAAAGATGTAAATTAAAATGTTGACACCAGTAAAAATACATTTATTTGTACTATATATATGTTTTACATGTTTCCACTGTTTAACATGTTAGTATCTTTTTAAAACAAATAAAAAATGTCTAAAGATACAAGGTCCGTTTACTCATAAACGTGTACAGCTGAACTTCACATTTTAGAATATTTTTACTTTTCTTCAGGGATGAGAATTTTCCGCGTTTTTACATACCAGTATAATGTTAGAGAATATATTGTTCTTTTAAATCGCAGCATTTTTCGATTATGTACAATAACACTTTCTCTAAAATTACACTTGTAAGAAGAAACGCAGAAATTTTTCATTTTTATTGTTTAAAAAAAATCGGTATGATGTAAGTAGCCAAAACAAACATACTTTTACTAATTTAAAAATCTTCTTTAATCTACTTTTTAGCAATGGAAATTAAGATGTTATAAGGTATTTACATGTGTTAATTTGCTATATATTTGGATTATGTTAGTATAGTTGCATATTATTTACTTTGCTTATTTACACAAATATATATATATAAATGATACGTAAAATATGATACATAAATTACATATTTAAAAATATTTATTGCAAATTAATTACTACATGTACAAATTACTTATGATACCGAACAAGTTGTTACAAGAATATATTTCTATATGTTATATGCAAAACAGGTTGCAATTAAAACATTTTCGAGCAGTTTTCACCTAAAAAATTGTTTATGATATAAGAAGAATATTTCACAGTTAGGAGCTGTTGTTGAATGTATCAACTTTATATTTTGAGAATTTTTATATTATGTCAGTTACAAAATGTTCCAGAGGCGATGTACACAGAAGCCATTTAAGGATCTTTTACTGCAACCCTATTTGGTTGAGGTATATTTCAAGTTTCAACAAATTTAAATGAAAGAAAAATAATTAATAGCGATATTTAATAGAACACTTTTTATAACACTTTTGTAATACATCACAGATATTATTTCATTTTTTAATTTTAAGTTCTGGTAACATTATAAATGGTATACGATAAAAGATTCTTTAGAAATGCAATTAAAAAGTTAATTGACATTTGGTAACAAAATGTAATTTTAAATAATAAAATCTATAAATTAAAACCATGAAAATAGTAAAAATATGTTTCTTTTCAATATTTACGTGATTTGACATTACCCGATATATTCAAAAAACAAATAAATAAGGATTGTCTAAAACTGAACGGTCAATGGATAGATATAATTCAATTTCCCATGTATTCTTTTATACTTTGCAGGATGTTATTTTTTTATTTTAATAAGATGTTTATTTCATTTTCTAACCGTTGAGTTTTTTCTAGTCATAATTTTGTTAATTTAAGTGCTGCTGCACCGTTTCATATTGAATTCTTACATGTTACAATTTATATGGTTTCTCTTAATATATACCGATCATATAGATAGGAGTGAAAAATTACTTTCAAATAATTCAGATTTTCAGAATTTTGTTCTTTTGCTGGACCATTATATAGGATTTTTTGTGTAACAGTACACTAACCACAACAGCGGCCCAAAATTTGATTGGTAGCTGAAAATCTACTTTGGGTCACTAGAGAAACATTTCTACTCATTTGGCATAATCCAATTGAAGAGTTTGAAAAAAAAATCTGAAATTTGTAACTTCATTTTTTGCTTTGATACTGCTATGTTATTACTACACTAATGTACTTTTTAAAATTAATCGTCGTCGTCAATTACCAACAAATATGCAAGTCATCCTCTGTATCTACTAATTTTTTAATGTACGATAAACAAGAAATTTTTAAACTCGATTAACAAGAATTTTTAATTACAATCTATGAACTAGTTAAGCTTAAAGTTAAAATTTTATTTACAAATGGAACATATTTTTAACACTTTCAGGTCTATTCAGTAACTCTACTAGAAATCTATATGTCGCTCTGTTTTACCTAACTGAAATAACACTCAAACGTAGATTTCAAGGTTTAAAACTCCAACTCTCCGCTACAGTTTTAAACTTCCGCTAGTAAGCTATTACACCATTATTTAAATACTAAAATTCACCTTATCTAATGAAACTGCAAATATGTCAAAAACAAGGGAAGTAATGCCATTTCAAAACAGAGATGCGAATCAAATAATCTTAATTTAAAAAATATCAATGCAAAAAATAAGACTAAGTCATGATTATGTCCATTACTAACTATATCGTAATATTAATAATATTTATTCCACAACGAAAAAGTAAGAAATTATATTATAAATATTACTTAGCTTATAAGACATTGCTGTATTCATAAAAATATTTAAAATACATTAAAAAAACACAAGGGAAGTAATGCCATTTAAAAACAGAGGTGCGAATCAAAAAATCTTAATTTAAAAAATATGAATGCGAAAAATAAGACTAAGTCATTATTATGTCCATTAATAACTATATCGTAATATTAATAAGATTTATTCCACAACGAAAAAGTAAGAAATTATATTATAAATATTACTTTGCTTATAAGACGTTGCTGTATTCATAAAAATATTTAAAATACATTAAATTTTTTTAATCGAGTCATCTTCAGAATGTAAATTTTACATTTTGTAGATTTACATTCTGAAGATGACTCGATTAAAACGAGTTGAAACATGTAAATAAAAATTTTAAATGTTTTATTAACACAACAACGTCTTATAAATAAATTTTTTATTTAAAATATATATTCTTACTTTTTCGTTGTCAAATTAATATTACTCTATATGTCTCTCTGTTTCACCTAACTGAAACAACATTTAAACGTAGATTTCAAAGTTTAAAGTTCCTTTTCTTTGCTACAGTATTCGCTATAGTATATAGAATACTTATCTAATGCAACTGTAAATATGTCAAAAACAAGGGAAATACATGTCACTTTTTCTCAAGTTCTTAATCTAATGTTTATTGCTTATCACATTTCTCTAATCCAGATATTATTACATTTTGTACACGTTTTCAAAATGAAGGGTTTGAAATTTTAGATCTGAAATCACGTCATATCTGAAGTATAATATATATATATATTTAATGAAAACAGTTAAAATACCCCAACCCACTGCAAAAAAAAAGGTCAGACAGAAAAGAATTAATTAATATTAAGTTTTAATAAGTAAAAATAAATAAATCATTTCATTATTCATCCGGTAAATTGTTCGTTTTTGTGGGATGATATAAGAACGAGTAAATTAATTTTACAAAATAACAAGGGTTTAAAATTTTGCTGTGTTAGACTTTAATGTGTTTTAAAGCTATAAGCAGTCAAAAAGAAATTACTGTGTTTTTATTATTTTACTTTTTGTAAAAATATATGTCATTTGTTCACAAGATCTTAATCTATTGTTTACTGTTCATGAAATTTATCTAACACAGATATTATTACATTCTGTACATAATTTCAAAATGAAGGGTTTACAGTTTTAGATTTAAAAGAAAACATGTTTGAAGTATATATATATATATATATATATATATATATATATATATACAGGGTGTTTCTAAATTCATGGTACAAACATTAAGGGGTGATAGTACACATCAAGGCAAAGAATATTAAATAGGAAATTAAGGGTCCCCAGCGTCTTCCGAAGGAGATAGGCGCCATTAAAATTTAGGGTTTAAAAATTCAAATGGTTATAAAAAACTGAAAAATTGGTCGATTCGTTTGCGGTTTTCACTAAAACTATTCTTTATATCAGTATTGTCTTGAAAATAAATTATAAAGATAAATTTCAAAAAATACCGATAGAGGGCGCTTTAGACTTTGGAGTAACGAACAACTATTTTTTACCATTATTTTTTGCATCTCATTAATGTTTTTTAGAAGCTTAGACATAAACTAAAATTTTGAGCTCAAAATCTAAATCGTTGGGAGTAATTTATTAAGTAGCGGAAACTGAACTGTGGAGAGAGGTTCAAATATCAAATGATTATAAAAAACAGAAAAACTGGTCAATTGATTTGCGATTTTCACTAAAATTATTCTTTATGTCTGTATTAACTTGAAAATAAATTATAAGGATGAAATTTAAAAAAAGGCCGATAGAGGGCAGTTTAGACTTTGGAGTAACGTACAATTATTTTTTACAGTTATTTTTTGCATCTCATAAAGATTTTTTAGAAGCTTAGACATAAACTTAAATTTTGAGATGAAAATCTTAATCGTTGGGAGTGGTTAAGTAGCTCAAACTGAACTGTGTTCAATGAGGGTGGGAAGGTTCAAATTCCAAATGATTATAAAAAAAGTAAAAATTGGTCGATTCGTTTGCGGTTTTCGCTAAAACTGTTCCTTATATCAATATTTACTTGAAAATAAATTTTAAAGATATCTTTCAAAAACAGCCATCAGAGGGCGCATTAAACTTTAGAGTAACCAACAATTATAATTAATTATTATTTTTTGTTTCTAATTAAATGCTTGTAAAAGTTCAAACTTATATTTTGAGCTCAAAATCTGCATCGTTGTGAGTAATTAAGTAGCGGAAAATTTAACTGTGTTCGAGAGTTGGAGAGAGTAACATTTCAACTACTGAACACAGTTAGTTTGTGCTTCTTAACCCTCCTATCGATTTAGAATTTGAGCTCAAAATTTAAGTCTAAGCTTTTACAAGCATTTAATTAGATGCAAAAAATAACGGTTAAAAATAGTTGTTGGTTACACTAAAGTTTAAGGCGCCCTCTAACGGAGTTTTTGAAATTTATCTTTAAAATTTATTTTCAAGACAATACCGACTTAAAAAATCGTTTTAGCGAAAATCGCAAACGAATAAAACAAATTTTCGTTTTTTATAAACATTTGGAATTTGAACCTCCCCACCCCCATTGAACACAGCTCAGTTTGTGCAACTTAACCACTCCCAACGATGTAGATTTTCAGCTCAAAATTTAAGTTTATGTCTAAGCTTCTAAAAAAATTTAAGGGATGCAAAAAATAACGGTAAAAAATAGTTGTACGTTACTGCAAAGTCTAAAGCGCCCTCTATCGGCATTTTTTCGAATTTAATCTTTATAATTTATTTTCAAGTTAATACGGGCATAAAGAATAATTTTAGTTAAATTCGCAAATCAATTGACAAATTTTTCTGTTTCTTATAATCATTTGAAATTTGATCCTCTCCCACTGTTCAGTTTGCGTTACTTAACTACTCCCAGCGATTTTGATTTTGAGCTCAAAATTTAAGTTTATGTCTGAGCTTTTAAAAAAATTATTGAGATGCAAAAAATAATGGTAAAAAATAGTTGTTCGTTACTCCAAAGTCTAAAGCGCCCTCTATCGGTATTTTTTGAAATTTATCTTTATAATTTATTTTCAAGACAATACTGACATAAAGAATAGTTTTAGTGAAAACCGCAAACGAATCGACCAATTTTTCAGTTTTTTATAACCATTTGAATTTTTAAACCCTAAATTTTAAATTTAGAATTTTTGAACTCAAAATCGGCATCGGTGTGAGTAATTAAGTAGCGGAAAATTGATCTGTATTTGAAGGGTGGGGAAAATAACATTTGAACTCCTGAACACAGTTCAGTTTGCGCTTCTTAACCCCTCCCATTAATTTAGAATTTGAGCTCAAAATTTAAGTCTAAGCTTTTGCATGCATTTAATTAGATACAAAAAATAACGGTTAAAAAAGTTGTTCGTTACTCTAAAGTTAAGGTGCCCTCTAACGGAATTTGTTGAAAGATATCTTAATTTTTTTTTCAAGAAAATATTGACATAAAGAATAGTTTTAGCGAAAACCGACCAATTTTTCCGTTTTTTATAATCATTTGAAATTTGAAACGTCCCCGCCCCCATTTAACACAGTTGAGTTTGCGCTACTTAACCACTCCTAAAAATTCAGATTTTCATCTCAAAATTTAAGTTTATATCTAAGCTTCTACAAAAAAATTATAAGATGAAAAAAAATAATGGTAAAAAATAGTTGTACGTTACTCCAAAGTCTAAAGCGCCCTCTATCGGGATTTTTAGAATTTTATCTTTATAATTTATTTTCAAGATAATACTGACATAAAGAATAATTTTAGTAAAAATCGCAAATCAATTGACCAATTTTTCCGCTTTTTATAATCATTTTAAATTTGACAATACTGACATAAAGAATAGTTTTAGTGAAAACCGCAAACGAATCGACCAATTTTTCAGTTTTTTATAACCATTTGAATTTTTAAACCCTAAATTTTAAATTTAGAATTTTTGAACTCAAAATCGGCATCGGTGTGAGTAATTAAGTAGCGGAAAATTGATCTGTATTTGAAGGGTGGGGAAAATAACATTTGAACTCCTGAACACAGTTCAGTTTGCGCTTCTTAACCCCTCCCATTAATTTAGAATTTGAGCTCAAAATTTAAGTCTAAGCTTTTGCATGCATTTAATTAGATACAAAAAATAACGGTTAAAAAAGTTGTTCGTTACTCTAAAGTTAAGGTGCCCTCTAACGGAATTTGTTGAAAGATATCTTAATTTTTTTTTCAAGAAAATATTGACATAAAGAATAGTTTTAGCGAAAACCGACCAATTTTTCCGTTTTTTATAATCATTTGAAATTTGAAACGTCCCCGCCCCCATTTAACACAGTTGAGTTTGCGCTACTTAACCACTCCTAAAAATTCAGATTTTCATCTCAAAATTTAAGTTTATATCTAAGCTTCTACAAAAAAATTATAAGATGAAAAAAAATAATGGTAAAAAATAGTTGTACGTTACTCCAAAGTCTAAAGCGCCCTCTATCGGGATTTTTAGAATTTTATCTTTATAATTTATTTTCAAGATAATACTGACATAAAGAATAATTTTAGTAAAAATCGCAAATCAATTGACCAATTTTTCCGCTTTTTATAATCATTTTAAATTTGAAGCTCCCCCCATAGTTCAGTTGGTACTACTTAACCACTCCAAACGATTTAGATTTTGAAGTCAAAATTTAAGTTTATGTCTATACTTCTAAAAAAAATTAATGATTTGCAAAAAAAAAAAAAAAAAAAAAAAAAACAACGAAAAAAATAGTTGTTCGTAACTCCAAAGTCTAAAGCGACCTCTATCGGAATTTTTTTAAATTTATCTTTATAATTTATTTTCAAGACAATACCGACTTAAAAAAATAGTTTTAGTGAAAACCGCAAAGGAATCGACTAATTTTTCAGTTTTTTATATCCATTTGAATTTTTGGACCCTAAACTTTAATGACGCCTATCTCCTTCGGAAGACGCTGGGGACCCTTAATTTCCTATTTAATATTCTTTGCCTTGATGTGTACTATCACCCCTTAATGTTTGTACCATGAATTTAGAAACACCCTGTATATATATATATATATATATATATATATACTTCAAACATGTTTTCTTTTAAATCTAAAACTGTAAACCCTTCATTTTGAAATTACGTTTGCGACGTAGCGAAATAGGCGTTTGCGACCCTTTCTATCCTATTTAATATTGTTTGTCTTGATGTGTACTATCACCCCTTAAAATTTGTACCATGAGTTTTGAAACACCATGTATATATATATATATATATATATATATAGATAGATATATGTGTATACATATATATATATATATATATTTATTTATTTATTTTAAAACAGGTAATGTATCTCAACACACTGTACTCACTACCTTTATAAAAGATCAGACAGGAAATAATTAATAAATATTAATTTTTAATAAATAAAAGCAAGTAAATAATTTGGCCTCTATTCGCTTGTAACATTTACAATCACAGCTTGTTTCATGTTATTTTATCTTTTTTAAAAGAATCCATGTTGTCTGATTCCAATTTATTCTTAAATAAAAAAAATAGAGATTATGAATTCTTGAATTTATTACCGTAAAATGGGGTGAATCGGAACACTTTTCAACTTTAACGTTAAAAAAAAGCCACAACTGATTTTTTAATTTTTTTAATTTTTCTACTAGAAACTTCGGTCTTGTTTTGTTCTTTACTTTTTAAGCAAAAACGAAACTTTTTTACTCTTTATAAGGTGGTCTGGTGTAATAACGCCAGGCGGGGTAATAACGCCAAGTGCTAATATTATGCATAATTATGAAATAATCTTGTAAATGACACCCATAAACTCTGCACAGAACAGTTTTGAGTCACATAAATCGCAAAAAACTGATTCAAGTTAATTTATTTCATTTTAAGGTCTTATTGTTTTTACAAGCAACTGAAATTATCGCTTGATCTAAAATTTGCGAGATACGTTTTGTGATGTGAAGTCTATTTTTTTTTATCCGGAAATCCTTTGTTAATTACATAAATTTGTAGTACATTTCATGGACTTTCAAAATGTTGTTGAAGATTTTGGATATCTTCTCGAGATAATTTGTAATTTGAAATGTACAGCACAATAACTATAACGGGGTAATAACGCCAATCCTTGGCATTAATACCCCGGTTGATTCCCTACAGTGGCCGAGCTACATCCTAAATACTGATTCAAATAAACACAGTTAAAACTGTGCAATATTTCTAATAATTATATTTAAGCGGTCCTTTTTAAGCAAAAAGAAGCTCATGGTCTGATATTCTTTTGTCTCACCCTCCTCCACACACCACACCTTTATTTTTCTTACCCTTTCACATAAAAATGAACATTTTCAATAGCTTAGAATGCAATTTGTCAATTTCTAAGTTTGTAGAGTTTGTATTTTTAGAATTGGGCAATCTACATGCAATTATTCCATCTTATTTCATAGTTTTGTTTGCATGGCGTTATTACCCATATAGGTGGGTAATACCGCCAAATAACAATGGTTCAGAAATCACGCCATTACATTTTATGAATACATATCTGTTAAGTTATTATTTTTATATAGATAGTCAATGAGTTGCTGTATCAAATCATTTATTTGTTTGAAAAATACAATCTAAAACTGAGCCGTGAAAATTGGTAGAACCTTAACGTGGCGTTATTACCCCAGGGTACATTATATATATTATTTAATTTTTTAATGGTGTTCCGATTCACCCCGCAGATAGGGGTGAATCGGAACAAATGTTTAAAATTTTAATTATTCCGATTCACACTTTAATAGGGTTAATAAAAACGGGTAATAATTATAAGGGAGGAATAGGAACACGTAGTTACTGCGAATGAAGCCTTTACTTAATATACAAGTAAAGATATGCCTTTTTAAAAATTAGAAAAGAACTTTAAAATCAAGACAAATTGAGATTTTTTTTAAGAAATTATATTCGAATTGCAGAAGTAGAATTTAATACAAATTCAGCCCTGTTCTGTGTTATCCTTTACTAGTAGTCATTGGGTAAGTGAAAATATCGAGTAGCCCTAATCGCTGCATGTATTATTAGGATCTACTAATACGCCCTCATCCCCAGCCCTTAGTACTATTTGCATTCCTCTCTTCTTTTAATTGGTTTTTATTTTGAGATATTTGTGTAATGTTGTGGATGTCAGAGAATAATTTTGTGCAGTTTTTCTAACTAATTTACTATTTTTAAATTCTTTTATTGTGTATTCGATGTCTGTTGGATTAGGCGTTGACTTTTTTATTTAACCAAGTAATTTCCTGGCACCTTAAAACTCTTCAAGTAATTAAAACAAACAAATATTGTTACAATACATATTCACACATATGTTTTTATATATTACATGAAACTATTACTGTATAGAAAAATAAACCACGAGAGAAAACGTGTTCCGATTCACCCCATAAATCTTAAACCTCTGATATTATAAGCCATTTTTCATTTTTTCATTATGTAGTTTAGAAATAAGTAGAATTTAATACAGCATATCATTTACAGGACTATCATTAGTTAAAAATCCCCTCTTTTAGGTTTAGAATAGGAAAAATACTGTAGTTACAGACAAAGTTTTAAAGACGTTGAAAAAATGATGTTTTTGAAGATCCTCTTGAAGTTTTTTTATATACCCCAGTAGTTTTGCCAACATGTCAAAACTGAATTTCCCAACTCTTAATGTTGTTACCATCTTATAAAAAAATTGGCAACTAAAAATATCATCACATATATTTATAATGAATTTATTTGTATGACCGGGAAGTTTCGTTCCGATTCACCCCGCTGTTCCTATTCACCCCATTTTACGGTAGCTTATACGCGAATATTTTTTTTAAATAAAATTACATTACATTATATAACAAATGCATCAAAATGCATTTTTTGAAATGACTTTAAAGATCATGCTTCTGATAATAGCAATAAAAGCAAATCAGTTTAAATAACTTTTAGAAAGATATACGATCAAAACATCAATCTTATCAGCTGAATTAAAATTAACTTTATTCTGTTTTCTGAAATATCGATTTGTTGAAATTATATAATTTCCGAAAGTTAAATAATGAAAGAATTTACAATGAAAATTAATAATAAGTTATAAAAAATCAATATTTATTGTTTTCTATAAAATTCCATCAATCAAATGCGTATCATTTACAAAAGTTTCTGTAATTATACGCAAGTAGTAGGATATATACATTGTTGGAGTTTCTATATATCAATAAAAAGAATTTTATTTACATATTTTATATTCTATTTTTTAAAAAAAGAGAAAATATACTTTGAAACGTATGCAAACTTGACAATCTGTTTTAAAAGTTAATGAATAGTTTTGCTTAAAATAAATTCACAATAGAATTTTTTTAGATTATAACTTCATTCTATCTTTGCAAGAAGGAAGCATCGGATTCGTCAAAATTTTTGACGGACTTACAAATTTTAGGGTTCAGAGATATCTGAAAACATATTTTTGGAAAATATCTGTGTGTGTTTCCGTCGCTTTGTCTATATGAGACACAAATCTTATGGGTTTTCTGTCTCTAGAACTACTGGACGGAATTTAATAAAAATTATAGTCAATTACTCCCTGATGTAAATTAGCACAGATTAGATTTTGTTGTAAATAGCTTAACAGGTAGCGCTGATATGCTGCATTTTTCACGATTTCCACGTTAGCGCAATGCAAAGAATGAATTTACGAGTTTTCATCTAATTTATGATTCAGTTAGACATTGACACATGTTTTTGCTTATTTGGTTTCGGTTTTAATTTCCAAAAGGTTTTAGCTCTTATTCTGCATTTTGCAAGATCTTTATGACTTTTTAAACAATTAATATGAAGGATTAATAAATAGAACTTCATATCTTTAGACTATTGTTGATGACCATTGGTTGCCATCTATTTTGGGTATCTGAAAGCGAATTTTGAAAGATTAACGTGTATGACATGTACTGTAAAACATTTGCGTAACTCTACTGTATAAAATTTGTAGCAGCCTTGCTGCCTCTAATTTTTTTGAATGCTTTAACCGATATGACTGGTGTAACATTGTAATGATACAACTGTAATATAAGTTTAATTGTAATATATATGTAATATATGTTGTGTTATATCCATTATGTAGGTAGCAAAAAATACTCTATAACATGGAGGTAACAGCTGACACTATCTTTATGGATTAAAGTTCTATAATATTTATACAGTGTAGAAGAACGCTTTGGGATTGCCCATCCGATTAGTTAGTGTAACAAATGAATGAAATTTGTAGGCTAGGATAAAAAGGGAAAATATACTGAAATATATTTATAATTCATTAACAATTTTATCTTTTAATAACTTTTAAAACATTTTTTTATTTAAATAAAATATATATCTTGATATGTTTTAAAGTAAGACACTGAAAAAAATCATTTCATTTACGGCAAAAACTTCCACCAACATTGCTGAGAGCAGTTTTTGACATAAATTTAGCGGATATTTTTTTAAGTGAACTTTAAATTTTTATACCCATACGTTTATTAAATTAATCTGCGCGACTACATTCAGCAAATATCAATGCTTGTCTATGTGGACGCATATAGTTTTTTATTATAATTTCCGTACATATTTTATACATTGTATTTTTACTCTATGTAACTTAATTTCCAGAAAATATTGTAATCACACAGTAAAAAAATGAAGAAATGTTCCTTAATTTATAAAATGATACACTAATTACAGAACAAAATTACCAATATCCTCTTCAGAAATGTCCATGATTCCAAAAGATTTTTTTAAATTTAATCTATCTTTTATTCATTGTTTTAAAACCGTGTAATTTTTACTTTATGACAAAACAGCAAACGGAAAGTGTTGTAATTACAATATAAAAAAGAACATAGTAACAAATGTAGAAAATACACAATAGCCTCTTCCAAATTGTCCATGATTCCGAAATTTTTTATATATGTTACCGGAAAACCCGATTTTAGGCCAAACTAGATTATCCTAACGCCCATCGGATAGACTAACTTTTCCTAGGCCAAACAGATTTATCCTAAAGTCCTTTAGGATAAACTAGTTTCTCCTAAGCCAAATTAGCGTATCATAACGGCGATAGGATAAACTAGTTTTTTTTAACAAAATTAGTCTATCCTAAAGCTCATAGGACAAACTAGATTTTCCTATGCCAAACTAGTTTAGCCTTCTGCTCTTTTGTCTGAACTAGTTTATCCTAGACCATCTCGATTTGGCGTGATTTTATTCAATCTTAAGACCGCATCGGCACCAAAACTCTAGTTTATCGCAGGTTAATCTGGATTATCCTGGGTCAATGTATTTTGACGTGTTTTTATCTCATAAGGCTATCAAAACTTGAGAGCTAATGAGCCCGCAGATTCTGTATGTATATACGCATGTAAGATAACGCAATAATTCTAGATACAAATTCCAGACTTGCATCAAATTTTGAAATATAAGTTTATTCTAATGAGGCGCTTTCCTGATTAGTTTTGGGAGTTCATTGGAAAAGAATAAACTGGAGGAAGAACGGGAGGCTAATTCGCCCGCCCTAATTTAAATAAATGTGTTTTCATGCATAATTGGCAAATCTCATTCGAAATTTAGTTATAGGAGCATTCTGATGAGTTGATTCCATGATTAGTTGTGGGTTCTCATTGTTTAAGTATACTGCGAGGGGATAATACGGTTAACTCCTATAATTTATGCAAATGGTTTTTTTCACGCAAAATATACTGATTTGCGTACAATTTTGGTTATAGGTTTATTCTGGTAAGGCGCTTCCTTAAATAATTGTGGGTGGTTCATTCGTTAAGTATAAAGAGAAGAGCGCCCATCCCCCATATTTAGGTAAATGGGATTTTCATGTAGAATTACCGGATTTTCTTCAGTTTTTGGATCTGTTCGTTCTGATAAGGATCTTCATTGGTTAATTTTTATGGTTCTTTCACTAAGCCTAAAAGGGAAGCAGACAAATTATCTCCTTCTTAATTTTAGGTAAATGGGTTTTTATGAAGAATTAACTGTTTTGCTTCAAATTTTGTACACAAGTTCATTTTGATGAGGCATTTAATCTGAATAATTTAGTGTTTTTTTTTTTTTTGGTTAAGTATATTGGGGTGCGGGTAACTTATCCCCCTTCCTTAAATTAGATAAATGGATTTTTATAGAGAATTATCCGATTTAACACAACTATGGATACAGTTTTTTTTTTTTTGATAAGGTGAATCCGTGAATTATTTTATTTGTTTAATTATTAAGTATAAAGGGAGGAATGGTGGTTTACTCCTCTTAAATTAGATAAATGGATTTTTGAACAGAATTATCCTATTTGCTTAGAAATTAATTGCTCAATCTCATAAAGTATATCTGTGATTATTTTTTGGGTTCATTGATCAATTATAAATGGGGAACATAACAGACGTAATCCCCCTTCATTTATTTTTCGAGAGTTGTTATTGTAGTAAAAAACTAAGGTTGTTGTATACAATTAGTGCAAACAAGCTCACAACAGGCTGTAAACCGGTTGTCAAAGCCATCAGTTTAGCTGGGTAATATTCTTTTTATTATTAATCATGACTGCCGCTCTTTTGTGATAATTTTGTGCAAAGTGTTTTTGTCTTTACTTCCGTATCATGTATGTTATTCGAGGTGCAGTAGGATACTGTTATAGGTCCGCGTGATCCGGAATTTCGAGGTAGAATTCCCGCCCTTTCCGATGTAAAAGTTATTTTGGCCCGACCCCGTGTAAAAATTAATACTTCATCCAGAGACCTGTAGAGAAATCAATGAAAAGGTCCTGTTCGACTCCATCTGGCCAAAGTCAATTTCTGCAAAAAATTCAGATTTTACCTTATTTACAATTAAGATTCATTTAAAGCATACATATACACATACATATGCATACATATCTGTGGGATAAATTAACAATATATTTTAAAATTAAGATGCGTTCACAAAACAGAAAACACACAATATATTATTGATTACTTAGATTTTTAGACATTTCAACAATCATATGGCGATTCATTAAGTAATTTATGTAATTTAGAATAGAAGAAAAAAAGGGGGCTATAAATATCATAATATTTCAATCTGTTTAATAAAAAGTAGATTTGTATATATATTTCTCCGTCATTCCTTAAGGCTTTTCTCAAATTCTAAAGAGCTATTTTCTGATATATTTCTCATGTAATTCCTTTTCGGAAATGCATAAGATTGACAAGCATTCTCATTTGAAAACTTTATAACCGAACGACGTTAACCATTTTTTGATAAAAGCAATTTATCTTTGAGAAAGTACTATTAAAGCTAAACTTTGAATTGAATTTACGGTAGCGACATCACAGGAAATAAAGACTTGATGCCGTGACAAGAATATGTTATATGTCTACAGGTAATTAATTTATGAAAAATGGAAAACGTTTTTCAATTCCAAATCCCTTCAATAGTCAGGATAGTTAAAAGTTAGTGAGAAAATATTTCAATGTTTCATGCTGTTGAGCAGTGAATTTGAAGGCAGCTTAAGGTATATTTCAAAGATTCTGTTAACAGAAGTTCACCATCGCTGTTGTATTTTTACAAAGCACATTGCTTGCTCTTCGCATCCATATGAAATTATGTTCCGTCCCTATCTGGCTCGAATATGTAAAAAAAAATGCAAGTCTAATCACAGCAGTTTACGAGTCTTCTGAAAAAATAAAATAAGCAGACACCATGTCTGATCCATCATGTCTCTACAGTAGACATGTTACATTTCTGTATGTTCTTTGATGTTAAAAGCACTGGCTCGTGACGCACATTTATTCTCGTGAAAGACATGTTGCATACCTGCAAAACCCAATTTTAGGCAAAACTTGTTTATCGAAATGCCTATAGGATAAACTAGGCTTTCCTAGGTAAACGGGTAAACCTTCATTCTTCCTTTATACTTAACGATTAAAGCTCCAAACTATTCAGGGATTTGCCTTATCAGAAAAAAAAACTATATCAAAGATTTGGACCAAATCCGTAAATTTTGCTGAAAACCCCACTTATCAAAATTATGAGGGGGAATCTCCATTGCCCCTCTTTTTGTACTTAAAATATAAACACTTACCAGTAATCACGGAGGCGCCTTGTCAAAATGATTCGATATCTAAAATTTGAATGAAATCATAGAAATAATTCTGGATGAAAAACACATTTTTCTTAAGTAACAGGGGAGGGATTAGCCTCTCTTTCTCTCCCCTTCTTATTCTTGAACTCCCAAAACTAATAAAGAAAGCGCCTTATCAGAATAAACCTATATCCAAAATTTGAAGCAAACTTATCAAATGTTTCTATGTTTCTATGAAGAGTTAACATGTTACGTACGTACATACGTATGTACATACATGCGTGCATACATACAAACAGAACCTGAGGGCCCATTAGTTCTCAGATTTTGACGCCTGTGAGCTAATTATACATAAGATTATATTGTTCTAGGATAAACTAGAACAGCCTAGGATAAACAAGAATGTTGGCGCTGAATCGATTATTGGATTAAATAAAATCACGTTAAATTAAATTCGCCTACGATAAACTGGCTCAGACCAATGACTAGCGGGCTAAACTAGGTTATCCTATAAGCGTTAGGCTAAAGTAGTTTGGCCTAGGAAAAACTAGTTTATCCGATTATAGTTAAGATAAACCAGTTTGGCCTAGGAAAAAGTAGTTTATCGGATGGGCGTTTAGATAAACTAGTTTGGTCTAGCCCCACTTAGACTAGCTAAAATCGGGAAACATATATAATTTACATTACTTGTAACTTTTAAAACTTAATTTTTCTCTAGTTTACCTTACTTTAACTTTTTTTAAAGCGAGTTATTTTTACTTTTTGACATCATAATATATGGAAAATACTATAATTATACAGAAAATAAAGAAGAAAAGTTCCTTAATCTATAAAAAGATATTGTAGCCATGGAAGAAAATATACAATATCCCTCTATGAATGGTCCATGCTTTCTTTTTTTATACATATAATGTATCTTCCGTTCATTTTTTATAAATTGTTTTCTTTTAAATTGATGATAACATAGCACAAGAAAAGTTTTTAGTAACACTGTAAAAGAGAAAATAAGTACCTTAATCTGCGAAAAAAACAAAATGCGCATTATACTCTTCGGAGTGATTCAATACAATATACTCTTTAAGGATTCTGAAAAGCGCTTATAGAAAAGAGAAGCATTTAGAAAAATTAAGTTTATTTTTTGCCATTAAACTTTCGAACCATTTCTCAATCATTTTTATGGTGTAATATTTTAAATTATATTAATTTAAAATTGTTATTAATATTGTTTATTTACTAGTTAGATTTGAGAATGACATTTATTAAATACAATAGCAATCACAAAATATATATTTCAAGTCATGAATAAAAAAGAATGAATCATAATGAGGTTGGTGGAGCATACAAAAATAATTGCATTATAACCACAGTGATTTTTTTTCAAAAACTAGATTTTTATTACACTGAATTGGTCATAGCATATACAATGATTTATAGAATTCACTGCCGAACCAGGAATGAAAACTTTAGTATCTTTAAAAGTTATTTCTAAGAAGTGCTCGTATTTCACACAATATTTAACATATTTATATTTTAATTTTCTTGTGTATTTTTTTTTTTTTTACTATATTTTACTAGGAAATTTAAAAATGGCGTTTTCTTTAATTGAAAACTCTGGATGCTATAAACAAAAATATGAGTAATTTCTAGAATTGATTACAGATAATTTTATATCTACTTAAATATACATATTATTCTTACACAAATAAAGAAAATGTAGATTATCTACATTTTGACGTGCTGCACTTTCAGGTCTTTTTCAGCATTTTATTTTACAGGATTATCCTAAATATTATTGTTTCATATTGGTTGATTTTCAAAATCTTAATATCAAGCCTTCTCTGAAAAATATATAGTCAGATATTTTCATACATACCAGAAAAATTATTCGAATATATCTCTGGAGGTTCGACAATTCAAAATGGAAATGTTGAATGACTTTGGGCAGCATATGATGCATATAAAGGGGTCAACAGCTCCATGTCTTACAATGTGGTTCAATGTAAAACAGATGAATTATCCTGCACAAAACATTTACTTATATACATATATATATGTTAACTTATAAGTTTTAAAATTAAAAAATATCCATAAAAAGAAACAGGAATCAAAGATCTTATATTAACATAGATATTTGAATATGAGGCTGTAATAGCATTGTTATAACCACCATAATATATATAAAACATTTAACACATGATATGGAATGGCCTGTTAATGGGTTTAAATATCTCAATATTTTAAACAGTCTATTAAAGTAAGTTGCATTTTTAAAAAAATAATTAAACATCTTAACTTTAAAAATGCTAGATTGAAGTATTCTGAATGTTTCAGGGCTATTCTATGAATAAACAGGAAAAATGTCCTGCGTGTGGTACATAAATAACTACATATATATATTTATTTATAAGTTATTAAAACATAAATCATACATTAAATGACCAAAAATAAGCACATTTTTATAATAGAATTATAATTTTAAGGATATAATAACATTGTTAAAACAAGAGTTACATGTACAAATGATGTCCGATACCTAACATGGAATGACTAATATGTCTTTAATATATATATATATATATTTGTATTATAAATAAATGTCCTGTTGATCATTGGCCTTCATAAACACAACTGTAATCTTTTGTATGGAGCTTATAATGAATAAAGGAAAAACGCCCATCATACAACTGTGACTAATTTGGTAAAATGCATAACGACATCGAATGCTGTAAAGATATCTATCTCACAGCAGACATATCATATATATCAAAATTATTATTCCAAAGCATTTTTTTAGCACATGGTTTTGATGCGTTTATTTATATTATGTTTTCAGATATTCAAACATTATTACGTTTGCAACAGAAAGATACACTGTGCTGCCGATCATAAATAATACTGCTTGTGCAATTAAGCAGAAAAGAAATGGCAAAATAGAATGGTAGGCCTAATGTCATAATGCTAAAAGAAAAATAGATATATAAAGAATTCCTAAATGGATGTTCCATGTCTTTTGACTCTTAAGGGAGAATCGTTTGTTCCATTAGGCAGGAACAAAAGCAGTTTCATGTAATTGACCACAGAAATTCTGTTAAATTACATAATGTAAGCCTCTGAAAGTGAAGTAGAAAAATAAAATAGTTTCAATAAGTTGTTTTGTTTATGAAAACAGCTCTTATAATTTTTTACAGTGAGATTCGGGTTATAATAAATAAATTATATTTATATTATACACGATTATATAATGTAACATACAAAATAATTCGATAAAAATTAATGTAATACTAAAAAACATTCTTCCTCTAGCAATTTTTTGTTATTTGTTTTATAAATTTTAAAAACATTTCAAAATATTCATAGATTTGATACAACAACTAATGAATTAAAATGATTTTTTTTAATTTCTTTATCAGTTTAACAACAATTCAACTTTAATTCAACTCTAATTAATACACACCAGTGATATATTACATAAAATTAAGATGCTTTTCAGATGCCTTGGAAATGAGAGCGAGAATCAGCTAGAATATATATATATATATTTTTGCTGTTAAGACACATTTTTAGTATTTCAAAAATAATAAGCACTTTGTATAAAGCATTACTATTTGTAATCTAAAATATTTTTCACTTGGAAAAACGAAACTTTCAGCCGGTCCTATAATGAGTGAAATTAAAAAGCCAAATACATAAAATTTTACAAAGAAATTGTGTAAGACGTCCATACTTATAAGAGATTTGGATAACAATATCTACTCTACCCAAAATATTTTGGTTTTCCTTCATAAATTACAGTATTTCAAGCCTGATTTTGTGCAATCTGGAGTGAGCGGTAAAGACGATTCTCTTGTAAGCAACAGATTTTTCTACCGTATTCCGTAATAGGTAAGTGTTATATATTTAAAGAAATTTCAATTAGATAAAAAAATCTAGTTTAATATTAGTAGCTTTTGTAAAGTGGTGTTTTAAAATGGTGTAGTAAAAATATATCTCTAACAGCAGATATAGCTTATTTAACAGAATTATTTTTCAAAAATAATCAATTTCTTTCATTAGCTCCCGGTTTCCACGCGTTTATACATATTCACATATTCAAACATTAGAATATTTAAAACAAAATGATATACTTAGAAAACAATTCTACCTAATATAATTATTTTATTGTATTAATGCCCGTTTGTTATTTATAATTTCAAATGTACCTTGTTCCACTTTAAGGCATTAGTTTTTCTCGACACAAAAAAATACAAATATAGACAATTTTTTTATTTATACTCTTTATTTTTAAATAGAATGGGATTTATCTTTATTTTATACAAAACAACTATTTCGTTTTCTTTTTCCATTACCACAAAAAATAGTTCTTGACTAATATATAATCTATCACAAAAGTTTAAGTTTTTTGCTTATTCTGTGCCAACTGTACATTTTTTAAAGATAAATATCTAGGGATAAATTAATTTAAAGAAATAGTTGTTTTGTAAAAAATAAAAATGTATCCCGTTCTATTTAAAAATAAAGAGTATAAATAAGAAAATTTGTTCATATTTGCAGTTTTTCTGTTGAAAAAAAATAACGCTTGAAAGTGAGGTACATTTGAAATTACTAAAAAATATATTTTGCTGTGGAATAGAAATAATACTGTTTGTATAATTAAGTGGAAAACAAATGGCGAAGTGGAATAGTAAGGTCTAATGCCATAATGCTAAAAGAAAAATAGATATATAAAGAATTCCTAATGGATATTCAATGTCTTTTTGCTCTTAAGAGAGTATCATTTGTTCCATTAAGCAGGAATAAAAACAGCTTTGCGTAATTGACCTCAAAAATACTTTTAAATTAGATAATGTAAATCTCTGAATCTGAACTAAGAAAGTAGAGCAGTTTCAATGAGTTATTTTCTTTATAAAAACAGTTCTTATTTTTGCTATTTTAATTGTGTGTTTTTATTTATAATAAATATGTTATATTTGGATTATACACCATTATGTTATGTAATATATAAAATAAATAAATAAAAATAATGCAGCACTAAACACTATTTTTCCTCTAGCAATCTTACATTTTTGTTTAATACATTTTAGAAATCTTTCAGATAAATTTACAGATTTTATACAAGAATTTATAAATTAATATATATATATATATATATTACTTACTCTATTTACAAGTTTAACAACAATTAAACATTAAGTTAACTGTACTTAAACCGCATCGTTGAAAAAAAAATATTATAAACTGCAGGTTATCATACAAAATTAAGATGATTTTCTGATGTCCCGACAACTCAAAATGAATCAGCTAGAATGTATACATATTTATTTAAATTGTTAATTTTTTTTAACTTTTTCTAATATTTCAAGTATAACGTGTACTTTGTATAAGACAATAATATTTGTAATCTAATTTTTTTTTTTTTTTTGGGGGGGGGGGGCTTGAAATATAGAAGATTTTTGCCGGTCTCATAATGCGTGAAATTAAAAAGCCAAATATACAAAACTCTACAAAGAGTTGTGTAAAACGTCCAGGCATAAACTAGATTTGAAAAAAGAATCTAGTACATGTCTAAAATATATTGCTTTAACTACATAAATAATTAACAATATTTCAAGCCTCAATTTGTACAATCGCAAATTAGAGGTCAAGGCGGTTCGATGATAAGCAATAGATTCCTTTATCCTGTTTTGTGGCATGTAAGTGTTATATATTTAGAGTAGTTAAAATTTATTAATTTTATTCTGTCTAATAATGGTGACTTATCGAAAGATGTGTTTTAGATGTGCGGAGTTGTTCGTAAAAAATAACTTTTATCTCTTAAATGAAAATGTTAAATACAGAAATCTGAAAATAAATGGAAATTCTTTAGGAATTTAGGGAAGAAAGTGGAATTAAGCTACATAAATAATACTACCGTGTCGATGGTGACTGATATACCAATATTTAATTGGTGTTTTTTACAGTGTGTAATACTTATAGAAATAAATTTAGAAAATGAGTATATATTTCCAATAAATGAGAAATGGGTCAAACATGTCTTATTTTAACCCTTTATCTACCGACGGTACTTATATGTACCATTAAAAAAACTTATTATAAAATTCTTTTAATACGCCAGTTAGTTGTAATACAGTTTAGGAGGAGTTGCAAACACAAAACAAAAATATTTTTAAAGGATGGTTTATTTTAGCATCTGCATCTTATCAGTTTTCTTGTTGTTGAGGGAGGGGGAATGTGGATTTTTCAATTTGGAATTATTTCTATATTTATATTGTAACAACATCATATTTGTACATATTATAATTCTACAAAATACTAAAAAAATAATTAAAAATAAAAGATGTGAGTGGTATTATGAAAAATACGCAAAATCCCTGTAAATTCAAATTTAATTAATCCTTCTAAATCCTTCAATCCTACTAAAATCCTTCAAATATTTATTAATTGATAATGTAAATCACCTAATTTAATTTAAACAGTTTGCATAAAATGCTTTAGAATGTAAAATTTTCATGAATTCATAATGTTGTAGATAAAGGGTTAATATGTAGATCAACGTTGATGAATATTTTTATCATTAAATTTTAGATTACACGTAGATTTTACTTCCATTCAATTTTAACTACTATTGATTATTTAAATAAAATGTTAGTCTTTCTCTTTCTGAATGAAATCAACTAATATTTTACATCCTAATTAAACGTGTAGAAAGCAATAAACAATTATTTTTTCCCAATTTTTATGTATATGATTACAAAGTTTAGGGTAATTGCACAAACACAAAAAACAAATTATTTACATTGCTAAAAAACATATAAAAAAGGATGAGTTATTTTGCCTTTGCATCATATCAGTTTTCTTGTTGCTGAGGTAGGGGGATTTTTCAATTTGGAAATATTTCTATATTTATATTGTAACAAAATCATATTTGTACATTTTACAATTCGACAAAATACTAAGAAAATAATTAAAAATAAAAGATTTGAGTGGCGTTGTAAAAAATACATAAAAGCCCTGTAAATTTAAATTTAATTAATCCTTCTAAATACTTCAATCCTACTAAAATCCTTCAAATATTTATTAATTAATAATGTAAATCTCCTAATTTAATTTAAACAATTTGCGTAAAATGATTTAGAATGTAAAAATTTCATGAATTCATAATGCTGTAGATAAAGGGTTAATATGTAGATCAACGTTGATTAATATTTTTATCATTAAATTTTAGATTACACATAGATTTTACTTCCATTCTATTTTAACTACTACCTTTTGTACAGAATTATTTACTGTACAATCAATAAATCACTGTACATTGTTGTAGGACTGTACGCGTACACTAAAAAGATTACATGATAAAAACTAAGTAAAATATTTGAAAGACAATAAATGTAGTACCTTTTCCACGTATGAATGGAGTGAACTGAGATATTATAATAAAAAAAAACCTTACATACGTACCTTACGTACATTGATTTTTTTTTGTTATAATCCCGCGATTCTATAGTTTATTTAAAAAATAGGAATAAAAATATAGGCGTAAAAAGTTTATTTATTAAAATTAAAAAGTTTAAATTATCGTAAAAAGCTTATGATTCGATTATTTAAATAAAATGTTAGTTTTTCCCTTTCTGACAAAAATCAACTAATATTTTGCAATCTAATTAAACGTGAAGCATGCAATAAACAATGATTTTCCTCTCTTTTTATGTATATGATTATAAAGTTTAAGGTAATTACACAAACACAAAAAACAGATTATTTACATTGCTAAAAACATATAAAAATCAGTGTAACTCATCTTATTTAATTGTGCCTGAAATCACCCAAAAAATTTCTGTTTTAAACTCCTTTAATTTTGAAATCTAACGAAAAGATTTAAATAGCTGTAGTTGTACATTTGATTAAACAAATTAATAAAAAAAGTAACATTTAAAAAGTACTTCTAGTACAGTTTTGAAAATATAATCTAAAGCCCTTGAATAACAGATTTAAATGCGCAATCATGATGTTTATATTTCCACTTATAAAAGAAATGCTCATAAATTCAAAATAAACATAAAAACGAAACTCGTTTTGAAGTATATTAATAAAGAAATATTTTCAATGAATTAAAGATGGATAAATCTATGATACTATAAAACATATTAGAAAGAAAGAAAAAGCAATCTTAAAATCATAATAATATTCGGAAGATTTAAATGTTTAGAATTATCAATAAAAGACATTCAATATGTATCAATAAAAGACATCTTACATTTAATGAAATGACATAAATAGAATTTTTCCACAGAAATAATTTTTAATGAAAGAAATCATTAAAAAAAGTTTATTTTCCTGTAAATTATTAAGAATGTATACATATACAGGGTGTCCCAAAAATGACTGATGGATTTTAAAATTCAATAACATGCAAACGTAGACAGCTATTTAAAAAAATGGTTATCTATAATGTCAGGAGTTTTTTTACCGTATTTTTTTATTTTAATTCGCATCTCAAAAATTAGGTGACGCTGACGGTGATTGAAGGCCAGGTCGACGCTTCACTCAGCACTGATCACCTGGCCTTCAATCGCCGTCAGCGCCACCTATTGTTTGAGATGCGAACTAAAATTAAAAATTACGGTAAAAAAACTACTGACATTATAGATAACTATCCTGCATTTTTTTAAATAGCTGTCAACGTTTGCAAGTTATTGAATTTTAAAATCCATCAGTCATTTTTGTGACACCTGGTGTATATATATATATATATATATATATATATATATATATATATATAATATCTTCATATTTGGAACTATGTCGATGTAATATAATTTCTTAAAAAATATATAAATCAATTTAAAGAAATTTAAAGATTGTGAAATTTTTTTTTTGTGTTATAGTACAATGCTTTATAAAGATAAGCAAAGTATACGCCGTTTAAATAGATTTCGTATTTCTTTTAAGCAAGGAACTTTATTTAAAAATTAGAAACAAGAAACTTTATGTCATAATTTATTAAGTTGAAAATATAGCCTGTAACAAACTAACTCTAATGACTCAAGAAACAATCGTCAATACGTTTTGGATGTGTACAGTTATTACAATTTTTACACAGAATATTGGATTCAAAATCGATGGATAATAATCATGCGTTCGGGTTTATTGACAATTTAAATTCATTAGGCTCCAGGGTAATTATTTATGCATTTCTTTTAATTTCACTTTATGGTTTTTTATTAACAAACTGATGAGTTTATAATGAAATGACATCTTGCATTAATAGGTTATTTCTAATTGCTTATGGGGGCTCAGGGGTTGAAAACTTTGCAAAGAATTGATTTTTTTTTTTTAATGATCTAATTTGATTATGCATTTAATTCTTAACTCAAAGCAAAAAACCGCATAAAAATATTTGCATTTTTAACGCAGTTATAAGCATTTATGTATCAACACTTTCATAGCCGCATCCATGTAATTTCAAATTTATGTCGCGTTTTCTCAAAACTTGATTTTTGATGACTAACACCAAGATTAAAAAAAAAACTATTTGATGAAATGGCCTTTTTTTTTCTTTTTTCTTTTTTCTTTTTTTTTTTGCATATAAAATTATTATCTAGATTATGAATTAATATATTTTAGATAGTTTAATATTTTGAGTATTTTTAATGCAGAAAAAGGTCTATTTTTTAGGGTTTTTAAAATTTTTAACTTTGAGAGATTTTTTAATACTGTTTTGTTATTAAGTGATAGTTATATTCTTAATTCATAATCTAGATTATGATGTTATATGCATGCAAAAAAAATTAAGCCATTCCATCAATTTTTTTTTTTTAATCTTGGTGTTAGTCGTCAAAAATTAAGTTTTAGAAAACACGAACTTAAAGTTGAAATTATATGGATGCGGTTATGTAAGTATTGATACACAAACGCTTATAACTCCGTTCAAAATGCTAATATTTTTATGCAGTTTTTTGCATTGAGTTAAAAATTAATTAAATAATCAAACTAGATCATAAAAAATCGATTTTTTGAAAAGTTTTCAACCCCTGAGCCACCTTAACAAGTGTAATGAAGATTTTAAAAACAAAAAAAAAATCTGTTTTATTTTGTTAACTTGTTTGAGTTCATCACAGATTCATTTCCAAAACAAATTAAAATTTTTAATCCAAAGTTTCACGGTCTAAGATGCATTGAACTAAAATGCCATCATTCAGTTTTTCATGTACCGTCAGTTTTTTTAAAAATTTAACTTTGATTTTAATTTCTGGTTTGTTTTAAACAATTGGGCCATTTGTGACACAGTTCCGGTACATTTATTTTTATTTTATTACTTTAAATTGCAATAAACTGACACGCCTTTTTCCCTTTTTCTTTGTGGCGCCCGTTATTTTACACTTTACTTGAATTTTAAACTTCTATTTTTTGAAACAAGTAAGCAATTCTTTTCATGTAACGCACGTTACCGAGTTGATCAACGTTTTCAAAAAATAGAAGTATAAAGTCCAATTAAAAAACTAATAACATGGGTTACATGAAGCGAATTTCTCAATGGTTTTATAGTACGAGTTGCCCAACGGATTCAAATATTAAAATTTAATATTCAAGTAAAAAAAATAGTCCTTCCGGCAGTGCCGGGAGGAAGAGGTAGCTTTCATATACTTATACATTTATTTTAAATTAAGTTATATTAGTAGTACCTGATTATGAGCTTGGTCGAAATCTTAATTCAGGCGCATGTGCACACTCATATTGAAATCGATTAATATATATATGCGATAACTCAGCCATTTTGTAAGATACAAACGAAAAAAAAATTCTCTGAATCTTTGTATCAAGGTCAAATGCATAAAAGAAAAATCTTTTTCAATTTCTCACTTTCTTGTACCTAGTTTTAAATTTTAAAATTTATAAAAAATTTTAAATGGCCTCCATTTTGAAATAAAATGGCGGATGGAACTTAGTATCGAACTCGATTTAGGCATCAGTATATATTATGTACACACCTTACATCCAAATCGATTCATAAATACGCGTGTTATCACGTGACAAAAATCAGATCGTTTCAAAATGTCAGCCATAAGAAAAATTCAAAGTGCTATAACTCAATCATTTTTTAAGATATAGACAAAATAAAAAGTGTGTTCTGGAATTGTTGTTTTAGGTTCTAGCACGTCAAAGAAAAATATTTTTCAACTTTTAATTTTTTTGTATTTAATTTTAAATTTTAAATTTTATAAAAAAAATTAAAATGGCCTCCATTTTGAAACAAAATGGTGGATGATGAGGGCCAACGAACTCGGTTGAGACATTTGAATGTACTATGTACATGCCACGTTTCATTCAAGCCCGTTCATAAATACGCGTGTTATCATGTGACAAAAATCAGATCGTTTCAAAATGTCAGCCATAAGAAAAATTCAAAGTGCTATAACTCAATCATTTTTTAAGATATAGACAAAATAAAAAGTGTTCTGGAATCGTTGTTTTAAGTTCTAACACGTAAAAGAAAAATATTTTTCAACTTTTAATTTTTTCACATTGAATTTTAAATTTTATAAAAAAAATTTAAATGGCCTCCATTTTGAAACAAAATGGTGGATGATGCTGGTCAACGAACTCGGTTGAGACATTTGAATGCACTATGTACATGCCAAGTTTCATTCAAGCCCATTCATAAATACGCGTGTTATCACGTGACAAAATCAGATCGTTTCAAAATGTCAGCCATAAAAAAAATTCAAAGTGCTATAACTCAATCATTTTTTAAGATATAGACAAAATAAAAAGTGTTCTGGAATCGTTGTTTTAAGTTCTAACAGTTAAAAGAAAAATATTTTTCAAATTTTAATTTATCGCTCCGAATTTTAAATTTTAATTTCTTTTTAATTTAAAATGGCCGCCATTTTGAAACAAAATGGCGGATGATGCTGGCCAACGAACTCGGTAGAGACATTTGTATGTACTATGTACATACTAAGTTTCATTCAAATCGGTTCATAAATACGTGATTTATAGCATGACAAAAATCAAATATATATATATATATATATGTCAACATTTGAACGGAGGGTGATTTTGGGGTCTGGGGGTCATGATCGGTGAATATATACAAAACTTTAATGGAAGTGCTTTCCTCCGGACGCACAGAGGGACAAATTCCCGAAAAGCTGGCCAAAATATGAAAATGTTATTCAAATTGTACGAAAATTCGTATACAGGTGTTTTTGAGGATGCTAAGTAAGAATACAAAATTAAAATTGAAAAAAAAATGGTGGATACAATATGGCGGAATAAAAATTAAAATGTCTCGAAAGTTATTCAATTTATATGCCATTTCGTAAACATTTCAGGATGCTAATTAGGATTCAAAAGTTAAATTTTAAAAGTAAATAAACAAATAAAATTACAGATTAAGAGTAAAAACAATAAAATTTAAATAAAATTTAAAATTTCGAGGTAAACCTAAAAGGAAATTTTCAAGAAACCAAGACATATTTAAACGAAATTTAAGTACGTTAATGGAAAGTAAAACATTAGACTATTTAATTTTTGGTATTATTAAAATAAAAACGAAAATATATTCCAGAAATTAATCTTTAGAATCAACTGTAGTATAATAAAAAGATTCTTCAGAGGTCAAGGTGTCGAAATAGTTAGCAGAACTTGTTGGCGGTATTGGAAGATCCTGTGACTCTTAGGATCAATGATTTTAATTTCTTCTACGATAATTTACCTAAACTAGAAAGTAAAGAATCTGATGACATTAAAAGACGTAAAAATATCTTTTTTTTCTCGCTACTGCATCTTTGCGATAAATCTTCTCGATGCCTTTTGATCAGTTTGTTGCATGATTCTTGAGTATCTTATGGCATTTGACAAACTGGCAGTAATGAAGATAATGTTATTTCTTAATCAGTCATTAGTCATTAATAAGTAGTTTGTGTATTGAAGTAAGCATATAAGAACCAGGGGTGCTGCTCAAATCTACGAGCTATTTGCAAGGGAAAATTTTCGAAGTTTATCAAATAAATAATATGGCTACAAGAAATTACTTATGGCATAGAAACGTTTAATCAAATCTTCGTATATGCTCGTTTAGAAACACGAATAGTTGCGTTTTCAAAGAATCGTTGAATGGTATTTCCATCATTTGTGCTTCCAAATCTGGGATTTAGTTTTTCGATGAGAAGTCTTGATTGTAAACGAAATATTTTTTGCATATTTTATTTTGCAATTTCAGTGTTCTTCTTTTCATGCAGAGTACGAGCTTTTCATTTTTTTTTATCCAGTTGTCTGCCAGGTGTAAGGCCTCTCTAAACATCTTTGCATGTAACTTAGATATTCAGAATTCTAAATTATCTCAATCCACTTTTAATAAAAAATGTCAGATCGGTAAGATGCTGTTTTGATGCTGTCTGACGTAGGTAGCAACGTTGAGTATTACACTAATTCGTTTTTAACGACTTTTTCTTCTGTATCAATGATTATATTAAACGAAATAAGTTCATTCTGCTAGTTTTTAATGCAATCCCATTCATTGACAAGTTGCTTCCGTATTTCTTGTAAAAGAAAAATGGATCTTGATTTGCCCGATAAAATCAGTGAAATGAAGATCTCGATATTTTCAAATTGACGATTCATGAATTATTCGCAATATTTATGTATTCTAGTAGCACGGAAGAAAAAAAAAATATATTAGACATAATGTCATCTTCATAGCTAAATATTTGTTTAAATGTACTCAGAATAGATGTGACATCACATTCTCACTTGCAAATCAAATCCGAATTACTAATATAAGCGAAAGTGATATTCATAATGATTTTCACTCGCATTAATGAAATACGCTCAGTAGTTTGATCTAAAAAATATAGCCATTGACAAAATAATTCTTCTAATTATAATAGAACAAACAAAATTACTACCTATAAAGATAAGAAAATGTTATTCTACCGGATCAGTAATACAGAATTATTTTCATTTTTTCATTTCTAAGCTTACTTATAAAATTAATGCAATCGTATGATTATAGTACTTATTTACAATATAATAGGAAATAAACTATTATAAAATTAAATAATTCAAAAATTTGAAAAATATTTATCAGCTAAATTATGTGAAAAGTAGTCAATTTCAAAATTTTTGAGGCGGCCGAAAAAATGGCATTTTTACTTGCGGTTACTAAAATATGCGTGAAATGAAGAAAGGCAGTTTTAGGCAGCTGGTTATTTATGAATCACTAGACAATAGCCCAAGTTATTATTTCCATTAAATTTTGTTGCGGAACACTGTGGAACATTTGGTTGGTGCCAAACTATCTTAAGTATAGTAAGAATTGTGGATATATTATGTCTAGTACCATAAATAAAATGGGGAAATCATTATCGATTATGATTGTTTGGCACCAAATTCCAAAAGTAATTCCTTACTTTTTATATGTATATATTCAAAAATTAAATCAAAAATATGTAAATTAATCTCTTGTAAAAAATATTCTCTGGAAAACCTATGTTTGGTGGATATTAAATTCTATATATTAAATTTAACCGTTTTATACTGGTACATGATAGTCAATGTGTGGTTATTGGATAACGATTTGTCATTAGAGAATTTTATAGAATTATTTAATTCTTTTTAGCGCTTTTTTTGGAGTCGGTTATACATTTTTTTGAAAAAGTTAAGTTTATTTTTTTTCTTTTTTTTCCATAAAATTTGATAAGAGTTAAAGAACGAAAAAGTGTATTTTCGACAATTTCTCAGGATTTTTTTATTTTAATTTATACTTTGCTTTGAAAATATCTAAAAACTTAAAGTAAATATATATTTAATTTTTTTTATTGCTATTAGTTTCTTAACACACAGTAAAATCATTTACATTTTATTTTTGTAAATTTCTGTTGGAACAATTCATATATAAGATGCAGCTCACTAAAAACCGCTATAAGAAAGAAATTATAATTTTTTTTTTAGTTTTCATACTGTTAGGCTCCATCAATTAAATTTGTTTAAACAATATTTATATGCATGAAAAAAAAATGCAAAGATGTGTATATTATTTGATATATCTTGTCTGAAGTCCTAATACATTAATTTAAATTTCGGTTTCGTACCCAATTCTGGTTTAGCATTACGGTTGAACTGCACATACTCTAAATGCCATCATTGTATTATCTTAATTATTATTATTAATTCATTTAATCATTTCTGGTACTATTTTTGAAATATTTAAACAATCATTACAGTCAGGTAGTAATTTTGTATGATTGAGATTTAGCGTATAACGTACTTCATTCATTTATAATTCTTAATGTTGTAATGACATTTACATGCATAAACTTAGAATCTTAAGAATAAAAAGTAAAGTAGCCTCGTCAGCTATAAAAAATATGTGATGCCATTAAAATTATTGAATGTAAAATTTAACATTTACTTTTTAATCATCCAAACATTGTATTTTACTAATAAATAAATGTTTTTCTTTTTTTAAAAAAAATCTTTAGAGAGAAAAATTTTTTTAATTATTTTTAAATATTACATTCCTTGCTTTATTTAAAATCGAATAATTCAATATAGAAAGAAAATATTACATAAATCTCTATCTTATCATAATTTGGAAATAGTGATTCAAGACTTTACCGATTTTTTAATAATTTAATTAATCAATATATTATCATATAACATAATTATAAATTATTCAAATATAATATTAATAAGGTCACTTTTGATTTATTTAATGTGTTTTAAAATTTATGGTTAGCAGCAAAATTCAACAATACTTAACATTTTAGTACGAAAAAAGAAATTATTTCAAATTTAATACAAAAAAAAAAAAAAAAGATTTAAATCAAAATAGTAATTTCAACATGGCATTTTGTATTCAGTAATTATAATAAAAATATATTCTTTATGATAAAAGCAATTTAATGAACGTTGTTTCAAAATAGATATAAAGAAGTATAAATGCAAAGTCTTAATTAAAGCAGAAAAGGCATTTTTGTAATTTTCACTAGAAAATTGATTAAAAAAGACGGAATAAGCCAAAGTAATTCAATAATTAGATTTTTTTTTGTTCTTTACGATCTTTGAATTTAAAAGCAGCACCATAATATTTATATATAAAGAAATAAAAGAATAGAATAAAAAGATAAAATGGATTCAAATGTGATGTTCTATTTTCAAGCACTGAAAACATGAAAAAAGGTTTGATTCTATATTTAGAAATTTAATCAACGGTGTTTTAAAATAAATTTGAATAAAAATTTTACATTTGAATTTGTAATTAAGTTAAAAGAAAAATGTTTATAATTTAACTTTAAAATTTAATACAGCTTTTAAAAGATCAAAATGTAATAAAATTATGTCGTATTTTTTGTATTTACTTTAGTGTAGCTAATTTAATCTCGTGAATATGATAAAATGCAAAGAATAATTGTTCGTTTGATAGATAAAATACCTAAAACCAGTATTAACGGCACTAATTTAAAGTTGACAAAATATATCGACCGTTTCTTTTTTTTTCAAACTGAAATATTTATGTTATTTTATTTTTATTTTTAATATGGACTAGGATATTAATATATATTATTAATATACATTTTTATTATGTTTTATAAATTATTTAAAAATACAATTTTGATTTATATGTTCGCAATATCACAAAAATTAACTTATGGATAAATTTATGAGAAGAGTTTCGAATCTAACTTTTAATAGTTAGGACAATATCTAAAATAATATTTGAAATTGTATAAAATGTATATATTAATTATATATTATGTTCCTTTATTTATCATATTTTACTATATTGAGTTGAGATCATTATTGTCATATTAAATAAAATTAATTATTTTTTATTATTTTAAATCAATTTAAATTTTAACTATCTAAACTTTATGATATTAGTTAACAAACGAGGAAAGAATAACAGAAAACAAGTGGGTAATTGTGATCGCAGATCGCATTAAGGCTTTCGTTTAATATCTCTTGTAAAACATTGTTAAATTAACGAACAAAAAACTTTTTTCGGCATTATTTTGGGATTTATTTGCCAAGCAAAGCAACCAGAACAGAATTTTGAATTTTTTTCCCTAATTGTTGCCTTGGTCGCATAGATTTGTTGATTTCTCTATCAGAATCTGCAGATTTATTAACGGTAAATAATATTATGAATAAATAATATTATGAATAAACGTAAAATATTTTAAAGCTTAGCATAAATTTAAGGGAGATCAAACTGGTCACCAGAGGCGACTAGTAATTTAGAATAAAAATTACTTTAATAAATATAGAAAATATTTCGCTTCAAGTGTCAAAAAAGATTATGATGCATAAAGCTGTATTTCAGTTTCTTTTTGAGATATTAATTTTTTTGTAGTTTTTAGTACCAATTTTGTAATTGTGGCAACAGAAGTTTTTATGCGTTTATTTATATTATATTTTCAGATATTCAAACATTATTATATTTGCAACAGAAAGGTATACTGTGCTGAAGATTATAAATAATACTGTTTGTGTAATTATGTAGAAAAGAAATGGCAAAATAGAATGGTAGGCCTAATGCCACAATGCTAAAAGAAAAATAGATATATAAAGAATTCTAAATGGATGTTCCATGTCTTTTGACTCTTAAAGAAGAATCGTTTGTTCCATTAGGCAGGAACAAAAGCAGTTTCATGTAATTGACCACAGAAATACTGTTAAATTACATAATGCAAGCCTCTGAATGTGAAGTAGAAAAATAAAATAGTTCCAATAAGTTGTTTTGTTTATGAAAACAGCTTTTATAATCTTTTTACTGTAAGATTCGGATTATAATAAATAAATTATATTTAATATTATGCATGATTATATAATGTAACATACAAAATAATTCAATAAAAATTAATGTAATACTAAACAGCGTTCTTCCTCTAGCATTTTTTTGTTATTGGTTTTATAAATTTTAAAAACATTTCAAAAATTTCATAGATTTAATACAACAACTAATGAATTAAAATTATTTTATTTTAATTGCTTTATGAGTTTAACAACAATTCAACTTTAATTCAACTCTAATTAATCCCCATCAGTGATATATTATATAATGCAGGTGTATTACATAAAATTAAGATGCTTTTCAGATGCCCTGGAAACTCAGCGAAACTCAGCTAAAATACATACTTTTTTTTTGTTTTTTAGTATTTTAAAATTAATGTGCAATTCTTTTAAAGCATTACTATTTGTAATCTAAAATATGTTTCACTTCGAAAAACGAAATTTTTAGTCGGTTCTATAATGAGCGAAATTAAAAAGCCAAATATTCATTTTTTTACAAAAAAATTTCGTAAAACGTACATACTTATAATAGATTTGGATAACCAAATCTACTATACCCAAAATATATTGCTTTGGCTTCATAAATAAATAGCAATATTTCAAGCCTGATTTTGTGCAAACTTGAGTGAGCAGTCAAGACAATTCTGTTGTAAGCAGCACATTTTTGTATCGTATTCCGTGACAAGTACGTGCTATATATTTAGAGAAATTTCAGTCAGATAAATAAATCCTGTTTAATATTATTGGCTTTTGGAAAGTGGTGTTTTAAAATGGTGTTGTAGAAATATCTCTCTAACAGCAGATATAGCTTAAATAACCGAATTATATTTCAAGAGCAACCAATTTTTTGTACTAAAAAAATGCAGATTACTAAATGGTACATTTATTAAAAGAATATATTTAAAACACACTTTAAAAATATCAACGTTTCCTTTGATTCTGTAAACGTTGTCAGGATACAATAAAAGGATGTTTAATGCAATTTAAAGCTTCAAAATATAAACACATACATTAAGAGTCCACGAGCATAGTTGGCATGAGAGTACATAAACCTGGTTTTTAATTAATTACAACATATTATGCCAGATTTTATGAATGAAATATGATAAATGATCATTAAAAGCTCGTGACCCGATGTTAATGATCATAATGGACTCTGTAATAAACAATCTGTATTTATTTAAGTACATTTTTCTCTGTAATTTATGGTGCAATCGTCCAATTCATAATTATTAATAATCAATTTTATTTTTCATTAGACCATGATTTTCATATGTTTATACATATTCACATATTCAAACAGTAGTATATTTAAAACCAAAATATATATTGTGCTGTGGAATATAAATAATACTGTTTGTATAATTAAATGGAAAAGAAATTGCGAAGAATAGTAAGGTCTAATGCCATAATGCTAAAAGAAAAATAGATATATAAAGAATTCCTAATGGATATTCAATGTTTTTTTGCTCTTAAGGGAGTATCATTTTTTTCATTAAGCTAGAATAAAAACAGCTTCGCGTAATTGATTTCAAAAATACTGTTAAATTAGATAATGTAAACCCCTGAATGTGAAATAAGAAACTAAACCAATTGCAATGAGTTTTTTTTCATTATTAACACAGTTCTTATTTTTGCTATTTTAATTGCATTTTTTTATTTATTATTAATAATTTGTTATATTTGGATTAGACACCATTATGTTATTTAATATGCAACATTAATAATTAAAATTAATATAGCACTAAAAAATATTTTTTCCTTTGCAATTTTACGTTTTTATTTAATACATTTTAGAAATATTTCAAATAAATTTACAGTTTTAGTACAAGAATTTATAAATTAAAAATTATATTCCTTACTTTCTTTACAAGTTTAACAACAATTTAACATTAATTTAATTGTAATTAAACCTCACCATTGAAATATATGGTCTAAACTGCAGGTGTATCATATAAAATCAAGATGCTTTTCTGGTGTCTAGACTCGTCAGGGCGAATCAGCTAGCATATATAACATAATAATTCAAACTGTAATTTTTTTAACTTGTTTTAATATTTGAAAAATAACGTGTAATTTGCATAAAACAATCATATTTGTGATCTAAAATTTTCGTCGCTTGAAAAATAGAAGCTTTCTGCACTTCCTATAATGAGTGAAATTAAAAAGCCAAATATTCAAAATTCTAGAATGAACTGTGTAAATTTCGAAAAATTTCACTTAGATATGTAGATTTGTTTTTGAAAAATAATTTTTTTAGAAAAGGAAATGTTTAAATACACAAATATGAAAAAATAAATGGAATTTTTTCGGGAATTTACGGAAGAAACTGAAATTAAACTACGTAACTACAATCATCTCGAATACGATTATACCCATATTTGATAATGTTTATATAAATAAATTTAGAAAATAAATATCCATTTCCGACGAATAAGAAATGGGTCAAATATAGATGTGATTCAATCAAACGTTTGAAATATCTTAGATTTGCACATATTATATTGTTTTAAAATGTAAGACACTTAAAAATTTCTAACAATTGAACACTCCGTTTAAGACTATGTCATGTTTGGAGTTACTGAGACTTATCTGTCTGATTTCAGCTTGCAGTGCACATAAAAAATTCAAAGCGTGTGTTAATAATTGAAAAATTATTGACTGATAATATTTCAATATGCAGATAGAAGATGATGATTATTTTTATCATTAAATATTAGATTACACAATAAAAAATTACTGCATAAATTTTACAGCAGCAGAGATTCCAGACAATGTCCGTAAAAAAACGGACTTTATTTTTATGTTAACGAACTTTTCCGTTACATTAACGGGTTTTGCCCGTGAAACACAAAAAATTGCGGAAGTTGACCGTTTATGTTAAAAAAGGGACATTTTCGTAAATGTACCAGAGAATTCACGGTAAAGTACCGTAAAATTACATTTTTGGACAGTGTACACATAGATGTTACTTCCATTCGATTTCCACTGCTACCTTTTGTATAGAATTATTTACTTTTGAATCAATAAATTATTGTACTTCATTCTAGGTACGTACACGAAAGACATGATACGATGAAAACTATGTAAAATATCTGAAATAAAATAAATTTAGTACCTTTTCCATGTATGAAAGTAGTGAATTGAAAAAAAAAAGTTCTATCACGTAAATTAAAATATTGTTTTTTGTTGAAATCCCGTGATTCTACAAATTGTTAAAAAAATACAGAAAAATTACAGGAATTTAAAAGTTTATTTATTAAAACAAAAAAAGCTTTAAATTATTATAAAAAACTAATGATTCGATCATTTAAATAAAAAGTTGGTTTTTGCCTTTCTAACAGAAATTGGCTATTTTTTTCATCCTATTTAAACGTGTATCATGCAATGAACAATAATTTTCACTCTTTTTTATGTATACATGTTATAATATTTGAAATTATACAAGCTCAAAAAACTAAGCTCTTTACACTGACAAAAAAATATATTAAAAAAGTCCGTCTAACTCATTCAATTGTGCTAAAAGCATTCTAAAAATATAAGCCTATTTTAAACTTCTTTAATTTTGAAATCTAAAGAAAGGAATTTATAACGTGTAGTTGTATATTCGATTGAACAAATTAATTAAAAAAGAAACATTTATAAATTAATTCTAATACAGTTAGGAAAATATAATCTGACGCCATTTAGTAACAGATTTAAATGCGCAATCATAATGTTTAGATTTCCACTTATAAAAGAAATGATCATAAATTCAAAATAAACATAAAAAACGAAATACATTTTGAAGCATATTAATAAAGAAATATTTTTAAATGAATTAAAGATGATACTATAAAATATATTAGAAAGGAAGAAAAGGTAATTTTAAAATATTCTGAAAATTTTAATGATTAGAAATATTAATAAAAGAAGTTATTTTACATTTAATGAAATGACATGAATAGAATTTTTTTTTTGTAGAAATATTTTTTATGAAAGAAATCGTTAAAAAAAATTATTTTCTTGTAAATTATTAAGATTGTAAAATATACATATGTATCATTTCTATATTTGGATTTATGTCAATTTAATCTTATTTCTTCACATTAAAATCAATTTAAAGAAATTTAAAAATTGTGGCAAATTTTATTTTTGCGAGTTAAAATATATGCGCTTCTTAAAGATAAGCATAAACTAAGTCATTTAAATATTCTTCTTTCTTTTATACAAAGAATTTTATTTAAAAATTAGATAAAATAAACTTCGTATAATAATTTATTAAGTTGAAAATGTAATCTATAACCAACTTACTCTGAGGACTCAAACAAGAATTGACAATAATATTTGGATGCGTACAGGTATTGGATGCGTATATTGGATGCGTGGTAATTATTTATGCACTTCTATTTATTACAGTTTATGGTTCTATATTAACAAACTGATCACTGTTAACAAAATGATGTACTTATATGTTATTTCTAATTGCTTAACAGATGTAATAAAGATTTAAAAAAAAGGAAAATAGTTTCATTTTGTTGACATGTTTCCGTTCATCACAGAGTCATTTCCAAAACAAATTAAAATTTTAATTTCAAAGTTGCACGGTCTAAGCTGGTTTGCGGGGTCTGAGAATTAATGCAGCATTAATACAGCAAGATAAAATATGTGTGGCTCTCAGGGACTACCGCGGTAAAGCTATTGCATAGCGTTTATTATCAACTTATGCAATTATAACTATTTATTTATTTTTTATTTAGGCAGTTTTTTTTGTCTTTGATATAAATTCAAGATACACTTTTTGAGCGTGATGACCGAAAACAAAATTTGTTCTTTCTTTTATTGAATAAATGAGAAGTTAATATCGTTTAAAATATTTTTATTATCTTACAATACATGTAGGTTAATCAAAAATTTTTATCATTGAAACTATACGTTTATGGTAGCTGAAATAAAAAACATAAGATTGAAACTTGATAGTCTCAAAGTATTTGAAAAATACCGCGTCAATGTCTGCTGAAGTCTACCGAAGATTACCGTGCCGAAGTCTGCCAAACTGAAGCGACGTTAGCCGGATGTTAGGTTTTTTTCTCGTTAAGGAATTTCTAGATTCTTTCGCCGCGCTCAAAGCCCGCGATAAAAGCTATGCAATACCTTAATAAATTATCAAAAAAAAAAATTACTACGTGCTACGAAAATTATATTGCGAGTTATAAGCATTTTAAGTTTTCCGAACCTCACCGTGGGGGTCTCCTGTCACCAAAAATTAACACTGTCTCATAAAAGATTACCAAACAAAATTTAGCCGCACTACGATATTTAGATCGCGAGTTATAAGCATTTTAAATTTTTCGATCCTCACCATGGGGGATCTCCTGTCACCAAAATTTAACACTGTCTCATAATAAATTACCAAACAAAATTTGGCCGCGCTACGAAAATTGATCGCGAGTTAAATATTTTTAATTTTTTGACCCTCAACGTGGGGGGTGTCTCCTGTCACCAAAAATTAAAACTGTCTCAAAATAAATTACCAAACAAAATATGGCCGCGCTACGAAAGTTAGAGCGCGAGTTATAAGCATTTTAAATTTTTCGACCCTCACCGTGGAGGGTCTCCTGTCACCGAAAATTAACACTCTCTCATAATAAATTACCAAACAAAATTTGGCCGCTCTACGAAAATTAGATCGTGAGTTATAAGCATTTTAAGTTTTTCGACCCTCCCCATGGGGGATCTCCAGTCACCAAAAGTAACACTGGCTCATAATAAATTACCAAACAAAATTTGGCTGCGCTACGAAAATTAGATCGCGAGTTATAAGCATTTTAAATTTTTCGACCCTCACCATGGGGGATCTCCTATCACCAAAAGTAACACTGGATCATGATAAATTACCAAACAAAATTTGGCCGCGCTACGAAAATTAGATCGCGAGTTATAAGCATTTTAAATTTTTCGACTCTCACCATGGGGGATCTCCTATCACCAAAAGTAACACTGGATCATGATAAATTACCAAACAAAATTTGGCCGCGCTACGAAAATTAGATCGCGAGTTATAAGCATTTTAAATTTTTCGACTCTCACCGTGGGGGGGTCACCTGTCACCAAAAGTAACACTGTCTCACACTAAATTACCAAACAAAATTTGGCCGCGCTACGAAAATTAGATCGTGAGTTATAAGCATTTTAAATTTTTCGACCCTCACCATGGAGGTCTCCTGTCACCAAAAGTAACACTGTCTCATAATAAATTACCAAACAAAATTTGGCCGCACTACGAAAATTAAATCGCGAGTTATAAGCATTTTAAATTTTTCGACCCTCAGCATGGGGGATCTCCTATCACCAAAAGTAACACTGGATTATAATAAATTACCAAACAAAATTTGGCCGCGCTACGAAAATTAGATCGCGAGTTATAAGCATTTTAAATTTTTCGACCCTCACCGTGGGGGGATCTCCTGTCACCAAAAATTAACACTGTCTCATAATAAATTACCAAACAAAATTTGGCCGCGCTACGAAAATTAGATCGCGAGTTATAAGCATTTTAAATATTTCGACCCTCACCATGGGGGGGAGGTCTCGTGTCACCCAAAATTAACACTGTCTCATAATAAATTACCAAGCAAAGTTTGGCCGCTCTACGAAAATTAGACCGCAAGTTATAAGTATTTTAACTTTTTCGACCCTCACCGTGGGGGGTCTCCTGTCACCAAAAATTAACACTGTCTCATGATATCTTACCAAACAAAATTTGGCCGCATTACGAAAATTAGATCGCGAGTTATAAGAATTTTAATTTTTTCGATCCTCACCATTGGGCAGGTCTCCAATCACCAAAAACTACATCTTCCTATCTTGTTTTATCTTAAGACGATTCTTTTCTATACAAATTCTACCAGGAATTTTTATTATTGAAACAATAGATTTATAGTTACTGAAATAAGAAATATAAGTTTGAGACTTGATATCCTCTAAATATCTGAAAAATACAGCTTCAATGTCTGCCGAAGTCTGCCGAACTGAAACGTTCTTTAGCCGAGTGTTAGGTTTTTTTCGTTACGGAATTTCTAACTTTTTCTCGTTACGGAATTTCTACATTCCGTCGACGCGCTCAAAGCTCGCGATAAAAGCTATGCAATAGCTTAATAAGAAACAAGGTAATAAGAATTAATACAGCAGCAAAACAAAACAGAATAGCAATTTCTTTGTTATAGTGGTTTTTGGTGAGCTACATTTTACATAAAAGTTGCTTGCAGTAGAAATGTACGAAATGTACAAAAATGTACATTTCGTAACAATGTACGTAAGTAATTTTCTTGTGTGTTAAGAATCTAACAGTAATAAAAAAATTAAAAATATATTTCTTTGAAGTTTTTGGAGATTTCGGAAAAAAAAATAGAAATTTAAAAACATTCTCAGAAATTGTCGAAAATGTAATTTTTGGTTACCAAAAATTTACTCTTTGGTTAATTAATTAAATTTTATAAAAAAAAAGAAAAAAAACTGTGGAATTTCTTTCAGTCATCAGTTTATATTTTATAATTGCATATAAGTGGAAATGGAGGTTTTAAAAACAAAAATTAATAATTTTATTTTGTTGACAAGTTTTTGTTCATCACCGAGTCATTTTCAAAAGAAATTAACATTTTAATTCCAAAGTTGCACGGTCTAAGCTGCATTGAACTGAAACGCCATTATTCAGTTTTTCATATGCCGTACGTTATTTTTTTTTTTACTTAACTTGGATTTTCATTTCTGTTTTTTGAAACAATTGGGCCACTCGTGCCACAGTTTTGGCACATTTATTTTGATTTTGGGAATTTGGAATAAACTGACACGCCTTTATTCCGTTTTTCCTTGTGACGCGCGTTATTTTGCACATAACTTGAGTTTTAAATTTCTATTTTTTTAAACCAGTGAACAACTCGTTTCATGTAACGCACGTTAACGAGTTGCTCAATGTTTGCAAAAATATAAAGTTCAATTAAAATTTAAAAACAAAAAATACGTGTGGCACTCGGGAACTGCCGCGGTAAAGCTATTGCACAGCATTTTTTATAAACTTATGCAATTATATTTATTTATTTATTTTTTATTTATGCAGTTTTTTGTCTTTGATATTAATTCAAGTTTTTTCTTTTTCCTTGATATTAATTCAAGTTACACTTTTTGAGCGTGATGACCGATAAGAATTTTTTTTTATTTTATTGAATAAATGAGAAGTCTGCCTAATGCTGTCGAACTGCCGATGTCTGCCGAACTGAAACGTCGTTAGCCAGAGTGTTAGGTTTTTTTTCTTGTTACGGAATATCTAGATTCGGTCGCCGCGCTCAAAGCCCGTGATAAAAGCTATGCAATAGTTTAAATGTGACCCCCTAGAAGGGTGACACACAAGACATGCATAATATGAATAAGCAATTGCAGAGCTTTCAAATGTTGTGTCACACGACTGGTGTTGTAAAGAAATTAAAAATGTGCCTCCCCCTGGGGGGTGACAGACAAGGCATCCATAATATGAATAAGCAGTTGCAGAACTTTCAAATGATCTGTCACACGACTGGTGTAGTGAAGAAATTAAAAATCTGCCCCCTGGGGGGCAGAGTGGGGAGGGGAACACAAGACATACATAATATGAATAAGCAGTTGCAGACCTTTCAAATGATGTGTCACACAACTGGTGTTGTAAAGAAATTAAAAATGTGTCCCCCTGGGGGGCAGAGTGGCGGGGTGACACACAAGACATACATAATATGAATAAGCAGTTGCAGACCTCGCAATTGATGTGTCACACGACTGTTTTTGTAAAGAAATTAAAAATGTGCCTCCTCTGGGGGGGGGGGCGGAACGGAGGGGGACACAAGAATGCATAATAGGAAAAGGCAATTTCAGACCTTTCTAAAGATATGCAACACGAGGGGTATGGATAAAAATTTTAAAAGTTCCCCTTTTTTGGAGGGGGCAAAGTGGGGTGCGGCAAACATGCATAATTGGAACGAGCAGTTGCAGTTCTTTTAAACGATATGCCACACGATGGGTGTATATACAAATTTAGAAAATGCCCCCCTGGGGGGCAGAGAGGGGGGATGGCGCACCGGATGTGCAAAAAAAGAATAAGTAGTTTAAGGCCTTCCCAAAGATATGTCACATGACGGGTGTTTAAGAAATTTAGAAAAGTACCTCCCTGGGGGCAGTGGAGGACGCATCGAATGCGTAAAAAAATATAAATGGTAATTTTTTTCTAACAATATAGCACAAGATGGATGTCATCAACATTTAAAAAAATTCACATCAGGCAAAATTTTGAAAGATTTGCCGGCGGGGGGAGGGGGAGCATTTACATGAATAGTCACAGGGCTTTAGAACGATGTACCACATCAGTTCTAACCCCCCCCCCCCCCGAAGTGAGGAAGGTGGTACCCTTCACCAAAATATACACGGAACACGTTTCAAATTTTATAAATAGTATTTATTGAAGTTCCGTGTAAAAAAAAAAAAAAAAAAAAAAAAAAAAAAAAAAAAAAAATACCGCGTCAATGTCTGACGAAGTCTGCCAAAGCATACCATGCCGAAGTCTGCTGAACTAAAACGACGTTAACCGGAGTGTTAGGTTTTCCTCGTTATGGAATTTCTAGATTCGGTCGCCGCGCTCAAAGCCCGCGATAAAAGCTATGCAATAGCTTAAAAAATAACGTGCGTTACATGAATCAAGTTGCTCCATGGTTTCAAAATGCAAGTTGCCCCACGAATTCAAAAATTTAAAATTTAAAATCCAAGTAAAAAAGAAAAAAAAGTGCGTCACGTGAAATTAGTGACTCAATGTTTGCAAAATAAAAAACAATTTGTTTGCAACGTTGTCAAAAATAAAAAAATTCGTCACATAAAACATTGGATGATATAATTTCAGTTTTAAAAATGCAGACTAAAAATACTTTGCAGAAAATACTTTTAACAGACTAAAAATGCTTTGCAGAAAATACTTTTAGCAGACTAAAAATGCTTTGCAAAAAATACTTCTAGCAGACTAAAAATGCTTTGCAGAAAATACTTTTAGCAGACTAAAAATGTACTTTAGACCATGCAAATTTGGAATATCATTATAATTTGTTTTCAAAATGACTCTGTGATGAGTTGATACATATCTACAAAATAGAACATTTTTTTTGTTTGTTTTTAAAATCTTTGTTTCATCTTATAAAGAATTAGAAATAATAAACTGATGAATTAAAAAAAAAAATTCGACAGTTTTTTCTTTTTTCCCATAAAATTTGATAGTAGTTAAGAATCAAAAGTACATTTTCAACAATTTCTCAGGATTTATTATTATTATTATTATTATTATTTTATTTATACTTTATTTTGAAAATCTCTAAAAATTTAAAATAAATAAATATGTAATATTTTTTATTAACATTAGTTTCTTAACACACAGTAAAATCCTTTACGTTTCATTTTTGTACAGTTCTACTGGAAACAATTTATATATAAGACCTCACAAAAAAATTGCTATAAGAAAGAAATTGCTATTTTGTTTAGTTTTGCGACTGTTAGGCCTCATTAATTCCATTTTTGTAATAATATTTATATGCATGAAAAAATTGTAAAGATTTGAATATTATTCGACTTATCTTGTCTGAAGATCTAATACATTCATTTAAATTTCGGTTTCGTATTCAATTCTGATTTAGCATTCTGTTTGAATTGCACACATTCTTACTGTCATCATTATATTAGGTTAATTATTATTATTAATTCCTTTAAACAATTTTGCTTCTATTTTACAAATATTTAAACAATTTTCACAGCCAGGTAGTAATTTTGTATGATTGAGATTTAGAGCATAACTTTCTTCATTGCTTTTATAATTCTTAATGTTGTGATGTCAATTATTTGCATAATCTTAGAATCTTAAGAATAAAAAGTAAAGTAGAATATTTTTTTGTTTTGTTTTAAAAAAAATGTGTTGTTTTTTGTTTTTTGTGAACTATTGAAAGTATGGGGTACCATTAAAATTACTCAATGTAAAAGTTAATAATTACTTTTCGATCATATAAAAATTTTACTTTACTAATAAATCAATTCATTCTTCTTTCGATCAATATATTTACCGTTTTATTAAAAATATTTAATTTAATATTGAAAAAAATATTACATAAAATTCTTTATTATATCATAATTTGGAAATAGTAATACTATAATTTTTCGATTTTTCAATAATTTAATTAATCAATACATTATCAAATAATATACTTATAAATCATTCAAATTTAATATTAATAAGGTATATTTTGATTTTTTTCGTCCTTTTTAATGTGTTTTAAAATTTATGATTAACAGCAAAATTCAACAATTTTTGGCAATTTAGTACGAAAAATGCAATAATTTTAAATTTATTACGAAAAAATTAATTTAAATAAAAATAATAATCTGAACTCGACATTTTGTTTTCAGTATGTAATAATAAAAGCTTTTTCTATTTGATAAAAGCAATTTGTTTCAAAACAAGTATAAAAAAGTCTGAATTCAAAGTCTTAATTAAAGCAGAAGAAAATGCGTTTTTCTAATTTTTGCTAGAATATAGATTTAGAAAAAGGCGAAATAATCCAAAGTAATTGAAAGTCGTAATAATTAGATTCTATTTTGGCCCTTCACGATCCTTGAAATTAAAAGCAGTACAATAGTATTTATAATTAAAGAAATTAAAGAAAAGAACAAAAAGGTAAAATACATTCAAAAGTGATATTCTATTTTCAAACGCTGAAAACATGAAAAAAGTTTTGATTCTATTTTTAGAAATTTATTCAACGTTATTTAAAAATAAATTTGAATAAAATTGTTACATTTGAATTCTTAATTAAGTTAAATAATAAAATGTTTATGATGACAATTATTCGTCGCAACTTAATCTTAAGAATAAAAAAGTAAAGCAGTTTCGTCATCTATCGAAAATACGGAGTAAAATTATTGAATGTAAAATTTAACAGTTACTTTTTGATCATCCAAATATATTTTTATACTAATAAATTATTATATATTTATTATTTTTCAAATATTTAGAGCCAATAATTTATTTAATTAATTTTTAATACTTTAATTATATTTTTAATTAAAAACGAGTAGAAACAAAAATATTATGTAAATTTCCGTTATATATTATAATCTGAAACTAGTAATACTACACTTATAGATTTTTTTAATAATTATATTAATCTATAGATTACATAATATTATAAGTTAATCAAATATAATATTAATAAGTCTCTTTTGATTTATTCGTTTATTCTAATCCGTTTAAAATATATGGTTAATTATGAATTTAAGTAAAATTTAATACAGTTTATCACGAAATAAGAAATTATTTAAAATTTAATGCAAAAAAAGTTGATAACAATCAATATAGTAATTTTAACATGATATTTTGTTTTCAATAAAAGATAATAAAAGCATTTTCTTCATGATAAAACAATTTAATCAACGTTGTTTCGAATATGTAAAAAAGTATGAATTCAAAGTCCTAATTAAAGCAGAGAAAAAGTCATTTTTGTAATTTTCACTAGAAAATTTATTTAAAAAAGGCGAAATAAACCAAAATAATTGAAAGTCGTAATAATTAGATTCTCTTTTGGGACTTCTCAATTTTTGAAATTAAAAGCAGTACCATAGAATTTAAAAATAAAATTCAGTATATTTAAATGTAAAATTCTATATTTAAACACTGAAAACATGCAAAAAAAAGTTTTGATTCTATTTTTAGCATATTAATCAACGAAATTTAAAAACAAAAATGTTACATTTCAAGTATTAATTAAGTTAAATAAGAAAATGTTTATAATGTAAACTTAAAATTTAATGCAGCTTTCAATATTTTTTCAAATTTTAATTCTTTTTAAAAATATGATTTATCTCCGATTCAATTTTTTATGCATCGTATTTGACGACATCATGACGACATAGTATAAAGAAAATTATTAATCACACTGTGAAAAAAAGAAAAAAAATACCTAGATCTACGAAAAGAACAAAATGTGCTATAACTCTTCCGAATCACCCAACACAATATGCTCATTAATGATTCAGTAAAGCGTTTTTAGAAAAGAGAAGAATTTAGAAAAAATATTTTTTTCCTGCCATTAAAATTTCGGAGCATTTCTCAGTAGTTTTTGTGGTGTAAAAATCAAAAAGATATATTAAATTAATGTTAATGTTAATGCTGCTTATTTATCATGTGAATTTGAGAATATTTATAAAACATGATAGCTTCCGCAAAACATATATCACGAGTTGGGAAAACTAAATAATCTACCATAAACAATTAATGCACTATACACAAATGATTGCACTTTATACAAATAATTACACTATAAACACAGTTAAGGTTTCTGAAAACTAGATATTTATTACATTGAGTTAGTCATTGCATATGGACTTTTGTATAGAATTGACTGATAATTTATAAAGGAAAATTATATATGGGTCGCGCATTAAGTAAAAGTTATTTCCGACAAATGCTCATATTTCATTAAATATTTAACATACTTATATTTTATTTTCCTATTTTTTCTACTGTATTTTGACAGGAATTTTGAAAGTGGCGTTACTTTTGATTGGAAATTCTGCATGCTATAAACAAAAATGTATGCAATTTCTAGAATTGTTTACAGATATTTTTATATCTACATAAATGTACGTATGGTAGGAGCTTGTTGATCTCAAACCAATTGATAGGTCTTCCCTCCTGGCTGAATCTAAATGTACATATTATCCTTACATAAATAAAGAAAAAGTAGATCATCCACATTGTCAAATGCTGCACCGGCAAATCTTTTAGGGATTTTTTTAAAATTTATTTACGTGATAACATCCGTAAAACATACACTGGATTCCAAAATTTAAGGAAAAAACACAAAAAGAGCAATAACTCGTTCAAAAAGAATGAAATCCGTAAGAAATTTGCATATATTGTTAAATAAAAGATGCTGAATAAAAATACCAAGTGCAAATTAGTGGCGCTGCAATCATATTTTTAATCCGTGAGGCACATAAAAATGCACGCTAGAGTGTATGGCTGCAGTGGTCGCTGTGATAGTGATATTATAAATTTAGAAAAGCCAATTCATTACAATGAACTCGAGGTATCATTTGCCCGCAGAACTGCGATTTAGAGCTATTGGGAGTTTGAAGGCAGTACAAAGTCAGGCAGAGGTGGCTAGACGGCTAAATGTGAGTCCTTCGGTGGTTCATAGGCTTTGGCAACAATTTCAAACCACTGGTTCGGGTTCAAAAAGGTTCAGCCAAGGACGGTCAAGGGCTATCAAGGCGGTCTAGGAGGTCAAGCGCCGATGACCGATATTTGCCGTTATGAGTATGAAGGAATAGAACTGCAACCCCGTCTCACCTTAGATCCTGCCTTGTTCAACCACTGGAAGGTTGATGTACTGTGCGTAGAAGGCTTCACGAAGGTGGACTTTACGCGAGGCGATCAGCAATCTGTGTGTGCCGCTCGCCTCACGTCACCGGAGGGAACATTTGATGTGGGCACATCAACATGTCCACTGGACAGTTGATCAATGGAGGCGTGTTCTCTTCACGGATGAGTCTCGGTTTAGCCTCCAAAGCGATAGTAGGCGTTGTTCGGTTTGGGGAGAACAGGGAACACGCTATCATTCTTTAAACATACTTAAAAGAGATTCATACGGGGGAGGCAGTGTCTGCGTTTAGGGTGGTATTTCTTTGGGTGGACGCACAGACCTCCATGTCTTTCTACATGGAATGCTCACTTCTATAGAGATGACATCCTTGATGCTTATGTGCGACCTTATGTCGGTGCAATAGCTAATGATTTCCTGTTACAGGACGACAACGCTACACCGCACAGGGCTCGAATCGTGGAAGATTATCTTCAGCACCAGACAATTCAGCGCATGGAATGGCCAGCTCGATCAACGGACTTGAATCCCATCGAGCATGTTTGGGATGCTTTAGGGATATTTGTCGCTGCTCTCAATTCCCCTCCTCTGACCCTTGCCACGCTTACAACTGCTTTGGAAGAGCAATGGCTCGTACTTCCCAGCGAACTCATGGACCGCATAATTGACACTATGACACTTCGCTGTATGTGCTGTATTGCTACTAGGGGTGATCATACGGCATATTAATGTTACTTTTCCTATACCAAACTGTCAAACTGATTTTGTTAATTTTATAATTATGCTATTTTTGAAACTCCATAATTGTCTGGTAATTTCTTTTCATGTTATTTTATACATTACTATGCGTTGTATATTGTGCCTGAATTGCAATAAAATCTACCTGTAATATTTTGAATTATCAGTATTTTTGTAATTTCTCCTTAATTTTTCGAAACCAGTATATATTCTGAAAATGAAATAATGCACCAAATATAATACATACAAATAATTCCACTGTAGCAAAGTAGCCTTTTTCCGAAAACTAGATTTTTATTATAATGAATAGTTCATTGCATATGGACTATTCTATAACGTTCACAGCCAAATCATGAATGAAAATTTTCGTATCTTTCGCGCATGATCAATTAAAAGGTTTTTTTTTCTTACAAGTGTTCATATTCTACCCAATATTTAAAATATTTTTATTTTAATCTTCCCATGTGTTTCTACTATATTTTGCAATGAATTTTAAAAGTGAAGTTGTAACGGTTGGATGCTCGTGCTGGGAGTTAAATGCAGACATACTCATGAATTAAGATAAAAAACACAGTTTATTAAAAACTATACGGGCTCAAGGAAAGTGAAGCAAGTCTAATTTTCACAACTGAGAATACTACGAAAAGACTAAACGTATACTCAGAAGCTCCGGAAGCTAGCTCAATCGGGGCAACTCTGATTACTTCTCACTATCTCTCGGCTAAGCTGCTAGATAGAAGTCAATTAGACAGCCCGTGGCTGTAGATATCATTTATTTACTTTGAGATAATCAAATGCAATTACTATTAAATTTCTTACCACGGCCAACTTCTATATTCGAATACCGAAACTCCTTCACAACTCACTGGAGGCTCGATGCTACTTTCAATCTGCTAGATACCAGCGGAAAACACACTTCGCTGACTAATATCTCCAGAACACTCGGCTGGCTATCGCCAGTAATTCACTTCGCTATCTAATGTCGCTAGTCACACTCAGTCTTGGCTGGCTAATGCCAGAGACACTCACACACACTCAAACTCCACGCTTTTATATGCTGAAAACTGAGATACTTCAATTTACATATTACTACTAACCTAGAGCCCTAACTGTAGAATCCGAAAGAGACACACACACTCTAGAAAGTTAAAATAAAAGAGAGGATAGATGTCGCTTTTAAGCTTACACATGTTAAATTATTGACGTCACGACCTCAGAAATACTGAAGTGCCTTTATGCAAAGGTCACTCCCTCACAACCCTCCCTCGGATTCCACAGAGAAAAAGGGCTGGGCCAAATGCAAGCCCAGGACTTTTTCTTGTTATAAATTTCAAACCGTAAAAAAAACAAAGTGATGGGCGAAATTTAGCGTCGAAACATAACTTTTAAAATATTACACTTTAACCCATCACATCAAAAACCTCAGTTTGCCTCAAATATTCACATATTCAATCCAATCATTCTTTTATTATAAAAAATACCTCCAAAAAACTTTCAAAACTCTTGAAACTTTTAAAACTAATTACTTCCTCTTTCAAAACAACCCACTCCACTGGGAGTGCTAAAATTCATCAAAACACTAAACTTTCGAAATTTTCCTGAATACTGCAATACAGCCGCAACTTTACGAAAAATTTCTCCATAAAACTTTCCTAATACTAGCCAAAAATACAAAACAGTCTCTCTGCTTTTTATTTCTTCACATTGCTACCACATATATGCACTCTAATAGAAATTTAATTAGGAACATGTTGACCCAATTATAGAGATGATTCGCTGCTAGCCGGCTTCATACTACAGGATGGCTTTCTCCTCTTATCCCAAAAACCTTGCACGAAGGATCTTTCGTCATCAGAACTGTACGGTGACGCCACAGTTGACTGTCGTGCCTGCAGCCTGGTCCTGAATGGATGCCGTGGGATACTTGTAGGTTCCACTCGACGACTCTGCTCTGGTCGGTTCGCTGGGGTCACTCCATGGCGAGATTCACACTGCTGATGTCGGTAATCTTAATGTTGTCTCCTCTTTCTAGACGCACCCGAAGTTACTGAAGATCCTAGGCCACGTTTCTTTCCAGATCTATGCTGTCTCTTATTGGGCAAAAATTCAGACTTTAAAGTTCTCTTAACAGTTTGACGAGTGTCCATATGAAATCTTTTTCGAGGATTAATTACTGAAGATGTTGAACTATTAGATAATTTATGTTTTTGAGGTTGCTGTCTAATATGTGGAGGAACGGGCCAGTTTAGAATTTTTTTTCTTTTATGGCACACAGAGTCTGATGTATTTGACACTGCTCTCTTATTTTTATTATCATATACTTTGCTCTCGGATTGATAGACTTTCTACTTTCAATAACAGTTTTTGGAGCTGTTTGACCAAATTTTCTTCTTGAATACTGATGAAAGGAATTAGACGAAGAAATGCTGGACTCGGGACACTCACTGGATCGGGAATTTTGCGAAACACCACTCGACACATGAGAACCTTCACTACCATTTTCTCTAAACTTATAAACTCTAACCTGATCCAGATTAACCGTCATTCTTTCACCATTCACATTAACAACCAAATTATTATTTCGAACTTCCAAAACCTCAAACGGACCCACAAATTTCGGCCCAAACTTAGCTACCCTCTTTTGACGACTTGAACTTAACCAATGCTTTTCTACTAACACAAAATCTCCAACTTTCACTTCAAACTTCCTCCTACGCATATTATAATATCGAGCTTGCTTTTCTTGCGCTTTTCCCATCTAAACCTGAGCCTCCTTAACCAACCTCTCAATATCCTGGCACATAAACTGACTTTCCGCATCCGACACCATAACTAGCCTTTGAAATGGAGTAATTACTTTTCTACCCAAAAACAATTCAGCCGGCGTTTTCCCCGTCGACTCGTGAACTGCTGTACGAAGTGCGTATGCAAAATGCTGAAGAAACTGGTCCCAATTAGCATGATGAGAACCAACATAAGAAGAAATCATTTGAATTAATGTACGATTTACACGTTGAGCCATATTAGATTAAGGACGATACGGAACAGTAAAAGAATGATCGATCTCCAGCTTCTCACACAAAGACTTAAAAATATTAGATATAAAATCATAACGAAATGGTTTACTAGCAACGAGTGCGTCAAAACCAATATGAATTTCATCCGTTAAACTCTGTTTATCTGAAAAGACTTCACCAAAATCAATCAAAGACTTATTAAACTCCTCCTTCTCGATTTCACTTAACCCCGACTCTTCCAAATTAGCTGATACTGAAACAGGCTCTTTCTTACTTACATTCTCATCCTTATTCACGATTAACGACTTTTTAAAGAAATCCAGACTAATTCCTCTATCCTTCATATAATCCACACCAACTATACAATGCACCGTTAATCCATCTAACACACAAAACTCCCAACACGTCTTAACCGAACGAATTTCAACTTCCAACTCTACTGAACCTTTATTATCACAAGCTACTCTCTGTGCCGACTGATTCACCAGATTTGACATTTTCAACTTCTTATACGATAAATTTTTTTGATAACAATTAAATTAAATGAACGACTTATCTGCCCCTGTATCGAAGACACTCTTAACGACAATACCATCTAACACAATTAACATTTCAGGTAACTCAACCGGATTAATAGTAACTTTATTTAAACTCACAGAAGGCTTTTCCGATTTAACCTGTGTCTGCATACCTTCCGAAATACAGTCACCTACCAGTTTAACTGACCCGACATCTTAACACATCTCCTTTGCATTGATCTACCTTCAAAATTCTCATCCGAAGTTAATCTCCTTACTTGCGAAGAAACATTCCTGTCCCGTACTCCCCCTCTCCGATTATAACCACTATTTTGTCTATTTCCATACATGGGTCATTCCATGTCAACTGGCCTAGAGGTTCCCACTCGACCCCCTTCGATTTTTATGAAATTGGTACAGAATATACATGTGGGTATATGATGAACATTAGGAAAGTGTTTAGTGCAAAAAATTGTATAGTTGGAGCACCAGGGGTCCATTTGTACCAATCACTATTTCATGCTTGTAGAAAAAACGGCCAAATCATGAAGTTTGGCATCATATTGCTCATGATGTATGAAACCTTATTTATTGAAAATAGGTGATCTAGTACAACTTTTTGTGCTAAAAAATGTAATTGCAGTATTAAAAATCACAAATTAAAACTATCGTGATTACTAGGCCTCAAAGTAGGCCGTTCGGCCAATCTGGTTGAATTTTAACCTTACTTTAACATTCTGTAACTACTGCAAATGTTATTTTAAAAATTTCTCCCTTTACAAACGAATTACCTATGGATATATCGTAAAGCCGCCGTAGTTGTTTTTTGATTGCTTAAATATTCATTAAATTATTGATGTTCAAAATCTAATAAAAAATTAAAATCGTCGATTTTGCCCCATATTCAAAAGCGTATACCTCAAAAGGGACACTTCTGATTTGGTTACAATTAGTACCATTGGAAAGAACATATCTTAATTTATAAAAAAAACTTTATTTCATTTTGGGCCTCTTAGATACAGAAGGAAAATAATAAAATTCAAAAACCTGTTGTACGAGATAATCCAGATACATACAAGAAAGGTATATATTACGACAGGGTCTTTCAACATATTTTGCACCATTCTTTTTTATTACAACGATTAATGTATATAATAACTATCACTATTTCTGGTCATAGTTACTTCCCCTTTACCATTATGAATGATTTGTAACCGCTTGCCAATGGCTTATATCCAATAACCAGGCAAGGCTAGCTCCTGGTTGGGTATTGCATGTTTTAAATTTTGAATGCGGGTACCTAACGGGATCCATAGATTATTATAGACTAAATGTTTTGATTATTTCAAGCTCCCATTATGTTGATTCCTGATCCCCAATCTATAAAAAACATTACTCATTGGTTCAGTTTGTCAAATTTCTTATTGATTACGATTGCAACAGCTTTCGGTAAATTGTATTGCTGACTAATTTTTGTTTTTATTGGAAATAGAACAGTAATTATATGCTCATCCGGAATCGAACAGAGGTCTTGTCTAGTGGGCTAATAAAATGTTTTCAAAGGTCTATGAGGGTGCATAAAATTTATTAAGACATCGTTGCTCAGATTTTCAATACCAATTCTTTAATAAAATCTTCAATTGTCATCTGCTTCGTTTCTAACGTGCCATGATCTGTGTGAACCCACTGTTTAAATTAAATGGCGTCTTCTGGATCACTATCTTCGAAAATATTTTACAAAATTTTGTTTTAAATCATTTGTTCCAGGACATTCTTCGCAGCGATGAAGCATACAATCTTTAGAATTCAAGTCACCTGTTTTACTTATAAGGAATTTATAATTTACACCAGTGGGGCAGCTTGCTAGCATCAACTTCACATTTTGATGCATTTTACACACAGATTGGGAATGTGAACCTGTTGCAACGACAGTCACACACCATTTTACTTTTAACTCGCAAAATTTGGAGAATCCGATTTCCGGTCCATTACTACTTCGATAGACTGCAAACATTTCTTTCAAATTGCTTAGCAATAGATACTTCTGCATCTGAACTTTCCTTCTATCTATCCGAGCAGAAATGAAATATTTTATTTCTGGACATATTAGATTAAATTCTTCATCTTGAAAAAAAAATTAATACTCTTTCTTTTATGTTTTCTGGCAACTTCTTACCAAACTTTGTTCTAGGTAAAACCCACATCCCGATGTCTGCTTTTATTTTTCGCGCTGCTTTTACCATTCTTTCTGAAACTTCAAACTCTTCCATAACTTCTTTTATTGTCCAACTTTGAGGTGCCATTGCTAATATTTGATTTTGTTCTGGACGTTTTGACAGCTGTAACTTTCCCTTCTAATCTTTAATTAGATGTTTGTAATCTAAACAGTCTAGGCATTGGTTGCATGTAGTAGGTTGTCTTAATTTACATGGATCTATACCAGCAACAATAGCTATTTTCTTTGAAATCACATCTTCAGTTTCACTTATCTTTCGCTTTGCATAGCTTTTAATATATGTTGTTGATGTTCGTTGAACTTTTAAAGGAGATAAATCAATAGCTGTTAGACTTTTGTTAACGTTTCTGTTACATCTATTTCATCTTGCTCCAATTCCGTTGAAGAAGAGGACAATGTTGTTCTTGTTTCTTCGAATTCTTTTCTGCATGATCTACATATTTTTTGATCTGGTTTGACATTTTTCTTAGTTTCTTAATTTCTTAGTCTGTCAAATGATTAGAACTTTTTAAATTGATGGACCGAAAATATTTTCGTACGCATTGATTGTCTTTGGTGAAAGTATCACAGCATGTTCGCTGAAGAAACTCAAATTTATGCAAAAGCAATGTTTCGTGATGAAAGCATATTTGAGAATTTTCTGCAAGATGCATTAAACTTCGGCGATTAATTAACTCCTGTTCTTCAGAGAAAAATTCTTCTAAAAGCTTAAAACCTTTATGTGCAAAATAAGTCGTCAAATGGCACTGAGAATTATCAGCATAGCCAATGCTGCATTGACTCTGATCATAATCATGAGAATCCATAGAGCTAAAATCTTGATACAGAATGTTTTAACAGTAATGTAAAGAATAAACTGAAAGAGAAAAGGAATATTTTTGCATAAATCTTGTTAAACATGCAATACCCAAACAGGTGCTAGTCTTCCCTGGTTATTGGATATAGCTCATTGGCAATGCGGTTACAAATCACTCATAATGGTAAAGGGGAAGTAATTGTGACCAGAAAAAGTGATAATTATTATATGCATTAACCGTTGTAATAAAAAAGTATGGTTCAAAATATGTTGAAAGGCCCTGTTGTAATATATACCTTACTTGTATGTATCTGGATTATCTCGTACAACAGGTTTTTGAATTTTATTATTTTCCTTCTGTATCTAAGAGGCCCAAAATGAAATAAAGTTTTTTTTTATAAATTAAGATATGCTCTTTCCAGTGGTACTAATTGTAACCAAATCAGAAGTGGCCCTTTTGAGATATACGCTTTTGAATATGGGGCAAAATCGACGATTTTAATTTTTTATTAGATTTTGAACATCAATAATTTAATGAATATTTAAGCAATCAAAAAACAACTACGGCGGCTTTACGATATATCCATAGGTAATTAGTTTGTAAAGGGAGAAATTTTTAAAATAATATTTGCAGTAGTTACAGCATATTAAAGTAAGGGTAAAATTCAACCAGATTGGCCATACGGCCTACTTTGAGGCCTAGTAATCACGATAGTTTTGATTTGTGATTTTTAATACTGCAATTACATTTTTTAGCACAAAAAGTTGTACTAGATCACCTATTTTCAATAAGTAAGGTTTCATACATCATGAGCAATATGATGCCAAACTTCATGATTTGGCCGTTTTTTCTACAAGCATGAAATAGTGATTGGTACAAATGGACCCCTGGTGCTCCAACTGTACAACTTTTTGCACAAAACAGTTTCCAAATATTCATCATATACCTACATGTAAATTCTGTATCAATTTCATAAAAATCGAAGGGGGTCGAGCGGGAACCATGCCAAAATTTAGGACACTTGACATGGAATGACCCACATATATCTATCCCCACTTCCAAAATTATTACCACCACCACAATTCCTATTACCATTACCAGTATTCGACACATTACGACCAAATCCATCATTTCTATTACGCAAATTATTATCTAGAAATCGCTGTCCCCCTCTCAAAAAATTACGTTCCCCCTCATTTATGAAATTACTATCCGTGACAGATCTCTGACGAGGGCTACGCGAATTCCGTTGATCCGAGCTATGCCGAGTCTCATACTTCGATAATATCTGGTGCATTTCTGAAAAAATCTTCGGTGCTCTAACTTCAATATAGTCCTGTATATTCGGATTAAAAAGAGGAAAAACAATGTCGAACAATTTCTCAAATGTGATATCTAAATCCAATTTATTTTTTAGTTTAAGCTTACGTAGGTAAAACTCTGATGCTGACTCATAAATATTCTACTTATTGCAATAGAATTCTTTTCTTAAAATGCTTTTATCTCTAAGGGGAGGAAATGCCTTCTTTAACTCAATCATAGTCTGTTCAAATCTTTTACCTTCATCATTAATCAGAAATTTTCCTATATTCTCTAACCACAAAAGTGCTTCGCGCTTCAATGAGCATTTAAGCACTACGTATCTACTTTTCTCAGGCATATTATTGAACAAAATATTATCATCTAGTTTGACTAAAAATTCATTAATGTCCCCTTCACCGGTAAAATAAACACGTGGCACAATCTCACAATTTCCGACATTTTGTTGGGCGCCATTTGTAACGGTTGGATGCTCGTGCTGGGAGTTAAAAGCAGACGTACTCATGAATTAAGATAAAAAACACAGTTTATTAAAAACTATACGGGCTCAAGGGAAGTGGAGCAAGTCTAATTTCCACAACTGAGAATACTACGAAAAGACTAAACGTATACTCAGAGGCTCCGGAAACTAGCTCAGTCGGGGCAACTCTGATTACTTCTCACTATCTCCCGGCTAAGCTGCTAGATAAAAGTCAATTAGACAGCCCGTGGCTGTAGATATCATTTATTTACTTTGAGATAATCAAATGCAATTACTATTAAATTTCTTACCACGGCCAACTTCTATATTCGAATACCGAAACTCCTTCACAACTCACTGGAGGCTCGATGCTACTTTCAATCTGCTAGATACCAGCGGAAAACACACTTCGCTGACTAATATCTCCAGAACACTCGGCTGGCTATCGCCAGTGATTCACTTCGCTATCTAATGTCGCTAGTCACACTCAGTCTTGGCTGGCTAATGCCAGAGACACTCACACACACTCAAACTCCACGCTTTTATATGCTGCAAACTGAGACACTTCAATTTACATATTACTACTAACCGAGAGCCCTAACTTTCGAATCCGAAAGAGACACACACACTCTAGAAAGTTAAAGAAAAAGAGAGGATAGATGTCGCTTTTACGCTTACACATGTTAAATTATTGACGTCACGACCTCAAAAATACTAAAGTGCCTTTATGCAAAGGTCACTCCCTCACAAAGTTACCTCTGATTGTAAGGCTGCATGCTATAAAAAATATTTGAAAATTGTCGAATTGTTTCCAGATGCTTTTATATTTACACAAATACAGACATTGTTCTTACTGAAATAAATAAAAGAAGTTCCACATTGCTATGTGCTGCACATGCATATCATTCCAATTATTATTATTTTTTTTTACAGATTTAACCCAAATATTATTGTTTCATATCAGTTTATTTTTTTTTTATAAGTATTAAAACTTTGTTGAAAAATGTAAAGCCAGATATTTCCTTATATTACTTAGCAGTTATTGAAATATTTCTTTGGAGATTCAATAAATTATGTAAAATTGCAAGTGTCCGAAGATGTTGGGCAATATATTATACATATATATGCGATGATAAGCATATTATCATAGAAAAAACTCTGATGATCTGACGACCAAAAACTGATGTCGATTACTGAGAAGAAGGTCATTGGTCACAGGGGAATTTCTCCTTGATTTAGCGGCCGGAGTCAAAGGCAGTAAAGATAACGTGTATGCGAATTTTTCCAGAAATAATGCAAAAGATCACACTCTAAAAAAAAAATGTGTAAATTTACACACAAAAATGTGTAAATTTACACACAAAAATGTGTAAATCGATGATACAAAAACGACATGTCTATGTGTGTAAATTTGTGTGTAAATTGCACCAAATGTGTAAATTTCAGAATACACATTTTAATGTATAATATGATGATAAGTCCAAATGTGTAAAAGTTATCTGATAACTCTTGAAATACACACTTTAATGTGTGAATTGCACTGAAATACACATATTTCTGAGCACTATTTTTACACATACATATGTGTAATACTCTTTTTTTACATATATTTTTGTGCAATAGGAAAATACCTACAATGTTGTGTAATATGCAAAATACACATGTTTTTGTGTTATGTACAGAATGCACAGATTTTTGTGTAATATTCTGTTTTTACACATATGTCTATGTAACATGGAAAACACATTTTTGTGTAATATTTAAAATACATAGGTTTTTGTGTACAAAGATTTACCTTATTCTTTGATGTGTAAACTGCGAAAAAGTTTTTAAAATAGCAAAACAAAATTACATGAAGAACAAATTCGTATGCTTGACTTGTTTCTAAGTACGCGATCGTAATTATGTAAATACGTAATAACTATAGTTGTCATTCAATCCGTCCGTCTGTCTATCTGTCCGTTCGCATATAACAACGCAAAAACTACTTATCCGAATTGTTTGAAATTTAAAATACATAACTCTTGCATAATTTTATCAAGTCATTTCAATTTTTATGAAAATGAGATGCATAATTCAATTATAGAGACAGTCAAAAGCGTTCCCTTGCATAACGGCCCATGTATAAAAATAGTTTCAAGTGCCTTTTAATAATGTTACACGTTTTCGAACATAATAAAATTGACTTGCATCTATGAAGTATATACTACAATATAAATTCTGTATAATCTGTAGTACAGAGAATAGTTTTTACAGGGCCATACTAAAATATTACATTACATTATGGTAAAGAAGGAAACATTGTTTGGGACGCGTTTTAATTTTATAAAAATCAATCTGAAAAAAAGTTATAATTGCTTCTGTGTCTGTAATTGGATTTGGTGTAAACATTTGAATTTTTCGGACTAGGTTAAAAAAACTATTTCTTCTGACATCAAATGACATTTTTTTTAGAGTTTTTATTTATTTTTCTTGTAGTTTTTGAATGCAATACGCTTACAAAAAGTCTTCAATTTAAAAATCACAAACGAAAAACCATGAATTGAAATCTATGAAAAGCTGTCTTTTGTCATCGGTAGAAAATGAAATAAGAAATGTATAGCATGTAAAATAATGAAAACTCGAAGTTTTATAGCAAAATATATTATAAACACGCTGAAATAGATAGTATTTAAACCGAATAATTATTTTAAATGCTATATAATGTTAAAACTGCAAATATTTACTGTTATGTTACAATATGTGATTTTAAACATGAAGAAATGATTTAAAACACAAAAATAATAAATTATTTTTTCCAAATTTGTAATAAGCAGAAAATAACACACTTCTCATCCATATTATAATTTTCAAGTGTTAAATTGTAAAATAAATGAACTTACCTTTGAAAAAAAATCTGTTCTGGGCTATCAAAATTCAAAATTCATTTTAGCAATAATGATCTAAAACTGCTCATGTGATCAAACTCAGTATCGTCGTATGTTGAGAATTTTAAGAACATATGTGGCAAAAATGCTATGATGGATGATAGCAGTAATAAATAAGACCCCCGATTAAGGGTGTATTTCAATACAAATTGCCTTTTTTCTGATTTATTTTTAAATTCGTTTTTTCTCTCAAGCGCATCAAACTGGCGAATTCTCTTATTTAGAAAGTATATTAGGTCCCGTGCTTTTCAATTTTTTGATAAATGCAGAAAATATTGCAAAAAAATGCTGTTAAAGTCAACGTTTTAAACCGAATTTTCCAAAGCGGGAGATCTGGGAACGAAAAAAAGAGTCATACTGGGGAAATAATAGTTTATAAATCTAATTCTAATGAATTTAACAAAAAATAAAATCACACGACATCTTATAGATCTCTTTAAAAGTCACATCAGCAAGTTTCGTGTTTTTACTTCTAAAAGTGAGTCTGAAATTGTATCAGAAAATTTCGAACTGTTGAAGGTGAAAAAAATGTTTTCGAATGCACCCTTAATGCTCGCTGGTCATTTTGACTTTAGTGTACATCGCAGTTATGTAACACGGAGATACAAAGGTGTAATTCACTTTACATTATGATCTGACTGAAGCAAAATTCAAACTTTAAAAAATTTAGTTATTAAAAAATAATTTTAATCATTCATTGCGAAAATTACATTTTTATTTATAAAATTGTACATTTAAAAATAATAACTCTTGCTATCTATGATTATCATTTTTGAAAACAAAGCTCATTTTTCAGGTCTTATATGAAAGTTTTTGCACAATTTTCCAAGAATCTATGTTGCCAGGGCCAATATCACTCTGATATCGTCATAAAATAATACAAGCGGATTTATAAGAATTTACTATAGTGGCTTTAAATGAAATGTGATAAATTTTTTTCCATATAATTGTCCGTTAGAAATCCATATAACCGTACTTATTTTTACCAGACACAGCTAAAAACAAAGTAGGAATACACAGTTAATAACTTTTTTTTAATGTGAATGAAGTATAAAATTGCAGACCATACATAAAATAAAATCACACTTTGGTATATTATCATTAATATTTTATTTACAAGAATGGAGGATAGTTATAAATAACAAAACTTATTTTAACACTCCGCCTACCAGACAGTTCCCCCGTCGGATCGGCCAACAAAAATTAGTTTAAAATTCCGTAAAAATAGGGTGTAAAAAAATCATGATTTAAAAAGCAATAATAATAAAGATCGAATTTTTGTATTTAAATCATATTTCTTTTTATTTGAATCGGATTTTTTTTTTCTCCAGCATTGAAATATTGAATAGATGTAGGTTTAGACTAGGTTTCTAAGATTAATAGATTCTAGGTTTCTAAAAAATTAGACTTTTATTTACTAACATAATCTATGTTTTTGCACTTTAATCAAGAAAATTTAATTATTATTTAGTAACTACAAAAATTATAAAAACTGTAAATTAGTAATTTCATTAATTAATATAATACTATAAAGTTATATACATTAATATTTTGCAATAATTATGTAAAACTATATTAAAAAATAATGATTTTACATTTATTAAAATTATCAGTTGCTGCATTTAATTTTAAATTGATTACAATCTTTAATTAGGTATATAATGCATATTGTAATGCTTAAATTAGTAAACGATAATTCATTATTTAATATTTATTCTAAAAAGAAAAAGGGCAGAATGCTTGTTCTAAAAAAAAGGCACTATTACATAAGAAAATATATTACTAATGTGCTTAGTAGCAATAAAAATAAGTACATAATTTTTTAGTATGATAAATATAAAAATCATTAATTTTCAATATTTCTATAAATCACGAATTGAAAAATACAATTAAATAACATGTTTTAATAATATCCTGCTTTTTTCCAAGAAATAAAGTTCTATCATTTTTGTTAAGTCTTGGGTGCACATATTTAGAAGTACTGCGGTATGGAGGGATTTATTTCAAAAAAGATCTGGCCATATTTCACTATTTTTTAAAAGGTAGGGTGCATTTTGTTAATTTCAAAAGGGGCAAAGTGTTGCAGCCTTAACAAATAGCCAAAATGAAACAGTAATCAACAGAATTAATAAAAACAGCAAATAAGTAATTTCAATATGGCGTAACCAACATAACTAACAAATATTATTGGTAGCTCGTTTTGCATTTGTAGTAACAAAAATTACTGTTAATAGCATAAATCATACCTTACACAATGTATGTGCATACTAATATATATATATATATATATATATATATATATAGCCGAAATTTAGCATACTTTAAATGCTTATTTCATATAAAAGAATAAACAATTTAATTACTTAAAGGAAATTATGACATCACGAATTATATTAGATTTAGATTTAAATATAATATTTAAATGAAATATCTTTTATGCCTTAACAAAGTTATTGTATTTAATGTTTCACAGGACTCAGAAATTAAGATTAGAAACAATTATTTAAAGCTTTTTTATCAGATTTTGGTGTACTGTATACAGTATTCCAAATTACATTAATTTTAATACACTTTCCAAATTACATTAATCTTAGATTTTAATACGTTTGTGTCATTTAGAACAATTAGATTTAAATCAATTTTGATTTAAATAATTGATTTTTATTTCAAATTGTTGATTAAAATAATGATTTAATCGCTAGCTTAAATCCACTTTTTAAAATAGTTAACACCCTAAGTAAAATCCAAATGAATGCGATAAAATTTAGAAATTGGTTTGTAAACTTGTTTTATTAGATCTAAATTCGTAAAAATCTCGAAACATTTAAAAAATATATCGAATAAAAGCTAATGAATTTTAACTGTGGTTGTATGCATTATTGTAATTTTTGTGCACTGTTTATCTTTTATTTCTTTTTTCGTGGGTTAATCATATATTTTCTGATACTGTGTATCGTATAGATATTTTGAAATTCCTTTCATTAAAATCATTCACAAAATAAAATAATAAAAGCTTCTAGAATTTAAAAAAAAAAAATAGACAATATAATTATGACATTTCAGTCTCATCCCTTCAAACATATGGGTTATTCATAGATTTTTATTTATTTCAAATAAATCATTGTAATTTAAAGAAAAGCAAACAGAAAAAATATTTTTCATACCTATTTTCCATCGACATATATCTTCATTTTTTGATGGTAATCCATAGAATCATTTGTAGAAAACAAATAGTCCAATATTAATTACAAAAGCAGTGGCATGAATCTATTTTACACATACCAACAGCATTTGTAAACTTTCTTGGACGTATTTTGTATGAAACACAGAATTTTGCGATACTCTTGTAATATTTTTTGCTTAAATTTTTAAACTTAGACGGACTATACGTACATAAACGGCTATTTTTACAAAGAAAATGTTCTCGTTCTCTGTGTATTCCAAAGATCAACAAATAAACTATACTGTCTTTAATTAAAAAATCGTCTGCGAGTTTTCCCTATTGCACATGGCATATGCGCATGCAAAAATTATAAAGCAAAAAATGCTTACATTACTAAACTTTGAAGTTTATCACCTGTTCGTTCAAAACAGCAGGCTTAATATTTTTTTTCCTTTTTGAAACCACAGAAGTATAAGTGTCGCAGAAGTGTGTTTTGTTAACGACAGCTGATCGTTGACAAAAAATCACCGTAAAAGATAAACTGACATATATACCTGAATGTGAAACATTTTTACACTCTTCTATTTTTGCAAGAAAAAAATACTAGATTCGTGAAAATTTTCAAATTCTTGTTTTTAATGGAATTTTACACATTTTAAAAGGTTAAAAATGTTTTTATAAAATGTTTGTTTGTATGTCTGTGACTCTGTCTGTCTCTATGTGATATAAATTTTGTTGGCACTCTATCTCAAGAACTAATACATGGAATACGTTTTCATTTTATTTGAACCTTATACATACACATGCATATATATATATTTGTGTGTTAGAAATGTGATTCTATATGTCAATAATTAATTTATAACAAGCTGGAAATTGCATTTTAAACGTAGCAAATGAGATGCGTTTGTGCTATGACAAAGTTCTAAAAATATTCAGTTTTTGGTGTAATGGATACAGTATTTCGGATACAGTATAGTGGCCGAAATCTTCGGTGTGTCCCTGTAAATACTATCTGCTTTCTGTCAGCGGTGTAGTCGTAAAAAAAGCAAAGGGTATATGCATAAAACAGAGGGTATACCCTAGAGTGTATACACTGTAGCTCTTTTGAGAAACAGAGGGTATACCGAGTTCCTTAAAAAAATCCAAAGGGTATACGGCGTGTACCCGCGTATACCCTCCACTACATCCCTGCTTTGTATTATACAGGAAGTAACTTATAATAAACCTCAACAACGTACATAAAATGTGAAATAGTTTAATCGTATTATAACGCGCCCCGAACGGTATCTCCCCTATAATATTATGTAATGGAATACTTGTGTGTGGCCCTGGAAATTAATAATGAATATTCTTTGCACCACCGATTGTGCTGAACGTATATTTTATCATACACTTCTTAGATACATATAGATTGTATTATATTCGAAAGCGTGTAGCATCATTAACAAATTGGAAATTGCGCGTCAAACGTGACAAATGAGCTGCGTTCGTACTACAATTAATTTTATAAATATTCTGAGCTTAATACATTAGCTGTTAAATTCTTATGCTAAAATGCATGAATATAAAATTTGATACGATTATATATCTCCAATTCAGTAACACGAAAATAATAGGACCTCTTCTTAAATAGGACGCAATCAAGATCGCAAACCTAGAATCATTACTTATCATGGGATACCGTGAAAATGCGTAACTGATTCGAAAAACACTGCTATTTTCATTTTTACTCTGTAACTCTTACAGATTCTTTTGTGTTACCCTGTATATGATTTACAGCATTTATATATACAAAGTAATATGCAAAAATATGGTTACACTTAAAAACTCATATCACAACTAAAAGTGCACTTCTAGCAAAAATCTGTAACGTAGAGTAGTTCTGGTGCAGTATAGTATCCGAAATCTTTTGTGAGTGCTTGTAAATACTGTTAGCGCTTTCTATTATTAAAGAAGTAACTTGCAATAAAACTGAGCAACGTATATCAACTTAATTATATACGAAATAATTTAACATGATTGAAATACGCAGAAAACAATGTTTTCCCATATATCATTATGTGACGGAATTCTTTTGTGTAGCTCTGTAAATGAATAATAAACGTTTTTTCACCATATATTGCACCGAATGTATATTTTAATACGCTTCGGTAAATGTATATAATTTTTTTCCTGTTTGGAATGCTGTAACACCATTAAAATGAACTTGAAACATTTTTTTCTCATTGACGGTAATGTAACGTAATACTTTTGATTATCCCTGTAATCAAACTATACATCCGATTTTCATAAAATTTGAAAAACTCGACAAAATTATGGAACAATTTTATATTTTAAATTTCAAACGATTCGGTTGGATAGTTTTTGCTCTATTATATGCGGACAGACGGACAGACAGACGAATGAATGGACTGAACAACGGCAATCGGTCTTACATACATACATAATTACGAACGGACCTAATTTTGTATCATTTTGTATGTATTAATCACTTAAATTTTTTTTTTATCGTTTTCGGCCGAAAATAGGATGAGTACCAAAATTCGGTTTCAGTTTCTGTTTTGATCTTAAAAATCGTTGATTCAGTTGATCCTTAATTATGATTAACACTTTCATTCGTGTAAATGCAAGTACTTTTCTACATTTACACATCTGTATCAGTTAATCAAGCGATAACAAATTGCACATTTGATTTCACATGCTAGGTACACATAAAAAAAGGTAATTTTTTGTTCAAAATGTGTAAATTTTATGACAAGTATGCATTTGTAAAAAATTACTCACTTATGTGTGTACTTATAATTAAGTTTAAATTAGACTAACACATAAATAAGTGTAAATCCAAGCATTTCTAGACATTTACACACTTGTTTGAGTTTTTCAACTGATAAAAAATTACACACTTACTTTCACATCCTAAATACACATATAAACAGGTAAATTTCAGAAAAAAATGTGTAAATTTTACGACAGGTGTGTAATTTTAGAAATTTACACATATATTCGGGTAAAATTGGCTAATTTACACATTTATTTTTTAGAGTGCAGCTATTAGTCCTTTATATTTTTATCAGTTCAATAAGATGTTCACATTTCAAGTAAACTAAAGCCATCCCCACTTAAATACGATGGAATAAATCAAATTCACATCTTACAAAAATGTTTTTCATCCGACTACTTCCGCCGTTAGTTCATTATAACAGATAAAAAATCAAGTGACTTCTCTGTCCTAAAATTTTGTCATGGCGTTTTAAGGGGGGGGGGAGAATAGCTACAAAACGTGTATCTTGGAGTAACATAGCGAATGACAAACATTCGAATAAAGTTCGGCACTTCGTGTGGGTTGTTTTGTTAGTCTAAAGGCCAGCTAAATTCAGTTTCTAACTTTGCGTCCGGTGCGTTTTCATCGCAGAATAGTACTGCTCGAAAAGGCTGATCATAAGCGACGAACACCCAATAAACGGCATCCGAGTGAGGAGAAAAGGCGTATCTAATTACGTTATTGGCTAGTAAGTGAAGCGTCATGTTCGAACTCTTTCCAAACTCGCCGAAGATTGTAAAATTAAACAGAGGTAAAATGCCTGCAAGATTGCAAAGCATTATGGGTAAGCGGACGAGATTTAATAACTCATGAAAAATAAAACTTCTGATAGAATATTTTTTTATTCTAAAAAGGAGAAATAAAATAATGAAATAGATTAATAGTTCTAAATAAAAGATTGACATTTTAATAATACAATTGAGTTCTTTTTAGGAAAATAAATAGCCAATTACGTCTAATTAAGGAAAAGAGAGAACTTAGATGATAATTAAAATTTAGCATATTACTGAAATATAAATAAAAGTATTTTTTTTTTGAGAGAATTTGTAGCGATATCAAAATGGAAAAAATGGCAAACAAAATTTATTCTTACATATATATAGGTCAACAGCATCATGTAAAACTATATGGTTCCATGTAAAACAGTTAAAGTATTCTACAGAAAACACTTACATAAATAAGTATATCTATCAAAATATAAATTGTTAGAGTTTAATATATACTTTACAAATAACAAAACTGTAAATTTTTATATTAATATAGATATATGAATATGACAATGCACTAGCGCTTTGAAAATCGTCGTATTATGCATAAATATTATACCACGTGATATGGAATTGCCCTTTCATTATTTTAAAAAGCTCAATATTTTAAACAATCTATCAAAGTAAGCTGCATTAAAAATAATAAAAATACTTCAAATTCTTAACTAAATGCTATATTAAAGTAATCTGTTTGTTTCAGGGCTATTCCATGTATAAATACGCAACATTTCCTGAGCGTGATACATAGGTAACTACACTTATTAACTTATAAGTTGTTAAAATATAAATTACTAGGGAAAATCCCGTTGGAAAAGCGGGAAGATGTATCGATTTAATATATTCGATTACACCGTGATAAACGAAGATTTGAAATAAACATCAAATACAAAAGTTACGTATTTTTGTCCGTAGAATCCGAATCTGCAATAAAAAATGGGGGTTATAATTTAAGATTTCAAAGTTGGACCCCCTCTGACCCCCAGGGGGTCGGTTTCGAAGGTCACATTTGGTACCACAGAGTAGCTTATTTAAAAATATTTAACACGTATATTTACGTTTTTCAATCTCATATGTATTTTTCGAGTTATTCGGCCGTTTCCAGACTTTTCGGACACCCTGTATACATGGTATCCGGAAAGTCTAGAAACGGTCGAATAACGCCAGAAACTACACAACAGCTTCAAAAAACGAAAATATACGTGTTAAATATTTTTTTTAAAAAAGGTACTCACAAGGAAGGTCTCCATACGGGCATACCCAGAAAAATCTGAAAAAATTACAGAATGTTCTTCGCATATAGTTATATATGTTTATAAAAAGAATTTCGGCGGAACCTCTTTATAACGTCCGTAAAAAAATAATAAAAATTTCGTTTATTTGGCGATTTATCTCCGGTTGGCGAAAAAACGAAATTTTGAAAAATACGCTTTTACGCTTCGAATACTTTTTAAAGAAAAAACTTTCTATGTTCAATTTATTTAAATAAGTTTAGTTTAAGTAATTTTAGTTTTGCATTTTTACTTTACTTTAAGTGTAAATTTGTCATATACGTTTATATGTACTTATAACAAAATGAAATTAATATATTTTATCATTTAAAACACAATTTAAATTGATTAAAATTGTTCCAAATTGAAAAATACACTGTTAAAAATCTGCTGCATTTTGTTGCATCGCACTCCCTTGCTTGTATAGAAAACGGTTACTTGGCCGTGAAATGGAGCTTTCCCATTGGTTGGAATAGAGATATTGTGTACAAGCTGTGGAGTGCGTTGCAACAAAATGCAGCAGATTTTTAACAGTGTATGACACGGTCATTCACCGTGCTATGGAGCATTCTCATTGGTCAGAAGAGATATATTCTATAAAAGTAGTGGAGTGACGTTGCAGTAAATGCTGCAGATTTTTAACAGTGAAGTCAATTAAAATCAATTTTCAGATTCGTTAAAATCGTCTGCTTTTGGCGAGGAAATGCACTGCTCGCCAAATCCCGCGCCGCTTTCAGCTTTTCACGCCAATTATTCCAAACTATTTTATTTTTTTTACATATCTAATAATGTAATTCCGCCGCTACTTTTCACTGATCCTTTATTACCTACACTAGCTGTTCTGCCCGGCGTTGCCCGTGTTCATCAAAAATTAGCAAGAATTGCGAAAAAACTTTAAAAATCATAATAAAAACCTCGAAAAATTTAAAAAATGCAGCACGAATTTCATCTAAACTTCGTTGAAAAGAGATGGGCTAGAAAATTGAAGTTGGATTATTTTTACTAATGTGGAAAAATCTTACAAATCGCAAAAAACATTAAAAATCTCATAAAAATATAAAACAAAATTCAAAAATTGAGTTTCAAAATTCGAATAAACTTTGAAGAAAATAGATCAGAATTTAATAAATTCGGCCAAAAATTGAACCTCTAAAAAATCGAAGCGGGTCGCGAAAAAACGTAAACATCGCTTTAAAAATAGCAAAATTTTCAAAAATCACGGAACTCAAAATTTACTCTACTTGGATAAATGTTTTGAATCTAATTAATTTGATAATGTAAAAAGCATTGAAATACGAAAAAAACTGCTAAAAAATCGCAGTAAAAATCTTTAATCGCACAGGAGAAAATTTATCATATTTGCGAATAAATTAAAAACCGAATTCCTTTTCCGTATCTGAAAAAAATCGCCGTGAACTCAAAAAAAAAAAAAAAAAAAAAAAAAAAAAAAAAAAAAAAAAAAAAAAAGCATACTGCATTAAAAATTGCTGTAAATCAAAATAAGAGAGCAAAACAATTACCGTTAAGGATAAAAGTTTGAAACAAAACTCTTATTAGTCTAGAAATTTAAAATCGAATTCCTTTGAAAAATGTTAAAAAAAAAAGACTGAGAAAGCCCAAAAATTGCATTGAAAATTGTAATGAAAGTCGTAAAACATTAAAAAATCCCTAGGGTAAAAATTCACTGTTATAATATAAAATATTGTAATCAAGAAATTAACCATATTAACCAAAAGTTTGAAGTCGAAATCGATTTCCGGATGTAAAAAAATCGCCACGTAACTTGAAGAATGGCTAAAAATTACATATAAAATTGCATTAAAAATAGCTAAATATTTGGAAGTCAATGCTTAAAAAAATAATATTAAGGCAGGAGGGGGGGGGGGGTTATGATCGAAATCATTCATAAATTACAAAATGTAGGCATGGAACGCCAAAATCATATTAAGAGATAAAACATTGCAATCGAAACATAACTACATTAAACAAAATGTTTGGTATCAAAATTGGTTTCTGAATGGCAGAAAATCGTTAAGGAACTTAAAAAAATGGCTAAAAATCGTATCAAAAACTATATTAAAAATCGCTGAATATTTAAAAGTCATGGCTGTAAAAATTTAATATTCAGTCGAAAATATTGTAATCGGAAATCGTTCATGAATAAGGAAAAGTCAACACGGAACACCTAAAATCCCCCAAACTAACTAAAAATTACATTGAATATTGCATTAGAAATTGGCAAAATTCATAAAAGCGTGGAGAACAAATTGTACTATTTATGCTAAAAGTTAGAAACCGAAATTCTTTTACCGATGTCAACAACTGTCACAGAACTTCAAAAATCACTATAAAACAGATTAAAAAGCAGCAAAATTAAAAAATCCGGACAAAATTTGCCATAGTAAGATAAACATTTATATTAAATTCCTGCGGACATAATTTACCATAATGGGACCAAAGACATTTAAATCTGAACTCTTTCATTAGTTAAAAAATATCAACACAAAACTTGCTAAACATTTTATGAAAATACACAAAAAATCTGAATCATTGATGTCAAAATTTATTACATTAAGCTACAAATTATTTAAAAATTTCTTTTTTAATTGTGAAAAAATCGCCGTAGACTCGAAAACATCTAAAAATCGTATTCAAAAATTCATCACAAATCGTTTCAAATTTAAAAATAGCGGGGGACAACATTTACATTAATAGAGTAAAATAGTGTAATCTGAATTAGTTCTTAAATACGAATGACAAAATCGGCCAAAAGCGTGAGAAATAATGAAAACATTGCTAAAAATTGCATTAAAAATCACTAAATTTCAAAATTCGTAAATGAAGTGTAAATGTTTGAAATTAATTTCCTTTTCGAAATTTTAAAAAATAGCCGGGAGATTCAAAAAACTAATACAAAACCATTGAAAAATTCATTAAAAATCGCTAAATGTAAATACATCCCGTGAATAAAAATATGTTCTAGTCGTGTAAAACGTAGCAACCATTCTTTTTTACATGAATTACAAAAAAATCGACGCAGAACACAAAATATATCAAAAATCACATTGAAAATCGACAAAATTAAAAAAAAGGTAAATGGTGAAATTTACTGTATTAGGCTAAAAGTTTGAAACCAAAATAATTTTTTAATTGTTAAAACACCACTGTGGTGGGGATCGAAAAAAATAGTACTAAATCGCATTAAAAAGTTCATTAAAAACGCATTGAAAAATGCACTAAATATCGCTAGTGTTTTTTTAAATCGCAGTAATCAGAATTTCATCAAACGGATAAAACATTTTAATCGGAAATCTGAACTATTTGATTATCCGGTTGACCAAGAAACTACCTGGGTCAAACCATAAGATTAAACTACAATAATGGCGGATCGTAAATTCCATATTCACTTGACATTAAACATGTTACATATGTTTGTTACGTCATCAAGTAGTTTTTACTTCTTATTTTTATATGTATTTGTATTAATGTTTTTCTAAATTATCTCTTCTTTCATTATTTAACATAAAAATTACATCTATTTGCATAATTTGGCTTGTTTCACGATTGATATAATTTGGCGAAATTGGTCGACAGGATAATCACGTAGTAAAAGGAAATCCTTTATAGATAATAAAAAATCGACACGGAACACAACAATTCTTGAAAAATCGCGTTAAAAATCTCTAAAATTATATTAGATTAAAAGTTTGAAATCAATTTTTACTTCCGAATATCAAAAAATCACCATAAAACTCGAAAAATTTCTAAAAATTGCATTGAAAAGTGCATTAAAAATCACTAATATTAAAAAATCACAGGGGTCAAAATTTACTCTAGTAGGGTAAAACGTTGTAATTGGAAATATCTCATGAATGACAAAAATCCGACATCAAACGCAAAACATCTCGAAAAATCGCATTAAAATTAGCTGTAATTCGTAAATCTTAACAGCTAAAATTTAATATATCAGCCTGAAAGTTTTAAGCAAAATTCCTTTTACTAATGTCGAATAATAGCGGCAAAATTTACATTAAATAATTCACTAAAAATCCAAACATCGTTGCACGAAATCCAAATAAATTATATTGAAAAGAAAACAAAATTCACTAATTTAGGTCGAAAGAATGAAACCGCTTTCCTTTTCGCTAATGTGGAAAAATTGCCTCGAAACCCACTAAAATTCGCATATGAATTAAATTAAAAAAAACTGAAAATAGGCTTTCAAGGTATAAAATTTCATACATAACTTCGTGCAGCGGTCTCTCCAGAGCATCGCCAGTACTTTAAAAATTTTAACATGCGTTATAAACTACCTTAAAGTGTAAAACAGATCTCCTTATTACATTTCCTAATTTTGTTCGCGACCCTCCTTTCAGGCACCCTGAAATGTGTCACACCATTCTTTGTTTACATTTTTTATCATGTATTATAAACCATTTTAAAATTTAAAATAAATCACATTGTTATATTTCCAAATTTGAACAAAATCGCGTTCTGTTTGTTTAATTTTTTACCACCAGCTAGCGCACTCTATTCTTCGAAAACTTTATCAAAACGATACTCTGTTAAACAACCTATCAGGTGATATATTACTCGAGGGGGTAGCGATCTTAAGCAAGAATTTAAGATGTTTTATGAAATTGCTATTCGAAAATAGTGGTAACTAAATTTTTGACATTTTAGGTAAATTTCGCAAAAAAATACTACTTATTGCATTCTCAACAGCTCAAGATTTTGATAGAACAACTATGAAAAAAATAGATGCTAAACGCAAAAAATCTTGAAAAAGCGTTAAAAATCACATTGAAAATCGCATTAAAAATCGTTAAAATCTAAAATTCGTAACAAACACAAAATTTAAGGCTAAAAGTTTGAAACGGTTTTCTTTTTATCAATCTCAAAAAAGAAAAAAAACCGCTAAATGAGAAAAAACACTAAAAATCGCATTAAAAATTCGTTAAAAATTCAAAAATCGCTGTACCAATTCCGAATAAACTTTGCTGAAAAGAGAAAAAAATTGCTATATTGGGTTAAAAGAATGAAACCGTATTTCTTTCACTAATGGGATAAAACTGCAAAAAGAACGTTAAAATCGCCTAAAAAAATTATCAAAAAAAAAAAAAAATCTAATCAAAAAATTGAAAATCGGGCTTCGAGGTGCAAAACTACATGCATAAAAGTACCTTCCCTCCACTTTTTGTAACTCTACGTACAGCAGACTCTTCAGAACAGCTCTGACACACACACAAAGTTGTCTCTTTATTATTATAGATTTAATAAAACAGCGTTCTATTAGTTCCATTTTCCACCACCAGGTAGAGCACTCTATTCTTCAAAAACTTTATCAAAACCATACTCTGTTAAATAACCTATCAGGTGATATATAACTTGAGGGGGTAGCGGTCTTAAGCAAGAATTTAAGATAGTTTATGAAATTGCTATTCGAAAATAGTGGTACCTAAATTTTTGACATTTTAGGTAGATTTCATAAAAAAATACTACTTATTGAATTCTCAACAGCTCAAGTTTTTGATAGAACAACTATGAAAAAAAAATAGATGCTAAACGCAAAAATCTTAAAAAAAAACGTTAAAAATCGCATTGAAAATCGCATTAAAAATCGTTAAAATCTAAAAATCATAACAAACACAAAATTTAGGGCATTAGGCTAAAAGTTTAAAACGATTTTCTTTTTATCAATCTCAAAAAATAGCCGCAAAATGAGAAAAAACACTAAAAATCGCATTAAAAATTCGTTAAAAATTCAAAAATCGCTGTACATATTCCGAATAAACTTTGTTGGAAAGAGAAAAAAAATTGCTATTTTGAGTTAATAGAATGAAACCGTATTCCTTTCACTAATGGGATAAAACCGCAAAAATAACGCTAAAAATCGCCTAAAAAAATTATTTAAAAAAATCGAAACAAAAAATCGAAAATCGGGCTTCGAGGTGCAAAACTACATGTAAAAAAGTACCTTCCCTCCAAATTTTGTAACTTTACGTGCAGCTGTCTCTTCAGAACAGCGCTGACAGACAAACATCCTTCTCTCTTTATTATTATAGAAGATGCATTAAATGGACAAAAAACAACAACAGATTTTATTAATAGCATCATAGTTTTAAGGATATAATAGCATTGTTAAAAGTAGAGTTACATGTAGAAATGATGTCCCATACATATATCATGAGGTGGGTCTATATGTGCATATATTTAATACATTTTCTGTATTATATGGTTTTTTTCATCATTAAATGTAAATTATATGTCATTTTAGGTGTCGAAGTCCCACCAGTGACCGAGAGGATCTGCTTTTTGAAATTGGCAGATGGCAGGTACTGGGGTTCTCTTACTCCTGTCCTTCGTAACCTCATTTGGACTTTGGTTTTCTTTGAAACTTTAATTTCTTTGCGTAAATTCTAAATAGGCTACTTTGGAAAGAACACCATAATTTGTGTCATAAACACAATCGAAATCTATATTAATGTTATAATCTATCTGAAAGTTTTATATTAAATAAGTGATATTTATCCCTGGGCTTAGTGAAAAGTCAGCATTTGAAATGGTAGAAACGATGCAATTTTAAATATTTGACCACTCCCCCTAAAAAAAATTCCCCAGCTCCATATTTGATGCTCAGTACTCTTTAAAATATTTACTATCTGTTATAACTTTTTTGAAATCTCCAAAACAATCGTTTTATGATTTTATTTTATTTTAATTAATTCACGTTTCAGCATTTTTTCCTTTTTTAATAACTGCAAAATAGTTTTAAAAATTAAAACACTCGTTTTTATATCAGGTCGGACTAAAAAGTTTAATTTTTTTTATTATTGGTTGCATAGTTACGATTTTCATATATGTTTTAGTGATTGTGATGTGTCTAGGTTGTCAGGTAATTTAATTGCTCAAATTGTTTTGATCTGTTTATCCGGCGTTTTATTTTGATCCTTTTAAGCGGCGACTATTGCCTATGTTCACCGGAAATAGTGTAGATTTACAACGGTGAATGAATTTCTGAAATCCGTCAAGTAGTTCAATTCATACAAACCAACAATAAAATCTTTTTTCTTTATAATATTAGTATAGATAAAGGAAAAACCCCCATCATTATATTATTACTAATTTGGTAAAATTTATAACGACGTCGAATGCTCTAAAGATATTAATCTATCTGCAGACATATTTTATTTATCCAAATTATTCTTACAAAACATTTTTTTGCTCATGGTTTTGATGCGTTTATATATAAAATTCACATATTCAAACATTAATTTATTTGAAAACGAAAGCTATATTGTTCTGTGGATCATAAATAATACTGTTTGTGTTCTTAAGTAGAAAAGAAACGACAAAATAGAATGGTAGGACTAATGCCATATTGCTAAAACAAAAATAGGCAGATAAAGAATGCCTAAATGAATGTTCCATGTCTTTTTGCTCTTAAGGGAGTATCGTTTGTTCCATTAAGCAGGAACAAAAACGGCTTCGTGTAATTGACCTCAAAAATACAGTTAAATTAGATAATATGAGCCTGTGAATGTGGAATGGGAAAGAAAACCAGTTTCATTGAGTTGTTTTCTTCATAAACAGATATCTTATATTTGCTATTTTGATTGCATATTTTTGAGCATTATAAATAAGTTATATTTAGATTAGACATGATTATGTAATGTAACATACAAAATAATTAGATAAAAATTAATTTAATACTAAACGCTGTTTTTTTTTCTCTAGCAATTTTACATTATATGTTTTATACATTTAAAAAACATTAAAAAAATTTTCATACACATGATACAAAAATTTACCAATAAAAATAATTTCATTTTACTTTCTTTACCAATTTAAGAACATTTCAACTTTAACTCTAGTTAAACCGATTCATTTAAATATATATTATAAACTGCAGGTGTATCATACAAAATTATGATGTTTTCAGGTTTCCGAAAAACTCTAGGTAAATCAGCTGGAACATATATATATATAGAGAGAGAGAGAATGTTAAAGTATTTAATTTTTTTAGAATTTAAATCGATAACTGGTACTCTGTAAAAAATAATAATATGTGTGATAAAATTTTTCTTTGCTTGAAAAAGGGGAAGCTTTCTGCCGGTCCTATAATATATAAATTAAAAAACTAAAAATTTCTCGAAAGAACGTTCAAATTTATAATAGATTTGAAAATTAAAATCTATGCTATGCAAAATATATTTCTTTTGCTTTATAAATAAGTAACTTTTCAAACCTCAATTTGGTTGAGACGGCTTTATGGTAAGCAATGGGTTCGTTATCGTTTTACGTGAAGGTTAATTATTATATGTTTAGAGTATTTTTCATAAAAAAAATAAATCCTGCCTAATAATCGTCTATTTTCAAAATAGGTGTTTTAGATATGAGGATTTGTCATGTAACAATTATATTTTATCTTTTAATCAAAATTTGCAAATACAGAAATTTGAAAAAAAAAAAAAAAAGTGGAAGTTCTTTGAAAGTTGAGGGAAGACAATTGAAATTAAAATACTTAAACAGTACTGCCGTGTCTATTGTCAGTAGAATTTATATTATTTGGTGTTGTTTTTTATAAAAAAAAATAAAAAAATTAAAAAAAAATGTCTTTTTCTATCCAAAAAATGAGGAAAGGGCCAAATATAGATGTAATTCTTTCAGACGTTTAAATATCTTGAATCCAGATGCATACAACTCTCTTAAAATATAAGACACTTTAAAATTCTAACATTTCAACACACTGTTTGAAACTAAGTGATGTTTGGAGTAATAAGACTACTGTAAGAATTTCAGACATCTCAGCTTACAATCCACATAAAATTTCCAAAGTGTATGTTTCTAAATGGGAAATTAAACTTTGCTCATATTTCAATATGTAGATTGGCTATGATGAATAATTTTAACATGAAATACTAGGCATTATTTTTAATCGATTTGTACCACTATCTTTCGAATAGACATATTTTCTTTAAATCATGACTAAACGTGCTACTTTTTTCTAGGACAGTACACATACACTAAAAAAATTATACGATCATAAAGATGTGAAATATTTCAAAGAAAATTAATTTTGTACCATTCCTTTACAGCGCTAAGAACTAAAACATATTACAAAAACCTTTTATGAAGTATTTTAAATTATTTTCTCTTGCTGTAATCCTGTGATTCAACAGATTATAAAAATAGGAAGGTAAATAAAAATTTTTAGAAAATTTTATTATAGTCGTTTGTTTTTCATTTAACATAAAAACTAATGCTTCGAGCATTTAAATAAAAAGGGTTTTTTTTCTTTATATATATATAAAATAAGTAATTCTTTTAACTTAATAGTTAAGTGTTTAGAAAGCAATGAAAAAGTTTTTCAACCATTTTAATTTATATGTATTACAAAATTTATGATAATTAAACAAACAAAGATTGAAATATTTGCATACTTAGAAAAATATGAATTTAGAAAAAATAATCATTATACCTTTATTAATTCTTAAAAATAGCCGGTCCCAAACTTACTCTAAGTTGTTAAAAATCAATCGTCAATAGATTTAATATTAAGAATACGTAAAGGTTAATCCCAATTTTTAACTAGAATGATGGATTCAATTTCGAGAGATAATCAAATAATGTGTTTTATTCAACAGAAAAAAAAGTATATTTTTAAAATTTTATAGACTATACTCACGTATAGATTTTCAAAAAGACAAAAAATATGAAGTATACAAGTCTATTTTTGATACATACTTTTAATTGTAATCTGATATTCTTGAATCATGTTATTAAAAGTGGGACGATACCTTTAAAATGTTGAATTTAAGAAAAAAATCTTCAGTATCAATGTAATCGAACAACAGTAATTTTAAACGCGTTTAAGTAAAACATGAATATAATCTACATAATTTTTTATACATCACGTTAGTATTTAATATCATCGATATCTATATGATGTAATACTTGCGTAAAATAAATTTCGTCGGATAAACCTTATTTAGAAATTAAAAATTAAAAGATTTCAAAAAGATTGTTCATATGCATGGATAAGCTTTTGGAAACATACACATAATAATTTGTAACAGATTAAGCTTTTGATAAATACATTTGCAATTTTCTTAAGAGAGAGAAATACTTAAGTTTTTTTTTTTTTTTTTTCAAAATTCATTATTTACCATAATTTAAGATAACAAGTTTTATTTATGTAAGCCATGAGACTTTAGTTTACTCATTAAAAATGAGAACACAGTATTTAACTGATTTTCTTAAGAATTCTGCATTTCTAATGAGAAAAAACAGTTTATGAAAAAAACTAATTTAATAAAGGTGATTTTTTTTACCCATCAAACCTACTTGATTTTAACTCTATACCGTAACAAGGTTTAATTAATATATTCACAATATCATTCTATTTCATTCTATTTATTTATTCTGTTAATTTCAACTAATGATATTTCTTTAAAAAGCGCATTAGATACAAACTTTCAAACATAAACTGTTTTTCTCTTATCAAGTACTTAAACGTACAATAGGTGATATTTAATTTTTTTACAAGAGAAATAAATATAAATGGATATTTTTTACAAAAATAAAAGTGCTTTTAAAATATTTAATAGTTGAAAATAATATATTTAGTAACACAAAATTTTAATTTATTCAATCGTGATTTAAAAAAGATTTTAAATACAAAGAAAAATTCAAAAATTTTAAATTAGAAATGATGTTTTTTTCAGATTTAATCAGAAATGTGATTCCACTTCAACGAAAATAAAAAAAAATACAAATACTACATAAATTTCCTTTATACATTATAATTTGAAAATAGTAATACTAGACTTTATAGATATTTTAATAATTAAATTAATCAGTATATTATCTAATAACATAATTATAAATTATTCAAATATATTAGTAAGATCTCTTGACTTACTCATTCTTTTTAGTTTGTTTTAAATTGTATGGTTAACAACTTATTTCAACAATTCTTAATACATTTTACTACGAAATAAGAACTTATTTAAAATTTAATACAAAAGAAGTTATTTAAAATCGAACTAAGAACTTGAATATGACATTTTATTTTCAGTAACTGATAATGAAAGAAATTTAATCAACGTTGTTACAAAATAAGATAATATAAAAATGTATGAAATCAAAATCTTAATTAAAGTAGAAGAAAGAACATTTTTGTAATTTTCGCTAAAAAATTGAACTAAATAGGCGAAATAAGCGAAAGTAATTAGCCATAATAATTAGAATTTTTTTATTCTTTAATGATCCTTAAAATTAAAAGCAGTGCTACAAAATTATTTATAAATAGAAGAATAAGAGAAAAGAATAAAAATGTAAGCTACATTTAAATTTTTGAACTGAATACATGAAAAAAATTGAAAAAAAAAATGATTCTATTTTTAGAAATTCAATCAACGATGCTTAAAAAAATTTGGAAAAAAATGCTACAATTGAATTTTAATTAAGTTAAATAAGAAAAGGTTCATAATTTAAATTTGAAAAATAATGCAGATTTCAAAAGGTCAGAATGTCATAAAAGTATGTTGTATTTATTTTGAACTCGTGTGTGTGATAAAACGTAAAAAGTAATTATTCATTTCTTAAATAACAATACCTAACGTCAGTATGAACGACACTAAATTAAAATTGACATAAATTCACCTTTTTTTTTTTTGTAATTGAATTATGTTAAGAATCTGTATTTTATTTATGTACATTATTAATATTAATTATATTATTAAAATTTATTAGTAATATATATATTTATTACATTTTAATGTATGTTATGTATGCAAAAATACAACTTTAATTTAAATATTTGCAATTTCGCAACATTTAACTTAAGGATACGTTTTTGATATGAAACATTATGTAAAATATGATTATGATATATGTTTTAGTACAAACATATTATTTTACTAAGAAATTACTATATTTGTCATTTTTCGTGCCATTAGAGTCAATAATTTATTTAATCATTTTTTACCGTTTTATTTAAAAGAAAGTAAATATAGAAACAAAAAACATTACGTAAATATTCTTTCTATATCATCTTTTGAAAATAATAATACTTTAATTTATTTTTTTTTAATAACTAAATTAATCAATACATTACCAAATACAATAAATATAAGTAATAATTATAAATTATTCTTTAAAAAGTCAATCTTTTAAATCTGCTTTAAAATTTAGTGTTAACAACTAACTTAACCAATTCTTAGTACGAATTAAAGAATTGTTTAGAATTTAATTAAAAAAAAGTTGATTAAAATTAAAATAATAATTTGAACATGAATTTTGTTTTCAGTAAGTGATAACAAAAGCATTTTCTTAATATTGAAAGTAATTTAATCGACGTTGTTTCAAAATAGGAAGGTATAAAAAAAGTGGAAATTCAAAACCTTAATTAAAGATGAAGAATAGGCATTTTTGTAATTTTCACTAGAAAATTGATTTAAAAAAAAAGGCGAAATAAGCCAAAGTAATTAAAATTCATAATAATTAAAATTCATTTTTGGTTCTTTACAATCCTTGAAATTAAAAGCTATAATACTATAATATTTATAAATAAAGAAGTAAAAGTATACGAAAAAAAGGTAAAATACATTTAATTATGACACTGTATTTTTAAAGACTATGATAACATAAAAAAAGTTTCGACTGTATTTTTAAAAATTTTATCAACGATGCTTAAAAACAAAATTTAACAAAAAAAGTTACATTTCAATTCTTAATTAAGTTATAAGAGAAAAATCTTATAATTTAAATTTAAAATTTATTATAGCTTTCAAAAGATCAAAATGAGATAAAATTATGTCGTATTTCTTTTTATTTATTTAATGTAGTTAATTTAAGTTCGTGTATATGATAAAACGCAAAAATTAATTATTCGGTTGAAATATAATCATCCGAACATCATTAAGAACGACACTAATTTGAAGTTTACAAAAATATACCGACATTTTTTTAAAATATTACATTATTAATGTGTATTTTTATGTAATTTATTAATATAAATTATATTATTAATATGTATTATTAATGTATATTTTAATAAGCTTTATATAGCATGGAAAATACAAATTTGATTTAATTATTTGCAATATCGCAATATTTAATTTATCGATACTTTCTTTTGAACTGAATAATTTTTTACAAGCATTTTTATACTATGTTAACTATTAAAATTATTCATTTAAACAGTTTTGTAAATATTTAAACAATTTCCATACCCAGGAGGTATTTTTGTATCAAAGAGAAGTAGCCGATAACAAACGTCAGTGATTTCGTAACTCGTAATGTCTGTGATTGCAATTACTTGAATCAACATATCTGAAGAATAAAATGTAAAACAACTTCGTGAACTGCATATCTGCCAACATGTTACATTTTTCTGTACCACAAAAACATTAGAGATTTTTTTTCTTTTAAAATTTTCGTAATCAGTCGATTTAATATGGCAGAAATTTCTAATAAATTTTTCTTGTACAAAAAAAGCGAAAGAGTCTGCAGGTATGGAGTTGGCAGCTAAGCAGTTGGCTGTCAAAAATATGAGTTATAAAAATTACTAAATGTAAAATTAAAGAGTTACCTTTTCAACAATTAAACCTTTTACATTACTAGGTAATTAATAAGTTTGTCATTTTCCAAATCATCAGAGTCAATAATTTATTCAATTATTTTTAAATATTCCATTAATCGCTTTAGTTAAAAGAGAGTAATTAAATATATAAACATTTAAAATATTACACAAATTTCATTTTTATATCATAAGTTGAAATTTGCAACACCCGACATTATAGATTCTGTAATAATTTAATAAATCAATATAATATCTAATAACATAATTATTGTGTTCAACTATATTGTGTCTTTTGATTTATTCGTCCCATTTAATTTGTTTTGAAATTTATGATTCAATTAAACAATACTTAATACATTTTGTTACGAAATAAGAAATTATGTGAAATATGATACAAAAAAAGTTTATTAAAATCTTAATAATAATTTGAACATGACAATTTCTTTTCAGTAAGTGATAATAAAAGCGTTCCCTTTACAACAATACAATTTAATCAACGATGTTTCAAAATAGGAAGGCATGAAAAAGTCTGAATTCAAAATCTTAATTAAAGTAGAAGAAAAGGCATTTTTGTGATTTTTGCTAGAAAATAGATAAAAGAAACTGCAAAATAAGCCAAAGTAATTAAAAGTTATAATAATTCGATTTTGTTTGGTTCTTCGCGATCCTTGAATTTCAAGGAGTACCACAGTATTCAAAGAAATAAAAGAAAAGAACAAAAAGGGAAAATGCATTCAAATGTGATATTCTATTTTCAATCACTGAAAACATAAAAAAAGTTTCATTATATATATATTTTTTATTTATTCAGCGATGCTTAACAATAATATTAAACAAAAAATGTTACATTTGACTTCCTATTTAAGTTAAATAAGAAAATGTTTAAAATTTATATTTAAAATTTAATGCATTCATCAAAAGAAAAAATTAAAATAAAATTGTGTCTATTTTCTTTGTAATTACTTTAACTGTAGTTAATTTTAACTCATGTATATGATAAAATTCAAAAATTAATTATTCTTTTAAACGCTAAAAATACCTAACATCAGTTTTAACGTCATTTATTTAAACTTGACAAAAATATACCGACTGTTTTTTATTTTTATTTTTCTAAACTGGATAATATTATTTATATGTAGTTTATTTATGTGTATTATTAATGTAAATTGCATAATTAATATGTATTATTAATATGTATTTTTAATACGTTATATCTAGTATGGAAAAATATAGCTTTGTTTACATATTTGCAATGCAGCAACATTTAATTTATGGATAAGTTTAGGATATAAAATATGATTATGATATAGGTTTTAATATTACGAATGTCCTGTGGTAATAATCCCATGTTAAGAATCTAGCAATTTTCACGGCTTGGTTTATTTATTTATTTTTAAAAGCAAATATACGATTTGATACATCGACTTAATGGCCATATAAACCAGGGAGAATATTTATGCAGCTATGTACTCATCAATTGTAATGGAATCATTTCTTGACCAACGCTGTATGACATTTTTACAGTCCTATGAATTATGTATCAAAGCCAGGAAAACAGAACTAAATTTTAAGATGAAATAATGACATGCAAATTAACCAATTTTAAAAATCCAAGTTCTACTGCCCTAGAGATTGACATTTTTCTCTTACTTACCATTAATTAAGATAATAGGATGTAGTAATAGTTGTTTGAAGTTTTCTAAGAATATTTTTTCAAGAAGAAATAGCTGCACTTAGTATATGCGAATACGCTTTGCCATTTGTGTCTTTAAAAATGACAAAAAGGCTCTCTCGTGCAAAAAATAAAAAATGAACCCGCTTCTGATGTAGTTCCAGTAACAGAGAAATTGAACTGGAGTAATAATTTCAGTTACCCAAGCAAACCTATTGGGCAGTGTATTTTAAACAACAAACTACCTTGCGAAAACATCTATTTCTTGACAAAAGTTTGAAAGTACACGAAATACACTTGAAATTTATGTAATTAACAAAGTATTTCTTAGTTAGTATACAGTCTTTAGATCAGAGAAATTACCTCACAAAATTAAGAACAGGTGTTGAATTTTACTTGTTTCTTCAAGCGATAACATTTACAAAGGGAGAAATAACTTTTAGCCATTGTTTTAAATACAATTCGTCATTAATTGTATTAAAACTTCATGAGCGTGTAAAGAATATTTTATCCTGTATGTCAGGATCGTTCAACTTTTTAAAAGAAGAGACGCATTTCATCTTTAACAAACAATGAAAGGCACCATTATAAACATGGCTGAAAGTATGCCAGAAAATCATCTTCTGACAATAATGTCAATGCATATATGCAATTGACAGAAGACGTAATGCTTCTAGGTATCCGAAATGAAAAAAAAAATTAAAAAAAAAACTATAAATCGTCATAAATTTTGAATAGTACACTTTTCTGCGAGGGAATATCTTATTTTTTTTTTTAATTCGAAGAAATCAGAAAATGAAATATCACCTATTATTAACATTAGAACCGCCATTAGGGGTCAAAACGACCCCTGCAGATTGATAAAAGTCGATTCGAACCAGAATTTTCTTCATAAGATATGTTAAATGTAGGTGACACAAAAATAAAATAATTAAAAAAGTTAAATAGTTTAAAATAAAAATTCTGGTGAGAAACACTTTTATAAAACTTGAGTAAAATACCCGGCGGTTCTAGTGTTAAAATATAGTGGTAATAAAGTCATATTATCAGGGAGGCAAATACTCTTCAATAAGTACATTTCTTGGAGGTGTAAATAAGCCATGCATAAAGAAATTCATGGGTGGTTCCAAACACAAAAAAGAGCCTGGAAAAGAATTAGTGGAAATGCTTTCGCACGATTTTATAGATTAATAAAATCATCAAAATTACCTAAAAGTTAAAAAAGTCTTGGGGAGCAATAGGCAGTCTTTATGCCGTCTTATAAAAGAAACAAATGGCCAGTGAAACAATGCCAATAACAATTACGAAAATTCTGAACTTTTATACAAGAAGGAGGGTTAGGATCGCTTATTTTTCCCTACATTTTACTTCTTAACATATTAAAAAGGGTTGTTGCCGTCATTTATTGCCGAGTCTAATTTCTATAAAAATATTCATAAAGACTGACTAAAAATCAGTGAAGAAATGCAACAGCTCCGCGCATGATTAGTTTTTAAAGAAAACTAATCATTTGCGTTGTCTTTTTTCAATGCGTTGTGTACGTTTTTATTGTTGATACGTTAAATACACTTGTAGAGATTTTTAAAACATCTCTGGGCCAGATATCAAGGATTTTAAATAAAGTATCATTTACAAGAGGATTTTATAAAAAAAAGACTAATAACAGTAAACCTTCAAAAGGGCGCCGTGGCGCCAATGGGATGCACGTTGGACAGTTCTGCTATAAATTATAAAATATATTGGAAAACGCTCTTTGACATATTTCTTTCACATCATACTTTGGTCAATGTACCATAATTGTCGGTATAATGTTAGGCGATATTAAAGTATATCCAAATAATCTACCATCGTCAATTGAACTAGTAGTCACCACATACCGAACAGTAGAACGTGTATTGAATTTTATTTGGTTCTCCAAGTGATAAGGTCTACAAATGGTAAAATAACTTTTAGCCGCTGTTAGAAATATGAATCATGGCGTGTAAAGAATATTTTATCCTATAAATCAGGATCGTTCAACTTTTTACAAAAGAGGAGCTTTTTTCATCTCACTACTCGATATAATAATAATCGAATGTAGTCTAATGAAATTGTCATAGATTTGACTAACAATGTATTAAATTTGCTCGTTTTTATTAGCTTATTCTTGGTATATCAACAATGGTTGATATATTTGTTATATCAACCATATTCGTTGATATACTATGGTTTGGTATATCAACAAAACCATATCCCAAGAGTTTCACGAATTAAGAACAATGAACAATTCGGCATCTGTTTGTAATATTTCACGTTCCACTTTTGAATCAGATGAACAAATTAACTTATTGTGGGTCATTGCATATTAATTTACAAAGCTTTATCTTCTTCACTTTTATTTTTTAACAATTGAAATAAGGTGTGAGAATTTGATTCTTAACCCTTTCCTGTAAGTTGCACTTCCATTGGGTAAATGTCGAGAAACTGAATGGCAACGGAATTTATGTATAGATATAGTTAAATGGAAGAAAAATCCATATACTTCTATACACTATGAAAAGGAAAATATTTATACCAGAATTCTGTTATCATTGTAGCAATTGGGAATCAAGTTGGGTTTAGTTTATTTTTTGACGGCCGATTATCAACACGTGGGATATGAGCCCGAAGGAAGTTGGGTGCTCTCCGTGGGGGTCATTCTAAGGAACCTAACCGGCATTTACGCAAGGAAATCCAAGGTTCGAAGAAAAACCCGGGGAACCCCGAACGTTTAGACCGACAGCCACGATTGGGTACGAACACTGCACCTGTCGTCAACTGAGAAGTATCAACTGAGAAGTCAACTGAGAAGTCAGAATCTCTCAGCCACTGGTGGGGCGGAATCAAGTCGGGTGTTCCATGTAATTTAACACAGAAATAAAAATATTTAAATGTTTGATAAAAGAATAATAGCAAAGAAAATTTTATTTGTAAATAAATTACGATAAATGGGCTGACAAAAAGTAAAAGATTTTTACTGATATTAAAATAAGTATCATTCATAATTTATTTAATTTTTGCGAATTATGAAAATGAACCCATTAAAAAAGGTTTTATACATTTTTATAATTAATATGTCTAAAAATTTCTTTTAAAACACCTGTCAATAAATAAAAATAAAATGTTTTTGAAATTATTAATGTAGTTTAAAAGAAATTTTCTGTATTATTTAAGATGTAAATTTAATTTAAGTATTTGTATGAGGTAAGCAATTGTACATTTTTAAAACTTGGTATTTATATGAGACAATGTTCATTAGGAATACTTTAGAAATTCACAATCACTTAGAAATGTCGGAGAAATGTTTTTTAATGGTGTTTGTGTTTAAAGTTTCCTAAAACTTTAAAACATATCATTCTGAATAAATAAAATGTGCACCTAGATTTTTAAGAGTATATTTGCATGTTTTGAATTATATTCAGTTCGCTTTGTTAGTAAATATATTACCATGAAATATCTTTGTCAAAAGAAAAATCCGCTGTTAAAAGAAATTACAGTGGATTAAAAATTACACAAATAGAGACAATTAAGTTTAATATGTAGAAAAAACATAAAAGTTATTTCAAAAACGAAACATTAAACGTTCGTGGGCTACAATTTTAGAGTTTAAATTTCTTTTTTTTTAAGTCATTATCATGTTATTTTAATCATATCGTGAAGGAACTTCTAGTCTCTTCAATATATATTGCGTCATACTGTTTAATGGAATTGCATATATTATTAATTTCCTTTTAGAAATAGAGTAATTGTATTTCGAGTACAAAGGGAGGCTTGCAGCAACTTTTGTGGAACTGAAACTGTAAAAATATTAAAAAGTTTTAAAAGATGAGAGATTTTCACTTATTGGCTTATATAATTAGGCACGGACATGAATTGAATAGTATTATTAAATTTAAAAGTATATAACAAATGATATGATATTGTTTTTTCACTTTAATTACAGTGGATGATCGGATAACAAATTTAATCCATTCCAAAACAGTTTTCGCTAATGTCATTGCTCTTAAAACGATTCTATTAAATTGTGTGGGAAGTTATTAATTCGTGAAAACATATAATGTTCAAAAATAACATAAAACTTACCTTTATAGCTTTCTTTATGGTTGTCCTTATTTGATATGAAAAATCATATTTTGATATTTTTGTTTATGTCCTGAATATACTGTTGTATTTAAAAAAAATAAATGGCATAAATGTGGCGAAATTTTTTAGGAATACATTCTTTATCTACGGATATTAATCATATCAATTTGGCCCTTTGACCTTTCATAAACAAATTACTTCTCGAAAAGATCATGTTTATTGTAGGACCCAATAAAGCGCGAATTTATCTTTGAGCCTTTTAATAGTTTGTAAACTACATTTCAATTAAATAATTATTTTGCAATTAAAAATACGTTTTTAAAAACACAAAACATTAAAAAAAAATTTCTGGTCTGTTTATCCTAATTTGGATCACTAAAATTTAAGGACGGAATCTTCGTTAACCCATAAATTTAATAGGCTATACGCGTATAGTACAAATGTTAAAATAAAATGTCCTATATGATGATAATAGATCCAATTAAATACAGTTAATAGAATCTGAAACGCAGCAAAATTTGTAAGCTATTATATTTTTTACGTGAAAATGTATGTGCGCTACCCTGCTTGCGACGCCGTTGAGCCCTTTTTCACCCTCGTTAACTTGTTCTTCTTTACCTCGCAGTTCGCTGGGGTGATTTCTGTATTCCTGTATTGATTCTTCTGGTTTTGATTTATGAGATTTTTTTACCGGAAATGTGATTGCAAACTCAAAAATCGCTAGCAAAAGTTTTCGGTAGTCGACATGTTCGTTAATCAAAGCGTTATTTAACCGAATATGAATTCGTTACCCGAACATAAAAATCTTACGCGAAAGTGCTAATTAACCAATGTGTTTATAAATGAAACAGGTCGTTAAACGATCTGTTTGTAAACCGAAAAGTTTATAAACCGAACACCCACTGTATTATTGAAAAAAATATTTTTAAAAAGAAGTTAAAATATGTTCAGAGGTAATGTACGATAAGTCTGCTATATTCTTTGACGTAGAAATGTCAATTTTTATACAGGGCTTTCTGATATTTATGATTTTAATCATATGACCATTGCTAAATGACATAATATAATTCTTTAACATATTTTTATTTTTCAAACGTGTGTTATATACAAAAATTTTGGCTTAGTAAAATATTTTTGATTTCGTTTCTATATATTTTAATGAGATATTTTTAACATTTCTGTTCATCATCTCCCATGTTTAATGAATTTACATCATAACTGATAAATTTATATCATAACATAATGAATTAATAACATAAATAACAAGTGCATAATATTTATTTATAAATAGAGAAATACTTTCTTTAAAAAAATTCAGAAACTAATTTCAAAGTTTTGAAATCTCACAAAAATTAATTTTGAAATGTCTTGAAAATTAGGTAACATCAATGCATTGTTAAAAAATATGTTATTTAATAACCCAAACTATTATGTAACATTTATACAAAAGATTTTTTTCTACTTAACAAAGAAATTGTTATAACTTGTTTCGAAACATAAATATACATGATATGTATTTTTTAATCATATTTCGCTTATATTGCATTGCAAATTGGAGATAATTAAATACTTATTTTTACTATTATTGAGGGTTTTTTTTCAGAAATAAAAATAATTAAATGGTAATTAATTTTTGAAGTATGTGAACTAAAGAAATAACAAAAAATTAAACTAATATTCATGTTCCTTAACTGTGCATTTATTTTACAAAACATTTTAAAGTGCTTTTTATTGGTTTTATATATCTTTACCTGTTTTATTGGCTTATTCTGTGCTGAATAGGAATTAAAAATATTAAGATATTCGAGATGGAAACATTTTTGTTTCCAAATGCTTTCAAGTTTAAGTTCATTATAATGTTTTATGTATGGTTTTGCAGAAATATGCGATTAAAATGTGATATACAATTTGAAAACCATTCCATAAAATAAAAAAAAAAATGTTTTGAGCCGAAATTTTTAAATTAAGAATATGCGTATATCATAATGTAACGCGTATAATGCGTAATTCATCAACATGTTTAAATTTTACTTCATTTAATTATAAATATTTTTCCTTTGATTGTTTTTCGGATATTTGCAAAGGAATTATTATAACCTATTTAATATCACATGTACATGCTTATAAGCAAAAGGCAAATCATATTTCCGTTACATTTTTCTGTTTATTAATGGGTATATATTTTCTTTAATTATTTTTTATAAAGATAAATTATGAAATAGAATTTTATTGAGTATATTCAGTTAAGAAAATGAAGAAATATGTATTATACTCAATTACAGCTCATATTCAAAATATTAGAATAATTACCTTTTTTTTTTAGAAATTGAAAATATCGTTTGGTAATTTAATGTCTTTTAATGAAAATATGCAAATGATATTTTTATTAAGAACTTATTGTTGATTAAACTTACTTGTTATCTTAAATTTAATATCATTTTCGAAAAGATTAATTGCAAAACCTATTATTTTGAAAAGTCAAAATATTAGAATATTTATTCAAGTGGTTCAAAATATTAGAATATTTCACATTAATTCTGCTTTAATTATTACCAATTCTTAACTGGTGGCATCATTGATTAAATTCAGACTATTTTATTTAAAATCAGTATTCTTTTTTGCAGTTTGTTTCTCTTTCGTCTTAAAATGGGCCGTGTGAGTGATATTCCTAAATCTACTAAACTTCGTATGGTTGATTTGTATCGGCACGGTAAAAATCAATGTTTTATAGCGAATTATTTACATTGTTCGCAATCGAGCGTTAGTAAAATACTAACACAATATTCAAAAATTGGAAAATTTCAAAATAATTGCCGAAATGGTGGCCGAAAACCAAAAACATCTGCTAGAGATGACAGGAAACTGAAGCGTATAGTTAAGAAAAACCGTTTTAAAAGTGTGCGATTCTTGCACCGAAAATGGAAAGAAGAAGGAGTTGAAGTTTCTACATCGACAACATTAAGACGTCTCCATAAATTTAAATTTGAATCTCGTGTACCGAAAACAAAACTTCTCATGACTGCAAGACAAAAGCGTATAAGATTGAATTGGTGTAAATCAAGACGTTTATGGAGCAATGAAGATTGGAAAAATATATTATTTAGTGATGAAAGTATGTTTTGTGTTTCATATGGTAATCAAGGTATTCGAGTTTGGAGAATGAAGCAAGAAGCATTTGATAAAGAATGCCTTAAACGTTCCGTAAAATTTGCTGCTAGTGTCATGGTTTGGGGTTGTATGAGTGCAGAAGGACCTGGAAAGTTATGCATCGTCTACGAAAAGGTTAATTCTCTGATATATCAAGAAATTTTAGAATATTACATGATTCCATCATCAGAAGATTTATTCGAAGATGATTTCATCTTTCAACAAGATTTAGCGTCCCCGCATACCTCGGTGTCAACTAAGAATTGGTTCCGCCAACGCAACATTAAGGTACTTCCTTGACCACCAAATTCACCAGATCTTAATCCCATCGAAAACTTATGGTGTATAATGAAGAAAAAACTTCAAGAAAATCCTTCTTCAAGTAAAACTGAGTTAGTGGCACGCATAAAGTCTATTTGGGCTAATATTGATAGAAATGTTTGTAAACACCTTGTATATAGTATGCAAGATCGATTGTACGCTGTTATGAAAGCTAAAGGGGATGCTACAAAATATTAACTACCATTTACTTCATATTCATAAGGTAATATTGTTGCGTAAAATAAAATATTCTAATATTTTGAACCAATCTAAATTTTATTCTAATATTCTGGTGTGTTTAAGGAAGCTGTATACCTAATTTATTGAGCTGTATTTTATATTTTATAAATGTTAAAATCTTATCTAAACATTCCAGATTTAATTTATAAGAAATTTAATTGCATTTACTTAGTATAAAAAATAAATAAATGACAAATAATTTTTTCTTATTACTTTTTTTCAATTATTCTAATATTTTGAATATGAGCTGTATAATCACATTAATGTCCACATATTTAACTGTAAATCGCTTTAACTTTTAAATTGAAATGACATGTTCTTTTAAATATATTTTTTTTTATAATCCTGGTTTATACATTTAATGATTTATTTTGTTCTGTATGTAGGTATTAAAAACTTGTAGAATGTGGCAATCTCAAAACTTTCTTCTGTCGAATAAATGTTAATACTTTCAATTTCGCTATTAAAATGTCAAAATTCTATGACTATGTCCATCCGGAGGATTCTAATGATATAAAATTTCATAAAATAGTTCATGAAATACGACTGTTGCAGATGTCGGAGAAAATGCATCATATATTTGCTAACATATTGAGGTATTTATACCAAAACATAATCAGTTATAGCATTAATCAAGGTATACCGGAATCTGAGGTTTGATTAAAGCTGTTGTCAGGGTCTAACCGAATCTAAAGTTTGATAGGAATTGTACATTAGCATTTGAGACATTGTGGAAACCATAAAAATACAGCATAACAGCGCCACCATTTGCGCGATTCACTCTAAAAAGTAATCAGCATTATCTTATATTAGATACTGCCAGCATATAACTTTTTATCAAAGACACACAAACAAAAATATTTGAAAAAAAAAAGAAAGAATATAAATTAAAAAAAATGATGAATCCATAATAACATTTTGTAAAGAGAATAATAGAGACAATCTTTAAAAATAAGAACTTATACTCGGTGTCACTCTTTAAGTTTTCCAAAATTTCGCCAGGTTATCACACTTTTGCATACTTATATATATATAAAGAAATATGCTACAACCATATGAGTACAATTCGAAAAATATTATATTACATCAAAAAAAGTGTTACATCAAACAGATTTACAAATTTAGAAAGGGACATTTCATTGTAAAAACTTTTTTCCGAATTTTTTTTTAAAACCTTTTCAGCGTGTCAACTGATATATTCGTTTATTCCGCTGTAGGATTCATTGCAAAAGCACCATCACTTAAAGTAATATAAGTTTACCTGTCCAGTTTTTTTTTAAATTAAGTTATGATTTACAATATTCTTTTTAATATTTTTATTTAATTTTTCCTATACTTTTATTTTACTTTAATTTGATGCTGTAAACAAGATTGCTTTTATTTATACATAATATGTTTCCTGTGATGCAGAGTTATGAAAAGTATTACATGAGCAGAATATGCGACAGGATAATATGCATATACTTTTTAAAACTTATTTAATTCGTTTTCATCACTTTTAGATTAAAAGAGAATTTATGAGTTTTTTTAAATGCTGTAATTTTTAAATCTTATTTAGTTAAAATTATATAGAAGGCGAAATGACAAGTATATTTCATTATTAAATTTGAAAAAAAAGTGAAATTACAAAAAAATATTCTTTTAATTAATTTAAAACCATACTTTATATAAACATGCATTTGACGTTTAATCAATTATTTCACATTATTATGTATATATATATATGATTAAAACTTTTATTTCAAGTTTTTAATACAGTTTTATATATATATATAAGTATATAAGTATATAATTAATTAGTTACATTTTCAGTATAATGTTAGGGGATCATGCATCTAATGTTAACATTTTAGTTGGGGAGGAGGATATTTGACGAATAATGCAGAACAATATCTGCCGTTTTTTTTATTATCATATTTATCCAAATAATAACATACACTTTTTTTGGTGTGTATGTGTGTGTGTGTTTTAAATGAAATTTGTATGTTATATATATAATGTTATCTACTATTATTAAAGTTAAATTTAATCAAATAATTAAAAGATTATATAATTATTTATTCCAAAATATGGAACTCCCCAATGTTTAGCACTGATTTTTTTCTGTCATAGAAATATGCTTATATAATCCGTTGTCCGAATTATGTTTTAAACTATACTTATTGTAATTACTAGTAAATAAAATTAAAAGTACTGGTTTGCTGATAAGAATTCGTTTCTTCCTAACCTTTACCGACCACGCAATGGCAAAAAAATAAAAAATATTAATGTGTTTTTACTGTTGACAATTCCTGCTTAAGACTTAGAAGTAGGGAAAGCCCGACTCCCCGCAGGGACCCTCTATTACTCTATCATTTTTTTATTTATTTACTAAATCCATTTTTCTTATGCTTAAATAATATAAAAATTACTATAAAAACTACATTCTTAATATTAAACTAAAACTGATTATGTGTTTATTATGCATATGAAAAAGGTGTTTCATTAAATACATAAATAAGTGTAACCACTTAATTTATAAGAAACAAATACGCTACTACATTTAAGAATATTTCAACTTCAAAATATTATCGTTTATGGTTCACAAATTGCAGCATAAAGAGAAAAAAAATTTCGTAAGGAAAAAAAAAATTTTCTTTTATATTAATTGTGTTTTTTTTTCATCTAAAAAGTATGTTTGCAAAGTAAATTTGGGGCCCTTTTGTATTTTAGTGTGTAAGCACGGACTTCAAGGGCCTATTTGGAAAACAGGCCTTGACTGTTGAATGTGTTATCTAATGAAAAACTATTCCGAGTTACATTTGAATCGATGAAAAATTTTACTTTAAGGACTTATCTTATTTTAAACCAATAAAGCATGCAAAAAATAAATGTAAAGCCGTATAAGTATAATATGCGAAAAAAGAAAACAATTATAAATATAAAACAAATTTTTTGACATTATTGTTATAAGAGGGAATGTCCAAAATTAACAAAATTTGATAACGTTATATTTGTACAGACCTTAGATATTTATTAGCCTCATATAAAAATATACAAACATAACATGCGTAACGCAATCGAAAAAAAGAAAGAAAGGATGAATTTTAAAATAAATGTTTTAATACTAAAGGTTTTAATTTTTTATTCCTTAAACACATTCCTATTTTATGTTATGTAATTATATAAAAAAGATAAAAATAAATATTTGCATTCTAGACTATGCAATTAAAAAGATATTTACGATGCCATTTATGTTGAAAATAGGGGAAAAAAAGTTTGTGTTTGTCATTTCTTCTTCAAGTTAAAAAAGATTATTTTGTTTAAAGTCTTCTAGATTTATTCATTATGATTCAGTGAATTTTTTCGTTTGCCATTTTTAAAGATTTATTCCCTTTGTTACATTTATGTAATTAAAAATAATACTAATTTTTAAAAAATAAAGGGAAAAAAAAAACAAAAAAAACTAATTACAATTTCAGTACGAATTTAACGATTTTAGCTTCCTTTGTAATTTAAAATTAAATGAAAAAACAATAAACCATATGGAAAAAACATATTTACAGGTCGTCTATGCACATTGTTTGATATTTTAAATGTTGTCATTTATACCCCTTCGCTTCTGATGTCCTGACATGTTATTATATCAAAACTAGTATTTAATGTTTTAAAATCTAATCTAACAAACAAGAACTATAAAAAAATCTTTAATCATCTTCAATAGAACTGTAAACAAAATTATGAAATCTGATATAAAGCTCATAAAAATTAAAAGCTACAAAAATCACGTTTTTTAGTAGCTAATGCGAAAAAAATGTTTCTCAGCGTAAGACAATATGCAACTTTCGAACGTAAATTATACGGTATTTGAAAAATTATGTCTGTTTTTACAACAGATGAGGATTAGATACATTTTTTAAATTCCAATGGAAAACGACCAGTTTGTCACCTAAAAAGCAATTCAGAACCAGGAATATTTGTACAGAGAAAACAAAGAAAAATTTTCTAAATCTTAAAAAGTTATTCCCGAATTCTCTAACAATGAAAAATTTCTAAAAAGTTAAAAAAAAGTACAATCAAAAGTATGTTTTAGCATCTGTTTTCATAGAAGAGATCCCATTATTTTTACCGTCAACACTGAAATAGAAATTATTTTTATGATCCTTAGTCATACCTTTAAATTTACTATTATATTTTTAGAAACAAAATCAGAAAGGAAACCCATATTGAAGCTATTCCATGTAAATGAGTCTCAGAAATGTCTCACCAATGTTTTCCTATGGACTACTATGCATGTAAACTTTTAAAACGTGTAGAAAAAGCAGTGAAGGTAAAAATGACTGCACCAAAAAGATAGGAGATGAAATTACGATGTTGGACACAATTATTAACAGTAAGTAAAACAATTTCGACTCTTTCGGCATAATTTGGTACTATATAAACTTCAGAAATCCAAAACTAGACATTTTGGTGGAAATGTCACGCCATCGAATTGCAATTTCAAATTAGTACCATATTAAAACTTAAATCTATTATTTTAAAGACATTTTTTTATGTTAATTTCCGCAAATTTATGATAGAAAATGACGTTATAATGTACTATCCATACTCAATAACTAGTATAATGCAAATAAACATACTTTTTATATTATATTATTTCACATGATGCAACAATTCTAACTTTTAAGATATTTATGCAGATAAAATTTGTTAAAATACTTGAAAGATCTGATTTCGGATATCTCGATATGATATGAGCAGAACGGGAGCGCCAATTCGTCATTTAGCTATACTAGCATGCTATCGAGTTTTGAGATAAAATTTCATCATATGAAAAGAACACATTAGCAGAACAAAATACAAATATTTAAATCTCTCTCGTTTTATGTTGGTACAATTCTACACAAATAGGGCATAATTTCCAATTTTAGAGGAACTATCATGTCAGGGAGTTTCCATATGAAAAATTAATGCATTAAATATACTGTATGGTATGAAATTCAAATATTTCAATCCGTCGTGTAATGTGATCTAAATTATATGAATTGAACCTTTAGAAAACTTCGAATTTCGGCGATAACATAACGACATCGAGCTTCGGCCTTAATTTTTTGGCATAAAAATACTATTTAGTAAAGTAATAATACTTTAGTCAACCTTGGGAAACCTTCTTACGATATGATTAGAATGAACCTATTTGTCATTTTCGCGGTACTATCACTTTATCGACTTCACAGATAAAGTTATATAACATTCAAGGAATCGATAAGGACAATAAAAATACCCCAGTCTTTCTAGTAATTTGTTGCAAATTTACGTTAAAAGACGAGAGCACTAATGAGAATGCGACACCAATTACCAATTTTGACTGAACTATCGAGTCATCAAACTCCGAGATACAGTTTTAACATAACTTAAAAATACTGAATGGTACAATTAATATATTTTAGTCTGCTATGTGATATTTTTGTGTACGGTATGAGTAGAACTATGTGCTAGTTTTCGTATTTGAGGGTAACACATTATCTTGATTTGAGATAAAGTTTAAATACATCAAACATACCAAATTGAACAGTACAAACAACTTCAACAAATCTAATAGGATTTGGGTTTCAATTTTCTTAATACTATGTAGATATCAATTTTTGACATAAATCTACAAATATTTCAGTATGTCTTGTGATCGGTTTATGCAATATGGGCTAGATCAAAATTCAACTACAAGTTAATACCACCAAAATTAAGAACTGATGCTGATCGTTTTCCTTAATATGGAAATTTTATCAGGGAAATCAGGGATGTCCTGATAGTACCTTCAAACTAGAGAATTGGCGTCACTTTTTCTTCTCATATCCTAAAAAGATATCCCATTGTAAACACAATCATTCGTATTGTACTAGTTAATGCACTGGATTTGGAAGCTAGTTCTTTCTGCAAGCTTTTGAAAAATAATTAGACATTAAACGATCTTTTCTATCGATATTTATATAAATAACAGGAAATTTTGCAGTAATCCTAATAATCTCAGTGATAAATTTAAACAATTATTTTCAAAGTTTGTTGTTCTATGTATCAAAATATATGTATAAGAAACTTTCAAAAATAATAGAAACTAGTCTCATGACAATTATCTCAACTTCATATTTTTAAACATACATGATATTTAAGCCATTTGAATTAATATTTGATAAATTTCTGTTATTAAAAATATTCTTTTAAAAATGTTTATTTATTTATTTATATTTGTGGGAGGGAGGGAGTAGAAACTTATTTCAGTTGTATTTTCCAAATAACACTTTTTTCCCATTTTCAGAAAATTCCGATCTTCGCTTAGTTATGTTATTTAGTCATGGTCATTTGAGCATGAAATCAGAAAATTTATTTTACGTTGAAGTATGATTACGCTGAAGTAATAACTGAATCCATATATGTGATCCTCATTTCCTTGAGAAATTATTATTCTAATACCAAGACATGATAAAACGGAATGTATAACTAAGCTGCTGATATGAAAAGTAACAACTTCCGTAATGCTTATATTTATTTATCTTTACTTGTCAAATTCGAAGTTTTAAATTTTAGAACTGTAAAAATAATAAATAATAAAAAATTGATGGAATAAATATCAGATATTTAAAGAAACAAGAAAAGTATTCAAAGATAAATTTTGAATTTTCTATGATGTGAGAATACATATTTCGCTTTAGGAAATATTTCGAAAGATATATTTCTTATAATTTGAATGAATATTTGCATTTTTTATAATTTTCATATCACGGTGCATTTTTATATATTGAAAAAGTAAATTAGAAATTATAACTTTAATTATTATACTAGTTAAATTAAATTTGCAAAAATATATATATATAAAACAATGCATAAAACTTAAAAACTAAATAAAAAAATGAAATGTTTTGATATAATTTTTATTTAATATCTATTTATAAGTTTTTATTTTAACGCTCAATTTAAGTATAGATACATAAAAAATGTTAATATATAGTTATTCAACATATGAATACTATTTAAGGACGCGATAAATATAAACATATTACCATATTAGTGCATTTTTCTTTTAGACATAATTTTATATACATATTAATCCCTTTGTGATGAGTGACCGGTATACGTCTCACATAAGGTGCTCAAAATCCTTCATCATTCTCACCCATTGTTTTTTATTGTACAATTTATCTCAAATAAACGCAGCATTTTCGCGATATAACTATAGAAAAATTTTCATTTTTTATAAAGCGATCATAAAACATATAAATTTATCTAAAATCTCTCGACAGAAAGGAGTTAAATTAAAGATTATTCACTAATCTATATATCTATACATTTATAAAATAATTTGTCCTGGCTGATAATCGCCGCACTGTCCAATCTACTGAACTAAGAAGCGTGAAAATTGCGGAGAATTTTCTTCTTATGCCGTAAGCTTTCACGAAGACAGGATAACTTTAAATTAGCCCTACTTAAAGGGTGCTAACGGTAGAAATTCTAGAGCTTCTTGCTATATCTCAGCAGCTGTTTTAAGTAGGAATGTAAAATTCTAGAAAATAAATCTAAATATATTTAACCGTGTATTTTAGCGATGTTGCAAATCCCCTCTTTCATAAGATAAATAAAAAATAGTCTGGCCGGAAAATTTCGAACATTTGGCACATCTCAAAGCTATATTTGACAGAAGGCTTGGAATTGCTACTGCATACTGTATAATAAATGCACTACAAATAAAATTAAACATTATATCAACAATTTTGGCATTTTAACTCTAAGGGTGTTAAATGGTGGTTGAAAATTTAAGATCATTTGGCATATCTCAAGAGCTATTTATTTTAGGTAGAAGAGTAAAATTGGAGAAAATAAATTTACTTAAAAAGACAGAGAGATTAGGCACTCCTAAAAAATTCTTTTACCTTATGCATGTTAATATTTACTGTAAAAACTCAACATATCTGCACCACCATTTAGGTGGTTTAAACCAAAATATAAATAGCAAAAATGTATGTCAAATTTTAACTAAATCTGGAGTTTGGGGAAAATCCGTGCATTAGTTTTTGAGCTAGTTCAAAATCTTAAAAAAATCTGCAAAATAGCGCCACATGTGATGTCAACCCTTAACTAATCATGATTAATTTTTAGAAGGAATTAACTGAAATCAGAAATCTGAAGTTGGATGAAAACTCCGGCATTAAAAATCCAAATCCATGTATCCAAATTCGAATTCTCATCACGTTAATGTCAGTAAAATACCAAGTTTATTATATTTTGTACAGCATTTTAAATCCATTTTATCCTACTTTAAATTAAACTTTACATAAGTATTCACTACTTTGCTGCCATCGGAATACCCTAGATGAGACAAGTGGACATAGACACGGGGTCATTTTCTCAGTAATTAGTGTAAAATTGTAGAACTTCTTTACAGCAAATTCAAATGGTTGCTCGACAATCAAGTCAAAGATTTCAGTTAACTTTAATTCCGCCTATACATACCTTGAATATACTCGAAATATAATGCTGTTAGGCAATACGGAAATGGATTCAAAATTAGACTGGCTCTTTTGGAATAACCGGATTTCTCAATTTGTCTAATAAACAAGCTTTATATATTTTTAAATTAATATTCCTTAAATTTGGTGGGAAACTTTACAAAAAGAATCAATTTTGGAATTATTTTATTACACTTATTGATTTTATCAAATTTTCCAACTTAAAAACGCTCAGTTTATTGAAAAAATAATTTGAACCCAAAATTAAATTTAAATTGCTAATGAATCCGTAAAATACTATCTTATTTCAGACATGAATTTTTAGTTTTTTTCTTAAGTGTTATTGTTTATAATTCGGTACATACTTCAAAGAGCAATTAATATACGTTTCAAGTATACTGTACTCGAATTCTAGAAATGTCTATGAGATTATTTATCTCCACATTTAATCTTTTTTTAGTTAAAATAATATAAATTCTTTGATTTCTTCTTTCAAAAATTATATTTCAATCTAAATAATTTTAAAAAGGATTTTAAAAATACGTGCGATCGTTTTAAAAAATCACAATTTATATGATTTAAAATTGAATAAAATAAATCTCTTCTTAACTATTTTAGTCTGCTAAATGACAGAACTTTTGAAAGCATTAATTATTTTTTTTTTATTATGCGGTGAAGAATAATATGTTTCTAAATGTCACATAATCCTTTTCTAAAAATATAATCCTTCTGAAAGAATTAAGGACGAAAAAATATATTTTTAAATATGTATCACATTGAGTAGAGTTTTCGCTGGTAATAGTTCGAATATTGCGTTTTGTAGTTTTGAAATAAATAATAAAAGACAGAAATTTATTGGAACATAGAATTCAATTAATACTGAATAACAGTTATATAAAAATTAGGTTTAATATTTTTAATGAGCGTCAGTGTGTGTTACTATGATATTTTCGTTCATTTTCCAATGCAAATACATTCATACATATTGTACATAGATAGTGTGGATATTTTTATTTTTAGATATTAAAGAAAATAAATTGAAAATTAAAAATTAAATATTTTAAAACTATTATTTAAAAAGAAATGCCAAAAGACACATTTCAAATCTTAACTTAAAATTATTCCCAAACTTTCATAATTTTTAACTTTTTTTCAACTTTTCATAGAAAAGTTTTTAAATTGATCCAGCGATATAATTTCATACTTGGTCTAAATGTACGCATATGGTATACCTACTTCTAGAATGAGGTGTTTTTTTAAACATTAAATATTTCATATTTTCAAAAAAATTTGTATTTAGGAATAAAAAGAACAATTTTGCACATAAATATCAACATAATTTTGAAGAATTGTATCACTTATAATCAAAGTAGAGAATCACGATTTTAGTTGTAACGGAAAATAGAGGATTAGCTGCCTAACTTTGATATTCGCTTGTTTTCCGCCATATTACATTTCTGTGTAGATCATTGCATTCTGTTGTGCAATTCTAGTACTGAGTGAAGCCCATATGAAATATGTTTTATTAGTGTAAAAATTATGGTATTTAATAAGAAAAGAATTTTAGGATATTATTTATTTTTTATGATAACTATTTATTTATTTATTTATTTACCAAGATTGAATTTTTATACACGAGACAGGGAATTCGATAAAATATTAATAATATTTTCTTTTTTTGTTTTCAAATAAAAATAAAAAAATTAAGAAGATCATTTTTATAATTGTATTTATTGATGATATAACACATATTTGATTACATTTGAGCATATTTATGTATTTTATATTAATTAATTAAGCTAGAGTTTATACGCTGATTAAATGACATCGAATAAAAATGCATATAAATAAATATATTGTTCAAAGTATCTATATCTCACTGATAATTTGAAATCACAAAGGTTTTAGCAATTGTTTGAGCATTAAAATGAGAAGGTGAAAAAATACACCTTTTGGTACATATAGCTGCACACAAAATCATATTGGAAATATTGCTATGGAAACGTGTCTGATTGATCCTACTTATGCAAGAATTGTAATACACAAAAGGAATGTTATAAACAAAAACAATAGTATGTATTCTTTCCTTCATTTTTACAGATTATTTCACATCATAGTTTAACAGCCGACAGTACAAAAACTTAAGGTATCGAGCACTAGAAAAAAACATTTATTTTATGGAAGAGTAGTAATAGAGAAATCTAATAATCCATGTCTATGCCGGAAGTGAAGTGGTGCATAAGCCAAAATTTAATACCACTGATGGTCGACTGGTAGGTTTAACTCGTAGGTCGATGGATTTGTTTGTTGTATAATCAAAGGTATGAAACAATTCTCAAACACAATGACAAACCTACGAATAAACTGTCAGTGGTATTAATTTTTGGCTAATGCATCACTTCACTTCCGGAAGACTTGTATCATCAGCTTCCCTATTACTACTCTTCTACAAAATAAATGTTTGTCTATTCTTTTTATGATCGATAGCTTAGGTTTTTGTGTTGTCTGCTCTTGGACTATCAAAGCAGGGTCCGTATGAATAAAGCGATTCAGTGCATGTTAGTTGTTATATCTGAAGATAGATTACTTTTTGATTAAATAAGACATTGATCTTAGATCATTCGTCATTTCATGAAAAAACTTTAAGAAAGTTTTGCTATAAAGTTCTCTGAAATCTTTTTAGCATATAAACCCTGCTATGGGAAACGTAATTACATTTTCTTAAGTGAAAATTTCAGCAAAGTTTTACTCATTCATGAACTCATTCATAACTAAATAAAAATAACTACTTTTAAAAGTACTAATGCATTTTATAAGGAGATTTTCATAAAAGGCTTCTGATTACAGAAAATTTTGTGATCAAATATATGTGGTAAATTATCTGATTAAGTAATGGATAATCTACAGTGATTATCTAAAAGTTTATTTTTAAAAAATGTAACACAACATTGCGTATTTTTTGTGAATTATTTAAATTTTTGGTCAATGATTTGATGAAAATATTAAATCAAAATTCCTTTCATTATAGTTTTACAAGGACGGTATAAAAGCATTTAAAGTAAAAAAAAAAGTAATTAGATTTCTAACGAATACCAAATTAGTGATTTAAAGTTAATAATCAATTTATTTACATTAGATATTTGCAGATTACATCTACGCATAAACAAATAATACATTATTTCTATGAGAAGGTATTTCATCAAAAATTATTTTGAACAATATACTAAAGATCCAGTTGTAAAAATTCTCCATTATACTTATTGTTAAGAGTAATTTAATGGATATTATTATTATAAAAAAACAATATACATTGATAATAAAAATTGACAAAACAACTTAATTAAATTTTGAGATAATTTAGTTTATGAAAATTTCGCTGTGAATCCAGTACTGACAAAATACACATACAGTAAGTACGCATTTTATATAAAGAAACATAAATTACACCGTAAAAAATGAAGACCCAAATTGGGTTGAAAGATTTCTGGGTATAGGTAATTTTCCTGAAATGGTACAGTAAGGATTCCAAAATGGTAGAGTATTGTTCCCAAAATAGATAACTTAAAATGGTTCAAAACAGAGCAGATCTTTATTAACATTAAATTAATCAAAATTTCCGAGGTATAATGTATATACTATCTAAGATATTTTAATTGTTTTAATGTCATTAAAAATCAGACTTATTTAAAACGATTTTGTGCTACAAACTGTACTTTCCAAATTGGAACAATTCTGTACCCAGAAATCTTTCAACCCAATTTGGGTTTCATTTTTTCCTGTGTAGTTACTCATGAAGTCATGAATTTTATGTTCCACACAAAAAATTTACTTATAATTATCCAGAGAACTAAAATTGGAGCTACATTCATATCCATAAGTTACAATCTAAACTTTATTATTTAAGATGAATCTATCTCAATCCAGTGGATTTTCTAACCCTCAGATCCGAAATAAATGACTAAAATCATTAAAATTTTTGCTAAAAGTGACATTTCATTTAGTATTCACATTACAGTAATATTTTTTATGATGCTAGATGTAAATTTTAATTCGTATAAGACATGCATATGTATATGTTACATGTGCGTTACAAAATCATTACTATAAAAAAAAATTAAAGGTGGTTAAGATCTATTCCTAACTTACAACAATACATTTAGATTTTTTTGTGCCACAAAATATCTAAGCCTAATTTTTTAATATTTTCTTTAAAGTATAGATATTTTTAGACATTTTATGAAGTCTTTAAAATTTTACTGGTAATTAAAATTTATTTCTGCCTTGATTCTCGAAATGTTAAATTCGTTTTCAATTTGCAGAAAATTAATATTTTTAATTAGTTATTCCAAATTGTCAGAATAATAACCATTTAATTTCAAAAATCGTAATCCAAGATTTCCTTAAAATATCGATAAAATTTACATGCAATATTCTTATTTCCTTTAGAAATAAGAGATGTTAAATATAAATGTATAAACAGCAAAATATTTTAAAAGTAACAACTTCCGTAATATGTAGATTTATTTTTGCTAAATTTTAAGCTTTAAATTTGTGAAATGGTAAAATACAAAATGAAGGAATAAATATAAAAAAAATTAAAGAAATAATAAATGCAATACACGATAAAACTGAAATGTTTACGATCTGAGAATAAGTATTTCGTTCTTGAAATACTTAAGAAGATATCTTCGATCCCGGTTTAATGAAAGTTTCCAATTTTTAATTATTATTACGTTTCTCATATTCATCGTGTATTTTTATATTTTGAAAATATATTTCGGATAGTAAAAGTAGGACATGAATTCTGTTAAAAAATTTCTTATAAAATTATCAATTATTAACGATATCAATAACAACGTTTCTCATATGACCTTGCATTTTTATATTATTTTTTATATTTTAAAAATACATTTTGGAAAGTTTAAACAAACATGTATTATGGTAGTAAAATTCCTATAAAATATAGGTTGAAGGTAATAAGTGCAGTTAAAGAACTAAATTTATAATGGAAAAAAATTAGGAGACAAGAGAAAAGTCGTCAAAATTTTATAACCGCAAATATTTATATGATGTGATTATGCAAATGTTTATATGATGAAAAGGATTGAAATGGATGATTTCGAAATAAAATAGAAGTTAAAAATTTTGGAAAATCATTAAGAGGCATGGATTTAAAAAAAGGATTTAATTGGTTCATATTCTAAAAATAATTAAGGACATGCATTTTTAAATCGCAAATAAAATTTTGCATGCTTGGTAATATAACGATATTGTTTAAACTGATCTAAACTGTTGCGCAGTAATATTGTTCAGTTTCTCTCATTTTTCATCATGCCAAAAGGTATAGGACAATCTAAATTTGAAAAATGGAAAAGTTCTGGCTTATTGAAAATATGGAATGAGGTGACATAAAATTGCAAGGTAATTATGAGATCTAAAAGAGTAATTTATAATTTGTTAAAGAATCCAAAAGATTATGGTACAAAGAGGTATACACAATCTAAAAACATAAATGAGAAAATAATCAAATTTACAAGAATATGTTTGTAAATTACACAAATTGTACACTTTTTTCAGTTTCATCTGTTTTTATGAGTATTTTACCTTATAAAATTAAGTTTTTATTTTGTTATCGCTTACAAAAATATATAAAATGTGTAAATGATGAAATATACCTGAATTTGGACGAATTGGTGCTTTATTGTAATTTGCATATAATGGTAAAACACAAGTAAGTGTGTAAATTTTTTAAATGACCCACTTGCCATAAAAATTACACATTTCGAACCAAAATTTACTTTTTTATGCATTTAGCTTATGGTGTTAAGTCAGTAAGTTGTTATCATTTCATAAACCGTGACAAATGCTCAAAAACGCATTCCATATTTTCAATAAGCCAGAATTTTTCCATTTTTCAAATTTAGATTGTCCTATACCTTTTGGCATGATGAAAAATGAGAGAAACTGAACAATATTACTGCGCAACAGTTTAGATCAGTTTAAACAATCTCGTTATATTACCAAGCATGCAAAATTTTATTTGCGATTAAAAAATGCATGTCCTTAATTATTTTTAGAATATGAACCAATTAAATCCTTTTTTTAAATCCATGCCTCTTAATGATTTTCCAAAATTTTTAACTTCTATTTTATTTCGAAATCATCCATTTCAATCCTTTTCATCATATAAACATTTGCATAATCACATCATATAAATATTTGCGGTTATAAAATTTTGACGACTTTTCTCTTGTCTCCTAATGCAGATAATACCCGGAATTACACTAAACAAAGTGTCCGAAAAATTATGAGCATATAAATTTTAAAGTAGATTTCAAGAAAGGGATAACAGTTTTTTTTTAAATAAATAACTAAAATATTCATTCATTTATTTATTTATTTTCAGAAGATGCTCTGACCACCTCTCTTATCCACCCTGTCTCAGCTAAATAAGCAAAAAATGGACATTTAAAAGTTAAAAATTGTCTTAGCCCTTAACCACAATTTGCGATCTCATAGACTGCTACTTTTTTCAACTTTCACCTTTTAACTTAGATGTTTTAATTTACCAATTTATGCTAGTGAAATTTTGTTTCATTTTGAGTTGTTACTAGATTGTAGTTACTGTGTTCCATTGCTAGAGATTTCTGAATAGAAGAATCTTAATGAAAACTGTCTTTTACATAATGCTTAATTCCCATGAATTAGAACAGTCCTTTATTCATCCTTCGATCAAACAGACTCAGAGACTTCATGACAGAAGTTACGCGACAAATTTTAAAACAGCAGTTAAGGGGAAATAAAGTAATATGGGAAGAGGATGGCTCATGTGACGGGAAATGTATAGTACTTTTTAAATTTAGTGTTTAAGTATTCTATGTTCGTGTAGTAAGTGTCGTCAAATTAACGTCACCGAAATCATGTTGTTCATGTTATATCTGCGATTAAACTGGTATTACTGAGTCACGCAATGTTAAAACTAAAATGTGAATTCCTTCCAAGAATAAAAAAAAGCATTTTAAAACATGATATTCATTGTAAACAAAAGTCTCTGGCATCTTTTATATTTTTTTCTCTTAGCGTCACTACAAGTCGCGCACGCCACGGTCATTTTCCGAATTTTGTTAAATATATAAATGAATGATTTACAGTAAAATATTGATCTATTATAAAGTATATTTAATGTTTAATGCTCCATTTAAACGCTTGTCCCGAGATAAGTCGGGGGTAAAAGCAATTTCCTTATACCTGATGCCGATGAGATGATTAAAGTTACAAACAAATGCTACAAACTGTGAATTATTTGATAATCGATTTTTGTTGAACTTCTGAAACAACGACATCGTATTCTATTGGATTTGTGTAATAATCTATAATGGTGATGTCATATCGATAACATTTTTCATCGTTTTAAAGAATAGATCGTAAATGTAGAATGGTTCAGCAAATGCAAATGATGTCATTTTGTACATAAAAAAGCAAGCATTTTAAGGCGTAAAAGTGAAATATATTTGTATTTTTTGTACCTAGCGGCGCACGTTGACGTTTCTGGCCATTGGGTTGCTATGCCATGCTCAATCCTTATCATGAACTTTACCTCCACTAAAAGTTTGTCGCAATATTTTGGAGACACCCAAATAAATGTAGTTTCGTCATTGGTGACTCTAAATTTTAAAAACACAGAATTTCTGCTTTTAGCTTGTATTCAACTTTTTCATTTCTTTTTTTTTTCAACAAATATAGAAAAATGAAAGTCACTATATGCAAAACACCAATGAGTAATCGAGGAATATCTATACGGCTCAGTGAGAGAACGGCTGAAAGTGAAAAGTCAGTATAAATGATGCAAAAAATACACATTTTATGAGACAGATATGAGTAGACATGAGACTTTTAACATAGATGCAAAAAGATACACATTTAAATACAAAAATGATTGTTTACTTTTATACATGGTGTCATTATTTTATCTGTAGAAGAATGCAAAACTACAATACAATTACAATTTTAAAATTTCCAATTTATTCAGAAGCTTTTCTTTGAGAATATAAAGAACATATTTTTTTAAAAATATATTCTTATAAAGCGAGAAATGTAGTTTATCATATATAAAAAATAAACATTTGTATATGAATGCGATTACGTGTCAAGAATATTCTACTATTCTCCATATTTTATAAAAATTAAAATTATCATTCTTCAAAAACTTTTGTCAAATAAATAGTTGGTGACAAACATTAATTATTTTGGTAAACGATGTAATAACTTTGGAAGAAAATTCGCATCCATTTAAAATTATTGTTAATTTTGTGTAGGATGTATGCCGTGATATCGTATTCTAAGGATGTTTATTTAAATAATATCCAATTTCCTTAGACAATTAGGAACAAATTTTATCTTAACAGAGAGTTATATAAGAATTGATCTCGCGTCCTATTTAGTGACAGATGTCATGTATGCACCAGTTTGTGCTGATTGCTTTTTAATGCCAACTTGCCGAAAACCTCGTTTTTGAATACTAGTTAACAGATTATTTTCTATTATTTGAAAAATAAAAGAAGAATAAAAAAGATTGTTTATTTAACCTCTTTAGACCTGAGGTACACAAATGTGTACCTCCATTCTTTTCCTAATAAAAACTACACTGTTCGATTTTTTTGCATTTTTACTTTATTTCTATGAAGTTGAATGTTATCTGCTTTTAAACAGAACCAATAAATGTCAGCACTGATGAATATTACCTCATAAAATAAATAATATTTTTATCTGAGTGTGGATGAGACATTGGGGGCAAGAAAGTTCATGATTATTTAACTTAAATGTGTTACAATAAAAAAGGTTGAGGATTTGCTGATCAGTTACTTATTTAAACACCTTACTTTTGTTATTGCGCAAATTTATATTACTGATGGTTAAATTGATGTTTTAAGGGGATTAGTACTTTTTTATCCATATTTATAATCCCAAATTACCAGTCCCCTAAAGTACTGATTTCATAAAAATGACTCTTTTTGTCATCTACAGTGTCATTTCGATTATGCAAAAGCAATAAATATATATTTGTACAGTTATTTTATGCTCAGGTCTGAAGAGGATAATAACAATAAAACAAAATAATTCACATAATTATAAAAAAAAGAAAGTATGGATAAATACATATTTTTTAAAAAGCTGTCTTACAATTTCAAGCAAAATAACGCCATTGTAGCACAAATTAGCAACCCGGTTTGTAACGACGCCTGTGTCCCGATTAGTTATAGAAAACAAACCCTTAGCGCAATCTTGGAGATTATAAGCTATCGCGTTGATGATCACTGACCAATAATATTGGCTGTAAGAATTGTATGGAATTGTATTACTTAAGATCAAATATAAAAAATTGTTTAAAGCTATCATGAAAAAAAAATCGAGTCTCAAATGGAATGATTTTCTTGTAAGTTTCATAAAAAATCTTTGGAAATATTTTCAGTTTGTTTGGGTTTTTTTAGTTTGTTTTAAAACAAAACGTAATGTTATATTGTGAGTGGCCCTAAGATCTCAATCGCCAAAAATGGTTGACATTTGCCAATCTTGCTTATCGATGCCAATCGATGTTCAGAGTAGTAATTTAATGTTATTAAATACATAACATTGTTAAAAATCATAAATAATATAAAATTGAAATAAAAATTGCAAATAATCTATAACAAATATACTCTAATCAATAAATAATAAAAGCATAAATTACAAGAAAAATAAACTAAAAATTGCAATTAATAAGTAAACTATGCACAATAATAAGGTAATAAACTATAATAATAAAAGTACATACTTTTCAAAAATGAGGATTGATGTAATTTGTTTTATTAGCGTCATGATTGGTAAAGTTGTAGCTAGCATGGCCCTGATAATATCTAAGTGCCATTTTAACCATACAAAACGAAAATTTTCAGAATTAGCGACCGAGACAGATCAAGTTTTTGTACTCAAATTGATATACAAATTTTATAAAAATCGTTTAAGCTATTTTCGAGATATATCATCATTTTGAAAGTTAAGTTTTTTTTTTTTCTTTAATAAAGAAAAAGGAATTTTATCGATGTAGCTAGACGGGTTTCTCGTGCTGTAATTACAATAGAAAACCCTTTTGATGGAATTCAAGTGAAATATTTTTTTATCTATTATAAGCAGACCTTTCAGCACAATGTTTGGTCTATCCCGTAAAAGCAAAATTTCTTCAATTCCGGACCTAGATAGATTTATTTCTCCTGATAAAATTAATGTAACAGGTAAGTTTCTCGGAAATCGGAACAGTAGTATACGATATCATTCATAATCGGGGAAACGATTGCGCGTTTACCATATATGATATTAAATTTTCTAAAAATCTTCTTTAAACAGTTATTGTAAAAAATGTATAAAACTTTTTTAGCAATAATTTTATCATGCTCTATAAGTACTAAGGTGCCATTGAGTAATAACGCCAAGTGCTATTTTTACGCTTAATTATGAAGAAAACAGAGGTATGGCAACTACGGGTTCTGCGGAGAAGGAATCTGAACCATCTGAAACACAAACAACAGCTAAGAGTTCATTTTTTTCATTTGTAGAACTTATCGCTGGAAAAAGAACTTAATAGTCAAAGCCCAATCTAAAATTTGTGTTTTAAAGTTCTTTGATCCTAAAATTATGCAATTATCAGGAAGCACATTTATTTATTACATATAAATTTGTTGCGCATTTCATGTACTTTCAAAATGTTATAAGAAATTTCCGATGTATCCGCAGGGCAGTTTTTAATTCGAAATATGCAGAGCAATGAGTATACAGAGTCATACAGTAACATATGCATGAGAGAGTCATATATATGAGCACACAGAGTTTCAATAATAATGCCATCCACTGGCGTTATTATTCAAATTCATACTTTTTAGTACTGGAACTATATTTGAAATGGGTTTATTCATTTATTGTTTCACAGACTGTTATTGTAACTATTGAAAACCAAAAATGTTAAAGAGAAATTTACTTAATAATCCTATTATTTTTTTTCATGCCAGAAGAATAAAGTAGAAAATAATAAAAAAATATGACTATTACTTCACCTTGATATCGTAATTAATGGTCGGTAAAATAAGCTTGCCAATTTATAGGGCTAAAGAATTTGTATCTTTAGGATTGGATAACTTGTTGATGCCATTATTTTATTCTATTTTATACCTTCATTATCTAGATCTATCTTCATTATTCCATATCATCATCATTATTCTTTTTGCATGGCATAATTACCCTTACAGGTGGGTATTAACGCCAAATAACAATGTTAAAAAAAATCACGCCAATACATTTTATAAATACATATATGTTAAAAGAGTATTTACTGTATACATGTTCAATTTAGTTGCTTTATCAAATCCTGTATTTGTTTGAAAAAAACAATTCTAAAACTAAGCCGTAAAAGTTGGAAGGATCTTAATGAGTCATTTTAACAACAATAAATCTAACTACTGTTCTTGAATATATGAAAAATGCATTTGCTATACTAAACATTTTTATTCAGATAAAAATGAAAGAATTATACTTGGTTAAATAAAATTTTGTATAGTTTTATGATTGTTTACAGAAAATTGGATTAATATAATTTTGTAAACTTTAACTTAGTGAACGTAAAAGTTTAATTTTTTAATTACTTTTTATAAGAAATCAAACATGGTCTAATTTATTAAGATGTCACTTAATACAATACAAAGTTAAAATTTTTGCATAAAAATTAAACAGTTGTTCAATTATTTAATGTATTTTATTAATAAGTTCAAAGAAATATTAATAAAATATGAGTTGATAATTTATTTAATTATAATTCGTTTCACTATCCAAAATTTTAAATTTTCACTAAATGGATGAAAGTTTAATAAAGTTACATTTAATTCCCATGATATCATGCAATGCATTAAATTGATTAATATAAACTCGTTTATTTTATTGCTAACTTTTGTAGCATAGAGTTTTAAGTTATGCAGCATTTAAAAGAAAAGCGGAGATTTAATAAACCAATCACTTACTTTTAAAGATTATTTACATAAGAAAGTGATTATTTATAATGGCAAACATATGCACAGTGTATTATTATTCTTGTAATTAATAAATAAATTGGAGTTTATTTAAATTAATGTAGATATTTTTCCTACAAATTTTAGAATTAGTACGCATGCTTTCACCAGAAATCGGTAACATTATCAATAAAAAAATGTTTGTTTTCATAAATATCTTTAAAAATATTAAGTGGGTATATGTAATGCTGTCGCAGTTTGTTTAGTTTATGATAATATTTTCTTAATGATTTGGTGTAAGGTTTCCAAGCTTGGGGAATAAAAACTGCAATAAAAATGTATTAAAAAATATATAAAGTAATAATTAAAATATATATAAAGTAAAACTTATCAAGTTAATTTGGTACTGAATTAATTTGATGCTTCATTTTTAGTTATTATCATCAATAATTTTTATATGGTTTGAATTTTTGTTTCTTTTTTTTATTTTTTCTACAAGTACTTACACGCGTGTACTGTAAATTATACATATTTTTTATGTAAGTAACACATTTTCCGGAAGAGAAATACTTTGTTCGATTTTGTTAAAAGCAAAATAGGAAAGTTCAGAAGCTTTAATATATTTCTACAATGCATGTAAAAACTATTAAAATTTTTTTTTGTTGTTAGTTTAGAAAAAATAACATTTTTTTTTCCTAAGAATATGTGTCATCATGTTGAAAAGCTAATAAAAAAGTCAACATTATTCTATTGTGAATATTTTATTACGAAAATAAAGTAATTGTACAAAAAAATCACTATTATTATTTTTTTTTGTAAAGACTATAAGGGCAGCAAAATAAATTCAATATAGTAACTGAAGAAGCAAATATTTAATATATTATGCATCAACCTCTAAGTTTGATGATTGCAAATATTCCGTCATTCCTCGACATCATTAATTTTTGCAACTGTTCGGCATTGTTTTTGTGCTATTCATTTTCAATCATAGATTTGAGTTCTGATACTGAGGAAAAATGCCTTCCATTTTTATAAACTCGTCTTGCGAGATTTTCCTACAAGTTTTCGATAATATTTAGACCAGGAGTTCTTAGCAGGAATTCCAAAACTTGAATATTTTTCTTATGTGACCAAAGTTTTATCGCTCATCTTATGTGGATAGACACATTTTTCTGCGGTTATATCCGTTTTTCTCCTGCCAGAAGTTTTGCAACAAATGAAAGATGGTCAAATAGAGTTTGTGTATGTGTCTTTGAATAAAATTTTCCTAGAAGATATACAGGTGACACCACATCTTTGACAAAATGCGGCTCCATAACACACTGAATCCGACACCTATCAGTTCCAGCCATAAAAATGATCATTTGGAATGACAAACCGCGCAGGTTATTTTTTCTGATGAAAATAAGTGAAACTTAAATGGTCCTAACGGATGAAAATATTATTGCGTTATTTTTTTTAAGTATACTTTTCAAAACATCAGTTAGTTTATGGAGATGGGTTTGTTTTTTTATGACACGGAGCTACTTGTTAATCATTCCGGAACTCTTTTTGACCATATTTCGATTGTTATAAAACTTCTAGCAGGAAAAAACAGATATAGTATTCAGATAATCATCTATCTACACGAGGAAAGCTAAGAAGTCCTGGTATAAATATTATCGAAAACTTATGAAGAGATCTAGAAAGACGGGTTTATAAAAATGGAAGGCATTTCTCTTAAGTATCAGAACTCATATCTGGGATTGAAGATGAATACCACAAAAACAATCCCGAACAGTTCCAAAAATTAATGGTGTCGAGGAATGATGGAATACTTGCAATCATTAAACTCAGAGGTTGGAGCATAAAATATTTAATTTGTTTCTTCGGTTAGTATATTGAATTTATTTTGCTGTCCTTATCATTGTTACACAGGCAGAAAATGTGATTTTTCTTGTGCAATTATTTTATTTTCGCAATAAATTTTCCACAGCTGAATTTTGTTGACATTTCTATTAGCTTATCAGCATGCTTATACATATTATAAGGAAAAAAGTTTTATTTGTTTTGAAATTTATCAAAAAAATTTTTTTTTTTTTTGCTGTCCTTATACTTTTACACTCACTGTATTTATGTGAATCCACAGAAAAACTGGGTTATCCATGTATGCAATGTTGTAAAAGTGTGGTTATATGTTGTAACCATGTTTTAATAAGTAATCTGTTTTCTCTTTCTCGGCCTTTGAAAAATGACCTAAGAAAAAAAATAATAACACGTTATATATTAGTTATAAATTGATTTACGTTTCTTGCAGTCTTACTGTGTTTACTGATTGTCACTAACATTTTTGTGTAAGAAATTTGTGTTGAACATGGGGATATTCACATGACAGTTAATAATGACATATTGGAAAAATTAAAAGACTGGCCACTGTATCTTCACACTGTTATAATTTGCAAACAGAACTTTTTAAAACAACTAAATCTTTACTTCATTACTAACTTTTAAGGCATAGAATTTTGCACTTTTTGCACTGAAAGGAGAAGTGAGTATTCCGTTAACCAATAGCTCAGTTTTAAAGATAATTTATATAGAAAACTGTTTATTTAAAATCACAAACATATACATTGTTTATTATTTTTGTAATTAATAAACGGATTGTAGTTAATTTAACTTAATGTAGATAATTTCCACATAGTTACTAGAATTAGTATGAATGCTTTCAACAGCATTCGGTATTTTTATCAATAAAAGTAAATGTTTGTATTCATAAATATGTTTTTAAAATATTAAGTGAGTATATGTTATGTTGTCACAGTTTATTTAGTTTATGATAACATTTCTAAATGATTTGATGTAGTGTTTTTGAGCCAGGGGGAAACATTGGAATAAACCGTTGTATTAAATAAAGCAAAAATGAATAAATCACTGTTATATGGTGCTGGGCTACTTTGGTGCCTCATTTTTAGAGTTTCATTCATCTGAAGAAATCCTGTCTTTTTCGTCTGTTTGCCCGTCCGTCACAGATTACATACATAAAAACTGTGTATGGACAACAAATGTTGTGTACTTGCAGCTGATTACCTTGTGTCACACAACAAATGAATTTTTTTTTTGAAAAAGTCTATTTATTTAATTTAATTATTTTAATGTCATCCGTTTACTTTTGCGATTTAAATTTTAACTGAGAACCTTAATTTCAATGCTCTTCCTGTAGACATTATAGCTTGGAGGTAAAGCGTCATGCTAGTAAATAGAAGATTCTCATTTTTAAGTTTAATCAACCTGAAATTTTCACATTAAGATTGATTTAATATGAAGAAATTTCGTAATTTAAGAAAATTTAGGTTTTTATATTATCTGACATTCATAATATTTTTTTGGAAATCAGTATCAGTTTTATTTTAAAAAAAATTGCGATTTATTAATTTTTCAAAATTTTAAAATTAATTTTGAAGTTTTTTTAGTTTTTAGAAATAAAAATTTTATTTATATGTCCCTATTTTTATTATTTCAGATTTTCAAAAATGTTTAAAATTTTGGATTTTAGTTAAATAACTTCATTCAAACATTTTAAATTATACTCAAATAAATAACTCCCTTTTATAATCATTTTAAGAATTGTAAGAGTTTAATTAAAGGTAAAGTTGTTTTAAAAGAAATATTCGACGAAACCATCTGTGCGCTTAGCAATCACACTTACCCGCTTGTTACTTATTATTATCATAAATTGATAGTATGATTTGAATCTTTAAACTTTATCTGTAAGTACTTGCACATGTATACTGTACATTATACATCTTAATTTATAAGTAGCAAATTTTTTTAAGTGAAAAATATTTGTTGTAATTTGTCCAAAAATATGCAAAATGACAAACTTCAAACGTTTTAATATGTTTCTACTTACGTGAATCAACAGGAAAACTGGGTGATGTACGTATATATGAAAAAATAATAAAAATGTAGTTGTATGTTGTAAACACGTTCTAATAAATATTTTTTTTTAATTTCTGGATCTTTGAAAATGACCTAGAGAAAAATAACATTAATGCAAGCACCAAATTGCTCAAGTGTAAAAAAAAAGTGCCGCATAATCTGGTGCCGTTATATTTTAGTTATGAACAGATTTATACATTTATTATATTACATTTTATTGTGTTTACCGACTGTAGTTTCACTAACATGTTGTCTAACAATTTTTTTAACATGGAGATATTCACAAGATAATTAAAATTGACATTTTTTGCAAAGGTGAAAGATTGATACCTGTGTCTTCACGGTGTCATAATTTGCGGGCGAATCACTTAACAACTGAACATAGCATGAAATTGTATGCGCTTATGAATTAAGTTACTAAAATGTGTAAGAACTCAGATTTAACATATGCTTAAATATGTTTACATTATGGTATAGAGATTTATTAAAAAACTGATAGAAAAAGGTACTTTTATTTTCAAATCTGTAGCCAACAAACAGTAACAATTATCGGAGATTGCCTTTTATGTTTTTGCGAAAATATAAAGTATTTTACATAGATCGAATAAAATTGCATAATAAAATATATATGCTATATAATTAACTTTTCCTTCGCGATATTTCCTTTTATTTCTTTTTTATTATGCTAAATTACTGGCATATTTCCTTTATTTAATATGACATTTCCCTATATCATAATATTATAGCATATTCTATTTATAATTAATGCCTATTATTTTTCTTATTGACATCTCTTTAAAATTATTTATTTTCTTTCTCATTTTTTTTAATATGAAGCTTATAGTTTAATCCTAAATTGCATCGTATTTTTTGACTAATTTATATTTAAGTGTTAATTCGAGTGCTTTTAAAAGAGTAATTTTATTTATTCATTTTATTCCAAGATTTCTCGCGCGCTGGTGTTTCTTTTTTCTTTTCTTTTTTTTTCTTTTTTTTTTTTTAATGTCTTTGAACACTTTAGTCAGAACTCTTAAAAAAACGTATTCTTTTATGAATTTTACGCGTGACGTAATTGCTTCTCGTTGCTCAAACTTGCGCTACGTCATGGTTTGTATTATTGTGAGGTTGTTCAAAAAACAGATGTATTAATGAAATCAGAGAATTTTTTCAGTGTTTTATTCTACTTGCTTATATCCTATGCTGTCTTGTACTTCTCTTAAAACAATAGTTTTTCTTTCTAATTTCGTTTATAGCAAATCTGATTCATATCATCAAGACAGGAGCTTTATGATTTTGATGAGAATTGTTTAAGATGATGCGTTTCTAATAATGTATAAAAGCTCAAAAAGCACTTTTTTTTTCAAGGAGAAATTCTTGGTCAAACTGCTTATGACTACTTCCCTTGCCTATGTGTCCACTTCGCGATCTACAATAATGTCTGCAGAGTATCAGTGTTCCTTAAAATCAGCTCACGGATGAATAAACGGATTAACAATGAATTCGATTGAATGTTTGACGTATTGAATGTTCTACAGCATAATACGTATGTATTCTTTTCTTTTTCTACATAGCGGAATTTAAGGTAATAAGTGGTAGAGACAAATTTTTTATGTTAATTAAATTATTTTAATGCTCAAACTTTTTGGAAGATTTTTTTGGCGGATATGGCCATCTATTATAGTTTGATGTTGTAATGGCACTTTATGAATTTCAACAATATAAAGTAACAATTGAAATTCGCCTTAATAATTCAGAATTACGAATGGTTTTTAATCTTTGTAAAAAAAAAAAATCAAATTTTAATTATTTAAACAATAAATTTTGGTTAAATCCTTCATTCTAAGCGCATAGTGCAAATTAGATGGTTGGATGGAAAAAGAACTTAGACTGACTTGTAAAAAATGATTTATCATAAGGGGTTTCGTCGCCAATGCTGCATTCATTCGTCTCGTGATATACGCATATGTAAAGTATTAACTATTGATTAACTTTAAAAAGAATATTGCAAAAAACTTACAAATCAATAAACCGTTTTTATGAAATATAAAAAAAAATGTCTGACTATAATGCTAGAATACTGAACCATTGGCAAAGTTTCAAATAGAAAGACAACGTTTTCTGTTAGTGATCTTCTAGTTAGTTTCGTTAGTGATATTTGTCAGATATTTGTCTACATGCTACGATAACAGATAATGCAATATAAAGCACTTTTTGTAATTTCAAAAGTACAAAGTAACAATTGAATCCTATCTCAACAATTAATGAATAGAGTACCCCAGTTTTTATGTGCTGTTTTTTTTAAAAAGAAATTGTGTGAATGCCGTCAATTTAGAAAGAATAAGTCTTAATAGTAGATATATGGATATGAAATTGTCACTGCTAAGTACAAAAAAGGATTTTTCATCTGTCACTATATCTTCATTATATAAAATATTCATTCGACAACAGTTCGTACGTTTTGGATTTTTTTTAATACCGTAGAATGAGCTAAGTATATTTTATTTTTATTTTTATTCATTATTTTTTGTAAAGTTTCAAATATGTTAAGTTTGAAGTTGTTTGCTTAATTTGAATTTTTAATTTTGTTTGTTTGTTTAAAATGTAAAGTAACAATTGAATTGTGTCTCACGAATTTATGTACAAAGTAGCTCACTTTTTCAAGCATTGCAATTTTGAAATATTTTTGTAATTTGTATGATTTTGGAATTTACGAATGGAATATATATTGCCTTCTATTATGAACCCTGATAATAAACATAATAGGTCTAATAATATTTTGTGTCAAATTGAAATATCGGGTCAAATCAGCATTTGGCAAAATCACGTGTGTGATATTTACTTTTAATCAGACATTTATTATGAATTCGACAACCTCAACTTTGGTAAGGATTTGAAGGTTGGGTGTTTTTTCAAATTTATATGTTTTATAAGAAATGGATAGTGAAAATATTTTCTTTACTTTATGAAAGCATTTATTTAATTAGTTGATTTCATCATATACGCGTTTTGAACCTGAAATCGATTTTTAAATCCGAAACTTTAACTATTGTACAAAAATTAAAAGCAATAAATACCTTCATTAATGTTATATGTTTTTATCTGTTTGTTGAGTTTAAGAAATTTGAACAGAAGTTGAATAATGAAGATGGTTTAAACATCTGGAAGATCATAAAATAGAAAGTTAAAATTTAAATTATTTAATAAAACTACAGAGAAATAATCAAAATGTAACATGTGATTGGTATGTTTTAAACAATATGATAAGTTATTTTACTTGAATGTTTTTTTTTCGGCGGAGAGTATGAGGACAATGAACAAAGAAAATACATGAATTAGGTAACGTGGTTTTTTTTAAAGATCACTACACAATGAGGTTGTTTCGTCCAATAATGATTTTATTTTCTTCAGATGCAATGAGTGCTCCTACAGGCGGTATAATAATTTCAGCATAAACAAATTCTAAGTAATTTAGAGAGTTATGTTCAACGAAGTTGCTGTATGGATATTTTATTCTTTTAACATATTCTGAAAGTTCATAAATGTATAGTGATCGCGACACTCATATGAATTTCAGGTTTTTATGAACTGCTGAACAAGGATGTTACTGCACAGTTCTCATCTGCGTAAAGCACACACATACATGCAAAAATAATTAATTAACTCAAAATTAATTAAATTTATGTATTTTGGGGGGATTGAATAACAACTAGATGACAACATCCAGTGATGTATTCTGTTGGTTTGGTTCTGTTGGTTGGTTTGTTGGTTTTCATGCATGAAATATAGTGATCAAAGAATTAAAGAATTTTTCTTGCTTTTATGAGATTCAAATAAAACGAAGGCGTTGCGTTCAGTAATATGGTTTTATTCTTATGTGCGTTAAGCCCAAAAAGTGTGGTACAGCTATCAGGACATTAACGAAATTTTAGTACATTTTATGATTCTAACTCAACGACATTGCTGCAAACGTTATTTTGGTTCAAAAGCGCAGACCACTTATATATTCACAATAATGGCCGCGATTTTAAGGAATTTAATGTATTGAAGATCTTTTAACATCGCAATGATTCTTAACATTTTTTTATAATACTCATTAAATGTGCAGTACAACGTAATTTTTTTTCTACCCTTACAATATTTTTAAGTATAATATTAAATTAGTAAATTGAAATATTTAGATTTCATTCAAAAATACAATGTCTAGGAAAGATACATCTGTTTTTTTAACCCAACCGGCACACTGTGTCCATTCTGGGATACCTAATTTTTATTACAAACTTGCAAACGGCACCAGTAATATTTTAGTAAAATTTGCCTTTGGGTTAATCCATTTCAAGCGGTCCAGAAAATATTTTTTCGGTCGCTCGACTATTTTTAAAAAAAATTGAAATTTTTTGTACAACAACATGACGGAAGTTCAAAATGACCGTTATTTTAATTTTACTATTTTTTATTTGCGTATGGCGGCCATCTTTGTTTCATCGTGTTCAGCGATTTTTTCATATACTAGCATACACAAAATTGTAAATATCTCCTCTTTTATTTTCCCAATTGAAATGGGGTTTGCCGCATTTTGTTCAGAATAAAATAGGCTAAATGTACGGTGATAGAATAATTTTGAAAAATAAATTTTTAGAGGTGAAATTTTAGCACAAATTTTAAGATTTTTTTCCAAAATCTATCCATTTGCGAGAGGAAATTTTTTATGCTTAATTTTTTATGGAAAACTTTCAACCTCACACAATTTTTTCTACAAATAGGTCAAAAGTGCATGCACTCATATACCAAGTCCCAGATCTGGGAGTTGATTTCTCTTTGCGAAAAAAATTCCGAAATTCGTCAAAAATTTCAAAAATCGCACTTTTTAGGCTTTGATAACTCTGGTGGGGCACGAGATAAAAATCTTCTGGCCTTTAATAGTATTGTATAGTAGTGTTATGTACAAAAAATTTCAAAAAGGAGATTTGACTACAAGCTGAGATATGACATGTACAATATGTGAAAACAATGCTGCCAAACTATTGTAACCTAATATGTAATTGTTCATACCTCCAAAATATTAAATTAATTATTTATGGTACAAAGTTAAATGTTAATTACAAATATCTTCTTCAAATGCGTCTGTGTGATTTAAACAATTCAGAATGTATGCTAAACCAATACACTATTTGTCCAGAGGAACAAACCTACAAGAAGTGTTATTGCAACAATTTCACTCGGTACACATTTCAGGAAAAGTAAATTTGAGACAATGGGTTGCAACTGATCGAGTTGACATGGGTTCAATTATTAAACATAGAGAATTTCATTCAAGTTAATAAGGGATGACAAGACTTGGGTGGCTTCAATTAAAATATTGAGAAAGAACAGCCTGATAGACTGACAACAGTAACTGGTCGAACTCATAACATCTCTCGTAAATAATGTTCAGCTCTTTATTGAGCATATATAGTATCATTGTAAATTAAACATTTATTATTAAACTGTTTTCAAAAAACGATATTTTCTGTGTAAATATTGTAATAAATGAGACTAATCTCATTTCTCCTAATGTTCTCATAATAGCATTTTTTAACATTTTTAATCAACGTATCTCAGTTTATAGTTGAATCTCCTTCTTGAAATTTTTTGTACAGAACACTACTACAAAATTCTATCAAATGTCAAAATTTCATATTTTTTTCTCATGCTCCACCAGAGATATCGAAGCCTAAAAAGTGCGATTTTTGAAATTTTTGACAAATTTCGGATTTTTTTTTTTTTTTTTGCAAAGAGAAATCAACTCCCAGATCTGGGACCTGGTTTATGAGTACACACACTTTTGACCTACTTGTAGAAAAATTTATGTAAGTGTGACAGTTTTCCTTGTATGAAAAATTTCCGCTTGCACACGGATAGATTTAAGAAAAAATCTTAAATTTTGTGCTAAAATTTCACCTGTAATATTTTATTTTCCAATATTATTCTACCACCATATATTTAGCCTATTTTATTCTGAAAAAAAGCTGCAAACTCCATTTCAATTGCGAGAATAAAAGACGAGATATTTACAATTTTGTGTATCCTAGTATCTGAGAAAATCGCTCCACACGATGAAACAAAGCCACCATGCACAAACAAAAAATAGTAAAATTAAAATAACGGTCATTTTGAACTTCCATCATATTAGGGTTGTTGTAGAAAAAAAAATCAGATTTTTTAAAAATGGTCGAGCGACCAGTGCTGGACCACTTGAAATGGATTGACCCCTTTACAATAAAAGCTCAAATTAAGGAATTAGAAATATCTAAAAAATTCGTTTCTAAATTCCGGTGTCAGTCGATAATTTCTCATTTTACTACACATTTTGCCCGTGCCGGAAAGGATTAAAGTTTATTTTAATATTCTGTATTTAAATTTTTTAATTATTCTTATCATTTTTTTGGTCAAATATCTTTTTTTTTTTTTACGAATCATTTTATATCCGTTACATTATTACTATCTTATAAGGGATTTCTAACTAATGACATTCTTACAAAACATTTATATATTTTAAAATAGCAAAATTGTTCTATTTGTTTATACGATTATTTGGTATTAGAGCAATTAAATTATCTCTAATATAACAGGTAACATTAAAAAGTCAAGATAATGCAACACATTTCGAAATATCTAAAATTTATACTGTTAAAAATGTTCTTATTATAATTATTAAAATCAACAGATTGACGGCCAACATTTTGGAAAATTAAAAAGAAAGATTTCATTCTTTCATGTTGCATTTTATTATTTTGGTGTGATTGGGTACTTCATCCATGTTAGAAGTAACGCCAAAAACCAATATGATCTATTTTTAGTTTTTATCGTTCATTTGTATGCATACGTACAGGGTATACAGGGGATATACAGGGTGTTTCTAAACTCATGGTACAAACTTTAAGGGGTGATAGTACACATCAAAACAAACAATATAAAATGGGAAACTAAGGGTCCCAAACGATAGATGCCATTAAATTTTAGGGTCCAAAAATTCAAATGATTATAAAAATCATAAAAATTGGTCGATTCGTTTGCGGTTTTCACTAAAACTATTCTTTGTGTCAGTATTGTCTTGAAAATGAATTATAAAGGTAAATTTCAAAAAATGCCGATAGAGGGCGCTTTAGACTTTGGAGTAACGAACAACTATTTTTATCTTTATTTTTTGCATCTCATTTAATTTTTTTAGAAACTTAGACATAAACTTAAATTTTGAGCTCAAAATCTTAATCGATGAGAGTGATTAAGTAGCGTAAACTGAACTGTGGGAAGAGGTTCAAATTTCAAATGATTATAAAAAAAGGAAAAATTGGTTAATTAATTTGCGATTTTCACTATAATTATTCTTTATGTCAGTATTATGTTAAAAATAAATTATAAAGATAAAATTCAAAAAGTGCCGATAGACGGTGCTTTAGATTTCGGAGTAACAAACAACTATTTTTTACCGGTATTTTTTGCATCTCATTAATTTATTTTAGAATCTTAGACGTAAACTTAAATTTTGAGATGAAAATCTGAATCTTTGGGAGAGATTAAGTAGCGCAAAATGAATTGTGTTCAATGGGGGTGGGAAGGTCAAATTTCAAACGATTATAAAAAACGGAAAAAGTGGTCGATATAATCATTATTTATATCAATATTTAATTGAAAAAAACTTTTTGAGCTCAAAATCTGCATCGTTGTGAGTAATTAAGTAGCGGAAAATTGAACTGTGCTCGAGGAGTGGGGATGGTAACATTTCAACTCCTGAACACATTTCAGTTTGCTCTTCTCAACCCCTCCCATCGATTTTGAATTTAGGCTCGAAATTTAAGCTTTTGCAAGCATTTAATTAGATAAAAAAAATAGCGGTTAAATATAGTTGTTGGTTGCTCTAAAGTTTCAGGCGCCCGCTAAAGGAATTTCTTAATATATTTTTAAAATTTTTTTTCAAGGAAATATTGACATAAAGAATAGTTTTAGCGAAAACCGACCAATTTTCCCGTTTTTTATAATCATTTGAAATTTCAACCTCCCCACCCCCATTGAACACAGTTCAGTTTGCGCTACTTAACCACTCCCAACGATTCAGATTTTCATCTCAAAATTTCAGTTCATGTCTAAGCTTCAAAAAAAAATTTTATGAGATGCAAAAAGTAATGGTAAAAAATAGTTGTACGTTACTCCAAAGTCTAAAGCGTCCTCTATCGGCATTTTTTGAATTTTATCTTTACAATTTATTTTCAAGATAATACTGACATAAAGAATAATTTTAGTGAAAATCGCAAATCAATTGACTAATTTTTTCCGTTTTTTATAATCAATTGAAATTTGAACCTCCCCACCCACAGTTCAGTTTGCGCTACTTAACCACTCCCAACAATTTAGATTTTGAGCTCAAAATTTAACTTTGTGTCTAAGCGTGTAAAAAAAATTAATGCGATGCAGAAAATAACAGTAAAATATAGTTGTTCGTTACTCCAAAGTCCAAAGCGGCCCTCTATCGGCATTTTTGAAATTTATTTTTATAATTTATTTTCAAGACAATGCTGACATAAAGAATCATTTTAGTGGAAACCGCAAACGAATCCATTAATTTTTCTGTTTTTTATAATTATTTGAATTTTTGTACACTAACTTTAATGGCGCCTATCTCCTTCGGAAGACGTTTGGGACCCTTAGTTTACTATTTAATATTGTTTGTCTTGATGTGTACTATCACCTCTTAAAGTTTGTACCATGAGTTTAGAATCACCCTGTATATAAATATACATAGTGTTCCAAAAGTCTATCAAAAAATAGTCGGGATGCTAACAGGTATCAAGAGGATGCACAATTACAATAGAAGAATAGAAAAAATGGAAATTAGTTTGAACAATTTTAAAAAAGAAATTCAAATGAAATATACTTTTACCTTTAAACGTACATATTGCTATAAAGAAACTATCATAGTTATTTTATTTTTAATAAGAAATAAAACTCATTCTTTTTTCATAATTTAATGAATCTAAAATTGAAAATATTTACAATTTTATGTATGATTTCTGAAGTTACTAAAAACCTCTGCGTGAATTTCATTTGAAATTTATAATTTATCTCTTAACTATTAGAAACATTAATTTATATATTTAAAAAATTCCAAATGAACAAATACAATAAACTTTCTAGAAATATATATATATACATAATATTATTAAATGAAACAATATCAGTAGTTTACATGCGCTATTTAATAATTTGCTTTATCGTGTGAAAGAAGGAAATGTTTTTAATTTTCATTGTCCCTTTTTTACTAGTTATATTTATAATTGTCAAAGAATAAATAAATGTAATTATATTAAAAAAACAATTTTTATTTTTTCCAAAGTACATATAATAAACTTTTTCACAGTTAGATGAAATATATATATATATATATACGAAATGTATCATTGTGATATTTTCTAAATAAAATACGGAATTGCGTTTCACACGCATAATTTTATAAATTAAAACAACGAAATAACTTAAATATTTTATCTAAAATAAGAAGTAATAGATAGTCTGCAATTTCAAATGTCATTCTTTTAAACAGAATGTAAGAAAAATGATCGTAATTTAAAGCGTCTCAGGGCAGAAAAAAATCATTTTGAAAATTTACTCATTTAAATTGTATATGATTTTAAAACACATTTTTTTATTGGGAGAAAGATATAATTATTTACTTTCATATAATGTGTTTAAAAAGTTGCAAGATACTGAATTGGAATTTGTAGGATGATTCCAATTGTCAGACATCCATCGATTAGAAAATTGGTATAACATATTACGGACAAGATTACGAGAAAAAAAAAACTAGATTTTTTTTTTTGTGTGTGTCTAATTAGGCTTCAGATAAAACTCTTAAACTTTTTTCTGGGAAAATACAGAGGATCTATGGGTAATCTATTATCTTATGTCTTATGTAAAATTACAAAGATTGCATAAACAGCGATTCTGTTAAACAACAGAGAAATTATTCAATAAATTTGGAACAGACTCTGTAAATCAATATAGTTGAAATTACACGAAACTCTTTTAATTTATTTTTAATGGTAATAATTTAATTTAGTTTTCAAAAACAGCAAACCATTTGATCTCCAGCGAGCTTGAAAGAACTTAATTTTTTCGAGTAATTTTGAACTGCTGCATCATTTACCTTTTTACACAATGTGTTTTTATCCATCCTGCTGTTTGAGCACGAGACGACGTGGCAATGTAGGAACACGCAAGTGACTCAGCTATAGGAGCTTTTCATATGTTGTTCAATGTATGTCTTTTATGTACAACTAGCGGATCCGCCCGGCGTTCACCGGGTCCGTATTAACAATATTAAACGAACTTGAAACTTGTATGATTTTATTATTAACTCGTTACATGCAAAAATGCATTGTCTGAAATACGTAGCCACTGACTGTGTGAAAAATCGGTTTTAAAAACAACTAATATTAAGCTCTAAAAATACTCAAAATGAGCAATAAAAAACGCGGGAGGTAATATGTATCCAACGATTGCATGATTTTCGTGTAAAAAAGTTGATATTTACCCGTAAAAATCACTGTTAAGTCACGTAACTAATTATTATTTTCTCATACAAATCCCAAGTGAAATATTTTGAATTTCAAACTAATTATATCACTCTTAAATCCGACTATACCATGAATGAAATCGATACACGATGGTAGCTAAAACGTTGGTATATAGTACTATAATTTCAGAGCTATTTAACAAAAGTAAGTGTTATTTTTAATCAAATCTTGCGTATAGGTTCACTCTGAGTATAAATTCCTAACCTTAAACGTTTATACCGTAACCAGAACCTGTCTGTAACCGAACAGCGACTTAACAGAACCCTACCGTAAATTAAATATAACAGAAATGTAACCTAGCCTAAATGTATTCACTTTATTGTAACATATCCTTATTCTAACCATAACATAAATGCAATTTAACTTTAACCTAACTTTAACCTGAATAATATAATAGAAAAAAACCATTTTAAAAAATTACTATTTCTTCGTAAAATATACTTCAGCTGTAATTCGTTTCTTTCAATTCGTTTTATTAATACAAAATTCCTTCCTCGTGCTTTTGTTTGAGACATTAAAATTTCAGCGTTTGGTTTAATATTGCAAACCACGGAGTAAGACACTTCTTACTCCGTGTTGCAAACCTTTTTTCGCTTTACTTCGCCCCCACCTATCTTTTTCTCCATGGTGTACAGCAGCTGTGATTAAAAAAAAAATCTTCATTTAAACTGACAGTTTGCCAGTCTATGAATTTTAAAGGTCTGCCCCAGCTTTTTTAATTATTTCAGCGAAAATTTTATGCAACCAATCAACCATAAGAAAATGAAATGGAAAAAAAGCGAAAAAAGGCGATTTTTTATGAGAGTGAGCTTTGGAATTTAATTAATTACTCAGTTAATAAATAGAATTTTGAAATTCTGAGCTTCAGGTGCATCAGGAGAGACATTGGGCTACTCTCAAAAAAATTTTGAGCTTCGTACGTGCTATAGATTTTGCTAGCCATCGCAGACACACAGACACACGCACACACAGACACACACACAGACAGACAGAGACACACAGACAGACAGAGCGTTTTGTTCTTTTATTAGTATAGATGGAAAAAAAACCGATAAAAAATCCCTATTAACACCAAAGAGATGATTTTTCCCTTTCAAAATTGTTCTAAATTCAAAAAATAAATAAATATATTTCAATATTTCTAATAATAATGAATTTTTTTTTTATAAGTATGTGTATTAAATTATAATTTCCTATCCTATCTCCATGTTCTACTGGCCGGGAGTCCTTATGGTAACATTATCAAATATCATACTACCTCTGACAATAAAGTTCGGTGAATTGTCCTGTAGCATTAATGTAGATGAAATATTAACGAAACTTACCGTACCATCCTTCAAAATAGTCATCTCCTAAAACTATGCACCGCTGAGATATGCTATACATGTCCTGGGAAATTCGCAAGAAGTCTTCTTTTGGGATGAAGTTCAAAACATTCGTCACGTTTCATTGGATGTCAGCAATATGGTCAATTTTCTTTCAAAGAAAATTTGAGTCGTGAAAATACGAAGAAGTCTGGAGGATTGAGATCTGGTGAGTATGGTAGATGTTCAATTTGCACCATCCCTCATAAATTTCTTTCGGTGTCTTGCAAAGCTTAAAATCGAACTTTGAACTGATCTTTTATTTGTTCATTTTCCAGTTCTCAGTTAAGAACCAAGACACTGAACAAGCACTTAGCAAAGCACGTCTTACACAGAACATAAACGACGCTCAACTGAACCACGGTGGGGGAAGATCGTCTACACTTGCCTGTATGAAGGTGCAGCGTTTTGTTTCCTAAGTGTTGCGAGATCGGTCGTTCTGAATTCATTCACCAAACTGTATTGTCAGAGGTAGTATATAGATCATTTGGAGGGATTTTCGGGAAAAAATTTTTCTCGATGAACTTGTTTTAATTAAGAATAATATTGCTTTCGTAAAACTTGTACACATACGTATATAGATATTTTTCTTTAGACTCCATATCTAGAAATCGTCCATCAACTCTGAAATAACGGACAGACTCTTCAATCAAACGATTACACAATACTTCACGTGCAAGTTTCCCTTGATTCATTTTTGTTCGCTATTTTGCATTGCTGCTAAGTTTATGCAGATTTCTAGGAAACCTATCCTTATAATAAGAATTAATTTCGAATCATTTCTGATGATAATTAGAAATACTATCATGGAAATGAATATGATTTAGTAGAGCAAAAGACGATTATATTGCACGAGTTGTCTAGGCCAAGAATTAAATCTATTTTTTTCTTGTTTTTGTTTGTTTAATAAAAAACTGTTTTTCTCCTAATTGCTGAAAATGAAGTGACACAGGGGCAAATTTTCACAGATGGAGTTTTCCATTTTTTAAATGAGTCTGATGCGCGTCTTAATCTCTGTCTACGTTACGTAGTCCTTATTTTAATGTCTTAAGTAAATTTGTCGTTATATCTAGCTTTGTTGGAATTCTACTCGCAATTTAAACTGAAAATTAAACCAGCTTGGACATATTTTTATCAAGTTATAAAATTTACAATATATATTATAGATATTTAAGACAATCGGCATGATTGGGCGAAAAAAATAAGAATTAATTAAATATTGTTTGTCTATCTATTATCTTTCACGTTCCTTTCATATTTTAAATATCTATGCATATTTTATTAAGGCCACAATCACAATGAATACCATTAGCTTGAAAATCAATTAAAAAACATAGTAAATGATGTTTTGTGCATCGTTTAGTCCGTGCCTTTTTATAGATTTTTTGGTTTAATCATGTAATTTAAAAACATTGTAATTTCGTATTATTTTTGTGTTTAATTCTTACCCTTAAACCACTTTTTCAGAGTAACGATCCTTGTTTTATGTCCTGTTAAAATATATGTGATTAAAACAGATAAAATTTATTTTACGGAATATTTGAGCAGCAATTGCATCTATGCTTTATTTAATATAACTTTCGAAATCGCACAATCATTCATCTATTTATCATTTAATAATATTCAACATTGATTTATTTAAATATATTAAATTACCTCATTGTGATATCGTAAAACATCAATATTTTATTATTAGATTTAGATTATAGATATTGTTTAAAAATAAACTACAATTTAAACTTTGAAATCAATTGGAAGAAGATTTAATATGTATTCCTTTCAGCCTGCATCAATAATAAATTTTTCGTGGAAATCAATAATCCATTATTTCAGTATTTACTTATAATAAATCGTTTGAATATTGAACATTCCAAAATTTCCAATTTTAAGTAAATGAAAGTTTCATGCAAATTTAATAACGCCGCAAATTATTTGCATAGGTAGTATTGAAGTTTTGATATTACGTCACGTCTTAAGTTAATTAATGAACTACCATTAACGTAATTACCAGCTTCTTAAGTATATCGTTTAATATTATTGATCAATAAAAATGAAACTATTACAGCGAGTAATCTAATCATTTTATTTTCAGGATTATCCAAACATGTTCGTGGTTATTTAAAATAAGTGTTTGATACACTATGTACTAAAAGGCTTTATTTCACTTAGTGAATGGAAACAGATTATACTTAAATGCACTAATTTTCTTCTTACCATAACTCGGCATTCGACAGCGTTTAATAAAATAAAAGATACAATAATATATTTTTGCTTTAATACATATTTGCTTGAATACATTCTTTAGTAAGTACATAGCATATTCAAATAGAGTGTTTATAATACAAGGTGAAACAAATGTCTTGAACGGATTATTAATAATTCATTACAAAATAACAGTTTGTATAAGGCAACTTTTTGAATAACTTCTTTTTTTCAATAGATCAGTTTTAGAAGTTTTTTGTGTTGATAGATAGTGCGATTGATTCTTCAAGATTGACTCATCGTTGTAGAACTTTGTTAGAAAAACTTTTTTGCATAGAATGGCCGGAATTCAAGAGAAAGAGCTTTAGTTTCACGAAACGACATCGTCAATTAATGTTCAGCGAACAATAAGAGACAGGAACATTAATTGGTAACATTATGGACACAGCACTTCTTATGAAAAATCGATAACGAATGTTATGACAGATTTATCGAAATAGACAATGTTGCCGATATATCTAGATGTGATACGCAAAGAGGAAGTAAGTCAACTGTTGAACAAGTTTTGAAATTTATTTAGCGGAGTACTATACAATCAATTGTGTCAAGCATCACGCGAACTTGAATTGTCTGCTATCAAATCTGCTGTGTGTACTGTAAGAGAGCACGTGTTAAAGTGCACTTGACGTTAACTATACCACCACTTATACATTCCCCGAGCAATCATAAAGGACTTAATGAAAGTTACTATGTATAGATCGTATAATAAAAGGAATAGAACAGTATGAATAACCATACTTCTAATTGGAATAGTTTGAACACCATAACTAAGATAAAATAAATATGATTATAAACGTTCGCGATTTACTAAACCGATTCTTCATGAATTTCTGATCTTCTAGATTTTCAAGCGTAATTCACTGCTGAAAATTAATTGAGAAATTAATTAATAATTAAATATATATCTGATTCTTCATTTTCAAAACTGGTGTGTGGTGTTTCTTTATTTCCAATATTTTGTTTGAAAGATGATTGCTTTTCTCAAACTAATGAAAATAATATGTATATATCTAAGTTTCAGAATAAAATGGGATTATCTATCGCAAAGATAAGAATTATAATTTTAACAATAATATGGGAGTTTGATAAATATTTATTAACACAATGAATTAGTAACATTTGTTTATTTGTTTGTCTGTAAAGGATAATCTCAGGAATTACCGAGCAGATATAAAAATTAATGTTGTAAGGAGTTTTTGGACCTTCTTACCCGACACTGGTTGTCTATTGATCGGAAGTCCTTCTGGTAAAGCTGTAAAACATTATATATAGATTATATGGAGACATTACCGAGAAAAAACAATTCATGATGAACTTGTTCCTATTGTGAATAATATTGCATTTCTAAAACTTATATACACGAGTACAAGAACACAATTCTTTTTACGTCATTCTCTGAAAATTTTTGCTGAACTCTCAGTTAATGAGCACGATCAAGCAACACTTCACGTGTACGTTTCACCCAACTCATATTTTTTTTGCCATTTTGTAACTGCTAAGTTTGTGCGGATTTCTAGGAAACAGTCATTATAATACTTAGCAATTTGGAATAACTTCTAGATATTCTTAAAATGATGCTAATTAAAAATACTGTTATGGAGAGAAAGACGGATTGCTAAGGCTGCTATAAACAGAAACTCGCGTCTACAGTCCGAGTTAAAATATTTCAAGTTGAATGGGAATATGTTTAGTCTAAGATATAATACGTTTCAAAAATGTTTTTGCTTCGAATATGTTTAAAAAAATGCTTTCTTCGCCCATACGCAATCCATGAAATCACACATTTTCGACTTCTCACAGATGGAGTTTTTTTTTTACTTTTAAATGATCGTTATGTGTGTGCATGCACATCAAACATGCATGATTAGTGCAATGTTCTAGTAGGTTGTTCAGATCGTTTTGGTCGTTTCAGATAACAGTATTCGCTATCAAAACTGAAAATTCTTCGTTAAAATTCAATATCGAACATATTTTTACCCATATTTAATACATATTCTCACCCACCCTGTAAAAAATTTGACCCTATTGCTGCATCGGCACTCACCAGCTTGTATAGAATATCTTTCTTTTGACCCAAGAAACTGCTCCATAATAGGCTGAAGTAATCGTTTTCAATATAAGCTGTGGAGTGACGATGCAGCAAAAGGGTAAAATTTTTTACAGTGCATTTAGAAAATTTCCAACATGCAAAATAAATATGTTTATCAATCAGCATGATTATGTATAATCATAACAAATACTTTTAGGTTAAAAAGCAATCAAAAAAAGTAAGTAAATGATATTTTGTGTAAATCCGTGACTATTTTAATGCATTATGGTTTTAAATATTTAGCTTTAAAAACTATTTTTGTACTAAATTCATACAAACCAACCTCTCATTTAGAATAAAAAGCTTTATCTGGGTTCATGTCAGAATATATGTGATTTAAAAAGACAAATTTTATTTTACGGAATATTCGAGCAGCAATCGCATTTCTATTACATTCAATGCAACTTTCGAAATCACATAACCATTTAACTATTTATCATTTAGTAATTTTTAATATAGATTTATTCAAATGCATTAAATTATCTCGTTGGGATAACAGCAAATATCAATAACTTATTATTAGATTTAGAAAATAGATATTGTTTAAAAATAAACTGCAATTTAGATCTTTAAATCAATTTGAGAATGATTTTAATATGTATTCTTGTCAGCATTTATCAATAATATATTTTTACGCGGGACTCTAAAATCATTCATTTCATTATTTAATTATAAAAATTGTTTGAATATTGAGCATTCTAAATTTTCCAATTTTGAGTAAATGAAGTTTTTTAGAAAATTTAATTATGCCGCAAATTATTTGCATAGGCAGCCTTAAAGTTCCGATATTGCATCACGTCTTATGTTAATTAATGAAATACCATTAGTACAATTACTATCTTCTTAAGTATCTAGTTTAATATTATTGATCAATAAAACTGAAAACATTATATTCAGTAATCTAATCATTTTATCTTCAGGATTATTTACGCATTTTCGTGGTGATTTAAAATAAGTGTTTTATACACTAGGTATTAAAAGGCTTAATTTCACTTAGTGAATGGAAACAGATTATATGTAAATGCATCAAGTTTCTTTTTTCCATAATCATTGTTAACACATGCAGCTCAAAAAACAATCCATATCGTTTAATAAAATGGAATACAGAATTATATATATTTGCTTGATAATACATATTTTAAGTAAGTACATAGTATATTCAAATCGAGTATTTATAATACAGGGTGAAATAAATGTCTTGGACTGATTATTAATAATTCATTATAAAATAACAGACATTTTTTTAGGTAGATTTCGCATGAAATACTGCCTATCGTGGTTGCTCCTAAATTGAAATTTCTAACAAAAATTACAGATCTACACCGATCATGACCTCAAATCGAAACATAATAATATTTAAGAACTAGGACTTCCCTCAGAGGGATTAGTCTGAGCAATATTGCTGAGAATACACATTTAATAACTTGCAATAAGTAAAGAAAATGAGATGTTACCTAATTGGTCATTCATTGTGATAAAATATGATGAAAATAAGCATATTGAATCATAGAATTACAAAATCTTATATATAAAGTTGCATATACTATTTTTATAAAAGAAAAGCAAACCATACATAGATATAAAATTGGAAATATGCAAAATGTTAAAAGTAATACAGAAAATAAAACACCAAATTTTCCTATATTGGAAATATAACTCTTTGAAATGATGTCATGAGCATAAACAGAATCTTCGCACCGATTTGAGAAACTATAAATAACATAAACTATTATGTTTCAAGAGAAGAATGTATTTTATATGGTGTGAAATCCGTCCGAATAGTTTATAATGTTGAATATCTGTTTTCCACGGATGCAATGAGGTTGTCGATAAGAGTTAAGGAATCCTTTTCTGAAAAATTGTCCTAAACGAGCACTTACATCTTATAAGTTACTGTGATGCCAAAGTTATAGTTTCTGACTCCAACAGTATCCTAGAAATTGCAATATTCTCAATAAATTGGGTTTAAAACTTTTTCTAGAAAAAAAAAATGTTTAATTTGTGAATTTAAAAAATATAGTATATTTTGCAGCAAAGATGGTTACCAACATTTTTTGCCCACATTATTTTTTTAATCGGCTAGGTACTCCCAATGATAACGAAAAACACACAAACGTTAATGCTTTATAGCATAGAAATACAGAATCAAAAGCCATTTATCTCCTATTATATACACATAAATTATCTAATTAGTGCTAGCAGATGCATTTTTAAATATACATAGATCAATATAATGCTTCATTTTTCTTTTATTAGTATTTCTTAGTATTCATTTTTCATTTATTTGTATTATTCAGTAAAAAACTCACTTTCTTAAGCCCGAAATACGTCAATATTTTTATAAAAGCGCCTAAGTCATATAACAGCGAAGTATATTGAAGAGTATTAAATACAACGTAGTAAGACACTTAGCAAACGCAGGTAATATATCGCTAAATATTGTTCTTTTCGCCCTCTCTCGAAATGCATTTTTTCCGAACATTTAAAAAACACGAATTTGAGTCATCTTGTTTAAAATTCAAATAAACAAGATAAGAGTAATTAATAGGAGGAAGCAATAATAGCAAAGTCAAAACATTTTATTTCAGCATCAAGGAAGTGTATCGTAGTTACACATGTGGAAAAAAGCTGCTTTTGGCCAAAAAACGTAGTCTCATTTTAAATTTGAATCCGATTAAAAAAAGTACCGTGATTAATTAAAATGTTATAGGCAGAGCTGTCAAGTCTCCGGCATTTTGGATACCGGTATTTTAATACAGAAAATGTTTTATTAAATTGGAACATTTTGCAGATTTAAAAAATGACTTTTCCTATAAGAAAATTCTGCTGTGCAATAAGCGGGGGCTTGGCATCTCTGTATAGGAATATTTCGTAATCTACTTTTTAACCTTAAAAAAAGCAAGGACCATTTTTCGGGTACAAAAAGTATTGCTAATTGTTCCATTTTGCACACAAAGTACTGATTGTAATAGTGATACATCTACAGTGATAAATTTCCAATAATTTTTCAAATCCCATTTATTTCATTAAAAATATAAATCTTTTATTCATTTAGTTTAAAATAAATAGTTTGTAACTAATTTCATAATACTTTTGAAATATCACTTTTCATTGGACATTTTTTTAAAGCATTTAGAAAATGGTTGTTGTTTTCAGTCAAATATAGACTTTGGTCTGTCCGCATTTTATTTTAAAATTATAATTATTTATAAATGGTGGAGACATATTCACACTTATTTCATAACATACATAATATATGACTCTGTTATTACATAAGTCACCTTTTTATTATCATAAAAATTATGTTTTTACTGTTTTTTATTAACTCAATAGGAAAAATTTTGTGTTTTGAGCAATATATGTCCGCATTTCATTTATTTATTTATTTTAACAAAATTCTTTGTATTTAGAAGAATTTTTATTTAAATAGGAAATCTAAATGTCGCTGTTAATAAAGAAGAAAGTTACGAAAAAAATTTACAAAACGAGTCGACGCATGCTATCAAATATGGAAAAACGACGAATCCAAAAATGACGTCGTATGAAATATCATCTTTTAAAGCAAAATAACGAGGTCTGATTATCGAGCCTACTGATTACAAAATGTGCATTACATTTAAAAAAAAAAATTACTACAAATATTGATTTTTTTTTCTTTTGTGCAGTTTTGGCTTCTAAAGGTGCGCTATGTTGCAAAAAGATATAAGCGACTATGAAAACACACTTGGTAAACGTTCATGCTCAGTTTTACAAATAAATATGGCACATAATGCCCTATAAACACCGAGGTACCTAATTGGTGCCAAACTAGCGTTCAGTTGCCTAACATGCTGGTTATCATATAAACCTATATTAATAAAATAACAAATCGCTCTGTGTGTGTGTGTGTCTGCGATAGTTAGCGAAAACTACGGTACGTACGAAGCTCAAAATTTTTCTGAGAGTAGCCCAATATCTCTCCTGATGCACCTGATGCTCAGAATTTCAAAATTCTATTTATTAACTGAGTGATTAATTAAATTCCAAACCTCACTCTCATAAAAAATCGCTTTTTTTAGCTTTTTTCCTTTTCATTCTCTTATGGTTGGTTGGTTGCATAAAATTTTCGCAGAAATAATTTAAAAAACTGGGACTGACCTTTAAAATTCATAGACTGGCAAACTGTCAGTTTAAATGAGGATTTTTTTTTTTATTACAGCTGCTGTACGCCATGGAGGAAAAAGATAGGTGGTGGCGAAGTAAACGGAAAAAAAGGTTTGCAATATGAAACCATTTATCGCTGAAATTTTAATGTCTCAAAATAAAGCACGAGTAAGGAATTTTGTATTAATAAGACGGATTGGAAGAAATAAATTACAGCTGAAGCATATTTTACGAGGAAATAGTAATTTTTTTAAATGTTTTTTTTCTGTTATATAATTTATTAAAATAAATATTTGCTTTTAAAATAATTGAAATTGGAAAATTTAAAATAATTAAATGTCAAAACAAAATAAATAAAATATTGAAAACATATGATTTGAAGTAAAAAATTGTATTACTAAAAGTTTTCTCTATTTTTTCAGAAATGTTTAATACTTTATAACGTAGATGAAAAATGTTTATGATTTAACAATATATTAATAATTCCATGTCAATGTATAAAATATAGTGATGAAAAGATTCTTTTAAAATCATGCATGAACACTTAAATAATAACATGAATCTAAAATCTAGATTTCAGAGTGCAGACGATTTTAAGACATTAACGAAAGAATGTTGAATTTTCAAGCAAAGTCTTAAATGATGCTTCTATATTTATATTTCAAAGTCATATGATAAAGATAATCAAATAATTCTTGCCTATTATTGATCTAATTGTATCTTTCATGCATTCTGATCGTGTATTACAGGCAATAATGGCACAAAAGTGCTATTAAGAGATTATCACAAAATCTCAAAATCAAAGTTTTTATGACATTTTTTTAATATAAAAAAATAACAGTTTTATTTTCCTGCATGATTAAATTTTAAAATGTTTTATTGCATTCAATATTTCTGAGTGCGTAAATGATTACTATTTACTCCATGTACTGATTCGGTTATCTATGAAAATATCCAGCTGGTGAAAATCACGCACTCCAAATTTCTGTGACGTATGCAAATAAATTGTGCTTTTTTATCAGTTTTTTTAATATAACTTTTAAACTATTTGGAACTAATTTTTCGTATGTAGTGCATTCACAAGATTAGCTTCATAGGCACCTATTGGTACAAACAGAATCAAAATCCGACAAGTACTTTTTGAGATTTGCTTGACGAAAGAATTTTTTTGACTTTTAATATCGTTACGTATCTCTGAGTATAAAGACTTCGCTTCGCTCAGACAATTACATAGCAATTTAAATATATTTATGATATTTCGAATTAAGACTGATGACAACACAGAGACAAACCATTTTTATAAACCTTTTTAGATTTTTTTTTTGAAAAGTGTTAAAATGGACCTGATATACTTTGGTACTAAATGTTGCAGTTTAAATACATACATAATGTCCTTATACTATACATATTAGTTATCCTCTGATTATACATTATGTTGTCCCTATACATGTTTATTTATAGCAAAAATTAATGTATTAATACTGGATGTAACGTCTCGAATTTATTCGAGGTTTTCTATTTATTTATCGTTTATTGTTCTATTTATTTATCGTTTATTGTATCTGTCTAGTTTAGGTTTCATCATGCATGACTTTTTAAATATCGTGTACTTTCAAACTGTCACATACAACTGAACATTATTTTACCTTTAAAAAGTGTTTCAGAATAAAAATAATTACTTTAAATGGATTGATTTATGAAAAATATTTCTTCGTTAAGTAACGTATTAGTAATTCATGGACCTATCAGTGACATAAATTTAATCTCATACATATATATTAAGTCATGTTAAATAAAATAAATATTAGCATTTAAAGTCAACTAAAGAATTAAAAAATAATAATATATCGAGAAAATAGAAAAATTGAGGAAAAACTTTGTTCGATTATGGTTTTTAAGTTTGTTTACGAACATTTTCAGAAGTTTTGTAAAATTTAAAATTAATACAATATATTACATTTAAATCTTGGATTTCAAGCAAAATTTCGTTCTATCCAAAGTCTTTTGAACCAAATTTAATTTATTGTGTTAATATGACAATATGGTGATTTGGACTTTGGGAAATTCCATTAATCTGTGATGCATAGATAATGCATTTAATTTGCCAACACCTGAACTGTAAGATAATCGGATATAATAATGGATGTCTGAATCTAAGACGGCGTTCTAAATTCTAAAGAAATTTATAAAGTGCAATTTTATTTAGAATGCCGAAGTTTTATAACATAGTTATTTCACAAATGCTATTTAAATTTGTTCTAAAATTCTAAATTAAATCAATAGAAATAACTTTCAGATAATTACATTTTATATAAAGAGTTAACTTATACTCTTTTTGGGATGTACAATTTTACTAGTACAAAATATATCAGCTGAAACTTGATATTATCTATCTTCTGATAATTACTTATATTCTTTTTCAATGTCTGTTTGATTATTTCTCAGGAAATTTACAAAAATAATAGAACAATATTAGAGCATAAGTGAAATTAAACTGAAATATCAAGAGAATTTTTAAACTATAGGTTATTGTAATACCTTAACCCATTATAAAATAATTGTAATCTAGTTATTCGAATATTTTATTAATATCATTTTTCTTTTTTATTTTCATTTTTTTTCGGAGCTTCTCTCGCCAAGTCCGTATATTTTCAAAATATATAATCGTTTAAGTAAAGAGTTCTGTCGAACTCATGCTTTTTGTTCGACGAAAGGTATAACAAAATGCGCAGAAACAACTGCGCAGATCCGAAATAAAACAGTGTGCATGAGCTCGAAAGAACAGATTTATTCTTTTTATACCTTGTTAGAAAAAATGCGTAGTTCATTTCGAATTTCATTCTTTTTAGTATGTCAAATAAATATTTGCATTTCAACTATAATAGATCCTGATTTAACAACGGGATGCTAACATGAATTCAGCCACGGATGCCAGGAGAATATTCGAAAACTGTAAACGTTGATTGTGACGTATTCAAGTTTATAAATAAAAACGTTATTGCTCCATTAACGACATTTTTATTTAAAGGAAAATTCCTAAAGCAAATTATTATGTATTCTCCTACTTAGCCTGCCACTACACTACCTGGCCTTTGATGGACGTCCACTTGCGATTTTAGACATTTTGTTAATTATCCAGAGAAATACATGAGGAATCATCCCGAAACTTTTAGTGCATAAATATGATAGTATAAGTCATACATTTCAGTGAAGATTTTTTCCCGAAATTCCATAGGAGACCGTCGATAAATTAAAAAAGAATGAATAATTTTGAACAACCTTGTTAAAACTAAGGTAGCAAAAACGCTCAAAATCTAGATTATGATTAAGTGCCTAATTTTAATAAACTGTGTCAATTTTTATGCAAATAACATGCATACTCGCAGAGAAATTAAGGTTTTTATAAAAAGGGTCCCAATTTTTTCCAAGTTTTTTTATTATAATTTTCATAGTTCTTAATATAAAATAACATTTTTTTTCTAAAAATATGACAAATAACATTGCGCACAATACCCTGTAATCAGAATTAAAAAATAATAAAAATTGTATGAAAAATGTGTAGGCTTACTAAATAATTTTTCACTGCGCATGCGTCAACGATATCAAAATTTCATTTGCATATTATGTTAGCTAAATATATAGAGCAACTTTTGTGAAAGTCTCAAAATCATAGCTTGAAAATTGTGAAAATAATCGCCTATAAAAAAAGGACAAAATCCGATGTTCCCAAAATGAAGCAAAAAAAAAAAAATAATAATAATAATAATAAAAAGGGATTTTATACAAGTGTAATAGTACCATATTGTGTAATCTACACAGCTCAAAACAATTAAAGGATATTGCAGTTTTAGGTGGATTTTGTATCTGGGAAACTTTTTAGCTAATTGATACATGGTCGACAGACATAGTAGGTTATATGAGAATAAATTACACATGTTTGGCAGAAAAAAATGCATTTTATTGCGAATTTGTGTACAAAAGGAAAAAAACACAATTTGTGCATATGAGAAAAAATAATAGGAAAAGGTGTTTTCTTCAAAGAAAATCATTCTCAGTAGGGGGTATGGTTTCCACGGGCGGCCAGCAACGTTGAACACCTTTGAGGCATGGACTCAATGAGGCTATTAATGACGAGTTGGGGGTATTCTGCCCCACTCTTCCAGAAGAGCACTTTCCAGTTCTTGGAGAGTTTGTGGGGGTTGTTGGCGGCCAGAAACTCGTCTTGCTGGAGCGTCCCAAATGTGCTGGATTGGATTCATGTCTGGAGAACACGCTGGCCATTGCATTTGAACGATTCCTTCTTCGAAAAGGAAATCCTCCACCAGGTTTGCACGATGTGGTCTGCAATTATCGTCCATTAAAATGAAGTTATCTCCGATTGCTGCAGCATAAGGGACTACAATAGGTCTGAGGATCTCATCCCTTTATCGTCGACCAGTCAGAGCTCCATCTCGAATAATGTAGAGGTCAGTGCGTCCGTCAATGGAGATGCCACCATACATCAACACTCCTCCACCGCCAAATCTGACACTTTCGTGCACGAATGCAGGATTATTGCTACTGCCACAGTCCCTCCAGATGAAAATACGCATATTATCCGGATGCACAGAAAAACGGGACTCGTCAGAAAACAGAATATTGCTCCATTCATTTTTCCTCCAGTTGACATGCTCGGTTGCCCACTCCCTGCGGTCGCGACGATGCCTTGATGTTAATCTAACACATACCATCGGTCGGCGAGCATACAGACCTACAGCATGGAGTCGGTTTTGGACAGACTGTGTTGAAATTGTGGTGCCTGTAGCCGAGCGAAGGTGTTGTTGGATAAGAGTAGCGTTCATGTTTCGATATCTCCGAGCTGTTAACGCTAAATACCGATCTTCATTGGGCATTCTTGCCCGTCTACGACCTTGCCCTGGTCTTCAACCTGCACATCCACTCTCTAAAAAACGGTTCCAGATCCTGGAAATGACACTTTGTGACACTCCAATGGCTTGCGCTACTTCGGCTTGAGTTTGGCCCCTTTCTAACCTACCAACAATTCTCCAAGCTTCTTAATCTGTCAAATGACTTCGCTGATACATCGTACTCATCGAAATAAAGCAATCACTGAATGCCGATCATCCTTGTCTTCATTCTCTTTTATCCAGTTGAAAGTCAAATTTCATTCGCTGCCGCTGAAGCGACGTTTTTGACGTTGAATTCAAAATTTGCATACTCCACAGTTTGAAAACCAGAAAATTTTTCCTTTGTGCTTCTCTTCTTCTATTTTCGGCAAAAAAATTTCGTTTATATCTTTATTTTATATAAAACTTCAAATATCCTTTAATTGTTTTGAGCAGCGAATATTGACACTAATCAATGAATATATGGATTAAATGATAACCCCTGTTGTTTTTGCTTCATTTTGGGAATAACGGATTTTCATCTTATTCAATTGACCATTATTTTCAGAATTTTCAAGTTATGATTTTGCAACTTTCATAAAAGTTGCTCTATTGATTTAACTAACATAATATGGAAATGAAATTTTGATATCGTTGACGCATGCGCAGTGAAAAATTATTTAGTAAACCTACTCATTTTTCATAAAATTTACATTATTTTTTTAATTCTGATTATAGGGTATTGTGTGCAATGTTGTTTGTCATATATTTAGAAAAAAAAATATTATTTTATATTAAGAACTTTGAAAATTATAAGCAAAAAACGTGGAAAAATTTGGGACCATTTTTATAAAAACCTTAATTTCTCTGCGAGCATGCATGCTATTTGCATAAAAATTGACACAGTTTATTAAAATTAGGCACTTAATCATAATTTAGAGTTTGAGTGCTTTTGCTACATTAGTTTTGACAGGGTTATTCAAAATATATTCATTTTTTTTAGTTTTTTGATGGTCCCCTATCAAGTTTTGGAAAAAATCTTAACGGAAATGTATGACTTATATTATTATATTTATACATTAAGAGTTTAGGATTATTCCTCGTGTATTTTTCTAGATATTTAACAAAATGTCTGAAATCGCAAGTGGACGTTCATCAATGGTCAGGTTGTGTATTCTGAGTTATTCAAAATTTTATACAATCATCGATGTCGTCGTGGGTTCTTCTTTGTCCTATCTAAAATATCACAACACACACCCGTGCACACATATATATATCTGAATTAGAAAAGTGACTGCGTAAATCTGATGACGAAAGCACTAGACAGAAAACATTGGAAAAATCTGGGGGAGACCTACATCCTGCAGTGAATCAAAAATTGTTGATTCACTGATTGTTGATGATGATGTATATATATATATATATATATACATCATCATCAACAATTAATAATCAATCGTTCTACAATAAAACGATTCTGTACGTTGATTATATTTCTTAAAATGAAAATATGTCCTTCTTAATTTGCCTACTTACACTATATATATATACAGGGTGAGTCATAAATATCGAAACAATAGGCTATCTCCTTAAATATTGCCTCTCTACCCATACTTCCAACTGCAAAGTTTCATGAAAAAAGGTAAATATTTTGATAACATAAGTTGCAACTCTATGGGGGGGGGGGTCTATTTTAAAAAATAAGAAAATTAAATTTTTATACGGCCCCCAGAGGATAAAACTTCCAATTAGAAAAATTTTCCTTATCCTTTCCTGAATAGAACAAAAAAAATTTCATCTTGATATCCTCAAAACTCAGAGAATTATGATAATTTTAATAAATCGTGAGGTTTCAGGGGATCAGACACAAATTGAAATGCGTGTAATTAAAGAAACAATGTTGCTGTAAGTTGTACAGGAAACATTTATTTTATTTATTTAGAATTAGAATTTGGAATGTTTTGTGATGGTTAACCACAAAATTTGTAAACATTATCACATCATAAGCTTTCTTAATATAATATTTTTTTTTCAAAAAATTTAAAGTAACTCAAAATATTATCTGTCGCGATGAATTTTTTTCTTTTGATTAAATGAAAATGTCTAATTTTCAATTTTCTTTCAGCATTTTAAATAATAATAATAAAAAAAAAACAGTATTTAAAATAGCAATAAAAAAATGCAATTTTTTGTAAACAAATCATATTTTTAAAAGTTAATTTTCTGAGATAAAAACTTCTTTCGGCGCGTTGGACATTTTTTTGAGGTGTTAAAAAACTATTGAATTCGCAGTACTATTACCGTATCTGAAGATTATTGACTTACGTCAGTTTAAAAATGAGAAATACTGAAATAAAAACATCTGATGCAGAAAAGTGCATTTAGTTTTAAACTAAGATGGGCTCCTAACGTTTAAGTACTTTTTAAAAGTTTCTCCGTCTTGTATAGTTTCGATTTCAGATTTTGTTTAAGTTTTGCCATTCTCGCCTTCTTTAATTACTATTTAAATGCGTCAGTTGATTTAAACCTCATTTTTTCATTGTTTTATCGCTGTCAACTTGATATTTTTCTTGTTAAAATTGCTATTACAAGACGCGTAAAAGATACCACTAATTACGGGCCTGCAAACTGGTAGACGGTAGGTGCTGGGTTCGAACACAATCGCGACCGTCGGCCTAACCGTTCGAAGTTTTCCGTGGTTTTCTTCGAACCCTGGATTTCTTTGCGCAAATACGGGTTAGGATCCCTTAAAAAGACCCTCATGGAGGGCACACTTCCCCTCACGGCCTATATTCATATTGTAAATAATTGACCGGCATTAAAAAAAAAATCCCAAGGTGTTAACCGTTGTAAGCTGTCTCAAAGGCCGCTGCTTTTTCCCCCTTTTTTAGAGCTTAACATACAGTTTTCAGTTCAACTACAAATACATTTTAAATTTTATTTAACTGAGAATCAATTATCCACTTTAAAAGAAGAACAGGTGTTTAAGGAATCTTTGGCCTATTTAATTTAAACATTTTAAGTTGAAATTATTCAATTAAATTTCTTAAAGGATGTTTGGTTTGGATGCATTAAACCTTGATCAATTAAATACACTTATAACGAAATATTAGTGGGAGTTTAGCATAAAAAAAACGAAACAGAAACATTATACTATTAGACTTTAACATTGGAATAAATATTTTTGTTTTTTTAAATGCCGTTTGGAATAAATAAACTACTCGGATGTAGCAATCGGAGGACTCTAGGAATACGAAATTCCGAGCACTAGTGCTTGATATCACTGAAATCGTGTAATTTATACAAAATTCATTATAACAGCGACACCCGAAAGATGATTGATACAAAAACGTAAACAAAACCAATTCATGTCAAGAAGTAACTGAATCTGACTTTTTATGAAAATTCCTACATTAGTTCTTAAGGTAGAGCTATTGCAAAAATCGTAACGAATTCAGTGTTGCAGCGCCACACGTGGAGCTATATACAACAAAATATAAACGACATCAATTCATGTCAAGGACTAACTGAATCTGAAGATTGATGAAATTCCTTGCATTAATTCTGGAGATACAGCTATCGCGGAAATCGCACAAAAGCCTATACAGCAGGGTCGTCTGTTAAGCGATTCACACCAAAAACTAATCAGGACCAATTATATCAAGGATTAAGTAAATATAATTTTTTATTAAATTCCGTGGATTAGTTCTTGAGATAGCGCGCTCACAAAATGTATGTCATATACAGACATACAGGAACAGTGACTCACAGACAGACATTTTGTAAAAACATGTTTTTCGATATCTCTGAGCCCTAAAACGTGTGAATCCGTCGAAAACCGGAACTCAAAATTTTCTTGAATTCAATACTTTTCTCTTGTAAAGATAGAAAAAAGTAAAAATAGGTTTAAAACCACATAAATTTTGAAGCTGAATAACAAAAACTAGATTTTTGAAAATATTTCTGTGTAATTTATTAAAATATATTTCCATTAACATTAAAATATATATTAACATTAAAATATATTCCATACAACTCAGTTAATAGAAGTATCATTATCGCTATTATTATTTTTACTCAACTTATTGCCTGCGGCAATAAGTTTTAAAGAATGAGAGTTTAATTAATATCACTTAATTTAATAACACTTTTAATAAGTGTTTAATAAGGCGGTCCGGCCAATAGGTCGTGCTGTTCCGAGCCTAGCACCAAGCTGGAGTTATTGCAGACATCTAGCATATTTCAAGGAAGTTTAAAGCAAAAACCTATACGCTTTTATTTCATATCTAAAAGTTAAAGTATCGTCTTGGATCGACATTTAATAATGCGTAAATTAATGGTCGATCCCTAAATTGTATTTCAAAGGAGCTGATATCGCTGTGCTCAGAGGTATGCTTAAGTGGTGTAAGTCACCAATTTTGGAAAATTTTGGATTTTAATATCTTTCAGGGATTTGCAGATATCAAGATGAAATTTTTTTTGTTCGATTCAGGAATGGATAAGGAAAATTTTTCTAATTGGAAGTTTCATCCTCTTGGGGCAGTATAAAAATTTTAATTTTCGTATTTTTTAAAATAAACCCCCCATGGAGTTGCAACTTATCTTATCAAAAAATTTATCTTTTTTGATGAAACTTTGCAATTGGAAGTATGGGTCTAGGGGCAATATTTAAGGAGATAGTCTATTGTTTCGATATTTATGACTCACCCTTATATATATGTATATGTATGTTTGGATTGTGCTACTTATGATGAAATTGTTGAGATTTTAACAGAAAAAATTATTCAAGTTAGAGTCCCAATTTTTTCTGAGTTTATCTCTTTAAAGTTAAATGATCTAAGTGATTTAGAATCCTATTTTAGAAAGAGAGTTGAGATTGAAAGACAACTTCAGCTTGGGGAAAATTTAATTATCGAGGGATTAACTGATGGACTTAAGCCTGAGTATCAAAATTGTTTAATTGTAAACCCTCCTTCTAATACTCGTGAATGGTTTCGCATTGCTAAACAATTAGCAGCGATTCCAACTCATACCCCTAATAAAAACAACAGAAATTTTCAACAAACTAGACCTGTGCACAATCGCAATCCTCATCCTAGACATTGGACTCGACCCACTCCAATCAACCCAACCCAAAATTTTAATCCTAGATTTTTCACTCCTAGAATGCCTACGACTCATTATCAAAATAATTATCCAAGTCGTCCCTGTAGAATATGTTTAAACAGAGGTATACAAAATGCTTATCACTGGGAGAGGAGTTGTATATTTAACACAAATTCATTGCAAACTCAAACTCCTGCTCATATACAACCACCTCCTACTAATAATATTTGACAATTACTTATTCCTGGATATGTGGACAATAAAAAAAAACTGGGTTGTAGACAGTGGATCAACTGTCTCAATTTTACCTCTAAAATTTGTTCGAGATTTAAATACTAATTTACATAATGTGTCCCCTATTACTATTAGACAGGCACAAAGAACTCTTACAATTAATAAATCTTGTCGATTATGTGTTAAATTTGGTAATATAAAGAGGTATGTTATTTTTTTAGTAAGTAAGATAGATTTGAACTATGCTATTTTAGGTTTACCTGATTGTGCCAAATTTAAATTGAAAATTGATTGTGCAAACAGCCAGGTGCTACAAGACAATATTACGTTAAACCAACATGTCAACATATCCAGTGATAATTTAGAATTACTTCATTTTGATATTATAAAAAAAGATACCAATGTGCAACCCGATTATGGAATGTCATAACTCCTCAATCCTTGCCGCGAACTAATAATGATGATTATAATCTATTTAGGGGTCTAAATACTATTCAAAATAAAAATGTAAGGAAACTTTTAAGGGATTATTTAGATATTTTTGCCAAAAATAAATATGATGTTGGGAGAATTAATATTGAACCTCAGTGTATTTTTCTTAAATCTGACCTACCAATATCTTTGAGGCCTTATCGTACATCCACTGCTGATGAAAAAGAAATCTGTCTGCAAATTCATTCCTTATTAGCGGCTGGATTAATTAAAGAAAGTTATAGCCCATATTTTTCCCCAGTTACGTTAGTAATAAACGAGATTAAGTATACAATTCAGAAATTAAAGAATGTCTTTTGAGATATTTAATATTACTTACAGAAAAATTTAGTTATACCCATTATGATATTTACTTATACTTATTATGATCTTTATTATTATTGATATTTCTCCTTATTATGTTTCTTTATTATATTGTTTGTTTATTACATAGCTAAAATTTATTATTACTGTATTACTATATTATAAAATGTGTTATTATCTAAAAATATGATTATAAGAAATATTTTCACAAAAAGTTTCAAAAATGGAACTATCATGATTATTCTAGGACATTATTACAAAAACAAACTTCACTAATAGCATGATGTTAGATGATGAAGATTGGATGGTCTATAATGATATAATTATACCTCCTTAAGAGGAGGTAGTGAACTATTCAAATCCAAACGTGACTTTTTGGACGAACATTGTGGGCCAAATTTTTGGATTTGATTTCATGAAATATCGACTAAATCTCTCCATCCTGTCTGGATTTATTTTTGTCAAGGAGGATTCGGCGTTATTGTTTTGCATTTTTATGTTAAAAATATACCTTTAGTAATTGCTTATATTTTCAAATTACTTTATGATGTGTACTTTAAACAAGATCATATCTTGTATTTTTATTGATGAATATTTTATTGTATTTAAATTTAAAGTTAGTCCACGTATCACCTTAGAGTTCCCAAATTTGAAATCTATGTTTATAAAAATAAAATAAAATTTTATTTTATTTAGTATCTAATTATTATTACTTATATCAACAACTTCGTGATCTAAGTCTTCATCATCTCCCTTTCTGTGAACTTGCAAGTCTCAGGCCTACATTTTCACTCGTCTTTCTGGGAGGGGGGATTTCTAATTAAAAAAAAATGCGCCATTTTGCTCTCTCTGAACTTTTAATTCTAAATTTGTGGAACATATTTTTAATCTTAGTTCCGTAATATATTAATCTTTTAACAGCTAAAGTCCTTTTTCTTTTTTTAATTAACTTATTAATAATCTATTGCTTGTTTCTCAAAAAGATGGGAAATTATTTTGTAATCTTTCCTTTTTAGAATATTCTCGGGATTTTAATTTTATTTTTTATTTAACATCACGTGATCTCTGTTAATGCGCGGATGTTAAAGGGTTTGTCTATTTACGAGACAAGATATAATCCTTAAACGAGGTTCACGCCTCCTAGGCCAATCAGAGGTGATCATTTTTATTACGTAGACTTAGATTAATCCTGGTTGTTTTTTTTTAAATGACTGACGCGGAGTGAGGAGGGGCTAGTTTGTCCTGAAAATGTGGATTTCTCATTTGGCTTTTTCAGAGCGCAGAATGCGATTGACTTTTAAAATATTAGGATGCTGTTTCTTTTTCCCCGAAAAATTCTAATATCTTGGAATGCAGCTTTATCACGAAGTTTAGGAATATTCGATGACCATGCCAAGGTGAATATGGAGAAGAACTTACGTAGTTTATGAGTTAATAAATAAAGGACTTGAAAGACTCATGGATTTTGTTTTTATAATGGGGAAATACCCCAAAGCAACTCTTCCACTGCTTGCCAACTGTCGGAGCGACTGCCCTGCTCGTGCTGCTGCGGATTCTTAGAAGTAACATTCTTAGGAGTTTATGGAACATAGTCTTCGTCGAATTATTATTACATATATATATATATATATATATATTTAACATAATTTTGAATGGAATTGCAAAAATAATTTAATGTACAATAGATTATTAATAAATATATTCCTAAGATGATGTCTCGTTTGCGAGATACAATTTTGCATGCAATATACAGGGTATTTTTTAACTTTTCAGAGTCTCTTCAGAGCCGCCGGTAGCTCGTTCTAATAACTGGAATGACACAAATTTTTATAACTGGACTAATAAAACAATGGATTCCAACAATTAAAACAAAAATATTCCAACAATAAATAATTAAATACATAAAAAATAGTTTCTCCGCCGATAGTGAGAAATTTGGCGCTATACATGAAAACAAAAACATCAGAAACAGAAAAAAATAGTAATTTGGATAAAATGTCTTGTTTTATCAATCATATTAACTTTTTAGACGAAGTCTTAGACCACATTCAATGACGCCACCGTACCCTTGCACCACACTTTGCACACTGTAAAAATTGAAGACCCAAATTGGGTTGAAAGATTTCTGGGTATAGTAATGTTCCTGAAATGGTACAGTAAGGATACAAAAATTGTAGAGTATTGTTCCCAAAATAGATAACCCGAAATAGTTCAAAACAGAGCAGATCTTTATTAACATTAAATTAATCAAAATTTCTGACGTATAATGTATATACGATCTAAGATATTTTAATTGTTTTAATGTCATTAAAAATCAGACTTATTTAAAACGATTTTGCGCTAAAAACTGAACTTTCCAAATTGGAACAATGCTGTACCAAAAAATCTTTCAACCCAATTTGGGTATTTTGTTTTTTCTCTGCGCAACATTTTTACTATGACATAATTTTCACCAATTGAATCCCTCTTAAATGAGCGTCCCAATCTCAGAATCAACAAAATGAAAATAAATGAAATGTAACAGCTTTAAGAGTATAAATGAGTTATTTTTCACCTAACTGATTAACCAATAGGAATCGTTTCACTGTAAAGCACCTCATTTTCTACGCTTAATATGCAATTTCCAAATTGTTGATTTGTTTGTTAGTTTTCAGCACTACTGGATACCGTAGAAATTATGTCTCAAATATGTTGCACACATGCTATAACTTCAGATGTACAGATGTAAATATTTATAAAGTGGTCATTCACTAATTTTATTTTTACTAATTTGAAATAATTGAGAAAAATTCAAGTTCTGTAAAGGAAAAAGATGTATATGTACATCTGACATTTCTTCTTTCATATTGATTTATATCTCTGATTACATAATATTTCAGATTACGTGCGGAATTTTATTTTATTGAACAACAACTGGGAGATATTGTGAGTCTATTGTATCATATAAATTTTAAAAGATAATACGAAGATATATTTTATTAAACTTATACAAAGAAATGATGAAGATAAAAATTCTTATAATTTCTAATTTATTTTCAATCAAACATACAGCTATCGTATGATTAAAAAATAAATCACCCCCTTTATTTTTAGAGTTTATTTTAGTCGTATTTTTATAGAATATTTTATTCCATATATTCATACGACATTTCTTAGATTAAAATATCTAGTAAAGCTTTTTCTCTAATCCATATATTGAGATTTTAAAGTAAAATTAAAAACTGAATGATGAAAATAATTTTTTAGGGATATTGTATTTTAATTTTGATATAGCAGTGCGCCTCAGTGCTTTTAATTTATGGTTAATAGAAGGAAATCTAAAAAAGTTTCCTCAAATTCATTTAATCAATCAATCTAGAGAAGCTGAACTCAAAATGTTATCTTAAGTAGTAATACAGTCACAGCTAAAAAAAAATATCTTCACACTGCGATTTCATATGTTTTGTTAAATATATAGAAATATACATTAGGAATGACTAAAAAACTAGTACAGGTCATATATTTTCGAGAAGATTTTTTTTCCAAAATCCAATTGGGGACCGTCAACAAATTGAAAAAGAATGAATATCTTTTGAATAACCCCGTCAAAACTAATGTAGCAAAAGCGTTCAAACTGCATATTATGATTAAGCGCCTTATGGTAATAAACTGTATTCATTTTTATGCGGATAGCACGTATACTTGTAGGGAAATTAAGGTTTTAATAAAAACGGTCCCAAATTTCGCCAAGTCTTTTGTTTATAATTTGCAGAGTTCTTAATAAAAAGCAATGTTCTTTTCAAAAAAGATGAGAAATGACAATGTACATAATACCATGCAATCAACATTTAAAAAATATTAATAATTATATGAAAAATGAGCAGGTTTACTAAATAAATTTTCACTACGTATGCGTCAACTCTATAAAAATTTCATTTGCATATTGTGTTAGCTAAATGTATAGAGCAAGTTTTGTTAAAGTTTCAAAATCATAGCTTGAAAATTCTGAGAACTATCGTCCAAAGAATAAGATCAAAATCCGATATTCCCATAATGAAACAAAAAAATGAGGGTCTGTATCCATATTCCATTGATTAGTGTGTACACAGTATTGCAAGTATTGCTATATTTGGATACAGCTCGTCATCTTTTTGCTTCATTTTGGGAATAACGGATTTTGATCTTCTTCTATCGACGATGACTTTCAGAATGTCCAAGCTATGAATTTGAAACTTTAACAAAAGTTGCTCAATATATATATCTAACACAATATGCAAATGAAATTTTAATAGAATCTACGCATGCGCAATAAAATTGTATTTAGTAAACCTGCTCATTGTTTATACAATTATTAATATTTTTTAATTTTGATTACAGGGTATCATGTACAACGTCGTTTTTCATATTTTCTGAAAATGACATTGCTTTTTATTAAGAACTATCCAAATTATAAGGACAAAACTTGGCAAAATTTGGGATCGTTTTTATTAAAATCCTAATTTCTCTACGAGTATACAGCATAAAGATGAACACAATTTATTACCATAAGCCACATAATTATTATCTGCAGTTTTAATGTTTTTACTTAATAGTTTTTAATTTGAGTAATTCGGTCCAGAAAATTAATTATAAGAAAGTAGAATAATAGAAACAAAAATAATTTTTGTTTTAAAGAATCTTTTTACGTTTGAAAATTGATTTAATGGTTTGTTATGCAGCATAAATAGCTAAAGTGGCTTTTTACTGTAATATAAAAAAGTCTATTGTTTTAATTTTCATAATTTCTTTTTAAATCATTAAGCGTTAGCAGATTGTTATTGAATATTTAGTGAATAAAATATTCAAAATAATGTGTTCAGATAACAACTTATTAAAAAACATTTAACAGTAATATCATAATAGTAATAATAGATTAAGTTATTAAATCCATGTTTTAGATGTCATTAAAATGCCGTTGAAATAATATAGTGTTTAAAAAACTCTATTAATATCTTTTATCATGAATAATTGAATTTTAAATCTTGCTATTATAAAATTTATTTATATTTGAGGTACCGTGGGATGAGTCTCACTGTATTTCCATCAACATATCCCTTTGTACCCCACAATGCATATTTTTAAATCAAAAGTAAAATATTGCATAACATTTATTGAAGAAATAAAGAACATTTCATGCATGCAGTTAAGAAAATTTAGGCTTTAAATTGATGCTATGATAGTGATTAATGGATGGTTATTGGATGGTTATTGGGTGGTTATTGCTTAAATCTAAAAAAATAAATCTTCCTTGATATTTCCAACAACAAAAGTAAAAACAAAAATGGCTGCAACTTTCCTACAAGATTAAATATGAGAATAACTAGTTTCCACAGTGTTGCCATGTAGGTTAACTAAGTTATAGTATTTTTTTTTTTAATACCTGAGCATTTGAATTAAAAGGAAAATACTTATTGTTCAACTGTGTCCCCTTCTCACCTACCACAAATACAGTAGCATATTTCGTATGACATAAAAAAGATTATTATTATTTTTAATTTTACTTTTTACCTTTCTCTCGTAAATATTCTGTAAAATCACTGAAGAATCTGTTATTATTGCAAAAAAATGAATTAGTTTATTTTTCTACCGTTTATTTTCACTAAACAAATATATATTGACTTATTACGTTAACTGAAGACAATATGCATGGAGAAAACTATAGAAATTTCAAATTAAATTGACTATCAAACAATAAAAAATATTTATAACACCTTAAAGGTAATAGATAATATCAGAAAAAAATTCATGTTTTAATCACTAATTAATATTCCATTATGATCTTAATTCAAATGGTTTAAAAATATTAGCTGACGTAGATATAGATGATACTTTTCTAATAAAACATAGTCTAAGAAAAGTGCAAAAATAAAATTTATACAACATAAAGCAAAATATCGGACTCGTGATAAAATATAAGTTTTCATGTCTGGATATTGGGTCGAAAGCTGACATTTTCTTATCGAAAGTTCGGAAAGAAAAATCGTTTTTTGCTTGGGATATTTGATGTAGAAAGATTTATATAAAACGGACGATTTGAGAAAAAATTTTCTCTATGTATCTAGGACTGATACCTTGCAAATTTACAAAGATGCACTGAAAGCAGCGGTTTAGTAGATCTTCTATAAAATCACAGAATAATCTGTAATTATTGTATAATTTGACTTTGATTATTTTCTTGCTTTTTTTCATTAAAGAAAAAAACATTGTTTTATTGCATTAAATAAAAAATGTTTACATGCAGCAACAATAAAAATTTCATTTTAAATTAAATATGTATAAAACAATAAAAAACATTTATAATACTTTTGAGGCAATAGATTTTGTTAGACAACAAAATTTTAGGGTTTAACATTTATGATTAATTTCATTATGATTTCATTTTGAATAGTTCAAAAAACAGACAGACAGAAGATAATTTTCTAATAAAATGCGGTCTAATAAAAGTACAAAAATATCATTTGCGTAACATAAATCAAAATATAGACTCGCCATATGGTATAATTTTTCATGTCTGTCTGTACATTGGGTAGAAAAATGAAATTTTCTTATCGAAACTTGGGAATGAAAAATCGTTTTTTGCTTGGGATATATGATATAAAGATTTATATAAAAAGGATAATTAGTAAATAAATATTCTCTATGTATCTGAGAGTGATACCTCAAAGATATACAAAGATGTTCCTGAAATATATACATACAGGTGAACTATACAAATCTCATATTAAATTGAATATTGAACAACAAAATTTATTTAAAATACTTTTGAGGCAATAAATATTAATTTAAAACAAAATTTAGCTTTTAATTATTATTAATAAGGTGTTCTGGTGTAATAACGCCAGGCGAGGTAATAATGCCAAGTGCTAATATTATGCATAATTATGAAATAATCTGGTAAATGACACCCATGTGTTCTGCGCAGGAGGGTTTTGAGTCATATAAATCGCAAAAAATAGCTTAAAGTTAAATTGTTCTATTTGTAGGTCTTATTGCTTTTACAAGCAACTAAAATTAAAGCTTGAACTAAAATTTGCGACATAAGTTTTGTGATGTGAAAACTATTTTTTTAATTCGGAAATGCTTTGTTTATTACACAAATTTATAGTGCATTTCAAGTACTTTCAAAATGTTGTAGAAGATTTCGGATATCTTTTTGAGATAATTTGTACTTTAAAATGTACAGCGCAATAAGTGTACCGGGGTAATAACGCCAATCCTTGGCATAAATACCCCGGTTGATTCCCAACAGTAGCCAAGCTACATCCTAAATATTGATTCAAATAAACACAGTTAAAACCGTGCAATGTTTCTATTAATTCTATTCAAACGGTCCTTTTTAAGCAAAAAAAAAAAAAAAAAAAGTTTAGAATCTGATATTCTTTTGTCTCCTCCTCCCCCCCCCCACACTACACCTTTATTTTTCTTACACTTTCACAAAAAAGTTAACATTTTCAATAGCTTAGAATACAGTTTATCAATTTCTAGAGCTGTAGAGTTTGTATTTTTAGAATATAGCTATTCATGCCATTATTTCATCTTATTTTATAGTTTTCTTTGCATGGCGTTATTACCCATATACGTGGGTAATAACGCCAAATAGCATGGGTCAAGAAATCAATCCATTACATTTTATGAATACATATCTGTTAAATTATTTTTTTAATATAGATAGTCAATGAGTTGCTGCATCAAATCCTATATTTGTTTGAAAAATACAATCTAAAACTAAGCCGTGAAATTTGATAGAATTGATAGAATCGTAACGTGGCGTTATTACCCCAGGATACCTTATTTCTTTATGATTTTAATTATATATTTTAAAACAGGCTGACTTAGATACAGGAGATACTTTTCTAATAAAAAAATTGTAAGAAAAGAACAAAAAATAGAATTTATACAACCATAAAGCAAAATATCGGACTCGTAATACAGTATAACTCTTCATGTCTGGATATTAGGTCGAAATGTGACATTTTCTTATTAAAAGTTCGGAATGAAAAGTCGTTTTTTGCTTGCGATATTTGATATGGAAAGATTTATATAGAACGGGCGATTTTAGAATTATTTTCTTTGTATCTGGGAGTGATATCTCGCAGATTTACAACAATGTTCTGAAAGCAGTGGTTCAGTATATCTTCCGTAAAATCACTGAAAAATCTTTAATTACTAGACAAAATGACTTATTTTATTTTCCTAATGTTTGTATTAATTAAAGATACAAATACTGCCTTATTACATTAATTTCATTAATTAAAGAATTTTTACATGCAGAAAATATATAAATTTCCTTTTATATATTAAACAAAAAGAAATATTTATAAAACTTTTGAGGCAATAGATATTGTACAACAACATTTTAGATTTAATAATTATTCATATTTTATAATGATCTTATTTTAAATAGTTCAAAAATAGACTGACATCGATACAGAAGATAATTTTCTAATAAAAAATGGTTTAAGAAAAGTAAAAAAAAATATATAATTTATATCCCGCGAGTAGTCGCAACTTTTTTCACAACGTCATTAGTCGCGCTCGGTCTTTTCGCCGCTGGCCCCTCACATACCAAAAATGTAAAATGAGAAATATTTTTCACTTAATATACGAAAATAACATTTCAACGAAGATATAAATTTGCAGTTTTCTCAAATTATGCATTTTATCCATGAGATCTGGAGTAATTGGAAAATGTAAAAATGAACTGACATTAGTGATTGTTCCATAGACTTTTTCGCCAATTTCAACTTTGTTTCTAAAAATGTACCTGAAAGAAAATCAGAGGTGCCCTGTTACTTCACTAAGGTGGTCGAGAAACCTTCAAAGTCAGCTACATGGTAGATCTCCGTTGTATTTGTAATCTGATACAAGTTAGGCGAAGATAAGTTACACGGGCGGCGAAAAGACCGACACGCGACTACTGACGGGATATAACATAAATCAAAGTATAGACTCGCGATAAAGTATAATTTTCTATGTCTAGACATTGGTTCGCGAGTTGAAATTTTCTTATTGAAAGTGGAGAAAGAAAAATCGTTTTTTGATTGGGATATTTCATGTATGGTTTTAGTTTTATATAAAACGGACAATATGTAAAGAAATATTCGCTATGTATCTGAGAGTGATAACCCAAAGGTATACAAAGATGATCTTGAAATAAATACATATACAGCTCATATTCAAAATATTAGAATAATTACCTTTTTTTAAGAAATTAAAAATATCGTTTGGTAATTTTATGTCTTTTAATGAAAATATGCAAACGATATTTTTATTAAGAACTTATTGTTGATTAAACTTACTTGTTATCTTAAATTTAATATCATTTTTGAAAAGATTAATTGCAAAAAAAATTATTTTGAAAAGTCAAAATATTAGAATATTTATTCAAGTGGTTCAAAATATTAGAATATTTCACATTAATTCTCCTTTAATTATTACCAATTCTTAACTGGTGGCATCATTGATTAAATTCAGACTATTTTATTTAAAATCAGTATTCTTTTTTGAAGTTTGTTTCTTTTTCGTCTTAAAATGGGCCGTGTGAGTGATATTCCTGAATCTACTAAACTTCGTATGGTTGATTTGTATCGGCACGGTAAAAATCAATGTTTTATAGCGAATTATTTACATTGTTCGCAATCGAGCGTTAGTAAAATACTAACACAATATTCAAAAATTGGAAAATTTCAAAATAATAGCCGAAATGGTGGCCGAAAACCAAAAACATCTGCTAGAGATGACAGGAAACTGAAGCGTATAGTTAAGAAAAACCGTTTTAAAAGTGTGCAATTCTTGCACCGAAAATGGAAAGAAGAAGGAGTTGAAGTTTCTACATCGACAACATTAAGACGTCTCCATAAATTTAAATTTGAATCTCGTGTACCGAAAACAAAACCTCTCATGACTGCAAGACAAAAGCGTATAAGATTGAATTGGTGTAAATCAAGACGTTTATGGAGCAATGAAGATTGGAAAAATATATTATTTAGTGATGAAAGTATGTTTTGTGTTTCATATGGTAATCAAGGTATTCGAGTTTGGAGAATGAAGCAAGAAGCATTTGATAAAGAATGCCTTAAACGTTCCGTAAAATTTGCTGCTAGTGTCATGGTTTGGTGTTGTATGAGTGCAGAAGGACCTGCAAAGTTATGCATCGTCTACGAAAAGGTTAACTCTCTGATATATCAAGAAATTTTAGAATATTACATGATTCCATCATCAGAAGATTTATTTGAAGATGATTTCATCTTTCAACAAGATTTAGCGTCCCTGCATACCTTGGTGTCAACTAAGAATTGGTTCCGCCAACGCAACATTAAGATACTTCTTTGGCCACCAAATTCACCAGATCTTAATCCCACCGAAAACTTATGGTGTATAATGAAGAAAAAACTTCAAGAAAATCCTCCTTCAAGTAAAACTGAGTTAGTGGCACGTATAAAGTCTATTTGGGCTAATATTGATAGAAATGTTTGTAAACACCTTGTATATAGTATGCAAGATCGATTGTACGCTGTTATGAAAGCTAAAGGGGATGCTACAAAATATTAACTACCATTTACTTCATATTCATAAGGTAATATTGTTGCGTAAAATAAAATATTCTAATATTTTGAACCAATCTAAATTTTATTCTAATATTCTGGTGTGTTTAAGTAAGCTGTATACCTAATTTATTGTGCTGTATTTTATATTTTATAAATGTTAAAATCTTATCTAAACATTCCAGATTTAATTTATAAGAAATTTAATTGCATTTACTTAGTATAAAAAATAAATAAATGACAAATAATTTTTTCTTATTACTTTTTCTCAATTATTCTAATATTTTGAATATGAGCTGTAGAGGAACTATACAAATTTCATATTAAATTGAATATTGAACAATCACATTTATTTATAATACTTTTGATGCAGTAAATATTATTAGAAAACAAAATTCAGCTTTTAATTATTATCAACATTTCATTTAATTTTAATTTATATGTTTCATTTATACAACATAAAGCAAAATATCGGACTCGTGATAAAGCATAATTTTTCATGTCTGGATATTGGGTCAGAAGGTGATATTTTCTTATCCAAAGTTCGAAAAGAAAAATCGTTTTTTGCTTGGGATATTTAATATAGAAAGATTTAAATAAAACGGACGATTTGAGAAGAAATTTTCTCTATGTATCCGGGAGTGGTACCCCAAAGATATACAATGATGATACTGAAATTTATACATACTGGTGAACTATACAAATTTCATATTAAATTTAATATTTAACAATAAAATTTATCTATAATTCTTTTGAGGTTAGAAATATTTCTAGAAAACAAAAATTAGCTTTTAATTATTATCAACATTTCATTGTGATTTTAAATTAAATATTTAAAAATGGACTGACATAGATACAGAAGACACTTTTCTAATGAAAAATAATAAGAAAAGAACAAAAATACAGTTTATACAACATAAAACAAAATATCAGACTCGTGATAAAGTATAGTTTTTCATGTCTGGATATTGGGTCAAAAGGTGACAATTTCTTATCGAAAGTTCGGAAAGAAAAATCGTTTTTTGCTTGGGATATTTGACACAGAAAGATTTACATAAAACGGACGATTTGAGAAGACTAATTTTCAGTGTATCTGGAATTGATACTTTGCAGATTTAAAAGTATGTTCCTAATGTTTTATTAGATTATGTATGCAAAAAAAAGCGTAGCAGATTTAAAAATATGTTTCTAATGTTTTATTAGAAGATATGTCCAAGAGAATGTGTAATATGTATTATTAAATTAATATAGTTTACATAGTTGTGTAAAACAAATTGTTACATATTTTTAATTTTTATTACTTACACATCATAAGTAACATTGGGTAAATTATGCAATTCAAAAAAAAAAAATCACAAATGTTTACGTTTTACATAGTGATGATTCCGAAGATGTAGTTTGAAAAAAATGCCGTCCGCCTATCTTTATGTCTGTATGAAAGCTCTCAATGTCCGAACACATTGAGATAGAGGCTAAAAATTTGGTGTGTAATCAGTATGTAATGACGTAAAGAAATCTTTTGAAAATTAAATAATCTCGATTTTCCGAAATCATTTTTTCGGATTCTTGAAAAATTTGTTCTTATGAAAGGTACATTAAAATTTTTGAAAATGTTTATTTTAAGAAGTAAATGTAAATGAAAGTAAAATTTAAATAAGTAAATAAATAAAAACATAAATCTTGCTTAAAAAAGGAACTTAGTCGGAAAATTAGGGGCCGAAAGATTTAGAATCATATTTTCTACTCTCTTCGACTTCCCATGACCGTCTATTTCATTCAAACTTCAACTAAAGAAAAAAAAAAATAAGTTGGATGTGAGGCACTTAATCCGACACAGTTATAAAGTAAGGTCAAATATACATATAAGATGTGCTAGAAAATACATATATAAATAACAAAAATGAAAAAAAAAGTATTTTTGCATCAATAAATCTTTGATGTTTTATCAACTTATTAAGGAATATGATCATTTACTTGCTATTAGTTGAGTTTCATATCTACTTCACTACTGTAAGACTATGTTAATTTTTTCCAACGAATAATAATACTTTTAATGGTAGAATAAATCTGGCTTAAAAACGTCTTTCTATTTTTAGAAAAGTTGCAGTATCTATAACAACAATTCCGAAAACGAATTTATAGAATATAGAAAATTTTTCATAGATACACATTTTCTTCAATGTTACTGTTTTATATTGCATATGTCTGTTGCGATATTTAATCGGCATGCTGCCAAAATACAGAAGACAAATGATGATATCATTTTTTATCTATTTCACATCGTAATGTATATTTATGTTTACATTTTTGCAGTTGTTTGTGTATTTTTTTATATAATGGACTAGAACAGTTATTACTTGGTTTTGAATAATACACTGTTTCAATATTTTAATTTAAAAAAATCATTTTTTAAACCATTTGACTATAACAGAAGTAAATAAATATATATATATTTTGAAATATAGGAACCTATATATTTTAATTATTCCGAGATCATAGATATTAGATGCCCGAGATTATTAATGTACATTTATAAAATACATCTTATCGAGTCATATAAAAGAATAAGAAAAAGAAATATAGATATGATAAATTTTAAAATGAGTAATGCAACTTTCAGTGCTACAACTCGAAAAATAAACCTGCTGCATCTCTAGTAAACTTTCCAAAAATGAGTGTATGTACCAAATTGTTAAAACTAACAATTAACTACTAACTAATCTAACTTAAAAAATTAATAAAATTACGGCACAATTTAATTGGCTGGATTCTAAAAGTCTAGCTCCTCTTTTATAAGGATGCTCTAGTTAATCAGGGAATACTGTGTTTTTGTGGCTGCTATAATTCTTAATCATAACATTTGTTCCCGAAATAGAACTAATATTTCACCTCATTAAATTTCTATAAGTACATATTTAATATATATATACATATGTTCAATGCAACAAATCTTTTTTCAATAAGTGGTGTAGATGGTGACTGAAACGACAATTGTTCAGATATGAAGAAATCAATTGTTAAGTATCTCCAGATTAAAAAGCGCATTTATAAAATATTTTGTAGCACTTTCTCAGATAAAATATGTCGTTGAAATTTATGTAAGTGGGTTTTAAGAAATACAGCAATACTGAACTCTCGTTCCAAGCATAAATATTGCACAGCAAATTGGAATAAACATAACAATGTGTTACAATAAAAAAAAAGTGGAATGTGAGGAGATTTTACTCAATGTGACGGAGGGATGGTCACACGGTCAAAGCTGTTTTAAATACGTGTTTTCGAAAATACTTCTACCATACGCTGTACGTAATAAAGGATTGCATGTTATATTTCTAAAGAAATGTATATTTAAAAAACATTCTTAAGTGTTCATGCTTTCGGCAAAAACACATGTTATTGATTAGAACACTTCAGAAAGATTGGATGGTTGTGGCCAATTATCAACACGTGAGATATGGGTCTTAAGTGGGATTGCCCTCCATGGAGAGTCTATCTATGGAAACGTAACTCGTATTTACGTAAAGAAATTCAAAATTCAAAGAAAACGATTAGTCCGAGAGCACGATTTGGTTTGAATCTAGCACTTGTCATTTACTATGCTCGATGGTAAAACCTTACAGCTACTGGTGAGAATACACTTCAGGAAGGAATGTTAAGAAATATCCGAAATTATTCCGCAATATTTCAAAGTGTGTGGCAGATAATTTTTCTTGTTTGAATTTCACAAATACTGGTTTTTTGGGGGTTACTGGGTTACTGAAATTTTCTCATGTGTCTTGAATTCTCTCTAAGCAGATTTGTTTCCGTATAAATTTCTCAAATAATTTTAATATTACTTAAAACATGCCGCACACAGTTATTCTGTCTTTTTAAAAACTGATCATATTTACCTTGACAAGTATTTCAATATAAAATAAACAGGATAAAAGTTTCCATATGTAAGAGGCCTTGTTCTGTTACATTCTGAAAAAAATGAATGGATTTTATAAGTTTTGAATACATTACATTTATGCCACAGTTTTATTTTTATACCTGAATGAAAATGTATAAAATTATAAATGACATTTTATTCTGTGTTCAATATTTTTTTATAAATATTTTGTAAAAAAATGGGTTAACCCGTCCTAGTCTCCCTATCTAGTTACACACAAAGATGCAGAATTTAGGAAATTGTAGTTTAAATTATTTATCGTAGTTAACAGAGTCTTGAAAAAATTTTATTGGAAATGTTTTGCGGCACTTCTGTCATAGAAAACCATTTATGTAAAAACACAGATCTAAAAAAGGTGACCTCTTAAAGCGATTTCTTTTCTTTTTTGTATTAATATATTTAAAGAATTTCGTTCAGGAATAACTCAGGGATATTTTATTTGTGTATTTTTTCTTTTCAAATTCAGAGCTTGAGTTCCATTTTTTTCGCTAGGGAATGGAGTTGGTATGCTGAAATTGATTTAATCTAATCAATATGCGCCGTCAATCTCTAAATGACCAGCCGAGAGTTTAATAACGAACATAATTTATCAAAATCAGCTGGCCAACCGATATGTGTCCATCCATCAGGACAAAAATTTTAACTCTGTATCTGAGTCATAATTTTTTACCTCTGAGTCTTTTACATTCATCACAATTTATTTCATCACAATCCATGCAGTTCACAAAAGCCCTAATAGTTGGACCATCAGTTTGAAGAAAAATACAATTAATCGTAAAATAGCAAATAAAGCCTTTGTGCAATAATATTTAACGAAAGAAAACCAACGATTATAAATACACAAATAATGTATGAAAAGATAGCAAACAGCTGTTTCGAATCTACTAACGAGATTCTTATTCAGCGCAAAACGCAAAAGAAAAAGCAAAACTAGAAAAAGCAAATCTGGGCAAACTTTTTCTAGCTTGCTGAGTTTTGCACTGAAGAAGCATCTCGCTAGTAGAATCGAAACAGCTGTTCGCTACCTTTCCATACATTATTTGTGTATTTATAAATTTTGGTTTTCTTTCTTTAAGTACAATTAATCCCTTTCAATTGGTCGAATGTTGTGTGATACGTCTTTCAGGTGATAGCCCCGATTTTGGAATGAAATTACATTTCTCTCCCATGGATTGGGAGTATTTTTGTTTCGCAAAAATTAGTGACTTGAGAAACTTCACATATCGAGAGATATCACATATCACATATTGAGAGTCTTCACATATAGCATTCCAATCATCGGAGGCAATAAAAGTAAAATGCGAATTGTGCCAAAAATGCTCAGTTTTTTTTCCATTTTCCAGTTCATTTTATGTGATGCTTTAGAAAAACATAAAAATCAGGAAAACAAAAAAATTAAAAGCACTATGATGTAGAGCATAAAACTGTATTAAAAACACTTATGATTTATTTATTATCACAATATTGTAATACAAAATTTAATTATTATGAATAAGAAATATTTTTGGGCTTTTAAATTGTATCAAGATGTTTCTCTTATTCTGTAATAAATATATATAATCTTTAAATATTAAAGATTATTTATTGTATTTTAAATATATATCTTATAATGGAAACATAATTTCATCCATAAGAAATGATTTATCAGAGTCAAAAGTGTTTCTTAATGTTATAGTAATATGTAACAGTTGTATGAATTAAAACTTCTTTTCTTAAAAGTTAAAAATAATTGATACAATTCTTGCTTATTTTGCATTTGATATTTAATTCATTTTATTGGAATTATTTCTGTAAAAAATAAATTTCAGTAGAATGTTTTAAACTGAAATGTATAAACTTGATAGAAAACATTGATACGCCTAATCAATATCTCATTCAAATAGACTTTTAGGAAAATTTCAATTTGATTCTAGTATAAAATTGATTTTAAGGAAAAACGTCAACTATTACACATTCATTTCAAACATGCTTTGATTATTCTAATTTACTTGATATCGCTAAAAATTTACATAAAAAATGAATAACAAATAATATGACATTCCATGAATTTTTTTTAATTGAATGTATCTTTTTCTCAGAAAAGAATTCCTATTTATAGATTAAAAAGTAATCAAAAAGCTAATATTCACTACGCATCGCTGATGTATTCATAAAAATCATGCAAAACAATAAAAAAAAGCAATTAAATATTTATCTTTTAACCGGCAAAATTATTTTTTTACGTTTAGTTTTTTATAATTATAGAAATATGAATGATTTTATATAATTAGTTTTTAAATGCTTTTTCCGCATATGATTTTAAATTTTAAGAAATATATAGATATATAATAAGAGTTTAAAATCTAGCATTTTTCATAAATGCTTTTCAGTAGATTTAGTAATCAAGAGATTAAATCAATTATTATTTGACGATTATTATTTTTGCAAAATCAATTATTATTTAAAATGTAAATGCAAAATTCTTTGTTTTCTGTATTTTTTATGAAAATAATAGAATTTAACCCTTTTAGGTCTGGTGTACTACATGACTTTTAATTGAGTATTATTTTGTTTTAAGAAAGAATATGAAAGAAATTTTTTTAAGAAAAAAGGCGTTTTAAGAAGTTTACTTTTCTAAAGTTAGCAGTGTAAAAAAATATTTTTTGTTTTATTTATTTATTTTTGTGTGAAATTAATAACTAAATCATTGTAAAGTAATAATGCATTTAAGCAGACTGTAAATTTGATGATACATTATACAGAGATTCTAAAAAAAAGTCATAGTTGTATCTTGAATAGTTTTGCACTATGGTGATGTTTAGAAATGAAATTAAAATATAACCATGCTGTATAAAAAAATTATTTTCTTATCGAAATATTGTGCCGTTTTTACTAGTACTTTTTAGATTAAAAAATCTTAATTGGTTATATTTATTCTCATTTCTTTGGATGAAATGCTTACGTAGTATAAAAATATTGCACGAGAAAAACTCATATTTAATTTAATTTAATTCAATGTTGTTGTTTTTTATATATATATATTCTTGAAAACAAGTTTCATGAAAGCAAAAAAGTCCATATTGAGCAAAAATAAGAAAAGATCTTTTAAATAAACAGATTTTTCTATTAGTCAATGGTCTTTCAAACCGTATTTAAAGCTTCTGGTAGCCTATTATTAACGATTGAGTGATCTTATATTTATGCCACCGGAGACATGCCATGCTTTCTAAGAAATAAAAACGATGAAAAGGATTATATCACGATCAAAAACTCTTTAATTGAAAAAATGATTAACAACAAAAAGTGATAACTTATGGTGCCTGGAATTAGATTTTATGGAGGTTTATGGGATAAGACATATGATAAATGCCCATTTCTAAGCGCCGAATATAACTTATAGAAACAGAAGTTGTATGACGCTGTTAATTCTTTTTTAATAATTGACATTGCCAAATTTTATAAAAAAAACTATTTCAATGAAAAACAAACTTTATATTTATTTTATCTTTGTCAATCTAATACATTTTAATTTCATATTTATTTTATTTTGTAAAATAAAATTTTGCAGTATCTTGTTTTACGTATATGTAACATTTAAATGCAAAATATTTACTATAAAGCATAAAACAATGCTATATGAATCACATATATAAGATCAAAAGCGATATTAAAGCTACTTAAAGCCATTTTTATTTATTAAAACTAAAAAAAATGTTCAATATAGAAGTCTATGATGTAAAATGCTACTTTTCCCCCAAGTGATGAATATATTTATTCGGTGTCTGAGATATTTTCCACTGAAGCTGGGGCATCAGTATTTTGCATTTTATCTTTATTGCTGCAGGATTATCTTGTACTTGTGCAGAAGCCATATAATAGATTTGCTTTTTGTTGAGTAATTTAACAATTACTCAGGGAGAAAAAAAAAACGATGAGGCGTGCTTAGTTTTCTACAATTATTTTTGGAATTTTTTCTCCTGTATAAACTAGAGTACCCCGATTTATCGAGGCAATGACATACACACAAAATATAATTACTTTTTAAAAATTTTGACATAAACTACGTAAATCCGCATTAAAAAACGCTATAAATCCCTGAACTCTAAGTAAACAAGCAAAAAATTCTCATAGATCATGATAGGTTTGCTTAATCATTTTTTTAAAAAGTTATTCGACCAATCGATTTTTTTAAACCGGATGCCGATACCCAGAAAAATAAATCCCGCTATCAGCATGTTAACGGATACAACAGCTCTCCTACAAACATTATACTTTATATCATCGCTAGTTAAAAAAAGAAAATCGTTGTTCGAAATTTTAAACAGTTGTTTATAAAATGGGATCTATGTTATTTTGTTTATGAAGTTCTTTTACTTGTAATAAAATTTTTAAATAACCTAAATTATACAAAAAATAAGTCAGGAACATCCTCACTGACTGTTTATTATTATTTTTTACTTTCTTCTATCTTTACAAGAAGAAAGTATTGGATTCATGAAAATTTTCGACTTCCGGTTTTCGACGGATTTATACGTTTTAGAAGGTCCTGAACACGTTTTGACTATTTTTAGAAAATGTCTGTCTGTGAGTCTGTGTGTCTGTCTGTGAGTCTGTCCGTCTGTCTGTGAGTCTGTCTGTCTGTATGTGACAAAAAATTTGTGGGCGCTCTATCTCAAAAACTAATGCTCGAAATTTAATAAAATTTTTTATTCAGTTAGACCATGATATGAATTAGTGCCTATTGGTTTTTGGTGAAAATTGACCTGCAGGTGGCGCTGCTATACTACGTTTTTCATGATTTTCAAGATTGCTATACCTCAAGAACTAATGAACAGAATTTCACCAAACTTCAGATTCTATGACGCCATGATATACATAGACGCTGATTAAGTTTTGGTGTAAATTGGCCAGCAGGTGGCGCTGCTATGCCACGTTTTTCATGATTTTCGTGATAGCTATATCTCAAGAACTAATGCACAGAATTTCACCAAACTTCAGATTCCGCGATACCTTGAGATACATAGCCGCTGATAAGGTTTTAGTGTAAATTGCCAATAGGTGGCGCTGCTATGCTACATTTTGCACGATTTTTGCGATAGCTATACCTCAAGAACTAATACAGAGAACTCCATCAAATTTTAGATTCTGTTACACTAGAATATATAACATAATTAGACACTGAATACATTTCGGTATTAACCTTGCAACAGGTGGTGCAGCTATGCTGCATTTTGCACGATTTTTCCGATAGCTATATCTCAACAACCAACGCACAGAATTTCATCAAACTTCAGATTTTGTTACAAAATGACATATAACATAATTACACGATGATTACGTTTTGTTATAAATCCTTCAACTTATGGTGCTGCTGTTTTTTTTAATTAGCTATATCTCAAGAACTAATGCACAGAATTTCATCAAACTTCAGATTCTTTTACACCATAACATAATTAAACGCTTTTTTACGTTTTGGCATAAATTGTCCAAGATATGGTGTTGCTGTGCTACGTTTTGCAAATTTTTGTTATAACTATATCTCAAGAACTAATGGACGAAACTCCATCAAATTTCAGATTCTGTTAGGTCTTGACATAAACAGATGCTTATTACGTTTTAGAATAAATTACACAACATGAGGCACTACTAAGCTCATTTTCTCAGAATATTAATTAAATTTTGCGTTTTAGGCTTTTCGGATACCAGAATCTCATTAGGGTAGGTCAAATGTTCGAGGAAATTCGATAATGGGTAACTTTGGGGTCACCACGTTTTTTATTTTATATTAAAATGTACTTATGAGATAGAAGAAAGTTTTGGGATTGACACATCCAACTAGTTTTTTACTTAATTTTAAAACTTAAACAGCTATGAAGATTGTATTTTTAACTAAAATAATAATGTTTACAGATTTGAATGAAAAGAACTAATTTTTGTCAAATTATTGAAACAAATGTAAGAGAAATGCACTATTTTACGTTGAAAATATAATATTAAGTAATTAAATATCTCATAATTAACCAAAAATAGAGAATTTCTCTTTGCACAAGAATAATTACATAATTTAAAACCACATGCGTTTATTTTTTGAATAATTTTATAAAATTTTTTTCCAATGTTTAATGCTAAAAAATTCTTTTCGTTCATCATCTTGCTACAATGTTTATATTTAGAAAAAAACAACATGTATTTCAGCAGTTCTTTTTGAAAAAAATCCATAGAAAAAGAACAATGTTATGAAAATGTTATCGTTGTCTATGAATGATAATTCATTTCGAATAAAAGATAAACATGAATCAGTGGTGCCTGAATAAGTAACAGGAAACAATGTGATAGTTAATTTAATGACCCGTGTATAGTAAATTAGGCATTTGGTCAATGAAAAAGCCACCCATGAACGGACATAGAAATATTTTTATTCTTTTGTGATGCTATTTCACAAGAAGTTTATTTCATTACACATTTATGATATTTAAAGTCAAATGCTTATTGCAAAAATTTTGCAAAATTCAAAGTTTAATTTTCTACAGATAAAATTTAATAAAAAAGGGTGGGAAAAATTTTAAAACAGATATTTTTTGTTTGCGGAAGAATAGGTAAATGATTTAAAACGCTATGTGTTTATTTGTTGAATATGTTTACAAAGTTTTTTTAGTTATATTTGATACAATGCTAAACGTTTTTTTCATTTAACATCTTGCTATCATGTTTATATTTGGTAAAAGACAGCATGTATTTCAGCGTTTCCTGAAAAAAAAAAAAGACACATTTATAGGGAAATAAAACAATATTACAGAAAATATTTTTGTTTGTCTAAATTCGAATAAAAAACCATTATTCAGTAGTGATTGAAAAGTAATAGGAAATAATGTAATTGTTTATTTAATGACTTATTATGATAAATTAAGCATTTAATCAATAAAATATATACCCATGAAAGCACACAGTGATGATGTGTTTTCAGGCAGTCAACTTCGAAACTCCATGGCGCCCGAAAATTTTGCAAGCTGCGTAAACTAATGATTTTTTTGCATTCTATTTTGATTTGTATTTTTTTTTTTTGTTGTTGTTGTTCTATGATTCTTCTGATCAAACGAGAACGAGACGTACATTTGAACGCATTATAAATTGAGATGTAAAAGAAATGTAATATTGTTCATGTAAATTTTATGTTCGTCTTGCCAATTAAATGTTATAGTTTCGTCAAAGGGATGTTTCCTAAAGAATATACTTATCATTCAGACGAGATACACCACATAAAAGCGAATAACCTACATTCCGAGGTAAGAGTTTTAGATTAATAAAGATTCTAGTATTTTTTTACGAAACAGATGCTTCATTTTCTTGTGATGCAATTTCTGAAGAAGTTTATTACATTATACTTTTATCATATTTAAACATCCATGCAAATTTTACGAAATTTGTAAAAACCAAAATTTTATTTTCTATAGATAGAAAATTAAAAAAATGATGGAGAAATTTGTCAAATAAAAAATGGTTTATTATAAAGAGTTATTCAAAAGCAGTTTGTGTAAAATATAAGTATTTAAATTAGCAATAATTAGATGAATTTTAAAATTATTCATTTTGAATAAAAGATAAAAATTAATCAATGGTGCCTGAAAACTAACAGGAAATAATGTGATAGTTTATTAAATGAATCGTGTATGATAAATTAGGTATTTGGTGAACATGAGAAAGATATGCGTAAATGAGCACCGAGATATTTCAGATTTTTGTGATACAATTTGTCAAGAAGTTTTTAACAATAGACTTTTATAATATCTAAACATCTATGCTAATTCTACAATTTTTTTGAAAAATCACAATATTTTACAGATAAATAATTATTTCTTTATAACTTTAGGATATTTATAGGAATTATACTTAGGAATTATACTTAAGCCACGGTGTAAAAAAGAAGTAAAAATTAATTAGACATAGAAAAATAGTTCAAAATTAATTGAAAGTGGTTTTCAGTTGAAGAAAAATTATGATATTTTCACTTTCAATATTTTATTTTGTTCTAAGAAATTATAAAAAATTAAAAAAATTAAATTTTAAAAAATGGCTCAAGTATATCAATCTATCAAAATGGCTCAATAATCTTCCCCTATATGTCAACATTTTAACGGAGGGTGGTTTTGGGGACTAGGGAACATGATTGGTGAAAATATACGAAAATTTACCAAAATACCAAATACCAAACCAACCTGGAAGGGCTTTCCTCCGGACGGCTTCAATAGGTAGCTTTTTACTTTTTGTATGAAAGCGACCTAGTACGAAAAAGTCCTTACGGCAGTACCGGGAGGAAGAGGTAGCTTTCATATACCATATTTGTTTATTTATTTATTTAAATTAAGTTACATTATTTTTACAAACGAAGCTCAAATTAATGGAAACTGAAGCAGTTGGATGAAGTTGGGCAGTGAACTCGGTTAAGACATTGGTATGTACTATGTACACACGGAATTACATACAAAGCAATTTATAAATATGCTTATTATCGCGCGACAATTTTCACACGGTTTCAACATGTCAACCTGACTGGAAATTTAAAGTGCTATAACCACTATATGCCATTTTTCAAGTTATAGATGGAAGAAAAATGCTCTGGAATTTTTGTAGCAAGTTCAAACACACAAAGAAAAAATATTTTTCAATATTTTCTGCACCCACTTTTAAAATTTAAATTTGAAATTTAATATTCCGCCATTTCCAAACAAGATTCCCGATGGAACTGGCCAACGAACTCGGTTCAGGCATCCGTATGTAATATGTACATACCAAGTGTGACATAAATCAGTTTATAAATACCCATGTATTCACGTGACGAAAATGAGATCATTTCAAAATGTGAGCAACACTAGAAATTTAAAGTCCTATAACTCAGCCATTTTTTAAGATACAGACGAAACAAAAAATACTCTGGAATCTTTGTATCAAGGTCAAATGAAAAATCTTTTTCAATTTCTTACTTTTTTTTACCTATTTTTAAAATTTAAATTAAAAAAATAGCCACTATTTTGAAACAGGATGGCGGATGGAACTGGGTAAAGAACTCGATACATGCCTTAGTATGTATTAGGTACACACCAAGTTACATCCAAATCTGTTCATAAATACACAGGCGACTAAACTCTGGCAGTCCACATAACGCAAGTCTCTTCTGATTGGACCGTAAGATAGTCCATTTCTATCAAAAAATCTAATAATTGTAGCTCAATGAGCATGCGCTGAAAAGAATTTTATCGCGGGGCTTCGTACTCAGTAAGCATGCGCTGAAAAGGGTCTTTCTAGAGTATAGAGTTGCAAACAACTATCACGTGAATTAGTTTGTTGTTATATTTTCAATAAATTTGTCTATTTGTCCTTCGATGTCAAACATGGAATATTAATTTCAGTAAGCAAATGCGTTCCAATGATCCAGTGTTGCGAGAGAGCAAAGTTGTTTTGCTACAGCGCATGCTCATTCAGCTAGAATTGCTTAGATTTTTTTATAGAAAAGGTCAGTTATATATATATATATATATATATATGTATTTCAACATTTGAACGGAGGATGGTTTTGGGGTCTAGGGGTCATGATCGGTGGAAATATACCAAATTTTTCCGGAAGGCTTTCCTGCGAACTGCTGTAATAGGTAGCTTTTTACTTTTTGTAATGAAAGCTACCTAAAAGGTATTTGTCAGTTAACAACTTATTACAATGTTATATTCAATGTATGAACATTGAAATATTTCAATACTAGCAGGCTATGCCCGCTGCGCTAGTCAAATTTCAAAATCAACCGTGGATGAAACGAACTGGTGAATTTAAATTTGTATTTTAAAAAATTTGGACCTCTAGCAGCATCTTGCTCATTGCTGAAAACGATTTAGACAACAATTCGATATTAAATTATCTTAAACGTTGGACAAAAATCAGCTATTTAGAAGTAACTATTTTAATTTATTACTAACAGTACACATTTGGAAGCGAGATGAGACCATTATGGCAACAGGATTTTCCCTTATCTGAAGAAATATTAATTATTACAGTCGTTACCATGGTACAACTTCTGAAAAATTTCTTCACAACTTTTCTTTATGTGAAGCCAGGAACCCAAAGCTACTCCCACCTAAAAACTTTATATATGTATTAAATTTTGTCCGCGCGATAAAAGGCACAATTATGCAAGAATCATCTTCAAACACGTCAAATACATTGAAATGGTTAATATCTTAGAGGGAATTGCAAATGAGCAAAATCGAACCAAGGGATGGTATTTGGGAAAAGTTCAAAATTTGAATACCACCTTAACATGGCTTTGACAAAAACAGCTCTTACAAAAAAATGGTAAGAAAAAAACATTTTTCGTTACAGCAAGTAAAATTCTCACTACAACAACTACTTTATTGCAAAAGTTCCTCCTGAAAAATGAAAACAAAATTATCTGCTCTTTCGTATTTAAGCATTTTCTCTTTATTTATTTAAGATAAAGTTAAGTAAATTTGTATAATTTGGCGAACGATTTGGCGAAATTGGTTGACGTGATAATCAAGTAATAGCCAATTTACACTTTTCATATTTCACTAAAGATTCCTGCACAGACATCATTACGCAATAGGTTTAGCACGATTTTCTTGCAACTACAATGTGCCAAAATTCTCGTTTTAGAATACCAAAGAAATTTATATATGTTTTATTATTTTCTATCATTTTAAACAGCAATTAACAATAAATAAAAAAGTAACTGTAGAACAAAACAACAAATATCATTTCAATAAAAAGAATATTGCCCAGTTAAACTGATGGCATTGAGATCACAGGCTACGCATACTAACTGTACATTACAGCCTTGTATTTCCGTTCGAAAAAAATAAGAAGGGGAAACAGCTTTCCCCCTTTCCCCTTTTTTATACTTAATCATTGAACTTCCTAAACTATCAAGTACATGCTTTATCATATTAAAAAATCTATATCCAAAATTCAGAGCAAATCGGATATTTCTTAACAAAAACCCATTTAGCATTTATATAATTTAAGAGGAGTTATTCCCCTCTTTTATACTTAACCATTAAACTTCCAAAACTATTCAGAGATTTGAACGAAATCTGACAATTCTGATTGAAAAATCCATTTATGCAAGTTAAGGGGAGGGGCATTAGAACCCCCGTAATGAACACCTAATAACAGCAACGGACTCGCCTCATCAGAATGATCCTATATCTAAATTTTGAACGAAAACTGTTAATTCTGCATGAAAATCCCGTTTATATCAATTAAGGGGGGGTCATGAGCCCCCCGTTCCCCCTGTTTATACTTATTCAATGAACACATAATAACAGTCACGGAATCGCCTCATCAGAATGATCCTATATCTAAATTTTGGACAAAAACTGTTGATTCTGCATGAAAAACCCGTTTATATCCATTAAGGGGAGGGGCATGAGCCCCCCCGTTCCCCCTCTTATAAATGAAAGTAAATAAACAACTTATCATCAGACTTATCTCAGCTATAGCTGGGTTACCATATAAGGCAAAAAATGGCATTTTGGCGCCAGTGAGATGATACCTCGATGAGTATATGACCAAATCTGTGACAAAATTTCCATATTTGGAAAAAACTTTAATCGGTATTTATACTGCATTTTTCGTACTTCTGTATAGTGAAAAAACTTTGACACAGATGTCATGTGTGCACCATAGTGGCGCAATTTTTTTCTGGAGCCAATTTGGAGAAAACTTGGTTTTTAATTACCAATTTCATAAATATTTTTTAATTATTTTTTATTATTTGAGAAAAAAATTAATAAATAAAAAAGTTCAAATAATAGCTATAGAACAAAATGATTTATATTATTTTAAAAACAAAATGAAAGTTAATAAATAGTTTATTAATAAATAAACAACCATAGTCGATTTACCATGTGAGGCATAAAATCGCCATTTTTTTGCAATCGTGCGAATGTAATGCGTATGTGACATCTGCGCCAAAACTTAAAAAGTTGCAATTAAATTATTTTAGAGTTTGGATGAGGGAGACATTTATACTAAAATTTAAATATTATACGCAGTGTTTTTTGTTATAACTGCTATTTATATATTTACAATTAAACATAAAAAAAATATCCTAAATATGCTCTCACACATTTAAAAGAGAGTCAGAGAATTTAGTAACTGCGAACGTCGCTCCGGCTTATGCCTTCTTGGTACAAAATCGCATTGTTTGATGACAAAAGTAAATTCAAATAAACAAATAACATACAATTAACAGATAAAACCATTTTTAAAAGTAATTCTGCTATTTTGTCCTGTAAGACACATAATGGTAGAATTAGATTAAAAAAAATATTTTTTTTAAAAATAGAAAAATGTTATTTACATTTTATATAATAAAATATTTAAAATACATTTTTTTTAGCCTGCGCGAAAGAGAATAGCGAAAGTTTGATTGAAGAAATGTTGAATAGTCTAAGATCCGGCTGCAGAATCAGTGTACGCGTTTTCTGAAAACAAAATTTTTACACATATTTATGATTAGGAGAATTTATATCTACCAGGTTGCCTATCAAAATGTGGCCGCTAGTATTTTTAATTAAATTATTAATAATTCATAATCCGTAAGAAATTTCACTGACTTGTTTTTTCAATAAAATGCCGTCTACTTTACGGCAACATCTATAAAGACTCTGAAAAATCATGGTTGCCGTTGCGCACCTGGCCGCACCTCTTCGCAGCCAGGTATACACAGGTATGATTTTGTTACATTTATACACCCACAACGTACATTCATAATTTATATATCAAATTAAAGCTATTTTTTTTCTGTTTATTATTATATACGGTTGCCTAATTAAATCTGGCCGCAAATAAGGGTTGCTGGCTGTTAAATATAGTAAATAAAAGCGGTGGAGTGACGCTGCAGAATCGTTTGTTTCATACACTGTTAAAAATCTGCTGCATTTTGTTGCAACGCACTCCATCGCTTGTATATAATATCTCTATTCCAACCAATGAGAAAGCTCCATTTCACGGCCAAGTAACCGTTTTCTATACAAGCAAGGGAGTGCGTTGCAACAAAATGCAGCAGATTTTTAACAGTGTATTTTTCAATTTGGAACAATTTTAATCAATTTAAATTGTGTTTTAAATGATTAAATATATTAGTTTCATTTTGTTATGAGTACATATAAACGTATATGACAAAATTACACTTAAAGTAAAGTAATTTAAATAAGTTTAGTTTAAGTAATTTTAGTTTTGCATTTTTACTTTACTTTAAGTGTGATAGGCAACCTGGTAGATATAAATTCTCCTAATCATAAATATGTGTAAAAATTTGGTTTTCAGCAAACACTCGATGAGTACACTGATTCTGCAGCCGGATCTCATACTAGAAGAGGAAATGTTCAATTAAAAAAGACTTGTAAATTTTATTCAGCGGGAATTTTTCATTTCAAAATGTTGAATTTATCGATAGTATTAACGCATAATTGCATAAATTTACTTTGAATTGCATAAATTTACTTTGCAAAAATTTTCCTTCAGTACTACTTGGTTATACCGTCGACCAATTTCGCCAAATTATACAAATCGCCAAACTATTAGCCAGATTATATAGATTAGCATAAATTTTCATTTAAATAACAAAAAAAAAATACGCAAAACATGTATAAAAGTAGAAATAAAATGTCGAAATAAAAATCAATTGATGACATAATTAGTATTTATATTATGCTTAATGTCAAGTGAATGTGACATTTACGATCATCCATTATTAACATTTAAGCTTGGAATTTGGGGATAGATTTTTAATCGATGGGGTAATCTTTCCTTCTTCAGTTTTTAAATTTTAAAACTGAACTTTTTCCTGTAAGTGAAATTGACGAAATGGCGCAAGAAAAATGAAATTAACAATGAAAACATTTTCAAAAAGAAATAAAAGAGTTATTCTCATATCTGTATAATTTACGATTGAATATTAAAATATACTCAAAAAATTATCTTCACTTGAAAAAAAAAAAAAAAAAAAAAAAAAAAAAAAAAAACATTATTATTGCGACCTTAAGAACCTAAGTCAGGCATTAAGTCCAGTAGTGCATTTTCGGCTTAAAAACACATTCTTTGGCGACAAAAGCAAGATGAAAATGGTATACAAACGAATAGTAACTCACAACTTACAGTGTCTTTTACAATCAGATGTACTTTTTTCTGCTCTAAGTTATATTGTACGGAAATTCGCTAAAAAAGAGAAAGAAAATAATAAAAAGGACAATAACTGTCATTCAAAATTCATTTAATCAATTTCTGAAATTCAAGTTTTTATTCTAACGCTCGGGATAACTCGCCAAAAGTTGAACCAATTGTTATATTTCGCGTTAATTTATTTTTTAAGCTTTACAAATATTTTTTTCATTTTTAAGATAAATATATTTTTATAATATTACGCCTCATTTAAGCGGCCTTTCTTTATTATTATTAATATTATCAGTAGTTATTTTTTGCTGTTATTTGCAAGATACTTGTAATATTTCTAATAGATATAGCCATTTTAATTCTTTTAGCAATTATAATTTTTTTTCCAAAAACAGCTACTGGCAACCTTTTTGTCAAACATAATCGAAAAATACGAAATTTACTACAAAAAATCAGAGTAATACTTGTAAATTTGATTCATAAACCTTCGGAAAAATATTTCCTATCGAATGTTACAATCGGCAAAAAAATCCATCGGGTAGTTTTTGAAAACACTCGTTTGGAAGTTTCAGAAATTCTGCTTTATAATATACTAGCAGGCTAAGCCCGCTGCGATGGCCTATTTTTCAAAACAAAACATGAATGAAACAAAATATTGAATATGATTGTGATTTTAAAGCAACTTCACCTCGAATGCTCTTTCACATTTCTGAAAATCATACAAAACGCCATTGTATTTAAAGATAGAAAACCAACGAATATAAATGCACCAAAAATGCATTAAAAGTTAGCAAACACCTGTTTCGAATCTACTGTCGAGATTCTTCATCAGTGCAAAACTCAGCGAGCTAGAAAAAACAAAACTGAGCCAAAAATAAAAACAACAACAATGGATTCAAGGCCCGTTGACGCCAAAATATATTAAAATAATAATAAGATATTATGTTGTTGTATCAGCTTATGTATTCGATAAATTTGGGCTTTTAAGAAAAAAATAATTCAGTTGACCATTTATTATAGAGTTTGATTGATAAATGAGGCAATTATGAAAAGAGCAATTTAAATATTGTCTGTTCACCATACTTCTAAAATAGCGAGCATTATGATCGCAGAAATTGACCATTGAATTTAGACAATTTTCAAGTGATTCATTTTCATTTGATAGTTTTTGAACTCTACCTCTCAATTTGAGGATATGGGTATTGCGGAAACCTTAATAGATCCTCTATCAATATTATATTATATTTCGCAACGTACATCTGCTCTTGGCAAATCTATTACAGTGTTCCGTTTTTGGAATGTTGCAGAATAAATAAAGTTAAATAAAGTTTCCTTAGAAATATAAGGTGAATGTTTTTTGAATTTGTGAAATTTATTTTTTGATACAGATGTCATATACTCATCACGTTGGCGTGATTGAAACAAAATGAACATTTTATGCCTCTTATGGTAATCCAGCTTTGTTTTTAATTTATTATTGAACTATTTATTTACTTTCATTTGCATTTTAAAATGACAAAAAATGTTATGCTGTATACATAGAAAAATAAAATAGAAAATAGAAATGTATCTGTCATTTGAAAACTTTCTGTTAAAGTGGCGCCAGAAATGTATCACTCCAACGTGGTGCATATATGACATTTGTGCCTCTTTCTTACAACATGAGTGTGTGTATTTGCATCTAAATTTAGTTATTTAGCTCTATTTTTGTAATATTAACTGGAGTTTGTACAATGTACGGTACTACTTGATTATTCTGTCGAGAAAAAAATTAATAGCAGATTATAGGAATAAATGTCAATAATCGATGATCGTAAGTATGATAGCAACTGATATTAACGTGATAAACGTATTTTTTTACGTCATAAGTGCTTTTTAATTCGACTTTTAATTTGTATTTTTGGTACTTCTAGGTTATCCCGTCAACCAACAAATTATCGCCAAACTATAAGATTAAATGCCAATAATGGATGATCGTGAATGTACCATTCAATGACATTAAATAAGATTCACGTGTTTAAAATGTCATTAAGTGATTTTAATGTCGTTTTTTAATTTGAATTTATATGAATATTCCACTAATTATTTGTTTTTTCGTTATTTAAAATAAAAATGATGTCCGTATGTAAAATTTGGCTATTAGTGTGGCGATGTGTATATTTTGGCGAAATTGGTCGACTTGATAATAGAGAAGTACCGTATTTTTTATTTATGTTTATTGTTCTTTCGTTATTTAAAATGATTTTATATAAATTTGAATAGTTTGGCGAAACTGGCCGATATGTTAATCAAGTAGCAGTCAATTTACCTTTGAAAATGTCATATTTCACAAAAAACTCCGGCATAAACCCGGATTTGCAAGATTTCTTTCCAATACCAATGCGACAAAATCGTCGTTTTAGAATATTGAAGAAATGTGCATTTTTAAAAATTATTTTCGTTATTTTAAAACGAAAATATTAATAAATAAAAAAAAGTTACTATAGCACAAAACAATTTATAGAATTTCTAAAAAGAAATTAAAGGAAATAAACAATTTATTAATACAAAAACAACTATTGCTGGGTTACCATACCAGGCAAAATAACACCGTTTTGGTGATAGTCAGATACGTCAGTGTGTTTATAATATCTGTGTCAAACATATTTCGAAAAAACAATAATCGTCATTTATACAGCATGTTTAAATACTGTAGTATAGTGAAAAAAATGTATACATGACCTATACGCATCACATTGGCGCGTTTTTTGTTTTTTTTTTCTTCAGATGCCATTTTCGGAGAAAATTTTGTTTTCAAATACCAGTTACATACATAGTTTACAATTATTTTCTGTTATTTTAAATGAAAAATAACAATAAATTTTAAAAAGTTTAGTTAATAATTATAAAACAAAAGTATTTATATCATTTAAAAAATAAAATGAAACAAGATGAATGTAGATTCTACCATTGCAGAATTCAGATTCGCCTCCGATTAGAAACAAAAAAAAAAAAAAAAAAAAAAAAAAAAATCGATAGAAGTTTTTTAGAAGGGCGACCCCGTTTAGATTGCAATGAACTAACTTCATTTTTCTTGTGTTTATCAATATAATAGCAAACAGAACGGCGTGAAATACCCAATTGAATAGCAATTTCTCTCTGAGACATTGGAATTGCGGAATAATAAAGAGATACAATTTGACGTGCTACTTCTTCATTGAATAGATTCATCAAAAACGGATTTTTTCTTTAGTTTAAACGCTTTTTTATAGACTCTGAGTAAAAGGAAATGCAATTTAACAATAAAACGAATGGAATCCCATCGAATTCGACGAATGAAATGTTTAAAAGACCCTATCGATTTGGTTTTAAAAAAAAGCAAAAGTAATTACATTATTGAATCAATATATAATAAATATATTTACAAAGTAAATGTCAAATTTGCCAGTTACAATTTTGCCTGCAAATATTCGCACAAGTACAGTTAAAATTGTAATATGAGTGCCGGCGAAATCCAGAAGTTTTATTTTATATGCACTCACAGAAAAATAGCTTTATTAAAAATAAAAAAAAAGAAAAAAAAGTAATATCGGGTACTACTAGGTTATCCCATCGACCAAAAAATTATCGCCAAACTATAAGATTAAATGCCAATAATGGATGATCGTGAATGTCACATTCAATGACATTAAGTACAATTCATGTGTTTAAAATGTCATTAAGTGATTTTTATTTCGACTTTTTATTAATATTTTTATTAATATTCTACTGATAATTTATTTTTTCGTTATTTAAAATAAAAATTATTTCAATATGTATAATTTGGCGAAATTGGTCGACGGGATAACAGAGTAGTACCTAATATCGTTATGAGTAAAAATACGATGTTTTAAATAGTGACGTCATTTTCTCTTCAAATGTTCTTTAAAAGTTACTGTTTATGAAAAAGGCATCCATAATAATATTGTAATTCCCATTTATCTGGTTGCTGAATGACATAATTTTCCTCATTTGAAATTTCTCTTATTTTGATTTAGACATTCATTTTTATCATATATTATTTTCTGTCATTTTATTTACATTATTAATATTATTTCTCAGTAAATATATATTTTTTAAACTCAATTAGTGCATAATTATACGCAATCATTTTAGAAAATAAATTTTTAGTATCGAGAGAAAAGCTAAACTGTGTTGCCACCATTTTGAAAAAATGTCATGAAAAAGCTTTTAAGATTAAAAATAAAATATAAAAATGGAAATAAATTAAAAAACAATTAAAATGGGCACAACTACAAATAAATAGCTTTTATTTAAAAAAATAATTATCAAAATCGGTTGACTAGAAAATTCAGGGCTGATGACACGACATTTTTAGCTTGTCTGAAAGAAATATCCTCGGAGGCTAATAAAAATTTATTAATAAATAAACAACAGCCCAGGTTACCCAGTGAGGCATAAAATCGCCATTTTAGTGCAGTGACGCAAATGTGGCGCACGTATGACAAATGTGCCTAGATTATAATAGTTTATAAAATTGTTAAAAAAAAAGAAAAAAATTGTAAATAGACAATTTATTAATAAATAGACAATAACAACCGGGTTGCCATATCAAGCAAAATAATGACACTTTGGCGTCAGTTAATTATATATAGTATTGGCGTAAGAGACAAATCGCACCAATTTAGTGCGTATGAAATATATGTGCAAAAAAAAAAGTTGCAGTTAAAATCTTTTACAATATCTATGTATGTGGAAAGACATTTGTCCTAAAATTTAAATATTATTCATTTTTGTGGTATTAACTGCTATATATGTATTTAAGATAAATGTAAAATTTTTTCCTAAAAATGCTCTCACTCATTAAAAGAGAGAGAGAGAGAAAATAGTTCTTGCAAACATAACTCCGTCTTTTTTTTTTTTTTTTTTTTTTTCTTTTGGTTTAGAATCGCATTGATTGGCGACAAAAGTAGATTGAAACTCCCAATTGAACAAACAACATACAAATAACAATTAAAGCCATTTTTTTTAAATTAATTCTGCGAGTTTCTTCTGTCAAACACATAACGGGAAAATTAGATTTAAAAATATTCTTAAAAAAGAAAGAAAAAAAAAACTTATGTTTTACCTAATGAAATTTTTGAGATGTTGTTTTCTTTTAATCTGGCTCGAAAGAAGTAAATAGCCAAATATTGTGTCACTTCAAAACTTTCTTTCACATTGAGTTACTTTTTAAATATTATAAATATTCTTTTTTTTTTGTTTCGTTAAAGATAAATATTTTCTTTTCATAATATTATTTTGCATTAAACGGATTTTTTTTTCTTTTTATCCTTACTTATTTTAAATCAATGAATTAACAGGTTTTCTTCGAAATATTTATATTATTTTCCATTAGAAAAAGCATTTTATTTCTTTTTTTAAATATAATTTTCGCCAAAAAAATAGTTGTTGCAACCCTTCCGTCAAAAATAACCGAAAAATACGAAATTTAGTACGAAAAATCAGAGTTATCCCTGTATATTTGTACCATAAACCTCCGCAAAAATATTTCCTATCGGATGATATAATCTGCAAAAAGATCCATCGGGTAGTTTTTCAAAACACTCGTTTGGAAGTTTCAGAACGTCTGCTTTATAATATACTAGCAGGCTATGCCCGCTGCGCTGGTCAATATTTCAAAATCAACCATGGATGAAACAAACTGGTGAATTTAAATTTGTATTTTAAATAATTTGAACCTCCAGCAGCACCTTGCTCATTCCTGAAAACGATTTAGACAACATTGTGGTATTAAATTATCTTAAACGTTGCGCAAAAACCAGCTATTTAGAAGTAACTATTTTAGTTTATTATTAAAAGTGCAGATTTGGAAGCGAAATGAGACCATTATGACAACAGGATCTAAAATTTTCCCTTATCTAAAGAAATATTAATTATTACAGTCGTTCTCGTTACCATGGTACAACTTCTGAAAAATTTCTTCACAACTTTTCATTATGTGAAGCCAGGAACCCAAAGCTACTCCCACCTAAAAAGTTTATATATATATTAAATTTTGTCCGCGCGATAAAAGGTACAATTATGCAAGAATCATCTTCAAACTCGTCAAGTACATTGAGATGGTTAATATCTCAGTGGGAATTGCAAATGAGCAAAATCGGCCCAAGGGGGTGGTGATTGGGAAGGTTTCAAAAATTTGAATACCATCTTAACATGGCTTTCACAAAACCAGTTCTTACTAAACAATAACAGAAAAAAAATAAACATTTTTCGTTACAGCAAGTTGCCAACTATAAAAACACACACACACACACCTTAAAATTCTCACTACAACAATTACTTTATTATTGCAAAATTTCCTCCTGAAAAATGAAAACAAAATTATTTGCTCTTTCGCATTTAAGCATTTCCTTTTTAGTTATTTAAGATAAAATTATGTAAAGTTGTATAATTTGGCGAACGATTTGGCGAAATTGGTTGACGTGATAATCAAGTAGTAGCCAATTTATACTTTTCATATTTCACAAATGATTCCTACGCAGACATCATATACGCAATAGGTTTAACTTGCAACTACAATGTGGCAAAATCCTCGTTTTAGAATGCCAAAGAAATTTATGTATATTTTATTATTTTCTATAATTTTAAACAGCAATTAACAATAAATAGAAAGTAAGTGTAGAAGAAAACAACAAATATCATTTCAAAAAAGAAAAAAATGAAAGTAAATAAACAACTTATTATCAGATAAACAACTATAGCTGGGTTACCATATGAGGCAAATAATGCCATTTTTTCGGCAGTGAGATACCTCGAGGAGTATATGACCAAATCCGTGACAAAATTTCCATTTGGAAAAAAACTTTAATCGGTATTTATACTGCCTTTTCCCTACTTATGTTTAAGAAAAAACTTTGACACATATGTCATGTATGCACCACATTGGCGCAATTTTTTCTGGCGCCAATTTGGAGAACTTGGTTTTTAATTACCAATTTCATAAATATTTTTTAATTATTTTGCATTATTTGAGAAAAAAAATAATAAATAAAAAAATTTAATTAATAGCTATAGAACAAAATGATTTATATTATTTTAAAAAACAAAATGAAAGTTAATAAATAGTTTATTAATAAATAAACAACCATAGTCGGTTTACCATATGTGGCATAAAATCGCCATTTTGTTGCAATCGCGCGAATGTGCTGCGTATATGACATCCTCGCCAAAACTTTAAAAATTTGCAATTAAATTATTTTACAGTTTGGATGAGGAAGACATTTATACTAAAATTTAAACATTATACGCATTTTTTTTTTTTTTTTTTTTTTTTTTTGCTATAACTGTTATTTATATATTTACAATTAAACACAAAAAAATGTCCTAAAAATGCTTTCACACATTTAAAAGCGAGTGAGAGAATTTAGTAATTGTGAACATCGCTCCGGCTTATGCCTTCTTGGTATAAAATCGCATTGTTTGATGACAAAAGTAAATTCAAACACCCAAATAAAAAAATAACATACAATTAACAGATAAAACCATTTTTAAAAGTAATTCTGCTATTTTGTCCTGTAAGACACATAATGGTAGAATTAGATTTTAAATATATTTTTTTAAAAAATACAAAATTGTTATTTACGTTTTATTAGATAAAATATTAAAATACATTTTTTTAGCCTGTGCGAAAGAGAATAGCGAAAGTTTGATCGAAGAAATATTGAAGGGGAAATGGTCAATTAAAAAAGACTTGTAAATTTTATTCAGCGAGAATTTTTCATTTCAAAACATTGAATTTATCTATAGTAATAACGCATAATTGCATAAATTTACTTTGAATTGCAAAATATTTCCTTCAGTACTACTTGGTTATACCGGCGACCAATTTTGCCAAATTATACAAATCGCCAAACTATTAGCCAGATTATATAAATTAGCATAAATTTTCATTTAAATAACGAAAAACAAATTAGCAGAACATATATAAAAGTAGAAATAAAATGTCGAATTAAAAATCACTTGATGACATAATTAGTATTTATATTATGCTAAATGTCAAGTGAATGTGACATTTACGATCATCCATCATTGACATTTAATCTTGGAATTTGGGGGATAGATTTTTAATCGATGGGGTAATCTTTCCTTCTTCAGTGAAAACATTTGCAAAAAGAAATAAAAGAGTATAATGAGAGGGTTGAATATTAAAATATACCTTAAAAATTATCTTCACTTGAATAAAAAAAAAACAAAAAAAAAACAAAACAAAAAAAAAAAAAAAAAAACATTATTGCGATGCGATTATTAAGAAGCTAAGTCAGGCATTAAGTCAGTAGTGCATTTTCGGCTTAAAAAACATTCTTTGGCAACAAAAGCAAGATGAAAATGGTATAGAAACGAATAGTAACTCACAACTTACAGTGTCTTTTACAATCAGATCTGCTTTTTTCTGCTTAAGTTATATTATACGGAAATTCGATAAAAAAGAGAAAGAAAATAATAAAAAGGGAAATAACTATCATTCAAAATTCATTTATTCAATTTCTGAAATTCATGTTTTTATTCTAACACCAAGGATAAGTCGCCAAAAGTTGAACCAATTGTTATATTTCGCGTTAATTTATTTTTTAAGCATTACAAATATTTTTTTCATTTTTAAGATAAATATATTTTTATAATATTACGCCTCATTTAAGCGGTTTTTCTTTATTATTATTAATATTATCAGTAGTTATTTTTTGCTGTTATTTGCAAGATATTTGTAATATTTCTAATAGATATAGCCATTTTAATTCTTTTAGCAATTACAATTTTCGCCAAAAACAGCCACTGGCAACCCTTTTGTCAAAAATAACCGAAAAATACGAAATTTACTACGAAAAATCAGAGTTATCCCTGTAAATCTGAATCATAAACCTTCGGAAAAATATTTCCTATCGAATGATACAATCGGCAAAAAAATCCATCGGGTAGTTTTTGAAAACACTCGTTTGGAAGTTTCAGAACTTCTGCTTTATAATATACTAGCAGGCTAAGCCCGCTGCGCTAGTCTATTTTTCAAAACAAAACATGAATCAAACAAAATATTGAATATGATTGTGTTGTTTAAAGCAACTTTACCTCGAATGCTCTTTCACATTTCTAAAAATCATACAAAACGCCATTGTATTTAAAGATAGAAAATCAACGATTATAAATGCACCAAAAATGCATTAAAAGTTAGCAAACACCTGTTTCGAATCTACTGTCGGAGATTCTTCATCAGTGCAAAACTCAGCGAGCTAGAAAAAACAAAACTGAGCTAAAAATAAAAACAACAACAATGGAATCAATGCCCGTTGACGCCAAAATATATTAAAATTATAATAAAATATTATGTTGTTGTATCAGCTTATGCATTCGATAAAATTCGGGCTTTTAAGAAAAAAATATTTCAGTTGATTATTTATTGTAGAGTTTGATAGATAAATAAGGCAATTATGAAAAGAGCAATTTAAATATTGTCTATTCACCATACTTCTAAAATAGCGAGCATTATGATTGCAGAGATTGACCATTGAATTTAAACAATTTTCAAGTGATTCATTTTCATTTGATAGTTTTTGAACTCTATACCTCTCAACTTGAGAATATGGCCATCTGTGGAAACCTTAATACATCCTCTATCAATATTATATTATATTTCGCAACGTACATATGCTCTTGAAAAATCTATTACAGTGTTCCGTTTTTGGAATGCAGCAGAATAAATAAAGTTAAATAAAGTTTTCCTTAGAAAAATAAGGTGAATGTTTTTTGAATGTGTGAAATTCATTTTTTGATACAGATGTCATGTACGCATCACGTTGGCGTGATTGAAACAAAATGAACATTTTATGCCTCTTATGGTAATCGAGCTCTGTTTTTAATTTATTAATGAACTATTTATTTACTTTCATTTGCATAGAAAAGTAAAATAGAAAATATAAATGTATCTGTCATTTGAAAATGAACTTTCCGTTAAAGTGTCGCCAGAAATGTATCACCCCAACGTGGTGCATATATGACATTTGTGTCTCTTTCTTACAACATGGGTGTGTGCCGTGTGTGCATTTGCACCTAAATTTAGTTATTTAGCTCTATTTTTGTAATATTAACTGGAGTTTTTACAATGTACGGTACTAGTTGATTATTCTGTCGAGAAAAAAATTAATAGCAGATTATAGGAATAAATGTCAATAATCGATGATCGTAAATTCGTATTTTTTATTTGTGTTTATTGTTCTTTCTTTATTTGAAATGAATTTATGTAAATTTGAATAGTTTGGCGAAACTGGCCGACGTGTTATCAGGTAGCACTCAATTTACATCTGGAAATATCATATTTCACAAAAAACTCCGGCACAAACCCGGATTTGCAAGATTTCCTTCCAATAAGGAAAGGGCAGCTGACGTCACTGTAGACGAATTACTGTGGATAAGTGAGAAAAACCTGTCTGTTCTGTAAAGACTGATACTGTACGGATTAGCTCCGGGAATTTGATTGGTCTACGTTTGGCAGCTCTGTGGTAGGCTATGTACGATTGGCTTACGTTGCCAAGACGATTCCTGCAATGATCGCTTTGAAAAAAAAATGTAATGTTAAATTGGTTGACGAAAGTATTTGTTTGTAAACATGCCCTTTCCTTATACCAATGCGGCAAAATCCTCGTTTTAGAATAGCGGAGAAATGTGCATTTTTAAAAATTATTTTCATTATTTTAAAATGAAAATAATAATAAATAAATAAAGTTACTATAGCACAAAACAATTTATAGAATTTCTATAAAGAAATTGAAAATAAATAAACAATTTATTACGAAACAACTATTGCTGGGTTATCATATAAGGCCAAATAACACCGTTTTGGCGACAGTCACATACCTCAGTGTGTATATAATATCTGTGCCAAACATGTTTGGAAAAAACAATAATCGTTATTTATACAGCATGTCTAAATACTGTAGTATAGTGGAAAATATGTATACATGACATATACGCACCACATTGGCGCTTTTTTTTCTTTTCTTCTAAAGCCGATTCGGGGAAAATTTTGTTTTCAAATACCAGTTACATATATAGTTTACAATTATTTTCTGTTATTTTAAATAGAAAATAAGAATAAATTTTAAAAAGTTTAGTTATTAATTATAAAACAAAACAATTTATATCCTTTAAAAAAAAATAAATAAATAAAAATTTATTAATAAATAAACAACAGCCAGGTTACCAAGTGAGGCATAAAACCGCCATTTTATTGCAGTTGCGCAAATGTGGCGCATATATGACAAATGTGCCTAGATTAAAATAGTTTATATAATTGGAAAAAAAAGAAAAAAATTGTAAATAGACAATTTATTAATAAATAGACAATAACATCCGGGTTGCCATATCAAGCAAAATAATGACACTTTGCGTCAGTTAATTACCCAGATGTATATATGGTATTGGCGTAAGAGACAAATCGCACCAATGTAGTGCGTACGAGATATCTGTGCCATTTTTTTTTTTAAAGTTGCAGTTAAATTATTTTACAATATCTATGAATGTGGAAAGACATTTACTCTAAAATTTAAATATTATTCATTTTTGTGGTATTAACTGCTATATATGTCTTTGAGTTAAATGTAAATTTTTTTCCTAAAAATGGTCTCACTTTTTAAAAGAGAGAGAGAAAAAAATTAGTTCTTGAGAACATCGCTCCATCTTGTGCTTTTTTGGTTTAGAATAGCATTGATTGGCGACAAAAGTAGATTGAAACACCCAATTGAAGAAACAACATACAAATAACAATTAGAGCCTTTAAAAAAAAAATTAATTTTGCGAGTTTCTTCTGTAAAACACATAACGGGAAAATTAGATTTAAAAATATTTTTAAAAAAAACAAAGAAAAAAAAATACTTATGTTTTACCTAATGGAATTTTTGAGATGTTGTTTTCTTTTAATCTGGCTCGAAAGAAAAAATAGCCAAATATTGTGTCACTTCAAAACTTTCTTTCATATTGAGTTACTTTTTAAATATTATAAATATTCTTTTTTTTTCGTTAAAGATAATTTTTTTTCCTTTCATAATATTATTTTGCGTTAAATGGATTTTTTTCACTTTTTATCATTATTTATTTTAAATCAATGAATTAAGAGGGGTTTTTTTTCGAAATGTTTATTTTATTTTCCATTAGAGAAAGCATTTCATTTCTTTTTTGAAATATAATTATCGCCAAAAAATTAGTTGTTGCAACCCTTCCGTCAAAAATAACCGAAAAATACGAATTTTAGTACGAAAAAACAGAGTTAACCTTGTATATTTGTATCATAAACCTCCGCAAAAATATTTCCTATCGAGTGATATAATCTGCAAAAAGATCCATCGGGTAGTTTTTGAAAACACCCGTTTGGAAGTTTCAGAACTTCTGCTTTATAATATATATGATATGATATGATATGGTAATACTATTTCCCAAGAAGTTTACTATATTACTTTAATGATATCTAAAGATTTATGCTAATTCTACAAATCTTACAGAAAAATGAAAATTCAATTTTCTACAGTTAAAAATTAACACAAAATGGATGGACTATTAATTTAACCAAATTGTGGTTTATAGAAATTAATTTAACCAAATAGTGGTTTATTGTGTAAGGTTATACAAAAATAATTTGTGTTGATTATAAGTATTCAAATTAACTATGAGGACTTGAATTTCAAACCTCACGTTATCTAAAACTGCAAAATGTACGAATGATATTCCAAAAATTATTAAAATTAAAAAACAATGTAACTAGTTTGAGTCAACCTATTTAGGTGCGTTCGTAATTATGCAAATACGTAGCAGCTATAGTTGTCGTTCAGTCCGTCCGTCCGCATATAACAACGCAAAAATAATAGAACCGAATCGTTTAAAATTTGAAAGATATTATTATTACATAATTTTGTTGAGTCATTTCAAATTTTATAAAAATCTGATGCACAGATCAGTTACAAGTACAAACAGAAATATTCCATTACATTGCGGTCGATGGGGAAAAAGTTTCAAATGCATTTTAGTCGTTTGAAATTTTAGATTACATAATTAATACATTATTTTGTCGATTCATTTTAAATTTTATCAAAATCGGATGCATAGATCAATTACAGGGACAATCAAAAGTATTCGATTACATTACGGTAATTAAGGAAAAAAGTTTCAAATGCATTTTAATCATTTGAAATTTAAAATACGCATTTATTACATAATTTTGTCGAGTCATTTAAAATTTTATCAAAATTGAATGTATAGATCAGTTACAGGGACAATCAAAATTATTCCGTTACATTACGGTCAATGGTGAAAAATGTTTCAAACATATTTTAATGGTGTTACACTCATTCGAACATAATAAAATTGATATGCATCCATAAAGTACATATTATAGTAAACATTTTGCATAATCTATTGTAAAAAGAAAATTTGTTATTGATTTACAAGGCCACACAAAAGTATTCCATTACATAATATTATAGAGAGAACATTGTTTGGTGCGCATTTTAATAGTATTTAACTATTTACAATTTTATGAGATTTATATATGAGAGTGATATTTTTAAAATTTCGTTATCATACAAACACACCTCATTTGCTTCGCTTCAAGTGCAGTTTTCAACTTGTTTTACTTTTATTCTGTGGAACGTGCAAAGCTTAAACTAGAGGAAGTAAATATATTATTGATACACGTACTTAAAGATTATTTTAAACATTAAAAAATCCGTTTTGATTATAATGTAGAAGATTGAAAAAAAAAACGGTTTTTTGTGTACGTGCTGTTTGTTGGGCATCGGGAGAAAGCCTTCGTAATGCTGAACTCAAAAATGTTCCTTTTAATTGTAGGTATTATTTATTTAAGGATATCATTGAAAATCTCGTGTAAATTTATACCTTAAACTATTTTCAAATCCACTGAAACTAAAATTCTGATAAAATATACACATAGTAAACATTATCATAAATCATATTGAAAAACAACAGCAATTATCTAAGTTAAAATACTCTTGTAAAAAAAAAGCATTTTTTCATTACAGCTATATGATTTGCGAGCAATCAGTAACATTTATGAAGAAGTCTTCAGTTACCTATCGCATTATATGTACTATAAAAGCATTGTTTATAATGATTATAAAAAATAGTCGGTACTTCGCTAAGATATTGGCCTTTAAATGCAAGACAGTTTGGAATTACGTAATGGCAAGAGCAACATACTCTATATACCATCGACTTTTAAAGTCTAGATAACAACTTTTAATGATATACACTACGGTTTCCGGCCAGTTTTCGGCCAGCAAAAATTTTTAAGTTAATTTCTAACTATACCCATATGAAGAAGAATCTCAAAGTGATACTTATACATTTTATTGACATAACAGTTGGGAACTTACTTATGGAATAACAAGCAACTATCAATACATTTAATTGACTAAATTAAATACAAAGGAAAACGCATGTTCTCAAAAGTTTCCGGCCACCTTCACAAGTTAAAAAAAATTGTATTGTAATAGAAAACTACAGTGATCAACAATATTAACAATTAGTATTTTATCTTATTTGTATTTTATTATCTTTAGTAATAAATTCTACGTCGTTGCAACGTGACATTCATACAATCAACGGGTAAAGATTGTCTATGGTACGTTTTTGTAAATATCTGTATATTGCAACGGAATTTTTATAATGGTCATCAATTTTTTTTTTCTCCTGATAATTCTGTTAATGAGAATAGTCATTTTTCGGAGTCTCCTGGACCTCACAAAGTCCTGAAGGCATGTACATTTTTATATAATTTTTAAACATCGTTTACAGTCGATTTTAACCTATCGATAACTGTACCGCAATACCTCTAGAAGGTATACCTATTAGTGACGATTAGTGTTGAATTTTTCAATTTTGAATTTAAACTATACAATTCACATAGATTCATTCACAAACACGACCAAAGAGTACTTTACCGATAAAAAAAAAAAACTAAGGAGTGATAAGTGGCCGGAAACTTTTGCATACGCGAAATTCAGATTCTTCCCTTTTGTCTTCAGTATCGTCTTTCGTCTTCAGTATCCAATCAAAATAATCACGTGATCAGAGGTCATTGCAATATTTCTTACTTTTGAAGCAATTTTACACTGTAAAAAAATCTGCAAAGGTACTAAACCTTTTCTAGGAAACTGGGATTCCAAGAGCTTTTCCTGTAACAGTAACAGCAATAATTCAAGTTTCAGAATCGATTACATGAATTTTTCCTGTTATCTTTACATTAAAAGTTCTTGGAATCCCAGTTTCCTAGAAAATGTTTAGTACCTTCACAGATTTTTTTTTACAGTGTACTTCTTCTTTGCTAAAAAATTCTGGTCAATAAATCAAAGAAACTAACTGGTGGGATACTTTTGACCGCCACTGTATATAAGTAGCTCAATTTCAAAAGCAGTATAAAAGCAATAAACGTTAAATTGTGAAAATCTGACTAATTTAATTAGAATTAATCACGCAAATTCTATGGTATTCGTTACTAATTTGCATTGAAAATATGTCTCAATAAACCCCAGTATTTTTAAAATGTAATTAAAAATCTATCTGGGAAAACACGGCACAGACAAGGATGGCGTTGCAACCTTTTATCAAAATACGCTTAGTACAATCTAAATTTAATCATTGAACAAAAGTGTTGTTTTAGCTGTAGTGTAAACAGGAAATATTGTTAGAACAATGAATTTATTTTTATGAAATGACAAATAAAAGTTTAAATATGCACTTTTTTTTCCAAGACAGAATTAAATTCATCCGAAACAGATTAGGATAAGATTACAAAAATAGTTATACAGAATAGTAATATTTGATAATATTCTGGCTTCATATCTCTTTAAAATTTTATTGTGTACTTTTCCAAGTGTATACTCAACTCTATGTTGTTCAGTTTATAACAAAATCTTATTATTTTTTGAACATTTTTTTTTAAATAATACAGTTAATAATTCATTTATTTCTTGTATGGAACACTCTTATCAATAATTTAACTCCGGTCGTTACTTCTCCTGAGAAACTGCTGTTTCTACTTGTTTCTTATCCGACTAACGTGGGAATGTGTAATCACAATCATATATATATGTGGAGATTTGACGATTTTTATTAGATTGACGAATACAATTAAATGAATATGCCAAGTTAAGTTTCTGAAATTCGTAGCTGGAAATTTTATGAGAGATGGCCTGAATGAAATTCTGCAAGAAAAAAAAATTAATCGATGATAGATAAATATCTAACTATTTTCTATGTAAACTTACATTTTACATAGTTTGTGCTAAATAATTCATTTTTTTCTTTTTCATTATCATTTATATGAAATTACTTTTATTTCACATGTTCACTTATATATGGTGATTATGTTAGAATTAGAGTTACATTATATATATATATAATGCAACAATGTTGTATCTCTGGAAGTTTTATTAACGGTGCATTTGTGGCAGCAGTTTTTGAATAGACGATGGATTGTGATAATTTATCATGTCATAGCTGCATGGTTAGGAAAGAGACACGCAAGCTTTTAAGCCATTTCCTCTCAAAATAAATTAAAGAAAAATACTGGAGATTTTTCTGTAAGCATTTCTCTTTTGGAAGAAAAAGAAGTTCTAAATTATGTATTTAAAACACTATTTTTCATAAATGGAACATAAAACTGCTGTATAAGCATAAGTATGCAAAAACATTTTAAAATATGCCTGTAATTTAACGTTGCTAATGCTTTCTATATCTGATATGGTCTTTTTAAAATTCATTATGTAAAATAGTACACTGTAAAAAAAATCTGCAAAGGTACTAAACCTTTTCTAGGAAACTGGGATTCCAAGATTTTTTCCTGTAACGGTAACAGCAAAAATTCAAGTTTCAGAATCGATTACATGAATTTTTCCTGTTATCGTTACATGAAAAGTTCTTGGAATTCCAGTTTCCTAAAAATGTTTAGTACCTTCACACATTTTTTTACAGTGTATAAGTGTGGATTACATAAACAATAGCGAATAATCTATCTAGAGTATTAAATAATGTTTAAAGTACGCAATAAAAAACATAAAACTATATTAAAACAGAATATTTATCCCCCAAAAAATTACCTGTACCCTTCTTTGGCTTGTTAATCTATAACATCCAATTTTTTTACCCTTTTTTAATTGATGCTTTGGTTGAAACTGTTTGAGTAAACGATACATCGCGAACATTTGACGACCTCAAACGTCATGGGTTACAAGTGATAAAGATATACGATTTGAAGTGAATTGAATTTAAAACCCATTTTAGGCCAAGCACAGAAATTTTATAAAATGTAGCATTATTTTTATTGAAATATGCTTAAATTACATACATTAAGACACAAAAAAAGATTCGTGCATGAAAAATAATATTTTATATAAGAAATAATATTTTATATAATAATATAAAATATTATTTCTTATAATGAATAATATGAATATGAATAATATTTTTATGACTTTTGTTTTATTCTTATTTCATATACAGAATTTACAACTTTAATCTATTTTAAAAACATATAATTCATTTCAATTGGAATAATAATATATTTTTAAAAAGTCGAATTTGTCAAAGGCGTTTCAAATTAAAACTCTAGCGTATTTTGAAAATTTTTTAAGAGAAAGTGTTTACTCCAATTGAATTACTAATATTTTATGGATGTCTTCAAAAGCCTTAAAAAATAGAAGAAAAATAAAATTCTTGAAAAAAATGTGTCAGAGTGTTAAAAAAAAATATTTATCGAAATGTTTCGTATACGAACCTTTGGCCGAAAATGGGTTAAAGATAATTGAAGTTAGATTTCTGCATCAATAATAGTTGACATTGGAATAGGAAACTGATGCTTGTTTCTTTGAGGTTTTTGAATTCTTATTTAAATAGTTGTAAGAAAAGTACAGAACAATTTTCTTTCATTTTTTACATAGTCAATATTGATCATTATTCAGAAAAGTTTTTTGACTGTGGAATGCAGCACAATAATTTAAATTTAATCAAAACCATAAAAATGAAAATTTGTCTGTTTGTCTGTGATTATATATAAATCCATAGTTTCAAAGCCAGAACTGCGAAATTATTATGAATATTTAAACCAAAACACGTCCGAATCAACTAAAGTAATCCGGAGTCGAAATAAATTAAAGTAAATTTTTAATTAATAAACAACTAACACTGAAAGCAAATTCCTATCAAATTTAAGCATTTTTTGTCATAGCACTTTCCAACAATTAAAAATCAACAATAAAATTCTAATGATAGCAGTTCTTTTTCTAATGCGAGTTTTCCACACGAAAAATTTTCATGGGGGGGGGGGGGTCTCTATAGCATCTGCCCGAGAAGAATACATGAAACCTAGAATGATGCTGTCCAATCCCACTTATAAAGATTAAAAAAAATAAAATAAATAGTTGGACGAAATAAAAAAAAGGAATATTTTGTCATAACTTTTATATTGGAAGATTTACCCATGAAAAATGAAAATGATATACAAATAATTTGATGATTTTTTTTAAGTGAACACTACTTCACATTCGAAATATAATATACATTAGCAGATGATGGTGTAACATCATATGTGTTTAAAAACAGCCTTACTTGATTACGCCATCGTTTAAAAAACTATCGCCAACAGATAAGATTAAATGTCAATATTGTATAAATAAGCATCCAAAATTTACTTCGCATCCGCTACGTCAAATATGTTTGCTACGTCATCAAATTATTCGGCGTTTATTTGTATTTTTATTAATGTTTTACTAATTTATTTATCCTTTCATTACTTAAAACGAAAAAATAAAGATACGTTAGTTTGCATTTTCTGTTTATTGAAATTAAACATTTTTATTTATGTCAATTCCTGAGATAATACTATTCAACTCTATAGGTTTTATAGATGATATATTATTTACAGCTGTATGTGTGCAGATGATGTATTAGGAGCATTTGTCATAGAACAGTTCCAGTCTTGAGAAAGATACATAAAATCTGTTACGGCTAAGAATAACGAAAATAATTTCTTTGTGTTTGTTTCATAATTTTTTATAAATATGACTAAATTTAGGCGTTAGAAATTATACTTAAGAAGTAAATAAATAAAATGAAATAAGATACATAGTGAACGTTTATATAAAATTCGCCAGTAAAAACATTAAAAACAAACAATTTTGTTTTAGATTTTAATATGTATCTTGATGTGAAAAAAATGTAATTGTTTTATTTTACTAGCAACAAACGAAAAACCTCAGTATCAAATAAATAAAATATATGATATGTCGTATTATTCCATTTTTTCAATAGAAACTTTCATGAAACTTTCTTACATTGACTTTCACAAATAATAATTTAAGCATTTTTCTACATTTTACATTGTGTGTCAACTAAAAAATTCTGTCACATACTGATTAATTTCAGAAAATGAATTTATTAATCAAAAACATTATATCCAGATTTACTTAAGTCAAAATGGACAAACGGTATGCGATAGATGAGCTTGCAGCACAATCTTATGGCAACTCTAGACAATCAGATCTCGAAAAATGCACGCCATACCGAAAAGACGCAAAACTGAGGAAGTGTTCTCGATCCATATGAAGTGCTGTGTTATGTGTAAAATAAATACTATGAATTGGTGAAAAAAGAAGAATATTTATGTTTTTCTGCAGTATATAGCAAATAAGCTCCATTTCTGTTTTGAAATCCAAACATCTTAGAGCTGTTACAGTGACGTTCGCCCTGAATTTGACAGACTACAAGGAGATTAGGATAAATCTATATTTGGAATTCACTCATCCTTTCTCTCCCTCTAAAGTTTTGATCTATGAGGCAGGTATACGATGAGTGGTCTATTTCTAAATAAAACGTTTAGGCTGAAAAATTGAAAAAAAAAAAAAAAAAAAAAAAAAAACACTTGATGTGAAATAATGAGCGCGATCAAACATGGATTTAAATGACCTTGTTCCTTGTATGTATGTATTTACTTGTAAAAGTGCAAGTGACTTACAATTACACAATTCGACTCGCAATTTGCTCCGTGTTTAAGCTCGTGATGTGATATAAAAATGCTTTTTAAGTCTGAATGAAGTTGTCTTTAAATGTCATACATCGTTTGGTACTAAATAAATAACGATCTAAAATTTTAATTGTCCATTTTACTTTATCGTACACCACATTCGCTATAGGAAGTCTCTTTTCGCAATTTCGTCAAGTCATTGTTTAACCAGTCTCAGCACATGTATTTACTTAACACTATGTTTATGAGTACAGATTCGTCACTATGTTATCAATGCTGATGGATATTACTTTTATGGACAGACTGTGTATAGCCCCTTAACTGGTTCCTTTTTTAGGTGCAATAAATTGAAAATATGGGTTTATACCACATTTTTAAAATTAAAATATTCAGAATCTAAATATTTCTATCTTTGAATACTATGCCATTCCATTAAAAAAATTAGTGGTTTCAAAAAGCTTTAAATGATGAATTAAGGAAGTTAATCTTGCCCGAAAGGCGTACGGGCAAATCAGTTAAGTGGTTAATGCACTGTTTTAGTATAATGAGTATATTATGTACATCAATACGTTTTACTTCTTCAACTCCTATTCTCTTTATTTTTGCTCTAAGAATTGGTCCTATGAAAAACTTGTCAGCATGAAAATTGTAAATATTATTGGGAAGATATAAAATAAATTTAATTGGATTTGATATTTTAAGAATTGACGAAGTTGTGGATTTTTTTCTTTTTAAAACCTCCTTTTTGTTTTCGTTTTTATTTTATTACTTACCCATCATACGTAGTATAGGGTAAGTCTTGCAATCGTTTTGAAAATCGAAAATTTTTTTTGACGGATTTACACGTTTTTGATAGTGGAGATTCCGAAAAACATATTTTTAGGAAAATTTTTTTGCCGTCCATCTGTCTGTCTGTCAACGCTCTATCTCCCGAACAAATTGAGATAGAGACTTGAAATTTCGTATGTAGTTAGTATGTAAGAATGGGACGAACCCTATTTAATATCAGCAACCTCGATTATCCGGAACTATTTTTTTCGGACTCTCGAAAAATTCGTTCTGATGAAAGGTATATAAAAATTTTCGAATTTTTTTGTTTTAAGGAATGAACGTAAAAGGCAATAAAATAACACACATTTTGCATATAAAACGAAGTCGACCAGATTTTTAGTTGCCGAGATATTTGTAATCTTGTTTTCTAAATTCTTCGATTTTTCATGACAATGTATTTTATTGAAATTTCCATTCAGAGGTATATTTTAATTGGAAATGAAACGCTTAATCCGACGCAGTTAATTGTTAGTTAATAGAATTATTATTTTTGGAGTTATAAGGATGTTTATTTTACGCAGTTCGGTACTACTTGAGTAGTTTGGCGTTTTATATAATTTGTCGAAATGGGTACATCAGCAGTTCTTTAATATAGCATTACTATGTATATTAACAATATTTAAATTTTGTTTATGAATTGCAATGCATTGTATAAATAGTTTTCACATGTTTTATTTTCATATACATATCTATGATGGGTAAGTATTACGGTGGCCCCCAACGACTAGTTTTTACCGGTAAAAGTTAGTCCTTTTATAAGTTTATAAATACAAATGGTTTAGAAAATTTTAAGAGCATTTATAAAAAATTTAGTTGGATTTGATATCGTTAGAATTGACAAAGTTATGAATTTTCAACTCCCAAAAACCCTATTTCTTTCTCCGCTTGAGCCCATTTTTAACTTTAACAAAAATCTGCCATGCATAAACATTTGGCCACATTTTAGAAGTATTATAAACTTTAAACTGATTCGATATCTCTATTTTAATTAACAAGTTAGGGCGTTTTTTCGGTTTTCTCAAAAACTCTCCCTGTTTCTATACCCTTGGCCTGATTTTGCCCATTAACGAACTCGACCGAGATTTTATACTAGGGTGGATCGGAAAATTTTTTTTCACAGTGTCAAAACCTACGTATGCGGAAAAGATGTTCTCTTGGATGGAGATTAAGTGAAAAATAATTAAAAAAATTAATTTTAAATTTTACTACTGCCACAATGAGGTTGAATTTTGGAAAAAAGTGAAAAAAGACCTAATTTTGACTAGATGATTTTTGATTCTAAATAATAGTTTAAAAAATTATCCAAAACCTGCCTATGCGTAAAAGTTGTTTTATTATATGCTAAGTATGAGAAAAATAATTAAAAAAATAATTCCAAAATTTAAATCTGCCGCAATGTGGCTCAAATTTATGTATTTGAACGTTTTTAAGGTAAAAAATCAATGTTTTTTTTTTTTATAAAATAAAATATGAAATTTAGAATTTTTAACACTTATTGCAATTAGGGGATATTTATTTGCTTACAAGATTAAAACTTTATTTTCTTATTTAACAGCTTATTTATTATTAAATCAAGAAAAATCGTCAACATTACAATTGGCGATAATGACGTTTGGTATTGAAAATCGGCATGAGATTTTGTAATTCAATTCAATTTTTATAAAACCGTCTCTTATATATTGCCCATACACAACAGAAAAAGTTCCCGTGACTATTTTGATAAATAGTTTTGTAGAATGAACATTGCGTGAATAGATATTTTTGATAGTAGATGGGTGATATTGATAGTTGCCACTGGAATGATTGCTGGATTTACTATTGCTTTTGAAATCATGTCGTTACTAAATCCCTCAGTTACTGGAGATTCGACACATTTTCCTACTTAATAAAATCTATGTAATTCGTCACAAAAGATCAAAAGCTGGTAAATGGAAAATATAGATATTACTTAATGTAATTATTAGGATAACAGACCATTTAATCTCACTCGTGCGCTTTTAGAATTCATCTACTGACATAAAAGAACATACAAAAAACTTTTCAGATGCAGCGAATATTTTTTCTCCACCATTGAAACATTTGTTCCCAACCGCGGTTCCATCCACGCTGCGAAAATATGACTTAGTGGAAACTCATTGGTGTGTAACTAGCACAAAAATCATTGTAGTGGACGCTTGAAGATCAGTTCCATGTTTCGAATAACAAATTCTTTAACATCTATATTAACAGATATTCCGTCACAACCAACCGCAACCAACTTTGTTATATGCATATTATTGATAACACATGACAAAAAAAAAAAAAAAAAAAATGTACGTCGTGTTTTCAAATTGTTTGGCACTCTCCCAGAATTTACATATATGTGGCCCATGTATTCGGAAACAAGCTCTTTTTTCAAGCTCAAGTCTGCTTCCATTATGATTTTTCTTCTGTTGTCTTCTAGTGATGCAGTCTTGTCTTTACACTCATCAAAGTTTAAAGAAAACGGCCATGATCATAATCTTTTACAAATGACTAAAGGGAATGACTAAAACGATAGAGTGGTGTTTGGCTTGTTTTGTCATGTCGAATTTTTTTCTGTCAATAGCATTCGATTGATAGTTTTGTGAGATGATGCCCATATCTTAAAGTGCATCTGACCCGATGGCAGCGCCTGCTTGGTCGGAAATGCCCAAACTGTCCAATAGTCTGGCCGATTCCAATTTTCGTCACTACAGGTGGTGTGACACCTAGCTCGTCAGCTTTTTGGCTTTTCAATGATAGCTGATGAACCTGAAAAGTGAGTTTGCTCGAACTACGTCGGTTTAGTTTCCACCCAATATTCATATTCATACTCAATCTATTGAACTGAAAAAAATAGGCAGTGTTTTCGGAAATGGTCCACAAGACTATAATAGCTTTCAATATCTTATTTCGTTTTATAAGAACTAAGAAAAGCGCAATATTTGTCGTGAGACAATTTTTCTTAAATACTGCAGTGGTAAATTATTGAGATTGAAACTCATTTACAGATCACTTCTAACTTATTAGAAACAACTCCTTCTCACTGGCAAGATATAAATAGGTGTAGACCGATTCCTTGCTTTGGTTATTTTTTAAATACCAATGTATAAATTTTATAACGTTTTTGTAATAGGAAGCATATTTACTGGCATATCAAAGCCAGTAAATATGCTATGCCAAATAAGGGGAAATTTATATATATATAATTTCGAAATTAGACTTTTTTTCACTTAATCTCACAGCAATATAGTATCTCTTACGAAAAGGTAGGTTTTGATTGATATTAAAATGATTATTTTGCGGTCAAAAAATTCTAACCAAAATTAGATCTTTTTCCATTTTTTCCAAATTTCACCGAATTCTTAACTTTTATGTGGCAGTATTAAATTTCGAATTTATTATTTATTTATTATTTATTTATTATTTATTTTGTACTTAACCACTTTTTTGTACTTAACGATAAAACATGTTTTCCGCATTTTCGGATTTTAAAAATTATTAAAACAATTACTTTTTGACAAAAATCATCTAACGAAAATTCCGTCTTTTTTCAAATTTTTCTAAAATTCAGCCGTTTCGTTGCAGTATTAAATTTTAAAATTTATTATTTTTATTATTTTTCCTTTAATCTCCATACAATAGAACATCTTTTCCGCATAGGTAGGTTTTGATAAATGGTATTTTTTTTTTCGCCATAGACAATCGATCCACCCTATTTTATACCCCTCGATTTTATGTATCGGTTTAGAGGAGATTTGAACAGAATTATAGTGAAGAAGATATAGAAGTGATCGTATCCATAAAAAAATTTAAATAAATATATTAGGGTGTATCACGAAAAACTTTTTTTGAAATTCAAAATTTCAAGTTGATAAAAAGTTGTTACTACGATCACATATTTACTCATTAAAATATTTTCGAAATTGAAAAATATTTAGGTATCTCGGAATGAGTGTGATGTTAAAACTTTTTAGCCTAAAATGTAGTTTTTTCATACATTTTTAAATATATGAATATAAAGTAATTGTACAAAAACATAAAGTTTTGATAGGCATTTGACATTAAAAAATTTGTTTCTGTCTTTAATTTTATAGGTCACCCGAATTCCAATTAAAAATCTCATTTTTTTACCAAACATCGGATATTTTCAATTTATTTTGTTGATTGTTTCAAATTTGTTACAATTATTTTTTTTATATCTGCAAATCTCCAGATATCATGCAAATAATATATATATTACTTTTTAATTAGTTTATCTGTCTAATTTGTTTTGGCTCATGACAATAGAAACTATTTTTAAAATATTACACACTCACAAAAAAAAAGTTTAACATTTAAATAATAAAAGGTTACAAATACAATATTTAAATATTGAATTTGAAAAACGTTACTCAATATAAAGTTCAATTTCACTGTCTGTTCATCTTGATGTTTTTAGGCAGTGCACCAGAAGTATAAGCAGCTTTTCCAACTTGCAACCAAAGTTTATGTTTAGACTGCTTGAAATGCATAATTTATATTGCAGTGAATTGCAAATTTGCTTATAAAAGAAAAATATTAAATTAAGTGTGTTCTTTTTATAATAAAAAATACTGAATTGATGTTGTAGAGAAAAGTGTTTCTTGTTCTTTGTTCTTGAACTGCTGTAGTTGCAGATGTGAAGTGACACTTTATTTCAAACTTTGGAATTTATTTTCCGTCTAGCAATTTTGACCTATTAAAGGCATTTCAACCTTTGTTTGTTCAAACAAACATGTTTAGTCACTAAAGTAACATCCTTTAGAATTCTTTAAATTGTCTGTGCGTATGAAGTTTTTTTAAATTAATTTCTATCTCTAGTTCCTGAATCAACAATCAATTCAATATATTGATCGCTCAAGTTTCTTATAAAAGGTAATTCCGTTACTATGATAGATTACCAATGATTAAGATCGATGTAGTATTTTGCCTCATAAGTAATGTGTGGTAGTTTTAAAACACTCTTTTACATTGAATTCGATTTGTTAAGCTTTTTCTATTTTTTTGCTTGCCAGAGACTTTATATGTTTTCGAGAAATAAACAACATTCACTGATGGAAATGTTTTTTTATGTATCGAAAAGTCGTTTTTCTGTAGAGCTGATTGAGCAACTATCTTAAATTCATCTTCTAAGTACTTGATATGCTGTACGATTTAAAAAATTGTTGTGATGCATAAATAATACTAGGCTGACTTTTTATGTTAAACCATAAAGAGAATGAACTTTCATGAAAAGTTGAACTGTTTTTTTTTTCAGTTGTGGATTTGGAACAATTGATGCAATCAATAAACGTAAGATTATGTTTGTCATTGTCAGGCATCTTGCATGGAAAACGTTTCCAGGTTTTCTGCTTGTAATTTTACTAATTTTGCTATCAGTAGAGTTTGATTACATATTTCTGATCCGTGTTCAAAACTTTCTAATTAACCTTTGAATAAATACTATCTATTTTGTTATATTCAACGATAGATATTTTTTGACAGTTTGTTAAACTTTTGCTTATATGACCACTGAAATATATTGGACCATCTACGACAACAAATTTTCCTAAGAGGTAATTCAATTAAATGAAGTGAACAAATCACTACTTGTATGCGTGCTTTAAAACACACTAATTCAATTACAATTTATCCATTAGAAACCCAGTACTTATTGCCTATAATACACCCGAGAATTTTAATAGTTGTCATATTAATGCAGGTACATTTCATGTATTTTAGTATTAAAGATACTATGTCTTTCCCAGAACCACTGCCTGGAGTTACATAACCAAAATACATTGAACATGATTCTTCTTTATCCATTAAGATAAGCATCGAAGATGAAATCGAGGTTTTCTTTGAGTAATAATTTTCTAATTAATAGTTGAACTATATTTGCAAGCTTTTTCTTTAAATATTAAACTTTTTAAGTTTTATTCATATTTGTATGTGTATGTGTGTGATATTTTAAAAATTCTTTCGAATGTCATGAGTCAAAACAAATTAGACTATTAAACTAATTAAAAATTAAGAAACTGTAATTTAAAATTTTCAAATTACGTAATTATTTATAAGAATAAAATAAGAATAAGAAGTTTTCCGAAATCAAAAAATTTATATCAAAAATTTAGTTATGTTAGGATATTCTGAAATTTTCACAATATACTATTTTTGTCTTTTATTATAGCATAGTAGTATTCATCAGGGGGCACAGCCCCCCTGAACCCCCCTCCCCTCCGTAGTCTAATTATACTTAAATTTGTAATTTTCTATCAATTTGCTAATGGCTATCGTACATCTTGTATTTCTTTGTACATTTGGATTTATAAGCATGAGTAATAACTTTAATAAGCATTTTTCATTATCCTCATACTCCTACATACCTGCCCACCACAAACACCTAAATCTGATGTATCAGGAACTTTTGAAAGAATAAACTCAGTAATCTAGAGTTTTACAATTTTTTTCCCCAAAAAAGTAGTTTTGATTGCATTTTGTGGCAGTTATAGTGGACTGACAGACAGAAGAACAGTCTGACAGACGGAAAACAATAAATTTTGTGTTGCCAAAATAAGTCTTCACTGAAGTTTCAGCAACGACGTCATTATTCATGAGTTATTGCTATCCATGTTTCTTTTATTTTTAACGACTACTATAAAATGCCTGTTTTTTTTTCAATTATGACGTCATATTTTATCAAGTGAAATATTTGTTAAAAATATAATTCTTTTTTATTTCTTTTACTTCTAATTATGTCCCCATTTTTGTCAGAAAAATTCTTATTAACGAAACAAATATCCGTCTTTAATATTTAACAAAAAGTACTATATCTATTTTTATTTTAATTCTGTCATCATATTTATTTATTTTTTCTTAGTTTAATTTTTCGAATGGAAATTGCTCAATTGAAACTTATTGCCGTTGAAAAATTATTACTGCAGATTTTGATATTTTTTAGCAACGATAAAGAAAATTGGTTAAATTTTATCTAAAAAATCACTATTAAATATTAAAAATCGCGTTTCGGCAATTATTATTTTTAACAACTTTATAATAATACGTTATCACGTTGCAACGTTATCAGAACAACGTTCTGATATATACCATACTTTTTACAACTATTGACACAGTAATAAAATGTTTAATTAACTTTAATAGAAATGATATTGGAGAAAATTTAAAAAGGCTCTAAATAAGACCAGATTTTATGCTGCCTGACCCAATTGGGACATTCCTATTTTTCGCATATTTTACTTTCAAACACAAACTTAATTAAAACTACAAAAAAGTTAACTATATACAAAATAGATATCTTAAAATATCTCGAAATTCATGCAAAGATTGCGGAACCCAATGAAAGGTTGAAGCAGATTTGTATGGAAATGTATTTCAAGTTTTGACAACAGCGTGTTCAAAGACCAATTGATTTTTAAAAAAGACGAAGACAACATCAGATTCAGTTTAACTATCCGTTAATGTCCAGGATGCATGAACTGTGAGATACATGCAATGATTGTTACCAACAAGTAATAGGCCTTAATAAACGCATGCCAATTTTTTTAAAAAGTATTTACAGATAAATGTCAATTTCGAAAATGTTAAAGGAAATATTACGCCAAAATCGAAATTAAAATACGTTTCACTGTAGAATATTGGATTCTTGACGGTGCATATATCTTTTGCAGTTGCAGTAATCTTTTCTAAGAATAAATTGTTTTTAATAATAGTTTTTTTTTTTTTACATAAATTGGATGTAATACATTTATTATTAATTTCCGACTATAAAATACGTTCATGCTTTCGTCTTTAGGTGCGTTCGTAATTATGTAATTACGTAGTACTCATAGTTGTCGTTCAGTCCGCCCGTCTGTCCGTCTGTTCGCATGTAACAACGCAAAAGCTACCCTACCGAATCGTTATTATAATTATTACATAATTTACAAGGCCACACAAAAGTATTCCATTACATGCTGGTATAGGGAGAAAATGATTGTGTGAGCGTTTTAATTGTAAAAATCTATTCAACAATTTATTAGATTGCTATGCGTTACTGAGGAATACTACAAGTTCAATCCTGTATAAAAGAATGCTAATAGTATTTACAGGGACAAACAAAAGATTTTGGCTACTATAATGTATCCGAAATTCTATGTATTATTGCATCAATGTCTGAATAATTTTAAGTGCGTCCGCAGTTACATAAATAGCTTGAACCTTTATTCGTTCAGTCTGTCAGCTCGCATATAACAAAGCATAAACTGCCCAACCAAATCGCATGAAATTAAAAAAAAAATAATTTTAAAGTAATTTTGTCGAGTCATTTTAAATTTTATGAAAAGCGAATGCATAGTTTGATTAGAGAGACAATCAAAAGTATTACATTACATTACGGAGATTGGGGGAAATAATTTCAAGTGCATTTAATGATGTTAAGCTCTTTCGAATATAATAGAATTGAAGTGAACCTATGAAGTATATATATATACTAAAATATACATTCTGTACAATATGTGATGCATAGAATATTTTTTATTAAATTACAGAGCCACACAAAAGTATTTTACTACATAATGCTATACGGCGGAACATGCTTTTTTGGGGTGTGTTTTAATTATATTAAACTATTTTACATTTTATGAATATGATATACGTTGCTTAGGTGTAATAAAAGGTACTTCCTGTATATTTACAGGAACACAAAAAGATTTCGACCACTATACTAATCCGAAATACTATCCACTATAACAGCAAAATCTGAATATTTTAAAAACTTTGTTATCGTAAGAAAGCACCTCCTTTGCTACGCTTGACGTGCAATTTTCAACTTGTTCATCTTCGATTTTATCACCAAGAAAAAAATTCGTTTTGTTTTACCTGAAATTATGAATTTGGAAAATAAATAACTTTACCTTTTAATTAATTTAACATAATTTAAATCAATGCATTTTTCTATTAGAAAAAATAATTAAAATGGATGTGCTTAAATGAGAAAATTTTCAAAATCACAAATATAAAATGAAAATCATGTTTATAAAATGTATTAATGAGGTCTTAATAAAATATCCTTTTAGGATTTACAGGCAAGTGTAACAGGCTAATTGAATTTCATGATTGGTGTTAAAGGTTAACGTTTACTTTAATTCAATTAAGGCGATTAAATATTTATCTTTGTTTAAAGTATGTAGTACAATAATGAACCAGAATATAAATTTAAGTTTAGATCATTACAGTTCAGGCATTTATAAAAAATAATAATTAATGATTAATAATAACGAAATTTATAAGTAGCAGACAATTTAAATTGTGGTTATACACTTATTTGCGTAAATAATTAATTTTGATAAATCTGGAAACAAATTTCAAACAAAAACATTTAATTTAATACATGCACATCAAAGGATAAATAACAATTTTATCGATTAAAAATGTGAAATTATCTTATTTTACATTACAGTGTATAATGCGTCTGCTAGTATAATGCTCACCCAAAATTTGAAGCTGTACTGTTATTTTTATTTTTATTTATTTATTTTTTCTTGTATATTCGATCTTTTAAGCACACCTTTTTGAGAAATATTAAAGAGGTATCTAGCATGCAAATACAGATAGAGTATAAAAAAATAAAATAATTACTATAAATGGCCTTCAGAACTATAACGGGTGGAAAAAAAGCTTTGATATTTCGTGGTTTTTAGATTTTTCTTAGAGACAGGGAAACGGCAGCACAAACAATCACCTGATCGAATTCACGGATGAATACCTAGGATTAGTTATATCTCGATTCACATATTAAAACGTTATATTGTTTTATTGCACCAAAAGATGATTCCCAAACGAAGAAATTTTGACAGCTTACAAATCAGCTTAATTGCGTGTTAATTAGTACTACAGTAAATATTCAATTTGCTTACAACATTCATAAGTGCAGCTGTGAGAATAGGCACCACACCATTTACAGAATTTAATAGCATTTCTTATGTTATGGCAGACAAATTTTAGTAGATTACATCTTTCAGTGCTGCTAGTTATGCCGTTGCTCGCTAACAGAACTATTTGTTTTTCGTTGCCCCACAAAAGCAGGTTTCTTTTCTACCCGTTCCGTGCAGACCGTATCATTGAATCTTGATTTCTTTTCGAATTATTCATTTTTAAAATTAGTCCTGTCTTTTAGATCACCCGGTACATAAAAAAAAGTCCTTCCGGCAGTGCCTGGAGGAAGAGGTAGCTTTCATATATTTATTTATTTATTTTAAATTAAGTTATATTATTCAAATATTAGAATCTCAAATTAGTGAAAAACGATTATATACAATTGAATACTAGTTTTTGTCAATCCAGAATATTAATAGGAATTTTTAGAAATTAGTCATCTTTTACAGATGTAAATTTTTCCATTTTTCATTTTTAGGTGAAAAAAGTCCTGGCCAGGATTCGAACCAGGGATGTATTGGCTGAAGCCGTCAATACTCTTATCAACTGAGCCATCCCGGACACGAACACTGGAGGACTATTTCAACCAATTAACCTCAACGATCAGTTTATCTGGTTTGATACTCTGGATCAGCTCAAAAGAATAAATCGAAGGTCAATATATGGAACTGAAGAAAGTCGCTGCATACGAAATTACGTTAGATTAATTTTAAACAGGTCCAGGATTCGAACCAGGGACGTAATAAATATGCTTATATATGCGGTTTATAAATATCCATGTTATCATGTGACGAAAACCAGATCATTTCAAAATGTGAGCAACTCTAGAAATTAAAAGTGCTATAACTCAGCCATTTTTTAAGATACAGGCGAAACAAAAATTCTATGGAATCTTTGTATGTATTATGTACATGCCAAATTTCATTCAATAAGGTTCATAAATACGTTAGTTATAGCATGACAAATTCAGTTATATATATATATATATATATATATATATATATATATATATATATATACCGGGTGTCCCAAGAATGACTGATGGATTTTAAAATTCAATAACTTGCAAACGGTGTCGACTATTTAAAAAATTTTTGCAGGAGGGTTATGTATAATGTCTGGCGTTTTCTTTTTACCGTAATTTTTTATTTTAGTTCGAATTTCAAACAATAGGTGGTGCTGACGGCGATTGAAGGCCGGGTGATCAGTGCTGAGTGATGCGTCGACCTGGCCTTCAAACGCCGTCAGCGCCACCTATTGTTTGAATTTCGAACTAAAATAAAAAATTACGGTAAAAAAACTTTTTGACATTATACATAACCCTCCTGCAAAAAAATTTTTAATAACTGTCACTGGTTCCAAGTTATTGAATTTTAAAATCCATCAGCCATTTTTGGGTCACCCGGTATATATATATGGTTATACATATATATATATATATATATATATTACAGGCCAAAACTGATTTTAGGCCAAACTAGTCTGTCCTAACGCTCATCGGATAAACTAGTTTTTCCTAGGCCAAACTAGTCTATCCTAACACCCATCGGATAAACTAGTTTTTCCTAGGACAATTTAGTCTAACTGAACGCCCATCGGATAAACTAGATTTTCCTAGGCCAAACTATTTTTGCCGAACGGTCATTAGGATAAACTAGTTTAGCCTTCTATTCATTGGTTTGAAGTAGTTTATCCTAGGCCTATCTAAATTGTACTAGGCCAATTCAATTTGGCGTAATTTTATTTAATCTAAAATCCGCCACAGCGCCAACTTTCTAGTTCTGATCAAATTTATCCTAGGCCGATGCAATTTGACGAGATTTTAGCTCGCAGACTATCAAAGCCTGAGAGCTAATGTGCTAGCAGATTCTGTGTGTGTGTATGTAACAATTATGTATGTACGTATGTATGTGCACATGTACGTACGTAAGTACGTAAGTACGTGTGTACGTAATGCGATAACACCTGATAGTAATATAAAATTTGCTTCAAATTTTGGACATAGATTTATCCTGATAACAAACTTCCCTGATTAGTTTCAAGAGTTCATTGGTAAGAATAATGAGAGGGGAATTAAAGGCTAATCCGCATACCCCCTCCTTAATTTAATTAAGTCAGTTTTTCATGCAAAAGTATCAGATTTTATTAAAATTTTTGATATAAGCCATTATTTGAAACTTTTAGAAACATAATAAAACATGATGTTAAATATTTAAGAAAAAGGATGACGCGTCAAATACCAATATTTTCTACTAGTAATTTTTGTAAAAATGTTAATTTCTTGTTGGAACTGTTTGAAACTTTGTGATAGATCGTTCAGGATAAATCTATGTCCAAAATTTGAAGCAAATTTTATATTTCTATCATGAGTTATCGCATTACTTACACAGTTATACATACTTACGTATATACATACATGCATACGTACACGATTAGTTACATATCTCAGGCTTTGATAGTCTGTAAGCTAAAATCGCGTCAAATTGTATCGGCTTAGGATAAATTATATCAAAATTAGAAATTTTGCGTAGTGGCGGTCTTTAGATTAAATAAAATCACGCCAAATTGATTTAACCTAGGACAATCTAGATCGGTCTAGAATAAACTAGTTCAAACCAATGAATAGCAGGCTAAACTAGTTTATCCTAATGACCGTTCGGGCAAACTAGTTTGGCCAAGGAAAATCTAGTTTATCCGATTGACGTACGGATAGACTAGTTTGGCCTAAAATTGGGTTTGGCTTGTAACATATATATCAACATTTGAACGGAGAATGGTTTTGGGGTCAAGGGGTCATGATCGGTGAAAATATACCAAAATTTTCTGGAAGTGCTTTTCTCTGGACAGCTGAAGTATGTAGCGTTTTACTTTTTGTATGAAAGTTACCTCAAAAAGTCCTTCCGGCAGTGCCGGTAGGAAGAAATAGCTTCTATATACTTATTTATTTATTTTAAATTAGGTTATATTATTCAAATATATGAAGCTCAAATTAGTGGAACCCGATTATATAAGATTGGATAGTAGTTTTTGTCAATACTGAATATTAATAGGAATTTTTAGAAATTAGTCATCTTTTATTCAACCTGGTTTTATTTTAAGCGATTTATACAATACAGACAAATTAAAAATTGTTCCACGATTGTGCTCCACGATATCAATGAAGTATATGATATTTTAAAGCAACATGATGGATAAAAAAAATCAATGAGCTTGGTCGAAAATTTAATTCATGTTTACATCGAAATTGATTAATATATACGAGTGCTGTCGTGGGCAAATTGATTTTTGAAAAAAAAAATCACCCACATTAGAAATTCAAACTGCTGGATCTCAGACTTTTTTTAAGATAGAGACAAAGCAAAAAATACTCCTGAATTCAATTTTAATAGAAATAGTTTAGAAAGAACCTTTTTTCAATTTCTAATTTTTTGTTTGTACATCATTATAAGGTACCCTGGGGTAAAAACGCCAGGCGGGGTAATAACGCCTAGTGCTTATATTTTGCATAATATTGGAATAATCAGGTAAATGACACCCATGTGCTCTGCGCAGAAGGGTTTTGAGTCATATAAATCGCAAAAAACAGCTTCAAGTTAATTTGTTTTATTTTTATGTCTTATTGTTTTTACAAGCAGCTAAAATTAACGCTTGATCTAAAATTTACGCGATAAGGTTTTTGATCTGAAGACTATATTTTTTATCCAGAAATACTTTGTTTATTACATAAATTTGTAGTGTATTTCATGTACTTTCAAATTGTTGTAGAAGGTTTTGGATATCTTCTCGAGATAATTTGTAGTTTAGGATTTACTGCGCAATAAGTATCCCGGGGTAATAACGCCAAGGATTGGTGTTATTACCCCGGTATATTCCCAAGAGTGGTTGAGGGGGGTTGCCCAATACTTAAAAATAATCTCTCTATTTTATTTTTTATTATATTATTATTTTTTTTTACTAATGTAAAAAATAATTTTTAACTCTTGTAAATAAAACTATATCAAAATATTTTTGAGATTAAAATTCGAACATCTTCAAAATCAGGTTTCTCTTAAATTTCAACTGGATTGTTCATTTGAGTTCCAAATTTTAACTGTCCGCTTTCTCAGCGTTCGGTTTTACAAAACTTTATAAATTTAACCTTTAACAGATGTGACAGAAATTGTATCGTATGAATGTGATGCGGTTTATGAGACCACAAAATTGAAAGATGAATAAAAGGCGGGAATAACTCATAGGATTGTGTTTTTGTACTAAACTTTTTATACAAGAGTATTATACTTAATATTCACCTATTTAGTATCTGGTGATAGTACTAAAATTCCAAATGAAACAAAATTTTGGTAGTGTTTGCAGTTAAACTGAAAATTACAAGTTAAACTAAAAAATTAAAAGAAAAATAGTGGTCTACCAGACCGGTAACATTAGTTAAAGGTTAAAATGCGATCCATGATTAAAAATCATAGAATACTGTTCCTGCGCTAAACTTTTTGTACAGAATTAATTCTAAATAAATTTTATCTATTTAAATATTTCTAACAATATTACGAGAAGTTCAAAAGAAAGAGATTTTCAGTTGTAACTATAGTTAAACTGGAAAATATAAGTTAAACGCTATTTGGGGGGGGGGAGGGGGTACAGTGTTCAGTCAGATTGCTAACAGCAGTTAAAGGTTAATTTTGTTGCTAATATAGAGACGATATATAGCCATATGAATTATGTATAAAATTGAATAAGAGATCTCTTTAAGATAATATTTTTTAATCAAAAATTTTATTCAATTTATTAAAAATTTATTAATGCATGCTCTTTAAAACGTCGACAATTTGCGGTTTGGAGAATCCGCATTAGTGTGGAGTTATGTGTTAAAAACTATTTACTAGATTACTATAATAGTATTAACCCTTAACTGCTGTGACAAAAATTGTCGCATAACTTACTTTGAGCGGCCTGTCAGACCGCTTAATCTAACCATGAATAAAATGTTAAATTAACTTTTAGAATATTATTTTTGTATTGAACCTTATATACAGGACTATTATAAATAAAATTCAACTATTCAAAAGTTTCTAGAGATAGTAATAGGACTCCAAATGAAACAAAAATTTCCCGGTATCTATAGTTAAACTAAAAATTGCAAGTTAAACTCTGAAACTTGAAAAACTCAGCGGTATGTGAGACGCTAACGGCAGTTAAGGTTTAACAAAAATATTTATTACATATAACACTAGTTATTATAAAACTTCACATGATTAAAATATTACATTATGAATGGTTAAAACCATGCAATGTTTCTCACAGGGTGTTATATTCTGTTGAAGCTCCCCTTCACTCATTTTTCTTTCACTTTCACAAAAAATCAATATTTTCTATCGCTTAGAATGCATACATGGGAATATAAATGCTGATTCAAATAATCCGTGCAATGTTTCTAATACTTCTATTTAAATGGTCATTTTTAAGCAAAACGTAGCTTAGAATCTGATATTCTTTTGCCTCCTCCCCCCGACAGCACCACAGCTTTCTTTTTCTTTCAGAGTCACCAAAAAATTATACATATTCAATAGCTTAGATTACAATTCGTCAATTTCTAGAGCTGTAGAGTTAGTATTTTTAGAATTGGGCAATCTACATTGCCATTATTCCATCTTATTTTATAGTTTTGTTTGCATGGCATTATTACCCATATAGGTGGGTATTAACGCCAAATAGCATTGGTCAAGAAAAAACGCCGTTACATTTTATGATTACATATCTGTTAAATTATTTTATTTTATATAGATAGTCAATGAGTTGCTGTATCAGATCCTATATTTGTTTGAAAAATACAATCTAAAACTAAGCCGCGAAAATTGGTAGAACCTTAACGTGGCGTTATTACCCCAGGGTACCTTACATTTAAAATATTTTTCACAAACTTAAATGGCCGTCATTTTGAAACAAGAAGACAAATAGAGTTAACCCGTGAACTCGGGCAAGACATTGGTATGTACTATGCATACACGGAGTTATATCCAAATTAGTTTATAAATATGCGTATTATCGCTAGACAAATTTCAGACCGTTTCAAAATGTCAATTACACTGGATATTGAAAGTACTATAACTCAGCCATATTTCAAGATATAAATGAAACAAAAAATGCTCTAGAATCTTTGTATCGTGTTAAAACGCTGAAAAGAAAAATCTTTTTCAACTTCTTACTTTTTTGCACGTAATTTTAAAATATAAATAAAAAAAAATCCGCATTTTGAAACAAGATGGCGGTTGTAACTGGCCAACGAACTCGGTCCTGGCATCGGTATGTACTGTCTATGCACCAAGTTTCATTCAAATCGGTTTACAAATATGCATGTTATAACGTGACGAAAAACAGATCATTTCAAAATGTCAGCAACACTAGAAATTAAAAGTGCTATAACTCAGCCATTTTTTAAGATACAGACGAAACAGAAATGCTATGGAATCTATGTATCAAAGTCAAATGCATAAAAGAAAAATCTGTTTTTTCAATTTCTCCCTTTTTGTACCTAATTTAAATTTTAAATTTATTAAAAATAATTAAATGGCCGCCATATTCAAACCTGATGGCGGATGTAACTGGCTAACGAACTCGTTCCAGGCTTCATTATGTACTATGTACACACCAAATTACGCCCAAATCGATTTATAAACACGCATGTTATCACGTGACAAAAATCAGATCGTTTCAAAATGTCAGCCATAAGAAAATTTCAAAGTGCTATAACTCGATCATTTTTTAAGATACAAACAAATTAAAAATTGTTCTGGAATTGTTGTCTGGAAGATCTAACACATAAAAAAAATCACTTTTTAACTTTTCGCATGTAGTTTTAAAATATTTTTTAAATTTTAAATGGCCACCATTTTAAAGCAAAATGGCGGATGGTGCTGACCAACGAACTCGGTCGAGATATTTGTATGTACTAGGTACATGCCAAATTTCATTTAAATCGGTTCATAAATACGTTAGTTATAGGATGACAAATTCAGTTACGGAGGATGGTTTTGGGGTCTGGGGGTCTTGATTGGTGAAATTACACCAACATTTTCTGGAAATGCTTACCTGCGGACGGCTGCAGTAGGTAGCTTTTTACTTTTTGTAATGATAGCTCCCTAACAGATTTTAGCGGTTGACTCCTAGGTTTCTTCTTGCCTGAAAAGGTGTGGAAACATGGATAATTGGAGGCAAAAGACAAAATATTAAACCATTTGCGTTTTAATATGTGTATCTCGTCTTAACTAATCCTAGATTTTCATCCGTGAACGCTATAAGATGATTGTTTGAAATGCTACATCCTGTTCTATTAATGTTTACTTGAAAGCTAGAATCTTAGATACAAAGAGCAGTATTAGAAAAAATCCATTTCCAGTTTACTTCAATGCTGAATTTAATAGAAAAACTTGCGAAATTATACAACTAATAAGAAAGTTGGATTCATTTAACTTTTTTATCTCCAAATTTTATGCTATTTCACTAAATATTGTTATTCATGGCATCATTATATGTATCGGTATCGGATGTTCATAGTATCGGATAGTATTTCATTATATTTCATTTTCATACTATGGTCAGAAAACAATGAAGTATAATTTCTGAGAATTTACGTTCACTAAAATTAGTAATGAAATCCCTCATTTTTGTTTTCTTCCATCTTCAACAAAAGAAAATATCCTAACCGAAATTTATTTTTCACTTCTTTTCTTCGACATTTTTATGCGTTTTAGTGGTCAGAAATTAGAAAAAAAGAACACCTTTATACAAAATGTGTCAGTCCGTGCATCGCAATTGTACCATTATAAAATGCAAGAAGTTATGCATAGTATTGAAACAAATGTTTATGTATGTTTTTGGCTGTGACAAGAAAAATTTTTCTTCAATTTAGAAATATTCTACTGAAATGAAGCACTAGGGTAATTTTCCTTTTTTACCATGGAAAAGTGCATAAAGTTATGGATAGAATAAAAACAAAAAAATGTGTTTTTGGCTATCATCAGTAGTTTTTTCTCGAAATTGAAAATGTTCCGCCGGACGAGATTGATGTAATAGAATTTTTTGTGTCATTTTCTTAATTGTAATATTGAACAGTGCATAATATAACGCTTAGAATTGTAGCAATTTTTTGTGCACCTTTTTGATTATGACCAATAGCTTCTCATTAAATTTCGAAATATTCTACCGGAAAGAGACACTGTGATAGCGATTTTTGTGCAATATTCTCGATTTTTTGTAGTTCTATTGTCCAACATTGGTCTGTGCAGCGACGATAAATCACATGCTGTTAACCCAGCTATTTTCAAACAACTGATGTACAGCATAATAAAGAAAACATATTAAAATTAATATATATCATGATAGAAATTAACTTGATTTTAATTAAATTAATTAATTGACTAAAGACCGATTAATTGACTAAAGCAGAAATTTAAGATGAAAATCAAAGTTGATATAGTATTGAATTGGTAATTTTGATGTATTACATTTATAATTACTTTATAAAATAAAAATAATGTAAGAAATGTATGAAAGTTTTGAAGCATTCAAGTTCTATTTCAAAATGTCAACCAATCAAGAATTTTTTATTGATATATCTCAGTTATGTTTCAGTATAGGTCGAAAACAAAAAATACAACGAAATTACTGTGTTAAAATATAATAAAGGGAAAATGAATTTGAAATTTTTCTATATTATTTCAGTTTAAGTTTTTAAGCCTCTTTTGATTTAGGTTTCATTACATAAAAGATTCAACTTAATTACATTCAACGGTATTTCTTTTGAAAACTGATTAAGCTTCTCAGTACACACGGTTTTGTAAAAGAAAATCACAAAAGATTTAAAAGCATAACAAGTAGCAAAAACATTTAGTAAATTAACATCATTAAATATTCAGACATCATTTAAATGAATACGTCTTTACAGCTTAAAGCATACTTAATACAGCTTTGAAAATTTCTTTCACACGACAAATCTTAAAATTTTGAAAAATTATATTATATTAAATAAATTAATCTTTTTTATATCACCCGTTTATTTTTGCAATTGAAATTTCAAAACAGAGCCTTAATTTAAACATTCTACGTTTACAAAAAAATAGCTTGGATTAAAAGCTATCTGCTTGTAAACAGATCTGGACTTGAAATTTTCATATTAAGAAGGATGTCATAGTTTTGGCCAATTTAAGGGTTATGTAAGGATTTCTTCAATCTGACATTCATAATATTTTTAGAAATAGTTTTTTTTTTTCTATTTAAAGAATATTGTGATTTACTAATGATTCAGCATTTTAAATGTCGTTTAAATATTTTTTTTGTAAAGAATAAGTTGTTTTGAAAGTGATCTTAAACGTAATCGTTTGTGCGATCTGCGATCATACCTCGCCACTTGTTTTTTCAATGCAAGCAATTGTTTGATTTTATAACATTTTTGTACAGTTTTTTTCTATTTTTTCTAGTTATGTTTACAGCGTGAATAAAGTGAAAAACCAATGTGAATAAAAGAACAATTGATGCACTTTTTTGTCAATAATATAAATGTTAATTCATTATTTATTTAAAAAAAACAGTCGTTTGAATAGTATGCATAAAACGTAATATGATTACATAGCCCAGGAAGGGAAAAAAGCTACATTTGTTTGAAGTGCTAGAAGTAATTTCGTTTATATTGGACGTGCTAATTTAAAATCTAAAAACACTTTTATATTAATCTACAGCATAAATTTTTTGCACATGCTCTTCTGCATCATTTTACATGTGTTTAGGATTAGCGTTCCGTGCCGTTGCACGTCCGTCGATAATTTTTGTTTATTTAAAAATGGTCATTTCGCTCATTGGTCATAAAAACGCTTACATACATTTCACTTTTTTGTGATACTTGTACACAGTGGATAAACAAGCTTCTGAATGAAAAAAGTCTAATAGAGTAAACATGGTTATCTTCTTTAAAAGCAATCAATAATGTCTGTAACATTAAATTCTCACCGGAAAACTTGATTTTTTAATAAGAAATAGCTAATTTTTGAACATTTTACCACAAAAGCTAAAAATATAAAATTTTGTTTAAATTAGGTAGGATAAACTATGTTCCACCTCCACTCAAGGGGTGAAAGGGAAAAATGTCTTTCATGAAATCTCAATCCGACGATATATAATGATCATCTCCACCACATATGAAGTTAGACGTGGTGAAATAGTTTGTAATGGTCTTGATATATGAATAACGTACAATATCTTGTACCTGGGAATACCTGGAAAAGTACAGAGAAACTGAAAACTATATTTTTAATTCCTTGAAATAAGGCAGCTCATAAACAATCCTGACAGATTTAATTCCTTCGTAGGTTTTCTAAGTAAAGTTGCATGCACACGCTTTTTTCCCATTTTTCAGCCGTATTTTAGGAAATCATTTTCCAGCATCCTTCTGCAGTTTATTCACAATAGAATGGGGCACAATCTACAATGGATCAGGGGATAAGGAATTCAACCCTACTTAAAGAAAAGATTTTTGTTTTACAAAATATCAGTGACTCTCTTCTGAAAGTCACTAAAGATCAAAATCGCAGCGTCACCACAATAAAAAACCGATACTGATAACAATTAGAAGGTTCTTCTGTTCGCAGCATTATCCTTCCAAATTGTCAGAAACTTACTGAACAATCGCAAAGCTCAAAATTGTGTTTTGCTAAAATGGATGCTAAATAATTTCTGGGACTTTCGCTGTATGAATATTATGATACATTACATCCATACTGACAATTGCACAGTTTTTAGAGTGTTTGAGAGATATTAGCTAAAATCAAAGTCAAACATTTTTACAAAATACAGAAATAATATCTTAATATTCAAATCATTTTTACAGTAATTGTCGAATAGTTAATGCTCTGTGAGACTGAATATAGACGAATATGATGCGCAATTAACAGATAGGATACGAAATAGAATATGATTCGAAATAAATTTCATACAGTGTTCTCGAAGCCATATTTACAATCGGAGCACTTTTTATGAAAATATAAAATTTTATTAAACGCGTGAGTTTTTTTTAAAATAGAGAATAAAACTGTAGAATTAGGTAAAACTTGAATTTATTTTAAATTAACTTTTGAAATTTAACCAGTAATTTGTCAAATAAAAAAAATAATAGCGTTCATTGCAAACAATCTTCAACTAAATAAATCTCTTCAGTGAATTTCTCTTTTTTTAGCAATTTATTAGCTAATACTTGTCTGCCTAAAGAAGCAAAAGATTTACAGTACTTCTAAAATTTACTAACTTTTACCAAATTTTGTAATATATATATATATATATATATATATATATATATATATATATATAAAGATGTAAATGTACAAAACAAATTTTTGTAAAGCTACAGAAATATGTATCTTTACAAACCAAATGACTAAAATTGCAATTATCATACTAAAATGTTTTCTGACACCTGGGTTGCAGTTATAAAAGAAATTATAAGAATCCCAGTTTCCTAAAAAAATCTTTGTAACCTTACTTTTTTTTCAATAATAATTTGTATTTATTACATAAATTTATGCATTTGCTTTTACATAAAAAGTTCTAGGAATCGCAGTTTCCTAGAAAACTTTCACTATATTTATGTATTTTTATAATGTAAAATTCAAGTTGATGATGAGACTCTTGTGACAAAATTCAATTATATTAATCCTTTTAAAAAAAGAATCTCCTAGAAAACATAAACAATGAAAAACGCAACTTTCCACAAAACGCGAATTAAGATTATAATATTGCCTAAAAATGCCTAAAAGTATTGCCTAAAAGTTTACAAATTTAAAATCAAACATGATTCTATGTTAAAAAAAGACCATCATCCTTGATTAAAAGTCAAGAAACAACAGTTAAAATGCATTATTTACGCAATTTATGCATTATTTATCAAAAATGATCACCTCTGGTTTCAAAGAGTTTCTTTCCAGTTTATATTTCTGGCTGTAACTTTGCTTCGAATAATCATAGATCCAAATGTAATTTTGGAATTTTTTGAATGAAAAATGCTTGGTCTTTAATTAAAAAGAATAAAATAATTGATTTTTTAAAAAAAAACTGCAATTTGACGGTAAGCATATACCTTAAACTGACCGATTCTCAGAATGCAAAGGTCTTTTAAGAAAATTAAGAAAATTAAAATAATAAATAAACAAAAAAAAGTCAAATAAACAAAATTAGTTAAAACACAAGGCATTTCAAATGAAAATTTATCAAGCCCATACATGTATATGTACATGTATATTTTAAATAGAATGAATCGGCTCCATTGCGTTTTAATTTGAACTCTAGGAATCAGTGTTATATATTTTTCAAAGCTCTGGGTGTAATTAATTTATGTAATAAATCATTATATACAAAGCATGACTTTATCTCCAAATCGATTTTATGAAAAAATGGTCCTGAATCATGCTTGCCCCTGATTCAAAAACTTTGTTGATTACTAATTATTATTATTTCTTTTTGCGATATTTAGAAGTGAGAAAATATGAGTATTATAATGGTATATATATTTTTTCAATCGTTCCTACATTCATATGTAAAATTCTATATATTTTAAATACTGCACATAATATAAACTCAATTTCTATCCGCAGAAATATCTGCATAATAAAATGAGGATCAATTTATGTGAAAGCTTTATGTGTCCATTTTTCATCTTCAATCGGATGCACTTAGATGTATTTCCTGTCTCCCTTACTTTACGTCAGATGTGCATTGAAATGCAGAGAAAAGTTCACATTGAAAATGACTGAATATTTCCGTTTTTTGTGTATATAGCATGTCCGTTAACAGGTATGAAGGGTGTATAGAAATGATAATTTCTTTTTGAAAAAATGCTTTGCATTTCAGAATGCTAAGAAGTTTAAAAAATAATATTAAAAACGTTCATTGTATAAAAAATAATAATAATGTTACTCCTTGTTTATTGCACTGAAAAAAACTGTGTAGTTTTAAGAAAAAAATATTGTATTTTTTCCAACGAAAGTCTGTTTAAAAACAGACAGTTATTCCGTTTAAAAAAAAGGAATTTTTACAGGAATAATCTATGAAAGTTTACAGATATTTTCTGCAAATTAAACGGCATTCCAATGGCGACAAAAGTGACAGTTTTTTTAAGATATTTAGATTTTTTTTTACCGTGTGCTTTTACTCTTATTGCTGTCATTTCTAATTGAAAATTGAATTTTTATTTAATTTGTGGTACTGATGCCATTGAACACCGTGATTGATTTCTGAAGCTATTTAATATAACAGCAGATTACCAATTCAATAAAATACGAAGTTTCCTGAGTGTAACTCTTGCTTACAACTCTGTGCAACATAAATAATGATTAACTAAATATTAACGCATTAAATTTACTTCCTAAGAGAACATTTACGCATTCATTCCGAAATTTCCACACGAGTGTTTCTTTGTGTTTGACCTCTTCAGGCCTGGGGTACACAAATGTGTATCTCCATTTTTTTCTTCATAGAAATTCTTCATCTAAATTGTTCGATTGTTTTACATTTTGACTTTACTTCTATACAGCTGAATGTTTTTTGCTTTAAAACAAAACCAATAAATGCCAGCACTGATGAATATTACTTCATAAAATAAATATAATTTTCATCCGAGTTTTGAAAATACCTTCAAAAATGTTGGCCAAGAAAGTAAGAAGCATTCATGATTATTTAACGTTATTGCTTTACAATAAAAATTTTGAGGATTTGCTGATCATTTACTTGTTTAAAGATCTTAATTTTGTTATTGCGGACATTTATATTACTAATAGTTAAATTGATGCTTTAAGTTGATTAATACTTTTATATCGATATTTGTAAACCTAAATTACCAGTCCCCTAAAGTACTGATTTCATAAAAATGACACTTTCTGTCATCTATGGTGTCATTTCGATTATGCAAAAGTAATAAATATATATCTGTAGAAATATTTTATCTTTAGGTCTGAAGAGGATAAATAGTAACGTGGTTAATTCCGCTACCATACAATTTTTATGTGTGTATAAAGAAAAATTTATTTGTCAAAAGAGCGAAAAGAAAAATGTGAAAAGAAAAATTTATGTTTTATATCTGTTTAAGAAAATGTCTCGTTCAATTTATTTTTTTATCCTTATAACATTATTTATTGACGTTTTGGTAATTATTTCGTATATAATTCGTATCCTTAATTTTTGCAATAAACTTTTTAAAGAAAGGAAAATTTATGCACAAGTAAATATGGTATACCCTATTTCTGGCATGAATTCGGATTATTTCAATAAAATAATGCACTGAATATGTAAAACGTCTTGCAGCATTTATACTTCTACAGCAATTAGATCTACAATTCCTATTCTGGGATACGCGGGTACATTTCGGACCTGCTGAGAATACCATAAATTAATATTGTTAATGCGGAAATCTCAATAAAGCTTACTAAAGTCACAAAAATGTAAAAATAACATGCAATTTTTATCGTTTATTGATATGGTTGTGATGAGAAAGTTACTTATGAAAAAAATCCCTTTCGGCATGGCCTATAGGCGGAGGTAGATTTCAAAAAGTTTTCATCTCAAAAAAAAAAAAAAAAAAAAAAAAAAAAAAGCCTATTTTTACTCAAATGCCCATTTTGGCAATATATTTTGAATTATATTCTTACTTTATTTAAAAAATTGAACAATATGCTCATTATATAGTTCCTAAATAACAAAAAACTGTTAATTAAATTCGTTTGACAGCAAAATTGAATTTAAAAATGAGTCATAAAATAACCAATTTATTATTTTAATACATCCACAATTCTTTAATCAAGATCGCTTTGAGAAATTTTGTGCGAAGTGCCTACTTTGACAGATTTTTTTTAAATATATATTTAGCCTTTATCAAAACTCTGACCAATACGGCACATTACACAGTTCCTAAATAACAAATAACTGTCAATTGAATGCGTTTGAGAGCAAAATTGAATTTAAAAATGAGTCATAAAATAAACAATTTGTTATTTGAATACAACCTCAATTCTTTTATCATGATCGCTTTGGGAAATTTTTTTGCGAAGTGCTTAATTTGACAGCTTTTAAAATATATATATTCACCCTTTATCAAAAAATCGACGAATACGCACATTATATAGTTCCTAAGTAACAAAAAACTGTCAATTGAATGTGTGTCAGAGCAAAATTGGATTTAAAAATGAGTCATAAAATAACCAATTTGTTATTTGAATACCCACAGTTCATTAATCATGTCGCTTTGGGAAATTTTGTGCGAAGTGCCCATTTTGGCAGCCTTTTTTTAAATATATTCTGCCTTTATCAAAAAACTGGCCACTCCGTCACATTATATAGTTCCTAAATAAGAGAACCTGTAAATTGGATGCGTTTGAGAACAAAAAAAGATTTAAAAATGACTCGGTAAAAACGCAATTTCTTAAATTTCCGCAAATTTTAATCACGATAACTTCGTGAAATTCTGTTCAAAATACCCTTTTTGGCAGCCTTTTAAAATATATATTCTGCCTTTATCAAAAAACCGCCCAATACGTCAAGTTATATAGTTCCTAAATAATAGGACCTGTAAATTGGATGGGTTTGAGAACAAAAATGAATTTAAAAATGACGCATAAAAAACGCAATTTGTTATACTTAATGAATTTTTTAATGATGAAAACTTCGGGAAATCTGTTCAAAATACCTTTTTTGGCAGCCTTTTTAAAAATATATTCTGCCTTTATCAAAAAATTGGCCAATACGTCGCATTATATAGTTGCTAAATAATAGGATCTGTCATTTGGATGCGTTTAAAATCAAAAATGAATTTTAAAATGAGTCAGAATATAAGCAGTTTGGATTTGAGGTTTTTTCTCCAACTCCTATTTTTGTTTAATTTATTTTTGCTATAAGAATTGGTTCTATGAAAAACTTGTCAATATAAAAATTGTAGATATTATTGTGAAGATGTAAAATAAATTTAATTAGATTTAATTGCTTAAGAATTGAGTAAGTTATGGTTTTTTTTCTTTTTCCTCCCCCCTTTTTCTTTTCGTTTTTAATTTTTTTCATCGGTAAAAATTGGTCCTATCAAAAACTTGTAAATACAAAAGTTTTAGATAATATTGAGTACATTTATATAAAATTTAGTTGGATTTGATATCTTGAGAATTGACGAAGTTATGATTTTTTTTCTCCCAAAAACCATGTTTTTTTCGCCCCTTGAGCCCACTTTTAACTTTATCAAAAATCTGTCACGCATAAACTTTTTCCTCATTTTTTAGAAGTAATATAAACTTTAAACTGATTCGATATCTATTTTAATTAAAAAGTTATCGCGTTTTTTCTGTTTTCACAAAAACCCTCCTAACTTTCACCTCCTTGGTCCGATTTTGCCCATTAACGAACTTAACCGAGATTTTATGCCCTTTGATTTTATGTAAAAGTTTGATGAAGATCTGAGCATAATTATGGAAGTTATCGTGTCTAGAAGAAAGTGATATACACCGATAGATAGATAGATAGATAGATAGATAGATAGATAGATAGATAGATAGATAGATAGATAGATAGATATATAAACTTTTTTACTGATGGTAGTTTTGGGGTCTAGGAGTCATGATTCGTGTAGATCCGCAAAAATTTTTCAGAAATTCCAACATGGGAGACAATGCAATAGGTAGTATTTCATACGAAATCTAACTAAAAAAAGCATATTTGCAATATCTAATTAAGTGTAGACAAGGGAGTCACTCGACCGGGGCATCCACCACACTTTGGCATATCTATATTATAAAGGCCAAAAGTAATGCATGCGTCATTTTGCGAATGGCAATGCATTCCTTCCAATTTCGGTTTTGCAATTTTTCGCTACTGCAAAGTTTAAACGTTGAAACATGGGATATTTTAAATTTTTACATTGCCGTATAGAGAAAGAAATGTACTTTTGAATGCAATTTGTTTAAGAATTGTATCTCAATTTATTTTTGAGATATTAATATATTTTATAGATTTTAGTTCCAATTTTGTAATGTTTGTGACAACAGAATCACTCCATTTTCTCTTAAAATTGAAAAAAAAATATAGAAATTAAAATGAGCAACACGTTTCAATACAATTTCCACAAATACAGTTTTGCAATTTTCTTTACTGTAAATTTACACTTCTAAACATCGCACATTTTAAATATTTACACAATCGCATAGAGAAAAAAATATACTTTTAACTAAAATTTGTTTTTCGAATTAATCGAAATAATAATAATAATAATAAAGTTCTTTGAAAAAGATTGAGATAAAGTTTTCACTTTATCTTAATCTTTTTTTGATATAATAATTTTTTGATATAATTTTTAGTACCAATTTTGTGATTGTTGTAACAAAATTGCACAATTTCCTCTCAAAATTGAAAAAAAAAAGAAATTATAATGTGTTTTTTATAAATACGGGAGATTTTGGTTTTATTTTGTTTAATAATTTTATATGTTATATTATATTTTGTTAATTTTAGCTAAAGATAATTTTCGCTTGAGATTTAGACTGACAAATATATAAGATGTTTTTTTTCTGTAACTAATTTTGCAGATTTATTATAAATAAGTATATCAGTTCTTTGTTAAAGATCTCCTTTGGTCGAGTTTGACTGGTCTCACTTCCTATATTTAATAACTTTTGGAAATTTCAAACTACCAATCAGTTAAACGCAAACACAGGGCAAAGTATACTGCAATAATGTGTACTTCCACTAACAAATACAAAAATATACAGAAAAAAAAAACAGCTTTTAAAGACATTACATTAATTTAAAAAATGTCTGCCTGTTGAAGCAACGAAAAAAAATTAACAGATAATTATCGACAATTACATTTTAAACAATTGTTGTTCCAAAAATAGAAAAATCCAGGAGGCACAAAATCAGTATAAAACCAATATGTACAAACTAAGATATAGATTTAAATTACCTTTTTTCAGAAAAAAATCGAAATAATAATAATAATAATAATAATAATAATAATAATAAACTGAGCAATATTTAGTAAAGTTTAAAGCAAAAATCCGTAAACCGACTGTTAGACTTATATATTATGTCACATAACAAGGACAAATAAATTTTTTAAAGGAAATACAAGTTTATGATATATAATTGTACTCCGAAATTATAACCTTAACAGGGGTAGGTGAAACAAAACAGGGTTGAAAGTATTGCATTAGAGGAAAAAGCTTCATCATGTGTCATTAGGTGCGTTCGTAATTATGTAAATACGTAGCACCTATAGTTATTGTTCAGTCCATCCGTCTGTCCGCCCATCTGTCCGCCCATCTGTCCGTCCATCTGCCCGTCCGTCTGTCCGGCCGTCTGTCTGCACATCCGTCCGTCTGTGTTTTTTTCCTCATATAACAACGCAAAAACTACCCAACCGAATCGTTTGAAATTTAAAATAAGTAATTATTACATAATTTTGTCGAGTCATTTCAAATTTTATTAAAAGCGGATGCTTAGATCAATTACAGGAACAATCAAAACTATTCCGTTACTTTACGGTCAATGGCGAAAAAAGTTTCAAATTCATTTTAATGGTGTTACACTCATTCGAACATAATACAACTGACATGATCCTATGAAGTATATATGTACTAAAATATGCATTCTGTACAATCCTGTGATTCAAGAAATATTTATTATTAAATTACAGGGCAGCAGAAAAGTATTCCACTTGATAATGCTATATGGTGAAACATTGTTTGGGACATGTTTTAATTACATTAAACGATTAACATTTTATGAATATGATATACGTTGCTGAGGTGTATTAAAAATTACTTCCTGTATATTTACAGTTATTTACTCTTTCGACAACTATACCGTACCCGAAGTACTATCTACTATATCAGCAAGATCTGAATATTTTTAAATCTTCGTTATCGTACAAACGCACCGCATTTACTACGCTTCACGTGCAATTTCCAACTTGTTTTATGATGACATTTCACTATAGCAATTTCTTCTTTATATTAACTTTTACAACATTCTCCAGCCACACTGTAAAAATTGAAGACCCAAATTGGGTTGAAAGATTTCTGGGTAAAGTAATTTTCCTGAAATGGTACAGTAAGGATTCCAAAATGGTAGAGTATTGTTCCCAAAATAGATAACCCAAAATGGTTCAAAACAGAGCAAATCTTTATTAACAATAAATTAATCAAAAATCATGTATATCGGCTTTTTGGAAAAACCCACTTCTACAGTGCGGCTTTAACTATCATCCCATCTTCACGTAAGCGGAAGCGAACGTGTTAAAGAATGCCCTTAAATTGTAATTTATGGAAAAAAGAGTGACATGTTCTTTTCAGGTAATTTTTGTAGGTTTATCTTCTCACAAAATATACACGAAAAGACAAAAAAGTTTCCTGAAAAAGTTAATTTCAAATGAAATATCCGTGTGAAGGAAATAAAAGCAACAGACTCAAATGGAGCGAAACAGTTTTAAAGTTACTGGATTGTTTTTCAAAGTATTTATCGGTACGAAGAGAATCTAGTTTGAATTCAGAATGAAAGTGTTATTTCGCATTATCATAAGCGTTTCGTTTTAAAGTTTTGATTAGAAAATCTATAATTTTGCTTTTCCGTTAAGGAAGACTGAAAAAGTTACTTATTTAGTAAAATGGTGCTTTGGTTCGATATGTTTATTCATTAAATTCATAATAAAAAATAAAGTAGTTGGCATTTTTCACGTATTTTTACATCATTTTTTCATTCCTATGCAAAAAATAACTTGTGAAAACAATCTTTTATTAACGAATGCAGTTCAAACAATGCGCATATTTTAAACTTGTCAGAGAATTTCAATTTATGCAAAAAAGTTGACGTGTTTTTTCAGGTAATTTTTGCAGGCTAATCTTCTCATTAAATATTCATGTAAAGAATAAAATTCTTCTGAAAAAGTTTAATTTAAAATTAAATTTGCGTGTGAATAATGAAATGAAAGCAGTAGTCCCAAATTGAATTAACATGCTTTAAAATCACGCAATTATTTTTCCAAATATATATCGAAAAGAACAGAATATAGATTGAATTCAGAATGACACGATGTTATGTATTATCATAAGTGTTTTGTTTTAAAGTTTTCATTAGAGTATTAACAGCATTACATTATCCGTTAAAATAGAAAATAAAAGTTATCTTTAGAGCAAAATGGTGTTTTGGTTTGATTTATGCATTCAGAAAATTTATAATAAAAGTTAAAGTACATGGTATTTATAACGTATTTTTACAATATTTCTTCATTCCTATGCAAAAAATACCTTTTGAAAACAATTTAGTATTAAAGAATTCAGTTAAAACAATGCCCGTATTTTAGTATTGTCCGAAATTTTTGATTTATGGAATTAGAAAAATGGCACGTTCTTTTCAAGCAATTTTTTCAGGCAAATCTTCTCACTGAATTTTCATGAAAAGACACAAAATTTTTCTAAGCAATTTTATTTTAAAATGGAATTAACTTGTGAATAAGGAAGTTAAAGCAGCAGTCGCAAATGGAAAGAAAGAGCTTTAATGTCACTCAATTATTTTCCGAACTATTTATCGGAAAGACAAGAATTTTAATTGAATTCAGAATGAAAACATTATTTCATATTATCAAAAGTGTTTTGAATTAAAATTTTCATTAGAAAATAAAAGTTTTTTCTTTTTCGTTAAAGAGGAAAGAAATTTGCAATTATGCAATCTAAAATGACATTCCGTTTATATATGACAATAAGTTCACTTAATGTTATATGTTGAATTAAAAAAATCGATTAAAGAAATAAAAGAATATACAATCAACAAAATATAGCGTACTTGGCAGTAATTACATAAGTTTGCATTAACTCTTCATTCCTATGCGAAGAACGATTTATAAAAACAATCTTTTACTAAAGAATGCAGTTCAAACAATTTGCCGATTTTAAACTTATCAGAAAAATTTAACTTATGGAATTCTGAAAAAAAATGACACGTTCTTCTCAGGTAATTTTTTCAGGGTAATCCTTTTCCTAAATATTCCTGAAAAGACATAAAAATCTTTTGAGCAAGTTTAATTGAAAAAAGAAAATCATTAAAAGGACATCAAAGCAACAGTTTCTAATGAAACGTAACAGTTTTAAAGTCACTCAACTGCTTATTAAATTATTTATCGGAAAGAAGAGAATTGAGACTGAATTCAAAATGAAAATGCTGTTTCGTATTTTCATAAATGTCATGTCGTATTTTCATTTTAATGTTTTCATTAGAGAGTAAACAGTTTTGCTTCTCATTTAAAGAAGAAAAAAGAAGATATTTATGTAGTATAAAGGTGTTTTGGTTATGGATATATTCAAAAAATTCATAATAAAAAAAAGTACTCTGCATTGATTACGTATGATTATCTCTTCTTTCCTATGCAAATGACAGCTTGTGAAAAGAATCTTTAAAAAAAAATGCTGTGAGTGCAAAAAATTCAAATAAAGCCACCTTTTGAGATTGGCAGGATCGTACTGCAATATCGTAGACAGCCCCAGGTTCATGTTTTATTTTTTCTGGAACGAAGTGTTTAAGACATTTTCTGTTGAAAAAAACTCAGTTCGCAAACATCATAACTAAATTGTCTTTATTTTTGCTAAATACTTGAAATATGAGCATTTTCAAACATCCGGAATACAGCATATTTATTCAAATGTGCACTCGTACTAGAAAGAACGTCTTTAGTTCTCAACGACCACAAATTGTACATGTTGAATTGTCAGCGACAAAACACAATCTAAATATATTTTCACATAAGCATGCAGCACGCTAACATAACTGTACTCGAAAGTAATTAAAAATTATTAGTCATCTTTGACCACAACGAGCGTGTACTTCACCATGACAAAACATAAAACTGAGAAAATTTTTACATTTCACAAACGCCAAAACAAAGTTGTTTGGCATAGAATAGATTCCCAATCCGAGCAAAAAAAATGTACAGGTAAAAAGGACTTTTATATGATAAGCAAAGGAGAAATTTTAAAAATGAGTGTTGTCAAGAATACAGCATTTATTGCTTGTGGCGAGAACGTGCAACACCCCGGCAACCCTAAACGAAATTACAAAACCGGTAACAAATTAAGTTCTTTATACAAGACAAAATGAAATGATTGGGAAATAAAAATAGCAGTTATTTAAAACAGAAAAAAATATTTAATTCGTTTAATATTTAATCAACTGAAGAACAAGAAAGAAAAATCTAGAAATGGAATGATATTTTAAAACTAATTTATTATTTTTTTTATTTATTATTATTATTTTATATGCAATTGGAGACGAACACACAATAAAAATACCTATTAAAAATGCTTTTCTTTTAAAATTAAATTTTAAAAGAGGGGGGGGGGAACTAACATTTAAAAAGTTACTAGAAATATGTATAATAGAATATGTGTTACATCACAAATGCAGTTAAAACAACGCGCTTATTTTAAAATTGTCAGAAATCTTTAATTTATCGAACAAAAATGACACGTTCATTCAGGTAATTTTTGTAGGCTAATCTTCTCATTAAATATTCACGTAAAGATATAAGAGTATTCTGAGGAAGTTTAATTTAAAATGAATTTTCCCTATAAATAACAAAGTGAAAGCAACAGTCTCAAATGGAGCGAAACCGTTTTAATGTCACTGAATTGTTTATAGAAATATTTATCGAAAAGAAGAGAATTTAGAATGAAAACGTTGTTTCATATTATCATAAATGTTTCATTTTAAAGTGTTAATTACAGAATAAGCAGTCTTGCTTCTTCGTTAAAGAAGAAAGAGAAACTTATGTAATCTTAAAACTGCACTGCGTGTGAACTACTTAAAAAATGACAAAAATATACATTTATAAGATGTTAAAAGAAATATTAAACTATTACTTTAAGTCTTAGTGCATTCAACTGCAAACACAACCTTTGTCGGAGAACACAAAAGTACTTTTATTAACATCTTATTTTTCACATGTCACTTAGTTTGTGTCACAAAGGAGTGAAAGTGAAAGTCAATTTTTTATATCAGGAAAACATTAGAATGAATGATACTAAAGAATTCCGTTAAAACAATGTGCACATTTTAAACTTATCAGATAAATTTAATTCATGAAAAAAAATGAGTTATTCTTTTTAGGTAATATTTGCAGGCTAATATTCTCACTAAATATTCATAAAAAAAACTTAATTGTTTTTCTGATTAAGTGTAATTTTAAATGTAGTTTCCGTGTGATTAAGGAAAGCAAAGTAACAGTCTCAAATGGGACGAAACATTTTTTATGTCACTCATTTGTTATTCGATTTAGTAATCAGTAAAGAAAGAATTTAGATTGAGTTCAGAAAGAAGACGTTGTATCCTGACATTATAATTGTATTGTTTTAAAGTTTGCATTAGAGGATAAACAGTTTTGATTCGGCTATTTAAAAAAAAAACTATCTGTACTAAACTATGTGTAAATATACGTAAAATATGTGTAAATAAGTAAGCTGAATGTTTTATTTTGAATTAAAAAATCGGAATTTTATTTCAAGTTTCAAACATAATCTGTAGTACGTAGAAAAAATAAAGTGAATGGCATTTATTACATATGTTTACTTTTCTTCTTTCCTAAGCAAAGAAGAGCTTGTATAATATAGCTTGTATCTTTTGCTAAATAAGTTAGTTTAAACAATCCGCATATTTTAAACTTTTAAGAAATTTTCAATTTATGGGGTAAAAAAGGAACTTTTTTTCAGTTAATTTTGCAGGCCAATCTTCTAAGTAAAAATTCATTAAAATACATGAAAGTCTTCTTAGCAAGTTTAATTAAAAATGGAATTTCCACGCGAATAAAGAAATCAAATCAACGGTCCCAAGTGGTAGAAAACAGTTTTTAAGTCATTCGATTGTTTTCGATCAGTTTATCTGAAAGAAGACAATTTAGATTGAATTCAAAATGAAAACATTGTTTCGTATTATCATAAGTGTTTCGTTTGAAAGATTTCATTACAGAATACACATTTTATGATTATCCATTAAAGTAAGAAAAAGTTATTTAAGTAGTAAAATGGTGCTTTGTTTAATATGTATATTCAGATAACTTGTGATACAAAACAATGACTTGAGATTTATTATGTATGTTTACATGTTTTTTTAATTCCTATACAAAAAATATTTTGTGAAAAGAATCTTTTGTTAAAGAATTCAATTAAAACAATGTACATATTTTAAACTCGCCAGAAGATATTAATTTATGTAAAAAATGGCATGTTTTTTCTAATTTTTGTAGGCTAATCTTATATTTTGTAGGCTAAGTAAATATTCCTGAAAAGACATAAAAATATTCTTAGCAAGTTTAATTAAAATGGAATTTCCGTGTGAGTAAGGAAAGCAAAGCAACAGTCACAAATAGAACAAAACAGATTCATTCTATTGTTTTTCTATCAGTTTATCAGAAGCAAGAAAATTTAGACTGTAGTCAGAATTAAATTGTTGTGTCATATTATCATGAGTGTTTCGTCTTAAAGATTTCATTACAGAAACACAGTTTTGCTTATCCGTTAAAAAAGAAAGTAAAAATAATTTATGTAGTAAAATGATGCTTTGATCTGATATATCCCCACTATAAAAATCTGTAAAAATATGTAGGTTACTAGTCGAAAAATCTGTAGAAAATCGGTAGTATTTGGCCCATTCTGAAGATACTTTAAAACAATTCTATAGATATTTTTAAGGTAAGCTAACTAATCAAAAATTCTTCAGACTTCCGTAAAATGTCGGAATAAAGTGGCGATTTCTTCACATAATATTAAGATTGTTTTTAGTAGGGATGCATTCAGATTATAATGCATCCATCAGATTATAATTCAATTTCTAATACAAAAAAATTACTTGACATTTTTTAGGCATGTTTACATTATCTCTTCATTCCTATACAAAGAATAGCTGGTGAAAATAATTTTTTACTAAAGAATTCAATTAAAACAATGCTCATATTTTAAACTTGTCAGAAAATTTTAATTTTTGAAAAAAAATTACATGTTCTTTCCATGTAATTTTTGTAGGATAATCTTTTCACTAAATATTGATGAAAAAATATAAGCATCTTCTAAGCAAGTTTAATTTAAAAAGGAAATTTCTGCCTCCTAGATTTCCTAATATTAGGGGCTTGTGGGACGCAGGAGTAAAATCCTTTGAGCAAGTTTTAAGAAGAATAATCGAGATTTAAAAGTGGCTTCTGAGAACTTTTATACTGTTTTTAATGAAACAGAGAGTATTTTAAACAGTGGGACTCGTATACCCTTATCCTCAAATCCTAGTGTTTATAAAAGTTTAACCAATGGACTGCCTCAGAAATAGAATTTGTGAACCAATTTTAACTGACATTTCAGATAATAAATTTAATCAATGACAGCGAGGTACAGACATCAATCAATCAATTTTGAAATGATAGAGTACAGACGATGTAAATAATATATAGCTACGCGGTAAATGGTTATTTGAGAAAAACAAATTGAAAGTGGTTCTGCGGTTTATTGAGAGATAGTAATTTACCCATGCTTACATGGTCTGTAGGTAACATTCAAGATGTAATTTATGGCCATGATATTAAATTTAGAGAAGTGCTCATAAAAAAAGATGTTTTCAAACGGTGCATTTCAAATATATGTATTTTACCCATAAATAATCTTGTTTAATAAAATTAATTTTCTGCTGTTTTGTTATGCATTTACCTTTGACAATTTTGTAGATGTTTGTGTATTGATTTTATTGGAGACTAATTTGAATTGACTTTTATATTTACAATTTATATATTTATTTTTTTAAACTTACATTTAGCTTTGAAGGTATTAAGTAAAATTTAATTGTTTACAACTAAGGACATTGTTCCGGATAAGTTTCTGAAATAAATATTTCAGTGGTAAAAGGCAATCTGCCCCAACCTTGGATCCTCCTATATCCCAAAATACAACACAAATTGTTGTTTGCCGTTAGCTTCCTGTGTTGCTATCCATGGGAAGCTCTGTAAAAATTTTTTGATGAAAAAATATATATATACAGTTAAAGAAAATATAAAAACAGTCTATATGCTCTTACATAAGCATTCTCTAATAAATAAAATTTCTAGAAAATGAAATTTACCGGTAAGATACAAATATATGAAAAAATGCTTAAATCTGTTAGCAAAAGTTTCTAATGTTTTCAAAGAGTGTTTGTAATTTTAAATTTGGACCAAATATTAATGCATATTAAAACTAAAATAATAATAATTTAAAATCTTCACTTAATCAAATTTTAAATCTTTTTCTAGTCTTCAGATTCCTAAAAATAACTGATATCATTAAAAAATATATATTATAATGGAAATCTTAGCACGCATACATGTTTTTGTGTGTGCGTGCAAACATATACATATTTATGTGCGTAAAAATCCTTTTGCGATATGAATAATATTCTGAAAACGGTATTCCAGATTAACTCTCACTTTAAATCAAGAAATGACACAATACAAACACAACAGAAGACACAATATAAATGACACAGTACAATTATGAAAACTGTGATTTTCATTGCTAAGCAAAGCACAGCTTGAGTAAAAGAATTCTATTCTTAAAATATTTGTTTGAAACAAAACACGTAATTCACATCTGGTAGAAAATTTATATTTATAACATAGAAAATGATAGAGTTTCCGGGTAATTTTTCTCAGGTAAATCCCCTTACTAAATATTCATGAAAATACATACAAAATATCTGCGAAAGACGTTTTGCATGAATAGAAAGATTAAAGCAACTGTTTCCAACAAAATGATTTTGTTTAAAAAAAATTAATTTTCTTTTTATTATGCTTTTCACAAGAAGAAATATATATATATTTTTAAATAATACTTTTAGTGAGTCATATTGTAGTTTTCCATTACGTACCAAGCTATTTAGACTTTTTCGTAAAAGAATAAAAGAAAAATTGTTAGGATATTAAACTGGTGTGCCATTTTGACAGCTGTAGAATATTTGAAATGAGGAACATTTAAAAATAAATCATGACAATTTTCCAATAAAAAAAAACAAAATAATATAAAATAAAAAAATGACAACTTTGAAATACTTTAAAGCGAAATGTAGACTTTTTTAAAAACTGAAGCTAAACAGTCACTTTTAATAGTACAAAAAGACCGATCACGAAAAAAAACTGGCTGCTTTTTTAACAGTCACAAAGGAGAATTCTTTATTACTTTCTATTACTTTCATTTTTTTTTTAAATTAATATGGTTTTCTAATCATATTTTCTTTGCAAAAAATAAAAGTGATTGATTGCATATTAAAATGACACATGAAAAATATATAACTATCTATTTAGAGCTATCCTGTAACATTTATTTTACCGCGGACTAAAAATTAATTCATTTTGATTGGGCATATGGTACATATAAAAATTATATATTTTTTAATATACAGAGAATTCTAAAATATACATATATATATCCTATGCAAAATATCATGTAAAAACACTAAAATTTGAGCAAGATGTTTGAAAAGAACGCTCCAATAGACTTTACAGTATTATCCGGGTCTTTTTCAATGATTATTGTGGCTAATTCAGCAGCTACGATTCAGAAATTGGAAATCTGGTTTCAGTATCACACTTTATCATTTTCGATGCAATTATTATTTTATAAACGCTAGGGACAATAATTCGATTGAACTAAATTCATAATGTTACTTAATGTTAATTAATATTTAACATTCAAAAAGAGAATGAAGAGAAATATTGCCATTTAATTTAAAGACATCGGATGTGCCTTACTAAATTTTAAATACGAATATGCATTCTTAGATTAGATTTCACTTTACATATATAGTGTATATTTTAGAATAAATTGATCCTTAAAATTGATTTTTGTGACTTTTACTGAAATTAATCCTTTTGAATCTAAAAGCTAATTATCTGTAAAAGATCCCGCAAACTAATCAGTTTTGAAGAAATTGAAAGGGATTTCAATGAACGGAATAGCAATCATTAAACAGCAGTAAACCATAAATTACGTAGCCATTTTTTCTTGTTTTGCATTTATCGTAAACTGTACGGAAACAGTCAAATAAAATTTTAAAATTCGGTAATTAATTTTCAAAGTGTGGTACATCATTAGTATAAATGTCAAGCCTAGGCAATTTTTACACAGAACAGAATTAAAAAAAACGCGCTATTTAGTGTCTGTTTATTCTCGTAGATGTCTGTTAGTTTGAGTTTGAGTTTGAGTTAACAATGCTTTGAGGTCTATAGCTACAATGGGATGTCTGTTAAACTTTAAAATATAAGAGGCGTTTTATTTTTTGACTGACAATACATCCCTTAATTACTTTTACAGTCCCATAAAAAAGTGTCCTATTATATCACACAGTTCAATATTCAGTTCTACATTGAGAGTGTTTGTTATAAACTGAGTATTACAAGCAAACACACAGCTAGATAACGCATGGTATTAACAACAGTTTCAACAGAGAAGTAACGCTCGTCGCACAACTGTTAATGTGTTATGTCTCCTAATGATTTAATTACAGATCGAACGAAAAATTCGTTTTCCTTATCGTCTTTCGTCTCAAAATTTCAGTTTTGGCGAACGCGCTGCTGAAAATTTGGCCAAAACAAAACTATGCCGAAAGCCTCTGTATTCAAAAAATGTTTTTCTTCCTTCAAAATTTTCAACGTCAATCAACGATTTGTGCTTTATACACTCAAATGAGATAATATATTGCTATGAATTTCATTTTTTATAATTATCATTCTTGATTGATTCAAGACATGGGTACAAATTATGAAGCAAATTATGAAGCAAACAATGTATGCATGACTAAACTGTTTTAAATGACATTAAATCTTGCAAACATAACAATAAAATGAAGAGTTTTACATTGAAACCACAGAAGTGTTTCTAAAACTCTTTGAGAACATTCTAGTAGAACAAATGATCCTTTACTAAGTTCATAATAAAAGATAAATAAAGTTTTGTGTTTCGATTACTAAAATATTGTTAAACTAACGAAATTCCTATAACATTAAAATCTTTTTGTGTCGTTTATAAATTATTTTCGATTTATTTTAAATGAAAATAAAAAAGTTTTTGGTATATGGCACAGAGAGTTAACTAATGTCCACACACGTATGTAATACTGAAGTATGTGTATTTAATAAATACGTATAATTAGTTAATAACTATTCATATTTAATAAATGCAAGTATTAATTATTGAAAACATAATTTTTAACATTTTCGTTTTCGTTTTTTTTTTCATTGAAGACAGGAAGATCACAGAAATTCAATTTCAGTTATGGACTTACAAACGTGTTTCGTTCGGACCTTAGTTTTAGTCCAAAAGCACAAAAATTACATTGTGCTGACATTTAGAATATATTTTTCTGTCATTTCTTTTTGCATTTCAAATGATTTTTGAAGCGAGCTTTTTTCTCATATATGCTTTGTCTCACCAGAGATTTCTTGATGCAATACAGAATTGCACGCATATCAAGCATCATTTGCATAGGTGCCAAACTGGAATTAATCTTCTGTAATACGTGTGTTAATTTACCGTATGTTTAATAACTTTCGAATAAGAATTTTTTTTCAAAGAAATGAAATTAAATATGTTCATCTTCAAAACCTATGATGAAATAAATAAAGATTCATGGAAAAGTTTTTCTTCTTCGAAATGAGGTTAACCTAAATCAATCTTATTCAGGTAGTACTGAAGATTACATGAAAGTTGGCAGCTATGCTAATAGATATTTCTTAAGTTGATCTAAAATGAAAATCGAGAAATAAAAGTTTTTGAATATGCCTCATTTTTACGTGTTTTTATAGTTGTAGCCTGCATTTAAAAAATTGCCTAGCATTATCTTGAAATGGATATTTTTTTTTTTTTTTTTTACATTAGTTGGAAAAGTGAAGTTTAAATTGCATATCAAATAACTAAATTCGATATTTTGTCTTTAACTTCCACACACGGAAGTTAACAGATATTTCAGAAGTTATTAGATCTGCGTGTGTGTGCGTAAGAGAGAAAGGATGTGTTGTGGATTTTTTTTTGGAAAGTGATTTGGAAAAACGCTTTGAAAATATCATATAGCATGTACAAAAGAGTCATTCTGCTATAAAATGATTAAAACCTGTTATTTGCTATTTGGTAGGAAATATTTAAAGGAGCATTAAAACAACATCTAGTAATTTATATTTGTGAAATGTTAGATGTCTGTTACAAAAATCTAGTAGAAACGGACATTGATAACTCTTAATTTCTAACCATAACAAACTATGTATTACTTAACCTGCGCAATTTCTTTTTGAAAATAAAAGATTTCAAATTAAGAAAAGGTGAAAAATGTTTGTTTAACTTTAAAAAGGGCTAGCTTACGAGGGTCCAGGAGACGTATGCTTCAAACTACGTTTTGACCTGTCTAAAATTAATATGTTGTACGTAAAACTTGTGTCTACAGATAATTATTTAAACATTTTATTAATTAATTAAAATATAAAATTGAAATTTCGTTTCGTATTCTGTAACTTTATATTATTTTGCATTTCACTTTTTAATTTACTCAAAAGTCAGTTATTTTATAGTTTGTTTTAATTTACTTGACTGTTTTATAAAACATAGAAATCTTACACTTCAATGTTTAAAGAAAAACGGACTAAAGTGAAATGAGATTTCTAACGCAATAACTTATTATAACTTTATTCAGTTTACGAAATCCGCCATACCCTTTCTGACTGATTAAAATTTCTACTTCTGTAAATGGAAGTGCATATAAATCAGATTTATCAAATTTCGTATTTTCAGGAGAACCGTAAATTCAAAATATGCTTTTCTTCGGGATATACCAACTTCTCTATTAGCATTAGAATAAGACCGCAATGTGTATTAAATCTTTCACATATACGTTAAATTTGCGTGAGTGGAATATTTTCATTTACTTTCTACTTAAGCTAATAAGTATATATATTCAATAATATATATGTGTGTGTGTGTATTTTATTGATTTAATATAAAACATTATGCTTATATTTGTTTTCTTATTTATGATATTTATTTTGCAGTCTAATTCAAAAGTCGATATATGCAGAATTTTACTAATATTTTTTCATGAAATGAAATTACATACCTTTAATGACAGATAAATGTATACAAATTCTTAGATTACAAACATATTCAAATTCTTAACTGTTTTTAGGTTGAGTATATTGGTATTATTTAAATTCTATATATTTACTCATTTGATATTATTATTTTTGTATCATACTATATTAATATTTTATATTATGTTAATCATCAATTATCAACTTTATTATGAAAAAACGTTGTATTATGAAATCTCAACATTCTTAAATAAGATTTTTAAACTTTATTGTATGTTCTGTGATCGATTTAATAAATCTTTACACATGTCATATCAGACTGTTCTATTTGGTATAAGTTAACATTTAAATTATTTTCATATAAAGAAATACTTATGTAGAAATCATGATACTATAATGATAAAATTATATGCGCATTCTGTTCATCTTTTCATGATAATAGAAAAAGTTTTGTAATAAATTATACTTTACTATATATTGAGAAAAATGTATATTATATGGTGAACGGACATACTTTTGTGTTTCTATCTGACGTTATAGACATCAAGGTTATTCAATTTTAAATGACATATATTTTTGCGCGGCTTCAGCTCCTTACGCTTAAATTCTGATGCTATCGCAAAATAAAATAAATATTAGTCTAATATGAACATATGCAATCTATGAGAATCCGAAGAAGCATAGTTAAATTAACATGCCTCACATGAATTTGAATAATTCCATAATCGAAAAAAAAAAATTATCACATCTCAATGTCAATAAAAATAGTTTAGAGGATCATTGGGTTAGTAATTGAACTAGAAACTGTTAAGTGTTATTATATTCGGTACAACTTGGTTATCCGGTCGATCAAAAAATTATCGCCAAAGTAGTAGAGAAAATGCAATAATGGTAGAACGTGAATGTCACATTCAATAACATTAAATACCAGAAACATGTTTAAAACGTCATTAAGTTATTTTTATTACGACTTTTTATTTGTATTTCTCTTAATTATTCTATTAATTATTTGTTTTTTCGTTATTTAAAAAAATATGCCAACATATATAATTTGGCTATTAGCTTAATGATTTTTAATATTTGGCGAAATTTGTCGATGGGATAACCAAGTAGTACCTTATATTCTATATCCAATCTCCGACATAAATACAGCGTAAATATATCTCAAATTTTCAAAGCTTTTAAAAAAGGAAAATCGTTTTAAATGTGACATTTTCAATGTATTTATTTTTTCGAAATGTCTTTTGCACATAATAATTTAAGTATTTTAAAAATTTCTTTCCTTTTTATTATTCATGTGAAAATTATTTTTCAATTCAAAAAATTTGCCTATTAATTAATTAACTTTTTAAAATCTAAAAATAGTAATAGTAGTTATAAACAATTATTTATAATTATTTACATAAATAAATTAGAAACTATTAAAGTAACAATTAAAAAAATCTAAAAACTGCACTCCATTATGCAGTCCGTTATATGTCGGGAAAAATATGTTAAGAGATATGCATATTTTTAAAATAATTCAAAACATTTTTAATTGAATCATCTTAGTCAATTGAGGTAATAAGTAATGCTTATAATGACTATGCCATTTAACAATATTCTACTTCAATACATTTATCATAGATTTCTGTTTAAATGAAGTAGTTTATACATGTAATAGATTTGAAATAGTTTAATAAATTCATCATAAGAAACTGAATTGCGTCAACAGCAACGTTAGTTGATTTCTCAAGAACAGCAGAAGAGATCTGGACATAAAATTAAGTGTTTAAGCAGATACTGCTAAAGCGTACACGAATCTCTAATGCCAATGATGACTATAATATATTTTCCACCACTTTTAATAAAATTGAACGTAAATTTTATCTCTGTTTACTTTTTTATATCCTTTTAAAAATATATATAAATAAGATTTACTAACTTCTTTTTTTTCGGGAATTCTGTGAAAGTCTATTATGATTGTCTCATGAACTAGCTTCTCGATTTGAATTAGAATAACCGCATCATGTCATATATCACTTAAAAAGATGGATGGTAGGATTTTGGATTTCAGAAATTTTATGTTTTCTAATAAATACTTTGTACCTAAACAGATAAATAGCCTTTTAAATTTTGCTTTGTTTAAGATCATTATTCTAATAGAGTGATCTCTCACTTATGCGTGTTCTCTTTTATACGCATTTTTAAATTATGCACGTTTTTTTCGTGGTCCCGACCAGAGATATAGGAAATTCAATATAACACTTATTCATTTATACGACGCACTAAAAAAAATACCACTTACTTATATGCCCAGCAGCAATAAATAAATAAATAAGTAAATAAATAAATAAAGATAATTTTATAACTTTTGCTGTGTTTCAGAAAAACATCCATAATAATATGAAACTGGACGTTTTAATAAAATGTTGCCCTATAGAAAATTAAAACCATGCTATAATGGGAGAAAAGGGAATAAAGTCTAAATGTCTTCCTTTGTTGAATCGCCGATGTTGTTAAATAATTACGGCAAGTAGCAGATCAATCAATCATCCCTTTTTTGAAAACGTGGAGATGCTTACTTGCAATTTACGCTAGTAACAAGATAATGTGGATGATGTCGCATAGTTCCTTGGTTTTGCTACATAATGTCAAGAAAATATAATTATGAATTGGACAATTGCACCATAAATTATACTAAAAATATGTACTAAAATACATACAGATTACTAAATAGTACACTTATAAAAAGAATATATTTAAAATACACAAAAATGTATCAACGTTTCATTCGCTTCTGTGAATCTCGTCAGTATACAATAGAAAAATGTTAAAAATTTCAAAAAATAATTTAAAAAAAATAATTTTTAATATATTTCTATTGTATCCTGACCTCGTTTGCAGATGGAAATGAGCGTTGATAAATTTTTAAGTGTAATTTAAATATATTCTTTTTACACATGTACTATTTAGCAATCTGCATTTATTTTAGTAAAAAAATGGGAAAGAAAAACGCAAAGTTCTTATTCATAGATTACTTTTCAGTGATCCTTCGAAATCAGATTTCATATTCATTGATGTTGTGTGTCCTGCTTACAAAAAATAGTATACGTATTTCAACAACACGAAACCTGTCTTTCTCTCAGCAAATTTCAATTTAAATATGGGTGTCATTTATTGTGTGAAAGTGCAGTACAGAAAAACTTTGATCCATTGATTTCTGATTGCGTGAGAAACAAAATATGCGATATAAAATCGATAGTAAAATAAATTTGTATTATATTATTACTATAATACTTCTATATTTTACTATATTATTACTTTATATTATTTATCTTCCTATGTTGCTTGACAGATGGTTCCAAATAATTACCGCAGTTGGTCAATAGCAAATCAAACTATCATCTCTTTTTTAACCTCTTCAGTCCTGATGTCGCCTGGAGGAGACACTAAACAGTACTTTCGAAAACTTTTACCTCATTCAAGATTTCTATCCCAGACTTACAAAAATTGGTTCCCATTATTGATAATAGATTGCAGCATATTGCCGAATGACTTTTTGTTACCAAAATAATTTTTTTCGTTCATTTAGCGGCATGCAAAAATGGCTTCGCCAAAAAGAAGAAAAATTACTCACATGCGTACAGGTAAGTTCTTTTATCAGTTATTAATAATTTTGTTAAAATTTATTCAGCTTAGGATTTTATAATATAAAGATCGTTCTTTTTAATGATATCATTTGTGTTGAGGTTTAAGTATTCTAAGCGTTAAAAAAAGCAAGTTCATTTTAGTGTCTCCTGTAGGAGACATCCGGTCATAGTGAAACAAAACTGCATTTTCTGAAGTTGTTTCTAGAACTTTTTTTCTGAACTTAAATTCAGTATTTTTATAAAGATTTACTTACTGTAATATGTGGTAACTTTGTGACAGGTGGAGTAAAATTGTGGCACGTGGTCTAGTTTTTGTATTTTGAACATCCCGCTCTGTACTGTGAGGTAGGAAAGCAAACAGCATTGAAACCTCCAATTACAGAGTGCTACATAGTCTAAAGATTTTTTTTCCGAAACTCTAACATGAAACGCACAAACTAGATGGGGTGTCACAAAGTAACTCCATCATACGATATATTATGACTTCAAGCATACAGCTAATTATTTTCTTTATTTTCTAGTGTGAAAACAGTTTCAAATTAAACTTGGAATTTTATTTCTTATTTTGAGATAAACTGAATTTGATTTGGGGTCTATTAATTTTTAGAAACCTTGATAATGTGGAATTTAAAAATTGATTATAATTTTAAGGTAAAACATAAAAAGCAATTATCTAAAAAAACTCTAAAAACTATTAAATTAATTTTTTTATTCTAAAAATTTTATACAGTTTATTACAGATATATTTATAATAATGTTTAATAATATGTATATATGTTTATGTGTCTGTGTAAATATATGCACAAGCATTACAGTGTGCAAATAAAAAAAACACAAAAGATAAAAAATTAAAGCATAAAATTATTCATGTTTAATTGTATACATCTTAGTAACAGATTTCAAATTGTATAAATAAATAAATACACAAATATATACTTTTTTTCAGATAATCCTAATTTTAAGAGGTGGTTTTAAGAAATTTGGAACGATGAGACATCAGATCTGGATATCTCGGATGACGAAGATAATGCAATAAATCCTCTATTTTGTCCTGTAAATGAACAATCTGAATCCTCATCTGAAGAAGAATCTGAAGAAGGAGCTGCAAACGGGCCCACTGAATATCCAAAACTTTAGAAATCAATTGAGACAGCTTCAATAAGCACTCGGAGGAAAACAATCAGTCCAAGGAAACTTATACCAGTCTCTTCAATCTCCCCTTCAATATTTCATACATCTTCCTCTGCTTCTAAAGTCTCAGAAGGTTCCAGAAGATCTTATTGGAAAAATGTAAATGATGAATTTATTCCTCTGCCCCCTGCTCCACTCTATGTAGAAAGTAACAAAAACAGTGTAGATTTATCCCCCGAGAACTATTTTCATAAGTATATACCGAATGAGCTAATAAATATTATCACTGAATTTACAAATCGCAGGTATTTAGTGGACAGTGGAAAAAGCCTTTTCCTTACAGAATCTGGGATGAAAAAATTTATTGCTTTTCCAATTATAATGTCCTACCTAAAATATCCTAAAATACGAATGTATTGGTCAAAAGAAACCCGCGTTCCAGTCATAGCAGAAAACATGTCGCGTGATAGATACTTTTTAATACGAAACAATTTAAAACTAAGAGAAGATCTCACAGTAAACGATAAAAAAAAGGCTGAAGAAAAATTTTGGAAAGTCAGACCTATTGTCCAAGCTGTTTTATCAGGATGTTTGTTGAATAAAAAATCCTCAGCCGTAGCTATAGATGAACAAATTATTCCTTTTTATGGTCATGCGCCAGGAAAACAATTCATAAAAGGAAAACCAAATCCCTGTGAATTGAAGGTCTTTATAGCCGCAACTCCAGATGGTCTTCCATTAGACTTTTTTATATATCAAGGTTCGAGAGACAAAATAAATACAGATATATCTGAGTATGATGGAAAATATTTAGATACTGGTGGAAAAGTAGTGCTTAAACTTACAGAGAATTTACCTCCATGCTGCACCTTGTATATGGACAGATATTTTACATCAATTCCTTTATTATACATCCTCCATTATAAAGCTGAATGTCAGGAAACAGGTACTCTACGAAAGAGTAACATATCCCCATATGTAAATTTTAAATCCGACTCTGAGATGAAAAAGTTTGGACGGGGTTCAGTTGACCAAAAAATTCGTAATGATGGACAAATTTGTATCCTGAAATGGTTTGATAGTGGCAAGCCAGTTGAATGGCAAGCCAGTTGAATGGCAAACCAGTTATATTTGCCTCATCAGCTGAAGGTAAGCATCCTGAAGATATATGCAAGCGATGGTCGAAAAAGGATAAAGAATATGTGTCAGTGAATCGTCCATGCATTGTAAAAAATTACAATGAATTTATGGGAAGTGTTGATTTCTTTGACCGAGTTCTAAGCTATTATAGAATACATGCAAGGACAAAAAAAGGACCATAAGAATCATTATGCATTTTTTTTTATTTTGCCATAGCTGCCAGTTGTATAGAATATAGAGGTCACCAAACGTTGCTCAATAGAGCAAAGAAAGAAATATTAGACTATCTTGCATTCAGAGTTCATCTACAAGGATATTTTTTCTATGACACAGAGGAATGCAGTGAATCAGAGTATACTCCTAGTGAGCCATCAACACCACAGAAAAAGAGATATAACCAAAAAATGTCCTTGCCATCCACTTCTTTGCAAAAAAGGAAGGTTTCACATCTTCCTGAGGTACCCAAACCATCCACAATAAAACCGATGTAGGGTGCCTGGTTGTAAATCCAATTCTGCAAGGATTCGATGCACTGCATGTAAAGTTTTTTTTATGTCTTCAAGAAGACAGACAATGTTTCAAATTATTTAACGAAAAATAATATTTAAAAAATGATTTAAAAATTCTTACTGATATTTAGGAAAGTATCTGCAAATAATTGTATAAATATATTTTTTAATTTAAATTTCAGTTATTTCTAAAAAATTAGATAATTACAATTTAATTTTCAAACTATTATAAATGTTGTTTCTCTACGATGAATTAATTTTTTAATCTTAAAAATATGTTGTGTATTATTATAAATGTGTACTATAATATTAAAATGCTATTTGATCTTAAAATAAATATAAATGTATACATAAATTTATACTTCGTATTTAACGTATCGCACTTGACTATGACCGGATGTCGCCTGTAGGCGACACTAATTTTCTAATTTAAAAAAAATAATAAAATTTTTTCAGCATTTTTTCATTATTTTTCAGAGTATTTAAATCCTATTTAACAAGAAATTTTTAAAATTTAAGACTTAAAGTTGGTCTCAGGACTGAGGAGGTTAAAACGATGGAGATGCTTTCTTGCGATTACATTAGAAACAAGACGATGTGACTGATGTCGCACAATTACTTGATTTTTTGTCATAAAGTCAATAACAACAACAAAAAAAACTGGGAAAGAAAAACGCAAAGTTCGTATTCGTCGATTAGTTTTCACTGATCCTTAGTGATTATGAATGTTGTGTGACCTGTTTACAAAAAAATGCTGTCCATATTACAACAACACGGAATCTGACTTTTTCCCAGCGAATTGCACTTTGAATTTGAGTGTCACTTGTTGTGTTAAAATGGACCACAGAAAAAAACTTTGATTCATTGACTTCTGACTGCGTCAGAAACAAAGATATGCAACAATAGACAAATTGCAGCAAGTTGCCGTATATGACCCGCTTCTTAAATTAGGTTCATCATGGAGATACATCACTGACAAGTGTAAAAGCTACTTTAAAAAGAAAAGATTTTCATTAAAAGTAGAAAATTAGTGTGAGAAGCCAGAAAATGATTGTGAAAATTATGAAAGTGTCATAAACGAAAAATATTGGCAAACTATCATTTATGGAATTTTTCACGTCCTGATTTGATTAACTTCAAAAATCTTTATATTGACACAATTAAGGTAAAAAAAAATCTCGACTGTAAATTATTTTATGAGCAAGAGTAAAGGAAAATTTGGGTATGAAATCATTTTCATTTTTTTAATGGTCTTCTAATGTAAAAAATTAACAGACATTTTACATACTAGCAGGAGTGACCGAGCTAAGCTCGGTCAAAATTAACTTTGTGTTCAACTCGATATTTTATTTTCACTGCATTAACCTCTCTGTTTTATTACTATAAAACATGTTATTTATAATAGTATTATTTATAAAAACAATCAATAAGAAAACTATGTATGTATTCACAGGTTCATATATGCACATGTTCATAAATTTGACATTATTTTAAAATTTACAAAGAAAGGACATCGTTTTAAATCACTTTTTTAGCTCGATTCTGATTGGTTTAACCATGCATCTCGAATTCTATTAAGAATGTCAAAAAAATTTCTTCACATTCTGAAAGACAATATTTTTTGCCAGATATAGCCGAATTTGGCGACATTCTTTCATTTGGCACCAAACACGTGTTTTGGCTTTCTTAATTTTAATAGTCGATTTTTCGACCAAATGTTACCAATATGCTGTCAAATATCGCTAACTTATTGGATGTTGCCATTTTCTCGTGACCATGACCCGTATTACGAAAAATGACCCACTAATCAAATTTGATCAAACACGTGACTTAGGTCAATGGTCTTCAGGTAAACAAAAACAGTAGAATATAAAATTGAATCAAAATCGTTTAAGCCATTTCTTAGGTAAAATTATCTTGACAGCATTTAGCAATGAACTCGAAATGACTCACTAATAAATTTTTTTTAACATGTGACTCAGCCCAATAGTCTTTTCTAATGACAAAAAACATTTCGTTACAAAATTTAAGTAAAGTTGATTGAGTCGTTGTTATATATAATAAGAGTGACCCTGACCCATTATGACCCAAAATGACCCAGTAATCAAATTTTCGCGATCATGTGTCCTAGCCCAATGGTATCTTTCCCGAAAATGACATAATACAAAGTATAGTCAACATGGCAAGAGCCATTTTCTAGATAAAATTAGCATGACCCATTATGACTCACAAATGAGCCTTATAATCGAAATCTCTCGAACATGTGACCTAGCTTATTAGTTTTTGCATGCCGAAAAACGTTTGGATACAAAATTGAAATGAAATCGATTGAGGCTTTTTTTAAGTACAAATAGCTTGACCCTATATGACCCAAAATTACCCTGTAATCGAAATTTCTCGAACACGAGACCGAGCCCAATAGTTTTCTCGTGCCAAAAAATGTTGTATACAAAATTACGTTAATATCGAGCCATCTGTTCTTTAGATATAGCTTGATCATGACCCATTATGACTCACAAATGACTTTTATAATCAAAATCTCTCGATCGCGTGACTTAGCGCATTCGTGTTAAATGACTGTTACAGGAAAAAATTTCGATGAAATTGATTCTGCCGTTCTTTAAATGTAAATAGCTTGACCCAGACACTTAATGACCCAATATGACCCATTAAAATTTTTTCTCGAACATGTAACCTAGCCCAATGATTTTTCGAAAACCATAGAATGCAATTTTTAGTCAAAATTGCGTGAGAAAATCTCTAAATGAAAATAGCATGACCCACAATGACCCCAAAAAGAACCCCCTAACCGAATTTTCTCGAACATGTTACCTAACCCTTCTTCTTGTAATCCAAAACGATAAAATATAAAATTTGGTCAAAATCGTTATAGCCGTTTTTTAGATAAAAATGGTTTGACCCATAATGACCCCTAAATGACCCACTATTAGAGATTTTTCGAGCATGTGACCCAGCCCAATAGTTTTCTCGTGCCAAAAAACGATTGGATACAAAGTATCCCTAAAATCGATCCAGCCGTTCTCTAGATATAAGTAGCTTGATCCTGACCCATTATGACCCAAAATTACCCAATAATCGAATTTTCTCGAATATGTGACCTAGTCCAATGGTCTTCTCGTACCCGAAAATGGCAAAATCCAAACTTTTGCGAAAATCGTTAGAGCCGATTTTGAGATAAAATTTACACACACACACACACAGCTTTTGCTCGCATTATAGTATAAGATATTTGCATTTTGAAACTAGTCACATTTTACATTTTTCGTAGTATATACATAGTATGAGATAATAATATATGCACGGTGTATCGATATTTTACGTTGAAACTCCGTTTTGTGGTTTTTCACTCGTGAGCGTTTTTCATTTATGCGTCATCTGGACGCGCACATTAGTGAGAGATTAGAGTATGTGTAAAAATCTAATTCGAATTATTGGTTACTCTGCGATTCCATTTTATTATGTTAAATATTTTTGTCTAACATTTTAAGTGCAAGGTGATTTAGTTATAATTTAATAAATCATACAGTCAGATATTAAATGTTTAATAATAAAAAAAAAGAACATATACTATGAAACACAGTTTCTAATGATAATTCCTACTATAAATTTATTTAGTTAATAAACGTATTCATGATACCCTTTCAATCTGATTAAAATTCCTACTTTTATAAATTGAGGAGGATGTAAATGAGATTTATCAAATTTCGTATTTTCAGAAAATTTATAAATTTGAATTCTGGTTTTTTGCGGGACGCACCAGTTTCACATTTAACATTAGAATAATACCGTAGCATACATTAAAAGTTTCTTTTATAAGCTGATTCTGATTGAAAGAAACGTTTTTATTTTTTTTTAAATATTTTCCAGTAACATAATTACATAATTTTTCAATTTTCTTAAAGCGACTTTAGTTAAAATTATCACATTTATCAACATAAATAGTATGAAATATTATAATATTTATTATATTAGTATTTTTTGCTATTTAATATTTTTTAGTATTATTTTGAAATAATAAAGAAAACTTTGGTTTTGAAATCTTAAAAACATTATATATTATGATATGCAAAAAACTGCAATAAAAAATGTTATTCTCAGTATAAACTTAATTGTATAATATTGTGATATATTGTATACAGGGTGTCCCAAAAGGTCGTTTACAAACTTAACATGCTGTTCTGTCATATCATGATGAACAATATTAAAACGGAAACAAAGGGTCCCAAACGTCTTCCAAAGGAGATATGCGCCATTAAAGTTTAGGATCTAAAAATTCAAATGATTATAAAAAACAGAAAAATTTATCAATTCGTTTGCGGTTTTCACTAAAACTATTCTTTATGTCAGTATTTTCTTGAAAATACATTATAAAGATAAATTTCAAAAAATGTCGCTTTAGACTTTGGAGTAACAATAAACTAGTTTTTACCATTATTTTTTGCATCTCATTAAACTTTTTTAGAAACTTAGACATAAACTTAAATTTTGAGCTCAAACTCTAAATCGTTGGAAGGGGTTAACTAGCGCAAACTGAATTGCGGGGGGAGGTTCAAATTTCAAATGATTATAAAAAACAGAAAAATTGGTCAATTGATTTGCGATTTCCACTAAAATTATTCTTTATATCAGTATTACCTGGAAAATAATTTATAAAGATAAAATTCAAAAAATGCCGATAGAGGGCGCTTTAGACTTTGGAGCAACATACAACTTTTTTTCCGTTATTTTTTGCATCTCATAAATTTTATTTAGAAGCTTAGACATAAACTTAAAGTTTGAGATGAAAATCTGAATCGTTGGGAGTGGTAAAATAGTGCAAACTGAACTGTGTTCAATGGGGGTGGGGAGGTTCAAATTTCAAAAAATGATTATAAAAAACGGAAAAATTGGTCGGTTGTCGCTAAAATTATTCATTATGTCAATATTTCCTTGAAAATAAATTTTAAAGATAAATTAAAAAAATCCGTTAGAGAGCACCTTAAACTTTAGAATAACCAACAATTATTTTAGACAGGTTTTTTTTTTATTATTTTATTTTTTTTTAATCTAATTATTAAATGATTGCAATAGTTTAGACATAAATTTTGTGCTCAAAATCTAAATCGATAGGAAGGGTTAAGAAGCGCAAACTGAACTGTGTTCAGGAGTTAAAAAGTTACCTTCCCCACCCCTCGAACGCAGTTCAATTTTTGGCCGCTTAATTACTCACAAAGATGCAGATTTTGAGAACAAAATTTAACTTTGAACTTTTACAAGCATTTTATTATATATAAAAAATAACGGTTGAAAATAGTTGTTGGTTACTATAATGTTTAAGGCGCCCTCTGACGGAATTTTTTGAAAGCTATCTTAAAAATTTATTTTCAAGAAAATATTGATATAAAAAATAGTTTTAACGAAAACCGACCAATTTTTCCGTTTTTTATAATTATTTGAAATTTGAACCTCTCCACCCCCATTGAACACAGTTCAGTTTGCGCTACTTAACCACTCCCAACGATTCAGATTTTTATCTCAAAATATAAGTTTATGTCTAAGCTTCTAAAAAAAATTTATGAGATGCAAGAAATAACGGAAAAAACTAGTTTATCGTTACTCCAAAGTCTAAAGCGCCCTCTATCGACATTTTTTTAAATTTATCTTTATAATTTATTTTCAAGAAAATACTGACATCAAGAATAGTTTTAGTGAAAACCGCAAACGAATCGACCAATTTTATTGTTTTTTATAATCATTTGAAATTTGAACCTCCCCCCGCAATTCAGTTTGAGCATTTTCTGTTTTTTATAATCATTTGAATTTTTCGACCATAAACTTTAATGGCGCATATCTCCTTTGGAAGACGTTTGGGACCCTTAGTTTCCTATTTAATATTGTTCATCATGATATGACAGACCAGCATGTTAAGTTTGTAAACGACCTTTTGGGACACCCTGTATATCACATACATATATGATATGTATTTTACATAATATGTATGCATATTATGTATAATATGTGTGTATATTATACGAGTTTACAATGTATGTATATAATATATATTGTGTAAATTTAAGTTTTTATCATAAAAATAATCACAAAAATAAATAAATATTGTAAATATATATCAATATTATATTTGAATGTTTTGAGGAAGCACTACAGTTTATACACTGCTTTCTAACATTAACTGTTATTATAAATGTATTCAACTGATAAAATTTAGTGAACACTTTCCTTGATTAAAACCTCTACATTTGTAAATTGAATTACAAATGTATCAGATTTATCAAACCACGTATTTTAAGGAAATACACAAGTTTCAAATCTGTTTTCTCTGACACAGTTCAACATTTGTATTAGAATAAGACCAAAAATCTATGAAATATTACTGAAATATGTTAATTGTGTACGTGAAACATAAATTTCATTTTTAAGTAAAATATTTTCTTTTTAATTGAATTTAATTAAAAAAAATTTAAGATAAAAAAATATGTAAAATAATAAATTATTTATCAATAAGAAAATTCTTTCCTACATAAATTAAATTTTACTCGGTAGTAATAAAATTATTTACCAACTATGTAATTTAATTTAAATTTAAATTTACTTAAAAATATATGAGCAAGGTTTTCTTTTTTTTAAATTCAATTTTTATTCCTTAACTTGTTATTTTGAATGAAAATTTCCATAGATACAGTTTGGAAATTTTACAAATTTTATATGTCAATAATTTGTTCCCAGATTATCATTATTTTTAATACCGACAAGCAATATAATAATCAAAATGTATTTTTATCATCTATTTCAATAGAAAGTTTATCGTTTAAGAAGGATTAGCATGAAAATGATATAATGTATTATAGTACACACAAAGGTGTCATTTGTATGTCTTTAATATACGGAACTTCAAATTAAAATAATCCCAAAACTATACGCATAATATATATTCTATGACATTAGTATTTTTTTATATGCAGCATCTTCTTTCCATAGTGTATTTTATTAACAGACTGGCAGACGTGAAGTGTTCAAGATAATTGTTAGAAAATTAATAGAACTTATATATATATAATATATATATATATATATATATAACAAATACAAATAAATTAAATTATGTAAATTTAATTGCATTATTTTAATTTATACATTAAATTCTCTCCGTATATAAGGAAAACATTAAACCAATTGTATTGCTAAATATTTAATATTGCAATAGAGTAATGTATAAAATATTCAGACTTTTACGACATTTAGTTTTTGATAAATAAAATGTTAATTGTACTCTCTTAAAAAGATTGGCGGTTTTAGCTTTTACTGATCGATTTTTCAGTTTTTTCCAGTATTGAAAATGCACTTAACCTATAGTAGGGGGTTTTATCTATCTTGCGAAGTGGCCACTTCCATTCTTTCTGATAAACCATTTTCTTTCATTCTTTAGACCTGATTAGCAGGCAAAACAAGTTGTAGCACTCAAACATTTTTACAACCATTTTTGACAAGTTTAAGAGAAAACAAAAGATATTTTATTCTTATTTCGAGAAGTCAATATCTGTTTTTTTTTTTCGTGAATAAACCGATATAATCTCCAGTTTGTAAAGATGTGTTAATTTTAATCCTTAAATTTGTTGCAATTTCATCCTGATTCAGAAAAAGATTCGTTTTTAGGTAGATTTCGTAAGAAATACTACCTATTGCAATCGCACCAGTTTATATCTATCTATCTATCTATCTATATATATACATATATATATATATATATATATATCTCACTTTTTTATGGACACAATAACTTCTATAATTCTTCACCAATCTCCACCAAAATGGTACATAAAATCAATGGGGATAAAATCTTGGCTGAGATCGTTAATGGGCAAAATCGGACCAAGGGGGTCGGAAAAAGGGGCGTTTTTATGAAAACCGGAAAAACGCCGTAACTTCTTAATTAAAGTAGATATCGAATCGGTTTACAGTTTATATTACTTCTTAAAAATGGGCCAAATGTATATACATGACAGATTTTTGATAAATTTAGAAGTGGGCTCAAGGGGTGAAAAAAACTGGGATTTTGAGAGAAAAAAATTCATAACTTCGTCAACTTTCAAGATATCAAGTCTAACTAAATTTTTTATAAATGTTCTTAAAATTATCTAAAACTTTTGCATTTACAAGTTTTTGATAGGACCAACTTTTACCGATGAAAAAAAAAAAAAAAAAGAAAAGAAAAAGGGTGCTGAAAAAAGAGAAAAATCCATAACTCCGTCAATTTTTAAGATATCAAATGTGATTAAATTTATTTTACATCTTCTCAAAAATATCTACAACTTTTATATTGACAAGTTTTTCATACGACCAATTCGTATAGCAAAAAGAAATTAAACAAAAATAGGAGTTGGAGAAAAAACCTCGAATCCAAACGGCTTATATTCTGATTCATTTTTAAATTCATTTTTGATTTAAAACGCATCCAAATGGTAGATCCTCTTATTTCGAAACTGTATAAAGTGACGCATTGGTCAATTTTCTGATAAAGACAGAATATATTTCAAAAAAGGCTACCAAAAAGGGTATTTTGAACAGAATTTTCAGAAATCATCCTTACTGAAAATTGAAGGAAGTATTCAAATAAGAAATTGCGTTTTTTTCTAACTCGTTTTTAAATCCATTTTTGTTCTCAAACGCCTCCAATTTATCGATCCTCTTATTTAGGAACTATATAATGTGATTCTTTGGTCAGTTTTTTTGATAAAGATAGAATATATTTTTAAAAATGTTGCCAAAGTGAGTATTTCGCACAAAATTTTCCGAAGCAATCATGATTTAAGAATTAAGGATGTATTCAAACAACAAATCGGTTATTTTATGACTCATTTTTAAATTCAATTTTCTTCTCAAATTCTTTCAACTGACAGTTTTTTGTTATTTAGGAACTGTATAATGTACTGTTTGGTCGGTTTTTTAATAAATTTAGAATCTATTTCAAAATATGTTGTCATAATGGGCATTTGAGCTGAATTTTTCTTAAGATGATTCTGATAAAACCATTTTTTGCAGAAAAATGAAATTAAAAAATTTTCATAAACGGCCAAATGAAGTTATTAAACTGGGTTTATCTCTAATCATATATTTTTTTGTTGTTGAAATGAGCACTCTTCGAAATCTACCTCCGTCTATAGGCCCAGCCGACAGGAATTTTTTATTTTCGAAAGATAAAAATAGTAATTCAGAATCACAGCGATATTTTCTTTTATGCAAGCATTATATGTTACCATGTTTGACACCATTGAAGCCTGGAAAATCTATATGGTCAATATCTTCCCACCCAGCTTGATTTTAGTCGCTCCAAAGTTTGGCATGGGATTTTTTTTAAAGCTGATAATTGATTTTTTTTCAAAATTGTACTAATTATATTAATATTTTGTATTTATTATGTATAAAAATGTAAAGAAATATTTATATATAAATATTTTTTTATATGCACATTTTATTTATATATAATAAAAATTTTGCTTCTTAAAAAAATTATAAAAAAAATTACTTCTGTTTGTACATTAAAATGGGCCTTATTTAAGAAATACACAGTATGAGACTAGATTGCACTAGCCATCAGTTTAGATATAATATGTTTTTGTGTACTATCACATCAAAAACACCTTGGAAACCAGCCAAAACAGAGATTTAATACCGTTGAGAAACGACATTTTTTTCCTTCTTTTTTTATGTCGTACCTTAAAGTAAATATTATTCCATCGTATTCTTCTTCATTTTTCGATTGGCTTATTATCTGAAATGAAGTGCAAATATTAGTTCGCTATTTAATGCAGAACATAAAGGAATTGCTTTTCATTTAACTGAACATATATATAAAATATTTAATAAATTGGTTTCCTGTATTATTATTATTATTGGTAAGAAGTTGAAATAAGTATATTTTTTCAGAAAAATAATATATGGAAGTGTACACACTTTAAGTTGTAGAAGCTTAAATTATTTATTTTATCAACAATGTTTTAACAACAACATTTGTTATTTTCTCATCGATTTTTTATTCTTTACAAAATTTATTTTATTTTATATTTTAATTTAGTAAAGTTATTTATCTAGCAAAAAATATCTATTAATATTATCTTAATTCCGCGCAATAAATATCATTACACCGTATTCTTCTTCATTTATTGATGGCTTATATCTGAAATAAATATCAAATATTAGTTAGCTATTTAATGCAGAATCTAAAGGAAATACGATTCAGTTAATTGAACATAGAAATAAAATCGTTAATAAATTGTTTTTTTATTATTATTATAATTATAGGTAAGAAGTTGAAATATGTATGTTTCCATTTTTTCAAAAAAATAATGTATGCAAATGTACAAACTTGAAGATGTAAAAAATTAAATTATTTGTTTTATCAACAATGCAAAACATTCATTATTTTCCCATCGATTTTTATTTCTTTACAAAATTAATTTTATTTAATAATTTAATTTAGTATCGTTATTTATCTATTAATATTATCTTAATTTATTTATTCTTGTACCGAATTCTTCTTCTTTTGGCATCCTAAAATAGTTTTTTGTTAATATATTTTATAATTTTTGCTCGCTGTATAGATTAGTGCGCAAGTCACATTTTATGTTTTACGCCACTAAATATTAATTGATCGTATTCATCTTCATTTATTATTGCCTTAATTTCTGAAATAAAATGCAAATATTAGTCAGCTATTTAATGCAGAACGTAAAGGAATTTCGATACATAAAATGGAAACTAGGAATAAAATCTTTAACAAATTGTGCTTTTTTATTATTGGTAAGAAGTTGAAATATGTATGTTTTCTATTTTTTTTCTAGAAAATAATGTATGGAACTGTACAAACATTAAGATATACAAGCTTACAATATCTGTTGTATTAACAGTGAAGAACACTGATTATTTTCACAAAATAATATAAACATTTGTTTATATTTAATAATAATACATTTTTTTAAAATAATTTTTACTCACAATTTACTTTTGTTTGTACATTAAAATCAACCATTTTAAGATACAGATGGTATGATAATACATTTTATTACATACTAGTTGACGCATAATGCCATTCTGTTTACTGTCACATTAAAAATACCTTGGAACCCAGCCAAAACAGAGATATAATACCTTTGAGTAAACGACATTTTTTGTCGTGCGTCACAGTAAATATTATTCCACCGTGTTCTTCTTCATTTATTGATTGGATTATTATCTGAAATGAAGAGCAAATATTAGTTAGCTATTTAATGCAGAACGTAAAGAAATTACAATACATATAATAGAATCTCGGACTAAAATCTTTAACAAATTGTGCCTTTTTTATTATTGATAAGAAATTGTAATATATATGTTTTCTTTTTTTCGTGAAAATAATGTGCGAAAATGTACACACTTTAAGATATACAAGCTTACAATAAGTGTTGTATCAACAGTGAGGAACACTGATAATTTTCCCAAAATTTTATAAACATTTTACACACAATTTACTTCTGTTTGTACATTAAAATCGACCAGTTTAAGAAATACACAGTATGTGAATAAATTTTATTACCTACCAGTTTATATGAAATGCCTTTCTGTTCTGTCTGGTTACTGTTGCATTACAATACCTTCGAAACTAGCGAAAACAGAGATTTAATACCGTTGAGTAAACGACATTCATTTTTTATGGCTTATGTAACAGTAAATACTATTCCACCGTATTCTTCTACACTTATTGATTTGCTTATTATCTGAAACAAAGTGCAAATATTAGATAGCTATTTAACCAATTCCCTGCCGTGATCCCCATTTGGGGATCATTAATATTTTGATCTTGCTCTCCCTTAATTTCAAAGTTTTTGTTTATTTTTCATGGTATATGTTTACAGAAAAGTTGTTTCTTAATATATGGTCAAAATGTTAGGTGTCATTAAAATATTTATTAGTATATTTAACTTTTTCTTTCAAAGTTTGATCGAAAGTAACTCTTTTTCACTTTTATGGATTTACCTTATGAATATCTAATATGAAAATTTGAAATGAAATATTTTTTACCATAGGATTTATTTGTACATGTGTCCTAAATAGCATAATATCAAAACGGAGCAATTTGGTTTTCTTTTTTGATTTTTTATATCCAAAATACACAGATCCCCATTTGGGGCTCACGGTTGTTGCAATGTAAAATGACTTACTATTCATACTGCAAGCAGGATATGTTTTTCCACTAATGCAATACGTTCCTGGAATTTTTTTTAAAGGTTCTTTATCAGTAAGTGTGGAATGTACCCTCTGATAACAGAAGAAAATATATACAATGGGTCACGTGGGGGGAGGGAAGGTTGGGAAGAAATACCAGGTGTTAGGAGCAGGTGCTTTGATAAACAAATTCTTTTTACTGTTCTAATGACATCTTCAATCCCCCTTTTTTTTTTTTCTTTGGGCAGATACTTTGGGCAGACTTTTTTTAGAGCAGATAGCTATGAACTTTGACCGGAAAAGTTGCTTCACTTAGAGATAATGCTATCAGCTTTGAACTAGTGAAAACTAACTTGGTTGGATTTTGATTTTTAACGAAACTATTGTTCTGCTAGTATTTTTGTGAATGATTTTGAATTTTTTAAGTGGATAATTATGAGTCGAAAAAAATTGAAAACACTCAGAGAACTTGAAGAATATTGGGACAATGATATTGATATAGATGAGGAAGAACCTGATGGTACAATAGATATAGTTGAACTGCCCCCAGACAAAGCGGATAAAGTTTCTGATTTGGAAGATATAGATGATAATATACTAGAAGATACCATTCCAAATGATGTTCCAGGTTCTTTAGAAATACATAGTGGTAAGTGTAATGAAGAATTTATAGTTCCGAGAAAAAAGAAACCTAAAAAAGAAAAACCCATATCCAAGTGGAACAGAAAAAGTGCATCATATAACATTTCTACCCATGGAGAAGAAGAATGCAAGCAACGTGAAATGAATATGATAAATGCAATTAAAGATAAAACACCAGTAGAAGTTTTTAAAATGTTCTTTACAGATGAATTAGTAAACTATATCATACAACAGAGTGTATCTTATGCTGCTCGAGATAATCGTCACCAGTTTACACTTTCAGCAGACTGCATAAAAAAATTTTGGGATTTTTACTCTTAACTGGATATCACTCTTTACCCCAAGAACAGATGTACTGGTCTGAAGATGAAGATATAAATCTTGAAATTGTGAGAAAATGCATGACAAAAAATCGTTATATAAATATAAAAAGAAATCTACACTTCTGTAACAATGCAAGTATTCCAAACATAAATGGAAACAAGGACAGAGTGTTCAAAATATGACCAATTCTTGATGAACTAAATAAAAGATTTATGCAATTTGGAGTATTCTCATATAATTTGTGTATTGATGAACAAATGGTGCGTTATTATGGTCATCATTATCTGAAGCAATTTATTAGAGGCAAGCCCATTCGCTTCGGCTTCAAACAATGGGCAATGTGTTGCGGTGTGACAGGATATTGCTATAATGCTGAAATTTATGAAGGGCAGCAAACGAATAATTTAGAAAAAAATACGCATGGATTAGGGATGTCTGTTATATTGAGTAAAATTGCCACCATACACAAACCAGAAGAACACTGCTTTTATTTTGATAATTTTTTCACTAGTTTTGATTTGATGAAAAATTTAAAAGAGAGGAATATACCTGCAACAGGAACGGTCAGATGTAATAGGATGAATAATCATTCATCCTATTACAGGAATCATTCTACAGGAATCATTCTTTTCCTCATAAAAAGTAAACTGATCGAATTTTTTTCATTTTTACTGTGCTTCTATACAGCTGAATGTTTTTTGCTTTAAAACAAAATCAATAAATATCAGCACTGATGAAAATACCTCATAAAATAAATATTATTTACACCCGACTTTTGAAAATAGCTTCAAGACATTGTGGCCAAGAAAATAAGAAATATTCATTATTATTTAACTTATATGCTGTACGATAAAAAAAATTGAGGATTTGCTGATAATTTACTTGTTTAAAGACCTTAATTTTGTTATTGCGTAAATTTATATTACTGGTAGTTAAACTGGTGTTTTAAGGGGATTAGTATTTCAATATCCATATTTGTAAACCTAAATGACCAGTCCCCTAAAGTACTGATTTAAAAAAAAAGACTCTTTCTGTCATCTATGGTGTCATGTCGATTATACAAAAGCAATAAATATATATTTGTAGAGTTATTTTATGCTCAGGTCTGAAGAGGTTAAGAAAAAAACTGTTAAAAATGATTTAATGAACTATCTATCACAATACATACACACATACATATCTGTGCTGTCATTTGGTAACACACACATTGACATATATATGTAATTAAAAGTATAGCTACAAAGTAAATTAAAAAAATAATATCAACAAAAAGTCGTGACGTTATATTTCTTTTTATCAGCTAAATGTTAAATTTATCAACTTCTCTCTTAATATAGTTTTTCAAATGTTTCCAGATGATTCAATCTATTCCTTAACCTAATAAAATAAAATAAAAATAATAATAATTTTTACAGACAATTTCTTAATAATAATTTTTCATTTTATGTATCTGCTCATTCAGTTTTATCCAAGTCAGTATTTTTAATGAAAATCTCTGCCAAAAATATCAAAACCTTATTTAATCCATTGGCGGTAAATAATCTAAAGATCATCTATCCAAATCATTTAAACATCTGTCGCCTTTGATTTCTCTGTAGAACGTAAATAATGCATCACAACATCCCCAGTGCTATATCCACAGCCAGCAGATTTCTTTCTTACTGTTTCATGTACAAATGTAAAAAAAAAAATAACGTCTGTAACTTTTTTCATCCAAATTTAAACTCCCTCTTGTATCGCACTGCAGTAATCAATCGCTGGCAATATCTGTAGCTTGGCCAATGTCAATCTCTTACCCAAACTTCAAGAATGAAAAATGTTAAATTTTCTTGACTTTATTTTTTTCTTCTTGATGTAAAGATAATATTTGATTCGTGTATGTCTAGAGAGTCACTTCTATGGCACAGCTATGTCAAATTAAAATTTACTATTGAAAACTACAAATAGAATATTTTGAATAATCTATTTTATTGTACGTGGGCTCTATGATATCACGGAATCTGCAGTTTTATAAAAAATGAAAAATGCCTTTTACACTTGGTTATATTATCCGAAGTTCGAAAAAACAGTATTTTAATGACAGTGAGAAGATACCAAAATGACGGATTCTTTTTGTTTCTTATAATTTGTTAAGCAATTAACTACTGGTGATCTGCTAAAATTTACAAAAATAAGATTTGAGATGTCGAGACCTTGCAGTTTTATGTTAGTTTTGTGTGCAGAAACGATTTTAAAAATTACAGATTAAACAGGATTATGCTATTTATTCAATTTATAAGAAAAAATAATTTGATTAAACATCTAAAGATTAGTTTCAATGTCCTTTAGACCTTCAATATTATTTCACTATTAATCATGGACTTGCCTTTTTTTGTCTAATTAAACTGCTATATTACTTTTGTAGTTATTTTTTTTTAATTCTTTTTTTGGAAGTATTTCTAACAAAAAGAAAATCATTCAAACTGTCATAAATTAGTACATAATCTTAGATTTTATATCTTATTAAATTATTTTTAAATTTATGGTTATAAATGTGGATTGCTGGCTAAATTTATTTAAATCTTATGTCGATGATTTAATGAATGCATTAAGACCTAAGATGAATGACTTAAAACTTGCGTAATAATAATATAAATTAATTTAGAATATTTATGTATCTAAGTACAGTTCATTTACTGTTCATTCACAGTATAGTTAATAAATATTGTAAAGTTCATTAAGGTTTTTAATGTAAAAAAAATATAGGGGAAGATTGGGATACTTAAGCCACTTTTTAAATTTTAATTTTTTTAATTTTTTTATAATTTCTTAGAACAAAATAAAATATTGAAATTGAAAATTTGATCATTTTTCTTCAACTACAAAACACTTTCAATTAATTTTGATTTATTTTTCTATTCCTAATTAATGTTTACTTTTTTTACATCGTGGCTCAAGTATCCTCATGGAGGGGATACTTGAGCCATTGTGAAGGGATACTTGAGCCAGTACGGAAAAAAACCCTACACAAGTAATTTTTTTTTCGCTTTGTTTTAACACAAATATTTTACCGAATGATAAATTATGATACATAAAGTCCTTCAAAACCAATTGAGAAAACAAAGTTAGTAATACGATATTTTTCATCGTTATACCTCGTGATCGAAGGATCATTTCAAAATCTTTTTATTTTTAGCTACATGATAACTCAGTAGGGTCCTCTGTTGGCGACAAGAGTCATTTCTTTTATTAAAAAAACTTACAGTAGCAGATGATGTTGCGATTTCACTATTAAATATTAATCTTAATATATTGTTACGAATTTTGTAAATAGTTAGTGTTTGTACTGTAAAATAATGTAAATAATCTTATTAAGCTCCATTTCTTTACTAATATTAGTTTTTGTTACATTGTCTCTGTTATCAAGCAAACTTGTCTATTATTTTTAGTAAATGTCTATGGCAGCTTTGCGAAATATTAGCGATATCGCCAAGTTGGCGTCACTTTTGGCGACTAATTTTGGTCGCCAAATTTGGCGATATATCGCCAAGTTGGCGACAAACTTGGCAATTGTTGGCGATGGTAACCCTTCCGTCTTAATGGTAACCCCCCCTTAGATATACTGATACATCGTTTGTTGTTCCGTGGATTTTTCGAGATGGTTCTAGAAATTTCCAGCACATGCTACGAGCCTATATAAAGAGAGCAGTACGAGCTGTTGTTGATATTATTTACCAGTCAGTCATTGACTGAACAACGCGTTTCTTAAGCAAGTTTGCTTGAGTCTTATTTACGTTATTTTGAATGTGATTTAGTGTAGAGCCGTTGTATAAAGAGTCTCTGGAACCTATATCTGCACTTATACGATAGATTTGAACAATTATTTTTGAATATCTATAAATATTTGTGAGTTTCGAGGACTCTGTTGTTCTGAAGTTCTGTAAATAAATTATTTTCTACTTTTCTAAGAGCAAAGAGTTTGAAGTTGTCTAACCATAAGATCGAAAGAACCCTATATATGCTGCAACATTTGGTGTCAGGAGTCGGGATCTTATGGCGAAAACAAGAACAATGGATGGACAACTGAAAGAACTGTTAGATGTTATCAATGGCATAAAGACAGAAATGAATAAAGGCCAAGAAGAATTGGCGGAAAAAATAAATAAAGGCCAAGAAGAATTAGCGGAAAAAATGAAAAAAGGCCAAGAAGAATTGGCGGAAAAAATTAATAAAGGCCAAGAAGAATTGGCGGAAAAAATGAATAAAGGCCAAGAAGAATTGGAGGATAAAATGAATAAGTGCCAAGAAGAAGTGACCGAAAAGATTAATATAGGCCAAGAAGAAATAAAGAAAATTTTAGAAGAAAAGTTCTCGTCGGTAGAGAGACGAATAGAGGAAGTAGAAGAGAAAATTCAGAATGAAGTTAGTAATGTGGAAGAGAAAATGGAAAGGAAAATAGAGGAAGTAGAAGAGAAAATTCAGAATGATGTTAGAAATGTTGAAGAGAAAATGGAAGGGAAAATAGTTGAAGTAGATGAAAAGCTAAATAAAAGAGTACAAGATCTTGAGAAGAAGCTTTCAGCGTGCAGTGGTAATTATGAAGAATTTAGGAATCCGCCTGCTTCTCCCGTGCACATCAAGCTATCGACATACGACGGAAAGAGTTCCTGGCAAGTTTACAAGACCCAATTCACCATTGTAGCCGAAGCGAACAAATGGAGTGACGAGGTGAAAGCTTGTCAACTGGCAGCATCTTTAAGAGGAGAAGCCGCCGACGTGCTGCAAACATTGCCCGATATGACGCAACTCAATTTTGAGACTCTAAGTTGTGCACTTGAAATGAGATTCAGCGAAAAATTCTTCAAGGATTATACGAGAATACAAATGAAGAGCCGCCATCAAAAATCGAGTGAAACCCTTCAAGAGTTTGCCTCGGAAATTAAACGGCTAGCAAATTTAGCATTCATTGACTGTCCAACAAATGTACGGGAAATGCTCTCACTGCAGTACTTTGTAGACGGAATAAAAGATCCAGAAGTGCAGAGAGCGGTACGAATGGCAGATGTACAGGATCTAAAGGCTGCACTACTATATGCCTTAAAGTTGGAAGCAGCTACACAAGCCAGCCGAAGAGATCGTCATTCAGTCCGAGGGGCAACGGTGAATAAAAGCTCAGATACTGAGAGCGACGTCTTGAAAGAAATTAGGAAATTAAATCAAGAGATTGAAGCTTTAAAATATGGAAGAACAAGCTCAAGAAGACAGAATCTCACGTGCTGGGGATGCGGTGATACAGGACATCTCCGAAGAAATTGCCCCAAAATCCACGAACGTGAGATAAATTCAAACAGTCAGCAGGGAAACTAAATTTTGGCCATCTCGCGGGGCGGAGGTAGCCAGAGAATAAAAAGCCCCACCTGAAGATCCTCCAGATATCAAAAATGAGTGGCGGTGATAATGAATTATACGTGATAGGCTTTATTAACGGAATTCAGTGCCGTATGATTGTTGACACAGGAGCCAATGTGACAATAATAAGAGAAGATTTGGCTCGAAAATTGAAATGTAAACTCATCTGGACTCCACCATGCGTTACCCTGCAAACTGTGACGGGCGACAAGATAGGCATATATGGAAAGGCAAATTTAACTATCAACTTTGGAGGAACGAAATATTACCATACGGCATATGTGGATCCTTGTCCGGTATAACAGATCCTTGCTTAATCGGGCTAGATTTTCTGAAGAAGTTTGACTTCAAACTTGATTTCAAAAATAACAAAATGCACTCAAAATTTGAAGAAATCAGTCTTTTTGGATTAAATAACGAAATTGAATGTAAACAAGCAGTAATAGCCAAAGAAGACATCAATCTAGATCCAAGAACAGAATTTTTAGTTCCAGCTGTAATTAAAAATGAAACTAATTACCGATTTGGCCATATAGATTATCCAGAAGACAATAGTAAACAAGCAGGAGTGTTGGTGGCTTCATCTGTAGTGGACCTCTCGAAGAAGACCATTCCAGTCAGAATTGCTAACATCAGTGATAAGACGAGGACTATCAAGAAAGGAGAGGTGATAGCGTCATGTGCTCCTGTGACGTGCATAAGTCAAAATTCCAGTCACTCTGAGAAATCTTCAGATAATTTAGTCAAGGATTTGTTACAAAATACAGACTTAGATCCAAAACAGATGGAAGCTGCGGAAATTTTAATTAGAGAATTCCAAAGTTTATTTTCCCAAACATCTGAAGACTTTAGACGAACTAAAATGGCACAACACCGAATTGACACGGGAGATCACTCTCCTATTAAACAGCACCCTAGACGATTACCTTTTGCCAAGCAAGAAGAGGTGCAGAATTTAATTAAGGATATGGAAGAAAATGACGTCATCGAACCATCGACAAGTCCATGGGCATCTCCCATTGTATTAGTAAGAAAGAAGGATGGTTCTACAAGATTTTGTGTAGACTACCGCCGACTGAATGACGTCACTAAAAAGGATAGTTACCCTCTGCCAAGGATCGACGACACTCTCGACACACTTGCGGGCAACACTTGGTTCTCGACTTTGGATCTGAAGAGTGGTTACTGGCAAGTAGAGATCCATCCGGAGGACCGCGAGAAGACTGCCTTTACAACGGGACAAGGATTATGGCACTTCAAGGTAATGCTTTTTGGTCTGTGTAACGCACCTGCAACTTTCGAACGGCTTATGGAAACGGTTCTCCGGGGGCTGTCATATGAAGCATGTCTTGTTTATTTAGATGATATCATAATCAAAGGAAAATCTTTTGATGAACATCTGAACAACCTCAGACGGGTGCTACAAAAATTAAAGGAAGCTAATTTGAAGTTAAGCCCTTCGAAATGCAGTTTGTTTCGAAATGAAGTCGCCTACCTTGGACACATCATTTCAGCGGAAGGAGTTAGGACTCATCCGGAGAAGATATCGGCCGTGAAAAATTGGAATCGTCCAGCAGATGTTCACCAGCTTCGAAGTTTTCTAGGATTATGCACCTATTACAGGAAATTCGTCAAAGGCTTCTCGATCATTGCAAGACCACTTCATAAATTAACAGAAGCCAATCAAAAATTTATGTGGACACAGGAATGTGACGCTGCTTTCGAAAAGCTTAAGGAGGCCTTAACATCCACTCCAATTCTGTCATATCCTCAAATCGATAAACAGTTTATACTTGATACGGATGCAAGTAACGAAAGCATTGGCGCTGCACTGTCCCAGGAAATCGACGGCCAGGAGCGTGTTATCGCCTATTTCAGCAAGTGCTTATCAAAGGCAGAGCGAAACTACTGCGTAACAAGAAAAGAGCTTCTTGCTGTAGTGAAAGCCATAGACCATTTTCATCACTATGTTTACGGTCGAAAATTTCTGATCGGAACTGATCTTGCTTCTCTAACTTGGCTATTGAATTTTAAGAACCCAGAAGGCCAGATAGCCAGGTGGATACAAAAGCTTCAAGAGTACGATATGGAGATACGCCATCGAAAAGGCTCATCACATGGAAATGCAGATGCTCTCTCAAGAAGACCCTGCTCAGATAATTGTAGATACTGCGACCGGGTTGAGAAGAAATTTAATGTCAAAGGTCCTGTATTAAGACAAGTTACAACTGGATCTACATCATCGCAAGATCAGTGGAGTGACGAGAGCCTGCGTAAAGATCAACTTGCTGATCCTGAAATTAAGCATATTCTAGAGCTGAAAGAGGAGTCCAACTGGAAGCCCAGCTGGCAAGACATGGCCCATTACCATCCTACGACTAAACGTTATTGGGCACTTTGGGATTCCCTACATTTGAAGAACGGTATCTTGTACCGAAAATGGGAGTCTGATGATGGAAAGACATGTAGATGGCAACTACTACTCCCTAAGTCGAGAATTTCTATGGTCCTTCAAGAACTGCATGGTAGTCCCACAGGAGGTCATTTTGGTTTAATGAAGACCCTGCAAAAGGTTCGAGAGCGTTTCTACTGGAATAATGTTCGCAGTGATGTGGAGAAGTGGTGTCGAACTTGTGACACTTGTGTAGCACGTAAAGGTCCAAAGAGGCGCACCCGTGGACGATTGCAGCGTTATAATGTAGGAGCTCCTTTCGAACGAATTGCACTAGACATCCTGGGTCCACTTCCTAGAACATCTGATGGCAATAAGTACATCCTCGTTGTCATGGACTACTTCACTAAGTGGCCTGAAGCATATGCCATTCCTAATCAAGAGGCGATAACCGTAGCAGACATTCTGGTTCAACACTGGGTTTCCAGATACGGAGTTCCTCTTCAAATCCAATCTGATCAAGGAAGAAACTTTGATTCGGCTGTGTTTAAGGAAATGTGCGGACTACTCGGCATGGACAAAACTCGAACAACACCTCTACACCCTCAATCGGACGGCATGGTGGAACGGTTCAATCGTACCATCCTAAATAGCCTCTCTCTCCTGGTGTCTAGAGACCAACAGGACTGGGACAAGAAATTGCCTCTTTTCCTGCTTGCCTACAGGAGTGCCACTCATGGGGCCACTGGTTACTCCCCTTCTCAAATGCTCTTTGGTCGTGATCTTCGTCTGCCTGCGGATCTTTTGTTTGGCCGTCCTCCTGACGCTCCTTTGTCGCCTGAGGAGTACGTGGATGAACTCCAGGCACGGATTGAGGAGATTCATCATCTAGCGAGGAACCGAATCGGACTGACATCGGAAAAGATGAAGACACGGTATGACACAAAGGCAACTGGACATGAGTTCAACGAAGGTGACAAATGGAATCCCATACGTCGTAAGGGACTGTCGCCAAAACTACAAAGAAACTGGGACGGTCCTTACACAGTCGTCAACAGGCTGAATGACGTCGTCGTACGCATACAAAAATCGCCACACGCCAAACCCAAGGTTGTACACTATAACCGGCTAGCCCTTAATTTTGGCCAAAGTGACTAGAAATTCGAAACTTGAATTTCAGACCATGGTCATGAAAGTCACTTTTTGCAAATATGTAAATAGTAATTAGTTCTTATTTATGTAAATTTTATTATTATTGTTATTATTTATTTATTTATTTATTTGTTTATTTATTTTAAGTGTTTTCCTCTAACTCAAGGATTGCACTGCCCGGGACGTGCAGTCTTTGAAGAGGGGGTCGTGTTACGAATTTTGTAAATAGTTAGTGTTTGTACTGTAAAATAATGTAAATAATCTTATTAAGCTCCATTTCTTTACTAATATTAGTTTTTGTTACATTGTCTCTGTTATCAAGCAAACTTGTCTATTAATTTTAGTGAATGTCTATGGCAGCTTTGCGAAATATTAGCGATATCGCCAAGTTGGCGTCACTTTTGGCGACTAATTTTGGTCGCCAAATTTGGCGATATATCGCCAAGTTGGCGACAAACTTGGCGATTGTTGGCAATGGTAACCCTTCCCTCTTAATGGTAACCCCCCCCCCTTAGATATATTGATACATTGTTTGTTGTTCCGTGGATTTTTCGAGATGGTTCTAGAAATTTCCAGCACATGCTACGAGCCTATATAAAGAGAGCAGTACGAGCTGTTGTTGTTATTATTTACCAGTCAGTCATTGTGTGAACAACGCGTTCGTTAAGCAAGTTTGCTTGAGTCTTATTTACGTTATTTTGAATGTGATTTAGCGTAGAGCCGTTGTATAAAGAGTCTCTGGAACCTATATCTGCACTTATACGATAGATTTGAACAATTATTTTTGAATATCTAGAAATATTTGTGAGTTTCTAGGACTCTGTTGTTCTGAAGTTCTGTAAATAAATTATTTTCTACTTTTCTAAGAGCAAAGAGTTTGAAGTTGTCTAACCATAAGATCGAAAGAACTCTATATACGCTGCAACAATATTATATTAAAAAATATATATTTTAATATTTTGCACCTGACTAATTGAAGTATTAGAGATTATGATTTTTAAAATAGTTTAATTTTTTTTAAGTAATAAAAAATAAATTGAAACCTATGTTTACATTTATCTAGACAGGCTATTTTTTTTAGTCAAAATGAAAAATAAAATGGATATTTTCATTAAAAAATATACATTTTTAAACATTTTTTTTCTAAGTCATTATTTTTTACAGAAAAAAAAATCAGTTAGTGAATATAAGGACGCAATTTTATTTTTTGTTTGTTTCATTCATGTCTAATTTCCTAGTGGGATGGTTGAGCGATGGCTCAAGTATCCCCATTACCACCATTTTTGTTTATCAGAGTTTTACTAAGTAAAGCATGCAGCTATTTGAACTAGTTTAGATTCAAAACACAATTGGAATTATACTTATTAAATATATCCATATGATTGCAACTTTAAACAAAACTTTTAATACAAAAAAATAAAAAACCATGCACCTAAATATTTACTTTAGATAGAGAAAAACAACTATTGATCACCATACCTTCAAAATGGTACCAAGGTATGTGATTTCTTTTTTACGTGTTCAGAGCTATAAATACGTTACCATATTGCCAGTTTTAGAAAGAATAATTAACCAGCTGTAGAAATAATAGGGGTGGCTCAAGTATCCCCTATGCTCAAGTATCCCCACTCTCCCCTATATACTAACTAGATGGAAATGATTCCAAAATATTTTATACAACATCAATACAGTGATTTAACAATAACATAATGTGAATTAACAGTATAACATTATTTTCGAATGCCTATATATTAAATTTTTTTGTTAATTATATATGATACACTGATATGAAATCATATTCTATGAGGGTTGTTTTACGAAATAATCGCATATAGATTGTTCCAGAAAATGGCTCCCTGATTTCAAAATCAAACACTCTATTTTGAAAAGCATAAAAATCTAATACTGTAATTTCAGAACTTGATATACATTTTGTCTTCATATGGCGCTGTATTCAGTGAGAGATCCCCAAACAAAGAATTCTGATGTACAGTGTGATGAACTTATTTACTGAAGGGGACAGACCAGAAGACGGCAGTAAAGACAATCATCGATGTTTTTCTAGAATTAATTAAAATTCGATTTGCATATTAAAACGCAAATTTTCTTCCAAGTCATCGTAAAAAATACTTAAAATCCAAGTTTAGCGGTTGACTCGTAGGTTAAACATTGAATTTTCCTGAAACGAAGGTATAAAAACATAAAGAACATGAAGCAGAAAACACAAAACCGACGAATCAGTTGCTAAAATTGGTTTTTCAGGTGTTTTTTGCAAGATATGCCTTGGCAAACTTATTGCGTTTTAATATGCGAATCGAGTTTTAACAAGTTCTATAATTTCAACCGTAAACTCAATGTGTGTGTCAACTCAAACCGCTATGTGTGATGCCGCTTCTCGGTCTTGAATGAACAAAGTAATTTATTCTGTAAAGCAATGTATTATTGTTGTACTCGGTTATTGCAGGTTAAATATTCTTTATATTATTACAGGTCACAATCTTCAAACGCAGTTCATAGTTGTAAAATTTCTCATAAAAAACAATTGTTAAACTCTCTAGAATTTTCAGGTAACTACTAGAGCGGCTGATGATTTAAAAGACTGCATTCAAAAGACTGTATGCAGCCTATTTTTTCAACTTTGCACTGCCACGTCACCGTTCTGTGTCACCTATTGATAGAATTTCTAACCACCCTTGCAAAAATGGCGTCTAGAAATCTATAGAAAAACCTATCGTATTATAGCTCGTTTTTCTATAAGCTACTTTAAAATCTATAGCAATATATGTACAAGTTCTATAGAAATGTCTTTAATCCAGAAATTACTATTAAACTTCTAATAGTCTTTCGCCGACGACGGCGCATATTTTTATCACATGAGCGCGCGCGCGTTGTACATTGTACAACAGACAAAAAACAATCAATTATTGCTGCTTCATTTTAATTTTATAAATAATTTAACTTATAACTATAAATTATCTTTGATCACAGTTTCTGAAGGTATTCCGCAATGCACTTATTTTGTTATAAAATATTAAAACAGAAGTTTAGATGTATAAAAAGCAACTGGTTACTACAATCACAACGAATAAAAATTAATAATAAATTATGAAACAAAAATTAATTAATCTCAGATTTACAGAATTAGTATCTTACTTAGATTACATTTACAGCATTAGTATTAGTACATATTCATCTATATTAATCGTATCTGATATCAAGCGTAAGATTTGCTTTTGGGGAGGATGTTTACAGATAAATCTTGCGCAGTTCATGCACTATTAAGATATTGAAATGACAGGTTAAGCTACTTGCAATATTTGAAATACAAATAATTTTCATAAACTGAGTAAAAAATCTAATAAATGAACACAAACGGTTATTAACACCCAAACTGCTTGCATTTTTTTTTAAGCAAAAAGAAAGTGAATGTTGTACTTTTTACAACGGCGCACTCGACACACTTTCGCTCTTCGGACATTTCTATAAATCTTCTACATGTATTTCTACAACTTTTAAATTAGCTCATCGAAAAATTATGTAAAATTTTTCTATAGAATTTTAAAAGACATTTTCAAGGTAATTTTTATACTACTGTATTTTATTTTTAGAGATTTCAAAATAAGCCTACACTGCTAAAACTTTGAAACTTTTGCTGCATCGTCACTCCACCGCTTTTATAGAAAATGATTATTTCATTGTATTATGGATTGTATTGTATGGATTGTATTGTATTATGGCATTGGTCAAAATAGAGATATTCTATAAAAGCAGTGGGATGACGATTCAGAAGCAGTTTCAAATTTTTAACAGTGCACAACTTGTTTTACGTTTTCCTTTATCTCAGTTTTCGAGTTATTTAATATTAAAATCAGTCAGTCCTGTACACCGTTACAAAGCATCAGATGGATAATTTAATAGAGAATGTAATATTCTGCAGTGGTTTGTCATTGTTTGGAATTCTATTTAGATTGAGATGATAATAAAAAATAATTGTAATGGATTTTTCTTACAAGTGAATTTTAAAAAAAAGAGGAATTATATTGTGTGTAATGAATTTTGACATGTTATCTTGGATACATATTTAAAAACTATCTCAATCAGCATTTTATTATTGGCTTTTACTTTAATTTCTAATTTATGTAGTGCTAAAACTAAATATTAATTACTAATTACAACTTACGTACTATTTATTTTCTAGCATTATTGAAGATACCCCTATAATCCGTTAAACAAAATAGTACGTAGCGGATGGTCATAAAAAAACTTCTTCGATTTATATACTCCCAGTGACGTAACTGCTCAACCAATCAAAATGAAATTTCAGGTATAGTTATTTGAATATTATGCGCTCGAGATCGTGACGATTTAAATTAATAGAGTTCTCACAATTACACTTACAGTGAAATTATTTTGAAAATTTCGAATGGCTACACGCTTTTTACCTGCTCAAATTCATCTGCAAATTGAAATACCATGAATGGAATTGGAACGATAGACTCAAGACCAAAATTGTCTGTGTAATATAGTGCCACTCAATCCTAATCAGTGCCATATATTTGTGACATTCAGCACTCTAAAAAAAGTAAACACATTTTTAAACAAATCTTACAACAATATTCAGTTCACAAGTGAAAAAAATGGCTGCTGAGAAATAATGTCATTGATCCTTTGCAACAGTGTTTTTTGCAAGAGTTTTTCGCCGATTTTTATCATACGTGTATGATTTCAACGCCATTTATGGTTTTTCAATGCGTTTATGAATTTGCACATAAAAGAATGAGTTCTGATATTTGAAATTTTCGAATTGTTTTTACTGTTACTGTAACTTTGTAAATCATCAAGATCTCTATAGCATATATTCAAATAAGTATATCTAAAATTTCTTTTCGATTGGTTAACTGATTAGGCTCATATATTAGAGAAGTTTTTTTTTTTTTTATGACCACCCTCTATTTTGAATATCGCCAGAAATGGAAGAAAATTTAAACTTACATCATTACATATAGGTTTGCATAATTTTCATTAAGTATGAAATAATAAATAATTAAATGTTAATAAATATGCCTTCCACGATTTTACATAAAAATAATTGTAACACAGTACGTAGAATTTCCCTAAGGAATTTATAACAATATTTTTAAATTCCAAAAATGTACTTGACATTTATTTTACATTAAGAGAGAATTCCACAAATCCGTTAATAGTAATAATCTATCATAGTAATTTGACATTTGTAAATGTATTTAGAATTTAAAATAGCTTTAAATTTCACTTAACACTTTTCAATTGAAAAATAATTCCTCATGAGAAATTTCCATTGAACAATGATTCAACAAATATGGATTTTGTATGGAAAAAAAACTTAAATCTCCTTATCATTCTTCTCATTTCACTTTAAAATGAATTTATTTGTGTAATATTTACGGCGAAATATCAACCGTTAAAGATTTTTATGTTACGAATTAATAACTAATTTTAACAAAATCTTAGAAAAGTAGTTGTGAAAAGGTAGTTATACATGTTAGTATGTTAACAGACTATATTATATAAGCAAATATACCGACTAACAAATTCATAATAATAAATATTTAAAAAAAATTCCTGCGGTATAGAAATAGCAATTCACTTATAACGTTCACCAGAAAAATCAAAGTGTTGACTAATGATTAGAATAAAATGTAATTAACAGATATATTAAAGATTAGGTTTCTTACATATTAAGTTTAGGTACTTTCAATTTTATAAATGCCGATACGTTGCTACTATTCAAAAAAAGAAACATATTTCGTAGCAGCTCTTACTAAGCTGTGATTTTCATATACACTTTAAATTAAATGAAAGAACATTCAAATAAAGTTTACTGTAAAAAATGGGTATTCTACAGTTCTCGTACTATAAAATGTAAATTCCTTAAATTTCTAGATTATTTTCATAACTTTCGTTTTTTTTTTTAACAAAACAAAATTTATCTTTAGTAATAAAAAATAAAAAAATGTACTTTTCTTTTATCAAAATAAACTTCAAATTTTTTACACAAACTAAAAATTGTTGAATACCGCCAGAAATGGAAGAAATTATAATCTTACAACATTACATAACAGTTCGTATAAATTTTCGTAAAGCAATCATCAGAACACTTATAAATGTTAATAAAATTCCTTTCGTAATTTTGTATAATAACAAATATAACACAACAGGTAAATTTTCCCTAAGAAATTCCTAATAATATTTTTAAATTTCAAGCATTCACTTGATATTTATTTCACGTTAAGGGAGAATTCCATAAATTCGTTAACATATTTTCAGAAACGTCTCATCTATCATGGTAATTAGACATTTGTGAACATATTTAGAATTTAAAATAGCTTTTGAAATTCACTTAACACTTTCGATTGAAAAATAATTCCTCATGAGGAATTTCCGTTGAACACAGATTCACAATATATTGATTTTGTATGGTAATAATATATATTTCGATAATATGTTGCTCATATCTTTTTCAAGTGAAGGTAAATGTATATCATTTAAGGTGAAATGTTAACGTTACAGATTTTTATGATATGAATTAATAATTAATTTTGACAAATTATTATAATGGTAGTTTTGAAAAAGTAGACATAATTCTTCGTATGTTAACAGCTTAAATTATGAAAGCATTTATTTGGACTGACAAATACATAATAAAAAATATCTGAATTGAATTTCTACTGTAAAGAAATTACAGTTCAGCTGCAGCGTTCATCAGATAAATCAAATGTTTGAGAACTAGAAGAAAATTAGAATTACAGAATTGCGTAACGGTTTGCAGAATATTTCGCAAACTAATCATCAATACACATTTAAATATTACTAAATATATCTTTCATTATTTTATTTAAAAATAAATATAACATGACACGCAGATTCTACCTAAGAAATTTATTATAAAATTTAAAAATTTCAAATATTCACTTGAGGTTTATTTCGCGTTAAGCGAGAATTCCATAAATCCATTAACATATTTTCATAAACGTCTCATCTATCATAGTAATTAGACATTTGTGACTATATCTATATTAATAAAATAACAAAACGCTCTGTCTGTGTGTGTGTGTGTGTGTGTGTCTGCGATGGCTAGCAAAATCTACAGCATGTACAAAGTTCAAAATTTTTTTGAGAGTAGCTCCAAATCTCTCCTGATGCACCTGAGGTTCAGAATTTCAAAATTCCAATTATTAACTGAGTAATTAATTAAAATCGAGAGGTCACTCTCATAAAAAAATCATCTTTTCCCAATTTTTTTCTCTTTCGTTTCTTTACGGTTGGTTGGTTGTGTAAAAATTTTAAGAATGCTGAGACAGAATTAAAGAAACCCATGGAGGAATGAGATAAGTGGAGGTGAAGTAAGCCTCAAAAAAAGTTTGCAATATGAAACCATTTATCGCTCAAATTTTAATGTGCCAAACAAAGTATTATAAGACGAATTGAAAGAAACGAATTACAATTGAAGCATATTTAAAGAAGAAATAGCAAATTTTTAAAATGGTCTTTGTTCTATTAATATTTATTAAAGTAAATGTTCGCTTTTAAAATGAAGGAAATTGGAAAATTAGCAATAATTAAATATCAAATTAAAATTAAATAAGATATTGAAAACATTTGATACGAACTAAAAATTGTATAACTAAAAGTTTCCTTCATTAATGTAATTTTAAATACTTTATAACGTCGATGAAAAATGTTTATGACTTAATAATTGAATGTAAATAAATATTTAAAGTATAATGATGAAAACATTCTTTTAAAATCATGTGTGAAAACTTAAGTAATAAATATTATTCTAAAATATAGATTTCTGACTGCAGACGATTTTAAGATATTAACAAAAGGATGTTATAGTTTCAAGCAAAACGTTTAAATAATTTTATATATTGATATTTAAAACACATATGATTAAATAATTAATAAATTTTTATTGGTGAAGTAATAGATTAGTTCTTTTTAAGAAACAAGACAAACAAAATACGGATTTAAATCTGTTTCAATTGATAGGCGTGTCAAAGCACGTGCATTTGTTGGTACTTAATTGGACTTAATGGTAGAGTTACATTTTTAGCATCATCTCCAGAGATAATACTTCCACTCTATTAATTTCTTTTTATTCTATGCAAGAAACCAATTTGAGCTTTTACATTTCAAAAGTGACTGTTTTTTTTTTTTTCCAAAGACCATTTAAATTCATAGATTGGCAAAATGTCAGTTTAACTTAGGATTTTATAACACAACTGTTACGTCAGATCGTTGGTACTTCGTATATTAGAATGTATGTCTGGTTAGCTGTGTGGAGTAAATATATTATATATGTATATACGAAGCTTTTTTAGCAGTTTTTTAAGTCACTGATTAAATTTGAATGCATTTTATTTAAGTTAAAATTTTATTATGACTTTAATTTGTTTTTAAAACAAAAATGAAATGGCTGTTTGACGTAAAATTGTTCGAATCGGCAGCTGATTCATACACAATAATAAGTTATCAAATAGCAAAGTAAATTATCTATCAAAAATAGTCACTAAAATAATAGTAGCAAAACATAATGTTTAGGCGTATTAATACATAACCCGATCCCAACCAAAAAAAAAAAAAGAGACCATACTCCGATCCAAACAAGATAAAAATTCCATGAGCACAACCCCGACCCGAACCTAAAAATTCCGTTTGAAAAAAAAATATGGATTTGATATCTGATCCGAATCAAATCTGAATCCCACAAAAATATTCAAATGAAGCTTACCCCAATCCGATTAAGGAAAAATAATGTTCGTGTATATGCAACCCGACCCGAATCTAAAAATTTTCTTTGAAAAAACCCGAAAATGACCAGAACGAAACATGAAATCGATAAAAATATTCCAAAGAACTATAACCTGATAAGAGCGAGACAATATACTTTCCGTGAACAAAAACCTGACTCGAACCTAAAAAATTCCATTTGAAAAAAAACCTGAAATTTTATGCAAACTACATCTGAATCCGATCAAAATATTCGAAAGAACCATAACCGGATTCGAATAAGAGAAAATAATTTCCGTGGACATGAACCCGATCCGAACCTAAAATTCCATTTGAAAAAAATTACCTGAAATTTGAATCGAACCAAATATGAACCTGACAAAAATATTCCACAGAACCATGCCCGGATCCGAACAAGACAAAATATTTCCATGAACATGAACGAAATCCGAGCCTAAAAAACTGAACTAAATCTGAATCTGACAAAAATATTCAGAGAAGTATAACCTCATTGGTACAAGGTAAAATAATTTCCATTGAAGTACCACCCAACCCGAACCTAAAAATCCCATTTGAAAGAAAAAAAAACCCCACGAAATCTGAATTGAACTGAATCTAAACTGAACAAAAATATTCCAAACAACCATAACCGTATCCGAAGAAGACAAAATAACTTCCATGGACATGAATCCAATGCGAACCTAAAATTCGGATGTTCTACAAAACATAATGCGCTCCGTAGCGTGGTACTTTGTAGCGCGTGATGGTTAAGATATTTCGTTTTTAGTTAGTGTTAAATTAGAACTTGGTTACGGTTAGGTAACAGTTAGGTTGCAATTACGTTCCGGTGAGCCTTATGTTATAATTAATTTCCGGTTAGGTTACAGTTAAGTCATGGTTAAGGTACAGTTAGGTTTAGGTTAAGTTACGGTTAGGTTATGGTTAGATTATGGGTAGGTTGTGATAAGGTGACGGCCAGGTTACATTTATGGTATATTTAAGTTACAGTTAGGTTACTGTTAAGATACAGCTAGGTTACAGACAAGTTATGATTACAATACAATTAATTTAAGATTAGGATTTTGTTCACAGAATGAACATTACGCATGTTTGATAAAAAATATACACCTATTTTTGTAAATTGCTCAGAAATTATAATACTATATTCTAACCTTTTAGCTAATTATCGACTATCGATTTCATTCACGGTATAGTCGGATTTAAGAGTGATATAATTAGTTTGAAATTCAAAATATTTCACTTGGGATATCTATGTGAAAAAAGTATTTAGTTAAGTCAATGAACAGTACATTTAAGGATAAATATCAACACTTTAACACGAAAACCACACAATCGTTGGACACATATTCCCTCCTGCGTTTCCTATTGCAATCATTTTGGGTATTTTTGCAGCTAAATATTAGTTTTTTTTAAACCGATTTTTGACACAGTCAGGTATTTAATATAATTTACACTGTAAAAAATTTGACCCTTTTGCTGCATCATCACTCCCCCGCTTTTATAGAATATCTCTCTTTTGACATATGAGAATGCTCCATAATAGGCTGAATTAATCATTTTCTATAAAAGCGGTGGAGTGACGATGCAGCAGAAGGGTCAAATTTTTAACAGTGTATTTACACATATTTCGAGTTAAAGATAAAATCATAGAAATTTCAAGTTCGTGTAACATTATTATTTCGGACCCGGGCAAAGCCGGGCGGGTCAGCTAGTCTATATTAATAAAATAACAAATCGCTCTGTCTGCGTGTGTGTGTGTGTGTGTGTCTGCGATGGCTAGCAAAATCTACGGGACTTACGAGGCTCAAAATTTTTATGAGAATAGCTCAATATCTCTTCTGATGCACCTGAAGCTCAGAATTTTAATATTTTGATTAATTTCAGATATATTAATTACGAACTGGAACTCACTGTCATCAAAACTATGCCTTTTTTTCCTTTCCTTCTCTACACTGATTTTCGGTTGGTTGGTTCATGCAGAGTCGCTTAAAGTTTAAATTTTAGCACGGAGTTGAAATACTTGCTTTGAAAACGTATTTAATTATAATAAAGGTTTAAGGGAATGAATTAGTTCAAATGACGTCAGAACCTAGCAACGAACTTCACAACCTAAAATTCATGTTGTTCGTCTTTCTGTTTTTTGTTAACTCTGATTGATTGAGCAATAATACATTCATAATTAAAACTGATCTATTTAAATAGCAAGACATATGGTTTTTAAATATTAATTAAAAGATCAGAAAAGATCTTACTGGCTCTTTTACCACTAAAAATTAAAAATTGGGCAAAAATAATTCCTTACATTCGAATGCTTTCTGTTGCTGTTGCGCGTAGCAATATTTTAAATATAATTTACATTCTCATTTTCGATGATATTAATGATATAATTTCTTTTAACATCAGAAGTGTTTTTAGCACTTTTCAATAAAGTTTAAAAGTACTTATGCATTCGGTTTGTCTGTCCACCTGTCCACACCTTAATTTCTGTAAATATACTCGGATTTTTATGCAATTGACAAATCTTATTTAGCGTCATGAAATTGCATATGAAGTGCGTACGAATATTGGTTCATTTACAGAGACACTCAAAAGAAATAGATTACATTATGGTATATGTGGAAAATTTGTTTGGAGAGTATTTTAATGAGTATTTTAACGCTATTTCAAATGCACTGAAACGGATATAAATTCCCTGCTTTCACTACTATTAAATTAAATAGACAAATCATAGCAATTTTTAATAATTTACAGGGACACACAAAAGAAATCAGGTACAATGCTGTCTTTGCGTAATAATTGCTGGAGAGTATGTTTTAAAATTCGACATGCACTTTTAAACTTACTTAGTTTTTTGCATACTACTCTTTATATATAGCCCCACCAGTGGCCGAGAGGTTGGGACCTCTCAACTGGTAGACGGCAGGTGCTGGGTTCGAACCCAATCGCGGCTGTCGGCCTAACCGTTCGGAGTTTTCGTGGTTTTCTTTGAACCTTGCGTAAATACGGGTTAGGTTCCCTTAGAAAGACCCCCACGAAGGGCACCCCTCCCCTGGTCCTATATCCCTAGCGTAGATAATCGGACGTCAAAAATCAACCAACCTTTATATATAATTTCTACATCTCATATATAGGGCTGCACAAAATTATTCGCATACTATTCTTCTTATAAGAAGAAATTGCTGAAGGGAAGTTTTCTGAAATATATGTACTACATAAATGAATTAATTTTTGAAATACATGTTGTTAATATGTACAAATCTCTTCTATATCATATACAGAGTTGCTAAAAAATTCGGATAATTTTCCGAAAGTAAATGGAAACATCAAACATTCGGTTTTGAAATGCTTTGTGTATTAAACAAATTGTAAATGGAAAATAAGTTTTTTTTCTGATGTTTCTAAAAGATAAAGAAATATTGGGTGACTTAGAAGCGATAATCGAAAATTTTTACTTCATGATTATAATAAAATTTCGTAGTTTAAGAAACATCTGTATTTTTAGCACTTACCGAGAAAGTTGAAAAGTACTTATGCATTCGGTTTGTCTGTCCGTCTGTCCTCGCTCTAACTCCTGTAAATATACTCGGATTTTCATGCAATTGATAAAGCTTATTTAAGGTCACCAATGCATGCTTGGTATTCCATATTAAGCATGTATGACAAATGATTCATTTACAGGGATATTAAAAGAGTTCGATTAGGGTATATGGAGAAAAATCGTTTGGGGGAGAATTTTAATGACATTACGTTATTTCTAATGTATTCAAACTAATATAAATTAATGAATTTAACCACGGTTACGTTAAAAAAGAGCATTTATCGCATTTTTTATTAATTTAAAGGGATATACGAAAGAAATGTTTACAGTACTCTTTTTCCTTAATAATTGATTGAGAGTGCGTTTTAAAATTTGGTATGCGCCTCTAAATGTAATTAGTTTTTTCCATATTATCCTTTACATATAAATTCTATACTACATCATATACAGAGCAGCACAAAAATATTTGCATACCATTTTCCTTATTAGAGGATATTGCTGAAGGGGAATTTTCAACTGAAACATGTGTATCTCTTAAATGAATTAAAATTTTGAATGCATGTTATTAATAGATATCAATCTATGTGTCATATACAGGGCTGCTAAAAATTTCGGATCATTTTCCAAATGTAGATGGGAACAGCTGGAATTCTGTTTTGAAATGCTTAATGTATTTTCATATGGTGAAATGAGATGTAATATTTTAATTTTTTAAACGGTGCAGTTTTTTACATTATTCTAAATGTGTTGGATAGTATTTCATAATCTGTGCGTGATGCATTATTTTTTATTTTTAAAGATATTTTTAAACACATTTTATCATTGCTCTATTTTTTTCTTTTTAAACACTAAAAATTGTTCCGAGTTTAACGCACACCTGCCATACAGTATGCTACAGGTAGTGGGAATTTGTATAAGATATTCGTACAGAACATATTTCACCCTTAATTTATAAGAAGTGGTTATTTCCGAACAATAATTTTACTAAATTTCTTAAATTCTTATTGGATTTTCTCCCCCTCTCCACTAATATATCTATACGAATAAGTTTAATACTGGAGTTTCCTTCGGATATATGTTTGTTAAGGTATTGATGAGCTACTGGAGGTGAAAAGTAGAACTAACATATTTTACAGAGCATATTTCACAGCTTACCTTCTACTTGATAAATTATGCAGCCACTAGCCGTGTAGGAGGTTGTTATTAATATTGGTCTCTTAATTGAGTGGTGGTTATCATTATTTCCGAATAGAAATTTCAATAAATTTCTGAAATTGCTATTTGTATCCCCACCCCGTTTGGTAATATATCTACGGAAAGAATGATAATCGGAGTACCGTTCGGATTTAAGTTTGTTTACGAAAAAATGCTCATTCTGGTAATGTAAAGTGAAACTTTAACATTCTGCAAATCGTGCATTGCACGCCTATTCTATCCAACCGCAAGTGGCGGTGATCCGTGTCGGATTTTCGTACAAAACATACGTAGCGGCGAAAAGTGGATCTGGAGAAGTTTATAGCACGTACGCGGTTAGAATTGTTAGTTTATAGTTATTAATAATTTTAGAATTTGTCTATGATTAGATAACGGTTAGGTTACATTTGGGTTAGTTAGGTTGCAATTATATTATGATTAGTCTTAGGTTAGATTTAAATTCCGGTTACATTATAGTTAGGATATAATTAAGTTATAGTTAGGTTAAGGTAAATTGCAGTTAGGTTACTATCAGATTACGGATATGTTACGATAAGGTGACGATTAGGTTACATTTATGATATATTTAAGTTACTGTTAGGTTCAGGTTAAGTTGCAGTAAGGTTACAGATAGGTTACGATTATAGTAAAATTAAGTTACGGTTAGGATTTTATCCACAGGGTGAACATTACACATGTTTTGATTAAAGTATACTTAATTTTGTACTATGGTTCTGAAACTACATTACTATATACTAACCATTTACCTAATCATTGCTTATCGATTTTAATCATGGTATAGTCGGAACTAGGAGTGTATATTTTTTTTTATTCAAAATATTTCACTTAGGATTTCGATGTGAAAAAAATAAAAAGTTACGTTACTAAACAGTGATATTTAAGGATAAAAATCAACATTTTAACACGAAAATCAAGCAATTGTTGGATACATATTTCCTCCCCTATTTCACATTGAAGTCATTTTGAATATTTATTACTCTAAAATTAGTTGTTTATTTTTTTGACAGATTTTTCTCAGTCAGTAGTCACGTATTTCGAGTTACAGATAAAGTCACAAATTTCAGGTTCGTTTAATATTATTACCATGGACCCGGGCAACGCCGGGCGGATCAGCTAGTTTAGAATATAAAATCGCTTTTGAAATTCACTTAGCAGGTTGAATTGAAAAATAATTCCTTATGAGGTATTTCTGTTAAACAAAAGTTCACCAAATGTTGATTTTGTATGGGAATATTTTAAATCTCCTTATTATGCTGTACATAATCCTTTAAAATTAATTTAAATATATAACATTTACGGCGAAATATTAAACGTTAAAGATTTTTAGATTATGGACTACTTATTAATTTGAACAAAATCTTAAAAATGTAAATATGAAAAATAGTTATAAAAAGTATTATTTTAATATCCCATATTTTATAGCATATTATATACACAAACAAATGTTAATTATTAATGTCTGACATAAATTTTTACTCGAATAAATTTCTACATGATAAAAATCAATGATTTGAAAAATGAAAAAAAAATGTTTTACACAAACTAAAAATTGTTGAATACCACCAGAAATCGAAGAAAATATAATCTTACAACATTATACAATGGTTTGTGTAATATTTCTCAAAGTAATCATCAATACATATAAATCATAGTAAATATGTATTTCATAATTTTATATAAAAATAAACATAGCACAACAAATTAGTTTTCCCTTAGAAATTTATAATAATATTTTAAAATTTCAAAAATTTATTTGACATTTATTTCCTGACTGCCGCTGGCTGATTTTTTCGCACACTAACCTGCAGGTTTTACTGCAGCATAAGCAATTTTTAAATTAATATAATTCTACAAATAAAACCCAGTTTTGAAAAATTAAGTTAGGATTAATACTCTCAAGTATTATACACCTATACATAATAACATATTTTGTATCAGGTTGGAAAAAAATCTTTTTTTAATATTTTTAATAAATTACAGAGGAAAAAAAAAGATACAATTTTACCATTTTGCCGGGCAGTCAGAGGGTTGAGAGAACTACATAAATTCGTTAACATATTTTCAGAAACGTCTCATCTATCATAGTAATTAGACATTTGCGAATATATTTAGAATTTAAAATAGCTTTTGAAATTCACTTAACACTTTTAGCCGAAAAATAATTTCTCATGAGCAATTTCTGTTGAACAAAGATTAACCAAATATTGATTTTGTATAGAAATAATTTTAATCTGATTATTATTCTGCTCACATCATATTCAAATGGATTTATTTGTATAATAAATATAGCGAAATATTAACCGTTAAAGATTTTTAAGTTAAGAGTTTATAATTAAAATCCATTATAATTCCATTTAAAATCCATATAATTTAAATCTATCAACATATTTTCAGAAACGTCTCATCTATCACAGTAATTAGATATTTGTTAATATATTTAGAATATAAAATAGCTTTTGAAATCCACTTAACACTTTCAGCTAAAAAATAATTCCTCATGAGGAATTTCCGCTGAACAGAGATTCAGCAAATATTGGTTTTGTATGTAAATAATTTAAATGTCGCTATTATTGTGCTCATATCAATTTCAAATGAATTTAATTATGTAATTTTTTACTGTGAAATAGTAACCGTTAAAGATTTTTATGATATGAGTTAATAATTAATTTGAACAAATTCTTAGAAAGGTGGTTTTGAAAATTTTGTTATAAATGTTAGAATGTTAACATCCTATATTATAAAAGCAAATATTCCGACTAACAAATGCGTAATAATTAATATTTTAAACAAATTTCAACTATATTGAAATAGCAATTCAGCTATAACGTTTATCAGAAAAATCAAAGCGTTGACAAATGATTAGAAGAAAATGTAATTAAAAGATATTTAAGAATAGGTTTCTTATATATTAAATTTGGGTACTTTCAATCTTATAAATGCCGATATGTAACTACTATGCAAAAAGAGAAACAGTTCTTAGCAGCTGTTAGCAACCTTTGTTTTTTATGCACAATTTAAAATAAATAAACGAACATTCAAACGTAGTTTACTGTAAAAAAAAAAAAATAAATAAAAAAATAAAAAAAATGGGCATTCTACAATTATCATATTATAAACTGTAAATTTCATAATTTTCTAGATTACTTTGAAAATTTTCAGTGTTTAAAGATCAGATATTCTACACAAACTAAAAATTGTTGAATATCGCCAGAAATAGAAGAAACTATAAACTTGCAACAGTAAATAACGGTTTGTATAATATTTCGCAAAATAACCATAAAAAACTTTAAAATGTTAATCAAAATGTCTTTCGTAATTCTCTATAAAAAATGTAACAAAACAGGTAAATTTCCCCTCAGAAAATCCTAATAATATTTTAAAATTTTAAACGTAGTAATTTCACGTTAAGAGAGAATTTCATAAATCCACTGACATATTTTCAGAAACGTCTCAAGTATCATATAAATTAGACACTTGGGAATGAATTTAGAATTTAAAATAACATTTGATAACATAACATTCCGTTAAACAAAGATTCACAATGTATTGATTTTGTATGGTAATAATATACATTTCGTTATTACGCTGCTCAAATCTTTTTCAAGTGAAACTAAACTATAATACTGAAGAAGAAATATTATTGTCAAATATTTTTATGTTATGAATTAATAATTAATTTGAACAAAATATTAGAAAGGTAGTTCTGAAAAGGTGGATATAAGTGTTTGTATGTTAACATCTTGTATTACATGTCAAATGTATAATAATTAATTGACTGGCAAATGTATAATAATTAATATTTGAATTACATTTCTACTCCAAAGAAATTGCAATTAAGCTGCAACGTTCATCAGAAAAATAACATCTTTGAAAATTGAAAGAAAATTTGAAATGCAACATTGCATAACGGTTTGTATAATATTTCGCAAAGTAATCATCAGTATATATTTAAGTTTTAATAAATATGCCTTTCAGGATTTTATTTTAAAAAAATATAACATAACATGTAGATTCTCCTTAAGAAGTACATAATAAAAGTTTAAAACCCCCCAAGTGTCTTGCAAATGGGTAAATTTGTAATGTTGTTTTCCCAGCATTTTTTCTTAATTGCTAATAAAATATGATTCTTTCAATATTACATAAAAAATCTTATTTAGGAATATAAATGTAATCCTTGAGAGTCTTAATCATTCTTCAATGCTTTCAAAATTCATTAAATTTATAGAATTATAATATCTTAAACATTGCTTATATTGCAGTGATACCTGGAGCTTAGTGTACGGAATATTACGGGCCAAACGATTAGAGGGTTAAAATTTCAAACATTTATTTGACATTTATTCCACGTTAAGAGAGAACTCCATAAATCCATTATCATATTTTCAGAAACGTCTCATGTATCATAGTAATTAAACATTCGTAAATATATTTAGAATTTAAATAGTTTTGAAATTCTCTTAGAATTTTTGATTGACAAATAATTCCTTATGAGGTATTTCTGTTGAACAAATGTTCACCAAATATTGATTTTGTATGGGAAAATTTTTAATCTCGTTCTTATGCTGTAGATATTCCTTTGAAGTGAATTTTAATGTATAACATTTACGGCGAAATATTAAACGTTAAAGATTTTAATGTTACTAATTAGCTACTAATTAATTTAAACAAATTCTTAAAATTTTAATTATGAATTGTAGTTTTAAAAGGTATAACGTTAACACACTATATTACATAGAAAACTGTTTCGCCTAACAAATGTTAATAATTAATATCTGAAATAAATTTCTCCTCGAATAAATTTCTATTTGAAAAAAATCAATGCCTTGAGAAAACGAAAATAAATGTTTGACTCACAACATTACATAACAATTTGTATAATATTTCTCAAAGTAATCTACAATACATATTTAAATCTGAGAAAATATCCCTTTCATGATTCTACATAGAAATAAGAAAAACACAATACGCAGCTTATCCTTAAGAAATTTATAGTAATATTTGAAGTTTCAAACATTTACTTGACATTTTCTAACGTTAAGAGAGAATTCCACAAATATATTAACATATTTTCAGAAACGTCTCATCTACAATAGCAATTAGAAATTTGTGAAAATATATATGTACTGTGATCATTAAAATATATATTTTTTTAATAACGGATTAGAATATAAAAAACCAGTATATCTCATTAAACTTAATATGCTTCTATTGTTGTAAGTGACAAAAGAAATATGGTATGTTAACATCCTATATTATATAAGCAAATATTCCGACAAGGAAATGCATAATAATCAATATTTGCAATAAATTTTACTCCAGAGTAATTGCAATTCTACTGTAACGTTCATCAGAAAATTCAAAGCGTTGACATGTGATTTGAACAAAAATTTAATTATCAAATATTTATTAATAACTTTTTTTGCATATTAAGTTTGAGTACATTTAATCTTTTAAATGCATGTGCAGTGCAGTGTGAAGAATATTTCTTAGCAGTTGTTACTGAGCCGTGTTTTACAAATACATTTTAAATGAAAGACCATTCAAACGGAGTTTACAATAAAAGAAATGCATGTTCCATAATTCTCGTATTATAAAATATACATACCTTAACCCTAGATTACTTTAATAACTTTCGTTTTTTTTTCTCTAGTTATTAAAATTAAGGGAATGGATTTTTTGAAAATATATAATTAAAGTTCAAATATTTTACAGAAAGTATTTTTTTTTCTAATTTTATCACTGTAAGTAAAAAGAAGGATGTTCGTAAAATACACACGCTTATAGGGGGATTAATAGCACAATTCTAATTTCATGCAAGTGTAGCATATATATACACCGGTGTGCAAAATTTAAGGACGGAGTCCCAAAATGCCACTTTTGAAGGGATTTTCAAGCGATAATTTTCACGCGAATATTCAAAAGGAAGTAATATAATTTGAATAACTACTATCCCTACATAACTGCTAGTCCATATAACCTCTCATTCAGGTCACACATGGTCACAAGAGTCACAGTCAATACGGTGAAACAAAAAAATAGGAAATTTCATAGTCTCTTTTATGAGTCTCAAATGACTACAATATGCGACTCCACTGTCAGGTCACTGCGATTGCTGTTTTGTGACGAGTTTCCGGGTGACTTTACAGTGTCATTATATTGAGATTGTCGTGTTATTGTCATTTGAAGGCTTAATTTCAAAGTCATTGTGAATGTTGCATTATGATAAATCCTCAAACAATGTCTCATAAAAGTCACATGGTTAGTTTTCACCACTTTTCACAGTGGTTACTTCACAGTAGCATCTCTGTTACCATTTACAAAGTCTTCTGACAGAAAGTCACCATGTGACTTTATTGTGTCATTATTTGTTCATTTATAATAATGCAACATTCACAATGACTTTGAAATTTAGCCTCCAGATGACAGCCACATGCGAGTCTCAATAAAACGACACTGCAAAGCCTCCTGGGGATTCGTCACAAAGCTGCAGTCGCAGTGACCTGACAATGGAGTCACATATAGTAGTCATTTGAGACTCATAAAAGGGACGAATAGAATTTCCTATTTTTGTTTCGCCTTAGTGACTGTGACTCTTGTGAACATGTGTGGTCTGAATGAGATGTAACATTGACTAGCTGTTATGCAGGGATAGTAATTATTCGAATTATATTACTTCCTGTTGAATATTCGCGTGAAAATTCTCGTTTGAAAATCCCTTCGTCCTTAAATTTTGCATGCCAGTGTATATATATATATATATATATATACATATAGAACCATTAGATAATACTACAAATCAACATCTAAATATGAAATAACTCGTTAAAAACAAAACAAAGGAGTTTTGGCAAAGTTTGGAATTATATATATGTTGAAATATGTTGTTAAAATAATTGTTTATAGTTTCGTTCAATTTTAACACTTTCCAACAATGTTGAAACGATAACAAAGTTGAAAAGATGAAAAGATCTGATATAAAACAACAAATATTCTGAAGATAATTTAAAGAAAATACAAATCGATTATCAAGGACTCCAAATATGTGAATAAAAATATGGTATATTTCTTCTAAGTAGTTTTTAAGTTATGCTTAAAACTATCAACATTTCAAACTGGTTTCAAACCAACGAAAACTTTTTCAATATTAGGAGTTTCAAATCTTTATAATTGTTTAGTTGGTTCACCGAATGAGTTTGGTTTCTAATAATGAAAGGTATCTTCCTTTCTTGATATTTTATTAAAGCTGACCCCCCCCCCTTAAATTAGTTCCCCCCCCCCAAAAAAAAATATTAATATAAATCTTGAAGATACTTAGCCTTTATCTTAAGACACAGATTTTAAGGCATACATATTCATAAAGGAGAAACACAAAAGGGTTGCTTGAGTAACAAAATCCAACATCAATTTTATCTACTGATTTGTGCTTTTAGAAATATGTGTAAAATATCGAAAGATGTCCCCCAAACCAATCACCATATTTTTGGCATCTTCTAAAGGTATTCTTTTGAAAATTATAAATGCAATTTCACTTTGCATCTGCATTTGAATGATCTTTATTTACAAATAAGACTACTAGATAGAAAGATTATGATATTTTGTAATTAAATAAATGTAAAAAAAGTCATTTATGGGAAAAATATTCTTTTTCGGGAAAATCGGGGTATAAAAACCAAATCTTATGTTGAATGAATACCGACACATCAATTAATATTTAAAAACAATGAAAAATATCATAGAAGTTTTTTTTTGTTTTGTTTTTGAAAAGTAGAAAATCAGTCTCTGTTAATATATGTCTAAAATTCAAAAATATAAAATTTCGTCAAAACCAACATAACAATTAACGTGAAAAAAAAGAGTAAATTTTTAATACATTTTTGAAAGAAAAAAGTGTAAATTTTCCATTTAAAGAAAGATTTCTATTAAGAACAGAATTTGTGCAAAAAATTCATTTCTCAAAAACATTTATTTATACGCATAATATGTGTACCCTTGAGAAAATTTGTATTTAGTGGATCAAAGAAAAAAGAACATTTTATTTTCAGACAGTTCTTTTCATTAAAATGCCTGAATAGATATTCATGAAAAAATATAAAACTTATCTAAAAATGTTTAAGTGCAAGTGTATTATAAAAATAACAAATCAACAATATGGACCATGTGTGTTTTATTTTTTCAATTGTTTTCCTAAAACTCCATCGTATTGAATATTGGATAGTTGGGGTTTGTTACAGCTAATTGTCTGCGACAGGAATGCAGAAAATGGGTTTATATGTGAAAATATTCTAAGAATAGTTAATTTAAAGTTCAACTAAATAAATTATTTGCTAAGCAATAATGGAATTGAATGGAATTATTCCAATTAAAGTTTTATTTTTCTTTTCAAAAAACGTTTTGAAAGTTTGATTGTTTAGACTGTTTTGTTAAGATTTATTATCTGGGGTTATAAAATAAATTGCGACTTTTCCTAAGGAAATCTGACCATTTTTTACGCAGTGTTAAGAATGTTTTTGTAAATACCAAGGACTTTTTCGAACAGTAACGCAAGTGAACATAGTATGCCTTGAAATCAGGCTATCTATTTTCTGACCAATCAGAACTCTGCATATGCATTTATACAACGCTCTCATTCGTCAGAAAATAGATAGCCTTAAAAATGAGAGGTGATTTTTCACTATATTTTCAACAGAAAACACCTCAATCGTAAAGACATTGAGAGCAAAAATTCTCAACAGATGGTGGTACATTTATTAGAAGAAAAAAAATTGAATTCACAAGAAAATTTTCGCTTCCTGATTTGAAAAACTTTTCTTTTAATTGTTTTTGTTAAATAAAAGACAGATGTAGAACTATTGTAAACGTGAAAATCTCTTGATGTTTTCAAAAAATAATAATTCACCTAAACAATTCTAGATATTAAAATTGGTGATAAAATTTCAGATATACAAAAAGCACTTAAACGTTTTAATTACTATTACATATACTTAAATAATAAGTGATTCTGATACTAAACCATTGACATTTTAGAAATGCAGTTTTTAATAGTCCTTACTATTTATTACGGTCTAAAAAGATTTCATAATATCAAAAGAGACTACATTATTCATAATTATTTTAAACATACTTAAAAAAATAATTACACCCCCCCCCCCTCCTAAGAGTAAGTTTAAATCAAAATCAATTTGCTGTTAAAGAAAATAAATACAGATAACTTTAAAAATAGTTGGATTAAAGTTTCTGAATTTAATAAGAAGTACACTCCGTTTATTTTGAATTAAACAAATCTCAATTTCATTTAACAATTTATATTAACCTTTCATACCTGTGGGAAGTTTTACTTATACAAAAGAATCACATTACTAAAGTTTTAATTGAAATATTACGAATATCTTAAACTTTTCAGAAAAAAATTATTTAAAGAATAAAAAGGATTCATTTGTAAGATGTTAACGTTTTGCAAGTAAATAGTCTCACTAAATATTTAAGAAAACGCATAAAAGTCTTTTGTGCAAGTTTAATTTAAAATGGAAGTTTCTGTGAATAATGAAATGAAAGCAACAGATTCAAATGGGCCGAATCAGTTTTAAAGTCATTCGATTGTTTTTCGAACAATTTATCGGAAACCAGAGAATTTATTTTGAATTCAGAAAAGAAGCCTTTTGTTTTTTATTATTCTAAGTGTTTAGTTTTAGAGTTTTCATTAGGGAATACACATATTTATTCACCCCTGAAAGTGAAAGGAAGAAACAATGTGTAGATTTAATACATGCATTTAGAAAATTCATAAAATAAAAAAGTAATTATTTTTATAAATTTTATTTATAAAAGAACATAATCTTTGCCCTTAAATAGTTTCTATATTATATTGTAAGTGTGAATATTATAAAAATTCAATTGTATACGCAATTTCAATTAATTTTTTAATTAGTTTTCTGCTGCGAAATTACTTCTGAAGTTATTGAATATTTAATAAGTCATACATCTTGTTACTAAATAAGTGTATAATCAACATAATGAAAAATGTCCAAGTTGTGAATCGTACTCGGCAATCGTGTTTGTCAATTTGACGCCAAACTAAAAATCATACCCATAACTTAAACGGTAGAGCATTTAGAACACTATTTCAAATGTTCAGATTTCAATCTCTGGCTTGAACAATTTTTATTGTGTTGGTTCGACGAGTAACTAGCAATGTTATAAATCGCTTATTAAATATTTATTTTTTCATTAACAAAACTCTTTATTGAGTAAACAGTTGTATAACTTTCTAATTTGCCTAAGGAACACATATTTAGCTCTTAAAATATGATTACGGATGCTTCTAAAATTTATTTGTTTACATTTTAATATTGATTTTGATGGTCAATAATATTTTAGTACTGTCGTTTCGGTCACGAGACATTTCAGTCTTTTTTGCATTTCGATCAAGTGACTTTAAGGTGAATTCTCTGACATACGATGAATTTTCCAATATGACGTTCTGTAAATAAGTTTGTTAGTTTTAGAAAGATAATTTGAAATAACAGTGTTCATAGAGTTTACAGAAATATTTGCCATTGCTATAAAAAATTTAATGTGCAAAAAATATATGAATAAAATGTTTTTTTTTTTATATATATATATAATAAACGTAACGTAAATATTTCAGAAACAGATTCACAGGTAAAAAATGTCTCTTGACTCCATTGAGGGTCATTTTTATGCTAAATAATCACTGAAGCTTAAAAAAATATTTTTACCAAGTTTTTATCAAAATATAGGGTTCGAGTAAATAATATCCACAAAACATTCTTGAAAATAACGAATTAATTAAAAAAAAAGTAATGTTACTTTTATTTTTCTATTTTGGTACAAATGAATAGTATTGAAATCTTATTTAAACAACTTTCTTTGTTACTCTTTTAATATTGTTTACTTTAGATATTTCATTACAAAATAAACAGATTTACCACTTTTGTTAAACTAAAAGTGAAAGTTTTTCAGTGTATTCGATACTTAGTATTTGGGTTTAGTAATTCTACAAATGAAAATTCAGTATAAAATTAGATATTCTGAAAAATAAAGTTTTTAGCTATTATTCTGAAATTTGGAGTTGCAATAACATTACTTGTCTGTTATTATTAAAAATTTAGTATTCCAAAATCCTTAGTGTCATGTACTACGTAAATATTTAAAAATTTTCAAAGCTCATGAAATATTTAATAATTTAGTAAAAAATTTGACATGCAAGACATATTTCCTAAAATCCAATTTCAATTGTATGAACTTTGGTGGAAGTTAAATTCTTTGTTTATGGACTCAGTTTCACATGAAAAGATTTGTAACTTAATTACTTAATTTTTTAAAACATAAGATTAGTATATTTCGATTATATTATACAGGGTGTATCTAAACTACTGGGCAAAACTTTAAGGGGTGATAGTACACATGAAGACAAATAATATTAAATGGGAAACTAAGGGCCCCAAACGTCTTCTGAAGGAGATAGCCGCCATTAAAGTTTAGGGTCCGAAATTAGAAATGATTATAAAAAATGGAAAAATTGGCCGATTCGTTTGCGGTTTTCACGAAAACTATTCTTTATGTCAGTATTGTCTTGAAAATAAATTATAAAGATAAATTTCAAAAAATGCCGATAGAGGGCGCTTTAGACTTTGGAGCAACGAACAACTATTTTTTACCGTTATTTTTTGCATCTCATTAAATGTTTTTAGAAGTTTAGATGTGAACTTAAATTTTGAGCTCAAAATCTGTGGTTAAGTTGCGGAAACTGAACTATGCTTAATGGGAGTGAGGAGGTTAAAATTTCAAATGATTTTAAAAAGCAAAATAATTCGTCAATAGATTTGCAGTTTTCATTAAAACTATTCTTTATGTCAGTATTGTCTTGAAAATAAATTATAAAGATAAATTTCAAAAAATGTCGATAGAGCGCGCTTTAGACTTTGGAGTAACGTACAACTATTTTTTACCGTCATTTTTTACACCTCATTAACTTTTTTTAGAAGCTTAGGCATAAACTTAAATTTTGTGCTGAAAATCTGAATCGTTGAGAGTGGTTAAGTAGCGCAAACTGAACTGTGTTCAATGGGGGTGGGAAGGTTCAAATTTTAATTGATTATACAAAATGGAAAATTTGGTCGATTCATTCGCGGTTTTCTCTAAAACCATTCTTTATGTCAGTATTTCCTTGAAAATAAATTTTAAAGATAAATTTCAAAAAATTCCGTTAGAGGGCGCCTTAAACTTTAGAGTAATAAACAACAATTTTTAAATGTAATTTTTTGTATCTAATTAAATGCTTGCAAAAGCTTAGACTTAAACTTTGAGCTCAAATTCTGAATCGTTGGGAAGGGCTAAGAAGCGCAAACTGAACTGTGGTCAGGAGTTGAAATGTTACCCTGCCCACCCTAAAAACTCAATTTAATTTTTTGCTACTAAATTACTCAGAACGATTCAGATTTTAAGCTCAAAATTTAAGTCTAAACTTTTAAAACATTTATTTAGATTAAAAAAAATTGCGGTTAAAAATAGTTGTTGGTTACTCTAAAGTTTAAGGCGCCTTCTAACGGAATTTTTTGAAATTTATCTTTAACATTTATTTTCAAAGAAATACTGACATAAATAATGGTTTTAGAGAAAACCGCAAACGAATCGACCAATTTTTCCGTTTTTTATAACCATTTGAAATTTTAACCTCTCCAACCGCATTGAACACAATTCAGTTTGCGCTACTGAATCACTCTCAATGATTCAGATTTTCAGCTCAAAATTTAAGTTTATGTCTAAGCTTCTAAAAATTTTAATGAGATGCAACAAATAATGGTAATAAAAAGTTGTACGTTACTCAAAGTCTAAAGCGCCCTCTATCAACATTTTTTGAAATTTATCTGTATAATTTATTTGCAAGACAATACTGACATAAAAAATAATTTTAGTGAAAACCGCAAATCAATTGACTAATTTTCTGTTTTTTATAATCATTTGAAATTTGAACCTACACACTCCCATTGAATACATTTCAGTTTGCGCTTCTTAACCACAGATTTTGAGCTTAAAATTTAAGTTTATGTCTAAACCTATAAAAAATTTTAATGAGATGTAAAAAATAACGGTAAAAAATAGTTATTCGTTACTCCAAAGTCTAAAGCGCCCTCTATCGGCATTTTTTGAAATTTATCTTTATAATTTATTTTCAAGACAATACTGACATAAAAAATAGTTTTCGTGAAAACCGCAAACGAATTGACCAGTTTTTCCGTTTTTTATAATCGTTTCAAATTTTGGACCCTAAACTTTGATGGCGCCTATCTCCTTAGGAAGAAGTTTGGGACACTTAGTTTCCCATTTAATCTTATTTGTCTTGATCTGTACTATCAGCCCTTACTGTTTTGCCCAGTAGTTTAGATACACCCTGTATTCAATCACCTAATATAATTGTGGGAAATATTCTCTGTTGCACCTGAATTGAGACTATATTTTCCTATGCTACTCTATTACCAGACGTCTGTTTTGAGATTAAAAAAAAAGAAATGAAAAGTAGCGAAGCTGTGTGAGGAAAAGAAAAGAAGTAAATGGAATGTTTTCGAACGTAGGTGTTGAAGGTTGATAAAAGCAGTAACGACGAACTCAACAATTTAAAAGTAAAGGTCGAAGGAGACTTTTAAAACTGATAAATAATTACGACGGATAGATGTCAGATAAAAATTGTTGTGAAATATTCCGGAAAATAAGTTGATTTTTTTTTTTTTTTTTGTTTTTTTTTTGGTTTTTTTTTTTTTTTTTGTTTCACCTGTTTGTTTTAATAAACGTCAGTGTATGTCATTGAATTAGTTTTAATTCTGAGTATGGTGTCGTCCATCCTACATAATTGCAAAAAAAGCACTCGGAATTACTTTTTGCCAATATTTGTCTTTTCTTTAGAAAATATAATCTGCAGTATAGTATAAATAACAATTATAAATAAAATATGCAAAACAACAAGACATTCTACGGAATATCCACATATTCTTTTTGATGATTAGCATATTTTAGCTTCCACAGCAGAATTCTATTAATGAGATTTTTTTAAACAAAGAATATATCTTAAACTTATTTGAAATTGCATGGTGATATAGACATAACTATGTTTTGTGTCGAAAAAATTACTTAAATAAAAAGAAAGCGATAGAATGCAATGGAGAATCTCCGTTTGGTCTACACTAATCTCAACAAAAAAACATTCTAATTTTGAATCAACACGAGGTCAAATATGGAGGTCAGGCTTAAACACTCGGGTTAATATTGCAAAAAACACTTTTATTGAAAAAAAGGATGCCTTTATAAAAGAGTTAGATACAACATATGTACAACCAACATCATGCTTGTCTGAATTGTGTCATTGTTTTGTCTTCTTCAACAAGATGGTTTTGTTCATAAAGTTTTACGTGACAACGACTTTGAGTTGTAAAATAATTTTAATGTGAATATTCATTCGTATAGTAGGAAGAAGGATGAAATAATAGTAACAATTTAAAACATTTATTTATACAAAGAATTATATTTAAAACATTAATTTATACAAAGAATCTCGCACTGAATTTCATATTAACAAAATTTTATTTTTACCTTTACACATACATACGTATTTATATACAAATATACATACAATAACTTGCAATACACTCTGTTTGTTAAACACATTTTACTTCATGTTTATTGATGTCAAATGTTGAATTTTGTAAACAGCATATTAAAGAATTTTTCAATGAGCAGAATATAACTAAAGTAAAATGGCTTTCACTAATCACATATCATTAGTTTTCCATAATATACCACCGAATTACGAAATAAACTACACTTATTTTCTTTGTACTTTATACTAATAACTAATACATAACGTATTTCGTCTTAGTTTGATACTATCTAAAATTCCTATTAAGCACCGCCCCTTCCTTGCAGCGAATTCACATTCACGTTCAGAAAATGGTCCCACAAGTGACCGGAAAAAGTTAAGAGAAAAGTGAGCGCGTATCGTGAGCGGAGCGTAACGTAACGTAACGCAGTTTCTTGAAGTGTCTCCCGGCAAACCAATTTACAAGACGTTGTCACGTCAAAAAATATGACTATTTTTCTGCATCGTCACTCCCCCACTTTTATAGAATATTACTCTTTTGGCCAATGAGAATGCTCCAAGATGGCCTCAAGCAGTCGTTTTCTATAAAATTGGGGGAGTCACCATGCAGCAAAACAGTCATATTTTTTACAGTATAGTGTGAACCTCTTGATAATAATTAAATCCCTGTAAAGATATAAGAGCTACGAAGCAACTAGTTATAATTGTAGTAATTTAGGACCTGATGGTAATTACAATGTCTGCAATACATCTAGTAATATTACATAGTAGCCTAATATATCCTGAAGTAATTAGCATATTAGTTAGCAATAGTAGTATTATCTCCAAATAGTGATAAAGATTGTATAACCATGTAATTAATGCTGTTTCCTTTCAGGCTTCCCTCCTCCTCTTTTTTTTCAGTCGACTTAAGCCAGCAGTAAAAGGAAAGTGGGAAGTTGTTATTATTATTATTTTCCATTTATTATTTTATTTATTTTTATTTTTATTCTTTATTTAACTATTTTTTTTAATTTTATTATTTATTATTATTAATTTTTATTTATTTATTTGTTTTTGATAGCTCGCCTCTTTATTTGGTGCAGTAGAACTCTGTCCGCACAAAATACTCGACCCGCTCTAATGGGGCAACCCAGGCAGCCAGTTTTTCTCGGTGGGGTACGGTAGAAAGGTGGGCTCTTGTCTCTCTCTCTGTAACGTCCTCCATATTTTTCCTCCATTAGCGGTACGACTTAGCTTTTCGGCCATATTTTTTTTAATTCCCTCAAATTTTCTTCAACATTTAGCTAAGTTCAGTATCGTTGTTTAGGCCCAAAAACATCCAGTCCCATTTCGTCTGGTATGATGAGTACAAGGAGTGTGGCAACAAATCACATAGTTAACCCAATGTGCAATAAACCACAAAGATTACCAACAAAGCACTTAACCTAAACAGCCGACCCAGTTACTTGTCTTAGTGGTTCGCCACTTTGCTAGCTAAAATTACATCATGTACGTTAATGGCGCCTGGTGCATGTAAAATCCGTCGTGGGTGCAAAGTCCTCCAAGTTATCTGTGAATTATACCTCTGGAGGTGCCTTGCCAGGTGAAGGTCTCGTCATCTGATCAAGGCTTTAAATTACGAGACCATCTTGCGAAGCCATTTGCAGTTCAAACAACAGGATGTACCATTAATTAACAGGCAAAACAAAGTATGCTCAACGACAAGCAAGTACTGCAGAAATGATGGTATGCGAAGCAAAGAAATGAGGTTTATTGCCGCTACGCGGCAATTAGGCGGTCGTCCGCCCCGATACCAGGTATCTAACCCGTTAGGCTGAGATAACTCGGCAGGTAGTAGCCTGGTCATCGGTTAGAAAGAAAGAAAGAGCTACATTGTCATCCACAATGAGCTCATGTGATACTTTTAAAGAATATCGCTTCAACAGAAATTGACCAAATGTTGATTGCAAGATGTCGCTCCGACAGGCAAAAGACAAGCTCATTTTTAAAAAGCGTAAGATTTTTATTGTATGTTCAAAGAAAATGTTTACGAAATGACATACAAATCTTCTGTGTAAGTTTTATTTTAAAACTTCTTGCATAAAAAATAATTTTATAAAGGTTTAAAAGAGAAATTTTAGTCAAATCATCCTTTTTTTTCAGATAAAAGTAATGTGAATTTAGACAGCAAAATTAATTTTTTTACTGTATATTACTGTATATTACTGTACATTACTGTATATATTTATTTATTTTGCTGGCATTTATTATACTGTATTTAAGTGATTGTTGATTACAGCCTATTGGTTTATGGAAAATAATTTCAAAAACCCATAAATAAAAAATCATAAATTACTTTCAATAACGTAAAGCTGTTTTTTTATTATTATTTCTTAAATATAGTACTTAGATTACGGGTAGTAAACAAATTCATAATAATCGGTATTTTACAATCTTTAATATTATTTTATGTGTAAACAGTTTATGAAATTACAGTGTCACCTAAATAATCTGTTTTATTTTTTTAATTCACCTTACAAAATCAAATGAGTACAATTAACACATGTCCAATATATAAAGGGAGGGAAACAGAGAGAGATAATAAAAAAAATAACATAAAAAAGGGCGCTTAAAACTTTACCAGTTTATAAATCAATATTTTAAAACATTATAATTATCACACTGGATTTATTTTACAACTTACATTAACTATACATTATATTGCAAAATTTCACTAAAACAAAAGTTATAAGTACCGTGAAGTACAGCTTTTACAATTCTGAAAAACAAATTTATTTAATATCATATTCATAGCGTAAAATAGTTATCATAATTGTATTTACAGAATTCAAAGAAACATATGCCTTAAATAAATGCATCAAACATCAAAATAATTATTACAGTTGTAATTTAAATGAGAATTTATATTGAATAAATAGGCAAATGCAACAAATTTAAATATTTTGATTAAAAAAATATTTATAAAAGCAAATAGTTATTATTCAAAGTCTAATATTTTGGTTTTGTATTTTTTCGTTTTAGTGATTTTACTGAAGTATCAACAATACATCTTTTCTCCTGGGGAAAAACAGCTAAATACCAATGTAGTAAAATCGTACTTTGTACAGGATTTCTGTCGATAATTCATTGTTAAAAACTCATAAATTCATAAAAACACATATTAAAAAAATCATTATACTGTGATTTATTCAACTTCAATAGCTATTTCTTCTTGTTAGCTATTTCTGCAACAAAAGCCGGTTTATTTTTATATATTTCTCTTTTTACAGTAATATCGTTTAAATCTTCAAAAGTCATTTTAACATTAATATTTAGATTTATTTCAGTAGTTATTTGCCTTAAATCACACATCTTTGCCCCTTTAAACCTTGTTTTAAATTTGTGTATAACAGTACAGATAAGAAAAATGACATTCACTAATTTTTAGAATAATCTTATATTCAATTTATCATTTCATCAATCTTCTAAATTTTACTGCACAGAACTATATCGGCTTTTCTTGAATTCGAATAATTCATTTACTTGTTGCATTTAATTATATGCAGACCCTTTGCGCTAGACGGACCAAAATTTTGTGTCGATAACTCATTGGTTGGCACTCATAAACTCATATAAACACATTTAAAAAAAATTATTGGACTGTAATTTATTCAACTTAATCACAACTTAGCCGCTCATGGCTACGTTATTTGCAAAAAAATTCTCAGAACTCGTCAACAAACGCAAACGATAAAAATTTTTGCCAAACTTACAAAGTCTTACTTACTAATCAACTTATGTTTCTGAATGCGACCGAACAATTTCTATTCCGAAAATATTATAGCAAGTTATTTGTTTTATTATCGAAGCGTTGAAAATTATATTTTATTATATTTGCCTTATTTTTTTTCTGGTGCTATATTATAAGTATTTAAAAAGCTTAATGTTTAAAAATTGATGTTCTGTAATCTAAAAATGGCTTTAAAGATTTTTGACTATTTGAATATGTATCGAAACGGTTTTGCGCAAAAGTAATCTCACAAATGTCTTTGTATTAGGCGGTATATTTGAAAAAAAATGTAATTTGTTATTTGTAATTTAAATGAGAATTATTACTGAATAAGAAGGTAATTGAACCAATTTAAATTCTTTGATTTTTTTTTACATATTTATAAAAGTAAATAGTTATTATTCAAAGTGTAAAATTTTGTTTTCCTGTTGTTTAGTTTTAGTGTTTTAACAATGTTTCTTTTCTGCGTAATAAAACACTGCTAAATACCAATGTAGTAAAATCGTGTTTTGTGTAAGATTTGTATTCCGAAAACATTATAGCAAGCTATCTGTTTATTATCGAAGCGTTGAAATTCCGTTGTGTTGTTTTTGTCTTAATTTTTTCTGATACTATATAATAAGTATTGAAAAAGCTCAATGTTTAAAAACTAAAGTTCTGTAATGTAAGCTTTAAAGATTTTTGACTGTTTAAACATGTACTGCAACGGTTTTGTGCAAAATTAATCTCACACCAGTCTTTGTATTAGACGGCATACTTGTAAAAATTTGTAATTTGTTGAATTTAAAATCATAGTATTGGGCTCTGATGGCAGCAGGTTTAAATTTAATATATTCAATTTGTAATTTGAAATAAAGCTATTTCAATAAAGAAGTAAATCTTACAATATGTTTTGAGTGTTTTAAATATTCATGCTCCCGTTAAATAACTGAAACGCTCACATAACTCGTCACCTGAGAATAATAAGGTTCTATCTGTGTTTCTGAAGAAATTGACTTATCGATTTACAGCTGTTCTACTTGTGTCTATGAAAGCATTTCTGGATTAAAATAATGTGATAATATGATTGTAACGTCATGTATAAATTATATAGGACATCGTTTTGATGCAAAAATGCCTTCATAGGTACAAATAGAACCTATCTATATCGATAGGTCATTTTTTCAAAAACACAGATACAAATTTATTATTCTCAGGTGACGAACTCTCTCTGATGTTTGATAACATAGGACATGATTTCATATATATTAAATTATTTATTCCAATTTTATTGTAAGTTTTGAGTAATGTGTTTTAAATAACTCTATAACGTACTTCAATAATTGTTACTATAATTAAATGATAAAAATTAAATGGTTTTAGGATAGTGCTTTAATCATTTTTATTTCTTTCTGTATTGAAATAATTTCCATTTATTATATTTCCATATAGCTGTATTCATAACGCATACATATTTTTTATGTGTTCGTATTTTTATTAATCACATTTTTCTAATTCAAGAAAAGTCATAAAAAACTGTGTGAACAGATTTCATTTAAAAAGATTTTTTTTAAAATAAAGTAACAGTTTCAATTAAAGTTATTCAATTTATAGCTGATATTGTGTTACACTATGCTTTTTGTTTTACAGGTTTTATTAAACATCTCTTATAAATCCTTATATTAAGACCAAAAAAGTATAATTTTGTTAAATAATATCTTTTTTCTTAAGAGGTGCATACATTATTCTACTCATTTAATTTATTTTCTATTGTACGAAATATGAATCTTTAGTATTTTCATGTCTCTGAATTTTTTCACCTCTTTATTCTTTAGAGGAAATTTTATATCAGGTAACCAAGAAAGTTCGTGTGGTTTTCATCAGACATAAAAAAAACGACCCACAAAAAACTCAAGCACTTATTTTATTCTTTGAATTTATCACCATTGTCTTCAATTACATGTTCCCAACGAGACACAAGCTTATAAATACTCTTTTTGAAAAAAAACTTTTGTTTAGAGTCCAAAAACTGGGTTATAGCTTTTGTGACATCATCTTGGGTTTGGAGCTGCTGTCCCCTCAGGTGATTATCCATGGCCAAAAACAAGTAATAGTCCGATGAGGCGATGTCCGGGGTGTAAAGATGGGTGAGGAAAAACTTCCCAGCCCAATGTTTTTATCACGTTCCTGGTCGCTTTGGCCGTATGAGGTCTGGCGTTATCGTGGAGGAGAAGAACTCCTCTCATGCTGATCAGCGCTGGCTGCTTTTCGAGCAAACCTGTGATTCTTTTCCCGCTTTTTGAGAATCCATAGTGAACTATACCAGCGCTTGTCCACCAAATACACATCATCATCTCTTTTTGATGGATGTCCGGTTTAGTAACCAATGAGACGGAACCAGAAGTCGACCAATGATGTTTTCTCTCGGTTATCATACATTACACATTTCTCGTCACATGTCAATATCTGATCCAAGAAAGGTGCTTTGTTGTGGCGCGACAGCAATGACAAGCAGATGTTCAATCGTTGGAGCTTGTTTTCCTCGGATAGGACATGAGGAACCCACTTATTAAGTTTCCACGACATCCCAAAGTTATGAAGATGCTATCGCATGGTTTCATCAGATGCTACAAACCTTTGCTGCAACTCCTGGCATGTTAGATCAGGATTCTGTTTGATTTCCTCTTCCAGCTGGACTTGGTCTAAGATGACGACCAACACGGGGCTTGTCTTCGAGGCTCTCGTCTCCGGACGAAAATCTGCTGAACTACTTTTGAGCGGTCCGTTCACTCACTGAAGTCTCTCCAAACACGGAGCATATTCTTTTAGCTGCCTCTGTAGCCTTGTTTCCTAATTTGAACTAGTAGAGCAAAATAGGCCTCAAAATCTCCTTTGTCAACGACATCCTTTGTCAAAGATTGTACTTCCTACAAAACTGATAGCGAAACGTGAGATACGTTAAACAACTCTCTACTGATTGCAATTTAAAGGCAATGTACTGAAATGACGTCATCAGAATCAGTATGACTACGTCTAATTACGTAATTACGTATGACTATTGTGCTAATTATTCACGTTTTTACTAGCATTATTTTTTCAGTTTCTAATTAAGGAATCCTAAATTATTACTAGGACTTCCCTCAGAGATATTAGGCTGAACGATATTGTTGAGAATGCAGATTTAATAACTTGCGATAAGTAAAGAAAATGAGATGGTACATTTAATTGGTCATTCATTGTGATGAAATATGATGAAAATAAGCATATTCAATCATAGAATTATAAAATCTTAAATATAAAGTTGCATACACTAGTTTTATAAAAGAAAAGCAAACCATGCATGGATATAAAATTGGAAATATGCAAAATGTTAAAAATAATACAGAAAATGAAACACCAGATTTTCCTATATTGGAAATATATCTCTTTGAAATAATGTCATGAGCATAAACAAAAGCTTCGCACCGATTTGAGAAAGTATAAATAACATAAACTATTATGTTTGAAGAGAATGGAGTGTATTTTATATGGTGTGAAATCCGTCCGAATAGTTTATAATGTTGAATATCTGTTTTCCACGGATGCAATGAGGTTGTCGATAAGAGTTAAGGAATCCTTTTTTAAAAATTTGTCCTAAACGAGCACTTACATCTTATAAGTTACTGTGATGCCAAAGTTATATTTTCTGACCCCAACAGTATCCTAGAAATTGCAATATTCTCAATAAATTGGGTTTAAAACTTTTTCTGAAAAAAAAATTAATTTGTGAAATTAAATTGTTGAATGTTTTAGAATCTTTCATAACGAGAATATTATGTCCTTAAAGTTGCCAAAAAAAAAGATTTTAAATTTTTAGTTATATCAACATCAAAGAATTCTCAATTTTAGAACTTTTTTTGCTCGTGCATTGATGGTGATTATTGTTCCTACGCAAAATATAGTATATTTTACAGCACAGATGGTTACCAACATTTTTTGCCCACATTATTTTTTAAATCGGCTAGGTACTCCCAATGATAACGAAAAACACACAAACGTTAATGCTTTATAGCATAGAAATACAGAATCAAAAGCTATTTATCTCCTATTATATACACATAAATTATCTAATTAGTGCTAGCAGATGCATTTTTAAATATACATAGATCAATATAATGCTTCATTTTTCTTTTATTAGTTTTTCTTTGTATTCATTTTTTCATTTATTTGTATTATTCAGTAAAAAACTCACTTTCCCAAGCCCGAATTATGTCAAACTTTTTATAAAAGCGCCTAACTCCATATAACAGCGAAGTATTGTGAAGAGTATTAAATACAAGGTACTAAGACACTTAGCCAAACGCAGGTAATAAATCGCCAAATATTGTTCTTTTCGCCCTCTCTCGAAATGCATTTTTTCCGTACATTTAAAAAACACGATTTTGAGTAATCTTATTTAAAATTCAAATAAATAAATAAGAGGAAGCAATAATAGCATAAGTCAAAACATTTTATTTCAGCTTCAAGGAATTGTATCGTAGTTACACGTGTGGAAAAAAGCTGCTTTTGGCCAAAAAACGTTGTCTTCACTAAATTTGAATCCGATTAAAAAAAGTACCGTGATTAATGAAAATGTTATAGGCAGAGCTGCCAAGTTTCCTGCATTTTGGATACCTGTATTTTAATACAGAAAATGTTTTATTAAATTGGAACATTCTGCGGATTTAAAAAATAACTTTTCCTATAAGAAAATTCTGCTGTGCAATAAGCAGGGGCTTGGCATCTCTGTATAGGAATATTTCGTAATCTACTTTTTAACCTTAGAAAAAGCAACGACCATTTTTCGGGTACAAAAAGTATTGCTAATTGTTCCATTTTGCATAGAGTACTGATTGTAATATTGATACATCTATGGTGATAAATTTCCAATAATTTTTCAAATTCCATTTATTTCATTAAAAATATAAATCTTTTATTCATTTAGTTTAAATTTAATGGTTTTTAACTAATTTCATAATACGTTTGAAATATCACTTTTCATTGGTCATTTTTTAAAGCATTTAGAAAATGGTTGTTGTTTTCAGTCAAATATAGACTTTGGTCTGTCCGCATTTTATTTTATTATTATTATTATTTATAAATGGTGGAGAAATATTCATACTTAATCCATAATGTACATAATATATGACTCTGTTATTACATAAGTCACCTTTTTATTATCATAAAAATTATGTTTTTACTGATTTTTATTTACTCAATAGGAAAAAGTTCGTGTTTTGAGCAATAGATGTCCGCATTTCATTTATTTATTTATTTTAACAAAATTCTTTGTATTTAGAAGCATTTTTATTAGGAAATCCAAATGTCGCTGTTCATAAAGAAGAAAGTTACAAAAAAAAAGTTACAAAACGAGTAGACGCATACTATCAAATATGGAAAAACGACGAATCGAAAAAAGATGTCGTATGAAATATCACCTTTTAAAGAAAAAAAAAAAAAAAAAAAAAAAAAAAAAAAAAAAAAAAAAAAAAAACGAGGTCTGATTATCGAGCCTACTGATTACGAAATGTGCATTACATTAAAAAATAAATAAATAAATAAATAATAAATAAAATACTGCAAATATTGATTAGCCTCCGATGCTATTTCTTTCAGACAAGCTAAAAAATGTCGTGTCATCAGCCCTGAATTTTCTACCCAACCGATTTTGATAATTACTTCTTTAAATGAAAGCTATTTATTTGTAGTTGTGCCCATTTTAGTTATTTTTTAATTTATTTCCATTTTTATATTTTATTTTTAATTTTAAAAGCTTTTTCATGACATTTCTTCAAAATAGTGGCAACACAGTTTAGCTTTTCTCTCGATAATAAAAATTTATTTTCCAAAATGATTGCGTATAATTATGCACTAATTAAGGTAAAAAAATATATTTACTGTGAAATAATATTAATAATGTAAATAAAATAACAGAAAATAATTTATGATAAAAATTAATGTCTAAAGCAAAATAAGAAAAATTTCAAATGAGGAAAATGATGCCATTCAGCAAGCAGATAAATGGGAATTACAATATTATTACGGATGCCTTTTTCATATTACTAATAACAGTAACTTTTAAAAAAGAATTGAAGAGAAAATGACGTCACTATTTAAAACATCACATTTTTACTCATAACGATATTAGGTATTACTCTGTTAATCCCGTCGACCAATTTCGCCAAATTATACAAATCGCCAAACTAATAGCCAAATTATACATATTGACATAATTTTTATTTTAAATAACGAAAAAACAAATAATTGGTAGAATATTAATAAAAATATTCATAAAAAGTGGAAATAAAAATCACTTAATGACATTTTAAACACATGAATCGTATTTAATGTCCTTGAATGTGACATTCACGATCATCCATTATTGGCATTTAATCTTATAGTTTGGCGATAATTTTTTGGTCGACGGTATAAAATGGTAGTACCCGATATTAAATTTCAATATTTCTTTTCATTATGGACACTGAGATTGAGATTTTACTTTCAGAGACTTCAGTTAGTGAAAATAATGTCACAGTAAAAATGAAATTAGATTTTTTTTTAAATAAAACTATTTTTCTGCGAGTGAATATAAAATAAAATTTCTGGATTTCGCAGGCACTCAGATTATAATTTTAACTGAAGATGTGCGAATATTTGCATGCAAAATTGTAACTCGCAAACTTGACATTTAGTTTGTAAATATATTTATTACATATTGATTCAATAATGTAATTACTTTTGCTTTTTTAAATCAAATCGATCGGGTCTTTTAAAAATTTCATTCGTCGAATTCGACGGGATTCCACTCGTTTTATTGTTAAATTGCATTTTCTTTTACTCAGAGTCTATAAAAAAGCGTGTAAACTAAAGAAAATATCCGTTTTTTTCTGAATCTTGTCAATGAAGAAGTAGCACGTCAAATTGTATCTCTTTATTATTCCGCAGTTCCAATGACTCAGAGAGAAATTGCTATTCAATTGGGTATTTTACGTGATTCTGTTTGCTATTATATTGATAAACACAAGAAAATGAAGTTAGTTCATTGCAATCTAAACGGGGTCGTGCTTCTAAAATACCTCTATTGATTTTTTTTTCTAATCGGAGGCGAAACTGAATTCTGCAATGACAGAATCTACATTCAACTTGTTTATTATTTGTTTATTTAATCATAAAATGTTTATTTACTTTCATTTCCTTTTTTTTAATTATATAAAATATTTCTTTTTATAGTTATTAATTATTATTATTATTTTATTTACTGTAAGTTCTTTTTGAAAATAGAATATAATTTGAAAATGTGTATGTAAGCGTTATTTGAAAACGGAGTTTTCGCCAAATGGGCTTTGAAAAAAATTGCGCCAAATCTGATGCGCTTGTGATATCCGTGCCGAAAAATTAGTGACCAGAATTGACTTCCACACACAAACAAAATATAAGTTAAAAGAAAACATGCAATAAAAATAAATATAAAGGGAAAATGATGTCATAAAAGAAACTTTTTATTTAAAAACGTAATTGTTTCTAATTTTCACACGCGAAATATATAAAACATTCTTTTAGCGATCAAAAAATGCTATTAAGTGATTATCACAAAATCTCAAAGTCAAAGTTTTTATGGCTTTTTTTAAAATAAAAAATAACAGTTTTATTTTCCTGCATGATTAAATTTTAAAATGTTTTATTGCATTCAATATTTCTGAGTGCGTAAATGATTACTATTTACTCCGTGTACTGATTCGGTTATCTTCGAAAATATCCAGCCGGTGAAAATCACGCAAAACCAAATTTCTGTGACGTGTGCAAATAAATTGTGCTTTTTTATCAGCTTTTCTAATATAACTTTAAAACTATTTGGAATTAATTTTTAAAAGTAGGTGCATTCACCAGATTACCTTCATAGGTATCTTCTGGTACAAACAGAATCGAAATCCGACAAGTACTTTTTGAGATTTGCTTGACGAAAGAATTTTTTTTACTTTTAATATCGTTACGTACTCTGAGTATAAGACTTCCCTACGCCCAGACAATTATTATTATTCTAATAATATTGTAATAATTCAATTTTTTTGGCATTATTCTTAGAATATTTTTTTATAATGTACTAATTGGCTCTCTGTACCCGGAAAATTGATCTTTCGGATTCTACCAGTTCTCAAAAAAGCATTTTCAGGTACATACAATTATAATAGAATAATAATAATTTTCATATCAATGTTAATACTGTTAACATTGTATGTGTTTCTGTAAAAACATGGTTTCTGAATGTCAAAATATTTATCTGACCGAGTATACCATCGAAAAAACTCATATTTCAAATTTCAGAAAATTTATTGTCGCACTGTAAAAACTACTCAGAAACGTTTCCAAAATTGACAGGCAACTAATATTGTAATAAAATAATGTTAAGTTTTCTATTACTGTTAATGTTGTCATGAATGTATATTTTTTCTAAAAACTAATTTTCTCAATGCAAAATATTTACCTGAGAATTGGTACTCGTAGAATTAAAAAAATGATATTTCGATTAGAGAAAACACATTACGACATTGTAAAAGCTACTCAAAATTGTTACCGAAATTGGAGGGCAACAAATAATGTAATAAAGTAATGTTAATGTTCAGATTAATGTTAATGTTGTTATCATTGCATATTTTTCTGAAAAAACATGTTTTCTGAATGTCAAAATATTTACCTGAGATTTGATTGTATATAAAAAAGTGGTATTATGATTTGAGGAAACAAATTATCGCACTGTAAAAGCTATTCAGAAACTTTTTCGAAAGTGACGGGCAACTAATAAAAAAATGTAAATTCTTCTTTAAGGTTCGAAAACAAGTTACTTTCGAAATAACGGGTAATTAATAATGTAATAAAATAATATTACTATTCACATTAATGTTGATGTTGTTAACAATGCGTATTTTTTCCGAAAAAACACAATTTCAAAATATTAAAATATTTACCTGAAAATTGATATTATCCAAAAAGTGACATTTTGCTTTGAGAAAAATTATTATTGCATCACAAAAGCTATTCCAAAACGTTTTTGAAAGTGACGCGAAATTAAAATGTATACATTTTTGTAAATTCATTTTTAAATTAAAATCGAAAAGAAATTGTTTTAAAAAATGACAGTAATTAATGATTTAACAAAATAATGTTAATTTACATAATAATGTTAATGCTAAAAATGTATTTTTTTCTCTAAAAACATATTTTCTGAATGGCAAAATATTTACCTGAGAATTGATAGTATTAAAAAAAGTAGGATTTCGGTTTCAGAAAACAGATTGTTGTATTTAAAAAACAAATCTACTCAGAACTGTTTTCGAAAGTAACGGGGAACTAATAAATTTTTTTTTTATAAATTCTTTTATAAATTTCGAAAACAAATTGTTTTCTGTGATTTTTAATGATAAATAAACAATTTTTATAATCTTTGGTGACTTAGAATTTTTTTTTTCGTTCTTGATTATAGCACAGTTTTAGTAAAAAAAAAAAAAAACACTTTTTACAGTGTTATTACTAATATCAGTTCTTAATATAGCTGCCATCAGTTGATAAAATTTATTGTTTTGTAACTGTTTTGATAGATTAAAATATTTGTTTCTGTAAATTGAAGTGCATATAAATCAGCTATTTCAAACCTGCTACTTTAGAAAAATTCAAAAGTTCCAAATCTGCTTTACTGCAATATTCGCCATCTTTTTTATTTTGAAAGAAAGTAAGACCAAGTGTTTGTTAAATATTTCTCAAACCTATTAACTGTCTGTAAATTGTAAGCTTCTATTTTTTTATAAATATTTTTTTCTTAAATGAATAAAATTGAAAAAAAAAACAGAATTCGTGTGTTTAAAAATACATTTTTTGTCTTTAAAGAAATCCTTTCATTTAATAATTTTTACATTTATTACATATTTAGAATTTTTTTTTAACTTCGTAATTTACTTTCATTAGAAATTTACTTACAAATATGGGAATTATAGCTTTTAAGAAAATATAATCTTCATTTCATAGAATGTTAATTTGACTGAAATTATTTCTACTGACAGTAAAAAAAATTATGTCTTTATTTTTTTGTTATTTTATGAATATTTTAGGTGAAGAAATATAGAATAATGAAAATTTATTTTCTAAAGGCAACTTTGCTAAGTGATTAACTTTTATAAAAAAAAATATAATAAAATACTTTTTATTCATAATAGGTAAACAAAAAGCTATCGTGGATATGTCTTGAACATCTAGAATGGATCATTGATTTAATAACAAATCTATGAAATCAATATTATAACACTTTATTTGCAACTAATAAAATAATCATGCATGTTTCTAAATATTGTTATAGTGTACACCACATAAAAAGTAAATTTTCACTTTATAAATATGGAGAAAGGGAACTAATGAGATATGTTCAACGTCCCATAGTGTAAAAAAATAATTTATGAAATTTCCAGATTTTCCCCAGTAGTAAATAAGCAGTCCACAGCTGCAAAAGTTACTGCTGAAATGAATGTTGTGTTACCAAATCCTGTGAGTACCAAAACAATTAGAAGGGAGCTTCATAAATAGGGAATTTCTGGCCGTGTTGCAATTGAAAAGCCATCCACCAGTAATGCTAATGCCTGTAAAAGGAAAAAGTGGTGTTTAAGTCATAAAGCCTGGACTAAGAGCAGTGGAAGAGCGTAATATAGTCTGATGAGTCTTCTTTCACATTGTTTCCCTCTTCTGGCCGAGTTTACGTCTGGAGAACGCCATCTCAAGCCTATAATACAGACTGCTTGTTGCCAAGAGTAAAATATGACGGGGGTTCGGTGATGAATTTGGGCAGCCATATCGTAGTTCTCTTCTGGCCCCATGATAACTCTGTAAGGGCGTATTACTGCTCAGACTTTTGTGAACATTTTGGCCGATCAAGTTCATCCAATGGTACAAGCTTTGTTCCCCAATGATGATGGTATCTTCCAAGACGACAACGTCCCCGTTCACACAGCTCACATTTTCCAGGACTGGTTTTCTGAGTACGAGGATGAATTTTCGCATCTCCCCAGGCCACCAAAGTCATCAGACTTGAATATTGTCGAACCTTCCTGATCTACATTGAAGCGGAAAGTGCGTTCTCGCTATCCACCGCCAACATCGTTATCTGAACTTGCCAACGTTTTGCAGGAATAATGGTACAATATTCCCTTAGCAAACATACAGACACTGTATTAATCCATTCCGAGAAGACTGCAAGCTGTTTTGAATAACTGCGGGTACCGTATACAATACTAGGCAAGGGAACGTGTTTTTTTAAGGTGTTTCCATATTTTTGTCCAACCCTTGTATTTGCAAAAATCTTGCACATTTTACATAAATATTTTATGTGAAAAAACACTTTAAATTAACCCCATGTCCAATTCACATATTTCAATATCATTTACCTCTTTTATATCATTTGTCTCATCTAGCATTAATCTATTTAGGCGATAATTTTATTGATCACAGAAACATCAAAGTTGAATACTTAAAAAATACTATTAACCTGAAACACTATTGCTAAAGTCAGATTTCATTATAACTTTATTAAGTTGATAAAATGCAGCGTACCCTTTCTGCCTGAATAAAATGTCTGCTTCTGTAAATTGAAGTGCATATACATCAGATTTTTCAAAACTCGTATTCTAAGGAAATCCTCAAAATTCAAATCTTCTTATCTCTAGGATATACCCGCTTCGTTATTAGCATTAAAATAAGGCAGCAAAGTGCATTAAATCTTTTTCAGCATAAGTTAATTCTTCTTTTGAAAGAAACATTTCATTTTCATTATAGAATAGTTTATTCGCAAAATTTTTTTTTTTTCAGAATGTGAAGGTACATGTGTTAGAAGTTATTTAATATTTAATATAATTTATTATTTTTACAGATATACATAGATATTCTTTATTTCTTCTTTCCATGTTAGTTAGTAAAACAAAATATATATGAAAATAAATGCAAAGTACACTGTAAAAAAAATCTGTAAAGTTACTAAACTTTTTCTAGGAAACTGGGATTCCAAGAACTTTTCATGTAAAGGTTGCAAGAAAATTTCATGTAACCGATTCTGAAACTTGAGTTTTTGCTGCTACCGTTACAGGAAATGTTCTTGGAATCCCAGTTTCCTAGATAAAGTTTAATAACTTTACAGAATTTTTTTTTACAGTGTAAAATATTGTTAATGGTATCTGTTTAAGAAAAAAGAAAAAAATCACGTGATCCATTAAACCCCATGTCCAATTCCCACATTTCAACATCATTTATCCATTCTTTGTCATTTCTCTCTTCAAGCATTGGGATAATTTAAGCGATTTTTTTTTTAAGCGATAAAAACATCAAAATTGTACACTTTAAGAAATACTGTTAATCAGAAACGCTGCTTCTAAAATCAATTCGCATTACTACTTTATTCAGTTGATAAAATGCAGCTTACGCTTTCTACTTGATTAAAATGTCTGCTTCTGCAAATTGAAGTGCATATAAATTATATTCAATCAACCCCATATTTTACAGAAAACCGCAAATTCCAAATCTGCTTTTCCCCAGGATATACCCGCTTCGTTATTTGCATTAGAATAAGGCGGCAAAGTGTATTAAATCTTTTTTCAGTATTCCTCTTGTGATAAAAAAAAAGTCATATTCGAGATAAAATGCTTTCCTCATATGTGTGTGTATTTTTTTTATTATTATTATTTGACATTATTATTAAGTCACATTTATAATAAAAGAATTATTCCGCCTTATTTATTATATCTATTTTTGTCTGAAGATATGTGTATTAGTAACTATATGAAATTTCATATCAAATATTATTAACTATTTCTGTTTATATTTTGCATTAATATAACAAATTATTTGTATGCATCCTGAAATTTCAAAACGACAAAATATTTCGGTGCCCGCATTTTCTTACAAAAAGTCTCTGCTTAAATATCATGAAATTTTGCAAGTTTAATTTTTGTGTATTTTTAGCTGTTGTTGTTGCTGTTTTGTTTTTATAATAAAAAATTAATATTTATTTCATTTTAAAAATATCAGGATCCTTACAAATCCTGAAATTGTATTATAATAAATTCTAAACTAATGCAATAACTTTTTATATTAGTGATAATACAAAATTTAGACAGGATTTTCGCTTGAAACCATTTTTATAAATACGTTGTTACAGTCATTTTTGTAAAATATAAAAAAGAACATTTTGATTAATTAAAAAGTAATATATGTTATAGAATTTTTGCTGTCTTTTCTAGTATTGGAGTAATTTAAACGATTATTTTATAATAAAAAAAATGAAAGTTGAATACTTAAAGAAATACTATTAAACAGAAATAAAGTTTCTAAAGTCAGTTCTGATTATAACTTTATTCAGTTGATAAAATGTAGCATAACCTTTCAGTCTGATTAAAATGTCTGCTTCTGTAAATTTTCCGTGCATATAAACCTTTACTTCTTATTTCAGTGATAGCTAAATAAAATAAAACACATATTTAAATACATGCGGGTGTGCAATACTGTTACTAGTGGTTGTTACCGTTTAATGTAATTATGTAATAATAAAAATTATGTGTTCCATTATTTCCATGTATAATTCAAATATTTCTTTGTTATTTATCCCTTCTTTATCATTTGTCTCCTCCAGTATTTTAATAATTGCAGAGATTACTTTATAAATCATAAAAACACCAAAGCATACCTGCTATGCCTGCTGCAAAGCATAAACCTTGTTTTTAAAACAATTTTTACTATAACTTTATTGAATTGATTAAATGCTGCGTACCCTTTCTGCCATAATAAAATGCCTGTTTTTGTGAATTTCAGTGCATATAAATCAGATTTAGCAAACCTCCTATTTTAAGAAAATCCGTAAGTTTCAAATTTGCATTCATCCAGGATTTACCCGCTTCGTTAATTGCATTAGAATAAGGTGGCAAACTACATTAATTTTTTTTTCAGAATAAGTTAATTCTTCTTTTCATACAAAAATTTTATTTTCGTGATAGAATATTTTCTTCGTATATACATATATTTTTTAATTTAATCTGTTACCAGTTACATTTATATTAACGAAATTATTCCATGTTATTCATTACTTTTTCTAGTGTGTGAAGTTTATATATGAGGAATTTTTTAATATTAAATATTATTCATCAGTTATGTTTAACTTTTTTCTACAGTAATACATTAACACGCCTTGTACGTGTCCTGAATTTTCAAAACGAGGAAATTATACGGTACCAACGCTTTCTTACAGAAAGTATATCCTTAAATATTTAAAAGAATATATCATATTTATTTTTCAGAACCAAAATGTAGCAATTAACATAAATGTAGTAACTTGATATTATTTTTCCTACATTCAATTTCGTAACCACTTATTTGTAAATTACAATTACCCTTTTTTGCTCTTTTAATTTTTATTTAAACTTACTGTACATTAATAATTTTGCATATAAACAGAAATAGAAGATTTTAAATTATTAAAGCCTTGAAAATTACATACTATTTTTACATACTATTTCGAAAGAAGTATTTATTAAACATGAAATATCTGTCACAGCCATATATATTCATTAATTACTCTTATTTTGATGTTAGCTAACGCAACCAAAATGTATATGTATGTAGATACAGTTGTTCAATACAATTGTTGATATCTATTAAAAAGAGCTTACCAATTTAATAAAATCATTTAATGAGAAAAATTACTTGTTCTGCTAACCCCATGCCCAATTTACACATTTCTTTATCCTTTATCTCTTTTTATTATTTGTCGCTTCTAGTATAGGAATAATTCGCGCGATCATTTTAGAAATTATAAAAAACACTAAATTTGATTATTTAAATAAATACAATTAAACAGAAAACTTTTTTTTCTAAAGACAGTTCTGATTAGAGCTGTATTCAATTGATAAAATGCAGCGTTCTATTTCTTTCTGTTTAAAATGTCTGCTTCTGTAAATTGAAGTGCATATAAATCAGATTTATCAAACCTTGCATTTTGAGGAAATCTGCAACTTCCCAAAACTGCTTTTCTCCAGGATATACTTGTTTCGTTATTTGCATTAGAATAAGGCCGCAAAGTGCATTAAACCTTTTTTATCATAAGTTAATTCATCTTTTGATAAAGAAAAAATCATTTTCGTGATAGAACACTTTCTTCCTATATATATTTAAATTAAAACTTATTCCATTAAGATCCGTATTTACAATGACGTTTTTTTCTGATTTATTTATTATCTTTCTTAGTGTCGGAAGATACATATATTAGAAAATATTTGATAATAACTATTATTTATTATTTCAGTTTAATTTTCTGTATTATCACAATAACACGATTCATACGGATCATAAAATAACCAAAATTGACTACTTAAAGAAATACTATCAAACAGAAACGCTTTTCCTAAAGTCAGTTCTAATTATAATTGTATTCAGTTGAAAAAATGCAGTGAACCCTTTCTGGTTGATTAAAATGCCTGCTTCTGTAAATTGAAGTTCATATAAATGAAATTTATCAAATCTCGCATTTTAAGGAAATCCGCAAGTTTCAAATCTGATTTTCTCCAGTATATTTGCTTCACTATTTGCATAAGAATAATGCGGTAAAGTGTACTAAATGTTTTTAAATATGATTTTATTATTCTTTTATGAAAATATTTTCTTTCGTATATGCATTTATTTTTATTTTTTTAATTTGATTTAACCGTTAAGAGCCAAATTTATAATAGGAAATTATCCCGTCTTATTTATTATCTTTCTTTTTATCTGAAGATGGTTGGTTGGTTCGATAGGTTTTATGGTGCAAAGTCTTTTTGGGGACATGCTGCGCCAAAACAAAGTCAAAATTAGAAAAAAAATGAATTAAAATTTGAATTCCATTATTCTCATGTGTTCCGTTAATGCCATGTCCAATTCACATATTTCTCCATCATTTACCACTGCTTTATCATTTGTCTCATCTAGTAGGCGATTATTTTCTAAATCATAAAAATACCAAAGTTGAATATTTAAAGAAATACTATTAAACAGAAACGCTGTTTCTAAAATCCATTCTCATTATGATTCTATTCGGTTGATAAAATGGCAGCGTACTCTTTTTGAAGGATTAAAATGTCTGCTTCTGTAAAAAGAAGTGCACATAAATCAGATGTATCAAACCTCGTACTTTAAGAAAATCAGCAAGTTTAAATCTGCCTTTCTCCAGGATATACTCGCTTCGTTATTTGCTTTAAAAAAAGGCGTTAAAGTTTGTTAAATCTTTTTCAGTATAAGTTCATTCTTCTTTGATTTATTATTAGACTTAATGTGTTATGAGCTAGATTTATAATAAAGTATTATTTTGCCATATCGTCACCTAAGAATAATCAAGTTCTATTTGTGTTTTTGAAAAAATTGACTTATTGAAATAAGCTTATATTTGTATCTATGAAGGCATTTTTAAATCAAAGGGATGTTATATATAATTTACATATGACCTTACAATCCTTATATGACATTATTGTTATCCAGAAATGCCTTCATAGATACAAACAGATCCTTTGCATATTGGTAATTCAATTTTTCCAAAAATACAGATAGAGCCTTATTATTCTCAGGTGGCGATATTTATTACCTTTTTCAGAGTCTGAAGAAATGTATATTAGAAATTATTTAATATTAAATATTATTTATTATTTCTGGTTATTTTTTTATAAAAACACGTATATATAGCAAACACGGTTCCTATAGGTTCTGAAGTTTTGAAAACCAGGAAATTCTTGGTTGCCAGCAATTTCGGGTAGAAAGTTTTTCCATAAATATGACGAAATAATTTAGGAATAATTTAGGAAGTATTTACATAATTTCGGCGATTATTTATAAATCAGAAAAACATCAAAGTTGAATACTTAAAGAAATTTTATTTAACAGAAATGCTATTTCTAAAGTCATTTATGATTATAACTTTATTCAGTTCATAAAATGCAGCGCCCCCTTTCTGCCTGATTAAAATATTTGTTACTGCAAATTGAAGTGCGTATAAATGAGATTTATCAAGCGTCGTATTTTAAGGAAATCCGCAAGTTTCGAAACTTTTTTTTCTCCAGTATATTTGCTTTGTTATTTGCATTAGAATAATGCGGTTAAGAGTATTAAATAATTTTAAGTACGACTTAACTTTTGTTTTGAGAAAAAATGATTTTCGAGATACAAAACATTTTTCACATATGCGTGCATTTTTTTAATTTTTTTAACTATTATTATTTGACTTAATACGTTATGATCCAGATTTATAATAAAGACATTATAGCGTTTCATTTATTATCTTTATTAGTGCATGAAGATATGTAAATTACAAACTATTTAATATTTAATATTAAATGTTATTTATTATTTCTGTTTATTTTTTATATTAATATAATAGCACATTTTATATGAGATCTGAAATATCAAAGCAGAAAATTCTTTGGTATCAGCATTTTCTTACAAAAAGTCTCTCCTTAAAAATGATGAAACTTGCCGCGTTTGATTTTTTGTTGTTGTTGTTGTTTTTATAAAAAGAAATACTGATATTTCATCTGAAAAAAACGGAATTCATATAAAACACGAGAAAATTCTTATAATAAATTGTAAACTAATTCCATAACTTATCATATTAGGTAAAATATGAAATTCAGACAAGATGATCTTTTAAAACCGTTTTTTTATGTGTTGTTACAGCTGTTTTGGGAAAATATTAAAAAAACAAAAAAAAAACATTTTGATTAATTATAAGACATATCTTATAGATTCTTTGCCCTTTTTTCTAGTATTACAATAATTTAGGCGATTATTTTATAAATCATAAAAATTGAATGCCTAAACATTCTATTAAACAGAAACGCTGTTTCTAATGTCAGATCTGATAATAACTTTATTCAATTGGTAAAATGCAGCGTACCTATAGAATGCGGCGCCTACCTATTCAATTTTCACAAGCAGACATTTTACTCAGGTAGAAAGCCTGAGTAAAATGTCTGCTTGTGAAAATTGAAGTGCATACAAATTAGATTTGTCAAGCCTCCTTCTTTAAAGAAATTCGCAAGTTTCAAATCTGCTTTTCTCCTTGATATATATTTGCATTAGAATAAGAAGGGAAAGTGTATTAAATCATTTTCAGTATAAGTTAATTATTCTTTTGATTCAAAAATTTCATTTTAACGTATCAAAATGAACAGAAAAATAGTGATAAAACTGATCACTCTGAAGAATTATTCGCGTATCATATTAAACATATGCAATTAATCTTTTTCCAGATTTAAAAACAGTATACAGTAGTAGCGGAATAATAAGATTCTTACTACGATTAAACGAAATGTTTTTAATCTAATACACGCACACACAGACACACACACACACACACACACACACACACACATATATATATATATATGTATATGTATGTATATGTATATATATATATATATATATATATATATATGCATATATATAGTTGAACTAAAATTCATATTGAAAAGTAAAAATATCACTTAAATGACGCGAAATATTTTATTTTTAATATTATTATAAAATAAATGGATACTGTATTATAAAATTATTCCAGTAAAAATACAGAACTGTAATCTTGACTCAAAGAGTTACATTCTTTTAAAATATGCTCTTAATTTAGCTTTCACATCCTAATCCCCTTTTTAGAAGTCTCGCTCACACTAAATTCATATAATGTACGTGCATTATCAAATATCAAACTATGAGGAAAAAAATGAAAAAGCCATATCAAAACGAACGTAAAAATAGCGATAAAAATGATCACGTGGAAAAATAATTCGCGTAGTAAGCTGTAATTTTGACACAAAAATGGCTTGTTAGATTGATGAAAATGTAAGTAATCTCTGTATCTGTCGCCTTTGGGAAGTTGTAGAAATGCAGTCACTGTTTTGTTTTATGTTCACAAAACTGAACTAGTAAATGGATCGGATTAGAAAAGGTCAACACTCCGAAAAGTTATTTTTCTAGCTAAATATATTTCATTTGCGGATTTAAGGCGTAAAAAACCGTTAAAATATTTAGATAATAATCTTTTAATAGCATTCTTTTTCATATTTTCTCTTTTAAAATGGCTTACTTCATATCTATTGGATAATGTATTTTAATCAATATTAAGTGTTTTTTTTTATTAATAATGAATGATAGTTTCCTGTATATTATTGTTATCTCTATCTTTCGCTCTTTATCTCATATTTTGTCCATATATACGTGCGTGTCTGTATAAATGTATAATACATGTATAGACATACACACACACACGCACATATATATATATATATATATATATATATATATATATATATATGTAAAAGAAATTTCAAACTTTATATTCATTGAAAATATGAATTATTTTAAAAATTGAGGTTGAAAAATACTATGAACATTGATCGAAATTATCTCGAAATGAGCTTGGAATTTGTACAGGAATACTGAATGCCAGTCCGAGAAGAGGAAACCGCAATATGCAAATGATTTTAGCATATATAGATACTTCGTAGACTTGTAAATTTCCAAATTTCATGATAATCTGAATTCTAGAAGTATAGACCATGTAAATGCTTTAAGTGATTTTGAAAAAGGCAAAATTGTGGATTTTAAGTGTCAATGATTTTTGGCCAGAGCTACTGTAAAAAATTGAAAAGATCTCCCGATGTATAATTAAATTTTCTTCGATTAAAAAAGGATTATGGCGCCAATAAATTCTCTGGGATACTAGCCAAAGCAGTACAAAATGAAAAAATATATACATATAAAAAATGAGCAATGAGAAAACAACTTTAAAGATAACTTTAAATGCAAACTATAAAGGTAAACTTAAAAGATATCTATTATTGATAGCAGTGTCAATATGTACCTTGTCCAGAGTAGTGAAGAGCTGTAAGAGGATGAGGTACCAAGATTCAACCACGTATGACTAAAATGCATCAGCAGAATTGAATAGATTGCGGAAAAGATCACATCTCCTGGGTGTATGTATATGAAAGTGTAACATTTTCAGATAAAAAAGTCCATTTGGAAGTTTCGGGCAATTTTTCTTATTACTGACACGATCAGCACAAGAAACATAAAACGTTTTCAAATCGGTAGCAGGGTAAATGTTTATTCATGGTTTGAGCTACAATTAGATTTCACGATTAGATCCGCATTGCGTTTCCCTCCTGCAGAATAAATGCATTAACCTGCCAAAACTTACTTCAAGAACACTTGCTTCCATTTACTGAGGAAATTAATGGACCTTTGTGGATGTTCCAACAAGATAATGCACCTATCTAAACAGCATTTGGGGATGGTTTCTTCATAATTGAGCACGTGTAATTCCATGGTCGTCTGTTACTCCTAATCTCAGTCTAATGGAAAATGCATAGAGCCAACTGGTTAGAACTGTTTACGCAAATGGAAACACATATGTTAAAATTTCTGAATTAAAAGCTGTTATCATCTTCTATTGGCATAAAATGAATTAAAATATATTAAAAAAATGTATACGCTCCATAACTGTCCGCGTTGTTACATTACTTAACAGATATGATGCATACACTAGTAATTAATCGTTGGCAATTTTTCTTCAATGTTCATATCAATATGAAACAACTCAAAATGGAAAAATGCATTTTATTTTATGTGTAAATCTCTCTTTCAATTATATTTTATTAGATAAAAAATTATTTGTCTTATTTCTAACATTGATTAAACTTATTTTGTTTTTTAATATTTCCTTCTATTCTATATTTGAAAAACGGGGTGTTCATATCAGATTGGAACCCAAGGTTTTAATAATCTGTGGCTTCCGGTAATATCCAGGTAAGGCACTTTTTTAATATTTTGAGTAATTAACGTTTAAAATTTTCAAAAACGGCTTTTTATCATTACTTTTATAAAATTGATTAGAACTTAATAATTTTCACTACATTCTATTAGGATATAAGACCTTTTTTTTGCCAAAAAAGTTAAGTAAAAATGATTTTTATTAATTATTAATTATTAATTATTATTAGTTTTTATTAATTATTGTAATTGAATGTAGTGTAAATTAATAAATTCTAATCTTTTTTTTATAAAAATAATTATAAAAAGACGTTTTTGAAAACTTTAAACATTAATTACTCAAAATATTTAGAATGCGCTTTACCTAGTTATTACCGAAAACCACAGAATTATTTAAAGAAATAAATAGAAATCTTATCTGGTTATTACCGTTACTTTATGCACTTAACCGACTATTACTTTTTTTAGATTATTAAATGAAAAATTATAGTCAAATAACAAATTTATAACAAATTGAGATAGAAACTTGAAATTTATTGTGTATACTTAGTATGTAATATTGAAAAGAAGTCTATTTAATGTCAGTAATCTCGACTATCCGGAACTATTCTTTTGGGACACTCGAAATATTCGTTCTGATGAAAGTTATATAAATTTTTCGAATTTTTCTTTTTTAATGCGTGGTCATAAAAGAAATAAAATAACACAAATTTTGCATAAAAAGCAAATTCTATGAAATAATTCTTTTCTGTATTTTTTGTATATCTACTCAACTAAAAAAAATCATAAGCAGCAAAACTGATCACAAAAAAATCTGACTCCATCTTTAAAAATAGCTATCTGAATCTGAAAGTAAAGATTTACCAAAATTAAATGAATAAGTAATTTATTGAAAACTGGCAAATGTGATTTTTTAACATACGAATAATACGGCGTTGAGTGATATTTAAACTTTTCAGATGGTTAAATATTTAAGAAAATACCGTACTGATTTTAGTACTGATTAGTACTTTAGTACTGTAGTACTGATTTTTTCTAATAAATTTCTTGTATTATAAAATTACAAAAAAAAAAAAAAAAAGAAAGAAAAAAAAATTAAATAAATAAGAGTCTCATCATTTACGAATAACACGGAATTAATTAAATTATCTTTTATTATTAAACGTTGAAACATAAATGCAGCGTTAACAATAAATGTTAAACTAGTGTGTTTGAGCATTCCTAAAACTTTCTTAAATCTCGTAAATGTTAATATTTATACTTCGTTAACACACTGAAAAAAAGAGAAATATACGCCCATCATAAAGATGCTAAAGACATGAAATTCCGTGCATTAGTTTTTCGAATACCACTATCGAGGATATCAGAAAAATTGCAACTTAAAAGTACCACCAGTTACAAGATTTATACCAAATCATAAACTGGAATAATATTTATTCAGCACTTTAATATGAAGTTTCATGAAAATTCATGGTTTTTTTTTTTTTTTTTTTTTTTGAGATAGAGTTACTGCAGGAATCGGGAAAAGTTCAGATTAACAGCAGCACCTGTTGGGCGTCTGACACCAAATTGTAAACAGAGCTAGTTTATATCACAGATTAACTGAATCTGAAGATTGATGGATTTCGTGCATTAATTCTTGAGGAAGATCTATTGCAGACTGCCTGAGAAATGCAGCATATAAGCATCACCTAAAGAACATTTTCACCAAAACTTCATGAGTATCAACCTATGTCAAGAACTATAGGAAAAAGTATTTTAATTAAATTCTTTCATTAGTTCTTGAAATACAACTATTGCGAAAATCATAAAAAATGCAGCATAGCAGCGCCACCTTTTTAACAATTTACATCAAAATCTAATCAGTACCAACTTATTCTAAAGACTACCAGAATGTTTATTAAATTCCGTGCGTTAGGTCTTGAGATAGAGCGCCCACATAATTAATGTCACATACAAGCAGACAGACAAACCCAAGCACAGATTCACAGACAGATATTTTGTAAAAACATGTTTTTTTGGAATCTCTAACCCCTTAAAGAGTTAATCCGTCAAAATCCGAAATTCGAAAATTTTCACGAATTTTTAAAAATAAAATATAAATATCTGTTACACAAGCGTCATTTCTGGGACACTGCTCCAGGAAAATATTGGCATTTGATTAATTTCCAAATAATTATAACGATATCTATATTATAATAATAAGGGAGGAATATACAGAATGATAAAAATGTTCACAGTATGATATGTTTTAGAAATACACAGTGTGATAGTAATTTGTACAATACTGATCAATATAGATATAGTTCTTTTCTGTTTACCATAATGTCAAATAATATTTTGGAATGCGGCCAAAAGAGATATTAAATATCATTGAGTAAACGACAATTTTTTTCGACGTCACTGCAAATATTTTCCCACCCTATTCTTGTCCGTTTATTGGTTGGCTTATTAACGGAAATGAAATGCAAATAATAGTTAGGTACTTAATTCATCATGAAAATAAATTAAGATCTATTTAATTGAACATAAAACAAAGCACTTTAAGAACCTTCGTTTTAATGTTTGTAAAGGTGTTCTAATTTAGAAATTAATTCTGTTAATGGAAAATTATGTATAAAACTGTGCAGATTTGATTCGATATAAATTTATTAGTTTTGTTTTGTTGACAATGCAAATTTATTTTTTCCAATTGATTTCTTCTTTCTATGAAAGGATGTTTTGAATTTTTCTTAAAATAGCTTTTCTTAAAATTTTTCTTTCAGTAATTTGTACGCACTTTTGATGTTACCAAAAGATACCTATACTACTTCACAAAATACTACGATTAAATAAAAAAAGCAATATATAGAAAATTTAAAAAAAAGTGAAACGAGTTAAATTGGCAATGCCATTACTACGTGGGGTGTTTCTAAATGAATATCGGAGATTTAACGCTTGTCAGTATATATTACATAAAACTTAAAATTATAATTAACACATAAAATGAAAGAGTAACTGAAACAGTTTTACATACAAGCTTACAAGTGTTTAATGTAAGCAACTTTCGTCATACGGCACGCATAAAGTCGATACATCCGTTCTTCCCAAATGTTGATTATAAAACAAATTCTGTTCAGACTCTCACCTGATCTAAGGCCATGTGATTTCAATTTATGATGGGGGGACGGGTATATAAAAGATTGTATGTATGAGCCTCCACTACCAGCTGACCATTACAGTTGTTGCAACCATGAACCCATAAACACTAATCAACGTTTGGGAAGTTGCTCACATTGAACACTTGGAAGCTTGCAGGTAAAACTATTTGAGTTGCTATTTTTTATGTATGAAATATAATTATAATTTAAAGTGTTATGTAATAAATACTAACAAGTAACGGATGTCAAAACCCCAATTTTCATTTAGAAATACCCCGTACTTACATTTATTTCTGTTTTTAATACAATTTCTGAAAATTTATTAATAATTATTAAACATTTTTTAACTAATTTGCATAAAGTGTATTCAAAAAGGTAATGTTCAAACACCACGTATAAGTATGCCAGACATGAGGAGCAAGAACTACATTGGAACTCGGAGGTCGAAAGCTCGATATTGGCTCTATACCGTGGCCAGCGTGATCCAGACACTTAAACCAACTGGATTTCTATCTCTGGAATTATTTTAATTCTCTAGTGTACATAGCGTTAATATCGTGGGGAAACCCGTTCTATTGGTCACGGACTTTATTACACGGATCATGTAAACGGTAGCACATGTCTGGAGATTTATTGCCTATTGTTTGGCTTTGGAAAGTGAAGCGTGCATAATGGAGCATATTTAGAGGATTTGTTATATGTTGTAAAAATTTTCAGTTGTATTTGGAACATTGATTAAATGTTTTTTTAAATTAAGGTGTCATTACTTCGTTTGTTATTTTTTGTGTAATTATTATTTTTTCGTCATTGTCACGATGAAATTGATCCCTCACGATCTTGTTTTAAAAGTTTCAAAAGTTTCAATGTAATTTTCTCTCCTTAAGGTCTAACACACTTACATGTGCTATTTCGGCATAACATTTTAAACCAGTCTGTACATTATACAATTATTACGTCATTTTTAAATACGTATTGGTGTTAAACAAAATATTACTACAAAGAGATTTTATGCAAAAAGAAGCATATTTTACTAATTAAAAATGTAATTATTTAAAACTCTAGTTATAAGCAATAAAAATATATTTATGTTTCCGTGGTACTAAATTAGGTTATTCTATATAATTTCATTAAAATATTTCGCACGGCAATTTAAACCGATTTGATATTTTCTATCAATTAGAACAAAATTAAGCAAAAAACAGAAGATAACATTCATATAACGTATTACATTATAAAATACTCAGAAGTATTTGTCAAAAATGTAAAGACAGATAGATAGGGCTTAAATTAGCAGCTTCATTTTGAAATGTGGGTGCAGAAATGTAGCTTTGAGGCAAGAGAATTCGCTTTTCAGCTAGGTGGATGAATTCACTCCGTGGCTTGAATCGTCATTTCCCGCACTGTATTCGAGACCATTCACCATTTCACCAACATGGATTTTTTGATATCTGGACTTGCAAAAAGTCGGTTTATTCCCGGATTTATTACCAATAGACCAGGTTTATTCCCAGGTTTATTCCCCCAAAAACCGGATTATTCCCAAAAATCTGGTTTATTCCCAGGTTTAAACCGTTTTTTTCTAACCTTTGCAACGCTACTGATATGTAATCTACGTATGGAGTTTCCGATGAAAATATCTCACACACAACAGTCATCGCACGTTCGAAGGACAATATTCTTTATAGTAATACTCTTTCTTCCACTAAATGAAGTCTAAGTTACATCTTTTAATGTTCGTATCGTGATTCCAAGCATAACATAATCCAGTCACGCAAAACTCTCAATGAAGACACTCAAATGTTTAGACCCAGCAGATTCAACAAGATTCAACCAGACCAACAGACCCAGTAGATTCTCACTCAGGAATCAATCCAAGTACTCCTTTGAGAAACTGCTCAATTTCTTTGTGCAATACCGTGCGGCATGTCCGAAATTTCGAATTGGTGTAATGATGCACGTTGATTAAAATCCGAACGGAGAATGACGATTCGATTCAGCAAAGCGCATCCACCAAACTCAACAGCGCCTTCTACTGCCTCCACGCTGGGATCCTGTTAGAAATCTGTTTATTTGCATCTCTTCTAAAAGCCTATTAAATTTCAACATGTAGCTCTGAACCAGCCTGTATACAAACTTACACAATATGTGTATTGCGTAATTTTATGATATGCGTTTTTGCAATGTAATGAAAAAAACTAGACTATGTTGCGCAGGCTATTTAAGTTCATGTTTCAGAAGCATTTTGCTGCCGTAGTATTCAGCACGTGCAGGATTGAAGGTCTTGCAAGCATATCTTTGATAGAGACATTAGTATATAGGTTACCTTATAAATTACTTTATTTTCTATTATTTAAAAAAAGGTCTTAAATATTTAAAGTAGTTGAAATTCAAAATTTATAGTTTTGAAATAGATTGCTTTTCGCAACAGACATACATAATACATGTTTGCTTGTTTAAAAACATTAAGACGAATCACGAATTATGAAACGATTTCATAAAATGAAGAATGAAATCATTGATTAAAGGGGTGTATGTTATATGTGAAGTGTGTAGAACGCTGAAGTGGTATTGTGATTTTAAAACGTTCTTGCATGTATCATATAACTTGTATTTTGTTGAAAAGTCTGTATAAGGCATTTATATATTAAAATGAAAAAGAGTTTAAGAAAATATTTCGGATGCCTTGCTGTCTAATAGTAGTAGTTGTACAAAATGCATTTAGAGGCATTTTATATTTTAAACCCCAGTATGTTTTTTGCCTAAAATGCGTGAAAAAGAATGTCCTTTAGGTATTTAAGCAAGTTTGAACTGTTTTCTGATCTTATCTTGTCTATGCCAGCTTGGTTCCAAAATCTTCAGCTATATTTTACCCATGCTTGAAGATAAAGAGATTTATTTTCTTTTCTAATTTAGAGCATTGCTCTCGTACATATAACATTTTTTTTCTTTGTAGATTTTATATTTTTTTCTTTTTAGAATATGTTTTAATACTTTTGGATCTGATGTACTATTAATAGTACATATCTTTTAATTGAGTATTATTTTGTTTTAACAAATATTTTTTTTTTACTATTTACATGCAGAAATGTTAGTATATGCCTCCGCATTTATTATATAAATGAATTATCATTTAGGCATACATTTAGAAATAATAATAATAATAATAATAATAATAATAATAATAATTATAATAATAATAATAATAATAATAATAATAATAATAATAATAATAATAATTGCTTTTTTCTCCTTGCATCGTTTGCGATAGTTTTACATTAAAAATATATTCAATGTTTAGAATTTAAAATAACGTTTACTTTCCTGAAAATGTGATGTGTAATAAAGGGCAAGAAAAATGAGAAAGTTGTAAAATTAGTTAAATGTTGTCATAATATATTATTCTCTAAATATTTCCTAAAACTGCCTCTTAGCCTATTGTAGCACGAATTTCTATTGAGTGGTATGCAAAACATTCGTTATGTTTCAGACAATGAAATGTTTGTTAAACTCTATTTAATATATTTCGATAGCTAAAGATAACGTTATTTGTGTAAAAGTAATTTTTTTCCCTCAAAGTTAAAAAAAAAATTTATAAACTAAAAATGTTAAAACAGTTGGAAAATAAAAAAATGGGATGACCGCTGAGATTTTTTTATTTCTTTCTGTCTTTTAAACAATTATAATGACCAATATCTCGACATATTTTTTAAATGCACCAGTTAATTTTTATTCGTAGGACTATATTAATGATGCATATGACCAATTTTGATTCAATTATATTTGGCATGAATAAAATTTAATTAAATTTAGTTTCTTATTAAAATTATAAATTTAGGCAATCGGATATTAACTAATACATTTTCATTTTGTAATTTAATTAAAATATAAATATTATCCAAAAGCTTAATACATCAATAAACACTTTATAGGAGCCAATATTAATATCATTAAAAAATTTAAAATTCTTAAAATAACGTTCTTTTGTTTGAAATACTAGGTCAAATAACTTCCACTTTGATACACATCTAATAATCGATCGTAAAGTTTTTATTCATGGCAGAACACTTTCTATTGCGAGCATGTTTCTAATGACATGAATTGCCTTAAAACGAATCTGGTATCTGATATATTGGATTACCATAAGAACCATTGCTTCATGTGAAATAAATGATTTTAGATGAAAAATTTTAAATGAAATTTAGATTGGGGTTGATGTATGATGTGAGGTCATGGTAAAAGTTTTTATTTATGTAGTGTATTTTAGAAGAAAAATAGCTTTAGTAAAAATGCCGTGTAATTTATTGTCTTTTAAATGTTCTGATTCATGATTCATAGGTGTTAAATATTAAAGTAAAATACATATGTAATAATAAAATTTTTTCGCTGTTAATTACTTCATGGTACGTACGGGTCCTGGAATTTCATAACCAGAAAGTGGTACCAATATTTTCTTACAGAAAATATATAATTAAATTAGATAAAATTTCTCTCTTTTGAGCTATATTTATTTTTCTTTAAAGAAATATTGGTATCTCACCTGGAAAATAACGGTATCCGTACGAACCATGTACTTTTAATATCGAAAATTTCCCAGTCTTTTAATAATATCTAATATATTTATTATATTTTAATTCCATATCTTTAATCTACGAATTCTTTATTTTCAGATTCTGAAAAAACTTTAATCTATTAAAAGCAACACATTAATTAAAACTCCTTTTCAGAATGTTATTATTTCTTTCTATCCAATGCATATTTTTCACTTTTAAAAAATCATTCGATTACCCTCAGTTCCCATCGAGAACACCAGGGCCTGATTGTATCAGATATTCCTCCGAGTGAAATGAGAATTATTTTCTTTTTTCACCTGTAAAAAATTCCGTATATGTCAATACCTGTGTTGATGATAGATTATTTTAATTCATTTGTATTTGAATTAGATAAAATTTAATTAAATTAAGTTTCTCATAAAAATTATAAAATCAGACAATCGCTTAGTAAGTAATATATCTACCTTTTGCTAGATAATCAAAACAAAAGTATTATCCAAAAGCTTAACACATTTATAAATGCTTTACACGAACCAATATTAGTATTCAAAAAAAGTTAATATTTTTATAAGAACGTTCTATTATTTAAAAGACTGGGTCAAATAACTTCTTCTGTGTTATATATCGATTAAATCGATCGTATTTTTTTATTCTTCACAGAACGTTCTCTATTGTGAGCATGTTTTCTAATGATATGAATTGCCTTAAAACGAGTCTGGTATCTGATATATTGGATTACGATAAGGACCATTGCTTCACACGAAATAAATGGTGTTGTTTAGATTGGAGTTGATGTATGGTGCGAGGTCATGGTAAAAGCTTTTCTTTATGTAGTATATTATAGAGGAAAAAATAGGTTTAGTAAAAACTACGTGTAATTCATTATCTTCTTAAATTTTCTGAATCAAGATTCATATGTTTTAAATAATGAAGCAACATATATATGTAATAATAAAAATTTTTTGCTATTAATTAAATGCATTGAAATAGTTAACTTCGTTAATTTCATTTTACAAATATTTTTTTATTTGTTTTTCTATCATCGACGTAAGAATTTAATAATTATAAACTCACTATTTAATGTTAATAATAAAATCCTAATTTTTTTATGAAAGAAATATTCTGTGTGATCTGCGATCACACTTACTTCTTTTTTTATGATTTTATATTAATTATCGATGTAACAAATTTTTATTCATTTATATTTGTTTAAGATGAAATTTATTTTAAATTGGTTCCTTATTAAATTTATAAAATTGGACAATCGCATAAAAAGTAATATATTTCCATTTTGCAATTCAATGAAAACATAAATTTTATCCAAAAGTCTCTTTACAGGAGTCAATATTATTCAAAAAGGTTAAAATACTTATAATAACGTTCTATTGTTTAAAATACTAGGTCAAATAACTTCCGCTTTGATACGTATCGACTAAATCGATCGTAAAGTTTTTATTCTTCGTAAAACGTTTTCTATTGCAAACATGTTTCTAATGATATGAATTGCCTTAAAACGAGCCTGGTATCTAATATATTGGATTACGATAAGGACCATTGGTTCACACGAAATAAATGGTGTTGTTTAGATTGGAATTGATGTATGGTGCGAGGTCATGGAAAAAGTTTTCTTTATTTAGTATATTATAGAGGAAAAATAACTTTAGTAGAGACTATCTTTTTAACACTAGAACCGAGGGATTTTCGGTATACCTAGAACCGTGGAACAGGTCAATTTGACCCGAGAGGGTAAATGACATATAAATATACCCAAATACTTAATTCGGTTAATTAAAAGATTATACTGTCTTATAATAATCAATATTTCTTCGTATTTACATTATATTTTACAAATAAATTCAGCAGAAATGACCTACATTTCAGAAAATGTTATCATACTCAGTTACATTTCATTAAGTATAATGAAATTATATTGAACATATTTTTTTAAAAATAAACAAACTTGAACTTAAAAACATTAATAAATAATAGACTATCCCATTTAAATTAATATAGATATAAAATCTAAGAATAATTTTAAAATATATAAAAATTACTTATTAGTTCTACTCAATTATCTAATCCAATTTATTGTACGCTTTGCTTGAAAAACATGGTTAAAGATTTTGCACATTTGCAAGAAGCGTAGGGGTGCATTATATTTGAAAAAATTACCTTTAGTATCTATTTTAAAATTGTGATAACAAACTCTTTTATGCTTAGTTAGTGTTTTGTATCGTTTTGGTGTTTTTTATCGTTTAACGTTTTTATTTTTTTTATTTTTACCAAATAAAAAGTTTCTTTTTTTTCTGAAAAATTACAAACTGTTCTTCTACGTCTACAACTAAGTCTCGAATAAATTGACGTATACTAATAGATAACACATGTATAAAAATAGACGTATACTAACTGTATTTCCGGTTACAGATTTACATAAACCCCAAAAATCGATAATAACAAAATTCAACATAATATAAATTGCATTCATCGGCCTCCTATAAAGAGCAGGTTTGACATATGCAGACTTCCTGTCATCCGGGAAATCACACTGCTACATTTCAAATTAATTGCGTTGTAGTAAACATACGCTTTTAATATTTTTTAGAATTTTCAAAACTTTCAACAGATAGATATAGACTGCTAAGCAGCAAAAATATTTTTACGCTTTAATGTATGATAAACGCTTATTCGTGCAGGCATTAAGTGCTCAAAAAGAACAAATAAATGCAAGTTTTGATTTTTGGTTTCCTTTACGTTTTTTGGACACGAATCTGGCATTATCCAACAAACTTTTTTCTATTTCCCTTTCCATTGGGTCCTCTGATTCATTTTGTGGATAATCTATTTCCAGATCGGCTTCGAAGTCTAGCTTATCCTCTTCGTCTTGACATACAACTGCGATGTTGTTGCAGTTTCCCGAAGCAAATCTTCTATCTGATATCTTCGCAAATAATTTTTGCTGCTACTTCAACCACTCGCAGCCTCTCATCTCGATCAGATTTACATTTTTGCCGATACCATGCATTAGGCAGTATCTTCCCTCCTATATTCTTCAAACACACAATGGACTTTTTTTTCTGATTCTTTGTGATCAGTATTCTTCTCCATATCTCTCAATAAGGTTAAACGTTACAGTTATCATATCAGATTGATAACTCCCTGTAACCTTTTTCATTAGCTCTTCCATGGAGACTTGACACTCGTCATCAGGATTTTCAAGGTAATCGTATATACTTTTCATTGCTCTGTCGATTGCCTAGGCAAATGGACTACGTTTCTTCTGTTCTTGGACTTTCGGCCTCCTATATATATATTTAAAACATTTGATGTGGTATTGGTATCTGCTGCGATCAAATTAGTCCCTGGTTCGATGCGCTGAATTATAGCCTGACCATAATCATCATTGCCAGCTCTTCCTGCTTTCAGAATTGTACTTTTGAATCTCATGTGTATCACACTGTATACAGTATTGCGTTCGCTTGGTGGATTTTTTGCTTGTGTTGCAATGAACTCTTCCGAAATGCACAGTCCACATACAAAACAATTAGTTCGAAAATTAAACTGAGAAATTGATGATCTTACAATTTCATCATCATTACAATCATCTTTTTTTGACAAGTGCAATCATCTTTTTTTGACAAAGTGCTAGCACTTTGTTTCTCAATCTTCTTCACATAAACAGTAATCATCCGTTCGTTTACGTATGCTTATCTACACTTAACATGCACATCTACTGAGGTTTTCCCCTTTAGGAAAACTGCCTTTCCATTCTTTCTTTCTGTACTTGTCTTGATTAATGCTGCAATACCTCGACTAACTTTCACTGACGGCTCCTCATCTAAAGGAGAGTCAAAAATAAAACACAGCGACATCGTGCAACATTCTTTTAGATGTTCACTATATTCACGAAGACACAAACAGTGAATTTCTAAAATTTAAGTAAGCAGTTGCATATGAAAGCTGGGAGGAATGTGTCCTCCTGATAAGCTAGTGATCTGTGCGACGCATATTTCTAACAGAGGCGAAACTGGTGGGGAAAAGGGGGGGTTAGTATTCCACTGAACGTGGACATGGGATGAAGGAGTGGGCGCTTGCCCAACGTTATTTCACACTTGCACCCCTTCAATCAAGGGGGAGAGTGCAGGTGGGATCAGTTAATGCCTGTTTTAGTTATTTTATTTACATTACTTAAAAGTCAAATTAAGAAATTATACTATTATTATTTTGTAAAAGCAAATGAAAATTTTGATAGCAGGTATGCTCATTTTTATTGATTTATTAGTTATGAAAGAAACAATGAACATCAGATAAATGAAATGTAGTCAATAGTAAGATATTTACTGTTATTAAGTGGGGAAAATTTGCGTAAAATGGTTGTTTTTCATGTTTCATCGACGTACGGTGCTCTAATGCACGTTTTTCAGAATTTTTTGTTTTTCACCCCCATTTTTGCGGCTCTCTCACGGCTAAATTATTGGTCAGAGAAAAAAAACTTTTAATGCATAAAATGTAGGAAATTTTGTGCTCTTTAATTTATGTACTTATGACTTTTATGTAAAATGCATAATTTTGAAGTTATTTAGAAAAAAAACACGTTTCTTGCCAAAAAAAAAAAAAAAACACCAAAACTTGCATTTATTTTTTAACAAATGCCTGGACTGTATGTTCATTTTACGCTGATGAATAAATGTAAATAGCCGTATGCAATTCCGAACAGAATTTCTAAATATTTCTTGTCTTGGACATTTTACAGTTTGTAAAAGGCGAGTTTTTTATCAGCATCTGCAAGTAACTAGAACTTGATTCGATAGTGAATTTACCTTGTTTTAGTAGAAATATACTGAGTAAACTTACTCACATATTTTGAAAGAAATAAGTTATCATCTACGCTTATGTTTGACCCTGTTATACAGTTTATGTTAGACCCTTTTATGTAGTTTTATTATCATATTCTTTATTTCCATGAGCGAATACGCAAGTTACTGTTTATTCATTTTTCAGATTTTCCTGTCCATAAAGTTCAAAATTTGTCACTTTTGTTAAAATTCTTCATTTTTTATATCTGATTTTTTATCTGATAAATGTCTTTAATCACTTCCAACTTTCGTTCAACTTTCGTTCAATATTGATAAATTTTCATTTATATTCAAATGAAAAAGTCATCAATGCTAAGAGTATAGGCAGAGCCGTTATCTCTTTCAATTATCATCATTAGAATCTATTTATTTTTCATTTGCAGGCAGTTATTTATCTTCATTCATTTCTATTTTCAACCAGTTTTAGATAATAGTTGCTAACATTCCAAAGCACCTTTGACACCAATATTAAGACATCGGAAATCTTATCTATACCCTTTCAATAAATTCAGAATAAAAACAATTTCAATACTACTTCTAAATATTTGTAGTAATTTTCCACTGCAGTCATATATTTTTCACATCAAGAGTATTAGCTTTTGATTGAGAATTTTCACTATCTTCCTCCCAATTCTGCGTATAAGAGGAATTAGGAGAGAAGCAGATATGCTTTCTCATTACTTCCAAAAACTGCATCTCTATTTTGTCTTTTATGCTTAAAAACGTACTAAAGTTCAAACTGACCCGCTTCGTGGTTCTAGGAATAAGTAAAACAAAATATTTATGTTATATCCTATTAAATACGAAAAGTTGTTGTTTACCTTAAAATATTGAAAATCATAAAAGGAATATTTTTCAATGAATACTTTTCACGTCGCGAGAAAATAAACATCAATTTGTGTCAAATTGACCCGCTCCGCGGTTCTAGTGTTCTGGATCAAGATTCCTAAATATAATAATTATTAAAGTAATATACAAATGTATTAGATTGTTGGTCTTGAATGCCTATTTTTGTGTTTCTTATTAAAAAAGGGTAATTTTCATGATTGTACGTAATTGTACAAATACGTAGCATATATAGCTACGCTGAAAACATTCAAACACAAAAATAGGCATATTTAAAAATATTTTTTGTCAATTAAAAACATATTAATGTGTTATGAATTAGAATTATTCATGCTCAAAGCAATATTTCTTTAGGGATTGTGCTCTTAATGAGTTTCAAAAGTGTTGATATCTATAAATATATTCTAAAAATAGTGTTCTTTATTGTGTTAAAAAGTATTGTAAATAATGTTAATGAAAACATGTTCATACAATAAATAGATAAAGCTTGTATGATCTTTTTTTCGTAAAGGAAAATTTGGTGCACATTATTTTTCCTTAGCCTTCTGACTCACGTAAAGTTGTAGATTTCACTTCCAATAAAGCATTATTTAAGTTTATTTAACTCTACAGATAAAATCAATTAAAAAATATAATAAGTTATATTAATATTCTCAAAGTTTATATGGCTAAATATAATAAGAATATTCAGATCATGTTAGAAAAAACATCTTTTCGCATTTATAACATCTTGCAGTTAAAGAGTTTTGTCCGATTATCGGATATCTACAAGTTTTAATAGAAAGGTTTTGTAGATTTTTCACTACATGAGAAAAAATAACTCATGATGCAACCTATTATGACAGGATATTTTGTTATTCAGTGACATTCTTGTAGAATTTTACGAATCGATTAAAAAATAGATTTATTTCAAATATATCTCTATTTAAAGTATACACTGTAAAATATATATATATATATATATATATTAAGAGGTTACTAAAACTTTTTTAGTAAATTTGTATTCCACAGCATTTTTTAGTAACAATTACAAATTTTTTTTGCAAGTAAAACAAACATTTTTTTTTTTTTTTTTTTTTTTTTTTTTTTTTTTTTTTTTTTTTGCAAACTGAACAAAAGAATTTTTTGTATAACTAACTTAAAACGTTTTAGTATGAGCCACCAAGCAAATTTTAGTAGTAGCTCCAAAATTATTTTTAGTAACAGTTACGTGTGCCGGAAGGGCAGGATCTTCCTTCGAGCTACATCCAGTGGTGTAAAAACACAGACATTTGAAGCGGAAGATTTTCGGCGAAGCAGCAATAGATGGCAGCGCCAAACATTGCCACCTGCTCTATTCTGACATGTCTCTAAAGGGGAGGAAAAGTCTTGAGATCATTACTCATTGTAACTGCTACAACAGGATTTTTATATTAACTTTATTTAACGAGTACTTACATTGCATATATTCGGTGCATATTTGGTGGCGTTTAGCATCGAACCCGGGTACTTTCAGCCTGCAGTTCGGTGCTATGACTACTAGGCTATCACGGCCACACCAAGTGAGTTTTAGTAATAGCTTTTGAAAATGTAAAACTATTAACTCTATTCGTTGCTAGCTTTTTTTCTAGTAATTCTTACAGATTCCTTGTAACCGAGTAAGATTACTAAAAATTTTTAAGTAATTATAAAGATCACTAAAATTTTTTTAGTAGATCGACCCTCTTTTACAGTGCATAGAATACATTACATTCTCTTTCTAATCACAATCTTAAGTGCTTTTGAAAATAAAAGTTCATAAATGTTAAAATAAAATAATGTATTTTATTTCCAGAATCTTATAACATTTAAAAGAAAATCGCACTTACGTCAGAATTTACTTTTCATGCAGATGCATTAAGCCACATGGTGACATTTTTTTACAGAGAGTTATGAATGAAAAATCGATTTTTAGAATAAAGAGAATTCATACATATGTCTCTACTTCAAATATAAGAAATAGATAAAACTTCTTTCGCTAGTGATCTTGGTTGTAATAAAATTCAAAGAAAATAAATATTAAAATTGAAGCACTTTTTTTCAGTGAAGTATATACGTCACCCCTTCTTTCTATTTTTTATATGTGAAGCATTCATTTCATCTGAGTATATTTTTTTCAATTTCTTCAAAACTTTTTTCCTTAATATAAAGAATTGGTTTCATCTCTGAATATTATTTATCATATAAAGATATTAAGTCAAAATGTGACGTTTTCTTATCGTAATTCGTGAAGGGAAATTCATTTTTAGAATAAAGAAATTTATATTCAGCACATATTTCTAATTGAAGTGTACAAAATAAAAAAAAAATTAAGTTTTCATCTATATGCCCCAGAACCGTGAAAACTTATCATCATTTCTTCTTTGAAAAGTTTAACAAGAAGGGTTAAAGGTTAAAGGAAATATTTATAATTTATATAACGTTTCGTAAATTTAACCACTTTATCGTCACGCATCGTCACGTCGAACAAATTCGTAGCATATATAGCTACGCTGAAAACATTCATACACAAAAATAGGCATATTTAAAAATATTTTTTGTCACCAAATTAAAAACACATCAATGTGTTATGAAATAGAATTATTCATGCTCAAAGCAATATTTCTTTAGGGATTGTGCTCTTAATGAGTTTCAAAAGTGTTGATATATTTAAATATATTCTAAAAATAGTGTTCTTTATTGTGTTAAAAAGTATTGTAAATAATGTTAATGAAAACATGTTCATACAATAAATAGATAAAACTTGTATGATCTTTTTTTTCGTAAAGGAAAATTCGGTGCACATTATTTTTCCTTAGCCTTCTGACCCACGTAAAGTTGTAGATTTCACTTCCAATAAAGCATTATTTAAGTTTATTTAACTCTACAGATAAAATCTAGTTAAAAAATATAATAAGTTATATTAATATTCTCAAAGTTTATATGGCTAAATGTAATAAGAATATTCAGATCATGTTGGAAAAAACATCTTTTCACATTTATAACATATTGCAGTTAAAGAGTTTTGCCGGTTTGATCGGCTATCTAGAAGTTTTAATAGAAAGGTTTTGTAGATTTTTTACTACATGAGAAAAAATAACTCATGATGCAACCTATTATGACAGGATATTTTGTTATTCAGTGACATTCTTGTAGAATTTTACGAATCGATTAAAAAATAGATTTATTTTAAATATATCTCTATTTAAAGTATATACTGTAAAAAAAATATATATATACATTAAGAGGTTACTAAAACTTTTTTAGTAAATTTGTATTCCACAGCATTTTCTAGTAACAATTACAAACCTTTTTTTTGCAAGTGAAACAAACACTTTTTTTTTTTTTTTTTTTGGAAACTGAACAAACGAATTTTTTGTATAACTAACTTAAAATGTTTTAGTATGAGCCACCAAGCAAATTTTAGTAGTAGCTCCAAAATTATTTTTAGTAACCGTTACGTGTGCCGGAAGGGCAGGAACTTCCTTCGAGCTACATCCAGTGGTGTAAAAACACAGACATCTGAAGCAGAAGATTTTCGGCGAAGCCGCAATAGATGGCAGCGCCAAACATTGCCACCTGCTCTATTCTGACATGTCTCTAAAGGGGAGGAAAAGTCTTGAGATCATTACCCATTGTAACTGCTACAACAGGATTTTTATATTCCCTTTATTTAACGAGTACTTACATTGCATGTATTCGGTGCATATTTGGTGGCGTTTAGCATCGAACCCGGGTACTTTCAGCCTGCAGTTCGGTGCTATGACTACTAGGCTATCACGGCCACACCAAGTGAGTTTTAGTAATAGCTTTTGAAAATGTAAAACTATTAACTCTATTCGTTGCTAGCCTTTTTTCTAGTAATTCTTACAGATTCCTTGTAACCGAGTAAGATTACTAAAAATTTTTAAGTAATTATAAAGATCACTAAAATTTTTTTAGTAGATCGACCCTTTTTTACAGTGTATAGAACACATTACATTCTCTTTCTAATCACAATCTTAAGTGCTTTTAAAAATAAAAGTTCATAAATGTTAAAATAAAATAATGTATTTTATTTCCAGAATCTTATAACATTTAAAAGAAAATCGCTCTTACGTCAGAATTTACTTTTCATGCAGATGCATTAAGCCACATGGTGACATTTTTTTACAGAGAGTTATGAATGAAAAATCGATTGTTAGAATAAAGAGAATTCATACATATGTCTCTACTTCAAATATAAGAAATAGATAAAACTTCTTTCGCTAGTGATCTTGGTTGTAATAAAAATCAAAGAAAATAAATATTAAAATTGAAGCACTTTTTTTCAATGACGTATATACGTCACCCCTTCTTTCTATTTTTTATATGTGAAGCATTCATTTCATCTGAGTATATTTTTTTCAATTTCTTCAAAACTTTTTTCCTTAATATAAAGAATTGTTTTTATGTCTGAATATTATTTATCATATAAAGATATTAGGTCAAAATGTGACGTTTTCTTATCGTAATTCGTTAAGGGAAATTCATTTTTAGAATAAAGAAATTTATATTAAGCACATATTTCTAATTGAAATGTACAAAATAAAAAAAATTAAGTTTTCATCTATATGCCCCAGAACCGTGAAAACTTATCATCATTTCTTCTTTGAAAAGTTTAACAAGAAGAGTTAAAGGTTAAAGGAAATATTTATAATTTATATAACGTTTCGTAAATTTAACCACTTTATCGTCACGCTAGAGACTTTCACTGACTGCAAGGTTCACGGATTTTATTCAAATTTGTTTCACTCCCATCAGTTTTATAAAATAGTGTAATTGTTTTTATTATTCTATCATTTTACTTGTCATGAAATAAGATGCATATTTTTTTTTCTAAAAAGTGCTGGCAATAATGAGTTTGAATTTTTAAACGACCGTAATTTAATGCAACCGTTTAGGGGTTAAATAAGTCAAAGATAAAATTGTGATCGATTATTTGTCCATTCGTTCTAGTAAAATCCCAATTGATTGGAAACAACATTAACATTAGAGCTTATAAGATTTCCTCAATAAACATTTCTAATGTGAAATGTGACTTGTGAATATCCGCATTTTTTTTTCAAAATTAATAATTAAATAACATTTTCCTTTGCTATCAAAATTCCCCAGCCTCCTTTATATACACATTTATTTAGGAAAAAAAATTAAACTTGGAAAATTATCTAGAAAAATCATCCTTTAAGATTAAGGTTTATAGAAAGCACAATAGGGATTCCAATTAAATGTTGATTATTAATGATAATCCAAATGCATCTTAAACAATATTTAATAATCGCATATTTTATGAACTTTCAATGCATGTATTTTCAACTTTTCGATTTAACTATTTATTTAATTCGTCATATTTCGAAACATATTAATGTAAAAAGAATCCATATAGATATATATATTATTTTTACAACATGCTACGATACTATATGATACGATATTCACTCTACGATACACTAATACTAATTCTTATCGAAAGTCGTGAACGGAAATTCATTTTAGAATAAAGAAATTTGTATTAAGAATATATTTCTACATGAAATCTACAAAATGAAAATTTGTGGAGTTTTGATCGATAAGCAGCAGAACCTCGAGTAATTGTCATCATTTCTTTACTGGAAAGGTTAACGAGAAGGGTTGACAATTAAGGAAACTAACATATTAGATATTTATAAAATATATCATGTTTGGTTAACTTAAATATGTGAGAGCTAAAGTTGCGATCGATTATTTGTACATTTATTTTAGTATGATCACAAATGATTGAGAACCGCATTAGATTGTATATCTGATAACATCTGCTCAGCGTGACACCATCTAATGTTTATCAGCAATTTCTTAAAAATAAATAATTAAATAAATTGTTTCTTTTGTTAACAGAATTTCTCAGCTTCCGCTATATATGCATTTATTTAGAAAAAAACAAAATAAATATGAATAGTTACCTAGGAAAATAAAATTTAATGCATAATAAATAATAGAAGAATTCTAAGTATCCTATTTAAATGTAAAAAAAATAACTTTAATGTTTTCAATAATATCTTGAATAATATTCAATGGGCGCACATTTTATGCTTTTTTACTGAATCTATCTTCAACTTTCCGATTTAACTGCTTATTAAACTCGTTATATTTCAAAACATATAAATGCATAAAAATCATTTATATTTACATTATATTTCTACAAAATGGTACGATATTTGTATGAAATAAAGAAATTTTAAAATACATGCAAATGCCCTTTTTATAGAGAATTATATGTATTGAGAAAACATATATAAACATATATCTGTTAATTTTTATGCATATTTTCAGCTACTAATTATCAATAGGATAAATTGTCTTATTAAATGGCAAATGTCAATGATTAAATAAATCAAAAAATTCCATGAAGTCGTACTTCAAAATGTAAGCATAAAATAATGGCAGACATGCATGGTATTTTGAATATATTTATATATGCACCACAATAATGCCATTAAAACATTATAACTAATATCGTTCCTGTATAACATCTCCCCTTCATTTATTATTATAAAACTTCACCTTGACATTTATTGCACATTTCAGCGTATTTTATAAATGCATAAATACATTACCAAAAGCATAGAATCCTTCATATTAATTACATATTTGTGAATATGTTTAAAATTTTAAGGATCTATTTATATTCTCTTCACGCTTTCAATTTCAAAATAGTTTGTGCAAAGGAATTGATGTTAGACAATGCGGTACCTTTTATTAGTCTGAATTATAGATCGAATTGCGGCATTGTAGAGATCGTAAACTATTTTAGATTAATTCGTATCCATTATATTTGAAAGCTTAAAAGATTATTTAATTTAACTCTTTTATTCCATAATTTTGGAGTGCTTAAATTATAAGACAAATTTAAGAATAAAATTATTTGATACTGAGATTGGTTAAATGTTTAAACTTGATAATACCTTGATAACAATCGTGGGGAAAAAGTGATATTTGGTGATATTTTGAATATATATCTGTATGCACCACAATATTTTCATTTACGACTTTTAATAAATTTCATATTAAAAATAATATTGTTTCTGTGAACATCTAACATTTATTTAATATTACTTACTTGACATTTATTGCACATTTCAGCGTATTTCACAAATGCACCAATACATTACCAAAAGCACTCTATCCATCATACTAGTTAGACTTTTGCAAATATATTTAAAATTTTAAGAATCTATTCAGATTCTCTTCACACTTTCAATTTCAAAATAGTTTGTGCAAAAGAATTGATGTTAGACAATGCGACATCTCTTATTAATCTTAATTTTATATCAAATTACGGTATTGTGAAACTCGTAATCTATTTAGATTAATTTATAGCTTTAATATTTATAAGCTTGAAACATTAATCAATTTGACTATTTTAGTAATTAATTTTGGAATAGTGTTTCAATTGTAAGACAAAGATAGAAATAAAATTATTTGCTATTGAGATTTGTTACATGTTTAAACTTGATTATACATAGAAGCACATTCCGAGAAGTCTGCTTAAGTCATATTACTTAACCTTTTCACAATGGGAGGCTTTTACGAAATTTTTAATGCTTTGTCAACTATTTTTAAAAATAGAAATTTGTGCCTTATTAAATCAGGAAAACGCTCCGATTAAATAAGGCAAATTTTACAGGCGGGGATAAACAAGGATCCTTAAGCCTTTTTGTGGCACGTATGAGTGTGGCTCGTCCCCAAATGTATAAAATACTATTTTGAATAAGAGGGGATCCCGCCAGTGTGTGATACCCTTGTAGTAGTTTATAAATATTTTCAAGCATTGCAACATTTTAGGCGGAAATGAGTTACATAATATTATTGTCTAAATGTTAGCACACCTGTCACGTTGATGTAGGCTGTCTGCTGGATGAATAGGCATTGTGTGTATGAGAGTGTGGGTTTATTGACAATTGTTAATATTTAGTTTCTAATTAATTGAAAATAATTAAAGTGATTTTAAATAATCTACTTCCATTGTTATTGTTTGAAATGATATTTCAATAAGAGTTATTGATATTTTACACAATGCCAAAGAAATCTTGACATTCATTGAAAAATGTGAAGATTGTGACTTATGACTCTTACTGATACATTCATTAGTAATATTTTTTTCTGCTGTTGTTGTAGCAGGTACTAACAGTACCTTATGTTTTTAAAAAATATATAGGGAGCCAGACATGGGTAATGACTTTCTCTGACAGTACTACTAGGTTATTCCGTCGACCAAAAAATTATCGCCAAACTGTGAGATTAAATGCCAATATTGGATGATAGTGAATGTCACATTCAATGACATTAAATATGATTCACGTATTTAAATGTCATAAGGGATTTTTATTTTGACTTTTTATTAATATTTTTATTAATATTCTACCAATTACTTGTTTTTTTTTTTTTTTTTTTTTTTTTTTTTTTTTTTTTTGTATTTAAAATAAAAATTATGTCAGTATGTATAATTTGGCTATAAGTTTGGCAATTTGTATAATTTGGCGAAATTAGTTGACGGGATAACGAGTAGTACCTCTCTGACTTATTGAACCGATTTTTCGATTTGGTATACTTCAAAGTCATAAATTTACCTTGCCTTTTTAGCAATTGATTTATTTTATGATATTTTGAATGTTTTTCTATATCAACGACAAAAATGTCATTTTTTACTTGTAATGAAACTCACATTAAAAATAATATCATTCCTGTATAACGTCTCCAACCCATTTAATACTGTAAAAGATTTTACTTGACATTTATTGCAAATTTCATGGTATTTCAAAAATGCATAAATACATTATCAAAAGTACTCAATCCATCACATTAATCAGACTTTTGTGAATATGCTTAAAATATTAAGAATCTATTTAAATTTGCTTCACGCTTTCAATTTCAAAATAGTTTGTGCAAAGGAATTGATGTTAGACATGGCGGCACCTTTTATTAATCTTAATTATAGATCGAATCGCGGTATTGTGATGTTCATAATCTAGTTTAGATCAATTTATATCAGTAATATTTGAAAGCTTGAAATAGTATTAAATTTTACTATTTTAGTTCACAAATTTGGTATAGTGTTTAATTGTAAGACAACTATAGGAATGAAATTATTTGACAAAGATTTGTTACATGTTTATTTGGGTGGGCCGAAAAACCTTACCCTGCCGGAAATGGCTTGAAATTTTGCAAAAATGCTCATTTTTGAACTTTTTTCGAAAAAAATTAAAAAATGTTAAATTAAATTTATTTCGGTTGTATTAACTTGAAAAGGCATATTTAATGTACCAAATGTTTAAATAAGATCTGATCATGCATTATTTAATATCTATGTCTATTATAAATTAGGCTATTTTTATAGCTTTTTCGCGTATAATAGGCAAAAGTTGTATTTATTTGAGTCGATCGTTAGTTTCTATATTATTTATATCCCTTGGTCTTCTTTATATTTTTTCTACGTGTCAAACGTCATACATTTGGGGAAGAGACTGCAGTATACTTCGAAAACAAATCTGGAAGGTGAAAAAGTGGTGAAGCAGGACTGTAAGCGAGTGCAATGACTCATCGTAATACTCAGGGAGTGAAGGAAGAAATAGTTGAGAGCCAAAATGCGGTAAAGGATTCTTATTATTTATCCCTGCTTAGTTACCTGCACTGATCGTTCAGTGTTAACGTGAAACCCTTTTGCAGTGATATACAGTGCTTTTTGGATCGTTTAATGTGCCACTATAGTGTTTTGTGCGTTTTATTACGACGAGCTTAGAAATGGCTATTATAAAGGGCCATGACAACGCAAAGACACGCGATAGCGTGAAAAGTAACTTTTGGGGGCATCATGCATATTGAAAGAATTGCAATTGCCAACTTATGCTGATAATCATGCGCCACTACTACTGGTTGCTTCATCATGTAGAAGTTGTGACAGCAGAGAAGACGAATTTCGTCATCGATAAAAACAAAGTCAGAAGAGAGAAATGGAAACTTGGAAATAAGATACAGGCAGAAGAAGTTATTGAAAGAAGGAAAATTAAAAGCATATTTTTTGATGGTAGAAAGGATAAAAATATATTCAGAGGAAAAAAAAGAACAAGCGGCGCCGTCGAAGGAAACGCGAGGAACACATCACCGTGTTGCTTGAACCTGGTTAGGAATACTCGGGTCACTTGATTCCCCGTTCTGGTCACGGAAAAGAAATAGCAAAATCATTATACAATCTTCCAAGTCACCACAAGTTTGACTTTTCTGAACTTACGAGGTATCAAGGTAACGGAACGAGGTATCAAGTGACACAAGATTCCTAACCAGATTCAAACAACAAGGTGATGTGCTCCTCGCCTTTCTCTCGACGGTGCCACTTGTTATTTCTCTTCCACTTAATATACTTTTATCCTTTCTACCATAAAAAATTTCCTTTGAATTTTCCTTCTTTCAATAACTTCTTTTGCCTGTATCTTCTTTCCAAGTTTCTATTTCTCTCTTCTGACATTGTTTTTATCGATGACGAGATTCGTATTCTCTGCTGTCACAACTTCTACATGGTGAAGCAACCAGTAGTAGTGGCGCATGGTTATCAGCATAAGTTGGCAATTGCAATTCTTTCAATATGCATGATACCCCCAAAAAGTTACTTTTCACACTATCGCGTGTCTTTGCATTGTCATGGCCCTTTATACTAGCCATTTCTAAGCTCGTTGTAATAAAACGCATAAAACATTATAATGGCACATGAAACGACCCAAAAAGCACTGTATATCACTACCAAAAGTGTTTCACGTTAACATTGAACAAATGTCGCAGGTAACTGAGCAAGGATAAATAATAAGAATCCTTTATCGCATTTTGGCTCTCAACTATTTCGTCCTTCATTCCCTGAGTATTACGACGAGTCATTGCGCTCGCTTAGAATCCTGCTTCACCACTTTCTCACCTTCCAGATTTGTTTTTGAAGTATACTGCTGTCTCTTCCCCAAATATATAACGTTTGACACATAGAAAAAATATAAAGAAGACAAAGGGACATAAATAATATAGAAACAAACGATCGACTCAAATAAATACAACTTTTGCCTGTTATACGCGAAAAAAACTATAAAATAGCCTAAGTTATAATACACATAGATATTAAATAATGCATGATCAGATCATATTTAAACATTTGGTACATTAAATATGCCTTTTCAAGTAAATACAACCAAAATAAATTTAATTTAACATTTTTAAATTTTTTTCGAAAAAAGTTCAAAAATGAGCATATTTGCAAAATTTCAAGCCGTTTGTGGCAGGGTAAGTAAATGTCTAAAAAATATCAAATTTTTTGTATGAACTGAGTGCCATTAATGGCCACTTTTCCGCACCCGCCATAATCGAAAATCGAAAAAAAAATTTTCGGCCCACCCTAATTTTTAAACTCGATTGTACTTACAAGTAAAGGCTGCTGTTAGTAATAGTAATTAAAGTATTTTGAATATAGCGTGATCTCGCCAGTGAGTAATATCCTTCCATTAGTCCAACTAATATTATATTAAAAAATATATCGTTCCTATGTAGCGTCTCACATACATTTAATATTATAAAAGCATTAACTGACATGTATTTCACATTTCTGCGTATTTCATAAATGCTTAACTACATTACCAAAATCACTCAATCCATCATATTAATTAGAACTTTGTTAATGTATTTAAAATTCCAAAAATCTATTTAAATTATTTTTACGTTTTTCATTTCATATTAGTTTGGGCAAAGAAATTTATCTTAGACAATCCTTCATCTCTTATTAATCTTAATTATAAAATGAATTGTGGCATTGTAAAGCTCGTAGTCTATTTTAGATTAATTTATATATTTTATTTTTGAAATCTTGAAACAGTATTCAATTTGACTATTTTAGTCTATAGTTTCGGAATTGTGTTTGAATTCTATGACAAAGTTAGAAATATTATTATTTGATATTAACATTTGCAACATGCTAAAACTTGATTACACATACAAGAACATTCCGAGAAATTTGCTTTAAATCCTTTTACTTAAGCCCTTTGCAAAAGGAGCCTTTTACGAAATTTTAAATGTTTTGTCACCGGTTTTCAAAATCAGAAATTTGTGTCTTATTCAATTAAGAAAATCCTTATTTTTTTCTAATTTTTGTATTTCTTAATTTAAGTAATATATATTACATTTATATTTATTTCCAATGGCTCACAAAAAGCAAGACATTCCGAATGTACACTGGGAGCGAAGTCTAATGCAATTAGGAAGCACCGATAAGAAGATAACCAGTTCAGTCCGATTAAATAAGGCGAATTTTACAGTAATTTTTTTCTGGTGGGGATGAACAAGGATTCTTAAGCCTTTTTGTAGCACGTATGCGTATCGCGCGTCTCTAATGGGATAAATATTTTGAATGTAGGGCGTCCCATCAGTGACTGATATCCTTGCAGAAGTTTATAAAATTTTTGAAATATTGCACTATTTTAAGTGGAAATGAGTTTTAACATGTCCATAAACATAATGTTTTTGTTTGAATGTTAGTGCACCTGTCACACTGTTGTCGACTGTCTGCTGTAAGAAAGTCATTTTTGAATGATTTGATGATTTTTTATTAATTAAGAAGTGTAAACTTTTAGTGTCTGATTACCTGAAAACAATTAAGGTAATTTAGAAAATTCACGACCATCTTTCTTATTTCAACTAATTTTTTATAAAAATTATTGATAATCAGCGTCCAAGGATGATATTTTATACACTGAAAGCAAAGGAAAATGTTTACACTCATTGAAAAATGTGAGTTTGTTGCTGTGACTCTTATTCATGCATTCATTAGTAATGTTTATTTTTTTATTTCTGCTTGTTGTACCTGGCAATAATAATACGTCATGCTTTAATAAGGTGTATCAGATCTGGCTTGAAGTCTTTCTCTGTCTTTTTAAACCAACTTTTTGTTTCGGTATAAACTACCATATGGTTAATCTGTCTTACATTTATTAAAGCATAGATGGTTTTTACTTAAGCATGTAAATCCAAGATTTTATGACTTACATTAATATTTTTTTGTAATAAAGCCAAAGTACGAGGTTGTTCAAAAATTGTAACCTTTTTACATCGATTATTGTGCCAGATGTGTTTCTTCTTGTAGAGAAAATATTTTAAAAAATCCGTCTTTTCAAACCACTACCAGTTATAAAAACAAAAATGGGAAACTCTAAATCATGTTAAGCTGCAAGGATCACCACTCCATACAATCAACACGTGATAGAACTTTCATTCAGCCTCTTCTATTTATATTTGGAATAAATTAAAACAAATTGAAAATTGCACATAAAGCATGGCAAATGAGATGCGTTCGTTCTATAACGAAAAAAAATCAGATCTTGGTATAATAATATAAAGTGTTTCGGATGCGTATTGTGGAAAATTTCGAAAGACCCTTCGCTTCTTAGCAGACGCTTGGCGCCGGGGTCACGTGATCCACTAGAGAACTGATATTAAAAACCTTTTTTATTGTTCTGTTTTTTTTAGTTGGTTTTATGTATTTCTTGAACGAAGCAGTAGAAAACTGCGTTTTCGTGGCCTTCCAAAAGCGGAAGGAAATAAAAACATTGTTTCGGTATTATCATGAAAAAAGTTGCTAGAATATTTATAATAATTTAGAATCTTGATTTCTTAGTAAGCAACTAAATGTCACGTATAACTATGTAAATATTGTACATACTGTATATTTCGATGTAAATAAAATCTACAAAAGTTTGCATGAAGAATATTATTTACAAATGGAACACACTAAACATCATATAATTCGTGAAATTAAATACTGAATAGCAAATTAAGAACTTGTTTCATCTATGCTCTCCCACCTTCTGTTTGGACATTTCGTGGAATTCATGAAGATAATCATTATTTTTTGGTGTCTCCACAACACGGAAAAAAGGTAAGAAATACCTTTATTATTCTGCATGAGTTTGAACACGATTTAATGAAAATAACTTTTTTTCATGATAATATTTTTTTGGATATTGAATTAAAATTTTAACATGGACATGGACAAGCCAGAAAAGATTAAAAGTAAGCGAGCGGCTGTTCGCGCAGCAGTTACTAAGTTAATCAGAAAATGTGATTCATTGTTGTTAGTAGATATAGATAAAACTGATTCCGATTCTTTAATGGAATCATTAGAGAATATAAATGAAAAGGAAGCTCAACACAAGGAATTAGATAACGAAATCGATGATTTAATTCAGAAAAAAATGAATATGAAAAGGAACTAAAATCAATAGAAGAATATGCAGAAAAATATCAAGTTTGAAATTTAAAATTAAGATAAGACTTAAAAAATTCAAAATCGAAACTGAATCAAACGTTTTACTCGAAATAAGTAACGATTCAAAAATCGGTAGTAAATCAGTTTCGGCAGTAAAGCTGCCTAAATTGAACATAGAAAATTTTTCTGGTGATGCCTGCCAGTTCTTAGAATTTTTCAATTTATTTACTAGTGCGATAGATTCAAATGAGTCGCTATTAAAGTTGAAAAAGTCCAATATCTTAAATCTTTGCTGTCTGGACTTGCATATAATATTATAACCGGTTTTTAATTGAATGATCAAAATTATTCTACATGTTTAAAGTTGTTAGAAGAAAGGTATGGAAAACGGAAAAATATAATAAATTGTTATATGAATAAAATTTTAAATATTGAACCAGTGAAATCTAGTAATAATGTCACTTCGCTCAGAAAGTTATATGATAATATTGAAACTTGTATTAGAAGTCTTGACGCTTTAGGAGTAACATCAGGTTTCTACGGTTATTTATTACTTACCTTATTATTAAGGTTATTGCCTGAAAATTTGATACTAGAGTTCCATCGAAAACGTGACCCCGATAAAGACTGCGAAGTGATTGATTTCATAAATTTTATTCAAACGGAATTAAGATGCCTTGAAGCTACTAATTTTGTAAATAATTCCCAATGCAACATTTTTGAAAATTCTAAATCCAAATATGAAAATTATTCAAGTAAATATCAAACTTCTCCTCAAAAGAAAAATATACCTTCAACTGCTGCTTTAAATGCATCTACAAAACAGTTTTGCATATTTTGCAATTTTTCTGATCATAAAGGACTAAACTCTTCAAAATTCACGGATAAGCAAAAACGATATAAATTAAAAAAGAAAGGTCGTTGTTACAAATGTTTTTAGAAATCCCATTTATCTGATAAATATAGAACAAAAATTTACCCTAGCACCAATCGTGGTAACAATTCCCATAGTTATTTATTTTGTTTTAAAGAAACAACAAAAGAGAATCCTGAAAAAGAAACATATCATGTCAGAACAAAAATATGACCTAAGTAAATCAACATTATTGCAGACTTGTACAGTTTCTGTGTCTGCTGATAAACAATGTCTGTTGGCTCGTGTTTTATGAAATAGCGGTTCAGAAAAATGTTTCGTGAAGAGATCTTTAGTTCAAAAATTAAAATTGAAGCCATTGCGAAAAGAAAATTTATTAATTTATCCATTTGTTCGGAGACGCCCTTATGAATCATGTTACGAAGTGGCTTGCTTGTGGTTGCTCTTGAATTATCCAGTGTTGTGCAAACTATCAACTCGATAACGATCGAAGCTCTCGTAGTTGACAGTATAACTGGAGATTCTGTAGAATCCTTAGAATCGAAACTTCTATGTATGATGAGAACGAGGGGCTACAAGCCTGCTGATACAGGTCTTGAACAAGAAATAAATATTTTATTAGGGTCTGACTTTTTGTGGAAAATATTAAAGGGTGTCGAGGGAAAACTTACAAAAGAGTTATATGTTGCAGAAACTATTTTCAGTCATACAGTGCAAGGGCAGATAGAATCAAATAAAAAAGAAATAGCTTGTTTGCGTGTTTCGGTTGAAAATATAAACACTCAGCTGAAAGCATTTTGGGATCTCGAAGCAACTGACATTGCTGAAAGCAATGAAAAGAACATCACCGATCTTGAGATAATAAAATAATTTAAAGAAAATCTAAAATTCGTAAATGGGCATTATGAAACAAACTTATTGTGGAAAAATTCTTGTGAATTGCTTAGAAATAATCTTGAAGTAGCAAAAAAGCGGTTTTCCTGTTTAGAAAATAAATTTCTGAAAAATGACTCTTTATTTAAGGAACTCCATTTTGCTAGAGCAATTTAATGAGTTTGTAATAGAATTGTGCACCGATAAAGATTCCAATATTTCCTATTATATGCCGCACAGACCTGTTATCCGTGACGACAAAACTACAACAAAAATGTGCATCGTTTATGATGCTTCTTCCAAATATGCTGATTCTCTAACATTAAGCGAATGCTTGAATCATGGCCCTAACTTGAATCCTAATGTTTTAGATATCATTTTGAAATTCCGTTTACACAAAATTGCTTTTTCGGCTGACATTGAAAAAGCTTATCTCCAAATATCAATAGACGAAGAAGATCGCAGTTATCTGAGATTTTTATATTATGAAGATTTTCATAAGAATAAAAGCATAGTATCCTATAGAATGACCAGAGCTACTTTTGGTGTCACCTGCAGCCCCTTTATCCTCGCATGTACTATTAAGCTCCACATTAGTAAACATAAAAACTCTCATGACAACGCATTTGAAAATCTAAATTCATTTCTGTATGTAGATGATTTGTTTTCAGGAAAAACGATGTTCTCGAAGCTTTTAACTTATCTAAAGAAGCTGTTGATATTTTGAAAGATGGAGGTATGAAGTTAAGGAAATTTGAAAGTAATTCAGAGGAACTTAGGAAAAAATGGCTCGAAGAAAACATACCCATTTCAATTACTGACCCCCCAAGTACGTCCCTAAAAGTTTTAGGACTTATATGGGAGAAAATAGAAGATAACTTAGGACTGGAATTCCAACCATTGTTGGAAAATTTAAGCAATGATTCTTGTACAAAACGCAATGTTTTGAAATTTGCAGCTATGTTATTTGATCCAGCCGGATTTAATTCCCCTTTTATCATTCGTATCAAATACATTTTACAAAACCTTTGGCTAATGGGAATATCATGGGATGAAATTGGGATGATTCTGGTGAGCTAAAAAATAATTGGCAAAATTGGCTTTCTGAAATTTCGGATCTCACATACTTGAAAATTCCCAGGCACTATTTTAACAGCATGATCATAGAAAAGGAGCATCTTCAATTGCATATTTTCACTGATGCTAACCCTAATGCGTATGGTGCAGTAACATACTTACGGTATCCAATTTCTAAGGATAAATCTTAAACTAGTTTTCTAATGTCTAAGTCTAGGGTTGCTCCCTTGAAGTAGTTAACTCTGCCCCGTCTGGAACTCATGGGAGCACTTATTGGAGCCAGAATGGCTAAGTTTATTACCAATACTATTCAATTAAACAATAATATTTTCTGGTCCGATTCAGAAGTTGTTCTTCATTGGCTTAAAGGGCCAAAAGAGAAATGGAAACCATTTGTTAGCAATAGAATCGCTGAAATTCATCATTTGTCTGATCCCAATTTATGGAGACATTGTGACGGCAAACTTAACCCGCCAGATTTGATAACGAGAGGTTGTTCTGTGAAACATTTAATAAATTCTCAAAAATGGTGGTTAGAGCCTTAATTTCTTTTCCTTCCTGAAAATCAGTGGCCTAGAGTTAAAATTGCTGCATCACAATTACCTGATGTTTCTGAAGAGAAGTCTCAAAAGGCAGCAACCATTTCTTGCGTTGTTAAACAAATAAAGCTAATGAAATTCCCATTTTCTATCTAGAAAAAATATAGCTCACTAAAGAAATTGTATCTAGTAACTGCATGGGTATTTAGATTTATTTCTAATCTGAAATCAAAGCTAGAAAAGAGCATGTTACATTCTGAAAATTTTTGGTTAAAATTAGTGCAGGAAGAAAGTTTTCCGGAGGTATTAAAATGCTTGAAAAATAAGAAGAGTATTCCCAAAGAATCAAATCTTCTTCAGTTAAATCCTGTTTTGTTAGATGATGGGTTGCTGTTGGTACGAGGACGATTACAAAAGTCTAATTCCTCTTTTTATCAAAAGCATCCTGTTGTGATCCCGGCAAACCACAAATTACAGAATTAATCGTGAAAGATGCACATGAAAAAGTTTTTCATGCAGGGGTGTGTAGTACATTAGTACCAATTCGTGAAAAGTTTTGGATTTTAAGATCCAGACAATGCATGAAATCAGTCCTGAAGAAATGTACAATATGTAAAAAAATTAATGTACCTCATGGTCAACAAGTTATAGCCCCTCTTCCAGGTGTCCGTATTAACGAAGCTCCGCCGTTTTCAGCATCAGGTCTTGATTATGCGGGGCCTCTATATGTGAAAGGGAATGAAAATAATTTTTATATTTTATTATTTACATGTGCTATCACAAGAGCACTTCACTTGGAATTAGTAAAAGACTAGTCAACAACAGAATTCCTGTTAGCATTTCGCAGGTTCATCTCACGAAGGGGACTGTGTGCTGTAATTTATACAGATAATGCCAAATCGTTCAAAAGAGTGAATCTTGAACTAAAAGAAATGTGGAAAGTAATTAACCATCCTGATGTTAAAAAATTTTACGCTAAACACGAATTTTCCTGTAAGTATATTGTAGAACGTGCTGCCTGGTGGGGTGGCATCTACGAGCGAATGGTTCGCTCAGTGAAAGCTTGCTTACGTAAAATTATAGGAAAATCATCTTTAACATTAAGTGAATTAGAAATGCTTCTAATTGAAGTAGAAGCTATAATAAACTCTCGACCTTTGACTTATACGTCTTCAGAATTAGGAGAACCAACTCCTCTTACACCTGCACATTATCTAATCGGAAAACGTATCATGAGTTTACCTACCATAAAAGTAAATGATTTGATTTTACCATCAACCAAAGAATCTCTAGTGAAGCGCTTTCGTTTACGTGAGACTCTTCTCCACTATTTTTGGAAACGATGGAAAAATGAGTATCTTCTTAACTTGAAATCTGCTCACTACACGGAACAGAATAAAATTTCCCACTTTAAAGTGGATAATGTGGTTCTTGTACATGATGAACACTTACCCAGACGTTTGTGGAAATTAGGCAAAGTCAATAAACATTTGTAGGCTGAGACGACAAGATAAGGTCTTGTGAAATGAAAACAAATAATTCATTTATTAAAAGACCTATAAATTTATTGTACAATTTAGAACTGACGAATTAAGAACTATGAACTCTTATTTGCTATAGACTTTTAAAGATCTTTTTCTCTTTAAAATGTTTTAAATGGTTTTCTCTTTAAAAAAAACTTCAATTTGCTAATATCAATCCTTAGTTTGATTTTGTCTTGAGTATTACAATAATTTGTATAGATTTAAATTGTTTCTTTTTTTTTTCTATTTTTAGTAGCAGACCTCTATCAAGAAAAAAATAATTCATATTATTTAATTTTATTATTTTGTTTGAAATTCTGTATGTAAGTATATATTTGATTTGTATTGCATTTATGTATAGTGTAATTGATTACTCTAGAATAATTTTTTTTGACTTTAATTACTTTGAATCCCCTTTTTGATGAACCCTTGTTCATCGGGGGGGGGGGGGGGCGGGGGGGAAATTTCGAAAGACCCTTCGCTTCTTAGCAGACGCTTGGCGCCGGGGTAACGTGATCCACTAGAAAACTGATATTAAAAACATTTTTTCTTGTTCTGTTTTTTTAGTTGGTTTTATGTATTTTTTGAACGAAGCAGTAGAAAACTGCGTTTTCGTGGCCTTCCAAAAGCAGAAGGAAATAAAAATATTGTTTCGGTATTAACATGAAAATGTTGCTAGAATATTTATAGTAATTTAGAATCTTGATTTCTTATTAAGCAACTAAATGTCACATATAACTAAGTAAATATTGTACATACCGTATATTTCGATGTAGGTATAATCTACAAAAGTTTGCATGAAGAATATTATTTACCAATGGAACACACTAAACATCATATAATACGTGAAATTAAATACTGAATAGTAAATTAAGGACTTGTTTCATCTATGCTCTCCCACCTCTTGTTTTGACATTTCGTGGAATTCATGAAGATAATCATTACGTATAAAAGCCCAAAATCTTTTGTGTGTCTCTTTAAATACTGTCTGCCTTCTATTATACAGGAAGTAATTTGCATTAATTCTTAGGAACGTATATAATTTTCATAAAATGTGAAATCATTTAATGCAATTTAAGAGCGCCCCAAACAATGTGTCCCCTTATATTATTATACAATGGAATACTTTTGTGTGGCCCTGTAAATGAATTTAAAATATTCTTTGCACAACAGCTGTACAAAATGCATATTTTATTATAGACTTCATAGAAGCATATCAATTTTATCTTTCTGGAAGAGTGTAACATCATTAAAATGCACTTGAAACTTTTTTTCCTATTAACCGCCATTTAACTGAATATTTTTGATTGTGCCTGTAAATTATGTATGCATCCGATTGTCATACAATTCAAAGTAACTCGACAAAATTACTTAAAAAATATATATTTTAAATTTTAAACGATTCTGTTGCGTAGTTTTTGTGTTGTTATATGCGGATAATCGGGGGGACGGAACGGCAACAATAGGTGCTAAGTATTTGCACAGTTACCAACACACCTAAAAACATTTAAGCATTGAGATTGTGGCTTAAATATCAAGATTTTTTTCTGGCACTATAGTTTACTATTTCTATTTTAGTTTGACCTCTTTTGCGTGATTAACTACTGGGAAAATGGTAATTAAAACAAACTATTTATTTATAAGTTTGGTGCTAATGAATTTCATTGGATTTTTTTTTTTTGGTCCATGACATGGCTTTTATTAACCGGTTCGGTACGAACGTTTTTTACAGTACTTTTAATCTTTTGTCACTGGTTTTTAAGAACAGTAGTTTTTGAATTATTGAATCTTAAAAATTTTCAGAATAAAAAGGCAAAATTTGCGATATAAATTTACAGGTGAGAATAATCAATGATACGGAGCACACAATGTGAATCATATATACCGGTCACTCGTCCCGAAGGAGTGAAAGGTTTTAGCAAATATGTTAGTTTAGTTCTAAATCTTTAAAGGATGAAAATTATATGAAAACCTCGCAGCACTGGTTTTATTTGATTAAATATTGCCTGATTAATTCCATTTAGAATTTAAAGAAAATATTTACACGTTGTTTCAACGTTATAAGATTTTTTTCTTCCCATGAAATTATGTTCACAAAAAAGTTTGACCTTTTCTGATCTTCAAACAAAATAAATCACTTTGTTACTAAATGCATAGGTGCCAACCTAACATGCATTATCCGTAATACGTCAGTTAATTTGACCCTGGTTTAATGAGTTTCGAACCAGAAATTTCGAACCATTTTTCAAATAAATGAAATAAAGTGTGTTACACTAACAATCTTGAAATTAAATGAATAAAGATTCATGAAATATATTTTCTGGTTTGAAATGACGTTAACCTGGATCAAAATAATCCCGGTATTACGGAAGATTAGCTGAAAGTTGGCAGCTATGCTAATTGCGAAATATTTACTTTAAAACTTTTCGATTCCGATTTTTTTGTAATTTTGAAATAATTGCTGCGATTTTTCATTTCGGTACGAGTAATTACGATACATAAACTTAGAATAGTTCTTTTACATAAAAAAAGAAATAAAATGAAATAAAATGTAATAAATATTCGATGCTCAGATATTTATTTACAATAAAACGCAGATCATAAACAAATAAAACATTTCCAAAAGCATGATATTTTTTAGAATCTTGTGACTATTTTAAAAATTAAAATAATGCTTTAAATTTTATAATTTCAAATCATAATATTTTTCTAAACTCTGTGTTTAACAAAAGGGTTATTTCTTAGCTCATTTTGAAATAAATTGCGCTATTGCTATTATATAATAATATAAATTGTTTTTTTTTATTTTAGGAATTTGAAATAATTAAAATCATTTATTGTTACATAAAGTGGCGTTTGAAAAATATTCATTTAGAGAATGACACATTTCTGTTTGGAATAGATCTGTGATTATTCCCATTTAAATCTTTACTTTAAATTTCATTTCATCATTTACTTACATTAAAATTTAGTTTATTCTTCTTTTTTTATTTAATATTGGTTTTATGTTTAGTACTCCAATATTCATTTCATTCGTTTATTCGATTTAAATCAATTGCATTAACTTAAACTGATTCACCATTATTGCCTGTATTGAAATTATATTAGAAGCTTAATTTAGAATTCCATCTATGCATTTGTAAATGAACACTGCAAATTCTCAAACACAAAAATAAAAATATTTCGAAACACTGTTTATTTCGAAATTTACAACACTTTCATGTATTGTGAAGCGTTTTTTGTATTGTGATTGTGTTCTTAATATGTTATAAAAGTGTTGCTCTCTAGAAAAGAGTTCTTAATGTTTGCAAAATATTAGTATCAAGAAATATGTTTTAAAAATAGTGTTGTTGATAGTTAAATCATTTCCATTGAAATTGCTAAGACATAAGGAACTTAATTCTTTTCACTGTTCGAATATTTTATTTCTAATTTTGTCACATTCTTTTCTGAGTACTTTTAAATGATATTCAATTTTTTTTTAAATATTCTAACTAGTATATATATATATATAAAGTTTGAATATTAAAAAATGTTGAATAGTTTTTTAAAGTACTCAGAAAATGATGTGAAAAAAATTGGAAAAAAATTTTCGAACAGTGAAAAGAATTTATTTAATTATGTCTTAGCTATTTCAATAGAAATGAATGGAAATTATATATATATATATATTACAATTAAAAAAACAAATTCGCAAAAATTAACTTTTATACTATATTAATTTCCTTATAACAATATCCCGTACTTATTTCAACTTATTAAATTAAAATCTTGTTTCAAAATCTAATCTATTAATCTTTATGGAAACGATATAAATTCTTAATTCGTCTTAATACGTCTTAAAAAACTTTTATTCCAATATGCGTAAATTTAAAAAGATGACTCTAAGCTAAAATTATTCTTAATTAAATTTTATTTCTTAATATTCCAAATAAAACTCATTTTTTGCCTATTTTTTTCAACCCTTTTTAAGAAAGTCTTATTAAATTTATTCAAAAACCATACTTTCAAAAATATCATTATTTTTATTTATTTATTTATTTATTTATTTCCCCCCTTCAACGTTTGATATTTGTGCATATCAATAAATTCATTTCTTTTCATTTTTCTCTTAAAATATCGTCTAGAAGATATTCGAAATTGTGAGTTCGATTATAAATTAGTTAAACAATAATATTTTAAAAATAAAATTTATCGTCTGAATGAAACAAAAATCTCGACGCTGGACAAGAATTATGTTTTCATGAGAAAAAGATGGTTAGACAGTAGAGAATTTTCTAGAAGTTTGTTTTTAGATTTAAAAAGAAAGCCTGTAGATGATAATAGATATTCTTTGCTTTTTCTTCGATAAGTCCTTTAAAGACGGCTTGCGGAAGTAATTATGGAATGTTCTTCTCGATGATTCGGTTCAAGACGGCTTGCAAAGGGAGCATTTCCCTCTCTATATGAATACAGTTTAATAAACTAAGTAGCAGCAGCCAATGTGTAATTCAATTAATCTTCTACATTTATTTATTTATTTTGTTTTTTCCTTCGCCTGCCACGACTGTGTGTTTAAAAAAGGGGAACCAGTGAAGATATTTCGAGTTTCTGCTTAAAACGTCACACACACACACACACACACACACACACACATATATATATATATGTGTGTGTGTGTGTGTGTCTGTGTTTGTGTGTGTCGATTTAAAGTTAGAGGTGCAGAAACATCATCGCCAGGTTTTCCTTTCTCCGCACAGAAGTCATGGCCAGCGAGAAAAAAAACAAAACAAAATAAATAAATGTAGAAGGTCACAATAAACACTCCTTGGCTGCTGCAAGTTCATTTTATTAAACGGTAGCTATAATATAGGGAAAAGCTCCTGTTGCAGAAGATATTTTACCGAAACATCCAAAAAATATTCCATGCTTTACTGCATCAAGTCGTACTCATGCAAGAGCGCACACAATAATCTTTCTTCTCATCTCCCTTACCACCTCTCGAGCTTCCTCTTTTAAATCTAAAAGGAAAATTCTAGAACACTCTGTAACCTCAAACCACCATTATTTTATGTAAACCGAATTCTTGTCCAGCTACGAGACTATTTTTCACAGACGATAATTTTATTTAAAAAAAATATTATTTAACCAATTTATAATCGACTCAGAATTTCTTAGGCAGACGATTTTTATAAATGATTAATTTTAAGAGAAAAAGAAAAGAAATGAATTTATTGATATGCACACTATCAAAGGTTGACGAAGTTAAAATAAATAAATAGATAAAATAAAATAATGATATTTTTTGAAAGGTATGGTTTTGGAATAAATTTAAAAGACTTTTTTAAAAAGGGTTGATAAAAGCATAAAAGGAATGAGTTCTATTTGGAATATTAAGAAATAAATTTTAATTAAGAATATTTTTAATTTAGAGCCATCTTTTTAAATTTACGCATACTGGAATAATGTTTTTAAAGGCAAATTAAGAATTTATACCGTCTGTATAAAGATTAACAGATTAGATCTAGAAACAAGATTTTAATTTAATAATTTAAAGTAAGTAGGGAAAATTATTATAAGAAAATTAAGATAGTACAAAGGTTAGTTTTGGCGAAAAAAAAATTAAAATTTGTAATATTATTCCCCCTTCCCAAAACTTTGTATGAAATTGATAGTTAAATAAAACTACAAGTTCAGACAACAGAAGTATAATATTTTAGAAAAGTTAAATTTTGGAATAAAACTGACAAACTCGGGAAGCCAAGAGAAGGGAGAACAGAAATTTAACGCAATATAAAAAATATTAGTGATTAAAAAAATAGTTAAGAGAAAATTAATCTTAATTAAATTTAGGTAGGAGCATTTCCCTGAAAGAAATAAAATAATGTTACAATATCACTTACTATTTGTAAGTGCATAGGAGATAATAAATAAAAGTAAATAAGTATAAATATTAATAAGCAAGAAATTTTAAAAATATAATAAAAACAATAAGAAATCTCGTTCATGGGAGTTTATAGAATTTCACTGACTTAATCAGTAGTTTATTTTAAACAAAGTCCTTCAGTGAAAAAAGGCTTTCAAGAATGTATAAAAGAGTCTTTTTCAATGTCCAGTGAATACAGTCTCTTTAATTAAAGATCTCCAAATCTTAAAATCTTTGGTTTTAATCTTATATTTTTTGTTGGATTCGAACATTTTTTAATAATATGTCAAATTTCTAATAATAAATATTATCACTTCAAAAATTAATAATAAGTAATATAGAAAAATCTAAATAACAATAATAACAATAATAATAAGTAGCATAATAAGACTCCATATCCTAATATTTTTCAATAAGAATATAATTAATACTAAACTTCATTATAGAAATCATCATCATCATAATAATAGTAAAACAAGAGTATAATCAAAAGAAAATATCACTATTTGTTTATTATTGATAGGGAAAATATTGGTTGAGGATAAAAATAATTACATAGCAACTAGATAATTTTCTTATCTTCTAATAGCATAAGAAAGTATATTTGCTAGCCGAAAGTATACATAAAAAAATAATAATTCCAAAATCCAAATAAAATTAAATCTAACTATTTAGAAAGCGGACTCTAAACCAGTATTTCCTTACAATAGTTTCTCTCTGATACTCTTTTACAAAATTGTCAAGTTTGGTTATAAATTTTCAAATGTCAAATGTAGAATAATGTTTTATCTACACATGGTTTATAAACTTTTATAATAAAAACAAATAGGAATAAAAGTTGTCATTCTTAATTAAGAAATGGAAATAAAAATAGTGTGCTTTTTTGAAAAACTTTTAATATCTGTAGTTTTCAGAATCACTGAAAATCACATAATTAAGTTATAGGTTTGAGTAAAGTCATCAAATTTTATAACTGTTATCACATAATATCTGTTGAATAAGTAGAATAATACTAATGTCAAATAAATGTGTAAATATAGTTAGACTTAAATACATTTAAAATTAATTTATCAACATCAATTTGAAAGCTTTTACAATCAAAGTGTACACCTTATGCCTGCATAAAGAGCCCAATTTAATCCCCAAAACTCCCAAAAACAAGTAATATTCTTGTTGCGCACCAAGAACATACCTGCTAACGTTGAAAATTATGGTGATAAAATATTTAAAGAATAAGAATTAAAATTTAATTTACTCTCTTGACTTTAGTTTGATCTAGTGATTGTGATTGTATCTGAGGTTTTGTTTGTTTTTTGGGTTGCTCATGAAACAGTTTAAAATCTTCGGGTGAAAAATAAGGTCTTAATTTAGAAACATGCACAATAACGGAATTCTGTCCTGTCTCATAATTAAATTTATCAATTTCATAAGTTACATCAGAAAGTTTATTTATAATTTTATATGGTCCAGAGAAAGTAGGTTCTAATTTTCGAGTGTTAGGGTATTTAAATTCTTAATAAATTACAGAGTATTGTATTTCTAATGGTGATTCGACAAAATTTCGATCATAGAGTCTTTAACTTTTAAGGTGAAATTCATGAGTTCGCGCTTTCGCAGTTTTTAGGGCTTTGTCTACTGGTGTTGTATACATTTTAACTGCCTTAGACAGAACCATTACCCTTTTTTTATTCTGAATAAGAATTATCGTGAAATTGTTATTATATTTAGCTGTTAACTTTAACCAGAAATTTTATCTAATAAAATAGAAATTGTTAATATCATAGTTATACCTTAAATTGGGATCAACTTTCTAAGTCTAGTATTTTATTAATCATAAACAGATTCAAAAATTTTAATAATAGGTAATTTCTTACTTAAAATCACAAAATTTACCGAAAAAATTAATCATATTTATCAGTCAAAAGTCTAGCAACAGCGTTGCACAGTTCCATTTTTCTTACTGAATTTAAATAAATAATAATAATCCGGGAACCAAAGCTCACTGTCACCAGAAATTCTAACAAATAAAAGAAGAAACATAAATGTTAACTTAGTTTTCAGCTCAAATGTCTAGTAGTAGGAACATTATCATGAAAATACTGCATTCTGAGAATAGTTCTTTATAACTAAGAAATATCAATAAATTAGAAACTGTACTTTTTTTAAATAAACTTGAGCTTCTAAATTCTTTTATTACAAACTTATCTTCAATCGTGCATAAAAGTATCATAATAGTCAGTAATAAGTAACAGTAAGTGACTTAAGAACATCATACTCCTGAATTAAAATTTTAAGAACAAACATGTTTTCACTCCAACAAGTAACAATAATAATAATAATGACTCATAAATAGATAAAAAGATAAATAAATAAGGCTCAAAGAAAAAAAAATAAATAGACCTCACAAACAGAGCATAAATAATCTACACAAATACAACAAAAGGATACACATAATAATTAAATACATCTAAAAATAACTCACTGATAAGGAGAAATTCTCAAGATGATCCTAAAGGGGACAAGAATCCAGAAAATTATCCAAGTTATCAGCAACCGACGTTCAGTTGTCCCTGTAAGTTTTTTTTTCTTGTCATCACTACCAGTAATACCTAAAGTCATTGATCCAATATTTGGGCGGTAACAAGATGAATATCAGTCATCGTGGAACTTCTTTAATAAAGCTAAAAAAATCTCTCATAGTAGTGTCTTTCCAAGCATAGATTTGAAGCTATCCTGTCGGACTTTAGAGTAGACTGTGACGATTTAATGTTAGGGGAGCAGAAACATCATCGCCAGGTTTTCCTTTCTCCGCACAGAAGTCATGGCCAGCGAGAAAAAAAACAAAATAAATAAATGTAGAAGGTCACAATAAACACTCCTTGGCTGCTGCAAGTTCATTTTATTAAACGGTAGCTATAATATAGAGAAAAGCTCCTGTTGCAGACGATATTTTACCGAAACATCCAAAAAATATTCCATGCTTTACTGCATCAAGTCGTACTCATGCAAGAGCGCACCCAAGAATCCTTCTTCTCATCAACCTTACCACCTCTCGAGCTTCCTCTTTTAAATCTAAAAAGAAAATTCTAGAACATTCTGTAACCTCAAACCACCATTCTTTTATGTAAACAGAATTCTTGTCCAGCTACGAGACTATTTTCCACAGGCGATAATTTTATTTAAAAAATAAATATTATTTAACCAATTTATAATCGACTCAGAATTTCTTAGGCAGACGAGTTTTATAGATGATTAATTTTAAGAGAAAAAGAAAAGAAATGAATTTATTGATATGCACACTATCAAAGGTTGACGGAGGAAAAATAAATAAATAGATAAAATAAAATAATGATATTTTTTGAAAGGTATAGTTTTGGAATAAATTTAAAAGACTTTCTTAAAAAGGGTTGATAAAAGCATAAAAAGAATGAGTTTTATTTGGAATATTAACAAATAAAGTTTAATTAAGAATATTTTTAATTTAGAGCCATCTTTTTCAATTTACGCATACTGGAATAATGTTTTTAAAGGCAAATTAAGAATTTATACCGTCTGCATAAAGATTAACAGATTAGATCTAGAAACAAGATTTTAATTTAATAATTTAAAGTAAGTACGGAATATTATTATAAGAAAATTAAGATAGTATAAAGGTTAGTTTTGGCGGAAAAAATTTTAAAATTTGTAATATATACATATATATATATTCCTATATTTTTTTATAGATTTTATATTTTGCAACTAATAAAAAAAAAGACGTGTGGCACTCGGGGACTGCCGCGGTAAAGCTATTGCATAGCATTTTTTATCAACTTATGCAAAAATAATTATTTATTTGCTTTTTATTTATGCAGTTTTTTGTCTTTGATATTAATTCAAGTTATACTTTTTGAGCGTGATGACCGATAACAAAACATTTTTTTTTCTTTTATTGAATAAATGAGAAATTAATATCGTTTAAAATATTTTAATTATCTTACAATACATGTAGGTTAATCAGGAATTTTTATCATTGAAACTATACGTTTATCGTAGCTGAAATAAAAAACATAAGTTTGAGACTTGATATTCTCAAAATATCTGAAAAATACCGCTTTAATGTCTGCCGAAGTCTACCGAAGGATACCTTGCCGAAGTCTGCCAAACTCAAGCGACGATAGCCGGAGTGTTAGGTTTTTACTCGTTACGGAATTTCTAGATTCTTTCGCCGCTCTGAAAGTCCGCGATAAAAGATATGCAATACCTTAATAAATTACCAAACAAAATTTGGCCGCACTACGAAAATTATATCGCGAGTTATAAGCATTATAAATTTTCCGATCCTCACCGTGGGGGTTTCCTGTGACCAAAAATTAACATTGTCTCATTAAAAATTACCAAACGAAATTTGGCCGCGCTACGAAAATTAGATCGCGAGTTATAAGCATTTTAAATTTTGCGACCTTCACCGTGGGGGGGGGGGGTCTCCTGTCACCAAAAGTATCACTGTCTCATAATAAATTATCAAACAAAATTTGGCAGCGCTACGAAAATTAGATCGCGAGTTATAAGCATTTTAAAGTTTTCGACCCTCATGGTGGGGGGGGGTCTCCTGTCACCAACAGTAACACTGTCTCATGATAAATTACCAAACAAAATTTGGCCGCGATACGAAAATTAGATCACGAGTTATAAGCATTTTAAATTTTTCGACCCTCACCGTGAGGGGGGGGGTCCTCCTGTCACCAAAAGTAACACCGTCTCATAATAAATTACGAAACAAAATTTGGCCGCCCTACGAAAATTAGATCGCGTGTTATAAGCATTTTAAATTTTTCGACCCTCACCGTGAGGGGGGGGAGTATCTCTTTTCACCAAAAGTAACACTGTCTCATAATAAATTACCAAACAAATTTTGGCCGCACTACGAAAATTAGACCGTGAGTTATAAGCATTTTAAAATTTTCAACCCTCACCATGGGGGTTCTCCTGTCACCAAAAATTAACACTCTCTCATAATAAATTACCAAACAAAATTTGGCCGCGATAAGAAAATTAGATCGCTAGTTATAAGCATTTTAAATTTTCCGACCCTCACCGTGGGGGGGGGGGGGTCTCCTGTCATTAAAAGTAACGCTGTCTCATAATAAATTTCCAAACAAAATTTGGCCGCGCTACAAAAATTGATCGCGAGTTATAAACATTTTAAATTTTTCGACCCTCACCGTGGGTTGTCTCCTGTCACCAAAAATTAACTCTTTCTCATAATAAATTACCGAACAAAATATGGCCGCGCTACGAAAGTTAGATCGCGAGTTATAAGCATTTTAAATTTTTCGACCCTCACGCTGGGGGGTCTCCTGTCACCAAAAGTAACACTGTCTCATAATAAATTACCAAACAAAATTTGGCCGCGCTACGAAAATTAGATCATTAGTTATAAGCATTTTAACTTTTTCGACCCTCACCGTGGGGGGGGTCTCCTGTCACCAAAATTTAACACAGTTTCATAAAAAATCATTAAACAAAATTTGGCCGCGCTACGAAAATTGATCGCAAGTTATAAGCATTTTAAATTTTTTGACCCTCACCATGGGGGGTCTCCTGTCACGAAAAATTAACACTCTCTCATAATAAATTACCAAACAAAATTTGGCCGCGATACGAAAATTAGATCGCGAGTTATAAGCATTTTAAATTTTTAGCCCTCACCGTGGGGGTTGTCCTGTCACCAACAGTAACACTGTCTCATGATAAATTACCAAACAAAATTTTGCCACTCTACGAAAATTGATCGCGAGTTATAAGCATTTTAAATTTTTCGACCCTCACCGTGGGGGGGGGGGGGTCTCCTGTCACCAAAAATTAACAATCTCTCATAATAAATTACCGAACAAATTTTGGCCGTGATACGAAAATTAGATTGCGAGTTAAAAGCATTTTAAATATTTCGACCCTCATCTTGGGGGGGGGGGTTTCCTGTCATTAAAAATTAAAACTGTCTCATAATATATTACCAAACAAAATATGGCCGCGCTACGAAAATTAGATCGCGAGTTTTAAGCATTTAATTTTTTCGACCCTCACCGTGGGGGTCTCTTGTCACCAAAAATTAACACTGTCTCATAATAAATTACCAAACAAAATTTGGCCGCGCTACGAAAACTAGATCGCGAGTTATAAGCATTTAAAATTTTTCGATCCTCACCGTTGGGCGGGTCTCCAATCACCAAAAGCTACATTATCCTACCTTGTTTTATCTTAAGATGATTTTTTTCTATACATATTCTATCAGGAATTTTTATTATTGAAACTATAGATTTATGGTAACTGAAATAAGAAACATAAGTTTGAGATTTGATATCCTCTAAATATCTGAAAAATACCGCGTCAATGTCTACCGAAGTCTACCGAAGGATACCATGCCGAAGTCTGCCGAGCTGAAACGAAGTTAGCCGAGTGTTAGGTTTTTTCGTTACCGATGTGTTAGGATTTTTCGCGTTACGGAATTCTTGGATTCGGTCGCCTTGCTCAAAGCCCGTGATAAAATCTATGCAATAGCTTAAAAATAAGTAGGCGATTAATATTCTTCTAAACATTTGGTTTGACACGCAAAAAACATTCTCTAAACAAAGAAATTATACTAGCAAAATAAATCAAACAAGTGAGACTATTTTTTTAGTTTTAAAATGAAATAAAATATTAGGCTGTAAAATCAGCCACCATTTATAACTCTTCCCAATTAAATCACTTCTATTTAAATAGCTGAGATATAAATAAGTTATATCACTTTTTACATTTCTAACATTTTGTCTTTCTTTTTTTCATGTTCCGTTTTCCTGAACTTGATTTCTTGACACGATAAACGTGTCTCAGAACCTCCTGGGAGTAAATAGAAACGCTTAAAAGATAAAGAATATAAATAGCTTTAAATCAGTAGATTCCACGCTGTTCAAAATCTCGTCCTAGTTTGAACCAACATTTGGTGCTCAAAAGGGTGAAATCTGCGAAGGGTGAAATCCTCTGTAAAAGGGTGAAATCTTGAATCAATATTCGGAGCCCCTGTTGAAGTGTAATTCCAATAACTGGAACGATGTTAAAATAGGAAGCTGCAAATGCTGGTACGAGATTTCACCATCTTATGGTAGCAGCTATTGCGCACTAAATTTTGGTTCAAACCAGAGCAAAATTTTAACAGTGCAAAGAACGATGCTTAATAGATGAAAATAAATGTAGAATATACTAGCAAAATAAATGAAACAAGTGAGACAGACTTTCTAGAATATTTCATATTAGTTTTGAAATTTAATAAAACCATAGGTTGTAAATTAAGCCATCATTTTTAAATATTTCGAATTAAATCTTTTTTGTTTAAATAGCTGAGATATAAAACAGTAAGTCCTTTTACTTTTTAAATATTTTATCTTCGAGTTTTTCAGTTTCTTTTCCTTTATCCTTACAGTGATTTTTTTCTGTTTTTCTGAACATATCTCAGAGCCTCCTGGGGAGTAAATTAAGACGTTTAAAAGATAAAGAATCAAATTAGTTTCAAATCAGTGGATTCCAAAAAGTGATGTTTAATAGATGAAAAAAAAATATAGAAGATATTGACAAAACAAATCAAACAGTTGAGATTGATTTCTAGACTATTTCATTTTAATTTTGAAATGTAACAAAATATTAGGTTGCAAAGAAGCCACTATTTATTATTCCTTTGAATTGAATCGCTTTTATTTAAGTAGCTGAAATATAAAAAAATGAGTTATTTTACATTTCTAATATTTTCTCTTCGAGTTTTTCGCATTCTTTTCCATTGACATTACTGTGATTTCTTTTCGCCTTAGAACCTCCTGGGGAACGTTTAAAAGGTAAAGTATAAAAGAAGCTTTAATGAGGACATTTAAGAAAAAGATGTTTAATAGATGAAAAAAATAATGTTACAGATTTTCGAGATTATCAAGTCATATTTATTAGCATGATTACATCAAAATATAATGTTTTCTATTATTAGAATCCCTACTTCATTTTTTACATACAGCTTGAACCGACTATTAATATTCAAACGATTAACCTATCACGCTTCACATTTAAGAAATGGTAGATATTGAAAATAGCAATTTCTTCGTCTAATTGCATAGTGTATGTATAAAAACATAGTGCGAGACAATATTCATATTCTAAATAACACACACAATTAATATTTAGCATTCGAATGTTTGATTTTAGTTTTAAAACCTTAAAAAATGTAGTCTCCATATATAACGCTTTTAAAATAAATCAGTTTTATTCCACTTTTATTCTCTAAATCCAAAGCTCCAAAAAATGAGAAACCTGTGAATCCCAGAAATATAGCCGACGGCTCGTGCTGCTTCCTTCCCCATTTTTCCTTTCTCAGTAGCAAAAATGACAATCTACTGTTTTGTCCCTTTCGTCAGTTTTCAACTACCTGTTACGCTTTTCGTCCGTTAATCCCCAGATCTTTATTCAAATAAAGAAGTTGAAAAATCTGAATCATTTAAAATTGCAAATATGAACTAAGAGTTTATAGTGCATTATTTTTAAATGTCTCTTAAAATTATAAACAAACAAATTTATCATGTTTATAGATGTAGGATCTTTTCGTGCATGCAGAGCACTGATATTGTACTATTGGTAATACTAGGTTATCCCGTCGACCAAAAAATCATCGCCAAATTTTAAGATTAAATGCCAATAATGGATGATCGTGAATGTCACATTCAATGACATTAAATACGATTCACGTGTTAGAAATGTCATAAAGTGATTTTTAATTCGACTTTTTATTAATATTTTTATTAATATTCTACTAATTATCTGTTTTTTCGTTGTTTAAAATAAAAATTGTGTCAATATGTATAATTTGGCTATCAGATTGGTGATTTGTATAATCTGGCGAAATTGGCCAACGGGATAACATAGTAGTACCGTACTATTTTAATTTCAAACTACTTCCTGTTATAGAAAAAAAAACAAGCTTTTAGTTAAAACTTTTAAAGTGTGGATGGAGAATATCGTAATTTATGTTCTTGCAAATTCACAATACATGTAATGTCGAAGTAAAAAATAAATAAAAATCAGTTTTCTATCTAATTTTTCTTCTTATTGAAATAGGACAAAGTGACTTCTTTTTAAATTTCCATTAAGTCATACCTTTTTTGAGTGTTGTACAACAATATTTTCCATAATGTAGGGTTTAAGAATTAAATATTTTTCCTTTTATAATCTCACAGTTTTTAAAGATATTCTTCATTTTTATTATTTCAATAAGAAAATTTTGAAAAAATCAGGTCGAAATTTCCTTTGTATTTGTAATTGAAACAGTAAAAATGAATAATAAAGGTGTTCTTAATTTTCAGTAGATGTACATACTGTGTCTTTTTTTTTCCGCGTCAAATTTATTTGTAAATTCTTCATATGTTTTTAAAAATTGTGTTTAACTTTTCATTAGGTTTAATTTTTGTTTTGACAACGTAATTTTCATTACATTATAATCAAGCATTTAAAGCTAGTAATTTAATGAAACTCTGATTTATTTAACAACTTTAAAATTATTAAAATGGTGTGGTCATATTCAAATTATTATAATAATAATTGTGAATATGTATTGATATGCGATAACATAGTGAAGTTAGAAAATAAACAGAAGTAAATAAATTTTCCATAAAATAATTAATAACCATGAATAGGAAAGAAATTAAACTTTGTGACCATGAATATATAGAGAAGTAAAAATTTTTTTTCTAAAAAAATATATATTTAAAGAGAAATATACAAAAACTAATAATTTTATACTATGTTATTCTTTCCCTTTTTCTAATTAATTAAATAACTAATTAATATTTTTAAATAAATATTTCATGCTTATATTTTGGATAGCAGAATTTGAATAGGTTATAAATATGTGCGAATAAGGAAAAAAAAAGTTGGTAACGTTAAGAATTTCGAATTTAAAACTACGAATGAAAAAATGTAAAAGAAATCGAATAGGATAAATAGAATATTAAATTGATTTAAAGGTACTTACCTATCTCATAATAAAAAATATGAAAACTGGAAATAATAATGTCAATGGGCTGGCATTCTTCTAAAACACATCTTTTATTTTATATCTTTTCTTCAAATAAAGCATACAGCGAATTAGAACAGAACAGTAACTAGAATGAAATCGAATGAATTTTAAACACAGGATACATTTCGTAGTATGTTGACTTAATAGTTGATTGCTTTAAAAGGGTTACATCGTTCTCTTAATTCAACAGCTTTTGAGCAGAATAGAATAATCAACATAATTATGCATCACGGTAGAATCGGTGGCTCAGTAGATCACGGTGATTTCGTCAACAGAATCACGGATCCATCTGATGTCAAAAAAATTTGTCGAATAAAAAACTCGGCAAACGAAAATAAAACCACTCTTGTCAAGGCGGTTAGTGGTTGCCATGGAGATCAAACGCCATTGAGTCTAGGCTTCCTTTTTCATCCATAACCCCCGAGGGCCCGGTCAGAACGGCAATTTGCCTGACGGGCCGTTTGAATATTCCTTCACTTGTACGGATCGTCACTATTCGTACTACCCCGTCAGCACCTGGATGGATGTTATCAATGTTGGATAACTTCCATTCAGTGGGGTGAATGGCGGATTCCTTGACTACGACTAGTTGCCCAATCTGGATGGGTTGGTTACCTTTTTTCCACTTTTCCCGTATAAACAAGGTGTGCAGGTAGTCTCTTGTTTATCGGAGCCAAAATTGATCGCGAATCTTGATGCACAGCTTCTACCTGGAAGAAAGACTAAAACAAGCATTATTATGGTTAGATAATTCAGGTAAAGCTAGTAATGGGACACCAATAAAAAATGCCTTGGAGTTAACACTGATAAATCATTCGGATCTGTGCATAAGGGCATAAGAGGACGAGAATTAATGCAGGCTTCAATAAAGCATAATGTGATAGTTAGTTCTTCGAATGTCATGAGAGAGCCTTGGCATGATTTGAGTAAATGTCGTTTGGCAAATTTAATAGAGGACTCCCATAATCCTCCAATACTTGGACCATAAGATTGTATGAAATGCCAAAAAATTTGGCCTTGTGAACAAAAGTCCTAGATTTTGGATTCTTTGAGGACTAAGTACAGTTTTTTAAGATAAGAATCTGCAACAACGAATCTTCTCACATTATCAGAAAAAAATATCTGTTGGACATCCTCTTCGTGATATGAAACGCCGTAATTTGAATAGAAAAGCTTCTGTTGTAATTTCCGTTACTGATTTATTGTGTACTGCTTTGATATACATGCAAAGAAAAAGACAAATGTAGAATTTAAATCTAAGTGACTTCCTAATTTGTTCACATTTTCTTTTGATTTGGCATGAAAAAGCAATCTTTATACGCTCAACGTCTCTGCAAGAGTTAATGCGTAAAGAGGACAACTCTTCCATGAGCTGAGTAATCGGTTGGGCGGATATTCGGATGCAACGAATACACTTTCTTACTTTTTTCTTAGCGGTAGATCTGCCGTCTGGAATCAAAACGTTTTGATTTATTAAGGAGAGAGCTTTTTCAGGACCTGCATGCAAAGAACAGAGATGGAAGTATTGGATAATGGCTTTTGTTAATAGATGATTTTTAAGAAAATGATTGAATGTTTGGAATCGAATGGCACTGTTTAATGTTTGCTAAGCAGGTTATTTTCATCTGAAAAGACAGGATATTCTAATCATTCGATGATAGTTTTACAAGCGTTGTTGAGTTCAACAGCATTTAGGAGCCCCTTTGCTTTTGAGGAGAATCTGGCATTATAAGCGGATCTTTGAATCCAAGCAATTACTCGAAGTAACTTTGTATGTGACGAATATTTGGTGAGAATGTTAATATCCTGTTCTAGTTGAGTTGTTAAATAAGAGCTTTCGGATAACTCCATGAATACATTTGAAATTGAAGACTGTTCGTCAACAAAAGAATTGGAAGATTTATTCCACTTGTTTAGAATAAATGAGGGCACATGAATATCCCACTTCAAGTCTGCCTTCCACACTCTTTGCATTAAAATTTTCGCATTATGAAAGGTGACAAAAGATCCAAAGGGTTCGAATTACACATGATTATGAATAACAACTGATGTTTAGTGGTTAGAGTATAATTTTCTACCACATTTACTTGTAGAGTATCTGTTTCTCGGTTCCACTCTAGCCTTAGAATTCATTGGGATGAATCAGGATTTAATGGATAGGTTAAATTACTATCCTTTAAAAAAATTAGGCTTTAATGAATTTGTGAAAATGCTATCCTTTGAAGACTTTGATGAATGTTGTTCACCAAGGGGTTTATTGACGGACCGTTTTCTGAATTGGAAACCACCAATCTGAAATAATGATTCGAGCTCATTAATGAGAGCTTGAGCTGACTCTACTGAATCTTTGCCACCTAAAAAGTCGTCCACATACATATGGGTTCGGGCTATACTAGGAGCATCAGGGAACTTAATTTTATCATCTTCGCACAGTTGCTGAATGGTCCGTAGAAATATGAATGGGGAACAAGATTCATTGTCATAAACAGTGGAAATTTTCTGAATGAATTTTAAGCACAGGATACATTTCGTAGTATGTAGACTTAATAGTTGATTGCTTTAAAAGGGTTACATCGTTCTCTTAATTCAACAGCTTTTGAGCAGAATAGAATAATCAACATAATTATGCATCACGGTGGAATCGGTGGCTCGGTAGATCACGGTGATTTCGTCAACAGAATCACGGATCCATCTGATGTCAAAAAAATTTGTCGAATAAAAAACTCGGCAAACGAAAATAAAACCACTCTTGTCAAGGCGGTTAGCGGTTGCCATGGAGATCAAACGCCATTGAGTCTAGGCTTCCTTTTTCATCCATAACCCCCGAGGGCCCGGTCAGAACGGCAATTTGCCTGACGGGCCGTTTGAATATTCCTTCACTTGTACGGATCGTCACTATTCGTACTACCCCGTCAGCACCTGGATGGATGTTATCAATGTTGGATAACTTCCATTCAGTGGGGTGAATGGCGGATTCCTTGACTACGACTAGTTGCCCAATCTGGATGGGTTGGTTACCTTTTTTCCACTTTTCCCTTATAAACAAGGTGTGCAGGTAGTCTCTTGTTTATCGGAGCCAAAATTGATCGCGAATCTTGATGCACAGCTTCTACCTGGAAGAAAGACTAAAACAAGCATTATTATGGTTAGATAATTCAGGTAAAGCTAGTAATGGGACACCAATAAAAAATGCCTTGGAGTTAACACTGATAAATCATTCGGATCTGTGCATAAGGGCATAAGGAGACGAGAATTAATGCAGGCTTCAATAAAGCATAATGTGATAGTTAGTTCTTCGAATGTCATGAGAGAGCCTTGGCATGATTTGAGTAAATGTCGTTTGGCAAATTTAATAGAGGACTCCCATAATCCTCCAATACTTGGACCATAAGATTGTATGAAATGCCAAAAAATTTGGCCTTGTGAACAAAAGTCCTAGATTTTGGATTCTTTGAGGACTAAGTACAGTTTTTTAAGATAAGAATCTGCAACAACGAATCTTCTCACATTATCAGAAAAAAATATCTGTTGGACATCCTCTTCGTGATATGAAACGCCGTAATTTGAATAGAAAAGCTTCTGTTGTAATTTCCGTTACTGATTTATTGTGTACTGCTTTGATATACATGCAAAGAAAAAGACAAATGTAGAATTTAAATCTAAGTGACTTCCTAATTTGTTCACATTTTCTTTTGATTTGGCATGAAAAAGCAATCTTTATACGCTCAACGTCTCTGCAAGAGTTAATGCGTAAAGAGGACAACTCTTCCATGAGCTGAGTAATCGGTTGGGCGGATATTCGGATGCAACGAATACACTTTCTTACTTTTTTCTTAGCGGTAGATCTGCCGTCTGGAATCAAAACGTTTTGATTTATTAAGGAGAGAGCTTTTTCAGGACCTGCATGCAAAGAACAGAGATGGAAGTATTGGATAATGGCTTTTGTTAATAGATGATTTTTAAGAAAATGATTGAATGTTTGGAATCGAATGGCACTGTTTAATGTTTGCTAAGCAGGTTATTTTCATCTGAAAAGACAGGATATTCTAATCATTCGATGATAGTTTTACAAGCGTTGTTGAGTTCAACAGCATTTAGGAGCCCCTTTGCTTTTGAGGAGAATCTGGCATTATAAGCGGATCTTTGAATCCAAGCAATTACTCGAAGTAACTTTGTATGTGACGAATATTTGGTGAGAATGTTAATATCCTGTTCTAGTTGAGTTGTTAAATAAGAGCTTTCGGATAACTCCATGAATACATTTGAAATTGAAGACTGTTCGTCAACAAAAGAATTGGAAGATTTATTCCACTTGTTTAGAATAAATGAGGGCACATGAATATCCCACTTCAAGTCTGCCTTCCACACTCTTTGCATTAAAATTTTCGCATTATGAAAGGTGACAAAAGATCCAAAGGGTTCGAATTACACATGATTATGAATAACAACTGATGTTTAGTGGTTAGAGTATAATTTTCTACCACATTTACTTGTAGAGTATCTGTTTCTCGGTTCCACTCTAGCCTTAGAATTCATTGGGATGAATCAGGATTTAATGGATAGGTTAAATTACTAGCCTTTAAAAAAATTAGGCTTTAATGAATTTGTGAAAATGCTATCCTTTGAAGACTTTGATGAATGTTGTTCACCAAGGGGTTTATTGACGGACCGTTTTCTGAATTGGAAACCACCAATCTGAAATAATGATTCGAGCTCATTAATGAGAGCTTGAGCTGACTCTACTGAATCTTTGCCACCTAAAAAGTCGTCCACATACATATGGGTTCGGGCTATACTAGGAGCATCAGGGAACTTAATTTTATCATCTTCGCACAGTTGCTGAATGGTCCGTAGAGGTATGAATGGGGAACAAGATTCATTGTCATAAACAGTGGAAATTTTCTGAATGAATTTTAAACACAGGATACATTTCGTAGTATGTAGACTTAATAGTTGATTGCTTTAAAAGGGTTACATCGTTCTCTTAATTCAACAGCTTTTGAGCAGAATAGAATAATCAACATAATTATGCATCACGGTAGAATCGGTGGCTCGGTAGATCACGGTGATTTCGTCAACAGAATCACGGATCCATCTGATGTCAAAAAAATTTGTCGAATAAAAAACTCGGCAAACGAAAATAAAACCACTCTTGTCAAGGCGGTTAGCGGTTGCCATGGAGATCAAACGCCATTGAGTCTAGGCTTCCTTTTTCATCCATAACCCCCGAGGGCCCGGTCAGAACGGCAATTTGCCTGACGGGCCGTTTGAATATTCCTTCACTTGTACGGATCGTCACTATTCGTACTACCCCGTCAGCACCTGGATGGATGTTATCAATGTTGGATAACTTCCATTCAGTGGGGTGAATGGCGGATTCCTTGACTACGACTAGTTGCCCAATCTGGATGGGTTGGTTACCTTTTTTCCACTTTTCCCGTATAAACAAGGTGTGCAGGTAGTCTCTTGTTTATCGGAGCCAAAATTGATCGCGAATCTTGATGCACAGCTTCTACCTGGAAGAAAAACTAAAACAAGCATTATTATGGTTAGATAATTCAGGTAAAGCTAGTAATGGGACACCAATAAAAAATGCCTTGGAGTTAACACTGATAAATCATTCGGATCTGTGCATAAGGGCATAAGAGGACGAGAATTAATGCAGGCTTCAATAAAGCATAATGTGATAGTTAGTTCTTCGAATGTCATGAGAGAGCCTTGGCATGATTTGAGTAAATGTCGTTTGGCAAATTTAATAGAGGACTCCCATAATCCTCCAATACTTGGACCATAAGATTGTATGAAATGCCAAAAAATTTGGCGTTGTGAACAAAAGTCCTAGATTTTGGATTCTTTGAGGACTAAGTACAGTTTTTTAAGATAAGAATCTGCAACAACGAATCTTCTCACATTATCAGAAAAAAATATCTGTTGGACATCCTCTTCGTGATATGAAACGCCGTAATTTGAATAGAAAAGCTTCTGTTGTAATTTCCGTTACTGATTTATTGTGTACTGCTTTGATATACATGCAAAGAAAAAGACAAATGTAGAATTTAAATCTAAGTGACTTCCTAATTTGTTCACATTTTCTTTTGATTTGGCATGAAAAAGCAATCTTTATACGCTCAACGTCTCTGCAAGAGTTAATGCGTAAAGAGGACAACTCTTCCATGAGATGAGTAATCGGTTGGGCGGATATTCGGATGCAACGAATACACTTTCTTACTTTTTTCTTAGCGGTAGATCTGCCGTCTGGAATCAAAAAGTTTTGATTTATTAAGGAGAGAGCTTTTTCAGGACCTGCATGCAAAGAACAGAGATGGAAGTATTGGATAATGGCTTTTGTTAATAGATGATTTTTAAGAAAATGATTGAATGTTTGGAATCGAATGGCACTGTTTAATGTTTGCTAAGCAGGTTATTTTCATCAGAAAAGACAGGATATTCTAATCATTCGATGATAGTTTTACAAGCGTTGTTGAGTTCAACAGCATTTAGGATCCTTTTTGCTTTTGAGGAGAATCTGGCATTATAAGCGGATCTTTGAATCCAAACAATTACTCGAAGTAACTTTGTATGTGACGATGATTTGGTGAGAATGTTAATATCCTGTTCTAGTTGAGTTGTTAAATAAGAGCTTTCGGATAACTCCATGAATACATTTGAAATTGAAGACTGTTCGTCAACAAAAGAATTGGAAGATTTATTCCACTTGTTTAGAATAAATGAGGGCACATGAATATCCCACTTCAAGTCTCCCATCCACACTCTTTGCATTAAAATTTTCGCATTATGAAAGGTGACAAAAGATCCAAAGGGTTAGAATTACACATGATTATGAATAACAACTGATGTTTAGTGGTTAGAGTATAATTTTCTACCACATTTACTTGTAGGGTATCTGTTTCTCGGTTCCACTCTAGCCTTAGAATTCATTGGGATGAATCAGGATTTAATGGATAGGTTAAATTACTAGCCTTTAAAAAAATTAGGCTTTAATGAATTTGTGAAAATGCTATCCTTTGAAGACTTTGATGAATGTTGTTCACCAAGGGGTTTATTGACGGACCGTTTTCTGAATTGGAAACCACCAATCTGAAATAATGATTCGAGCTCATTAATGAGAGCTTGAGCTGACTCTACTGAATCTTTGCCACCTAAAAAGTCGTCCACATACATATGGGTTCGGGCTATACTAGGAGCATCAGGGAACTTAATTTTATCATCTTCGCACAGTTGCTGAATGGTCCGTAGAGGTATGAATGGGGAACAAGATTCATTGTCATAAACAGTGGAAATTTTCTGAATGAATTTTAAACACAGGATACATTTCGTAGTATGTAGACTTAATAGTTGATTGCTTTAAAAGGGTTACATCGTTCTCTTAATTCAACAGCTTTTGAGCAGAATAGAATACTCAACATAATTATGCATCACGGTAGAATCGGTGGCTCGGTAGATCACGGTGATTTCGTCAACAGAATCACGGATCCATCTGATGTCAAAAAAATTTGTCGAATAAAAAACTCGGCAAACGAAAATAAAACCACTCTTGTCAAGGCGGTTAGCGGTTGCCATGGAGATCAAACGCCATTGAGTCTAGGCTTCCTTTTTCATCCATAACCCCCGAGGGCCCGGTCAGAACGGCAATTTGCCTGACGGGCCGTTTGAATATTCCTTCACTTGTACGGATCGTCACTATTCGTACTACCCCGTCAGCACCTGGATGGATGTTATCAATGTTGGATAACTTCCATTCAGTGGGGTGAATGGCGGATTCCTTGACTACGACTAGTTGCCCAATCTGGATGGGTTGGTTACCTTTTTTCCACTTTTCCCGTATAAACAAGGTGTGCAGGTAGTCTCTTGTTTATCGGAGCCAAAATTGATCGCGAATCTTGATGCACAGCTTCTACCTGGAAGAAAAACTAAAACAAGCATTATTATGGTTAGATAATTCAGGTAAAGCTAGTAATGGGACACCAATAAAAAATGCCTTGGAGTTAACACTGATAAATCATTCGGATCTGTGCATAAGGGCATAAGAGGACGAGAATTAATGCAGGCTTCAATAAAGCATAATGTGATAGTTAGTTCTTCGAATGTCATGAGAGAGCCTTGGCATGATTTGAGTAAATGTCGTTTGGCAAATTTAATAGAGGACTCCCATAATCCTCCAATACTTGGACCATAAGATTGTATGAAATGCCAAAAAATTTGGCGTTGTGAACAAAAGTCCTAGATTTTGGATTCTTTGAGGACTAAGTACAGTTTTTTAAGATAAGAATCTGCAACAACGAATCTTCTCACATTATCAGAAAAAAATATCTGTTGGACATCCTCTTCGTGATATGAAACGCCGTAATTTGAATAGAAAAGCTTCTGTTGTAATTTCCGTTACTGATTTATTGTGTACTGCTTTGATATACATGCAAAGAAAAAGACAAATGTAGAATTTAAATCTAAGTGACTTCCTAATTTGTTCACATTTTCTTTTGATTTGGCATGAAAAAGCAATCTTTATACGCTCAACGTCTCTGCAAGAGTTAATGCGTAAAGAGGACAACTCTTCCATGAGCTGAGTAATCGGTTGGGCGGATATTCGGATGCAACGAATACACTTTCTTACTTTTTTCTTAGCGGTAGATCTGCCGTCTGGAATCAAAAAGTTTTGATTTATTAAGGAGAGAGCTTTTTCAGGACCTGCATGCAAAGAACAGAGATGGAAGTATTGGATAATGGCTTTTGTTAATAGATGATTTTTAAGAAAATGATTGAATGTTTGGAATCGAATGGCACTGTTTAATGTTTGCTAAGCAGGTTATTTTCATCAGAAAAGACAGGATATTCTAATCATTCGATGATAGTTTTACAAGCGTTGTTGAGTTCAACAGCATTTAGGAGCCCCTTTGCTTTTGAGGAGAATCTGGCATTATAAGCGGATCTTTGAATCCAAACAATTACTCGAAGTAACTTTGTATGTGACGATGATTTGGTGAGAATGTTAATATCCTGTTCTAGTTGAGTTGTTAAATAAGAGCTTTCGGATAACTCCATGAATACATTTGAAATTGAAGACTGTTCGTCAACAAAAGAATTGGAAGATTTATTCCACTTGTTTAGAATAAATGAGGGCACATGAATATCCCACTTCAAGTCTCCCTTCCACACTCTTTGCATTAAAATTTTCGCATTATGAAAGGTGACAAAAGATCCAAAGGGTTAGAATTACACATGATTATGAATAACAACTGATGTTTAGTGGTTAGAGTATAATTTTCTACCACATTTACTTGTAGGGTATCTGTTTCTCGGTTCCACTCTAGCCTTAGAATTCATTGGGATGAATCAGGATTTAATGGATAGGTTAAATTACTAGCCTTTAAAAAAATTAGGCTTTAATGAATTTGTGAAAATGCTATCCTTTGAAGACTTTGATGAATGTTGTTCACCAAGGGGTTTATTGACGGACCGTTTTCTGAATTGGAAACCACCAATCTGAAATAATGATTCGAGCTCATTAATGAGAGCTTGAGCTGACTCTACTGAATCTTTGCCACCTAAAAAGTCGTCCACATACATATGGGTTCGGGCTATACTAGGAGCATCAGGGAACTTAATTTTATCATCTTCGCACAGTTGCTGAATGGTCCGTAGAGGTATGAATGGGGAACAAGATTCATTGTCATAAACAGTGGAAATTTTCTGAATGAATTTTAAACACAGGATACATTTCGTAGTATGTAGACTTAATAGTTGATTGCTTTAAAAGGGTTACATCGTTCTCTTAATTCAACAGCTTTTGAGCAGAATAGAATAATCAACATAATTATGCATCACGGTAGAATCGGTGGCTCGGTAGATCACGGTGATTTCGTCAACAGAATCACGGATCCATCTGATGTCAAAAAAATTTGTCGAATAAAAAACTCGGCAAACGAAAATAAAACCACTCTTGTCAAGGCGGTTAGCGGTTGCCATGGAGATCAAACGCCATTGAGTCTAGGCTTCCTTTTTCATCCATAACCCCCGAGGGCCCGGTCAGAACGGCAATTTGCCTGACGGGCCGTTTGAATATTCCTTCACTTGTACGGATCGTCACTATTCGTACTACCCCGTCAGCACCTGGATGGATGTTATCAATGTTGGATAACTTCCATTCAGTGGGGTGAATGGCGGATTCCTTGACTACGACTAGTTGCCCAATCTGGATGGGTTGGTTACCTTTTTTCCACTTTTCCCGTATAAACAAGGTGTGCAGGTAGTCTCTTGTTTATCGGAGCCAAAATTGATCGCGAATCTTGATGCACAGCTTCTACCTGGAAGAAAGACTAAAACAAGCATTATTATGGTTAGATAATTCAGGTAAAGCTAGTAATGGGACACCAATAAAAAATGCCTTGGAGTTAACACTGATAAATTATTCGGATCTGTGCATAAGGGCATAAGAGGACGAGAATTAATGCAGGCTTCAATAAAGCATAATGTGATAGTTAGTTCTTCGAATGTCATGAGAGAGCCTTGGCATGATTTGAGTAAATGTCGTTTGGCAAATTTAATAGAGGACTCCCATAATCCTCCAATACTTGGACCATAAGATTGTATGAAATGCCAAAAAATTTGGCGTTGTGAACAAAAGTCCTAGATTTTGGATTCTTTGAGGACTAAGTACAGTTTTTTAAGATAAGAATCTGCAACAACGAATCTTCTCACATTATCAGAAAAAAATATCTGTTGGACATCCTCTTCGTGATATGAAACGCCGTAATTTGAATAGAAAAGCTTCTGTTGTAATTTCCGTTACTGATTTATTGTGTACTGCTTTGATATACATGCAAAGAAAAAGACAAATGTAGAATTTAAATCTAAGTGACTTCCTAATTTGTTCACATTTTCTTTTGATTTGGCATGAAAAAGCAATCTTTATACGCTCAACGTCTCTGCAAGAGTTAATGCGTAAAGAGGACAACTCTTCCATGAGCTGAGTAATCGGTTGGGCGGATATTCGGATGCAACGAATACACTTTCTTACTTTTTTCTTAGCGGTAGATCTGCCGTCTGGAATCAAAAAGTTTTGATTTATTAAGGAGAGAGCTTTTTCAGGACCTGCATGCAAAGAACAGAGATGGAAGTATTGGATAATGGCTTTTGTTAATAGATGATTTTTAAGAAAATGATTGAATGTTTGGAATCGAATGGCACTGTTTAATGTTTGCTAAGCAGGTTATTTTCATCAGAAAAGACAGGATATTCTAATCATTCGATGATAGTTTTACAAGCGTTGTTGAGTTCAACAGCATTTAGGAGCCCCTTTGCTTTTGAGGAGAATCTGGCATTATAAGCGGATCTTTGAATCCAAGCAATTACTCGAAGTAACTTTGTATGTGACGAATATTTGGTGAGAATGTTAATATCCTGTTCTAGTTGAGTTGTTAAATAAGAGCTTTCGGATAACTCCATGAATACATTTGAAATTGAAGACTGTTCGTCAACAAAAGAATTGGAAGATTTATTCCACTTGTTTAGAATAAATGAGGGCACATGAATATCCCACTTCAAGTCTGCCTTCCACACTCTTTGCATTAAAATTTTCGCATTATGAAAGGTGACAAAAGATCCAAAGGGTTCGAATTACACATGATTATGAATAACAACTGATGTTTAGTGGTTAGAGTATAATTTTCTACCACATTTACTTGTAGAGTATCTGTTTCTCGGTTCCACTCTAGCCTTAGAATTCATTGGGATGAATCAGGATTTAATGGATAGGTTAAATTACTAGCCTTTAAAAAAAATAGGCTTTAATGAATTTGTGAAAATGCTATCCTTTGAAGACTTTGATGAATGTTGTTCACCAAGGGGTTTATTGACGGACCGTTTTCTGAATTGGAAACCACCAATCTGAAATAATGATTCGAGCTCATTAATGAGAGCTTGAGCTGACTCTACTGAATCTTTGCCACCTAAAAAGTCGTCCACATACATATGGGTTCGGGCTATACTAGGAGCATCAGGGAACTTAATTTTATCATCTTCGCACAGTTGCTGAATGGTCCGTAGAGGTATGAATGGGGAACAAGATTCATTGTCATAAACAGTGGAAATTTTCTGAATGAATTTTAAACACAGGATACATTTCGTAGTATGTAGACTTAATAGTTGATTGCTTTAAAAGGGTTACATCGTTCTCTTAATTCAACTGCTTTTGAGCAGAATAGAATAAGCAACATAATTATGCATCACGGTAGAATAGAATGATTTCGTCAAGAGAATCACGGATCTATCTGATGTAAAAAAAAATGTCGAATAAAAAACTTTGCTCGGCAAACGAAAATAAAATCACTCTTGTCAAGGAGGTTAGCGGTTGCCATGGATATCAAACGACATTCAGTCTAGGCTTCCTTTTTCGTCCATATTTCATTCTCATGAACTTTCTATATAATGACCTAATTTATCCTATATTTTCAATTAACAAAAACTAAATGAACTAGTACCAACTTTTTTAAAATACATAGAGGAAGCAAAGAGAATTTAGTTGTAAAATTTCAAAAATTCACCTTTTTATTGTGTTGTCCGAAATGTTAATCCCATCCATCAAACAACCATATCCCCTATCTCGGAACCCCAACTTAAGGGGGAACGGCAATCTTTCCAGCTAGACTCGGCTATTACGGGTCTCTGGGCACTGAGAGGTTTCGACTACTATGGGATTCAGAGAGTTGAACAGTTGAGATAAAAAAAAGTTTCTCCTATTTTCTCTGCTTATTTTTCCCATTTTTATTTTTAAAGAGTTTTCTTTCTGTTTCGTTGAACGTTTCTCGGATACTTCTGGGGATTAAAGAAGGATGTTTATAAGATAAATAATATCTTTAACTATGTGGATTGCAAAGAACGATGCTTAATAGAGGAAAAAATTATGTAGAATATATTAGAAATATAATTCAAGCAAGTAAGACTGTTTTTCTTGACTACTTAAGTTTAGTAATTTAATGTAATAGAATCTTAGTCAGAAAATTAAGCTACCATCTATAACTCTTACGAATGAAACCACTTTTATTTAAATAGCTGGGATACAAATAAGTTAGTTCCATTTATGTTTCTTATATTTTCGCTTTCTGATTTTCACATCCCGTTATCCTTAAAGAGCTTTGTTTCCATATTGCCAAACGTGTCTCCGAGCCTCCTGGAGCGTAAATAAAGATATTTAAATGATAAAGGATAAAATTGGCTTTATATCTATGGATTCATAAGAATAATGTTTAATAGACGGAAAAAATAATGTATAATATCTTTTAAAAATAAATAAAAAAGTGAGACGGATTCTCTCAAATATTTCATTTTAGTGTTGAAATGTAATAGAATTTTAGGCTGCAAATTAAGCCAACATTTATAACTCTAACGAATTAAATCACCTTTATTTAAATATCTGAAATATAAAGCATTTGGTTTTTTTACGTTTCTATTATTTTCTTTTCCTATTTTTCACATGTCGTTATTCTTAAAGAGCTTCCTTTCGTTTCACTGAACGTGTCTCCGAAACCCCTAGGATGTAAATAATGATGCTTAAAAAATAAAGTATAAAATTAGCTTTAAATGTTGAATACTTTAGCAAAATAAATCAAACACGTGAGGCTGATTTTCTAGAATATTTTATTTTAGTTTTATAATGTAATATTATCTTAGGCTGCAAATTGAGCTACTATTTATAACTCTTTCGAATTAAATCACCTTTATTAAATAACTGAGATATAAAGATATAAGTTATTTTCACTTTCCTAATATTTTCTTTTGGTGTTTGTCACTTTTCTTTCTGAATTCTTTTAAGTACAATTGAACAATTTTTTTAACATACATTGCATTATATATATATATATATATATATATATATATATATATATATATAACAAAACCAAAAGAAATTCCAAATCCCCAAAATATACATTTTTTACATTTCTTTTTGTAGCATTTTGCGCATTGGTCTGTAAAAAACTGTTTATTTGTTTCTTCATTTTTTTTAAAAATTAATTGAAAGGTTTTAATAAAATTGTGTATATATATATATATATATATATATATATATATTTCTGTTTCACAAACCCATTAAAAGTGTCTCCTGTCAAAGTGCAATAATACATTTTCCTACAATTTGAATCTATTTGATATTTTGAAGATATAGCCAAATAAAAAATAAAATATGTGATTAACATTCTTAAAAACATTTGATTAAACACGCGTAAAAAACATATCACCTAACAAAGAATTTATATTAGCAAAATAAATCAAGCAAGTGAGACATATTTTTCTGACTATTTCATTTTAGTTTTGAAGTGTAATGAAATCCGAAGCTGCAAATTAAGACATGATTTACAATTATTTTGAATTGAATAACATTTATTTAAATAGCAGATATTCAAAGAAGTGTGTCCTTTTTACTTTTCTAACATTTTATTTCGAGATTATAACAATCTTTTCCGTTATCCTTACAGTGATTTATTTTCGTTTCGCTAAACGTGTCTCAGAGCTTCCTGGGAGTAAATAAAGCTGTTTAAAAGATTTAAATCAATGGATTCCAAAGAATGAGGTTTAATAGATGAAATAAAAATATACATAAAGAATATATTAGGAAGATAAATCAAACAAGTGAGACAGATTTTCTAAAATATTTCAATTTATTATAATATTATATATAATTATTTACATTCTTGGCAGATAAATCATTTTCTATATTGTAATTTTCAAATTTATACTAAGTATGTATAAAAAAAAGGCTAGGAATCGCATTGTTTTTTGTTTTGTGTTTTGATAATGCGATTTTCGACGGATATTTTGACTTCATGGATGTAAACAGATTTGCAAATCACTATTTATTTTTTGCTTCAGTTTCTTATTATACTCATGTCAAAAAACGGTGATTTCCCCCCCCCTTATAATTTCATTTTTGAGCAAATTCATAACGTTTAGGAAGTATTTACATTAAATTGTTTTCGCCGAATAATAGAGAATTGCATATGAAATGAAAATAATCCCAGTTATAAACAGCTTTGTAAATCATTAATATTTATTTAATGTTTCAATTTCTTTTTGTTGACTCGAAGTTCCCTTTTTTTTAAAAATACCCTTTTTTTTAAAAAGTGCTCCCGTGACGAAAATTGCTGAGTTTTTTTGAGAAGGAGGAGGGAATATTTTGATGAAATTTGCTATTTTTTTTCAATCGCTTGATCTTGATCTCTTAACAATGTTTTTTTAAAAATATGAAAATCATTATAATCAACAAAGAAAAATAAAATTATCAGAAGAGATCCCCTTTTTTTGCATAGCATTCAATCAAGATATACAATATAGAAAATGCTTTATCGGCCATGGACGTAAATAAACACTTTAATCATTAACTGTGGAATGTTTCAATTTCATATTATGCCTAACATCACAAGGTTTGAAGGAGGGAATAGCGTTTAACACGAACAAAGAATACAAATGAAAATAAAATAACTTACGTGAAGTGAAAAACCAATATATTTCGATCATTATAAGATAAGTAAAGAAAAAAAAATATAATTATCATAGCATTGCATTAAGCAGTGATAGCAAAAATGCAGTCTTATCCCATATTTACCAAGGCGTTTTGCAAATGCGTATACAGAGAGTAAATACAGTCTTCTCCGATAGGTTCTCAGATTTCTGCGCAAGCGCGTATGCGTAGAGACCAGTTTTAGCTGTGCTGAAAAAAGATCGCTACTGTTTAAAGTATGTACTCTTTACCAATATTTGCGTATTTTGAAGTACCTAGACAAATTTAAAGTATTTTCATAATCTTTTGACAAAATTCATGTCATTTATGCTACTAGGACAAAATTATTTGTTTTCTCAGGGATTTTTTTGAAATTTGTCGTTTTTTTTTCACTACCTTTCGATGCAATTTGCCGTTTTATCGAATTTATCCTTATTTCGTGAAAATTTTCGTTTTTTTTGTTATTTTGAGACATTTGTCAATTTATTTCCAGCTTTCTTTTTTTGCAAAGTTTACCTTTTTTGTGATCCTTTGATAAAATGTGCCTCTTTTTTTCATCTTTTGACAAAATGTGTTGTTTTCTCACAATCGGTTTACCAATATTTGCATTTTTTGAAATGCCTTGACAAATTTAAAGTATTTTCATGATCTTTTGACGAAATTCATGTCATTTATGATATCAGGTCGAAATTATTTGTTTTCTCTTGGATATTCGGTGAAATTTGTCGTTTTTTTGCGATCTTTCGATTAATTTGCCGTTTTATCGAATTTATCCTTTTTGTGATTTTTTTTGTGAAATTGTCGTTTTTTGCGTTATTTTCAAAAATTTGTCATATTTTCGCCTTTTTTTTTTTGCAAAAATTACCTGTTTTGCAATCATTTGATGAAATGTGTTGTTTTCTCACAATCTGTTTACCAATATTTACGTTTTTTGAAATACCTAGACAAATTTAAAGTATTTTCACGATCTTTTGACGAAATTCACGTCTTTTATGATACTAGGATAAAATTATTTGTATTCTCAGGGATTTTCGGTGAAATTTCTCGTTTTTTTCTCACTATCTTTCGATGTTATTTGGCGTTTTATCGAATTTATCTTTTTTTCGTGATTTTTTTGGGGAAATTTTTCGTTTTTTTCGTTATTCTCAGAAATTTTCATTTTTTTCTCTTTTTTTTCCATAAATTACATTTTTTGTGATCTTTTAATGAAATGTGCCTCTTTTTTTCATCTTTTGACAAAATGTGTTGTTTTCTCACAATCTGTTTAAAATATTTGCGTTTTTTGAAGCACCTAGAAAAATTTAAAGTATTTTCATTAATTCATGTTTTTTATGATACTAGGACAAAATTATTTTTTTCTCAGGAATTTTTGGTGAAATTTCTTGTTTTTTTTCACTATCTTTCGATTTAATTTGCCGTTTTTTCGAATTTATACTTTTTTTGTGAAATTTTTCGGTTTTTTTTGTTATTTTCAGAAATTTGTCATTTTTTTAAAACTTTTTTTTGCAAAATCTACCTTTTTTGATGAAATGTGCCTCTTTTTTCATTTTTTGACAAAATGTGTTGTTTTCTCACAATCTGTTTAACAATATTTGCGTTTTTTGAAGTACCTAGACAAATTTAAAGTATTTTTATGACCTCTTGACGAAATTCATGTCTTTTATGATACTAGGATGAAATAATTTGTTTTCTCAGGGATTTTTGTTGAAATTTGTCGTTTTTTTCTCACTGTCTTTCGACGTAATTTGCCGTTTTATCGAATTTATCCTTTTTGCATTTTTTTTTTTTTTTTTTTTTTTTTTTTTTTTTTTTTTTGCGAAATTGTCGTTTTTTGTTATTTTTTTGAGAAATTTGTCGTTTTTTTCGCTATTTGTAGCTAAATTTACCGTTTTAGAGATTACCTAGACAAAGTTTATGTGCTTTTTGAGATCTTAGTACAAAATCCGCATGTTTTATGAAACTTGGACAAAATTCGTCATCTTGAGGTCTTTCGGTAAAGTTTATTGTTTTCTCGAGTTCTTTTGATGAAATTTGTCGTTTTGTCACAATTTTATTAATGTAATTTGCCGTTTTATTGAAGATCTTTTTGCAAAATTTGTTGTTTTTTTTGCGAAATTTATCTTTTTTGTGATTATTTCATGAAATTTGCTTTTTTTCAATCCTTTGACGAAATTTATTGTTTACTCACAATCATTTGTCAAAATTTGTTGTTTTCTCACAATATTTTGAATTTTCTTTCACAATATGTTTACAAATTTGCCATTTTTTAGAGATTTTTTTTTTCAAAATTTGCCTTGTTTTCGAAAGTTTTTCATAAAAATTGCCATTTTTTAGATGTTTTGGCAAAATTTAGATTTTTTGCAATACTTTCTAGAAATTTGTTTTATTTGAGATTCCTAGACAATTTTTTTTCTTGCAGTTTTTTGACAAATTTTTTTAGAGATCTTTTGGAGAAATTTGTAGTTTTTTGTATTCTGTTCATTAAATTTGCTGTTTTTTTTTTCACATCTATTTGCAAAATTTCCAGGTGATGGTTTTTTTTGGAGGGGGGGGGGGTATTTTGATGAAATTTGCTATTTTTGTGACTATTTGCATTTTTATGGTACCTAGACAAATTTTGGTACATAGGAAATCATTTCTAGCATTTTTTTAAAAAAACTTTAACAGTTGAAAAATAATCTTCAAACATTTTCAAGAGTCTGTGACGTGTGTCGCAGTGTTGCACTGATTCTGTGTCCGGGATCATGTCATGTTGGTGTTACGTTGGTAAATGGAAAAGCATATTGAAATTTTTAATAAATATTAATCTTTAAAAAGAAATTTTAGCAGCAAAATACTTTTTTCTTTGGTTCTTTCAAATTGTTGCCGTCAAGTTTTGATGGGTTTCACCTAGCCAGAATAAATATTATCATAGTTTTTTTTAATCTGTGAAATTTACATTTTTTTTATTTATGAAAAGGTAATAGAAAAGTTGAAAATGCAAATGTTTATTTGTTGAACGGGCTGGGTAATGTAAAAACAAATTAACCACTGAGAGGATCATTGTTAAAATGACAAACTATAAATTCAGTCTTATTTTGCTGTAAAGTAAGTGAAGTATGCATATTTTGTATGAAATGAGTAATGACAGTAATTTATGATTTATTCATGTCATGTACAATTTATTGGTGTTGTATTTGTAAATGGAAAATTATCAAATGAGAGAGATTCTAATGCTATGACAGCATGTTTGAATGTAACTCGGCCAAATGCGGGTCATTTGCCTGGATGTAAAATGCAGGTTTTTCTTTTATTTATTGAAATTTTTGCTGAAGATTAGTCGTTAAAAAATCCTTTAATAGCTGGAAAAGACCTTTTTCATTCTGTGGTGCCGTCAAGTTTTGACGGGTTCCATCTAGTGTAGTTATTTAATTTTATTCATATTACATTATATTTCTGAAACGTATGCAACATTGTTTATAATAACTCTCGATATTTTCATATTTTTTTATTTGTTCAAAGGTATCCCTGCTCGTTCAAATACCTTACTTATAAGGTATTTGTACCCTATATGGTTAGGGCTCTCAATAAGGACACCCTTAATATTTTTAAAGGTAATAATTTTAAACGATAGAAGGCTCAACATTTTCGCGAAGAAAAGCAGTTGAAAAGATAAGAAGGCTGGAAAGTGTAAAAAAGCGCGCTGGTCGCCATTTAGGAGGAAACTTGTTGTTTCGAGATGTGCTGATCTTAATTACTTGTAAGCTTAAATTCTTATTAGATATGATAAAATTACATTAAAGGTTTAAAAGTGGAGTATTTTAGAAAGCTAATAAAACATATTTTCGATTGCTATTGAATATTTTGCTTAAATATATTTTCCTTATTCATTTGTTACAAGTTTTAGTAAAACTACGCTCGGTTCCTAATATAGACCGCTTATGTCCCCATCGACTGCAACTGTGAGAAAGAAGAAAATTCAACGTTGCCAAGCAATAAATTGAAAAGGCATCAAAGTGGTAAAACCTTTGTTCAACAAGCTGCCGTTTGAACAATCCCCCCAAAAACCTTCCTACAAAAAACACGTGCAGAAAAATAAAAAGAAGCCCCCCCCCCGCGCCTGTAGGATATCTGTTGGGGAAATCGTAGATACCAATGGCATGACTTCCTCAACAAAGGAGAGCTGGTACTGCTTCTTTTGCAGTATTGATGTTTTTTCAAAGATGCGGCCTTGCATCACACGTGACAGATATGTTCATAAGAATTATGTGGGACTTACTGCCCATGGTGAAAAAGTTTCCATTTGCCCATGCTGTGAGCACTGAGTAATAACAGATGTAAATTCGCAAACTGATGCTATAAAGCTGAGCAAAACCAACAATATTATTTCATAATATTTACGAGTATCTAAGGGGCTTTGCAAGGGTCTTCGAATGGTAAAATCGAGAATGACCCCCCCCCCTTTCTAAAATGCATGTTCTGAAGATATTTACTGTTCTCCCTCCTCCACCGAATAAATTAAGATACATTTTTTAATTTCCTCTCCTCTAAAATCCCTTGGAAATGTGGCTCTTCCATACACACTGTGTAGAAAGTCAAGAAGGAAGCACCTGTCCATAATAGGGTCAGGTAGGTCCTTATATGGACACTTGTAAACATTTTTTTGTTTTTATTATTTAAATTAAACCGGAATAATTACAAGGTCGCTAATTTTAATAATGAAAGTCAATAGTCCAAGGATGGTGGACACGTATTTTTGGAGTCCTATGACTTGTACATGGGGGTGAAAAAACTACATTTTCCTTAGTGTGTCCATATTGGATACAGGTACCTTACATGGGGCACGTTTTTACAAAACTCTTTAAAATTTTTAAATTCTCCCAAAATATCTAATTGCTTTGAAAAATGTATATTTTATGTTTCATATGATGAAGATATACATTGTTTTTATTATGTAACATTTAATATAAAATAAATATAATTCAAGAAAGAATTTTACTGATTTTCTGAAAAAAAATGTTCAAATGTCTCCTCTTCCCATATATCGCTAGAAAGTTCTGTGGCTACTTATTCAAATTATGCACTTCCCTTATTCTCTTTCTTCGTTTCGGAGAGATATGTTTAACAAATTCTAGTTAAAAAAGATCTAAAAATATAAAAAATATGGAACTAATCTCAAATGGCTTATAAATATAAATATATATGTTCGTTACCGGCCAAAACCAATTTTAGCTAAACTAGATTGGCCGACGTCAGAATAGTTCATCCTAATACAATTTGGATAAACTAGTTTTTCTTAGGCGCAACTTGTCCCTCCTAACGTCGATAGGATAAAGTAGTTTTTTCTTACGCCAAACTAGTCTTTCCTAACGCCTATAGAATAAACTAGATTTTCCGAGGTGAAAATAGCTTGTCGTAACACTAATAAGATAAGTTTGTTTAACCTGCTATTCACTTGTCTGAATTAGTTTATTCTAGGCCAATTCAATTTGACGTGGTTTCATTAAATCCAAAGACCGTCGCGGTGCCATCTTTCTAGTTTATTCTAAGGTAATCCGTTTTATTTTGGGCTAATGTAATTCGACATATTTTTAGCTCAAAGGCTATCAAAGCCTGAGAGATAATCTGCCTGCAGGTGTTGTATGGATGTATTTAGATATGCATGCACGTAACGCGATAACTCTTCTTAGGGAGTGAATTTTTGAAGAAATTGAGTTGGACCAGATCAGCCGGGCCTGCAATATTTTCACTAATTTCTGTATGGACCGTGCCGGACCATGAACAGTGAAAATATTCATAAACAGTGAACTTTTCAATTTTTCACCGAGCCGGGCCAAAATAACCTTTGCTCAGGAAGAGAGGGATGACAATGAAGACTGGCAATAAAGCGGCTGTCAGGATCAATAATAAAAATAATATTGCTCAGTTACCCAGATGGTATTGTGTTCACAGGTAGTTTACACCAAATGCATATTAGAACCTTATTTTTTGAAAGAATATGTCCCTCGAAAAAAATAAAGGGGATTAGCTCCCCCATTTCCTACCCTTTATATTTAATCGTTGAACCCTCAAAACTAATTTCAGATACGACTTATCAGAATGTTCCTATTAACAAAATTCGAAGCAAATAAGATAATTCTGCGTAAAAACTTATTTAAATAATTTAAGAAAAGGTTAAATCACTTGTTTCCCTTTTTATACTTAACCAAAGAACCCCCAAATTAATCAATTATGTGCCTTATCAAAATGAACTTATGGCCAAACGGTTAATTCTGTATTAAAAACCCATATGCATAAATTAGGGATAAGCCCCCCGTTCTTCCCTATACTTAATCAGTGAACCCCCAAACTTAGTTAGGGGTGCAACCTATCAGAATGAACCTGTATCGAAAATTTGAAGAAAATCGATAATTTCTGCTTGAAAATCCCATTTAGCAAAATTGTAGAGGGTACCTCCATTCAGTCCCTTCCTTTATACTTCAAAAATGAACATATACAACTAATCATGAAGTCCATAATCCACGAGTATTTTATTTTATTGATTGAAGATTGATGTTTTATTTAAGAGGAAAGGGAGTTTTTTTAATTTATAATTGAAAGAGGGGATGTTTAATAAAAAATAATAAGCCTATATTATGAAGGAAAATATATTTTCAGGAAATAATAAAAAAAAATAAAACGTTTATCTCAAACTCGTTCTTAATTGCATTATTTCTTTTTCAAGATGTAATTGTACATAAAGAAGATGGTCCAGATAACATATTTTCTTTTATTTTAATTTTATTGATTATTAAGTAGTTCAGATTCTTTATTTAATAAAGGACGTCACACTCAAGTGGTATTTTATGGCCATAACGTAATGCCTTACTTATACGATCATAATGTTTAAAAAAGATAGAATTAGTTGAATTAGTAAAGATTATCTTTAATGCAAATAAGTGTTAATATTATCTTATGTTTACAAAAGACACAAGAGGGATTTTCAAAAATTCCTTTTTTAGGCAGGGATAAATAGGGGGTTGCACAATATAGAATACATTGTTATATCTAGGCAGCCATTTTGTAGAAGTGTGGAATTCCAGAATATAAAACTTACTATAAACTTATCTAAACATATATTTCAGTGATTTTACAAGTCCCCCCACTAAGAGGTTAAAAAGTTTAGAACATTCGCTACATCTGAATAGCCGTTTTACATATGAACATGAAATTACATAAAATAAGTTTACCGAAAAAAAGTTAAACATGTGTTTGAGGACTTTAAAGTTTTCCCCTATACGAGGTGAAATTCCAATTTTGGAATTTCGAAAAATTCCAAACAATTTTTTGCTCCGTCATGTGATATACCTTTCTAAAGCCCTCGAATCACTCATTCAGATTAGGGGCAATTCTCTCCTTTCCCCAATTTGGTCTCTCAGACTGGAGAAAGTTTTGAACCTTTTTAGAATCGTAGCGTTTTTATCATGTTATATATATTTTTTTATTTATTTTTTTTATATTTATTATTTTATTACGGAGCCCCGCAATAAATATTATTTATAATGTTTGGAAGTATTAAAGATCGGTGTGGGGAGCATGATGTTTTCTCCTTTAGTCGAAACCCTGGAGTGTACTTTTCCAACTTTTACCAACTTAACTAGGCGATGGTACTTTTAGGACATTTCGCCATACCTCTCCAGCAGTTCTAAATTAAAGCACGATATTCTAGACCGCAAACCTATTAAAAAACAGTTAAACACAGTGAGCTTAGAGCTATTCTGTCTATTATGCCATCAACATTGATTGAAACAGAATAATGTATGGTTATACGAAGAAGACAATTACTGTGGCTATTTCTTTAGATATTAAGTTTTTCTTTAAATCGTTACTAGATGCATTTTGCTTGATTCGAAATTCTTTCATAGAAATTGACCAGCGTAATGGGCGAAGGTTGCTAATGTGACATATTTTTTTATGAAAATGAAAACAAAAATGACAGTATATGCACTAGCAAATATAAATTGCTGTGTTTGTTAAATTCCCTACATAATATATGCCTCTCATCTTTTTCATATGTATTTGTATAAATTAAACTAAAAACAAATTTCTTTTCTATTGTAATGAACGTAATTTTTCATTTTTAATCTAATCTTACAATTTCCCTTGTATGATTCACATTAACATATTCTATTATAATAGTTTTAAAAGACATTTATTTCCCATTTTAGTGCAATTTATAAATCCAAAAGTACATACGAAAAGCTTTCCATCCATCATATTAATTAGACTCTTGTGAATATTTTAGAGTTTCAAGAACCTCTCAAAATTCACTTAACGCTTTCAATTTCAAAATAATTTGCGCTCAAGAATTAATGTTAGTGAAAGAGTCAGCACTTGTTATTGTAATCTTAAAATAAATTGAATTGAATTATTGCCAAGTCCGTAATCGAAATTAAATTATTTTAAATCTTAATTTTTGAATGTTTAAAGCTGTAATAATTAATGTCCGCTTTTCATGTATTGCAAAATATTTTTGCAAATGATCGTAGAATTGTAGATGTAGAATTTGCTTAAAAATAAATAGAAAATAAGATTTATTTTAAATTTAAACATATTTCATGGAGTACATTATTAAGTGAATTTCCAAAAGCGTACTGAAAGTCATATTACTTAGATTTTTGTGAATCTATTCTTAATTCTAAGACAGGCTATAAAAGCTCTTCCTTATTTTAATTTTAAATGATTCTATGCATAAGCATTTATGTTAGGTAATGAATCTGGACGTATTGCTTTGTTCTTAAAATAAATTAATTTGCGGTTGTTACCAAACTCAAAATGAATTTTAACTGCTTTTAAATTGTTTGAAATTTTTAAATCGTTCGATATGTTGTCGTTGAAGTCTGCTTAATCGAAACAATATTTTTCAGGAGAGTTAAAACCCTTTATAATAAAATTACTTTGGATACCTTAAATTGTATAGAGTTCGCTTGGTGTGGAGATTGATGAAGAAAATAATAATCCTTGAGATTTTCTTATTTTTCATTTTACAATCACAAAACAAAAAATCTTGACATTTACAAACACTTCACAAAGAATGAAAAAATACAGTTTTCTAAGTTCTGGTTTCTCAAATATAAAATCTTCATATTGAATGGACAAATACAAAGTACATTGAATTCTAGCAAATAATACTTTCATCTGGCATGAAATCTTCAGATTTAATTACAAATAATATCTCTGCCATCTTTGGGCGATGTTATAGTAATACATAGTTTAAGAATAATATGAGAAACAGCATACATTCTATGTATTCTTGATACTTCTCAAAACAAAAACTAACTAAAAGAATGATGTCACGATGATTATTATTTTATAACACAGCACGGAATACATAATGCTGCCACAAGTTAGCAAATATAATAACTAAAATTATAAATTTGATCTAAATCACATCAATTACACTGAACATATTAACACCGATCAAAAGTTATTCTTGGTGCAAAGGAACTAAACAAAATTTTACGATAGGTCGTTTACAGAAACCCCTAATAGTTTTATCAATCGCTACATGGACTCATCTTCTCCCAAATGAACCTTAATAATTTTGCTTAGTAACCAAATAGAGGAAGGATACCTTATCATTTACTTTAAAATTTTCAGGATGTACTTTACATTATTTCTCCTATTTTGCAAAAGATTCAAATAACCAATGCTTAACCTTTTCAAAAAAATATAACTGAAATCTTTGAAAGGTGAATCATACACCAATTCAATTTTACACAAAAAATTAAAATAGCTTGAGTTTACTAAAAAAGGAATGATTCACTAATTTTGAAAACTCAACTAAACCATTATGATAAAAAATAAATTTGTTAAAGGAGTTAATTTACAGAGTCTATTCGTCACCTGAGATTAATAAGGATCTATCTGTGTTTTTAAAAAAAATAACTTACTGATATATAAATGTTCTATTTGTATCTTTGAAGGCATTTCTAGATTAAAATAATGTGATATTATGATTTTAAGTTCATAGGGAAATTATATATAACATCATTTTGATGCAAAAATGCATTCATAGATATAACTAGAACCTATCTATACTGATAAGTCAATTAAAAAAAACACAGATAGAACTTTTTTATTCTTTTATGACGTATTGTAAATTTATCGAATAATTCCTGTGTTATTTAATATCATCTCGGTTTTTCTGTCTGTTTTTTTACATGACTTAATATAATACATTATCCGTAGATTCTCAAAATTTTACAGACTTTTTTTAACAGTGTACAAATGAACAATTATCAATTATATGCAATTCTGGCTCATAAAAATTTCATCTTGCATGCATGAAATCTTTCATGTAAAATTATAATAATAATTCTGCACTCTTTGGACGAAGTTAAAATAAAAGATAATTTAAGAATAGTATTAAGACAGGAGCATCTTCTATGTATTCCAGACCCTTCACCAACCCAAAGCCAAGTAACTGAATGATGTCATAGTCAACTCTACAACACAACTCAGATCGCATAGTAATACCATCTGTTAAAAAATTGAACAAATAAAGTTATGAGTTTGATCACAATCACATCAGTTGCATTCGACACTTGGTATTTTATTTTACATTTGAAGACCACATTCTATAATTCTATTAACAAAAGCATACAATTCATGTTATTTCATATTAAGGTACCCTGGGGTAATAACGCCACGTTAAGGTTCTACCAATTTTCACGGCTCAGTTTTAGTTTGAATTTTTCAAACAAATATATGATTTGATACAGCAACTCATTGACTATCTATATAAAAAAAATAATTTAACAGATATGTGTTCATAAAATGTAATAGCGTAATTTCTTGACCAATGCTATTTGGCGCTATTACCCACCTATGTGGGTAATAACGCCATGCAAACAAAACTATGAAATAAGATGGAATAATTGCAAGTAGATTGCCCAATTCTAAAAATACAAACTCTACAAACTTAGAAATTGACAAATTGCATTCTAAGCTATAGAAAATTTTAATTTTTTTTGTGAAAATGTAAGAAAAATAAAGATGTAATGTGCAAGGGGGGGGGGGGGAGGATGAGGCAAAAGAATATCAGACCGTGAGCTTCTTTTTGCTTAAAATGGACCACTTAAATAGAATTATTGGAAACATTGCACAGTTTTAACTGTATTTATTTGAATCCGTTGTAGCTCGGCCACTGTAGGAAATCAACCGGGGTATTAATGCCAAGGATTGGCGTTATTACCCCGTTAAAGTTATTGCGCTGTACATTTAAAATTACAAATTACCTCGAGAAGATATCCAAAATATTCAACAACATTTTGAAAGTCCATGAAATGTACTACAAATTTATGTAATTAGCAAAGCATTTCCGGATAAAAAAAAAGTAGTCTTCACATTACAAAACTTGTCTCGCAAATTTTAGATCAAGCGTTAATTTTAGTTGCTTGTAAAAACAATAAGACCTAAACATTAAACAAATTAACTTGAAGCTGTTTTTTGCGATTTATATGACTCAAAACCCTGCTGCGCAGAGCACATGGGTGTCATTTACCAGATTATTTCATAATTATGCAAAATATTAGCACTTGGCGTTATTACCCCGCCTGGCATTATTACACCAGACCACCTTATATAAAATAGTTCTGGATGTATTTATAATTTTATAAGACTCTAGAAGATCATTCATGTTACCAAATATAAAATTGAGCGTTGAACAAGAAATTATGCTAAACAAAATTTCGCCCCACCATTTGGCCGCGAGGTTCTGACCTCGAATCTAGTAGACGGTAGGTGCTGAGTTCGAACCTAATCGCGAGCGTCGAGCTAACCGTTCGGCGTTTTCTGTGGTTTTCTTCGAATCTTGCGTAAATACGGATTAGGTTCCCTTAGAAAGACCTCCACGGAGGGCATCCCACCCATTAGGGCGTATATCCCAAGCGTAGATAATTGTCCGGCTACACAAAACGAAACCAAACCTAAACAAAATTTCAGCACTTATCGACTAATTCTGAAATACTTCATGTTATATTATTCCATACTACTTGTAGTCCTCAACAGGATTTTAATGCACTAATTTCAAAAGTTTTAAATTTCTCAATGAAAGTCTAATGTTTTAATAATTTTAATAGTTTGAATAATTTTAAACCATATTTTTTAAATTATCATGGAAAATGTGAGATAATATTGTACAAAAAAGTTTCGATTTTTTAGGTTCATCTAGTTTCACCGTTCTAGGAAAACCAGTTTCCTTGTAAAAGTTTAGTAATTTCGCAAATTTTATTTTTTTTTTTCATTTAAAGATTTTTTTACAACAAATAAATCATAACGAAATGAATTTAAAAAAATAGAACTGTGTCACAAAAGAATTTTAAATATAGTAATGAATATCATGTTTATCTTCAACATGAGTGAAAGCGATATGATATCAGCGCAAGAGTGGTCGCATCTCTTTTTCAGAACATCAGAAATAAAATCTGTAAAGTTACTAAACTTTTTCTTGGAAACTAGGATTTCAAGAACTTTTTATTTAATAATAATAAACTTTTTATTTAATAAGAAAAAACAGTCATGTAACAGATTATATTAAAATTTTATTAGCTGTTACCTTTACATGCAAAGTTCTAGAAATCCCAGTTTCTTAAATATATATATTAATAATATATAACTTTAAACTTAAGTTATATATTATATTTTAAGTTATATATTAACTTTAATATATAACTTAAATATAATATATAACTTTAGAGTTTTTTTAAACTGTATGTTAGTTGTGTTCGGTCTTTTTCACGCCAGATCCCCCCACATACAGAAAATGTAAAATAAGAAGCATTTTTTCACTTATTATTTGAAAATTATATTTCGATTAAATTATAAATTTGAAATTCATTTCAATTATATATTTTATTAATGAGATTTAAAATAATAGGAACAACTAAAAATTAACTGACATCAGGGAACACTTATGAACTGACATATATGAAGATACAGGAAGTCCAGTAAATAACTGACCCATTTTAAATGTAAAAAAAAAAAAAAAAAAAAAAAAAAAAAACTGAGATAAAAATGCGCGGTTTGTTGCATTGGTATTAGAAGATCGATGTATTTTTTAAATGCACTTTCTTCAAATTGTTCGAATTTTGGCCAAAATATGGAGCGGCGACAACATGCGTCGAAATATAAACATGACTTTAGTTTTAATAGGCATGAGCTTATCGGCTCATTTTGCAAAGTCGAATGTGCGTAGACATGTTGAACTGACTCTTGACTCTACTGCAGAAATAAAGTATGTTGTTTGGAAATATATTTAAAATAATATTTATAAATGAACAATGTCTATTATATTTAACCTTCTCAATCCTAAATCAAATATTACGTGGAATTACAAAAACTAGTTTAAAATTGCTATAAAACATCTCTAAACGTGTATCAGAGATTTTACAAAAATAAGTCCTATTCAGAATATGCCTTTTTAATTGCTTAACTGATTGTTTTTCTCATGTACAGTAAATTGAAAATATGGGATTAACAATAGTCATACTATAGGTGAAATAGTAATAATATTTAATCTAAACTTTTCTTCCTTTAAATCGTATGAATTTTATTTAAAAAATTCAGCTGTATCAAAAGGTTTAATCCATTAACGCCCAGCGTTCTCGTTTTAGGACGGTTACAAAAACAGCAAGAAAGCGGTTTTCCCACCAGTAAAGAGGAAGAAAAATGTATACCTTATTTCACGAGACAGAATCCTTGATAAATTTAGATAAAAGATAATTTGCTTTTAAAAGTGGTGGGAAAAACAAAATTTAAATTTTAGTGAAGAAAGTAATTCGGGCGTTAATGGGTTAAATGGGGTATCAAGCAAACTCTTCTTGCTCGTATGTCGTACGGCAAATCAGCAAAGTGCTACTTAAATAGTGTTGCAAAGAACCCTGACTAAAAAAAGGGGGTGGAGCATTGACTTCTAAATTGGCACATAAAAATGTATTGAAAATTAAAATACATGATATTTATAAAAAAAAAAAAACTTTTTCTTAAATATATTTTTTTTTTATCCCGATGGAGAAAATGACATACGAAGTTACCTGCTAAGAGGAAAATCCCTAAAATGAATTCTTATTAATTTTTTTCCGAATTATTTATTTATCTCTAAATTATATTGAAAATTTGACTTTAACATAGTTGAAAATTTTATTACGAAAGCTACGAGAGATTTTGAGATGTCTTTTACACGCAACTCATCCCTTCACCCTCTTCCTCCTCGGCAGCAAATTAACCTACTCTGAAATCGAAGTATGATTAAAAAGAAAAAAAAATACTTGTTTTTGCATCCACCAGTCGCCCCTTTTCATAATTTCATTACGAAAAGCATAATAAACCCTGAAATACGCTTTTCGTCCTCCGCTTCCTTTCTAAGCTATTTTGTATGCGGAAAAGAATGGCAGGGAAAAATTCTGAAAATATCTCCTGCATCTGATTTGAAATAAGGGCATTATTAAAAAATGATTCTATATGTATATATATATATATATTAATTATATATAGAAAAATACCAATGTTCAAGTTATTTGATAATATTTATCTTTGTAAATTGTAACTGGAATAAGTAGGCATTCAGTTTTATCTAAAATATAAAAAATTAAAATAAATTCAGTGGCAATTACAGTTAAACAGAGTTAAATTCAGAATTGAGATAAAAACAGTTTCATACTATTTATGGGAAGAAATTCTCAGATTAAATATTTTGATTATTTTCACATAAAAAAGCGGTGTTTATCCCGCCTGCAAATGGGTAGCGTCTTGCAAGTATTTTAAATACTCAGTGATATGATTTTTTCAACATTATATAAAAAAACTTTAATTACAAGTATGAATGTAATCCTTGAGAGTGTTAATAATTCGAAAATGCATTGAAAATTCATTAAATCTATATTATATTATAATCTATATTAAATATATATTATTTTAAATATTGCTTATATTGCAGTGAAACCTGGAGCTTAGTGAAAAAGACAACAGTAAAAAAGGCAATCAGTTAAGCGGTTAAAAAAGGATATTTTGAATAGAATTTATTTATGGCAAATGCGTGAAGAGTTATTGATTATTAAAAAGTACTTTTTGTTGGTTTTTATTAACCTCTTCAGTTCTGATGTCGCCGGGAAGAGGCATTAAACGGTAGAATCGAAACTGATTTAAATGTTTCTAAAATTATTAAAACAATTTACAGACATTTTAAATAAATGTTTGGATATCATAAGTATTCATTTATAGAGTGATACAACTTTGGAGATGTTCTATATTAATTTAAACTAGTTTTTCTATTGCCACTGGGTATTTGCTTCAGAACTGAGGAGGTTAAATATAATATATTTTTTAATCATAAATGTTATTTTAAATTTCTCTCCAACCAACATACCCTATTTCTGCAGGTGAGTCGAAATTGATTCAACATTTCAACTCAGATTCGACTCTGCAAAATGAGCCGAAAAGCCCATGTCTATGAAAACTAGTCATGTCTGTATTATGAAGCCTGATGCCACCAGCGCCATATACAGGCCGAAATTCGAACTATTAGAAGAAAGTGCATTTCAAAAAAAATATTCATCTTCTAATAACAATACAACAAACCGCGCATTTTTATCTAAGACCGTTTTTTTTAAATTTATATATTTAAATTCAAAATGGGGCAGTTATTTACGGAAAACCCTGTATAAACTGACACTAGTATTTTAAAAAGGGATATTTGAATTATTTGATTGGTTTCATCAGTTTATATGCATTAATATGCAAAAGATTTATATGTATATATACTAAAGTTATACAATATTCATAAAAATGACAGAATTAAAGTGTCACATACATTTAAATACGGAGAAGCCTGAATATATTACATCTGTTATCAGTCGTGAAATGAATAAAAAAAATTCTAAAATTCCACATGTGAGCAATGGAAAATCCATAATAGCAGTTTTGAATTTATATGTAAATGCGGCCACGCTTTTCTGAGAAGTAGATGTAAATTAATTTGTTCTTTTGCGGAGTTCTTACAAAGCAAATTTAATTTGCATTAGTAAGGTAAAGAATAGTTTTTAACTTTGTTTGTTTTCTTTCATTATTTTGTGCTTTGATTCGTGCTTTTGATACCTTGGGCGTATAATTTAGTCGAGAAAACTGGAAAAGATGCAATAGTATTTTTTTGTTTTCTTTTAGTACTTTTATAAAGTATTCTAAAACTTTTCTTTCATGCTTCATAGTATGTAATTATTTCTATTCATTGCATAACATTCTATTTATTTCAGTTAAGACTGGAAAACTTATACATATTGAGACTCTGTGAAAGTTGGGATAATTTAGAATATTTTACATATTTATGTAACAATAATAAACAATAAAATTGCCATTTATCTTAATTAAATATTTATAATTTTTATAGTATCTAACTTTCCAACTGTTTTTAGTGTATTCAAATGCTTTAATGAATATTTAGAGTATAATGAATATGAAAAACAATTGCTGAGATTTTAACTGAGAAGTTCATAAAGGTACACATTTGTCGTTCCTCTCCTTTTATTTAGCTAAAAGTACATGATTTGAACGATTTAGAAAGTTATTTTCTTAAAACATGAGATATTGGTCGACAGCTAAAATTATATGATAGGTTAAAACCCCAATATAAGAACTTTTCAAATGTAAATCCCATTTAAAGTATCACATACTGGTATAAATTAGCAAAACAATTAGTGATCACATCACATTACATCACATTAGTAATATTAACATCAAAAATAATTCTCAAAGTCCTATACCATTCTTTTAGCATAATAACGCACATAGACGTTAAGTTCGCCATTATCAAAATTCCTCATCAGTACTGGTTTTAAACCACAAAAAAATTTTAGCCTTTCATGATCAAGGTTTGTTTCTCGTAGATTATAGGTTAATCATTATCAGAGAAAACTTCTAATTCGACCCTATAGATTGTGTCTGAACAGAGGAATCTCAGAAGCTTTTCGCTGGAAAAAAGTCATTAATTCAATAGAATGAAATATTTAATGACAATCCTCAACAATCAGGTAATACACCTCTACCTAAGAGCATATTGTTCATAAAGTCTGACAAATAATAATTTCCTGAGTATGCCAATGGGAAATAATTACAATGTATAAGTGATTCTGTATCAGCAATATTAATTCTTCTGGTAAATTTTAGAAATTATTTAAAAAATAAAATTATAAATATTTCCCCTGTCATTGTTGCTCAAGTTAAATGCGATGTTATAATTAATGTGTCATGTTATTTATTAATTAAAATATTATTGTAATGTTACACAATTCTTTGATTTTTTTGTTTTGTGATAGTGTCTTAAATTATGCTATATTAAGATTAATTTAAATTCAATTTATTTATCGACAGTGCAAACAGAAGTGTTCTCAAGGATACATTTATCTACAAAAAAGGACTTAAATAATCCTATGTTAGAATGTGCATCAACCTGTACAACCCGATTACATAAACGTCATGGCTCCTCAATCCTTCGCGCATCCTAATGCTAGTGATTATAAGTTAATTGGGGAAATAAAATATTTTAAAGATAAAATTTTAAGGGATATTTTGAAAAATTGTTTAGAAAATTTTTTCAAAAAAAAAAAAATAATAATAATAAAAAAATAAAAAAAATAAAAAATAAATATATAGAGGAAAAAATGCGTTTTTCATATATTGTACTGGGATTTTAACAGTAATATAAATATATAAAGTATATTTTTAAAAATGTAATATCGAATATAATTGTTACTGTAACCATTTTTTGAAAAAATCATCTTAACTAAATATGGTAAACATTCAAATTTTATTTTCAGTAATAAAATCGTCTATAATTTGGACTATATTTTAATGAATTTTCGTAACGCTGAGTATTTCTTAGGGACCATTAAAAATTCATACCCTATCAAATTCATTATAAATTATGAAATATTAATTTTGATATTGATTAGCAAGTTCAATATAGAAATTTTCGGATTGATGATGTATCCAAATTATGTCCCTATTTCCAACAGATAAATTATTTTATCCCAGGAGTAATCACATCAATTTAATGTTAAAACCATAGTTTTATCTTAAAATATAATAGTAATTAAATTAACTAATCAATTCATTTCTGAAAAACGGTATGTTCTTGAATCGCGATAAGGATGTTTACTGCTCAGATTTTTACTTGAGTTATCCATTTTATGCAGTCGTTAATTGGTTGATTTAAGCTAGTATTTTTTTCTTATAATGATATGAATTGCATTAGAATAATAAATTACATTAATAAATAAACAAAATAAACAGTTTAAAATTGAAATTGGATTTTGGGTTAGGTTTATTAAGTTAAGTGATATAATTAAATACGTGATTTTTTAATAGTTGAATTTTTATATATTAATCTTAGTAGTACTCATATTCATTCAGCAACTTATGTTTTTTTTTTTTTTTTTTTTTTTTTTTTTTTTTTTTTTTTGATTGAAAGAAAAATGATTTCACAAGCATGCTGAATTGATGATGATTTACCCCACAGTTTAATTATTTCTTTCTTTATTTTTTTATCATTTTATTGTGTATATTTTCACACCGCATTCACTGCTCATATGGATATTAGTTATATAGTTGAGAAATTATTTTGAATATTGCTGATATTGTTAAAATTATTGATAAATTTCATTGATAGTTATATTATTTGTTACTTCATACTGAAAGAAAAAATTCTAATATTATTGTATGTTAATAAATAAAATGAATTGAATCGTTAAATTTAAATACTCTTATCATTGAATATTACGTGAGATAGAATATTTCGAAAGTTTAGTTTTCTAGAGCTTGATGTTGCAGTAAGGTTATAGTGAAAAATTCTATATTCACTAGGCATTTAAAGTAAAAACGCAATTGGGGGATTGAAAGGTAACTGGATCATTCCATGGTAACTTACGTTACATTTTAAATTATTTCCAGTTCTTTTAATAGTATAATACACGCAAAAAATATTCAAAATGTAAATTTGGCTTGGTTTGCCAATTAAATTTATCCAAAGTTCAATTTAGATGAAAATTACCTAATTTTAATCTTATTTTTTTAATTTCGGTAGTTATTTTTAGTATGGTAACTGTCATTACTGAAAAAGAAATGTAAGTTGTCATATGAAGTGAAATTTTCATTATTATTTTTTAAGTAATTTTCATTCAAATTTACCTTTAGTTAGGTTTCATTGACAAATCATGATAATTTTTAATTTGACTATTTTTTGGTGCTATATTACTAAATTTACTAATGTAAATTGTTGTAAATTACCAAGGAATGGCCCAATTACACTTTGGCCGGACATAACATTACAAAACAAGACTTGAAATAAAAATATCTGAAGAGTTTTAAGAAATTTCAACTATTGGACAACTTAAGATCATTGTATTGATGGATGTTGAAAGAAAATTATTGCACGTATGTAAATAATGCGATACAGGCAATACACGCAATACAGATATAAATAAACTAAAATGTCGGGCATGTCAGACGAGACAGAGATGGTAAAAAGTTATATGATATAAAGCTGCATGGAATGTCGTGAAATAAATAAGTATTACTGTGTTAGTTTTTTTTTTCATTATTATTATAATTAAACGTGGTATCATTAATTGAATATTGTTGTTGTTAATTATTTATTATGATATATTAACTGTTGTTTTAAATGCGATTGAGAATAAATTTAAAAAAAATGTTGCTTGTATAAAGATATTTTTTTTTTCAGATGAAAACATTTTATGCATGAACATGAATATTGAAAATTAAGTTTGATGTTATTTTTCAATTTTTTTTCCACCAGCACATTCAACATCACATTGTTCACATCATATTCTTATTTTTAAGACTATTTTCGTACTGAAATGTTATTTTTTCTTATGTTAATAAAAAATATACATATATTTCTTAAAAATGATAAAAATATTGTTAGACGACTACCTTAAAAATGTATAGTTAAATATCATATGGTTTCATTTATTAAATATATAAAATTTATATATTAAATCCTTATATATATATATATATATATATATATATATAGATAATATATTGCGATTACTCATAAATTGAAATTTAAAATGTAAATTTGATATTTAATATTTTGTTAATAATGAAAAAATCAAGAAAATATTTTAAGAGAAAATTGCGAGAAGTTTGATAAAAATACAAGATTTTTTTTCATTAAATATACGCTGAAAAAAAAAACGAAAATGTGCATTGATATGGAAAATTGGGAACTAAAAGCAATCAATTCAATTCGAGAAAAGCTTCACTTAAGAAATTCTTGATATACGAAAAGTTTAAAAACTTGAACATTATAGTAATCTTTCCGTGTAAAAAGAAAGGCAATCATTTTATAGGAAAAGTAATTATCGCTTCTGCCAACCTAGCGTTTGAAATTATTTTCTGCAATCTTACAACTTCTGTTATAGATATTTACTTCAATAAGTTTCCTCCTCTTGAAAATATTTTACTTAGAATTTCATAAAAAAAAAGCAGATACATTTACCATATTTCTTATAATTATTTCCGAAAATTGGTGATAGTAAAAGTTTTTTTTTTCCTTAAGAAAAACGTTGCATTCAAAATTTGATACGTGATTTCAAAAAATAAATATTTGAAGGAAAACAACTACTACTAACTTAATTAATAAAGTAACATTCTTAAAAATTTTTTATCTATTTTATTTATTACATTGCGATGCGTTTCATGCTCTCATGGAAAGACAAAAACAATTAGACGTCCAAAATAATTTATCTCTTTAGGGTTACACACACTACCAGAACAAAGCGCGTTGCAAGCATTTGGCACTAGATCATTTTAGCAAAAATCTCAATGTATGAACGTAAATATAAATTAGAATTGAAAATAACTATGCTAGAGCTGAAGCCGGAAATTTAATTGGATCGAATGGACAAATATTCTTATTTATAAATTGAAAAAAAAAAGTTATTTGGAAAAGAAGAAGGTAGTTTAATTTATCTTAAATGTTTCATAATCCTTTTTAATAGGAAATCGAATTCTTACAGATAGGATATAATAAAAAACTATTCTGTTTCTGATTCTAAAAAATTGCATTGATAAAGCAAAAACATAGAGTTGCCGTCGATACTACTTATTTATCTCGACTTTTAGTTTATTGTTTTTTTAGAATTATAATATTAAGACCCTGTATGCATGCTATATATGTATATACACACACACATATATATATTTTTTTTTTTTCATTCTATAAGAGTTAGAATTGTCTCGGGATTTCTGCAAAGATATTTAATCAAAAAATAGTTATAACCAAATGAATAAATTTTATGGAACATTTATGGAATTTGTACATTTTACATTACAAAATATATCGATTTCAGATGTAACCGATACTCATATACGCAAAGAAGTTATTTATTTCAATTTCCATACCTGAAATTTTCAAACATAATAATAGTTCAATATTTGTTAAAACAATCCAATCTAAATAATATTTTAAAGAATTTCTTTGACATTTACTTCACACCTCGGAAGTATATCGTAAAAATTAATAAGTACATCAAAATTAATAAGCTCACTACATTCATCATTTTAATGAAATCTGTCTAAATGTATTAGGCAATTTAATAACCTTTTGAAATTCAATTTATACATTAATTCCGAGAATAGTTTGTGACCAGAAATTTATACAAGATAAGAACTCAGTGGTGTAATGATTAAAAATACTTAACCGCACATGATCGTAATTACTTTATATTTTTAATGTATCAGATATAAAAGTTTTTTTTTTTTCAATTGATCCAACGACAGCTGAAGAATGCTTATTTATTCAATTTGTCTAGCTATCGTGTAAATATTCTTGTACTTTCATGCAATTTATGTGTGTTCTTGACATTTACAGTGGTATTTTCATTTTTGAAAATGAGGTTTGTAGCATTTATAGTTCGTTAACAACTGATCTCAAAGTAGTTTCACTGTATTTTTAATGTGAAAAAATTGTATGCAATATATGATAAAGGGAAAACAAAAATGGAACTTTATGGCACTTCTATGTGGAAGTCTTCATATGCAGTGTCCAAAGCCCACTAAATTGAGTTTCCCAATTAGCTTGACTATTAGCCACTAGCTCATGACTATGGCCCTGAAAAATTATATTCAATTCAGTGACTGCAGTATTCATTTAAAAAGCAAAATTGATATGTATTTCATCGATAGTGATTAGGTAAAACCTCTGAGGAACTCTGTTGTGAGGTAGAACAATATGCTCATTACTAAGTGACCCGGGTTATTATTTAATAAAATTATATAATTAATGAAGTTATAGATTTCAAATATGTTGAAATTATCCAAAAATGTATCCCAAAATGACATTAAAATATACTTTATTTTACCTTATTAACAATAATTCTTTTATAATATGTCATGCATAAAAATTAACATCCATTTACCGACTAAAAGGTGAAGATGCTGGCGTTTTCAGCTGCAGTATACGTTTATAATTTTAAATAATTTTAATAATATGTGTTAGAAATATATTCTAAAGGTATTATACAGAGATGCACAAAATATTCCGAGCACATTTATTGACAAAGATTAGCTAAAACGGAACTTACAAATGCTCTATGACCAATAAAAATATTAACTTATTATATAAACATAATGGTGATATCAGAATGACAACACGCCGTGACATTACAATCTTAGATTTGACATCGAGCTACAAAGATATGAAGCCCCTGTCCACGTGAACATAAAGTTGATTTTGTCGTTTTATAAGTTTTCTGTGGTAATGTGACCATTTTGTAAATAGGTAAAAAAAAAGGGAATAATTGTGGCGATTCTGCATCATTTCAAGTGGCCTGATTTCATTCGAATCCTTTCTGTATAGCTCATAAGGACATTTTTGAAGAATCTTCATGTAGTCCGGTGACCATATTTTCCCAATCGAATGTGATATGTTCGGGTAGGAATTTTTGTGCAAGTTTTATGTAATTGATCAACATTTATTCATTTCAATAATACAATTTTTGGATTTTACAATGTGATTTTTTTTCTTTAAATATTACATCCTACATGTAAAAGTGCTATCCTGCAAAATTTATCGTTATTTTCTCTAAAAATTGCACTAATAAATTTCTTTTAAATTTTACTAATTACTAATTACTAATTACTAATTACTAATACTAACTAAATTTTAATTAGTTAGTATTCTAATTATCTAGAGAAAAAAATGTCATCTACTCAAACTACATCATCAAACACAATTTGAATCTTAACATTTAGAAATATTCGCAAAATTTTCTAAAACGATTCATTAAAATCTCATCTTTTACTTATTAGAGTTTCATCTTTCTATTTTTTTTAATTTCTCATAAATACAGGAATAACTTTTAAAGAATATTAGTTTTTAAATCAAAAATTTCTTATTTATAACTAATTAACTGTAATAAGTGGAAATAGTTTATTGTTGTAATACTTTTAAATTTCTGATATTTTATCAGATAATTTTATAATACAATCTAAATTTCAAATTATAATTTTTGATTCATTTATTTACATCAACAAATATCTATTAACTATTTAATTTTATATCATATTCATTTATTAAGTTCCGTTTATGAAAGTAAATTTATACGGATGTCAATACAAAATGATAATAATAATAATAATAAACACTTTTAAAATGATACTTGTCTGTTATAATAAATGTCCTGCTATCAACACTAAAATTTTTAACAAATTTAAGTTTACTGATATGCGAATTATCATTAATTCATACCTAAATATTAGTCTTTAAAAAAATTGCCCTCAGTCCGACAGAGCACCCGGTTACAAATCATACCCTTGAATCTTGAAGAAAGCTATTTTACCAGCATGCTGTACAATCTTATAGGTTATTGGTTAATTTCAATCATGTTACCCCCACCCCCTTATTATCAATCAGTGGAGAGAATTTCTCGCGGATACAAACAATAATGCCTCATAAAAAAAAAAAAAAAAATCGTAACATAAGATTACAAAACGATTGCATATTTAGAATATTTATAAACTTGATTTCTTGTATATATTTGCCTTTTTAAAGTAGATAATTTCCTAGACTTGGTAAGAACCTATTTTGACAAGTCCTCCACAAGGTTGCTGTTCAGTTATCATTAACTCTGATAACGCACAGATGGTTAGTCGATATTGTTTGCTATTAGAAGACTGACAAATCTTCAGAACAATTCGATCCCAAAAATTCGTATCATAATTTTATTTATTTTATTTATTTTTTATTTTTTATCCAATTAACCCATTTCAGAAAATAGCTTTATCAGCTCAAATAATATAACATATATTTGTGAATACACATATTTCTAAAATGTATCAATTGTTTAATATTGTAGTACTTCTAGGTTATCCCGTCGACCAAAAAATTATCGCCAAACTAAAAGATTAAATGCCAATAATGGATGATCGTGAATGTCACATTCAATGACATTAAATGCGATTCACGTGTTTAAGATATCATTAAGTGATATTTATTTCGACTTTTTATTAATATTTTTATTAATATTCTACTAATTATTTGTTGTTTCGTTATTTAAAATAAAAATTATGTCAACATGTATAATTTGGCTATTAGTTTGGCGATTTGTATAATTTGGCGAAATTGGTCGACGGGATAACCTAGAAGTACCAATATTACTTATGTTCTGAACGAAGTACAAGTTTAGGATATTCACTTATAAATGCATGCAAAATTATTCAAGAGATAAGTGAAGGGTAATACGGAAAAAAATTACGAATTTCTTCTAAAAATTACATGAATCTTTTCTTGACAGTACAAATATCTTTATGCACATTTAAAGGACGCTATGAATATAAGCTTATAAAAATAGTTATTATTTGTGTACGATTATTTAGGTATAGATAAATTTACATATATATCTTTTTTTTTTTTTTAAACAGTATACTTTTAAGACCATTGCTATGTCTTAGCATTGCTGATGTCTCAACATAAAATAATCTATAAAAACAAAGCATATTTAATTTTTTAGTTACCTTACATGTAACACACATCATTTTACATATAATTCATATCTTTGTTTTCCATTTTAATATAATCTTTGTATTAGTGATTTCATTTAACGGTTTCACCCCTTTCTTTTTGTTATTCATAAACCATTTCATTTCTCTATAAACTGTGAAACGTAAACAAATTCGATAACTTACACACGAGGGATCTAACTTCGTGAAATATTGGAAGAAGTCAGCAACGATTTTACTTAATGGAAATTTTCGATTCCGGTGCTGATAAAAAAGGAAACACAATAATGTATTTTCAAACACACTAGAAGCTTTTATCTTCAGAAAAGAAATATATATTTGTGCTAAGTACTAAAGTTTCGTAACTTAGAATGAAATATTTTGAACTGAAAACTCTTTAAAAGATGGATAAAATAATCTTGGGTTTTTAAAATAGGAAAAGTTGAAATACAATTGAATGGATCATAACTTAAAATCTTAAAATATACAAATTAGTACTTATTATGTTACTTAAAAGGTGTTTGTAACACCTTTTAAGTATTTATTTGTTGATTTTAAGATTAATAACAAGGTATGAAACTCCATCAAAACACTGGTTTTAACACAGTGATTTTACTCATTGGATCATAACTTTTGAATTACTAAACCCCTTGAAGCTTGGTGGGAAATGTTATATCTCACCACCTATTTTATGCAAATTTAGACAATGAATATATTCATGCATATTATACTGTTACAAATACAATGCAATATTAGTATTTTTACATTTTATCAAGCAAATACTAAAACTTCGTAGGATAATTTAATATATATATACAGTGGCGGTCAAAAGTTTCCGGCCAGCAAAATTTTTTCAGTTAATTTGTAAATATACCCATATGAAGAGGAATCTCAAAGCGATACTTATACATTTTATTGAAATATTAGTTAGGAACTTACTTATAGAAGAACGTGTAAATATCAATAAATTTAATTGACAAAATTAAATATAAAAGAAAACGCATGTTCTCAAAAGTTTCCGGCCACTTATCATTCATTAGTCTTTTTCTATCCGTAAAGAGTTTTTTGGTTGTGTTTATGAATGAATCAACGTGTATAGCATAGTTTGAATTCAAATTTGAAAAGTTCAAAAATTGTTGTTCATAAATGAGTGATTAGTTTGTCGCTAAAAGGCCAATCTTCTCGAGATATTGCGGCTAAATTATCTATCGGTAAAATCGACTTTAAACGATATTTAAAAGTTATATAAATATGTCCATGGCTTTCAGGACTTTCGGAGGTCCGGGAGACCCCGAAAAATTACTATTCCTGTGGATATAATTATCAGGAGAAAACCCAATGATAATCCGCATGAAAATTACGTTGCAATATACTGCGATTTACGGAATGAAAATATTGCTGAAATAAGTTAGTCAACCGTGTTATGATTCTGACGAGACACAGAACTTTTTGGAACAGTCGGTGTTAAAAATTTTTCAGAGGTAAAAAATAATACCGACGTACCCTACTTTCATCTTCCTAGGAACACAAAGTCTGGTCAAGTGAAAACTGGACAAAATTCTATTTTTCCATTAATCGAATTTTAATTTTTTTTTGGTAGTTATGTCAGACACTACATACGATGACCTAACAACAAAAAGTTATGATTCGACCTATGTTATTCCTACATTGAAGCATGGCGCAGGACACGTTATTGGGGAGTATTTTCTTAAAAAAGTGTCGGTCCGTTATTTGAAATCCACAGCCAGATGAATGATACAATGTATAAGGGTACCTTGCAAGACCATTTTTTGCCTTTTTAGAGAAAAAAATTTGGTCGCAACTATTTTTCGTAACATGATAACGACATAAATGATGTATGCAAGCCTCGATAAGCAATAGTTTTCGCACAAAAAATTTCGTTTTTGAAATGGTCAGCCAAAACGCTCAACATGAATCCAATAGAAAATCTTTGGAAAGAAGTTGGCAAAAGTCTGCGAAACTATAAATATTGCAACTAGGCTGAAATTTCGCCAAAATTGCAAGAAATGTGGAAATAATGTACCATAGACGATCTTTAACATTTGATTTTATGAATGTCACGTTGCTGCGCCGCAGTACTTGTTACTAAAGCTAATAAAATAGTAATGCGATAAAATAGCATTTGTAAATGCTGTTGATCACTGTAATTTTCTATTACAATACCACTTTTTTACGACATTGTAAAGGTGGCCGGGAACTTTTGAGAACATGCGTTTTCTTTTATACTTAATTTTTTCAGTTAAATTTATTAATATTTATACGTTCTTCAATAAGTAAGTTCCTAACTGATATGTCGATAAAATAATAATGTATAAGTATCGCTTTGAGATTCATCTTCATATAGGTGTATTTGCAAATTAACTGGGAAAATTTTGCTGGCCGGAAACTTTTGACCGCTACTGTATATATGTATACTTCCAACAAATTTTGCAACAGTTTAAAGGTTTTAACTAAAAATTCGAAAAACAAATTGCGCACAAATGGGTTAAGCTAAGAATTCAGTATAAATATGACAGAGCCTATTTTGACAAGCCATCAACACTGTTGCATTTCAGTTACCAATAACTCTAGCTAACTAACTAACTTTACAATGTCGACATCCTACAATAATTTTTGATGGAAATTCCACTAGCAATCAGTGAATCTCCAATCAATTAATCTCCATTAGCAATCATAGTCTACATTGAATGCTAATGGGGGAGTGATGAAATTTTTACTCAAATCGATTCCCAAATTTCGAAATAACATTTTTTTTTCTTTCCCAAGTAGCCCATTTCAGAAAGTAGTTTTATTAGCTCAAATAATGTAATGAATATTTGTGAATATACCAATTTTATAAAGTAAATGAATATTTCCATTCTATTTAGCAACTGAACAATGTTCAAGTTTAGAATATTCAATGTTTAATATATTTAAATATATTCAAGAAATAAATAATGGGTAGGAAGCAAAAAGACGAATTTCCACTAAAAATTGCATGTATCATTTCTTGAAAGTACAAAAATTTTTATGAATAATTTAAAGAAGCTATGGGATATGCGCTTTTAAAAACATTGTATTTTTGAGTACAATTATTTAAACACAGATAATCTGGCATATATATCTTTATTAAAAATAGAATATTTTTATATTATATTATATATTAAGGACACAGCTGTGCAGATGTCTCAACATATAATAACGTATAAAACAAAAACATTTTACAATTTTATTTTCTAGTTCCTTAATATATAACATTCATTACATCAGATATATTTCACATCTTTGTACCTCCATAATAATAAAAAATAAATAAAATGTACTAACAATTTAATTTAACGATTTCAGCCTTTTATCTTTTCCATCCGGAAACCACTTCATTTCGCATTAAACTATGAAGCATAAACAAATTGGATAACTTACACAAGAGGGATCTAATTTCGTGAAATGTTAGAAGAAGTCAATAACAATTACACTTAATGGAAATTTTCGATTCTAGTGCGGGTGAAAAAGGAAGCACAATAGCACATTTCCATACACACTGGAGGCTTTTATCTTCAGTAAAATAAATATATATTTTTGCCAAGAACGAAAGTCGTGTAACTTAAGAGGAGATATTTTGTTCTGAAAACTATTCAAAAAAAGAATAAAATAGTCTCGGTTTAAACGCAATTCAGTGGATCATAACTTTTTCATTACTTAACTCCTTGAATGTCGTTGGGATACATTCAATCCCACTTAGTTTAAACAAGATTCGCATCAGAAAATCTTAACTAAATTTTATACTTTAACATTTTTGAAAACAGTTATTATCTGTATACAATTACTTAAATATATATAAACTTGCATATATATCGATTTTAAAAACAGAATAATTTTAAAATTATTAGTGGGTAAATGTCCTAACATAAATTATTGCATAAAAGCAAGACCTATTTAAATTTTATTTTCTAGTTATATCACATATAACAAACATCTTTAATATGTTACATCTGTTACAAATTTTTGTTAACTGCATTTTAACATTAAAGTTATATATAAATAATTTATTTAATCACTTTTAATTTCCATTTAGAAACCACTCCAGTTCCCTATAAACTATGAAACATATTGTTAACAATAAAATTTTAAATTAGCTCGGTCGAGCAGCGCAATAAATACAAGGGTGTTATACATATAGTGGGCTTTTCTCAATCAATATTAGGTATTATCTTTTAATCATTTAAGCAATATATACATCAATAATGGCCTAGATAAATCTAACCTGTAAAAATCCTCAGATTCAGATTCAGATTCAGCCTGGTGCGGAGGCCTAATAATTGGTTTGAGTTCAACAAGCCCCACCCAGCAATGTTTATTAAAAAAAATTACAGAATAATTATACAGTAAATAAAGATAGGGAACAAAAGTAATTGAGATAATGAAATAACTATAGGTAACAATAGTAAAATAGACAAGTTGGGTGCTTTACAGACATATAACACATAAATTGTCTTTAACAGTAACAGTAATTCTATAACTGTTTTAAAGTAAAAGTTTGTTTGATTAGTTCCATAACTCATCATCATTATCATATAAGAGGTTCCGTGGAGGCATTTGGATAAGTCCATGATTTTTATGGAAAAAACTTCATCGTTGCCGTATTATGCATTTGTGTTTTCGTCCATTTGTTCTTAAGCTGTGCTGTAGTAATACACATAGCTGATTTCCTCTGAACGTGTGACGTTAAAAACTTTTTAACTCTTTATAAATACACTTTTATTAATATACTTTAAATCTGTAAAAATGATTAAATAGTATTAATTGATTCGAGACTGATTAAGTATAAACACAGTTAGATATGTTGAAGATGGTTATGTATTAAAACGTAAAAAACTACATGTTGAAACATTACGCTGCATTTTTATCAGCACTTAAAAATTTAAAACTTAATACAATCAAAAAGCAGGTAGAATAAGGAATACAAAAAAGTATTTCATGTTATTTTTTCTTTTTTGTTTCGTTTATTCGTGATCACGTGATCTTGATATGGAGCTCTGGTGACGTAGATAAACACATTACGAACAAAAGTCCTTGAGAAACATATTATTTCACATGAAGTTATTTCATCTTGGTTTCGCAATAGTTACACAAATAATGTCTTTAGATGACACGAAATCTTTATTACAAAATGGTAATTAATGTCAGGTTTTAAATTGTTAGTCTGATTTATCTAAGGGTGATTACATATTTTCAACACATATAACATACATAATTGATATTTTACTTACATTACGCATCTTTGTTATTCCATTTTAATATAACTTTTGTACGAACGCATTCATTTAACGATTTCAGCCCATTTTCATTTCCATTTGGAAACCGATTAATTTCCCTATAAACTCTGAAACGCAAGCAAATTTGATAACTTACACACAAGAGTGTGTAACTTCGTGAAATACTAGTAGAAGTCAACAACAATTGCACTTAATGAAAATTTTCGATTCCGGTGCGGGTGAAAAAGTAAACACAATAATGCATTTGGAAACGCACAAAAGGCTTTTATCTTCAGAAAAAGAAATATATGTTTGTGCTAAGTACGAGAGTCGCGTAACTTAGGTGGAAATATTTTGTTCCGAAACCTGTTCAGTGGTAGGATAATATAATCGTGGGTTCTTGAAATAGGAAAATTTAAATACAATTGAGTGGATCATAAATTTTCCATTGTTTTACTCTTGGACGAGCGGTGGGATATATTTTATCTCAACTTAGCTAAACAAGAATTGAATCAGAAAATATTTTTATTTTTTGAGCAAAAATGTTGAAAAATTCTATTTTTTATTTCAAAATAAAATGTTTTGATTACTTCTATGAGAATTCATTTTTATAGATGCATTATTTTTTGCAATCAAAGGGTTAAGAAAAAAAGTGATATCTTACGTTATAAAAAGACTGAAAATTGTAATAAACTGTTTGTGGCGAAACAATGCTGTTTAAAAAAATATTATCTAAGATGTTAAAATGCATTATATTAACACAAGAATTGCAGTTTTTTTTATACATGTGGAACTGTCGCGTTGGGTCACATCTAACTCGTTGACTTCATTCACGTTAGTGTTGCCTTATATGAGAGTTAAATACATTCGATGTAGTTTGATGATTAACAGAATGATTTTTAATTCAACGATCACATGAATAGATCGGCCACTAGAGGCCCATATATTGGCATTTATTATCTTAAATAATGTAATGTGCATTTGAGAATATAAAAATGCAATAAAGTATGTGTAGTAATGTAATTATTTTTCGTACTACTTTATGAATTGAATGATGTACAAGTTGAGAAAACTCACTTTTAAATGCACGTAAAATTATTCACGAAATAATTAATAGGTAAATTGCAGAAAAAGGCGAATTTAATCTAAAAACTGCATTCATCTTTTCTTGAGAATACAAATATTTTTATAGATAATTAAAGGACGCCATGATATATATGCATTTAAAAACGGTTATTATTTGTGTATGTTATTTAAATATAGATAAACTTTAATACTGAACTTGAACACCAATCTTTTTTTAAAAACAGAACATTTTTATGATCATTGCTGTGAAGATGTCTTAACATAAAATAATGTATAAAACCAAAACATATTTCAACTTTATTTTCTAGTTACCTTACATAAGCATACATCATCGATATTTAAAATATGTTTCATATCTTTGTTATTCCATTTTAATATAACTTTTGTACTAAACGATTTTATTTAACAATTTCAGCCATTTTTCTTTTCCTTTAAGAAACCACTTCATTTCCCTATAAACTATGAAATATAAACAAATTGGACAACTTACACACGAGACAACTGACTTCGTGAAAAGTTAGAAGAAGTCAGCAACAATTACACTTAATAGAAATTTTCGATTCCGGTGCGAGGGAAAATAGAAACACAATAACGCGTTTTCAAATACACTAGAGACTTTTATCTTCAGTAAAAGAAATTTATATTTGTACTATGTACGAAAGTTGCGTAACTTACGAGGAGATATTTTCTCCCGAAAACTCCTCAGTGGAAGGATAAAATAATCCCGGGTTCTTGAAATCGGAAAGTTTAAATACAGTTGAGTGCATCATAAATTTTCCGTTACTTAACCACTTGAAGGGCGGTGGAATATTTAATCTCAGCTACCTTAATCAAGGTTCGCATCAGAAACTTTTATCAAAATTTTATATTTTTACCATTTGAATGAAAACCTACAAAATTTGCTTTTCTCATTTTAAAATAAAATGTTTTGATTATTTATTAGGGTGTATCACGAAAAGCTTTTTTTTTTTAAATTCAAAATTTCAATTTGATAAAAACCTGTTACTACGATCACATATTTACCCCCCCCCCCCCCAATATATATATATATATATATATTTGAAATTGAAAAATATTTAGGCCTCCCGAGATGAAGATAAGGTTTATGCTTTTTGGCCTGAAATGTAGTATTATTTCATATTTTTAAATTATATGAATATAAAGTAATTGATTTTTTCAAAGTATAAAAACACAAAGTTTAGATAAGCATTTGACATTAAAAAAATTTTGTTTCTGTCATTAATTTTATAAGTCTCCCAGAGTCTAATTAAATATCTCGTTATTTTACCAAATATCGGAGATTTTCAGTTTATTTTGTTGGTGGTTTTAAAGTTGTTGCAAGTAATTTTTTACATACGCAAACCTCCAGATATCATGCAAATAAAATATATATTAATGTTTATTTAGTTTATTACTTTAATTTGTTTTTGCTTATGGCATTAGATTTTAAAATATTACACACACACACATAAATAAAACTAAGACTTAAAAAGTTTAATATTTAAATGAAAAACGTTAGAAATACGAAAGTTCAACATTGAATTAGAAAATTATTAATAAAAAAATCTCGATTTCAATGCCTGTTTATCTTGATGGATATAGAAGAACCATGTTCAACATATTTTGTTAAGTAATTCAAGACAGTGGTTCTGGGAAAGGAATAGTATCATCAATACTAAAATACTTGAAATGCAACTACGTTCATGTGACAACTACTAAACACTTGTGTGTATTATAGGCAACATATTATAGGTGTATTATAGTAATAGTGTTTCTAATGGATAAATTGTATTGAACTAATGTGATTTAAAACACACATTACATGTAGTGATTTGTTTGCATCATTTAAATGAATTACGTCTTAGGAAAATTTTGTTGTCGTACATGGTTCAATGTATTCCAGTGGTCAAATAAGTAAAAGTTTAATAAACTATTAAAAATTACCTATCGTTAAATATATCATTAAATTTAATATTTTTCTCAGAGGTTAATAAGGAAGAAATATGTATTCAAACTGTACTGATAGCAGAATTAGCAAAAACTGTCAAGCAGAAAATCTGGAAACGTTTCCCATGCAAAGTGCCTGACAATGGCAAACAGAATCTTACGTTTATTCATTGTATCAGTTGTCCCAACTTCACAACTGAAATAAAGTTGTTCAAATTGTCATGAACGTTTATGCCCCTCATGGTATAACATAAAAAGTCAACCTAGTATTATTTATGCATCACAACACTTTTTAAATCGTACAGTATATCAAATACTTTGAAGATTAATTTAACATTGTTGTGCAGTCAGCTCTACAGAGAAACGCCTTTAAGGCGCTTCATTAGGTCAAATTTGCTAGACGGAAAATAAATTCCAAAGTTTGAAACGAAGCGTCACTTCAGATCTGCAACAACAGCAGTTCAAGAATAAAGAACAAGTAAAACATTTCACTATAGCATTAATTCAGTAATTTTTTTATAATAATAATAATAAATTTATTTTAATATTTTTGTTTAATAAGAATATTTGTAATTCACTGCGATATAAATTATATATTTCAACGGGTTTAAACATAAACTTTGATTTCAAGTTGAAAAAACTGCTTACACTTCTGGAGCACTGCCTAAAAGCATCAAGATAAACAAACAGTGAAATCAAATATTATTTTGAATAATATTTTTAAAATTCCGTGTATAACTATTCTATTTGTAACCTTTTTCATTTAAATGTTAAACTTTCTAAGTTTTACTTTTTTCTGCATGTGTGTGTAATATATTAAAAACTGTTTCTAATGTCATAAGCCAAAACAAATTAGACTAATAAACTAATTAAAAATTAAGATACATTTTATTTTCATAATATGTGGAGGTTGGCAGATGTAAAAAATTTAACAAAACAAAACAAAAAAAATTCAAACCACGAAGAAAATAAATAGAAAATCTTGGATTTTTGGTTAAAAAAGGATAGATTTTTAATTACATTTCGGGAGACTTATAAAACTAATGACGGTAACTAATTTTTTTTAATGTCAAATGGTTATATAAAATTTATGCTTTTGTACTTAAAAAAATCAATTACTTTATATTCATATATTTATAAAATATAAAAAAACTACATTTTAGGACAAAAAGTTTAAACTTTATCCTCGTTCCAGGAGACCTAAATATTTTTCAATTTCAAATATATTTTTTGGGCTAAATATGTGATCATAGCCAAAACTTTTTCAACTTGAAATTTTAAATAAAAAAAAAAAATTCGTGATACACTCTATTTTTCATGTGAACAAAAATCTACAGAGGCCCCTTGTCTCTGACCCCTTAAAAGGTTAATAGATGTGATATTTTACGGAATTAAAAAGAAAGATAATTATAATTAAATCTTTGTGCCTCAATAATGCTGTTTGAAAAATAGTGTCTAAGATGTTAAAATTAACACTAAAATTGCAGTTATTTTATATATCTGGGAATGTTGCGCTTGGTCATAGCTAAAACATATAATTCATTTATGTTAATATTGTTTTGTATAAGATTTACAGACAAACAATGTTACTTGATGATTGATACAATGATTTTTAATTCAACGATCGGTTGAATAGACCTGCCTGTAAAGATCCATACAGCGGCAAAGTTTTTTTTTTTTTTTTTTTTTTTTTTTTTTTAGGATCAAACTTTATATATATGATACCTCTGAAAATCAAAAGAACTGACAAGCCTTCTTAACAAATCCGACAACGATTTCAAGGGCTATCAAAATATAATGTTCATAATGTGTTAGCTAAATACATCGAGCATTTTTTGTAAAATTCTCAGATACATACCTTTAAAATTTTGAAAATTATTATAGATAGAATAAGCAGAAAATCCGTTGTTCCCAAAAGGAAGCAAAAGTAGCAGGAGTTGTACCCATATATGTATTAATTTGTGACGATAAAATGCTATATCTTCTTGTCTGTTCTTTTCCTCCATGGTAACAATGGATTTTAAAGTTATTCTATCGATGATAATTATAAGAATTTTAAAGGCTTTGAGACTTTCACAAAAGTTTACATTTAGCTCACACATTCTGCAAATTATATTTCGATTGCTTTTACGTATGCACAATGAAAAATAATTTAGAGAATCTGCTTATTATTCGTATAATTTTTAGTTTTTTTTTTTTTTTTTTTTTTTTTTTGTTTTTTTTAATTTTGATTACACGATGTTGAGTACATTGTTGTCTGTCATGTTTTTTTTTTAAAGAACATATTTTTTATACTAAGAATTTGGCAAATTATAAGCAAAAAAAAAAAAAAAAAACTTCGCAAAATTTGGGACCGTTTTTATGAAAACATTAATTTTTCAACGAGTATACGTGCTATCCTTATAAAAATGAGCACAGTTTATTACAATAAGACATAATAATCTGCAGTTTGAACACTTTTGCTACATTAGTTTTGACAGGGTTATGCAAAATATATTAAATATTTTTCAATTTGTTGACGGTCCCCTATGTGGCTTTGGGAATAAATCTTTTAAAAACCTGTACTAATATGCTTGCACACATAAATTTTTAAAATAAATCGCAAGTATTTGTATAGCTACTTAATTAAACGACTAAAATCTCAAGGTGGTCACATTAATATAACTGGACCGTGTATAAATGAAGTCTTTGAAGTGAGAATGTGCAAAAGTGTTATTTAATCCCTAAATTTTGAAAAAAAGTCAGATGCTGAATTAAAGCTATATAATGTTTAACAATGAATATTAGTTTAATTATTTTGTTTATTTAAACATTTTCAAACTGAAAATAAAAGTTTATTTAAAATTTCAGTATAAAAAAAAATTCTTGAGGAAAATCTAAATTTATTTTAATTGAAATAATAAATTATTTTTGGTTGTGTTTATTTAAAAATTTAACATTCGTAAAATTATCTATATTCTAGCAAGGAATGCAGATTTTAACGTCCAATTTATTATCGTTCCGTGATGTATACTATAAGAATTACTCCTTTTTAATGTAGCTTTTTTTTGTACTTTCAGGAAAAAAGTATTTCGACGTTTTTAGCTTACATAAAATGCTTGTAGGTAAACTCTTGTTCGTCGTATTTCTTCTCGATTGCTTATCAAGCGTTTTTAACATTTTTTTTCAAATATTTCAATGGTCATCACAAAAATTTTATAGAAAACAGAGTGCGCTTCTAAGGACTTTGTGTAAAACACTAAAGAGAATTATTTTTGCCAGTGACTAATACATTTAATTTTTCAATCCCTATCCTGTTAACTCAAGAAAGTTTCAGTTTCAGCTAGGTGAAAAGACCTACCAAATGGCTTAAGTACAACAAGCCCCACCTAGCAGGTTGTTAGCTCAAGACAGAGCAGAGCTCTTTGCCTGTTACATTTTAAAAAGTATTCATTTTCTTAAATGCAATGTTTTTTTTTTTTTTTTTTGAGAACTCGGTAAAACAACCGATTTCGAACAGCATTGAAAAATCTTACAGAAGTAAATTGTTTTGGAAATTCTAGAATATTAAATTGTCTTATGATCTTTTATTGTCTCCAAAACATCTGCACTTTGTCCAGAGACACTTTCTGGAATTATCAATGTCTCTTTTTGAACTGCCCTAGCCAACCAATGATAAAGAAGAATTCAGAATGTCCAAGGAGTAATACATACTCTAGAGTCTTTTAAAAAAAATATTGGTGCCGAAATTTCAAATTCTTACCTCTGTAATCCAATTAAGTATTGCTGCATCTAAATCATACTGCTGACCTTTTTTGTTACTTATTTACTGTAGAACAATATATTAATTGTTTTCATTGATAGACTCCTGTTTGTTTATGATTATCACTAGAGTTATTGCTGGAATCACAGACATTTTCGCCACATCTTTTTTAAATTTTATTTTTTATTGCTTTCAAAATCCACACTGATCCCGTCTTTATTTCTGCTCCTGTATACAAATTAAGAAATAAACAACATTTTCAAGATGACCATGGACAATATTATGTTTTAGGATACTTTGTGACAACTGAAGATCAATTTAGTAGAAGGATAATGTTTCAACCTTTTTCTAGAACATATGCTTATATTTGTTAAGAAAAAGTCGTGCCTGAACATACAAAAATCCAATAGACACTCTGTCGAGAAGAGAGTGAGGTATTGCATGTAAAGTGGAGAAATGCCTTTTTTGCATTTAAAGAATAAGTTATAAGTATGTAGATATGTAATATGTGCCAAGAATCGAAGAAGGGGAATCTGCTCAACAAACAATATGAAGAGATTTTCCGAAAAAGTAAAGAAAACATTCGTGACAAACAACGGTGTGTTACACGGAGAAATATATTTTTCAATATAGAGAATATTTTTAATTAATCATGGGAAAAATCCACCGTTAGTACCATTACTACCACAACTATCGTTAAAAGAGGAATTCACTATATGGTGTTCGGTTATGTAGATAGTCTATTATTCAGTTTTTTCTAAAATCTGTAGTTGATTTTACATAAAAATTTGAATTAAACATAAATATAATTTACGATGTCTAATATGACATATTATATTCCCATGAATATCGCATAATAATTAGTTTGAATGACTTTTTGGATCAAAGTGAAAGTAGAATAAAATGTTATAAAATACAATCCATATCTATTTCTAATAGACAATTGATTTTAAAACATTAAATAAATTAGAATAAAAAAAGAAATTAAGTGGTCATGAAAATTATTTACGTAACTGAGGGAAACGTTATCATCAGCAGCAGTTTATGAATAGTTTGAATGACTTTACGAGTGTGAATAAAAGTAGAAAATATATTAGCGAAAGCAAAAAAGACTTTTTAAGCAAGGAACTTTAAGATTTCTTTAAATCGATTCAAGTGTAGAGGGATTTATTCACACGTTTTCATTTTGTTTGTTTTATTTAATAAATCAACAAGAGAAATGTAAATCGTGTATGCTATTACTCTACGAAAATTTCCGTTTTGCGCACACTTAGTTCTTCAGGTTAACCTTCCTATCCTTAATAGTCCTTCGACCCGTTTTTACTCGTACATACATTTATCTCATACATTTTACTCGATCTGAACCAGAAATTTCATTGTACACTAAGTTAAATAAAAGGTTCAGAGAAATAAGTTAAATAAATGGGTAAGATAGATTTAAAAAAAATACTGGTGTCAAATGTTTTTAACAAATTTTAATGATTTTCAACAGGACAGGTAGTTTAAAATATTAAGAAAAGCCATGAACTTTAGAAAATGTGGTAGTACGTTATGATAAATATCTCATGATTGACAGTGAAGCACTTTTATTTAAACTATATAAATGACTAGAATTGCGTTTCTATTGAATAAAGAAAATGAATAGACAATCGCCAAAATCAAATTAAGGGTTATAATATGTAACCAATGTAATGTATAACTACATAAAATAGATTCGTAAAAAGGTACTTTATTGACATATTTTACATCACTATGGACTATGATTTTGTAAATAAGTTTTTACTTTCCTAGATTACTTTAGATGAAAATAGTAAATAAACATAAATACACTTTACAAAGTTAAATAAGACATAATCATGGATATCACATAGTGAACAATTTCAATGACCTTTTGCATAACAGGCTAATTCCATGAAAACTTGTCATGTCTGTCACTTACAACGATTTTTGGCTACCAGTATTTTAGAACGGAAAAATGTGACTTATTTTATCGGCGATATCTCATCAATATATGAAGGTGAAGGAAAGTTTTCGAAAATAACGGTGGCCAACAAGCATAGCGATTTTTAGCTGTGTGACAGACATGACAAGTTTTCATGGAATTAACCAACAGTGAAAATGGCATAAAATATTATCGAACACAATTTTAACACAGGGATTTAGGGTTTAATTAAGATATGAGTATATTATTTACATAATTTTTAACACTTCTAATAAATGAACCATTTAAATGCTGAACTTCCGTTTTGCGTCTGCCTGTAAATATATATCTTTTCTGAGTAATACAGTTGTTCAATTTAGTTGAAAGTAGTAAGTAAACATGAATGCATGAAATGGAATAACATATTGCAATAAATAAAACCAACTGTCAATTTCAATTATTTTTTTAGATAAAAATCAAAGAAAAAACACATTATTTATAAAACACAATAGAGACTTGAATATCCAAACACAAAGATTTACAGTGTCATTGAAAGAATCAGCGCTATTTTTTTAAATAAATTGTTTACATAAAGTACCCTTTTAAAAAATCATTCACAGTAATCGAAAACATTATATGGCACAAATGATATTTAATCTACCAATGAAAATTGAGCATTTTGAAATGAACGTTTAGTTTATTTCCGAATGTATTAAATTAAATATTTCCTTCTATTAATATTTTATTATGTTACGTTGATTAAACGTTCTTTATTAAAATCAATTTCGGTTTAATCCATTCCAATATTTATCTTAAATGTATGTTATTTCATAAAAATTGACTAATGTAGAATAAAAAAGTCCTTCCGGCAATGCCGGGAGGAACAGGTAGCTTTCATATACTTATTTATTGGTTTTAAATTAATTTATATAAATCAAATATTCGAAGCTCAAAATAGTGGAACGCGATTATATGAGATTGTATACTAGTTTTTGTCAATACTGAATATTAATAGGAATTTTTAGAAATAAGTCATCTTTTATTCAACCTGGTTTTATTTTAAGCGATTTATAATGTCGCCAAATCCACGATATCCACTTTAAAGCAGCATGATGGATAAAAAAAAAACCCAATGAGCTTGATCGAAATCTTAATTCATGTGAACATGCACACTCACAGCGAAATCGATTAATATATAGAGTGCTGTCGCAGGTAAATTGACTTTTTAAAAGATAAGTCACCCACATTGGATATCCAAACTGCTATATCCCAGGCGTTTTTCAAGGTAAAGACAAAGCAAAAAATACTCCGGAATTCATTATTAATATAAACAGTTTAGAAAGAACCTTTTTATCAGTTTCTAATTTTTTGTTTATACATCATTATACATTTAAAATATTTTTGACACATTTAAATGGCCGCCATTTTGAAACAAAATGTCGTATACAATTGGCCCGTGAACTCGGTCAAGACATTGGTATGTACCATGAACACACGGAGTTATATCGAAATCTGTTTATAAATATGTGTATTAACGCATGACAAATTTCAGACCGTTTCAAAATGTCAATCACACTGGAAATTGAAAGTGCTAAAACTCAGCCATTTTTCAAGATATAGATGAAACAAAAAATGCTCTATCTTTCTATCAAGGTCGAAACACAAAAGAAAAATCTTTTTCAATTTCTTACTTTTTTGCACCTAATTTTAAAATTTAAATTAAAAAACTAATATTTCGCCATTTTGAAACAAGACGGCGGTTGGAACTAGCCAACAAACTCGGTCGAGGAATCAGCATGTTCTATATATGCACCAAGTTTCATCCAAATCGGTATATAAATATGCGTGTTATCATGTACCGAAAACCAAATCCTTTCAAAATGTGAGCAACACTAGAAATTAAAAGTACTATAACTCAGACATTTTTTAAGATACAGACGAAACAAAAAATGCTTTGGAATCTTTGTATCAAGGTCAAATGCATAAAAGAAAAATATTTTTTATTTTCTCACTTTTTTGTACCTAATTTCAAATTTTTAATTAAAAATAATTTAAATGGCCGCCATTTCGAAACAAGGTAGCAGATGGAGTTGGTTAACGAAATCGGTCCAAGCTTTATTATGTACTATGTACACACGAAGTTACATCCAAATCGATTTATAAATACGAGTGTTATCACGTGACAAAAATCAGATCGTTTCAAAGGTCAGCCATAAGAAAAATTCAAAGGGCTATAACTCAATCATTTTTTAAGATATAGACAAAGTAAAAAGTGTTCTAGAATTGGTGTTTTAAGATCTAACACATAAAATAAAAATATTTTTCAAGTTTTAATTTTTTCGCATTTAATTTTAAATTTTAACTTTTTTTAAAAACTAAATGGCCGCCATTTTGAAACAAGATGGCGGATGATGCTGGCCAGTGAACTCGGTCGAAATATTTGTATGTACTATCTACATACCAAGTTTCATTCAAATCGGTTCATATATACGTTATTTATAGCATGACAAAAATCAGATCGTTTCAAAATGTCAGCCATAAGAAAAATTCAAAGTGCTTTAACTCAATCATTTTTTAAGATATAGACAAAGTAAAATGTGTTCTGGAATTGATGTTTTAAGATCTAACACATAAAATAAAAATATTTTTAAACTTTTATTTTTTTTTCGCATTTAATTAAAAAAATTTTTAAACATTTTAAATGGCCGCCATTTTGAAACATGATGTCGGATGATGCTGGCCAACGAACTCGGTCGAGATATTTGTATGTACTATGTACATACCAAGTTTCATTCAAATCGGTTCATAAATACGTTAGTTATCGCATGACAAAAATCTGTTATATATATATTTATATATATATTTTAAAAAAAACTGAAATTCACGAAATTTTTTTTTCCTGAATTTCATAAAAAAGCTCCCTTTTAACAACTAAAGGGTATTTTCCGTTACAAATCACAAAATTCCATCATATTTCCTGAAAAAAACGAAACGGATGGAAATAAAAACAAAAAACGGAGACACTCCGCTGTGTGGGGAGCTCCATGGCCGAGTGGTCAAAGCACCACATCGCTAATCGCCTGCGAGCGCAGATTGTGGGTTCGAGTCCCATTGGCGCCATGGAATAATGAAACATAAAAATTCCTTTTAAATTACATTTTTCTGTTTATTTTTCTATTCTTTTCTTATTAAAAATCTTTTAATTTATTAGCCGAAAAATAAATAAATAAAGAAATAAATAGTGTACGACAATTAAAAAAAAAAAAAAAAAAAGTATCTCTCTCTCTCTCTCTCTATATATATATATATATATATATAGATAGATATTGTAAAAAAATTGTTAATAAAAAAAAATTATTAAAAAAAAAACAGTGGTTTCAAACAGTGATTTTTTTTATTTAAATTATTTAAAAAATTAAAAAGGATTAAAAAAATAATAAGTATTATGCATCAGTCTAAAATAATCCGTTTACAAACATTCTAAGGAATATATTTGAAAGGAAATATTTAAAAAGCACAACAGATTTTCCCACTAACTCATAAAAGACATACTTTGTACCGTCTAGCATCAGCAACTTTGGCTCTGTTCGTAAGAATTTGTTCCGCGATCTGAAGGTCCCGAGTGCGGTCCTGAGGACGGCGTGAACTAAATTATCCAAAATAACAATTAAGTAAAATAACATAGCAGCTTAAAATTTCCCGGTGATTTCGAAATCTTTGAAGATTAATCAGTAAAGCATTTTTAAAATTATATTAGATTATTACTATTATAAATCAAACTTTGTAACGGAAAGTTACTGATTCTTACACCGGAGTTTTCCCTTCTTGTATTTCCCACAACGGAAAATCTACTAACGGGACGGTAAAAGTTCGGCTTCATTGCTGCCGGTAGTTTCACCTGGAATTCACAGATTTATATATATAACCATACATAATATACTATATTGCCATTGATTATGGGACACTTGCGATTTTAGACATTTTACTAAATATCTAGAAAAATACATGAGGAATCATCACGAAACTCTTAGTATATAAATATAATAGTATAAGTCATACATCTCCGTGAAGATTTTTTTCCGAAACTCCAAAGGGGGCCGTCAACAAATTAAAAAAGAATGAATATCTTTTGAATAACCCTGTCAAAACTAATGTAGCAAAAGCGCTCAAACTCTAGATTGTGATTAAATGCCTTATTGTAAAAAACCTTGTTCATTTTTATGCAAATAGCATGCATACTCGCAGAGTAATTAAGGTTTTTATAAAAATGATCCCAAATTTTTTCCCTTTTTTTTATAATTTTCAGAGTTCTTAATATAAAATATTTTTTTTTTTCAGAAAATGTGACAAACAACATTGCACACAATACCCTGTAATCAGAATTAAAAAATAATGAAAATTGTATAAAAAATGAGTTGGTTTACTAAATAATTTTTTACTGCGCATGCGTCAACGATATAAAAATTTCATTTGCATATTATGTTAACTAAATGTATAGAGCAACTTTTGTGAAAGTCACAAAAACATAACTTGAAAATTCTGACAATAATCGTCAATTGAATAAGTCGAAAATCCGTTATTCTCAAAATGAAGCAAAAACAAGAGGGGTTGTATCCATATATTCATTGATTAGTGTCAATATAGAATACACAATATAGGATGTACTACTGCATTTGGATAAAATCCCTCATTTTTTTTGCTTCATTTTGGAAACAACGGATTTTGTCCTTTTTCTATAAACGATTACTTTCAGAATTTTCAAGCTATGATTTTGAGACTTTTACAAAAGTTGCTCTATACATTTAGATAACATAATATGTAAATGAAATTTTGATATCTTTGACGCATGCGCAGTAACAAATTATTTAGTAAACCTACTCATTTTATTATACAATTTTTATTATTTTTAAATTCTGATTACAGGGTACTGTGTGCAATGTTGTTGGTCATATTTTCTGAAAAAAATATTATTTTATATTAAGAACTCTGAAAATTATAAGGGAAAAATTTAGAAAATTTTGGGACCATTTTATAAAAACCTTAATTACTCTGCGAGTATGCAAGCTATTTGCATAAAAATGAACACAGTATATTACAATAAGGCATTCAATCATTATCTAGAGTTTGAGCGCTTTTGCTACATTAGTTTTGACAGGGTTATTCAAAAGATATTCATTCTTTTTTAATTTGTTGACGGTCCCCTATGGCGTTTCGGTAAAAAATCTTCACGGAGATGTATGACGTATACTATTATCTTTATACACTAAGAGTTTCGAGATGATTCCTCACGTATTTTTCTAGATATTTAGTAAAAAGTCTAAAATCGCAAGTGTCCCATAATCAATGGCAATATAGTGTATAATATAGCATATATATATATATATACATATATATATATATACATATATATATGGTTATATATATGTCAACATTTGAACGGAGGGTGGTTTTGGGGTCTGGGGGTCATGATTGGTGAAAATATACCAAAATTTTCTGCAAGTGTTTTCCCCCGGACGGCTGCAATAGGTAGCTTTTTACTTTTTGTAATGAAAGCTACCTAAAAGGAAAATTTAGTGAACAGTGTCATATAAATGGTCTTTATGAAAAGAAAGAATAAACATCAATAGCGCGCAAACGAATCTTAGAGTTATATCGTAGTTCAAAATCTAACTAGAAAAAATGTGTTTTCAGGCATTTATAATGATATAAAATTGGAAAAATATATTTTGCCAGTGGATTTGGGGAAGAGTATTTCATACATGCATGTATTTCATACATTTTATCATTGAAATAAATCAACTGGAGAAATGATAAAATGCTTATTTTTTTAATGTTTTGTGTGAAAAGCACCGAAAGCATGCAGTAAAGTGTAATGATTTTAAAAGTGTCCTGTATTTGGGGCTTTTTAGGCATAAGCAAAATGGTAGAGTAATTTGAATTAAGCGCTTATAAATGGAACTTTTAAAAAGAATAAATAACTGGACCTATATTGGGGGTGAGAGGTAGTATTCGAAGAAACTTACTTTCGGTGCTTTAGGGTAAGTCATTCATTTCCTATATCAAAAGAGCTTAAAAAAACAAACCCTATCTGGTTTAATTATATTTTTTAATGGAAAAAATAAATTTCATCAATAACAATAATGATGATAATTAATAAATAAATACTACTCCAATAGCAAATTTATTATATATTGAAAGCTAAAGAATATACCAGTAGTAATTTATAATTTAATAATTTAATAATTTAATAATTTAATAATATAGTAATTCAATAATTTTTATAAACAATGATTTAGAAAACTTTAAATAGAATTTAAAATGTTGTATAACTACATAAATTAATTTACACTAAAATAGATAGAAAATGCTTAGTTTCGTACAAAAATATAATATAAAAAGAAGCTAAAAGGCAGTAAACTTTTTTAGTTTTTCACGCACTGACGGTAATTTTTAAGTGCCAATGAAATAAAATTAATATGAAAGGGATTTACTAAGTTTGTTAATGAAAACATAATTTTTTCTGAGCAATATCTCTTCTGAATTAAATTTAGATAGCGGATAGAAATAATCGAAACTAAATATTTTGAAAAAATGGTAAGTTTCCTATTCATTTTCAGGTATAGTTTTTACTTTTAAGGAAAAATTTGTTCGGAGAATTTTCGACTGCAAAAGACTTTCGATTTACAGTGAAAATTATAATACATTTAAAAACATTATTTTATAAGATTTATGATATTTCCATAGAAGTAACTTTCGTTAATTAACCCAAGTATTTTTGTAAATATTTTACAAAAAATATATATGTAATGTGTTTTAATGAAAAATCCCGTCTAAATTTCGCATTATTATAATTGAAAAATTCCAGTACTTCTTCAGTTATTAAAGTAAATAAATATTGAGGTGAAGCAAATTGTTGATAAATAATTCTATAGATAAAAAAGGTAAGTTTCGTAATATGATCTTTTTGTTGTGAAAACTCAAAAAGTTAAAATTTTAAATATTTAGTAAATCTTTATTAAAATTAATTAATACTTAATTTAAAACTAAACAGGAACAGTAAAATATTAACAATCCGTATTATAAACAGAAATGTATCCGTCCGTAACGCCGAGATGACAGTATTTGAAGATATAATTTCCGTTTTACAATTTTTGCAGTTGCATTTTTAAAACTTCTATGTAACGCACATTTATAATTTTTATACTTGATATTTAGATTACCTGTAAATTGCCGACAATTTGAAATAAAATTTTAGTTTATTTGTTAATGCAAAAAATTACAAAATTCTTTTATTAATATCTTTCCGATATTACAATTGCAAAATAACCTTTATTACAGCTTTTATACTCAAACAATTCCGAAATTTATCTTGCAAATATTTAATTTCAGAAATAATAAATGATTCAGAACAAGAAGAGTAATTTAGTAACTGATGATGCACACATTCACTTTACCAAATGAAGGGATAAAGAGCAATTGCACGTAACTGAATGTGTGATTTACAGTTTTGGAAAAAACTGAATTAAAAATTTATATTATCCGACAAATCCAAATATTCAAAAACAGAAAAGTGGTATTTAACTAATGGATTTCATGGAACAGCATCTTTTACACATATTTTATATCATATAAATAAATGAATCAGAGAAATGATAAGATGGTTATAATTTAATCTTGAAATAAGCCGATTTTTTTTTACTTATGTACCTTGTTTTCTATAGACAATGGGCTTGAAATCCAAACCCTCTTAAGTTCAATTATTATTTTTTTTATAAAAAAAATCTCTGTATAAATTGAATCTAAATGGCAAAATTTATTATTTATTTAAATATAAAGATTATGGATGTAGTCATGTATCGTATTGTACTTTTTACAAATTGCGGCTAAGATTATGTGTATAAAATATGAAACTTTTGTATCAAAACAGGATAAACAGATAGAAATTGCTTAAATGCTTAATTGCTTAATTAAGGGAAATTGAATATAATAACGAGTGAAAATATGCTGTAAACTATTATAAGTTACTACTGATTAATACTAATGATTTCGAAATGTTTTTTTTTAATAAATTAAAAACTAATGTAGATATATATATCGATTAAACATATATTTCCATCTTATTTAAAATTAAGTAGTGCTTCTGATAATTGGTTTCAATCAAATTTTTTGGATCTTGATTTAAATATTAATAATGGTAATTTACAGAATAAGTTATTTCACTAAAGGGATTTCTTTAATTTTAAAACCCATTCAATACCTCACTGGCATTCAAATTTGAGTAAAAGGGTTTTCATAAATATGATTTTGGAACAAGTATTATTACTTGCCAGTTACCATCTTAGGCCTATTTGTTCTTGCTCGTAGAATTTTTTAACATGCATCTCTTTTTTTTTTCTATTTTTTCATAAGTGAAGGTGGGGGCATGGCTTTCCTGCACGTCTGTTTTGTTTATTATCACGTTATTTAAGACATTTTATTACTGTTGTTTATTTTTATTTTATTAAGATTTAAAATAATTTTGTTATTAAAAGTTTATTTGGTTTATGGTTTTGTTAGCTCACAGGCTATCATAGCCTGAGAGCTTATGTGCCCGCCCGTTCTGTATGTATGTGCGTATGTGCGTAACGCGATAACTCATGATAAAAATATCCGATCCTCTTAAAATTCTGTATGTAGGTATATCCTGACAAGGCGCTTCCCTGATTAGTTTTTGAAGTTCATTCGATATGTATAAGAGGGGGAACGGGGGGCTCATGTCCCCCGTTAGTTGATATAAATGGGATTTTCATGCAGAATTAAGTTTTCAAAATTTAGATTAGGATCATTTTGATGAGGCGATTCCGTGACTGTTATTAGGTGTTCATTGAATAAGTATAAATAGGGGGAACAGGGGTTCTAATCCCCCCACCCGTTAGTTGATATAAATGGGATTTTCATGCAGAATTAAGTTTTCGTTCAAAATTTAGATTAGGATCATTCTGATGAGGCGATTCCGTGACTGTTATTAGGTGTTCATTGAATAAGTATAAATAGGGGGAACAGGGGTTCTAATGCCCCCCCCCCCGTTAGTTGATATAAATGGGATTTTCATGCAGAATTAAGTTTTCGTTCAAAATTTAGATTAGGATCATTCTGATGAGGCGATTCCGTGACTGTTATTAGGTGTTCATTAAATAAGTATAAATAGGGGGAACAGGGGATCTAATCCCCCCCCCCCGTTAGTTGATATAAATGGGATTTTCATGCAGAATTAAGTTTTCGTTCAAAATTTAGATTAGGATCATTCTGATGAGGCGATTCCGTGGCTGTTATTAGGTGTTCATTGAATAAGTATAAATAGGGGGAACAGGGGTTCTAATGCCCCCCCCGTTAGTTGATATAAATGGGATTTTCATGCAGAATTAAGTTTTCGTTCAAAATTTAGATTAGGATCATTCTGATGAGGCGATTCCGTGGCTGTTATTAGGTGTTCATTGAATAAGTATAAATAGGGGGAACAGGGGTTCTAATCCCCCCCCCCGTTAGTTGATATAAATGAGATTTTCATGCAGAACTAAGTTTTCGTTCAAAATTTAGATTAGGATCATTCTGATGAGGCGATTCCGTGACTGTTATTAGGTGTTCATTAAATAAGTATAAATAGGGGGAACAGGGGTTCTAATGCCCCCGACCGTTAGTTGATATAAATGGGATTTTCATGCAGAATTAAGTTTTCGTTCAAAATTTAGATTAGGATCATTCTGATGAGGCGATTCCGTGGCTGTTATTAGGTGTTCATTGAATAAGTATAAATAGGGGGAACAGGGGTTCTAATCCCCCCCCCGTTAGTTGATATAAATGGGATTTTCATGCAGAACTAAGTTTTCGTTCAAAATTTAGATTAGGATCATTCTGATGAGGCGATTCCGTGACTGCTATTAGGTGTTCATTGAATAAGTATAAATAGGGGCAACAGGGGGTTCTAATGCCTCCCCCCCCTCTTAATTTATATAAATAGGTTTTTCAAGCAGAATTTTCAGATTTCGTTCAAATCTCTGAATAGTTTTGGAAGTTTAATGGTTAAGTATAAAAGAAGGGGATAACTCCTTTTAAATTATATAAATGCTAAATGGGTTTTTATTAAGAATTATCTAATTTGCTCTGAATTTTGGATATAGATTTTTTATATGATAAAGCATGTCTTTGATAGTATAGGAGGTTCAATGATTAAGTATAAAAAAAGAGAAAAGGGGAGAGCTGTTTCCCCTTCTTAATTTTTTTTTCGAACGGAATTAGCCCTTGAAAATATAAAGCTTTAATGTGCAATTAGTATTTGTAGCCTGTGAGCTCAATGCCTTCAGTTTAACTGGGCAGTATTCTTTATTGTTAGTCATTATTTCGTTTTGGTATTTTGCTTATACATTTTTATATAAATGGAGCATGCAGGTATGTCATGCCTTGCAAAACCTGTGAGGATATATTTATATAGTTTTTTGATTCCTGTTGCTCCCTCCACCTTTTGAGGAGCAGAAAAATTGTTTTATGTTGTTTCTTGATGATGTTCTTGCTCTAATTCATTGTTAATGCACCCTTTTTTTAAACTTTTTCACCACTTTCATATTTTAGTATAAAACGTTATACATACATATATATACACACACACACACACACACACACATATATATATATATATGCATACATATACATATATATATACATACATATATATATATATATATATATATATATATATGTATGTGTATATATATATATATATATATATATATATATATGTATATATATATATGTATATATATATATATATATATATATATATATATATATATAACACATTTAGTAAACGTTTATTGAATTTGATAAGTGCTTCCTATAACACTAAACAAAGAGCAATAAATAGTAAAAATTTGCATAAATACCTCATGTATTAAAACACAATGTACCGGTTTTCGGACGAAATAATCCAAAAATTGATTAATTTCATAGTGTCAGAGGAAACAGAAACAATGGAATGTATTGAATCACTTGTGACATTGGTGCCAACGAGTTTGTCGTTTCCAGTGACGATTTCCTTTTACTTTTTCTTCCTTTTTCTTCTTTTTTTCATGAGCGCAAAGCGCTTATACTTGTATCTGTAGCACGTGTTACTGTAAATATATTTTTTCTATTTATTTAACGCCACAAAGTCTTGGAAATTATGGCGATGTTTAATGAATCAAAATCCCTGTACCATATACACTATATTGCCATTGATTATGGGACACTTGCGATTTTAGACATTTTACTAAATATCTAGAAAAATACATGAGGAATCATCTCAAAACTCTTAGTGTATAAATATAATAGTATACGTCATACATCTCCGTGAAGATTTTTTACCGAAACTCCATAGGGGACCGTCAACAAATTAAAAAAGAATGAATATCTTTTGAATAACCCTGTCAAAACTAATGTAGCAAAAGCGCTCAAACTCTAGATTATGATTGAATGCCTTATTGTAATACACTGTGTTCATTTTTATGCAAATAGCATGCATACTCGCAGAGTAATTAAGGTTTTTATAAAAATGGTCCCAAATTTTTCCAAGTTTTTTCCTTATAATTTTCAGAGTTCTTAATATAAAATAATATTTTTTTCAGAAAATATGACAAACAACATTGCACACAGTACCCTGTAATCACAATTAAAAAATAATGAAAATTGTATGAAAAATGAGTAGGTTTACTAAATAATATTTTACTGCGCATGCGTCAAAGATATCAAAATTTCATTTGCATATTATGTTAGCTAAATGTATAGAGCAACTTTTGTAAAAGTCTCAAAATTATAGCTTGAAAATTCTGAAAGTAATCGTCTATAGAAAAAGGACAAAATCCGTTGTTTCCAAAATGAAGCAAAAAAATGAGGGATTTTATCCAAAAGTAGTCGTAACATCCCGTATTGTGTATTCTATATTGACACTAATCAATGAATATATGGATACTACCCCTCTTGTTTTTGCTTCATTTTGAGAATAACGGATTTTCAACTTATTCAATTGACGATTATTTTCAGAATTTTCAAGTTATGATTTTGTGACTTTCACAAAAGTTGCTCTATACATTTAGCTAACATAATATGCAAATGAAATTTTGATATCGTTGACGCATGCGCAGTAAAAAATTATTTAGTAAACCAACTCATTTTGTGTACAATTTTCATTATTTTTTAATTCTGATTACAGGGTATTGTGTGCAATGTTGTTTGTCATATTTTCTGAAAAAAATATTATTTTATATTAAGAACTCTGAAAATTATAAGGAAAAAACTTGGAAAAATTTGGGACCATTTTTATAAAAACCTTAATTGCTCTGCGAGTATGCATGCTATTTGCATAAAAATGAACACAGTGTATTACAATAAGGCATTCAATCATAATCTAGAGTTTGAGCGCTTTTGCTATATTAGTTTTGACAGTGTTATTCAAAAGATATTCATTCTTTTTTAATTTGTTGACGGTCCCCTATGGAGTTTCGGTAAAAACTCTTCACGGAGATGTATGACGTATACTATTATATTTATACACTAAGAGTTTCGAGATGATTCCTCATGTATTTTTTTAGATATTTAGTAAAATGTCTAAAATCGCAAGTGTCCCATAATCAATGGCAATATAGTGTATTCTTTTGCACTCTGGATCATATACTGGGACAATAACATAATCTAATGCATATACACCGAGCGTTTGCACTTTTGTACTTGGATATGATACCAACAAAATTATTTACGCTTTGAAATAAGCCTATGTAAATATGTAAAGAAGTGTATACACATATATATGTGTGTGTGTGTATGTGTTTCATTATATCTACTAACTCTATATAATGTATAATGAATATATTTAATGCTTTAAAACATAATAATTTTATGAGCGAGGCATGTAAAACTGAACCAAAATTAAAGTAAAATACTAAAATATACTTCAATTTTTATTCCTTGTTTTCTTACACACAATGCACGTCTTTATTATTTAAGTTTTAATATACCTTTTAATCAAAAGTTTTCATTTAAGCTCTTTCTCTTTTCAATTTAGAAACTACATCATTTCTCTATAAACTATGAAGTGAAAATAAATTCATTAAAACTAACTTCGAGAAAAGTTAAAAGGAGTCAGTAACAATTGCACTTAGATTAAAATTTTTATTCCGGTGCGTGTGAAATATGAAATAAAATAATGCATTTTCAAACACACTAGATGCTTTAATCTTTAGAGAAATAAATCCAAATTTTTGCTAAATACGAGAGTTGTATAACTTACAGATATTTTGTTCTGAAAACTCCTTCAAGGGTAAGATAAAATGATCTCGGATGCTTGAAATAGGGAAAGTTAAAATAAAATTGAGTGGATAAAAATTTTTCTATTAATTAATATAATGTGATATATCGTAATATAATGTGATATTCGTGATATATTATGGGATAAATAGACAGAAAATTGTGATTAATTAAGTCTTTGTGACTCAACATTGCGATTCTAAAAATATTTACTAAATGTTAGAATAAGATGTCTTATGCACTGCAAAAAAATTCTGTAATGATACTAAACTTTTTCTAAAAAATTGGGATTCCTAGAGCTTTTATGTAACGGTAACAGGAAAATCGCATGTAACGGTAACAGGAAAATCGCATGTAACAGAATTGGTTACATGTGTTTTTGCCGTTGCAATTATATGAAAATTCTAGGTATACCAAATTCCTAGAAAAAGTTTCGTATCTTTACAGATTAACTGCACGGTATAGTAATATCGCCAGTGTGAGTTATAACACCAACTGCAATATAAGGAGAGTCTGTAGGATTTTGCGGGTAAAAATGAAAGAAGAACAAAGAGGAACACATTAAAGGCGTTATTTTTCAAGAAAGAGGGTTTATGATTTCATTAAATATTTTATAGAATACAGGTCTAATCTACATGAATAATATGCATAAATTTCATCACGTTTAAAGCCTTGTAGCATCATTTAGACTGAATGCAAACAATTTTGGAATACAGGCCATAATGTTAGAAAATTGTGTGCGTTCATGTAATTACTATGCATGTTAACATTTCATTTTAAATTGGTGGCATGCCTTAGTAAATCTCCTAAATATTAATTACATGACAAAATTTAACATAATATTTATGCGTTACTGCACAACCAGGTTTTATTTAATTGAAAAACGGATGTTATAGTCATATTTTACATTTAATGAAATGTGGTAAAAATAATATTCTTGCCTTATTTGTTTTATAATTCGACTAGAACATTACAATCCACACTGTAAAAAAATCTGTGAAGGTACTAAACATTTTCTAGGAAACTGGGATTCCAAGAACTTTTCATGTAACGATAACAGGAAAAATTCATGTAATCGATTCTGAAACTTGAATTTTTGCTGTTACCGTTACAGGAAAAGTCCTTGGAATCCCAGTTTCCTAGAAAAGGTTTAGTACCTTTGCAGATTTTTTTTACAGTGCATAGCAAATTATAATGCCTTTCTGGCATTGTAGATAATATTAGTCTTTTTTTTTTAATTTTCCATTAAACAAAATTCACATATATATTCTTGTAAATGATTTATTTGGATGCAATAAGTAAATAAAAAAATCAAGTAATCGGAAAATATCTTTAGGAAGTGAAATAAGGCGTTAGAAAAAAGAACACGAGTACTTAATACATAGTTTGAATAACTCTGAGGATGAAAATAAATGTAGAAAATTTATTCTAGAACACATCAAATGCTTATATATTTATCGAAATTTATAATTCATTTAAATGTATTCGAAGGGAGAGGAACTTGTTCAAATGTTTTATTATTTGTTTGAATAAATCGAAAATAGAAATTATAAGCTTACAAGGCATTATTTTGCATATAAAAACACGTTTGTCACATACTTGATGTTTGTATATGGAAATATTAAGCAAGCATATTTAGTCTTAAGAATGAAGTAAAACATTACCATAAATAGCACATGAATGAGAACGAACAATTTTCATTTAAAATACGTAATTTATAATAGTAAAAAAGTAAGTAATATAAGTACAGATTACGGTATGTTGTAAGATATATGACATATGCATGAATGTCACCTAATAATCAGTTTGGGTTTTTTTTTAATATTACAGTGTAATCAGAATAACAAATTTAATCAATTGCGGTTCATACATGTTTCTTATAGATAATTGATATTTGAAACAATAAATAAATCAGAATATTTAAAAAATATTACGTAATCGAGAAAATGTTTTAAAAAGTGGAGTAAGATGTTACCATCAATAGTACTTAATTAAAAGTTTTAATGAATTTGCGGGAGAAATGTAACTAGAAAACATAGTAAGGAACACATTAAAGTCTTTAATATTCAAGCAAGAGAATTAATCATTTCATTACATTTTTTTTTTTGAAAAAAATTAAGCTATTTATGCATTTTTTTTCTTTTAATAAATCTAAAAAAAAGATAAATGAGCAGGATACTGTTTTGCAAATAACTTCGCTTTATGAATACTTTGTTTTTGTAGATGGAAATATTAATAAGCATATACACTTTTGGAAATGCAGTAAGGTCATTCCATGTCAACTGGCTGAGAGGCTCCCACTCGACCCCCTTCGATTTTTTTGAAATTGATACAGAATATACATGTAGGTATATTATGAACATTTGAAAACAGTTTAGTGCAAAAAGTAGTATAGTTGGGGCACCAGGGGTCCATTTGTGCCAATCACTATTTCATGGTCGTAAAAAAACGACCAAATCATGAAGTTTGACATCATATTGCTCATGATATATGAAACCTTATGTATTGAAAATAGGTGATCTAATACAACTTTTTAGATTAAAAAACGTAGGTGCAGTATTAAAAATCACAAATCAAAACTATCGTCATTACTAGGCCTCAAAGTAGGCTGTACGGCCAATCTGGTTGAATTTTACCCTTACTTTAACATGCTGTAACTACTGCAAATATTATTTTAAAAATTTGTCGCTTTACAAACTAATTACCTATGAATATGTCATAAAGCCGCTGTAGTTGTTTTTTAATTGCTTAAATATTCATTAAATTATTCATGTTCAAAATATAATAAAAAATTAAAATCGTCGATTTTGCCCCTTTTTCAGAAGCATATATCTCAAAAGGAACACTTTTGATTTGGTTACAATTAGTACCACTGGAAAGAGGATATCTTTATTCATAAAAAAAACTTTATTTTATTTTGGGCCTCTTAGATACAGAAGGAAAAAAATAAAATTCAAAAACCTGTTGTATGAGATAGTCCAGATACATACGTGAATGGTATATATTACGAAAGGGTCTTTCAACATATTTTGCACCATTCTTTTTTATTGCAACGATTAATGCATATAATAATTATCACTTTTTCTGGTCACAATTACTTCCTCTTTACCATTATTAATGATTTGTAACCGCATTGCCAATGAGTTATATCCAATAACCAGGCAAGACTAACTCCTGGTTAGGTATTGCATGTTTCAAATTCTGCATGTGGGTATATATCGGGATCCATATATTATTATAGACTAAATGTTTTTATTATTAGAAGCTCCCATTATATTGATTCGCAATTCCCATGCTATAAAAAACATTACTCATTGGTTCAGTTTGTCAAATTTCTTACTGATTGCGATTGCAACAGCTTTCGGTAAATTGTATTGCTGGCTAATTTTTGTTTTTATCGGAACTGGAACAGTAATTATTATATGCTCTTCCGGAACCCAACAATGATCTTGTCTAGTTGTCCAATAAAATGTTTTCGATGGTCCATCAGACTGCATAAAATTTATTAAGACATCGTTCTCTTCAAGTGAGATTTCATTTACATTTCCAATTCACCAATTTTTCTTGTAGATACAGGCAATATACTGTCCAGGCAATATATCTGATAAGGATACATTGTGAAATGCAGTATTAGCACTTTTATCAACATGTGTTATAAAGAATGTTGCATCATTTAATATTCTACTGACAGGAATTTGTTTTATATTTACTGGTACAAAATGATAATGTTTTCTTTTTCCAGGAATTGTACATCCGATTTTTAAATGCTCTTCTTGCTCCATTTTTACTGCTTCAATTTCTTTTTTTGAAACAAAAAGAAATTGAATTTCTTTTATATTTTTTTACAGAATTTATATAGATCCCTCGGAGTTAAAATTTGGTCTTAAATTGACCTTCGAAGACATCACCTTGACACTAACCGTTTAACAGTTCCTCCTATTCCGTCACAGGGTGATTTCCCATGACTTGTGCCAAAAAAATTCCACTCTGCAGAAATTCCAAAGTTAGTTTGGTAATAACAAATGTTCAGAATTTTTTTTTAAATTCTTGTACTGCGCAGAAGATCTGTCGCTAAAATAATGTATATGCGTAATTTCGTCAAAGTTTTTTTCACATGCTCCATTAGTTTTATTAAAATTGTATGTACAGCAACTGATTCATGTTTGAGACAATCACTAATTACGCGGTATTTCGCACTTTTAGTGTCCGAATTATCTTTAAAATAGATAATAGATGGGTGCAACGGCACTTGGCTGTTTTCCCAATGGAAACCGTGAATAGCATCCTGGATTACAAAGCTGTAATTTTTTGCAAAGTCCATCAATATGATCAGTTCATCTGGCTTAAGAGTTTCTTTTGTCATCCTCAGATGCTTACTTTGATGCTTTGAAATGTAATGATGCGTAGAAAGTGCAGAGATTACCGATATAGTTTACCGAAAGCTGTTGCTATCGCAATCAATAAGAAATTTGACAAACTGAATCAAAGAGTAATGTTTTTTATAGCTTGGGAATCATGAATCAACATAATGGGAGCTTCAAATAATCAAAAAATTTAGTTTATCATAATCTATGGATCCCGTCAGGTACCCACATTCAGAATTTAAAACATGCAATACTCAACCAGGAGCTAGTCTTGCCTGGTTATTAAATGTAAATCATTGGCAATGCGGTTACAAATCATTCATAATGGTAAAGGGGAAGTAATTGTGACCAGAAAAAGTGATAATTATTATATGCATTAATCGTTGCAATAAAAAAGAATGGTGCAAAATATGTTGAAAGACCCTTTCGTAATATATACCATTCACGTATGTATCTGGACTATCTCGTACAACAGGTTTTTGAATTTTATTATTTTCCTTCTGTATCTAAGAAGCCCAAAATGAAATAAAGTTTTTTAAGCTATTGCATAGCTTTTATCGCGGGCTTTGATCGAAGCGACCGAATCTAGAAATTCCGTAACGAGAAAACCTAACACTTCCGTAACGAAAAAAACCTAACACTTCGGCTAACGTCGTTTCAGTTCGGCAAAATTCGGCACGGTATCCTTCGGTAGACTTCGGCAGACATTGACGCGGAATTTTTGAGATATTACGATATCAAGTCTCAAACTTATGTTTCTTATGATCTAATTTTCATAGCGCGGCCAAATTTTGTTTGGTAATTTATTATGAGACAATGTTAATTTTTGATGACAGGAGACCTCCCACCGTGAGGGTCGAAAAATTTAAAAGGCTTATAACTTGCGATCTAGCATTCTTAGCGCGGCCAAATTTTGTTTGGTAATTAACTATCAGATATTGTTAATTTTTTGTTACAGGAGACACCCCACGGTGAGGGTCGAAAAATTTAAAATGCTTATAACTCGCGATCTAATTTTCGTAGCGCGGCCAAATTTTGTTTGATAATTTATTATGAGACAGTGTTAATTTTTGGTGAGAGGAGACCCCCCCACGGTGAGGATCGAAAAATTTAAAATGCTCATAACTTGCGATCTAATTTTCGTAGCGCGGCCAAATTTTGTTTGGTAATTTATTATGAGATTATCGTCAAATTGGTACAGTCAGTTTGGTAACATTGTTAATTTTTTGTAACAGGAAACACCCCACGGTGAGGGTCGAAAAATTAAAAATGCTTATAACTCGCGGTCTACTTTTGGTAGCTTGGCAAAATATTGTTTGGTAATTTATTATGAGACAGCGTTAATTTTTGCTGACAGGAGACCCCCCCCCCCACAGTGAGAGTCGAAAAATTTAAAATGCTTATAACTCGCGATCTAATTTTCGCAGCGCGATCAAATTTTGTTTGGTGATTTATAATGAGACATTGTTAATTTCTGGTGACAGGAGACCCCCCCCCCACGGCGAGGATCGAAAAATTTAAAATGCTTATTACTCGCGATCCAATTTTCGTAGCGCAGCCATATTTTGTTTGGTAATTTATTATGAGACAGTATTAATTTTTGGTGACAGGAGACCCTCCAAGGTGAGGGTCGTAAAATTTAAAATGCTTATAACTCGCGATCTAAATTTTGTAGCGCGGCCAAATTTTGTTTGGTAATTTATTAAGAGGCATTGTTAATTTTTGGTGACAGAAAACCCTCACGGTGAGGGTCGAAAAATTTAAAATGCTTATAACTCGCGATCTACTTTTCGTAGCGCGACCAAATTTGTTTGGTAATTTATTCAGCTATTGCGTAGCTTTTATCGCGGGCTTTGAGAGCGGCGACCGAATCTAGGTATTCCGTAACGGCAAACTTCGGCACGGTATTCTTCGATAGACTTCGACAGACATTGACGCGGTATTTTTGCATAAGTTGATAAAAATGCTATGCAATAGCTTTACCGCGGCAGTCCCCGAGTGCCACACACATTTTTTTTGTAAAGTAAGATATGTTCATTCCAGTGGTACTAATTGTAACCAAATCTAAACTGTCCCTTTTGAGATATACGCTTCTGAAAAAGGGGCAAAATCGACTATTTTAATTTTTTATTAGATTTTGAACATGAATAATTTAATGAAAATTTAAGCAATTAAAAAACAACTACAGCCGCTTTATGACATATTCATAGGTAATTAGTTTGTAAAGCGACAAATTTTTAAAATACTATTTGCAGTAGTTACAGCATGTTAAAGTAAGGGTAAAATTCAACCAGATTGGCCGTACAGCCTACTTTGAGGCCTAGTAATGACGATAGTTTTGATTTCTGATTTTTAATGCTACAACTACATTTTTTAGCCTAAAAAGTTGTATTAGGTCACCTATTTTCAATAAGTAAGGTTTCATATATCCTGAGCAGTATAATGACAAACTTCATGATTTGGCCTTTTTTTCTACGACCATGAAATAGTGATTGGTACAAATGGACCCCTGGTGCCCCAACTATACTACTTTTTGCACTAAACTGTTTCCAAATGTTCATCATATACCTACATGTATATTCTGTATCAGTTATAAAAAATTGAAGGGGGTCGAGCGGGAACCATGCCGAACACACTTGGCATGGAATGACCCAGTAGCATTTTACCAGAAATATCACATGACTGATAGCGAAGCAATTTGATTTTAAATATTTGAATGACTGGAGTTGCTTTACTGTTGAATATGGATGAAGAATTACTACACATGCTATACACTTCATTTTCAATAGTTGGCATGCTTTAATAAGTTTCTGTGTACATTCGTGAATGTAGTAGCACGTGACCATAAATAGCAAATGACTGATAACGAACTAATTTGATTAAATTTTCTTTAATGACTTGAATTATTCTGCAGGTAAATGTGGAAAAAGTTTTGAACATTTTCTAAGACCAAAGTACATAACACAATGGCCAAGCAAAAGAATGTGTGATAGCATTAAATAGATTCGAGAAAGGGTACTTTATTGACACAATTTTGAACGCTTGAAAATATTAGACAGCTTTTACTAAAATACGGAATTTATTGTAGTAAAATTTTAATTAAATATAAATACAATTTACGATGTGTTGTAAGATATATGATACTTGCATGAATGTTACCTTATGATCATTTATAATGACATTTTATGTAAATTTAGAAACAGAATAACATTTTATCAGATGCAGTTCATATGTGTTTCATATAGATAATTGATTTTTGAAGCAATAAATATCAGTATAAAATAAAATGTTTTGTAATAAATAAAAAGCTTTACGAAATGGCGTAAGATGTTACTATCAGTAGTACTTAATGAACTGGTTAAATATATTTTCTGGTGAAAATTAAGTAGAAAACATATTAAGAAACACATTAAAGGTTTTAATATTCAAAGAATTTCTCTTTTCATTAGATGGTTTTGAGGAAACAGAACACTACTCATGTGGTTTCTTTCGGTTGTTTGTTTTAATAAATCGCCAAAAAAAATTATAAACGTGCAGGATGCTGTTTTACAAATAACTCTGTTTTATGAATACTTAGTTTTTGTTATTGGAAATATTAAGTAAGCATATACAGTTTATGAAATATAGTAGCACACGTTATCATTAATATCACATGACTGACAAATCACTTTGATTTAAAATATTTGAATAGTTCTATTTGATTTTCTGTATAACGTGGAAGAAGACCAGGATATTCTCTAGGAGCAAAATTGGGGCTTAATGGCAAATCAAAGTAATGCATGTACAAAATAAATTATGAAAATGTACTTTATTAACGTTTAGCGTATTTTACATCACTTTGATGTGTTATTACATTTTGTTATTTACACGCGCAGTTTATTTTCGGTGAATATACTAAATAAATATAAAAACCGTTTGCAAAGTTTAGTAACACTTAACAATGAAACATCTTAATAAATAATTCGAATGACTCCATGCATAAAAAATAAAAAGAGGTTCATTTATTCAAACACATTAATCTTGACACACAAATTTAAGATTTTATTAAGATATGAGCACATTATTGATATAGCTTCGGACTGTTCTAAAATGTGAACCATATACACAGGGTTTATTTATGATAAGAACACCTGGTGGTTTTGCAATTTTCTGGAAAAAATGTTTAAATAATTATAAAAACACTACATCTGGAGAGAAATACAGTACTTATACAGAATAAATAGTAGTAAAAAGAAAACATCATAGTTTAAAATCATAGAAAATATAATATAATACAATATATATATATATATATATATATATATATATATATATATATATATATATATATATATATATATATATATATATATATATATATATATATATATGTATATATATGTATATATATATATATGTATAATATTATCGGCAAATGTATCCGACCTTAACGTTGATATCATTTTGTGAATACAAACATTTGACGAAGGAATTTCTGTTTTGCAATATTCGGTACTGCATTTTTAAAATATCGAAAAATCAATTTCAAAAATCATAAAAAAATAAAAATAAAAATAAAGAAATTTAGTAATTAATGGTGCGCAAATTCACTTTGCCAAATTAAAGGATAAACGTCAATTGCGCATAATTTAATGTGAAATTAGATTAAGCAATAAATTAAATTAGAAAATTATGTTGATTGACATATTCAAATATTAAAGAACGGTAATCCTTTATTTTACTAATGGAGTTAAGGTAAACAACGCTTGCAGACATGTTTTATGTAATTGAAATATTTCACTAATATATATATTTATATATATTCGTAAAGTGTAAATTACAGGCGGCTATTTTTCAACGCTACCTTACAACACATAAAAAAGTATATAAAATATATATGTATATTATATACAATGTGAAAAAAAGGCAAGAGAAATATATAGTAAAATATATTTTTAAAAAAGTTGGTGAGAATAAAATACAAAGGTGGTTGTCGCGTATATTTAATTCGTTGTGATAATAAGTTAACGCTATTTTATATTTAATAGCACTGTATAATGTATATTGACCATCTTTAAATAAAAATATACGTCAATGTTTACAACAGAATTATTTTAAGACAAACTAGTGTATAAATGCTAACATAAAATGCTGTAAAATACTTTAAAAAAAAAGAAAGAAAAAATTTATTTTCTTGTTATCTTATATTAATGCATGTCTTTCGAATTTACATTTTAATCAAAAGTATTCATTTAGGCTCTTTCTTTTCTGCATGCAGAAAACACTTTTTTCTCTATAAAAAATGAAACGTACAAAAATTTGATAACTTAGATAACTTACTCTCGAGGGAACTGACTTCGTGGAATGTTAGAAGAAGTCAACAACAATTGCACTTAATGGAAATTTTCGATTCCGGTGAGGGTGAAAAAGGAAACCCAATAATGCATTTTCAAATGCACTAGAGGCTTTTATCTTCAGAAAAAAGAAATTTATACTTGTGTTAAGTATGAGAGTTGCGTAAGTTAAGAGGGGATATTTTGCTTTCAAACCACTCCAATAGAATTATATAATTATCACGGGTAGAAGTTCATATGCACTTAAGAATGTTGTAACTTTCTTATTAATTACTAGAATATGAGATATCTTACGAGATAAAAAAAATACTAATAATTGTAATTGTTTAAGTCTTTACGACTCAAGAATTCGAAAGAAAATTATTTTCTTAAATGGTAGAATACATCATTTTAACACTAGAATTTCAGTTATTCATTTACACATTAAACTATTGCGGTGGGTCGTAATTGATATTTCATTTATGTTAGGGCTGTTTTTAAAGTAAGTATAAGAGATATACAAAAGATTATCATGATTAATACAATGATTTTTGATTAATAATTAATGCAATTTGTCTTCTTCCATAGTTCTTAATTTGAAATTTAGAGAACACACGCTATAAATAAATATTCCTATTTCTAATTTCCGAAAGAATACATTGAAATTTGGCAGCTAATACGCAATAAAAATTAAAAAATATAATTCAAATATCTTATATTTTAGATATTAGTTTAAATTTCGTAACAATGTTCCTGTAGGTTATTAATATATTAAAATACAATTAAAAATTATATATTTAGTGCGTCTTGAATCCTAAGCCCCTATCACACTATGTACTCATAAATTAATTCCCCTACAACAGCGCTTCGACAATTCGTAGATACCATCTCTGCGTGAAAGAAGATCATATATAATTGATTGGGTCACTCGCAGCATAATATGTCATGAAATACGATGGATATGCTTTATCAACCTGATTGGGAGTCGGAAGCATATGAAATGCATGCACTTAAGAGTTAACATTCCTTCATGACACTACCAGGCTTGCTCACAATTTCCCCTTTAAATTGTAATTTTTTTTACTATATATGCTGCTTCATGCTGTATCAGAATCCAATATTTTTAATTGAATATATTTCTCTAGGGTTACTTCAGATGGATGCAGATGAAAAATATTGCAATATTAGAACATTATAAAGTTTGATATCACAGCATTACAACATTATGAAGCTTGCTACTACAACATTATTACAACATTATGAAGCTTGCTCATGATTTCCCCTTTAAATTATAATTTTTTTCTCCTGTACATACGCTGCCGCTGTGCTGTATCAGAATCCAACACTTATAAATAAATATATTTCTATTGGGTTATTTCAGATGGATGCCGATGAAAAGTACTGCAATAAAATTGTCATAGATTCTCAAACAATACGGGCCAGTAACAGAGCGGAGTGACTTCAGCATGAGCACCCGTAGAGGTTAAATACAACGCACTGTTATGTGTTTTTATGTGTTCATTAAAAATGGGAGGCGATCTATCATTGCCATCTATAATCTGTCTCATCTTATATGAATATGGTTGAAGAGGTTCCAAGAGTGCATTTGCCGTTTTGACAACAATGAGTGTAACTTCCCCTCATATTTTTCTCTGCATTAAAAAATGCACTACACTTGGTGCAAACATTGTCCTTATCGTCACATTATTATTCGGTGTAACCCATATTTTCTGACATTATTTGTACAAAACTTTGTTCGATGTCGAGCAATGGCTTGTAAGCGATTTGTCCTCACTGTCAGTGGTTGGGAACCCTCATCGTGACAACTTTGTTAAGCTTGCAATGCAGCTTCATAGCTTCTTGAAGGAACTTCTTCCTTCCATAGTAAATCTATAATAAAAAGTAACAGTGCGTAAAAAAATCACATCAAATAGACATAATAATAATCGAATATGAAAGGGAAATTAGCACAAAAATGCCATGACGAAACAACTTTAAAATATCTAAATACTAGATGGTACCCATCAAGATAATCACGATAAACAAGTTAAAAATGTAATTAGAACCTGTAAATAAAGTTTTGAAAACTTGATTTATTTGAATGTTATCTATGTGATTCCAACAAATTCAAAGCGTTTCATGGTTCTGTCAGTTTAACCTACTCAAGTAATCATCTAAAAGAATTAAAGGAGAATTTTAAGAATTTTAGCAGTGCTTGCTTTTTAGCAAAAGGATAACTAAAATTAATTCAACTGATATTTATTTTGGTAAATTTTCTAGTGTTTTGAAAAAATAACAATGTTTAGTATTTTCTAATTTTTAAAATCATATTGAAAAGTTTTTATTAATTTTATTTTTATCAGTCTCATTTTAAATCCCGAAACTTAAAATTTTACGCTACCAAGTAACTATTTATAATACATTTGAATTATTTCAATTTTACATAACGTTTCATACATTATTTAAATATTAAATCATGAGTATTACAATGTAGTTCAATTTTAAGTTTTACATGACTATTTTTCTTTCCCACGGAAAATAATTTATACTTTTGAAAATTATTGCTACTAACTACCGACAAAATAATGTTTAAATATTTCCATTTTTTAGAAAATTTGAATGCATTTTTTAAAACATTGCTAGATTTTAAATTAAATTTGAAGACATTTTTACAATTTTTATTTGTGTGTGTTGTATTTATTGTTGTTTGTTTCTTTATTTTATTTTTTTAAGAATGCAATTTGTAAAGAATTTCAATAGTTTTATTCTTACAAATGTATCTCTAAAGCCGTGAATTGGAAATTGGCTGTTTATATCTAATAATTACTATGTTTTAATTACTTGAAATATTTTTAAAATAAAATTGTTTTTTTTTTTAAATCATTGTTGAGTATTAAACTTTATTTAATAATAAAGCAACAAAATAACAATAATAACAAAAGAATAAAAATGATATAACTTCTCTTCGTAGTAAAATGTATCATTATATATGTATATATATATATATATATATATATATATATATATATATATATATATAAAGATTTTGACGAGCGTTGCAATTGAACCCTAGACCTCGACAAAAGCTCAGAGCAATAAATCCGTGCCTTAAACCACTGAGCTAACCAGACGTGCTTCGATGGGTTTCTAACTGGAAGGGAAAATATGTTCAACTTCGCGCATGCGCACAGGCCAATTTGAATTAATCTTAAAGAGGTATTTTTTTGTTTTAATATATATGATGAATTTTCTTATTAATGTGTTGAGTTATTCAATAAATATTCGATTTATAAAAATATTGTTCAACGGCTGTACATTTTCAAATTGAAATTCATCATGTTGCTATGGTAGTAGACGAAAAAATGATATATTTGGGATAATGGAATAAATAAATAAAAAAAGTTTTGTTGATGTTTGTGACATATTTTTCTTTATTTAGATTTCTCAAAAAAAGGTAACAACTAATCCCAATTAAATAATCTGTAAATTATTTTTATACGAGGTAAAATAATCATAGTATTACCTTTAACAGCTAATGTTGCAGCGTGGTGTACGTTACATGTAATCTCACATTGCACTAAACATTTAGAAATGGTGTTTTCAGAGTCACATGTGACGTATGCATTATGTATAGTATTTCAAACTGCACAAAATATTTAGAACTGGTTAGAAGTCGCGCGATTACGGGTTGAACACAAAAAACATAAGAATTCTTAAAAAGCATTAAAAGTAATGTTTAAAATTTACATGTTTTTGGCCCCAATCGCCCATAGCCCTCCTACCAGCAACTCGTGTGCCAAATTTTGTAGTATGCGCCCTGTGGTTTCGGAGTTTTTGAGATGACATAGGTACGCATATGGATTTTAACATATATAGATAGTGAGTACGCTTTCGTAAGTCTCAATAATATACACTGCTCAAAACAATTAAAGGATATTGCAGTTTTAGGTGGATTTTGTATCTGGGAAACTTTTTAGCTGATTGATACATGGTCGATGGACATAGTAGGTTATATGAGAATAAATTACACATGTTTGGCAGAAAAAAATGCATTTTATTGCGCATTTGTGTACAAAAGGAAAAAAACACAATTTGTGCATATGAGAAAAAAGATTAAGAAAAGGTGTTTTCTTCAAAGAAAATCATTTTCAGTAGGGGGTATGGTTTCCACGGGCGACCAGCCACATTGAACACCTTTGAGGCACGGACTCAATGAGGCTATTAATGACGAGTTGGGGTATTTTGCCCCACACTTCCAGAAGAGCTCTTTCCAGTTCTTGGAGAGTTTGTGGGGGTTGTTGGCGACCAGAAACTCGTCTTCCTAGAGCGTCCCTTGGATTCATATCTGGAAAACACGCTGGCCATTCCATTCGAACGATTTCTTCCTCGAAAAGGCAATCCTCCAGCAGGTTTGCACGATGTGGCCTGCAGTTATCGTCCATTAAAATGAAGTTATGTCTGATTGCTGCACCGTAACGGACTACAATAGGTCTGATAATCTCATCCTTATATCGGCGACCAGTCAGAGCTCCATCTCGAATGATGTAGAGTTCAGTGCGCCCGTCAATAGAGATGCCACCATACACCAACACTCCTCCACCGCCAAATCTGACACTTTCGTGCACGAACGCAGGATTATTCCTACTGCCACGGTCTCTCCAGTTGAAAATACGCCTATTATACGGATGCACAGAAAAACGGGACTCGTCAGAAAACAGAATATTGCTCCATTCATTTCTACTCCAGTTGACATGCTCGGTTGCACACTCCCTGCGGTCGCGACGATGCCTTGATGTTAATCTAACACATACCATCGGTCGGCGAGCATACAGACCTGCAGCATGGAGCCGGTTTCGGACAGTCTGAGTTGAAATCGTGGTGCCTGTAGCAAGCGAATGTGTTGTTGGAGAAGAGTAGCGTTCATGTTTCAGTGTCTCCGAGCTGTTAACGCTAAATACCGATCTTCAATGGGCGTTGTTGCCCGTCTACGACCTTGCCCTGGTCTTCGGCCTGCACATCCACTCTCCAAAAAACGATTACAGATCCTGGAAATGACACTTTGTGACACTCCAATGGCTTGCGCTACTCCGGCTTGAGTTTGGCCCCCTTCTAACCTACCAACAATTCTCCAAGCTTTTGAATCTGTCAAATGACTTCGCTGAGACATCGTACTCATCGAAACAAAGCAATCACTGAATGCCGATCACCCTTGTCTTCATTCTCTTTTGTCCAGTTGAAAGTCAAATATTATTCGCTGCTGCTGAAGCGACGTTTTTGACTTTGAACTCAAAATGTGCATACTCCACAGTTTGAAAACCAGAAAAATTTGCATTTGTGATTCTCTTCTTCTATTTTCGGCAAAAAAAATTCGTTTATATCTTTATTTTATATAAAACTTCAAATATCCTTTAATTGTTTTGAGCAGTGTATATTAATTATATGGCAATTGAAGCACAACTAAAAACGTTACCGCACAACCAGAGAGAAAAATAATTAAATTAATCAATCAATCAGCAAACTGAAGAAACAGTACATTTCAAATGTAAAATAAAATTCGAAAAATACTAAACTAATCTCTATGTTTCTATAATTCGAATAAGACTGTCACATAAACATTATGGAAAAATATGACCGGTCACTTGCGATTTTAGACGTTTTCTTTAAATGTATAGAAAATGCATGAGGAATTATCCAAAATGCCAGATCTGCTATCAGAATAGTAAATGTCAGATATTTCTGCGAAGATTTTTCTCCTCAAATCCAATCGGTGAACATCAATAAATTAGAATAGAACGAGTATATTTTGGATAACACTGCCAAAAGTAAAGTAGAACAGCGTTCACACTCTAGATTATGATTAAGAGACTTTTTGTAATAAACTGTGTTTAATTTTATGAGGATAGTATGTATAATCGTAGAGAAATTACGGTTTCCATAAAAACAATCCCAAATTTTTTAATGTAAGAAAAAGTTCTTTTCACAAATATCCTGTTATCAAAATTGAAAAAAAATTGAAAACAAATATATGCATATAAATGCAGGTTTATTACATATTATTACCCTACGCGTATGCAATCAAAATATAATGTGTTTAATAATTTAGTAAAATGTAGAGCAACAAAAGTAAAGTTCACTAACATAGTTTGATAATTTTGAAAATCATCATCGATAAAATAAGTTGAAAATCCATTGTTCGAAAAATGAAGCAAATACATGAGTGTCTGTATCCCTATATTCATTGATTCGTGGCAGTACAGTGTACACAATATTGCATCTACTACTATTTTTGGATAAATTTTTTTATCATTTTGGTTCCTTTTTGGGATAACGGATTGTGAGGTTATTCTATCATCGATCATTTTCAGAATTTTAAGATCTGTTTTGGAGGTGTTCACAAAATTTGCTCTGTAGATATTGCAAACACATTATACTTGTTTTCACGCATGCGCAGTTGAACTTTATTTAGAAAACCTGTTCCTTTTTCACGATTTTTTTATTTTATTTTATTATTTTATTATATTTTTATTTAATTTTAATTTTTATTTTTTTAATTCAGATTACAAGGTATTGCTTGCAAAGTTCTTTGTTAGATTTTCAAAAAATAACATTGTTTTTTAAGAACTTTGCAAATTATAAAGAAAAACAAGTAAGAAAAATCATGCGTTAAGCATAGATTATGAATCACTTTCCAACACCTCTTAAAATCTTAACAAAACTTCGTTGTTCAGAAAAGTAACGTATTATTGCTCAAATCCAAATATGTATTCAAAACTTTTGAAAAGCCTTGTATTTGATCTCTCGGTTAACACATAGACTATAAAATGGCAAAATTTAGTTTAGCAAGAAAACGCCTAACTAGTTGAAATTTTCCTTTCGACAATTTATACTAATAGATCAAAACATACTTGAATACTTTTGTTTAGCTCTGTAAAATACATAGTACCTTTAATACACGAAAGTATTTTGCTAAAGTTTAGTTTAAAATAAATTCACTTTAAACTACTTAAATCAAATTTCTAGAAGTTATCATCCAAAGACGACCATGTATCCAGTCTTTTGCGTGACGCTGTATATCATTTTACTTATATTCTACAAACATTTCGAAGTATACTAAATGCAGTTCATCGTAAAAAGGCATTACATATTTAAAAACCACCTTTAACTAAATTACGCTCATATTCAATAACTTTCCGAGATATTTTATGTAATCCTTTATATGTAAATTGTGTGACAATTAGCATTTATATGAACCATATAATATGCATACATCTAGTAAAACTTAAAAGTGTATATCATAATTAAAATGCATTTCAATCATCAATCATACAGGACTTCGGATAGCACATAATATTTGAAATATTGAAAGTCCCTGTAAATGCTATGCACTAGTATTATGCATGTAATAACTCATATTATTCCTCAACAAAGTATATCAATTTGATTATATATGAAATTGTTTAACATAATTAAAATAGGCCGCAAGCAATTCCACCCTTTATTATTATGTATTGGAATTCTTTGGGAGGCCCTGTAAATAAATAATAACTATTCTTTTGTCTGCATACTTTGCAAAATTCATATTGTAGTGTAGTTTGTAGATGCATATAAATTTGACGATGTTTGACAAGGTGTAACATCTTTAAAATTTATTTCAACATTGTTGGAAAGTGCAAAAAATGACAAACTTTTTGACTTTTTTATGCAAGCTTTAATTTCTTAATTAAGAGTATACATTCTACCCTTATAAAGATAAACACGGTATTTTAGAATAAGTCACTTAGACATAATCCACAGTTTGAACGCCATTGATACATTAGTTTTGACATGGTTATAAAAAAGATTCTTTTTCAATTTATTGTTAGTTTTCTATGAGGTTTCAGAAAAAAATCTTATTAGAATATATAACTTGTGCTATAGCTTTACGTACTATTCTTTTTACACACCTGCAGTTTCAAGATATTTTCTCATGTAATTCTCTAGAAATTTTACAAAACGTCTAAAATCGCAAGTTAATCATCACATTAGGCCATACTGTGTAGCACTTTTAAATAATTTCATTACATTGCAATTAATATCTGTCTTATATAATATTTTTCCATACACGCAAAACACATAGATACATTTACATGTAATTCACAATGAGCGATACGTGTATTCCTGGGGATACAGGAAAATAATATCGTTAATAGAGGAAACCACAAAAACACTTAATAAATTCTCACAAGCATTTAGAAAAGACAATGTAATTTGTATGAATTTATTAAATGATTGTGATAAGAAGATTACTAATAAAGAAAGCTTGTTTCTCTTATCAAGCTGAGTATAAAAGGGAAAGAGGATCGAGTTTATAAGAAAGGGGGGCACTAAAAAGTAAGTAAACCCTTAAAAAGGGATACGTGAAAGAAATAGTTTGAAAAATTCTTTTTTATTCATTAATGTTTGAAAAAATATATAAATGGGAATTTTTAAAAAAATAAGTTAGTTTTAAAACCCTTTACAATTCAGCCAATACTATCAATATTACTTAAGGACAGCTATAATGATGTGCCGATTAAACATGAAAGTAGAAAATATTTTAGGAAAAACTACAAATTCTTTAACTTCAACCTAAATTACTTTATGACTTCGTTAATTGCTCTATATTAAACATGGTGTAATCTTTCTAAATAACATGCATAAATTTCATTTTGTTTGAAGAACTTTAGAATCAGAATTCGTAACGCAAACCGTTTTGGAACATAGGCCTGAATATGTAGAAATTAATATATGTATTCATGTAAACAGATAGAAAAGTTAACCACTTCATTTTCAATAGTAAGCACACTTTAGTAAATGTTTATATTGTACAGCTCATATTCAAAATATTAGAATAATTGAGAAAAAGTAATAAGAAAAAATTATTTGTCATTTATTTATTTTTTATACTAAGTAAATGCAATTAAATTTCTTATAAATTAAATCTGGAATGTTTAGATAAGATTTTAACATTTATAAAATATAAAAGACAGCACAATAAATTAGGTATACAGCTTCCTTAAACACACCAGAATATTAGAATAAAATTTAGATTGGTTCAAAATATTAGAATATTTTATTTTACGCAACAATATTACCTTAGGAATATGAAGTAAATGGTAGTTAATATTTTGTAGCATCCCCTTTAGCTTCCATAACAGCGTACAATCGATCTTGCATACTATATACAAGGTGTTTACAAACATTTCTATCAATATGAGCCCAAATAGATTTTATACGTGCCACTAACTCAGTTTTACTTGAAGGAGGATTTTCTTGAAGTTTTTTCTTCATTATACACCATAAGTTTTCGATGGAATTAAGATCTGGTGAATTTGGTGGCCAAGGAAGTACCTTAATGTTGCGTTGGCGGAACCAATTCTTAGTTGACACCGAGGTATGCGGGGACGCTAAATCTTGTTGAAAGATGAAATCATCTTCAAATAAATCTTCTGATGATGGAATCATGTAATATTCTAAAATTTCTTGATATATCAGAGAGTTAACCTTTTCGTAGACGATGCATAACTTTCCAGGTCCTTCTGCACTCATACAACCCCAAACCATGACACTAGCAGCAAATTTTACGGAACGTTTAAGGCATTCTTTATCAAATGCTTCTTGCTTCATTCTCCAAACTCGAATACCTTGATTACCATATGAAACACAAAACATACTTTCATCACTAAATAATATATTTTTCCAATCTTCATTGCTCCATAAACGTCTTGATTTACACCAATTCAATCTTATACGCTTTTGTCTTGCATTCATGAGAGGTTTTGTTTTCGGTACACGAGATTCAAATTTAAATTTATGGAGACGTCTTAATGTTGTTGATGTAGAAACTTCAACTCCTTCTTCTTTCCATTTTCGGTGCAAGAATCTCACACTTTTAAAACGGTTTTTCTTGACTATACGCTTCAGTTTCCTGTCATCTCTAGCAGATGTTTTTGGTTTTCGGCCACCATTTCGGCGATTATTTTGAAATTTTCCAATTTTTGAATATTGTGTTAGTATTTTACTAACGCTCGACTGCGAACAATGTAAATAATTCGCTATAAAACATTGATTTTTACCGTGCCGATACAAATCAACCAAACGAAGTTTAGTAGATTCAGAAATATCACTCACACGGCCCATTTTAAGACGAAAAAGAAACAAACTGCAAAAAAGAATACTGATTTTAAATAAAATAGTCTGAATTTAATCAATGATGCCACCAGTTAAGAATTGGTAATAATTAAAGGAGAATTAATGTGAAATATTCTAATATTTTGAACCACTTGAATAAATATTCTAATATTTTGACTTTTCAAAATAATTTTTTTTGCAATTAATCTTTTCAAAAATGATATTAAATTTAAGATAACAAGTAAGTTTAATCAACAATAAGTTCTTAATAAAAATATCGTTTGCATATTTTCATTAAAAGACATTAAATTACCAAACGATATTTTCAATTTCTAAAAAAAAGGTAATTATTCTAATATTTTGAATATGAGCTGTATATTTAATTACATGACAAACGGAACATATGTACAAGCATTACCGTGCAACCAGATGACAGAAAATTCACAAATTGATGCATGAAACTGATGCATTTCAAATATAATAAATAGTTGGTAAAAATAATAAATTAGCATTTATTTATTTTAAAATTTGCCTAAAATTTTGCCATTTATAGCAATTTATAAATTATTCCTGACATTGCTGATAATATTAATATTTTATTATAACTAAGCTGTTCATGAAATTTACATATGATTCGTATAGATAATTGCTGTTTGAATCGATAAAAAGATCAGAATAATAAAGTAAAAATGTAAGCGTAAAAATTGGTTAGGAAGTAAGGCGTTATCATTACTCATGTTTAATAAACAGTTTGAATGACTTTAAGGGCGAAAATGAATGTAGAAAATAGGTTAGAGAAGACATTAAAGGCTTTTATATCTAAATAAAAGAATTTGTGATTTCATTAAGTGTATTCGGAAAAGGAGAGTTTTATATATATATTTTCCTTACGATCATTTATTTTTTACTAAATCAACAAAAGACATTTTAACGTGCAAGGTATTGCAGTAGTATATGGTACCGACTCTGGAACACTTTTTATATTCCACTAAACGCAAATATTTAAGGATTTTTGTAAGATTTTCATCAAAAAGTTTGTCTGTCTAAATATCGAGGATGTAACGATTTTAGTACGATTTATCGAGTAAATGATGATAAAAAATGCATTGGTTGGCTATTTTATTTTTTCTACTAAATTATGTAAAGACGAAGTTTTAAGAAAGGGTTATGGAATAAAGAATCATGATTATAAATAATAACGTAATCAATTGAGATGAAATATTTATCAATTTTAAAAACTAATATTTAATTATTGTATTGATGAAAAAATTTTGCCTGACGCCGTTAGTCTACGAAATGCTAATAAACAATCTTCCTCTAGGATAGTCTTGATAGGAAAAGCAAAGAGCTGCATTGTATAATATTATTATCAATTGCATTACATTGAAGTCTGAAATAAAAGTTAAATGCTTTTTATCATATGTTTTTTAATGTGAATATTATTTTGATACTTTCATAGTTCAATAAATGGTATTGAGTAGAATCCATTTGATTATTGTGTTATCAGAAAGCTCGTCAAATAAAGGATATAATCCTTCGGCTTAAAATTGAAATTTTATTTAAAAACCATTTATATATGATATCCATTCCCAATCAATTTTATCTTCAAATTCTTTTAGAAAATTATGGGATAATATTTGACGAAAGGATATTCCTTCCCAATCAACTTTATTTTGAAATTCTCTAATAAAATCTTCTGATAGTGTCTGACGAAACGATATATAATACCAATTAACTTTATCTTGAAATTGTCTAATAAAATCTTCTGATATTTTTTTATTCTGTGATATACAATCCCAGTCAAGTTTATCTTTAAATTTTCTTATAAATTCAATGGGTAATTTCATAACTTTTTCACTTAAATGAAAATTAATTTTATTGATATATAATGAAATAAATGTGTAAAATTCTTTACATTGCGATAATTCGACAAATAAATCTTTATATTTATGAATTATAATATCGTCTAATCTTTGAGCCAACACCATTTTATATCGAAGCAATTTTATAAACACTTTTATTTTTCGTCTTTATTCAAAACTTGTCTCAATTCATTAATAAATCGTATTAAAATATTTTTTTATTCGAAAATTTCATCCATTAATTTTTCTCTGTTCGGTAGTTCTTCTTCGTAATAATGGCCAAATTTTTTATTTAATTCACCCAGTTGAACGGAAAGAATTTTTTTCCATTTATCGTTATAAAAATTATCTGGTAATTGATCAAACTTATTTTCAATGAGATTACAAAAATCTAGTTTATGCATATACTTTTCTAAAAATCTTTCACCAAATGTTTGAAAACGGGTTATTAATAGCCAATTAAGTCCTTCTTCCAATGTGCACATAGTATTTTCTGCAAGCTGTTGAAATTGAGATACTTTATGTAAATCTAATTTTTCATGATAGGTTTGAATAAATTCGTCACTTAAGGTTTGATATTGAGATATAACAACCCAATTTATATAATTCGAATGTTTTAATATAAATTCCTCAGACAGCTTCTGATTTTTACAAACTAAATTCCAGTCTAATTCTTCTTTATATTTTTCTATAAATTTTTCCGAAAGTTTTTGAAAAATGCATATAACATTCCATTCGATATAATCTATGAGTTCTTCCATAAAACATTCGGATAATACGGAATATCTACAAACTAACTTCCAATTGAGTTTATCCTTCAAATTTCGAAGGACATCTTCGGATAAATTTTTCGTCTTAGAAAATTCGTCCCAGTTGATATCCATTTAATAATGAAATATTTTTAAAAAGGAATTTTTTCAATATGAATCCAAGGTTTTAAGGTGACTGGAAAATTACTTTTGGATTTTATCAAAAATGTAATCATGTCACCACTTTTTCCATAATCAAAACGAGTTACGGATTAATCATCAAACATTTCTCCGCTTAACCCGCGAGTAGTCGCCACTTTTTTCACAACGTCATTAGTCGCGCTCGGTCTTTTCGCCGCTGGCCCCCCACATACCAAATATGTAAAATAAAAAATATTTTTCACCTAATATACAAAAATAACAGCTCAATGAAGATATAAATTTGCAGTTTTCTTAAATTATGCATTTTATTCATGAGATCTGGAGTAATTATAAAAAGTACAAATGGACTGACATTAGTGATTGTTACGTAGACTTTTTCGCCAATTTGAACTTTGTTTCTAAAAATCTACGTGAAAGAAAAACAGAGGTGTACTGTTACTTCACTAAAGTGGTCTAGAAAGCTTCAAAGTCAGCTACATGGTAGATCTTCGTTGTATTTGTAATGTGATACAAGTTAGGAGAAGTTAAATTATAAGGGCGGCGAAAAGACCGACACGCGACTACTGACGGGTTAAAATTATTTTATCTTCGATTTTTAGTTCTATCACTGTAGCCCTATTTTTGCCGATTAAACTATTATATATTAAATATATAGTAATTTTCATATGCATATCTGTAGATAATCGCATTTCTTGATCCAGTAATTTAGAACTCATTAAGTCAAAATTTACTTTGGTAAATTCTTTATCTGTAAAAGTCTGAAAATTATCTTTTATAGTAACCCAGATATCTTTACTGTCTACATATATTTTATTGACTATGTCTTTATCGTTTTCGGGTTCTGGAATGTTGGTAATTATTTTATTTTTGGCATCAAATTTATCATTCTTTAATATTAATGCATTTTTTTCTAAATATCGTTTATTCAAAACATTTTTATCATCTTTTGGATCTGCGACGTTTCCTATTCTTTTTCCTTTGGCGTCGTAAGATTTTCCGTCGATTAGATGTAAAGTGTTTTCATCGAGTTCTTGTATTCTCTTACCCGTTTCTTCTGTGAAAGTTAAAAAATTACTATCGTAATTAATATTATTTTTCTGTATAAAATCTTTTAGTTCAAAATGATTATTTTCCATTTTATTCAAAACGAAACGTTTAGGGGTTAAATCTAAATCATCGATGGGATCTGAAGCATTTTTTAATATCTTATTATCCATATCGAAATTTCCATCCGGCGTTAATTTAAAACCTATACCGGGGGGTCCGATAGGGCCTTTTCGCACTGGATTATCATACGGCGGATAATAAGCAGCCATTTATAAAGACTAAAAAATGTTATTCTCCTAACGTTTTAATCATAGTAATTTCTTTTTTATTCATATTTAATATACATTTCTTTCTTACTTCTAAAATATAGTAAAATACATATTCTTTGGTTGTTTCTTTTTCTAATTTCCAATTGAATTCTATTCTCAAATTTTCAAGAGTGGTATAGTTTACATGATTTGACAAATCAAAATGAATTATGGGATATAATTTACCAAAATCTGAATAATTGACCATACAACCGGTTTCTGTATTTAGATTATTGAGACCTGATTCCAGAAAAGATTCATATAATCTATTATATTCCTTTTTACCAAAATCCATAGTATATCGCTCTGCAGGTAATGGCGATCTGTTAATCATCAACCAACATTCGATCATATCCAAATTATCAAATATCATATTATTTTTTTTAGGATTTTCATTTCTTTCGAAATATTGCGGTATGACGAATAATCTTAAAACTTCATCGGATGTAGCTGATATAGAATCGGAACCGCTTTTATATTTATTAATAGGACTAGATCTGTTAATTTCATACTGATTCCAGTTTATTTCTATATCCGTATTAGATAATTTTAATTCATTATAGAGAATCTCCGCTCCATTTTTAAAATCGACGTATCTCACCCAGAGCGCTATGTCTTCAATTTCTACTTTATAATCTGGATTTGCAACGTCTGTGTAAATCATATTTCTACTATCGTCTCTTTGGAATTCCATTCTTATTATGAAACCAGAAATGGCTTTTTTATATTCTGCGACGAAATCAAAAATTTCCTTTAAAGGTGTCCATGTTGTAACTGAATTACTATTTTTCGACAATTCCCATCTTTTTTTAAATCCTTTATTGTAGTTTTCATTTTTTACAATTTTTAATTTATTGACGATATCTGTTACAGAGGTTGTAGCCGTTATCGTACCATCGCTTTCAAGTAAACTTTTATTTCTATCAGCACTATCACTGGTATCTGGATAAAAACCTATATTGGTGGCTTCTGATGTTGAATAATCTCTGGTATAATCCTTCAATCTCTTAACCTGCAGAATGAAGGAGTGATAGTCTCCAACTGATTCGATTATTTGTTTACCTATCTGAAGTTTTACGCCTTTCATAGAACCTACAGCTGCGACATTATCGTCGTTTATAGAATCGCCATTGGATTTTATAATTTTCCACTTTGTCTCCAGATAACTCTCCGATAATGAAATAGGATCATTGGTATCTGTAATTTCGAAATGAAACGTAGTATTTTCTTTTTTGTCATTATGGCTTGTACTAGGCAATCTTATTTTTTTTAATTCGCTACTTTTTATATCGTTATTATAATAATAATGAGTATCTCTCAGATCATAAATTTTTTCCATTTATTTAGGAAGAATTTTCAGACCTGTTCCTTTCATCTTTTTTGAAAATATTTCTTTCAATATGTCAGCATCAGTCAATTTGTCAACAACTGTCAAATCTACTTTTTTAGATTTAAAAAATCCTTTTCCTTGAATTCTTTTACTTTTCCTATATAATCTGTGTTGATTCATTTATTTATTGAGAAAATTTAGTTAATATCAATTGATATATTTTTTCAACATAGTCTTCTTTTTCCTCTACGACTCTAAAATTATACTCAATTAAACCTTTATTTAAATCAATTAATTCGCCATTTTGATTCGTAACTGTCATCCTTATTCTACGAATTGAATCCCTATTTTTCACAGGATAATATATTAAATTATTGAATTCTTTCGAAATGATAACACCCGGTACATCTCTCGGTGTAAAAGAATAAATAACTTCTGAATTATTCTGGTTGATTAAAGATCCATTCACTATATCACAATGAATATATATAATGTCGTTTCCGTTTGTTATATCGGCTATATTTTCACCTTCTATTACAGTCTCTTCATCATGACTTTCGTAAACTTTTTTTTCAAAGCCTATTAACTTATGAAAATCGCTTTTAGTTAAGTCGATATTCCAACCTTTAGTTAATTTAATAAGCATTCTTAGTCTAGATTGTATTCTACCAAATTTTACCGGAGGATCGTCTGAACCAAACGCTTTCATTACATCTATATTTAAATCTTCAACATTTTTATTACCATAAGGAATAGTGATAGATTTAACATTATTCTCATCTGTGTATACGTCAAATGTATTAGTTTTATCTGTTATGTTAAACCATGAAACTGTCATAGTAAAAGATTGCAATGCTAATTTTTTTTAATTTAAGAGGTTTTGGAAATTCAACAGTGAAATCCTCTGATTTTTCATGAATTTTTGGTTTCAATTTGATCATTTATTAGACAGAAAAAATCTTTAAAGATGAAAAACAAGCTTTTCGTTATAATCGCTAGGCTGTTGAGTAAATGAATTAAGTACACATTCTGGACATTTGCCTTTATTTCTTTCCTTTATATATTTCATACAAAATAATCCACAGTTTACAGAAGTAGGTTTTTGTAAAAAACTATCATTGTGAGCTATATTGACTTTTTTATTGGAAAGTTTAAGAAATTTCATAATATTTTCAGGAATATATTTTTCTTTGAGTTTAATATTTTTATATATATATTCCCCAAAAGGATCGAAATATTCTACATAGTTATATTTCGGGTCATTATAGTAACAAACCCAGTGTGTTCCTGGGCCGGTGGAGATATCTAAATTAATAATCCCACTTTCAAACTTTCCAATCTTTTTAGGAAGTAAATCGGAAGTGAAAACATCCCTAAATCCTTTTTCATCTTTCATATTTTCTTTAATCGTTTTATCCGATATACCCAATTTTGTTATCGGAATTTTTTTTTTAGACAGGGAAGCTGACGCTTTTAGACCAGATCCTTTGTTTTCCCAAGGCTGATAAACTCCAGATACCGAAATTTTATCCAGGATTTTTTTAGTTCCCCAACCTGCTGCCCCACTCGCGGCACCGAGTCCTAGTGATGTTAAAATAGGAATTAAAAAGGGTAAAAATCCACCGTTTTTATCTAATTGAGTTTTGCTTATATTTATTCTTTTACCTTTACTAATCTGATTAATCTGTGTTTTAGTTAAATACATTTCATAATTAGGAGGTTTAGAATTGTCTATCTGCAGTGTCAGTTCTTCTTTTTTTCTAAGAGCAGATTTCAATTTACTAATCTGCCCGTCACTCAAATGAATCTTCTTTTTTACATAACTCATTTATTAGGCAGCAAAAAGCTGACGCTTTCAAAGAAGAAATTGGTTGTGTAATCGTTCTTTCTCTCCATTAGTTTTTTTTTAGCTTTAATGAGTTTGTCTATTAGCAGTTTGATTTCATTTTTTAATTTTTTCGACTTGCTACCTTGACATATTTTATCCAGCAATTCAGATAATAAACCTAATCCTTTACCGACTTTCATTACTTCGCTACCTCGAATTGTAGTTAATCTAACCATATATTTTTGTAGCTCCCCTTTGTTATATTCAACTGCTTTATATTCAAATTTTTTCTGACTTAATTCCTCCTCCGAAAGATTTTTAGCCCTCGTAATTGTACTTTGTAAGTTGCCTTTTTTCCTCGATAATTCTTCTTTTAAATGCTTTGCCTTTGTATACATTTCATCTAATTTTTCTTGATTGTCTAGGAGTTTCGAAGGTCTGTATAAGTGTACAGATTTTAAATAGCTTAGATCTAAATTTTGATCAACGTTATAAGTAAGCGGCGGTTCTTTATATAATTCTTTGACATCTTCGATCGCTTCAGGAATAATTCTAGATGATTCTGCAATAGGCTGTAAAGATATATTTAATTCGTCCAATTTATCATTGATAGCTTTAATATTTTCTTTTCTACTTTTATCCTGTTCTTCTAATTTTTTAGTGACAGGTTTATGAAATTCAGTTAAACTTTTGTCTATACCTAGCTTTCTATCACGCTGTTCTTCATTATTTTTTCTAATATCTGCTTGTAATTTGACAAGTTTTATTGCATTTTTTAATTCTTCTTTTTGTTTCTTATTTCGATTTTTTTCTAAATCGTTTATTTTATCCATTTATAGACAGTGAAAAGCTGAAGCTAATTAGAAGCGATAGCACAGACGTCTATTTTTACTGACAGCTAATATGTTTTTACTAGCAGTAATTTTATTTTTTACTAGCTGTAAACTTTCTCAGTAAATAAATGATTAAAATTAAAAATTACACAGAACCGGAAGAATTGCCGGACCCTAAACAACATCGTTTTTTACCCAGACATCCTTTCAGATTATTAATAATCGGCCCATCAGGTTGTGGAAAGACAAATTTACTAATAAATTTATTAAACGGTTTTGAGAATCCTAGTAATGTAAGATTAGATTTCGACGCGCTATATTTATGCGCAAAAGATATTTTCGAGCCAAAGTATTCTAAATTACAAGAAGATTATACACTGTTTGAAGGTGTTGAAAGAGACGATATTTTAAAATGTAAAAAAATAAATAAAAATAAAAAAACGGAAATATTAAAATTGTATGATAAATATAAAAAGAATGTATTATTTTCTTCAGATTTGAGTGAATTTATTACTGTCGACGGTCTAGATTCCTCAGAAAAAAATCTTGTTGTGTTTGACGATTGTGTTACAGAGAAAGACCAGAAAGTTATAGTAGATTTGTTTATAAGAGGTCGAAAGAAAAATGCATCCATTATTTATTTAACGCAGTCTTATTACTCAACTCCTCCAGATATTAGAAAAAATTGTAATTACTTCATATTTTTTAAGCTACAGCCTAGGGAAATCAATCAGATAATCAGAGAAATAGACGGAAATCTAACGAAAAAGGAATTTCTAGAAAAATATAATTCTTGTAAGGGTAACTTCTTTATGCTAGACTTAGTAAATTCTGAAATGAGATACAGAAGAAATTTTGAACCTATATAAATATGGAAGAATATTTAGAAAAGAGATTATATGTTTATCGGAAAAGTTACAATTTGTATCAAAAGATAAGTCTTTCCTTATCTGTTAGCAAATTTATGCTGAGTGCCTCGGGATTATCAGCATTTGTTTTCATACCACTGGCTGCATTGAGTTTGACCGTCGGAATTGTAGAAGTTATTGAGAAATCTTTAAATATTTTAGAACGAAAAGAAGAATACAAGCAATGTTATAATTTTTATAAACAACAATTAAATTTGTTGAAAGCTAAAAAAATTTCAGAAGAAGAAGTGTATGTAAGAGAACAAGATTTTATAAATAATTTAGTATACTTCCCAATCGAAAAGTATGTGAAAAAAGTACAGTTGAATGGATATAAATATTCTTCTTAGAAAGCATCAGCTTTTTGCTGCCTAATAAATGAGTTGTAAATGTAAAAAAATTGTTCTGACGTCTTTAACTAAAAAGGGTAATTTTAAAGGTGGATGTTTAAAATGCGGACAAACGGGATCGGGTTTTCTGAATAAAGTCATTAGTAATTTACCTTTCGAAATGCATTTACCAGGCCATTCTTTTACCGGCCCGGGGACACAGTTATTATGGGGAAAAACACGATTAAATCCAGATTTAACGAATAAAAATTCATCTAAACCTGTTAACAGAGTAGATGAAATTGCATATAAACATGACAAATGTTATTTAGAAAATAAAGATACAAAAAGTAGAAATGAAGTATGCGATAAGAATATGATTGATGAACTAGATAATATTGAAAATCCAACGATTAGAGAAAGAATTGAAAGAGGAATTGTAAAACCGATTATTAAAGCTAAAAAATCTTTTGGTATGGGAAATACACAGATCTATTGTTTAAAATGTAAAAACTACACAGAAACAAAAGATATTAAAAATACAATGTCTAAAAATAACAGGCCAATGATGAAAGGTATTTGTTTAGATTGTGGTTCTAAAAAGAGTGTTTTTTTAGGAAAACCTTAGGTCCTAAAAATATCTTAGAAAAAATATATTATCATCCTGAAAGTGGTTATTGTGGGATCAATGAATTAAAACGGAAAACAGGTTTTAGTCAAAAGCAAATTACAGATTTTTTACATAGCCAAGATGTTTATACCAGACATAAGCCTTTAATTCGTAAATTTAAACGAAGACGCATTTATGTAAGTCATATCGATGATCAATGGCAAGCAGATTTATTGTTTATCAAACCTTTTAGTAAATATAATAACGGAACTAATTACTTATTGACAGTGATAGATGTATTTAGTAAATATGCTTGGGCTATTCCGATAAAAAGAAAAACTGGACAAGAAGTAACGGAAGCATTTAAAAAGATATTTAAAGAAAGAATTCCTGAAAAACTGCAGACGGACAAAGGCACAGAATTTTTAAATAAGTTAACTTTAAAGTTGTTTAAAGATCATAATATTCAGTGGTTTACAACTGAAAATGTTGAAATAAAATGTTCTGTAGTCGAACGTTTTAACAGGACAATTAATAAAAAAATTAGAACCTATCTAGCGGCCAACAATACTAAAAGATATATAGATGTTTTGGACAAATTAGTTAAAAATTATAATAATACCAGGCATAGCTCTATCAAAATGACTCCTACCGAAGCCAGTAGGGAAGAAAATGAATCCGAAGTTTATAAAAATTTATACGAAGAAAAAATAATAAGAAAACCGAAATTCAAGGTTGGCGATAGAATAAGAATTTCGAAATACCAGACTGCTTTCACCCGCGGATACCAACCCACTTTTACGGAAGAAATTTTCATCGTTTCAGAAATATTAAAGACTGACCCCATTACTTACAGAATAAAAGATTTGAATGGAAACGAAATAAAAGGAACTTATTATGAACCAGAATTAGTTAAATATAATAAGAAGGATAAGTTGTTTAAAGTGGAGAAAATATTAAGAAAGAAAGGAAATAAATGTCTAGTTAAATGGTTAAATTATTCCGACGAATTTAACTCTTGGGTTGATGAAAAAGATATCAAGTCAATTTAATTTTTAAACGAGTAAAAAAACTACATCGTGATCTATTTTTAAAACGAGTAAAATATATGTATCGTGATCCTTTTTTAGAACGAGAAAAAAAACTTCCGTCTATGCAGGTCCCGTCTAGGCGGGGTAATCAAGTATTAAAATATAAACATGGTAAAATATCAAACCATGTTAATAAAACAAGTCCATACTTAAAACTAATTATGTAGAAATAACTTTTCTTTTATATTTTCAGAAATTATTCAATTTTAAAAAGTAAATGAATGGCTCTGCTTTAAGTGACTTTTAGCATTTTAATTTAAAAAATTTCTATGATTTTATAAATAAAGAATAGTATCTAATTTTAATAATCATAAATATCTGCTTTGTATTATGTTGAATATCAAGTTCGAACGGTCGAAAAATATGTTTCTAAATACTCCGTAAGAAAAACGTAACTTAATATCTTTATCAGGAAGGCCACTCAATGAAAGCGTTGACCTATAAATGAAGTTCAAATTAGAGCGAGCGTCAACATTCGTACTCACCCGTTATATTTTGCACTTGGAAGGAAATGACGTCTTTGGTAGAAAAAAGGTCTGCTTTAATCGACGTATTGCTAGAATATAAGATTAAATAAATGAATTACGACTTTTTTAAAGACATTCTAATAGATGATACCGAATCAAGCTTAACACAAACTTTTGACAAAGTAAAAAAATATGAAATGCCTGAAAACTATCTAAAGATTTATGACCAGATGAAAAAATGTGAAATAATGTACGATTCGGACGGTGAATATTTTACCTATAAAAATATAGATGTTTTTTTAAGCGAAAGACGCAAATCCCGAATATGTCGTTTTAAAGCATTGAAGTGGAAATTGAAGTTAAATATTCCATATAAAGCTGAAGAAATGTTTATTCAGTTTTTAGATTTAGTGTACTATAAAAAGTCGATAAATTACCTATATTTCATAAAGAAAATATTAGATTATAATAATATTGATAATAATTTGAAAGTAAAATTTAATAAGAAAAACGAAGACGTTTGGAATAGCTTTCTAAAAAATATTTCTTAATAAATGGAGCTGTCTAAAAGTTGTAAGCATTGTGAGATGACAAAAAATTTAGACCAATTTTATACTCGATTTCGTTACGGCAAAATAGAACATTACGCTAATTGCAAAAGTTGTCATTTAGCTATGAAAAATAAAAAAATTGATTGCGAATGTGGTAAAAAATACACTTTAACTCATAAAAAGAGACATTTAAGAAGCAATTATCATATTAAACGAACATCAAAATAAGCTATAAAAAATAATTTAAGTTGTAGATGAATATTTTATGGATTTCAAAAGTAGATTAAATCGATGGTTAATATAAAAAACTATGAAAAATATTTTAAGTTGTAAATATATTTTTTTTAAATTCTAAATACGTATAAAATATTAAACAAGATTTAAAGTATCCATTTGGAATAACTTTATAAATAAATACAGATTATTTTTTTAAACAAGAAAAAACTAAATCGTGTTCTATTTTTAAAACGAGAAAGAATACTTCATCGTGTTCTATTTTCGAAACGCGTAAAAATACTAAATCGTGTTCTATTTTCAAAACGAGAAAAAATACTTCATCGTGATCTTTTTTTTAAATTCTAAATACGTATAAAATATTAAACAAGATTTAAAGTATCCATTTGGAATAACTTTATAAATAAATACAGATTATTTTTTTAAACAAGAAAAAAACTAAATCGTGTTCTATTTTCGAAACGCGTAAAAATACTAAATCGTGTTCTATTTTCAAAACGAGAAAAAATACTTCATCGTGCTCTTTTTTTTAAATTCTAAATGCGTATAAAATATTAAACAAGATTTAAAGTATCCATTTGGAATAACTTTATAAATAAATACAGATTATTTTTTAAAATAAATCATATTATTAAAATATCAACATAAATAGATTTTACTTAAATTGTAGATCCATCGCTATTTAAAAGACTTCTTATAATACGACTTTTAAATAGCGATGTAATTTAAAATAACAGCGATTTTTAATCTAAAATTACCCGCCATCAGCATTTTCAAGGACTTTGGACCTTCAGTATCGAGTTCGTAGAATTTTACCACTAACTTTTAACAGTATTTCACTGCAGAAAAGTACTGTTAAAATTTAGCGGTAAAACTGTGCCAACCTCGATAGAAGTAGCTTTACAGGTAATTCTACATTAAACGTATTTAAGTTAATTCATAATTTTTACGAAAAAATTACATTTGTTTTAAATCGCTTAATCTAAAATTACCTAGCCAAAGAAGGCTATTTTTTTTAATTTGTTTACTTTATAAGATCATCTATTTCAATTTTTGTATCCTGAATCTTTTGTATCTGTATTTTTAAATCTGAAATTTCACTTTCATATTTTGATATAAAATTTAAATTATTTCTTACCTCATTTTGCAGTTTTCTTATATTATAACTTTTACTTCTATTAATTTTTCTTAATTTATCAATTTCTTTTTCACGTTTTAAAATTTCCATATTTAAATCCGGAATCGATAATTTTAATTCTTTTTGAGCTTTTAAGAGGTTATTTTCATTTGTAAGATTTTGACAAGTAGCTTTTAATGCCTCGTACTCTTGTAATATTGCTTTCACGTCTAACTGATTATTATTTGCAGCCATAGTTAAAAAATAACCCTCTTTGGCAGAGACTAAAGTCAATCTCAGAGATGAAAGTAAATCTCATTCCTTCCTCAGTTATTTTTAAATACGTCACTTCCCTGTTACTGACATCAAAAATGCTTCAAACAAACGAACTTTGTTGTCTGAAGTCGCAATCAATTGACCTTCCGGGGTGAAAGTCTTTTAATTAGTTTGATACGAACAAACACCAAGATTAAAAATGGGCGCAGGAAGCTTTTCATTTATAGATAGCTGCCACTAATAAGAAATGTGTAGCAAAATGTATTGATAAAAATACTTGAACATCAAAATAAATTTATGATATTTTATGTTGTGTTTTAAATTGAACGTATTTTTTAGTTGAAAATATTATATTGAATGTTGCATTTTCAGAAATTATTCAATTGGACCTTGAAAGTTTCAAAATTAGAATTGTGAGGGGAAAAAAGTGTTCATAAAACTGCTATCAGAACCATTTATAGAAAAGTTCCAAGACAGAGTGGATTGGTATTTTATATTCAAATGTCAAAATTTATCAGAAAAATTTTATTTAGAATTTAAAGGTAAAATAGAAAAGCCTGATTATGACATTGATTTTTAGGCTAAATAAATGGGTAATTCAAAAAGTACAAAGATTTTGACAGGTAATTGTACAACTGAAAGAATAAATGTAGATTGGAATCATACTTTTAATGTTCATCCGAATGTCCATATAACGCCTGTATGTAAATACAGCGAACCATTTTTTGTTAGAATAACAGAAATAGATAAAAACGGATTTCGATTTGAATGTTTAAAATTGAATGGCGAACCTGTAGAAAAAATTTAGATTTCTTTCAATGGACAGCAATTAGTCTTTTTGAGTAAACGATCTTATTTTTGAAATATATTTTTTAATAGTCGTTTTCAGAAATTCTTCAATTTAATTTAATTCATAATTTTAACGACATTCATTTTAAATCGCTTAATCTAAAATTACCTGCAACCGAAATTGGATTTATAGATAGTGGTCGCTATTAAAAATGTGTAGCAAAAGGTATTCATAAAATTTCTTCTATATAAATGGAGTCTACTCTAAATTTGATATCTGCTTCAAAAATACATATTTCAAAATTAAGGCAGGTCGTAAAACTTTTAACTATAAAACAACCCAAAAATTGTAAAAAAGATGAATTAATTAGATTGATAATGAGATACATAAAAAAACAGGCAATTATAAATTTGTTTTATTAGATTTATTAAATTTAGACGTCACAGATTATTTACATGAAATGAAGAAAAAATTTATCGAAAATCCTAAAGAAAGAAATAAATTGAAAAAAATATTAGATTCTTTCGATTTAAAATATAACAATAACACAGAAGAATTTAATCCAAAACATAACGAAGAAAAAAAGATAAAAACAGTGGTAAACCTTAAAAAATTATTTCCTGATTTGAATGAAAAATTGAAACAATTTATAAATGAACCGAAAAACCGTCCAAAACTTAAAAAACTCTATGATTATTACGGCTTGAAATATAAAGATGAAAAATTGATCAAAAAGACAGAAAAATAAGTCAAATTACAAACAAATTTGGAAAATCTGTTTAGACCCGATTACGAAATTGTTGAGAAAGATAAAAAATTTGTAAAAAAGTTTAATACTTATAGATATGTTTATAAAATAAAGCAAATAAACAAACTCACACCGGGCCAGTATTATAGTATCTTAAAAGATTTATTCAGGAGAGCAATTGGAAAAATCGAAGAAAAGGTAGATATAATTGTATTCAATCCCTATTTGACACAGCCCTTTCACCCTAAAATGATGTCAACAAAAGAAGCCTATGACACCTATTTAGATGTTTTAACGCATAAAATTGAATACAAAGAGTTGGATATTAAAGATTGTGAATTTATTTTTACTGTCGTTGATTTGCCTAAAGGCGGTAAACATTTGAAATTACTGAACGATAACGATATTGTCAATAAAAAAAGTATTCTTCAAATTAAAAATGACGATAATATTTGTTTAGCTAGATCCATCGTTACAGCCCTAGCTATTCAAAATCGTAATATTTTATGCGAAAAATTGAATCTAGAAAAACTTACAGATAATGAAGTAACATATATAAAAAATGGTAGAAAATTACAAAAAAGTTTAGCGATAAAATTGCATGAAATGTGTGATATTCCATTAGAAATGTGTAATTTAGAGCATATTAAACAATTCGAAAATTTTTTAGATATTCAAATAACTATATTTTGCAGAGAAAATTTTAACGAAAAAATATACAGCGGCGCCTATCAATACTATTATGGTAAATCTGATTGTGTTTACATTTAAAAAAATAGAAATCATTTTGATGTCATTACAACGGTTACAGGATTTTTAGGAAAAAACCATTTTTGTCATTATTGTAAAGTCAGTTATAGTAGAAGGGATCAACATAAATGTTCTTTAAAATGCAATAGATGTTTTAGAAAAGAGAGTAATTGCGAAGGCGATGATATTCAGTGTAATGATTGTTTTAGATCGTTTAAAGGAAAAAATTGCTTCGAAAATCATAAAGATAAAAAGAGAAAAAAATACTCAGTCTGTGAAACACTGTGGAAATGTTTAAAATGTAAGAGAAATATCCGTAGAAGTGAAAAAGAACCGAAAGATCATAAATGTGGAGAAAAAAAATGTCTAAACTGTAGACAGTGGGTTTTGGAAGATCATAAATGTTATATACGTAGGAAAGAATCTACGGGAGGGACTTGTGAAAATATCTGTCCTAAAAATATAAAAGACAGAGAGAAATGGTGTAAGAAATGTCAAAAGTCAGAATTTAGAGAAAAATATATGTTTTTTGACGTTGAAACGAACCAAGAGACAGGAAATCACCAAGTCAATCTAGTTATAAATCATGATTTTAACGGAAAAGAAAAAATATTTAAGAATGAAAATGAATATTGTGAATGGTTATTCCAAAGAAAACATTGCGGTTATACAGTATTAGCGCATTGTGGAAAAGGATTCGATTTTCAATTTCTAGCTAAATATTGCTTTAAAAATAAAATTAAAGTGTTTACAATATATCAAGGAAATAAACTCATATATATGCAAGCAACCGCATTTAATATAAGGTTTATCGATTCTATAAATTTTACATTGATTCCGTTAAGAAAATTTCCTAAAACATTTGGACTAACAGAATTGGCTAAAGGTTATTTTCCTCATTTGTTTAACACTGCTGAAAATCAAAATTATATAGGGAAATATCCTGAAAAATACTATTATGGTTATGATACTATGACTTTAGATCAAAGAAAAACTTTTGATAAATGGTATACATCGGTAAAAAACGAAACATTTGATTTTCAAAAAGAAATTATAAAGTATTGTAGGTCTGATGTTGATATTTTAAGAAAAGGATGTTTAGAATTGCGAAGATTATTTCTAAACATTGCTAATATTGATCCTTTTAAATATGTCACTTTAGCTGGCGTTTGTATGGCTATATACAGAGATAAATTCATACCAGTGAATACAATAGCAATTGATGAGGAGTGTATTTCAAAAGATCAATACAGTAAGAAATCGATCATTTGGTTGGACTATTTGTCCAAAGAACACAATATCAAAATACAGCATGCTTTAAACGGTGGTGAGAAAAAACTTAAATTGGGGGATAAAACTTATAAAGTAGATGGTTTTTATAAGAATACTGTTTATCAGTTTCAAGGATGTCATTGGCACTGACATCCTTGTCAGTGCCAATGGGGATGTCAGGATGTTGTCCTCGCTGACAACATCCGAGGGTTGTCAGCGACACCTCGGATGTCGCTGACATCCGAGGTGTCAGCGGATGTCACCGCTGTCAACACAATTGTCCTCGCTGTTTTACAGAATCCACTGTCAATCTTCAAAATCAGATATGTATGAAAGATTTGTATGAAAGAACTCAAAAAATAAATAAAAAAATAAAAGATAACGGATTTGAATTGATTGAAATATGGGAATGTGATTTTGATAGTGACAAAGAAATAAAAAAATATATGAAAAATGAATGGAAAAGAGATTTTGTAGAACCTTTAAATCCTAGAAACGCATTCAGCGGAGGTAGGTGTGAACCTACCAAATTAATATACGAAATGAAAGAAAACGAAAAGGGTAGATATATCGATGTTTGTTCACTTTATCCAACAGTGAATTACTTTGATTACTATCCTGTTGGTCATCCGATTAAGATTTATAATCCAGAAAAATATGATAAGAATTGGTATGGTTTGATACAATGCAAAGTACTTCCACCAAGAAAGCTCTATCATCCTGTTTTACCTTATAAAGGAGAAAAATTAATATTTAGTTTGTGTAAATTATGTTCAAAACCTATAAAATGCGAAAAGAAACAATATCGAAATTGTTATGAAATGCGGAATAAAGAATGTAATCATACGGATGACGAAAGAAGTTTTACTGGTACATGGACAACTACCGAAGTTGAACTGGCTATTGAAAAAGGTTATAAGATTTTAAATATCTATGAAGTTTGGCATTTTGAAAAAAAATCTAATACATTATTTAAGGATTATGTTAAAATGTTTTTGAAAATCAAATTAGAAACAGATGATAAATGGTCTGAAAATTTCAAAACTGAAAAAGAATATAAAAGGTGCGTAGAAAAGAAATTGGGTATAAAGTTAGGAGAAATCAAAGAAAACCCAGGAATGAGATTTATATCCAAAATTTGTTTAAACTCTTTATGGGGAAAGTTCGGACAGAGAAAAAACCTGAAACAGACAGAAAATGTTATGGAATTAACCGATTTTTATAGAATTATACTGAACGACCGCATTAAAGACTTGAATATGATATTTTTAAATGATGAGTGTGTGCAAATGGATTATAAGATGAAAGATGAATATGTCAAGAATAATTTTAATACGAATATTTATATAGCGGCTTTTACTACCAGTTCGGCTAGAATAAGATTATATGAAATGCTTGATAGATTAGGAGATAAAGTAATATATTACGATACAGATAGTATTGTTTATATCGACGACGGCTCTAATAAAGTAAAAACGGGTTGTATGTTAGGAGAGTGGACCGATGAATTAGGAGAAGATAAATATATGAAATCGTGGATATCTGGAGCAAGTAAAGATTATGGTTATATTCTGAACGACGGTTCTGTAAAAGGAAAAGTAAAAGGATTTAAAATGAGTTATGAGAGTGAAACTAAGTTCAATTTTGACGATAGAATGAAAATAATAACTGGGGAAATTGACCATATAGATGTAGAAATAAATCAATTTCAGATACAAAAAGATAGAAATATTAAGGTGAATAAAATGAATAAAAGATATATGTTTGGATATGATAAAAGAAGAATTTTAGATAACTTTGATACTGTATCTTTTGGATTTTAAGCCGAATTTTTTAGTTTATAAAAATTGTTTTCTAATAAATGGATGATGTCACCCTTATCATAAATGTTCAAGGTTTTATACTTCCTTTTAAATCTATAGCGAGAGAAATAAGCTGGGTTCATTTAAAACAGGGAATAGGTGAAACTATTTCTGTGTTTACACCTAACTATGAATTAAGTGATCAAGACCATGGAATAGTTCGTCGATGTACTAACGATGTCCATGGTTTAAGATTTAAAAGATATTCAGATAATACAGGCTTATGGATTAGTAGTGACAATGTAAAAGATTATTTCATACAATTGCATCAGATATACGGAGGCACATTTGCTTTTAAAGGAGGCGTTTTTCCGAAAAGTACCTTTGAAGAATGGGGAATTCCTATAAAAATATTAGAAGTACCGAGATGTGTTCGAATACTAGGGCCTGGCTGCTCTATGTACAGATGTCTGTACTATAAAAATTGTCTTTCAAAAATTGTTTCTGAATAAATGGAAGAATTCAACAGTCTCAGATCGTTCCCTGTAACTCATAAGTTAAAAGATTTAGAGACAGGGAAATTCAAGCTGATTTCGTTGAAGAAAATTCAAACAAAATTTGGAAATGCGACTATTGCAAGATTGGAAGTTAATGATGTAGAAAAAGATTATTTTCTTAAAAAGAGTCATGGAAAAATTTCTGAAAATGCAATAACAAAACTGAATGAAGGTGGTTATATCTTTCATTTTAAAGGAAAAAATAATGACGGCTTTTATGATTATGAATTAGAAAAAGCGTAATCCTACAATTTGGTTTAAATCTTACAATAATCGAACGATGAAACTAACAGAATAGTATTTACTGAAATTCAAAATATATCTGTTTTAAGTACAAATATCTTTCCTGTCATACATGGGTTCATTTTGACACAAACTATTTTTTTATTTAATATCATCTATCGAAAATTTATTTCCAAATAAATGCTGCAATATTTTGTCATAAGTACTTTACTCTTTAATTGTCTTTCGCCTACCTTTCATTATTTCAAATTTGACCCCGTTATTACAAATCATAGCATAGATAACTCTAATAATTATACTATATTTCATAACCTCAATCATACAATAAAATTAACTTTGACCGCAAAGATATACAAAATGGATCAAGCGTCTAAATTTTCTCAACCAGGTGTTTATTTTTGGATAGAAAGTAAATGTGATGACAATTGGATTAGAATACCCGAAACAAAAGAATGGTTTGATATTTATATTCCGGGAGCTAATAACGTACATTATTTTATAGCTTTTAATGCAACTAAAGATTTTAGGATCGGTTATAATGCTGATAATTTATTATACAATGCAGCTCTTTGCTTTTCCTATCAAGACTATCCTAGAGGAAGATTGTTTATTAGCATTTCGTAGACTAACGGCGTCAGGCAAAATTTTTTCATTAATACAATAATTAAATATTAGCTTTTAAAATTGATAAATATTTCATCTCAATTGATTACGTTATTATTTATAATCATGATTCTTTATTCCATAACCCTTTCTTAAAACTTCGTCTTTACATAATTTAGTAGAAAAAATAAAATAGCCAACCAATGCATTTTTTATCATCATTTACTCGATAAATCGTACTAAAATCGTTACATCCTCGATATTTAGACAGACAAACTTTTTGATGAAAATCTTACAAAAATCCTTAAATATTTGCGTTTAGTGGAATATAAAAAGTGTTCCAGAGTCGGTACCATATACTACTTATTGCCCTGCAAAAAACCCGTATACGCAAGTTTTACTTTTATTTGGTGTTTGTAAATGAAAATATTAAATAAGTTTATGTACTTTGGGGAATGTCGTAAGACGTTATCATTAATATTGCATGACAAGCAACGAAACACTTTTATTTAAATTACTTTAGTGAAATTTTCTCATCATCGTACACAATTCAAAACCAGTTTTTGTAAACTGAAATTTTGATGTAGCACAAAAAATTATACATAAAATTTACCATATTTGTAATACCTTATTTATTTGTTATATATTATATATTTGTGTAAGTATTGTTTAACTTTTTATGGCTCTTTAAAGGGTAACTTTCGTTTTCAGAAAACTCAATTCTGGTTTATGTTTTGGGCTAAAACTTTTTCTTCCAGACATCGGTGAATCAAAAGAAAAACGTTTTTTTCAATTCTAAGTGTTTGAGCATCAATTTATAATATCAAAAAAAAAAAAAAAATCGAGAAATTTCCCCAAAACAATGATTTGAGGATAGGCACGTACTTTAAATTTATCCAGGAAGGAGATCGACTGCCATTTTGATACAAGGTGTCCAGGAAATAGGGTCCCGATTCCAAAGTTACTCATAATTCATCATCATTCATCTTAACAAAATTTCTCAAATTCAAAGATTATAAACGGTTTATTTAATGGTAAGGTGTAAAACTGTTATATAGGAGTTTCGAACTGTGAATATTTTGAAATATACGTTTTTGTCTACAAAGAGTACTTGACTTGATTTAGATTGCTATCAGCGAACAAATTTTTCGGTGTACAGTACCATATTTTAGCGATTTTTAAAATTAAATTTTTGGTACATATATTTCTGAAATTCAAAACATTTACTTCCAAAAATCGCTAAAACATGGCATTGTTTGTCAAAAAATCATTATCAATTTAAATCATTATCTTTTCAATCATTATCTTTTCAAAATATTCACCGTTCAAAACTTTTGTATAACATTTTTACAGCTTACCTAATAAACAAACGATTAACGCATATTTCTACCGATATTTGTTTTTGAGAAATTAAAATTTAAAATCAGGGTCTTATTCGTTGGACACACTTTATTCGCAATACAACTGAAGAAACTCATATTGGAACTTTTAAAATTAAAAAATTAATTTTTTTTTCTAATTTTCTAATTTAAAAATCAATAGTTTATTTTTTATTGCATTAATTATTTTAAATCGAGTTCAAGGACAACTTTTCTGCTGACACTGTATTACATACCTGATTGTTGGCTTACCTGCAAAAGGGAACCGTTCATACTTTAGTATAAATATGATAATACAATAAAAGTTTACTTATTGCTAACGTAATTACTTACAGATTTTTTTTATTAATGTTTTTAAGATATTAAAATAGCCAAACACTATTTATTATAACTTTTTCATAAAATATTCCGATATTTATCTTGCAAATATTTCATTTCAGAATTCAGAATATATATATATATATATATATATATAAATACTTTTACAAATAAAACCAATCTCTCTCTCTCTCTCTCTCTCTTTATATATATATATATATATATATATATAGATAGATAGATAGATAGATAGATAGATAAATTTAAGTAATTGTGCATAAATAATGCCCCATGTCTTATAAATAAAAGAAATAGTATCAGTTGCACATAACTGACTGTGTGTATGACATTATGAGTAAAAATTGAATTAAGAAAAATACATTATAAGACACATTAAAATATTCAATAAAGGGAATATTTTGTTTCACTAATGGATTTAAGAGAACAGCATCTTATACTAATCTTTTAAATCATATACATACATCAAAGAGTGAAATATTTTATTTGTTAGCATATAATTTTAAAATAACCTAATTTTTTTACGTATTTAACTGATTTTCTATAGATAATAGGCTTAAAATTCACTACCTTCTGGGATTTATTTATTAATCAACAATATGCTATATTTTGGGCATCAATTTTAGTATTCTCTTTTAAAAAATGTTTCTTTTAATAAGCTAAACATAAAACAAAGCAAATGTATCATTGGACGATTTACTATGGATAATCTCTACTGTAAATGTTTTAAGAGACTATTTAACTTAAATGAAAAGATCCGTTCGCTAATACTAATTTTATGGAACAAATTTATAAAGATATCTCGGTTGCACTTTTATATTTTAAATGATTTTATATTGGATACAAAAAATTGATTTGTATGCAGTCCGTTTTTTTTTTTTTTTTTTTTTTTTTTTACAGTTTTTATGAGGACGCTTACATTTTCGAAACCTGTTTAGAAAGTGAAAGCACCTTCATAAAAAACATTTGCAACTAAAATTGAGAAAGGAAAAACATGCCTACCTTCATTCAAATCTCAGCTGTCCAATGCAAAAAGAAAGATTTAAAAATATGGAATTGTAACCGAGATAGCTTTAGAAATCTTAAATAGGTTTAGCATCAGGGAACGGGTCTTTTCATTTGACAAAAGCAGCATTTTAACATCTAAACGTCACGCGTAATTAAGTTTTTGACCGTCATATAAAGAAAAATATACATATACTTTTAATTGTAATTTGTTTGAAAACTGCATCTCAGTTTATATTTCAGATATATATTTTTATATCGCTATTTTTTCGAAATTTTGGTAACTGAAGTACTCAATTTCTATAAAACTTAAAGAAACCACAGATACAAAATAGTAGAATATTCTATTTTTAAGTTGCTTTTTTAAGTGCTATTTTGCAAAAATATAAATAAATAATTTTCAATAGAACATGGAACTATAATAAAGTACGTTTAATTTAAAGTATTCATATTTATTTTACAAAGAAATAAAGACATATAAAACATTGTATCTTTTTTCATAATTTTTGCTACAAACCTTTTTTTTTTCTTTTTTGAATGACGACATCCCTTTTTAGCTAGATTTGTGTCGTGTTAGGTGATGGCCAAGTCACATGCATTCTGTTCTGTAGTTTTTATTATGACCGGTCCGTAAATGTGGATTTTTTCATCGGATGCAAATGACGTCGTTTTCTATAAAATAAAACCGTATCCTTGAAGTCTTGGTTTTCGAAGCCTTATAATTGCCTAATATCAATGTGAAAAATACTGCTTTCACAACTTTTTCTCAAGCGAAATTCAATAGCTATGTCCTATATCCAGTTTAATACTGGCTGATGTTATATATCTAAGGATGATTGTTCGAAGTCTTTTCGGTTTGGTTTTGGGATAATTTGTGACGACCGATTATCAACTCTAGGGATATAGATCGGAAGTCTTTGCGGGGAGACTTATTTTTTGACAAAATAAGTGTTAGAGTTACAGTTTCCTTTATATTTTTACGATACAAACTACATGTGAACTAGCATCCTCTGTTTTAAAAAAAATATTATTAATACTATGATACCGAATTTAAGAAATTGGAGGAATTCTACATCATTTTGCAAAAAAAAATGAAGGTGTTTAAAACATTCCATTATAATTGTTTTGCATATGGAAAATATCACAAACGCAAAATGAAATAAAAAATTCTTATAAAAATATTGCTCTATAACTTACAATATTTCATAATAAGATTTTCGTAGGGTTTTTTTTTAATACATATAATTTGAAATTCGTTTCTTATCAGTGTGTAATAACTTATGAAATTAACTTGTTTTCCTAAGAATAAATATAATATGGACTAAAGAATATGCGCAAGTTTTTATTCTCATTACTTTAGTAATTACAAACTACTTGACATACTTTTTTAAGTAAATGATGGAATTTAAAGTTTTTACTTGAAGGAGGTACCCTTTGAACTAAATATCGATAACAGAAGTTGGAAAATGGCAGAAAATAATTTAAACAGCAACGTTTACGAAGAGATAATTACTTTTTCTATAAAATGATTGGACATCTTTCACAGCTGAAGATTATGAAAATGTACTCAATCAAAAAAGTTTAAAATATCGAGATTTAGTTTTTTTTTTTTTCAACTATTGATTTATTTTTCTCGTCCTTTTAAATTTTCTTTTAATTATTTCTTGCCCTTCTATAAAAAATGTTTTACTGATCTTTAATTACCGATTTTAAAATTGTTTAAAGATGATTTTTAGGTTCGTTCGTAATTATGAAAATACATAGCACATATAATCTTCATTCGGTCCATCCGTCTGTCTTTCCATCCGTTCTTCCGCATATAATAGAGCAAAATCTATTCACCCAGATCGTTTAAAATATATAATTCTACATAATTTTTTCGAGCCATTTTATGACAATTTTATGAAAGTCATTTTATGAAATATTCAAACTTTATGAAAATCGGATGTATAATTTAATTACACGGACAATCAGATGTATTCCATTCCATTACAAATAGAGAAAATAGTTTCAAGCGTATTTTAATGACGTTACATATTTTCGAGTAAGGTACCTGTACCCAATATGGACACCCTAATGAAAATGTATTTTTCCACCCCCATGTACAAGTCATAGGACTCCAAAAATATATGTCCACTACCCTTCGACTATTGACTATCATTATTAAAATTAGCGACCTTGTAATTATTCTGGTTTAATTTAAATGATAAAAGCAAAAAAAAAAATGTTTACAAGTGTCCATATAAGGAACTACCTGTCCCTATTATGGACAGGTGTTTCCTTATTGACTTTCTACACAGTGTGTATGGAAGAGCCACATTTCCAAGGGATTGTAGAGGAGAGGGAATAAAAAAAATGTATCTTAAAGTATTCGGAGAAGAAGGGGGGGGGGCAGTAAATATCTTCAGAACATGCATTTTAGAAAGGGGGGGGGGGGTCATTCTTGGTTTTTAACCTTCGAAGACCCATGCAAAGTCCCTTAGTTACTAGTAAATATTATGAAATAATATTGTTGGTTTTGCTTTGCTTTATAGCATCTGTCTGCGAATTTACATCTGTTATTACTCGGTCCTCACAGCATGGACGAATATGAACTTATTCACCATGTGCAGTAAGTCCCACATAATCCTCATGAACATATCCGCCAGATGTGATGCATGGCCACATGTTTGAAAAAGCATCAATACTCCAAAAAAAGCAGTACCAGCTCTCCTTTGTTGAGGAAGTCATATCATTGGTACCTACGATTTTGCCAACAGATATCCTACTGGCGGGGGGGGGGAGGGGGGCTTCTTTTTATTTTTCTGCAAGGGTTTTTTGGAGGAAGGTTTTGGGGGGATTGTTCAAATGGCATCTTGTTAAACAAAGATTTTACCACTTTGATGCCTTTTCAATTTATTGCTTGACTACGTTGAATTTTGTTCTTTTTTACAGTTGTAGTCGATTGGGACATAAGCTGATACTATTGGGATATTTTAAGCAAAATATGCAATAACAATCGAAAATATGTTTTATTAGCTTTCTAAAATACTCCACCTTTCAACATTTAATGTAATTTTACCATATCTAATAAGAATTTAAGCTTACAAGTAATTAAGATCACCACATCTCGAAACAAGTTTCCTCCTAAATGGCACACACCGCGCTTTTTTTCACTTTCCAGCCTTAATTATCTTTCCAACTGCTTTTCTTCGTGAAAATGTTGAGCCATCGCTCGATTAAAATTATTACCTTTAAAAATATTAGGGGTGATCCCTGTCCATATAGGGTACAAATACCTTATAATAAAATTAAAATGCAACTATGAAATGTATACTAAAACATAGACTCTGCACAATATGTGGTGCAAAGAATATTTGTTATTACTTTACAAGGCTACACAAAAGTATTTCATTGCACAGTGGTATAAAAGGAAGCATTATTTGGGGCACGTTTTAGTTATATTAAACTATTTCATATTTTATGAAATTGATTTACGTTGCTGTTGATCGTTACAATTTAATTCTCGTATAATAGAAAGAAGATAGTATTTATAGAGATACACAAAAGATTTCGGATACTTATTCTGTATTGAAAGTACTGTATAATGTTACACCAAGATTTGAATATTTTTAATAAAATTTCGTTATTATACTACAAACTCACATTATTTGCTATAATTTACATGCAATTTCCGACGAGATTTTTGTAAATAGAAATTGCATTTACTTAAATCTGAATCATTTAAAAAATCATTTTTTAAACAGAAGTCGTACAATAAGCTTTTTACTGCGAAAAATATTGTTGAACAATCTGGTATGTTTCTGTAACATAAAAATAGGTTTGGTTTTCAACGCAGATAGCTATTGCCGACACATGATGTGACCATTTTGGATAATATATTATTAAACATTGAAAATATTTTTAATAAAGCGCTGTTACTGCAAAAACATCGCTACATATTGAAATCATACGCAACAAAATATCAATAATATCAATAATGACAAGATATTTGCAATAATTTTTAAAGAGTAATAGTGAAATTGAAAAATCATTGTTACCATTATTGCGCAAATATGTGCAAAATGTAAACTGCCAATTAATGTTTAATACATAGACAATTCACAGTTTTGGTCGCAAAAGTTTATTTTCTAAAATGATTCTTTATTTTAGCAATTTATTAACTAGATAGTGAAGTTCAATTAAAATCACAAAATTCAATTAAAAATGGAGTTCCTACTATTACAGCAACGCCAAAAGAAGTACGTTTTAATTTAAAATGCCACACTACAAATACAACAGATTATACATTTTTACAATTGATCGAAAGTAGGTTATATATTTATAACATTTCTTTAATGTAATACATATAAATTCATTTTTTAAATTTTATTAACTAATGTATAAGTTTTGTGCATTGGAAAACAATAAATACAATGGATAATAAAAACAAAAGAAATCATAGAAAAATAAATTAACACATCCGTTTTGACGCATAATTTCAACAGAGAAATTTCAAACTTTCACATTCATAATATTACATTGATTACGATAGTACTATTATTATGTGGAGTTAATAAGAAAACGAATTGTTAACCCGTCAGTAGTCGCGTGTCGGTCTTTTCGCCGCCCGTATAACTTATATTCTCCTAACTTGTATCACATTACAAATACAGCGGAGATCTACCGGGTAGCTCACTTTGAAAGTTTCTCGACCACCTTAGTGAAGTAACAGGACACCTCTGTTTTTCTTTTAGGTACATTTTTAGAAAGAAAGTTGAAATTGGCTAAAACGTCTACGTAACAATCACTAATGTCAGTTCATTTTTACTTTTTTAATTACTACAGATCTCTTGAATAAAATGCATAAATTAAGAAAACTGCGAATTTATATATTAATTGAAAGATTATCTTCGTATATTAGTTGAAAATATTTCTTATTTTATATATTTGGTATTCAGGGGGGCCAGCGGCGAAAAGACCGAACGCGACTAATGACGTTGTGAAAAAAGTCGCGACTACTCGCGGGTTAAGAGGAAACATTATTGAATATAAAGACCCTTTTTTTAATAGGGCACAAAATCTCCAGCGAGTTAAAAATTAATTTCATGTCTTGGTAATATAGCGACAACCTTTATAAAGTTTTCAGAACTTTGTACAAGAAAAATATACTAAGAAATATTTGAGTCGAATCTGAACGGAGTAAGTACTATGAATATATCAATGTCACCTCTTGGAAGGTAAGCACTAATCGGAACCGATTTATGTTCAGGTATAATTAACGAAATCTGGAGACTTCTTTAATTCCGTTCTGTCGTTTGGTCGTAGAGGGCTCGAAAAAGTATTATGAAATGTAAACAGAATTATCGTAGAAATCTTCATAAATACAGCATAGCGTAACCACCAGTTATCCGACTCATATTCACATTTCATAAGCAACAAATTATGTCAATAAATAACGTAAAACATATGATATGTTATCGAAAATTACCGAACATTATTGGAAATCTAAACTTACCCAATTTTTACTGCCATCTACATCAATATAGTCCCGTTGTGAGCTTATATACCGATTTCATAGAGTTTTCCACATCTCAAAATCACTAAGTCCGTCTCTGGAAAGTTGGCATGGCTCAATTGCGATTCTCGTCAAATGTAATCCACAGTTGTAAAATTACATTCTTTATGTTTTATTTGCGATAATGGGTGCAATGTAAAATCATATAAGTCTAGGTCTGTTAAATAGGGTTGGTGGAGAAAAACAACAATGTTGTTGTGAGATAAAATCTTTGTTGTCATGAAGAACGTTTATCAGGAGTCTTGGAATAAACTTTTCAGAAATGCGCAGTATATCCAAATTCACCCTCAAAATTTCTTGGCAGGCTTCATAATCGATTTGTACTTTGTCTGCGAGTAGAAGAAGATGGGGATACTTGAGCCATTTTTTAAATTTTTTTATAATTTCTTAGGGCAAAATAAAATACTGAAAATGAAAATTTGATATTTTTTCTTCAATTGAAAACCGCTTTCAATTAATTTTGAACTATTTTTCTATGTCTAATATTTTTTTATTTTTTATTTTACATCGTGGTTCAAGTATCCCCCTCATGGGGATACATGAGTCATGGTGAAGGGATACTTCTGCCAATGTGGAAAAATACCCACAAAAGTAATTTTTTTTCGATTTATTTTTGCACAAATATGATATGATAAACGATAAATTATGATAAATTAATGAGTGATAAATTATGATACACAAAGTCCTTCAAAACAGATCTTTAACTCTTTGCTAACATGTTTGAAGAACAAATTCAGAATGGTTGTAACGCCATACATCTTTTTACTTTTACCTACATGGTAACTCAGTCGTGTCTTCTGCTGGAGACTATAGAAGTCATTTCTTTGATTTTAAAAAAAGTTACAGTAACAGCGATTACCATTACAATATTTACAATTTCAAATAAAGTATTAGAGATTCCAACCTGTAAAACAATTTTAAAAAGTTACTTTAATGTAATAAATGTTAAATTCAAAACTATGTTTACATTTATCTAAACAGGATAATTTGTTAGTCAAAATGAAAAATGAAATGCATATTTTCATTTAAAAAATATGCATTTAAAAAAAATCTAGGTCATTTTTTTAAAGAAATAAAATATGCTCCTTTTTATCAAGTAAAAAAAAATCTATTAGTGAATATAAAGACGTAAATTTATTTTTTGTTGATATCACCCATGTCTAATTTCCTAGTGGTGATGGTTGAGCCATGGCTCAAGTATTCCCAATCTCACTGGCTCAAGTATCCCCATTACCACTATTACTAAGTAAAGCATGCAGCTATTTGAACTACTTTAGATTCAAAATACAATTTACATTATACTTATTAAACTTATATATATTGTTGCAACTTTAAACAAAACTTTGATTAAAAAAAAAAATAAAAAAAATCATGCACCTAAATATTTACTTCTGATAGGGAAAAAACAACTATTAATCACCATACTTCCAAAATGGTACCAAGGTATGTTATTTCTTTTTAACATGTTCAGAACTATAAATATGTTACCATATTGCAGTTTTAGAAAGAAAAATTAACCAATTGTAGAGATTATAGGGGTGGCTCAAGTATCCCCTATGCTCAAGTATCCCCACTCTCCCCTACTTAAATTGTTAGACGAAGATCTTCGCTGATAAGTTTTGCAATGTGCTACACATTTTCATTTGATTCATCGTCCGGACCGCTTGTCATCTTTAAATGATAAACAAATCCCATTGAAACTTGAGTGTTATCAAAAAATCGTAGTCCGATTTAAAACTTCATTGCTTGATGCATTTCAAGAGTTTCAGTCGCATATTTACCGAGCTCCACATAAGATGTTATACGAACACCATTGCTAAATTGCAAACAGTTCAAAACACCAAGACAAAATACAGTCGTAGTTACAAATCGCGAGCTAACACATTAAATAAAGCAGTAAAATAAGTAGAGGAGAGTTTAGAAAAAAATAACACTGACCTACGCTTACCTCCGCTGTTATAGAGACAGTCGCAATAATTGCAATTAAAGACATTTCCGATAGCACTTCGTATAATGTTCAATGGATTAGCTCTTAAGATACAGGTACTACAGAAATCGGCGAAACTCAGCTACCTGTCAAAACATGTACACCCAAAGTTTTGAGTACGAACTTATATTCAGCTCTAAATGAATCTGGGGTTTTATTAGATTCTGAATAGTAGTTCTTGTATTAGAGTTCTATAAATATTTGCATAGCTTCCAAAGACACACACAGACACACTCACATTGTCGAAAAATAATCAAATCGAATTCAGGACCATCTAAAATAAAAAAAAATCATCGAAAATTCGTAATCAAAATAATTTTAAAATCAAATATATTTTTTAAGAATAGAAATAAGTAAAAAATTAAAAATCAAAAAATACAATTTCAAATCCCAAATGTTATTCTTTTAAAACGTATTCACACATTTTTTTAATATTCATATCATTATTTCTTTTTTATCAAAGTACTTCTACTTTATACACATAACTGAAGCTGAATTTGAAAATATTCCAACATAGCCTAGTGCAAAATCTATTTTCCGGCTTATCCACAGGAATGCAAATATTTGTCTAAAAAACGAAGAAGGTATTCGAGATATGCCGTGGTATTTCTTATGAATATTTCTTCCGATTGGTTTTTCTTTTTACATACCCATCATACGTAGTATAGGGTAAGTCTTGCAATCGTTTTGAAAATCGAAAAAAAATTTTGACGAATTTACACGTTTTAGACAGTGGAGATTCCGAAAAACATATTTTTAGAAAAAAAAAATTTGCCGTCCGTCTGTCTGTCTGTCTGTCAGTCTGTCTGTCTGTCTGTAAACGCTCTATCTTCCGAACGAATTGAGATGGAGACTTGAAATTTTGTATGTAGTTAGTATGTAAGAATGGAACGAACCCAATTTAATATCAGCAACCTCGATTATCCGGAACTATTTTTTTCGGACTCTCGAAAAATTCGTTCTGATGAAAGGTATATAAACATTTCCGAATCATTTTGTTCTAAGGAATGGACGTAAAAGGCAATAAAATAACATACATTTTGCATATAGAACGAAGTCGATCGGATTATTAGTTCCCGAGATATTTATAATCCTGTTTTCCACATTCTCGGATTTTTCATGACCCTGTATTTCATTCAAATTTCAATTCAAAGGTATATTTTAATTGGAAATGAGACGCTTAACTCGATGCAGTTAATTGTTAGTTAATAGAGTTACTATTTTTGGAGTTATAAGGATGTTTCTTTTACGTAACCTGTATTTCATTCAAATTTTAATTCAAAGGTATATTTTAATTGGAAATGAGACGCTTAATTCGATGCAGTTAATTGTTAGTTAATAGAGTTATTATTTTTGGAGTTATAAGGATGTTTCTTTTACGCAGTTCGGTAGTACTTGAGTAGTTTGGCGTTTTATATAATTTGTCAAAATCGGTAATCAGCAGTTCTTTAATAGAGCATTACTATGTATATTAACAATATTTAAATTTTGTTTATGAATTGCAATGTATTGTTGAAATAGTTTTCACATGTGTTATTTTCATATACATATCCATGATGGGTAAGTATTACGGTGGCCCCCAACGACTAGTTTGCTTTTAGATTTATATATATTTAAGCTGTCATGGGATGGAATTTATTTCTTAAATTGGAAGGACAACTTATTTTAAAATTCTCAATATATAATTATCGAATAATAGAAAAAATATGCAGATAGAGAGTTATTTTGAATCTAATGTACTTTTGCTTTATTTTATCTTTAAGAGAACAAAGTAATGGATTCGTAATAACATTCTAATTCCATATTTCTGCGGATATCCACGTTTTATGTGTCAGATATCCCACAAAAAAGTAAATTTTATAGATACATGGGAATAATTGTAGTTCCGAAACTACCCGATAGCAACTCGATTATTGTCCGTGCATTAGTTTTTAAATTACAGTTACTAGAGTAATCGGGCAAAATACCTCTTGAAAGATATGGACCCAAAAGTTATGAGCACCAATACATGTTCTGATCTAAATGAATTTGGGGTTTTATTATATTCCAAATATTATTTCTTATATTTGATGCGCTAAATATTTGTGTCGCATACAGACAAATAAACTCACGTTCCCTAAAAAAAATCAAACCCTGTTTAGAATATTCAAAAACATATAAATCATCGAAAATCGGTATTTGTGTTACGGCTTCCCCATAACCTTGTATATCACGCGCCTACATGTCGCATTGTACAGTACTATAGTTTTTAGCTCACAGGCTATCATAGGCTGAGAGCTTATGTGCCCGCCCGTTCTGTATGTATGTATGTTCGTTCGTTCGTACGTGCGTAACGCAATAACTCATGATAAAAATATCCGATCCACTTGAAATTTTGTATATAGGTATATCCTGATAAGGCGCTTCCCTGATTAGTTTTTGGAGTTTATTCGATATGCATAAGAGGGATAACGGAAGGGTTATGCCCCTTCCCTTAATTGATATAAACGGGTTTTTCATGCAGAATTAACAGCTTTTGTTCAAAATTTAGATATAGGATCATTCTGATGAGACGATTTCGAGACTGTTATTAGGTGTTCATTGAATAAGTATAAACAGGGGGAACGTGGTTTCTAATGCTTCTCCCCTTAATTTATATAAATTGGCCATTCAAGGAGAATTGTCAGAATTCGTTCAAACCTCTGAAGAGTTTTGGAAGTTTAATGGATAAATATAAAAGAGAGGGATTACTCCTCTTAATTTATATTAATGGTAAATGGGTTTTTATTAAGAATTATTCGATTTGCTGTGAATTTTGGTTATAGATTTTTTATATGATAAAGCATGTTCTTGATAGTTTAGGAGGTTCAATGATAAGTATAAAAAAGGGGAAAGGGGAGAGCTGTTTCCCCTTTTTAATTTTTTTTTGAACGGAATTAACCCTTGAAAATACAAGGCTGTCATGTACAATTAGTATGCGTAGTCTGTGAGCTCTATGTCATCAGTTTAACTGGGCAATATTCTTTTTATTCCGTTTTGGAAACATTTGAAAATCATCTGTTGTTGCTTTGTTTTCCGGCGATCATAGCAGACCTATCGTGAGTTCGCTGGATCCAAATTATTTTGTTAAAATGTAAATATAATGTGTAAATAATTTTGTATATAAAGAATTTTAAGTAATATTAGTAGTAGTAATTGAACCAGCGGCCAAATGAGTTTTAAAAATTCTCGCATCATTCGACAATGTGTTCCATTGGTCCGCTCGCCGGGAGGACTTTCTTTTTTAATTCGACGATTGTATTAAACTTCCCTGTTATATTTTGAATTTAAATGGCTTCATTAATTAGTTTGAATAGGACTAGAGGCTCCTTAAAAGCCCAGCTAACTAGGATAGTATTTTCTGTAAATGAAAAGACCGAAGAATTGGCCAAAATTCAAATTGAAACGAAAATCAAGACTCGAGAAAAACTGTCTACAAACATAGATGTTTTACGCAGAGATTAATATACTACAGCACCTGAGGATGATGACCTAAGTGAGATAGACGCTACATTCATCGAGATGGAAGAGCAAGTAGAAAGGTTAGAAATGAGTTTCAATCAATTATTATATTCTAATAAAAAATAAACTAAAAATTCGGAGTTAAAGATAGGTAACTATAAAATAAAGTTACCTGATATACCTCTCTCGCTATTTAGTGGAAAATATGAAGAATGGAACATGTCCAAAAGCGAGTTTAATAATGTTGTTACGAATAACGAAGAACTGACTGATGTTCAAAAACTATATTATTTGCATTCCGCACGATGAAATGAAGCTAAATTATTAGAAACGCCAAATGATACGTTTGATTCGTTGTTTAAAGCTTTAGAAAATAGATTTGACAACAAACAAATAGTTGTTAATATACATTTAAAGGCTGTGTTAGATTTTGAAAGAATTACACATGAATCATCCAAAGAATTAAGGCGTTTATTAAATGCTATAAACAAAAATATCAGGTCTCTAAATAATTTTGGGTTTGAGAGAAATATCCTCTCTGACATTTTGTTTACAACTATAATTTTAGAAAAACTTGATAAGGAAACAAGAAAACAATTTGAACTTTCAATAAACATATCTGAATTTCCTAATTTTGACAGCGTAATGGACTTTTTAGAAAACAGAAGCTAATCGCTCGAAAGCATTTAGCAGCTGACTGTGTTTCGAAACATTTATGTAAACAATGCAAATCTCCCCACAACAGTTTATTACATAGAGATAAAGAAATTTTTTCCAATAATGAAACGCATTACCAAAAAACAGCTCTTGATAAGGCTGGACGATGTCTAGAATCAAGCCCGACGCCTTCAGTCTCACAAAATCTTTCTGATTGTTTAATCGCTTCGAATAAAATTGTTATCTTGTCAACTGCAGTAATTGACATTAAAACAAATAACAGAAATTTTATCAAGAGAAGGGTTCTCTTAGAATGTTGTAATCAAATAAATTGTGTATCGTTTGATTTTGCAAAGAAATTGAGCTTAAAGAAATGAAAGTTTTTTGCTCCAATATCGGGTTTGAATGATACAAACACAACATTGAATTATAATTTCAAGACTGTGATTTTAAATAAAAATAGAGATTTCACAAGGGTACTGGAATTTCTTGTAGTGCCAAAAATTACAGAAATAACCCCAATTATACCTATTCGTATAGAAATTGCGGATATTCCAACAATATCTCGTTAGCAGATGTTAAATTTTATATCCCTGGGAGGATAGACCTGGTGGTCGGCGCGGAATGTTACTTCGATTTCTTAAAATCAGGTAAAATTCGCTGCTCATCTCAAAACTTGTTATTTCAAGAAATAGTGTTCGGATATTTTGCTAGTGGTATCGTGAATAATTCCTCAGATGATTCTCAATATTGTGGTTTATTATAATCCGTAGGGCAAGCGAGCATATCGTTCAGTTTCGTTTACCATGTCACGCAACTAAATGATTTTTTTTTAAATTGAGTCAATCTTGATATATACTTTTAAAAATTACAATGTTCCCCAACCAAAACGTGCACATTAATTTTTAATTCTTCTAAAAAAAAAAACATACATTTCAGTCCATATTATAAGATAACTTGTGCTAAATAAAACTGCCAAGAGATGCGCTGCAAAAACATTTTATTGTTTAAATATAAAAATTCAGGATTATTTATGATGTTAAATGAATTTTTATTTATTTATTTATTTATTTTTGCTCCAAGTAAAAATAATTCTTACAAATAAGATAGTTAAAAGGGTCTTTAAACATTTTCTGTTTTTTATAGTCGATCATTTGGTCTGTTTTGTAAACAAATAATGGCAATCTACACGACATGTTGCATAAATCCCGTTAAACAGTTTTTCAAAATTAAGTTTGAATAAAATTTTTCATCAGCGCTCTTTGGTTTCAATTGTTTAGCTCAATATTGAAATTGCCATCCCGTTTGCAATAAAATTTATTCGAAATTTATACAGAAATTTTTGAATTTTTCGAATACTTTATGCAATTTTAGGTGCTTTTTTGCGTTTTGCTGCAATATTTGGATATTTTTAAAATAAATTTAATTATAGTATTTTTTTTTTCTAATATAGTAAAATTTGTCCTCAGCCATTTTAGAATTTTTCAAGCAACTTTTAACAATTTTTTCCATTTTTTTTTTAACATTTAGAAAAGTAATTATTAAAATAAAACAGACATCAGATGTTTAAGTATATAAACTAAATGAGGCATTTATAAAACATACAGTTTTTATGCTATTTGAACTTGTGCACTTTTAAATGATTTTTGCTATTTAAAGCTAATGTGACAAGCAAGTTTGAAAAATGAAATATTTTAAAATATACTCCATATAACATTATAAAATAATAATGTATGGTATTTGAACACTGCTTAAATAATAATTAAAAAATTATCGGATTACATTTTGATTTGAATTATTAGATAAATTTTTCTGCTTGATGCATTTTAAAAAAGAAATAAAAGAATAATTAAAAGAAACAGGAAACTGTAGACTAGAAAAATATATTGAATGAAATTTAAAATATGCTCCCACTTAAATGATGTCACATAAAAACCACTGCTTTATAAAAACTATCAGATTGCATCTAAATACTTTTTTTTTTGCTTTGAATATCTATTAATTCTCAAAGTATCATATCAATTCTTTATATTTTGCCGTGTATACGTATAGTACTTTTCCATTTATAATGCGTAAGCGACCCTTAAATCTTTTTATATTGAATTTTTTTCATTATTATTATTATTGCTGTAAAATTTATTGATTTTTCTCATGCATGTTTATCTACCATTTAAAAAGTAAGGTTAAATACAAAGTAAATATTTGAATATTAAAAACAAAAGCATTCAAATAGCTTTTAAGGAATGTTACAAACTTTTATTTATTTATTTTCTTTCTAGAAAAATGATGTCCAACTATTTTTGTATCTCATCTATTTGAATCTACTATTTAAGAGTAAGAATAAATAATGGAAAATAATTAATTTAAAACTTATAACTGTATTATTTTAATATTACTCAATATTGTGATAAACTTGTTTTTTGTAAAAATATTACATGAAAATTCTCTACTGTATTTCTCTCACCAGTGCGTATTTTCTATTTAAAAAATAAGATTAAGTGAATACAAATATTTCAATATAAAAATTAGAAGTACTAAAGTACTCTTTTTCGAGTACGACAATAAATTCGCATTTAAAACTTATAACATACATTTAAAAATATTAAAATACAATACATTTAAAAACGAATATGGCAATAAATTTACAGTTACATGTAAATATTTCAATATAAAAAGTAAAAACATTAAAGAAACCATTACCATAAATCTACTTTTTTTTTATAATAAAAAAAGTATGTGGTACAATTTTTGTCAAAACAGTGTACTTTTTTCAAGTATGCGTATGTACTGTTTAAAAAGTAAGTAGTGGAATACAAAAATTTTAATATAAAAAATAAAAGCCAAATAAAAACTTTTTTCGTATATTTCAATAATAAACCTAATTTTTTTTAATAAAAAAAAAATATGTGCAGCGATTTTGTAGTGTATTTTTCTCACTTATCCATATATTCTATTTTAGAAATAAAATTAAATGAATGGGAAATAATTGAAGTACATTTATTAGAATATTGCAATAAATTTAAGGGTTTTTTTTCTTTTTTTTTTTGAAAAAAAAAATATGTGCAAATGTATTTTAGGGAAAATTGCATTTTTCACATATATGTATATCTATTAGTTAAAAAGTCAGATCAAATGAGTACAAATATTTTATTATAAAAATAACGATTTTTTTTTTTTTTTTTTTGTCTTGCAATAAATTTATGTTTTTGCTTGTAATAGAATAATGTGCTACTGTTTTGCGAGAAACAATGCAGATTTCTCATCTATCCATATATTCTATTTAAAAAGTAAGATTAAATGATTGTAAATATTTTAATATAAAAATTAAATCTTTAAAGCACATTTATTAGAATGCTGCAATAAATTCACTTTTTTGCATGTAAACAAATTATGTGCAACTAATTTTAAGGAAAAATCGTTGTTTTCTCATGTATGCATATCTAATATTTAAAAAGTCAACTTAAATAAATAGAAATATTTTAATTTAAAAATTAAAGGCATTAAAATTACGTTTTTCAAATATAGCAATAAATCCAAGCTTTTTGCTTGTAAAAAATTATGTGCAACTATTTTTGGGTGAACATTGCATTTTCCTTATCTATGTGTATCTAGCATTATAAAAAATACACATTTTCTTAGTTGCCAGACTTGGCAAACGAAACTTACTTTCTAAACGTCTGTTTGCCTGTCGCCCCACGGACTACACAAGCCTGCGATGAAAAAATTGTCGGCATAGTAAGTGGTATTTTTTATAGTTATTTGGATGCTGATTACTAGAAAAATATTGAAAAAATTCCATCACGTACAGTTTCTTCACAAATCGCAATTTATTATTTCATGAATTTAGCAAATTTCGAACAGAAAAACTATTATTTATATGAGTTTGTCAAATAAATTTATGGACTTTAAGTAGTAAATTTGTGTATTTAACTAATAAAAAAGAAAGAAAAAACTATTTCAATGCAGAATATTTTTTTTAACCGGCAAACCGCCTATTAAACACAATATTCAAGACAGAGGAAACAAGATGAAATCGGATCTTTTCTGCTTGCAGGTGTCTGTAAGCCCCCTCTTCTTCACACCCTTTTTCACTGTCCTTATCTCTACTCCTGATTCAGTGTCTTTGTTTACTCTGTGCTGTACACATGTGTTTTTATTCCGAGCTGTGAGTTAATAGTAATAGTTGTAATTTTAACTTCTAGTTATTGCTGCATTAGAGAACATGGCTTCCACTTCCAGAGGATGCGTTAATTCACCGAATTGTTTCTGTTATATTTGCGGTAATTATACAGTGAAAAAACAACAGAGAAGCATTTCTGATTTTGTTAAAAAAGTGTATTTCGCTTATTTTGGCATGAAATTGGGTAATCAAGATAAGCCGTGGGCTCCACACAAAGTTTGTAGTATTTGCGTAGAAGAATTAAGGCAATGGTTTCAAGGCAAGAAACAATCATTTCTATTTGATATACCAATGGTTTGGAGAGAACCTAAAAATCATAGTGATGATTGCTATTTTTGTCTTTGTAATGTGAAAGGATTCAATTTAAAGAACAAAAAGGAAATATTTTATCCTGACATTCCATCTGCTATACGTCCTGTTTCTCATGGACCTGGTATTCCGGTTCCTTCCCCCCCAGAAACTGTGGAAAATATTGATTCAGATACTGTGCCTGAATGTGAAAGTGGTGATGATGTTGATGAAGTATATGACTCTATTAACGATGAACCTAAACTTTTCACGCAGTCTGAATTAAATGATTTAGTCAGAGACTTAAATCTGTCTAAGGATTCGGCAGAAGTTTTAGGTTCCAGACTAAAAGAAAAAAAATTTCTAGCTCCTGGTACGTCATTTTATTGGTTTAGAAACCGAGAAAAAGATTTTATTCCGTTCTTTTCTAAAGAAGAGGAACTTATCTATTGTAACAATATTCCAGGCCTCATAACATGTTTCAAAGTCCAATATGAACCTGACGAATGGAGACTTTTTATCGATTCATCAAAAAGAAGTCTGAAAGCAGTACTATTGCATAATGGAAATGAATATGCTTCTGTACCTGTACCCTGCTTCTGTACCCTATACCTGTCCTTGATTTTGTCTTAAATAAAATATCGTATTCAGATCACAAGTGGGCAGTTTGCGGTGATTTGAAGGTGATTTCTATGTTGCTTGGTCAGCAGAGAGGGTACACAAAATTTCCCTGTTTTCTTTGTGAATGGGACAGTCGAGACAGAAAGCAACATTACATTAAGAAAGAATGGCCAATCAGGAAGACATTAGATCCTGGAGTCAAAAATATTCAAAGTAAAAATCTTGTGGATCCAAAAAAAGTGTTACTTCCACCGCTTCATATAAAATTAGGTCTTATGAAACAATTTGTCAAGGCTTTACCAAAAGAAGGTGAATGTTTCAAATACCTTTGTGAGCAGTTCCCAGGTTTATCCGAAGCAAAACTGAAGGAAGGTGTGTTTGTAGGACCAGACATCAGGAAATTGATGAAAGATGAAAATTTTGGGAATAAAATGAAATTAAATGAAAGAAAAGCCTGAAAATCTTTCAAACTAGTTATTGCTAGTTTTCTTAGCAACAAAAAGGACCCAAACTACAAGTCTATTGTAGAAGAGATGGTAACAAATTTCAAGATTTTAGGGTGTAATATGAGCTTAAAAATTCATTTTCTCGATTCACATCTTGACTATTTTCCAGAAAACTTAGGTGCAGTTAGTGAGGAACAAGGTGAAAGATTTCACCAGGATATAAAGGAAATGGAGAGGCGATATCAAGGCAAGTGGAATGTCAGCATGATAGCTGACTACTGCTGGATGCTACAAAGAGACAATCCTTGCAAAATTCACAAGAGGAAAAGTGGCAAAAAAACTTTTGATGGAAAGAAAAAATAATACTCTGATGACTTGCAACCTTGTATGTATAATTAACTATTACTTTAATTCAGATATAAATGTAATTTATATTGATTTATAAATATATGAAATTAAAACGAAATGTTGAAATTTCGTTATTTTACCTCTTTTTTAAAAAATTATGCAACCATTTTGTGAAAAATCCTTACGTGATAGAAAAAAATGGATTTCATTTTTGTAATCAGCAATGAAAAAAACATAAAAATTAGTTATCAAAATTAAAACAATTTTCAAAAAGTATTTTTTCGCAGGTCTGTGCTATTAGCGAATGAAAAAATAGACGAATCCTTAAAAAATTTTGGGAAATCTAAAATATTAATGATTCTAATTCTCGACTTAGTAATGAAGAGAAATTTTGCGAGAATCCTTTTGAAATAACTCAATATCGAACTTCCAATGGTCAGTATGTTATTAGCATGCCTATGGAGGATGCTACACTCTTAGGAGAATCCAAAAAAACTAGCCGAAAAAGGCTCGATTAAGTTTGGCACCGATTAGATAGGGCCATTTGCAATTACTCCATTTGGAATTAATGGAAGAATATAAAAACTTAAATCATATATGAAATTTATAGAAGAATCAGAACACGTAAAACACCTTTATTATGCACCACATCATGGAGCATACAGACCAGAAAAAAGTACAACACGCTTGCATGTCGTTCTTAACGCGTCAACGCCAACGACATCTGGTTTGTCATTGAATGACATTCTTTTAAAGGGCAAAATTATTCAAGAAGAAATTATTCTTAATTCTGATACGTTTCCGAAAAAATCGACATGCATTCACAGCGGATGCAGAATAAATGTATAGAATGGTATTAATTGATGCATCGAAAAGAGACTTTCGGAGAATCTTGTGGAAGAATAGTATTAACGCATCCGAGGATCGGTGACGCCATTTTCTAAGTTTGTAGTGTACTCATGATCTCTCCCACTGCTGGCTAATTTTTACAGTAACCGAGTAAGCTAGTGTAATAATTCTGGTCTCTGTCTCTTCTTAACCTCAAGCTGCATACTATGATACTTTGATTGTCGAAATCCATCCAGTCATTATAAAGTTTTACGCTTTTGAATTTCTTATGGCTACAGTGGACTCTCAAAACTATTTTTTTTAATTTTCAATGAATTTTATTAAACATTTCTGGAAATAATCATAATATATATCTCTTATTTCACAATTTTTTTTTTAAATATATTCAATAGTTTTTGAGATACAGATTTTTCTTTTTTTAAATTAACAAAAAATGGCAATATTTCAAAATGCTCCATGCGAAATTCTTTATTATTTTTTCTGATTTTTTGTTTAAAATGCTCTCTATATATGTGTTAACAAATGTTACTAAGCATTTTTAGCATATTACTTGTAAAACATTTTAAAAAATGATTTTAACTTAATTCTTTTGTATTTTCCGTTAATAAATCATTAAAATTTTCATATAACTGAAATTTAAAAAAATTACATGCGTCTAAAAAAAATATATTTCTTGTAATATTTGTTAACACATACATAAAGAGCATTTTAAAAAATTGGGCATAAAGAATTTCGCATGGAACATTTTGAAATCATGAAAACGACGAAAATATTCATTCTGAGAAAAACACGTTTTAGTATGTACAGTGGTTATAATTGCTTAATATTTTCCTACTGACACAGTTTCAGCTATTAAGGGATATAATATCATTTCCAGCTTATATGTAAGTGTTTTATGTTTTTATGGTAAATTCACATAAAATATGTTGCTTCGACAGTAATTCATGCAAAGGACGTGAAGTATTTGAATTTAAAAAAATCTTCTCAGAAGTAACATTTTGTATTTTCTAATGAAAATTTTTCAAATTTTACTACAAATATTCATGGTATAAAGACCTCTTATTGCACAAATTTTTGTTAAATAAGGTACCCTGGGGTAATAACGCCACGTTAAGGTTCTAGCAATTTTCACGGCTCAGTTTTAGTTTGTATTTTTCAAACAAATATATGATTTGATACAGCAACTCATTGACTATCTATATAAAAAAAATAATTTAACAGATATCAGTACATAAACTGTAATGGCGTCATTTCTTGACCAATGCTATTTGGCGTTATTACCCACCTATATGGGTAATAACGCCATGCAAACAAAACTATGAAATAAGTTGGAATAATTGCATGTAGATTGCCCAATTCTAAAAATATAAACTCTCAACTCTAGAAATTGACAAATTGCATCCTAAGCTATTGAAAATGTTCATTTTTTTGTGAAAGTGTAAGAAAAATAAAGGTATGGTGTGGGGAGGGGGGGGGGGATGAGGCAAAAGAATATCAGATCGTGAGCTTCTTTTCGCTTAAAAAACCGCTTAAATAGAATTATTAGAAACATTGCACAGTTTTAACTGTGTTTATTTAAATCAGTATTTAGGATGTAGCTCGGCCACTGTAGGGAATCAACTGGGGTAAAAATTTCAAGGATTGGCGTTATTACCCCGTTATAGTTATTGCGCTGTACATTTTAAATTACAAATTATCTCGAGAAGACATCAAAAATCTTCAACAACATTTTGAAAGGCCATAAAATGTACTACAAATTTATGTAATTAACAAAATATTTCCGGATAAAAAAAATAGTCTTCACATCACAAAGCGTATCTCGCAAATTTTAGATCAAGCGTTAATTTTAGCTGCTTGTAAAAACAATAAGTCCTAAAAATGAAACAAATTAACTTGAAGCGGTTTTTTGCGATTTATATGACTCAAAACCCTTCTTCGCAGAACACATGGGTGTCATTTACCAAATTATTTCAGAATTATGCAAAATATTAGCACTTGGCGTTATTACCCCGTCTGGCGTTATTACCCCAGGGTACCTTATGTTAAATATTTTTAATATTGTAAATATATTAATATTTTTTAATTTACGCTAAAAAGATTGGGGACAAAAAGAAATTCCTCTAAATACATTGTAAACAAACGCTTAAAGAAAGAGTTAAAAGTTACAGTTAAAGTATTGCTTTGCGAAATCACAAAATTAATAATTTCAGTGCAAAAAAATAACATTTTGCATGGTAAAACTAAAAACTAGGCTAAAGTTTACGGATGTGAATCGGCAAAAAAGTAAACAAAGGGGCGTGGCACGATCGGCTGATTGGTCAAAAAGACTTTTAACTCCAGTAAAAATAGTCGAAATTAAAAAAGTCTTTTTGTGTTCAATAGCAGGGAAAACATATAATGTTATTATGCTAAAAATGAAAATTTGACAATTTGGTGATTTTTTGCGATTTTGAAAGTCCACCATAACCTTAATTTCGAAAAGTATTGGTTTTAGCTTTGGCCTTGTCCATCTTATTTTCGGCAAACGTCCCGAGCTTAAAAATGAAACTTTATCAGTATCTTAAATGAAACTTGTTATACTTTTTGTGTATATTACGTCAAACTGATAATTTTGACAGATAAAAATATATTTTTACCCTTAATTTAGGGAATTACGAAAATTATAAATTTTTTTGTTTTCGAGCTTTCTCTTGCAATTTTTGATATAATGTTGAAATTGGGTTGTGTTTTCATACATTTTAAAGATACTTTCGGAATTTTAAAGATACTTTTCGGAAAGAATCTTCACTTATTTCTATACTCTTTATAAATAGCCCTTATTTATAGCTGAAATGTTTATTAATTGCTTACTACTTTTAACTTCTTTCACTTATTATCTAGAGAAGTCGTCGACGGCCACGTATTATATGGTATTATATAACACATAATATTAATAAATATATACAATTGAACTTGAACTTTATTTATGATCTTTGGTAATTGTTTAATTAATTTTTAACCGTACTGTCACAGTCAGAAAGTCTTAATATGTACTTATTACAAATTTAGTAACTTTCTTTTTATTAATATTATTACTTCTAAAATTTTTGGAATACAGTAAAGACGCAATGTTATGTTTCACTTTTTGTAAAATTACCTTTCTGTTCAAAAACGTTTTATTTATTTACTTTTTTTTTTTTTTTGTTCTTTTCTTACCAATTTTACTTAAATTCATTTACTACGATATTTTAATAATTTTTTGATGATAAAAATAATAAATAAAGGTCTTATTAAACTTTCGAACATTAACTTTCAGAATTTCTTTTTAATCACCGCTTTTCCAATCCTGCCCCCTCTTTTTAGGTGCGTTCGTAATTATGTAAATACGTAGCACCTATTGTTGTCGCTCAGTCCGTCCGTCTGTCTGTCTGTCCGTCTGTCTGTCTGTCCGTCTGTCTGTCTGTCTGTCCGTCTGTCTGTCTGTCTGTCCGTCCGCATATAACAACGCAAAAACTACCCAACCGAATCGTTTGAAATTTAAAATACATAATTATTACATAATTTTGTCGAGTCATTTCAAATTTTATGAAAATCGGGTGGATAGATCAATTACAGGGACAATCAAAAGGATTCCGTTAAATTACGGTCAATGGGGGAAAAAGTTTCAAATGCATTTTAATCGTTTGAAATTTAAAACGTATATTTATTGCATAATTTTGTCGAGTTATTTCAAATTTTATGAAAATCGTATGGATAGATCAATTACAGGGACAATCAAAAGGATTCCGTTACATTACGGTCAATGGGGAAAAAAGTTTCAAATGCATTTTAATCGTTTGAAATTTAAAACGTATATTTATTACATAATTTTGTCGAGTCATTTCAAATTTTATGAAAATCGTATGGATAGATCAATTACAGGGACAGTCAAAAGGATTCCGTTACATTACGGTCAATGGGGAAAAAAGTTTCAAATGCATTTTAATCTTTTGAAATTTAAACGTATATTTATTACATAATTTTGTCGAGTCATTTCAAATTTTATGAAAATCGGATGCATTGATCAATTACAGGGACAATCAAAAGTATTCCGTTACATTACGGTCAATGGGGAAAACAGTTTCAAATGCATTTTAATGGTGTTACACTCATTTGAATATAATAGAATCGACATGAATCTATGAAATATGTACTAAAAATACATTTTGTGTAATCTGTGATGCAAAGAATATTTATTATTAAATTACAGGGCCACAAAATTTTTTCCACTAAATAATGTTATACGGGGAAACATTGTTTGGGGGGTGTTTTAATTATATTAAACTACTTCACATTTTATGAATAAGATATACGTTAATGAAGTATAATAAGAATTACTCCCTGCATATTTACAGGAACACAAAGATTTCGACCACTATACTGTATCCAAAGTACGCTCTACTATATCAGCAAGATCTGAATATTTTAAAACTTCGTTATCAACGAATGCACCTCATTTGCTACGCTTTACGTGCAATTTCCAACTTGTTTATACTAAAAAGGAAGGAAAAGGAAATGTAAAGAAAGGGAAAATATAATAATGATAAATTTTAAGGTAAATTCTAATCATTTTGCAGTTTTGCTACCATCTCTTCTAAATTCTGTTTGTTCATTTATTTTTCCTATTATTAAGGATATGCCATTATATATATTTATGCCATATAAATGCCATATTTATGACATTTAATATATTTATCCCATAATTTTGATTTTATTTATTAATATTAGTATTATTATCATTATTATTATTATTATTAAATTAAAATGTTAATACTTACTTATGTTTTTCTTCCGAGAGTTCGTTATAATATTGCTGGGCAGGCTTACAAAGGCTTATAAAGGCTTACTTTGGAGACACGACATTATTTTGGTTTCTGTCTATCAGTCTGTTAGTCAGTCAGTCTGTCAGTCAGTTAGTCTGTCTGTTCCGCGATAACTAATGCAAAAAACATCAGATTGGCTTGAATTTAAGTGGGTATGTTAGTGAGGCACTGGGATTAAGCTGTATAGTTTTTGGTTAGATTTGATTCATTCGTTTGCAAAATATAGAATATTTTATTTTGCGCAATAATGCTTTTCTACGGCAAATCATAAATCGCATTTCATTAATGGAATTCAATTATAAATGGACAGTGAAATTTACCAGTTAAATTATTCGTATTGTTTTGAAATTTTGTGTATGCATATGTCAGATTTTTAAAGTTATTACTGTAAATTTTGGGGATTTTTTATAAATGTGTTCCAATAATATAAACTAATTTGTTTTAGAGATTTACTTATTTAGAATGTATTTATTTCATTTTCTTTATTCTCTCTTAATGGTTGCTAAGCAACCATTCATCCTAATCCTTATTATATTTTAATGCTATAAATTTGAAAGCGTATACGAAAATTTAAATGAAGTCAAAGTCAAAACTGATGAATTAATTAATGTCTTTCTATCTTTGCTGATAAATATAACATAGCCCAGAAAAGAATATAGGCTATGTTTTATTAATTTTATTCAAATATTTTCCTTAATAACTCAAATTTTCCTTCTTTTTCATACAGAATCAAGAGCGATTTTTTAGATAAAATTTAACCAATTTCCTTTATCGTTGCCAAAAAAAAAAAAAAAAAAAAAAATCTGGAATAATTTTTCAACGGCAATAAGGTTCAATTGCGCAATTTCCATTCGAAAAATTAAACTAAGAAAAAATAAATATGACGTCAGAATTAAAATAAAAATAAAAATAGTACTTTGTTAAATATTAAACACGTAAATTTGTTTCGTTAATAAGAATTTTTCTGACAAAAATGGGGGCATAATTAGAAGTAAAAGAAATAAAAGATAATTATATTTTTAACAAATATTTCAATTGGTAAAATTTGACGTCATAATTGAAATAAAACAGGTATTTTATAGTTGTCGTTAAAAATACAAGAAACATGGACAGCAATAACTCATAAATAATGATGTTATTGCCGAAACTTCAGTGAAGGCTTATTTTGGCGACGCAAAATTTATTGTTTTCCATCTCTCAGTCTGTTCTTCTGTCTATCTGTTCGTCCCCGATAACTGCCACAGAATGCAATCAAAACTTCTTTTTTTTCGTAAACAAAATTGTAAAACCCTAGATTACTGAGTTTCAAACACACACTTTCAAAAGTTCCTGATACATCAGATTTAGGTGTTTTTGGTGGGCAGGTATCTAGAAGTATGAGGATAATGAAAAATGCTTATTAAAACTGTCGCTTATCCTTATAAATCAAAATGTAGAAAGAAATACAAGATATACGATAACCATTAGCGGATTGATAGAAAGTTAGAAATTTAAATTTAATGAGACTACGGGGGATTCAGGGGGGCGGAGCCCCCCTAAAAAAATCTACTGTGGTATAATAAAAAAACAAAAATAATAGATCATGAATTTTTCAGAATATCCTAACATAACTTAATCTTTAATTTAACGGCTTTTGATGGCTTCAATTTTCTTATTCTTATTTTATTCTTATAAATAATTACGTAATTCGAAAATTTTAAATTACAGTTTCCAGGATGTTGAATATTACGCTAAGTGTGTTTTAAAAGAAAGATGTGAAAAGCTGACGTTGAGGCTCTTGATCTGCAGATTTACTAGTTAAAAATACAACACATTGCTCAATGGCACACAAAACAAGAATTTTAATATCAACTTGTAAAATTAAAATAAAATTATTTTATTTTAATTGTACAAGTTGATATTAAAATTCTTGTTTTGTGCACCATTAAGCAATGTGTTGTATTTTTAATAAATACATTCTTAGTTATTAAATTTTATGGCGCAATTGTCCAGTATATATGAGGACCCCAGAAGCCAAGGGGTATAAGTGACAAAATTGAAAAAAATGAGTTAAGTGCATAGGGTATCTGGAAATATGCTTTTTTCATTTCAGGTAAAGAAATATAGGTCATTTTCTGATTATTTGGGGAGTTATAGAGATAAACCACTTTTTTCGAAAGACAAACAATATTGATTAATTATACATTTAAAGAAAATTGTACCCTATTTTTTTAACAGTTATTGAAATGAGAGTATGTAGCAATGTATATGTGTGTCTACTTCAAATAAATATGTATGTATTCATATTACTGTTATAAATAATTTATAAAAGCGACTAATTTGTCTTGTTCTTAATTTTTTTATTTTTCTCGTCCTTTTTTTTTTTTTTTTTTTTTTTTTTTTTATGTTGTCATTTAATTGGTTAATCGTATAGCATGAACTCTCATTGTTTTCTAAAATCTATTATAAGCGGCTCTTGACTTCCCCCCCCCCTTCTTATAACTAAAAAGAACAGGAAAAGTGACTGAAAAAGGGGGGAAGAAAAAGAGGTATATATATATATATATACAGAGTGTCCCAAAAGGTTGTTTACAAACTTAACATGCTGGTTTGTCATATCTTGATGATTAATATTAAATAGGAAACTAAGGGTCCCAAACGTCTTCCAAAGGAGATATGCGCCATTAAAGTTTAGGGTCCAAAAATTCAAATGATTATAAAAAAAAACAGAAAAATTGGTCGATTCGTTTGCGGTTTTCACTAAAACTATTCTTTATGTCAATATTTTCTTGAAAATAAATTATAAAGATAAATTTCAAAAAATGTCGATAGAGGGCGCTTGACTCTGGAGTAACGATAAACTAGTTTCTACCATTATTTTTTGCATCTCATTAAATTTTTTTTAAGCTTAGACATAAACTTAAATTTTGAGCTCAAAATCTAAATCGTTGGAAGTGGTTAAGTAGCGCAACCTGAATTGCGGGGGGAGGTTCAAATTTCATATGATTATAAAAATCGGAAAAATTGGTCAATTGATTTGCGATTTTCACTAAAATTATTCTTTATGTTAGTTTTATCTTGAAAATAATTTATAAAGATAGAACTTAAAAAATTCCGATAGAGGGCGCTTTAGACTTTGGAGTAACATACAACTATTTTTTTCCGTTATTTTTTGCATCTCATAATTTTTTTTTAGAAGCTTAGACATAAACATAAATTTTGAGATGAAAATCTGAATCGTTGGGAGTGGTAAAGTAGTGCAAACTGAGCTGTGTTCAACGGGGTGGGGAGGTTCAAATTTCAAATGATTATAAAAAACGGAAAAATTGGTCGATTTTCGCTAAAATTATTCTTTATGTCAATATTTTCTTGAAAATAAATTTTAAAGATAAATTTAAAAAAATCCGTTTGTGGGCGCCTTAAACTTTAGAATAACCAACAATTATTTTTAACCTTTTTTTTTTAATCTAATTAAATGCTTGCAAAAGTTTAGACTTAAATTTTGTGCTCAAAATCTAAATCGATAGGAGGGGTTAAGAAGCGCAAACTGAACTCTGTTCAGGAGTTGAAATGTTACCTTCCACACCCCTCGAACGCAGTTCAATTTTTGGCCGCTCAATTACTCACAACGATGCAGATTTTGAGCACAAAATTTAATTTTGAACTTATGCAAGCATTTTATTAGATACAAAAAATAACGGTTAAAAATAGTTGTTGGTTACTATAAAGTTTAAGGCGCCCTCTGACGGAATTTTTTGAAAGATATCCGTAAAATTTATTTTCAAGAAAATAATGATATAAAGAATAGTTTTAGCGAAAACCGACTAATTTTTCTGTTTTTTATAATCATTTGAAATTTGAACCTCCCCACCCCCATTGAACACAGTTCAGTTTGCGCTACTTAACCACTCTCGACGATTCAGATTTTTATCTCAAAATTTAAGTTTATGTCTAAGCTTCGAAAAACTTTTTATGCGATGCAAGAAATAACGGAAAAAATAGTTGTAAGTTACTCTAAAGTCTAAAGCGCCCTCTATCGGCATTTTTTAAATTTTATCTTTATAAATTATTTTCAAGATAATACTGACAAAGGATTATTTTAGTGAAAATTGCAAATCAATTGACCAATTTTTCCGTTTTTTATAATCATTTGAAATTTGAACCTCACACCGCAATTCAATTTGCGCTACTTATCCACTTCCAGCGATTTAGATTTTGAGCTCAAAAGTTAAGTTTATGTCTAAGCTTCTAAAAAAATTCAATGAGATGCAAAAAATACTGGTAAAAACTAGTTTATCGCTACTCCAAAGTCTAATGCGCCCTCTATCAACATTTTTTGAAATTTATCTTTATAATTTATTTTCAAGATAATACTGACATAAAGAACAGTTTTAGTGAAAACCGCAAACGAATCGACCAATTTTTCTGTTTTTTTTTATAATCATTTGAATTTTTGGACCCTAAACTTTAATGGCGCATGTCTCTTTTGGAAGACGTTCAGGACCCTTAGTTTCCTATTTAATATTGTTCATCATGATATGACAGACCAGCATGTTAAGTTTATAAACGACCTTTTGGGACACCCTGTATATGTGTGTGTGTGCATGTTTGTGTACGTATACATTTATTCTTTATTTGTAAACTTCGTCTGGCTGTCATATATACATATATATTTCTTTTCTATTTTAATTCTAAGAATTAGCAATTACTATTTTTGGATTCTCTTTCTTAAAGACGAATTTTTGGATGGTTGCGATTTTCGGCTAGCCTCAAAAAAAAAAAAAAAAAAAAAAAAAAAAAAAAAAAAAAAATATATATATATATATATATATATATATATATATATATATATATATTTTATAAACCAACAGAGTAAATAACTCTTTTCTATAAAGCCCATGATATTGTTGATGAAAAAAAGGAAAAAAATAACTAAGGGGTTAAAATAAAGGCTCTAACTGATTTTTTTTTTAAATCTTCTAATTATTTTAGTTTCTTGCTTTTAGTAGTTATTTATGTATGTGTTCCAGTATGGGTATGTAATTTTGCGTGTGTAAGTGTCCTTAATTATCATTATAATTAATAATAATAATAATAATTTTTTTTCTGCAGCAATTCTTTGAATACTTTTATTACGGAGTGCTCATTATTTTCTAACGTCTTGAACACACACACAGCAACTAAAATTTCTATAATACCAGTATGTTATTGCTATTACTATCATCTAATAAGATTTATTTTTCTATGTTCTGCTCTTTTTTACAACTTCGATTCAGAAACTCGGGAAGTGTTTCATAATTGGGTGTATATACCCCTTCTCATTTCGGCACAACTTTCTGCCGTTATTTTTATTTTATTTTATTTGCTAAATTAATCTTTTCACATTTGAATGAATTTTATCTTAGTCATTTTCCGTGATTTCGTTCGCCAGTTTTTGCTTTACGCTATTTCATCTTTCCTTTCTTTCAAAGAGATCAGAGTTGTTCTCTAGTGATGCATGGCTATAATATTCTTAGACTAATTTTTATTGATAAATTGCGATTAAATTAGTAGCATTAATGAAGGAAAGAAAGGGCAAAAATATTTTTGCTCTTAAATAGAACAACGAAATAAAATGTCGACAAAACCTGGAAATGGCAACTCGTCTAGCAAAGACTCAGATAAAAGTAATAATGATACATCAGTAGAACTTTCAACAGATAATCATAACGAATTAGCAAATTCTCAAATATTTGACAATATAGAACAAAGGATCATAGAAGAGAAACAGGACATGGAGCAATTAAATGAAAGTGCGGAACAAATTTATGATCAATTACAACAACTGAAAGTCCAAGCCCAGGCTAAATCAACCAAAGAAAAATTGGCGCCAATCATAAAAATCTTTATGGATTTGAAGCAGATGTAAAATATCAAAGCTATGGAAGTAACGTCCCTAAGAGCAATCATAGAAAACCAGAAGGAGTATATAAATTATATAGAAAATTTAAGAGCTGAAAAAGAAGCACAATTGCTCACCGATATTCAATTCCTTCTGCAAGAACATCAACTTAAAATCAACATCCATTTAGAACAACATACCTACGACATACAAGAGGTACTACAACTAACAGTTACCAGTATAAGAAAAGCTGCAGACATGCCACAGAATGAAGAACAACAGAATTTCACATTTGCTGAAATGGTAAAATTCCCACCATTGCCAAAAGACCGCCCGTCAATAATAATAAACCCGAAGGGGAATGGAATAACATTCCCCAAAATGAAAAAAAAATATTGTACAACTTAAATATGCAAGATTTGCCAAAAATAGATTACCAGTCTATATGACAAAACAATATCATCGTCACTTGAAACGACAAACACTATTTAGAAATAATAAAAGACAAATTAGAAGCGGTTGAAGATATAACAGAAAATTTAGAAATAAAAGAACAACAACCTAAAATGTCAAGGTTAATAATTTTTGGTGCACAAGAAGCCCCTCCAATGCAAAAACACCAGGAAGAAGCTGAAGGAAATATTCAAAAAACAGATGCCGAACAATTCGATCTGTACCAAAAACAAATAGTTGATCCATCTCTACAACGAACTTTATAAAGAGAATCTGTCAGCTTTAAAATAATAAGGATTTTGAAAGGATGTCAAGGACAGGCAGCCTCTCATCAGTGATTCAACTTGCTGAAAGGGATGCAATAATCTTTTTGTCACAAAAGATATGCATCGGCTTCAACAAGTGTACTGTGAAACGCTACATCTCAATAGAGCGCTGCTTTAAATGTCAACTAATCGGTTACACAACTAGAAATAGCCCTAAGGAAGAAGCGTGTGCATGTTGTCGTGGTACTTATAATGGGAGAGATTGCAAAGCAAGTAAATATAACTGTGCTAACTGCAGACGTATTGTCAACAGACATGGAGGTGACTACAAAAAAGCTGGTGTCCACACCCAACATCCAGCCTATGATCTACAATGCAGCGCGTATTTAAAGAAAAATGCAGAGGCATTGGCATCACTGAATCAAAAGTGTAAATATTCAAGGTAGTCCAGGCTAATCAACAACAGGAATCTCCGCCACTAAACTCAGTGAAATTCCTGCAAATAAACCTCAACCACTGCAAGACTGCTAACATTGTAACAGGGCGGCATATGGAGGAGAACTCCGTAGATATGGTGCTACTGCAAAATGTCTGCTGCGGTAAAGGAGGCGTTTTATTTGGATTTCCATCCATCTGGAAGATTTTTCCCTCTAAAAAGCAATCAGCGCACTTAGTAGTTCGAAATGCAAGTTTAATTATAAATCATCTTTTAATGGAGACAACTGCATTTTTATTTCCCTAACCTCGGCCGAAGGTGAGTTCATTATCGGCTCAAACTATATTGCACCTTCACTTGACTTCGATAACTCCCTACAAGAATGGCAGCATTTAATTACACAAAGAAGACCTTTTTTTATGCGGTGGTGACTTTAATGCTAACTCTCCGCTCTGGGGAAGTCCCAGGGAGGATTCTAGGGGTGAGAGATTCATTGAATTTCTCGTCTCCCACAACCTTTCGATCTCTAATATTGACAACCGTAAACATTCATTCACTAAAAGAAATAAAACAGGCACTATCGTGGCAAAAGGATTCCCAAACCGCACTTTTGTTAACCCAATTGCACTTAATTTTATTAATAACTGGCAAGTTGCTGACATACATAATTTTTTCTGATCATAAGTACATTCAATTTTCTCTTTAAACCACACCTCTTTTAACAACGCAACGCAGATACAATGCAATATTCGGAAATTATAAAACAAACATAATAAAATCCTAAAAACCAAACGAGATACACTTAATTAAGCTTTAAATTCTGTAACTAACACAGAGCAATTAAATATGTTTACAGAATTGTTAATAAACACAATAAAAACAGCAATGCGAGCCACATTCCGCCTTAAAAATATTCGCAAAGCCCTGAGGTTTTTTCTTTTTGGTCTCCCGAATTAAAATCAAAGCGTAATTTACTTAGAGCTTTGGTAAAAATAATTAAAATTTTGAAACAGCTAAATTCACTCCCTGAAATTATTCAACATTTTAAATCGTCATACAACAAACAAGCTGCCATTTACAAACGTTCTATTCTCGATACGAAAAGTGCAGCTTAGAGGTCCTTTTGTTCGAACCAGAATAATCCCTTTGGGGTTGCACAAAAATTCTTTTGTGGAAAATTCTTTTCTCCGGATGAAGTCCTCGTAAAGTGGTCTTCAGGCGCCTCGTCTAGACGTAATTATCTCGAATTCCTTACCAATCATCTTTTTGGTAAAACAGTATATCCAAACTATAATAATCAAGACATGAATTTTTCGAATTACTCTGATAAACCTTTTACTAATGCTGAACTTCTCGCTACTCTTGAAAATTTAAAGATAACAAAGCTCCTGGTGCAGACTCTATTGATTTCCGAATTCTCAAACGTCCTTTTAACATATTCCCACAAATATTTACACAATGGCCTATTATCTGTCTTTCTTTCCATTATTTTCCTCTTACTTTGAGACAAGGGGAAGTTCTATATTTTTTTAAGCAAGGGAAGACTCCTTCTGATCCCAGTTCTTATCGCCCAATCTGCCTGCTTCCAGTGTTAGGGAAATTACTAGAAAAAATAATAGCTAAACGTCTTATTGTTTTCCTCGAATCTAACAAACTATTAAAAAATAGGCAATTTGGATTCAGATAGGGCAGGTCATGTGAAAAAGCGCTTTCCGATATCTTCACTTCCTGTGCTTCTAAAATTAGTGAAATCAAATACACTTCCCTGGTCTCTCTTGATTTTCAAGGAGCCTTTGATAATATTCAATGGAGAGACATTCTCATCCAACATAGCATTCAAATTGTCCTGCAAATATTGCTGGTATCATTCGCTCTTATCTCCCACCAGGGAACTGCAAGAAGTGTAAGTCACCGATATTTACGAAAGTGGTCTCGTTGGAAAGATCTACCGTGAGCATTCAATATCACAATGGAACTACCCGTCGTTAATCAGCCGTTTTCGAGATATCCGACAATTTATGTCACGTAGCTAGTGCACACTTAATGGAAGACCACAAAAAAATTTAGCCTCGATTTTAACGAGAGTGGTATCGTTGAAAAGATATCATCGTGAAGATTAAAAAACTCAATAGAATCACCCGTTGGAAATGAGAAGGTTTCTAGATATCCGACAATTTGTGTCACATTTCTGGGAAACTGCATTAAGTGACATAAATTGTCAGATATCTCGAAAACGGCTCATTTCAAATGGGTAGTTCCAGTGAGTTTTTTAAATCTCATAATGATATTTTTGCAATGACATCATTTTCATCAAAATTGAGAAAACAAATTTTTTGCGGTCCCCCATTAAGTATGCACTAGAACAGTATGCATTAGCTACGTGACATAAATTATAGGATATCCCGAAAACGGTTCATTTCTGACGGGTAGTTCTATTGAGTTTTTTCTCCCACAAGATGATATCATTTAACGATACCACTTTCGTTAAAATCAAGACTAAATTTTTTTGCTGTCCCCCATTAAGTATGCACTAGTTACGTGACATAAATTGTCGGATATCTCAAAAACGGCTGATTTGGGACGTGTAGTTCCATTGAGTTTTTTACTGTTCTCGATGAGATCATTCCAACGATACCACTTTAGTGAAAATCAGTGACTTACACTTCTTGCAGTTCCCTACTCAGAGAGAAGCATTTTTGTTAACTGGGGAGCTAGAATCTCTATCAATCCACAGAAAAAGGTTTGTCCTCAAGCTTCCTGCCTAGGGCCAATTCTCTGACTCCTTATCGCTAGTAAAAATCTCACGGAATTCGAAAAACTCGGATACTTGCTTTTCACGTTCGCGGATGATTTTTTTTCTCTTGTCTTCGGCGTCTAGACTTGGAGCTGGAGGCTGCTCTCGCTCTTCCAATTTCCTGTCAGCTGCTAAAATCAATGCATCTGCAACTTTCAACTAATAAATCTCCAGTCCCAACATTTGCAAAATTGTATAAATTTAAAAGAAAACCCACCATCAGAATAAATGGCTCTAGCGTCCATCATGTCTCTAATTTAAACTGTTAGGATTGTCAATAGATGAACACTTGAACTGGTTCTCTCATATTAACCATCTTAAATTTAATCTAGTAAAATTCTATCATAACTTAACAAATATTAACCACTAAATCTTGGAGTATTAAAAGCCGTATGCTAAAAATTTGGTATTCTACTATTGTAGAAATGGGGCAGCTGTTTGGGGGCAAATCTCACAAAAGCAGCACTTAATAAATTAGTTTCTATACATAGGATATTTCTTCTGAAAATTTCAAGGGGATATAAAACAATTTCCAGTGATGCTCTTAATATCTTGACAGGAATTCCTCCCATTCCCTTTACTATAAAATATGAGTTCATTAAAAGTAACATTCATCACTTGGAGAATGAAGCTATCTCCCAGCAATATTTTCCACAAATGATGATTCAGCGTAAGACTCCTGGCTGGCATTTTCATCCGGCAGATGAGACTTCCCATCTCCAAATAAATCCCACAGTAAATTCGTAATCTCCCACACAAAATGTTATGGTCTTCACCGATGGGTCACGCACTAATACCGGAGTAGGTGCAGCTTTCTGTGCTACGAAAGAAAGTGAAGTGGTTCATCAATGGTCTTGCAGGTTGGATAATAACAATTCCATTTTCCAAGCTGAAATTTTTGCCATCTTTAAAGCTTTAGAGTGGATTTCTGAACAAAACCAAAATTTTCTAATTCCAATTTTTAGCGATAGTCTTTCAAGTAATCTATTCATTTGGCTCAACAAATCCTCAGGTTATTGAGATTAAATCACTTCTGAAAAATCTTCTCTGGAAAACCTATTATTCCAGCTCATAGGGTTTTTTTGGGCAATGAAACGGCAGATATGTTTTCAAAGGAGGCAACTGCTGAATTTCTTCGGGACAGAATTCAACACGTAGAATGTTATCCAGTAAACCTGGAAAAAAATATTGACTATAAATCGGAATTTAAAACTGATAAAAAAATTAATCCATCGATCAAAATAGAAAATTACTTTTTTAATTGTTTATTCGCTTTAACGAATAATTTTTTGAAATTAATTTGTATTACTAGTTATATTTTTAAATTTATAAATAACTGTCAAAAGGGTAAAAAAAAATGTGGTGCCTTGTCTACTAATGAATTGAGAGTTGCAGAAGTTTTTCTGATTAAACAGGTACAGTATTCAACCTTCGCTGAAGAGCTAAAGCATTTGAGAAACCAGAGGAGTATTCTTGGTAATAGCAAATTAAAATTTCTAAATCCTTATATAGATTCGGAAAATTTAATTAGAGTTGGAGGTCGTTTAGACATCTCCAGTCTGACATATAGGAGGAAACACCTTGTAGTGTTACTTCATAATCATAAATTAAGTGAAATGATTTTTGAATATTTTCATTTATAATTTTTTCACTTAGGGACACAATAATTATTACATCATTTCCGTCAAAAATATTGGGTTATAAATGGGCGATTTTTGGCTCGTAAAATAGTTCACAAATGTGTAACGTGTTTCAGAAGCAAACCAATTGGGGCAAATCAAATTATGGGGAATTTTCCAGCCAAACGAGTAAATCCTAGCCCGCCATTTCAAAAATGTTCGATTGAATTTTATGAATCCTTTATGATTAAGTACAAAAATCAGAGAAAGGGGATATATAATAAAATTTACGTTGCAATTTTTGTTTGTCTCGCCGCAAAGGCAATCCATTTAGATATAGTGACACATTTAAAATCTGAATCATTTATTGCCACATTGAAACGGTTTTTCGCTAGAAGAGGTAAATGGGACTAATTTTGTGGGTACAAATAAAGAGTTGAAAACATTACATGCTCTTGTATGCAAACTCGATGATGCTTTGTCAAAATGTTTGACTTCCGAGACTTTTGACTGGAAATTCATCTCTCATCTTGCACCCAATTTTGGTGGATTATGGGAGGCTGAGGTGAAGTTCTTTAAACATCATCTCAAATGAACTTCGGTCAATTCTGGAGTCACGCCCGAAAAATTTTTGACATTAGTCACCGAAATCGAAGGTGTTCTAAATTCTCGTCCCTTAGTACCTTTGTCATCAGATCCAAATGAAATTGAAGTCTTGACCCCTGCCCGTTGTTTGGTAGGTCGACCCATAACTTCAATACCTGAACCCAATTTGACCAAAAATAATGATAATAAACTATCCCATTGGCAAAAATTAACAAAAATTACCCAAATTTTATGGAAAAAATTGAACACTGAATATTTAGTTAATTTACAGCAACGGAATAGGTGGTATATTGAGAAGGACAACCTAAAGAAAAGGTGTATAGTTATCCTAAAGAAGGACAATTTACCTGCTGGGAATGGGCATTAGGTCGTGTCCTTAAAGTAATACCTGGTTCTGATAAAAAAGTTAGAGTTTTAGAGATTAAAACAAAAACACGTATAGGTGTATTTCAAAAGTTTGCCCCCTTCGAGAGAATGCTGAATTCTGTTATTTTGAAAGATTTAAATTATTGTATTATTGTTACCATTATTGTATATTTGTATTTGAACTGTTATTATGTATAGCAAATTCATTTTGGGTTTTAAATATTTTAATTCTTAGCTTCATAATTTGTGTAGCTTAGCTTCATAACGTAAAGTGTAAACTTACGTGTCTTCGTCTCTATATATTCTTGATTAAATATTATTAAATTTATTAAATTTATTAGATTGTTACATTTATTGTGCCTTAATTGATAATTATTTTACATAATATTCAAGTGTAATTATTTCTTCTATTATAACTTACCTATTTCGCATTTTGGTAAACTTATATTAAATAATAATGTTGGAAGAAGTATAATTGCAATTTATCGAGAATAGTGTACTATCGGTTGTAAAATTAAAATCTTTATTATTTGCAATTGTTTTTTGTTACATGTTGCATTATTGTTGAATGTTGGCATATGTCAACGGGGGTCGGTATGTTACGGCTTCCCATAACCTTGGACATCGCGCGTCTCCTTGGAACATTCTACTGTACTTTAGGTTTGCCGTTTTGGCAACATTTGAAAATCGTCTGTTGTTGTTTTGTTTTATCGGCGATCACAGCGGACCTACCGTGTGTTCGCTGGATCCTTATTCTTTAATTAAAATGTAAATATAATGTGAAAGTAATTTGTATATAAAGGATTCTAAGTAATATTAGTAGTAATAATTGAACCAGTGATCAAATGAATATTTTAAATATACTCGCATCATTCGACAGTTCGTTCCATTGGTCCGCTCACCGTGAGGATTTTCCTTTTTAATTCGACGTTTGTATTAAACTTCCTTGTTCTATTTTTAATTTATCTTGTTTCTTATAAAGATGAGATTAAGTAAATAATCAAAAATTAAAAAGTGCACTTTAAAATCAAAATTTCATTCCTTTGAAAAAACTTATTCTTACATCTTTTATATTTATCTGATTATTTCTTTTAGGTAGCTTTCATTACAAAAAGTAAAAAGCTATTGCAGCCGTCCGGAGGAAAATACTTCCGGAAAATTTTGGTATATTTTCACCGATCATGACCCCCAGACCCCAAAACCACCCTCCGTTCAAATGTTGACATATATATATATATATATATATATATATATATATATATATATATATATATATATATATATCTGATTTTTGTCATGCGATAACTAACGTATTTATGAACCGATTTGAATAAAACTTGGTATGTACATAGTACATACAAATGTCTCGACCGAGTTCGTTGGTCAGCATCATCCGCCATTTTGTTTCAAAATGGCGGCCATTTTAAATTTTTTAAAATATTTAAAATTTAAAATTAAATGCGAAAAAATTAAAAGTTGAAAAATATTTTCCTTTTACGTGTTAGAACTTAAAACAACGATTCCAGAACACTTTTTATTTTGTCTATATCTTACAAAATGATTGAGTTATAGCACTTTGAATTTTTCTTATGTCTGACATTTTGAAACAATCTGATATTTGTCACGTGATAACACGCGTATTTACGAACCGATTTCAATGAAACTCGGGATGTACATAGTAAATACAAATGTCTCGACCGAGTTCGTTGGCCAGCATCATCCACCATTTTCTTTCAAAATGGTAGCCATTTTGAATTTTAAAAAAAATTTAAAATTTAAAATTAAATGCGAAAAAATTAAAAATTGAAAAATATTTTTCTTTTACGTGTTAGAACTTAAAACAACGATTCCAGAACACTTTTTATTTTGTCTATATCTCAAAAAATGACTGAGTTATAGCACTTTGAATTTTGCTTATGGCTGACATTTTGAAACGGTCTGATCTGAACGATTCACAATATTGCTTTAAAATGGCATACACTTTATGATATCGTAGAATTTGGTGACTCTCTAAATCGCTTAAAATAAAACCAGGTTGAATAAAAGATGACTAATTTCTAAAAATTCCTATTAATATTCAGTCTTGACAAAAACTAGTTTCAATCTTATAAAATCACTAATTTTAAAAGATTATTTCCATTAATTTGAGCTTAGTATTTTTGAACAATGTAACTTACATTAAAATAAATAAATAAATATATAAGTATATGAAAGCTACCTCTTCCTCCCGGCATTGCCGGAAGGACTTTTCATATAATAAACCTCTATTTTATACATAGAAGTAAAGCTGAATATGAAAATGTTTCATCTTAGTCTTGTGCAAAATCCCTTTTTGTATTATCCACAGGAATGCAAATATTTGTCGCAGAAACGAAGATGGTATTCTAGATATGCTGTGGTATTTCTTATGAATATTTCTTCCGATTCGTTTTTCTTTTTTTTTGATTTAAATTTATATTTTTCAGAATTCATGGGATGAAATTTATTTCTTAGAATTGAAGAACAACTTATTTCAAAATTTGAGATATAGATGTGGCGTAGAATTATGGAATATTAAAAAGGAAAAATGTGCTAAATACCCATAGAATTATTTTTAACCTAATATATATTTACTTTCTCCTATCTACACGAAAAAAATATATTGGATTCCTGATAATTTTCTAATTCCAATTTTCTACGGATTTACTTGTTTTAGGTGTCAGAGATCCCCAAAAACATGCTTTTACGAAACATGCTTTTACATGGTTTAATTTGGTAAATTGTATTACAGATAATGGTTATATATATATATATATATATATATCTGTATATGTATAAATCTTCTGTGCGTGTGTTTGTCACTGAACTCCTACTAAACGACTGGGCCGATTTCAATGACATTTTGTGAGTGTGTTCCAGTGGATTCGAGAATGGTTTAGATTCACATTTCATCGAAATTGATTAAGTACTTTTTTAGTAATTAGGCAAAAACTAATAGTTCGTAATTTTTCGCTAATCAAAAGTGTTGAATAAGTTCGCTGAATACAGTGCGGACGGAATGGCCAAGCGGTTTAATGCGCAAGCTTTAAGCTGTGGTTCCTAAAAAAAAGAGATCGTGTGATCGAACCCCACTCCTGACATACGTGTATGGTTTGCAAAAATTTTTTCTAACTTTAGAAAATCGTTAGTTTTTAACTAAAAAGAGAAAAATAAACTTTTCTATCAAAAATTGAACCGACTTCAAAATCTACTGCAAAGTGAAAAACAATTTCCTTATATAATAGTAATAAAAAATTAAATTAAGAGCGTAGTATTTATCGTACGTATTATTATATTTATGTATATTTATTTGGTTTTTTGGAGTCGGTGCCGGGACAACGTGGACAACGTCTGTCGGGTCCGCTAGTATATATATATATATATATATATATATATATATATATATATATATATATATATATACCTTAAATGAGTGAAAAAAGTCACTATATTTATGCAACCGGCGCATAGCAGCTCTATTTTTGCACAAAGTTCATATATTCTTTTATGAGAAAAGTATGAAAATGATGAAAAGATGAAAAAAATGTAAAAATGGGTGAAACAACAATGAACCACAAAAGAACAACATCAAAAAAACAAAACAAAATAAACTCCCTGCTCTTCAGAAGGTGGGAGGAGCAACAGACATCAAAAAGTTATTAAAAAGTGTATCCTCTCTATGTACATATATATACATAGAGAGAGAGAGTATCCCATATAGCACTCTTGTCTCCCCAGGATGTCCTGGGGAGGATTCACATCCCAGGACATCCTGGGGGACATCCCGAAGCATCCCTGAGGATGCAGAAAATTGTCACCAGGAGGTCCTCAGGAACCGAAAATATCCGCTTTACAGCATCCTGAGGCGCTCCCCAGGACCTCCTTCAGGGTCCTCCCCGGGTGGTTCTGGGGAAGATTTGGGGAAGTGATATAGGAGGACTTTAGGAAACTTCAAGGTCACCAATATGTTAAAAAGATAAAATAAAAGTATAATTTAATTTAAATTTTTTTAGAAGAAAACGCGAATGTTTTTTTTTATTCAGACGGATTTACATATACATCATTCAGTAAAAAATTTCTTACCTTCATTTTTCCTGCAGGAATTGAACCCGAGTACCTTGGTATTCTGGACACGCGCTCTGACCATTATGCTGTATGGTCAGTAAGAAATAAAGGTTTCTAAGGTATACATGTATTTTTACTCCGCTTTTGAAACTTAAAACTAGGAAATATCCTCATTTTTGTGACTTTTGCATATATTCGATAAAAATTTAAATTAATAACTCTAAATAAATTATCAATAATTTTTTGTTCTAATCTAAATGTCTTCCAATTTTAAAATTTTCACAGGAAATTTTATTTTGAAATGATAAAAATATCCGTTTAGCTTTCAATACTCAAAATAGTCTATTAAAATAATTCTGTAGTTAGAAAATTGATTATGAATTATATTTTGACACACAATGAATGATGCAAAACATTTCTGATGATATCCCCAATAAAACTTAATTTTAGTTAATAGTAATATTATTTCCAGAGATTGAAAAGGCAAGAGGTTAAAACACATAGTTCCATTAAAATTATGATATTTTTTATGTATTGACAAATAAAGTCTAAGTGAATCCTTTCAAAAATAAAACTTTTTTTGCTCTCTCTCACTTACTTTTTTTTACAGAAATTTTACTCGATTTTTTTTCTTTTTACATTTGGTAAAAGGTGCTCTTACTATACGAATTTATAAAAATATATATATAAATTTGCTTAGTCTTTTCTTTCCTATTTTGCTAGTACCTAGTTCGTTTCATAGTGGCCCCCACCAGCAGTCAATAGACTCTGCTCTCGAAACTGGTAGATCGGAGGTGCTTAATCGCACCCGTCGGCCAAATCGTTCAGAGTTCCCCGCGGTTTTCTTCGAATCTTGGATTTCCTTGCATAAATACGGGTTAGGTTCCATTAGAAAGACCCTCACGGAGGGCAATCCCCTCCCTTGATATGTAACTCATAATGATAATTGGTCGTCATATATACAACCAATCAACAAATCAGTTTCAAAAAGATTTGGCATATTTTGGCGAGTATTTATTAACACATAATTAAATCCATTACTTATGAAATTCTTATACGACGGTACAAGTTGCAGATGTTTGGAAATTTACCACTTGTCGCGGGATTAAAAAATACTGTAAAACCACTGTATTATTTTATTACATTTCTAAAAATATAAAAATTTTGTTTTGTCATCGAAAAATCGATTGTACAGATTTATATCATTTTGTTGTATCAGGATTTGGAGTGAAAATCGATTGTAAAATTCCATCATTACACTGAAACACTGCTTGAGTTACATAAAATAGAAACTATTATTAAAATTTTAATCTGTTACAAAACTATTTAATATTCCTTTTATTATAAATAAAATTAATTTACAGTTAAATCTCCATTTAACAGTCTTTAAATTTGTATGAAATCTTTATGTGCATAAAAAATACAATATGCATCTTTTTTCATTTAATCAACGGCGGGAAATATATTTGTTGATTTCTTGAAATGTAATTTTAGTAATTAAGATTTTAGGCAATTTTAAAAGCCTAAAAGAACTGATATATTTATTTAAAATATAAGATGTTTTTATCAACGAATTTAAAAATCCTAATCCTATATATATTTTTTCTTTTTCCTACGAACAAATTTGTTTGTAACACGTTTTCTTACTAACTCACAAATAATCTGAATTCCAATTCTTGCAATTACTCTCTTTTTGTTCTCTCTCTCCTTCAGTGATTTTCGGAAAATTTGCAACAACATTCTCAGCTGGCAAAACTGGTTGGGGGGCGGGTAAGCTTTTATTGTGAGTCTAATTGATGGAAGGTTGGAACGGTGACTCCTGCTTCAATTTCATAAGTAATGGATTTAATTATGTGTTAATAAATATTCACCAAAATATGCCAAATCTTTTTTAAACTGATTTGTTGATTGGTTATATGTATGACGGCCAATTATCATTATGAGGTATATGCGTTATACTATTCTCATTGTCACCTAACTAAGAATATATGTATGGTAAAACAGGAAATTCCATGCTTTATACATATCCAAACTAAAGAAATTTAATATAAAATCGGCTTGTTAAATGAAGATTTTAAGCAATGCAATATATTTTTCAGTTGAAAATTGTGATAAAATATTTGTTATTAAGGAAATACCGATAAATATTTATCTGTAATTTCAGAACCAAAGAAATATTGATATTTCTGAAGTTTTCAAAATAAAGACTTCACTTTACCTTTCAGAATTTAAATAATAATAATAATAATATGTTTGATAATCTATAAAAGATATTAGAAAAATAGTTTGTTAATAAGTTCAACTTACATCAAAAAAATTAATTAATGATAAATAAAAATAATTAGGTTAAACCATCAGAAACAGTGGCGCCAACTTTTGAAAAATATTGAGTGTGCTCAAAAAAATTTTGAACAAATACATAAATATTGGGTGGGCTCAATTAATAATGGGTGGATAGAGATATCAAATTATTGGGTGGGCTTGCGCCCCATGGGCCCATATAAGTTGGCTCTACTGATCAGAAATGATACTTAAATTTATGCTTCTATTTAGCTAACATTTTCTTATCGTCTACACGTACATAAATTACACTGGTAGGTAATTGATAATAACCTTAATTAAACATTAAATTTGCGTGAATTTATAATTTTAAACTGATTTTACAGGAATGTATATTTTTTAAACAGAAAATCTTTTTAAATAAACCACATATTGGTATGCATATCAAGAGGGGGAGAAGTGCGGCTCGATATTTATATATTTTAAATACAAAGGTACCATTTTAAAGGGAATTTTTGTCGGTTCAATCTTTGAATTGGTGTTATGTGCTGTGATAAAAATGTCTAGTTTCGTCGCGACGAAACTTTTTTGTTTTCGAAAAAAGTTACTTTTTTCTTTTCTTTTTTCTTCGCGACGAAACGATTTTCTTTTCTTTTTTCAATAGTGCTTAGTAAGTATGTTGGCTAATTATATACATATATATATATATATATATAAACATTTAACGTCTGATATTAAGATGGATCAGGACTCGATTTAGGTAATTTTCATAACAAAGTTTTAAACAGTACTTATGAGCAAACTAACTTTAAGAATTCCTGTTTTTCTTTGCATAAATACCTTTTCCTCTAAATATCAGAAAAATATATGATCTAGAATTACCTTCTATTTAGAGATTTTAGTGTATTAATTTAGAAACTTACTACTTAGTTAATTTAAACAAGTTAAATTAATGTCTTAATTAATAAAATAATAATAATAATAATAATAAAGCAAAACGCAATAGATTATTTATTATTAATTAATAAAATATTGATTAATGAACAAAATTTGGTTTAAAAGATACATAATAGCATTTGATATATAAAAATAGGAATTAAATGAAATAATAAATTAAAATTTTTATTTTAACTAAAAAAGATTAAAAGTTATAGCAATAATTAAAAATAATTACAATTTAATAGCAATTATCTAATTTGCTAAAAAATAAGAAATCAAATAATTAATAAAATAAAATTAACTCATTAAAAATTTATACTGATCAAACTGAATTCAATATTTTAATAAAAAGAAATTGAGTATTGTACTGCAGAGTCACTCACGAGATGGCACCATCACATTGACTTCCTCCGCACTTCCCCAGGAAAAACTAACCGGGTACTTTCCCAGGAACTTCCTCTGGAGTAGCGTCCCTAAGAAATTGCTCCGTGGGACGCTTCTGGGAGCTCACTCCTGAGGACACCATAAAAGACTCTTCCCCAGGACGTCCTGATCTTGTCATTTTAGTATTAGGAGGAATATGGGATGACTTGGAGCTCCTGGAGTGGTACTGAGGAGCTTTTGTGCTATATGGGATATGTGTGTGTATGTATAATGTAAATTACATATAATGTGTGTAATATAAAATTATTTGTGCATATGTTTACGCTCTGGACACATTCACTCAATGTTATGTTAAAAAATAGATGAGAGGTTTCACAATGAATTACATAAATGTTTTCAATATCGTAATGTATAAATCATGTGTCATAATTGCTAACATGCGTCATCCATTACTACGCAATGATTATTTTAATGCTTCCATGAACATCTTACAACAGTGACATATTTCTGATTTATATATATCTGATGATATATATGATTTATATGATTTATATATATACATCATTATAAATTAAATTTAATGCATTGAAATAAGTGTTGTTGTATGATATCGGACATGAGATTGATAGTTTTTTTTTGTATTGTCTGAATTTGTTGGTTTATTGATTTATGAAATCATGTATAATCTCTTAGTTATTGAACGTTTAAAGAAAGTGTTATTTTTTATGCGTATAAAGTTAGTAAATGTTTCCTTACAATAATCGTGCAATATAGACATCTACAGTTCAGTTAGGAACATTTATTGCATTAAAGATAAAAGACCAACGATTATAAGTGCACAAATAAAAAATAAAAGGTAGCAAACAGCCGTTTCGAATCTACTATGGAGATTCTTCATCAGAAGAAGAATCTCCATAGTAGATTCGAAACGGCTGTTTATTACTTTTCATTCTTTATTTGTGCACTTATAATCGTTCGTTTTCTATCTTTAAACATTTTTGCAAAAAGGCTTTGTTTGCTATTTTAATTCATTGCATTGTTAATCAGGCAATTTTTCAAATAAATATTAGCTTATACGACATTATAACATATTGCTAAATTCTAGAATTATAGGAACAAGATCGGATGAACAAGAGTATTGAATGTTAGACTTTTTTATATTCAAAATATCCTGTTGAATACATATTGACAAAACATGTAGTTTTAGATCATTTTTCAGAGACGTTTTAGCCTATGACATAATTATACTACATTCCGTGGATTTAGAATTGTGGAAGAAAAGTCTAGAAATATTTTAACTCGATTATGAAAATTTAATCTTTTAGAAAGTTTCTACTTTATTTTTTATTTTTATTTTTTTATTTATTTTTTATTATTTTATTTATTTTTATTTTAAAAGACTTGTTTTTTTTTCAGTATTTTATGAGGGCTGATTTTAGAACATTCAATATCGTTCTGTTATTCTTTTTCAAACTGGTTATGTACAAAAGGCAAAATCAATTTTAAAACGTACAATCATTGCTAAAGTAATATCAATAATATCAAAATTTATGTATAATAAAATAAAATATTTAAATTAAAAACATAAAAGATGTAATTTTATATAAGAAAATCATATTTTCACAAGTAAATATATATATATACATATATTTAAATTTGCTAAGACAAAATCAAAGTCAAACAACTGAAAACGATATGTACCAAAATTGAACTTTTATTTTGAACGGTTCTTGAGTTAAAATAACTTAAATACGGAAAATGACGACAAAAACCAATTATACAAAAACGCATTTTCACAAAAAGTCATTTCCATGACAATCATTGCTTGAAAGCTAGATTTAGAAAACTAACAAAAACAAAAAAAAAAAAAGTAATATTTCCTGATTCAAATAAGATAGAAAAATGATTTATACGTCATTTTAACTAGAAAAAAATCAGATAAAATTTTAATGGAATACTTTTTAGAAAATTAAAAAAATTTTGTGTCTCACAGCTCCATAAAATACGAACTGAAATTTACCAATGCATCTCATTTGATTAAAATTTAGTTTCTAGAAATCGATGTGTGTAACTTAAGAATACTACTATTTCCTCCAAAAATATAATGCATAGCTATTGTTTAATGATAAATTAAATGTCCCATAACGTTTCCGTTTCCTTCTATCTATAACGATAAGAAATTGGAAAGACAACATACTTTAACAATCAACATACTAAGAAATGTTCATGCAATCAATCACTTTCCTTCTTTTTTGGCGGGCAACTCTAATGGAATGTCGGAAAAAAAGTCAAAATAAACGAAGTATGCCTAACATATATGTCCTACGAATATCTATTGACTTTCTAAACATTATATATATATACATATATATATTTATATTCAAATCAGTACATATATTTCCAATGCTATCGCTATCTCAAACATAATTTGGCGTCAATTTTTATAACAATGATGATGACATAAAAAACGCCTTGATCTTTTAGTTATCGGAGCAGGCGGTAATTTTCTATGAAGAGAGCATTCAAAATCAAGTTGTAAGATATAATAAGTATTGAAACGAACTTGGTAGAGAGTTGAAAAGTAAGGAAATGCATGTAGAATCTGAAAATAAATTTGAATTTTGTAAATTTTCTATCGCTTGGTTTTTATTTACAAACAGTCCTTACTTAATAAGCACATTTGGTATATATTACTCGTAGTAAAAAACAAGAACTACATACAACTAAGGTTCGAAATCTGTCACATACATTGATTATATCTTATAAATTATTCTTATTATTAATGAATGTACACAACATATAAAAGAAAATTGTTAAAATATTCTTATTTATAAATTGGCAAAAATAAATGTAATTTTAGTCTTGGGACATCATTCGATAATTCGCCTACTTTGATTATCGCCATTCCTTAAGTGATTTCAGTGAAGGATAATCGGACTGTAGTCATGATGAAATGTTTTTCAATATGTATTCAAAATACAATACCACAGTTAAAAGAAAAATGTTAATTAAACACGTTTCATGAGTCCTAAAATATGAATATGAATAATGTTGCATTTGAGATTAAAATTAGAAAAAAACCCCGAATATCTTGTGAAAAGGATTCCTTAACATAATTGATATTAATCTAAGACTAAGTATTTAAAAAAATATTGCAATTATAACTCTTTCTATTCACCAAAATAATGCTAGTTTGTAAGCCAACAAGCACATTTTTACTGCATTTATTTATTTGAAAATTTTCATGAAACATTTTAGAAAAAAAATTCAAGAATTCAAGAATCGAAAAAATAAATTAAACATACTGTTAATTGTAAAATTATGGACATTATTCATCATACAGTATGTCTTGGAGATTCAAAACACGTAGACTGGAAAAATTTCATAATTGAAAATAAATCATCATTTAAGATAAAATTAATCAAATCATTTCACGTTTAAATAGTTCCATTCATTAGATAATTAGTCATGATTGATGAAGGTTGAGAAACTTTTATTTTTAATGGAGAAAATATAAAGGATGATAATTTAGGAAGAGTTATCAAATTCAGCACACTCTATATATTTAAAGGAATAGTGGAAAAAATCAATAATTTTTGTGTAATTAGAGTAAAATTAAAATGAGTTTTATCATTTGAATGTATTTTTATAATACAGGATGTTCCGAAACTGTATTAAAACCGTATAGAGGATAAACGTTTTTCCTAGGACACGAAATTTGTCTAAAAAACTTACTATATATACATATATATTCTACGATATAAATGCGAAGGAAAAATAGTATGACGTCACAACCAAAGTGATGGAAATAAAATTTATTATATCTTGTAAAAATTGCAAAACGAATCAGAAAATAAATAATGAAAAATATGTTTCGGAAAGCGGAAAGAACTTACAAAGTTAGAAGTGTTATCAAAATTTAAAAAAAACATTTTTCTTCAGCTCATTTTAGAGCTGAATTATTTTTATAGGATAATGATGATAAATATCCACGGCATCTTGAGTTATCGATAACTTCTAGGCCAATCTATATATTAAAGGCCAAATGTATCTGTGCGTAACGCATACGTCATGTTTTGAATGGCAACACTTTCCGATGAAATTTCGGTTTTGCAATTTTCGCTATTGTAAATTTTTAAACTTCTAGACATTGCACGTTTTCAATCTTTATACCATCGTTTAGAGAAAAAAATGGACTTTTAAATGCCGTTTGTTAGAAAACTGTACCTCAATTTGTTTTTGAGATATTAATTTTTTTGTAGTTTTTGGTTCAATTTCTCTAATGGTGGCAACTTGAGTATCGCATTTATGTGGGAAAGAGAGGAAAAATAGCCATAGAGTAAAAAAGAAAAAAAATAGAGATGCAGTTTAGTGGCTGGAGGTGACGCCAAAAATGTAACCCTAAAATTCGCTGCATTGCATCAAACACAACGGCGTACTTTCACAAAAAAGAAACACTTTTAGCAATGCAATTTTAATTCATAATACAATGAAATGCTATTTTATAATGCTAAAATATATTCAGATCTTTTTCATTTAGAGAAAAAATGATGTTAAAAAATTCGGTCTCTGTTCCATGGGATTGTTTTGTTTGGGTCGAATGAGAGACTTAAATTGGAAGAATAACGCCCATCAAACCGTTTTAATCGCATACTGCACCTCATCTATCTCTTTTCTCCATGGGAAATAACAGATCACTGTATATTTTAGTCGTCATTTTTTCATAGCAACTGAAAAAAATAGTAATTAAAAACCTATTACGTCAATACATCGTCGGCTATAAAACCCGGTGAATGTTGTTGGTTTTATTTCGTTTTTATCTATAAACTTAGTGACTTTTAGTTCGTTGTAAATTTGCTTTACAAAAGATACATCAATTAACCTTTGCAAAAATGTATTTTAAAGAATAACCGGATGTCATATTTTCTTAGTTGTTTTTAAAAACTGAGAATGCAATTGTATTCTTTGGCGAAATCTTTGGCTAATAACTGCTATCTTGCGTCTAATACGCAGAGCCATAGTGAACAGTAGGGAGAGCTCAAGAGAATGTAGGGGGCTCAGTTTTTTTTTCTCTCTCTGTGACGCAGAAAGATAAATTAGTGCATATTCACATTGTAGGTACTCTGTTTCTTATTCAACTGTTAAAATAACTTCATTTGACGCTTAGAAAAGTATATGATGATGAAAGTTTTGAGTGTATAACTGGTGCAAAATAGCCCATCATGTTAGCTTCATATGTACAAATAGGATGAGGGAGTGTTGAAACACTTATTTTAGATACAATTTAGTAACTCTGCAAAAATTATGAAAAGGTTTCAAAACTCAATTAGATGTTTAAACAATATTTCATTTGAATTTTCGGTGCAGAAATTCATTGAGTGACCTTGGAATCTTTTCCAGGGGGGGGGGGAGCTGAGCCGCCCACAGCGCCGCGCCCCCTTAGCTACGGCCTTGCTAATAGGGAAGTACCGATAATTTTTAAAGCTGTATATGATTACATAAATAATGTGTTTTATATAAAATTGCTATTTGGAATTAGTTGGCAGTTTAAAAAGCCTATTACGCAGAAAAAATTTAGTAGACTTTCCAATTTTAAATTTTAAAAAAGTTTTTCACCTTTACTTTGTGACCCGGGAACCCCGGGTTCGGTGTACTAGTATCTTTAAAATTTTAAAATAAAAGTTCGTAAATAATTCCTCAACTGTGATGGATTCCAATTAAAAAAAATGTCAGGTCATATTTGTCGTAGAAAAAAAATATTGTAACGATGCGTAGTGGAATAAAAACCTTTTGCGCCGCAGCATAGCAACTTTCGAAACGCATGACTTTTTTATGATCGTAAACAAGCTTTTTAAGTACTTTATTTCATCGCAGAATGTATTAGTTTTTTAGATATTCTGTGATGTCTACATGGCTACATTTCGCAATAAAATTTGAATTTGTTCTAACAAGCAGAAAATATTTCCAGAAAGTAATTAAGATGCAATTTCCCTTTATTATTTTTACTGAATTGTTAAAAAGTATTATTATAAATAAAATTGCAGAGTGTTAAGCAGATAAAACTAATTTAAGCTCCTTCAGTTTCAAAATAAAGCAATACAATATTTAAAAACCCCAGTTGTGTACACTGTAAAAAAAAAAAATTCAAGAGGTTACTAAAAATTCTTTTGTAAATTTGTATTCCACAGAATTTTTTAGTAACCATTACAAACTTTTTTTTTGCAAGTGAAACAAGCATTTCTTTTGTAAACTGAACAAAATATTTTTTTGTATAACTAACTTAAAAATTTTTTGTATGAGCCACCAAGAAAATTTTAGTAATAGCTCCAAAATTGTTTTTAATAACCTTTAGGTGCGCCCGAAGGACGGGAGCTGCATCCAAACTTCTGAAGCGATAGATTTTCGGCAAAACCGCAATAGATGGCAGCACCAAAAATGCTACCTGCTCTGACAGGATTTTCATAATCCCTTTATTAACGAGTACTTACACTACATACATTCGGGACGTATTTGACGGTGTCCGGTATCGAACTCGGGACCTTTCAGCCTGGAATCTGTTACTAAAACCACTATGCTATCAAGGGCACACCAAGTGAGTTTTAGTAATAGCTATTAAAAATGTAAAACTATTAACTCTATCCATTGCTAACTTTTTTCTAGTAATTCTTACAGATTTTCTAGTAACCGACTAAGATTACTAAAAATTTTTTAGTAATTACAAGGATCACTAAAGTTTATTTAGTAGATCGACCCTTTTTTTAATACAGTGTATACAGGGTACAAACATTAAAATATCAAAATTTAGATGAAACTTTGAAAGTTTTTTTTCGGTTGTTTTTTCCGTTATTAGACCGATATATGGATCTAAAATATATTTATTTAAATATAAAATAGAAATTATCGTTCGAAAAAGGGTTAAAATAGACGGAGATTTTAAAAGCTCCGAGTTTAACTATATTCATTTTGGCTATATTTAAACTTACAAGGACCGTCCATTAACGAAAAACAAATGTCTATTAGTGCTATCATACTTTATAGAAGAACGTGGAATATCGAGCATAATCTAGCAGAATCAAGTCAATATTCGAAATCCAATCGGATACTTCCGTTTCTACTCACCGGATGATGAATAGTTTACCAACAAAATCCCTCACCAGCGATATTTTCCAGCCAATATAAACAGATAAAAGTGCGTTACACGCACTACTCAAAACAATTAATAGATATTTGAAGTTTTATATAAAATAAAGATATAAACGAAATTTTTTTTCCGAAAATAGATGAAGAGAATCACAAATGCAAATTTTTCTGGTTTTCAAGCTGTGGAGTATGCAAATTTTGAGTTCGACGTCAGAAAAGTCGCTTCAGCGGCAACGAATGAAATTTGACTTTCAACTGGATAAAAGAGAATGAAGACAAGGATGATCGGCATTCAGGGATTGCTTTGTTTCGATGAGTACGATGTCTCAGCGAAGTCATTTGACAGATACAGAAGCTTGGAGAAATGTTGGTAGGTTAGAAGGGGGCCAAACTCAAGCCGAAGCAGCGAAAGCCATTGGAGTGTCACAAAGTGTCATTTCCAGGATCTGGTACCGTGCAGGCCGAACACCAAGGCAAGGTCGTAGACGGGCAACAACGCCCAATGAAGATCGGTATTTAGCGTTAACAGCTCGGAGACACCGAAACATGAACGCTACTCTTCTCCAACAACAACTACGTTCGGCTACAGGCACCACGATTTCAACTCAGACTGTCCGGAACCGGCTCCATGTTGTTGGTCTGTATGCTCGCCGACCGATGGTATGTGTTAGATTAACATCAAGGCATCGTCCCGACCGCAGGGAGTGGGCAACCGAGCATGTCAACTGGAGGAGAAATGAATGGAGCAATATTCTGTTTTCTGACGAGTCTCGTTTTTCTGTGCATCCGGATAATAGGCGTATTTTCATCTGGAGGGACCGTGGCAGTAGGAATAATCCTGCGTTCGTGCACGAAAGTGCCAGATTTGGCGGTGGAGGAGTGTTGGTGTATGGTGGCATCTCCATTGACGGGCGCACTGACCCTACATCATTCGAGATGGAGCTCTGACTGGTCGCCGATATAGGGATGAGATCCTCAGACCTTTTGTAGTCCCTTACGCTGCAGCAATCGAAGATAACTTCATTTTAATGGACGATAACTGCAGGCCACATCGTGCAAACCTGGTGGAGGATTTCCTTTTTGAGGAAGGAATCGTTCGAATGGATTGGCCAGACATGAATCCAATCGAGCACGTTTGGTACGCTCTAGGAAGACGAGTTTCTGGCCGCCAACAACCCCCACAAACTCTCCAAGAACTGGAAAGAGCTCTTCTGGAACAGTGGGGCAGAATACCCCAACTCGTCATTAATAGCCTCATTGAGTCCATGCCTCAAAGGTGTTCAACGTTGCTGGCCGCCCGTGGAAACCATACCCCCTACTGAAAATGATTTTCTTTGAAGAAAACACCTTTTCTTATTCTTTATTTGTCATATGCACAAATTGTGTTTTTTTCCTTTTGTACACAAATGCGCAATAAAATGCATTTTTTTCTGCCAAACATGTGTAATTTATTCTCATATAACCTACTATGTCTCGACCATGTATCAATCAGCTAAAAAGTTTCCCAGATTCAAAATCCACCTAAAAATGCAATATCCTTTAATTGTTTTGAGCAGTGTATTTAGTTCGCTATAGCATGTGCATGTGCAATATATTTTTTTTTTCGCACAGAGAATTTGAACAAAGCCATTTGTGTTTGACATAAAATACATTTACATATTTCTCCTAATATTATATTTTGTTATTCAATGTCTTTAAGAATTAATTTCGATTCTGTTCATGTATGCATATGTGAAGATTTGTTTTTCATGATTATAATTACATTCAATAGTTTTTTTTTTTTTTGAAGACTTATAATAACTTATTTACTAGTCCATGAACAAGAATACTAAAAATTTTACATTTTGAAAGTACCGGTAATGTTATTACCGGTACACAATTAGAAATAAAAGTGTGAAATATATTTTATGATTTATTATTGTTCGATATATTTGAACTAAACGTTAATATTTGATAAGTTATTTACCAATGCATTCGCTGGTGCAAACTAAAGTACAACCAATGCCGTTTATCGGAAGTTACCGAAGTTATTTCAAAGGGACCGAACTAACCGGGAAAAGATATCGGTTATTTAGGTCACGTGATTAGTTATATAAACATTTATGAGAACAAAATTAAAAGAATAATTACGGCATCGTAATACAGATAGCGCTATTAGTAAACAATGCTTATGAAGACCAGTGAAGCTGTCAATCAGTGAATCAGTCAGAAACTAGTCAATTACTATGACGTCATATAACCTGTCACATTGATTTTGTAGATCTGCTGAACGCGCTTATTGTACATTGTAAGAGAAATCTGAAAAGCTTAATGGATGAGAAGGTAAGTTCCATTTTCTTAAAAACCACTTTATTTAATTGAAAAGTGTTTTATGAATGTACTCTATCGTATGACAAAGATAAAATAGTATAATTGTATATTTTGTATTGGAAATACTAGATATTATTTAAAAATATTTAATACTTTAATTATATAAAAAATTAAAAAAATATTAGTACATTTTAACATTGGAAAATAAATGTTAATATAAGTTTTTCTAAAAGTGTTTATTATGAAAAATTAAAAAATAAAACATATGTTACTGAAAAGTAAGAAAATCAATACAACTTACAAAAAAAACTCTTAATTCATTTCTCTGGAAATTCGATTCCTGTTACATAAAGGCTTCTTCTATAAAGTTCTTCAAATATAAAAGTTGACTTTTGCAATTAAATGGAATAATAGAATGAATTTCAATAAATCCGAATGCTGCATAAAAACACGAACTAACTGCATTTAAAGCTTTATTCCTATTTACAAAGAAGGTAAACAGCTTCATTTTGAAAACTTTAAAACTAAACGATTATCAAAACACTTAACCCAGTTTTACTTACTTCGAATTTAAATTCAATTCTATTACCTACACTAGCTAAATAAAATAACAAAGCATTTTTTTCTAAAACTGGAATCATCTACTTGAAATAGTTACATTGGTGTTTTATTTAACCAATGGTTACATTGATGTTTTATTTAATCAAAGTGTGTTTTTTTAAAACAAATTACTGAGACTTTTTTAATAGTATTTCTTTTTTTTACTACAAGGCATTATTCTAACGAGAATTTCAATTTTATCATTTTTCCTGAATGATTTTAAGTTTTATACTTCTGAATAATATTAACTAAAATTTTAGAAATTTCTTAAATAAAAAAACAAGTACTTACAAAAAGTGGGACATAAATTTTACAGATATTCTTTATTATATTGTTATTATTATTATTATTATTATTATTATTATTATTATTATTATTATACTTTATTGTTATAATTATTTTATTATTCTATTATACTTTTTTGTTATTACTATTACATATATATTATATATATTTATATAATTTTGAAAAATTCTTTGGTAAAGCCACATTTTCGGTAACTGTTGTAGCGTCTTTATTTTATTTTTTATGTTTTTTTTTTTTATTTTATTTTATATAATTTTATTTTTTACAGTGTTGTTTTTAATTTTTCTACTCGAGGTTCTGAAGTGATACACAGCATATACGCCACTTTGCAGTCCATCTGATCCAAATTCCTCAGAGTTTCGTTTTAAAGTTAGCTTGGTAGAAATTAAATATACCTCGAAGCGTTTAAAGGATGAAAGAATCTAACCTACACGAGAGTCAAATTCTTATCTTGCAGCGTTTATGCAGACATGATGTCCTCTACCCATCTGAGTTTTTGTATAATTCTTAGCTGGAGTACATATTAGCATATTGCATAATATATATTAAAATCTATAAAATAATATGCAGGTGTTTACAAAAATTGATGCAGTTTATATAAATTATTTTTTTTAATTGAGACATGTGCTTCTAAATTGTATATTTAGATAATATCTTTCTTTCTTTTTAACTGAACTGTTATACTGTCTTGAATTTAATAGAACGTATTTGCTAATCTATTCTTGAATTATAAATTTTCTTGCTCTTTTTGAATAATGCCTGAATATCATTAATTCAGGGCTCCCAAATGGTCGGCAAACTGAACACTTGTATTTTTAAACAAAAAAAAAATCAATATCTGTTTCTACAGAATTTATGCTGAAAATAATCACCAAATGTGACTTCTGTGAATTTGCAAGAAAAATCTAATACAAAAAAATTTCTTTAAAAATATCGATGTTCAGTTGCAGGAACATTTGGGAGCCTTGTTAATGCATCTATGGAATATATGTCCTTTTTAATGAAACACCGTAAAATTGTGGAATTAAATAAACATCGTTATCGTTACTACGTAAAGTAAACGTGAATGCCCATATAGATAAATTCAATTTAACTGTTATATTCAAAAGTAACATTTAATGTGAGGGACAGTTTAACGGGAAATATTTTTTACACATGCATTTATAAATAATTACAATGTAATACGTTGTTTTCAAAAGCGAACACAAAATACGAAACTAAAAGCAATTGTTTATTTTAAAATGTCATTTATAAGAAACTGCTACTAGCCTGTTTTGTGTTAGCACATAAACTCCAAGAACAATTTCTCAATGTTTAAAATATATGTTATCGTTTCGAAAACAACTGTCTGGCATTTCTCCAACTCATTGTTTTGAAATACACGTTTATTTCTCTTTCAAAACATACTCGTATTTTTGTAATTATTGTAACCTTTCATTTATTTTCTGAACAAACGCATTTGTTCAGTTTATACCATATAATTTGGAAAACTTGTCAAAATTACATAGTATAATATAAAAAATTAAATTATATTAAAAATATATATTTTCAAATTGTTTTAGAAGTAAATAAAGTGAAAATAAATATATTAAATAGTTCTCATTTGTTGAATGTACATTTGTGCAAAAAAGTAGAAGTAGAAGAAAAATGAGAATATCATATATTTAGGGAAGATCTTGTAAAGGAGACCGTTGCTAGTCTGCGAAATTCTTAATTATTGATTTTTATGCCTTTTTTGTTTAGTTTTTGCGTTATATCTGTTTAAAAAAAAATAAACCCTTTAATGTACATATAAATACGATACATACATACAATAAACCCGATAGCAGTGAAAACCTAGCCTAGGATGGAATGTAACCGAGATCCACAGTAGGGTGCGCCGAAAAAAATATTTTTCGATTTTCGATGATGACGGGTGCGGAAAAGTGGCCACTGGTGGCACTCAATTCACACAAAAAAATGATATTTTTTGACATTTCCTTTCCCTGCCGCAAATGGCTTAAAGTTTTGCAAAAATGGTAATTTTTCAACTTTTTTAGCAAAAAATTTTAAAATATTAAATTAAGTTTATTTTGATTGCGTTTAGTTGAAAAGGCATATTTAATGTACCATAATTTAAAATAAGTTCTGATGATGCATTATTTAATTGCTATGTGTATTTTAAATTAGCTGATTTTTATAGGTATTTCACGCATGACAGACAAAAGTTGTATATATTTTAATCGTAGTTTCTCCCTTATTTATACCCCTTGGTCTTCTTTATTTTTTTTTCTGTGCATCAAATGTCATATATTTGGGCAACGGACAACAGTATTATTCAAAAACAAATCTGGATGTGATTTGGGAGTAAAGCAGGGCTCTAAGCGAGCGCAGTAAGTCTTCGCAATATTCAGGGAGTGGAGGACAAAATAAAGAAGGGGAGAAAATGCAATAAGATAAAATGCTTATTATTTTTTCCATGTTCAGTTACCCTGCGACATTTGTTCAGTATGAATATGAGCCCTTTTCCTAGTGAGACACAGTGATTTTCAGATCGTTTAAAGTGCCATTATAGTATTTTGTGCGTTTTATAACAACGAGCTTAAAAATGGCTAGTATGAAGATCTGTGACAATGTAAAGACACACGATAGCGTTAAAAGTAACCCTTTTGGGGCATCATGCATATTGAAAGAATTGTAATTGCCAACCTATGCTGATATCATGCGCCACTACTACTGGTTGGTTCAACATGCAGGAGTTGTGAGAGCAGAGGATACGAATCTCGTCATCGATAAAAACAAGGTAAGAAGAGAGAAACAGAAACTGCGAAAGAAGATACAGGCGGAAAAAATTCTTGAAAGAAGGAAAATTAAACGCATATTTTTTTTATGTTAGAAAAGATAAAACTATTTTCTTAGAAAAAAAGAATAAGCAGCACCGTCGATAGAAAGGCAAGGAACACATCACCGTGTTGCTTGAACCTGGTTAGGAATACTTGGGTCACTTGATACCACGTTCCGGTAACGGAAAAGAAATAACAAAATCATTATATAATATTCTAAGTCAGTACAAGTTAAGCTTTTCAGAACTAACAGCATTCGAGTGTGATGGCACAGCTGTTAAACGCAATGATGTCGTTGCATAAAAAAAAACTAGAAAGAGAGCTAAAACATTTGATATGGATTCTTTATACGAACGAACTTCCACTCCGATATTCGCTCTTTAAACTTTATAGTGGAACCACAGGACCTAACACCTTTGCCAAACCTATCAGTGCTAGATTAGCGGGATGTGAAAATCTCTGTGTTATAGTACCGATTAAAATTACTTATTTGATATTTGTGCAGCAGTTTAAACTGAATTATGTCTTTCAGAACTCAAAAACAGAAAACCAAGCCAATTGTGAAATCGAGATAGATCACAACTGCTTGCAGAATTTTACGCTCGTGCGTTTGCAGTTCAAGTCCTGAAAAATCGTTAAAATATATCTCGCTCAGAACGTGATACAAGTTTATGATCCCTTGAGAGTTTTCTGTAAGGAAAATGCAAGGGACGTGGACGGACCTAGACATATGTGGCAGATAATTAAACTTCCAACGTTTTTTCCAAATGTTGTAAAGGAGCCAGTGCATTCAGTCATCCAAAGAAATGGATACTATGATCATCCCGAGAATTTACTGATAGCTATGGCAACTGATTTTAGACAACATATTAGAAGAATAGCGTGGTGACGAATAACCAGAGTTCACACTCATCAGAGGAATATGGGATTCCTGGAAAAATCAGGCGATAAATTTTAGGTTGTAAAAATCAGAGGAATCTCAGGGAATAATACAAAAAAATTTCCCAAACTTGGGAAAACCTGCCAAAATGACAGTCTATTTTGGGAAATTGGGGGGTCAGTTAAATTTTTTGCTCAAAAAGTTCAAAAATCAGCATTTTTGCAAAACTTAAAGCCATTTGCGGCAGGGTAAGGAATTGTCCAAGAAATCTCAATGTTGTGTGTGAAGTGAGTGCCACCATTGGCCACTTTTCCACACCCGCCATCATCGAAAATCGAAAAAAAAGTTTATTTGGCCCACCCTAATCCACAGCATAGAGATTTGCACGTGCTGGGTCTCAGCCCGAAGCCCATACTCGGACTACCCCGCGGACCAGGTTCGGGCCAATTTCCATCAACGGCAGTCGGACCAGGCCGACTCAGGCCTTTTTTCTGAAGACTCGGGTCGCGCTCGGGCCATAGTATTCTGGAGTAACGGAACGGGCATAACTTATTTTTTCCGTACGAAACCGGGATTGATACCATTCTCCCTAGTTTTAACAGACCAAAACAATCAGTTCCAATTGAATCATCCCATATGAAAATCTTTTCCTCGACGTTGCCAAGCCTGTACAAATATCAGTAAAATATGTCTTGTTCGAAAAATGTTTTCAAAAAAGGCATATACAGTTACATCTTCCTAAAGTGACCATCCGCGGGTTCAGCTGAAACGGGCATATACAGTGACATCTTCCTAAAGTGACCATCTACGGGTTCAGCTGAAACGGTCACTATATGGAGGTGGATACTTTATGAAATGTCTTTAGAAATGAGATATTAAATTTTTTCGTGATCTTAAAAAATAATTTTGCATACGGAAAGAAATATACTCTATTAAGTAATGAATTGATTAATAAAAATGCTAATTGAATAACTGATTTAAAATAACCCACACAGAAGAGAGTTAACACTTTAATTTACATTCATATTTATTTTGATTGAAGATGCATAATGGTAAAATTTCTATAACTGACTGTAATATACTATTCATTAAAAAAGTAAATAAACATCTATTAATTATAATTTATATAAAAATATCAGAAATTTTTCGTTGCTTAATACTCTTTTTCAAAAATTATGCTTTTAGTCATGCTTTCAAAACTTGTCATTTTTTCAAGAAATCTAGACTTGGTTGTCAGTTATTTAGGGCTTACATTTCCATTATTTACCATCTTCAACATTTCTGCGTTAGAAATTCAATCATTTTCTTAGATTTCAACTTTATCTTCATTAACACAATCTTCATTTTTTTATATCACAAATTTCTTGCAAACATATCGCAAATTTCTTGTTACAAACTTCCCATGATCAACGGAAACATTTCATATTGAGATATCATTGTAAAATTCAAGAATAATTCCTGTACTTTTTTATGGATGATAATAAAAATTTCAAAAAATGGTCACTTAATTGTTTGAAAACTTTTGGCATGCAGAAAAATACATGGTCATATTTTTTAGGTTCAAATAACATTGACAATGACAGGCTATCTGATCACTTTGCACAATAGACAAGAGGTGACATTACCCGACAATTCTCATAATATGTTGTATCAGTGCAAGTAAAATTTTGCAAAAGTGGTCACTTAAGCCAGGTGAACACTTTACGAAGGTGTTCACTTAAGCAGGTTCCACTGTAGTTTTAAATCCACATTATTATACTATTAAACATTAAAATTTATTTATTTTTTTTTGTAGAATCGTAGATTTCTTGGCTTATTTAAATATAATTAAACATTTGAAAAATATTTGCCTATGATGGATTTTTTTTTAAAACTAAAATCTGGAAATTTCACTCTTTTTTAAACTGTTTATCCATGTAAAATGAATACAGTAAAAATTACTCATTTACACCAGCATAAAAGGGAACGTATTTTTTTTCTTTCCAATGCGATTCCAACTTAGAAGATTTTACTTTTACAATATACCATTTTTTTATATTTTTATGTCACAATTACATTGAATACGGATTAATAATAATACTAATGTAAAATGAAATATTTACACACAACAAACAAAGGTTCATTAAAAGCATAAATACGGCAGCCTATCGCACTTCTGCATAAATGGAGACTATAGGGGAGAGTAGGGATACTTGAGAATAGCGGATACTTGAGCCACCCCTATTATTTCTACAGTTGGTTAATTTTTCTTTCTAAACTGGCAACATGGTAACATATTTATCGTTCTGAACATGTAAAAAAGAAATCACATACCTTGGTACCATTCTGAAAGTATGGAGATTAATAGTTGTTTTTTCCAATCTAAAGTAAATATTTAAGTGCAAGTTTTTTTTTTTTTTTTTAAAGATCGATGTTCTGTAGAAATGCACTCGTACCGAATCCAGTTCTGGCCAAAATTGTAAGTTTTTTTCTGTGTCGGACTGAGCTCGGGCCTCTTTTTTAGCTATCGGGCAACTAAATTCTCTCTATGGGATGGGTCGGGCTCGGGCCGACAGTTTTGGATAAAGGGATAAAGATGAATAGATTTTACTATGTCGATGTACAATATATCATTTTATAATTTTATGTAGTTTAATGTTTATGTGGGAATGTGCGTGTTAAAATTAAACCTCTTTTGCATTCTGAAACCTTTTGCTATTTTTTTTCCTTAAACTAAATTTCATCAATATACATTTTGTTCTACTTTTTGCTGTAAAAATGAACGCTTGGTATGAAATTCCTTCTATTTGCTTCTTCGTGACCGCGAAGAAATAAAGAAGGAGATACTTTTTATTATTATTATTATTATTTAACAAGCATTAGTAACTGTCATCTAAGATTAATGATTTGCTTTTCGTAATGAACATATAATACTGTCCGATGTTTTCCCTTTAAAAACGGAAAAGTTTATATGAGACTGAGGAAATTCTGTAATTGAATAGGTGATTGTTCAAAAAACTCAATCAATAGTTTGATTTTTTTTTCATTTCAAGTGGTTCCCAAATATATAAAAGGAAAAAAAAATAAGATTTTGAAATGTTTGTGATAGTTAATCATATTAATTACAAACTATATCAAATGATAATATTTTTCATAAATTTCTTAACAAATTTAAAAATTAAAAGTTCATTTAAATTATGCAAAAATTAAAATGCTTATAACTCAAAATATTATATGCAGAATTTATTTCTTTTCATTGAAATGAACAGAATTATGATTAAATTTTTCTATTCTGACAATCTAAAACATGTTACTTTATGTTTTTATGTAATGTTTATGTGTGTATGTGGGTTTTAAAATTAAAGTGCTTTTACATTCTGAAACTTTTTACTATTACTTTTTTCTTAAACCAAATTTCATCAAGACATATTTTCTTTCATTTTTTACTGCACAAATGAACGTCTAGTACAAAATCCCTTCTGTTTGATTCTATGTCGTCACGAACAAATAAGGAATCAGATACTATTTATTTTTTTATTCAACACACTTTTATAACTGACATATAAGATTAATGACTTTGTTTTTGACATAAACCTATTCCTTTCCTTTTCCTGTTCCTTTTTTTCCCGTTTAGAAACGGCAAAATTTATATCAGACTCATGGAATTCTATATTTGAATAGGTGATTTTACAAAGAAACTCGGTCAATATTTTGAATTTCTCATTCAAAATTTATATGTGTTGCTCTGAAACACATAAAAAATATTAGAGTTAAAATGTAGAAATTTTTTTGATGGTTAACTATATCACTATATAACAAACACACACATATGTATGTAAAATATATATATATATATATATATATATATATATATATATACAGGGTGTCCGAAAAGTCTGGAAACGGCCGAATAACTCGAGAAATACATATGAGATTGAAAAATGTAAATATACGTGTTAAATATTTTTAAATAAGCTACTTTGTGATACCAAATTTGACCTTCGAAACCGACCCCCTGGGGGTCAGAGGGGGTCCAACTTTGAAATCTTAAATTATAACCCCCATTTTTTATTGCAGATTCGGATTCTACGGACAAAAATACGTAACTTTTGTATTTGATGTTCATTTCAAATCTTCGTTTATCACGGTGTAATCGAGCATATTAAATCGATACATATTCCGGCTTTTCCAACGGGATTTTCCCTAATCGAAACTGATTGGGCAGAATTTTTGACGTCAAATTCCTCGTCTTTTGTAGGAATAGCGTTTCCTGAAAATCACCCGTGGCGATTATTTCAATAGTGCTACACTGTTAAAAATTTGACCCATTTGCTGCAGCGTCACTCCATAGCTATTATAGAATATCTCTTTTGTGACCAATGAGAATGCTCCATAACACATGAAAGTAATCGTTTTCTATAAAAGCGGTGGAGTGACGATGCAGCAAAAGGGTCAATTTTTTTACAGTGCACTTTACTGTGTTATGGAACATTCTCATTGGTCATGAAAGAGATATTCTATAAAAGCTGTGGAGTGGCGCTACAGCAAATGGATCAAATTTTTAACTGTGTAGCACTACCGAAATAATCGGCACGGGTGATTTTCAGGAAACGCTATTATTGCAAAAGACGAGGAATTTGATGTCATAAATTCTCCCCAATTAGTTTCGATTAGGGAAAATCCCGTTGGAAAAGCCGAAATATGTATCGATTTAATATGCTCAATTACACCGTGATAAACGAGGATTCGAAATAAACATTAAATACAAAAGTTATGTATTTTTGTCCGTAGAATCCGAATCTGCAATAAAAATGAGGGTTATAATTTAAGATTTCAAAGTTGGTCCCCCTCTGATCCCCAGGGGATCGGTTACGAAGGTCAAATTTGGTATCACTGAGTAGCTTATTTAAAAATATTTAACATGTATATTTTCGTTTTTCAATCTCATATGTATTTTTCGAGTTATTAGACCGTTTCCAGACTTTTCGGACACCCTGTATATATATATATATATTTATACAGTGAAATCTGGGTAAGCTGGAATCTGCCTAAGCCGGAAATCTGTCTAAGACGGAAATGTTTCAGAGTCCCTCATTTTTTAACGTAGAGATTTCCGAACAATCTGTCTAAGGCGGAAAGAATCTGTGTAACGCGGAACCGGACATTCATTTTGGATCCCAAGTAGCAAATTTACTACTTAAGACGGAAGAAACTTTTCCTGGAAATTATAAATGTAAAAAAATCTTTTCTTTTTATAATGAAATATATTGTGCAGTCGCATTCCTAGATGTTAAGAAAAGGCGTCACTGATTGCTGACAGTAGTTTGGGGATTATATTATTATTGTATATGACTGAGAACCGTTGTACAAATGGGTCACGGGATTTTTGACAAGTATAATCTTAGGTTAATATAAGATAGGAGAATCTGTTTAAAAAGGGAGGGTTGCAACATCGACAATTTATGAAAAATGTCAGCACCCTTTCATGGTCTTCCGAACGAGCATTGTCCTGGTCACCTGCTAATTTTTATTTGTTCTATAATAGAACGAAAGTTGATTTCTTCTTAGAATTTCAGACAAAAAGAATACTGTCACAACTTCCAGAAATATCTACAAGATCATTCAATAGGTGAATAGAATGTACTTTAGGAAGTGTAAGTTATTTTAATTTATGTTTAGGTCAGTAAGTGTTATCGTTGTCGTATAAACTCGCAGATTTGTTGTATAGTTTAAATCATTATTCTTAAATGGATAATAAATCAAAAACGTCCAATACTTTATACTTAAAAGACAAAATTGATATTATTAAACTATAAGAACAAAATATCCCAGTTAAAAGCTTATGAGAAAATTTCAAATATGGAAAGACTCAAATCTATGATGCTATCAAAAACAAAGATGAACTTCGTAAAGAATTTGAAAAAGGGGGGAGATAGCACTCGCAACGTAAAGGCAAGTTGAAAACGAAGAAATTGATAAATTAATATAGGAATGGTTTTGCAATCCCTGAGCAAAAACTTTTCCCATATCAGGAAAATCTTACTGCAAGTGATTATAATGATTCAGTGGATTTTATCATTGCGCAAAAGCTAGAGGACGACAGTGGGAGTAGCACTGCTGAAAATGAAGTCGAAGATGAAGTGACAAGCATTAAGTCATATCAAGAAGCTCTTAAGAATATAAAGCTTTTACAGAATTTTTACATAGAGCGAAGCAATTATGAAATGATGCCAATGTTGACTGAAATACAATGTGCTACGGAAAAAGAAGCCATTAAGAAAAAAAAAATAAACAAACAACAATATTCGATTTTTTTTTTCTAAATAAGCTTAAAACATCATTTTAAGGCATGTTTATTAAGGTAAATATAATTTTATTTTCACTAAAATATGTAATTTTGATTGATAATTTTTGATTGAGTGTATGTATGAACTTGTAATGAAAATTATTAGTAAAAATATATAAAAATGTGTAAAGATTTCATGTCTATTTAATTTTTAAAACAATTGAAGATACGTTGTTTTTAACTTTTAGCCAAAGTAATGTTTCGTTTGCTCGTAATATAATGTTTATGTGTGTGCGGGTTTTAAAATTAAACTTTTTTTACATTTTGAAATTTTTCCTATTACTTTTTACTTAAACCAAATTTCATGCTACAGAAATGAACGCCTAGTACGAAATTCCTTCTGTTTGGTTCTTTGCTGTCAAGAAGAAATAAGGAAGCACATACTTTTGTTTTTTTATTCAGCACACATTTATAACTCTCCTCTAAGATTACTGACTTTATTTTTGACATGAACATATAATACTTGATTTTTATTTTCTCTTTAGAAACTGCAAAGTTTATATCAGACTCATGGAATTCTATAATAGAATGGGTGATTGTTCAAAGAAACTGAATCAATATTTCTCATTCTGTGGGGATCGCGGACACATTTTAAAATAATTTTTATTTATTGAGTTAAAATTACGAATTCTTTTTGTGATTTTAATCATACTGTTTGTAAACAAAGCCACATGATAAAACTTCTCACATTTCTTATTTTTTTATTTAAAAATTTAAAATTTATTAAAAAGTATAGTAAATTAAAATTGTTATAATTCGAAATATTATATCCAGTTTTTAATTAACTTCTTTTATATTTAGAAAACTTTTGCTACTACTTTTTTCATAAAACAAATTTTATCGAGACATATTTACTTTTACTTTTTGCTACAAAAATGAACGTCTTGTACGAATTTTTTTCTGTTTGTTTTTTTGCTGTCACTGAAAAATAAGGAAGCAGATACTTTTTGTTTTTTTTTATTCAACACACATTTATAACTGTCATCTATTCTTTTTGACATAAACATAAAATAATGTTCTCTTTTTTTCCCTTTTTAAACGGCAAAGTTTATATCAGACTCATGGAGTTCTGTAATTAAGCAAGTGATTGTTCAAAGACACCCAGTCAATATATTTACTTTTCTCATTTTAAGAGGGCTCAGGACACATTTTAAAATAAGTTTTGTTGATTGATTTAAAATTTTTAAACTTTTGTTATTGTTAACCACATCATATGTTAACAAAATTACACGATAAAACTTCTCATAATTTTTTGACAAATTAAAAAAATTAAAGTTCATTTAAAAAGTATCGTCATTTAAAATTGTTATAACTGGAAACATTACATGTAGAATTTATTTTTTTCACTGAAATAAACAGAAATATGAATAGATTTTACCATTCTATCGATCTACAATATATTATTTTAGTTTACTCGTAATATAATGTTTATGTGTGTATGTGTGTTTTATCATTAAACGTTTTTTACATTCTGAAAACATTTACTATTACTTTTTTCCCAAACCAGATTTCAGGCTAAAAAAAAGAACGTCTGGTACGGAATTAGTATTGTTTGGTTATTTGCTGTCACAAAGAAATAGGGAAGCATATACTACTTGTTTTTTTATTCAACAAACATTTATAACTGTCGTCTAAGATTAGTGACTTTCTTTTTGATACGAACATATAATACTTTTCTTTTTCTTTTCTTTAGAAATGGCAAAGTTAATGCACTACTTGGCCATTGATGTCCGCCCACTTGCGATTTTAGACATTTTGTTAAATATCTAAAAACATACCTGAGGAATTATCCTGAAACTCTCAGTGTATAAACATAATAGTACAGGTCATATATTTACGTGAAGAATTTTTTTCCGAAACTTTATAGGGAACCGTCAACAAATTAAAAAAGAATGAATAGCTTTTTGATAACCCTGTCAAAACTAATGTAGCAAAAGCGCTCAAACTCTACATTATGATTAAGTGGATTATTGTAATAAACTGCGTTCCTTTTTATGCGAATAGCATGTGCACTCGTAGAGAAATTAAGGTTTTTATAAAAATAGTCCCAAATTTTGCCAAGTTTTTTGCTTATAATTTGCAAAGTTCTTAATATAAAGTAACATTCTTTTCTGAAAATATGACAAATAATATTGCACACAATATCTTGTAATCATAATTAAAAAATAATAAAAATTGTATGATAAATGAGTAGGTTTACTAAATAATTTTTCACTGCGCATGCGTCAACGATATCAAAATTTCATTTGCATATTGTATTAGCAAAATGTATAGAGCAACTTTTGTGAAAGTCTCAAAAACATAGCTCGAAAATTCTGAAAGTAATTGTCTATAGAATAAACATAAAATCCGTTGATCCCAAAATGGAGCAAAAAAATAAGGGATTTTATTCAGATGTAGTAGTAAGTCCCAAATTGTGTATTCTATATTGACACTAATCAATGAATATATGGATACAAACCCTCTTGTATTGGCTTCATTTTGAGAATAACGGATTTTCAACTCATTCTATTGACGTTATTTTCATAATTTTAAAGCTATGATTTTGCGACTTTCACAAAAGTTGCTCTATACATTTAGCTAACATAATATTTAAATGAAATTTTGATATCGTTGACGCATGCGCAATGAAAATTTATTTAATAAACCTACTAATTTTTCATACAATTTTTATTATTTTTTAATTCTGATTACATGGTATTATGTACAATGTTGTGTGTCACATTTTCAGAAAAGAATATTATTTTATATTAAGAAGTCTACAAATTATAAGCAAAAATGTTGGAAAAATTTGGGACTTTTTTATAAAAACCTTAATGTCTCTACGAGTATTCATTCTATTCGCATAAAACGAACACAGTTTATTAGAAAAAGCCACTTAATCATAATCTACAGTTTGAGCGCTTTTTCTACATTAGTTTTGACAGGGTTATCCAAAAGTTATTCATTTTTCTTTAATTTGTTGACGGTCCCCTATAAAGTTTCGGGAAAAATTCTTCACGGAAATATATGACCTACACTATTATGTTTATACACTGAGAGTTTCAGGATAAATCCTCATTTATTTTTCTAGATATTTAACAAAATGTCTAAAATCGCAAGTGGAAGTTCATCAATGGCCAGGTAGTGTATGAGACTCATGGAATTCAGAAACTGAATAGGTGATTTTTCAAAGAAATTCAGTCATTATTTTGACTTTTCTCATTTTATGGGGGCACTGGATACATTTTAAAATAAATTGTATTTATTGAGTTACAACTTTGAAACTTTTTGTGATGGTTAGCCGTATTTTTTTTATTTTTTTTAATTACAGGATAAAACTTCTCTTATTTTTAACAAATTAAAAAATTAAATTTATTTTAAAAGTATCGTAATTTAAAATTGTTATAACTCAATTATTATATGTAAAATTTATTTTTCTTTTACTGAATTAAACATAAATATGAATGAATTTACTATTCCGTTAATTTACGATTCATTATTTTATATTTTTATGCAATCTGTTGTTTATGTGGAAACCTGTGTTTACATTAAACTTCTTTTTACATTCACAAAAATTTGCTATTACTCTTTTCTACAAAAAATGCATCAAGATATATTTGCTTTTACTTTTTGCTACAAAAATAAACGTCTAGTACGAAATTTCTTCTGTTTGGTTTATGGCTGTCACGGAAAAATAACGAAGCAGATACAATTTATTTTTTTTATTCAACGCACATTTATAACTGTCATCTACGATTAATGACTTTTTTTTTTTACATAAACCTATAATACTGTTCCTTTTTACCTTTTAGAAACGGCAAAGTTTATATCAGATTCATGAAATTTTGTAATTGAATAGGTGATTGTTCAATGAAACAGTGTCAATATTTTGACTTTTCTCATTTAAAGTTGTTCTGAAACAAAAAATATTAGAGTTAAAATTTCGAAATTTTTGTGATGGTTAACAATATTACTGGTAAACAAAAGCACATTACAAAGCATATACAAATATATATATTACAGTTTTAAAAATTTATAGTTCATTTAAAAAGTATCGTAAATTTAAATCATCATAACTCGAAATATTACATGTAGAATTTATGTTTTTCATTCAAAGAAACAGAAATATGAATAGATTACTATTCCATCGATCTACAATATATATGTTAAAGATTCCTCGTATTATAATAATTATGTATGTGTGTACTTTAAAATTAAAACTTTTTTTTTACATTCTGAAACCTTTTGCTATTACTTTTTCCTTAAGGGGTCAGGTACCTTTCAAATGGTCAAAATTTCGATTTTTTTTTTATTGCTTTATATGAAAGTATAATCTTTTAGATTCATATTAAAACAAACCCCATAAAAAAATTCTCATTAGAAACGAAGTTATGGGCAAAATAGTAAGGCCTCTTTTCATGAAACAGCGATATTTAAAGGGCTAGACTGTTTGTTTACATTTTTCACGCAGTAGGCGCCGGCCGTAGCTGATAAGATTCAAGGATTTCTACTCTTATTTTTCTTTACTCTGTGGTTATTTATTTTCCCTTTCCTTTCAGGAAATCAAGCAGAAATTAGCAACTGCTACTTCAACTTTAGATTCAAGCTATTTAGCTTGATTTAGAAATAAATCTATGCACGTTGTGTTGTTTACTCTTTCGATGCTGAATTTCTGATTTTTTTATAGTGATTTGTTTGCGAATAAGTTTTATTTTAGCTTTAAATTAATTTTATTTATTTCGTTAATAATCTTCTGCTACAATGAGTGAAGTTCTTAGCGAAAACACACCTAAAAGAGCTTCTGGGATACGACCGAAAAAAAGGAAATTTACTGGTAATATATATACCAGAAAGTTGACGAAAAGTGAAAATGATTCACTGAATAACAGTGCTTCACAGAGAAAACTTTCTGTAAACAAGGAGTTTGAATATAATTCTAGCTTTGATGGATATCGTATTATGGATGTCAGTCACATGTTTTCCATTCTGGAAAAATTTTTATGCTGTAAAGCTTGTGGTGGTGAAGTAAGTATAACAGAAGAAATTGAATGTGGCTTATCATCTAAAATTTCGATTTTATGTGAAAATTGTGCTGAAGTTATTAAATTTAAGAATTCTAAGAAGATCGGCGAAAATAACAAAATTTCAGAAATTAACAACAGATATATTTATGCCATTAGATCAATTGGACTGGGGTATGCAGCAATGAAACTGTTTTGTGGAATCATGGATCTGCCTCAACCGGTTTCCAAAAAATCTTACAATGCTGCAATAAAGGTGCTACAGAAATGCTCTGCATCTGTCGCAGAAAGATCTATGATATCTGCAGCTTCAGAAGAAGTAACTCTGACTGATTCTTCATGCTTAAACATCAGTGGTGACGGTACATGGAAAACTCGGGGTCATACTTCACGAATAGGTGTGTGCACTGTCATTGGTGACAAAAGCGGCAAAGTTATTGATACTGAAGTCCTTTCCTCATTTTGCAAGTCATGTGATGCATGGAAACTAAAAAAAGGGATGCATGAATATAATTCATGGAAAAAAACCCATGAAAATGATTGCCTCAATAACCACGATGGATCTGCTGGAAAAATGGAACTAAGTGGTATGGTTCGAATATTTCAACGTTCAGAAGCCACAAGAAATGTAAAGTACATTGGATATATAGGTGATGGTGATGCCAAAACTTTTCAAGCCATATCAGAGGCCAGCCCATATGGTTCTGATACAAAAGTTGAAAAAATTGAATGCGTGGGTCACATTCAAAAGAGAATGGGCACACGCTTACGAAAACTTAAACAAAACAAAGTAAAATGTAGTGAAGGTAAAGCACTTGGAGGAAAAGGTAGACTTACGGACAACATCATTGCTAAGCTAACAGATTATTATGGAAATGCAATTCGACAGAATAAAAACAATTTACATGAAATGCGTAAAGCTATCTGGGCTGCATATTTTCATACTCGTTCAACGGATGCCGAGCCTCTACATTCATTTTGCCCTACTGGAAGTGAATCTTGGTGCAAATATAATAAAGCAGTTGCTTGTGGTACCATTAAAACATTTAAACACAAGAACACAGTCCCGACTAGTGTAATGGATACTATAAAACCAATTTTTAATGACTTATCGCAGCCAAAACTTCTGTCTAGGTGCTTAGGAGGTAAGACCCAGAACAACAATGAATCGATAAATTCTTTAATATGGAAATTATGCCCAAAAACACAAGGAGTAGGTAAAAGGATTGTGGAAATTGCTACAAATGAAGCAGTTATTTTGTTTAATGATGGCAATCAAGGAAAAATGAATGTAATGCAAGAATTTGGCTTGACAGTTGGTGCACATGCTCGAGGATGTTTGAAACAGTTAGACGACCAAAGGATTGCAACTTCTAATTTACGCTTTCTTCAAAACACAAAAGAAGCAAGAAAAAGTAAGCGAATGAAAGAAATTGCCCAGAAAGATAAATTTCTCTTGCAGGAAGGTGAAATTTACAGTGCCGGTGCTTTTTAAATGTGTTAAGTTTTGTGAAAATCTTTGAGCAAAGTTTTTTTCCATCTGTTATCCCATGCGATGATAGTTATCAAAGTATATGTATGTAAATTAGTGTTCAAATTTCTAAAAGGTTTATTTATGTCATGCAATAGAAAACATCAGAATGAATTTATAGATTTTTGTTTCACAAGTCTTCTAAAAAGTTTATCAACCTAATAATCTAAGTAAACAGATGATGTAGTATTGTTCTTGTAAAGGTAAATTTATTTTTATTTCTACTTTTATTTTTCTTGATTTAGTACACAATATTTATTTTTTAATATTTATTAAATTCATGTGTATAAATAAGATAAGTAAATAATTATATAAATTACTGCAATACTTAAAAATAATGTTTCATAATAAGTTTCTAAGTCAATCTTTTCTTTCAATTGAATTTTCACAAAAATAATTTTCGTTTTTACGCTTAGGATTCAATAGCGCACATGATTTCTCCGAAACTGTTGGCTAAAATTTTATAAAAAATTAACAGCTCATACAAAACATTCAAATGTTGAAAATGACGAATTGTTATCAGTGTCATGTAAGAATTTATTAAATAATGAATGGTTATTTAGAAAAATGATATAAGGAAAAAATTGTTTCGTTTTTTCGTTTACGATTCAATAGCACGCATGATTTCTCCGAAATGGTTGTCTAAAATTTTATAAAAAATTAACAGCTCTTACAAAACATTCAAATGTTGAAAATGACGAAGTATTATCAGTGTCATGTAAGGATTTATTAAATAATGAATGGTTATTTAGAAGAATGATATGAGGAAAAAATTTTTCATTTTTATGTTTACGATTCAATAGCGCGCATGATTTCTTTGAAATTGTTGGCTAAAATTTTATAAAAAATTAACAGCTCATACAAAACATTCAAATGTTGAAAATGACGAATTGTTATCAGTGTCATGTAAGGATTTATTAAATAATGAATGGTTATTTAGAAGAATGATATGAGGAAAAATTATTTTCGTTTTTACGTTTACGATTCAATAGCGCGCATGATTTCTCCGAAATGGTTGTCTAAAATTTTATAAAAAATTAACAGCTCTTACAAAACATTCAAATGTTGAAAATGACGAAGTATTATCAGTGTCATGTAAGGATTTATTAAATAATGAATGGTTATTCAGAAGAATGATATGAGGAAATTTTTTTTTTCGTTTTTCCGTTTACGATTCAATAGCGTGCATGATTTCTTTGAAATTGTTGGCTAAAATTTTATAAAAAATTAACAGCTCTTACAAAACATTCAAATGTTGAAAATGACGAAGTATTGTCAGTGTCATGTAAGGATTTATTAAATAATGAATGGTTATTTAGAAGAATGATATGAGGAAAAAAATTTTCGTTTTTATGTTTACGATTCAATAGCGCGCATGATTTCTTTGAAATTGTTGGCTAAAATTTTATAAAAAATTAACAGCTCATACAAAACATTCAAATGTTGAAAATGACGAATTGTTATCAGTGTCATGTAAGGATTTATTAAATAATGAATGGTTATTTAGAAGAATGATATGAGGAAAAATTATTTTCGTTTTTACGTTTACGATTCAATAGCGCGCATGATTTCTCCGAAATGGTTGTCTAAAATTTTATAAAAAATTAACAGCTCTTACAAAACATTCAAATGTTGAAAATGACGAAGTATTATCAGTGTCATGTAAGGATTTATTAAATAATGAATGGTTATTCAGAAGAATGATATGAGGAAAATTTTTTTTCGTTTTTTCGTTTACGATTCAATGGCGCGCATGATTTCTTTGAAATTGTTGGCTAAAGTTTTATAAAAAATTAACAGCTCATACAAAACATTCAAATGTTGAAAATGACGAATTGTTATCAGTGTCATGTAAGGATTTATTAGATAATGAATGGTTACTTAGAAGAACGATATGATGAAAAATTATTTTCGTTTTTACGTTTACGATTCAACTGCGCGCATGATTTCTCTGAAATGGTTGTCTAAAATGTCATAAAAAATTAACATCTCTTACATAGCATATAAATGTTGAAAATGATGAAGTATTACCAGTTTCATGTAAAAATTTTGTAAATAATGAATAAATATATAGAAAAATGTTGTATCAGTATATGTTATTTGTGTATTTATATTCATTTTGCATGTTTTATAGCACACTATTTACTATTTTTTTATAATGAAACTTATTGAATTTATGTTTTTATATAAATAGGTAAGTAAATAAATATATGTATACTTAAATATCTAAAGATATTTTGCATAATATGTTTTAAAAAGAAATTTTATCTTTAAATTGGATTTTCTCAAAATGCTATTTTTTCAACTTGCGCGCATGATTGCTCGAAAATGGTTGGGTAGAATTTGATGAAATTTTTACAGAAGTTACATAACATATAAATGCTTAAAATGACGAACTACTATCACTTTTGTGTATGAATTTTTTAAGTTATGAATTATTATTTACAAAAAAAAGTGCTAAATTTTGTTATTTTTCATATTTTTATGTATTTTTTATACAAAGACAGAATTTAAAGTAACTAGGGTTCGTCATTTTGATTATTGACTATTTTTCTTTATATATAAAGTGATTTTAGGTCTTTATGATATTTTTTATGCATGTCAAGCTGCGCGCAAGACTATGTATGATTTTTCTTCGAGAAAAAAAGACCTTTTGTAATTTTTTAATTTAATTTTATGGTGAAGGTATAAAAATATTCCATGACCTGTAACAGTTACAGGAAGATTATTTAAATATGTGTTAAAAATTTGAAGTTCTTAAAAGCGATAGATTTAAAGATATTGAGATCAATACTGTATGCAAATTTTGCTTCTATTTTAATCGATCAAAGGTACCTGACCCCTTAAACCAGATTTCATACTACAAAAATAAATGTCTTGTACGAAATTCCTTCTGTTTGATTCTTTACTGTCACTAAGAAATAAGGAAGTAGATACGATTTGTTTTTTATTCAACCCACATTTATAACTGCCATCTAAGATTAATGAATTTCTTTTTGACATAAACATATAATACTGTTTTTTTTTTTTTTTTTTTTTTTTTTTTTTTTTTTTTTTTTTTTTTTTTTTTACTTTCCCTTTAGAAATAACGAAGTTTATATTAGACTGTTGGAAATCTGCAATTGAATAGGTAATTGTTAAAAAAAAAAAAAAAAAAAAAAAAAATCAGTTAAGTCAATAATGACTTTTCTCATTTAAAATAAGAAAAAAAAGTTATTGACTGAAAATTTTTATTTTTTTTTGTGATGCTTAATATAATCATTTATAAACAAAATAACATAATAAAACTTCTCATAGTTTTATTTAACAAATATTATAAATAAAATTTCGTTCAAAAAGTCTCGTAAATTTAAATCCTTATAGTTCGAAATATTATATGCAGAATATTTTTTTTTATTGAACTTCAAAGAAATATAAATGGAATTTACTATTCCGTTGATTTACGATACATTATGTTTTTATGTCATTTATTGTTTCTGTGTTCCTGTGTGCGTGTGTTTTAAAACTAAACCTCTTTTGATTCCAAATCTTCGCTATTACTTTTTTAAAACCACATTTCAACGAGATATATTTTATTTTATTTTTTACTACAAAAATGAATGGCTAGTACGGAATTATTTCTCTTTGATTATTTACTGTCGTGAAGAAATAAGTAAGTAGATATTGTTTGTTGTTATTCATCATACGTTTATAACTGTCATCTAGCATTAATGAGTTTATTTTTATCAAAAACATATATTAGAGATTTTTTTCATTAAGAAACGACAAATTTTATATCAGACTTATAGAATTATTTAAATGAGTTGGAGATTGTTCATCTATTGAAGGACCTCCTTCATAATTTTGCCTTTTCTCATTTCTCAAGTTCATTTAAAATGCATCGTAATTTGAAATCGTTATAACTTGAAATATTATGTATAAAATTTATTTATTTTTTCATTGAAATAAAGACAAATAAAAAATAGATTTTACTATTCCATCGATCTGAAAAACATTATTTTATGTTTGTATATAATTTTATGTTTATGTGGAAATGTGTGTTTTATAATTAAACCTCTTTTACATTCTGAAAATATCCCAAATTAAAATCATTAAAACTCGAGAATTATGCGTAGATTTTTTTAAATTGATATAAACAAAAATAGAAATGGATTTTACTATTCCATTGGTTTACAATACAATGTTTTATGGTTTTGTGCAATTTAATATTTATGTGGAAATGTGTGTTTTTAAATTAAATCTTTTTTACATTCTGAAACCTTTTGCTATTGCTTTTAACTTAAACCAAATTTCATCAAGTTATACAGGGTGGTCATAAAAAAACTTTGCCGATATATGGAGCTCTAGCGGCCAGTCCGTTCAATCGATCAAGATGAAATTTCAGATATAGCTAATCAGAGGTATGAGCTCGAAATTCTGTGAACTGGAACAAAATGACGCAAACAGTTACGGTTAAAGTTACAGAAATTCAAAATTTTCTAAAGGCAACACTCATTTATTTCATCACAAAATGCTCAGCGCATGCGAAAATCTTAAACAGCGTTGAAAAGGTATGGTTATTGCAATAAACGGACGCGTTATGCTCGCCCAAAGTCAGCTCTACGAATGGCCCTAAAAAACACGTCCAAAGTGCACGAAGAAAATTTTAATATGACAGAGACAAAATACCAATCACGGAATATCGTTTGTCAGATAGTCAGCGTAGAAAACGGATAAAGATTAGGGTGGGAATGTTAGTTTTTCAGTCGGATCTCGCAGATGCCAACAAAATGACTTCGTTCGTGGTGCGTTGGTAAAACTGTTATAAAAATGAGATGAATGCTGCGAAAACCTGGCGCGTTTACCATCGAAACCATCGCCATACGTGGCCTATGTGGCCATACGTGGCCTATGCATTTAACAATTCTTCGTGATTTAGTAATGAAATTCGAAGAAATTGCCTGCACCTGTGATAGTCTGCAATCCAGACGACCAAATGTTAATGAGGATACTGTTATGGAAGTGCATCACATAGTGACGAAAGGACGCATTCAAACTACAAAAGGTGCATCTCGTGTATTTAATATACCAAAATCAATGGTCTTAAAGTTACTGCGCTCTGTAACCCGCATGTTTCTTTACTGGTACCAGCGCGCCCAGATGTTGGAAGTGAGAAACCATCAACAACATATAGAATTTTAATAAATTTCTTATCCAGTAAGATGGAGATATCGATCGACCTCTTCGCATATTATGAACGGACAAGGCACATTTCTCCTTAACTGGTAACGTCAATGGCCTCTGCGATCCCCCCGACCTCAGCCCTATGGATTTCAGGCTCTGGGGATATCTAAAATCTAGAGTGTACATGTGCAATCTGCAAACATTGCCGTTTGTAAACATTTGAAAAATCCTATCAAACGTGAGATTGCAAACATCTCTCATGCGATGTTCGGCTGTATTGTCCACAGTCGCCATGATGCAATGTGTAATTGCCTGTGAAGGCACACATGTAGAAAATGTGTAATCAAAATAAAAGTTTTCTCCGATCTGTGTTGTAATCAGAGATTAATGTACTGACTCTGTGTCATGTGCAAATTTACTCCTTGCTCCCCAGTCGTGTTTTTTTATGTGGGGGGGGGGGATTCGCGGAACAGTTTTTTTCGCATGCATAACGTGTCCGTTTCTTGCTATATACGTACGGTTCCAACGCCCTTTAGAGTTTTCGTATGCGCTGAGTCTTTTGTGATGAAAAAAATGGGTGTTGCCATTGGAAAATTTTGAGTTTCTGTAACTATAACCGTAACCGTCAGCGCCATTTTTTGTCGTTCACAGAATCTCGAGCTCATACCTCCGAATAGCTATATCTGAAATTTCACCTCGATTTGTTGAATGGACTGGACGCTAGAGCTCCATATACCGGCAATTTTTTTTTATGAACACCCTGTATTTTCTCTTACTATTTGCTGCAAAAACGGACGTCTTGTACGAAATTTCCTCTGTTTGGTTTTTTACTGTCAGTAGGAAATAATAACGCAGATATTTTTTGTTTTTTATTCTACACATTTATAACTGTCATCTAAGATTAATTTTGCTAATACTTTTTCCTTAAACCAGATTTCATGCTGCAAAACTCAATGTCTAGTACGAAATTCCTTCTGTTTGATTCTTTGCTGTTAAGAATAAATAAGGAAGCATATACTATTTTTTATTTATTCAACCCACATTTATAACGGTCATGTAAATGTAATGACTTTCTTTTTGACATGAACATATATTACTGGTCTTTTACTTTCCCTTTAGAAACGGCAAAGTTTATATCAGACTCATGGAATTCTGTAATTAAGTAAGTGACTGTTCAAAGAAATTCAGTCAATATTTTGACTTTTCTCATTTTGTGGGAGCACAGGACACATTTTAAATAATTTTCATTTATTGAGTTGAAATTTTGAAATTTTTTGTGATGGTTAGCCATATTATCTCTAAACAAAATCACTTGATAAAACTTAACTTATTTTTTTAACAGATTTAAAAATTAAAATTTATTTAAAAAATATCGTAATTTAAAATCGTTATAACTCTGTTATTATATATAGAATTTATTTTTCTTTTATTGAAATAAACACAAATATGAATGGATTTTACTATTCCATTGTTTCACGATATATTATTTTAAGTTTTTATGTAATTTAATGTTTATGTGGAAACATGTGTTTTAAAATTAAACCTCTTTTACACTCTGAATCCTTTTGCTATTGCTTTTTTCCCTAATCAAATTTCACCAATATATATATATTTTTAGTTTTTATTACAAAAATGAACGTCTCGTACGAAATTCTTTCTATTTTGACCTTTGTTGGCACGAAGAAATAACGTAGCAGATACTATTTGTTTTTTGATTCAATATATAACTGCCATCTTTGATTAAATATGCTACAATAAGGTAAAGTAAATAGTGCAGAATTACCATGGTTGAGTAAATTGATTGCTCAGAGCAAAAGGAAAAAATAATGAAAATCAGAATAGTGATAACCAAAAGGTAAATATAAGAAAATTCAACTTAGTGTAAACTACAGAAAAAAAGGATTTTAACTTTAGGTTGAATGTAAATTTAAAACTAAGAAAATGTCTGTTTTTTATCATGAAAAAACTGAAAAATTACAAAATACCCGCACGTTCATTGAGGTCTCTTAATGCTGTAGAGAAACTCCTGAATAATTCGGAAATAGAATGTCGAGAAATGAAAGTAAACTTGTACTTGCGTTACTGATATTTGTTATTGTTTATTTGAAAAAGCTGGAATTGTATTTTTATCCTAAACTTCTTTCTGCCATTTTTTAAATAAATCACTTTGTGAAAATAGTTTCTATATATATGGCAGAAGCCAAGAGTATGTAAAAATTATTTGTTTTCACTATAATTCATAGCTAAAAGTATCTTCGAAAAGAAGTAACTATCAATTTCAAATGCATGATATAATAGTTAAGCTACATTCCATACTAACAAAATTAAATGTTTTTTTCTTGGCCTATGTAATTAATATTTATTCAAGTCAAGAGTTATGATTTGATTGATTTCAATTTTTATTTTTATTTATCCTCAGTCATAAGTTTTAAAAACAAACTTGGAGCACTTTTTTTCTAAATTGTATCCAAGCGAAATTTACAGCTCCTAAAATTTGTATAAATATGTGCAAAATTACACTGTTAAAAATTTCTGTAAAAGTACAGAAGAAAAAGTTAGACTTTCTGTAAATTTACACTAGGATAAAAAAATGCATTCAGTTGGATTTCCCGATCGACTTTTTACAGACTTCTTCTAACATCTAATTCCCTGAAAGGATTTCCATGTTATTATGTAAAGCTGTTTTTATCTTTGTTCAAACTTGTAAATCAAAATAAATACTTATTGAAATTGATAAAATATATCATTTGAATTGATTGTATTTGCCATTGATAACTTAAAAAAATATTAGAAATATATAAAAAAATAGTTTTTCTTTTTCTTCTATGTTTTCTTTTTCTTCTTTGTTTTCTTTAAGCAAGGGCTCGCTCAGTGTCTACCTGAGAATACATGTAACCCGGACAGATGGTGTCACAGCCCCTTAAAATAATTTAGAAAGGTAAAGAGCATGTAAAATGAATTAGTGGGGATTTTAATTGACAAACATTTTGCAATTGCTTGCTTCATAGTCAGAAACTTTGTAATGTTGATGATAAATTCTAGTCTCATTTCGCAGCTGTTATTATTATTACAATGGTACGGTTATTATTATTATTATTTAATTGGTAAATGCACTACAAAAATATACTGATCTACTAAAAACATATTTTACAAAATTAATAAAATAATGAAAACGTAAAAAGTCACATTTAAATAACAATAAGTTTTTTCTTAGTTTTTCAGTTTTTCAATTTATTTTTTTTTCTTTTTTCTTACAAAAAAAATCATCAAAGAAAAATAATCTAATTTAATTTTAAAAATATTATCAATTTAACAAATTACTAAAACTATTTGGATAAGGTTTTTTAAAGACTAAAATTTAAGACTTATAAATAAATTTTATGTATATTTTTAAAAGTGCTCAAAATTACACAAAAAATTCAAATACTGTGAAGCCCATTTAATTTTATATTATTTACTAATTTTGAAAACTAATTTTTAAATCAATATCTTTAAAAATAAATTTACACACTCTTGTGTATTTTTAAAGACGTTAATTTACAGAGTGAATAGTAAATTTACTGAATAACTTTTCTGTTTTTTTTTTTTTTTTTTTTTTAAACAGAATCTCGGTTTTTCTAATCTCTAGAATATTACATAAGATTTAAGATAATGGATTATCCTTAATTTCTCTGCAATTTCACAGAGAATTTTTTAATAATATGCGTATCCATTAAAAAATTCCTTTGTAAACCTCTGTAACACTATAGGAGAACAATTCGTCTGTTTTTAACCTATTTCATGCCAGTATCAAATTAATGCATATTTATCCTCTTCATACCTGGGGTACACAAATGTCCACTTCCATTCTTTTCCTTGTAAAATTAAACTGGTCGATTTTTTTGCATTTTTATTTTACTTCCATACAGCTGAATGATTTTGCTTAAAAAAATACAATAAATGCAAGCATTGATTAATATTACCTTATAAAAGGAGTATTATTTTCATCCGAGTTTCGAAAATACCTTCAAGACATTGTGGACAAGAAAGTAATAAATATTCGTGATTATTTTAATGAAATGCTTTACAATAAAATATTTTGAGCATCTGATGATCATTTACTTGTTTAAAGATCTTACTTTACTATTGCGTAAATTTATATTACTGATAATTAAACTGATCTTTCAAGGGAATTAGTACTTTTATATCCATATTTCTAAATCTAAATTACCAATCAACTAAAGTACTGTTTTCATATAAATTACTCTGTCATCTATGGTGTCATTTCGATTATTCAAAAGAAATAAATATATATTTGTAGAGTTATTTTATGCTCAGGTCTAAAGAGGTTATGCTGAAGTAACAAAACTGGAATTTAGAGACTTTTCAAAAATGATTTAATATTTCTTTAGATTGATGCCTCCTAATATTTTACAAACAATTTGCATAGTTTACAAAATAGTGTTCAGATTGCTGTAGCAAAAAAACTTTGCCTAGTACAAACAAATCTCAAAATGTCGGAAATAATTAGGGAAAAAATGGGTTAAAAAAGAAGTACAAAAAATGGAATATTCGGAACATCCTATTGTAATTAATTTTAAGCATAAATATTTACTTTAAAGTGAAATGGTACACACTTTTTGACACTTTTCAGAAAGAAATGGTCAGAAAAATCATTTCATAGATCAGTTTTTATCGTGTTTTGAAAAGGAAAATTTAAAGAAGGATTTCTTTATTTCGATCGAAAGCAATCATAAAGAAAATAAATATTATTTATTTTTACCTCTAACCCGTGATATGAGTGTCCTTGAAGATTAATAACTTTTGTTTAAAATACGTATATATATCTCATTTTCATTATAGTGCAGTCCTCCAAATTTGGACACATGTAATTTAAAGGATGCCGATTTACCGAAAATACAGGCTTTTACAAAACAACCAGTGAATAATTCAATCTGAACTACACTATTAAAAACTTTTCTGTGAAATTACAGAGATTCTAGGGGTAATCCCTTATCTTAAGTCCTATATAAAATTATTGAGATTAAAACAACTAAGATTCTGTTAAATAACATTATTCAGTAAATTCATAATAGACTCTGTAAATTAGCATCGTTAAAAATACACAAGAATCTGTAAACATACTTTTAGTGGTAATAATTTAATTTAGTTTTTAAAATTCGTGAATTATTTAGCATTCAGTGAGCTTCAGAGAATTTGAATTTTCCGAGTAAATTTGATGTATTATATCATTCAATTTTAACACATTTTTTAAAAATTATTATTAATATTCTAGCCATTCTACTGTTTGATCCCGAGATTTATTAACAGCAAAAGAGCACCTTACTGACTGAGCTACCGAAGATTTTGGTATTGAGTACAAAGTATATATTTTATAATTCTGTGGCGAAAAATTTGCACTTAATCTGATGAGACATTTTTCCCTTCTAAACTATTCTAAGTTTAAATAAACAACTGAACTTTGCTCAGTTAATAACTAAATTTCGTAATGTAATCTTTCTAATAAAATTTCAAACGAATTTTTAAAATGTGTATTTTGAATTGCTAAATTTAACAATTATAAAAATATTTTTTGTTGAAAACATGGAAAAACTACCTACAAGGAAATTTTTAAAAGATAAGGGGTATGTACATAAAATGATAACTGAGAAACACAATCGAATTAACCGAGAACTTGTGTTATTATACAATTTCGGTTTTTTACTTTCTTCCATCTTTATAAGAAAAAATTATTGGATTCTTGAAAACTTTTGAATACCGGTTTTCGACGGATCTACCCGTTTTAGGGGTCAATGATTCCAAAAAAACAATTTTTACAAAATGTCTGTCTGGGAGTCTGAATTTTTTTGGCGGTCTATCTCAAGAACTAGTGCACGGAATTTCACAAAACTTTAGATCCAGTTAGACCTTGATATAAATTGAAACTGATTAGTTTTTAGTGCAAATCGCCCAACAGGTGGTACTGCTATGCAGTCTTATGATTTTCTTAATGGCTGTATTTCAAGACGAATTATCATAAAATTTGAGATTACATTAGTCCTTGATATAATATGTTTCTGATTAGGTGTTGGTGTAAATTCTACAACAAATTGCATTACTATGTGTTATAACTCATTAGTTATAAAATAAATTGTTCAACAGGTGGCTCTGATTTGATTTTCAGCATTATTCGTGATTATCGCAATATCTTTATCTCAGGTTGTAATGTACGAATTTTCATCATACATTAGATTCAGTTAGTCCCTGAAATAAGCTAGTATTCTTTAGTTTTTAGAGTAATTCGCTCAACAAAAGGCACATTTATCTAGTTATTATTATTATTATTATTATTATTATTATTATTAATTTTGCGATGATTTTATCTCAAATACTTATTTTCATCAAATTTGAAATTCAGTTTGAACTTCAAATATTTTATTGAAGATTTTAATTTGGTGTAAATTTCCTAACCGTAATCATATTTCTGGAATTATAAACGTGTATGAGATAGAAGAAATTTTTCAGATTGCCACATCCGACTAATTATCTGTCTTTATTGCAGAAATAACTTTCATCCAATTTATGATTTTTAAACTTTGTAAGAATGAATTTTATTTGTGAATGAATGTGAGTTAAACTATAGAAGAAATAAGAAGATAAATATTGAATATGAAAAAGAAATAAAAATCGTTTTTGCCTTTACGCAATGATGTAGACAGCGAATATTAATACTTTTTGTTTTCAAATATGTCCCATTATTAATATTACAGAATAATTTAACGAATTCAATCATATGTGAATATGAATGCGATAATTTACGAAAGATGGCTATTTCTTTCAAATAAGTAATGAATATTTCAATTATAAATACGATACTTCTATTATTTTCAAATCATCTTGAACTTTTCATAAAAGCAATTTCACAGTGTTATTTTTGTTCAAAAAGAACTCCATATTAAAACGGAAGGAAAAAAAAAGATTAAGGATTTTAGCTTTCAAATATGTCTCATTATTATTACAGAAGTAGTCTCCGGAATCAAACATATCTGGAATGAGAAGGTGATAAATTAAAGAAAGATGTCGAATTTTACAAAATAATTATTTGGTAATCCAATCTTCCACTTCAACGGCTGCCCCGAAATAAGTCGGGGGTTAAAGCACTGTTTTCACATACCCATCGCCGATTAAGTGGTTAAGTAATAAATTTGTATTCAGTTTAAGCTATTTCAAACTTTATAAGAAATATATTTCACTGTGACATATTTATCTAATGATAAAACCATATTAAACCAGAAGACACAAAGATGAATTGTCTGTAATACATGTTTGTTATTTTTAGCTCACAGGCTATCAAAGCCTGAGAGATTATGTGCCCGCCCGTTCTGTACGTGCGTATGTACGTAACGTGATAACTCATGATAACAATATCTAATTCATTGGAAATTTTGGATAAAGGTTTATTATGATAAGGCACTTCCCTGATTAGTTTTGAGAGTTCATTAGATAAGTATAAGAAGGGGAACGGGGGGCTAATTCTCCTCCCCATAATATATAAAAATGGGTTTTTCACGCAGAATTATCAGTTTTTGCTCAAATCTTATGTATAGGATCATTCTGATGAGGCATCTCCGTGATTAATATTGGGTGTTCAATAGATAAGTATTAAGAAGGGAACGGGGTCTAATGCCCCTCCCCTTAATTTATGTAAACGGGTTTTTCATGCAGCATTATCAGATTTCGTTCAAATTTTAGCTATAGGATCATTCTTATGAGGGGCTATCATCATCAGTATTGGGTGTTCATTGGATATTAAGAAAGTTAACGGGGGCTATTTTCCTTCTCAATTTGTTTTTCGAAGGGCATTATTATATAAGGATGTAATATATAATTAGTGTGCATAGCCTGTGAGATCTATGCCATCAGTTTAACTGGTCAATATTATTTTTTTAATAACCTTTTTTTTCCAAACAAAATAAGATTTTCCTAAGATATTCGCTAAAAACTGATCAATGTATAGATTACTGTTTTCTCTTTTGAAGAAGAAATTTGTCCTGGAATATATTTTGGTGTGATTTGTAGCACTCTTGGACAATATAAACGATATGTTTTTTTGTCTTAGTAAACTGATGTAAATGTAGCCGAAAAATAAGATTAATGACTTCAGTTTTCCACACCTCCACAATAAAGTTCCGTAAAATTGACCTAATGTAGAATGAGAGGTCACAAAGTCAAGTTTTACGGAATAACCTTTGGGTAATTAAAAATTTAAATCTTTTCAATACTGAAGTAAAGAAATTTCAATATATATATATATATATATATATATATATATATATATATATATATATATATATATATATATATATATATATATATATATATATATATATATATATATATATGTATGTATGTATGTATATATATGCCTCAGAGAAAAGTATTTCTTCTGATTGCCGTTAATGTTGAAGAATGTGTAAATATTAATTATTTTTCTCCAATATACACTGTTGTAACTGTCTCAAAAGATTATTGGCATTCGTATTGAAATGTATCATATTATGTTAACAGTAGATTTCTAGAAACTCGATTTAACGTGGACTGACAGTTTGATACTTTACTAAAATTTTTGAGTTTTATGAATATAACTTTGTAACATTCAGTTTATTTATGTAGCCTTATATTCATTTTTATCCTTCGAAATATTGTTCAAAATCTATTTATTTCAAATTATCACATGTTAAACAGTATAACAACAACTAAAAAATAAAAATCTTTGGATTGTGCTTTTGTATTTTATTTTTTATATGAATCATCATTTTGAAGCAGAATAGAATAAGATTATACTATGATATTTACAGTCAATGCCAAAAAAAAAAGAAAATCTAGACACTCATTGCAAATGTGAAGTTATTTACAGATGTTACTTACTAATACATTCATTAATAATGTTCCTTTTTTTCGTGCAGTTGTTATAGTTGGAATTAACAATATGACACATTAAAATATATAATTTTTCAGACTTGACACAAGACATTTTCGGACTTTTAGTAATATTAATATTATTATTAGCATTTTTGGCATACTACTATGTGGTAAAGCGGCCTTACTTTTTTAGGACATAAATACTTTGTCCCGATACTTGTAAATCAAAGGAATTGGGACTTACAGGAATATTTTGTTCTGAAAAAGTCGAAAAATAAGGTTCGTCAGCATTTCTGAGCTTTTTACGCCGATTATATCCACCAGATGTGTTTCTTTTTGTAGGAAATAGAATTTTAAAATATCACTTTTTTACAAACCACTACCAAAACTAAAAAAATAATAATAATGGAAAAATTCTAAATTACGTTAAGCGTGACAGAAAATATCACCTTCCTCTTCTATTTAAAGCTAAAAATAGAAGTCAAAATTTGAAAGTTAAAAATAGAAGTAAAAATTTGAATATTGAGATTGTGGCTTAACAGGACTGTCGCATGCTATTATTTTTGTATTCTTTTCGCACCAGTTCTTTTGTAATATGTCTGTTGAAGGAAATTTCTCTGTAATTGTTCTCAAAGTATGTGTTAAGGATTTCTACTTTTAAAAAAGATGCGAGTTAGAATTAAAAAAAATAATCACCTGTGACAGCCCAGCATAAGTGTCATAATTTTAATTTGCTTTGAAAAAATAGCATTCTAAATTAATGTAATCTAAATTAAAGCATTCTATTTAATTAAAATTCTAATTAATTCAAATGACACTGTAAATTATAAAAGACAAATGAATAAATTCGAATGAATATATTTTCGAAATTTAAGAAATGTGTTGGAGAAGAAATGTCAATTTCAAACGATAGCAGTCGTGATAAGTCAAAACAATACATATTTTCTGCTAAACTCATAGATGTAAGTGACCTTTAAAAAAGTGCTTCATTCTTTTTTACTGAAGTGTTCCACAAGGTAGATTTAATTTAGAATAAGCCGATGGTAATTTACCGTTAATGTAAACTTTTATAGAACAGACGTTGGGTTTTGATCAATTTTACCTGTATAAAATGGTGTTCATATTTAGCGCTTTGAAAACTTGAAGAAAAGTAATTTCATCAAATTAAGATTATGCACAGATATGAACCTATAAAGAGAAAAAGACAAAAGGATAAAATCTTTGAGGAATCTTTTTTATCTTTATTTTGAAGCAGAACGTAATTTGATTTCTGTTCGTTATTTTTTTTTTTTACAAAATAATATTGACATATCCCGTGCTTTAAAAAAGGAAAAAAATGTTTGAGAAAGAATTTTTCAGTTCAAACGGCAGGCGTCACGCACAATATTATCATGATTTCTTTCCATCTTAATCCACATTCACAAGAAAAATAAATGTCTGATAAAAGAACTTACCACATCAATCGGCAGCAGTCATGGAGAATATACACATTATTTGCTTTCGTCTTAATCGACTAATATAAGTATTTCCGTTTATAAAAATGGCATGTTACAGTTCACTTTCCACAAAGTCAAATTAATATGAAATGAAAGGTTACAGAAAATGACGATCTTTGCAGATTACACGTTATACATAAAACTGTTTTCATTTTTCGCCGTTTGAAAACATGAAGAAAAGTATTTTTACCTGATTCTGATTATGTAAAGACATTAACATACTAGAACACAAGAACAAAAGGATAAAATGTTTGGAGAAGCAGAATACTATTTGTTTTCTGTTTGTTAAGCTTTTTTCTTTAAATAATATTAAAAGATTCTGTGCTTTCAAAAAAAAGTGTCAGAAAAGAATTTTTCAGTTCAATCGACAGCAGTCACGCATCATTTTAATCATGATTTCTTTTCAACTAAATCCATTACCAAAAGAAAAATAAATGTTTGAGAGAAGAATTTCCCACTTCAATCTAAAGCCCAGTCATGGAGAAAATGGCATGTTACAGTTGACTTCCACAAAGTGCATCTAATAGGAACAGGGATGATGATGCGATCTTTGCGGATTACACATTAAACATAAAAAATATTCAATTTTGAGCACTTGCCAAATTAATTTTAGCGTATTTAATCAAGTAAAGACAGCAAAATATGTAAAGAAATCACAGTTAAAATAATAAAATATTTGAAATATATTTTTTAGTCCAAAGATTTCATTGAATATATGACTATATTTTATAACTTAGTTTTTAGTACTTTGTAAAATCGTAATTCCACCTTATTCTGGTTATTTAAAAAAACACCATATGGGGAGAAAGAAAAAAAAAAAAACAGTTAGATTAAATCTTTGGTGTATTCGAGAAGGTTATTAAACGATCAAGTTATGTTTTCTAAATATGGTTTTGAGGGGTATCATTTCTACAGAATCAGACAAAGGTTAAGAGCCACAAAACATATGATATCATATATTTGTTTTATTTAAACTATTACACATTTAATGACTATTCTATGTTCCTTAGGTTTTGTTTAATGCAAATGTATTAAATTCCCCTTTATTTATTTATTTATTTATTTTTGCCTAAATGTATTTAAAGTTGTGTGAAATAATCTGAAATATATATTCTCAGCAATTTATTTATTTCAAAGCAAAACACCAACAAATAAAATAAAAAGACTTTAAAAGATGTATTCCTTCATTGATTAATATTTGAATGTGAATTTTATTAGCCAACTGAATATATTTCAAAACACTTTTACTTTCAAAATATTTCAACGTTTCAAAAAAAATCACAAAGAATATTTCAGCAACAAATTTTACTTCTTTTACATAAAAAATACATAAAAGAACAAACTCTCGCTTTGATTGGAAGAATTCCTTTATAAACAAAAATTTTTTGCTTTTGGCTAAAGCCTCTGATGAAATGTCAGCTAATATAAAGGTAAATTTAGTATTAATTATATATGCTATCAAAAAGTTTAAATCCTAAATATTTTTTACAGAAGAAGAAAGACGCCTGGAATGATTTTGTTAATTTGAGACATTTCAGTTGTTGACAATTTTGAATTTCATTTATTTCGATTAATTTTTTTTATTACATGTCTCATTGACATTGAATGCATATTTTTAAAAATGTACTAATTTGCAATTTCCCTGGGATTTTTATGCTATTAAAATTGTTTTGGGGAAATTTTACTGAGAATTGATAAAAATCGTTTCTTTCTCTTTATTATTAAAAGAAAGCCTGTTTAAATGTAAATATTTTGGAACCTCATTTTTATCCATGCGATAATTATATCGCGAGACATTGTAAATTTTGTTAGTACACGGATTATCCACACAAATAAAAACTTTTAATGACTTTTTCTCCATGTTCTATTTTTTGCACCACTTTCATGTTTGAAAGTTATAAGTCCTTTTTCTTTGTATATTTGTTTGTTTTATTAAAACAAGGTATAATTCGTCGAATTTCGACGGAAGAAAATATTTAAGAAGAAACTGTTTCATTGATTTATAACAAACTTATAAAGGTAATAAAATACCATTTCCATAAAACTAAGTTTTAGAAATTATTAAAAGTAAACTTTCATCGTAATGTGAGCAGTTAAATCTGAGCAGTAAAGATCTGCTGTTATGGCAAAGTTATCAATTAAGGCTCTTATGCTTAGTATTCTAAAATGAAAAACAGCAAAAATTATTCCACTTTGACTCATTCATAGAATTTTACTCCATGAAATCTAAACTCGATATCATTTTCATCATATTCAAATTTACATATGCAATTTTCATATTCGTATCTCTTTTAAAAAATGATATCTTATTCTAATTTTTTTAAATTCATTTAAATTATAAATTCGAAGTCTCAATTGCTATTAGATAGAAATGCTAAATTGTTTATATTGTTTTAAGTGTAAATGAAAATTTCTGAAACTATGTATGTACACACTATGTATTATTATTTTCATGTACTAGTTATTCTAGGGAAAATACAAAACCGATGACTATTAATCATGAAATGCATCTACTGCATTTTATATTTGCGTCATAGTTGGTCGCTTGCAGAAAATATTCCATCATGTGCTGCGGTTGCAGTCTTCCCTGAAAATAAAATTGCGAAGCTAGATATCGTTCAAGTACCTCAGTGATAAACGAGTAGCGTGAAATTTTAATTACCCTGGTTCTGACCCAATAGAATCCCAAGGTCATTCTTCCTTTCTGCTGGATTTGGAGACGAGCGACCGGTATACGTGCCGCATACGATGCTCATAACTGTTGATTATTCTCACCAGTAAAATTTTGTTGTAGAATTTTTTCTTATTTATTCCGCCGATTTTTGCTATTCAATTATGAAAAAAAAATCTTTCCTTTAAATGCGGTGATAAAAGATGAAATATTCTGTTACAGATGCTCATCCTGAAACGGTTAAGAAATGTTAATGGAAATAGAAAACTTTAAGTTAAAAAAATAAATGACAGATAAAAAATTCCAAAAATATGTATATAGGTAAAAATTTACCATAAAAGTGACTTTGAAATTATTCCATATCCCTAAAACTTTGATAAAACATGGAATAGAATAAAAAAGTATCTGTTTCTGAAATTTTATAACATTCAGCAAAATTCTGAAAACTGTCTGTGAAAAATTCTTAAATAATATTGCAGTGTATTCCATTTACTTCTAACCAAGATAATGTTTAAAAAAAAAAGAATTGTTTTTTAGGTGTCATTCTGTGGCAAAACTTATTACAAAACAGCGTATAATTCCGGATATTTCCATTTTTATAAGCTATTCCCTTCAGAAAAAAATTATTTCGCAGGTAATATTATTTTTCTTTTCTTAAAAAGTAAATGTCTAACAGCAGTAGCTTTCTGTTTGATTGGATGCATTCATGGAAATGAAACATTATTTGTTTTGCCTAAATCTACTGATGTAAGTGTCAGAAAAGATTAATGACTTTTATCTTTAATTGTCTCACATTATCAATAGTTTATATGCCTACATACTTCTTGCTGTATAGGAAAGACCAGTAACATTCTCTAATTTATCTGATACTTCTCTTTTGCATCGATTTTTACATTTGCATTAATTCAATAATTTTATTTATTTACTTATTTTTATTTATCCCTATAAAATTCCTGTAAAATCCTTCGCTTAATCACATTTAAGTTTATAACATCTTCCATACATTTCAATGAAACAAGTACGCATGAATAAAAAATAAAAATTCCTGTTGAATTGAACGAACTCTCTATTTGAACGAAAAAGTGATAAAAATAATTTTAGTATATTCAATTCATTTCTAAGGGATACAATGTTAAAAGCGAAGTGTTCAGGTATTTTTTTTTCTTAAATATTGTTTTCTGTTTTATTTTTTAAAGAGAAATTCATTACAAAACTTACTGTAATTTCAAATATTTTCATCTGCCAAAGCCATTCACTTCATAAAGAAATAGGTTAAATTTCAGCTGTCGATTTAGCGTTTCTTTGTTAAAAATCATACCTAAACTAAGGGAAAATATTTTCGGATTTACAGTTCGCAGTTATCTAGAAATAAGTGTTTTTTTCAGTTAGATTAAATACTACGCAAGTCTTTGTATATATTGTTTATATTCGTAAGTTGTTCTAGGACATTTCTTAAATGCTGAAATAAGTAAACGTTTTCAAAGCCTTGTTGGATCCAGACTCTCTAATATTAACGAAACAAACTTCAAGCTTCCTCTTGAGAAGTCCAGGCTTTCGGAATAAAAGCAGCAAAGATGTTTACGAAATGAACCAAGCTGATATAAAATTTTCCATACCTGTCTTTTTGCATTTTTGACCTCGGAAAACTCAATGATACACCATGATCACCTATTCTTTTGAAAGAATTCCTGCAAAAGTGATCTACAATGTTCCTCCCTCCTGGAGGTCAGTACTCAAAGGAAAGTGAAGACAAGATTCGAGAGCATGCATTTCATCTTGACATCGCAAAGATGGAACGAGATGCAAAAGACAAGGAAAGGGAAAAACATGAAGAATTGCAATAAAAAAAATAAAACAGCAATTAAAAACTGAAAAACGAAATAAAAAATTGGAATTACCTACAAAAGAATTAGGAAGACCAAGAAAGAAGCCACCTAAAGGTAAGGTCTAAATCTTTCAAATAGAATAAGTAAAAGAAGAATCAACTTCAGTGGACCATCATTAATGTAGTGATGGACCATTATAGATGGAAAGTGGGTCATTTCTGATGTCTTTCGATTTTGTAATAAAACAAATCCTCTAAAGAAATATCCTTTACTGTTACATAATCATCATTCTGTGACATAATCATCATTCTGTGACATAATCATCATTTTTTGACATAATCATCTATTCTTCCGTATATTATCTTGATCATCATCATGACAAAAATACGTACGCATAATAGTTATTAACTAAAATCATGAAATATCCGAACCTGGCCATCATTGGTGGTTTTACCTATATAACACGTTACGTCTGACGTATAGGTAATTATAGTTTACGTCTAAATAGTGAGATAAAAATTTATAAAATAATAGATTTTGATTTTTTTTTCTTTTTGCATCAAGTTTATTCTATATGAATCGTTTTCTAACATACAAGTGAGAACTGTTCAGTCATACACGAATAACACTTTAATTAAATTTTGGGAATTTATCTACATTGGAGAAATATTCATTTATTACAATGTATTTTCGTTATCATGACACTTCATTACCATGTCTCTCATTATTTTCATCTATGCTTCATTTTGCTCAGATACTCATTTTTAAAAATTAAATGATATAAATGCTCAAATAATATGTACATTGTTGTGATGAATTAATAAAAAATGACGGAATTTTAATTTCTACATTAAATGGTTCCAGGGCATATTTTAAAATAATTCTTATTTATCGAGTTAAAACTTTGATTTTTCTCATGAGTGGTAATCAAATCAATAGTAAGATAATTCGCATAATAAAAAGTTTCTTTTTTATTTTCAAAATTTATTAGAAATGAGTGCGAAACAAAAATGATTATAATTAAAAAATATATTTTTAATTTCATTATTTTCTTTTAAATATACAGATATAAAATATTTTTAATTTTGATTCAGCATCTTTAAAATATTTATTTAAATAAGTATTAAAATATTTAATTTTAAAATAAAAAAAAGATGCAAATTTAAAAAAATCATATTTTAAAAGTAAATACTTTTCTCAAATTTCTGAATCAAAATTAAAATAAAACAAACAAAAAAAGTGCATTTTCTCAATTTGAGCTATTTAACTTTAGCTGCTCTTGAGTTATAGCAATTTAAATACGAAAAAATGTGGAATAAATTTTCAAGAAAAAGGCATTTTCACAAGAAGTCAATTTTGAGACAAATATTGTTTAAAATCTACATTTTGAAAACAAACCAAAACAAAAAATATAATGTTTCTTCTATCAATTAAGCTAAAAACATGATTTCAAATTAATTTAAGAAGCAAAAAAAGAATTATTAATGATATGAATTTAAAAAAAATAAATGCAATGCAGACCCTCTTAAATGAATTAGGAATAAATCTCATGTGAGAAATTTTAAGTAACATAGTTGAGTGAAAGCTACACTTATCCGATTCTTTTTTAGTCGCACTGTGAGATGATACCGAAGAAATTCCTGAAGAGGATATAGCGCAATGTCCAACACTCATTGTCCATTTCTTTGAAACAAAAAATTCTAAAACATTTAAAATAGTTTACGAATTTCATAAAAAAAAAACGTAATAAAAGCAAAGAATACATGCTAAAACTTTGGAGCAAATATACTAGGTGCGCAATTAAGTTTCTGGAATTCACACATAGACGGTGATAATTATATATAGTCCATATACATGCCTAAAATTGAGGTTTTCTTGAGGAGGTTTACAGTGAAGACGCACCTTGAAAAACTAGCTCCAGAAAACGATTGAGACGCCAATCTGCAAGCGTTTTTGGATTAAGATGATACGCAAATACAAGAACAATTTACGGAGTATTAAACATGACTCGCCAAGGTATTTTCAAATGGTTACATGCCATCTGAAAAATTTAAAAGGAAGGAAAATAGGGTGCGCATGGGTTGACTGAGGGACAGATAGAAAATCGAAGTGACACTTTAGAAATTTTGGTTTTGCAACATGAAAAAAAATCCCTGCATGCAATTGTTAATGGTGATGAAAAGTGGATATAAGGTACCCTGGGGTAATAACGCCAGGCGGGGCAATAACGCCAAGTGCTTATATTTTGCATAATTATGAAATAATCAGGTAAATGACACCAGTGTGCTCTGCGCAGAAGGGTTTTGAGTCATATAAATCGCAAAAAACAGCTGCAAGTTAATTTGTTTTATTTTTTGGTCTTTTTGTTGTTACAAGCAACAAAATTAACGCTTGATCTAAAATTTGCGAGATACGTTTTGTATATGTGAAGACTATCTTTTTATCCGGAAATACTTTGTTAATTACATAAATTTGTAGTGCATTTCATGTACTTTTAAAATGTTGTTGAAGATTTTGGATATCTTCTCGAGATAATTTGTAATTTAAAATGTACTGCGCAATAACTATACCGGGGTAATAACGCCAATCCTTGACATTAATACCTCGGTTGATTACCTACAGTGGCCGAGCTACATCCTAAATACTGATTCAAATAAACACAGTTAAAACTGTGCAATGTTTCTCATATTTCTATTCAAACGGTCCTTTTTAAGCAAAAAGAAACCCACTGTCTGATATTCATTTGCCCCATCCCCCCCTCCCACACCACACCTTTATATTTCTTACACTTTCACAAAAATTGAACATTTTCAATATCTTAGAATGCAATTTGTCAATTTCTAAGTTTGTAGTGTTTGTATTTTTAGAATTGGGCTATCTACATGCAATTATTCGATCTTATTTCATAGTTTTGTTTGCATGGCGTTATTACCCATATAGATGGGTAATAACGCCAAATAGCATGGGTCAAGAAAAAACGCCATTACATTTTATGAATACATATCTGTTAAATTATTTTATTTTATATAGATAGTCAATGAGTTGCTGTATCAGATCCCATATTTGTTTGAAAAATACAATCTAAAACTAAGCCGTGAAAATTGGTAGAACCTTAACGTGGCGTTATTACCCCAGGGTACCTTATTTTGTCCTGGCTTTCATTTGGCAAAGCATCAACATCGAAGGCACGTCCAAATTTCTTCAGAAAGAAGATAATGTTCCGCGTTTGGTGGGACCAGAAAGGAATTATGTACTACTAGCAGTTACCCGTGACTTCGTTCACATAACATTTAAAGAAGAAATAATTGATCAATCAAGCAAAAAATTTCGATGATGAAAAGCATGTGTAATTAACTTTTTATCGCGAATTTATGGTAAAAAAACTTTTGATAATCCCTATTTGTTAATTTGTTTGCTGGTCAAAATTTTCCTTTCAGCGATTAATACTAATAGATAGAAACATTCTTGAATTCTTTTGTTCAGCTCTGTAGTTTTCCAAGTGCCTTTAATACACGAAAGTATCTTTCTAAAATTTCTTTCAAACAAAAATATTTCTTATTACTACTTAAATTACATTTTCAGAAATTATCATCCAAAGACAACCTTGTATCCAATTCTTTGCAGGACCCTGTTTATCATTTTATATATATACTACAAACATTTCTTAGTTTACTAAATGCAGTTCAAAATAAAAATGCATATTTTATTTAAAAACCACCTTTAAGTAAATTACGCTCATATTCAGTAACCTTTCCGAGATCTTTTGTGTAACCCTATATATCTAAATTTAACTATTTATACTATTACCATTTATACTCTCCATTTAATATGCATACATTTAGCGAAACTTAAAAGCACATATCATAATTCAAAATGCATTTCATCCATGCAATAGTCATCATCCATGATATACAGTACTTCGGATAGAATATATAATATTTGAAATATGTTGTGTGTCCCTGTAAATGCTCTGCACTTCGTATTATGCATGAAATAACTTACATTAAGCCTCAGCAACATATATCAATTTGATTATACATGAAATCGTTTACCATAATTAAAATATGTCGGAAACTGTTCCTCCCTTTATTCCTATGCAAGGGAATTCTTCTGTCTGACCCTCTAAATGAATAGTAAGTGCCCTTTTCACTATATACTTTAACAAAATGCATATTTTAGTGCACTTTGTAAATGCATATAAATTTGAATATGTTCTACAGGCTGTAACATCGTTAAATTTAATTAAAACGATTTTCCTCCATAATGCCGTAATATAAGGAAATTTTTTGACTATTCTTGTAAATAAACTAATCATGGTAGAAACTTTATTTTCAATAGGTATTCGTGCTAGGTAAACGTTAAGAACGTCCAAAAATTTCATGGAAATCGGAGTATATTTACGAAAGTTAGAAAGCGACCAGACAGACAGACAAACCGAAAGCATAATAACTTTTCAACTTTGTTCGAAAGTATTAAAAAATCTTGCCAAAAATATATTAATCAGTGATTTTATTTTCCACCTTTTCCCCCCCAAAAATTTCTTCCATTGATAATTATGAGTTTTGAATAAAAATATTCATTTGTATGTAACTTATAACTTATTAATTAGCATAAGTAAAAAATATTTCTGATTCATTTTAAATATGACGTCATTATTTATCTCACTCCATTAGCTACTGATATTCATACCCCTTGTATTTTTAACGATTGCTATAAAGTACCTGTTTTATTTCAACTATGACGTCACATTTTCATTAGTGAACCATTTTATTAAAAATATAATGCTTTTTCATTTTTTTTTTTACTTTTAATTTATGTCACCATATTTTACACAAAAATTCCCATTAACTAAACAAATATCCTTGTTAAAAGTATTATAAAAAATACACCTTTTATTTTTATTTCAAACATGACGTCATATTTATTTTCTTTTAAATTATTTTATTATAGTTTTTCGCGTGGAAGTTTTCTATTAAAAATTCATTGCCGCTGAAAAATTATTATTCCAATTTTTTATTTTCTTGGCAACAGGAAAGGAAAATGGTTAAATTTTATCTGAAAAATGCCTATTGATTTTGTATGAAAAATAGTTAAATTTTGAATTATTAAGGAAAATATTTGAATAAAATAAATAAAAATTACCCTATTATTTAATCCGGACTTCTAACTTTACGTCTGCAAAATTTCAAAGCAATCGGTTCAGTATTTACGGCGTGAAAGCGGAACAAACAAACAAACAAACAAACAAACAAACAAACTCACTTTCCGATTTATAATATTAGTAAGGATGAGCGGCTAAAGCAGGATAAACTGTTAATGGGAATCGCTACCCAAAATAACTGAATAATTTGAACGCTGCATTGCTCAAAAAACGCCAAGAATGGGCACGAGACACAAACGATTGATATTCCAGCATGACAACACTTCATGGAATCACACTTCCATTGTCCAGGACACCATGAAAACAATATAACGGGACCTGATAACGCAATCGCCGTATTCCGATTACACTTGTTCCAGCCGATGGAAGATGGCTTGGCCGGGCCATACTTGCTCAATTTTGAAATAGTGCAAATTTTTGGTCCAGATACGCGTCTTTGTATCGTCATGGTATTCATCCTATATCAAAGGGATGACAAAAATTTGTAGATAGCGTGGGACGATACTTTCAATAAAAATTTTTTGGCTCTTACAATTTTCTACTTTTCGTAGATAAAAAAAAACCTGAAACTTAGCTGTACACCTAGTATTGCATACTATAGCATTGTTCTAAATAAATAAATTTCGCACTTTTCTTTTTTGGTTTCCATTTTTGATTTGCTCATTTATGTTTCAATTTTTATAAACATTTGGAATCAAATTTTATCATGTATGAATATTTTTATTTAATTTTGTGATTTCAATGATTTCAAAAACTCACCCATGCTTATTTTTCTTTTATAATTTTTAAATTTAATCCTTCAGTGCTAGAACTATACTAATTATCATATAAAATGCGCATGTTTTAAAAAGTCCTTAATAGAGTCTACAATACATTACTATGAAGAAATATGTTTTGCTATGTATCCAATTAAACTGAATATTATATGCAATTTTTCATAAATTTCAGCTTTTATTTTTAAGTGTCAAATATTTGGTATTATCAATTCTTAACACAGAACTGGTTTACTAAACAACGTTCAAATCCTGTGCCATTCTTAAAATTCTCTTGATAACATAATTAAATGTCTTTGGCAGCCAATTTAGGGATGATTAAATATCCATAACTAGTATGCGGTTAATTAACTTTCAGTTTAGATGTATTAAAATATTATATAAGGAAATAATATAGAAGATAAATTTGCACTTATAACGATTGATAAATTTTTTAAAAGATTTTCTTGCACTGTCGTGATTCCACTTTTCGTGATCGTGGAAGAAGTTTTTTATAGACTAAAAATCAATAAATTATCATACTGTTGAAAAACAAATAAAATTGTTTAATTTTGGAAAAAAAATAATAAATATTTTCAAAAAATTATTTTTATTTTTAAGATAACAATCTTATAAATTTCGCATACATTTTTTGAAGTAAACCAATTTATTGTTGACAAAATGTAAAATTCTATTGGGAATACCATTAGAATTAATGATTGGAATTTTAAGTAACAAAATTACTGTTAGTTGCATTAATTTGTTTTAAATTAGTAAACTTGTAACATACTTGTGAGAAAACTGTTAAAATTCGCTTCAGCTACATTCATTTATCTATAAATATCATCTTTAATGACAACTGATGAAAATATATATGTATGCCTGTAAGATTAGTTTTATATAAATGCAACATGGTCATAACGTAACTTTGTCAATAGGTAAATAACCACAGAAGAGAAAAAAGATCCCTGTCGGCTTGGGTGAGGTAGATTTCGAAGAGTGCTCATTTCAACAACAACAACAAAAAGTATGATTAGAGATAAACGCAGTTTAATAACTTCATTTGGCCGCTTATGAAAATTTTTTAATTTCATTTTTCTGCAAGAACTAGTTTTATCAGAATCATCTTAAGAGAAATTCAGCACAAATGCCCTTTTTGATAACATATTTTGAAATATATTCTGAAATTATTACAAAATCGCCCAAAACAGCACATTATATAGTTCCTAAATAAAAACAAACTACCAATTGAATGCGTTTGAGAGCAAAATTAAATTTTAAAATGAGTCATAAAGTAACCGATTTGTTATTTGAATACATCCTTAATACTTTAACCATGATCGCTTCGGAAAATTTTGTGCGACATGCCCATTTTGACAGCATTTTAAAAAATATATTCCATCTTTGTAAAAAACTGGCCAATGCGTCTCATTATATATGTGGTGGTTGCTCGATAACCCCCCATATTTTTATTTTAATTCAATTTTATTAGCTATTTTATTTCCTATCATCTCCTTTTTATTCATGTTCTCAATTTAAATATTATTTCGATTTCGTTTCTTTTGATATCGTCGCCTGTAAATTTTTCTTCCTTACCTGGCTATCGAATGTTCTAAACCGGTAAAATCTTGTTTGAATTCATTCCTTCCGGTTTGGAAATCTTTCTAGAACAATCTCGATCGTTCTATGGGTGGTATTTCCGGTTAATCTGGCACTCCCCTTGGCCTATCAAATTCAAATCCACAGGTGACGTGATTTAACCAGCTAAGTGCCTGGCCACCTTCTTTGGCCTACATTCTTTAAGAGTTTGTCATTTTTTTCCTTATTAAATTTATATTTCACCATACATTGAAATGTAGCTTGGCCTCTCTTTCCCTCGCTCTCCTCATTCGAACGTTGCCAACTTGGCGTATTCCGGGTTTACAGTAACCCTTGTTCTTTTCTCCCTCCTGGCTCTGCGCCACCAGTTGAGTTGCGCAGTTGGAGCTCAGTTGAGTTGGATGCAGTTGGGTGAGTGTCACCGATGCAGTTGAGATGTGCCGAGAAGTTCCGTAGATGCCGTGATATTTAGCGGGCGCCGGGGCAAGTGTGCGTGCCCCGAGGCAGTTAAGCGGATGCTGCATGATGGAAGGTTCCTTCAACCAATTTCCATGTCAATTTTTTTGGTGAATTCATTTTTCCTCTGAAGAGAATGCAGAGAAAGTGATTCATATATAAAATATATCATAATTTAATTTCCTCTTCGTTTCATCATAAATTGGTCATAAATTTTTCTTCCTTACCTGGCTATCGAATGTTCTAAACCGGTAAAATCTTGTTTGAATTCATTCCTTCCGGTTTGGAAATCTTTCTAGAACAATCTCGATCGTTCTATGGGTGGTATTTCCGGTTAATCTGGCACTCCCCTTGGCCTATCAAATTCAAATCCACGGGTTACGTGATTTAACCAGCTAAGTGCCTGGCCACCTTCTTTGGCCTTCATTCTTTAAGAGTTTGTCATTTTTTTCCTTATTAAATTTATATATCACCATACATTGAAATGTAGCTTGGCCTCTCTTTCCCTCGCTCTCCTCATTCGAACGTTGCCAACTCGGCGTATTCCGGGTTTACAGTAACCCTTGTTCTTTTCTCCCTCCTGGCTCTGCGCCACCAGTTGAATTGCGCAGTTGGAGCTCAGTTGAGTTGAATGCAGTTGGGTGAGTGTCACCGATGCAGTTGAGATGTGCCGAGAAGTTCCGTAGATGCCGTGATATTTAGCGGGCGCAGGGGCAAGTGTGCGCGCCCCGAGGCAGTTAAGCGGATGCTGCATGATGGAAGGTTCCTTCAACCAATTTCCATGTCAATTTTTTTGGTGAATTCATTTTTCCTCTGAAGAGAATGCAGAGAAAGTGATTCATATATAAAATATATCATAATTTAATTTCCTCTTCGTTTCATCATAAATTGGTCATAAGTATAAATATAAATTATCTGAGCATGAAAAACGGCATCCCCAAATTGAAGATATTGAATATCTTTTTGTGATTTTCCAGGCATATTCCTTTTGAAGTAATATTTGATTGATATTCTAAAATAATTGAGTTTTTCATATCGTTCAAGAAAATGTTATCATGTTATCAAGAATGCAGTATAGAAGTATATAAAGAAGAATATGAAGAATAAATAATAATAGAAGTATATGAAGAAGAGTTGTTTTAAAAATATGTCGACTTATGTATTTCATCCTTGTGGAGCAATTGTTGTACGAAAAATAATAATAATTCTACTTATATAAGTTTGTGCTTGATAACAAATGAATATATATACATAAAAATATTCAAGTCATGAAGAATTTCACAAGTGATTATAAATAAATAAGCTTGTCTTCTTCAAAATCTTCTCTTCATTTTATTGTGTCTATGCCTATTCTTTTGTCTACCTGAAGTTGTCTTCATCAACCAGGAAGTCCAGGTAACTTTTCTTCTTATCATTTTATATTTTTACATCTTTGCTATGAGTTAATATTATCATAGTTAAGGATTCATTATTAAGAAATATCATGGTTGCCTTTTGTCATATACTTTTTATTTAAGGGTCTTTTGCTGGCCTTCATCCAGCGCAATGTCATTTACCCATTATTACGATCACCTAATCTATATTTGAGATGAAACAAAAAATAAGTGTTCTCATCTTCTTCCCACCTTAACACCACAATATAGTTCTTAAATAAGAGGATCCGTAAATTGGATGCATTTGAGAGGGAAAATGGATTTAAAAACGAGTCTGAAAAAACGCAGTTTGTTATTTGAATACTTCCTCAAATATTCAATCACGATGACTTCGGGAAATTCTGTTTAAAATACCCTTTTTGGCAACCTTTTTTGAAATATGTTCTGTCTTTATCAAAAAACTGGAGTCCATTTCTAAATTTATCAAAAACCTGTCGCGAAAAAACTTTTGGTTTATTTTTAAGTAGTAACATAAACTTTAAACCGACTCGATATCGATTTTAATTAAGATGTTATGACGTTTTTTTCGATTTTCCCAAAATCCCAATCTATTTCCACCCCCTTGGTCCAATTTTGCCCATTAATGAACTCTACCGAGATTTTATGCCCCTTGATTTTATGTAAAAGTTTGAAGAAGATCTGAGCATAATTATGGAAGTTATCGTGTCCAGAATAAAGCGATATACACCGATAGATAGATAGATAAACTTTTTTACTGATGGTTGTTTGGGGATCTAGGAGTCATGATCGGTGTAAATCTGCAAAAAAATTTAGAAATTCCAACACGGGAGAGAGTGCAATAGGTATTTTTTCATTCGAAATCTACCTAATATTTCATACGAAACCTACCTAATAGCATTATAAACATCTAATAGCAATAGAAGAGAAAAGAAAAACAAGTGGGTAACTGTGATCGTAGATCACGCAAAGTGTTTCATTTAATATTCCTTTCAAAACAACTTATCCTTTAATTAATAAATCAAAATCTTTAAGTTTTAATTATTAAAATCTTACATAGATGGTAGTGAAAAAAACTTTAATTTTTTATTAATTATAAAATAAACATTTATTTATTTTATTCAAATTAAAAATGCTCGAAAAAATATATAAGTAAAATGTCAAATTCAAATTTTTTTGATATTCCGGCATTAAAAAATAGCGGATATATAAATAAAATTAAAAAAATACTTAAATTAAGTTTAAAATGCTGAATCATTTATAAATAATAACAGTTTTTAAAATCAAAAGAAAACTGAATTCCAAAAAATATTATGAACGTCAGATGAACGAATCATGAATAATTTAAACCCTTAAAATCGCAAAAATACGAAATTTATTTTAATTAAATCCATCTTAATATCAAACTTCCATCATGCAGCATCGATGCTAAAACTCAGGGCGTTCAGTTTATCAGCGAGATGCTTTACCTACAAGCTATGATCATAGACGCAAAAACTTAAAAATAAAGTTTCCTTTTCAAACTTTAATAGCAAAAATAAACAAATTGCATTAAAAAATATTTAAAAAAAAATAATAGATTATTCAGAATCTTATGATTGGTCGTGTGGCACGAGATATTTAGCTGTAAATACGCAAAATTTGAAGTCCCAAACTTATACAGTTTATGTATTAAGACACTGTGAGGAACGGACGGACAGAGGGCAGAGACATATAGGGTTTCGTCAGATGGTTGAAACCCTAAAAACAATGTTTTCTGGAATCATAAGTAGAAGCTTTTTAAATGATTTTTAGAAACGAATATTGCCGCATAATGTTCTTAGATTGGTGCAACGTACCTCTTTTGCTATTGGTTGTTTTCAGTGCTAATGGCATGCATGAGTCTTATTTCGCAGTATTTGTTCAAAATGTCCATTCTAATGTAATTTCTGTCTAGTCCTGACAGTTTTCTGTATTTTTTTTTTGTATGATTACATTACTATTTAATATACTGCCAAAGAATTGCCGCATTATTTTATTTTTAACTAAATTTTTAAGCTTATTTAAAATCTTTAACCTGTTTTCTTATGTTAAGTGTTGTGTTTGAGTAAAATTTATTTCTACTATTGTACTGTATTTATGCAATTTTAATACAATTTAAGACCAACGATGACTTGTCGTCACCAGAAAATAATAAGGTTCTATCTGTATTTTATTAAAAAAATGACTTATAGAAATATTCTTTTTGTATCTATGAAGGAATTTTCGCATCAAAATGCTGTTATATATAATTAACATAAGACGTTACAATATGCTGATGTCTGAACGAAGTTCGTTGGCCAGTTTCATATCCGCCATCTTGTTTTAAAATGGCGGCCATTTATTTTTTTTAATTCAATTTTAAAATTAGGTACGCAAAAATCAAAAATTAAGAAATTTTTTTCTTTTATGTGATTTAGCTTTATAACTAGATTCCAGAGCATTTTTTGTTTCGTTTGTATCTTAAAAAATGGCTGAGTTCTAGCACTTTGAATTTCTAATATGGCTGACATTTTGAATAATCTGATTTTTGTCATGTGATAACACGGATATTAATGAACCAATTTGGATGTAATTTGTTGTGTATATAGTGTATACAAATATATAGACCCAATTCGTTAACCATCATCATCCGCCATCTTGTTCCAAAATGACGGCTATTTAATTTTTTTAATTTAAAATTAAAATTAAGTACAAAAAAATAAGAAATTGAAAAATATTTTTCTTTTATGTGTTTGATCTTGATACAAAGATTCCAGACCATTTTTTGTTTTGTCTATATCTTTAAAAATGGCTGAGTTATAGCCCTTTTAATTTCTAAAGTGGGTGACAATTTGAAGAATCTATTTTCCTGCGACAAAATTCGGATACATCAACCGATTTCGATGTGAGTGAGCATGTGCGCAGGACTTACTAATATTTCAATCAAGCTCATTGGTTAATTCACCCATCATGTTGTTTTAAATCTGCAGGAACTTCATTATATAGCCGAATTGTAATATACAATATAAATCGCTTTAAATAAAACGTATAAAGTTAATAAATTTTTAGAAATTCCGATTCGTATTCAATACTGATAAAAACAAGAATTGAATCTTCTATTATCGTGTTCCCCTATTTTGAACTTTGTATGGTTGAATAATATAAATAGATTTTTTTTAAATAAAAAAACGTATCTCCTGCTACCAGTAATGGCCAGAAGACTCTTTTTTATAATGTTATTTCACGCCTACATTTTAAAAATATAAAAACAGATTTGTTCATTTGCACTACTTTTTTTGAACTAAAATAAATCCGCTGTTTTCAGCTTATTACGAAATGTGAATACTATGTGGATTTTACTATTAAAAAAAGTAGTGTCTTTGAAGAAATACGAAAATTTTAAAAAAGCAGTCGTGAAATAACGTTATATGACAGAACTTTCCGTTTGACTTAATATAATAAATATAAATCAATCCAAATATTATACAAGAAAAAATTCCATTAAAATATTTTTATCTTTTCCTAAAAATTGGATTTATAATATTCACTTTTTAAATAAAAAGAGCTTCTTTGATTAACAAATTATTGATATTCATATATTCATATATTCATATATTCATATATTCATATATTCATATATTCTAATTATTCATATAGTTTATATATATATATATAGAGAGAGAGATACAAACGAAGAACACGAAAGTTCAATTAATTTTTTCAATTACGGCTATCTTCCTTTATAGATTACTAAAACAAATTTCTGAATGACAGAAATTTCACCAAATTATTTGTAAAAAGCAGGAAATAAAAACTTTATTATATTTTCAGTCACGGATATCCTCACTTATACTTAACTGAAAATACAACCTGAAAAGATAAAGCTTTACTAAAGTATTTCAAATGAATACAAACATATTAAATCAGAACATAGACATTTTTAGAACATAGATAACACCTTCTGCTCTGCAACTGTCATAGATATTTTGGGACTGTTTCAGCAATACCTGTTTAGGCCTATATATAGACAGGCCATTCTCTGAAAACTGTTGATGGAATTTTCCATTTATTTTGTAAATAGGAGGAAATAAAAACTTTATTATATTTTCAGTCACGGATATGCTCACTTATACTTAACTAAAAATACAACCTTTAAAAGAAAAAGCTTTAGTAAAGTATTTCAAATGAATACAAACATATTAAAGTTTTTTAGAACATAGATAACACCTTTTCCTCTGCAACTGTCATAGATTTTTTGGGACTGTTTCAGCAAGACCTGTTTAGGTCTATAAATAGACAGGCCATTCTCTTAAAACTGTTCATGGAATTTTCCATTTATTTATGAAAAGCAATAACGATTTACCACAGTATAATGAAAAATAAAATATATTTTAGTTTACTTGGAAATTTACCGTTTTTTCTTTTACACAATAAGTTATGAATTAGTATTCTAAGCAATAAATAAATTGTATATTTATTTTACAATTCCTTTCTTAATGTTTTTAGAGAATTGTATCAGAACTTAGATCAAAAATATTATTAGGATGAGCAAAACTAAGTATTATTTTTTAATATAAAGATAGTTTACTAAGTAAGTATTATTTATTAATATAAAGTTAGCTTACTAAGTATTATTTATTAATATATAGTTAAAGCTCTAGTGCTGAGTTCATCGAAAATAAAACACATATTGCTGATTTGTGCAGTTAACCTCCTCATATCTTCTGTTGCCAGCAGGAAGCATTAAAAAACGTCCTTTTAATTAATATAAATACTACTATAATTGTTGAAATTATATCTAGATCTTTTTAATAATTTTATGTACACTCTACTTCAAATAACAAATGATTACACATGCATATAGTTTTCTATAATCGAGAAATCGGAAAACTTTGCTGCATTTTTCATTTATACATATTTTAGTTAATAGATTATAAAAACAAAATTCTGAATGACAGAAATTTGAAGTGTCTGCAGATCGAAGACAACGGAAACTTTGATAAATTTTCCATTACGGATATCCTTACTTATACTTTTTTGAAAATGAAATCTCAATAGTAAAAGTCTTATTAAAGTACTTGAAATGAATACAAACCTATTAAAGTTTTTTAGAACATAGATTCTACTTCTGCTCTGTGACTCTCATCGACACTTTGGCACTAGTCCAGGTAGGTCTGTTTTATGCCGATAAATAGACAGATCTCTTAAAACTGTTGATGGAATTTTTCATTTAGTTTCAAAAGCAATAACGATTTACACACCGGATAATTGAAAACGAATTACGTTTTCGTTTAGTTGAAAATTAACTTTTTTTTTTTTTACACAATAAGTTACGAATTAGTATTGTAAGCAATACTTTTATTAAATATATATATTTTATTATATATATATATATATATATATATATATATATATATATATATATATATATATATATATATATTATATTCCTTTCTTGATGTTTGTAGAGAAGTGAGTAAGAACATGGATAAATATAAGCGAAACGATGAGCATAGTTAGAAAATATAAAATTTCAAATTCTAATGTTAAATTCATATTAGTTAAATTGTTTTCGCTTTTTAAATACACATTGTTGTTTCGTACACTTAAACACAACAAAGTATATTGGATTCGTATAGATTTATTTTATACCAAAGATAAGCAAACCCTCAGAAAGCTTATAACATTCTAAACAATAAAATATAACAATTCTAAGACACAAATATAAATATTATACAACTCATTTTGGACTTTCCCTATGCAAATGTTCAATTCTGATGAATCTTCTGGTGTGCGCCGGCGTTTGACCCCGCAGATATTTTTCATCTGAATTTCGCATTTTGCTGCTGAAAGTTGGGAAGTGTAGTAAGGATCTCGGCTCTTCCCCCTTTCTTATTATTTCATTCTTAATGTAATTTCAATTTAGATTGTATACAAAGAAGATGGGGTCTTAGAGGCCTTGAAACGGACGTATGCGTTGCCTAATATTTATATTTGTGTCTGATAAATGTTGCATTTTATTCTTCATATACTGATGCAAAGTAGAACCCACCCCACTTTTTTGAATTATAATATTCTATCATTTTTTAACAGTCCTAAACAAAAAGAATCAAAACAGAAAGACATAGAAAAACAGCGTTACAAACATGAGAAAAAAAGGAATTTTCATAAATTCTAAGCAAATGAAACCAAGGAACACATTACTGTTAATTATTAGATTTAAACCTAATAATTTAAATCTAGTAATTAACAGTAATGTGTTTATATTTAACAACAAGTATTACAAACAGACAAAAGGAGCACCTATGGGTTCACCTATATCTGGTCTCCTGGCTGAATTTAAATTAAGAACTTTAGAAAACTACATTTTAGATAACATACAACCTGCTCCTAGCATATGGATAAAACATGTAGATGATATATTTGCAGTTTGGGATCATGGTTTAGAATCCTTGAAGGATTTCTTTGAAAAAATCAATAGAGTTCATAATGACATCCAATTTACTATGGAAATAGAAAATAATAATACTCTTCCATTCTTAGATATTCTACTGATAAAAGAAAATAACAAAATCAATAGAAAAGTATACAGAAAGAAAGTAAAGCTAGACCATATTATACCTAAGGATGCAATAGCCCCATGGACTTATAAACTCAGTGCTATAAAATCTTATATCCATAGAGCATTCAAAGTATGTTCAGAGAAATACTTAACAGATGAAATCAGTTATATAATTCAAATTGCAAGCAATCATGGTTTCCAGCCAAAAACAATATATAAGATTATTGATAATTTTAATAAACCAAATCTTAATCAAGAAGTAACCACCAAACCATCTTAGAGAAAAATTATATACATTCCAATCATCTTTGAAAGGCTAAAACAGTTATTCAAGAAATATAATATTCAACTAATAGCATCAACTCCTCCTAATCTTATGAAAGTAATACGCAAGAAACTAGACCCAATAGACCCCATTAATTATGCAGGTGTATATGAAATACCTTTTTTGCTTAAAAACAATCAACTCAAATATTACATAGGAATGACTGGTCGAAAATTCAGCAAAAGGCTTAAAGAACATAAAAGAGATATTAAGTATAATAAACCAAGCATATCCATATCAAGACTCTGTTCCATAAATGAAGTACAATCAATTGATTATAACAACGCAAGAATTATTTCCCGGCAAATGAACCCCCATAAGTCTAAAATTCGTGAATCAATAGAAATTATAACACGGAATAACCAACTATGTAACGATAATTTATTCTATTTTATGCCTAGTGCTTGGATAGACTTTCTAAAAACAGATATAAAGTTCGAATGAACTTTAATTTGATCTCTACACTGTAGATGGCGCCACGGCTGTATTCATATGCGAATTTCGATTTTCCTTCAGAAGAAAGGCGGGTTTTTTGCTTTCAGTATTGTATTATGTGAACTGTGTAACGTGTTAGTTTTTATCTTCTAATGATTCCCTGATGATGAACAAGTTTTATTGTTCGAAACTATAGGAAATCAACTCTACTTTAGTTGTAAGTAGTACATGAATTTTAATTAAAAAAAAAAATTAACATCTAGTATACACTGATGAGCTGAATTTATTATCTGTTATTTTATTTTCTTGTTGTTGTTTTAATATTTTTCCCATGGTTTTTTTATTCCATTCATAAAATTTTGTGTTATTGCAGCTGTTAGAACAAGCTACAGGCGACTCTGAATAGCTTCATTTTTAAAATAAACACTCTGTACAATACGACTAAATACAACACAATTTTGAATGCAATAATTACAATTTATATTTAAAGTAAATATTTGAAACTTATGTTTTATTTTATGTTTTAACACTTGAAGAGAACTGTATAAAAACTTGCGTCCTAAGTCACGTTAGCATAAAAAAAAATGTCCGCATAATTTAAGGGAGAAGATCGGGTTGAGCAGCCGGAAAATGACAATAATTTGACAATTACGGAAAACACTGTAGTTTCAAAACCAATTAATAAAATACAACATTTTTTTCTATACTTTCATAAATACTTATGGTTTAAAGAAAAACATTCAAATATATATATTTAGCAATATTAATTAGTCAAATTTTAATGACAAAATTAATGGTTTAAAAATATGAATTTTTAAAATATGAATATTTAAATATGCATCTTGCGCGCAAGATTTAAAAAATTCTATTGCAGATATATATTTAATATTGCATTTATATTTACTTATATTACTATATTTTACACTAAACCTAAATTTAAAAGTATATACAAATTCTTTTGAATAATTAATGGCATTAATAATCATATTTTTTAAATTTAGCAAAAAAAATACACTTTTTTATTCAATAAAAAATTTTCTATGACAAAAATCAGACTAAATTGAAGTGTGTAAATGTACGCATGACAATTAGTAAATTGCAAAATTTCGTGGTTCTATGATAATTAGTTTTTGAATGAGAGTGCGCACGATGCCAAATTTTACAACAATGAGAATTGCTTATCATGCTAAAACTCACCAGGGGCTTAAACACATCCTTCTTTAAGTTGCAGAGCGTCAGTCGCAGCTTTTTTGGTCATTCTTTTGGCTCTAAGAGCTTCAAGTGTACATGCTAGTGATCGCTTTTCTGAGCAACCGGAAACTGACAATAATTGGACCAGTACTAAAAACTTTGCAATTTCAAAACCAATCAATGTAATACAGCAATTTTTTTCTATACTTTCATATATATTTATGATTTTAGAAAAATTGAAAAAATATATATTTAGTAATATTAATTAGTTAAATTTTGACGACAAAATTGATGTTTAAAAAAATGAATTTTTAAATATGCATTTTGAAACGCAAGATTAAAAAAACTCCACGGCAGATATATATTTAATATTGCACTTACATTCACTTATACCGCTATATTTCACACTGAACCAAAATTTAAAGGTATAGTCAAGTTCATTTGCATGATTATTGGCTTTATCATATTCGTTAAATTTAGCAAAACAATTACACTTATTTTTTTCAATAAAAAATGTCTATGACAAAAATCAGACTAAATTGAGGTTCAGCTTATAGGTACACATGAAAATTCAGCAATAATTAGTTTATAAATGAGAGTGCGCGCAATGCCAGAAAATAGTTTTGAGACAAACGGCTTCAAAGATAATTTTATAGATTAACTTCAAATTTTATAATAATGAGGATTGTTTATCATAATAAAATTTACCAGGGACATACACACATCCTTATTTAAGTTTCAGAGCCCCAGCCGCAGCTTTTCTGGCGAAATGTAAGCAAATGATCAGCGTGGAACAGCTGTTCTGAGTTGAAGGGAATCCTTAACTTTTTTGTTGTGTTGTCAGATGTTTTTAGTAATAACTCCCGTTCTAATTCGAATTTTTAAAACAAAATTTTTCCAATGGATTTGTAACATTTCATGGAATCCACACTATTTTCTTTTTCAAAAAATCAATTTTTTTTTCATTTCAACCTGATTTTTCCCCTTAATGTAACGAAGGAAAAAAAAAGTCATAAAATTTTAAAGCAACAATAACACATAGAAAATCGTTGGTAATGCTACTTCAGAAATATTTGAAATTAGAACATATTTCATTGTTGTATTTGATGCTCCAATGAAATAAATATTACATTAGATTGTACTTATCTACAAATATATTACTGTCAGTTTCATTAGCTTAATTCCAATAAATTGGTTTTTCATTTTCTAAAGATGTAATTTTATACTAATTTACAGAATTATTTATCATACAAAATCGGATCTAACAAAAATCGTTGCATCTAAAATCGTTATTCCTTCAGAATTTTCTTGATGTTGTTGTTTGATATGTTAATTTAATGGTGTTATCTACTAAAAGTTTTTGATTAAAAACTCCGATTTTTTGTGGAACATTTATTTATTTAACTATTTTCCTGAAAGTTGCATTTTCTTTTACATTCCATGTAAAAAACTGAAAATAGGCATGACATTTTATTAATATTATTATTTTGTGTAACATAATTAATAATATTTGTTTAAAAATCGATATTAACTAATAAAATGGGTGTAGATTTGTACGAATTGAAAGAATTATTTATTACAAAGAATCGGATATAACACCAATCGTTGTTTTTAAAATCATGATTGCTTTAGAATTTTCTTGATAATATGTTAATTGAATGATTTGTTATCTACTACAGGTTTTCAAATAAAATTTCAGAAACATTCTTTAATTCTTTTTATTGTGAAACATTTATCTATGTTGTTTTTTTCTGTCCTACATTTGCTTATATTCGATATAAAAAGCTTAAAATAAGCGTATGATTTTTTTATTATTATTTTGTGTAGCATACATAATTCTATATATAGGTATTTGTTAAAAAACAGATATTATCAAATACAAAAATAACGTTCTTTTTTGTATTTTCATACATTAATAAAATATTTGTAATGTACTGATAAATTAAAATATTCTATTTCTATTCATATGCAAAATATTATGATCTTCCTAAAATTTACACTCTATTGTCTTTTAATTTGATGGTATGGAATGGATGTTCATGAAATGTATGGATGTTCATGAAATTGTCTATAATTTGATTTTAGTGTAATTAGCATGAAATTGACAGGCAATTTAAAGATAACGAAAAGCCGCTAACTAGAATTTCTTGTAATTAATTTGTTTTAAAAAAAATATTTCATCAGCATCAGCACTAGAGTTAAAGGTTTTATTATAATGAATGGAAAAGTGTTTGACAGTTCTCTTCACTAATATATTTTTTAACAAGAACACTTTTCCTTATTAAGATTACGCTAACGTTATATATATGTGTGTGTGTGTGCGTGTGTACATCATATTTATAAAATATATTATGGACATTTTCGAATATTTGAACATCTCTATTTAGAAAATTATTTTGAATCCTCACTAAATATACATCTGTTTACTTTTTATCTCTGAATTGCTAAAAACTGCAAAAGGCCAGATTTCGATACTACGATTATTCTTCAAATTTTGCTGTATTTTGAAATTTTCTATTTTTTATTTAAAAAATCACTATACCTTAGATTTATATGATTTAAGATTATATACAGCTTTTATTATGGTATAATTGGAAAAAGTTACATACTATTTTCTATTTTTACTTTCTTCTAACTTTACAAGAAAAAAGTATTGGATTCTTGAAATTTTTCGAGTTCCGGTTCTAGACGAATTAATACATTTTAGAAGTGAAAGATTCCAGAAACGTGTATTTTATAATTACACTATATTTGGTGGGCACTCTATTTCAAGAACTAATGTATGAAATTTAATTAAAAAATATATTCAGATAGTCCCTGATATAAATTGATCTTATTAATTTTTAGTGCAAATCGCTTAAAAGGTGGCTCTGTTATACTGCGTTTTTTTTTTTTTTTTTTTTTTTTTTTTTTTTTTTTTTTTTTTAATAATTTAAGCAACGTCATATATCTCAATGAGTAATGCAAGTATTTCCATCAGACTTCAGCTTCGGATTTGTTGCTGTTTAAATTTTGTATAAATCGTGCAACAGATAGGCACTGCTATGTTGCATTTTTCACGTTTTTCACAATAGCTCTAACTCAACACTTAATGCATGGAATTTATTAAAAATTTATATTCAGTTAGTCCTTGATATAGCCCTTGATCAGTTGTCAATAACTAATTCACGAATTTCTATCTAACTTTAAATTGAGTAAGACCGCCCCACTAAAAATAATCTTGAGTTTTTCGGAAGAAATGTCCACTTTCTACAGAAATTTTACAAAACTCTGAAGAAATTTCTGAGACTTAGCTTTATTGTAAAAATATCTGCAAGATGGGCCAATTACCTACGGATTTTACACAGAATTTTAGACCAATTCCCTACAGGATTTCTATAGAATTTTTTTAGTGGGACGTCATAGGAACTATTATTGTGTATGTTTTGTTGTCATTATACCAACAGGTTGCGCTGCTATGCTGTTTCTTTCAACTCCTGTAATAGCTCTAATTCACGATCTATTGAAATATATATATATATACGCATAATCAGAAATCAGATTCAGGTATAGTTTGATAAATATTATTGTTCTTTATGTTTTTATGTAAATCGCCCCAAATAACTGGCACTTTCATTTTGCATTTTCCCTGATATACACAATAATTCCATTTCAAGAACTAGTGCACGGATAATCATTCCTTTAGAATCGTTCCGATTGGCGCGACTTTTGATGTATTAACATGCATGACATAGACGAAAGTTTTGGAATTACCTCAAGTTTATCTCTGAGTTTTGTTATGAAATATCTGAAATGTTGACACATTACCAAATCTCTATTTTACCGACTTATTTACTATTTTTACTGCTTTTTGAATTTTTCTAATTTATTCAAAAAATCAGTATATGTTGTATTTATATGCTTTAAAATTACATTATGGTATAGTTGAAAATAAGTTAACAGTGCAATTTTCTATTTAGTTTTAACACTGCTATTTTCTATATTTACTTTCTTCGATCTTTTTAAGAAAAAGTATTGGATTCGTGAAAATTTTCGAGTTCCGGATTTTGACGTAATTTAGGTTTTTCGTATAAATAAAATTCACGAGTCAGTGAAGGTCGTCCGGAAGAAACTTTTTTCTAAATTTTGATAAGACTAGAGAAACTAGAATCGGTTGTTTGGAAACGTTGACATAGTTTCAAACATATAATAAGAATTATATATAAATTTAAAATGAATTGATTTATGATGGGGAGAGTGTTTTCCCTTTTTTACTCAGATATGTTAATCATGTCGTTTCGAATCCATTTTTTCTGAGCACTCAAATAAATGTTACTTTTTAACATTAAATATTTGTAGGAATGGGAAATTCTGAGAGAGGGGATGATCATCCGAACAGAGGCTATTTTTCAAATTTTATTGTGCTTGGGAAAAGTGAAGAATCGATTGGTTTTAAACTAAAGAATCGATTGGTTTTAAACTTTGATATAATCCTTAGCAGTTTAGATTTTAGTGAAAAAATTGCCTCAGATCACTTATTTTTTTAAGCTATTGCATAGCTTTTATCGCGGGCTTTGAGCGCGGTGACCAAATCCAAAAATTCCGTAACGCGAAAAATCCTAACACATCCGTAACGAAAAAACCTAAAACTCGGCTAACGTCGTTTCCGTTCGGAAAACGACGGGACGGTATCCTTCGGTAGACTTCGGCAGACATTGACGTGGTATATTTCAGATATTAGGCTATCAAGTCTCAAACTTATGTTTCTTATGATCTAATTTTCATAGCGCGGCCAAATTTTGTTTGGTAATTTATTATGAGACAGTGTTTATTTTGGTGGTCTTATTTATTTTGGTGACAGGAGACCCCCCAGCGTGAGGGTCGAAAAATTTAAAATGCTTATAACTCGCGATCTAACTTTCGTAGCGCGGCCAAACTTTGTTTGGTAATTTATTATGATATATTGTTAATTACTGGTGACAAGAGACACCCCACGGTGACGGTCGAAAAATTTAAAATGCTTATAACTCGCGATCTAATTTTCGTAGCGCGGCCAAACTTGTTTGGTAATTTATTATGAGACAGTGTTAACTTTTGGTGACAGGAGACCCCACACGGTGAGAATCGAAAAATTTAAAATGCACATAAGTCGCAATCTAATTTTCGTAGCGCGGCCAAATTTTGTTTGGTAATTTATTATGAGATATTGTTAATTGTTGTTGACAGAAGACACCCCACGGTGAGGGCTGAAAAATTAAAAATGCTTATAACTCGCGATCTAATTTTGGTAGCTTGGCAAAATTTTGTTTGGTAATTTATTATGAGGCACTATTAATTTTTGGGGACATTAGAACCCCCACGGTGAGGGTCGAAAAATTTAAAATGCTTATAACTCGCGATCTAATTTTTTTACCGCGGCCAAATTTTGTTTGGTAATTTATTATGAGGCAGTGTTAATTTTTGGGGACATTAGAATCCCCACGGTGAGGGTCGAAAAATTTAAAATGCTTATAACTCACGATATAATTTTCGTAGCAAGGCAAAATTTGTTTGGTAATTTAATATGAGACTGTTAATTTTTGGTGACAGGAGACCCCCCACGGTGAGGGTCGAAAAATTTAAAATGCTTATAACTCGTGATCTAATTTTCGTAGCGCGGCCAGATTTTGTTTGGTAATTTATTATGAGACAGTGTTAATTTTTGGGGACAGGAGACCCCCCACGGTGACGGTCGAAAAATTTAAAATGCTTATAACTCGCGATCTAATTTTCGTAGCGCGGCCAAACTTGTTTGGTAATTTATTATGAGACAGTGTTAACTTTTGGTGACAGGAGACCCCACACGGTGAGAATCGAAAAATTTAAAATGCACATAAGTCGCAATCTAATTTTCGTAGCGCGGCCAAATTTTGTTTGGTAATTTATTATGAGATATTGTTAATTGTTGTTGACAGAAGACACCCCACGGTGAGGGCTGAAAAATTAAAAATGCTTATAACTCGCGATCTAATTTTGGTAGCTTGGCAAAATTTTGTTTGGTAATTTATTATGAGGCACTATTAATTTTTGGGGACATTAGAACCCCCACGGTGAGGGTCGAAAAATTTAAAATGCTTATAACTCGCGATCTAATTTTTTTACAGCGGCCAAATTTTGTTTGGTAATTTATTATGAGGCAGTGTTAATTTTTGGGGACATTAGAATCCCCACGGTGAGGGTCGAAAAATTTAAAATGCTTATAACTCACGATCTAATTTTCGTAGCGCGGCCAAATTCTGTTTGGTAATTTAATATGAGACTGTAAATTTTTGGTGACAGGAGACCCTCCCACTGTGAGGGTCGAAAAATTTAAAATGCTTATAAATTGTTATCTAATTTTCGTAGCGCGGCCAAATTTTGTTTGGTAATTTAATATGAGAATGTTAATTTTTGGTGACAGGAGACCCCCTACTAGGAGGGTAGAAAAATTTAAAATGCTTATAACTCGCGATCTAATTTTTTTAGCACGGCCAAATTTTGTTTGGTAATTTATTATGAGGCAGTGTTAATTTTTGGGGACATTAAACAACCACGGTGAGGGTCGAAAAATTTAAAATGCTTATAACTCGCGATCTAATATTCGTAGCGCGGCCAAATTTTGTTTGGTAATTTATTATGAGGCAGTGTTAATTTTTGGGGACTTTAGACCCCCCCCACCCACGGTGAGGGTCGAAAAATTTAAAATGCTTATAACTTGCTATCTAATTTTCGTAGCGCGGCCAAATTTTGTTTGGTAATTTATTATGAGACAGTGTTAATTTTTGGGGACATTAGACCCCCCCTCGGTAAGGGTCGAAAAATTTAAAATGCTTATAACTCACGATCTAGTTTTCGTAGCGCGGCCAAATTTTGTTTGGTAATTTAATATGAGACAGTTAAATTTTGGTGACAGGAGACCCCCCACGGTGAGGGTCGAAAAATTTGAAATTATTATAACTCGCGATCTAATTTTCGTAGCGCGGCCAAATTTTGTTTGGTAATTTATTATGAGACAGTGTTAATTTTGGGGGACATTAGACCCCCACGGTGAGGGTCGAAAAATTTAAAATGCTTATAACTCACGATATAATTTTCGTAGCAAGGCAAAATTTGTTTGGTAATTTAATATGAGACTGTTAATTTTTGGTGACAGGAGACCCCCCACGGTGAGGGTCGAAAAATTTAAAATGCTTATAACTCGTGATCTAATTTTCGTAGCGCGGCCAGATTTTGTTTGGTAATTTATTATGAGACAGTGTTAATTTTTGGGGACAGGAGACCCCCCACGGTGAGGGTCGAAAAATTTAAAAGGCTTATAACTCGCGATCTAATTTTCGTAGCTCGGCGAAATTTTGTTTAGTAATTTATTATGAGACAGTGTTAACTTTTGGTGACAGGAGACCCCACACGGTGAGAATCGAAAAATTTAAAATGCACATAAGTCGCAATCTAATTTTCGTAGCGCGGCCAAATTTTGTTTGGTAATTTATTATGAGATATTGTTAATAGTTGTTGACAGAAGACACCCCACGGTGAGGGCTGAAAAATTAAAAATGCTTATAACTCGCGATCTAATTTTGGTAGCTTGGCAAAATTTTGTTTGGTAATTTATTATGAGGCACTGTTAAATTTTGGGGACATTAGAACCCCCACGGTGAGGGTCGAAAAATTTAAAATGCTTATAACTCGCGATCTAATTTTTTTACCGCGGCCAAATTTTGTTTGGTAATTTATTATGAGGCAGTGTTGATTTTTGGGGACATTAGAATCCCCACGGTGAGGGTCGAAAAATTTAAAATGCTTATAACTCACGATCTAATTTTCGTAGCGCGGCCAAATTTTGTTTGGTAATTTAATATGAGAATGTTAATTTTTGGTGACAGGAGACCCCCTACTAGGAGGGTAGAAAAATTTAAAATGCTTATAACTCGCGATCTAATTTTTTTAGCACGGCCACATTTTGTTTGGTAATTTATTATGAGGCAGTGTTAATTTTTGGGGACATTAAACAACCACGGTGAGGGTCGAAAAATTTAAAATGCTTATAACTCGCGATCTAATATTCGTAGCGCGGCCAAATTTTGTTTGGTAATTTATTATGAGGCAGTGTTAATTTTTGGGGACTTTAGACCCCCCCCCCACCCACGGTGAGGGTCGAAAAATTTAAAATGCTTATAACTTGCTATCTAATTTTCGTAGCGCGGCCAAATTTTGTTTGGTAATTTATTATGAGACAGTGTTAATTTTTGGGGACATTAGACCCCCACGGTGAGGGTCGAAAAATTTAAAATGCTTATAACTCACGATATAATTTTCGTAGCGCGGCCAAATTTTGTTTGGTAATTTAATATGAGACAGTTAAATTTTGGTGACAGGAGACCCCCCACGGTGAGGGTCGAAAAATTTGAAATTATTATAACTCGCGATCTAATTTTCGTAGCGCGGCCAAATTTTGTTTGGTAATTTATTATGAGACAGTGTTAATTTTTGGGGACATTAGACCCCCACGGTGAGGGTCGAAAAATTTAAAATGCTTATAACTCACGATATAATTTTCGTAGCAAGGGCAAAATTTGTTTGGTAATTTAATATGAGACTGTTAATTTTTGGTGACAGGAGACCTCCCACGGTGAGGGTCGAAAAATTTAAAATGCTTATAACTCGTGATCTAATTTTCGTAGCGCGGCCAGATTTTGTTTGGTAATTTATTATGAGACAGTGTTAATTTTTGGGGACAGGAGACCCCCCACGGTGAGGGTCGAAAAATTTAAAAGGCTTATAACTCGCGATCTAATTTTCGTAGCTCGGCGAAATTTTGTTTAGTAATTTATTATTAGGGGTCAATCCATTTCAAGTGGTCCAGAAAATAGTTTTTTGGTCGCTCGACCATTTTTAAAAAATCTGAAATTTTTTGTACAACAACCCTAGCGTGACGAAAGTTCAAAATGACCATTCTTTTAATTTTACTATTTTTTGTTTGTGCATGGCGGCCATCTTTGTTTCATCGTGTGCAGCGATTTTCTCAGATACTAGGATACACAAAATTGTAAATATTTCGTCTTCTATTTTCCCAATTGAAATGGGGTTTGCAGCATTTTGTTCAGAATAAAATAGGCTAAATATACAGTGATAGAAAAATTTTGAAAAATAAATTTTTACAGGTGAAATTTTAGCACAAAATGTACGATTTTTTCCACAATCTGTCCGTTTGCAAGAGGAAAATTTTCATGCAAGAGCAACTGTCAACCTTACACAATTTTTTCTACAAATAGGTCAAAAGTACGTGAACTCATACACCAAGTCCCAGATCTGGGAGTTAATTTCTCTTTGCGAAAAAAATTCCGAAATTCGTCAAAAATTTCAAAAATCGCACTTTTTAGGCTTTGATATCTCTGGTGGGGCGCGAGATAAAAATCTGAAATTTTGGCCTGTGATAGTATTGTGTAGTAGCATTATGTACAAAAAATTTCAAGAAGGAGATTTGACTGCAAGCTGAGATATGACATGGAAAATATGCGAAAACAATACTGTCAAACTATTGTAAACCTACTACGTAATTGTTCAACAAGACTGTCAACCTTGCACAATTTTTTCTACAAATAGATCAGAAGTGTGTGTACTCATACACCAAGTCCCATATCTGGGAAATGATTTCTCTTTCCGAAAAAAATTCCGAAATTCGTCGAAAATTTCAAAAATCGCAATTTTTAGCCTTTGATATCTCTGGTGGAGCACGAGATAAAAATCTGAAATTCTGACCTTTGATAGTATTATGTAGTAGTGTTATGTACAAAAAATTTCAAGAAGGAGATTTGACTACAAGCTGAGATACGGTGATTAAAGAAATGTTAAGAAATGCTATTACGAGTACATTAGGAGAAATGAGATTAGTCTCTTTTAATTACAATATTTACCTAGAAAATATCGTTTGTTGAAAACAGTTAAATAATAAGCATTTAATTTACAAAATACTATATATGCTCAACAAAGAGCTTAACAATATTTACGAGAGATGTTATGAGTTCGACCAGTTACTGTTGTCAGTCCATCAGGCTGTTCTTTCTAAAAATTTTATTTGAAGCCCCCCAAGTCTTGTTATCCCTTGTTAACTTGAATGAAATTCTCTAGGTTTAATAACTGAAGCCATGTCAACTCAATCAGTTGTAATTCATTGTCTGTAATTTACTTTTCCTGAAATGTGTTCCGAGTAAAATTGTTGCAATAGCATTTCTAGTAGATTTGTTCATCTGGACAAATAGTGTATTGGCTTAGCATACATTCTGAATTGTTTAAATCACACAGAAGCATTTGAAAAAGATATTTGTAACTAACATTTAACTTTGTACCATAAATAATTAATTTAAATTTTTGGAGGCATGTACAATTACATAGTATGTTACAATAGTTTGGCAGTATTGTTTTCACATATTGTCCATGTCATATCTCAGCTTGTAGTCAAATCTCCTTCTTGAATTTTTTTGTTCATAACACTACTACACAATACTATCAAAGGCCAGAATTTCAGATTTTTATCTCGTGCTCCACCAGAGATATCAAAGCCTAAAAAGTGCGATTTTTGAAATTTTCGACGAATTTCGGAATTTTTTTCGGAAAGAGAAATCAGTTCCCAGATATGGGACTTGGTGTATGAGTACACACACTTCTGATCTATTTGTAGAAAAAATTGTGCAAGGTTGACAGTCTTGTTGAACAATTACATAGTAGGTTTACAATAGTTTGGTAGTATTGTTTTCACATATTGTCCATGTCATATCTCAGCTTGTAGTCAAATCTCCTTCTTGAAATTTTTTGTACATAACACTACTACATAATACTATCAAAGGCCAGAATTTCAGATTTTTATCTCGTGCTCCATTAGATATATCAAAGCCTAAAAAGTGCGATTTTTGAAATTTTCGACGAATTTCGGAATTTTTTTCGGAAAGAGAAATCAGTTCCCAGATATGGGACTTGGTGTATGAGTACACACACTTCTGATCTATTTGTAGAAAAAATTGTGCAAGGTTGACAGTCTTGTTGAACAATTACATAGTAGGTTTACAATAGTTTGGTAGTATTGTTTTCACATATTGTCCATGTCATATCTCAGCTTGTAGTCAAATCTCCTTCTTAAAATTTTTTGTACATAACGCTACTACACGATACTATCATAGGCCAAAATTTCAGATTTTTATCTCGTGCCCCACTAGAGATATCAAAGCCTAAAAAGTGTGATTTTTGAAATTTTTGACGAATTTCGGAATTTTTTTCGCAAAGAGAAATTAACTCCCAGATCTGGGACTTGGTGTATGAGTACACGCACTTTTGACCTATTTGTAGAAAAAAATGTGTAAGGTTGACAGTTTCCCTTGCATGAAAATTTTCCTCATGCAAACAGATAGATTTTGGAAAAAATCGTAAATTTTGTGCTAAAATTTCACCTGTAAAAATTTATTTTTCAAAGTTTTTCTTACACTGTATATTTAGCCTATTTCATTCTGAACAAAATGCTGTAAACCCCATTTCAATTGGGAAAATAGAATACGAGATATTTACAATTTTGTGCATCCTAGTATCTGAGAAAATCGCTGCACACGATAAAACAAAGATGGCCGCCTTGCACAAACAAAAAATAGTAGAATTAAAATAACGGTCATTTTGAACTTCCATCATGTTAGGGTTGTTGTACAAAAAATTTCAGATTTTTTAAAAATAGTCGAGCGACCAGTGCTGGACCACTTGAAATGGATTGACCCTGAGACAGTGTTAATTTTTGGTGACAAGATACCCCCACGGTGAAGGTAGAAAAAATTAAAATGCTTATAACTCGCGATCTAATTTTCGTAGCGCGGCCAAATTTTGTTTGGTAATTTATTATGAGTCAGTATTATTTTTGGTGACAGGAGACCCCCCCCACGGTGAGGGTCAAAAAATTTAAAATGCTTATAACTCGCGATCTAATTTTCGTAGCGCGGCCAAACTTGTTTGGTAATTTATTATGAGACAGTGTTAATTTTTGGTGACGGGAGACCCCACACGGTGAGAATCGAAAAATTTAAAATGCACATAAGTCGCAATCTAATTTTTGTAGCGCGGCCAAATTTTGTTTGGTAATATATTATGAGATATTGTTAATTGTTGTTGACAGAAGACACCCCACGGTGAGGGCTGAAAAATTAAAAATGCTTATAACTCGCGATCTGATATTCGTAACGCGGTCAAATTTTGTGTGGTAATTTAATATGAGACTGTTAATTTTTGGTGACAGGAGACCCCCCATGGTGAGGGTCGAAAAATTTAAAATGCTTATAACTCGCGATCTAATTTTTTTACCACGGCCAAATTTTGTTTGGTAATTTATTATGAGGCAGTGTTAATTTTTGGGGACATTAGAACCCCCACGGTGAGGGTCGAAAAATTTAAAATGCTTATAACTCACGATCTAATTTTCGTAGCGCGGCCAAATTTTGTTTGGTAATTTAATATGAGACTGTTAATTTTTGGTGACAGGAGACCCTCCCACGGTGAGGGTCGAAAAATTTAAAATGCTTATAAATCGTTATCTAATTTTCGTAGCGCGGCCAAATTTTGTTTGGTAATTTAATATGAGAATGTTAATTTTTGGTGACAGGAGACCCCCTACTGTGAGGGTAGAAAAATTTAAAATGCTTATAAGTCGCGATCTAATTTTTTTAGCACGGCCAAATTTTGTTTGGTAATTTATTATGAGGCAGTGTTAATTTTTGGGGACATTAAACAACCACGGTGAGAGTCGAAAAATTTAAAATGCTTATAACTCGCGATCTAATATTCGTAGCGCGGCCAAATTTTGTTTGGTAATTTATTATGAGGCAGTGTTAATTTTGGGGGACATTAGACCCCCTCCCACCCACGGTGAGGGTCGAAAAATTTAAAATGCTTATAACTTGCTATCTAATTTTCGTAGCGCGGCCAAATTTTGTTTGGTAATTTATTATGAGACAGTGTTAATTGTTGGTGACAGAAGACACCCCACGGTGAGGGTCGAAAAATTAAAAATGCTTATAACTCGCGATCTAATTTTCGTAGCGCGGCCAAATTTTGTTTGGTAATTTATTATGAGGCAGTGTTAATTTTTGGGGACATTAGACCCCCCCTCGGTGAGGGTCGAAAAATTTAAAATGCTTATTACTCACGATCTAGTTTTCGTAGCGCGGCCAAATTTTGTTTGGTAATTTAATATGAGACAGTTAAATTTTGGTGACAGGAGACCCCCCACGGTGAGGGTCGAAAAATTTGAAATTATTATAACTCGCGATCTAATTTTCGTAGCGCGGCCAAATTTTGTTTGGTAATTTATTATGAGACAGTGTTAATTTTTGGGGACATTAGACCCCCACGGTGAGGGTCGAAAAATTTAAAATGCTTATAACTCACGATATAATTTTCGTAGCAAGGGCAAAATTTGTTTGGTAATTTAATATGAGACTGTTAATTTTTGGTGACAGGAGACCCCCCACGGTGAGGGTCGAAAAATTTAAAATGCTTATAACTCGTGATCTAATTTTCGTAGCGCGGCCAGATTTTGTTTGGTAATTTATTATGAGACAGTGTTAATTTTTGGGGACAGGAGACCCCCGACGGTGAGGGTCGAATAATTTAAAAGACTTATAACTCGCGATCTAATTTTCGTAGCGCGGCCAAATTTTGTTTGGTAATTTATTATGAGACAGTGTTAATTTTTGGGGACATTAGACCCCCCCCCCACGGTGAGGGTTGAAAATTTTAAAATGCCTGTAACTCACGATCTAATTTTCCTAGCGAGGGCAAATTTTGTTTGGTAATTTAATACGAGACTGTTAATTTTTGCTGACAGGAGACCCTCCACGTGTGAGGGTCGAAAAATTTAAAAGGCTTATAACTCGCGATCTAATTTTCGTAGCTCGGCGAAATTTTGTTTAGTAATTTATTATGAGACAGTGTTAATTTTTGATGACAAGATACCCCCACGGTGAAGGTAGAAAAAATTAAAATGCTTATAAATCGCGATCTAATTTTCGTAGCGCGGCCAAATTTTGTTTGGTAATTTATTATGAGTCAGTATTATTTTTGGTGACAGGAGACCCCCCCACGGTGAGGGTCAAAAAATTTAAAATGCTTATAACTCGCGATCTAATATTCGTAGCTCGGCCAAATTTTGTTTGGTAATTTATTATGAGATATTGTTAATTTTTGGTGACAGGAGACCTCCACGGTGAGGGTCGAAAAATTTAAAATGCTTATAACTCGCGATCTAATTTTCGTAGCGCGGCCAAATTTTGTTTGGTAATTTTTTACGAGACAGCGTTAATTTTTGGTGACAGGAGACCCCCCACCGTGAGGGTCAAAAAATTTAAAATGCTTATAACTCGCAATCTAATTTTCGTAGCGCGACCAAATTTGGTTTCGTAATTTATTAAGCTATTGCATAGCTATTATCGCGGGCTTTGAGCGCGGCGACCGAATCTAGGAATTCCGTAGCGAGAAAAAATCCTAACACTCCGGCTAACGACGTTTGAGTTTGGCAGACTTCGGCGCGGTATCCTTCGATAGACTTCAGCAGACATTGACGCGGTATTTTTGCATAAGATGATAAAAAATGCTATGCAATAGCTTTACCGCGGCAGTCCCCGAGTGCCACACATATTTTTTTAATAAAATTTACCATCCAAATTAAGGAAGAAACTTATATCCATAGCTATCTTTAGTATTATAGAAAGATACCTTTGGCCCATGTGTTCCATAATTTTAAATTGTAGAGCAAACAGAAATTAAAATCGTCATCCGTGTTTGAAATTCTATCTTTCCTCCGTTGTAGCTTGTAAGTTTCCTTTATTGGAAAATCACGGTTAAGTGATTAGCGCTTAACGATGTTTTTAAAATTAATATTTCGGTTAAATATCAAATCATAAAATATCTAAGTCACATGTTCATTACAACGTGACTTCGCCTATCTGAAATTAAATGTGTAGATTTCTACTTAAAACATAATTTTCTAGAAATCGCATATGAACAATCAGTCAGACAGAAAAGCTACTTTTTTATTAATTTAGAAATATGTATTAAGAATTCTTGGTTATCTTTATTCTCACACACATGAAAAGGAAAATGTGACATACGCAGAGAAATTTCATTTTTAAATCATCTAATTAAAGTATTTTTAGGTCATATTTAAATTTAAATAATATTTATATTTACACTCATTTATAAGTCACTATCGAAAATGATACCCGATACCATCAGCGATAACTCAAATAACATATACAAAATACAAAAACATTCAGTACTATCTCATCATTTGCCTTTGATAAGTAAACTTTATGTTTTATTTATTTTATGTCACAAAAATACAAACATTCACAAATCTCTCGAAAAATTGATAGATATTACATAATAGACACCTAATTATGAATATGTTAACGGTTATGTGCTGCTGATAAAGTTATCAGGATATTATGAATACATGATTATATCAACATTTCTTTCGACTATTCAAGTTATTTGGGATAAATGCATAATAAGTGTTCTAACTTTGATAAAAAATGAATATTTCTCATGATAAGTTTAATGTATATATTTTTCTAGTATTTTATTAAAGTGAAAAATTTTTAAATCACATAAATAACAATAAATATTAATAAATATAGTAACACTGGTATTTAAAATATTATTATTATTATTATTATTATTATTATTATTATTCATAGAAATCTATAAACAAGCTGCAGAAGAATGTGTTTAATAAATTTCGTAAAGGCTGAAAAAGTTTAAAAAATTGATATTGCATAATATTATTAAAATGAAAGTATATCAAGAATCTATAATAGGGTGGATCGATTGTCTATGGCGAAAAAAAAATTACCATTCATCAAAACCTACCTATGCGGAAAAGATGTTCTATTGTATGGATATAAAGGGAAAAATAATTAAAAAAAATTAATTTAAAAATTTAATGCTGCCACAAAAGGGTTGAATTTACGAAAAAATTTCAAAAAAGACCGAATTTCGGTTAGATGATTTTTGTCAAAAAGTAATTATTTTAATAATTTTTAAAGTCCAACAATGCGGAAAAGATGTTATAGCGTATGGAGGTTAAGTAAAAAAAAATAATAAATAATAAATTCGAAATTTAATACTGCCACAAAAAAGTTGAAAATTCGATGAAATGTAATTCATTCATCGGAAAAAATGGAAAAAGATCTAATTTTGGTTAGATTTCTTTTTGACCGCAAAATAATCATTTTAATACCAATCAAAACCTACCTTTGCGTAAGAGATATTATATTGTATGGATATTAATAACTAAAAAATTAAACTAATTTCGAAATTTAATACTGCTGAAAGTGGTTTAAATTTTCGAAAAACTGGCAGTTCCAGTTTTTCAGGAAGGATTTGTCTGCTTGTGTATTGTGTAGTTTAGTGTAGTTTGAATATTACTGTACCATGGCGTTATTAAAAAAAAGAAGAAAATATATGAATTAACCTCTATTTGGTTCTGGCTTTGATATGCTAGTAAATATGCTGCCTATTACAAAAACGTTGTAAAATTTATATAGTCGCATTTAAAAAAAACCGAATCAAGGAATGGGTCTACATCTATTTATTTCCTGCCAGTGAGAAGGAGTTGCTAATAACTTAGAAGCGACCTGTTAATGAGATTCAGTCTCAATTTACCACTGCAGCATTTTAAGAAAAATTAAATTGTATCATGACAAATATTGCACTTTTCTTAATTCTTATAAAACAAAATAAGATATTGAAAGCTATTACAGTCTTGTGGACCATTTCCGAAAACACTGCCAATTTTTTTTTCAGTTCAATAGATTTGAATATGAATATTGGGTGTAAACTAAACCGACGTAGTGCGAGCAAACTCACTTTTCGGCGCCATCAGTTAACATTGAAAAGCCAAAATGCTGACGAGCTAGGAATCACACCACCTGTAGTGACGAAAATTGGCATCAGCCAGAATATTGGACAGTTTGGGCATTTCCGACCAAGCAGGTGCTGCCATCGTGTCAGGTGCACTTCAAGATGTGGATATTATCTTAAAAGACTATGAGTCGAATGCTATTGACAGAAAAAAATTCGGCATGACAAAACAAACCAAAGACCACTCTATTGTTTTAGTCTTTCGCTTTAGTCATTTGTAAAAGATTATGATCATGGCCATTTTCTTTAAACTTTGATGGGTGTAAAGACAAGACTACATCACTAGAAGACAACAGAAGAAAAATCATAATAGAAGCAGACTTGAGCTTGAAAAAAAGAACTTGGTTCCGAATACATCGGCCACATATATGTAAATTCTGTGAGAGTGCCAAACAATTTGAAAACATGACGTACATTATTTTTGTCACGTGTTAACAATAATATACATGTAACAAAGTTGGTTGCAATCGGTTGTGACAGAATATCTGTTAACATAGATGTTAAAGGATGTGTTATTCGAAATATGGAACTGATCTTCAAGCGTCCACTACAATGGTTTTTGTGCTAGTTACACACGAATGAGGTTCCACTGTGTTATTTTTTCGCAGCATGGGTGGAACCGTGGCTGGACACAAATATTCCACTGGTGAAATAAAAAATTATTCTCTGCATGTGAAATTCGTTTTATATTTTCATTTATGTCAGTAGATGAATTCTAAAAGCGCGCAAGTGAAATCAAACGGTCTGCAGTAATCCTAATCATTAGAAATAATAATATGTATATTTTCCATCTACCACATTTTGACCTTTTGCGACGTATTACACAGATTTCATTAAATAGGGAAATGTGTCGAATCTGCACTAACTGAGGGATTTAGTAACGACAAGATTTCAGAAGCAATAGTAAATCCAGCAATCATTCCAGTGGCAATAACATCTACTATCAAGAACGCAACGCTCATTCTACAAAATTAATAATTAAAATAGTCACGGAAGCATTTTCTGTTGTGTATGGACCATATATAAGAGACAGTTTGATAAAAATCGAATTGAATTAAAAAATTTCATGCCGATTTTCAATACCAAGCGTCGTTATCGCTAGTTGTAATGTTGACGATTTTTCTTGATTTAATAATAAAGAAACTGTTAAAAGAGAAACTAAAGTTTTAATCTTGTAATCAAATAAATATCCCCTCATTGCAATAAATGTTAAAAAATCTAAAATTCATATTTTACTTTACAAAAAAGAATATTGATTTTTTACCGTAGAAACGTTAAAATACATAAATTTGAGCCACATTGCGGCAGATTTAGATTATGAAATTATTATTTTTTTTATTATTTTTCTCATACTCACCTTATAATATAACATTTTTTATGCATAGGTAGGTTTCGGATAATTTTTTAAACTATTATTTTGATTAAAAAATCATCCAGCCAAAATTAGGTCTTTTTTCACTTTTTTTTCAAAATTCAACCTTATTGTGGCAGTAGTAAAATTTAAAATTAATTTTTTTAATTATTTTTCTCTTAATCTCCATCCAAGAGAACATCTTTTCCGCATAGGTAGGTTTTGACACAGTGAAAAAAAAATTTTCGATCCACCCTAATGTATAATATAGAATAAAGCATTTATTATTTTTCATGAGACAGAAAACTTTCCTTCCAACGTTGCAAACTTGACGATTTCCCCTTATTTTATAACTTTTGTGTTGCTAATTTTATGTGGGGTTTCTAATTTTAAATGTAAGCGGTATTTATTTAGTTATTTTGAAGCGGGAAAAACTTAATAAAGTTTGACAACGCTCTTTCTTTTTTGATGAATACAATAATATTTATTTGAAAATCGGAAAATCATCTCATTATTCATTTTTTAAAAAAATAATGAAAATATTTTTTTGCTGTTCAAAAAGAGTGTATAAGTTAACAGATGTGCTATAACTACCTATCAAAGTATCTTAATGATAAGATGTCAATAAAGTACAGTTTGAAATTTTCCAGTTTCGAAAAACATAATTAAATATATTATTGTCTTACTACATGATGTGTAATGTGTAGGGGAAGATGGGGATACTTGAGCCACTTTTTAAATTTCAATTTTTTTAATTTTTTAAAATTTTGTTACAGCCCGTATGCCAACTGCCTTTCATTAAAATTAAATTATTCCAAATTAAAATTCCCTCTTCATTTTTTAAATTAAACACATGCTCCCGCAATATTTTTTTTCTTTTATTTTTCTGCCCTCTGCTCTCAACCCTGTGGGTAATAAAGCATCCCCCAATATTCCCATACTTAAAATTAAAAAGAGTACAATCCCTGTCCCATTAAATAAATAGATATAGATAAAAAATAAATGCATGCTGGCTGTAAACGGTGTTATGAAAGGCAACAAGTATCCACTTAAATAGACCTCACATATGCTCTTTGCAAACTTAGCTTGAAAAAAAATATAATAGGGTAGTTTTATTGCCTAAGAATAGGGTGAAACTGTCATTTTTAAGAAAGAGAAGAACAGGCTTTAAGCCTATCTGTAAAAAATGAGACCTCCCCGAAAGAGGAAATTTTTATTGCGGTCATAAAAACGAGTAGCTAAAATGTTGTTGTTCTTTTTTCGTGGGAATCGGGAACTCGAATTGACACCTGGACCTTTCAGAGGGGACTTATGCATCACGTGGGTTTGATGTTTTTTGGCTCGCCTTATATGGTAATGGAGAGATGGATAACTGTATGAGCCAATCATAATCCACCCTGTGATCGCACTAGGAAGGGGGAGTGCCCCTGGTGTTATTAAGAAAACCCCGCAGAAAAGGTCTGTTCGTAGGTGCTGGATTATAACTTGGGAGTTTTAGAAAAAAATTTTTCGGCAGGAGGTGGTAAGCATTTTTGGTGGAAGTTTCCCAACCCCTCGAAAAGAGGGGGGGAAGGTGGAAATCATGAGAGCGAAGCTCTCGAAAAACACAGGCAGTCGAGAAAAGAATTACGAAGCAAGAAGTGCTTATTAAAAAAACTTCGGTCCTATGAAGGACACCTTTTTCAAAAATCTGCGGTGTAACAGGTCCATGAGGAGTCGCAGAAAATTGTAGACCTTCCTCAACTTCAGACTTCAGAATTCACCCACCTTGGGGACCCGCTTTGCATATGGTCGGGACAAGTCCCGAGCCCAAGGCAGGGGGGGTCCACTATTCCAGCGAACCACAGCCATGTTCCCGTTGCCGGGAGCATCAGCAAGGAGGAAGATCCCTGTTTTTTGTTTTTAAATCACTAGGATTTTACAATTGCAATCACAATTGGCAACCCTATTCATTCAGGGCGTGCCGGTTTTTACTTGTAGTATTCCTGGTTGGGGTTATACATGACATTGTTTGGTATTCACTATTAAATTACAATACATTGAGAAAAATAGTTTTTAAAATAATACAACAATACTTGATTATAATTACAGTGAAACAATGAGAAAAATACAACTATATATACATTAAAACAAATACTGCTTACTGTAGAATACTATGATACTATGAGATATTATATGCATTTTATGGTGCTAACATTAAGAATTCACTAGTATTTACAATAAAATAAACATTACTTTGTATTATATACAGTGAAAAATGAGAAGAGTACAGTTCGTTTTAGCAGTCTATATGTGCGTAACTGTGTCAATGTTTGGTATGTGACTGTTTATAAGATAGTGCATTTTATGCATTATTACTATTTTAATGTTATAGTTAGGCACTCATAGGTACATCCATTTTACGTGAGAAATTTGTATTTTATGAAAGAGTATTTTTCATTTAGAATATTATAGTTTTGATAAAGTTGTCTTATTTTTGTGTGATCATTTATTATTGACATTATATCTTCATATACAGTGTCGTGATTTCTTTTGAATTTGAATTTCATAAATTTACAGTTTCCAAAGATGTAGTGGAGCGGATCTCCCTTGACGCCACACTGACAGAGATTGTTCTCTTTTTTCCCTATGCTGTGTAAGAAAGTGGGGAAGCTACCGCGTCCTGACAGAAAGTACATTGAAACTTTGTCTTTGCATGTTAGAGAGGTTTGAACCTTTGGTACAATGGAGTGGGTAAATCTGCCGCTCCCTGAGTTATCCCAGTTGTACTGCCAATCATCCAGCATATTGTGCTTCAGGCATTTATTAAGATATGACCGAGGAAGTTTTATCCCTCGGTCTATTGGGAGATCGCAGTACTGAGCAGCGTCATTTGCCAGTTTGTCCGCCAGCTCATTGCCTTCTATGCCTATGTGTCCCTTTATCCATGTAATGTAAAATATTTTATGTTTATTCTGAGTTAGTGTTTTTTGTATGTTATAGATATCTGGATTGTTTGGGAATAATTTTGTTAAAGCTTTTACTGTTGACTGGCTGTCTGATAGGATTTGGAATTTAGTGTATTCTGTTGTTAGTGCCCAGTTTATCGATGTAATGACTGCATGTAGTTCTGCTTGAAAAATTGTATTATCTTTTTGGATTTTTACAGATTTTTCATAAATTTTATTTTTTGAGTTGAATGCTACTACTGCATATGCTGTGTTTTCTTCCCCCTTCGAACCGTCTGTGTATATTTTTATGATGTTATTTTGAGGTAGAATTTTATCTGTCGCTATTAGGTTATTAATGTGGATTTCTGGATTAATTTGATATTTAAGGATTTTGTCTTCTATGTCGGTGTGTTTTATTGTTTTACCATTGTGTATGAGAACGTTTGTTTTGTTTAATATGTCGTTTTTTAAATTTTTGTAGCTCAGCGTTAGAAGAATTGGGGGGATGCCTAATAGTGTTTGGAGCGTGTGTGTCGATACATTTTTATATGTTTTTGTTATTGATAACAGACAAGTTCTTTGTATGCTGTTGAGTTGCCTCTTGTCCGCGTATCTTAGGTTGTTTGCCCATACTTCCGAGCCATAGGCTATTATTTTTTCAAGTACTGTGATGTACCATGTTCTTAGGTACTCTCGGCTGACTCCCCATGTGGCAGAGAAGTCCCTTTTAATTGATGTTGTTAGTTGGAGAATCCTATCTTTGATGTTTTTTATGTGTAAATCCCATGTTAGTGTGCTTTGAAATATTACTCCTAAAACTTTTAAGTGATTAACGTGTTTGATTTTGTAGACCTCTAGTTTAAAGCTTGGTAGTCGGTTTTCTAGTGTGTTCATACCCATCATCATAAATGTTGTTTTGTCGTGTGATATTGTGAGTTTTAAGTTATGACATATTTCTGAAAAGAGCTCGATCCTTTTATTCCCTTCGGCTGTTAGCCTTCACCACCATGTTGAAATCGTCGCAGAATGCATATAGGTTTATGTAGGACTGATAGAATTTATTAAGTATAAGGTTGGCTACAAGGAGCCACAGGAGCGGGCCGAGGCACGACCCCTGAGGGCAACCTTGGTTGGTAGGGCGCTTGATGTTCGTATCTAGGTAGTCTGTAATTATTTCCCTGTCAGAAAGAAAGCTGAGTAAAATGTTTTAAGATAGTTGGGAATGGGAAGTTGTTTAATGATATCTGCTAACGTGTTCCAGTTGATGTTATCGAAGGCTCCAACTATGTCAAAGGATATTAGTGCGCAATATATGTTTTTGTTTAGGTATTTTATAATTGTATTTTATAGTTTCTTTAGTAGTTGTATTGTGTTTTTCTCCTCACGAAAGCCGAATTGTGAATCGTGAAAGTAGTGTTGTGTTTCTAGGTAATAATTTAGTCTGTGTTTGATTAGTCTTTCCATTATCTTTCCCAGCATTGGAAGGAGGCATATGGGACGATAAGATGATGGTTGTTTTGGATTTTTATTTCGTTTAGCGAAAAATACTATTTGAGCTATTTTCCAGGGTATAGGGAAATAATTTAAGGTTAGGCATTTACTGAAAATATCCCTGATTAAATGTTTAAAGTTTTTAAATAAGTTTTTGATTATGAAGGCGTCTATTTTATCATAATCAGGGGCTTTTAAGTTGTTCTGCTCTGTTAGTGCAGTTTTGATTTCCTTAAATGAGAAAAGAGGGGGAGTCGGATATGGGATGTCCTCTTCCAGTGCTCGGTCCAACAGTGGAGGGTTTATTATGTCTGAGTTTGGAAAATGGTGGTCAATTAGTTCTTTAAAGGTCTCAGTTTTGGTTGTGTAAGGCGTTGAATTTTCCATTGTAGTGTGTATGAAGTGTTTATTGGTGAGTCTTTTGTTTGTAGCTATTTTGAATGCTTGACCAAATTTACCTTTTGTATGTGTGCAGAATTTTTTCCAGGAGTTTAATTTTTCTGTTTTTATTTGTTTTTTGTAGATGGCTCTTTCTCTCTGGAGAAGAGATCTCCATCTAACGTCACCGGTGTTTTTGTAACGCTTTCTGAGGGCAGAATTTTTGTTTCTCTGGGCTTTTAGGGAGTCGTTCCACCGATCAAATGTCGGATATAATTTTAGTTTTTTAGTTTTAAGTGATTTTTTGCATGTTTCGTTTATTTCTATATTAAATTGTTGCATCCAAATATCCAGTTCTATTTTGGTTTTATATTTGTTAGTGTATTACTTAAGTTTGTTTTTTTGTTTTTAAAGATTTCGTTAAATTTTTTAAATGTGGTGTGTCTTGTTTTGAATCTATTGAGGGTGATGTTTTTTGTTTGTAGTGATAAAGAAAAATGGATATACCTATGGTCCGACATTGATTCTGACTTGGTGTCTACATACCATGAATCCACAAAGTCTGATAGGTCCTGGGAGCACAGAGTAACATCAGGGCTTGTACTGCATGGTCGGTTGGGTTGTCCTATAAATGATGGTGGAGCTTCTGTGTCGTTGATAAGTATGAGGTTTTTCGACAGAAGGAGATGGGTGAGCATTGTACCTCTGGCATCTTCGTTCTGGTATCCCAGTAGGGACAGGCGTGCGTTGAGGTCTGCCCCTAGTATAAGATGCTGGAGGGGGTTGAAGATGTTCAGCCATTCCATATCATGTGCGAAGTCACTTTTTGGAGCTGAATAGACCGAACCCACTGTAATTTTTCCAGTTGATGTCGTAATATTTACGAATACTGTGTTGTTATCTGTGTAAGTTTGTACTGCTTCAACGTCGGGTCTTGTGATGATTACCGCCGTTGTATTGTTAATTGATGTAAACGTCTGCCAGGTTGATGATGGAATTGCCCATATTTTATTTTCAGGATGATAGAAGTCCTGCATCAGTATTACTTCTATGTTATTCTTGAATGCATAGCCCATTACATTTTCTGTCGCTGCTTTGCAGTTTTGCAAGTTAATTTGGAGGAAGTTTAGAGAATTTACTTTTATTTTCTGTATGTTATTGGTCGAGGGATTTTCAGCTTCTGTGTTTGGGATACCGTTAGAATTTGCTATTGTTGGGGTTGAGATCTCTGGGTTGCTGTTATTGTTTAACGTGCTTGGGGTGGAGAATTGTTGATTACTATTGCCTTGATGATTTATGATTTGTAGGTGTTGATGATCTTCATTATTTTGAGTTTGGGTACTGTTAGCTTTTATATTGAATTTTGACTATCTCTTTTGATGGAGTTGTTTCTATCGTGTAAGTAAAACAGGTATGCTTGGCATTTGCTTGAACTCGCAGCGTGTGGGAAGTTTTCTCTGTTTCCCTGGCAGTCGATGCAGCTATGTTTGGACGGCCTGTCTTTGTACTTGCAAGTTTCAGATTTGTGATTGCCCGTACAGTATGCACATGTTGGGTCATACCTGCACCTGTCTTTAGTGTGACCGTATGACTGACAGTTGCCGCAACGAATTACAGGGCGGTAGTCCTCAATTCTGCAAGTGTTGAAGCCTATAATAATTGAACCTTTTTGCTGTAGTTTACTGGCCATATTGGCTTCTATATTCAGGACATGTTGATAGTTTCTGGAGCCGCTTCTCTGTATTTTCCTTTGTATAGTGAGGGGAACTTCTATAGCGTACTCTTCTTGTATCTTCGCTGTTATTTCTTCCATTTCTGCTGTTTCTGGGATTCGAAGGCGTAGGGTCCGGTGGGGGGGCGCGTGAATTATAGCCATCGGGTGTTTAACATCTGATTTTTTGCTATTCACCGCTCTGGCCGAAACCCACTGCCACTTAAATATATTTTGTTTTTGTAAACTCGAGTGTCCGGCTGCTTTTGTCTAATAAAACCCATCGCTGATGAGGCTGGCAGCCTATTGTTTTTGTATTTTGATTGTTGAATTTTCAATTTTAAGGGATTTTTGTTTTGTGAGGGGGGTGTGCTGGTTCTTGCTAAATTGATAAATTTGAAATTATATTTTTAATTTATGTGTTTTAATGCAGCGTTTCGGCGCAATCCACATGAATTTCTATTGTTTATTGTTGATTGTTTTACATATTGGATATATATATATATATATATATATATATATATATATATATATATATATATATTGAAATTACTAAAGTCTCATTTCTATAGATTAAAGTAATAAAATAGTTACTTTACAAGGCAACCAATGATCTTCAACACATTTATGTAATTAACAATTTTTGGTATAAATATTCATATATAAAGGCCATAAATAATTACTCTACAACTTAGAATATTGGAATTCTCTTACCTCAAACTAAAATGATATACCATTTATGATAGTCAAATGAGATAGATTCAAAATTGGTTTTGCACATCAATCATTCTTACGCAGCAGATGATTCCTATAGGCCTAACTTCCATATTTCATTGAAAAATGCTAACTGTAGGTAATGTCTCTTTTGTCGGTATTGTGCCCCAGTTCAGTTTGGACAATCTGGTTAGTGAATGATCAATTCTTGTGAGGCATTCTCATCAAACAACGATGGGCTTCACAGATCATTACAAACTCCAAGGGTTTCTCAAACAGCTAACAGCAAAGTCTGGGCCAGGATTGAATTCAGATTTCTTCATTTATTCTCATTCCTTCTTTCCACATAAAAAATTCTAGTTTAGCTGCAGATGGCGGAGCATAGAGATCTCCCAGAATGTCTCTTTTTCAAGCGTCGATGAATATAACTTATTGGTGTCTCAAGGTCTGCTCATACGGAGTAGAAGAAGGTCACCCCCCCTGTTGGTCACTCACTCAAAAAGGGTCATTTCTTCACTTCACTTCAAAGTTTAAATGCTTATAACTCCGGTTCTATGGGGGCTACAGCGAGGAGAAACTTTTTGGCTGAACTGGCTCCGCACAGACATTATTCTGGCAACACTTTCATTCCGGTCACTACAAGGGGACCGCCCCTGGGGGGGCAGGGGGGGTAATCGTCATTTTTTTAAGTAACATGTCTATAGAAAGCTTATGACCCCTACATCTCAATTCTATCATCAATTAATTTCTACCTCCATCCTGGGCCACGCCCCGGCCCCATAAAGGGCTAAAAATCTGAACTTTTCCAAATTTATCCCCAAATATAGGCATGTTGCACCTTAAACTTTTTGTATTAAAGAGCTCAACTTTACCAGCTAATTTTTACTTCCTGCCTCCCCCCCTCCAGTGAGCAAAATCACTGCAAGTAAAGGGAGACTAATCCCAAGTGCGGCATGGATCTCCACACACAGGTAAGACCATAGAAAATTCCTATTCAATTCCAAACGTTGATCTTCTCCTAAAGTCAAAACATTACTAATGTACACAATGCTATGAACAATATTGTTAATTGATTAATATTCTGTTTTTGGTACACCAGCACAACACTCTAATGTTAACGTATATTAACCCGTCAGTAGTCGCGTGTCGGTCTTTTCGCCGCCCGTATAACTTATCTTCTCCTAACGTATATTACATTACAAATACAACGGAGATCTACCACGTAGCTGACTTTGAAGCTTTCTCGAACACCTTAGTGAAGTAACAGGACACCTCTGTTTTTATTTCAGGTACATTTTTAGAAACAAAGTTGAAATTGGCGAAAAAGTCTACGTAAAAATCACTAATGTGAGTTTATTTTTACTTTTTCCAATGACTCCAGATCTCATGAATAAAATGCATAATTTAAGAAAACTGCGAATTTATATCTTCTTTGTAATGTTATTTTCGTATATTAGGTGAAAAATATTTCTTATTTTACATATTTGGTATGCGGGGGGCCAGCGACGAAAAGACCGAGCGCGACTAATGACGTTGTGAAAAAAGTCGCGAATACTCGCGGGTTAAAATGGCGAAGAGTAAACTCAAACACATTATTATTATAAATATCTGTGTATATATCTGTATATAAAAATGTATCTATAATCAAGTTTCACCTGCCATGGGCAGGGATTGACAACAATAAACACAGAATGCTAAATTACAGTTTTTTCGTTATCTCATCAGCATTACTTTTTCAAGAACACTATGTCATTTATATATCAATCTCTTCTTTTAAACCATATTCATTAATACTTTCCCCCTCTCTATTCCAAAAACTATTCAAAATTAATGTATCTTTTTTTTTTTTTTTTTTTTTTTTTTTTTTTTTTTTTAAGTAAAATTAACAATTTAACTTTTTATCTTAGTCATTTACAGTGGACAAGTCCACTGGTTCTACCTATAGACTTTCTATATCCCTTTCCTTTCATCGAGACATGTGAGGGGCACTGGCAATGCCTGGTACATTGAAAAATTTTATTTTATAAACCGAAAAATTATATATTGTTGACTGAAGAAAAATTTTAACAAACAGCATAAAATGGAGGATTTAGAAAGTAATAATTCAGTAATATCACCCAGTTCAACTGTGACGAATAACGACATATCTGAGTAATCACAATTCTCACAATCTCAAATTTTGCTATCGGCCTCAGAAGAAGAAGAAAATGGCTATACATCGGAGACGCATAATGTGAAAAATGGTTTTCGACGTGTGAGAAATAACAGAGTTTCGGGTGAACAACACCACAGATATAATCTAACAGAAATTCAAAAATTTCAACTCCAAACAGCCCAGAAAATGGATATAATGGAACTGCTGAACACCTACAAAAATCTTTCCAGGAAGAGGAGAAAAGCAGATGTCGAAAACTCAGAAAAATATTGGACATACGCCATAAATAGAATTAAACAAATGCAAACCAACAACATAAAACTACAAGAGGAAGTACAGAAAAATCACTCAACTAACAAATCAACAGAAGATGAGGTGACGGAGGGGATTACGCAGAGCCAACAGAAGGCCAAAAGAGAAGAGATTCTGAATTTAGAAAGAACCATCGAAGAGAAAGAAATATAAATTAAAAATCTCAAAGATGAGATACATAAAGTAAAATCATCACAAATCAAGGACCCATGCAGAGAAAATCCAGCTATAGATAACACCATCTTGCAAGAAATCAATGATAAAGTCACCCAGATCAAGAGATACACAGAAGAAATAAATACAAGACTAAATTACCAAGCAGATACAGAACTTCAACAAAAACATGTACACGAAACACCAACACATCAACAGTATGTAGATGCACTGAAGAAACAACATCAAACAGCGCCAAAACCCACCATCTCAAGAGCAGCGATCCTACTAAAAAGAAGAATAACAACAAGAACTTCAATAAACACAATCCGCGACCTCCTAAACAGGGAAGCGAAGAAGATAGTCAATCTACCTAAAATATCCTGCTTCACGTGGAGAGACAGGAACACCTTAATCATACAAGCAGACACAGATGCGGAAACAGACAAAGTACTTCACTTCCTTGAAAATATAAATACACTAAACGACAAAGCGGATCTCTCCTACAGATCTACCAACATGAAAAAAATAATACTATATTTCAATATAGTATAAATAAAGCTGATCTAAAATTTTTTGCTTACCGATACATTGATGATTTGATCGTTTTGAATATTAATTCTGATTTTAAGGTAATTTCTCAAGAAATTTATCCTGACTCCTTAACGTTAAAAAAAACTAATGAAAATAGTTCGGAGGCTGATTATCTAGATTTAAAAATAAAAAATTTTAATAGATAACAAAATACAAATTTCTATTTATGATAAGCGTAAAAGCTTTTCTTTTACAGTTAATCAGCTCGTACACTGGTCCTCCAATATTTCAAAACGAATCTACATTAACATTATAATCAGCCAAATTTTCCGATTTTATAGAATATGTTCAGAAAAATATCTATTTCAAAGTGAGCTTTTTCAATTTAAAAGTAAACTTCACTATAAAAACAATATTCCTCTCAAGTTCATTAAAAAGTACTCTGATTTTGCAGATTCTCTACATTTTTGATCGTTTGCTACTCAGTGACAGCTAAATGACTTGTATTACCTAAAGCCTGCTTAAGGACGGTTTTATGATGATGAGCTGCATTGGGTGGCAACAGACCTGGATTGTTTCTGGATTGGTTTGGAATACGGTTTCTACTTTGTTCTGTTTAAGTTGTTTTGAGTTGTGGCATTGCAGCTAAGTTGGGGATGTGGTTTTTATTCAGAGAACATATTTTGACATCGTTTACAATGTTCCAGGTGAGACATTCGTTTACTATTGTGGCGTAGGGTCCGGTGGGGGGGCGCGTGAATTATAGCCATCGGGTGTTTAACATCTGATTTTTTGCTATTCACCGCTCTGGCCGAAACCCACTGCCACTTAAATATATTTTGTTTTTGTAAACTCGAGTGTCCGGCTGCTTTTGTCTAATAAAACCCATCGCTGATGAGGCTGGCAGCCTATTGTTTTTGTATTTTGATTGTTGAATTTTCAATTTTAAGGGATTTTTGTTTTGTGAGGGGGGTGTGCTGGTTCTTGCTAAATTGATAAATTTGAAATTATATTTATAATTTATGTGTTTTAATGCAGCGTTTCGGCGCAATCCACATGAATTTCTATTGTTTATTGTTGATTGTTTTACATATTGGATAAATTGCTGTGTTTTAGTAGCCTGCTGCTTTAGCGCAATACTGGAATACAGCTATTGTTTTCATTTTTTGATTTGGCTTTGGACTGGCTCAGTTTCCTCATATACATTTTTTTTTTTTTTTTTTTTTTTTTTTTTTGTGCAATAAGCTAAAAGCTTCAAAAATTCTATATATAAAAATGTTACGATGAAAATGAATAATAAAAAATGGGATTAACAAAATGTAGTAACAAACGATGTAAAACTTGACCTAATGTGGAGTTGTCTGCAAGTCCTTACACCAACAGCACGGTTAACCTGAATTTCCATATATGTAAAATTACACATGTTATCTATTTACTTACTTGTACCATATGTGATCAAAAATATGTCGGGGAAACTTCGGGTGAGTTACACATGAGAATCAACAATCACAGACATTTATCTAGTAAAGATGACAATAATTCAACTTTTGAAATAAAACACTTTTTTATACACGGTTTTCATAATGTAAAAATCCAAATATTAGAACAGATTATTGATGATCCTTTCAGGTTAAGAAGTGAAAGCTTCTATATACTTCGTTTAAAATCTTTGTATCCTTATGGATTGAACACTAAACTAAATTTTCGTACTGAAAATTCTACATGTATATACAGTCTTTTTTCGTCTGTATATATTCCCTCATATCAATATAAAAGAGGTAAACGTGGTAAACACACAGATAAGCTAAAGCAAAATAAATATTCTGACATAAGCCCATCTGTTGTTCTGCAGGACCTTTACAATTTATTTTGTAATAGTTTTAATGTTAAACAAATTAAAACCATTTTATTTGGTTTAAAATTTAAAATACTTAAAAGATTGCAACAAAAAATTGAGAGTTTTAACTCTGCAAACTCTCAGTTTAAAGATCTGATTAGTGATATTTTGTTATACAAAATCGGAAAACACAGGCCTCAAGATTTGGAAAAAGTTTACTTTGTATGCACTTTTCAACAAAAAAGTTTTGATAATCTACGTTTAAGTTCTTTGATTTTACGTCATAAAAGTTTATTTCCTGTCAAAGATATTATAGTAATACCCACTTATAAATATACCAAAACACTAGGAAGTATTCTATTTAATTATAGAGAAGTTTCCCAAAACCTTGATTCGTATACTGATTTGGTATGCAATTGCGAAAATTTTAAAAATTCTACTTTTTTAAATGAAACCAATCAACATATAGTGACTGGAGATCTAAATATTATAGAAAATATTAATATACGTAATCTTTTAAACTCAGGTACTAAATTTCGTATTAACAGTAAATTAAATCCAATAAAGTCATTCAATACTTTTAAAGCTGATTTAAATGCTTTTATATTAAATTTAAGTTACAGATACAATACACCTATCCCCCTCTTTACAGATTGGAAATTACATATTTTAAATGATTTTAATTCTTTCCAGGATTGTTTTCTAAATAATTCATCTCATAATTATCATTATTTCAATAAGGATTTTAGAAACGAAATTGCCAAATTAAAACAAAATTTTGTTTTTTGTCAAGTTGATAAGGCTGCCGGTAACTTTGCAGTTATTTGAAAAAAGTTTTATGCAGAAATGCTTAATGCAGAGTTAAATAATAGTATAACCTATAAAATTTGTAAATCTTCTGTACAAGAAATTATCAATAAACATCTGGCTTTCTCTAAACAAACCAATATTCCATTTCCACGTAATAAAAATCCGTCATTTCCGTTTTTATTTCTTACTCCAAAATTTCATAAAGTACCGACTAAATACAGATTCATTTGCAGTAATGTTAATAGTATTGGTAATAATTTTAATAGGAAATTTGAGGATTTACTTAAAAAAATTTTGAACATGCTGAAATATAAATATAAAGACAGTAACTGTTTTTGGATTGTTTCAAATAGTTTTGAAATTGTTGAAAAATTAAAAAACAATAAAATTCATTCTATCCATACATATGATTTCGAAAATTTATTTACCACCATTCCTATCAGTAGTTTAAAGGATGCACTTTTAAAAACAGCTGAATTGGTTTTGGATGGTGCCGATTTTAATTCAAACTTGTTTTATAAATTATGCCGGTTTTGCCTTTATAATAATTATGTTTATACTGGTTCTAAAATATACCTACAGATTAATGGGATTGGTATGGGTACTAGTTACTCATCCACTGCAGCTAACTTATTCTTATTTTTTTATGAATTTCAATATAGTATAAATAAAGCTGATCTAAAATTTTTTGCTTACCGATACATTGATGATTTGATCGTTTTGAATATTAATTCTGATTTTAAGGTAATTTCTCAAGAAATTTATCCTGACTCCTTAACGTTAAAAAAAACTAATGAAAATAGTTCGGAGGCTGATTATCTAGATTTAAAAATAAAAATTTTAATAGATAACAAAATACAAATTTCTATTTATGATAAGCGTAAAAGCTTTTCTTTTACAGTTAATCAGCTCGTACACTGGTCCTCCAATATTTCAAAACGAATCTACATTAACATTATAATCAGCCAAATTTTCCGATTTTATAGAATATGTTCAGAAAAATATCTATTTCAAAGTGAGCTTTTTCAATTTAAAAGTAAACTTCACTATAAAAACAATATTCCTCTCAAGTTCATTAAAAAGTACTCTGATTTTGCAGATTCTCTACATTTTTGATCGTTTGCTACTCAGTGACAGCTAAATGACTTGTATTACCTAAAGCCTGCTTAAGGACGGTTTTATGATGATGAGCTGCATTGGGTGGCAACAGACCTGGATTGTTTCTGGATTGGTTTGGAATACGGTTTCTACTTTGTTCTGTTTAAGTTGTTTTGAGTTGTGGCATTGCAGCTAAGTTGGGGATGTGGTTTTTATTCAGAGAACATATTTTGACATCGTTTACAATGTTCCAGGTGAGACATTCGTTTACTATTGTGGCGTAGGGTCCGGTGGGGGGGGGGCGCGTGAATTATAGCCATCGGGTGTTTAACATCTGATTTTTTGCTATTCACCGCTCTGGCCGAAACCCACTGCCACTTAAATATATTTTGTTTTTGTAAACTCGAGTGTCCGGCTGCTTTTGTCTAATAAAACCCATCGCTGATGAGGCTGGCAGCCTATTGTTTTTGTATTTTGATTGTTGAATTTTCAATTTTAAGGGATTTTTGTTTTGTGAGGGGGGTGTGCTGGTTCTTGCTAAATTGATAAATTTGAAATTATATATATATATATATATATATATATATAGTATGTGTTATTGAATAAACAGGATTTTTGTTAAACGAAATACATGCTTCCTGTTACCTTATCTTCTTTTTCTTTTTAATAGTACTATGATGGAAATTAAGTAGCTTTGAATACAAGATCAACGCTCTGCATTAATTTTAAAATTTAACTGAATATGAGTGACTTTAATTAATTAAGTATAATTCTTAATTTTTCTTTTAATCTGTTCTTGGGTAATAACTAATTAAATTTTCATCTCATAAATATTAAAATAGCATTTCTAAAGTACATACGGACTTGAGTAATTATGAAAAATTCCTTGAGTTTTTTTAAAATATGAGATAATCTTAAAATCACCAAATTTTATCTGACCACTATTGATCACTTTAGCAGTTTTATGCAAGAGGACAGTAGTGACATAAAAACTAGGGGACAGCTGTTCTCTGTCTCAGAATAATTGTACAACTATTTTTAAATTTCAATAAAAATACGTTATTATGTACTTTGGAGTATAAATTTTTATTTTGGGTAGAAAAATTGTTAAAAATAATTTGTCTTTACACTTAAAATCGTTACACCAAAAGATGAGTACATGAAGTGAGGGACAAGGGACACAAGTGACAAATTGAATATTTTTAAATACTATTATAGTAAAATGTACAGTTATTTTCTTGATAAAACTTTTTGAACTTGTAGAAATACATTACAAAGTACATTTTATGCTAAGAAAATCTATATGGATAACAAAAAACAACATATAACCCATAGGGACGGAAATTACCCACTTATTAGAGAATCAACCATATGCAGAGTGGTTCTAAATTCTTTTTACAATAATAGAAGGGTGATAGTACATATCAAGACAAACAATATTAAATAGGAAACCAAGGGTCCTAATCGTTTTTTAAAGGAGATAGCCGCCATTAAAGTTTAGGGTCCAAAATTTCAAATAAGCATAAAAAACGGAAAAATCGGTCGATTGATTTGCGGTTTTCACTAAAACTATTCTTTAGGTTGGTATTTTTTAAAAATAAATTATAAAAATTAATTTCGAAAAATGCCTATACAGAGCGCTTTAGACTTTGGAGTAATGAACAACTAATTTTTGCATCTCATTAACTGTTTTCGTAAGCTTAGACTTAAACTTAAATTTTGAGCTCAAAATCTGAATAGCTGGGAATTGTTAAGTAGCACAAACTGAACTGTGTTCAAAGGGTTCAAATTTCAAATGATTATGAAAAACGGAAAAATTGGTTGATACGATTGCGATTTAAAATAAACTATTCTTTAAGTTAGTATTTTCTTGAAAATAAATTTTAAATAATTGTGTTAGAGTGCGCCTTAAACTTCAGACTAACCAACAGCTAATTTTAACCGTTATTTTTTGTATCTAATTAAATGCTTGCAAAAGCTTAATAAATGTTTCGAAATCTTATTCTCAAATTCCGAATCGTTGGGAGGGGTTAAGAAGTGCAAACGAAAGTGCATTCAGCAACTGAAATTTAACCCTCCCCCCCCCCCCTCGAACATGGTTCAAGTTTGCGCTACTTAACCACTCCCGACGATTCAAAATTTGAGCTCAAAATTTTGGTCTAAGCATTTAAAGACCTTTAATGAGATTAAAAAAAAAAAAAAAAAACGGTTAAACATGATTGTATGCTACTCCAAAGTCTAAGGAGTCTTCTATCGGCATTTTGTGAAAATTATCTTCAAAATGTATTTTCAAGAAAACACTGATTTAAAGAGTAGTTTTAGTGAAAACCGCAAAGGAATCGACCAATTTTTCTGTTTTTTATAATTATTTGAAATTTGAACACTCTGAACACAGTTCAGTTTGTGCTACTTAACTACTCCCAACAATTCATATTTGGAGATAAAAATATAAATTTAAGACTATGCTTGCGAAAACATTTAATTAGATGCAAAAAATAATGGCAAAAATAATTGTTCGTTACTCCAAAGCCTAAAGCGCTCGCTATCGGTATTTTAAAAATTTATCTTTATAATTTATTTTTACTAAAATATCGACATAAAGAATAGGTTTAGTGAAAACCGCAAATCAATTGACCATTTATCCGTTTTTTATAATCATTTGAAATTTGAATTCTCAGAACACAGTTTAATTTGTGCTAAATAACCACTTCCAACTATTCAGATTTTGAGCTCAAAATTTAAGTCTAAGCTTACGAAAACATTTAATGAGACGCAAAAATACCGGCAAAAAATAGTTGTTCGTTACTCCAAAGTCTAAAGCACCCTCTATCGGCATTTTGAGAAATTTATCTTTATAATTTATTTTCAAGAAAATACCGACATAAAGAATAGTTTTAGGGAAAACCGCAAACCAATCGGCCAATTTTTCCGTTTTTTTTATATGTATTTGAAATTTTGGACCGTAAACTTTAATGGCGGCTACATCCTTTGGAAAACGTTTGGGACCCTAGGATTCCTATTTAATATTGTTTGTCTTGATGTGTACTATCACACCTCTTTTATTGTAAAAACAATTTAGAATCATCCTATATATATATGTGTGTGTGTGTGTGTGTGTGTGTGCGTGTGTGTGTGTGTGCGTGTGTGTGTGTGTGTGTATGTGTGTTTGTATATTTTAAATCCCTAAAGGTTTTCGATTTAATACAAGGATACCACAGTATTTTTTTTTTGTTGTTTGTTTCGTATTTAATTTAAAAAAATGGTTGAAATTGTATTTCACTATCCAGTATGGCCGCTTTTTGAAACAGTCTCTTTTTCAACATTCGATATCATGAGGTATAATTAACAGATTTGGAGGCGACTAAGCATGTGTACAATCATACCAAGGTCACAAACATGTTCGTTATCTAGCTTCATCCGTAGTTTTGATTAAAAATGCTAGTAATTTAAAAAATTTAAAAAATTAAAAAATAGCATAGATAACATAGAAATAGAAAAATCGTTATCTTTTATTTCACACCAATTCAAGGAATTTAAAATTTTCTTAAATATTTTTTTATCATAACATATGACTGATATAGTAGTTTAAATCTATAATGTTGCTGACAATTTAAATCATTTTTTGGGGAGCGGGGGATTCTCATGAGAATGTTTTAGTTTTTTATTTTAATTTATCTGAAACGATGTCAGATGATCAAGCGTGTGTACACGTATAGGACGATCCTTCGAGCTTATTATTTAGCTTCATCCACAATGGTGTTTTAAAACGACGAGTGCATCTAAATATGAATGAATTTGTCTACCAAACATAAATCAGTTCATAAGCTGTTTTTTTTTTTCAGGCTATGTTGTTAGCTTTAGGATATGTAAGAAATATATCATTGCTATTGTTTTTTAAATCCAATTTTACAATTTTTACTGCTGATGTCCAGAATTTATAAAGACAATTTTTACAAAAAGTATTTAAATTTGGTTTTACTAAAATTTCAATAAAAGAAACAATATATACAAGAAGCAATGTAAAAAAAATGAATGAAAATGTATAATGCAACAAATGAGAAAAAAAAGATTAAAATAAACATGATAAACACATTTTTAGCAAAAAATGTAGACTTTAAAAAAGACAGTACTATGAGAATATTCTTTTTTAAATTATAAAATCAATACAGACAGGAGCTTGTGTTGAACACCGGGTGCATTCTACTTAAGGCCACCAACTGCTGTTTTTAGGATATCCGCAATAGTTCTATAACAAGAATTAATGCATGCAATTTCATAAAATATCAGATTCTGTAATTCCACAGTATGCACTAGTTTTGATTATGACTAGGTGTTATTCTCCCCATAGGTGGCGTTACTATGCTGAGTTTTCCCAATTCTTCGCAATTTTTTTCATCAAACTTTACATTCATATATAGCTTGATAAATATTATTGCTTTTATGTTTTGTTATAAATCGCCCGACAAGTGGTACTTCTATGCTGTATTTTTCCCTATATGCACACTAGTAATATTTTAAGAAGTAATGCACGGAATTTCAAGAGTGTAAAATTCTGACGATAAGCACATATTGTAATTTAATTTTAGCTGTGTTATAGCGAGTTTTAAAGTAATAGCATGTATGAGATAAAAGAAAATGTCTGGATTGTCACATCCAACTAGCTTTCTTTGTTTGTTAACTCCCAAGATAATGTCAATACAAAAATACTGTTTTTTATGATATTCAAAACTTTAGCTGAATGCGCAATTGCTATTATTCATCCAAAAAATATTTTTGGTATTGTTAGTAGGATTGCTAATAAAATATACCTAATTCCAAAACCTATTTTACTTTTCAACTGAGAAGTAATGGTTTTTAGTGAATTCGTATTTCAAAGTTTATCAAATTGTAACAGATAAACGTTTTAGTTGACATCTTTATTTCTTTTCTCCTAAATAAGAAATATGTAACACAATAAGTTTTCTATTCGATTGGAAGCATTCATTAGAATATATATATATATATATACACTATATTGCCATTGATTATGGGACACTTGCGATTTTAGACATTTTACTAAATATCTATAAAAATACATGAGGAATCATCTCGAAACTCTTAGTGTATAAATATAATAGTATAAGTCATACATCTCCGTGAAGATTTTTTCCCGAAACTCCAAAGAGGACCGTCAACAAATTAAAAAAGAATGAATATCTTTTGAATAACCCTGTCAAAACTAATGTAGCAAAAGCGCTCAAACTCTAGATTGTGATTGAATGCCTTATTGTAATAAGCCTTGTTCATTTTTATGCAAATAGCATGCATACTCGCAGAGTAATTAAGGTTTTTATAAAAATGGTCCCAAAGTTTTTTCCTTATAATTTTCAGAGTTCTTAATATAAAATAATATTTTTTTTCAGAAAATATGACAAACAACATTGCACACAGTACCCTGTAATCAGAATTAAAAAATAATGAAAATTCTATAAAAAATGAGTTGGTTTACTAAATAATTTTTTACTGCGCATGCGTCAACGATATCAAAATTTCATTTGCATATTATGTTAGCTAAATGTATAGAGCAACTTTTGTGAAAGTCACAAAATCAAAACTTGAAAATTCTGACAATAATCGTCAATTGAATAAGTCGAAAATCTGTTATTCTCAAAATGAAGCAAAAACAAGAGGGGTTGTATCCATATGTTCATTGATTAGTGTCAATATAGAATACACAATATGGGATGTACTACTGCATTTGGATAAAATCCCTCATTTTTTTGCTTCATTTTGGAAACAACGGATTTTGTCCTTTTTCTATAGACGATTACTTTCAGAATTTTCAAACTATGATTTTGAGACTTTTACAAAAGTTGCTCTATACATTTAGCTAACATAATATGCAAATGAAATTTTGATATCTTTGACGCATGCGCAGTAAACAATTATATAGTAAAACTACTCATTTTTCATACAATTTTTATTATTTTTTAATTCTGATTACAGAGTACTGAGTGTAATGTTGTTTGTCATATTTTCTGAAAAAAATATTATTTTATATTAAGAACTCTGAAAATTATAATGAAAAAACTTGGAAAAATTTGGAACCATTTTTATAAAAACCTTAATTACTCTGCGAGTGTGCATGCTATTTGCATAAAAATGAACACAGTGTATTACAATAAGGCATTCAATCATAATCTAGAGTTTGAGCGCTTTTGCTATATCAGTTTTGACAGGGTTATTTAAAAGATATTCATTCCTTTTTAATTTGTTGACGGTCCCCTATGGCGTTTCGGTAAAAAATCTTCACGGAGATGTATGACGTATACTATTATATTTATACACTAAGAATTTCGAGATGATTCCTCATGTATTTTTCTAGATATTTAGTAAAATGTCTAAAATCGCAAGTGTCCCATAATCAATAGCAATACAGTGTATATATATCATTTTGCCTAAACCGACTGATGTAGATGTCGGCGAAAATTAATGACATTTATTAACAATTTGGAAAGTAGTTGTTATCTTCTGTGGAGAGCTGGGAAATATGAAGTATATCTCAATCTTTTTATTGGTTGAATTCCGCAACTTATTTTTTAAAATATGATAATAATTTCAAAAAAAAAATGTGATAAAGAATTAAATGAAATTTTATTCAAAAGTGCATTTTGTAGCTACGTAACAGTGAAAAATGTTAAATGTGCGATGTTTAGAAGCTTAAAAAGTGTGCAGTTTACAGTATTGTAATACAGAAATTTCATTTCAAAAATTTTAATGATGTGTCCAGCAATATTAATCTTTAATCCATGTCGTACGTAATATGATGCCTTCAGAAGTCTGTCTGATTATTATTATTATTATTATTATTATTTTGGTCCGTCTTTTGTTCGTTTTCTGATTGGCCCATGTTTAATGTCCAGAAATGAAATACGTCTGTTAATACGATGACAAAAAAAAAAGTATTATAAACTAAACAAATTAAAGTTATTAACTCAAAAGCAAACTGAGATACAACTTCCAAATTATTTATATTTGAAAGTACATTTTTTCCTCTATAGGACAATGTAAAAATTGAAAATTTGCTATACTTAGAAGTTTAACAATTTGCAGTATCGAAAACTGTAAAACTGAAATTTCATTTAAAATTTGTTTATGATTGTTACAGGAATATTCATGTTTAATCAGTGTTGTAAGTAATATAGGACTATATTATTACGTAATACACGTTTTGATCATCATAAAAATAATTTTATTATTTTGTTTTAATATAGGATTTACGTATAAGTCTAAAATTTCAGTCTTTGAAAATATCATTTTCCAAATAGTTGTTGCGATTTGTTAAATTTTTTTTTAACTGTTTCCCATTACCAAGAATTTTTATTATTTTCATTTTTCAACACTATTGACCTCAAAATGAAATAAGTTAATATATATATATATATTGCTATTAATTTTACTTAACTTAAATAAATAACTAACACAAGAAATTTTCCATTTTCTCAGAAGCATTTATGGGGTAAAAATTTTAATTATTTTGCCTAAACAGACTGATGTAGATGTGGGCGAAGATTAATTACTTTTGTTTTTAATTATCTGTCGTTAACAATTATTTGTATTCCTTTTAATGTCTAAAGTTATTCAATTCAAATAGAAATAAGTGGAAATATATTTTAGCTGCATATTTTACTTCTTTTCTCTTAAAAAATAAATGTCTAACAGAAGAAAATTTCTTTTTAATAATAAATATTCATAGAGAAAGAAAACTTAATTTTTTTGCCTATACCCACTGACGTAGATGTTAGCGAAGATTAATGATTTTTACTTTTAATTGCTCTCCTTATCAATAATTATTACTCTTTTGATTTTCTAAAGCTATTCACTTTAAAAATGAATAAATTAAAGACTATTTTATTTGCTAATTTTTCTTTGTTTCTCTTAAAAAATAGAAGTCTAACAGAGGCAGTTTTCTGCTTGAGTGGAAACATACTTAAAGAAAGATTTTTTTTTTTTTTTTTTTTTTTGGCTTAAACCCAATGATGTATTTGTTTGCAAATATTGATGAATTTCATTTTGAATTACCTTCCATTATCAATAATGTTATTTATTACATTTTCTAAAGTCATTTACTTCAAAAGGATACAAGTAAAAAAATATTTTGCCATCTAAATGTTGTTCTTTTGTCTTAAAAACAAATGTCAAACAGAAGAATTTTTCGTTTTATTGGAAAAATTTATCGAGAAAAAAACTTAACTATTTTGCCTAAACAGACTAATATAGATGTCGGCGAAGATTAATTACTTATATTTTAATTGTCTTTCATTATCAATATTTTTTAGGCCTTTCATTTTCCAAAGCTACTCATTAAAAAAAAAAAATGTTTTAAAGTTACTTCTGTTCTCTTAAAAAGGCAAATGTCTAACCGAAGAAGCTTTCTTTTTAATTGAAAGCATTCATGGAGAAAGAAATCTTATTCGATTTCTTTTAACCCACTGATGTAGATGTTAGCGAAAATTAATGACATTTTTTTAATTGTCTCTCGTTATAAATAACTCTTATTCCTTTCATTTTCTAAAACTATTCACTACGAAAAGAAATAAACTTAAAAAAAAATATCTGCTAATATTATTTATTTTTTCTTAAAAAATAGACGTCTTAAAGAGGAACCTTTCTTATAGATAGGAAGCATTCATGGATAAAGAAACCTTAATTTTTTCTTAAACCCACTGGTGTAGATGTTATCGAAGATTAATGAATTTTATTTTTAATTGTCCCCGTTATCGATAATTTTAATTCCTTTTTATTTTCGAAAGTTATTCCCATCGAAAAGAAATAAATAGAAAAAACATTTTAGCTGTACTAATTTTACTTTTTTTTCTTATAATAAACAAATATCTAACATAAGAAATTTTCTGTTTGATTGGAAGCATTCATGGAGAATGAAACCTTAATTGTCTTATCTAAACCCAATAATATGGATGTCAGCGAAGAATGTGTCTTTCATTTTTGTCTCCTGTTGCCAATAATTTTAATTACTTTCATTTTCCAAAGCCTTTCACTACCAAAATAAATTAATTAAAAAAAATGATTTGCCTGCTATTATTACCTTTTTTTTCTTAAAAAAATAGAAGCCTAAAATAAGAAGCATTTTGATGGATTGGAAGCATTCATGGAGAAAAAAAACTTAATTGTTTAGCTTAAACCCACTCGTGTAGATGTCAACGAAGATTAATAAATTTTAATTTTGATTGTCTCCCGTTATTCATTTCGAAAAGAAATAAATAGGAAATATTTTATCTGCTAATTTTACTTTGATTCTCTTGATATACAAATATCGAACAGAAGAAGCTTTCTTTTTGATTGGAAATATTCATGGAGAAAGAAACTTTAATTGTTTTATCTAAACCCACTAATGTGGATGTCAGCAAAGAATGTGTCTTTTTCTTTTGTCTCGCGTGGTCAATAATTTTAATTACTTTCATTTTCCAAAGCTATTCACTTCAGAAATAAATAAACAAATAAATTAAAAGATTTGCCTGCTAATTTTACCTTTGTTTTTCTTACAAAGAGAAACCTAAAAGAAGTAGCATTTTGATGGATTGGAAGCATCTATGAAGAAAGAAATCTTAATTGTTTTGATTAAACACTCTGGTGTAGATGTCAGCGAATATCAATGAATTTTAATTTTAATTGTCTCTCATTATCGATAACTTTAATTCCTTTCATTTTCGAAAGATATTCACATCGAAAAGGAATAATTCAAAAAAACATCTTAGCTGTGCTAATTTTAACTTTTTTTCTCATAATAAATAAATATCTAACAGAAGAAGCTTTACTTTCGATTGGAAGCATTCATGGAGAAAGAAACCTTAATTGTTTTACCTAAACCCACGAATGTGGATTTTAGAGAAGATTAATGACATTTAATTTTAATTGTCATCCGTTATCAATAATATTTATTCCTTTCATTTTCAAAGGCTATTCACATTAAAAATAAATTAATTAAAAAATGTTTTATCTGCTAATTTATTTCTACTTAGTCTAAAAGAGGAAAATTTCTGGCGGGTGGGAAACATTCAATGAGAAAAAAAACCTTTATTGTTTTGCCTGAACCGATGTCAACGAAGTAAAATGACTTTTATTTTTAATTGTCTCATCTTATCAATAATTTTCATTGTTTTCATTTTCCAAAAACATTGCCATTTACTTCAAAAAAGAGATAAATAAAAAACAATATTTTAGCAGCTAATTTTATTTTATTTTTTCTTTAAAAAAGAAGTCTAAAAGAGTGATCTTTCTCATGGATTGGAAACATTAAAATCATTCATGGAAAAAGAAACATTAATTGTTTTGCTTAAATCTATTGATGTGTAAATGTCGGCGAAGATTAGCTACTTTTATTTTTAATTGTCTGCCTTTATCAATAATTTTAATTCCTCTCATTTTCCAAAGCTATTCTCTTGGAAAACAAATAAGTAGAAAAAACATTTCAGCTGTGCGTGCTAATTTTACTTCTTTTCTCTTAATAAACAAATATCTAACAGAAGAAGCTTTCTGTTTGATTGGAAGTATTCATGGAGAAAGAAACTTTAATTGTTTTATCAAATCCGACTAATGTGGATGCCAGCAAAGAATGTGACTTTTATTTGCCTCCTGTTACCAATAATTTTAATTTCTTCCATTTTCCACAAGTATTCACTTCAAAAAGAAATGAAAAAAATAATATTTTATCTGCTAAATTTGCTACTTTTTCCTTAAAAAATAGAAGTCTAACAGAAAAAAGTTTTCTGCTTAAAAGAGATGAATTCATGGAGAAACAAACCTTAATTTTTCTTATATAAGCAAACTAATTTGCATATCAAAGAAGATAAATAACTTTTATTTTGATATTTATCACGTTATTAATAATTTTTATTCCTAAATTACTCGTTCAGTAGAAGAAAGGCCTGTAAAACCAACTAATTACATTAATATTTGCCCGATTAAAACAATGTTAGGTTTGTATTTTGGAATTAAATTATTATTATTTAACAATTTGTAACTAAAATATACAAACTCTGTTAAGAAATTTATCGTTTTTTCACAATAAGATTACAACATCTTACCAAAATTTCGACTGAATACATACGCATAAGAAAAAAAAATACGATAGTGAAACGTTAATATTTTTTTTTTTAATTTCTCGTATTATTGCTGACAAGGTGACATAAAATAAATTCATTATGCTCAGTTTATTTCAGAATTATATTTACTCATACATGAAGGACAAGCGTATCTTTTGCGTACGGCTATCATTATTCTATGAATGGGGTACAACATTATTTATTTTTTTCACGAACAAGTAAACATAGATCTCGAAAACATTTACTAAGGTGGTCTGGTGCAATAACGCCAGACGGGGTAATAACGCCAAGTGGTAATTTTATGCATATTTATGAAATAATCTTGTAAATGTCACCCACGTGCTCTGCGCAAAAGGGTTTTGAGTCATATTAAACGCAAAAAACAGCTTCAAGTTTACTTGTTCCATTTGTAGGTCTTATTGTTTTTACAAGCAACTAAAATTAATGCTTGATCTAAAATTTGCGAGATACGTTTTGTGATGTCAAGACCATTTTTTTAATCCAGAAATACTTTGTTAATTGCATAAATTTGTAGTGCATTTCATGTACTTTCAAAATGTTGTTCAAGATTTTAGATATCTTCTCGAGATAATTTGTATTTTAAAATGTACTGCGCAATAACTATACCGGGGTAATAACGTCAATCCATGGCATTAATACCTGGCTGATTCCCTGTAGCGGTCGAGCTGCATCCTAAATACTGATTCAAATAAACACAGTTAAAACTGTGCAATGTTTCTAATAATTCTATTTAAACGGTCCTTTTTAAGCAAATTAAAGCTCACGGTCTGATATTCTTTTGCCTCATCCGTCTCCCCCACACCACACCTTTATTTTTTCTTACACTTTCACAAAAAATTGAACATTTTCAATAGCTTAGAATGCAATTTGCCAATTTCTAAGTTTGTAGAGTTTGTATTTTTAGAATTGGGCAATCTACATGCAATTATTCCATCTTAATTCATAGTTTTGTTTGCATGGCGTTATTACCCATATAGGTGGGTAATAACGCCAAATAACATTGGTCTATAAATCACGCCATTACATTTTATGAATACATATCTGTTCAATAATTTTTTTTATATAGACAGTCAATGAGTTGCTGTATCAAACCATATATTTGTTTGAAAAATACAATTTAAAACTGAGCCGTGAAAATTCGTAGAACCTTAACTTGGCGTTATTACCCCAGGGTACTTTAGATCACGTCAATTTATCCACATCATCAATTTAATGCATCATAAAACATATAATACATTGTTAACATAAGTACTAGCATTCCCATAAAATGCTTACTCAAATATTTTATTTGGCATTTAACGTGTATATATGTATTTAATTTGATGCGAGTTTAAAATATTTATATTTTTAATCATTTGCAATTTTTCCTTTATTTCATGCTTAATTATAAAAAATATAATACAATGTGAATTTGCATCACATATTGATTGATGTGTGCTTCTACAACTGCAACCAACATATAAAAAACTTTTTTCAATTTAAATTCCTTCTGTGAGATATCTTTTAAATTTTATGAAATAATGTCCTATTTAAATTCACTGTGTTAATAACATTTCATGTCTGTGCACTATTAAAACTGGACAAATAACGGAACAAATTGTAATTATTTGTATCCATTTTATTTTTTTGTTATTTTATTTTTAATCTGTTTTATAGTCAATTTCTAACAGAATGCTATTCAGAATAATGCATGCAATTTCATATCCATGTATGTAAACACATATATTCTCTCAAATCTTTTCACTCAAATGTAAATAAAAAAAATAAATCATTATTTTATAATACTGGTCATATAAATAGTAACGCAGTATGTATTTGGTTCAATAGGTAGCAGTCAAAGAAAATTCAAGCTTAACTTCTTTTGTATTAACAAACATACAAAATGACACACATTTGGAAAATTATTGTGTTGCATTTACAAATGTATTTTATCCTTTTTTAATTTATCTAAGTAATATATAGCATGCACAGATTGATTACTTTAACAACTGGCTAGAAAATGACATGAAAAATAATAAAACATTAAAAATAAAAATGATAAATATAAACGCGAAAAGAAAGTTTTTTAATATGAAATAATGATTTCATGTGTATGTATGATTTGATGAACAGAATTTCAGTATTTCATAAATTTCATAAAAAATATTGGTACAAAAAATTACATTTATAAAACTTTAATATACTATGTGAAATAAATTTTAAATTTTGGAAAATATATCAAAATACAATTTCATTGTACAATTATATTTCATTTACATCAATACAGTAAATTTACAAGAGAATGCATTAAATTCGGGTATAAAAAATACCAAATAGTAACATATATTATATTGTTTTCACCTTGCAAAGTTTATTTTACAAACAAAATCGGATTCTAAATACTTTTTTTATTCTATTTAATTTTCGAAAATGAAAGAAAAAAATATTTCAAAGATTTTACTGGACGATTATTTTATATTGATTCTCGATATAAATACGTAACAGAAAATGCTTTTGGAAGTTTAGCAGGAATCATATCGGATGAATATCATTTGTCTGAGACTGAATAATATTTATGTAAGTATCTTTAGAAAATTAATGTTTTTTTGTTTTTATATGTATTAAAAATTTTTTCAATGTTTCTTTCTGTTTGAAATTTTACAGTAAGAATATATATGAGAAAACGTATAATTTTAAATAGTTCTTATCATTATCAAATCCTATCAAACCACATATTTATCTTTTTATATAAAATTACCTTTATATAAAAAAGGCAACATTAAATTAAAAAAAATCAGAAAAAAAATTATCATGAAGTTAAGCATTCGTTCCAAAAGTTTTAAAAGAAGAGATCGATTGAAAATTTTCACATACAAATATTTGATTTTCTCCCTTTTCTTTTAAACTCTACGAGGCATTGCAAAAAAGTAATTACATTGTTTTCCAATTATTTTAAGGTATACGGTGAAAGCAAAAAAGACGAAGAAAAAAAAGGATAGCCTTGTATGCATATTTTTTTTTTAAATCCGAAGTTCTGTTTTCAAATTGTATGGAATTCGAAATGCCATTTGTTTCTACCATTCACTTAGAATAACCAGTAATGCAGATTTCAACGTTTATTTTAACTTTTTCAAAAAGTAAATGTCTAAAAAAAAAAAACGGTTGCATTTAATCCGGAACAGAAAGGAGAAAGTAAATATTTGTAGTTTTCAACACTTCTCTTTATTTTCTTTGTTTTTGATTTCTTTTATTTTTTATATATTAAATCGTAATACACATATTATTTAGTTTATGCATAAATTCTTTTTTTTACGTTATGAATGTCACTTATTTATTTTATGAAAGTCTACTTAATGATTTATGACATTAATTTTTAAAATGTCAGTATTGCTATTCATTGTTTATGTTTCGTGCATTGCATTTCATACGAAATATCTACATAGTTAAATCTTATACTATAAGAAAGATATCATATTATTTTACAACTTGATTTCTGTGTTGTTTGATACTGATAACATCTTTGTGACATCTTTAAAAACAATGAAATTTATATTCATATTCATTTTTAATATATTTTAGATTTACATATACAGTGCTCAGCAACAGTTTAGACAATGATCGATTACGTATCTTTACTGAGAAATGTGTAACTAATTGTTTTACCTCAACTGTCACATATTACTTGTGACTTATCCTTTAATCATAAATAATAAATTTTAAATTATACACGCAACATAATATATAAGGGCAAAAAAAATTAACATTCTGGCAAAAGTACAGACAATCTGAATATTTATAAGAAATATTGATTGTCTGCAATTAGTGAAAATATATCACTCTATCCAAGAAACTAAATCCTGCATCAGTTAAGGGTCTATTTTGTATCAAATACTTTCCACTGCATCTCGGAGCTCATTAATTGAAAAGTCAGAAGAGTATTGTCAAGAAATAGTAAAAACCTTGCGAGATATGATGTCACAAATATTTTTGAATCAATTCGGATCAGGGATACACGCCGGTCAATCAAAAAGAGTAATATTTTTAGAGTTAAACCAAATTTTTGACTTATATGTGATATAGACAGACAAACTTTCTTGCTCAAATACATACTTTGGATCAGCTAAAGATTCATCAAATGGCTGTAATTTTTTTTCCAATGTATGCGTGTAGTTTTGCCCTGTTCGATAACCATCAAGAAATTCCAGAAAAGCTTGAGCGTAAAATAAAGTGAAGCTCAAATTATTAAAGTTTCACTTCCTTATTGATAACTAAAGAAAGACCAATGCGCTTTACGCAAACCGTACCAATGGCATGTGCAAGCATCTGAACTATCCAATTTGTGTTTTATTTACCTCAGAGAATATCACAGTACACCACTTGGGTCCATATAATATATGTTTCCGAGCCCATTGTATTCTCATAAATATGTAGTGAGATTTCAAAGCTGGTTGTTTTATCATTTTTATGTAAACTATTTTTTCTCTTTCTTTAATTCATCTATGAATCGTTTCCGTTGACACAGAATGCCCTGACTTATTTTAAATAAGATTAGTAATCATCATTTTTGTAGATGCCAGTATATAGATCCTTCTATTAACTCCTTTTCTGGTCACACGAAGCCTTTCATTTCTATTATTGGCTTTGAAAGAGTTACCTACAGACAATACTTTATAAATAAATTTTTTTGGACAGTTCAAATTAGCTGAAATTTCTGCAATACTCTTCACATCCAATTTCAGCTTCCATACTTCAATAACTTCATCTGAACGAATATTTCTAGCTCGCAGCATCTTCAGAAACCCATGCTATTGAAAGAAACACTTAGATGCTTCATGCAGGAGACGCGTTAATTTTGAAATTTGCATTTTTCTGTGAATAACTGCCAAAAATCAAGAAAGTGTCTAAACTTTTGCAATTTGCGAATTTCTCCTTTTTAGGTAAATTAAATGTTATCTTGTATTAAAACTATTATTTTCGTCCTAAAATATTTAAATCTATTTAAAAATAAATATAGCAATTTGTATAACCCGAGAGTTCATATTTTTTATTTAATTGTTAAATATCACCAGTGTCTAAACTTTTGCTGATCACTAATATAATACGTACATTATTCAGTTTATGCATGTATACTTAATTTACTTTATGTGTGTCATTTATTATTCTATGTAAGTCACCTCTATGATTAATTACAATTAATTTTTAATACTGTTATATATTGTTTGCAATTTGTGCTTTACATTTCCTATAAGGTGTCTACATAGATGCTTCTTATACTACTGGACATGAGATTCGTTTAATTTTGATTGTTATGCTGCTTCATAATAATAAGATTTTTGTGAAGTCTTTAAAAACAATGAAAGTATTGTTTTATTTCTTTTTTTATTTCATGCAATCATATACTACACGCATTATTTAGTTTGTGTGTATATTCCTTATTATTTTTTTTGTCTGTGTCATATATCTATTTTTCGTAAGATTACTCTATTTAGTTTTTAAATATTATTATTGGTGTTTACTATTTATGACTTGTGTATTTTATTTCATATATTTATATAAAAAATTTTCATTTTTGTAAGATTGATTTTGTAAAATTCTTTTGCATTTTGATTATTGCGTTACATTATACTGATAAGATTTTTGTGAAATCTTAAAAAAAGTCATACTGGTATTTGCATCAGAAGGAAATTAATAAGCAAATTAATACATAAATTGAGTACCTACATTTCAAAACTTGGCTTATCCAGAAAATAAATTTTGCGAAATTGCGGAAAGTATATACTGTGCCATTGTTTTTTTATTGTCAACAAAGATTTTACAATGCAAAGTATACAGAAAAAAAAATATTTATTTACAGGTTGTCGTATTTTTTCGGTGACGGTTTTCCCAATAGAATAGATTGATCGAAAAAACAACTCTTTCTAAATTTTTGATAAAGCCAATTTTGAAAATCACGTGTTCAGGACTCCATACAAATAATCTTACAATAAATATATCAGTAGAAACATAATATTGTGATTAGCAAATGTGACCTGATTTAACGAAATTTTCAAAACTTCGATAACTTACACAAATAAAAACGCAAAAAAAGTGTTTCATTGGTAAAATTTTTAATTATACACATAATTACACGAACAGGTGTAATTTCTTTCTTAGCCGCTTAACGCTTTTTTTTCTGTATATTCTTTAAAAATACAATCGTTTTTTAATATTGAAAACTAGCGAGCTACGTCCGCTAGCTGGGCCACTTTTTCCAAACGAACCTCAATATTAAGCAGTATATAATAAGCAAAAATATTCATTTAATAAGCAAGACTTGGTGTTCGAATCCTCAAGCACAAAAAAAGTAAATTAAAGAGCTATGGTTGTTATGCGCCCATTATCCCGTTAAAAATATGTGATTTTGCACAGTGGCTGCTACGCGCCCACCTTGTGAAGCCGGCGCACCGGCGCTACGCGCCTTGGTCGCCATCGTCCCGTTAAAAATATTTGGTTTTGCACGGTTGGCGCTGCGAGCCCATAAGACATTTTCTCGTATTCTTTGGTTCATCAGAAGCAGACTTTTACGCAGATTCTGAATATGTAATCAGTTTTTCTACTTTAAAAACTGTCTGCATGATGGTTTAAGAAAAAACGCGTTAACTAAACCGTGTTTAACATTTTTTACCAATTAGTTCTTTTTCTCTTATACATTCTTTGACAAAATGACGGGAGAAAAAGCGGCTTTCGGCTGCTTCTTCTTTTAGCCAAAGGGGAAAAGTTCTTGTCGTTCACCACAAGGGGGCGCAGTGTTCTGCCTGAGAGCTCCGTTTGAGCTCCGTTTGGGAAATTAGACGTTTTCCGTTCCGATTCCCGACCGGTTTTTAATTCATAACTTTCTTAATTTTGGTCCCACGGTCTCGAAAATGCCCGAAATGACTTTCTCGGAATTTTTCGAATCGAAAGACACCTCTCGCGACTTCCAACTCGCCCGCGTTGCGAACTGTTATCGGCTTCAAGCAGACAGACAGAGGCGAACGGATTTTATTAGTATAGATACATAATCCTGCCAGTAAAGATACCCTTTCAATAGTTGATCAAATTTTTGAAATATAGCTTCATTAAAAGTTCAAATGAGTGGCACTAGATATGTTATTTTTGATTGAATGTTGGAGTACTTGTTATGACGTTGTTGTCAACTATCTGCTCAAAAAGAACTCATTTTTATGCTTTATATACATATAACGTAAACATTTAGTTTGTAGTAAGTTACTGTATTTTAAAAGAAACTGCTTCCATCTTGCTTATTTTAAATAAATGTTTAGTAAGAATTAATGTTAATCACAGATCAGGTATGATATTTTAAAGATTAATTTTTGAATTTTTGACTGTTGTCTTCGATTGATCAACTATTGGAAAAATTACAGTTAAATAAATTATTTATTTAAAAATTTGTTGCTATTTAATTTCGGCAGGTTTCATTTTCACTCGATATAAAACATTCATTAAGGATTGTAGCAATCATGTTAGTTTACTTCTAATACTTAAAAAAAGATGAAATATATAAAAAAAACCTGTAGCACTGACCTTGTTTAGTTAACTACTGGCTATGTAACCTTATATTCAAAAAACGCTTTACAAAAACCTTTTTCGAATTTGAATAATTCTGAAAACCGAAATTTATATTTAGAAATCCAAACCACTGTATTTATGACCGAGATTTAAAACAGTATTTATAAAAGAAAAGGGTTTTATGCTGCTAATATTTGCTCAGAATTAGTTTCATTTACTTTTATAGTGTATTAATTCGTTTTTATAAACTAAAACAAGTAAGAAATATCATGCATTGAGCATAGATTATGAAACACTTTCCAACGTATCCCAAAATCTTTAACAAAACTTTGTCATTTAGGGAAATAAGATACAACTGTACATAGCCAAATATGTAGCCAAGTATGTAGCCAAACATAGCTAAGTATGTGTTGAAATACTTTTGAACAGCCCTGTATTTGATCCGTCGGATGATATATATATATATATATATACAATATAATGGGAAAGCTTAGTTTAGCAAAAAAAAATTTTTATATAGCTGAAATTTCTCTTGCAGCACTTTATTTCAATAGATGGAAAATACTTCAATACTTTCATTCAGCCCTGTAATTTATCCAAGTATCTTTACTACACGCCAGTATTTTGTTAAAATTTATTTCAAACAAACACATTCTTTTAGCTACTTAAATCACATTTCCAGAAATTATTATATATAGGTGACCATGTAGCTAATTCTTTGCGTGGCCCTGTATATAATTTTATCTATATTATACAAACATTTATAAGTAAACTGAAAGCTGTTCAACGCAAAAATGCATAACTACTACCTTTAAGCTAATTACTCTCATATTCAGTAACCTTTGTGTGCTCTTTTGTGCAACCCTGTATATCAACTATAACATTTATATACGCCATGTAATTTGCAGACACTTTGTAAAACTTAAAAGCGCATATCCTAATTAAAAATGCATTTCAACCATCCATCAGTTATTATCGATAATATACTGTATTTCGGATAAAAATGTAAGGTTTGAAATATTTTGTGTGTCCCTGTAAAAGCTATGAACTTCATATTATGCGTTAAATATTAAGTCTCAGCGGCGTATAACAATTTTATGATACATGACACCGTTTAACATTATTAAAACATGTCGCAAACAATTCCCTCCTTTATTATTGTGTAATGGAATTATTGTGAGTGGCCCTGTAAATGAATAATAACTATTATTTTGACAGCATATTTTACAGAATGCGTATTTTGGTGCACTTTGCGTAAATTTGAATGCTTTTCACAGGGTGTAACACCTTTAAAATTCATTTGAAACGATTTTTTCCCATTGGTTGTAATGTATCGGAAAATTTTGACAATCGCTGTAAATAAACTAATCATAGTAGAAGCTTCATTTTCAATAGGGTTCGTGCGAGGGTAAACATGAATAACATATAAAAATTTCAGAGCAATCCGAGTTTATTCAAGGGAGTTAGAGCAAGGCCAGACGGACAGACGGACAGACGAATCAAATGCATAAACACAATTCAACTTTGTTGGAAAGTGTTAAAAATGGGTTTTTCGGTTACTATCCGTATTCATTCTCAAGCAAACATTTTCATGTTCAACAAAAATGTTTTGTGGTTAGCTATGATAAGTAAACAACATAAACAATAACATTAAAATAAATTCCAAAAAAAAAAAAAAAAAAAAAAAAATCTTGTCATTTAGACCAAACTTTCAATGTTTGACTGTTTTTTGTCTGTTTGTTTGTTTTTCTTTTTTTTTCAGCTTTAAATATAAGAGGCAAGTGAGATTATCTATCACTTGTTGGTTGCATGGAGTGGTGGCCTTTGCAGGATAACATAAATTAGAGTTAGTTAATATAATCAGAGAGCATGATAACATAAATTAAATATTTTGAGTCTTTTTTTTTTCAGGTAGAGGTTTGAAAAGAGGGATTCTTTTAAATCTGTTTCTTTACAATAAGATATTTTTCTGAAGCACATAAACGACGTAAAAATCTTACAATTGACGAACAATCCCGTGCATTGATTTTATTTGATCTAAATGTTCCTGTAAACTGTAAATTCGATTTACAAACATTAGGTCACTCTATGTCCTAAAAAAGTCCACTCTATGTCCGATTTACCACATGGCAATTCATAAAAACAAAAATCTGTTCAAAAATGTAGAGAAATCTTCAGCCAAGCATGGTATTTTGTAATACGTGACGTACTATTAATGCCAACTATAACAACTTCAGAAATAAAGAAGAAACATTATAAATGAATGTAGCTATTAGGAGCACCTATCACCAGTGTTCTCGCAGCAGCTCGAAATTTCTTGAAATCGCGATAAAATGTTTCATTTGATAAGTAAGTCCGACTTGCCAAATTGTCACTGTTCATTTTCCGTTTTTTTTTTTTTTTTTTTTTTTTTTTTTTTTTTTTTTTTTTTGTGGTTCTAGTTGAGATGCTTATCCACGTTTCTGTAGGATTAGTGTCGCTTTTTAAATTCAATCACACGATGCCATTTAATTAATTATTTAAAGAGATAGTGACTCAAAATAAATTTAGTTTAGTAACATCCAAAGACACAGAAAGGATATAAGATACGTATTTATCTGTTGTCAGTTCATCACTATCTATGCGCCTGTAAAATCACAAATAGAATTATTCGCATCAATTTCAAAAAAGAAAAGTTTCAAAAAAAATTTTTGCTGAAATGTTGTGTTGAATTTGCCATTTACCGTACAGTTTATTTGTTGTATGATAAGTGCCATTGGCCAATCATAAGTTTTTAGCGATTATAATTGAAATCTCATAGCGAATTAACGCTAAAATAATGTTTGAAACATTTACACATTAGGAAAACATGCGGCATTTAAATATTTTTTAATAGTTCCTGTGGCATATAATACAATTTCTATTCCCTGTACAATATAAAAAGTTTTGTTATTTTACAATATATTGAGTGGGGAAAAGGATACAATATGGCGTTAAAGGTAGATTTTTTTGTGTTTCATGTCGAAACTATTGTAACATTTTTATTTTTTTTTCTTCGTTTCGCTACTGTTTTTTATTTCTTACTCGCCAAATCGCTAATATTGTCAAATGTTGTCTGTGCCTGTAACATCTTTACATTTTCTAAAGAGGGTCAAAAGATTTTTTCTGGCTCTGTAGTATCTATATATTTAAAACGCTAAGCTTTTCCTGTCGACAGTCCGTGAGAGCAAACTACTGCATCAAATCACACCATTCTTTATTTTTTTTAAACGAAAGATATTTGTTCACAGATTTGTTATCGTACATTTGTTTGTTCAAAAATTTTATTAATTAGCCACAATTTTCAATTAAAATTTCACGTATGCGCATGCGTAGTACATAAGTACAAGCCTGCCTTTGGAGTGACGCACTGCACTGCACATGCGTAAAGATCCTCGCTCAGTTGAACTATCACTTCACAGCTAGAAGTTTAGTTTTAAATGCGTTTGCATCGCAAATATAATTTATTCAATCTTATTGTAAACAAGCTCTTCTTTTTATCACAATAATATTATTTGTCTCTTTCAGTGTTATTAACAATTCAAAAATATGGTTTATTTCGGAAGGTGTCGTACTACACAGTACACATAGAGTATATATATATATAGTATACTTTATATATATATATATATATATATATATATATATATATATATATATATATATATATATATATATATATATATATACAGTATATATGTATATATAAGTTATTATAAACATTAAAACACAAAACAGTTTCTGTAAAATCAAAATCCGAATTCCAAACAGTATCGCATGCGTCAACTGATTCTAGAACTTCTCCATTATAGAAGATTACTCAGTGTGTTCCTGGTAGCATAGTGGGGTAACGCAGCTGTTTTAAGCTTTGAGTTTTGTAGAGGATGCAGGTTCGAATCCATACTTCAAAACGATTTGTGTAGAATTTTTGTCGATAATTCATTTTAATTAAAAACATATTTTATTAATAAGAAATGTTTTAGGATTTTTATTGTTATTATTACTTGAATGCTTTATAGTTGAACAAAATTTAACACTGAACAATATCTTAAAAAAATAATAATTATTTTATATTTAAAATACTTAACCTAAAATTTTCTTTAAATTTTTTCTACTATTATCAAGAATATAAATGTCTGTAAGCAAGAAAAATTTGTCATTCATTTAAAAAAAAAGTAAATAAATAAATAAATAAATAAAAATAAAAATAAATATATTAGTATAACAACTATAAAATAAATTACATTGATACCTATGATTTCATATTTCAAAAAGATGTATAAAAATATATAAGAAAATCCAAGTAATAAAAAAATTATAAATAGTTAGCTGCATCAAATTTCAAATTTAAGATTTTAGAGAATGCGACAGATAAAAATAAAAGTAATGACACCATTAAATGGTCGCGTAAATATTGTTACTTGAGAGGAGGGGGGGGGGGCAAAAAGAAAATAGGCCGTAGTAAGCAAAAATAAGTACCTTACACAGTATTTTCAGTTAAATTTCTGATAAAATACAAACATAATTTAAATTATTATTAAACATAATTTAACATTAATATTACAAACATAATTTAAATTAAACATAATTAGTTGTAATTTATAAACTTTAAACTATTTTATCATCGGCCATTACCTAGTTTGGTTTATTTTGCATATTAAACTCCTATCGGTATTAGAAAAAAAATATATTTTTATATTTTTTATGTTTTTATTTACTATTATATTATCATCCATTTCCATCATCCATTTCCATTTAATATGGAAAAAATATTGCTAATATTATAAAAATTGCACACTTTAAAAAGTATCAGTGAGTATTTTATTTCTAGCAATGGTATCAAATAAAAGTAAATATTAAATTTATTTTTTTTTAAATTTAAACTTTTATTTTACAATGTAAATCACTTGATATTAGTGCTTCTTAACACAATAAATTGGTTATTAAATAAAATTTTAATCCATGTTCTTCTTTATATTCCCCTGATAATGTAATTAAAATGACTTTGACAACCAATTTTGGGATAATTAAATTTCCATAACTAGAATGTAGGGTAATTAATCTTTACTTTTGAAATATACTATATTCTTATATAATAACATCAGCATGCAAGATAAATTTCTATTGATAAAGGGTGAGGAAAATTTAAAATATATACACTGAAAGTTTACTTTTTATTTTATGAAAAAAAAAATCACTTTCTTATAAATTCTTCATTCATAAGATCTGAAATAAATTGACTTCTAGAACTGCTGAAGGAATACAACATTATAAAACTGACAATAGAAATTTTATTTATTTATTTATTTATTTATTTTTGAGTTAGATTATTTTATTTCAAATACAAAAAATATACTCTAATTTCGTATCAAAAGTGCATATACAGGGTGTTTCTAAATTCATGGTACAAACTTTAAGGGGTGATAGTACACATCAAGACAAACAATATTAAATAGGAAACTAAGGGTCCCAAACGTCTTCCAAAGAAGATAGGCGCCATTAAAGTTTAGGGTCCAAAAATGCAAATGATTATAAAAAGCAGAAAAATTGCTCGATTCGTTTGCGGTTTTCATTAAAACTATTCTTTATGTCAGTATTGTCTTGAAAATAAATTGTAAAGATAAATTTCAAAAAAATTCGATAGAGGGCGCTTTAGATTTTGGAGTAACGAATTAATATTTTTTAACATTATTTTTTGCATCTCATTACTTTTTTGTAGAAGCTTAGGCATAAACTTAAATTTTGAGTACAAAATCTAAATCATTGGGAGGGGTTAAGTAGCGCAAATTGAACTGCGGGGAGGTTCAAATTTCAAATGATTATAAAAAACGGAAAATTGGTCAATTGATTTTCGATTTTCACTTAAATTATTCTTTATGTCAGTATTATCTTGAAAACAAATTATAAAGATAAAATCCAAAAAATGCCGTTATAGGGCACTTTAGACTTTGGAGTAACGGACATCTACTTTTTACCGTTATCTTTTGCATCTCTTAAAATGTTTTTAGAAGCTTACACATAAACTTAAATTTTGAGATGAAAATCTGAATCATTGGGAGTGGTTAAGTAGCACAAATTGAACTGTGTTCAATGGGGGTAAGGAGGTTCAAATTTCTAATGACTATAAAAAACGGTAAAATTGGTCGGTTTTCGCTAGAGCTATTCTTTATGTCAATATTTTCTTGAAAATAAATTTTAAAGAGAAATTTCAAAAAATTCCGATAGAGGGCGCCCTAAACTTCAGAGTAACCAACAACTATTTTTAGCAATTATATTTGTATCTAATTAAATGCTTGTAAAAGTTCAAACTTAAATTTTGAGCTGAAAATCTGCATCGTTGTGAGTAATTAAGTAGCGGAAAATTGAACTGTGTTCGAGCAGTGGGGTGGGAAACATTTCAACTTCTGAACTTATTTCAGTTTATGCTTCCCCTCTCATCGATTTAGAATTTGAGCTCAAAATTTAAGTCTATGCTTTTGTAAACATTCAATTAGATACAAAAAATAACGGTTATAAATAGTTGTTGGTTATTCTAAAGTTTAAGGCGCCCTCTAACGGAAATTTTTGAAATTTATCTTTAAAATTTATTTTCAAGGAAACATTGACATAAAGAATAGTTTTAGCGAAAATCGACCAATTTTTTCGTTTTGTTATAATCTTTTGAAATTTGAACCTCCCCACCCTAATTGAACACAGTTCAGTTTGCGCTACTTAACCAGTAACAACGATTCAGATTTTCATCTCAAAATGTAAGTTTATATCTAAGCTTCTAAAAAAATTTTATAAGATGCAAAAATAACGGTAAAAAATAGTTGTACGTTACTCCAAAGTCTAAAGCGCCCTCTATCGGCATTTTTTGAATTTTATCTCTATAATTTATTTTTAAGGTAATACTGACATTAAGAATAATTTTAGTGAAACTTGCAAATCAGCTGACTAATTTTTCCGTTTTTTATAATCATTTGAAATTTGAACCTCCCCCCACAGTTCAGTTTGCGCTACTTAACCACTCCCAACGATTTAGATTTTGAGCTCAAAAGTTAAGTTTATGTCTAATCTTCTAAAAAATATTAATGGTATGCAAAAAATAACGGTAAAAAATAGTTGTTCTTTATTCCAAAGTCTAAAGCGCTTCTATCGGCATTTTTTGAAATTTATCTTTATAATTTATTTTCAAGACAATACTGACATAAAGAATAGTTTTAATGAAAACCGCAAACGAATCGAGCAATTTTTCTGCTTTTTATAATCATTTGAATTTTTGGATGGCCCACTTTAATGGCGCCTATCTCCTTCGGAAGACGTTTGGGACCCTTAGTTTCCAATTTAATATTGTTTGTACTATCATCCCTTAAAGTTTGTACCATGAATTTAGAAACACCCTGTATATGTGTGCGTGCGCGCGTATTATAAAAAATATAACACCCTGAGATATTACTTAAATTATTTTAACTTTTCCGCATACTCAGTATTTCCCTATTTTTAATAAAATGTATTGTTTATTTCTCTATATTTTCCCTTTAATTTTTAAACGTAGGGGGAACTGGGGCACATTGATACAACCCCTGTACTGCACACAGGATCACTGCAGGAAGTTTTACAATAGCGCCAAAAGGTGATACTAGTGCACTAAACTACGTACAGAAAGTCTCGGAATTATTCCGTTGTTTGATGAAATGGGACGGGAGATTAATTGTTTTTGTAGGTCAAAAGTAAATTTGAGTTGTACAATTGAAATTGTATTATATAACTGTTCCAGTATTTTCAACCGAAAATAATACTCTCCCTGGCAAATAAAACTACTCTTTATCAGTTCCTCATTCTTTATTGTTAGATAAATTATGAAGTGTTGGATTTGAAACTCATTTTATTCAGAATTGCTGTATGGGGCACATTGATACAGTCTGTGTCGAGGCACTTTGATACAACTTAAATCCTTTTCTAGTTCATTTTTTATTACCTTTTATTATTTCTTTTACCATACACTCCTTAATCCAACCCTTTTTCGCCAAAAAATTTCTAATATTAGTTTTTATTGAAGGGAAATAGTTCTAATTTCTTTATGTTAGAACATTTTATAGTATTTTTGCAAACAGAAATCGTGAGAACTTACCCAACATCTAGTGCTAGTAGAATTAACAAAAGAAAAAGACGGCAGCCTGGAAAATCTCAAATTTATATCGATTCTCCAGAGAAAAATGTATTTTCGACATGAGAAATATTAAGTAAGAGAAACAGGCTGCAGAACAGCACAGGCCATCTATATTATAAACAGAATTTTTAATATAGTTATCCTTTATTTTCTGTTTATAAACTTATTTATAAACAGAAAATCTGGTAATTTTTTCATGTTTTCTAAGAAAGAAGATAATTCTGGCGTTGAAATGCCAGTTATGACAAAGTTACCACAGCCAACAATCAGACAAGGAGCAGCCAGAACATCAGGTCATTATACATTTCATTTTAATTGCTTTAATATTACTTACAAATAAATTCTGGGTGATTTGTATTTCTATAAATAAATATAAAATGGTTTGCTAACGATTTTTCTAGGAAAAATATGCATTGGTGTTAGTTTGTCTCCATTTTTTTCAGACGTATGAAAGTTTCCATTGAAGTGTATTAATCTGCCCCGGGGATGGGGCACATTGATAAATATGACTTTCTTCGATTTTTTTTATTACATGCGAAAATAATGTATAAAACAACGATTGTACATTTTTATAGCACACTACACATGTTTTGCTGACACCACATGGAAAAATAAATTGAAATTTCTGCTTTCTAGACACCAAAAAATTCTTAGAAAAAAAGCTGTATCAATGTGCCCCAGTTCCCCTTATGATAATTAATTATTTTTTAGTTTATTTGTAAACTTTATTAATTATTTATTCTGTAATATTAAAAGATAAGCAAGTTTTTATTTTCGAATGTTTTAAAAATAATTTTGTTATATTTATCTCGAATATTAATTACATGAATCTAGTTTTCCAACGTCTTTTTCGACGCGGGATTTTCTAATTTGAAATCCCTGTGTTTCTAAACATGGGATTTATTTCCACAGTACTACTTCCCTCTCCCGTTATTAGCTTACCTGCCAGCTCTCGAAATGAGCCTTTCAATATTTCGTTCGTTTATTTGTGAGGGAGTGACCTTTGCAGAAAGGCACTCTAGAATTTCTGAGATCGTGACGTCAATAATTTAACAAGTGTAAGCGTAAAGCGACATCTATCCTCTCTTTTACTTTAACTTTCTAGAGTGTGTGTGCTCTTTCGGATTTTACAGTTAGCTTGCGGTTATTAGTAATATGTTAATATGAAGTATCTCAGTTTGCAGCATATAAAAGCTTGGGTTTGGGTGTCTCTGGCGTGTCTCTGGCATTAGCCAGCAGCCAGCGAGTGAGGATCTCTAGTATTAGACAAGCGAAGTGAATTATTGTTCAGCGAAGTGCTAGCGAATAGGAAGTAGCAACGGCCTCCTGTGAAGTGGAAAGGAGTTTGGATAATTGATTTGAGATTCGGCCGTGGTAAGAGAGTTTATATTAGTTCCATTTTTGATTATTTGGTGAAATAAAGAATTACCCACAGCCACCGGCTGTTTAATCAAGCTTTGTTTAGCAGCTCAGCCAGAAGATAGTGAGAAGTGTTAGGCGGTGCCCCGACTGAGCTAGGCCGAAGCCTGTGAGTATGATTTAGCTGTTCATAGTGTTTTCAGTTGTGTAAATTTGAAGACTTGCTCCACTTCCCTTCAGCCATTATCACTTTAATAAACTTTGTTATTTTATCCTAAATTAATGAGTATGTCTACATTTAACCTCCACCACGACCAACCAAACGTTACAAATGACACCCAGCGTGCATTCACCGTTACAAATGGCGCCCAACGAAACATCGGACATTGTGAGATTGTGCCACGTGTGTATTTTACCGGTAAAGGTGATATTAGTGAATTTTTAGTTAAATTAGATGATTATATTTTGTTCAATAATATACCTGAGAAAAGTAGGTACGTAGTGCTTAAATGCTCGTTGAAGGGCGAAGCACTTTTGTGGTTGGAAAATATAGGAAAGTTTTTGATTAATGATGAAGCGGAAAGATTTGAACAAACTGTGATTGAGTTAAAGAAGGCATTTCCTCCAGTTAAAGATAAAAGTATTTTGAGAAAAGAGTTCTATTGTAATAAGCAGAATATTTATGAGTCGGCGTCAAAATTTTATCTTCGTAAGCTGGAACTAAAAAATAAATTAAATTTAGATATCACATTTGAGGAATTGTTGGACATTGTTTTTCCTCTTTTTAATCCAAATATACAGGACTTTATTGAAGTTAGAGCACCGAAGAATTTTGCAGAAATGCATCAGATATTATCGAAGTATGAGACTCGGCATAGCTCGGATCAACGGGATTTGCGTAACCCTCGTCAGAGACCAGTCACAGATAGTAATTTGAGAAATGAGGGGGAACGTAATTTTGTGAGAGGGGGACAGCGATTTCCGGATAATAATTTGCGTAATAGAAATGATGGATTTGGTCGTAATATGTCAAATACGAATAAAGGTAATAGGAATTGTGGTGGTGCTAATAGTTTTAGAAGTGGTGAGAGAAATATGTATGGAAATAGACAGAATAGTGGTTATAATCGTAGTGGGGGAGGACGGGACAGGAATGTTTCTTCGCAAGTAAGGAGATTAACTTCGGATGAGAATTTGGAAAATAGGTCAATGCAAAAGAGATGTGTTCAAAGGTCGGAAAAGTCTTCGGTGAGTTTGAATAAAGTTACTATTAATCTGGTTGAGTTACCTGAAGTGTTAATTGTGTTAGATGGTATTTTTGTTAAAAGTGTCTTCGATACAGGGGCAGATAAGTCGTTCATTTCTTTTGATTGTTATCGGAAATATTTTTCGTATAAGAAGTTGAAGAGGTTAAGTTTGGTGGTTCAGTCGGCACAGGGAGTAGCTTGCGATAATAAAGGTTCAGTAGAATTGGAAATTGAAATTCGTTCGGTTAAGACATGTTGGGAGTTTTGTGTGTTAGATGGATTAACAGTGCATTGTATAGTTGGTGTGGATTATATGAAGGATAGAGGAATTAGTTTGGATTTCTTTAAAAAGTCGTTAATAGTGAATAATGATGAGAATGTGAGTAAGAAAGAGCCAGTTTCAGTGTCAGTTAATTTGGAGGAGTCGGGGTTAAGTGAGTTTAAGAAAGTGGAGTTTAATAAGTCTTTAGTCGATTTTTGTAAAGTCTTTTCAGATAAACCGAGTTTAAGGAATGAAATTCATATTGGTTTTGTCGCACTAGTTGCTAGTAAACCATTTCGTTATGATTTTATACCTAATATTTTTAAGTCTTTGTGTGAAAAGTTGGAGACTGGGGACGGTAAGGAACTTCCTCAGTCTAATATGGCTGAACGTGTAAATCGTACATTAATTCAAATGATTTCTTCATATGTTGGTTCTCATCACGCAAATTGGGACCAGTTTCTTCAGCATTTTGCGTATGCACTTCGTACAGCAGTTCACGAGTCAACGGGGAAAACACCTGCTGAATTGTTTTTGGGTAGAAAAGTCATTACTCCATTCCAAAGGTTAGTTATGGTGTCAGATGCGGAAAGTCAGTACATGTGTCAGGATATTGAAAGGTTGGTTAAGGAAGCTCAGGTTCAAATGGGAAAAGCGCAAGAAAAGCAGGCTCAGTATTATAATATGCGTAGGAGGGAGTTAGAAGTGAAAGTTGGAGATTTTGTGTTAGTAGAAAAGAATTGGTTAAGTTCAAGTCGTCAAAAGAGTGTAGCTAAGTTTGGTCCGAAGTTTGTAGGTCCGTTCGAGGTTTTAAAAGTTCGAAATAATAATTTGGTTGTTGATGTCAATGGTGAAAGAATGACGGTTAATTTGGATCAGGTTAGAGTTTATAAGTTTAGAAAAAATGGTAGTAAAGGTTCTCATGTGTCGAGTGGTGTTTCGCGAAATTCCCGATCCAATGAGTGTCCCGAGTCCAGCACTTCTTCATCTAATTCTTTTCATCAATATTCAAGAAGAAAATTTGGTCAAACAGCTCCAAAAACTGTTGTTGAAAGTAGAAAGCCTAGCAATCCGAGAGCAAAGTATGATAACAAAAATAAGAGAGCAGTGTCAAATACTTCAGAATCTGTGTGCCATAAAAGACAAAAAATTATAAACTGTCCAGTTCCTCCACTTATGAGACAGCAACCTCGCAAACATAAATTATCTAATAGTTCACCATCTTCGGTACTTAATCCCCAGAAAAGATTTCAGATGGACACTCGCCAAACTGTTAAAAGGACTTTAAAGTCGGAATTTTTGCCCAATAAGAAACAGCGTAGGTCTGGAAGGAAACGTGGCCTAGGATCTTCAGTAACTTCGGGTGCATCTAGAAAGAGGAGACAACGCTCAGATTACCGGCATCAACAGTGTGAATCTCGCCATGGAGTGACCCCAGCGAACCGGCCAGAGCAGAGTCGTCGAGCGGAACCTACAAGTATCCCACGGCATCCATTCCGAACCAGGCTGCAGGCACGACAGTCAACTGTGGCGTCACCGTACAGTTCTGATGACGAAAGATCCTTCGTACAAGGTTTCTGGGACAAGAGGAGAAAAACATCCTGTAGCATGAAGCCAGCCAGCAGCGAATCATCTCTATGATTGGGTGATAATGTTCTTTATTAAATTTCTATTAGAGTGCATATATGTGGTAGCAATATGAAGGAATAGAAAGCAGAAAGACTGTTTTGTATTTTTGGCCATTTTTGGAATTTTTTGACGGACTCACGTTTAGTGCTTAATTGTGTTCAAAATTTGTTTGCAAAATTGTTAGTTTTATGTATGTTTGAGATTTTGGTCTTAACTGCTTTTAAAAATTCTGGATCTATTGTTAAATTATTGTGTTATTTGTTAAAAATGTTACTATATTGTTATATTGTTCATGTGTTATAAAATGTATGTTAATGTATGTTTAAATTTTCAGAAAGTACAGATAGTAATTTGGGTTATTTTGTACACGCGCCGCGGTTCAGGCGCGCACGTGTATTGCTGTCAAGACGTCCTTGACACGCGTTTCTATCTCTTATACTAACATTTAATAAATTAACTTTCTCCTTATCGTTCGTGTTTTATGTGTTGCGTTTGTACTTTAGTTGGGAATGGTTTCCGCAAGTTGCGAATTTTTAAGCTGCGTTTGAATCTGAAATTGTATTGTATTAAAATTGAATGTTAATGTGATTTTCTTGCAGGGAAGTATACCTGTGTTATGTATTGATTCTGCTATTTTTCTTTTAGTTAATACAGATGAAGAGCATGATGACATCATTTTGTAAATTTTTGATATTTTTTTTATTGTTGCATAAGCACAGCGATATGACGCTGTACGTATGTGCCCCAATTATTGTTAAAGTGGAGTTAAGTTCTGAAGAATTTTGGGAGTTAGTTCATTGGCTAATGGGTATGTAGGTATTACGTAATAGCAGAGTTATTTTGAGTATGAAGTAAAATTTAATTTTAGATGAGTTCGGTATTTGGATGAGGAAAATTTTTGCGCATTGGGTTTTTTGGACTTGGTGCGAATTTTAGTATTAGGAAAGTTATGGACAGATAATTTTTGGTAATGTTATAGTTGTATTGCAATATTGAGGAAAATTTCGGAAGTTTAGTATTTTGAGAAATTTTAGCACTCCCAGTGGAGTGGGCTGTTTTGAAAGAAGAACTAATTAGTTTTGAAAGTTTTACGAGTTTTTGGAAGTTTTACGGAGGCTATTTGTAAGATAGAAGAATGATTGGATTGAATATGTGAATATTGGAGGCAAACTGAGTTTTTTTTGGTTGTGATGGGTTAAAGTTATCATTTTAAAAGTTATGTTTCGGCGCTAAATTTCACCCATCACTGTGTTTATTACGGCTCGAAATTTATAACAAGAAAAAGTTCTGGGCATGCATTTGGCCCAGCCCTTTTTCTCTGTAAAATCCGAGGGGGGGTTGTGAGGGAGTGACCTTTGCAGAAAGGCACTCTAGTATTTCTGAGATCGTGACGTCAATAATTTAACAAGTGTAAGCGTAAAAGCGACATCTATCCTCTCTTTTACTTTAACTTTCTAGAGTGTGTGTGCTCTTTCGGATTTTACAGTTAGCTTGCGGTTATTAGTAATATGTTAATGTGAAGTATCTCTGTTTGCAGCATATAAAAGCTTGGGTTTGGGTGTCTCTGGCATTAGCCAGCAGCCAGCGAGAGAGGATCTCTAGTATTAGACAAGCGAAGTGAATTATTGTTCAGCGAAGTGCTAGCGAATAGGAAGTAGCAACGGCCTCCTGTGAAGTGGAAAGGAGTTTGGATAATTGATTTGAGATTCGGCCGTGGTAAGAGAGTTTATAATAGTTCCATTTTTGATTATTTGGTGAAATAAAGAATTACCCACAGCCACGGGCTGTTTAATCAAGCTTTGTTTAGCAGCTCAGCCAGAAGATAGTGAGAAGTGTTAGGCGGTGCCCCGACTGAGCTAGGCCGAAGCCTGTGAGTATGATTTAGCTGTTCATAGTGTTTTCAGTTGTGTAAATTTGAAGACTTGCTCCACTTCCCTTCAGCCATTATCACTTTAATAAACTTTGTTATTTTATCCTAAATTAATGAGTATGTCTACATTTAACCTCCACCACGACCAACCAAACGTTACAAATGACACCCAGCGTGCATTCACCGTTACATATTAAGCTGATATCTGTCACCTTACCCGAGATTCACAAAAAGCGGATGCAGTGACTTCGGAACTCAGATTTTTGTCCTTCTTCTAGTTTTTTCGAATGCATTATCTGTTATCCGCAATCATGTAGAATTCCAATTTTGCTATTCAAGTTCATATAGCATGATGTATCGATTCAGTATCAAATCCGAAAGCTTCACGAACATTTCCATAATGTGGGAATTACATAAATTTTCTCTGGTTTGGTGAATAAACGCATTAAAATGAAAACTGGCTTGTTTTAATAACGAAATCACTATATTATTGAATTTTTTACTTGACACACTTACGCCCTGAACATATGCACTGCAAAAAATATCTGTTAAGTTATTAAACCTTTTATTAAAACTGAGATTCCTAAAACTTTTTTATGTAATGGCAACAGCAAAACTTCATGTAATAGATACAGATTTGCCCTGGAAATCAAAAAATCTAAGGTTACCAAGAAATTTTTAGGAAGCTTGGAATGCCTAGAATATATTATGTAATTATAATCCAGGTTACAAATAAAATTTTAGTAAGTAACTATAATTTTAGTAGATTCGTTTGTATAGTTACAGATTTCTGTAGCTTTTAAAAATTAGTTTTGTAGATTTATATCTTTTCTTGTTGGATGTTCTGATAAAATGTTACTAAACACACAGATTTTGGCAACTTTTCATTTGTAGGATTAGTGTTTTTTATAGTGCACAATGTATACTGTTCACAATGTGTCTTTTTTTTATTTTTTTTTTTTTTTTTTTATTTTTTTTTTTTTTTGCATTGTAACTTTTCTCCAGTGTTCAAGTCAAAAATAATAATCATAAGCTATACTCTATAGGTAGATGGTGTAAACCAAACTAAATAACATAATTTGCAGAGTACACATTATATTTTTTTTATACACAGAGGGTATACGGAGCTTTTTTAAAAATCCAGAAGGTATATCGCGTATACCTCCATATATTCTCATTTGCATTCTCGATCGTGACTATAATCCAGGATTAAAATACAATACTTTAGCTGATTTATAATAAAAATATACGAAATCAAGAGACATGTAAGAAATAATCCCATTATACAAATTATAATGTTTCTTAAAATTTAGATTTCTAATATAAATTCCTAAACAAAATACCTTCTTCAAATAAACATGAATGTACACATACGCATAACCTTTTATAAGCCAAAAATTACTACCTATTTTATTTACGGATATCCTTGTTAATACATTACAGAAGCAGAATTCTTAATGGCAAAAACTTTACCAAGGTATATGAAAAAGTGAGAAAGGAAAATATATAATTTGTATTACATTTTCAACAACGCATATCCTCACTTTTACATTATCGAAAAAGAAATTTTAACACTTAAAATTTTATTAAAGTAATTGAAATTGCTATAATCGAATTAAAGTTTTTTGGGGATTAGAGATAACAGCTTATGTCTAAGCGACTGTCATAGAGACTTGGCACTTGTCCAGCTAGATCTATTTTTATGCCGATAAATAGACAGAAAATTCTTTTAAAATTGTTGATGGACTTTTCCATTTATCTTGAAAAGCAATAACGATTTACGCACCCGATAATGAAAACCGAAATACATTTTTAGTTTGCTGAAAAATTTACCCGTTTTGTTTCTGTAAAGGGAATTATGAATCAGTATTCTAAAACGATAATTTTATTATATATTTATTTAATCATACTTTTTTTAACGCTTGAAGAGAACAGAGTAAAAAATTCGATCATAATTATGTTAGTATGAAAAAAGATGACATAATTTAACATAGGGAAGCCACAAAAAACATAAAATTTAAGTGTATCATTAACACATAGAAAGTTGTTGGTGTTAATTTGTTGTTGTTCAGTTAGTTTTCCCAGCAGTATGATAATAAGTGATCTTTTTTTATAATGCTTCATAAAAAGTTTTAGTTCATTTAATTTTCTTCAGAAGCACGTAAACATAGTGTTTGAGGCTCAACAGATAAAAAAAATCTAATCCAATTCGGCCCACAGGTGCAGATAGATATCGGTATTGAGTACTAATTTCATAAAATAACTATATCAAGATTAAGGATAAATCCAATTTAACAATTTTAACTGACCGACTTTGACGAGTTTTAAATTTTAACTTTCTGTGAGAGCTTTTTTTTTCAGAATCATAAAAATACGCTAATTTTTTCTTCAATATCTATTTTTTCGTAGCTTGGGAATATTCTTTGTGATATCATACATAATTAGATTTCATATTATCGTTTTCGGATATCTTTGTTAATACATTATTGAAAAAAAAAATCCCTCGACGACAAAAATTCTACCAAGGTATTTGAAAAAGTACGAAAAGAAAAAAAATAGTATATTTTCAATTACGTATAGTCTCACTTTGACATTATTGAAAAAAATCCTAATAGTAAAAATCTTACAAAGGTATTAGAAATGACTATAATCGTATTAAGGTTTTTTGGATTAAAGATAACTACTTATGTCTCTGTGACTGTCATTTAGACTTTGGCGCTGTTCCAGTTAAATCTATTTCATTTGGGTAAGTACATAGAAGATTATTTTTAAACTGTTGATTTAGTTTTTAATTTATCTTGAAATGCAATAACGATTTACACACCCGATAATGAAAAATTATTTTTAGTTTGCTGGAAAATTTACCCGGTTTCGTTTTTGTGAAGTAAATGATTGCTAGGTTTCTCTTAAAATGTGGAAACATTCTTTGATTTTTTTTAAAGCGTGAATTCAGTTTTATAAAAAGTTAGAAAACAATGACAAACATGATAGTGAATCCATATGGGTGACTCCCGAGAGATGGTCTCGAAATGTTTTCATAGATGCAAATCATTCTCTATTTTATCGATTTTTGTAAACAAAAAATAATAAATGAAATAAAAATAAATAAATAAATAAATTTACTCCAAGTTTCAAAAGTCAGGAAGGAAAATTTCAGCCTCGTTATCCCTCACATAAAACAGCCAATTGGCCGCTGTTACAGCAGCAAAAAGAAGAAAAAACTGAACTTCCATGCATATGTGTCTTCAAAAGAATAATAAAATCTAAAAAAATTTTACATTTATGCTATTTCTTAAGTATTTAAAATAACTAATTAAAATTCTTACCAAATTTAAAATTTTTAATTAAACTTTATAAATAATAACTAAAAGTATATATATATTTTTAATGCGTGTATAACGGTTTTAAAAATATGTCTTATACAAATATCAGTGATTTTGAGGAAAGAAATAAAGAAAAGGAAAATAAGTCTAACAACAGATAATCTTCAAAAAGGCGCCACGCCGCCCGCGGGCGCCGCGTTGGTCATCCCTGAGATGGATTCTTTAAAATCTTTGGTTGAATTTTTCATTTATCTTGAAAAGCAGTAACAATTTACCCACCTGATAATAAAAAGCGAAGTGTATTTATAGATTGCTGGAAAATTTACCTACTTTTGTTTTTGTGAAGGAAATTATGAATTATTATTCCAAAGCGATATTTCTATTATATACTCATTTAAATATTCTTTCTATGTTTAGTCCGTTTTCTAATTACATCCCGTGTGCAATTTTATGATTAAGTATAGTGAGTGGTCTCATTTTGTTCCTTATGGTCTTGTAGACTAAGAAAAGCGATAGTGGACATCCGGGACCCGCGACTGGGGAAGGGGAAAAAATGGAAGGGGAAAAAATTCCATTTTATAAATAATAAAGAAATTTATCAATAAATATTAATGTTAAAAACATTTATAGATTAGGAAAAATATTTGTGGACATCCAGGACCCGCGATTGGGGAGGGAGAGGGGGAGGGGAAGGGTTGAAAAGTGCAAGGGAAAAAAATTCCATTTCTTAAAATATAAAGACAATTATGTATAAATATTAATGTTTAAAACATTTAAAGATTAGGAAAGACATTTGTGGACATCCAGGAGCCGCGATTGGGGAGGGGTGGATGAGGGGTGTGGGAGGGGAAATTTTGCAAAGTGCAAGGAAAAAAATCCATTTCATAAAAAATAAAGAAAATTATGTATAAATATTAATGTTTAAAACATTTATAGATTAGGAAAAACATTTGTGGACATGCGGGACCCGCAACTGGGGAGGGGGAAGGAGAGGGGAAGGGTTGAAAAGTGCAAGGAAAAAAATCCATTTCATAAAAAATAAAGAAAATTATGCATAAATATTAATGCTTAAAACATTTATAGATTAGGGAAAACATTTGTGGACATCCAGGACACGCGACTGGGGAGGGGAAGGGGAAGGGTTGAAAATTGCAAGAGAGAAAACATTCCATTTCATAAAAAATAAAGAAAATTATGAATAAATATTAATGTTTAAAACATTTATAGATTAGGAAAAACATTTGTGGACATCCAGGAGCCGCGACTGGAGAGGAGGAGAGGGAGGGGAGGGGGAGGGGAAGAGTTGCAAAGTGCATGGGAAAAAATTCCATTTCATAAAAAATAAAGAAAATTATGTATAAATATTAATGTTTAAAACATGTATAGATTAGGAAAAACATTTGTGGACATCCGGGACCCGCGACTGGAGAAGGGGAGAGGGAGGGGAAGGGTTGCAAAGTGCAAGGGAAAAAATAAGTAATAAAGGTAATTGAAAAGGAACTAAGTGATGATAAATACTAAATGATACAAATTTTGTAGCGCTAAATATTATTTGTTATCTTTGTATTGTTATTCTATATTATACATCATATACCTAAATAGTAAAAACTTTCAAATTTTAAACTGCAAGTAAAAGCTTAACTTCAGAACAAAGTAGGATCATCGGTACCACTGTCATCATAATTTACATCATCAAGGCCTCCAACATTATCACATTTATCAGTCTCACCCGAGCATGAACACATTTCAGTTACAAGGTAATATATTTTGTGAACATTTACAATGTGCTACACATCTTCACTTGACACACGAACAACGCACCGATTAAACCAGTTCTTGAGGAGCACATGGCATGTTACACATGACACGTGGGTATTATTTTTCCTTTATTATCCAACCAAAATCAGTTGGGGGTGGAATATTATTTTTTAAAATGTGTATTCTTTGCCATATTATTGCTTGGTAATGAACTCTTATGGCTGGGTAAAGGGCGGATTGAGTTGGAGGCATATTTGTTCCTTCAACTTGCTCTTTTGTAAATAACCACCATCTTAGCTCACTGAATGTTTTAATGTTTAATTTTGGCATGCATACTGAACATTCTTCAAGTGCAATATATGTTTCACTCTCAAGGATATCTGTTTGACCTTATGCGTAAGGTGCTTTCAGAATTCTGTCGTCAGCATTTATGAAGCTCTTCCAAAAACTGGTTTTTTATTTACCACTGAATGAACAAGTGGTGTCAGATCCAGAAAGAGAATGCAGTCCCACTAAAGCTTCAGATCTTTTTTCTTACCCTTTTCAACCTTTCCCCTTCCCTCCCCCTCCCCCTAGCCTAGTTGCGGATCCCGGATGCCCACTATTGCTTTTCTTATTCTATAAAAGATTTAAATACTAATATATATATATATATATATATATATATATATATATATATATATATATATATATATATATATATATATATATATATATATATATATATATATATATATATATAATTAAGTGGCTTTTTTTCTTGCCTCTTTCAACACTTTTCACTTCCCTCCCCTCCCCTCCCCTCCTCTTCCCTTAGCTCCGTCTTCCTAATCACAAGTCCCGAGTATCCTTCAATGCCACTCTCATTCTATAAACGTTTTAAACTTTAATATTTATACATAATTTTTTTTGAAACAGAATTTTTTTATTGTCCTTTTCAAATTCCTCTCCTCTCCCTTTCCTCCTCCCCAGTCGCGAGTCCCGGATGTCCACAAATGTTTTTTTTTCTAATTTATAAATATTTTAAACATTCATATTTATACATAATTTCCTTTAATTGTTATGAAATGGAATTTTTGTCCCTTGCAATTTTCAACCCTTCTCCCCCCCTCCCCCGTCGCGGGTCCTGGATATCCACAAATGTTTTTCCTAATCTAAAAATGTTTTAAATATTAATATTTATGCATAATTTTCTTTATTTTTTATGAAATGGAATTTTGTTCCCCTGCACTTTTCAACCCTTCCCTTCCCCCTCCCCCTCTCCAGTCGCTTGTCCCGGATGTCCACAAATGTTTTTCCTAATCTATAATTGTTTCAAACATTAATATTTATACATAATTTTCTTTATTTTTTATGAAATAGAATTTTTTCACTTGCACTTTGCAAATCTTTCACTCCCCCACCCCTCTCCCTCCCATCACCCTCCCTAGTTGCGGCTCCTGGATGTCCACAAATGTTTTTCCTAATTTATAAATGTTTTAAACATTAATATGTTTGCATAATTTTCTTAATTTTTATGAAATGGAATTTTTTTTGCCTTGCACATTTCAACCCCTCCCCTTCCCCTCCACCTCCCCAGTCGCGGATCCCGGATGTGTACAAATGTTTTTCCTAATCTATAAATGTTTTAAACATTAATATTTATCGATAATTTTCTTTATTTTTTATGAAATGGAATTTTTTTCCCTTGCACTTTTCAACCCTTCCCTTCTCCCTCCCCCTCCCCAATCGCGGGTCCCAGATGTCCACCATCGCTTTTCTTAGTCTACAATACATAAGGAAAAAACTGAGACCACTCACGATACTTAATCATAAAATTGCACACGGACCTATGAAAAGCTGTAATTAGAAAACGGACTAGTTTGAAGAGAACTGAATACGGAACTAGACCATTTGTTGTGTTGGGATAAACAAAACAATTGATATAATGTAACATAATGAACCCGCAAAGGTTATAAAATTTAAAAGCATGATTAAAATATAAAAAGTTGTTGGAGATATCAGTTACCTTTCCCAGCAGCTTAATAATAAGAGATCAATTTTAAAAATAATATTTAATAAATATCTTTAGTTTGTTTAATTTTCTTCAGAAGCACATAAACATAAAACATAAGACTAAAATTAAAAACGTATCCGGTTCAGCTTACAGGTGCAGTAGATATCGGAACTGAGTATTTATTTCATAAAAAAGTACTGTATCAAGATTAGGAATAAACCTAATTTAATAATTTTAATTTAAAATACCGAAGAGTTTTTAATTTCATTTTTCTCTGATAGGCTGGTTTTATCAGAATCATGTTATTGTGATAATTTTTTCTTCAATACCTCTTTTTCCATTCCTATGAATATTTTTTTTTGTAATAGCATCCATTACTGGATTTTATATTATTATTTTCGGATATTCTTTACTAATACATTACTGAAATAAATTTCTCAAGGACAAAAAATTTACCAAGGTATATGAGAAAGTAAAAAAAGCAAAACGTTATTATATTTTCAACTACGGATATCCTCAATTTTACATTATTGAAAAAGAAATAATACCAGCAAAAAGTTCATTAAAGTATTGGAAACGACTATAATCGCACTGAATTTTTTTGTATAAGAGATAACAGCCTATGGCTCTGTGTCTATCACTGAGATTTTGGCACTGATCCAGCCAGATCCATTTTATGCCGATAAATAGATAGAATATTTTTTAAAAACTGTTGATGTGTTTTTTCATTTAACTTGAAAAGCAACAATTTACGCACCCGATAATGAAAACGAAATATATTTTGGTTCGGGAGAAAATTTACCCAGTTTTTTTTTTTTTTTAAGTAAATTATGAATTAGTATTCTAAAGCGATAATTTTTATATGTATTTATTTAGTCATTCTCTATTAACGCTTGATGAGAACCGAGTAAGTATTTGCGTCATAAATTGTGCTGGGATAAACAAAACAAAGTGTAATATATTAATATAATGAAGCCACAAAATACATAAAATTAAAATGCATCTTAAACACACATTACGTTGATGGTGATATTGTTTAGTTACGTTTCGCAGCAGCATGATAATCAGAGATCGATTAAAAAATTATATTAAGAAATATTACAGTTTATTTATTTTTTCAGCTTGGAAAGATTCATTATGAAACTCAGCAAAAAGAAATCTCATCCGGCCTGGTCTACAGGCGAATGTAGATCGCGAATGTAAGTACTAACTTTATTACAAAAAAAATCAAGATTAGGGATAAATTTAAATTAACAATTTTATCTGACCAATTTCGACGTGTTTTTAATTTTATTTTTCTGTAAGAGATGGTTTTCTCAATATCAAGTTAATGCGATATATTTATTTTTTCAATCCCTATTTTTTCATCCCTTAGAAATATATTTTTTTCTAATATCACCCATTATCAAATTTCATAATATGAAAAACTTTTTACTATAAAAGTTACAGATAGTATTAAGAAGATTTATATAATAAAATTTAACAATGTAGTGATTGTTTATGTGAAAAAAGTTATTTTTAATTCTGACTTTTTTTTATTATTATTGTGAGACACACGAGATTAATTATGCACCCTATATACATAATCTCTGAAGGCTGTCATATCTAAAAATCATGTCGAAAATTCTTTTAAAAATTTAATTAAGGAATAACATAGATTGGAGATTTTCCACTCTACTCCACCCTTATATTTTTTCTATTACAATTACTTTTATCAAAAAACTGTAGATTCTATGAAGAAGATTTATAATATATTTAAGCAGGCTTAAATATTATGATGCCTCATCATGGCATTTTTTAACCGGATAAGTCACCTACTAAATTAAGGATGATATTTAACACTTTTGCTCCTACCACAACTGGAATATGTTTGTATGACATTTGATTTCCAGTGAAGTTGCAGATCTTTTTGATACTTTGATTGGATTTCGAAATCACAAGATCTCTTTGACTGTAAATATAACAAAAATATCTCACCAGATATTAATAGTGCCTTCGCAAAGGCACCTCTTATGTGCTGAAATATTACCAAAGTAATTCAACCGTTGCTTTCAGAATGAAAGCAGTTAACTATGGTACAACATGCACTCTTCTTTTAAGTCATAAGATGGTTAAAACAATTTGTTTTATATGAAAAGAATACATTTCCATTATCTGCTAAGGTAATTTTATCTGAATCCCCTGATTGTGAATCAGGTAATGAATAAAAAAAATGTGTTAATATATTTAGTTCCTTTGAAATGATCTACAAAAGTGGAATCCAAATTTAAATGAGTTTAGCTATATCGCTACTGAAGATTTTCCTTTAAAGTTGAAACTTAAGTTAAAATTTCAGAAATGATTTTGAAATCTAATAAAGATCAATTTGTGTTTAGAGATACGATGGAAAAACAAGAAATACATACAAAGAGACAAGTTTTATCTGACATTGCAAAACGGTATGACTCTCTCTCTCTATATCTCAATTATTAGGATTGATTATTTGCAAGGCCAAATATTATCTTCAAAATTTTTCCTTACTACTTTTGGAAAGGACGATAACATTCCAGAACCTCTTGTTACTGACTTGGTGTATCTTCGCAAATCAACTACAGGATATCGAGAGTATGAAAGTCAATAGGTATATTTTAGCAAATTTCACTGAAGCAATCCTTTTTCTTGGATTCGCTGACGCTTCAATAACAGCCTACGGTGATGCTATCTTTGGACATAGTGCTAATTCATCCAATTGAAAATCCATCCTCGTCGAACCATGTTGCAAGTAAATGTTGAATTGCATCTCTTATTTCAGTTCCTTGACAGGATATGTGCACCCGTTTACTTTTGAGAAAACTTTTGTCCAAAGGTCACCCATCGTTGAAATTCGATATTCCAGGAGCAATTTTGCTTTCGGATTCAATCTTAACTTTGGCATGGATAAAAGCACCAGCTCATGGACTTAAGTGGAGCTTAAGTGGAGACAGCAATTACCCAGCTGACATTTTATCCCTTAGAACAAAACCTCAAAAACCGTTAGATTTGTAACTCTGGTAGCATGGTCTATTAATGGCTGATAATCTCTTTGATTATGAAGAAATTGAAAAATCTGATATACAGAATAATGATATATATTCAAATGAACTTAAAATGATTTCGAACTTTAACACGCTTACTGTATACAGGGTGAGTCATAAATATCGAAACAATAGGCTATCTCCTTAAATATTGCCCCTAGACCCATACTTCCAATTGCAAAGTTTCACCTAAAAAGGTAAATTTTTTGATAAGATAAGTTGCAACTCCAAGGGGGGTCTATTTAAAAAAATACAAAAATTAAATTTTTATACGGCCCCCAGAGGATAAAACTTCCAATTAGAAAAATTTTCCTTATCCATTCCTGAATTGAACAAAAAAAATTCCATCTTGATATCTCCAAAACTCAGAGAGTTATGACAATTTTAATAAATCGTGAGGTTTCAAGGGATCAGACACGAATTGAAATGCGTGTAATTGAAGAAACAATGTTGCTGTATGTTGTCCAGGAAACATTTATTTTATTTATTTATTTATAGAGTTTGAATTTTGAAAGTTTTGTGATGGTTAACCACATAATTTGTAAGCACTAACACATCATAAGCTTTCTTAATAATTTTTTTTTTCAAAAAATTTAGAGTAAATTAAAATTGTCATAACTCAAAATATTATTTGTCGCGTTGAATTTTTTTCTTTTAATTAAATTAAAATGTTTAATTTTCAATTTGATTCAGCAATTTAAATAATATTTTTAAAAAATAGTATTTAAAATAGCAATTTAAAAAAAGATACAATTTTTTGTGAACAAATCATATTTTTAAAAGTAAATTTTCTGAAGCAAAAACATCTTTCGGCATTTTTTTTTTTTTTTTTTTTTTTTTTTTTTTTTTTTTAATTGAGGTGTTAAAAAACTATTGAATTGTTACCGTAACCAACGGTTACTGACTTATGATGTAAGTTTAAAAATGAGAAATATTGAAATAAAAACATCTGATGAAGAAAAGTGCATTTAGTTTTAAACAAAGATTGGACGTTTAAATGCTTTTTTAAAAGTGTCTAGGTGATTAACTCCTTCTTGTGTAGTTTCGATTTCAGATTTTGTTTAAGTTTTGCCATTTTTGTCTTCTTTAATTACTATTTAAATAAGTTATTTAAACTTAATTTTTTTATCACGCCGACTTCAATTTTTTCATTGTTTTATCCCTGTCAACTTCATATTTTTCTTGTTAAAATTGCCACTACACGATGCTTAAAAGATGCTTCTAATTACGGGCCTCCAAACTGGTAGACGGTAGGTACTGGGTTCGAACCCAATCCGAACCATCGGCCTAACCGTTCGAAGTTTTCTGTGGTTTTTTTCGAACCCTGTATTTCCTATTGCAGATAATTGGCCGGAATAAAAAAAAAAAATCCCCAACGTGTTAACCGCTGTAAGCGAACTCAAAGGCCGCTGCGCTTTTTTTTTTTTTTTTTTTTCATTTCTTAGAGTTTAACATACAGTTTTCAGTTCAAATACAAATACATTTTAAATTTTGTTTTACTTGCGAATCATCTTTTTAAAACAAGAACAGGTGTTTAATGAATCTTCGGCATATTTCATTTAAACGTTTTAAGTTGAAATTATATAAGTGAATTTCTTAAATGATGTTTGGTTCGAACGCATTAAACCTTGATCAATTAAATACACTTAGAATGAAATATTAGTGGGAGCTTAGCATAAAAAAAATACGTAACAGAAACGTTATACTCTTCGACTTTAACATTCGAATAAATATTTTTTTAATGCCGTTTGGAATAAATAAACTACTCGGATGTAGCAATCAGAGGACTCTAAAGATACGAAATTTCGTGGATTAGTACAAAATATCACTGAAGTCGTGTAAACTATACAAAATTCATTATGAAAACGCCATCCGAAAGATGATTGATACAAAAACGTAAACAAAACCAATTCATGTCAAGAAGTAACTGCATCTGACTTTTTATGGAAATTCCTGCATTAGTTCTTAAAGTAGAGCTATTGCAGAAATCGTAACAAATTCAGTGTTGCAGCGCCTCTCATGGAGCCATATACAACAAAATATAAATAACATCAATTCATGTCAAGGAATAACTGATTCTGAAGATTGATGATATTCTTTGCATTCTGGAGATACAGCGATATCGGAAATCGCACAAAAGCCTTTACAGTAGGGTCACCTGTTAAGCGATTCACACCAAAAACTAATCAGCATCAATGTATATCAAGAACTAAGTAAATATAATTTTTTATTAAATTTTGTGTATTAGTTCTTGAGATAGAGCGCTCACAAAATGTATATCATATACAGAGATACAGAAGCAGTGACTCACAGACAGACATTTTGTAAAAACATGTATTTCGGTATCTCTGAGCCCTAAAACGTGTGAAACCGTCGAAAACCGGAATTCAAAATTTTCATGAATCCAATACTTTTCTCTTGTAAAGAAAGAAAAAAGTAAAAATATGTTTAAAACCACATAAATTTTGAAGCTGAATAGTACAAACTAGATTTTTGAAAAAATTCTAAGTAATTTATTAAAATATATTTCCATTAACATTAAAATGTACAATAACATTAAAATATATTCCATGTGATCCAGTTAATAGAAGGGTCATTATCGCTATTACTATTTTTACTAAACTTATTGCCTGCGGCAATAAGTTTTAAAGACACGGTTAATGAGAGTTTAATTAATATCACTTAATTTAATAACACTTTTAATAAGTGTTTAATAAGACGGTCCGGCCAATGGGTCGTGCCAATTACGAGCCTGGCGCCAAGCTCGAGATATTGCAGACATCTAGCATATGTCAAGGAAGTTTAAAGCAAAAAGCTATACGCTTTTATTTTATATTTAAAAGTTAAAGTATTGTCTTGGGTCTACATTTAACAATGCGTAAATTAATGGTCGATCCCTAAATTGTATTTCAAATGAACTGATATCGCTGCACTCAGATGTATGCTAAAGTGGTGTAAGTCACGAATTTTGAAAAATTTTGAATTTTAATATCATCCAGGGATTTGCAGATATCGAGATGATTTTTTTTTTGTTCGATTCAGATGAGGATAAGGAAAAATTTTCTAATTGGAAGTTTTATTCTCTGGGGGTCGTATAAAAATATAATTTTCTTAATTTTTAAAATAGACCCCCCATGGAGTTGCAACTTATCTTATCAAAAAATTTACCTTTTTTGATGAAACTTTGCAATTGGAAGTATGGGTCTAGGGGCAATATTTAAGGAGATAGCCTATTGTTTCGATATTTATGACTCACCCTGTATAATGAATTTATTAACTATTGTTGTAATTTAAATAGTTATTTTAAATTATATTAATAGGCTTTTCAAAAACTGTAGGGATAAAAAACAATTTATAGGGCCTCTTAAAAAACGAATTTGATCATCAAAGAATGAAACAAATTAAATTATCTCAGGTAATGTAGCTTTCTAGGGAAATTAAGGCATTCAAGGAAGGTAAGCAAACAAAGGACACTCGTGTAAATAAAGTTATTAAAACTTTTAAGAAGGCGGTTTTTTAAGGTAATCAAAATTATCTTATTTTAGGATAGTTCCAGTCATTCTCCCTGATGTCAACCCTCTTATTGTTTTAATATTTCAGTAATTTCACCCAAAAAAATTACACATCTGTTCTCAAACACTGGAATTCAGTCTTTTAAACGGCAGAAATATAGCTAGAAAGATAGTGACAGCTTTTATCAGTTGGCGAAATTGTAACCCTTCTAGTTTTTTTTTTTTTTTTTTTTTTTTTTTTTTTTTTTTTTTTTTTTATCATTTACTTTGTGTGATTGTCTCAATTGGGAACAACGGAAAAATATCTAATTGTGAATTTAAAAAAAAGTTATAGTTATTTCATTACTCCTTTTCTCATTAAAATAAAAAGTTACAATCCATTTTTTAGGACTAACAAAAAAAATAATGATATGTCATCTACTCTAGTTTTTTAAATAAAACTTGCAAAGTTTTCGTTTAAATAAAAAGCTAGACTAAAAAAAAATTCAGAAATTTTGTTTAGTCAGAACATTTAATGTATTTATTTATTTTTACAGTACTTTAATTTTTGTTTACGTTGAATTAACAAAAAAGCGGGTAAACAGGATTTTTACTTTTAAAGTTTGCATAACAAAACTTGTTAGCCATTTGTTTAAAAACAGATATCATCTAATCCAATAAGAATGTCATTTTTGTATTTTTGACACATTCTATAAAATATATTTCGGTATCCAGTAAAAAAAAAAAATATATATATATATATATATATATATACCGGGTGTCCAGTAAATAACTGACCCATTTTGAACTTAAATAACAAATAAACGGTTTGAGATAATAATGCGCGGTTTGCGGTATTGTTATTAGAAAATCAATAAATTTTTAAACATGTACTTTGTTAATATAGTTCAAATTTCGGAAAAAAATATCGCGCTGGCGGTAACAGGCTGTTTGAATACAGACATGACTCTAATTTTCATAAATATGAGATTTTCGGCTGAATCTGAATCTATATGTTGTCGAATATGAATCTATATGTTGAATCGACTCTCGAATCAGCTTCAGAAATAGGTTACGTTGGTTGGAAAGTGATTTAAAATAATATTTGTGATTGAACCATCTGTATTATATTTCCCCTCCTCAATCTTGAGACTGAGATATTATTTTAAATATTATTATATTACATTAACAAAGTGCATATTTTAAAATTTATTTATATTCTAATAACAATACAGCAAGCCGCGCATTTTTATCTCAAACAGTTTTTTTGTTATTTACATTCAAAATGGGTCAGTCATTTACTGGACACCCGGTATATATATATATATATATATATATATAGTTTTACTGAATATTTTTTGTGAAATGTTAAGATCATTAAATAATCTGCACAGTATTGCCGTCTTATTCAATAGTATTTACTGTTCGTGGAATTATCCTTAATTTTCTTATAATGAAATTAACTTGCATCTGACAGGCACTCTATCCATCATAGAACTTCCTTAACGAGAATGTCACGTAATTAATTTGCTGTTAAGAAAAATTCCATTCATTAGCATCAGCACTTTACTTAAGATTTAATTATAATTAATTATAAAAAAATTCTGACAGATTCTCTTTAATGATATACCCTTTAACAAGCATTGTTTTCTTTAATATAAGCTATATTTGAATATACATATATTTATAAATATATAGATAATGGATCTATACATTACAGACACTTTCGAATCGTCAATATCTTTATATAGAGAAGAGTTTTTTTATTCTTTGTATTTTCATCAATTGTATATATGTTTATATTTTTTATCTATAAAATGCGATAGCTCGGAATATTGAAGGCATTATCATTCCCGACATTCTACATATAATCAGATGTTTTACTTTACTGAGACATTTTATATTTTTCGTTAAAAAATTACTTGATGTTAAATTTATATGATGTATCATTTTTTTTAAATACTGACACAATAACATAAATGTTGTTTCACTATAGTGTAATGCTCATCTCATTGTTGCAGGTTTCTTGTTTTTTTTATAATTAATTTATATTGTTAATAACTTTGTAAGAATTAGTTTTATTCTTCATATTGTATTATATGTAGTCTACTTAAACCAAAGATTGACTTAAATTTAATTTAACTTTATAATTGTCATAAACTGTATTTATATTTTAGGCACGCCCCATATTCTATCCCGTTGATCTCTTCAGTTACCGTGTCTAGGATGATGGTAAATGGAGTTTGGCCCTCACGCAACTGAAGCTGTTAATTGCATGCCATCCGGCAAGGCAATGCCAGAATGTGAATTTTTTATGTCCTTACCATTATAGAAGCTGAAATTGTACTTAATATAAAGTTTTACATCAATTTAGAAACAAATTAACCAAAGAAACAACTCTAAAAAGATTTTGCATTTAACATAGAAACTGCCATTTTTGGTCAAGTATTTTATTTATTATACTCTGCAAATATCGCATCTGTTGGTGGTTTAAGATTAAAACTTTTCATTGTGATGTCATATTTATTTCTTTATGACGATTGTTTAATCAATTATTAATCATCATCAAGAAACATTTCGAATTATTATTTTTCAGAAAAAAATATAAATGTACAAAGAATGATTTTTTTTTTTTTTTTTTTTTTTTTTTTTTTTTTTTGTATAATGCAAAAATAAATAATATATTTGAAAACAAGTTATTTTGGTATTTCAGGTTGTTTCTTGCTTATACATAACTAACTAATTTAGATGAACATCTAAGTATATATGTTACAGACTTCGTAAGATGTGTTCACTTTTCACTCACAACTGAATATATATAGTCGAATTTCATTATCCCGATCCCAAGTTTTCACGTTACTCAATTTATTCCGACAGTTTTTCAAAGTCCTTATTTTCAGTATATAATTTTAATGTAAATAAACTCCGGATTTTACGTCGTTGAATAATTTTCAACTCCGGATATCCCGACAGTTTAGGAAAATTATCCCTTTTATATAATCCGCATTGCTAGCACGACAATGAAATGGTAAGAAATGTTTTAGCCAAACATTTCGCAAATGTGCCTAAAACATTTTATTTCTACTGTTTATCTGAAAATAAACTCACAACCTATGAATGAACCCCTCCTGTGCGTGGTGAATATGATAGGAGAATTAAGATCAAGTGTCGATGGACTTGATCCGTAAACGCAGTTGAGCATTAGAACTGTAAAGCGTTTCATATTCATTCGTATTATTTAATACGGTTCACAGTAAAATGACACATAAACCGGCTCATGAACGATGGATCAAAATTTAAATTGATAAAAAATTACGAAAAGTGTGTATGATCGAAGACTGCAATTGCTAAAACAAAGGATATTCCCAGAACGACACTCGTGACGATACATTTTTCAAAACCAAGGCTCAAAATTTCTTTACTTGTTCAAGGTGCAGTTAAATGGAAAAAATGCGAAAATCAACATACGAAGGTGTTGAAGAAGCAGTTATTAAATGCTTTACCTATGTAAGATCTCAAAAATGCCGATTTCGCGTATGCTTAAAAAATAAAATACCATTAGACATAGCTAGAGAAATGGATGTTTGGAAGTTTTCAGGAAGTAATGAGTGGATCGAAAGATTCAAGTCGCGGGACAAACAATCTTTCAAGCAAATGCACGGGGAAACAACACCAGTAATTCATGTTAGTGATTGGAACGCTTTTTCGTTGGAAGGTATATTGCAAAGTTACACATCAAATGACATTTTTTAATTTAGATGAAACGGGTCTCTTTTTTTCTTCTTTTAACAGAAAAGTCTTTGCGTTTTCAGTCTGATACATGCTCAAAAGGTACAAAATAATTAAGGATAGGGCAACTGTTTTATTAGGAGAAAACATGTCAGTTTCTTAAAAGCTTAAAACATTAGTTATTCGGAGAAGCAAAAAATCGCAATGCTTTTGAAATGTAAAATAATTGACAGTGTGCTACGAAAGTAATCGAAAATCGCGGATGATATCCGAAATTTTTTAAAAGACTTTACATTTACTGTAATGAAAATTCTAGTCTATTAATCAAAAAGTACCTTTCATAGTAGACAATTGACACGGTGAAATATCAAGTCTAAGTGCGATTGAACAGATTTATTTGTCACCAAATGCTACTGAACTTTTACAGCCTTTTGTTCAATGGATTGTTTCGAACTTTACGCGGAATTACCGTAAATCATTTGTTAAAGACTTGATAAAGGTCATTGATGAAGGCCATGATTTCAAACCGTTTCGTTTGGATGCTCTAGAATTACGTTCATAATAGTTGGGCTGGTGTATCTTCTAAGACATTTCAAAACTTTTTTAAGCATTCTGGTTTCACAGAAAATAATCCAAATTCTTCATACTCTGAATGTATGGAATGTAATGAAGAATAGGACAACCCTTTTCCAATATTGCTTAAAAACTGTTAGATCACAAAATAGATTTAACAGAGAATGTCGGTATGTATATCGATTTTGATAAGGATGTCATCACATCATCAGATGCAATGATTTTTGAAATTGTGAAAGAGATAAAAGAGAAAAAGTCGGAAATTTCTCAAGACTCGGAGAGCGAAAGTCATATGAAGCTGCAACAAAACAAGCCTCCGACTAAAACCGAAAAATTGCATTACATTGAAAGAATCATAAATTACCAAAAACCCATTTATGAAACAACGGATGATGATTACAACTCATTGTATAATATTGAAAAAAATATGTAGGAAGCACATCTAGGAATAAGCAAACCATTATTAATCAATATTTCATGTAACAATAAAAAAGTAAGTCTGATTTTAATTCTTTTCAATTTTTTCTGTTTATTTTGTTTAATAATTAATAATTTTTCTCGCTTAAAATGACGAAAGCTGTTATGCATTTCAAATTATATTAAAAAATAAAAATACAACTTTTTTTCTCCAACTCCTGTTACCACGACACCCGACTTATGATGATGCATTTTTCAGATCTTGAGAGTCTTGGGAAGTCGAGGTTTGACTGTATTTGAAATATGTATTTAAACTATTTCGTTATTTTGACATTTTTATAACAGTGTTAAATTTGAATATATTTTTCAAGTCTGTATATATCAAGTCTTTATATATCAAGTCTGTGAATTTAAACTTTTCAAAGAAATTTGGCAAAATTAAATTCAAAATGCTTTTAAAATCTAAATTTCTTTCATATTCTCTTCTAAATATCAGTAGTGAAAAACAAAAATTCGAATATTCACCATAGTATACTTTTAGAACGCATTCTATTATGAACACTTAACAATTAAACTCGAATATCTATGAAGACTTTTAAAAAGTACCACTTGTCCATAAACTATAATATAATTTATAATAAGATAATTTGGTGTACAAGCAGCTAATAGCCAGCAATTAGTATGTAACAGATAATAGGCAATTAAATTTCTTTAAAAAAATTCTAATATAGCATCAAAAATTGTATAATCAATCAAAGGTAACTATTATTAATATTCACGTGTTTCTGTTTACTCGAGAAAGTATTTTGTGATATTTAAGAAAGAATATATATAACATGCCTATATATAATAAATGGCGTAATAAATAAAGTACTCCTTATCCGTAGTCTTGAATTGAGGGAAAAAAGCAATATGCGTCGTAGTATATCCCCGGAGATTTAACAAAAGATATATTGAATGTGATATAGCCAAGAAAGTCAACTAAATTAATGTATATTTCATATGGATTTTTGTTTAAGTATATTATAAATAAAATAGCATTCAATATACAAATTTTATGAATGAATATCTTTTAATAAGCCATTTAATATATATTTGTAAAGCATGTTTTTAATTAATGAAAGATAGGCAATTATATGTTTTACCTAATGTTAATCACATAAATAGCCGTGACTTAAAAAATATCAGAATATGAATTAAAATAATTTATTGTTTCTCTTATTTCTAAGTCATATTCGAATTATCAAATATATTGTCAGCCTATTTGAAATTTCTAAGAGAATATTAACTAAGTAACTTTACTGGAAGTGCACATTAAACGTATTAAAGAATATTTTATATCAGATTAATCTACTGAAGTAAGCACATAACAAAATTTAATTGTTAAAAAAAACACGTTTTTACATAAATATTTTTAAGATAAATTACGTAAATGAAATGCACTGTAAACATTTTACGGCGTAACCTTACTTCCTCCATTTTTAAGGAGTATTTTAATCAATATACTCCTTACTGTGTAACATTGTTATGTTTCCCGCATTGCATTGTATAATCCACTTATTTTGTGCTGTAACGTTACACAAATGTTTTACAGTGTAACTTAACTTTATTAATCATTAACCTTCTAAACATACTATACCTTCTTAAATCCGATTTCTTTTTTTTTTTTTTTTTGTTTTTTTTTTTTTTTTTTGTTTTTTTTTTTTTTGTTTGCCGAAAACTTACTAATAAGTTTAAGGAATAAAAATTAAATTTCAAAACGTTAAATGAAAATTTACTGAAACTTTACGAACATGCGATTTAACATATTGCAATGCACATCGTTATTTTGCAAATTGTTTATGGCAATAAGTTATGGCGTAATTTTAAAAAGGAAAATTTACTGAAAAATTACTAACATGCTATTTAACATATTGCAATGAAACTGTTATTTTGCAAACTTGTTTAAAGCAATGAGTTATGGCGTAATTTTTAAAATCTTTCGAATGCATGCTATTGCATTACAATGAAAAAAAAAAAAAAAACATAATGATTTACCTGCAGGTGCTTTTCTTGATTATTTTGCATTTTGTTTCGGACAAGTAGTCCCAATATTATTATAATTATTGAAAATAAAGCACAAGTTTACAACAAAATTTTCAGAAATTGTGCTCTTATTTCAAAATGAACATTATTTTTATAGTTTTAATGATTACCAATACCTAAGGGAAATCTGTTATATTTGCCTCACTTAAAATCTCTGCATTTTTTTCTTTGCTCATGTAGTTTATCAACAACAAATTTTGTAGAAAACCAGTGTTTCGTCTATTGATATTACGAATTATGATTTTCTTAAGGTAAATGTTTATTCCTATTTAAAATGGCAACACTAATTTATAAGGGTTACCGGAATGAAAAGGAGACTACAATTATATAAGAATGAATTTTAATAGCAATATTATAAGTTTAGTGACTGTGGACTAGTTGAACTACATATAATTATCATGGACATTATAACAATGATCAGTACACGTGGGAAGGAAATCCATGGCTTCAGTGTAGAAACGCGTAGGTTGCTGACGGATCATGTTTTCCACGACGTCTTGCACGTCCTTGTCACAAAAGAATCTCTGACTTTAAGAGATTTTTTTAAGGAGCCCAAAAATATCTGAATCACTCGGAAACAGAATTGGGCTATAAGGAGGAAGTGCCAAGACCTCCCATTGAATAACTGTCCTTTCTGCTGATTTGGAGGAATCCATTGTGCATCCAATTGTGGAAACTCTCTTAAATGAAGTAGAGTAAAAGATAAGCTGCAAAGCCGCCAAGTACGAATGTGTAACAGGGAATGCCACAGCGTCATCTACATGAAAACACATGCAAACATACTAATAAATTACAATTTGATATTTAATAATATGAACTACAGTTAAAGTCTCCTTTTAATTTGGGCATGCCTTACATATAAACATACGTACAAATTCATTGTATATATATATATGTATATATATATATATATATACATACATATATATATATATATATATATGTATATATATATATATATATATATATATATATATATATATATATATATATATATATATATATATATATATTATATGTGAAACATTGATAAAAATGCAATGATATAATGCAATGACATGAGATGATACAAGTTGATTAACTTGTTGTTTAAAATGTGTCAAAATATAATTTTTATATATCTCAACGTACAATACATTACATTTGTTCAATTTTTAATCTTATTTTATCAGAATTTTGTCAACAAAGTAAACTAATGTTTAACTAACATAAAATTTATCCTAAAAAATAAGTGTCCATAAATATTATGTCTGACAAGAATTACCTACACTGACTATTAGTGTTTCATTTATTACTATAATTGTGTGATGGGGAACTATTAGATTAAATTTCCGTTGCAGGACTTTTCATAATTCTATACAGTAACATAAGAATAATTGATTTGTAAGAAATAAATGGTGATATTTTTCATACGTTATTATAAACGTGATCGCATGAAAAATAGATACGCGTAAATTTTGTTATTGTAAAATATGTAGATTTTGTATACATGGGGTATAGCTGAGGCTTATCGTTTAATCTGCGTTTTGTCGCTCTTCAGTATTCCCGAGTATTTTTGTAAAAAAAAAAAAAAAAAAAAAAAAAAAAAAAAAACCTTACATGATTGTGTAAATAAAAGGAGATCGGAAAGTGATATATATGAAGAAGTTTAAACACAATCATCATTCCTGTCACAAAAGTTTTAACACCACATTTGACGAGTAATAAATTTTATATTAAATTGAACTTAAGATGGAGAAAACTTAAGTGGAGAAATCTACTACAAATCTTATTCTTTTAAAATAATACGAGCCGAAAATTAGACTGGGCAAAAAACACATTTACACTACAAATCAGTGCCTAAAAAGATGTTAGTTAATTATCTGCGGGATAAATGTAGACCTGATCGTTACTTTATTGTCATTGTCTATCAAAATTGAAAAGAAATTGGCATTTAGGAAAAATCTCTAGTTATTATTAAAAAATATCATCCTCTCTCCTACTGTTGTCATTTTGATTTCTTTTTTTTCATTCATAGATTTTTAAAAAAAATTAAAATTGTTTATGAAAAGATTGAAAATAATAAACATGATCATTTTTGCAGTACATCTTGAATACCACGTTATTTTTTGGCAAATTTAAATAATTATTTTTTAATTGTGATAAATGTATAGATTTTTAAAATGAATTAAAATTGTTTATGAAAAGATTGAAAGTAATAATCATGATCATATTTGTAGTATATCTTGAATACCACATTAATTTTCCTGTCAAGTTTAATTAATTATTTTTTAATTGTGATTTAAATTAAGTGCCTTAACAACACGTATAAAAATTATATACATCTCTTGAAACATAAATTTAGATCAAATATTTTAAATAGATAAATATAGATAATATCATAAAAAATAATTATTCTATACTAACATCATCATATTTGTTCGTAAAGAAAACCTAGTATCCTTGAAATATCAGCCTAATTATTCTCAATCTTTGGTAAGAATTTACCAAACAATTTTTCTACTATGGTTTCATCAATACTGCATTTTTTTTCGTTTTTTTTTTTTTTTTTTTTTTTTTCCGCTTTGATATATATATTTTTTTCTATTTTATGTTCTTTGCACTGTAAAAAAAATCCTACAGGTTTAGAGTTTCCGAAATCTGTATGGTTGTTAACATTTTATCTGTTAACTGTACAATAAAAATTGTAAATCTACAAAACTAATCTTTGTAAAGCGATAGAACTCTGTAACATAACAAATGACTATACTAAAATTACAGTTATCTTACTAAAACTTTATCTGTAACCTGGGTTGAATACACATAATTGGTTATATAAAAACTTCTAGGAATCCCTGTTTCCTATAAAATTCTCAGGAAAAATACAGAATTTTTGATTTTCAGTGCAAATCTGTATCTGTTACATGATTTTTTGCGGTTACAATAACATAAAAAGTTCTTGGAATCCCAGTTTCATAGAAAACCTTTAGGACCTTTAAAATTTTTTTTCACAGTGTGGTTTACTTACATTTAGTTTATAAATCATAAATTTTATCTATCTGTAACTTTTGAAAATTGATAATCATTAGGTAAATGATCATTTAAGTGAATTAGGTGGGCCATTAAAGTAAGAAATTTGCATGTTTCCATTCCACGTTAGGGTTATTTCGGTCGCCTTCCCGCCGGTAGGAATATTTGACGAAATCACGTTTTGAGCCATCAGTTGTTATAATTTTGCAGAGTTTAAATATTCAAATAAATATTCGTTGATATATTTATTAATTGTTATAGCTGGTAAATGTAAACAGGACTACTTGAAATAAAATGATTTACTTCATCTGTGTTTAGGTTAGTATACTTGTTGTCTGATGTTTGTCGAAATACAAAAGCACTGTCAGAAAGAAATAGGCAACTGGCATGCTTTCTAGTACAATTAAATTGATAGTATTTATCCATATACGATATATATATATATATATATATATATATATATATAGTATCTATTCACCATGAAAAAAATAGGCTAATGTTTGCCATTTGACTCCTAAGTTTCATAAGTCTCCTATTAAATTCAGATGTATTTGCAGTACTACCAACAGTGTTAATAAAAATTTTAATTTAGGTTTACAAAAGTTTTTAAAAAGAATATATGGTTTTCTCAAAGTTAAATTCAAAAATTCAAGTTACTATTGGTCAATTGATAACAGCTTTGAAGTATTACAAAACCTTAATTTCACTACTCACTTGATGCAGGTTTTCGATTTCGAAAACCTTTTTACTAATATACCTATAGATCAATTATTCAATGTTTTAATTAATATATTTGATTTATTTAATTTAGACGATGAATTGGACATAAATAGGGATTTGTTTTTAAGTTTATGTCATTTTTGTTTATACAATAATTATGTAAATTTCAACAATAACATATATAAACATATTTGTGGAATAGGTATGGGAACTAATTATTCATCTACTGCAGCCAATTTGTTTTTATTTTATTTTGAATTTAATTATACAATAAATTACAATAAATCTTTAAAAATCTTTACGTATATCGACGACATTTTAATTTTCAATTTTGATTTTACTCATGAATATAATAGTGTTTATCCGGATTGTTTAAAATTAAATAAGGCAAACGATGACGATTATCATGTTGACTTTTTGGATATTTCTTTTGCTATTTTGAATAATACAGTAAATATAGAATTATATGATAAAAGAAACAGTTTTAATTTTTTCACAAGAAGTATGCCACACTGGTACTCTAACTTACATAAAAAAAATTATATAAATATAATAATTAATCAATTAATTCGATTTTATAAAATTTGCATTAATAAAAAACATTTTTATAAGCAGGTTTATAAATTTACAGCAAATCTTTTTTATAATAACAACTATCCAATTAATTTTTTAAGATATTATGTAAAAACTATTATAAAAAAATAATTGGCAACGCTGCGGACTGTTGGCGTAGCTTGTAATTTGATAGCATGCTTCCCTGACATTCTTTATGAAAGTTTTATTCTAAAGTCTATATTTTTAGAACGAGTTTAGCTGGATGGTTCGAATTTTAGGGAGGTTTTGCAGACCTGGCTTTTGAAGTTTTATGCAATTTGGACTTGGAGAGAGCATTCTCGTTATTTTGTTGTTTTTACAGGCAAGAGTTTGAAGCAGGTATGTTGTTCATAATTTTAATGTTTTGTTTTAGGTAAGAGAGGAGGCTTGCCAAACGCTGAATTCATTTTAAAATAGTTTATAAGCTACTGCACCGATTTTTTACATAGTAAAGATTTTTTCGTATATTTCATATCATTGGTTTTGTTAAAAAAAATTGGTATATATTTTTCTGTTGTTATTTTTGAATGCAGGTTTAGTGGGCGTTCAGAAACCTGAAACATTTCATTTTTTAAAGTAGGGGGGTGGGGTTAGGTTTCATCTGTCCTCCCTCTAAAGAAGAACAGACTGTTTTTTCTTGCCTGTATTTTGTTTGTTTTTTAATTCTTCATAGTTAAGATTTTAATTCTTCATAGTTAATTGTTACATTTTTGACATACATTCTTTCCTTGAAAATTTTGAACTTTCATTGCATAAAGTGAATTATATATATATATATGTATATATATATATATATATATATATATATATATATGTGTGTGTGTGTGTAAAGCTAATATCTTTTTTTGTTTTTGAATCACCGTAAACTAAGTTTTAAAATATATATATATATATATATATAAATATATATATATATGTATAAAGCTAATATCTTTTTTTGTTTTTGAATCACCGTAAACTAAGTTTTAAAATATATATATATATATATATATATATATATATAAATATATATATATATGTATAAAGCTAATATCTTTTTTTGTTTTTGAATTACCGATTTCAATTAATTTGATTTTGAATTTGTTTTGAAATACTGCAGCTATAATAGAAGGAAAAGCTCTTGTTGCAAACGATATTTTACGAAACATCCCAAAAATATTCCATGCTTTACTACATCAAGTCGTACACACGCAAGAGCGCGCCCAAGAATCCTTCTTCTCATCTCCCTTACCAACTCTCGAGCTTCCTCTTTTAAATCTAAAAAGAAAATTCTAGATTATTCTCTAACCTCAAACCATCATTCTTTTATGTAAACAGAATTCTTTTCCAGCTACGAGACTATTTTTCACAGACGATAATTTTATTTTTAAAAAAATATTATTTAACCAATTTATAATCGCCTCAGAATTTCTTAGGCAGACGATTTTATAGATGATTAATTTTAAGAGAAAAAGAAAAGAAATGAATTTATTGATATGCACACTATCAAAGGTTGACGGAGGGAAAATAAATAAATAGATAAAATAAAATAATGATGTTTATTGAAAGGTATGGTTTTGGAATAATTTTAATTAGACTTTCTTAAAAAGGGTTGATAAAAATGAAATGACATAAAAGAAATGAGTTTTATTTGGAATATTAAAAAATAAAGTTTAATTAGGAATATTTTTAATTTAGAGCCATCTTTTTAAATTTACGCATACTGGAATAATGTTTTTTAAGGCGAATTAAGATTTATGTCGTCTGCATAAAGATTAACAGATTAGATCTAGAAACAAGATTTTAATTTAATAATTTGAAGTCAGTACCGAATATTTTTATAAGAAAATTAAGGTAGTATAAAGGTTAGTTTTGGCGAAAAAAATTTAAAATTTGTAATATTATTCCCCCTCTCCAAAACTTTGTATGAAATTGATAGTTAAATAAAACTACAAGTTCAGACAACTGAAATATAATAATTTAGAAAAGTTAAATTTTGGAATAAAACTGTCAAACTCAGGAATCCAAGAGATGGAAGAAAAGAAAATTAACGCAATATAAAAAATATTAGCGATTAAAAAAATAGTTAAGAGAAAATTAAATTGAATTAAATTTAGGTAGGAGCATTTAGCTGAAAGAAATACAATAATGTTACAATATTACTTACTATTTGTAAGTGCATAGGAGATGATAATACATTCAATAAAAGTAGATAAGTTATAAATATTGATAAGCAAGAAATATTAAAAATACAATAAAAACAATAAGAAATCTTCTTCATGGGACCTTATAGAATTTCGATGACTTAATCAATCGTCCACTAAAGAAATTTTTCTAAATAAAAGTCCTCCGGATCCAGTCTATTAAACAGTATTTCTTCAATAGTCAACTAAATTTTTTCAGTGATATAGTTCATTAAATAAGTCTTTAGTTGGTTTCCAGCATCTTTTCATAATATATCAAATTTTCAATAATAATTACAGTAAAACCTCCATAACGGACACTTTCGAATAGCGGACACCTCTATTTAACGGACAGTTTTCCAATCCCCACTCCCAAAACTTAAATTTTTGTATGTTTAACCTCTGAATAACGGACATTCAGAATAGCGGACACTTTATTCGGCGATAAAGGATGAAAAAGTATTTTTTAAACAGAAAAAAATGAAAAAAGGTAAAAAACCTCTGAATTTTGTGATCACAGTTAAATGTAAGATTTTTTAAATGTGGATAAAGAATTGGGGAAAATCCCCCCTCCCCCCAACGTTCAGTGCTAAATTCAGGAGGTTTCCCGGGGAGAAATAATCTCCCATACTATTGAAACGTCATCCAAGACCATTTTGAGATTTTGTGCTTTTAAAGATCAAAAAGTGCAATCCCTCTCTCCTCGCCCGGAACTCTACAATGTCCAATAACATCACACAGAAAAACAAATTACATGAAATCGCAACCAAAAATAAACTATTGTAACAGATTTTTTTCACAATAATATAATAAACAGTAGATAAAAGGGAGCACAATTTTATTTCAATTTTATTGCTTAAAAATAATTTTAATTTCTGATTAATTATATAATAGAGGTTTTAATCATACAAAATTAAATTAATGAAACATTAAGCATTTCTTAGCGGTTTTTGAATCTCGGAGGTTTTCCCAATAGCGGACACCTCCGAATAGCGGACAATTTTTGCGTTCCCGAGGTGTCCGTTATTTAGAGGTTTTACTGTAGTATAACTTCAAAACATTAATAATATATAATATGGAAAAATTTAAATAATAATAATAACAATAATAATAAGTAGCATAATAAGACTTCATATCCTAATATTTCTCAATAAGAGTATAATGAATAGTAAACTTCATTATAGAACTCATAATAATAATAATAATAATAGTAAAACAAGAGTATAATCAACAGAAAATATCACAATTTGTTTATTATTGATAAAAAAAATATTGGTTGAGGATAAAAATAATTACATAGCAACTAAATAATTTTCTTATCTTCTAATAGCATAAGAAAGTATTTTTTGCTAGCCGAAAGTATACATAAAAAAATAATAATTCCAAAATCCAAATAAAATTAAATCTAACTATTTAGAAAATGGACTCTCAACCAGTATTTCCTTACAATAATTCCTCTCTGATACTCTTTTACAAAATTGTCAAATTTGGTAATATGTTTTTCAAATGCCAAATGAAGATTAATGTTTTATTTACACATAGTTTATAAACTTTAATAATAAAAAACAAATAGGAATAAAAGTTGTCATTCTTAATTGAGAAATAGAAATAAAAATATTTTGCTTTTTTGAAAAACTTTTAATATCTGTAATTTTCACAATCACTGAAAATCACATATTATGTTATAGGTTTGAGTAGAATCATCAGATTTTATAACTGTTATCACATAAATATCTGCTGAATAAATAGAATAATACTAATATCAAATAAATGAGTAAATATAGTTAGACTTAAATACACTTAAAATTAATTTATCAGCATCAATTGTAAGCTTTTACAATCAAAGTGTACACCTTATGCCTGCATAAAGAGCCCAATTTAATTAAAAAACTCCCAAAAACAAGTAATATTCTTGTAGCGCTCCAAGAACATACCTTCTAATGTTGAAAATTTTGGTGATAACATTTTTAAAGAATAAGAATTAAAATTTAATCTACTTCTTGACTTTAGTTGATCTAGTGATTGTGATTGTATCTGAGATTTTGTTTGTTTTTTGGGTTGCTCATGAAACAGTTTAAAATCTTCGGGTGAAAATAGGGTCTTAATTTAGAAACATGCACAATAACGGAATTCTGTCTCATAATTAAATTTACCTATTTCATAAGTTACATCAGAAAGTTTATTTATAATTTTATATGGTCCAGAGAAAGTAGGTTCTAATTTTCGAGTGTTAGGGTATTTAAATTCTTCATAAATTACAGAATCTTGTATTTTTAATGGACATTCGACAAAATTTCGATCATAGAGTCTTTTACTTTTAAGGTGAAATTCACGAGTTCGCGCTTTCGCAATCTTGAGGGCTTTGTCTGCTGGAGTTGTATACATTTTAACTGCCTCACACAGAACCATTACCCTCCCTTTTAAAAATCTAAATCAAAATTATCGTGAAAATTATAACTATATTTAGCTGTTAACTTTAACCAGAAATTTTTTCTAATAAAAATAGAAATTGTAAATATCATAGTTATACCTTAAATTGGGATCAACTTTTTAATTCTATTATTTTTTAAATCATAAACAGATACAAAAATTTTACTGATAGGTAATTTCTTACTTAAGATCACAAAATTTAGTGAAAAAATTAATTATATTTATCAGTCAAAACTCTAGCAACAGTTTTGTACAGTTCCATCTTTCTTACTGAATTTAAATAAATTATAAGAATCCGGGAACCAAAGCTCACTATCACCAGAAATCCTAACAAATAAAGGAAAAAAACATAAATGTTAATTTACTTTTCTAGCTCAAATGTCTAGTTGTAGGAACATTATCATGAAAATACTGCATTCTGAAAATAGTTCTTTATAACTAAGAAATATTAATAAATTAGAAAATGTACTTTTTTGAAATAAACTTGAGCTTCTAAATTGTCTAAATTATCTAATTTCAGATTTGAAAAAACAGACAAACTCGGGAAGTCTAATTCAATGTGTCTTTCTATCAAAGTTTTCTTAATTTCTTTTTAATCGGTACAATTTAAACAGTCATTGATATAATTTTTTTGCGCTTCCCCTTTTAAATATTGCACATTAAAATTAAATTTCCATTCTAGATTTTTCTGTTCCCTATCACATGTTTTATCAAAATAAGTTAACCAAAACAAAATGTTCAATTCAGAACTCGGATCAAACGGTACGAATTTAGGATATTCCATAATTTTTTTTATTCTTACTCATTAGAATAAATGAAGCACTTCTATTTTCTTTATTAAATCCTGATCGTAAAATCATTCGCAATAAATTTCAAAGTTAATAATTTCTATCAATTACATATTTTTTTCAAAATTACTACATCAGATCCATAACATACAATAAATAATAAATAAATAAATAAATAAATTAGTAAATTAATAAATTAACTTCAAATTACTCTCATCAATAAAATAATAAATAAATAAATAAATACATAATAAATATTTTTCCTCAATCATAAAAAGAATAAAAATAATAATCAAAACATTTAATAAAATAACTTACAATTTGTCGAAAAATCTTCAATAAAATTCAATCGTCTTTAAATTCCTCATCAACTACTTCTCGCATACTCACCACTTTGAAGTCATTAATTTTCAAAAATTTGTCACTATGACCATGAATACTGAATCACAAATTATGCATCGACGGCGACAGGTCGACATCAAACGTCAGGACACAATCAGACTCGAAGCAAGTACTAATTATTTCAGATTAGCATCTTTCCAAGCATAGTTGTGAAGTTCTTTAGAAAGAACATTCTTTTACTTTAATTAAGTAAGAAATTACGGCGATTTTGGCACAAGAACATTCACGAGAAGTCGATTATCGGCGATTCGCAAACCTATCATCATTTCGTTCCACAGCGGACTCCATTAGCAAGCCGAAACTACCATACAGAATGCCTTTTAGAACATAGAATTCAATCGAACTTCGGAGATAGCATGTTCTTCTTCGTTCCATAGCAAATTTCTTTAAAATCCGAAAAAGGCAGCACAGGCATAAGCTATCCTTTCCGACTTTTGAGTAGATTGTGACATTTTGAAGTTAGGGGGGCGGAAACATCATCGCCAGGTTTTCCTTGCTCCGCACAGAAGTCATGGCCAGCGAGAAAAAAAAAATGAATAAATGTAGAAGGTCAAAATAATCACTCCTTGGCTGCTGCAAGTTCATTTTATTAAACTGTAGCTATAATAGAGGGAAACGCTCCTGTTGCAGACGATATTTTACCGAAACATCCAAAAAATATTCCATGCTTTACTACATCAAGTCGTACTCATGCAAGAGCGCTCCCAAGAATCCTTCTTATCTCCCTAATAACCTCTCGAGCTTCCTCTTTTAAATCTAAAAAGAAAATTGTAAAACATTCTCTAACCTCAAACCATCATTCTTTTATGTAAATAGAATTCTTGTCCAGCTACGAGACTATTTTCCACAGACGATAATTTTATTTAAAAAAAATATTATTTAACCAATTTATAATCGACTCAGAATTTCTTAGGCAGACGATTTTTATAGATGATTAATTTTAAGAGAAAAAGAAAAGAAATGAATTTATTGATATGCACACTATCAAAGGTTGACGGAGGGAAAATAAATAGATAGATAAAATAAAATAATGATATTTTTTGGAAGGTGTGGTTTTGGAATAAATTTAATAAGACTTTCTTAATAGGGATTCATAAAAACATAGAAGAAATGAGTTTTATTTGGAATATTAAGAAATAAAGTTTAATTAAGAATATTTTTAATTTAGAGCCATCTTTTTAAATTTAAGCATACTGGAATAATGTTTTTAAGGCGAATTAAGAATTTATATCGTCTGCATAAAGATTAACAGATTAGATCTAGAAACAAGATCTTAATTTAATAATTTGAAGTAAGTACGGAATATTATTATAAGAAATATAAGATGTATAAAGGTTAGTTTTGGCGAAAAAAATTTAAAATTTGTAATATATATATATATATATATATATATATATATATATATATATATATATATATATATATATATATATACATTTTAAAACTTAGTTTATCGGTGATTTAAAAACAAAAAAGATATTAACTCCAATATTGGTTCTATATAATAAATGTCAAATTTATTGTTGCCAGATGATTGTAAACTATACAGATGTTTAATATTAAATTTATTATTATATATATTAACAGTTCTACTAAATGTTCATTGAAGTACTTTTTTAAATAACAAAAATATTAAGTTAGAGATTTTTTGTTCATATGACTCAAATGATATCTTTCCAAATAAAAATGCAGGTGTTAGTGTTAATGATTAAAACGACATTGTATATTAATTACTATCGATTTCATTGAAAAAAAAACTTGTAGTTTTGTCTGAATACGGCTTCGTTATTGATTATCGTTTAAAAAAGTAAAAAAATAATCAAATTATATCATGTATATAAATAAATACATTTTTTTATGTTACTGCATAATGATATTTCTTGCATAAAAGTTACTGAGAAATGATTGAAGCGTTTTTAATTATTAGTTCAACCACCACTATTTATTATTATAACATACATATATGTACTAGCTGAAAAAATACATCTGGTAAAAGAAACTTGTTAAATATTTATTTAACATGTTTCCAAAACTAGAGCAACACTTTTTATAGCTCATACTTCCAACTAGATAGCAATTCTGTAATATTAGCTTGTTACTGTATATATTTCTAAAGTAAAGTAAATATTTCTCGAATCATTGTTATATCATTATATGCATTTTAAAGCACGGAATATAGTATTTAACAAGCTTGATATCTTCTTGAAGGTATTTTTATTTAATGTAGTATTATTTAACCATATAAGTAATAACTGTTTCTAGAGTGGTCATATTTAATAGTTTTATTTACAATAAGTTTTTCAAACTTAAATTTTCATAATTTTAGGTAGAAAAAAATTATATAATTAATCTACAAGTATACTTATTACTATAACTTCCTAATGTCGGGTTATTTTAGTTAATGTTCGTTCCACAATTTCTAATTCAGTCAACTAATACAGCTGATTAAGTTAATGCGTAACATATTTGATTATCCTTGTCTTAAGTGTAACGACAAAAGTCAGGTCAAGATAAATGTATTTGTAGAAAGAAAGATATATAATCTTTTCCGATAAACGATTTAGTTATTGATTACTGTGTAAATAATTAACCTGGTAATAAATGAAATACTTTTAAATGTTTCGTCATTTTTTTTCTTTAGGTTTTCATTCTTTTACAGTAATAGAAAAAGCATTTATATGTATTATTTAAGAATTTACAAAATGCACACATAATTTCCTCTACGTCCACGTTTATGTTTAAAATTAAAAAATAAATTTCGCAAATAAAATCTGTTACATAATTAGACAAATTGAAACTAAATATAAAATCCTTACGTGCTTTATTTAGCATTTCTGTAAGAATATTCTTAAAAATATATAAATTTAAATTCAACAATGACATAAGTCAGAATACAATACAATTTACGCTGATAGGAATAATGAAAAAGTAAACTGCAACATAAATTTATTGTAATTAAAAAATATATATACTAGTTAATCTGCAGATCAGGAGCCTCAACGTCAGCTTTTCACATCTTATTTTAAAACACGCTTTGGGTAATATTCAACTCCCTGGAAACTGGAATTTAAAATTTTCAAATTGCGTAATTATTTATAAGAATGAAATAGGAATTAGAAGTTTTCAGCCATCAAAAGCGGTAAATTAAAAATTTAGTTATGTTAGGATATTCTGAAATTTTCATGATCTATTATTTTTGTTTTCTTTATTATAACATAGTAGATTTCTTCAGGGGGGCGGAGCCCCCCTGAACCCCCGGAGCCTCACTTAATTTAAATTTGTCACTTTTTAATAATTGTGCTAATGATTATTGTATATTTTGCATTTCTTTATACATTTTGATTTATAAGAATAAGTAACAGTTTGGGCAAATATTTTTCTTTATCTTCATACTTCTACATGCCTGCCAGCCACAAACACCGAAACCTGATGCATCAGGAACTTTTGTAAGTGTAAACTCAGTAATCTAGAGTTTTACAATTTTGTTTACGAAAAAAAAAGTTTTGATTGCATTTTGCTGTAGTTATAGCGGGACAGACAGACACACAGAAGAAGAGACTAACATATGAAAAAAAAAAATTTCGTGTCTCCAAAGTAAGCCTTCACTGAAGTTTCGGCAATGACCTCATTATTCATGAGTTATTGGTATTCATGTTTCTTGTATTTTTAACGACTACTATAAAATACCTGTTTTTGTTCAACTATGACGTCATATTTTACTAAGTGAAATATTTATTAAAAATATAATTCTTTTTTATTTCTTTTACTTCTAATTATGTCCCCATTTCTGTCAGAAAAATTCCTATTAACGAAACGAATATCCGTGTTTAATATTTAACAAAAACTACTATATCTATAGTTATTTTAATTCTGACGTCATATTTTTTTTTTCATAGTTTAATTTTTCGAATGGAAATTGCTCAATTTGAAACTTATTGCTGTTGAAAAATTATTATTCCAAATTTTGATTTTTTTTTTGGCAACGATAAAGGAAATTGCTTAAATTTTATTTAAAAAATCCCTATTGATTCTGTATGAAAAAAAGGAAATTTTTAATTATTAAGGAAAATATTTGAATAAAATTAATAAAATATAGCCTATGTTTTTTTTTCTGGGCTATGCTATATTTATACGCAAAGATACAAAGGCATTAATTAATTCATAAGTTTTGATGTTGACTTCATTTAAATTTCGCACACGCTTTCAAATTTATAGCATTATAAGGATAAGCATTAAGATGAATGGTTGCTTAGCAACCATTAAAAGAAAATAAAGAAAATGAAATAAATACATTTCAAATAAGTAAATCTCTAGTTAAAACAAACTCTAGTCTAAAACAAATTAGTCTATATAATTGGAACACATTTATAAAAAGTCTCCAAAATTTACAGTAATAATTTTTAAAATCTGACAAATGCGTTGACAAAATGTCAAAATAATACGAATAATTTAACTGGTAAATTTTAGAATTCATTTATCATTGAATTCCATTAATCAAATGTGTCATTTTTTTCTCAGGGGAAAAAAAATGAAAATCATTGAATTTGCCATAGAATAACATTATTGCGCGAAATAAGATATTATATATCATCCGAACAAATGAATCAAATCTAACAAAAACTATACAGCTTAATCCCAGTGTCTCACTAACATACCCACTTAATTTCAAGCCAATCGAATGCTTTTTACGTCAGTTATCGCGGAACAGACAGACAGACTGACAGACAGACAGACAGAATACAAAAAATTTCGTGTCTCCAAAGTAAGCCTTCACTGACGTTTCGGCAATAAATATGTGGATTTTTGATAAACTCTAAATAACTAAGAAGTTTTGTGAAAGTGCAAAAATTTCTTTCATAATTTCTCACAAACTATAATGAAGCTACGATTCGTATATTATATATATATATACATATATATATATATATATATAATTACACAAATCGGTAGCTTTGCAAAAAATCTGTTACAAAAACAGTAATCTTATTAAAATATTATCTCTAATCCGAGTTGCAGTTATATAAAATCTTCCAGTCATCCAAATTTCCTAAAACATTCTTAGTACAGATTTCTTGATTTACAGATCAAACGTGCATCTATTATTACATGAATTTTTACTATTGTCGTTACATAGAATTTAGGAATCCTATTTTCAAAGAAAACTTTTCGTAAATTTACAGATTCTTTTTAAGTGTGTTGCACGTTTCAAATATTTTTATTAGAATCAATTGATGTTTGTTTTAAATTAATATTCCTGAATGAAAAAAAAATTATGCATATAATGTAAAAACGTTGATTTGAGGAATACTTAGGAAGGAAATTTTGCATGTGGAATATAAACATTAATGAATAGTTATAAAAAGTTAATAAAAATTTAAGTAATAATGCATTAAAATGGCTAATATTTGTTGATAGTCGCTATGCAGATTAAAAAGTATTAATTTTATTTACGTTTAATTCAGGTTTAATATTATTTAGACCTGTGAATGTGTAAGTGCATTGCAAAACGTTTGCTTAGTTTGCAAAAAATTTATTTTGCAAAAAATTACAATGTCACTTTTATATTTATTAAATATTATATTACATAAAATAATAATCTAACTTCCCAAGTGGATTATAAACATTAAAGAATAATTTGAATTATTTTAATATAAAATTGCAAAAGTTGTAATGTATTACAAAGGCCAATATTTGTCATTAGTAGCTTCTTATTGCAAATAAATAAATAAGTAAATAAATAAATATATATATATATATAATAATTTTATTTACAATTGATTTTAGAAATATTTGGCTAATCACACCAGAAAATGTTTTAGTACATTATAATATGGTTGGTTTACGCTTAGGGGAAAAGGGGCACCTTTCAACAGCTGGAATTTCTGACTTCTAATACTGCACAATGATTGGCCAATATGCAAGCCAATAAGCTTTTAGTATGCATAAATGTTGTCATTTAATTTTTTGTGATTTCTTTTTACAAGTGTAGTGTAGTTCTGTGAAACAAGATTTAACACCTGAAAAGTAAAAAGCTAATTTTGATTTTGAAACAGTTTATCAACCAATAATCTTTTAATTAAAAAAGGGATATTTATTCATCTACTTGCTTATTTAATTTTGCTTCTAAATACACTATCAATAAGTCACAAATCTTTTTCTAAGATCTTTTATAATACTTTAACCAAAATATCTGCACAAGGGTCAGATTTCAACAGAGCTGAGGGAGTACGTTTCAATAGTGATGAATTGTGCTTCTTATCATTTTTTATTAAGCAAATATGAAAACTGGCATCAACACCTAGGTCAGATTTAAAAGTCTCAGGATAATTTTACAGTTTATGGCTACATGAAGCATGATAGGCCTGTGTCAATAACTGTCTATTGTAAGAATATTAGTCAGGGTTTTTACATTTAAAATACTGTTTTAAAATATTCTAAATTCTTCTAAAATTAAATATATATATGAATTTATTCTAAGAAATAGATTTGTAATTCTTTTGACCTGACAGTCTAATTGCGTTTTAAAATATCAATCGAGTTTTAACTAATTCTGCAATTTCAGCCGTGAATTCGATGAAGTGATTGTCCATGACACCGCAAACCAAGCTATAGAGTGGAACAAAATGATATTAAAAAAAAGTTTCTGAACCAAATTTAAGCGGAGAAGCTGCTCAATTTTTTTTGCAATGCCATTTTTCATACATTTCAATTTAATTAAAAACATAAAAACAAAAAATGTATATAGAACTTTAAAAATGCACTATATTACTTTGTGAATAAAGTTTATTTTGTTGAAATGTATATTTCTAGAATTTCTTCAACTGCTAAAATGTACCCCCACCTCCCATTGATATCTGGCCACCTGGGAGGCACATTTCAACAAAGTACATGCTTCACAAATATTATAAAATTGGGTATTTTGTGTTTGGCTAGAAGTCATGGAAAAAATTGAGAGGATACCTCAAATATAAAGTTAGTAAATAGCACACATAAATTTAATTTTTAAAGCAGTATTACTTCATAAATAATTCTTTTGCAAAAACTGTTGAAAGGGGCCACCTTCTCCCCTACTAAAGAATTTTTCTGCATCAGTTTAATGAACGTAAAATATTAATGAAATTACCCAAGCGGAATATAAGCAATAAAAGCTAATTTTGAAACTTAGTATAAAATAGTGCGGTAATTTATTTTAAAAAGCTAATTTAAGCTGTTTAATGCAGATAAAAAATATTTTTTTTTATTATTGTTTGATTTGACATTTTTTGTTGTTGAACAAACCTAGAAATGTTTAGGTCCATTACAAGAAGTTTTGTTTACGCTTGTAAAGAAAATCCCACATCATTTTCAAATGCATAAAATATTACATAAAGTATTATTTATACTGTGCTTTAAAGGGGTCCGGGACACATTTTAAAATATTTTTTATTCATTGAGTTAAAATCTTTGAAATATTTTGTGATGATTAACCATTTCATTTTAAAATAAAATCAGACCATAAAACTACTCATAATATAAAAAAAAACTAGTCGTTGGGGGCCACCGTAATACTTACCCATCATGAATATGTATATGAAAATAAAACATGTGAAAACTATTTATACAATGCATTGCAATTCATAAACAAAATTTAAATCTTCTTAATATACATAGTAATGCTATATTAAAGAACTGCTGATGTACCAATTTCGACAAATTATATAAAACGCCAAACTACTCAAGTAGTACCGAACTGCTTAAAAGAAACATCCTTATAACTCCAAAAATAATAATTCTATTAACTAACAATTAACTGTGTCGGATTAAGCGTCTCATTTCCAATTAAAATATACCTCTGAATTGAAATTTGAATGAAATACAGGGTCATGAAAAATCGAAGAATTTGGAAAACAGGATTACAAATATCTCTGCAACTATTAATCCGATCGGCTTCATTCTATATGCAAAATGTGTGTTATTTTATTGCCTTTTAAGGCCATTCCTTAAAACAAAAAAATTCGAAAATTTTTATATACTTTTCAGAACGAATTTTTCGAGGGTCCGAAAAAAATAGTTCCGGATAATCGAGGTTGCTGATATTAAATAGGGTTCGTCCCATTCTTACATACTAACTACATACAAAATTTCAAGTCTCTATCTCAATTTGTTCGGAAGATAGAGCGTTTACAGTCAGACAGACGGACGGCAAAAAAAATTTTCTAAAAATATGTTTTTCGGAATCTCCACTATCTAAAACGTGTAAATCCGTCAAAATTTTTTTTCCGATTTTCAAAACGATTGCAAGACTTACCCTATACTACGTATGATGGGTAAGTAATAGTAAATTTAAAATTTATTAAAAACATGGGGTAATTTAAAATCGTTATAACTCAAAATATTATTCGTAGAATTTCAATATTTTTACATTTAAATAAATTAAAATATCTAAATTTAAATTTTGATTCAGCATTAAAAAAAAAAAATAAAGTAAAATTTGAAAAAAAAAGATGTAACTTTTATTCAAATAATCATATTTTCAAAAGTAATATATATATATATATATATATATATATATATATATATATATATATATATATATATATATATATGTATGTATGTATATATATATGTATATATATGTATATATATATATTAATTTTCTGGATCAAAATCAAAGTAAAACAATTAAAAAAGGCATTTTCCATGTTTGAAGTATTTATTTTTAATGGTTCTTTAGTTATAACAATTTAAATCTAAGAAATTGGGAAAAAAACATCTTGAAGAAAAACGCTTGTTCACAAAAAGTCTTTTTTATGACAATCATTGCTTGAAAGCCGTATGATGAAAACTAACTAAAACGAAAAAAAAAATATTTTATCTTCTAATTAAGATAGAAACATGTTAACGTCATTTTAAGCATACAAAACCCGACAAATTTTTACTAAATTTCTTTTAAAGAAAATTGAAAGGAATTCATGTCGCACACTCCTTTAACCTAAAAATCACTTTACAGATAGCTCATGAAGTTATAATTATTATTTAATTTTTCTTTGGAAACTATTTTTTTCAATGTTATACATGTGCAAAAATAAAAACATTACAATACACAATCTGCATTTAAATTCATTTCAGATGAAATTGTTTAACGTAAAAAAGGCAGATTTATGCAATGAGTATAACCCTGGTTTCTGCCAATGCACAAGTTCCAATATAGAAACGTTTAAATTACGTGTTATAACTTTCTAAGCAAGAAGTTGGCTTTTTTCCAGCGGTGACTTTTTAAAGAACTCAGATGTATCTATTTTTTAATCCAAAGTTATAATTCTGTCATAATAACTATCTGTTCTCTATTATGGCTGCACGAGTCTGTAATTAGGGTGTTTAATTTAATTTTCAAGCATGTAAATGTTTATCTAAAGTCACACATGTAGATAATTTACATCAAAAGATGCCGTATTTTTGTTTTATTAGTCTGACATTTTTATTATTCTTAAAAGCGGCATCTTTTTTATCTCCGTTCGTTAAATCACTTAATGCATGTTTTAAACAAGTTGTAGATGTAGTTTATTTCTTTTATTTTTTCTTTGCGGTGTTTTCAGAAAGAAAATGCCATGAAGCTACTGACATAAAGGTTAGAAACATTTATATTTAAATAAACTGTTATGAATTTAACATAAAACTCCTTTTATTTATTAAATGATAAATATATTTGAAAAACAGTTTGAAACAAGTATTTAGCTGTGCTTAGTATTTCATGTCTTTTACAGAATTTTTAATCTTTCATTAACAGATTTTCAAAACAGAAATTTTTGCCTAATCGAATCAGAAACATGCTCGGATTATATAATACATAATTTAAAATAAACATTTACTGGTGATAATAACAAATCATGATTGGAATATTGATGCATGTACATGTGACGGGCAGATTATGATTGGCAAGAACATGCTCCCCGTGTAACGTACGGAGAAATCATGGCAGCGGTTAACATAAAAATAAACATTAGGTACGATATTTTTTTATTATTTTCAAAGTTTGAAAAAAGAAATAAAGCGTTTATTCTTTTAAACTTAATTTATTATGAAAATAACATTTATAAATCTGTAATATATGTATGGATCATCATTGCATTTACAAAGTATTTGTTCATGTTGCAATGGTAGAAATTTATTGTATTTTTTATATAATGAGAAATAACTGTGCAACGATAATTCCTCTCGATATTTCTTCTTCATTTTCAAAAAATAAAAATATAATATAATAAATTAAATAAAGTAAATAAATAAATAATACAAAAATATGTCTAAAATGTTCCCCGAATAGTTTAAAAAAGGAAAAACAGAAAATAGAAATTCTTTCAAAAACCATTTCGAAAAAATAAATTTATCACAATTGCGATCCTAAATATATATTTATGCTGCAATTTTAATGAATTATCGTTGTGGTTAAGATTATGTTGCAGAATTATACACTGATAATGTCTCGCAACATTTCTTGTTAGGTTTTTGCAAAGAAAAATCGACTAAATAGTATAAAAAGTGAAAAATACAATAAAAATCCTTTAGAAATTTCAAAAATATGCTTATCACAATTATGTTCTTGAAATTCTTACATTCTTAAATTAGTCTGTTTGCAACAACACGAAGTTTATATTCTGCTACTAGGTATTTAATTATACAAATATATTATTCAAAATTGTTATCTAGGCTTTAAAAGCCGATGGTATGCGAACAATGAATTCTCCCCCATTATTTATACCCATATATTTCCTATCTCTAAGGGATAATATCTAGACTAATTACAGACAAATTCGTTTCAAAAATCATTTTGAACAATGTCTTTATATTTCTGCTACGAGAGGTATCTTTACCGATCCTCAACACTTATGCTCAATGCCCATAAATCGAAAAATTTGTGTAACAGAAACGCTTTTCTCAAAAAACTATGATCGCTGTAGTTTTCCTGCAACTTTTAAAGTAACATCTATAACCTCTAATTTTTTCATAATTTTAGCTTAAGTAGATTTGGAATTAGATGGGGGGCGGAACATATTTTTGTGTCATATTTTCGACTATATCTCTAAAATATAGTACCTAAAATTATAAGAAATATATTTTTATGTTAAGCGTAACGAAAGGTTTCACAAGATACACCCACACGGTATACAGAAAAATATATTTTTTCTTCAAGTAATTTATTTAGCCCTTTACCGCCTTCTAAATATCTTTTACAAACGTTTAATAATTTGTATCTATATGTGTTAATAGGCTTTATTACTTCCCGCAGTTTCAGCTTTCCACGTTTCATAGTTTATGAGTAAAATGGCTGTCACAGACGGACAGAGAAACACAGGAATGATCTTATAATTGTTCAATTTTCATTTCATAAGTACGGGAACCAACAAAAAAAAAAAAAAAAAAAAAAAAAAAAAAAGAGAGAAAACCGCCTAAAAATTATAATATATTTTTCAATATTCTAAAGGTTTCATACTTAAGATGCTCGTATGCTCGAAAATGATTCTTATTCAAACTATCTTAATCCCTTTCGTAAAATATTGAATATATGTGCGATTAATCTTGAATTCCTCAATAGACAAGTCCCCTGAACATTCATTTTATTGCAGCCTGCAATCACACCTCCTGCCATTTTCGCACTTTATTTTTAACGACTACAATCCATGAATTGTTATTAAGACTATATGCCTCATATTTAAACCTACCCATATAAATTATGGTCTTTATTATTTCGAATACAATATTGAAAATAATAAATAATACTCCTTTGATTCAATACATATTTTTGAAATATGCTAAAAAGACATAAAAAAGTATATTTTATAGGTTATTAGTTTATTCAAAGTGACAAAATGTTAAATGGTAGTAGGGAGAAACTTTGTACGCAACAGGGATTAAAACAATTTTTAGCTTTCCTTAATTAACTCCAAATTTCGCATTTTTTTATCCTCTACCACTAGGCTCATAAACCAAGAGGTGGAGTAATAATCTAGTTTGTTCTTGCTTCAAACTCTTTATTAGCAGTTTAGTGTAAAATTTGAAGCATAATGTGAGCTTACTTTTTGACAAAAATATTAAATGTGGATATTTATTTTATACAAAATTTTAAAATATTTAACATTTGTGTTGGCAATGTTTTTAATAAAGTGATTGTGTTGAGACTTTGTTATTTCTAAATATCAAATAAGCCTATATTTTTTTTTACCTTAAACCTTCATCTATTTTCTAACCCACATCTACTACGAGGATGAAAACTTACTCCTTTACCGCCGCGCCGATTAACCCTTAAATGCATATTGTATCATTTTCGATACCATAAGTGTTCCCGATTTATTGGGGGTTCTATTCACATATTCCGTATTCTCACCAGAAATTTAAAAGAGCAATTTTCACTTTACTTAATGACAGACCATTCGTAATTAAATAAAGAAAAATTTACTATTTAGATTTTTCTGGTATGAATTCTGATTCTTTGAATTGCGCATTTTTTGGAACGTGTTCTATCCTATGCATTTAAGGGTTAAAAGGACAAAACTATAATGTAGTTTTCTCAGTAGATAATTTAAATGCTACTAATAGATGTTTTTTAAACATGAGACACATTTTCTTTTTACGTGTAGGCACATAATCCATGAGATTAAAAATCATATCTCAAGTAATTAAAACTGGATTATATGCATAGAATCATGTTAATTTATGTAATACATCTTTTGCAGTGAAACCTACGGTTTAGTAAACAGATATACCGGGTGGTTATAAAATAAGTATCCCTATTTGGAGATGTCTGTAGCTTGAAGGAATAACCCGAATGAAACCAAAATTTGTATACATACTATTAAGAAGGGGGAAAAAGACGGGAACAAAAAAAATAATTGCAATAATCGCCGACACATGTCGCTTTTGTGTTTGAAATGTAATGTACAATATAAGAACAATGAATTAAGGCACATACCGGATGGCATACCTAATTTATTGGAAATTACGTATCACAGTGAATGGGGTTAGGATTTCGCATGGCCGTGCTGATCAAGTTCAGGTTCCACATGACCATTGTGCTGCAAGACACAATCCAGGCGGTGGACGACGTGCTCAACTGCGGAATGCAACGCATCAGGAGTGATGTTTCGCACATGTTGTAATATGCGATCTTTTAAGTTATTGAGGGTTGCGACATCTCCACGGTACACAATAGACTTTAAGCGCTACAACGGCGTTTACACCGACAGGACCCCTAGTGCCATCTTTTGCCGATTATTGTAACTATCTTTTTTTATTGTTCCATTCTTCTTCCCCCTTCTTGAATAGTATGAGTACCAATTTTGGTTTCATTCGGGTTATTCCTTCAAGCTACATACAGCTCCAAATAGGGATACTTATTTTATAACCACCCTGTATAAGTTGAGAAAGTTAATATATTCATTCTAAACCTAATATAAATGGTTTACAACAATTTCCAGACTTCCTCTAATTAATTCCGAATTCTGTTTTTATCCTCACCTACAACTGAACTGTAAATTGTTAATTTTGGCTTTTAATGTGATAAAAACCCTATTAATAAAATAGAAGAAATTTGTTATTTAAACTCCTAAGTCCCGAGGAAAATTTTACGTGGCACTACAAAAACAAGTTTCAAATTATTGTAAAACATCTTCAAAGATGCATTAGTACACATATGAATGCTTCTAATATGCACAAAAAGTTTAAATGCTTTAAGAAGTCTAGTATTATTTAGTATTGTCTAGTATTATTAGAAGTCTAATGTATTTAAATATTCAACTGCTTCAAGCGTAATTTCATTGCAGAAAATTAATTAAATTGCAAAGAAATCTGATATTTCAAATTTTCTGGCATAAATTAAGTAATTCACCCCTGACCAGCGAACAAAAGATCAAAATTGTAAATTTTTTTTCTGTGCAATTTAATTTAAAAGCTAATAAAAGAGAGACTTTCTATCATGGTATAATTTCTTTGTTATGTATACGCTAATAAGCTTTGAAAGTATCAAACATAACTTAATGTCTTAAAACTGGATTATATTTGCAGAATTATATTAATTTAAATAAAACTTCAACTGCAGTGAAACCTGCAGCCTAGTAAACGGATATATCCGGTCGCGGCAGTGGGAAGGTTAAAAAAATCGCCTGCTGCTTTAACACTGATCAGAAATTCAAAATTCTATTTACGTATGTGATTTGATCAAATTTTGGGCATCAGTTAATAATACATTTTACGGGTTAGATTTCACACTTTTTTCTGTCATAAGTAATTATTTTTTGTCTTTTATCTTAACATCTATCAATAATTCTATTTCATGATGTACCAGAAAAAAATATTAATATACTTTTTTATGAATTTCCATATGAAAAAATATTTGTAATTTTTTTTTAATTATTATTCGAATTTTTTTTTCAGTGTCAGAGGTTTTTATCAAGTATAATTTTTTCCATTTTGGTAGTTGTATATTTATTTTTTAATAAGAAGCATACACATTTTTTTATCTGTTCGACATCTTTCATATTAAATCAATGCTTTTATTCGTTTTTCTTTAACGTCAGTTCTAAATATATCCCATGATTAATGGCTTTAACTGAGAGTTGCCAGAGCAGTTTTCTTTTCACTGTTCATTTTTTTAATAGAAAAAAAATGTATGAGATTTATTTATTTTTTATTATGTTTCATAGTTGATATTTTTTAGGGAAGATCAACAGTTAGTTAATATATCTGACTACATTTAAAACTCACGTTAAAGATAATAAAACGAAAAGGATTATAATGTATTATAATATTGATTTTTTTAAATTTTAAAAATAAGAGTTTTTATATCAGATAATTACCAGTCAGGCCACATCGAATACGGCGAATAGGTTCATTCAAGTGAAATATTAAACTGAATTTTTCTGGAAATCTTCAAAAAATAATTATGATACAATATCAGTCTTACATTTGCTGACATAGTTCTTTAAAAAAATACTATATTAATCTAAAATTACCAAACAGCTATTTGCATTAACTTATTAAAAAAATTAAAATACATATATATAAGTAATTAGTAAAATATAAACAAGATAATTAAATATAAAGATTACAAAAGAGACTATGTTAATGTATATTTTTAAATTGACTTCTGTGCATTTATATAATACTTTTTACGGTTTACATTTTATAATTTTGCTGTCATATGTAATTTTTTTTTTAACACCTATCAGTAACTGCACTTGATGATGTGCATGAAAAAAATATAAATATAATTTGTTATAAATTTCCACAAAAGGAAGATATATATATGTATGAATATTGACAGTTTTTTTAATGTCAGATTTTATCAAATATTTCCGTATGATAGATTTACATAATTAAATAGCAAACACATATTTTTATATCTGCCTGACATCTGTCATGTAAAATCAAAGCTTTTATTGGTTTTTATTTTAAACGTCAGCTCTAAATATATCCTATGATTAATGGCTTTGACTGAGAGTTGTCAGAGCAGATTCCATTTCAATGTTCATTTCTTTTAATAAACGAAAATAGATGATGTAAAAGATTTATTTATTATTATTATATTTATTCTTTGAACTTTCTTTAAAAAAGGGTAATAGTTAGTTGAGGTATCAGATTACATTCAAAACCCACATTAAAAATAATGAAACGGAAATGATTATAATAAAAAGCGTGGTCATAAAAAAACTTTGCCGATATACGGAGCTCTAGCGGCTGGTCTGTTCAACCGATCGAGGTGAGATTTCAGATATAGTTATTATGAAGTATGAGCTCTGAATTCTGTGAACGTCAACAAAGTGGTGCTCACAATTATAGTTATAGGTACATAAACACGAAATTTTCCAATGGCAATGGCCACTTTTTTCCGTCGAAAAATGATCAGCGCATGCGAAAACCCTAAACAGCTTTGGAACGTGCATGTATCGCAAGAAACGGACTCGTTATGCCCGCACAAAGAACAGCTCTTCAAACGCCCCTACCCTCCCAAAAAAAAACGTTCGGATCACACAGAAGAAATTTGCTTATGACACAGATTCATTACACCAATCACTGATGAGCAATTCCATCTCAGCTCAGGCAGGGCATGTCAAATCACCATCACAGATTTTTTTCAAAAAAATTCAGTAGTTAGAACTAAGTGATTTATAAAATTTCCTAAAAGGATTTTTCCCTAAAAAATTTATTTCTCTGATTACAGCACTTTAAAGTTCATGATAAAATTGGCAGTTTTCAGAAAAACTGAAAAACGCTTCATTTTGAAATGAACACAATACCAAACATAATCAATATATTCAGTCAATTTATTTTTTATAAACAGTTATTAAACTGAATTTTACTTTGGCCTAGTTTTAAAAATATAGTGACATTTTTACTTAATTAAAAAAATTAGATTTTAAGTACAAAAAATATAATTATTAGTGAATTTAAGATTTTTTTTCAGAATGAAAAAAAATATTTTAAAGCTAAACATTGATGGAAATCCAAAGACCTTTAATGGGAGTTTTACAGCAAATTTTATTTTAACTCTAAGGTGCTTACAACTTTTGTAATTCAATTTTAAATTATGCAAAATTTTGTAAAATCACTACTTTTGAAATGCAATTTCTCAAAAACACCATTTTTTAAAAATCTGATAATATGCTCAATTCATACCTTATTAGTCTCTAATAAATACCTTACAAGCAAATCGTGTGTTTTTGCTTAGAAAATTTTATATGATTTTTTGAAAATAACATGTTGTGTGTATTTTTCAACAGACCACAAAGTCAAGCTCTTCCTTATTTAACCGAACTTGTAATGTAATTAATATTTCAAACTAAAAAATACATCACTAGTACATAATTATTACTGTTAAATTATAGCTAATCATTTGCTTAAATTTAAAATTGCGTAAAATACAGTCAATAATAAAATTAGTATTGATCATATGTCATTTCATTCCATACTCATAAATGTGCTAAATTCATCTACAGTGTGTTAAATATTTTGTTATATAGTATGGATATAATATATTAAAATGCAAATACATACATTACAACTGAATTAGATTTTTTTTCAAGTTTAGTTTTTTTTTCAATTAGTTTTTTTTCCTCAGAAAACCAGAAGATCAAGCTTTTTCTTATTTCTCTGTATTTATAGTAATATTTTTTAATGAAAAAATAATAATATGCACATTATTATGGCAGATAAATATAAGCTAATCTTCAAAAATTCCTATTCATAAAATTAAATAAGCCAAACCCCTTAAAAAAATCTGCGCTGGTGATGCATTTTGACTTTGCTGAAAATTACTCACTAATACTGCCAAATGAAGTACAAAGCTACCACTTCCAGAATACTCAGATATCGTTAGTTACCTGCACAGCATACTTTAGAGAAGAAATAAAGAGTTTTATCATAGTTTCTGATGATTAACTTGTGATACAGCTCATGCTGTTTGCGACATAGAAAAAGTAAAAAAAGAATTACTTAAGTTGTACCAATTACAAACACTGGAATCACCTGTGTATATATCAGATGGAGCTGGAGCACATTTTAAAACAAGTATCAGTTTTATGAATTGCACAAAAATAAAATTGTACTGAAGTAGAGGATATTTTCAGGTACCGGCCAGGTTAAAAGTGCATGTGATGTTATTGGGGACTGAGACAAGCACTATGCAACAAAATTTAATCTCCAAAAGGAGCCAATAAAAGCTATACAAAATTCTGCCCCATTTGTTGCTGAACTATCTTCTCTGCTAAAAAATAACATTCTTGTCCATCCAGACAGAAATATTATTCAATCCTATAGAACTAATAATGAGAAAGAATATGCTAATGCAAAATCTATTGTTGGTATTAGATATAAACATTATAGGGTGATTGTAAATAATAAAAATTATATGGAACGAGCAAGTAAAAATGAATTGGATTGTGAATTGAATGTGATTTCATTGGATGCATTTATGAAAATAATTGGTGGATAGGACAAATCAATGGTATATCAATCACAAGAACTAAATGACATTGAAGTATCATTCATGTACCCAACATGGTCCATAGATAAAGCATTCCAGTGGCCAAAAGAATCTGGAAAGAAAAAAATATGAATGTGCATTACCATTGGAAAATGTGCTTCTAGAAACAGCAAAACCAGTTACAATAAGACAATCTGAGCGACTTCATACCTTCAACGATAAGGAGTTGAAGTTAATTTAAGAAACCTTCACTACCTAATTCTTCTGTTATGTATGTATTTGCACATTAATATATTATAGCCATACTGTATAACAAAATTTTTACACACTGTAGATGGGTTTAACACATTCATGAGTATGGAATGAAATGACATATGATCAATACTAATTTTATTATTGGCTGTATTTTACGCAATTTTAAATTTAAGCAAATGATTAGCTATAATTTAACAGTAATAATTATGTACTAGTGATGTATTTTTTAGTTTGAAATATTAATTACATTACAAGTTCGTTTAAATAAGGAAGAGCTTGACTTTGTGGTCTGTTGAAAAATACACACAACATGTTATTTTCAAAAAATCATATAAAATTTTCTAAGCAAAAACACGCGATTTGCTTGTAAGGTATTTATTAGAGACTAATAAGGTATGAATTGAGCATATTATCAGATTTTTAAAAAATGGTGTTTTTGAGAAATTGCATTTCAAAAGTAGTGATTTTACAAAATTTTGCAAAATTTAAAATTGAATTACAAAAATTGTAAGCACTTTAGAGTTAAAATAAAATTTGCTGTAAAACTCCCATTAAAGGTCTTTAGATTGCCATCAATGTTTAGCTTTAAAATATTTTTTTCATTCTGAAAAAAAATCTTAAATTCACTAATAATTATATTTTTTATACTCAAAATCTAATTTTTTTAATTAAACAAAAATGTCACTATATTTTTTAAAACTATGCCAAAGTAAATTTCAGATTAATAACTGTTTATAAAAAATAAATTGACTGAATATGTTGAATATGTTTGGTATTGTGTTCATTTCAAAATGAAGTGTTTTTCAGTTTTTCTGAAAACTGCCAATTTTATCATGAACTTTAAAGTGCGGTAATCAGAGAAAAAAAAAATTAGGGAAAAATCCTTTTAGGAAATTTTATAAATCACTTAGTTCTAACAACTGAATTTTTTTGAAAAAAATCTGTGATGGTGACTTGACGCATATCAGTACTGTCTGCCTGAATTGAGATGGAATAGCTCTGATTACAACACGCCAGAATTACTGCAGCTAGTTTACTGCAGTAATTCTGGTATGACGTAATTTTACATCACTGCCGTATGGCGGAAGCCTGTTACAGAACAAGTTACAAATCTCATTGGTATCACTTCCTAAAAAGAAACATGGCCCGGGAATAATTGTGCAAGCAATGTCTCACCGCGCAGTAACTTTCATGTCGTATAAAGGTACGGGATCTCATGTGGGAATTTATGTCTGCCAACTGCACACAATTTTTCGTGTTGACATTGCCAGTTAATTTAAAATGATCCCCGTATGTCCATAAAAAGTGAAGAGGCCAGTCCTTATCTCCATCATATTTGATAAGAAATTGATTAGCAAAGTCTATACGTTATTGATGGTATTCTACTTTCATCATCTGGACGCGCTGGTGCTGGTAAGGAAACATGCGGTTTAAAGAGCTCACTAGCTTTAGCACTGTTGATTTCGGTGTATCCAATACAAGAGATGCACCTCTTACAGTTTTGCGTGTGTCCTGCAATCACTATGTGATGCACTTTCATAACAGTATCCCCATGAAGTAATCATAACAGTATCCCCCTGTTATGTATTATGTTATCATAACAGTATCCCCCTGTTATGTATTATGTTATCATAACAGTATCCCCCTGTTAGGTATTATGTTATCATAACAGTATCCCCCTGTTATGTATTATGTTATCATAACAGTATCCCCCTGTTATGTATTATGTTATCATAACAGTATCCCCCTGGATCGCGGTATAAACAGGTGCAGGCAGTTTCTTCGAAATTATTTATGAAATTACAAGAGCTTCTAGGCTACAAGGCAAAGCATTTGGCAATGGTTTAGACCAGCGGTTCCCAAACTTTTGGGCTCGCAGAGCCCTTTTTGGGAAGGATTTCTAAGGCGGAGTCCCTGAACCCAACGATACACTGTGGCTTAGAAATTAATGTTTTTTATAGCTATGGATCAAAGAAAAATCTGCTGGATAAAAATCCAAGCCAGTAATTTCCAACATTGGAACGCGATTCTCAGTTTGGCCCTTTTCTGATGCAAAAATTCTGAATTCATACTAGGAATTTTAAAAATCAAATTTTCTTTTATATAACCCTTTAACAGTTTTATTTAATATTAATATTTTTGGATACAATAAAATAAAAATAAGGATTAAAACGATCTGTATTTCTATTAAATTATCTACCTTGTATAATCTATATATTTCCTTCAAATAGAGCAAAAGTTATAGTTAAAAATTTGTGATTTCTGAAAGATTTTAATAACGAGGAAAATAAACTCTTCTTTACTCGAGCGATGTTCAAGGAGTTAATGATATCGATTCTTAGAACAAAAAATATTTCTTTTGGATTTCCAGTGTGAACTCAGAATTAAAGATAAAAATGGTAACCATGTTTGGATTATGCACAGTTGGCTTACGTAAAACTATTATTTTTTATGGCGAAAACCGCACGCACAGAAAAAAGGTAAGTTGTACAGTTTTCGTTTGCAAAGAGATACTTCTGTATAATTTCAATGGGGTAATCGCGAAAAAAATAGAAAATGCGTAAATGCAATGACCCAAGAGTAATTATGTAACACGTTTTCACTAGTTCCGCCTACCCTTAATAGAATCATGCAATTACACAATATTTTTTCGTTCTTCTCTAGTTTCTAGTACAGTAGAACCCCGCTAATTCGGACCCCGTTATTCCGGATCTCCGGATAATCCGAATCAGTTTGGTCAATATTAGGTAGATTTCGTATGAAATACTACCTATTGCAATGGCACCAGTTTATATATCTATCTATCTATCTATCTATATATATATATATATATATATATCACTTTTTTATGGACACGATAACTTCTATAATTCTTCACCAATCTCCACCAAACTGGTACATAAAATCAAAGGGGATAAAAACTCGGCTAAGTTCGTTAATGGGCAAAATCGGACCAAGGGGGTCGGAATAGAATTTTTGTGAAAACCGAAAAAAAGCCTTAACTTCTTAATTAAAGTAGATATCGAATCGGTTTAAAGTTTATATTACTTCTTAAAAATGGGCCAAAAGTTTATGCATGACAGATTTTTGATAAATTTAGAAGTGGGGTCAAGGGGCGAAAAAAACAGGGGTTTTGAGAGAAAACAATTCATAACTTCGTGAAATTTCAAGATATCAAGTCTAACTAAATTTTTTGTAAATGTTCTTAAAATTATCTAAAACTTTTGTACTTACAAATTTTTGATAGGACCAAATTTTACCGATGAAAAAAATTAAAAACGAAAATAAAAAGGAAGGTGAAAAAAGAAAAAAATCCATAACTTTGTCAATTTTTAAGCTATCAAATCTGATTAAATTTATTTTACATCTTTTTAAAAATATCTACAACTTTTATATTGACAAGTTTTTCCTGGGACCAATTCGTATAGCAAAAAAAAAAAAATAAAAAATAAAAAAAAATAAACAAAAATAGGAGTTGGAGAAAAAACCTCAAATCCAAATTGCTTATATTTTGACTCTATTTTTAAATTCATTTTTAATTTTAAATGCATCCAAATGGTAGATCCTCTTATTTAGAAACTGTATAAAGTGACGCATTGGTCAATTTTCTGATAAAGATAGAATATATTTCAAAAAAGGCTACCAAAAAGGGTATTTTGAACAGAATTTTCCAAAGTGATGGTGATTGAAAAAATTGAGGAAGTATAACAAATTTTATTTTTTCTGACTTATTTTTAAATCCATTTTTGTTCTCGAACGCATCCAATTTACAGATCCTCTTATTTAGGAACTATATAATGTGATGCATTGGTCAGTTTTTTGATAAAGACGGAATATATTTCAAAAAAGGCTACCAAAAAGGGTATTTTGAACAGAATTTCCCGAAGTCATGACTGTAAATTTAAGGAACTGTTCAAATAAGAAATTCAGTTTTTTTTTCTGACTCGTTTTTAAATCCATTTTTGGTCTCAAACGCATCCAATTTACAGATCCTCTTATTTAGGAACTATATATTGTGATGCATTGATCGGTTTTTTGATAAAGATAGAATATATTTCGAAAAAGGCTACCAAAAAGGGTATTTTGAACAGAATTTCCCGAAGTCATCGTAATTTGAAAATTTAAGGAAGTATTCAAATAGCAATTTGCGTTTTTTATGACTCGTTTTAAAATCCATTATCGCTCTCAAACGCATCCAATTTACAGATCCTCTTATTTAGGAACTATATACTGTGACGCATTGGCCAGTTTTTTGATAAAGATAGAATATATTTTTTAAAATGCTGTCAAAGTGAGTATTTCGCACAAAATTTTTCGATGCAATCATGATTAAAGAATTAAGGATGTATTCAAACAACAAATCGGTTATTTTATGCCTCATTTTTAAATTCAATTTTTTTCTCAAATGCATTCAACTGACAGTTTTTTGTTATTTAGGAACTATATAATGTACTGTTTTGGTAGATTTTATAATAAATTCAGAATTTATTTCAAAATATGTTGTCAAAATGGGCATTTGAGCTGAATTTTTCTTAAGATGATTCTGATAAAACCAGTTTTTGCAGAAAAATGAAATTAAAAGTTTTTCATAAACGGCCAAATGAAGTTTTTAAACTGGGTTTATCTCTAATCATTTTTTTTTATGAGCATTTTTTGAAATCTACCTCCGCCTATAAGCCCAGCCGACAGGGATTTTTTTTTTTTTTTTGGTTAATTTCCATAACTTTAACTTGTTTCATCGTCGTATTCTAAAATCTTTTCGAAAGAATACCTTAAGCTTTCTTATTTAAACTCTTTGATGTTATCTTTCAAAGAAACAACAATATATCACTAAGTTCGGCAATTGCAATTTTCCCAATTTTCTATCTAAACCACTTAGAAATGTCATAAAAAATCACTGCAAATTTTTTTTTTTACTTAGAGCATTGCAAGAAAGCAAGCTAAAATAGTCCTTGCTGTCTGTAAATATTCAATAAGTTTAATATAAAGGTGATTTTCTGTAAGTACGTATTATTTTATTTCATTTCATTCTAATTCTCAGGATAATCCGGATTTTCGGTAATCCGGATTGAGTTTGGTCTCAATTAATCCGAATTATCGCGATTCTACTGTACTTCTAAACATTCAACGAAAATGAATCGCCTCTCAGCGTCTCAGCTTCTTTTTTTAATACCATTTTAAAAAAATACATTTAAAAGCAGGTCATTGTTTTAGTGTTTAAATGGGCGGGGCAAAACCTTTAGGCTTTATTGTTAGATACAGCGTTGTTTCCCTTTTGGATATTTTATTTAAAGTATTTGGCTATTATAATTTTGAAAGAAACTTTCTTTCGTCATTGTTTTTGCCTCCAAACAGATAAACAGTTAAAAACTACACATATTAAACAAACTGAACTGGTAGAAAACTTTACTAACAAAATAGGATATACGGGTGGGATTAAATTTATATCAGGACGGGTACTCACTGACAAAAAGTCTGAGTAAGGGTTGGAGCTAAGCAATATTTTTTATTCTTAGTGCGATGATTAGTGTAAAGTAGAGCTCTGCACGGGCCCGGGCTTGGCCCGTAACCCATACCCGGCCCGGACCGTGGACCGGGCGGGCGGAATCGTTTCGTATTTTCAAACGGGCCCGGCCGGCAGAATTAGAATAGTTTTTTCAACGGGCCGGGCCGATAAAAAATTTTCGATTTCGTCAAAACGATATGATATGACCTATTTTTAACGAAAACGGTTTTAACGAGAATATAAATGCGCATCACGAGCTATACTAGTTTGACAGCATCAATATAAAAATGTAACTTGTACAGTGTAGAGATCGGCATCGGGCAGTTGCATTGTGTGTAACTCGTTTTAATTTTTTTTTAGCTGAATCGTGCCGGGCCAAGATCAAGCTGCATTATTTTTCTACATATAGGCTTGCCGGACCGGAAGAAAACTTAATTGTTTTCAAGATCTGTAGGGCAGACAACATGATTTGTAAAATTATGAACAGCGATAAAGAACTTATGTTAGCTTAATCTTTGGATATGTACTTCTTGATGGTTTTAAAATTAATTTCTCAATAACGCGAAAGGTTGACACATTTTCTCATTAATTTTTAATTGTAAAAATATAAATGTGATAAGCCTGACTATTGAAGGAATTTGGAATCGAATAGCGTTTTTTATTTTTGGTAAATAAAATACTTATATAACCTTTTTTGCTTGCATCAAAAATGCAACGCATCATTCGATTATATAGATTCTGAATAAAGACATCTGCTAATCTTATACATTTCTGAGAAAAAAAATGAATTTAGAATTGTATCAAAAATGAGCTTCTTTGAATTAACGAATGAATTTGGATTTAAAATCTTTAATAAAATGATATAGAAATATTTTTATAAATCTTCCGTTATTAAATAGCTTCAAAATTTACGATGTTTTTAACTTTCTTTCTTTTTTCTTTTATTCTAAGTCATATTAATTTTTTAATGAATCTTTATTTGAATATTGAAAGCCTAAGAATCTTATTAATCGTTAATGTTGGTAATGTGTATTTCCAAAAAAATGTACTGTATAATCATTCCATAGATATGCATGCAGTATTCTTTAAAGGAATCTTAATTATATGATAAAAATCTGAATTTTTTAGAAATCGTAGAGATTGTGATGGGCAAAACGGGCCGGGATGGGCCTGTTTTCACTGATATCTGTACTGGCCGGGTCTAAAATATAAAAATTTAAACGGGCCGGGCCGAAAAGCATTTCTTACGAGCCGGGTCGGGCCCAAGCCTTGAAATTCCGGCCCGTGCAGACCTCTAATGTAAAGTACAAATTTATATTTTTTAAATTGCTACAGACTTACTTCTGGTTGGAAAATAAGGCAAAGACCAATTAAAAGAAAATTTTAATGAAGGATTGTAAAGTAATACAAGATGTTTATAAAAATGCACAAACAGTTCAAACAAAAAATATTATACAGAAAATAGATACATTTTTAATGCAAATGTGTAAATGATACTGAAGTATATTATTGTATTTTCAATCCGGTTATAGATATATTTATTTTTGACACACTTACTTACACAAAGTCCTACATACTTTTGAAAATCTTTCTCTTGCAATATGCTAATTTATTTTATGTTTTGTTTATTTTCCTGGAACGCCGCGGAGCCTTTAGAAAGTTCAGGCGGAGCCCTCAGGGCTCCGCGGAGAACCTCTGGGAACCTCTGAGAACCTCTGGTTTAGACGGTAAACACGCAAGGTTTTCGCAGCATTCATCCCATTCTCATAATAGAGTTTTACCGATTCACCATGAACTTTCGCTTGAAGAGTCATTTCGTCGGCATGAGCGATCTCCCGACTGAAGAATTAATATTTCCATCCCACTTTTTAACCGCTTTCTACACTGACTATCTGGCAAACAGCGTTCCATAATTGGTGTTTTTCCTCTGTCATATGCAAATTTCCTTCATGCACCGTGATTTTTTTTTTCGTTCGCAGAGCTGTTTTTTGAGAGAGCATAACGCGTCCATTTATTGGATATGCGCACCGTTCCAACGCTCTTTAAAGTTTTAGCAAGCGCTGAGCATATTGCGAGGGAAAAAAATGGGCGTTGCCATTTGAAAATTTCGAGATTCTGTCGCTATAACCGAAACCGCGAGCGTCAATTTGTTGCCGTTGACTTCTGACAACGGTCATACCTGTGAATAACTATCTCTAAAATCTCATATCGTTCGGTTAAATGGACAGATAGAGTTCGATATATTGGCAAAGTTTTTTTTACGACCACCCTGTTTTATAATACTGATTGTGAAAAGAAAAAAAATATAAAGAAATTTATTATTTTTGAAAATTATCGCCCCCATTAAATACATTAAAAGGGTACATTTAAATAAAATATTAGATTTTTTTTTTTCGGAAATTACTTAAAAAAAGAATTATGATAAAATAGCAATCTTACATTTCCTGATGTATTCATTTAAAATAAGCATTGATCCTATAGAAATAAATTTCGTCAATTAAAAAAAAAAAAAAAAAGAACGTGGTTTTTAGATATGTGGTCGCACTGGGATGTTTCGCTGTATATCAGTTAAAAAGGTTTATACAATCATTTTAATACTAAAATAAATTGATTAAAACAATTTCCTGCTTTCCTCTAATTTATTGTGTATTCGGCCTTTTTCCCACTTCTACTACTGGGCTGCTAATAGTTGATTTAGAACCTAAGATGATAGAACGATGAAACGATGTGATCATATTTATGAACTACCTAGTTGCATGGGAACTTAATATACAGTATTGGGGTAATTTGTGTAGCATTATCATTAGAGAGCCTTAAAAAGTTATGTTTAAACGCGGCTGTTAGCTACAATGAATTTTTTTTAAGCTTAAGTTAAAAATCGAAATTAATTACGTCTAAAAATACACGAGGCATAACAGAATAAATAAGAAAACTTAAGAAGAAAAAAAAAGAAATTGAAATTCCATTATAGTTCCTGAAAAGGGCAGGCGAAAAGGCTACCAAAACTTACCCAGTCAAGAAACGGCTCTTTTCAGAGACAATAGATTTCAGAAATAACAATTGAAAATTGCTAATAAATTAGTAAGAAAAACAATTAATAAGAGAAAAGAAATCTGTTATTTCAAAATACTATGTGCTTTAACACTGATCACACATTGAAAATTTGTGTACATATCTTTTGATGGACTTCTGTGTATCTGTTAATAATACATTTAACGAGTTAGATTTTTTATTCTTTTGCTGTCATACGTAATTGTTTTTCCTTTTCTTTAACATATTCTTACAACTGTATTACGTGCCAAAAAATATTAATACCATTCGTTATGAATTTCTTTTAAAAGAAAGATTCTAAAAATAATTAGACATTTTTTTTTTTACAATGTCAGAAGATTTTATCAACTATAACTGCTTCCGTATAGTAGCTTTATGTATTTGAAACAAAACATATATATATTTTTTTTATCTGTCCGACACCTGTCATATTAAATAAAAGCTTTTATATTTTTATTTTATTATTTTTTTTAACGTCACACAGTGGGGCAAAACCGCAAAAAGCTGGCCAAAAGTGAAAAAATGAAGTTACGATTTAGGTAATTTTGATTATATAGTTGGCTAGAATAATGTTTTGAGAATCAGAATCTGTATTTAAAAAAATATTTTTTGCTCTTCTCTTACAAGCAGCATTATTTCAAAAATAATGCTTGAAGGAGTATCATTTAGAATAAACAAAAACAGCAAAAAAAAACAAAAAAAAACAAAACAAAAAAAAACAGTTTACCTAAACGAGAGCTACATTTTATCATATAATCCGATTTTAATGATTTGCATGTATTACAAAATTTATGTTAAGTACATAAAAATGAATAAATTCATAGTCATTTTTTATAAAACATTTTAGAAAATATGTTATTTTTGTTTTAAAACATCAAAAAGTTTATATGTTCCACAGTGTTCCGCAACGAAATTTAATGGAAATAATAACCTGAGCTATTGTCTGGTAATTTATGAAAAACCAGCTGCCATTAACTGCCATTCTGCACTTCAAGCATATTTTAGTAACTGCAAGCAAAAATGCAATTTTTTCGGCCGATTAAAAAATTCTGAAATGTAGTACTTTCCACATTAATTTAACTGATAAATTTTCTTCAAATTTTTTGGATTCTTTTTGGATTATTTATTCAAATTTTTGGATTTTTGATTTGGATTTTTGGCAATAGTTTATTACCTATTATATTGTAAATAAGTACTATAATCATAAGAATAAATTAATTTGTTTGATTGTATTTATGTTGGCCAATAATCTACACTATGGGATATAGGCCCTGTGGGATGGGTTGCCCTCCGTGGGGGTCTTTCGAAGGAAACCTAACCCGTATTTAAGCGAGGTTCGAAGAAACCCACGGAAAACACCGAACGGTTACGCCGACGGTCGCGATTGGGTTCGAACACAGCACCTACCGTCTACCAGTTTGGAGGTCAGAACATCGCGACCATAGGTGGGGCAATAAATTAATTTGATAAATAAGCTTAGCAATGAAAAAATGAAAATAATATTGATCCGATAGAATAACATTTTCTTAGCTTTATAGGTAGTAATTTTGTTTGTTCTATTGTAAATAGAAGAATTATTTTGTCAATGGCAATATTTGCTAGATCAAACTACTGAGCGTATTTCATTATTACGAGTGAAAATCACTATGAATATGACTTTCGCCTACATTAGCGATTTGAGTTTAGTTTGCAAGTGAGGGTGTGATGGCACATATATTCTAAGTACATTTAAACAAATATTTAGCTATGAAGATGACAAGAGGTTCAAATATATTTTTCACTTCTCCCGTGCTACTAGAATACACAAATGTTGTGAATAATTCATGAATCGTCAATTTAAAAATTCCGAGATCTTCATTTCATTAATTTTATAGGGGCAATCAAGATCATTTTTTTAAAGAAATACGGAAGTTATTGTCAAAGAATGGGATTGTATAAAACACCCAGAGAATTAACTTATGTCTTTTAATACAATCATTGATACAGAAGAAATAATTGTTAGTAGCGAATTAGCGTAATACTCAACATTACTACCTATGTTAGACAACATCAAAACAGCTTCTTACCGAAATGATATTTTTTAATGAAAAGTGGATAGAGAGAATTTAGAATTCATAATATCTACGTTACAGGCTGAAATGTTTAGAGAGGATTTACACCTGCAGACAAACTGGATAGAAAAATGGAAAGCTCGTACTCTGCATGAAAAGAACACTGAAATTGCAAAATAAAATATGCAAAGAATATTTCGTTTGCAATTAAGACTTCTCGTCGAGTAACCAAATTCTAGATCTGGAAGCACAAATGATGGTACTATAATTCAAAGATTCTTTTTAAAACGCAAATTTTTGTGCTTCTATAACGAGCGTATAGGAAGATTTGATTAAACGATTCTATGCCATAAGTAATTTCTTGTAGCCATGTCATTTATTTGATGAATTTCGAAGATTTTTCCTTACAAATAGCTCATACATTTGAACTACATCCCTGGTTCTATATGCCTACCTCAGTACGCAAACAAGTTATTAAGGATAAAGAAATAGCATTATCTTCATTCCTACCACTTTGTCAAATGCCATAAGATACTCAAGAATCATGCAACAAACTGATCAAAAGGCATCGAGAAGATTTATCGCAAACATGCAGTAGCGTGAGAAAAAGAAAGATATTTTTACGTCTTTTAATATCATTAGATTCTTTCATTTCCAGTTTACGTAAATTACCGAAGAAGAAACTAAAATCATTGATCCTAAGAGTCACAGGATCTTCTAATACCGCCAACAAGTTCTGCTAACTATTTAGACACCTTGACCTTTGTAGAAACTTTTTATTATACCACAGTTTATTCTACAGGTGCATTTGTGGAATACATTTTCGTTTTTATTTTAATAATATAAAAATTAAATAGTCAAATATTTTACTTTCCTTTAACGTACTTAAATTTCGATTAAATATGTATTGGTTCCATGAAAATTCCTTTTTAAGATTAGCCTCTAAATTTTTACTTTTATTTAAATCTAATTGTTTTTACATTTAATCTGTCATTTCATTTATTTAGTTATTTTTAAAGTTTAACTTTTGAATCCTAATTAGCATCTTGAAAAATTTACGAAATTTCATACAAATTTGACTAACTTTTGAGACATTTTAATTTTTGTTCCACCATATTGTATCCGCCATTTTTTTATTTTAATTTTCTATTCTTACTTAGCATCCTCAAAAATACCTGTATATGAATTTTCGAACGATTTAAATAATATTTTCATATTTTGGCCAGTTTTTCGGGATTTTGTCCCACTGTGCGTCAGTTTTAAATATATCCTGTGATTAATGGCTTTGACTGAGAGTTGTCAGAGCAGTTTCCTTTTTTCAAAGTTCACCTTTTTTTAATAAAAGAAAAGATGATACATGAGATTTATTTTATTTTTAATTATATTGAATAATTGACATTTAAAAAAAAATTAGTTAAGGTATCGGACTACGTTCAAAACTAATGTTTAAAAAAAAGGCGAAAATGATTATAATATATTTTAATATAGATTATTTAAAATATATAATTTTTAAATTAGCAACCTGTTAAAAGGGGGCATTGAAGAGAAATATGAAATTGAATTTTTTTTTAATAAAACTCTAAAACATAATTAGGATAAAAAGTGATTGAAGGCCAAGTGATCAATGCTGAGTGAGGTTTCAACCTAGATTTCAATCGCCGTCAGCGCCTCTTATTGTTTGAAATTCGAACTAAAATAAAAAATTACGGTAAAAAAACTCCTGGCCTTATACATAACCCTCTTGCAATTTTTTTTTAAAATAGCTGTCACCGTTTGCAAGTTATTCAATTTTAAAATCCATCACTCATTTTTGGGAGACACGGTACATATATTTTTGTCATATACAATGCAAAAAATCAACATTAATGTCAATCTTGTGTTAAATCATCCTTTGAATTAAAATATTACATGATGGGAAAAAAGGCCACTTAAAGGGTGAGACGAAAAAAATTAATTATGTAATCAAAATTAGCTTCGCTATTTATCAAAAATAGTAGTTCCGTATTAGAAAGTTATCAGCCGAAGATTTTGTTACTTACGGCAGCGTTTTTGGTTCGGATCATATTAGTGCTTCGAACGCGTAATTCACCCATATCTGTGCTAAATTATTATTATTTATTATTTATTATTTTTTTATTTAATTATTTATAGAGAAAATTTTAATTTTTCTATAGTATATTGGTCGTAAAAAAATCTCGAACAGTTTACATTGTTTTAAGATCAAATGGTTTAATCTCTCGTAATCGAGTCTCAAGAGCTAGGAATAAATTTAAAAGTAATTCAGGCCTGATTTTTTTAAAAACCATTGCCAATCCGTCAACTGAAGTAGAGTTTTTAAACAAATTATATTTCAAAGCATTTCTTTCCCTATTTGGCAGTGTAAAAATTTAGATTCTTTGATTACATGTTAAATTTGTGCTTTTTAATCATTTTACATGTTTTTCACCATTATTTTATTTATTTACTTATGCAGCTTACATTTCATTATGGAAAGTTATTCAGAATAATGTTTATAGATTTATGTGCGAATTGTGTATTATTATTTCTTAATGGAGATACGTGATAGGGATTAAAAACAAATCCTTAAAAAATATAAAGTTATAATAAGTGAGTCAAATGAGATACAGTTTTAAACCATTGCATTTGAAAGTAGTTTTCTTTTCCAATACGACGGAATAAAAATTTTAAATGTGCGATGTTTAGAAGATTAAAAAATTGCACTAACGAAAATTGCAAAACTTCATTTCATCATGAATTGTTGCCATTCGCAATATGACGTCTTAGCCCAAGAGCAGATCCCACAAAATCGTAAGTCTTTGAGTACACGAAAAAATCCTTTATATTATGGAAGAGTAGTCATAGGGAATCTAATTATCCATGTCTACTTGAAGCTATGTATAAGCCAAAATTGATTAACACTAGTGGCTCACACGTAGGTCTGCCATTGTGTTTGCCGCACAAATCAAAAGTATGGAAACATGGAAAACTGGCTGCAGGAAAACATAGTGCTAAGTCTATGAGTCAGCCACTAGTGGTATTAATTTTTGGTTTATTCACTACCGCACTTCTGGCAGACATGGATTATTAGATTCCCCTATGACCACTCTTGCATAAAATAAATGATTTTTTCGTGTGCTCGATGACTTAAGGTGTTGTGCGGTCGGCTCTTGGACTGTCAGTGCTATGCACATTTGTTCGTTATAATACAGATGTGAAAAATCTTACACGCATTGAAAAACGCAAAAGTAAACAAACGACAGCACATGTAGTCTTTCAAAGAAAGTTTATTCCAAAGTTAACTCTATGACAATTTCAAATTCGTTTTATAAATTAAAATATAAAAATTGTCAAATGTCATTTCAGCGTGCAAAGAGAATGCCATAATTTTCGTGAAACACGTGTACCATGATATATCAGGCCAAACGAAATTTCCAATTGTATTTTAAACCTTAGATATTGGAGAATTATGAAACCTCATTTCGTCATTTATATCTTTTTTTTTCCATTTCGGATCAATTATCTATGTGAAAAATGTGCATATTTTTTTTTCTTTTTTGAAAACATGTTTGAAAAATATAAAAGTTTCAAAAAATAAAATAAAAAATAAATTCCATTAAAAAATATTAAATTATTCCAAAAAGTAGGAAAAATTAAATTTATTTTACATTTTTATTCTGGTAAAATGACAGGTAACAATAAAAGAACTATAACAATCGTCAGATCAAGCATATTTAACTGAAAATTATAAAAAAAATTAGATTAAGCAAATTATATTATTTTGATAAAATTACAGTAGAATTTCTTAAAGATTAGCAATAAACTTTTATTGTAGAAAATCTTCGCACAACAATTTAGAGAACCTAATTTTAAACCGGGAGTTATTGCCAAGACCATCCTTGTGCGCTTGTCAAAGAAAATTCAAGCCAGAGAAAATCACCAAGTTCTGTAATATGAATGTTTGTATTTTGGACAATACTTTCAATCTGATGACGAACACTGCATATTATTTGATTTTCCATAAATACGGACTAGATTTTAAAACATTGCTTTTAATCAGTGTATGATTTCAATTATGTTATTTTCAAAATTAAGCATCCCCACCTAGAAAAATTTCGAATTCACTGGAGTGAAAATTTTCCACTTCTAAAAAACATATTTCAGTTTTAAGAAATTAACACATGTTTATATACATATAATGACGTCATTTGCATCCACTAAAGCATTCGACTTTTATGTTCATATCTTAAACAACATATATAGAAAAGTTTTCATCCGATATCATAAAGAAAACAAAGAGCGATTTTGTCATTTAAGAAATCAGCAAGACATGTCGATATTATAATGGTTCATATGACTTCACTTTTTTTCTTTTAATAGTTCCATGTGTTATTAGAAATCCAAATTTGAATTTTGAAAAGATTTTTTCAAAAGTCGAAAAGTGTTATTTCAATCAATGTGTTATTTCAATAATGTTATAATTAATCAAATTGTATTCTTTCAGATCTTTGATGTGAATTAAACAAATGCTAAGCAATTTAATTACACAAATATTCTTTAAAATGCATTTTTGTAAAGAGAAATTGATGTATCTTTTAAAGTATGCCTGCAATAAACTAAAGATAATTTAATTGATTTTTAAAAACGAAATAAAACCAAAACACACCTAGTGTTATAGTAGACGATATTTTTGACGTAGAGGTTTTTAATTACAATTTCTTTTAAGTTGCAGTGGAAAAATGGGACAGGGTTGATACGGGTGAGGGAATTTTCAAACCAGAAAATTCCGCTATTCTTATTTAGAAAATCTCTACTTAAAGGGGGTGAATTTAACACTTTAACTCAGCATTTATTTTGCTGTAAAAAAATACTGATATTAAACCTGAAAAATCTGTGAAGCTTAGTAACTCTGATGGGAATAAATTTTAAGTGCGGTAATATGTTATTTTCTGTAGAAGAAAGATATAAATGGATGTGCAGCAGTATACTGTAAAAATAGTTTGCAATATGACGCGTTCAAATTTAAAAGTATTCATTCGACCCAAACAAAACAATCATATAATATAGGTCCCAGGCTTTTTTTTTTCTTTTTTTAACATCAACCATATTTTTTTTCTAAATAAAAATGATCTGCTTATATTTAAGCATTCTAAAGTAGTATTTCATTTATTTTATAAACAGAAAACTGTTATATGAAACGATATTTTTTCTTTTTCGTGAAAGCACATGGTTGTGTTTCGGCTTAATGTAGCTGATTTCAGGATTAACATTTTTGCATTACTCCCAGCAATCTAAATTCCTCTTTATTCTTTATTTTAACTTTATGGCTATTTTTATATTATTTCACACAGAAATGAAATAATCAAGTAGCCACCCCCAGAAAAGTTGTATCAAAAACTACAAAAAAAAAAAAAAAAAATAAATAAAAAATAAGATATAGTTCTCAAACAAATTGCATTTCAAAGTACGTTTTGTTTCCTATGCAACTGTTCAAAAACTGAAAATTTGCGATGTCTAGAAGTTTAAAATTTGCAAAATTTCAAAAGTGAAATTTCGTTAGAAATTGTTGTCATAAAAAATGACGTATGCGTTACACACATATATGTTTGGTATTTATAATATAGATTATGTTTTCCATATAAAGAACTATTTTAAGAGTATTTTAATAGTTTTTTTTCTTCTTTTAATGTCATAGGATATTATCAACTGTAACTATTTCTCTTATGATAGTTTTATGCATATATATTTAATAAATAGTATACACACACACACGCACAAAACACACACACACATATATACATATATATATATTAAATTTGTCCGGCATCTGTCATATAAAATCAGTTTTTATTCATTTTTCTTTTAAACGTCAGTTCTAAATATATCCTATGATTAATGGCTTTGACTGAGAGTTGTCAGAACAGTTTCCTTTTCAATGTTCATTTCTTTTAATAAAAGAAAACAGATGATGTATGAGATTTATTTTATTTTTTTTATAATATTTAATATTTGACATTTTAAAGAAAAAGTAACGGTTAGTCAGGATATATGTCTAAGATTAAAATCCAAGTTAAAAAAATAATTAAACAAAAATGATTATAATATAATCTTGATTGTTTAAGAATTTAGTATGCAGAAATTTATTATTTTAATAAATTGCCTGTTGGGCTTTATCGACTACGATAAATGGGTATATTTAAAATATACATTGGATTGAATTTTTTGAAAAAGAAATCAAAAAATAATTACAATAAAGTATCGATCTTACATTTGCTAATAGTTAAAGTTGTTTTTAAAGACAGTTTTTAAAATTAAAATTACCAAAATGTTGCATACATTAACTTTTTGAAAAAAATAAATTTATTGATATAAGTAATTAGTAAAATGTAATCAAGATTAAATATATGTAATTACAAAATTAACAAAAGAGACCTTTATCGTTGGTATTACGGAAATGAGGAAATATCATCTATCACTTTGAAATAATCATAATTTTTTAAAACTAAATCTAAACATAACACAGTCACAAAATTTGAATGGGTACTCTTCATCTTCTTCTTCATTATTTTTACTTGTAATCGATTGTTAATATATATGTTTTGGGGAAATACCGAAATTGGAAAATGTGGATTTTACTTTAAAAATATGATATTTTTACTTTTAGGATACTTTTAAAAATATGATTATTTTTAAGTTTCATAGCATTTTTAAAGATTTTTACTTCAAATATTTTTAATTTGTATTTAAATTAATATTCTTTAAATGATGAATCAAAATTAAAACTGTGATCTTTGTGTTTATTTAAATGAAAACTAATTGAAACTTTACGCATAATATTTTAAATTATAACTCGACCACAATTTTTTTTTTACTCGACCACTTTTTTAAGTTTTAAATTTAAATTAAAAAAAAATTTCTGAGAAGTTTTGTTATACTATTTTGTTTAAAAAAAATATAATTAACCCTCATTAAAAATTGCAAAATTTTAATTCAATAACTAAAAATTACTCTAAAAAGTGTCCCTTAAACTCTATTTTCACCAAGAGATAGAAACATTTCTAAAAGAAACTATCTTTTTTGCCAAAACAAAACATGATTCAAATATTTCTGAAAGTTGTAGAGCGTACTAAAACAAAAGGTTTCTGATATACGTTGGAAAGACTTACGTCGCAAGATTTTTGGCAACTTTCCAACTAGATCTATACGATGCTGATAAATAGCAGAATTCTTTCAAAAACTGTTGATGGATTTTTCGCTTTATCTTGAAAAACCGTTAACGTTTTGAATTTACTGGATGTGCTGCAACTATATTGATTCCCTCAAAAATGTCTGTGTCTATTTTATGCATGCATTAGGTAAAAAAATACACATAAAATATTGATTAAATTCTATAGATATAATATTTTTTAATAAAATGGTGTATATATGTGCAAAACGTGTCATGTATTTTTGAAGTGTTAAATGCTTGTAAAATTTTGAAAGCGTGTTATTAAAATACATATTTTTTCCCATTTCTTGAAAATTTCAAGAGAATATTTATATATCAGTACTTGATATAATATTAATTTACTTATGAATGATGTGTTTAGTTAAATCGCAATGCAAACTGATTTTTAGTAGTTTGACTTAAGGTAAGGTAAGATAGTTAATTTCGGGATTTCATTTTGCTCATAACAACACACTTTTCTCAATTTAACGTGTATAAATAAGTTCTGCATATTTGAGAGTGGAATTGATTAGAAGGCAGATTGTTTTTATTAAAGTGGGTTTTATATATGTATGCATTTATTTATAGAACACAAAAATCTGACTTGTGTGCTCAATATGAAAGCCTGCTTATAAATCATCCTCAATATACAGGGACGAGATAGCACAAGGATATTTTACAACACAAAGGCAATACAGCTGAAAGCTCCACACAAAGAGCGTATGCAATAGAGCCAACTGGATTCGATCCCACCATCTCCATCGTTCTCAAGCGATTAGGGGCGTGGTGTTTTGACCACTCGGCCACATAGACCACTTAGAATAGAATTTAAACATTTTCAGGAATAATACACTAGCTTTAAATATTATCACAAAATTTTCAATTTAAATAGTATATTTATTTATTTACATACATATTTATATACATATAACGCAATCACGAAAGTAAAAGAAAAATTGTATACTTACCTCTTTTTCTTGCAATATAACTTTTGAAAAATGCATAAGAGAAACTTAATTATTTTATAAACTTGAAGATAAATATCACCTTTGTTCTATAAATTTAAATTGTTGCATTTATTAAATGCTTTATTATTTTTTCTTTAAAAACTAGAAATTTTGTAGTCTAAGCATTTTTTTTAACCTTAAATATTTATCATGCCACATTTTTATTTAAAAAAGTTATAAAATGTTAGACAAATTTAGTTATAAGTTTTAGTTTTAAAAAGATGGAGAGTATATAAAGGTGATAATTAGCTTCAATTTTACATAAAGATTCATTTTTCTCTTTGCTGTATGAAAAGTACATTGTATAGAAGTGTAACAGTGTGTAGGAAATAATAAAAATGTGTGAAACAATGAGAAATAGCTTGTATTTTAAGAGAATTTTAGGAAGATAATAACTTGGTAATTTTCAGTCAGTAAAACAGAATAGATCAAAACTTCAAAAATTTAACTTTTTTTCGTCAGCAACATATAAAATAAAATACGTTTGATGGAGCTGCAGAAATATGATGCTATTTAAATATACTTCCCAAGCCCGTCCGATTTGTGGATTGAAATAAATGTTTACAAAATTGCATTTTTCCCGTTCAATCACCAATAAAGGTGATGCGAAAATTATAATAGTTAATATTTAGATAGAATTTGTTAAAAAATGGCTTTTTCTAAAACTATTATAAAAATAGATAGCCTTAATATAAGTGTACACATGTTTTATCTTTTTGAAGGATTTAAAATTTTTTTAGCCTCTGTGGTTGAACAATGATAAAAAGGGGGGAGGGTAGGAAACAATATCTGATATACATAGATGATAATTTGTAGAAAGACGATTTCTTCACCTTCAAAATAAACTTATTCGTGGTGACAAATGTCTTTAAATTTACAAAGATAAGAGATAGATGAAGATAAGTGTCTTCATTTGGCGTAATGTTTTAAAAATAAAACCCTCAATCCCGTTAAAAACGGTCAAAATTAAGTCGAAATATTTTTTATTTCGCATAGTCTGTGGGAGGCTGAGTCAAATGAGAGCGTTTAAATTTAAGCGATATTCGCCTTTACATTGCAAATTGTTAATAAAACATACTACATCTCTAGAGTTAATTAAAATAAAGTAACTCGCTACAATTAATTAACTCCGTGGTTTACATTTGTTTTATTCCTACGTTTTAATTTTTTAGCCCTTTATTATTTTCTTATGGTTTTATAAAAGCTTCAAAAATTAAAAAAGAGCCAAATCAACGTAAAAATATAAAGGCAAATGGAAAAGTATTTAGCAAAAGCACTTGATTAACACTTTTATCATTGTTCTTTGTTCTCTAATCTTTATTTTGAAATATTTCGTAATTTATCTCAAAGAAAGGGATTAACATTTTTTTTTCATTGTAACGTTTTTGCATTCTTACACTCATTTAGAAACCAAAAATCTCTTAATCAGTAAAATCATAAATTTTTCAAACAAATTAAAATACTTGGAAGTATTTTTTTCTCTTATTCAGTGGTGAAAATTCGAGAATTCTTGATTGCATCGGTATTATGGCGATGTTTTATTTATTTATTTGCTCATTAAATTTTAATTTCTTTATGAAGTCAAAAGCTGGTCTCTTTTCATTGTTTTTATTGTAAATTAGATATAAATATTCTTTCGTAATAGAATGCAAGTGATAAAGATAGATTAAAAATATGTAGGGGGAACTGGGGTACATTGATACTTGGGGCACATTGATACACCCCCTGTACAGCGTACAGGGTCATTACAGGAAGTTTCACAACAGCTTCAAAAGGTGATACTAGTGAAATTAACAACATACAGAAAGTTTCGCAATGATTAAATAGTTTGATAAAATGGGATGGGTGATTAATTGTTTTTGTAGGTCAAAAGTAAATTTGAGTTGTACAATTGAAATGGTATTATACAACTGTTCCAGTATTTTCAACCGAAAAAAATACCCTCCCTGGCAAGTAACGCTAATCTTTATCAGTTCCTCATTCTTTATTGTTAGATAAATTATGATGTGTTGGATTTGCGACTCATTTGATTTAAAATGGCTGCATGGGGCACAATGATGCAGTCTTTGTCTGGGCACATTGATACAACTTAAATCCTTTTCTAGTTCATTTTTTCATTACCTTTTATTTTTATTTTTACAATGCACACTTTAATTCAAACATTTTTCGTCAAACATTTCTACTATTAGTTTTTAATGAACTGAAATAGCTCTAATTTTTTTTTATATTAGAACATTTTATAGTATTTTTGCAAACAGAAGACGCAAAAACTTACACAATATCTAGTGCTAGTAGAATTAACAAAAGAAATGGACGGCAGCTTGGCAAATCTCAAATTGATATCGATTCTCCAGAGAAAAAAGTATTATCGACATGAGAAATGTTAAGTAAGAGAAACAAGCTGCAGACCAGTACATGATAATTATATTATAAACAGAATTTTTAATATAATTATCCTTTATTTTCTGTTTGTAAACTGATTTATAAACAGAAAACCTGGTAATTTTTTCACCTTTCCTAAGAAAGAAGAGAATTCTGGGGTTAAAGTGCCAGATATGACAAAGTTACCACAGCCAACAAACAGACAAGGAACGACCAGAACATCAGGTCATTATACATTTCATTTTGATTGCTTTAACATCGCTTACAAATAAATCGTGTGCGTTTTTAACGTCTATAAATATATATAAAATGGTTTGCTAACTATTTTTCTGTGAAAAATATGCATTGGTGTTATTTTGTCTCCATTTTTCCCAGACGTTTTAAAGTGTATCAATCTGCCCCGGGGATGGGGCACTTTGATACAAATCACTTTTTTTTATTTTTTTTTAAAATTACATGCAAAAATAAGATATAAAACAATGATTGTACATTTTTGTAACACACTACACAGGTTTTGTTGACATCACATAGAAAAATAACTTGAAATTTCTGCTTTCTAGACACCAAAAAATTTTTTTGAAAAAAGCTGTATCAATGTCCCCCAGTTCCCCCTATACTTATTTAAAAAATCATAAAATAATTAAATTATGATACATGTTTCAAACAAACTTCAATCGAAAGTATAATTTCTTTCCTAAAACGACATTTAAAAATTAAAAATATGTTATGTTTAGAACTAAAAAAATGCAAAAATAAATTTTGAAAAAGCGAATTTTTTCCATTACTGTTGCCATTCGCAGATTGACGTCAGCGTTAACGCTCAAATACGTTTATCACACATGCTTTATAATATAGATACAGGGTAGGTGAACATATTTTTTTTAATGTATATATATTCCTATGTATTTATACGCATATGGCGATTGCTTCTTATTTGGAAAATATAAAATAAAGGTCGAAAGCAACTGCCGAATATTTGTGTTGATTAAAAAACAAATAAAGTTTATTTTTAATCATATGCAAGCAATTTAGATTAGAAAAAAACAGGATACTGTACAGTTACATATCGTACTTGAAAGTATATTTATCCGTATTCAAAGGTATAAAATTAAAACGTGCGATAGTTAGAAGCAAAGAAAAAAAGCATTTAAAGCAAAATTAAATAGTCTGCTGTTGCCAATGTTAAAATGACATCATTATTACATATGGACTCACGTTTGACCTTCGTAATATAAATAGAGAATGAATGCTTTCTTATAAATGCATATTGTTCTATATATTTACATAAATATAAAAAATACTAATAATGTATTACTTCAAATAAGCTTGTAATTCACACATTATTTATTTAAAGTAAAATAAGCACCGTTAATATGTAGAAACTTCATCAGAATGATTTATGGGCCTTTTGGGAGCGAGTTTTGTTTTGCAAATTTTCGAAAAAAATTCTTTTACTTTAATAACATTAACACTAGCAATCCAAATAGATTAATTAGAATTTAACGAATATTTTACTGTTTGAAACATAAAATCTGTCGTTGTTTTGCGTACTGTTCTATTCATACTCATATGACAATAGGTTAAGGAAGAGTTTTTGAAAATGTCTAGAAAATATATTACTAGAAGATTTAACTGACATTTTAACTTACTAAATATTTTTGAATTTTATTTTAATAATTCTTGAAAGAGAGCAACCTTTATTTTAAATTTAAAAACTGAAATATATACTAAAATAAAAGAATCGAAAAGAGTGAAAAGAGAATTAAGCAAATATTTATTATTAATAATAATATTATTATTACTATTACTAAATGCCTAAAAATTAATGAAGTAATTAATGCACAGTCACATGCTAACATTACTAAGATTAAACAGTAATAAACAAATGCATTAAAACTAAATAACATTGAATTAAAAGACATGTACTAATAACAGTTCACCAAACTCCAAATTGATAGAACTTGTACAATCATTGTTTTATTTACTAAAGTTACAAATATTTCATTATACTTCTTTGATTAAGAATATCCATCGGTCCCCAAAAAACTACATATTCCATAATGCATAATAATGATAATAACGAATCAAACAAAAGTCAGATATGTTAAAATATTGTCTTGAATATTTTTTCCGAAACCATTCATGTATTCAGATATCGAAAAGATATGACACCAATCATTCTTTTTTTTTACCTTTTTAGTAATTCTTAATCAATTCACGTAAGAAATATATATTTAGGAAAATAATCTATTTAGAACAAAAAAAAAAAAAATTAATTATATTTTTTAAATCCAAAACTATTCAAATATATTTAAATAATTTATTAATGGGAGTAAAATATATGCGATTAGTTTTTAGTTAATTTTAAATTGGTTTACAGTTGAACAACCTTTTTCATAATATAAAACTTTCGAAAACATTAATTATACAAACAAACGCCAGCCTTTTTATTTTTCATATAAAGCTATAAGTATCTCATAGCGATTTCTTGATTAAAAAAAGTTTTTCTAAGATTCATATTCTTGGACAATAAAATATACTTCATAATCCTTCAGAATAAAGATAACACATTTTATAACAATTACGTAAGTCAGAATGCAATTTCCTCTAATATAAGTATTTCGCTAAAGAGATTGTAACTAAATATTTCTGCGCTTTTCACTTAACAGAATAGAGTTATTGTAAGCATAGATCATTTCTCATTTTCTATCTATTAAACATACCGGCTGTTCGAAGAAATTTGAAACATGTTTTATTTTTTACCTGATGACAATGCATAGCAATTTATAATTACAAATTTGTTTAATACATTGAAATATGATCAATTGCAATCGCGTATGTCTGTCTGTGAATATTTTGCATTTTTCTTGACTTTTTTAAAAAAGGAATGCTTGCAATACATGTATTTTACTCTTTTAAAATAAAACTTCAAAGTGTTCTCATTCATAATTAAGGAGCTATTTAAATGTACTAACACTAATATTTAATTAGAAATTATTGATAAAAACATGTTTATACTTAATTTTCCTACCCTGTCCAAATTTTACTCAATCTTGAAAAAACTTTTCACACCAGAATTGTTATTTAAAATATTTTATTATATTTAATTGACTTATTTCGCTGAATCTGTTATTTAACTTCTTTTATGAAAAAAGTTCTGGTTCGAATCATTGAAAACAAATTATAGTTATGGGACGATTAGACCCATTCAGGGTAGGAAGGTAAAAAAAAAAAAACTATTGCTTAGCTAATCATAGTTTTTAGGGTTTCGTAATTAAACTAGTCGTTGAGGGGGGTACCGTAATACTTACCTGTCATGGATGTGCATAATATAAATTATGAAAATAAAACATGTGAAAACGATTTACAAAATGCATCGGAAATACAAATTAAAATGTAAACGTATATTTAAATACTTTTAACGCGTAGTAATGCTCTATGAATGAATTTCTGGTGAACCCATTTCGACTAATTATATAAAACGAAAAATTACTCAAGCAGTATCAAACTGCGTAAAAGAAACATCCTTATAACTCCAAAATTAATAATCATATTAACTATCAATTTACTGCGCCGAATTAAGCGTCTCTTTTTCAATTAAAATATATATTTCAATTGAAATTTGAATGAAATACAGGATCATGAAAAATCGAAGAATATGGAAAACAGGATTAGAAATATCGCGATAACTAATAATGCGATTGACTTCGTTTTTACGCAATATTTGTGTTATTTTATTGTGTTTTAACCCCAATCATTGAAATGAAAAAAATCGAAAAATTTATACCTTTCATCAGAACGAATTCTTCGAGAGTCCGAAAAAAATAATTCCGGATAATCGAGGTTAATGATATTAACCCATTAACGCCCAGCGTCCTTTTTTGAGGACGGTTACAAAAACAGCAAGAAAGCGGCTTTCCCACCAGTAAAGAGGAAGTTAAACATATAGCTTATTTCACGAGACAGAATCCTCGAAAAATTTAGATAAAAGTTGATTTGCTTTTAAAAGTGGTGGGAAATACAAAATTTAAATTTTAGCGAATAAAATAATTCGGGCGTTAATGGGTTAGAAAGGCTTCGTTCCATTCTTACATACTAAGTACAAACCAAATTTCAAGTCTTTAACCCAATTTGTTTGGGAGGTAGAGCGTTTACAGACAGACACACAGACGGACGGGCGCTATTTTTTTTTCTTAATCTTCGGTATCTGAATTGTTTAAATATGTTAAAAAAAATCGATTTTCAAAACCATTGCAAGATTTACACTATACGACGTATGATGGGTAACTAAGACATTATAAGATGATTTCTTGTCTGTCTATTATAGGAATTTTACTCATTAACAATGGAGCATGAAAAGTTCAATTTGTCTGAAGTACAAAAGACTATATATTCAATATTGTCTGGATCGCCAAGCATTTGAGGTTAAAAATTAGAAAATAGACAAAAATTCAGTGATTTGAAAAAAATTCCTTTTTCTGACTTCCTTTTCCCCAGTTCGGTATACTTAAATAGATACATTTTTCTTTCATATAAAAATGGTTGAAGTAGCTCATTGCTATAATAGATTATATTAGCTTTAACTTAAAAAAGAGCAAACCGGCTTAATATTTTTTGCCCTTTGATATCACCCAATCTAAAGAAAATCGTTCTGAGTAAAATCGATTTAAATTAAGAAAAACCCACCTCAAAATAAATCTTTAAATTTACAAACAAAAACTGGGTTTTTTGGAATTCTTCGACAATCATGCCAACCAGAACAAGAATATTGAATTCTTCCCGTATTTTCTGCTTTGATCGCATAGATTTGTTGATTTCTCTATCAAACCTTGCAGTCTAAGTGAAGGTACGCAAATAAATATAATTCTGAATAAAAGTAAAATAATGCAAAGCTTAGTATAAATTTAAAGAAGACCAAAAGAAGACCTAAAGAGGACCAAAAAATTCGTCCTTGGAGGCGAAGGAGAAAGACGTGTTTTTTAGTGGCTCTTAGAGCGAAGAAGATGATCGGCTAAAGCGGCTTAGACAGCACCATGGACCCGGAATCCCCAGGATAAGGCGTCGCGGCACTGCACCGGCCAGGCCTATAGGTAGGAAGCATGATGTTTGGACAATTTTTATTCATTTAGGTGTCAGCTGTTATTTTATTTGGGTATAATCTACTTTAATGACACATGTATCCATGCCCAGTTAATCCTTAATTTACTCTCTTCCAATATTAGCTACCTAAATATGCTTTTATTATCAATTTTTATTATCTTAATAACTTGTTTTTATTACTCTGTTTTACTATTCATGGGGTGGTAGTGTAATTGATATTTTAATTACTCAACTAACTATTTCACTAACAACTTTCAGCTGCAATGCAAAATTCCAGTTAATCTACTATTTCCACAACAGTATACTCTTATTATTTTTGAAGTTTTAATACCTCCCTTGCCCAGCCTGTTTAATAAGTTCACTATTAAATTTCCCATGCTTAACTTATTCCTAGCTATGACTAACAGCCTATGCTCAATTGCCTAAGTTCAAAAACTGTATTTTAATCAATTTTTATTTTCTTACAACTTGTTTTTATTACTCTGTTTTGCTAATCATGAGGCTTTAGCGTACTTGTTATTCTAATTACTCAAACTTTTTGTTATATAATCCTCTTTGTACGGTTATTTTTATTGAATTATTATCTGTATACTTTGGGTATTACTCTATTTGCTTTAGTTCTCAGTCAGTTTATTATTGTTGTAATATTATTAGGATGCTTTGGGTACCCTTAGTATTTATTTCTTGCTAAATTGTCTAGATTCTAACTATGTATTTTCAATCCAATTTTACTTTTGAATCAACTTGTTTTTGCTGCTTTAATCTGCCATTCATGGGGTATCAGCGTAATTGTTATTTTAATTATTTAAACTATTTGTTATAACATCCCCTCCGCTAAGCTATTTTTATTGTTTTAATATTTGTTTCTTCTGGGTAATACTTTATATGCTTTAGTATTCCAGTCAGCTAATTATTGTTGTAATTTTATAAGGTAGACTTGGGTACTCTTAGTATTTTTTTTTCAATAGTTCATTCGCAGCTTTGCTGTCAATTTATGCTAATTGAGCTAAGTAATTAATCGAGCTAAGCTTTTATCAATAGTAGTTCTAGTATTATTGCCCCAATCCAGTTATAATAGTAGTAGGGGGAGGGTTACGACTTTATTTAGCTTCCTATTCCATTGTTTTTATTGTCTTTAAGTATCCGTTCTAATACTATGTCTTTTTTTTTCTATCAATCTCTCGTTTTTTTTTTTTTTTTTTTTGCTAGCCCTTAATTGTTAGTTATTTGATATCTATCTCCATTGCTTAACTCTCTCCTAGATTCAACTAACGGCCTATGCTTAATTGCCCATTAATTATCTCTCCCCCTTTCTTTGTCTTAGTTTAATCTTGTTCTCTTAGCTATTAGCAGTTTCTCGTTTAATCCAAGGTCTCCACTAGCTCTATAAGTCCTAGTTTCTATCAATAGTAGTACTGGTGATAGCTTTAATTTAAGTGTCTTTCACTGTTATTAATGGTATTAATTAGCTAATCTAAACATAAGCAGTCTAGGTCTTGTCTTATTATATCCCATAGCTATGAATTAACTCTTAGATTATCCTTATTAGCCAGCCAACTCAACTCCCCCCTGGGGGGTCTCAACGTCATTTTCTACTTCCCAATAGCGTTAATTACCATTTTTTAAGTAACTGTTCTAATGTTAAGCCTTTCTTTTTAAACTCACGTTTTTCGCTAGCCCATAATTGTTTTTAATTGTAGTTTTGGTACCCCACCCCTTGCGCTGCCTAATTTTTAGATACGGTGTTTAATTTCCCATGATTATTCCGTTTTCTAAGTTTAACCAACAGCCTATGCTTAATTGCCTATTAATAATCTCTCCATTATTTCTAGCATTAGCCTAATCATTTTCTCCTAGTAATAATTATTACCTGTAACCAAGCTCTATATAATAGATTAAAGTTCAGTTCATCTTTTAATTCCAGGTTTTTGCTAGCCCTATATGTTTTAGTTTTCATCATTAGTAGTCTAGTTATATTTTTAATTAAGTCTCTTACAATGTTATAACTGTTATAATTACGTTATTCTCTTCAACTTTCTTCTTAATTGTCCCGTTTATCTTAACTTGTTTCTTAATCCTCGTTGCCAAGGCTTTTGACAGGCTCACACAATCACTCATAGCTTTAGTTATTTTTAATCCGTTATCTTGGATACGTGTGCCATCTCAGGGCGGGTTTTTTTTTTCTTTACAGGTTCTCACATTCCACCAGTTCAATAGTTAATCTGTCATGTCAGTGATATATTGGTTTTATTGTGCTTTCAATCTATTATCAGTGTACTTTATAGTCGTTGCTGAGGTGCTCTGAGGGTCCATTGTTATCACTAATGTGATTCTAATCCCCTTATCATTTAAGTCTCCATTTACCTGGTTCATTTTTTCGAGATCTGTCTGTTATTTGGACCTTTTGAATAGCCTGTTATATTTCCACTTCCCTTGGGGCACGCTATAATCCAGCCTGCTGTGTACATCTGTCATTTGTTACATTAGTAATTGTGTTTCAGGAGTCTTTATTTATCTCTCAGTCTACGATCTGTTTAGTCTAAACAATCATAGGGGCTGACTTGTCATGAATTCTATTCTCCAAAGGGTAACCTTGGGTTTATTGCCTGAGAATTGTTATCTTGGGGGGGGGGAGGGCTTCCCATTCCATTTTAATCATCGCGAAATTGCTCCTTTTTTATTTTTAATTATTTCAGTTGCTCTCCGTTTAATTATAACCATATCCCACATCCTATTATGCCTCTTTGTCAAGCAACTCAATGCCGCTTCTTAATTTTATTTGACTATGTTATTAATTTGTTAAACTTTTCATTTCTAAATAGCTTAATCGCAGCTCACTGTCTAATTTCTGCTGTTTGTACTCAGTAATTAATGCTTTATTAAGGCACTCCTGTTCACTTACTTCATTAACAACATTCATCTGCAATAGTTCAACATGCTCTTTTTTTTAGCAATAATTAACTGCCGTGTCTAATTGCATATAATTAACTTCTCCCCCCTCCCGACTTGTCTTAGTTTTTAAACAATCTCTCATAGCAATAATTTTGTCTAGTATCCATAAGCTCCAGTAACTGAATTAAATTCCAGTCCTTCTACTATTTCCACGTTAGTGCTAGCTCTAATTGTATTTCCCTTTTTTATAGTAGTTCTTGTATTATTATTAATTATGCATAAATTGCAGCTATAAGTGATTTTTCTCGGGGGGTGTGGGTTGAAGCCTTTTTTTAATTTCTCGGCTCTTGCTAGGTTCGAACAGTTCATTAATTATTTGTATAGATTTAGTATTGCCCAGCCCAACCTATTTATCTTATCAACTTGACTCTGTTTTGCTAATCTTGGGGTTTCAGTGTAATTGTTATTTTAACAACTATTTGTTATATTATCCTCTTCGTATGGCTATCTTTATTGAACAATTTTTTGTATATTTTGGGTATTACCCTAGATGCTTTAGTATTCAGTCAACTTATTATTGTTTTAATTTTACTAGGATGCTTTGGGTTCTCTTAGTTTTTATTTCTCTTATTTTAATCGCAGCTTAATTGTCCAATTCCCTGCTGTTCGTCCAAGTTTAGCGCTATTTGCAGTTATATCCGTTAATCCATGGGGAGGGGGGCTCCTCGGTCTTTTTCTGCTTCTCTTTAGCGTTAACTTTAATGTTTTTAAAGTATCTGTTCTAATGTCAAGTCTTTATATGAATTTCTCCGCTTAAGCCAGGTTCTAATAGTATTTTTTTTTAAACTTAATTAATAAGTTCGCTAACTAACTTCCCTTGCTTAAAGTCTTTCCTAGCTATGACACCAGCCTTTGCTTAGTTGCCTAGTTTCCAATTATGTACTTTTAATTCATTTTACTACTTTAACAACTTGTTTTGACTATCCTTTTTCGCTATTAATGGGGTATCAGCGTAAATGTTATTTTAATTACTTAACTGGTTGTTGTGTCAACCTCCCTGCCCGACTATTTTTAATGTTTCAATTTTTGTTTCCCCAGTGTAATTCTGTATATGCTTTTGTATTCTAGTCAGCTAATTAGTGTTGTATTTTTTTTTTTTTAGGCAGCTTTGGGTACTCTTAGTTTTCATTGCTCTACAGTTTAAACGCAGCTTTGTTGTCATTTTCCGCTAATTGCTCCCAGTTTTTATCGCTTTAGCTTTTACCATTAGTACTTCCAGTATCTTGTTTTTTTTGGGGGGGGGGGGGTTACGACCTTATTTTGCATCCCACCTCCGTTTTTTTTGGTGGGGCTCTAAGTATCTGTTCTAATCTTAAGTCTTTTTGAGCGTCATTAAGTTACTTTCATTGTACTTTTGTCAGAACTACTCCTCTTGGTTTTTAATTTAAATCTTGGCCTCTGGGGAGGGGGGGGGGTAGTATGGTTCTTGGATTATGTAATGCGCTCACCATTTTCCCTCTTTGTTTTTTTTTGTATCTTCTTAGTTTTTATATTGCAGTTTAGGCAGTTGTTGTTAGGGTTCGTAGCAGTTTCCTTTCGGGTTTTTCTAGCTTAGTCAGGCTTACAGCTATAGAATGTTTTTTTTCTTTTATCAACCCCTGGACTTACATACCCGGACGTACATGTTGACCTAAATGACGCAGGGACTCAAGGGACCTTGTGCGGTACGAAGCGCTCTGGGTATACTCTATAAGTAACTCACTTTCTCTCTTAGGGGGCCACGCACCGAGAACGTTCATGTTGACCTAATTCACGTGGGGACCTACGGGACCCCATGCGGTCCGAAGCCTTTCTGGCGGGTTATCAGCCCTCAACCACCCCCCTAATCTTTTTTTCCCCGGGAGGGAGGGGGTAGGTATTAGGTCCTTTCAAAAGGTCAGCCTCCAAGTTTGATTGCTTTGCTCAAGGTTCTGTTGTTTAAAATGTTTTAATATTTTATGTTTTTATAACTTTGCTCATTGATGTCACACCTTTTAAATTTTCTATCTTAGTGTGCACTGTACACCGCATACGAAATTTTAGGGCATCGGCGTTTTTCTATGGGGATCCCACGCATGAGGGGGAACTCTCTTGGGAAACCCTGCCGCGGTGCGGGACCGGTGCCCAGTACACTCTCCCAGCTTCGGGTCTTAGGTACACTATTATTATACCCCTATATACACTATTATTACTATAATTTAAATCTTGACCTCTGGGGAGGGGCGATAGTATTGTTCTTGTATTATGTAATGCTCTCACCATTTTCCCTCTTTGGTTTTTTTTTTTGTATCTTCTCAGTTTTTATGTTGCAATTTAGGCAGCTGTTGTTAGGATTCGTAGCAGTTTCCCTTTCGGTTTTTTCTAGCTTAGTCAGGCTTACAGCTATAGGATGTTCTTTTTTCCTTTTATCAACCACTGGACTTACGTACCCGGACGTACATGTTGACCTAATCGACGGTTTCTGTTTACTTAGTTTTTTTTGTTTTGTTTTCAGTTGAGTATTCTTTTAGGGGGTTGTTGTCCACCTATCATGCTTTGGGTTGGTGCGGTCTCGCTGGTTGGCCAGGGTGTCCCACATCCCATGGTCGTCAGCTTTCCAGAAGAGGATCTAATTTAATTTGATAAAAAATTAGTGGCTAGTATTACACACCTCAACATTATCAACATATAACAAACATGACACGCGGATCAGACAATGCCAAGAATGGCATCAATAGTGCCTCCTCACCCTTGCCCACAAAGAATGCAACTCAGTGCCAGCCTTCGGAGGGGTAGTTCGTTGGTGAAAGATGCATCCGGGCCATCACAAAGTCAGAAAGAAAAGGACAGCAAAGAACTAAAATCGAAGAAATTACAAACAAAGGAAACTATGCGGACAATTGAAGAGAAATTCAAGATGAAGAAGAAAGATGAACCATCTGTGAGGAACCAGATATCGGCATAAAACGAAGCAAAGAATCAGAAAGAATTCTCAGGGCTCTCAGCTACGTTCAAGCGTTGCAACACAAATACAAAGGTGTATTGAAGACCACAAGTGAAGAAATAGATAAAGCTACAGTCATAATCATAACGAACCTAATAGAGCTGGAAATAAAAAGGAATGCAGCGGAAGCCAAGGCAGCAATCTACGAGTGTCAAATCCAGGCGATACCCAGCACAGGTGAGACAGATGTGGCTCAGAGGGAGGAAGCTGTCGGTCCAACACAGACAAAGACCCAAAAAGGGTATTCGGAAGTGTTGAAAGCGTCAACCTCCACCCTCATCATCCAGTCAAACTCAGATAGGAAAGCAGAGGAAATCGAGAACACCTTGAGAGCTGCAACGATGGAGCACCACGAAAGAGTGAAGAATCTAAAAAGAATAATCAAGGGCATAAAGATGATCTGCGGAAACGCAGAAGAAGCTTCGAAGATCAAAGAAACACTGACGGAAAAAATTGAAGAGAGCGAAGATATAACAGTGAAGACAGCAAGCATAAGGAAGAAGAAAGTAATTATTTTTAACATCCCAGACCATGTGGCAGAAGCCCAAATCAAGCAGAAGATTGAGAATAGGATTGGATTTGACCCGCGACGCGCAGACGATGCGGTCACTCTGTCCAGGCACACGCTGGCCCGCGGGGGAAAACACCAACAAGTCCTGCTCCCTGAACCACTGGCAGATCGCCTGCTTAAGGCAAGGACGATCTGCCTGGGGCTCAGGGAATGCCCAATTAGGCCTTTCATCAGCATCATCCGCTGACACAAATGTTTAGAGTTCGATCACGTGGAAAAGGATTGCAACAGGCCCCAGAGGTGTTCCAAGTGTGCGGGAGAGCATGTGCACACAGAGTGCAGTACGGACAGAGTCTGCTTCATCGCGAGCTACAACTACATCATCAACATGAAAGGATACATCCCAGTCGACAAGGATACGAAACATCTGCTGAACTCGGGTGCATGCTGGGTCTGGTGGACTCTCCTCCGGGTCAGGCAAATTCAGACAGAACAGGGCAAGGCACTGTCTAAAGCCGTTTAGGTGCTCACAGGGAGGGTGACGATCAATACCTTTAGTAACCAAGAGAGGCTAGTGACGAGGTCGCGAGCAGACATAGAGAGTAAAAAAAACTACAATGCGACGCGTCGACACCACAATGGTCATAGATAGTCAGAGATTGACACACTCAAAGAGCGCGGCCATCAACACCAACTCCACTAACGTCACCCTCCACTTACAAACAGCCACATCTTCCCCCTCACACACAACAACAGACACGAACACGGAAGGCCCACACACAAACAGTATACCTAATTCAACAGTTACTCAAGACGACTCTATTAAATGCATTCAAATAAATCTTCATGGTGGAAGTAGGGCAACGGATTGCCTGGGGGTCTCGCCGAAGCGCGGGGCTTCCAGGTGATACTATTACAAGACTTCCACCAACACAAAAAACTGGGAACATCACAGGGTTTAACCAAAAGAAGTGGAACATAACGAAAACACCATCCAACAAATCAGCGATAATCACCAAACTAGGAACTAAACCTATGACAATACTCTCGAAAGAATTCACCACTGCCATAACATTAGAAAACAAAGGCAACCAATTTACAATAATCAACGTATACGCTCCCCCGTCAGCGCACTTCCCGAACGTACTAACAGAGATCGAAGAAGCTCTGAAAAAAGCGGTGGGCGAAGTGCTGCTGACGGGGGACTTCAACGTACACTCCACAGCCTGGGGATATGAAGACACTGACCAAAGGGGCAGGGAACCTCACAAACTTCCTCCTGCTACACTTCTTGTTCGTCCACAACCCACCAGACGCCAAATCCTCATTTAGAGTCTCACGGAGAGCTCCAGACGGGAGGCTGAGGGAATTAAGGGGCTGGCCGGACTTAATCATAGCCACGGTCGCCCTGGGCAACGACATCAGTGATTGGCAAGTCAGCGCCGAAACCTCACTTAGTGATCACTGCTACATTACTTACACAATCAAAAATCATAAAAACATAGACTACCAGAGACATGGTCTCCAAACCAAGGTAGGAAAACATGCCAAATTTGATAAATTCAGTAGAAAAATAAGAAACAAATAAACAAAATAACTCAACAAAGTGACAACAGAAGACCAACTGGACAACATTACACTGAGACTGCAAAATGAAATCACAACTATAGCTTTCACGTGCTACAAAAAGAAAAAAATACCAGTGATCACTGCTCCACCGTGGTGGACGGACGAAATCAAAACAGCCAGGAACAAGGTTAGGGCTCTCAGGAGGAGGTATCAAAGACAAATTGACGAAAACCTAAAACTACAACAAAACACAGTTTTCAAAAAAGAAAGGGCCAAACTCAAAATACTGATAAATAAAACCAAATCAAAAACATGGAAGGATTATTGCAGTAAAACAACGGACACCTACGGAACGCACTACAAATATGCGAGCAACAAAACCACGGGACCAGTGAAACTAGTTGACATACTAAAACAAGATGGCACAACAACCATAAAACAAACATTAACACATTTGCTGGAAAACCTGTACCTAAGAGACAGTTCAACACCACATATTATCAAGGCAGACAAAAATCCATTGTAATACGCAAAACCACCAGCAATAACTAAAGCGGAACTCAATAGAATAATAAGAAACATCAAACAAAACAAGGCGCCAGGTTACGAATACATAGACTATAACCTAATTAAAAGAATAAACACAGCAGCTCCACAACTACTACTAACTCTGTTTAACACGTGTCAAAAACTAGAATACTTTCCCGAATCATTTAAGTTAGGCGTAGTCGTACTCTTCGAGAAACCAGGCAAAGACCCAACTAACCAAAAAAATTATCGACCAATCTGCCTACTACCAGCGTTAGGGAAAATGCTAGAGGGAATAATCCATGGGAGAATTAACTACCACCTATAAAAAGAAAAATATTGGAGTAACAAACAATACGGGTTCAAACAGGGGACCTCAACAGAACATGCACTAGAAAACCTATTAAAAACAGTTAAAGAAGACGGCAAAAACAATTATCAAACACTCCTAATAGCCATGGACATCAAAGGGGCCTTTGACAACATAAGATGGCTAATTCTAATAAATAATTTAAAACAGTCTCCCTGCCCGGATTACTTAGTGAACTGGGTAGTGAGTTTCCTCCAACAAATATTTGTTTCATTAGAAGAAAACGGTATCAAGGTGACAAGACAAACTTATGGCGGTTGCCCCCAACGCAGTTGTCTAGGCCCGCTTCTGTGGCTACTAATTGCGGAAACAGCTTTTAAAAAAGCTGGGGGAAAAATGTAAGAATACAAGCCTTTGCAGATGATTTCATAATAATTCTCAGGGGTAGGTCAAAAGACAATTTAAAAGGACTAGCAAATAGAATATTAAAAGAATTTAACGACTGGATAGAGGAAAACAACCTAATTTAAACAAAGAAAAAACTGAATTACTATATCTAAACAGGGGCCACTCATGGAACCTTCCAACAGCAGACCCAAACAGCATAATGGGAATAGAATTAAATGATCAGGAACTACATGTCAAGGAACAAATTAAATGCCTAGGGGTCATACTCCATAAAAACCTAAACTGGGAACCACACTGTTAAACACAAGCCGAGAAGGTTAGAAAAAACTTCAAAAACCTAGCATACATGACAGCTAAAGGATGGGGTCTTAAACATAACATATTGAAAATTTGGTACAACACGGTAGTTGAGAAGACGCTAACCTACGCGGCACCGATTTGGGGGCACAGCCTTACAAAGAGGTGTAAAGAAATCCTTTCGAGCTGCCAAAGACACTTCGCACTGGCCATCGTCAGGGCCTATAGAACGGCCTCAACCTCGGCCCTATTGGTACTTGCTGGCCTGATTCCAATTCACCTTAAATTAAACTATGAAGCGGCATACGGCACAGTCTCAAGATTAAGGAAGAATGCAACAATACACAACAAAATCATCTTTCACAGAGAATACACTCAGAAAGTAAACATATGGCAAAACCAAACGGCAGAAACAATTGAACCACGTATAGGTTACAACTCAAAAGACACATGCATACAGACGTCTCAAAATTGGAATCAGGTGCTACAGGCTCGGCTTTAGTAGTTTTCAAAAATAATAAAAAAATAAAGACTTGGTCAGTGCCACTAAGAAGTTGTAACAGCGTCTTCCAAGCCGAACTACTGGCTATGCATAAAGCAGTGGAATGGGGCAATTCATTGTGTGAGCCATACAGCATTAGGTCGGACTGCCAATCAGCAATAGACTCATTAAGCAAACCATTTAACACCAGTGATACAGTCAACAAAATACACAACCTAATCAAAGATTCAAGAAACAACTTTAAAATCAGCTGGGTCAAGGCGCATGTCGGCATCCAAGGAAACGAAGAGGCCGATGTGTTAGCCAAACACGCAGCACTAAACCAGTACAATGAACGTGCATACTACCTGAAAAAACCTATTTTAAAACTAAAAAGAACACTAAAAGACTTAACAACTGAACAGTGGCAGCTCGAATGGGACTATGGGGACACAGGCAGGGAAACTTACCAGTACTTTCCAAAAGTAGTCAAAAATAGATTTATTAGCGACTACCTACTCTCATAACTTTACACAGCTCATGGAGCATTCCCAGAATACCTCCACAGATTCAAGAAGGCGCACACACCGGACTGTGATTGCGGTTCGGAGGGTACGCCCAAACATTACCTGCTACACTGCCCACTCACACAAGCAGATCACCTAGCAAACATAAGAACAGAAAAAGAAAAATTATGGCATAAACAATTAGCAAAAAACAAACACGTACAGAGAAAGGCAAAAATCATAATAAGGTGGCTTCAAGACAACTGCGACAACATCACGTCACTTATACATCAGAACACATAGACAAATGACCACACTTAAAAAAAAAAAAAAAAAAAAAAAAAAAAAAACTCTCAATCCTCTACTACAGCCACTAATCCTTCATGTACCCGAGCGCATGTTTGTGTTATATGTTATTAAATGTAAATGTATATATATATATATATATATATATATATATATATATATAATGGCCTAGGATTCCTATCGCCAAAAAAAAAATTATAAACTAGTGTATTTTGTCTTATGCCCCAGCAGTGTGCGGTAGTCGTGCGATATCAGCAGTATCCAAGGCCCGAAACAGGTGCCCCGCAGGAACATCCTGCATGCACGTCGCAAGACATCACGGATCTGCAAGTCGCACACCATGACATAGTAAAAAGCTTCATCCGCCTCCGGCACTGCTTGTCCGTTCTATATGTTATTAAAAGAAAAATGGCCTAGGTCTAAAAACCTACGGTCAACAATAAAAAATCATAAAATGTTAAAATAATGATATATCTCATGATCTCAGCAGTAGGGGGTAGTCGTGCAGTAACAGCAGTATGCATGGCCCGAAACAGGTGCCCCGCAATAATACCATTGCAAGCACGTCGAATGACATCTCGGATCTGCAAGCTGCACATTATGACAAATCAAAAAACTTCATCCGCCCTCGCCTAACTGCTTGTCCGTCCAGATCTAATCAACATAAGATATATATTTTAAAAAAATCAAAAGGGAATTCATGGGGAGTGCTTGGGTTAAGTAAACTCACCGGTTAATTTAAGTTTAGTACAAAGATTATCCAAACTGAAGGCAGCTTGTAGCGGGAGTGATAATTAGTGTAATACTAACTTAGCCACTCTAGCCACAAGCTCAACCATTCCCCCACCTATCAACAGCCAAAAAGTCAACTATCTAATACTCACCTCCATAAAAGCCAAATAGACAGCAGTTACAACTTAATAAGCTTAACGTTAATAGGTGTCTCAGGTAAGCAGTACAGTAGGCAATAGTATTGTTACTAACCCATTTACCTTTCAGGATTCCCTCCCCTTGGACCTGGCTCCCGAAATTTTCAAGTTGACCTATTCGACGCAGGGACTTAGGGGACCCTGTGCGGTCCGAAGAGATTCGGGAGCACCAATCATGTCCACTGCACCAGAACCGTACAGGTTGACCTCATAGACGCAGAGACTCAAGGGACTCTGCCCGGTCCGACACAGTTTTGGTACTCCCTCCCTAGTGGACAAACGCCTCTCAGGCTTTTAAGTTGACCTTATTAACGCAGGGGCCCACGGTACCCTGTGCGGTCCGATGAGCAATGGGAAGCAACCTACCAGCTTACCTAACCAGAACCGCACACGTTGACCTCATCGACGCAGAGACTCAAGGGACTCTGTGCGGTCCGAAACGAGTTCGGGTCTTTTTTCCATTGTTTTTTTTTCTTGTGACAGTACGCCTCTTTATTAGGTGCATTTGAACTCTGTCCGCACGAACTACCGGACCCGCTCCAATGGGACAGCCCATGAAGCTTTTTTTTTCTTTTTTGGGGGGTACGGTAGAAAGGCTGGATCTCGTCACCACCAGCAGCGATTCGATGCCTTGCATTTCGGCCCGAAAATTCCCCCTTCTCTGGCCACTACTTAGCATTTCGGCCATTTTAGTTTTGGTTATTTATTTTTATAAATCTCCCTCAAAATTGTGTCCCTGTTGTCTGCTAAGGACATGCCAACGTCTCGGCTCAAAAATTTTAGCTCCAGCCCCATTTCACTTGGCACGGCAAGTGGGAATGATGTGCGGCGCCAAACGCAGTACTTTCAAAAAGGCAATAAACTATTAAGTCCAGCAACCGTTAGCCACAATCAGCCGACCTCGGCACTTGTCTGCGTCGATCTCCCCTACTCTGCCAGCTAAAATTCCATCATGTACGCTAATGTCACCTGGTGCATGTAAAATCCATCGTGGGTGCAAAGTCCTCCAAGTTACCTATGAATTATACCTCTGGAGGTGCCTTGCCAGGTGAAGGTCTCGTCATCTGATCAAGGCTCTAAATTACGAGACTATCTTGCGAAGCCATGTGCAGTTCATCATTTATTGCCGCTTCGCGGCAATTAGGCGGTCGTCCGCCCCGATACCAAATATCTAACCCGTTAAGCTGAGATTATTAACTCGACAGGTAGGGGCCTGGTCATCGGTTAGAAAGAAAGAAAGAAAGGAAGGAAGACCAAACTGATCATTTGAGGTAATGAATAATTTAAATGAAAAGGAATTTAATAAATTAAAAAATATTTCATTTCGTGCTCAAAATATATGATAAATATGATATAATACGTTGAAATATAAACAAATAAGTATGTTTTTACGTGATTTATTTAACCCATTAATTTACTATAGATACATAACTTATATTTTTTAATCTTCCGTGCAACAATTAGAAGAAATAGAATTTCAATTTTGAAATTTACGCTACTGCACATTTTTAAACTTCTAAATACCGCACATTTTCAATTTTTACATCAATGTATTATAGGGAAGAAATTTACTTTTAAATGCAATTTGTTTAAAAGCTGTAACTCAATTTATTTTTGACATGGAAATTTTTTTATACTTTTTATTATCAATTTTGTAATTGTGGCAACAAAAGTACTCCATTTTTTTTTTTTTTTAAATAAAAGGTAAAAAAAAAATAATTTTTATATCTATTTAAACTTGCGTCCAACAATTAGAAAGAAAAAAAATGAATTGATGATATTAAAAATAATATTGTAATTAAAATAATAGTCTTTTTCAAAATTTTGTGATTTGTTGTGTGATAAGAGGTATTCAGTTGTAAGTGCAAAAAATGTTAACTCTCTGAGTTATATTGTTTTTATGGTCGAACTCTGTGACAGACAGACAGCCAGAGGATAGAGACGAATAGGATTTCTTCAGATGAATGAAACCCTAAAAAAGGTTCAGTCTTGATAAAAGTAATCTGAAACAACACTTTGCTTAGCCAATATTTATAATAATGTGTGGGATATAGAGGTTTTAAATTCAAAGGTTTTGAAAGAAGACAATCGCCTCTATTGAAACCGTAAACGTTCTGTATTCATGCATATTCACTTCCAAAATGTCTCATAAATCAACTGCTATGTCACAGCAGAAACTCGTCTGATATGGCCATTCCAAAACTTTCTTCTGTCTCATACATGTTAATACTATAAATTTCTCTATGCCACATTCACAGTGCCCGAATTAAACAGAAATCCATGCCAATCATGTGGATTCCAATACCATGAAATTCAGTCCATTACTTTTTGAGACTACCATCAAAACTACCTAAAGCATGCAAAACGCAGAATAGCAGCACCTGTCTTTTGGATGATTTGCAATGAAACCTAATTTATAATATCTTATGTTAGCATCTAACTGAATCGAAAGTTAGATGAAAATCCTTGCATAAGTTCTTGAGATAGAGGTACTGTGGAAATCGTGAAAAATGAAGCATAGTAGCGCCACCTGTTGGGTGATTTACACAAATGTAAACAACACCAAATACTGTTGAGGACTAATTGAATCTGAAATTTTATTAAAGTCCGTGCATTAATTACGAGATAATGTAAATTCGAAAGTCACAAAGAATGCAGTATTGCAGTGCCAAATTTTGAACTATTTACACCAAAATGTAGAAAACGTAAATTTATGTCAATAATTAACAGAATCTTGAATATGCCGAAAATCTGTATATTAGTTCTTGAAATCGATCTATTGCAGGAGTCATGAAAATACTGCATGGCAACGCAACCTGCTGAGATATATACACCAGAAGCTAATCAGCACCAATTTATATCTGGGACTAATTGATAATAGATTTTTATTAAATACCGTGCATTAGTTTATGAGATATAGCGTTCACAAAATTTGTATCACACACAGACAGAGTCAGACTCATACACAAGCATTTTGTAAAAGCATGCGTTTTGGTATGTTTGACACCTAAAACGTGTAAATCCGTCGAAAATTGGAAGTCGGAAATTTTCATGATACAATACTTTCTTTTTGTAAAGATAGAGGAAAGTAATAAATTTATCGACATTTGAATGGGGATTAGTTTCGAGATCACAATCGGTAAAATTATACGAAAATATTTTGAATTTGCAAAATATCACAAAATCTTTCTCCAAAAATTCATCGCCGTAAGTGAAACTAACTTTCTATTACGTACTTATTTTTTGTACATAATCCGAAAAATTCAGCATCGACTATAACTAGGATACATCTAGTTTCAACATACTTTTAATACAGGGTGTCCAGCAAATATCACCCTGATCTTAAAATTAAATTTCTCAAAAACAAAGATCGATAGTAATATGCGGTAAACGGTTTTTTCATTAGGTAAGCTGTAAAAATCTTATACAGAAATTTCAAACAGTGAATATTTTGAAAAAGTTGCGTTCTGATTGCATAGAATGCTTTGATTTGACATTTTTCTTGTTTTAGATTGCCTGCAGAGAAATAATTTTTCAGCTTACAGTGCAATATTTTAAAGATTTTTCGAAGTAAATTTTTAGAATTTCGAAATTTCAAAAATTTAACTTAAAAAAAAACTATGAAATACAGCACTTTAAGCCGAAAAACATATTCTCTGGCAGCAATCTAAAGCATGAAAAATGTCAAATCAAAGCATTCTTTGCAATCAGAACACAAACTTTTCAAAATATTTACCGTTCGAAACTTTTGTATAAGATTTTTACACATTACCTGATAAACAAACCGTTTACTGCATAATTCTATTGATCTTTTTTTTTTGAGAAATTTATGTGAAGATTTTTGAGAAATGTGTTTGAGTAAAATTAACGAAATTCTTAAAAATAACAAATAAAGAAGCTAACTCTTTTTCAAGGTGTAGGTCGGGAAAACTATTCAAGTGGAAACTAATTTAGTCTAACAGCCGACAGCACAAAGAAAAAAAAAACTTTTATTTTATGTAAGAGTAGTGACAGGGGAATCTAATGATCCATATTTGCTGAAAGTGAAGTGATGCGTAAGCCTAAAATTAACACCACAAGTGGTTGATTCGTAGGTTTATCATTGTGTTTGTTCTACAGTTAAAGATATGAAATGATTGTAGGGCAATCACAATGATGAACCATCGCGTAAACCACTAATGGCGTTTATTTTTCGCTCCACTGCACCTTCGGTAGACATCGATCAGTAGATACCCCTATCACTATTTTTTTTTCCTGTGCTCGATACCTTAAATTTTTGTGTTCTCAACTCATGGACTAAATTAATTTCCACTTGAATAGTCCTCCCAACTGCACCTTGAAAAAGAGTTAGCTTCTTTATTCACTGTTTTGAAGTATTTCGTTAATTTTACTCAAACGCATACGTTTAAAATACGTTGAAACTAGATACATTCTAGTTATAATCAATGTTGAAATTTCTAAATTATGTACACATACAAACACACACAAAAAACTTTAATTTATCAAAGAGTAGTAACAGGGAAATCTAATGATCCATGTCTGCTAGAAGTGAAGTAAAGCATAAGCAAAAATATCACAAGTAGTTGACATGTAGGTTTATCATTGTGATTGTTTCGCAATCAAATTTGTGAAATGATTGCTGGACAAACACGGTGATAAACTTACGAGTAAACCACTAGTATCATTATTTTTTGGCTAAAGCACCACTTCACTTCCATCAGACGTGGATCATTAAAATTTTCTATTACTACTCTATCATAAGATGGTTTTTTTCCAGTGCTCGATAACTTAGATTCAGCATTTAGATCAATATTATTGTCGATAAAGCCTTTTAAATCTCTATTATAATTGAAGATTTTAGTCATAACAAAGAAATAAATCATCAATTCAGATTTTAAGCAAAAAATGAGTGACTTTTATTGGACATTAATAATAAAAAAGAAAATCCACAATTCCCCGGGGAACATATTTTCATGTACCTAGGTTTTTTTAGAGAATGGCATTTATTTTCAATGCTATTTCTTTTTTTATCTAATGTAACCTAAATACGAACACATATCGGTTCAATCAAATAAAATTTTAAACTTCATAGTTAGAAGAAATCTTTTTGAAGATAAGTGTTTGCAATATTAAATTTAACGTTTGCAGTTAAGATAAATCTTTCGGAAGAAAAGGGTTACTGAAAAATAATTATTTTAACGAAGAAAAAACGAATAGTTTAATTATATCACATCATAAATCCCTACTTTTATATTTCTATCGAATACCGAATAGCTAATAAAAAACACAAATACTAATAATAACGTACTCTAATATTCGAAGTACTTATTTTCATCACATAGGGGACAACAAAATGTGTTTTGTTCTTTCTCATTCCATCTCTTTCATAAATTTTATACTTAAAGTTCATAATTAAAGAAAAAATAATTAGAAGGAATGCTTATGATTTTTGAAAAGGCTTGAATGATTAGGAGTTGATATATACGATAAGATGCGTTTTTATGCAATCATTCGAAATGATTTTGTGAAAACTTGTGTAATTACAGTTCCATTAAAAAGTGACACTCATGGAAAAATGTGAAGCTTGTAAAGGATGGTCTTTGTTGATCCATTCATTCTTTTTATTTTTGCAGTTTTAATAATCAGTAATAGCAGCAAGTTACGTGAAAAAAAAGATATTAAATCTAGCTGAAGTCTTTCTAAGTCTTTTTGAACCGATTTTTCGTATGGTGTGCTGTCTTGCAGTAAAAAGGCCTTATTCTATTTAGCACGTAAATAAATAGCCATGATGCTAGCAAAACTAAGGCTTTACAATTTGCAGGATTATTTTGTTCTAATAATACGATACCATGAGGTTTTTCAACAGTTTTAATTCGATAATGATCACCAGAAATGATTCACCATTTGAAGACCAAGATGTAGAAAAAACGAATTTTAAAAATCCCTCTTTTCAAGTCAACACCAGAACTAAAATAATTAAGGGAAGAACTGTAAATTATGTTACGTGTCAAGGGCCAACCTCAACGTAACCCACGTAAATTAGAATCTCCCACTCGCCTCTTCAAGTTTAAAACTTTAAAAAATAAAATATTCTAATTTTGAGATTGTGGCTTATTTGTCAGGATTTTTTATTTATTTTTTAGGCGGGAGTGTAGATTGCACTGTATAGTAAACATCAGAATGAATGGTTCCACCGATACATCTGAATAATAAAGCAAACATTTTAAGAATGTTTGAATCACTATATGATGGCTGACTACAATTGTTTTTTCTGCAATTAGAACAACTAGCAGAAACGTTCCTTAAAACCGTCAAAAGAAAAAAAAATCGTTGTCCAACTTTTTTCCAGAAAAACTTTTTTCCTTTGTGAATACTTGATGATCAATATGTTTATTTACGTCAATGTAATTTTTAATATTATACCAGAAACGCACTTACATTTCTTTTTATGTAATCAAATATATATATTATGAACTTTTTTTATAAAAACATGTGTTAATCTAGAAAATTTTTTGTTATTTATACATTCAAGAGAACAAAATTTATAGGTATCCCTTTTCCAACACCTTTTCTCAAAATCATTTCTCCTTTGTGAATCTCCGTCAATTTGGGGCATTAGTAATAAAAAATCAGATTATTTGCATCAATGTAATTGTGGATATTATGTAAGGAAAAACACTTATAATACTTTGGATTTATATACAATACATAAACTGAATCCTATTAGCGTTTTTCAAAAACGAGATCCAATCCAGAAAATAATATATGCTATTTTTTATGTATTCAATAGAACAAAATATATCGAAATCTGTTGTTCAACACTTTTTAAAAATCATCTTTCTTCTGCGAATCATCAGCGAATATTTATTATAACAATATAACATATAGCAATATTAACAATTATGTTTATTGCTACTAATGCAATTTTTACACTTATACGAGAAAAACATTTATATTACTTTATATGTAATAAAGTTTTGTTTTTTAACTTAAAAGAAAATTTTTGACAGAGAAATAATTTTACGAAACTAAACAATTATAAAAAGTTAAATCTTTCAATCTCTATATTTTTCCTTTTTGTCTGAAAGTTTTCAGTATTATCCTCCAACTGTCCTGATGGCTTTTCGTTTTGATTCAATGAACTTCTGTATCCCAGAGGAGATAAATATTTTTTTAAGAAACTAAAGAAGGAAAGGTAACAGATTATCTCGATATCGATATATTGTTCAAAATAAATGGTGATAAATATTTCATTAGCTGAAATCGCTTGAAAATGAAGTTTAAAAGTTTCTGTCGTATCAAGTAGGAAAAAAATAGTCTGTTTATTTTTGCAGTCTTTCCTGTGTGATTAAATGTAGACTTAAGAAAATTATTTATTTATTTATTTATTTTTTTTTTAAAGGAATTTAAAGAAAAATCTCATTATTATTTTTTCTTGATAACACAGGCCTGCAAATTGAGAGTCATAACTTCCTCTCTAGAATTTGAGAGCTGATTCTAGGGTATTTTGGTGCGCTGATTACGAATATGTACTTGGTTTTTTCCCATCACCTTCAGATTTTTCAAAAAAGATACAGATAGAAAATAGAAAAAAAAAACACACGTTTTCACATAAAAAATATTTATTTTAAAAAGTACATTACTTTTAACATAAAAAACAATTAAAATATAATAATAACTTATTACTGATTTAAATTACATGTAAATTTTATTTGTGGAACCTGATCCTTTTTTCCTGGAAGCTTCGGTTGTACGATTTTCGCTTAAATTTCCCGTTTGGATCGTCGCGCTTCAACAACCAGCAGTAATCCGCCATCATCCTAGTATTCCACCTTTCTTGATACCGGACTTCTATCTCTTTCAAATCTTGGTGAAATCTTTTGCCTTGTTCTTCGCTAACGGCTCCTAGATTTTCTGGGAAGTAATCTATGTGCGAATTTAAGAAATGAAGTTTAATACTCATATTACAACCCATTACACCAAAATTTGCAACCATTTTGGCCACTATTTGTTTATAGTCGGACCTTTTATTGTTCCCCAAAAAGTTTTTCACCACTTCCTTAAATGACTGCCATGCTTGCTACTCGATATCATTAAGTTTTTCATCGAACTTGCATACCGCCAGCTCTGGCGTGTGACGTCACGTGCATAAGGTCCATTTTCTAAATCAGTGCGGGCACTTATACAAAAACCCTTTGGTTTATCTTTATTACACCCTTTTCGACTAATATTTACAACAATTAGGTTATATTATCTAATCATTATGTATTAAAGAGCTCATTACTAAATTAAGCCAAAATGACCTGTTTTCAACATGGTTAATGTGAATTACTTATACTTATTATGTAGTAATTAACAAATTACTGTTTTGAAGTATTTTCTATGTCACCTTACACTAATTAAATGCAATAAAAATTAAGCTGAAGTAATTTAATGACGTTTTATAAATTTTAAAATGTAGACGTTCAGACATTTTTCAGCAAAATCTTAAATATTCAATATCAAAAAATCCTGACGTAATGGAATTTTTTTATTATTTTTCTCGTAATCAGAACGCCAGAAACTATAGAAAACGTTACTCAGATTTCAAAGAGGAAAATCATTGCAGGCCTGTGTAATTCATTATCATTATGCAATCTAAAGTAATTCGTTAGTAGTTTGAAGTATTAACCTTTTATGTAGGTAATGTAGTATTTTCTTTTACTTCTTATTTCAGTCGTTTATGATATCGATCATAGTTTTGGTTTAAGGATAATTTTTATGTACGAAAATTTTATATTGTTATGTTAATATTGTTAATTGAACTTTATGATTCTCAGATGTTCGACAGAATGGATGAAAATAATGTTTTCGGCACAATAATATTAAAGGTAATTTTAAACATTTGTCGGAATTGGTTGCTCAACTCGTTTCTTCAAAATCATCTTTTCTCTTTAAATCTTTGACGATTTGTGACAACAATAATAATCATGTTTATTGCTACCAGTATAATTATTCAAATTACGCGAGAAAATCATTTATATTACTTAATATAAAAAAAAATATTGTTTTTTTTTCAATGAAAACATTTGAAAGAGAAATAATTTTACTAAGCTAAAAAATATTTTTAAAAAGTTAAATCATTTAATCTGTATGTGCTTCTTGCTGTGTAGAAGTTTTTAGAATTATCTTCCAACTGTCTTGATAGCTTTACTTTTTAATTCAGTGAATTTCTATGACCCGTAAGATATAAATATTTCTTAAGAATGTAAAAAAAGCGAAAAAAAGGATAATCTCGATATCGATATATTGTTTAAAATAAATGGTGATAAATATTTCAGTAGATGAAATCTCTTGAACGTTAAGTCTAAAAGTTTATGTCATATCTAGTAGGAATGATATTATAGTCTGTTCACTTTTGTAGTTTTTCCAATGTATTAATTGTAGATTTAAGAATTTTTTTTTCTTTTTTTTAAAGGTCACATTAGTTGCTCTTATGATAATTTACTATCACTTTGGAATATAAATTAATTTGATCGTAACTTTATAATTTCAACTCATTTACCATTGATGAAGGTAATATAGTATTTTCGTTTTCTTTCCATTTCAGTTGCGTATACAATAGATCATAATTTTGGTTTAAGAATTACTTTATTATACTAAAGTTTTACATATATTTCTATGTTAATATTGTTATTTAAACTTTATGATTGTCAGATATTGGACAAAAAAGATGAAAACATTGTTTTCGACACAAAATATTAAGGAAAATTAAAAAAAAAAAGAAATCTGTTGTTCAACCTGTTTCTTTAAAATCATCTTTCCACTTTGAATTTTTGGCGATTTGCGACAATAATAATAATTATGTTTAATGCTATAAATGAGATTTTAAGAATTATTCGATAAAACATTTATATTACTTTATATGCAGAGCTGCCAACTTCTACGCCTATTTAAATCGTATAAACATGTTTGGAACCACAAAAATGTTTTAGTAAAATGCATGTCATATATATTCATTGTTATACATAACAGCATATATTGTTGATCCTTTACAAAAATTTCTGTTTCTAACATGTTTATTTGACTCTAAATTGGCGTAGTAGTTGGCAGCCATGTATATGTAATCAAAAACCTTTTTTTTTTTTTTCCAAAGAAAACTTTTGAAAGAGGAATAATTTTATGAAACCAAACAAATATATAAAAAGCCAAATCCTTCATTCTCTCTGTTTCCTTTTTCTCTGGAAGCTTTCAGCATTATCCTCCAGCTGTCTTAACAGTTTTCCTTTTTGATTCAGTGAACTTCTGTGTACCTAAGGCAATAAAATTTTTTAAAGAAAGTAAAGAAAGAAAAATAACGGATTATCTCGATATCAATATATTGTTAAAAATAAATGGTGATAAATATTTCACTAACAGAAATCTCTTGAAAGTTAAGTATAAAAGTTTATGTCATATCTAGTAGGAATGATATTATAGTCCGTTTACTTTTGTAGAGTTTGTCATCTGGTTTCAGTTGTCGTTTTAAGAAAATGTACTTTTGCTTTTAGGAAAGAATAATTCTCACATTAGTTATTTTTGTGAGAATTTATTATCACTGTGCAATATAAATAATTTTAATAGTAACTTTATAAATTTGAAGCTTTTACATTCATACCGGTAACATAGTATTTTCTTTTTCTTTTTCTTTATGTTTCAATAGCGTATGATATAGATCATGATTTTGATTTAAGAGTTATTTTAATATACATATATTTTACAGATATTGCTATGCTTTTATTGTTAATTAAATTTTATGGTTGTCGGATATTCGGCAGACATGATTAAAACAATGTCTTCGGCAAAATAATATTAAAGGGAATATCAAACATTTATCGAAAAATGTTTTTCAACCCGTTTCTTCAAAATCATGTTTCTTCGTTGAATATTCTACGATTTCTGATAATAGTAATAATTATGCTTATTACTATTAATGAAAATTTTAAAATTTGTTGGGAAAAAAACCATTTATATTATTTTATATGTAATCAAATGTTGTTTTTCATTTAAAAGAATTGTTCGAAAAAGAAATAATTTTACGAAACTAAACAAATATAAAAAAGAGTTAAATCCTTCAATCTCAGTATGTTTCATTTTTGTCTGGAAGCTTTCAGCTTTATCTTTCAACTGTCCTCATGGCTTTTATTTTTGATTCAGTGAACTTCTCTGACCAAAAGGAAATAAATATTTCTTGAGAAAGTAAAGAAGGAAAAATAACGGATTATCTCGATATTGATATATTGTTAAAAATAAATGGTGATAAATATTTCAATAGTTGCAATCGCTTGAAAATTAAGTCTAACGTTTATGTCACATGTAGAAAGAAGGGAATTATAGTCTGTTTACTTTTGTAGTTTTTCCAGTGTGATTAATTGTAGATTTAAGAAAATATATTTTTGGTTTTAGAAATTAAAAAAAATTCCACATTTTTCGATTTTGTGATCTTTTATTTGCACTATGCAATCCAAATTAACTTGATATTATTTTTATAATACTGGAGAATTTATCTTCTATACAGGTAACGTACTATTTTCTTTTCCTTTGCATGTCAGTCGCGTATAATATAGAGCATAAACTTAGTTTAAGCATTATTTTAATATACAAAACGTTTACATATACTGCTACTTTAATATTGTTAATTACATTTTACGGTTGTATGATATTCGGCAGAAAATATGAAAATAACGTTTTCGTACAGGAATATTAAAAAGAGTCTTATAAAGTTGGAAACTTTTTATTGAACTCATCTAGTTACAACTGAAAAACAATAATAGTATTTTGTTGTAATCATTACTTTCTTGTTCATTAAAAATAGAATGGTAGTTTAGTTTTTCATTTATTTCTTTACTACACCAGTAGTAGTAATGAACATTCAAATATTTGCAATAGCGTCTATGGGAACAATGATGGTAACAGAAAATGTCCACATAAACACTTGACTTCTGTAAGTTTTGCTTTCCTCTGAAGAAAGGGTCTGCACATATGTAACATTATCATTTTATGGTTACGAATCATGGGAAATGATATTGTTAGCGATATCTAGGGATAGGAGAATTGGCTTTTGATATCGTTATCATTTCTGATCCAATCAAAATTTTCTTTTTTTTTATTTGTAAGGTAGCCTTTGCATAAAATTAGCATGAATTTCGTTTTAGTCTTATCTTTTGTATGAAAAGATCAAATAGTTATTAAAATCATTAAATGAATTTAAAACTATTTAATTCCGAAATTTAAAATATCCCAAAATTTGTCATTTGTATACTTGTTTATATGAATACTCATACATAATACGCTATTAGAGAAAGCATGGATAAAATAATGGAAAAATACATTTAAATGATTTTTTCTAGTGATACATAAAACAGAAAGAGGAAGAATGTTGTCCACCTGTTATGTTGATAAAAAGTTCTATATATACCACATAACTCCATTTGTGAGAAGGGCAAAAAAAACAACATAATTACTGCTGAATGAATGTATTATGTAGCAAAGAGCTATTATAAAATAATTTTAAATGGTAAATGTTTCTTTTAAATGTTGTATGATATGACAAAATTATTTTATATATAAAATAATATTCCATTGACTCAGATTCATTTGAATTAAAATGGTGCGCAAAAAAGAAATTCTATTTTTTTATATATCACCCCTAGCAAAAGAAGCAAATAAAAAAATGGATTTTAATACACTGATAACGATATCATTTTGCGGGGGGCAGTAGTGACAACAAATGATATCGTAAAAAGGGATGAGGATCCAAAATTACAAAAAAAGAAAGATAACGTTAGATGTACAGATCCAAATTGACATTCTATGAGTAGACTGTAAGAAACTTACGGAAAGTCTTTTCATCCCTTTTGCAGAATTAGTTGGTTGTTTGAGATGTTTAAAAAAGATAAACTCAAAGAAAGAAAACAATTCTTAGAATAAAGATAGAATCCTTGAAATTGAGCTTTCACAAGTCAACGTATTATCATTGCTAATTTTGTGAGAAAAGATCCAGAGTCCGCCACAGAATGGATAAACAACTGAGACAAGGGATGGGTGAAAAACTGAGGCAAAAAATGGACGAAAAACTGAGGTGAAAACATCGGAAGACAAGCACTCCGTGCTAACACGACAAACGTAATAAAAGACAACCTGAGTAAAGACTGAAGTCGAGAAAACTACAAATCGCAAGGAGTACGAAAGAAATTGCGTAAGGAACGACTCAGGTATGCTAAAGGACATAAAACCACGGAGATGACTTAAGAAAACGTCGTGAATGGTTAGTTTATAAATGAACTCAGGAGAAAAAACAAGCTTGATGGGCCATAACTACGACAGTGTGAAATGTTTAAATATTTCAATTATAATGGCCAATTGCTCACATGCTGATATAATAGGAGCATGAGACGTGCTAGGGCACCTTGAATTGCAAAATTCTTCAAATCCGAGCAACATGATGTTCTGGTGGAAGTTATTCAAAACTGAATGTAACGTTACATGGACCTCAGATGAATACTTTAATGAAACAAAACGCTCCACTGACAATTTCATCTGTGGAAATCTAAATTTCCAGCATGAAAAAAATGCTGATTGCGTGTTTTTCCATCTTTTTCACGGGCAGTCCTGAAAGTATCGAAACTTTCATGGCTGCCACTCACGTACTATTGGAAATAAATGAACAAATATGCTATCAATATTAATTACACATTAAATTAAAAATAAAACATAAAAGTGAATTTATGTGTTATATGTTAAAATTATGTTCAATCTTTTATGAACAAACCTCGTACTTATGCTAGGCTCCCTTTATTTAAATTTTCGGTAATATTTTGTGCATTCCAAAATAATTAAAACCCAAAATAATAATAATTAGTATTAATCATAAATAATCCAAATAATTAAAACTTGCAAAGTATTTCATTGATAAAGTGGTTAATTGTACTCGTAAACTTTTTAAAACTTTCTTTCTTAATTGTAGGATATTAGCTTATAATGAAACTAATTATGGCTTTAGTTTTTGAAATTTTTTTAACATATTCATGTTTCACATACGTTCTTATGATAAACACTTACATTAATTTTGGAAATGAAAGTATCTGGTTGTAATATACTCAGCAAGAATGATGAAAATAACGTTTTCAAAATAATAATTTCATACTGATTTTTTTAAGCTTGATATTTTTCTTGCATTAGTCTGGTGTTTTTTAAATACTAGGACGCTCGGGCTTTTAGTATTAGAAGCCGATTGCTAACCACCATTCAGACTTTAAAAAGTTGTTTATTTGATCGTCAACATAAACATTATAAAAGACCGCATTATAATAATAAATTTGCATGTAAACGTGTTACCGTTCGTGCTCTTGTGAATAATTTTAAGGCGAAATCAATTACTGTTAATTGCAGTTTTCATTTTAATTAAATAAGATTAGTTTGACATTTAAAAACCAGCTAATATAAAATTAAGACAACAGATTTTTGACTTCTCAATAATATTTAACAATGCTATAAAAATTATTTAAAATGAGACATTTTAACTTTAACGTTATAAATCTAATGCAAGTTTCTAAAATCTAATGCAAGTTTGACCATACTTTACCCTTTCTTTATAAAATTTACCTGAAATTATTTTTATTGCTATAAAATCAATTAGTATAATTTGCGTAGTCTTAGAATGGGAAACAATAGTTAAAATATAGACATTTTTCTCTGTGCGCTGTAAGGATAAAATTTTAGTAATGATAGATATTTTTTTATAAATTCACATCAATAAAATTACCGAATATTTTTTACAGTGTGTATTTTTTTAATTTAAATTGTTTGGTAATATTATTATTTGGACCTTTGAAATAAGATGTTATTTCACCCGCATTCAGTTCTTTTAACAAGACTTATTTACAAAATACACATTATATCATAGTTTTCTTTAAGTTGAATAGTTTTCAAATTGATCGAGTAGTTTCGTGTGTTACAAACGTGTGCTACAACTTACATATTTCCCATAAATTTCTAATCAATTTTATCAGTTATGATAAAATGAATTATCCCGTATGAATTTATTGTTAAAAGTATATGACGGCAAACATTTCAGCAGCTGATATTGCTTAAATATTCAGTATAAAAGCTAGAAACATGAACAATACAAAGCAAATCATACTAATAAAAAAAAAAATACGCTTATTTAGTGCTTTATATAATCTCAAAATATTATTTCTAAGTAGAGAATAATGTTTGTGTGCATCTGAATGCAAACAAATTTTAGTTTATCTTTCTATGAACACCATCGGAAAAGAAATATTTTCACGAATTTAATAAAAAAGAAAAGTTAAATCTCACAATCTCAGTATATTTTCTTTTCGTATGGAAGTTCTCAACATAATCCCCCAACTGTGTGCAAGTTTTCTGTTTTCAATCCAGTAAACTTCTGCAGCTTTAAGAGAAGATATACTTTTAAAGAAGTTTATATGTTAAAATAGCTAGTTATCTCTACATCTATGCATTGTTTAAAAAGAAAAAAATCTTGTTGATGATAACGATAACGTTAAAGATAACGTTGACATCACATGAGAGTTTTGGATAAACATTCATGTCTCATATAATTTCCGGCGAAATAAAGCACACTATATTTTTATTGAATTCTATCAAAAAAGAATTTCATTGTCATTTGTAAATTTTTTTTATTATGTACTTACATGTAGGGGAGAGTGGCACGTTTGAACATTTTTTTAGAAAATTAATATATTTTTACTTGAATTATATTTATTGGGTTTTAAAAATTACATAATAAAAATAACGCATTTTTCATCATGTAGACCATAAATTAAACATTTTCCAAAGAAATTAAGTAACTTGTGAGGATTTAAAAAGGTGAAAGATTTTTGTTGAAACCTGCTCCATGTAGGGGTATCTTTGAACAAACAAGGGACACCTTTGGACAAATGAATAAAATATGAAAATATTGAAAGGTTTTATAAAATGTTGTATATGCTACAGAAATGTAAAGTAATATGAATGAAACAAAATAATTACATTTTATTGAAATTACTATCGTTTTTCTTATTTAACCACATTTAAATCCCTCATAATAAAATTCTGGATGAGATAATAACAGTTTGCGTCAATTATTATTTTTTTTTTACATTTATGTATAGTTTCTATTAAATCCAAAAAAATATCTTAAGTTTTAATCATCATGTCAGGAGATTTCGATAACTGATGTAAATGTTAAAGTGAAAATGCAACCAAAATATGACACTATAAAACAGATATAATTTTTTTTTTATTTAATTTAGTTGTATTTCATTCAAACATTGATTCCGTTTTCTGGCTCATATTTGGATTCCTACTGCTAAACAGCTGAAAGTTCCGATGAGGTAATGAAGGGATTCAATTTTTTCTTTGAATTTTTTAACTTTGAATTTTATAATTTAAGAAAAATTTCTATATCATGGTTAGAAATAAAGATTATTTTCGGGTCCACGGGGAAAAAAAAATACGTGAAAATCTATTTTCAAAAGTTTTAAAAGCAAAAATAACATCTGCTTTATTGTATGAAAAATTTGCCATTTCTTCTTTTTTTAGCATTAAAATTTAAAATTTGTAAAATATTTTTCCGTAATGGTAAATATTATGGTCAACTTCGGATTCAGCGGTACATGATATATAAGAAACAACTATCAATATCTAAAAATCATGATACGACCCAACTTTTGAAGGCTAGTATAATTTAATAACATTTTAAAACATGCATTATTTTGTGAATAATTGAGCCTCTTGTTTTTTATAATTTTATTTAACAAAAAATATGTTTTTTTTTTCGTTTTCTTATACGTGTATTACAAATCTTATAGCTTGTATTAATATTTCAGAGTGACTAAAGTTTTAAATTTTATACTGCAGTGGTAATTTTCTTTGAATCATTTATTATATATATGTATATATATATATACATGACGAAATTATATTTCTACTAAATTTATGAGTAACCCCTAATTTATTGCAAAAAATATACTGAAATTTTAAGCAGCTATTATACGGTCAATTTTAATCATAGAATAACGACAGTTTTATTTTTCTTAATTATGAGCATTACAGGATTTTTTTCTAAATATAACATATCGGAACAAAGAACCGTATAAAAATTTAAATTTCGTAATTTTTTAAGAAATGTTTTTTTTAACCAAATTCACTTTTAAAATACTTTAATTGTTTTAAGACATTTTTGAAATTGGAACTATATATCTATAAGTGATGTTTTGGAAATATTCATTGACCACTGTTGTTAGTGGAGAGATTGTACACGTTATTAATTATTGAAGAATACTCATTATTGGAAATGAACCGCATAACACTTATAGTTCTGTTATGCGGATTATTAAAGTATTTCTTTCACATTATACTCTACGTTCCAAATCTGTTTGAGTTGTAACTCGCTGATATTTCGATAATTTAAATTTAGTGAAATTTATACGTATTTTTGAGGTACACTATAGCTACCATAGGGTCTATAATCCATATGTGTATAATATATATGTCTATAAATATATTGTAAGTAACATATATATCTCGTATACGGAGACATGTACAAAAACCATTACACTATGTTATATGATGAAAATTGTCTCCATTGCAGTGCTACAGTACTTCATTAATGGTCGTTACTTCAAACATAAATAAGTGGATATGTGTCTATGAGTCTATTATGAGGTCCACTATAGCAGATTTTATAGAGGCTATGGAATGTTAGTTATTCCATACATAGCCTATATAAAATCCGACAGTTTATTTGCAAACTGGCATATTTTTTTTTGAATTAACGAATTCTATGAATGAATGTTTATTAATTGAATATTGGACACTATTTAGAGTGGTACAAGGTGTTCAACAGTTTTATTACCCATATAGGTGGGTAGTAACGCCAAATAGAATTGCTCAAGAAACTACGCCATTAAATTTTATGAATATATATGCTAAAATATTCTTTTTGTATACATAGTCAATGAATTGCTGTATAAAATCCTGTGTTTGTTTGAAACAAAAAGTCTAAAACCTATCCGTGGAAATTGTTAAAATCTTAATGTGGCGTTATTACCTCAAGCTACCTTATATATATCTATGTGATATTTAATAACACTAAATTTTTTTTTGAGAAATATCATAATAAATATCATATTAAATATCCCATAGATGTATATAAGGTAGCCTGGGGTAATAACGCCACATTAAGATTTTAACAATTTCCACGGATAGGTTTTAGACTTTTTTTTCAAAGAAACATATGATTTTATACAGCAACTCATTGACTATGTATACAAAAAAGAATATTTTAGCAGATATATATTCATAAAATTTATGCCGAATTACACAATTTTTTTCCTAATATTAAGTAGAAAACAATCTTTTTATTATTTCGATTGTAATCAAAATTTAATTTAATATTGATAAGAATATCTTTGAAGAGATCTATCTTACAAAATAAAAATAAAAAAAAAGATTATATCCTACCTTTTTTTCTTTTGTACATAAGTTCTCAACAATGTTCTCCAACTGTCTACAAATCTTCTCTTTACGATTCAGTAAACTTCTATATCAATGCATTGGCTAAAAAAAGTAGTTGCTGATAACTGTAAAATCGCTTAAAAGTTCGAGATAAAAGTTAATCAGACGAATTATTTTCGGCCCATAGCACTTCTAAGGCCTCAGAGGTATAAATATTACTTAAGAAGTTTAAAGTGTGAAATGACAGATTACCTGCATATCACTTTACCGGAAAAATAATTTGTAGTTTTTACTTTAACAACTAACAATTTGGATAATCGTGGTATAATTTCATATCAAGCAATGGAAAGGAAACTATAATCCAAATTTAAAACTATTTTCTTCCTCTTTATGGTGCATATTACAAGTATATACAAGCTATATTACAAGCTATAGTACTAGCTATATTACAAGTAATTATATTTCGTTTAATATTTCGAGGAAACTTAAAAATATTTTATATTGTTTATATTTTAGTTTTTAATCTGGTCGTAGATAAAATTTTACATCTATGCTGACATATTTTAATCTGCTTCTTAATATTGTATAGAAAACATTTTTTTGAAGATGATTAAAGTTAAGTAATAGATTTCTAAGAAAATATTTTGAAAAAAAAAACTTCAATGACAATGGCAAAAGTAAAGAATTTTTTCCCATCAATTTCAATGTATTCTCTTATCAAAGTTTGAAACATTATCTCGTAGCTGTCTTGAAGTCTTCTATTTTCGGTACTTCTCTGTCCTCAGGGGTATAAGTATTACTTAAGAAGATTAAAGGGTGAAATGACAGATTATCTGAATATATCTTTACCGGAAAAATAAATTATGGTTTTTGCTTCAATAACTAACAATTTGAATGACCGTGGTAGAATTTCATATCAAGCAATAGAAAGAAAACTATAACCGAGATACAAAGCTATTTTCGTTCTCCTTATAGTGCATAAATCTCTATATTCCAATGTGGTTCAAATGATAAACTAATTACACTTCAAAATTCATAAAATAAATAAAAAAAAATAAAAAATGCACACATAATTAAAATTTTCAAAAGTAAAAAAAAAAAATTGAATGTTTTAAAATCCCTTCTACTTTAAATAATGTAATGATAATTTAATATTTTCAGGAAATTTAAAAATAATGTATATATATTTTTTTTAGTTTATAATCTGACAAGGGGACCACCAAACATGGTGCTCACAGATTTTGATGAATTCAAAGTATATTGTAAGGGTCATACCATTAATTATTCGGCTGAAAGGGTTCTTTCAAATGGGTTCTTAGTTTTTGAGAAATTGGGGATCAAAGTTCAGTGTATATTTTAAATACTTATTAGTATAGCTGTTTATCAACAGATTCGTGGCTCCGCGGTAACGTGCAAGATTCCAGACCCGGAGGTGGCGGGTTCAACTCCAAGTTGGAGGTTTTTTTTTTTCTTCTTTATATGTTTCGTATATGTTAAATTTTTTAAGCAGAATTTGAAATTCTACAGCTTTCAACTTATTAATATTTTCTTATGGGGATAATTTACTTTTTTCATTTTTTTTTCTTATTTAAAGAAATATGGTTCAAATGATAAACTATTTACACTTCAAAATTCATAAAATAAATAAAAATAAATAAAAATGCATATATAATTAAAATTTTCAAAGGTATAAAAAATTTGAATATTTTAAAATCCCTTCTACTTTAAATATTAATAATTTTGCTCAATTACATTTATATATATTGCTAAGTAAAAAAAAAATCATACCTTTGTAAATTCATTAAATTCACATTCTTTATTCAATATCCGTTCATCTGCCTCAATAAATTGTCGATTATCTCATATATCTAATACTGAATTATGAAATTCTTCAGCTGTAGCAATAGAAGAAAAGGAAATATCATCCGGTTGGGAATTTGTAAGAAGATTATCATTTCGTAACAACATCTCGCAATATTTTAATGCATTCGTAATTTCGCCTTTTTGTTCCTTTTCCAAACTAAAGTTTTCTGTACTAGTGCTGCTTCCTTCTTTTACAGTATTTTTAGCATTCGACACACATCTACCAACTGCATACTCAATTTTCATACCATAATTTCAGCTATACATATACATATCAATATTTCAAATATTTCATTTGCCTGCAAAAGAAACAAAATGACAACAGCAAAAATAATTTCTATTTTTGCTTGATTTTACCGAGAAAATAAAAGCAGACGAATAAAATAAATATATATCATTTTATGTACCGTAAATTCTAATTTCATTAGCAGACGACTTTTCCAATCTAGTTGAATTTTTTATTAAACGTTAGAGATAAATGTATTTAAAGATCAATAAAAATTTGGATAATATTTTAGCACTACTGCATTAATATTTTATTACACTTTCGACGGTATGCATTATTTGAATTAACTAATCCTATAAATGTTTGAGAAATTGCACCTGAAAATTATTTTGTATAATTTATAGAAAAAAGGATAAATTTTAATTTAAAATATTCCACAAAAAAGCGATAGAAAAAAGAAAAATTATTATTTCAGAATTGTGCTTAGAAAAGAAATTACATAATAATTAAAAGTAAAAGGCTAAGGGCATAAATTCGTGTATGCAGTTTTGTCAATAAAAATATTAGTTTAAAAATTGCAGATGAAAAGAAATTTTCATGAAATACATTCGAAAATATAAATTTACTTTATTAAGAAAATATCAAAAAGTTCAAAGCTGCAGAATTCCCAATTGTGCTTAAAATATGTAACATGTAAAAAGTATATAAAGAAAGAAAAAAAAAGCGCCAATTTGGATTTTTTTTTAACTTAGCAATATAAATAAATGTAATTGAGCAAAATTATTAATATTTAAAGTAGAAGGGATTTTAAAACATTCAATTTTTTTTTTACTTTTGAAAATTTTAATTATATATGCATTTTTTTATTTATTTTTATTTATTTTATGAATTTTGAAGTGTAATTAGTTTATCATTTGAACCATATTTTTTTAAATAAGAAAAAAACTGAAAAAAGTAAACTATCCCCATAAGAAACTATTAATAAGTTGAAAGCTGTAGAATTACCAATTCTATTTTTAAAATTTAACATATACGAAACATAAAGAAGAAGAAAAAAAAGCTCAAACTTGGAGTTGAACCCGCCACCTCCGGGTCTGGAATCTCGCACTTTACCGTGGAGCCACGAAGCTGTTGACAAAGAGATTTACTAATAAATACTTAAAATATATGCTGAACTTTGACCCCCAATTTCTCAAAAACTAAGGCCCATTTGAAAGAACCCTTTCAGACGAATAATTAATGGTATGACTCCTACAATATACTTTGAATTCATCGAAATCTGTGAGCACCATGTTTGGTGGTCCTCTTGTGAGTCTTAAATAAAATTTGACATCTATGCTAAGATATTTTAATCTGATTCTTAATATTGTATAATTTTTTTGAAGATGATTAAAGTTAAGTTATATATTTCTAAGAAAAAAAATAAACCTCAACGACAATGGCAAAACTAAAGAAATTTTCTCTCTCAATATCAGTATATTTCATACTCCAATGAAAGCTTTAAACAGTATACCGAAACTATCTTGAGGTCTTTTCTTTTCGGCTCACAGCACTTCTGTATCCTCAGAGGTTTAAATATTACCTAAGAAGATTAAAGGACGAAATGACAAATTATCTGCATATCACTTTACCGGAAAAATAAATTATGGTTTTCACTTCAATGCTTGATCATTTGATTGATTGTGATATAAATTCTTGTCAAGCAATAGAAAAGAAATGTAAACCAGATAAAAAAAAATGTTGTTTCGATAGTGCTTTAAATTAAAAAAATAAATAAACACTGTATATTATTATTTAATCATTATAAAATATAGCATGAAGAAGTAAAAAATCAAATCATATTTCAACTATCATTACTTGTTATGACAAAGCTGCCTAGTTCAATAATAAGTTTACATTCATGGTTTACCATGTTTACGGATTAATGTGAAAGAAATCAAATTTACGTTAATTTATTAACATGTGAGTGCCATGGTGATTGACAATGGACTTTTCATTTAGGCCATTAGGTCATTTTCTTTAATGTATAAAAATAGCACTTAGTTCATATTAAAAGTAATCGTATTTTCTTTGATATTTTGAGGAAATTTAATAATAATATATATCGTTTATTTTTTAATTTTTAAACTGAATTTTCTATAAAATTTTATATTTATGCTACATATTTAATCATCTTTTTAACATTCGACAGAAAACAACATTTTGAAAGATAATTAAAATTTAATTATATATTATAGTTATTTTAGTTATATATTAGTTACATAAAAAATAATGATTCCTTGAAATATGTTTTTGAAAATTGAAAAGATAGTTCAACGACATGACAAAACTAAAGAAATTTTATCCCTTAATCTCATTATATTTTCTTCCCTTACGAAAGCTTTTAACACCATACCGTAACTGTCTTGAAGTCTTCTCTTTTCGGCTCATAGCACTTATCCGTCCTTATGGGTATAAATATTACTTAAGAAGATTAAAGGGTGAAATGACAGAATATCTGCATATCCTTTTACTGGAAAAAATAAATTTTGATTTTCACTTCAATAGTTGATCAATTGATTGATCGTGATATAACTTCATATCAAGCAAAGGAAAGGAAAGATATAATCGAGATATAAAGTTATATTCGTTCTCTTGACAGTGCCTATATTTCTATATTAAAAGTAAAGATATTTTCAGGAAAGTAAAAAATCATGTATGTTTATTATTATTTTTTTTAATCTGAGTCTTAGAAAAAATTTGACGTCTATGCTGACATATATTTTAATCTGCATCTTAATATTGTGCATAAAACATTTTTTTGAAGATGATTAAAGTTAAATTATATATTTCTAAGAAAATATTTTGAAAATTAGAATACTTCAAGGACAATGGCAAGACTAAAGAAATTTCATCCCTCAATCTCAGTATATTTCCTACTCTTATGAAAGCTTTAAACAGTTAAAATAGCAAACAAAGCCTTTGTGCACAAATGTTTAAAGATAGAAAACCAACGATTATAAATGCACAAATAAAGTATGAGAAGGTAGCAAATAACTATTTCGAATCTACTATCGAGATTCTTCATCAGTGCAAAACTCAGCGAGCTAAAAAATAGCAAAACTGAGCAAAGAGACAGAGAGACGCAAGCTTATATACTCGCTATGGGAACAATCCCGCCTAAAGAAAAGCAACCAATGAGAAGAAAGCAGCCAAACCAACTGGGTGGACAAGTAGCGACATCTATCGGAGAACGAGCAAAAAAAACTAAAAAGCGAGTGAAAAAAAAGTATTAAATTAAAAAAATCCAAATACTTGGAAAATAAGGAGTACTAGATATGTCATTGACTAAGGAGTGAGAACTTTTTATGATGTGGTAAGCTTCCCAAAAATCAAGATCAAGAATGGAAGGACATTTATGAATGATGGTGGCTGAAGAAAAGTTAAACTTATGTTGTGAAGACCAACAATGTTGAGCAATAGAGGAACGTTTAAGTTCTAGATTTTTGACGTACCTTTTATGTTCCATTAAACGAAATCTGAGAGCACGTTTAGTCTGAGCAATATAAGAAATACCATATTGGCAAGAAATTTAATAAATACCCCAGTTATCTAAGTGATCAATGGGGTGCTTAAGATTTGAAAAAGCAATTTTATTAACAGGAGAAAAAATAACATTGAAATCGAACCTTTTTAAAATTTTAGCAACTTGCTGACTGATTTTGGGGAAAAAAGGCAAAACAACCAAAGCATTGGAGTTTGAATTAAAGTTTTTTCTTTCAGAATGGGTGGTTTTTTTTCAATTTTCTATGAATTGAATCTATAATATTAGGGGAATAACCACGATCAACAGCAATAGCTTTTAGATAATTAAGTTCATCACTGAGTAACTGAGGAGTTGAACAAATATTGGAAACCCGGAAAACAAAAGTTTTGAAAGCCGCAACTTTCTGTTAGGAGGATGAGAAGAATATCTGTGAGGTGGAAGACTGACCGCAAAAGGTTTGCGAATTATCTTCATTGCGAATAACAAGAACATCCAGAAAATAAAGGCGATTGTTCGATTCAGTTTCAAAAGTAAATTGAATGTAAGAATCAATAGATTCATGATTTTGATAATTCATGACAGAGAGAATATGATTTATATCGGAATTCACTTCGACTAAAGCATAGATATCATCTACGTAACGAACATAGAAAGGAAATTTTAAGACTTCAAACAATTTTATTTCAAAATAATGCATGCACAAATCGCTTAAAGTCGGACTAAGAGGATTACCCATAGCCAATCCGTCAATCATACGAAAGAAATTCCCGTTAAAGACAAAAGTATTTTGAGATAAGCAAGCAAGAGTTATATGAATGAGCTCTTCGATTTCGAAAAAGGAAAAATGAAATTCACAGAGCCTTTTCTTGAGGCAATCTAAAGCACCTTCGACAGGAACATTAGTAAATAATGATTTAACATCAAAAGAAACCATCATGGGGTCTTGTGGCTTAAAACTGTGAAGTTTCTTAGCAAATTCAAAAGAATTCTTAACAGTGAAAGAATTACTGCTTGAGAGAGGAGAAAATATGGAAACAAGATATTTTCCATGTTTATAAGAAGCCGTACCGATACTGGAAACAATGGGTCTAAAAGGAATGTCAGGTTTATGGACCTTAGGTAAAGCATAAAACCTGGCACAATGAGCAATTGAAGGAATAAGAGAACTCTTTAATTTAGCAGGAATAATGTGTGAAGACTTAATGGCAGATTTGATAGTATCAATTTCCTTAGAGGAAGGGTCTTTGTGGATATCTACATAGGGACCAACATTAATTAATTTATGGGATTTTTCTAAATATGAAGACTTGTCAAGAACAACAATCTGACCACCTTTGTCAGCCTTAGTTATGATCAAATTCGGATCAGAACACAAACTTTTTAAACAATGTTTAACTGAACTATTAAGATTTGGCTTATAAACATTCGAATTGAAATCAACAGTATTGGCAATGAGATGCGTAATAGACTCTTTTTGAGAAGGAGGAATAGCGCTATGCTTAAAGGCTCTTTCAATAGGAGCAATCAGACGGGATAACGAAGGAGGGGCAGAAAGAGAGAAATTGTTGTTTAATTTTAGAGCATTTAGCTGATTATTACTTAAAGTGACACTAGAAAGATTGACAACACCAGTTTTGTCAACAGAAGGTAAATTTATAGAGTTGTTGGCGAAAGAATTATTACAAAGCGTATTAAATTTCCTTTTTAGAACTGCGCAATGAATCGAAGAAGCTTTGAGGACTCTATTCCATGAAATTCTGTCTATAGAATCAAAATCAGGAGAAGAATTACCAAGAGAGATATGTAAGTAATATATCTCGCGCTCTATATGAGCAATTTTCTGGCGAGTCTCTTGAATCACAGCCCTTAAAAGAGCTAATTTAGAACGAAATAAGACCTTATCTATCTTACTTGAATTAGATAAATTACAACGTATTGAAATAAATCTAGGAATCACTTTAAACAGTTTACCGTAACTGTCTTGAAGTCTTCTCTTTTCAGCTCATAGCACTTCTAAGGCCTCAGGAGCATGAATATTACTTAAAAAAGATTAAAGGTGAAATGACAGTATATCTGCATATAACTTTACCGGAAAAATAAATTATGGTTTTCACTTCAATAGTTTATCATTTGATTGATTGTGATATAAACTCATATCAAGCAATGGAAGGGAAATGTAATCCAGATAAAAATATGTGTTTGTTGTTTTGATAGTGCTTTAAATAAAAAAAAAATTAACGCAGTATATTAATCTTTAATTATTATAAAATGTAGCATGAAGAAGCATAAAATGTAATCATATTTCAATTATCATCACTTGTTATGGCAAAGCTGTATAGTGCAATAATAATTAAATTGATGGTTAATGAAGTTTACCAATAAATAAGAAATAAGTCCATCAAATTTATGTTTGTTTGTTAAAAGTGTCTTTTTTTTTTTTTTTTTTTTTTTTTTTTTGTACCAGCTAGCTATGCCATAATACCTAACAAATGATTAACAATGGGAACCTAAGTGCTTCAGGTGTACTTATGTTAGCTTAATTCTATTTGCATGTACAATATATTTTCAAAATAATACAAAAATATGAGAAAATTTAAAAAAGCTGCAACTTCCAGTCATTCGAAATTATAAAGATTTTTAACATTTTTAGTTTTGATTTTTTAAAACTAGATATATCAATATTTTTAATACGGAATATTTGATTCTATGGACAATTCTTTTGCTGATGTTGACAGTTCATTTTAGTCTCGTTTTATGTGGACCTCCCTGTAAATGTATCTTTATATAAACTAAAATGATATGAAAAGATATTTATTGATATAATACAGCAATTCGTTTATTTCTTTGCTTGTTTTTATAGTAGGAAAAATGTCCATATACTTAAATGGTATTCATTTGTGTACTTTTTTTTAACATTGTGACGGAAACTAAAGTCTATTTATATATAATTACAATAAATAAATAAATAAGCGTCTTAAATCTAACAGTGGCAGTATATTTTTATGTGAAAGCTTTCCACTTCATTTTCAAACTGTCTTGGTTTTCTTTCGATTCTGTGATCTTTCTTGTACCCAAGAGATTAAATATATCTCAAGAAGTAAAAAAGTTCATATACAGACTCTAGATCAATGAATTGTTTAATATAAATGATGATAAATCTTTCAATAGCTTGGTGTGGAACGAAATGTCGAGATGATAGTTCATTCTCATTTTATGTATGGAAAAGTGAATTATTCTTTATATTTTAACGCATAAATATATTATGTTATCATTGATTATTAACAGTCTCTCAATATAATAAGAAATCCAGGCTATGAAAACAGATAAATACGCACTTTTTAAAAAATGTGTTTTCCACATATGTGTCTAGATATAAGGTACCCTGGGGTAATAACGCCAACAGCTAACATTTTGCATAATTATGAAATAATCTGGTAAATGACACCCATGTGCTCTGCGCAAAAGGGTTTTGAGTCATATAAATCGCAAAAAACAGCTTCAAGTTAAATTGTTTCATTTTTAGGTCTTATTGTTTTTACAAGCAACTAAAATTAACGCTTGATCTAAAATTTGCGAGATACGTTTTTTGATGTGAAGGCCATTTTTTTTATCCGGAAATACTTTGTTAATTACATAAATTTGTAGTACATTTCATGTACTATTAAAATGTTGTTGAAGATTTTGGATATCTTCTCGAGATAATTTGTAATTTACAATGTACAGCGCAATAACTATAATGGGGTAATAACGCCAATCCTTGGCATTAATACTCCGGTTGTTTCCCTACAGTGGCCGAGCTACATCCTAATACTGATTCAAATAAACACAGTTAAGACTGTGCAATGTTTCTAATAATTCTATTTAAGCGCGCCTTTTTAAGCAAAAAAGAAGCTCCCGGTCTGATATTCTTTTGCCTCATCCCCCCCCCCACACACCACACCTTTATTTTTCTTACACTTTCCCAAAAATTGAACATTTTCAATAGCTTAGAATGCAATTTGTCAATTTCTAAGTTTGTAGAGTTTGTATTTTTAGATTTGGGCAATCTACATGCAATTATTCCATCTTATTTCATAGTTTTGTTTGTATGGCGTTATTACCCATATAGGTGGGTAATAACGCCAAAAAGCATTGGTCAAGAAATTACGCCATTACATTTTATGAATACATATCTGATAAATTATTTTTTTTATATAGATAGTCAATGAGTTGCTGTATCAAATCCTATATTTGTTTGAAAAATACCAACTAAAACTGAGCCGTGAAAATTGGTAGAACCTTAACGTGGCGTTATTACCCCAGGGTACCTTAGTAAGAAGTTTAGTTAATAAATACTTTTAAGAATTGTAGTATATATATTGTAAGAAATTTAAACACATTGTACGTACGGATGCTGGAATTTTAAGACCAGAAAATTATTCGATCCCGACACTTTCTTACAATGAAACAGTCCTTAACCCTTTATCTACTGACGGTACTTATGAGTACCATTGAAATAACTTATTATACAATTCTTTTAATATTAGTTAGTTGTAATACTGCTTAGAATGAGTTACAGATACATTACTCTATCTTGTTCCAAAAGAATTATTGGTTACACAAAGCAAAAATATTTTTAAAAGGATGATGTCCTTGCATTTGCATCTTTTCAGCTTTCTTAGTGTTGAGGGAAAGGGATGGTCAATTTTCATTACGAAAATATTTCTTTATTTCTATTGTAAAAATATCATATTTGTACATTGTATAATTCTGCAAAATACTAAGAAAACAATTACATATAAAAGATTTGACTGGGGTTATAAAAATTGCACAAAATCTCTGCAAATTCAAATTTAATTATCTTTCTAGATCCTTCAATTCTTCTAAAATCCTTCAAATATTTATTAAATGATTATGTAAATCTTTCAATTTAATTAAAAAAATTTGCATAAAATGCTTTAGAATGTAAAATTTTCATGAATTCATAATGAGGTAGGTAAAGGGTTAAAGAAGTTGAAATTGCTTGCGTTTGAATTAGATTTATCTATTTATGTAATTTTTTTATAAAAAAAAATATTAGAATTTCACCTGAAAAGCAACGATACGTACGAACCCTGTAATAACCGTTATTTTGCGTAAAAGGCGGCTGTTTATTCATCGGATGTATTTTTCCCTTTAAAAGTTGATAGAACCTTCGCAGCAAACTAGATGATCAAAGTTGTTACTGGAAAAATTTAAAATTAGAATTCAAATTGTTTAATGCAACGGCAAATATAAAGAAAAAACGATGACATAAAAGTATGAAGTCTTGATTTCAAAATATTGGGAAAGATAATTTTCAAAAATAAAATTTGTTGCATATTTAAAAATTTTTTACTCTTTATTTTTAAACTAAAATTTTGTTTTAATGTAAAATAATAAGTAAATGGAAAAATAAGTAGTTACAGCGATCACTTTTTTTAGTGATCAAATTTTAGTCAATTTTCGTAGTTTCAGATATTTTTGGTTCACATAAAAGACAAGGCGCTGACCTGAAATTTTCTTACATAACTCGTTACTTGTAATAATTTTGTTTGAAATTATTTCATGCAGCATATTTGCTGAATTGTTTTCCAGAGTAAATATTTAAATAAGATATGAAACTATCCAACTTAACGCAATGTTATAACTTAATAACTACTTTAAAACTTACTGCAGTTTTAAAAGGAATCAGTTTGCGAAAGCATTCACGTGTACTATAATATATGCTGCATCAATGTTTAAATAATTCCTAAATAAGTCGCTTAATACTATAGACAATAGAAATTTAATAAAACATAATTCTGTTCCTTGCTTTAATATGCACGCTCATTACATGCATTTAGATACAGATCACTATCTATATCTTTATAATAATATTTGGATTCCATTTTTAAATTTTACTATTGAGAATTAATCGTTTATGTGATTTTTAAGTTTAGCAACTCTTTAACAGCATAATTAGCAACTGTTTTTTTTTAGTGATAATTCTTTTGAATATTTTCTAGATAATATAATGCAAAGAAATCTTGAATTTCCGCGTATTTTAATACCAAAAGATTTATATTAGTTTATTAATAACATAAGGGATTTTTAAAATTCCTTTGTATTTTTTTCCGTTGTTTAGAACTAATGTTCTAAACAACGAACATTACAGAATAAGCAGCATAAAAATAAATTAAGACTCAAAAATTAGAAAAGTTTACTTCAAAAATGTAAGTAACTTTTGTAATTTTTCCTTTTTTCACTATTAAAAGATTGCTTTTCTTTGATTAAAAAATGAATAAATGCCCCCAAAAAGATAACTTCGTTAATCGTTGACTATCACACTTCAACCAGTTTTAGTAGTTTAATTATTTTCTGGTTTCCTTAGATGATACAAGGTTATTTCTCCCTGGAGCTGTGTTCCATAACTTAGTTATCGAAAATAACTTCTTTCAAGTTATTTCATACAGTAAATTTGCTGAGTTTCTGTCCAGCATGATTGTTTCAGAAAGATTGGGAAGTACCCAAATTAATGCTATGATATAACAGCTCAATAAGTACTTTTCAGCACACCTCATTTTAAAAAGAAAGATAATTTCTAAAGCTTTTATGCTTAATTTCACGCATGCATTCTTCATCACTGTTAGATAATTTTATTAACATGTTTGTTGAATATAATAATAATTTGAGCAAACGCAATTATTTCCTTTGCATTTATCTATACACTATATAAAATTAGATGCAAATTATTACCTACTAGAATTAAATTATATAATAATACTACCTCTGACAATAAAATTTGAAGAATAGTCCTGTAGCATTAATGTATCTGAAATATTAATGAAAGTTACAATACCATCCTTCGAAATAGTCACCTCCCATAACTATGTACCGCTGAGAACTTCTGTACATGTCCTGGGAAATTCGCAAAAAGTGGTCTTTTGGGATAAAGTTCAAAAGTCTCGTCACGTTTCGTTGGATGTCAGCAATATAGTCAAATCTCTTTAAAAGAGAGTTTGAGTCGTGGAAATAATAAAAAGTCTGTAGGATTAAGATCTGGAGAGTATGGTGGATGTTCCATTTGCACCACCCTTTATAAATTTCTTTCGGCGAATTGCAAATCGTCAAACCAAACTTTAAACGGATATTTTGTTCGCTCATTTCCCTGCTCTCAGTAAAGAACCAACACACTGAACACGTACTTAGTAAAGCACGTCTTATACAGAACTAAACGACGCACAGCTGAACAACGGTGGGGGAAATTATTCAACACTTGCCTCTATGTAGGTGCAAAGTTTTGTTTCCCGAGTGTTGCTAGATCGGCCGTTCTGAATTCATTTACCGAACTTTATTGTCAAATGTAGTATTTCAGTCAATATTTTAAGTACTAATATTGAAAATTAATTTTTAAGGTTTTTAAGCATAACAACTGTTTTTATGTTTCTTTGTTTTTCTATAATGGTATATTTTTTAATTTATTTATTGATATTTTTTTGTATATTATCTTGAGGAAGTAAAGAAAAGAAATTCTCTGTATATTTTAATGCTGGGGATTTATGCATCCTTAGTTTGGTAATATTAAATCCTTAAGGAATGTTTTTGTATAATTATATACATTTTTATATTTATATTTATATTTAAATTGAGAAGGATATTTTCAATTAGACCATTAAGCAATAACTATCAGAAATGATAGCTAAAAAGTCCTTTCTTCCAGTACCGGGAGGGAGAGGCATCTTTCATATTTTCTACTTAAAATAATAATAATAATAATAAATCAAGCAATATTATTCGACCATTCAAAGCTCAAAATAGGGGAACACGATAGTAGAAGATTCAATACTTGTTTTTATCAATACTGATTATGAATTGTAAATCAATTGAAAGCGATCTATATTCGATGGCCAAGTTTGGCGAAATAAGGAAGTGCCTGCCATTTTAAAACAATATGATGGGTGAAATTAACCATTGAGCCTGATCGAGATCTTAGTAAGTCCTATGCACATGTTGACTCACATCGGAATCGGTTGATATATCCGAATGCTGCCACAGGTAAATAGATTTTTCAAAATGCCACCCACTTTAGAAATTTACACTGTTATATATAGCCATTTTTTAAGATACAGACAAAACAAAAAAAGGACCGAATTCATTGTATCAGGTTCAACGGCATTAAAAAAATCGTTTTCAATTTCTAAACTTTTTTTATTTTATTTTACATTTATAATTTTAAAAAATCATATGATTTCTATTTTTAAACAAGATGGCGGATGAAGTTGGCTAACATACTGAGTCGGGGCATCTGTACGTAATATGTGTACACCAAGTTACATCCAAATCATTTCATTAATACCCGTGTTATTACGTGACAAAAATCAGATCATTCCAAATTGTCAGTCATACTAGAAATTCAAAGTACTATGACTCAGCCATTTTTTAAGATAAAGACAAAACAAAAAAATGCTCTGGAGTCTTCGTTTCAAGTTAATACCCATAACAAGAAATGTTTCCTAACTTCTAATTTTTATGTACCTAATTTTAAATTTTAAATAAAAAAAATAAGTGGACACCATTTTGAAACAGGATGACCTATATAACTGGCCAACGAAATCGGTTCAGAAATCGGTATATGCTATGAACACACCAACTTACATCCAAATCGTTTCATAAATACGCATATAATTATGTGGCAAAAATCAGACCGTTTCAAATTATCAACCACACTAGAAATTCAAAGTGGTGTAACTCAGCCATTTTTAAAGATATAGAGAAAACAAAAAATGCTCTGAAATCTTTGTATCAAGGTCAAACACATAGATCAAAAATATTTTTCAATTAAAAATGTTTTGTACTTAATTAAAAAAATTAAATTAAAAAAAACTTAAATGACCGCCATTTGAAACAAAATCGCGGATGAATATGGCTAACGAATTCGGTTCAGACATCGGTATATACTAAATGCACGCCAAGTTACATCCAAATCGGTTCATATATACCCGTGTTATCTGATGTCAGACCGTTTCAAAATATCAGCCACACTAGAAATTCAAAGAGCTATAACTCAATAAATTTTTAATATATAGACAAAACAAAAACAAAATTCTGGAATTTTTGTATCAAGGTCAAATACATAGAAGAATAATATTTTTCAACTTCTAATTTTTTGTACTTAATTTAATTTTTTTTAAATTAAAATACTACACATAAATATTAAATACCATTTTGTTTTTCAATGTATTATCGATCATACGAAGAGGCAGAATAAACAGGAAATGACGACAAGGAAGTTTAAAATTTTCATTTTAAAAACATATATGCATATATTTTTTCATAATTAAACTGGTTCTATAATTCTAATTTTAGAATTAAACAAATATATAAATATATATATATATATATAAGACCATGTAAATAGAGTTTACCTCAGAATTCACTCAGAATTACCTCAGGATTTTTCAAAATTACCTCAGAATTCAGAGGTTACCTCAGAGATTGCTCAGGATGAAATTTTTGCCAAATTTAATAATATTAAACATTTCCTTCCCTTGAAATGACAGGTCGTAAATTTATTACCTGAAATTTCATTGTATAATTTCCTGCTCAAAAATAGTTTGTTAGAAATACTTTCTTGCATAAAATGTCCTGAGTTATTTTTCAGTGTGAAATGTTTCAGAAAGATAAAGAAGTATCCAATTTATAGCTATATTATAGCTTAATAAGTATTTTATACTACACTGTAGTTTTATATGGAAGTAGATTGTTAAACCTGTCATGTGTATAATACATGCTGCGTCGTTGTATGATATTTTCCTAAACCGGTTGAACATAGTAGATAAGAAAACAGACATAATACAGTATTCTGTTTCATGTATTATCATGTGCAGTACATAAATTTAGATAGAGTTTACTATACATATGCTTATATAATATTAGTTGAATGGAAAATTTATTTATTTATTTTTTAAAATTAATTTTTATGAGTTTTTAGAACAAACCTGTTTTTATTTTTGAATGATATTTTGATTAAAGTTTTTTAGTTGAATTAAAGAAAATAAATTCTAACTCCTATTATATTTTAATAATAAAATTTTTGCTTGTTTGTTAGTTTGTCATCTTAATTATTTTTCATAATATTTTTTTTAATCTTTTTGTAATTATATATTTTTTTGTTTGATTTTTACGGTATTGTCAGATATACACTTAAAAAAAAATTCTGTGAAATTACAATGAATCTATTGTAATAGTCTTCCGAAATGCAGACTTCGTGTAAGAGAACATACCACATAACTCAAATTGTGCAGAATTTGTTCCAACAGCATAACACTCAATTCCAGTTAAAGTCCTGGTCAACTAACTCGAAGAATCTTAATACGACAGAGATTATTTCGCATGTTATTAAATGGCCACCAAGATAAAAAAGATTATCAATTTCGAATATCCCGGATATGCATTACCATTGCTTGAACAACTAATTACGATTTACCTCCGGTCATTTAGCAAAAAGTTGTCGCATCCATTCCAAGGTGATTTGCAGATATTTTGCGAGTCAGATATGGGCCGACATATTATTAGGTAGGTTGTCACAATGTTTTGGCTCTTGAGTGTATACATATTTTACGAAGAATATATTTAGTTAAAGCATGTATAATATCGTTTCTGAACTTTAAAGTTTGTTGACCAGGTTCCTTTTAAAAAATGCATTCGCTGAAGTTGTAGGCTGTGATCATTTATAAGAAACTAAATGCTTTTTAAGAAATTTATTTATTTGAAGTAGAAGTATAAATTTAAGACATTTCTTGCAGAAATAGTTAGGGATGGTGCCTGAGAGTATCTTTTTAAGAGACTATCTTCACGTGACTTCCTTCGAGACAATTGAATTCCTCATTCAACAATTCACACATTGGCACCACACAATTTGCGACAAAGAGTATATAAAAAATGAATGATATCTTCTACGCAAAATTGTTTGTTACGCTTTAAACAATTAAAAGGATTTTGAATTTAATGGCAGGGTTCCAAGATATAGCAATTCTAAAAAAATAAGCCAAAAAGAATTCGCTCCAAATCGTACGTTAGAGCTCTGTTTGTAAAAAAATTGAGAAAATTTGTGAAAGAGACAATATGCCGCATGTACCTGAAAGAATATTATGTAACGAGAGAGTTAGACTCAAAATTATGCAGAGAGGAAAAAAATATTTCACTCACCACAAGTACAGTCGATCTTTATTCTTTCTTTTATTATTTTTAGCGAAGGAGAAAATTCATCTAAAGGAAATCTGTTTATCTGAGAACTGTTTTAATGATAAAGCAGATGCCACATATGTTTTCTTTCTTTTCTTTTGAAGGAAAGTTATTGTGGGATCGAAATAAAACGTTAAGATAAAAAGGATATCAAATTAAAGATTAGTATTAACAGTAATTTAGAAAAATATATAATTTAAGAAAACTATATGTGATTCTACATCACAGCATGATGCAGTATAAATAAAAAATGATAGATTAAAAGTATAAAACTTGATTTCCAAATCGTTGAAAAATTAGTTTACAAGATTCATTTTGTTGTTTTTTCTTTTTCTTTTTCCTTTTTTTTATTTTATTTTATTTTATTTTATTTTTTTTTGAAGTCAAAAAAATATATATTGGTACTACTCTGTTACCCCGTCGATCAATTTCGCAAAATTATACAAATCGCCAAACTAGTAACCAAATTATACATATGGACATAATTTTTATTTTAAATAACGAAAAAATAAATAATTAGTAGAATATTAATAAAAATATTAATAAAAAGTCGAAATAAAAATAACTTAATGAGATTTTAAACACATGAATCGTATTTAATGTCATTGAATGGGACATTCACGATCATTCATTATTGGTATTTCATCTGATAGTTTGACGATAATTTTTTGGTCGACGGTATAACCTTGTAGTACCTATATATTGTGTTTCTATAAAATCTGAACAAATATATGTAAAAAAAGTTAGTACAAAGTTTCTTATCCATTCTGAAATTTAGTAAAATTTATTAATATTAAACTTTTCTTGTCGCTTGAAACGATGATACGATGTAAATTTTTCGTCTGGAATTTCATAAGATACATACTTCGTGCTCGAGAATAATTTGTTTGAAAATATTTCATTAAGCAAATTTCCTCAGTTGTTTTCTAGAATGAATGTTTCAGAAAGATAAGGGAGTATGTAATTTAACGCTATGTTATAGCTTAATAAATACTTTAAACTACAGTGCAGCTTTAAAAGGAGACAGAATGTTAAAGCTTTCATGTGTAAAATATATTCTGTATTACTTTTTAATCAATTTCTAAATAATTGTATGTGTATAATAGATAAGAAAACTTTAACAAAATATAATTATGTCACTTGCATTCATGTATACAATAAATAAATTTAGAGTCAAATTATTATTTACTAGTATTAGTAATACTAGTATTAGTAATTCTGTTTTATTTGAAGTTTCTAGTACCAATATTAAAAATTATTTTTTGTGGGTTCTAGAGCATACACTTATTTTTCTAGACTGGTATGTCATTTCTATATTTTCTAGATAAAATAAAGAAAATACATTATACATTATTGCTAAGGGTTTTTGTATCAGTAATTTCGTAATATTAATTCTTTATAATGTTTTTGTAGAATTAAATATATATATAAATATACATATGTATATATATTGAATGAAATATGTTGAGTTAGAATATGAAGCAATTTAAATAAGAAACGATGGCTTAAAAGTATAAAACGTGATTTGAATATTGTTGCAAAATTAATTTTACAACATTATTTTTGTGTATAATACACACACACACATATATATATATATATATATTTACAGTAAAACATATGTATATATTTTTCTTATATATTATCTATCAAAATTCAATAAAGTTGTTAGTAAGGGTTATTAATCCATTCTGAAATTTTGGCAAACTTAATAGTATTAAATTTTACATGTCCCTTGAAATAATATAATGTAAAAGTTATTATTTGAAATTTCGTAAAATACTTCGTGCTCGAAAATATTTTGTTTGAAAATATTTCATGTAGGAAATTTCCTCACTTGTTTTTCACCATGTTTCAGAAAGATATGCGAGTATCTAATTTAACGCTTAGTTATAGCTTAATAAATATTTTAAACCACAGTGCAGTTTTAAAAGTAGACAGATAGATTTTTAAAGCTTTCATGTGTAAAATAAATTATTTATCATTGTTTAATCAATTTTTAAATAAGCTCTTTCTGTATATTATATTAGAGAAATTTGACAAAATATAATTATGTCACTTGCAATAATGCAATCAATATATAAATTTTTTGTCAAATTATTATTTACTAGTATTAGTTTATATAATATTGTTTTATACGAAAATGCTACTACGAATATTAAAAATTATTTTTTGTAAGTTTAAGAGCATACGCTTTTTTTTCTAAACTGGTATTTCGTTTGTATATTTTCTAGATGAAATATAGAAAATACATTATATGTAATGTATATAATATTGCTAGGAGTTTTTGAATCTGTTGTTTCGTATAATTGATTCTTTAGATAGTGCTTTTGTAGAATTAAATATATATATAAATATACATATGTATATACATGGAATAAAATATGTCTAGTTAGAATATGAAGCAATTTAAAGAAGAAACGATGTCTGAAAGTATGAAACGTGTTTTGAATATTGTTGCAAAATTAATTTTACAAGATTATTTTTGTGTAGAATATTATTTTTTTATAGTAAAACATATGTATATTCATTTTTTTAAGTGTGAACAAAATTCAATAAAGTGGTTAATAAGGGTTATTGATTCATTCTAAAATTTTGGCAAACTTAGTAGTATTAAATTTTACATGTCCCTTGAAATGATATGATGTAAATTTATTATCTGGAATTTCGTAAGATACTTCGTGCTCGAAAATATTTTGTTTGAAAATATTTCATGCAGCAAATTTCCTCAGTTGTTTTCTAGTATGTTTCAGAAAGATATGCGAGTATCTAGTTTAACGCTTAGTTATAGCTTAATAAATATTTAAACCACAGTGCAGTTTTAAAAGGAGACAGATAGATTTTTAAAGCTTTCATGTGTAAAATACATACTTTATCACTGTTTAATCAATTTCTAAATAAGCTTTTTCTGTATAATAGATTAGAGAAATTTGAAAAAAAAATATAATTATGTCACTTGCATTAATGTATACATTAAATAACTTTAGAGTCAAATTATCTTTTACTATTATTAGCTTAAATAATATTGTTTTATTCTATGTTGTTAGTACCAATATTAAATATTATTTTTGTGGGTTTTAGAGCATAGTCTTTTTTTTAAAATTGATATGTCGTTTGTATATTTTCTAGATGAAATATACAAAAGATATTCTATATATTTTTTAATGCTATGGGTTTTTAAGTCTGTAGTTTCGTATTATTAATTTTTAATGTAATGTTTTTGTATAATTAAATATATTGGATTAAATATTGTCAGTTAGAGTATGAAGCAATTTAAAAAAGAGACGATGGCTCAAAATTAAAGACGTGACTTTAAAATCGTTTCAAAATTAATTTTACAAGATTATTTTTGGGTAGAAAATTAAAAAAAAAAATTACAGTTAAACAAATTTATATACTTTTTCTATAAAGTATGGACAAATATATTCAATTAAGTGGTTAGTACAAGGCTATTTATCTGAAATTTAGTCAAACTTAGAAGTATTAAAATTTTCTTGTCGCTTGAAATGATACGATGTAAATTAATAGTCTGGAATTTCTTAAGACTATTCTTGTTTGAGAATATTTTGTTTAAAAATATTTCATAAAACAAACTTACTCAATTGTTTCTAGCATGAATGTTTCAGAGAGATACGGGTGAATGTAATTTAACGCTAAGTTATAACTTAACACTAGAACCGCGGGACTTTTTGTATACCTAGAACCGCGGAGCGGGTCAATTTGACCCGAGATAGATAAGGATATATAAAGATGTCCCAATACTTAATTTGATTAATTAAAAGATTATGTTTTCTTCTAATAATTAATATTTCTGAGTATTTACATAATATTTTACAAATAAAATGAGCAGAAATTACGTAAATTTCAGTAAATGTTATCATTCAAAATTATATTTCATTAAGTATAATGAAAATATATTGAAAAAATATTGAACATATATTTAAAGATAAATAAACTTGGACTTAATAAACATTAATAAAAAGTAGATTATCCCACTAAAATAAATTTAAGTATAAAATCTAACCATACTTTTTAAAAATATAAAAATCACAAGTTACATACTAGATTTACTGATTTACCTAAACCAATTTATTCTATGCATTGCTTGAAAAACATGGTTAAAGATTTTGCACATTTACCAGAAACGTGTGGGTTCATTATATTTTGAACAATTATCTTTAGTATTATTTTTATATTTTTTTAAATTGTGATAACAAACACCTTTATGCTTAGTTTGTGTTTTTCTTCGTTTTTAGTGTTTGTTCATGACCAAATAACATTTATTTTATTTTATTTATTTATTTATTTTGGCTGAGAAATAATAAATTATTCTTGTACGTCTTTAACTAAGTCTTGAATAAATTGACTTATACTAATAGATAATAGACGTTTACAAATATACGTATACTAACTATATTTCCTGTTGCATAAAACCCAAGGATTTATAGTAGCAAAATACAATATATTATAAATTGCATTCACCGGCCTTCTATAAGTAGCAAACTTGGCATATCCAGTCTTCCTGTCATCCGAAAAATCAGACAGCTACACTGAATTTAGTTGCATTGCCGTAAACAAGTGTATTTAGTATTTTATAGAATCATAGAAAATTCCAACAGATGGATGTAAATTGTTAAACAACAAAACATTTTTATTCTTTTCTCCTTGGTAAGCAGTCACGCTGCAGCCTAAATATGTTAGAAGAATAGTCGCATGCCATTCCGATTTTGACATTTTTACTGAGAGTAGTTTTCGTCTTGGGCATTTCACAATTTCTATAAGGCCAGTTTTTTTTATCAACATCTGTTAGCAATTAGAACGTGATTCGATACGGAATTTATCTGGTTTTGGAGACATGTAGTGTGTAAACCTACTCACAGATTTCGAAAGAAATAAATGCTCATTTACATTTATGTTAGACCCTTTTAAATAGTTCATCTTGCAGTTTTCTTGTCATCTTCTTTATTTCCAGGTGTGAATGCGCAAGTTATTGCTTATTTATTTGTTATATTTTTATGCCTGTAAAGTTGAAAATTTGTCACTTTTAATTTTTTTTATTTTTTTATCTTATAAATATCACAAAATTTCGTTAAATACTGATAAATTTTCATCTATATTCTAGAGAAAAAGTTCAACAGTGTTAAGAGTATAGGCAGAGTCTTATCAATTTCAATTATCATCATTAGAATTTAATTTTCTCATTTACAGGCGGATAATTTTCCTCAGCCTATACATTTTCAATCATTTTCAGATAATAGTTGCTAACACTCAAAGCTTTTTTCACTGTAATACTAAGATCTTGGAAATCTAATCAATACTTTCAATAAATGCAGAATGACAGCAACTTCAATAATACTACTAAATATTTATTGTAATTTTCAACTGCAATCATTCATTCTTTATATCAAGAATATAAGATCTTGATTGAAAATTTTTACTATCCTCTCTTCCAATAATGCCTGTTAGAGGAATTAGGTGTGAGGTAGATACACTTTTTCATTACTTCCGAAAAATGCATCTTTATTTTGTCATTTATGCGCAAAAACTTATTACGGGTCAAATTGACCCGCTCCGCGGTTCTAGGTATAAGTAGTTATAGCTGAAAAAATAATTATGGTATGCGCTATTAAATACTAAAAGCTGTTGTTTACCTCAAAATATTAAAAGTCAGAAAAGGAAATTTTTTTTCAATGAATACTTTTCGCGTGGCGAGAAATTAAACATCAATTTGGGTCAAATTGACCCGCTCCGCGGTTCTAGTGTTAATAAATACTTTAAACCATACTGCAGTTTTAGAAGGAGACAGAATGTTAAAGCTTTCATGTGTAAAATGCATTCTTTATCACAGTTTAATCAATTTCTAAATAAGCTGTTTGTATATGATAGATAAGAGAAATTTGACAAAATATAATTATGTCACTTGCATTACGGTTTTGTATAATATTGTTTTATTCGAAGTTGTTAGTACCAATATTAAAAATTATTTTTGTTGGTTTTAGAACATACTCTTTTTTTTCTAAACAGATATGTCGTTTTTTTTATTTTCTATATGAAAAAAAGAAATAGTATTTTATATATATTTTAATGCTGGGGGTTTTTTGTATGTCTAATTTCGTATTGTTAATTCTTATATAATGCTTTTGTATAATTAAATATATATATATATATATATATATATATATGTGTGTGTGTAATAAAAATATTACATTGAATTCGACGAAAATAAACTACGTTGCATAAATTCTAGGAATTCTCAGCAGTACGAGCAGAGCAGTCGCTCCGACAGTTGGCGAGCAGTGGAAGAATTTCATTGGGGTATTTCAAATTATAAAAACAGACACCATCAGTCTTCAAGTTTTTTATTGATGAACTCATAAGATAGATAAACTCTTCCCCGCACTCACCTTAGCACACATCGACACTATAACTTCTTTATCTAGTCCACATCATCAGATATTCTAATTCAGCGGAGAAATGAAATGTGCGTCTTGATAGTTTAAAGGGCAATCGCGTTCTAACGCTCCTCTAAAACCAAATGAAAAAAAAATTTCATGACAAAACTAGCTCCCTCCTACTCCGCGTCAATCATTTTAAAAATCCAATTAGGATGAACTCGACTCTCAACGAAAAAAATGATCAGTTCTGATTGGTCTTAGCAGGCGAGTCCTCGGCAGGAACTATATTTTTTCCTCGCATGTAACAAGCCCTTTAGCAACGCGTATTAACACCTGTCACGCGATGTTAAATAAAAAATAAAATTAAAATACCGGGAATATTCCAGAAAGTAAAACGATTACGAAATACCTACCGCCGTTTTGAGAAGCAAGCAATAATTTATTAATAAATAAAATAAGAAAAAGAATTTTAGCTGTTACAAGTTAATACATTACGAAACTAAGATTGAAATATGTTCCACAAATTTAGAATTGAAGCTAAGAGAGAACAAAAATGGCGCATTTTTTTTTAAATTACAAATCCCCCCTCCCAGAAAGACGGGTGAAAATGTAGGTCAAAGGCCTGCAATTTCACAGAAAGTGAGATGGTGCAGACTTAGATCACGAAGTTGTTGGTATAAGTAATAACAATTAGGTACTAAATAAAAGAAAAGTTAAATTAAATATTTTTTTATATAAATACAGAATTTAAATTTAGGAACACAAAAGTGATGCGTGGAATAGCTTTATATTTAAATACAATAAAATAGGCATCAATAAAAATAAAGATATGATCTTGTTTAGCAGTACATACCAGGAAGTAAGTTGAAAATATAAACAACTAATCTTAATATGCTAACATGAAAAATAAAAATAAAATAACGTTGAATGCATTCATGATAATGACAAATCTAAATATGAAGAAATTCACTGGAAAGTTCTAGACATAAATTTTGAGAGTTCATTTCAAAAAATCCTCTAAGGCTCAGAATTAGAGTGGTATAGTTCATACCTCTTTTTTCAAGGAGTCTAATTATATCTTTATAAATTGTCTAATTTTCATCAGTTAATATTAAAAGAACAGTTCAGTTTTCATATGACAGAGTCCTTGCACCTTTCTAACAGTTCCATATTTGGTTATCTTTGTGAAAATACTTTATACTTGAAATTCAATATAGTAACTCATTTTATAGTATATTAATATAGTAATAATAATTTTTAACAATGTAATAAACAAACAATATAATAAAAGAACATAATAAAGGAAAAATATATCACTAATAATAAATATCATAATAAGTATAAGTTACTCTCATAATGGGTATAAATAAATCTTTCAATAAGTAATCTATACTAATAAAAGAACAAAACGCTCTGTCTGCGTGTGTGTGTGTGTGTGTGTGTGTGTGTGTGTGTGTGTCTGCGATGGCTAGCAAAATCTACAGCACGTACGAAGCTCAAAATTTTTTTGAGAGTAGCCCAATGTCTCTCCTGATGCACCTGAGGCTCAGAATTTCAAAATTCTATTTATTAACTGAGTAATTAATTAAATTCCAAAGCTCACTCTCATAAAAAATCGCCTTTTTTCGCTTTTTTCCCTTTCATTTTCTTATGGTTGATTGGTTGCATAAAATTTTCGCAGAAATAATTAAAAAAGCTGGGACAGACCTTTAAAATTCATAGACTGGCAAACTGTCAGTTTAAATGAGGATTTTTTTTTAATCACAGCTGCTGTACACCATGGAGAAAAAGATACGAGGAGGCTAAGTAAACCGAAAAAACGGTTTGCAATATTAAACCATTTATCGCTGAAACTTTAATGTCTCAAACAAAAGCACGAGGAAGGAATTTTGTATTAATAAAACGAATTGAAAGAAATGAATTACAGCTGAAGCATATTATTTTACGAAGAAATAGTAATTTTTTAAAATGCTTTTATTTAAATTATATTATTTAGGTTAAAGTTAGGTTAAAGTTAAATTACATTTATGTTATGGTTAGAATAAGGATATGTTACAATAAAGTGAAGACTAGGTTACATTTCTGTTATATTTAATTTACGGCAGGGCACTGTTAAGTCGCTGTTAGGTTACAGACAGGTTCTGGTTACGGTACAAAAGTTTAAGGTTAGGAATTTATACACAGAGTGAACATTACGCAAGATTTGATTAAAAATAACGCTTACTTTTATTAAATAGCTCTGAAATTATAATACTATATACCAATCTTTTAGCTACCATCGTGTGTCGATTTCATTCATGGTATAGTCAGATTTAAGAGTGATATAATTAGTTTCAAATTCAAAATATTTCACTTGGGATTTGAATGTGAAAATAATAATTAGCTACGTGACATAACAGTGATTTTTACGGGTAAATATCAACTTTTTTACACGAAAATCATGCAATCGTTGGATACATATTCCCTCCCGCGTTTTTCATTGCTCATTTTGAGTATTTTTAGAACTTAATATTAGTTGTTTTTAAAACCGATTTTCACACAGTCAGTGGCTACGTATTTCAGACAATGCATTTCTGCATGTAACGAGTTAATGATAAAATCATACAAATTTCAAGTTCGTTTAATATTGTTAATACAGACCCGGGCAACGCCGGGCGGGTCAGCTAGTAGTAAATATTTCAAAAGACATTCTTTAAATTCTAAATTATATACTTAATTTCGTTTATCTCATCTCGGGTATTTTTGGGATGAAATATAGAGAGAAGTGGAATAGAATAAAGAACATAATCAATTATATAATCATTTACTTAATCTTGTAATTCGAGTGCAGGATTAAGTAGGAATATGTACCCAAAAAAATTAAAATATAATATGATAAAATAAAATAAAATAAAAATAAAAATTTTGTTCATGTTTGAGAATGCACGTGACCTTCAAACTACTAAGATTCTTTAAAAGAAATATTGATAATAAAAATAAAAGACAAGATTATTCATGTCAATTCATGTCAAATATTCATGTCAAATAATTACGCAATAAATATTCTCTCGGTGTGATAAAGCATTGCAAGATGCAAGAAGGAAAGAGAAAAAGAAACAATATTAAAGTCTAATTGACATGAACTTGGACTGGAATATAGCAGCAAAGAGAGAGAGAAAGAAAAATTAAAATAAAGTGATAAAAATTTTGTTACTTGGCAAATAATTAAATTATTAATTGATAGATTAAATTTAATATTACAAATAGGTTCAGTTGAAAAATAAATAAAAAAATTTTGACTTAATATTTACTTGTTATTATATTATTCTAAGTTATAACTAGAGTAATTCAATACAGATTAAGAAATTTCAACTTTGTTCGTCTACGCCGGCATAAACAAACAAATATAAAAATTTCCAGACAAGTGACACTCTCGCTGCAGTCAAGAGATATCATTGCCATTCTGTAAGAATTGCAGGATATTATCTGAATTAAAATATGGAAAGAAATTTACTGTTTAAGAAAAAAAAAGAAAAATTATAAAATGATAATAAACTAGAGATTAAGCTACAGTTTTTACTTGAGTTTGTTGTTGTTGATTAGGGGGTTGTTGCTCATGACTTAACTCTCTCATGCATAAATTATTTTTCATAATTTTGCATTATTTACAAAAAATCTTTTTTATGATAAATGAAAGATCCATTCTAAAATAATGCTATTATTGTGCTGCATGCAGGCTATTATCTTTCCACAAATCAGATCTCCATAAATGAATGCCCGAAAATTTTTTGCTTAATAATGCAATAATTATCTGTCCTCATATGAGGCCCGTATGCATGAGAGGATTAATTTAAATTTATCAGGAGAATAATAAGGCCGTAATTTAGATACATGTACTATTTCTGAACTTTTGAACTGGTTTTGCCTATCAATTTCAAAGTTTACTTCGGATAATTTGTGAAGAATTTTATAAGGGCCACTAAATACTTGCGATAACTTTCTAGTATTAGGATACTGAAATTCTTCATAGATAACTAGATCTCCTATTTTAAATTTTGGTTCGATATAATCTTTATCATAATACCTTTTATTTTTTTAATGAAATTCATCAGTTCTTGCTTTAGCAATTTTAAGTGCTTCGTGAGCAGGGGGATAATAATGTTGTTGTAAGGGGGAGTCATAGGGTAATTGGCCAAAAAGCAAGTAAGCAGGTGGAAATTTAGTAATAGAATGGGGTGTATTATTATATTCATTAATTACCTCAGTTAAAAGCTTAGTCCAGGGAATTTTAGAGGTAGTGGAGTTTACATTACATTTTAATCTAGTTACTATTATCTGATTTACTCTTTCACATTTCCCATTCGTTTGTGGATGATGGGCAGTGGTCACACGTTGTTTAATATTATGATTTCGCAGGAATTTTTTGAATCTTGAAGAAGTAAAAGCAGCATTGATGTCACTTAGTATTTTTTGTGGGACTGTACACTTGAAATCTTACTAAATCAGAATAATTTTTGAGGGATTTTGGTATTGAAGATATGTTTCAGACAATTTGTATAAGTTTCTGTAGTGACACTTTTGGAAGGAAATGCCCAAACATATCTTGTGGCATGGTCTATTATAATATGGAGATATTTTTTTGTAGAATTATAATAATTGAACCCTCCTACAGTATCAACAGACAGACAGTCAAAAGGTTGATCTGTAGTGGGCATAGCTTGTAATAAGCCAAATTTTTTCTGTCTAGGTTTTTTATTTTTCTGGCAAATATCACAGTATTTAACAAAGTTGGTAATGTCTTGGGTCATATCTGGCCAATAATAGTTAGGAGAAATTAAATTTTGCATTTTTTGAACACCAGTGTGACCAAACTGTTCATGAGCAACACTAAGCAATTTTTTTCTTAGGGACATGGGAACTACCACTTTACGAAAACCTTTTCTTTTAACTATAATCAGTCCGTTGTCATTAATATAATTTGATACATATACATTTTCTTTTTCTTGCATCTCAATAATCTCTTTAACGTCAAGAAGAAAAGTAAGGGGTTTACAAAAATGAGAAATAGGGTTTCGGGACAACATGTCGGCTTCGACATTTGTATATCCCTTTAAGTACTCTATTTTGTAATCGAACATACTTAACTTCAATGACCACCTAAATAATCGACCTCTTAAATGTTTGACATTTTTTAACCAAACAAGAGATGCATGATCAGTATGGATGGTAAATTGTACACCGTGAAAGTAATGATAAAATTTATCTAAAGTATCAGTGATAGCAAGACACTCTAATTCGGTAATGAAATAATTTTTCTCATAACCTCTCAATCCTCTAGAAAAATAAGCAATTGGATGTAAAAAGGTATTATGGTCGGGCTGTTTAAGAACTGCATCTGCCGCCACCTGAGAAGCGTCAACAAACATGTGTAGGGGTAATTTTGGGTCATAAATCTTTAAAATTGGTTTAGCAATGAGCGCATCTTTTAATTTTTGAAAAGAGTTTTGACATTCAGTATTCCATTCGCAAATAGTGTCTTTCTTAAGTAATTTATTTAGGGGGTGTCTAATTTCAGCATATTTGTCAATAAATTTATGATACACATTTATAGAACTAAGAAATCTTTGTAATTCTTTAGTATTAGTAGGAGTTTTAGTTTTTTAATTGTTTCTATATTAGTATTAGCTGGAGTTAAAGTTCCATTTTGGATTTCATACCCTAGAAAATTGATTTGTTTTTGAGCAAAAGTACATTTAGATAATTTTAATTTAATATTTTCTATTCGGCATAAATCAAAAATTTGGATGAGATGCTGTATATGTTCATCTATTGATTTAGAAAAAATAATTATATCATCAAAATAATAACAAGCAAAGTCTATTTTATATTTTGTAAGAATTCTTCTAATTGTCCTATTGAAAATTGGGGGGCCTACCTTTACACCAAAGGGGAGAACATTCCATTCCCAGAGCCCACATTAGTAGTAAAGGCTAACTTTTTGGAATCTGCTGGGTGAATAGGTATGTGCCAATAGCCTGAGGCTAAATCTAGTGTAGAGAAATATTGGGCACTACTTAATTTATCTAAAATTTCATCTATTCGGGGCAAAGGTTCAGTGTCATTTTTCATAATAGAATTTAATTTTCGGTAATCAACACACATTCGGCTTTTTTTTTGCCTCGTTTATTTACTGACGTAACTGGAGAAGAATATGGGCTATAATTTTCTTTAATTAACCCAGCAGCTAATAAGGATTGGATTTGCTGAGAAATTTCTTTTTCATCAGCAGTGGATGTACGATAAGGCCTCAAAGGTATTGGTAGGTCAGATTTAAGATAAATACGCTGAGGTTCAATATTAATTTTCCCTACATCATATTTTTTTTGGAAAAAATATCTAAATAATCCCTTAAAAGTTCCCTTATATTTTTATTTTGAATAGCATTCAGATCCCCCAATAGATTATAATCATCGTTATTAGTTCGCGGCAAGGTTTGAGGAGTTATGGTATTTCCATAATCGGGTTGCACAGTATTATCATCTTTTATAATATCAAAATGAAGCAATTATAAATTATCACTGGATATGTTGACATTTTTGTTTAAAGTAATATTGTCTTGTAGCACCTGGCTTTTTGCACAATCAATTTTCAATTTAAATTTGGCACAATCAGGTAAACCTAAAATAGCATAGTCCAAATCTAGCTTACTTACTAAAAAATTAACATACCTCTTTATATTACCAAATTTAATACATAATCGACAATATTTATTAATTGTAAGAGATCCTTGTGCCTGTCTAATATTAATAGGGGTAACATTATGTAAATTACCATTTAAATATCGAACAAATTTGAGAGGTAAAATTGAGACAGTTGATCCACTGTCAACCACACAATACACTTTTTTATTGTCCACATATCCAAGACTAAATAATTGTCAAATATTATTAGTAGAGGATGGTTGTATATGGGTAGGAGTTTGAGATTGCAAGGAATTTGTGTTAAATATGCAACTCCTCTCCCAATGATATGCATTTTCTATGCCTCTGTTTAAACATATTCTACAGGGACGACTTGGGTAGTTATTTTGATAATGAGTCGTAGGCATTCTAGGAGTGAAAAACCTAGGATTAAAATTTTGGGATGGGTTGTTTGGAGTAGGTCGAGTCCAATGTCTGGGCTGAGGATTGGGATTGTGCAATGTGCATAGGTCTAGTTTGTTGAAAATTTCTATTGCTGTTATTAGGAGTATGAGTTGGAATCGCTGCTAATTGTTTAGCAATGCGAAACCATTCACGAGTATTGGAAGGAGGATTAACCATTAAACAATTTTGATACTCCGGCTGAAGTCCATCAGTTAATCCCTTTATAAATTAATTTTCCCCAAGCTGAAGTTGTCTTCCAATTTCAACTTTCTTTCTAAAATAAGAATCCAAATCACTTAGATCATTTAACTTTAAGGAGGTAAACTCAGAAAATTTTGAAACCCTAACTTGAATGAATTTTTCCGTTAAAATATCGACAATTTCCTCATAAGTAGCACAATCCAAACAATCATTTATATAACCTTTTAGCGCTTTCCTTTTTAAATATTTTTAAATATTTTGTTTTTTCTAATCATTATCTTTTTTTTTCTACAGAACATTCTCGATCAAAATGTTTAAACCATTTAAAAATATCCATGCCCGTCCCAAAGTCAAAAGGGACAACATCAAGTTAATTTTCTGACATTTTTTCTTCCTTTACTAATCCGGATCTTAATAACATGAAAGAGGGATAATTCATATGGAAAATATTTAAATGCTATACTTCAATTACTGAAATTCAATTACTATACTTCAAATACTTCAATAAATAACAATAAAAATAATAAATAATAAATAAATCAACTCTTTCTTTGTTATATTAGGAATGTTTGTTCTCTTTGAATGCATGTGAAATAAAAAAAATAATAAATAAATAATAAATAAATAAGTAATAAATAAATAAAATAATAAATATCGGTTTTCCATACATAGGAAATAACAAATAATTTTAAGAACAAAAATAATTTTCTTTACATATTGATAATAAATTTAGCAACAGAGAACTTTTTAAAAACAAAAGAATTCCATCTTTTGTATTAAGAACACCTTTAAAACTAAATAAAATTTCTATGAGCAGAAAATTTCATTTAATTATAAATTAAGAACAAATTTATTTTTTTAATATCTGTAATAAAAGTTTAAAAAAATCAAGAATTTAAACAAAGAAATTATTATTAAAATTTCTTAAACAATAACAAAAAAAGATAAATAATAAATAATAACTTACAATCTTGTTCTCTAAAAAAGAATAACGGAATCTAGATTTTATTGGAAGGAAAAAGAAAAAAAAAATTGGTATTCAGTTAGTATTCGCGGCCTTTGAACAACATCGATGAAGAAATTTCTTTATCAAAATTATTCACTGCTGAGATGTTCTTTATCTTGATAATCATCAGATAGTTTCGTAGACGTTAATTATATATAAAAAATACTGGAGACATAATTCACAAACGGTGGATTTCCCACCTGTCGATGTCACACAATATCACCAACAAAACTTTATAAGACGATCCCTTTTCACAGCTGAAAGGTTTATCATTATATGCATTTGAAGATGTTGTTTCAAGTTACTTTTATAAGAAATTTTTTTTTTCTAGCATATCTTACAACTGAACTTTTTTTCGTTCGAATGCTACGCATATGTCACAAATAAAAGATTACTCATACGTATGCGAAAGAAGGTTCACCTTCGATTTTCTTTCTCTGAGGAAATTCCTCATTTATTTTTCTCAAAAGCCGAACGCCGGTTCATTTTTAATCCTGCCGGATGATGTAATAAATATATTACATTGAATTCGACGAAAATAAACTATGTTGCATAAATTCTAGGAATTCTCAGCAGCACCAGCAGAGTAGTCGCTCCGACAGTTGGCGAGCAGTGGAAGAATTTCATTGGGGTATTTCCCCATTATAAAAACACACATCACCAGTCTTCAAGTATTTTATTGATGAACTCATAAGATAGATAAACTCTTCCCTTAAGGGCAATCGCGTTCTAACACTCCTCTAAAACCAAATGAAAAAAAAAAAACATTTTCATGACAAAACTAGCTCCCTCCTACTCCGCGTCAATCATTTTAAAAATCCAATTAGGATGAACTCGAGTCTCAACGAAAAAAAATGATTAGTTCTGATTGGTCTTAGCAGGCGAGTCCTCGGCAGGAACTATATTTTTTCCTCGCAAGTTACAAGCCCTATAGCAACGCGTATTAACACCTGTCACGCGATGTTAAATAAAAAAAAATTTAAAATCCCGGGAATATTCCAGAAATTAAAAAGGTTACGAAATACCTACCGCCGTTTTGAGAAGCAAGCAATAATTTATTAATAAATAAAAAAAAAAGAATTTCAGCTGTTACAAGTTAATACATTACGAAACTAAGATTGAAATATGTTCCAGAAATTTAGAATTGAAGCTAACAGAGAACAAAAATCGCGCAATTTTTTTTATTACATATATATGTATGTATATATATATATATATATATATACACACACTATATATTTTCAGTTAGAGTATGAAGCAAATTAAATAAGAAACGATGGCTCATAATTATAAAACGTGGCTTGAAAATCTTTTCAAAACTAATTTTACAAGATTATTTTTGGGTGGAATATTAAAACTTTTTTTTTTCAGTTAAACTAATGTAAACATTTTTTCTTTAAAGTGTGAACAAATATATTCAATAAAGTGGTTAGTACAGGGTTATTTATCCATTCTAAAATTTAGTCGAGCTTAGCAGCATTACACTTTATCTGTCGCTTGAAATGATATGATTTAAATTTATTATCTTCAATTTCGTAAAATACTTCATGCTCGAAATTATTTTGTTTGAAGATATTTCATGTAGCATATTTCCTCAGTTGTTTTCCGGCATGAATGTTTCAGAAAGATATGGGAGTATGTATTTAACTCTAAGTTATGGCTAAATAAGTACTTTAAACCACACTACAGTTTTAAAAGAAAACAGAAAGTTAAAGATCTCATGTGCAAAATACAGGGGTTATACAAAAATATGGAAACACCTTTTGAAATGCATGTTTGAAAAGAAAGATTGATTATAATGAACTATGTTGATGGCACTGGAGTTTTCGCCTACTGACGCCACCTATACAACTTTGTAAATTCGCTGCACCGTTCAGTAGTTGTTGGAGCAATGTTATGTGAGATTATCATTGCATTATGTCAGAGTTTACAGACACCGAACGTGGACAAAGTGTTGGCGCGCGTATGGTGGGTGTTTCCGTAAGTAAGGTAACCGAGGTTTTTAATGTTTCAAGAGGTACTGTGTCGAAGATTTATTCCGCATATTTGAAATGCAGAAAAAACATCATCCACTAAATTACAGCGCGGACGAACTCGTGTGCTGAGTAATCGTGATCATTAAGGAGGATTATCGCAAAAAATAAGCAGTCCAGAGCTGCAAAAGTTACTGCTGAAATGAATGCCGTGTTACCAAATCCTGTGAGTACCAAAACAATTAGAAGGGAGCTTCATAAATAGGGAATTGCTGGCCGTGTTGCAATTGAAAAGCCATCCATCAGTAATGCTAATGCCTGTAACAGGAAAAAGTGGGGTTTAAGTCATAAAGCCTGGACTATAGAGCAGTGGAAGAGCGTAATATGGTCTGATCAGTCTTTTTTCGCATTGTTCCCCACATCTGGCCGAGTTTACGTCTGGAGAATGCCACCTCAATCCTATAATACAGACTGCTTGTTGCCAAGAGTGAAACATGGCGGGGGTTTGGTGATGGTTTGGGCAGCCATATCGTGGTTCTCTTCTAGCCCCATGATAACTCTGTAAGGGCGTATTACTGCTCAGACTTATGTGAACATTTTGGCCGATCAAGTCCATCCAGTGGTACACGCTTTGTTCCCCAATGATGATGGTATCTTCCAAGACGACAACGTCCCCGTTTACACAGCTCACATTGTCCAGGACTGGTTTTCTGAGCCCGAGGATGAATTTTCGCATCTCCCCAGGCCACCAAAGTCATCAGATTTGAATATTATCGAACTTTTGTGGTCTACATTGGAACGGAAAGTGCGTTCTCGCTGTTCACCGCCAACATAGTTATCTGAACTTGCGACCGTTTTGCCGGAATAATGGTACAATATTCCCTTAATAAGCATACAGAAACTGTATTTATCCATTCCGAGAAGACTGCAAGCTGTTTTGAATAACAACGGGTACCGTATACAATACTAAGCAAAGAAACGTGTTTTTTTAAGGTGTTTCCATATTTTTGTACAACCCCTGTACATTCTTCATCACAGTTTATTCAGTTTCTAAATCAGCTGTTTATGAAGAATTTGTAAGAGAAGTTTGACAAAATATAATTTTGTCACTTGTGTAATTGTATATACTAAATAAATTTTGATACAAATTATAATTTACTAGTATTATCTCAAAAAATATTACTTTGATTGAAGTTTCTTGTAGTATTTTAAAGAATAAATTTTTATGAGTTTGAGAGCATTTACAGTCGGCTCGTTAATTCTAGTTCGATGAGACCACAAGAAATGTTCGAATTATGGAAAATATAAAATGAAAACATGCTTAATATGGTATTATTAAAAAGAAATTAATGTTATAGAGTTTTTTTAAACTCATTTCGTTTTTTGTCATTAGAATATGACTTAATATTAAATTAAACTGTATAAATACCTAAACTAATGAAAAGATTCGAAACAAGCACAAATTAAGAAAAAGTTGAAGCGTCAGTGATGGAGAGACGGGACACTAAGAAAGTGGATATCAAATGCATTGGATTACAGAGTAAATTTTCTCTGTTGTTTTTCAGAATGAATGTTTCAAAAAGATATGGGAGTATCTAGTTTAACGCTAAGTTATAACTTAATAAATACTTTAAAATACACTGAAGTTTTAAAAGGAATCAAAATATCAAAGTTTTATTGTATGAAATACATTCATCGTCACTGATTATTTAATTTCTGAATAAACTGTTTGAGCATAATTGATAAAAGAAATTTAAAAAATATATAATTATGTTTCTTGCCTTAACTTATACACGAAATAAATTAAGTTGCAAATTACTATTTATTAGTATTAGCTTATATAATATTATTCAAATTGAAGTTCTTAATACTAATATTACGAATTATTTTTTTACGGGTTTTAGACTATAACTTTTTTTTGCTAAAATGATATGTCGTTTTTATATTTTCGAGATGAAATAAAGAAAAGAAATTCTACATGCATTTTTAATGCTAAGGGTTTTTGAATCTTTAGTTTCATAATGTCAATTATTTGCATAACAATATTTTATCTATTTTATTTTGTATAATTATAATTATGTAAACACATACTATATATATTTTCGGGAGGGATATTTTTAATAATTAGAATATGAAGCAATATAAATGAGAAATAAGGCTCAATAATATAAAAAATTTCTTAGACTGAATATAAGAAACTGAATTAAAATTGAATTATAAGATTAATTTTGGATGCAATATTAAAGCTTTTTTCTCAGACAAACAAATACATATTTCGGTTCTATAAAATGTGAACATATACAAAAAAGAAGTTAATACAGGGTTTCTTATCCATTATGAAATTTAGTCAAACTGAGCGCCATTAAACTTTTCTTGTCGCTTGAAATGATATGAAGTAAATTTATTATCTGAAATTTCGGTAGACGCTCTAAACACGAAAATATTTTGTAAACAAATTTCCCCAATTGTTTTCTAGCAAAAATGTTTCAGAAAGATATGGGAGTATCTAATTTAATGCTAAATTAGAGCTTAATAGATACCTTAAACCACACTGCAGCTTTAAAAAGAAACAGAATGTTAAAGCTTTCGCGTGTAAAGAAAATTTTTCATTACTATTTAATCAGTTTCTAAATAAACTGTTTCAGTATAATATATAAGAGAAATTCGGAAAATATAATTCCGTCACTTTCTTTAATGTAGACAATAAATAAATTTAATACAGTATGGATCAATGTAAATAAGAAATGATGAATCAAAAGTATAAAACTTGACTTTAAAATCATTGAAAAATTGGTTTTAAGGATTAATTTTTGGTACATTAATAAAAAAATTGTTATATTTTGTTTCTCTTTTTTTCCACGGTTAAACAAATGTATATTTTGTCAGGATAAAATATGAACAAGCATATGCAAAAAAGAAGTTAGTACAGGGCTTCTCATCCATTTTGAAATTTAGTAAAACTTAGCAGTATTAAACTTTTCTAGTCGCCTGAAATGATACGATGTAAATTTATTATCTGGTATTTCGTTAGATGTTCCGTGCTCGAAAATATTTTATGTAGCAAGCATCTTCAGTACTTTTCCAATTGGCGTTTTATTTGCAATATATCCAATAAATGAAATATCTGCGCAACGTTGTAGTAATATTGGTTAGTTATAGCTTAATAAATGCTTTAAACCACACTGCTGTTTTAAAAAGAAACAGAATGTTAGAGCTTTCATGTATAAAATACATCATTCATCACTGTTTAATCAATTTCTAAGTTAGCTATTTAAGAATAATAGATAAGAGAAGTTTGAGAAAATATAATTTTTGTCAAATACATTATTCTTTTTTAAAATACATTCTTCAGCACTGTTTGATCAAGTTCTAAATAAACTGTTTGAGTATGATTGATCAGAGAAATTTCACAAAACATAATTTTGTCATTATTAATTACTATTTACTAATATTAGCTTATATAATATTATTTGATTTGAAGTTTTTAGTACTAATATTAAAAATTAATTTTTATGAATTTGAGAGCATTTTTTCTTCTAAAGTTATATTGGCTTGAATGTTTTCTATATAAAGTAAAGAATATTAATTCAATAAGTATTTAAACATTGCGGGGATTTGTATTTTTTATGTAAACAATACTCGCTGCATCAAATATTATCCATTTCGTAAAGAAATTGGTTGAACAAATTAATTGAAATTAGAGTTCTGATCCTAGCGCTAAGGGGACTGAGTACCTTGGAAAGCATTTCTTCTATCTTGGAGAATACTGTAATTTTTATGGTGGCACAATACTTAGTACTACAAACTGAAATTTAAAAAATGAAATAAAATAGACAATTTTATTAAATTTTAATTTTCTTAATTACACTTTTTTTTTAAACTCTGCCAATTAAAAAAATATATATATATTAATATTATTTCTTCGAGTTTTTTTTTCTAAATTTATTAGAATATGCTGCATAAAATTATGCATGTATTTTTAATTGAATGGAGTTTTACATTTAATATGATTTTTTTCTCTCATTTACATAAACAAATAATGAAATTCAACAAAAAAGGTTTTTTAAATTAAAAAAACATAAACTGGAATGCTAAATACATGCACAAAAAATTAAATATATCATGGAGAACAAAAAATAAATAAAAAAAAAATAACTAAATTAGCAAAAAATCCTTAGTATTTATCGAAGAAGCAAGTTAAACAGATACTAGTTGTCTTCGTCCGCTACGATGGTCGGTTTCTCTAGAGGAATTTTGAATCAAACGAAATAGATCTAATAAAAAAATTAAAATGAAATAAACTTAACATCTAATCAAACATCCATAATTTTTATCGTATTCGTATAATATTACATTAACCTGTTCAAAGACGACGACGACGTTTGACGACATAATAGAAAAAAAAACTCGAAAACCACTGTAGTACCTATGTTTAACTTTTTTTTCCGTAGATATGTTATCTTAAATTTCCTCCTTCTACCTAAACCTGCTAAAAAGATATGGCGAAATATCCTAAAAGTACTAACATTCCACTAAGGCCGATTTTGTAAAATGAATAAAATACATGTTTATTTTAGTAGATTAAGTAACCTCAGATTTATGCATCAAAAATTAGAATTTTTCCACAATTAGCAGCTAAAAATCAAATAAATAAATAAAATAAAACGAATAAAGGCACACCTGGCGGCAAGTACTGAAACTAAATAGATAGTAAATGGGATCAACATTTTTTTACAGTTTTTTCTACGTCATTGAGATCATTTTGATTATTTTCCAATTATAAAAAAATCTCCCAAGAGAATGCGGTAACTGTGTACCCGATAGGGGCAAATAGGAATGAGGGACACATGAAGTGCATAACATGAATAAGTGGTCACAGTGTTTTCCATCACTATATCATATGAGGGGTGTCGGCTAAATTAAAATAAAAATGCCCCATCCGTAGAACCAAAACAAGAGGAAAGGAGCTGGAAATATATATTTTGAAATAACGGTCAAAGAGATATCCATTAATATATCACATGAAGGGTTTTACACGAGGGGTTTTCACAAATTTAGAAAATTGACCTAATAATTCTAACTATCACGCATAACCGGTATAAATCCTCACTTTGAAATTTTCATATGTTATAAAGATAATTTATCAGAGAACCCCGTAAAAAATCCGATCTGTAATGGTTAAACGATATAATTTCAAAAAATTTCGAAAACTGCACCTCTGGGTGCAGCGGGGCAAATTGGGGTGTGAAAAGAAAGGTTCATAATATGAAAGTGCCTACTGAGAACTTTTCTAGGATTTTCCACATCACAGATCCGAAAAAAGTGTGGGATTTTTTGATCGCCTCCCCACTTTAACCCTTCGGGGGTTGAAATTTAAAAATCGCTGAAACATGTCTTTAATTATTTTTAATAGATTTATTTTCTGCCGTTTCACGCTTTTACTTCCAATGACTGCTGAGAATGCTAAATGTTCTAAGATGTTCGGCACCCTTTTTTAACCCTCTCAGGGGGCAGTTTCTAAGATCACTGAATTATGCGTTGAATTATGCTACTAGAAGAAACAACTATAAAAGCTTCTTTGCTTAAATTTTAAATGAAATGTTTGCCAAAGCTGTTTAACATTTTGAAACTTTAATTGCATTTAAATTACTTCAATGAAGGACTATTTTAGCTATTTTCAAATATTTGATAAGTTTCTTTGATTAGGCTGCAAGTACTTCACTTCCTAAGAATTTCAAAACTTAAATAGAATTTTTTTTATAAATGAAATATTTGCACATTATGTTGTAATAGAAAGTGATATCTTTATTTAAGTGGTTTCTGTAATCAAATTTTGTATTTCTTGAAAAATAATTGCAATGCTAACAGAAACAAACTAATTAAAAATTCTTAATATTTTTGCCTAAAAAATTACAATAAAAATTCTTTAATGGATATAATGTATGAGAAAAAAAAAACATCTAAACTTACACCACTAAGTTAACGTGCTTAATCACACGCTGTGATGAAATCTACCCCAATGACAATTTTTCTCCAAATAAAGGATTTTTTTTAGGTTGCTTCTGACCAACCTTGTACCTTTCAAGGTCAAGATAAAAAAGAATTGTGTGAAGTAACATATTTGTATGTTTGCTATAAGTGCTACAGCTCTTGGGGTGAAATAAAATTGTCGCGTGTACAAACGTTTCATTTCTTAGTTGAACACACTAAAATAATTGTAAAAAAAAGTGCTTGTACATATTGATGAATAATTATTAAATATAATTAATACCCATTTTGTGAGCTAATTCTTGTTTTAAAGAGTAAAACAATTTCAATAACAGTCCAAAGAATGGAATGTCACGTTCTTTTTTGTCTTTGTAGGATGGCGGCATTTGACAAAAATTATATTTTTTTCTTTGGAAACACAAGGTAAAAATTTCGATCAAATTATTAAGGCAAAATTTACTTTTATTATTATTACCGAATACCTAAAAGTAATAATATAAGAAAGTTTAAGGTGTTAAGCAGATAAAATTTATTAACCCTTCGGACTCCGGCGTCTCTTACTCAAATTTTATTTGTTCAGCACCACTTTTTTAAAATAAGTTTCCTTCAAGTGCACAATTTCAAAAATGCTCCAATTAAATAAGGCAAATTTTATTTTCCTTTTTTACTGATGGCAAAAACGAATTCTCCAGGGAAAGATTATGACTCCGCAGCGGAGACAACGCAGTGTCAAAGCTTAATTTAAGCCCATTTAATAGCAAAATATAATAGTATTTAAAAACATTTACTGTGTGTATAGGGTAAAACGGCATAAAATATCAAATATAAGCTGAAAATTTTAAATTTAGTTCTTTTTTTCTATTTTTTTTCAAGCATTAGATCAAAATATAGATTTCAAATATTTTTTTTTCATTCAAATAGAACAAATATTGCCGTGAAGAGTTTAGCTATGATCTCAAAACATCGTTTAGGATGAGCCTTGTGCCCATTTGCTCTTGAAGCCTACTGACAAGAAAAGGGTGTGTTTGAATCCTGGAGTAATCGCAACATAAGTCTTTGATAACAAATGTAAATTTTCCAAGTGGGTAAAAAAAGTCCGGGCCAGGATTCGAACCAGGAACGCATTTGCCTGAGCCGCCAATGATCTTCCAACTGAGTCATCCTGGACAAATATTGGAGAACCATTTCAATGAAATGACCTCAACGATCACAAAATCTGGTCTGATACTTTGGATCAGCTCAATATAACAAATCGAAGGTCAATATTTAGAACTACAGAAAACGTGCATACGAAATCATACTAGATTAATTTTAAACACGATTATTCAATCGGTGAATTAATTATAACAGATGTAAATTTTTCACCCATTCATGCATCATATTTACTTCATACTTAATACATGATGGTTCATACATGATATTGTTCATCTGTAGTATTTTGTCCTTTTAAAGCTTCAAATTCGTATTTTTTACTTGTATATATAGATTTTCTCATATACCACATATACAGATCTATCTACATAGAGGTGCAAAATGTAATCAACTTCCGATTTCTCATTTCTCAATACTTAGTCGTAGATATATAGCTACAATTACAAAAACGTTTCAAATAAGGTAAAAGTTCATGTTCTGGCATTGTTTAAAGTAAAAATTTAATTTTCTATAAATTACGAAATTTAATTTTTCATACAAACCCCCAGTCTGCTGTACTGTACAATTTATGTTACTCTGCCAATCCCTCTAGTTATATTTAGTAAAATTTTATACATATAATAATAGAAATAACACAAAAAAGTTTCACTTCTGTGCCACAAAAATTAACACGGATGTTAAAATACAAAGTTCGAGATTTTTTCACAAAATTTTGTCTTTTTTTGAGGGATCAATATACACACAAAAACATTAAATAAAAAAATAAAATAACGGAAGAGTGATATCCGAGTACAATGTCTTTATTTACAGTGAAACCCCCTTTCAGCCGTTATCGCTAAATTAGCTTATCAGCAAAGAGAGTTCTTTCATCTCTAAAAAATTTAGCTGACTTTTATGAGTCGTATACAAAGTGAAAAATGAAATATTGAAATTAAACAAAAAAATAAATATCAATTAATTTTCATTTCAGAAAATGGTCTACTATAAAAAAGAATACATCAAACACCGCAATCTACAAGTATATTTTTAGGGTTCGAACAAAAAGTCAAAATAGGTAGTATAAGAACTCGAAAAATAAAGCATAGTTACTGAGAACAAGACAAATGGCAGCGGAATGCTAGCAACCAGCTGAGCTATAATGCTCATGAAAATCAGGTTTATGCTAATTACAATATTATTACAATGTCACACATTCTGAATAAAACACAAAATCTAACTGTGGAGATGGCATCCAGCATGAGATAAATTAATGATGATTATTTTTCTATTTTTTAATAAAAAATACCTCTTTGATGGCACCCCGATTTGATGATACGATTATCGCTTTGCAATAAAAGGGCATTGCATCCTGATTTCGATCTCTTAGTATATGACATTATTTTTTTTAACTGATACTTCAATGAAAAACAAAATCAATTGCAAAAATCTCAAATTTTGAAACTTAATAACTGTGTCAATTTTTGTAGTACAGAAGTTAAACTTTTCGTATTATATCTATTATGATATACATAATGCTTTATTAAAAATAACTGTAGGGACTGAGGGACGGTATAAAAGTGAGATTTCGTAATGGATATAAAATCAATTTTTTTTACATTAAACAATGACACAACATGAATATTTACCTCATTTGAAACGTCTTTCTAACTGGAACTATATGTCTACGACCAACGGTTAAGAAATGAATTATAGGAGATAGATCACACATTGCATTTTCTATGCTTTAAATAGATGAAATACAAAATTCACTTATCGTTGTCCTGTTCAAAGTTTGTCTGAAAGATTTCTGATGGCTGTCCCAAAATGGTTTATTAAGGAAAAATTTCAGACGGAATTGGTCGGATTAAATTAGATGTTAGACCGTCAGTATAGTATGTTGTGGATTCAATTTCGATGCCGGACTTATTTTGTATTCTAGTTGCGTTTATTGTATGAATGTCAGCATATCATTTTTATATATCTTTACGTTGACTTACATAGTTAAAAATCAATAACATGTATGAAAAAATATTCTTATTAAAATCTCACAAGATTTATAATATTCACTCTTTGAGAATTATGCAGCTTTATAGATACTGCAAAACATTACCATATTTAATTCTAGGAAAATACAACTTATGCAGAAAACGACCTATTTTACATATTAGAAATTCTTTCCAATTCTTAAATCATACATTAAATTCCATTTCAAAACTGCACTAATGAGCCAAAATACCGAATTTAATATATACGGAATATTTTAATCACGTCTGTCTAAAATTATGCTAACTGCTTCACGTACGCACATTATGGTTACTCTTAAAAGCTGTAATTGCTGTCGAATAACTTTCACAAAATTGGATATTAATGAAGTTAAATATATTTTACTGATTCTGTGAAGCATACTTGTGTTTAAAATTGTTGGAAAAGTATTTCATTAAAATTAAAACTGTTATAATATTTGTTCAATTTACAAAGTGTAAATATTAATCTGTGTTGTTAAAAATCACTGATTAATGCATAACACATATTTCGCATGCAAGTCCATTTATGTAAATGTATACATTTAGATTTTTTCTATATTTATAAAGACAAAAATGAAAAAAAAGTAGGTAATACTAAATAACAAAAAACAGATAATTCATTTTTTTCTTTTTTTTTTTTTGCAGTATAAGTGTATTATATATTTATTAACATAAATATTAATTAACATTAGTAACGTTAAATCTATTACGTTGAACTATTCTTTTAAAGCACTATCATGAGAGTGAACAGATATTAAGAAGAAAATGTGTATAAAAGACTGCATTGAAGTGAATTGTCGCTGTTAAAATCTAAAGCTAATAAATTACACTAGTTTCCATTATAAAGTCAACTATATGACAAAATACGGGGTGTTAAAGGATTTTAGAAACAAACTTTAATGTGAAGTAGGGAATTTCAGAAAGATTTAGGTTTGCATAGCAGCCTATCGTCGGAAACGGCTTCGTTCACCGTTACGTTGTGTTAACATCTGCAGATTATAGCATCTTTTTGCAAGATGGTCTACAAATCTTACTTGATACTATACCACTACTTTTTAGACGCCCTGTGTGGTTCTAACTTGATGGACCACCTCCCTATTATGGCAGATGCGTTCGTGAACATTTGAATCAGTCACTTGGCAACCAATGGATTAGCCGTGGTAGATTAATTCCCTGGTCAGCAATATCTCCTAATTTAAGTAGGATATTTTTCTTTTTTGCAGAGCACTGAAAAAAGCTGATATAAATTCAAAATGTCTGTGATGCTGTGGATATCCAATAAAATCATCCCTAAGCATTTGAATGAGTCCGCCAATCCATGGTTCGACGGTTTAATGCATACATCGATAGCAATGGTGGAAACTTTGAACATCATTTGAGACATTTTCGCCTAGCATCTACCACAACGTAATATTTTTAACCATTAAATTATTTCAAATGATCTGGATGCAGTGCCTCATCCTTTCTTGTACTTGCGATACTACTTTTCTTTACGTTTCCGTCCATGGATTTCTAGGCAAATATGAGTCCTTGTGCTGTCGTATACCCTCATTAACGAATATCCCAATAATCCTAAAGTAATCATTTCCAAAATAACACGTATGGAATTTGATATGGATCTAAATGCAAAATTCGTCTGCGATGCTGCTGATTTTCAAAAAAAATCCGAAGGCATTTGAGCGAGTCCGCCAATCTACAGTTCGACGGTGCAATGCATGCATCGATAGAAATGCTGGAAACTTTGAAATCATTTCTGATATTTTCACCTATCATCTTCCACAGCACATGTACCTTTGATCAGTAAATTATTGCAGATAATCTCAGTCTAGTGTCGCTTTGTTTTTTGTAGTTACCATACTACTTTTGATGACTTTTCCGACCACGATTTTCTATGCAAATATAAATCCTCGTGATGTCCCCTACCTTTATCAAAGAATGTCTCAATAATCCTGGGACATCCTGGAAGACCCCACCACCAGTTGATGAAGATTGTGAAATTTTAAGCCATATCAGGAGTAAATGTGTTTTATAGATAGCACCAAACATACAATTTATATTTGAAAGTTAAAGTACATTCTCATTCAATGAATATCTTCATTATTATTTCATCGGAAAAAACTCCATTATAAAAGGATTCTTAACAGAGATCATAAGGTGGTCTGGTGTAGCAACGCCAGGCGGGGTAATAACGCCAAGTGCTAATATTTTGCATAATTATGAAATAATCTGGTAAATGACACCCGTGTGCTCTGCGCAGAAGGGATTTGAGTCATATAAATCGCAAAAAACAGTTTCAAGTTAATTTGTTTCATTTTAGGTCTTATTGTTTTGTACAAGCAACTAAAATTAACGCTTGATCTAAAATTTGCGAGATACATTTTGTGACGTGAAGACTATTTTTTTTAATCCGGAAATACTTTGTTAATTACATAAATGTGTAGTACATTTCATGGACTTTCAAAATGTTGTTGAAGATTTTGGATATCTTCTATAGATAATTTGTAATTTAAAATGTACAGCACAATAACTATAACGGGGTAATAACGCCAATCCTTGGCATTAATACTTCGGTTGATTCCCTACAGTGACCGAGCTACATCTTAAATACTGATTCAAATAAACACAGTTAAAACTGTGCAATGTTTCTAATAATTCTATTTAAGCGGTCCTTTTTAACTCTTTATGTCCCAGAGCAGTGAAATTTTTATCTTCCTTTGAATCCCGGAAAGCCGCCCGACATTTCACCCCCCATGAAAGGTGAGGCGGCTTGCTTTAGCTATTCATACGTACGTGTATGCTTCAACCCTTTTGCTGTAGTATCTGCCCAAAGAAGAACCTATTGTTATACCTTTTGTTATCCATTTCCCCCTTAATCCCAATAACCATAAATCCAAAATCTATGCGTTCTCGTAATCTTCGGCCAAACGGAGTGACAAATTATTTTTAGACTTAAGAGTATGTTTATGACATCTCTGCTAAATAATCATAAGATAAAGGATTTTTTTATTCTTTGTTTTATAAACAAAACTTTTACTTGTAAATTAAACACATATATTTCTTTTAATATTTAAAAGCTTTTTTGTTTTATTATTAAAGAAAAGAATACATATTTTAAATTTTAAAATTTATCTTTGATACATTTTTCGATAAAATAAAAATATTTAATGCATTTGTAAACCATTTATACGTCATACTCTTACAAAATATCTATGTTTTTTTCAAATAAAATTATATGTTGAAAAATGTTTAATAATGTAATACTTCTACATTAATTTAAATTATGTGATAAATTATTATATAAATATTCATATGTTTTAATTTTTTTCCACTTTATTGATGCCATTATTTTTAGGTAACTTTCCTTTCTATAACAATGGATACATAATATTTAATAAATTATTCGGTCAATTAAATTAACTTAGTTTATTAACTTAATTTAAAAAAGCAATGTAAAAAAATAATCATTATTTGAAAATATTCGTCTTCTTAGAATTTTCATTCGTGAAGGTAATTTAAAAAGTCATTCTCCAGTTGGGAGCCGTTCAAGTATTATGTAAGGAATATGGAAAATGGGGGAGGCAAAGTTACAACAGTTCTTATTTAAGCTTTTAACAATGAAGCAACTACAATGCAATAATCATAAACAAACAAATCATGGTGGGAAATGAGCGTTTTAATTATATTAATTAACTATTATTTACTATACATTCTTTTAGTATTACAATCTAAGATATGGCTATTTATATAAATTAATAATGTGATTTATTGGTAATTGATTTTTTCTTGGAAAAAGTGTTAAGTACAAAACATTATAAAATCTAACATAATAAAAAAAAAAAACGAAAGGATCAAAAGTTCTTTTTTTTTTAAGAAAAGAGGACAGATACAAAATCAATAAAAACAAAAATGATTGCAAATGCTTATGCAACACTTGAACAGCCGCTTGACTAATTCATAAATTAAAGGATTTAGATAATTTTTAATTCAGAATATGATAAGGTATAATCATCAAAATATATACAAATTACAAGAGGTTTTCTAATAATTAAATCTGGTCGTATTAAAACAAATAACCAAAATTTCATGTGTCCCTACCAACACTTATGATTTAATCGCTGCATTTTATAAAATACTGTAAAAAAAGGATGTTTAAAATTTAAATAATTAATTGTAAGATTTAAACGGTTAAATGTTTTTTTTCATTCCTGAGTATCGATTTTATAAATTGATTTGATAATAAGATTTCTTTAATAATTTTATGCCTTATTACTTGAATATTAAAAAGGGGGGGGGTATTACATAAGAAGCGCAGAAAAGAAGGAAATATTTTCATTACTTAGAAGTGAAACCATTCATCTTTGGATCCGGTTAGAACCGATTATAAAAATTGAACTTATTTGATATTTGCTTAGATTACTCCCATTGGTTTAACAACTGCGCTCAAGTTTCCCCACGAGACTAATATCGATTCTTAAGTGAAAAAAATTATTAAAACTTTTTATTATATACTTTCGTTTTTCTTGAAAATAATTTCATTTATCTACCAATATATATCAAAATTAATACAAATATATAAAAATCATTATTTTATTATTATTTTACGTTTTTTATTATTCAGTTTTCTAATGTTTTACAATCTATGCAGTAATGTTATTCAAATAAGGACAAAATAAAAACTAATTACTAAAAACAAATGGTAAAAAATGACAGAGATCTAAGTAATAATTGATAAAATCATGATTTGTGCTACTCGACAGACAGTCTTCCTATCTAAAATAAACCTATTGTATTTGTGTATGTTGAACGGCACCTATTCCCACTGTGTTCCTATCTACTGTCCATTAAGTGGAATAAACAACCACGCCCGATCCATGTTCAACAAGTTACACTTCACAAAAGAGGGGGGAGAAAAAATCAGGCCGTCTTTCGGCCGTTACGGGTGTCTGACGAATCGGGCGGTCTCGGGCGTTTTGGGATCTAAAGGGTTAAGCAAAAAGAAGCTCATGGTCCGATATTATTTTGCTTCATCCCCCCCCCCTCACACCACACCTTTATTTTTCTTACACTTTCATAAAAATATGAACATTTTCAATAGCTTAGAATGCAATTTGTCAATTTCTAAGTTTGTACAGTTTATATTTTTAGAATTGGGCAATCTACATGCAATTATTCCATCTTATTTCATAGTTTTGTTTGCATGGCGTTATTATCCGTATAGGTGGGTAATAACGCCAAATAGCATTGGTCAAGAAATCACGCCATTATATTTTATGAATAGATATCTCTTAAATTATTTTTTTATATATATAGTCAATGAGTTACTGTATCAAATCATATATTTGTTTGAAAAATACAAACTAAAACTGAGCCGTGAAAATTGGTGGAACTTTAACGTGGCGTTATTACCCCAAGGCACCTTATCTTTCATTTAACAAAATACATAAATACTAAAGATAACAGAAGGGCAGTTTTTTCATTTTTTTAAATGTAATAAAATCATTTTAAATCTGTTCGAAGCTGGTTCGAAGACAGTTTGATCCAGGAGCCAGAGACTCTTGTCTCACATCCCCGACAAATATGATGGACGATAACTATTAGGCAAATGCATAATTGGTAGCAGTAAAAATGGAAGGCATGCGTAAAAAATAGAATCGAATTAGTAGATTAAACAGCCCATAGAAAAAAGTATTTTCGACCAGTGCAGGAAGAAAGAAGCTTCTTTGATATTTCTTTATTTTAAAATTTTGCGCGAAGTTAATTTTACTTAATTCTTATGAAACTAAAATTCAATGAACCCGATGAGAAAATATTTGCCAATATGAATTTGAATTAGAAATGTACCAAATTAGTATGCTATAGACAAGTTCACATTGTTCATGACTAATAATTTTTGGTCTTTAAATTTGGTGATATTTCGCCAAGTGCGAAGTGCGCCAAGCATCTTCGGCGATAATTTAAAGCAAAGGGATACTAAAAATGTTTGCTGTATGATTGTGAAATTGAAACCATCGTAACATTAAAAAAATATATAGCCAAAATCAAAAAGATGAAAACTAGCCCGTTTGTAGATCGTTCTCAGCTATCCTATGCGAAAAAAGTACAATTATTAAAATTTAATCGAGATATTTGAAAATAACGTCCCCGTAGATTTAATATTATTATCAGGGTCTTTTTAATTAACTCGAGTGGCATCTTAAGGTATAATAAAAATTTGAAAAACGTCTCACTCACCTACTTGTATAGTGTGTAATCCGTCATGACACGCTCTGGTATAAAATCACCCCAAAAACTTTTTTTCTGAGGCCGCATTTAACCTGCCTTGTGTATTTCAATGTCAAAGTCGAGAAGGGTTTTTACACGATATAAAACAAGGTAATACTCTAATCAAATACAGATATACAGGGTGTTTATAAAGTCCCGTACTCATTTTGATGTTTAATAACTCATAAAATAATGAAGATATAAACAAACATATGGCGTTTATTGATGGAATAACTCATATATTTTTCTTTTCAGGTTTGAATATCTTTATTTTTGTAAATATCGTCAGAGCGTATGGTTAATTTCAGATAATTTCATTTTCCAGTCTAAATATCTGTACTTTTCGAAATATAGTTTTTGTGGAAAACTTTCTACTTTCACAACTAGAAGAGCTTCAGCCACTTGACTTTTTGAAAAAGGATGGTGCACGACCTCATTGTGGTATCATCGTTCGTACTTCTTTGAAAGACCATTTTCCAGGAAGATGGATGGGGCGAGGAGGTCCAATTCCTTGGCCACCCAGATCACCTGATATAAAGCCGCTAACATTTTTCCTTTAGGGATTTGTAAAGGACAATCTTTACAGGAGGATATGTCGAATATTGATGACTTAAAAGCCAGAATTAAAACCGCGATAGCCTATGTGGATGCCGACAAGCTTGCCGCTACTTGGCATGAAATTGATTATCGAACTGATATTTTCCGTGCGACGAAGGGGGCACACGTGGAAGTTTATTGACAAGGGTCATGAAACATTTTGAGTTTATCTAACCATTTATGATATTAATTTTCATCTATCTTTATTATTTTATGAGTTATTAAACATCAAAATGGGTCCTGGACTTGTACACCCTGTATTTTTTTTTCATTTTGTAATAACTTTTCTTATGCTTTAAATCTTTAAATAACGTGAACATGTCTCAAAATGGAAATCATTATAAATTTATACAAAATAACGTTAAATTTACGTAAGCACTACAGTTTATATTTATATTATAAAGTCAAACGTATCTGTGCGTAACGCATATATCATTTTGCGAATGGTAATACTATAAAATTTGAAATGCAATTTCGTTTATGCTATTTTTGCTACTGCGAATTTTTGAAATTCTAAGCATCGCACAGTTTCAATGTTTACACCGTCGTAGGAAAAAAAATTATTTTTAAACACACTTTGTTTCAAATTTGAATCTTAATTTGTTTTCAAATATTAATTTTGTGTAGTTTTTAATACCATTTCTATTAAAAGCAAAACGAAAAAAGCTGATTACTGCACATTTATTTTTCCATTTTCTCATTAAAACTGAAAAAAAAATAATTAATCAAAGTACGTGCTGTGTCTAGAATATCAGCTTTTATAAAACCCGATGAATTTTAGTTTCAGTTAGAAACTTTCATTTATAATTTAAAAAATATAAATCGTTTAGAATCTCTTCCAACTAAGGATGAAGACTTCAAGTTTTAAATTAAAAGGATTTCAAAGTGATTAAATTAAAATACCATTTTTTTAAAAGGTGAATACAGATATGAATGGTTGTGGTACACATATAAATTTTTATATGGTGAAAATGAGGTTAGGTTTAGATTTCACTGGGGAAAATTTTGATGATAGAATTTGAGTGCAATAAATTTTGCTTTTTTCATTTTGGAATAAAAAGACATAAGTCTTAATTGATTACTTTATACTAACAACAGATCCTTTGCTATTTTTTACTGCTTACATGTATGATTAAAGCTTAATTTTAACTATTCTTACAACTGAGTTTTATAGAAATAGTATTTTCATAGCTATAGGTTAAATAACATTTATTTAAGGGTTAGAGTTACCAATATAAGATGCATTTTTTATTGTACCTAATTATTTAGTTGTATTATAATAAAATTGATAATTCTTAAATAGTTTTTTTTTTTTTTTTTTTTTTTTTTTTTTTTTTTTTTTTCGAAACTCGACGGGCTCTACTTTATATATTGAGACTCAGCTCAAATATGTATTTTTTTCTTTCATTTTGTAATAACTTTTCTTATACTTTCAATTTTTAAATAACGTAAACAAGTCTCAAAATGGAAATTTTTAAAAATTTATACAAAGTATCGTTAAATTTACGTAAGCACTACAGTTTAAAATAAGTTTGTAAAAATGCAAACGTTAGCAGTGATCTTTTTAATTTATTTCGCAAAACTTTTGAAACACATTTTCAATTTTTTCCATAAATATTATTATAAAAGGTTTTCGATTTTTCTAACATTTTTCTTCTGAAATTTTCTGGTAGGGATGAGAAAGTCCAAGTTACAAATTGATTTTACAACATTGTGTAATTTAATTTCAGAACATTCATTCAAGAAAATATGTTAGTAGTACAAATTGCAATAATTATATTAAAAATATAGTTTGAGGAAATATTAAATGCATTACACAAACTTTAAATACAATAATGCAAATTTTCGAAAAGTAAAGTCTATTTGCAAAAGAGATTTTTTTAATGTAGAAGATTTAAAAATCGGTTATTATTTTATTACAAGAAGACTTTTAATAGATACAGTACTTATTTACAATTAAATTAAATTTAAAAGTTCTCCTTTACTTAAAATGCGACGAATGATAATGCAGATGTTAATACATTAAAAAATATGTTTTATTCCAACTACCGACTGCTGAAGCAGGATTAATGAATTCGGAAATTTAAATAAGTGGTTAAGTGTGATCCTAGATCACCCAGAAGGTTTTGTTTAATATTTCTTTCAAGCAACTTATCTTTTAATTAATAAATATAAATTGTTAGTTTATATTTATTAGCATCATACATTGATGGTAGCATCAAAAAATTTCATTTTTAAAAATATATAAAAGAAATTTATTTATTTTAATCAAAATAAAAATATTCAAATCAATTTATGTAAATGTAATTAAAAAAATTCGCGGAGATATAAATAACATTTTAAATATCTAAAAGGGAAAATAAAAAAATGTTTAAATGAAATTTACAATGCTGACTCATTAATAAATCACTTTTTTTTAATAAGAAAATTTAATTCCAAAAAATATTATGAATGCAATTGATATATATATATATATATATATATATATATATATATATATGTGTGTGTGTGTGTGTGTGTGTGTGTATAAACGAAATGAAATATATAAATAAGTATACAATATAAATATAAGAAATGTAATTTTCTGCATCTCAGATCGTGGAATAATCTCAGCATCTGCTGTTTACTAGCGAAACGATTTGCGCTCAAGATACGATGCACAATTAAAGTTAAACTTAAGTTTCTGATTTACAATTTAAATCACAAAAACGAACGGATGATATTCATAAAATTGATTAAATTAAATTAATAAATTATTTCAAAATTTTATGTTTTGTTGCATTACACGGGGTATTTAGCTGTAAGTATACAGAATTCGAAGTTTCTCACTTACGAATTTTTTGTATGGACTCTGTGACAGACAGAGGGAGGATAGAGACGAATGGGGTTTCGTCAATTAAAGAAAATTTGAATAAAAACCTATTGTATTAACATTTAATAATCTGTATAATTATTTGTCACTTTTTTAAATAAATGGGAGATATTAAAGTTAATATTGTGAAGTTTGTTACTGATTCATTGAGAAATATTGCATATTCTCTTATGATTGTATACACAACAATTGTTCTTAAATTATGTAAACAAAAAAATATATTAAAAATTTTTAAACTATGCAATAAATTTTTTTATTTAATTTGCAATGTAGCATGCAAGTTGCTTCGAAAGTTCTGTTCATGCCAAATATACTTGAATATATCCATATATATATATACAAGCTTTCATATATTAATATATATGTATACATTTAAACATAAAATTGTGGTAAAAACGCATCTCCTCCTAATATCTCAAAATTATTGCTTTAAATTGTTATTTAGAAATCTAGGCAAAAAAGTAAACCCCCTACTTACTAGCGATGCATGAAAGCACCGTATAGTTATACTCACAGAAAAGTAGCAATTTCTACAATTAAATTTTTTTGGGGTAATATTTGAACGAGGAAGTTTTCTTTTAAAGGAAGTGCAACAAACTATTTTTTTATTACGAAAACAGACTTCCGACATCATACTCAGATTATGTGTCAACTGTCTCATTAGGATGCCAAACTGGAAACATTACGGTCAAATATTTTTGGAATTATGTAGGTGTATAACTTGGAATATCTAATGTTAAAATAAATTGAAATTCCAAAATATCGTTATGTATAATTAATCCACTGTTTGGCAGAAATTATCTATAATTTTAGATTCGAACATTAGATGCAATGAGAAATAGAGTTCCGCTAAAAAATTTACAGGTTACAATTTGGAATATTTAATAAACTAATTTAAAGAACATTTATTTTAAAATTGATTGTCGAAAACAATTTGTAATGTAAAATGTTATAAAACAGTGATTTTTACCGATTTTAGTGTGTCTCTGTGGGAACTTTAAACAATGAAAAGATCAAAACTGATGTCTTTCAAAAGTGGAATTACATATTATCGAGAGGATATTTTCTCACATTTTTGGCCTGGAAAAAAATGTGTTGAAAAAAATGACCACCCTCATAGCAAAGGAAAAATACCCAAGAAATTTCTCTAAGTTGACAATGACAGATTTCAATGTTCAACAGATTTCAGTTGACAATGACGATGTCAATTGCCACTAGTTGCCTAGAAGTCACGATACCTGCTGGTCAGCCAATAAAAAGGAATTTTGAACTAACGGCAATTTTCAAGTTTTCCATAGATGATTCCAAATATCTCACGCTTAGTAATTAATTCTCTTAAGAAAAGTATTGATGATAATTCGGACAGTCTATGAAAAGTAATCCATTTGACAGAAAGAGGAAATAACAAGAGGAAATAAAATCGCCGCATCTCCATAACACGAAATGTGCCAAAACATCGTGTTGAGCTGAAAGTGCCATCATCGACAACAATGAATTAAGATGGAAATTGTTGGATTTATTAAAGTCTGTACCAGTCAGTTTAAAATATTCTGTAAACAACATGAGGACTCTTTTTATAATTCTGCAGCTTTTAAATATCAACGTCTAACTAAACTTCATTTTTTTAATACTCTACATATGAAAATAATCATATTTTCTTACTTTAAATATTTTTAACGTATCTGAAGTAGATGAAAATGCATATCATACACTGCTGGTCCATTTCATCATGGAAGTCCATTTTTCATATTGCATATTTTATCACAAAAATGAATTTCAAAAACCGTCAAATATAGGTATAAAAAAGTGCACTTTTCACAAAATATATTTCCTATATAAACTGAAACAAGTCAGAAATCGCAAACATAACAAATGAAGTGCGTTTTTAGTACAACGAAGTTTAAAAAAATATTCAAATTTTGCCGTAACAGTATACAGTACTTCGGATACAATATTGCATACCAAATATATTGTGTGCCCTTAACTAACATCTACATTATATCATACACGAAACTCTAATAAATCCAGAATTGATTGAATATATTAATATTTCAAATGTTGAATATAAATATTAAAAAAATAAATAAATATTTCAAATATTACATATAAATATAAAAAAATAAATAAATATTTCAAGCATTAAATATAAATATTTAAAAAATAAATAAATATTAATATATTCAATCGATTCTGGATTTATTAGAGTTTCGTTTTTGCCCCATGTCCGTGGCTCACTGAAATTATTTCACCTTGTGCTGCGTTTGTAGCCTTGCCAACCTGTGATAATGAGAAGTTACAGGCTGGGTGTGTTCCATGTGATTTATTTGGTAGACGATCAGTGCGCTACATTAATGGACGGGGTCGAGTCCGTCTATTGGGTCTTTTTCATAGGGTTGGATTTGCGCATCTCAAGCGATACAAATTTGAAATTTGTCTATCATTTGAAATATTTTTTGCAAGGCAAATTTTCTCTCTAGATAAATTTCTAAATATTTACAATTCATTTGTTTAGAAATAAAGTCATATATACAATAAGTAAATGCTAATTTTTTTAACAAAATATTTACAGCAAATAAAATAATTACAAACATATTGTTGCGAAAATGTCGTAGTTTAATGGATAAACACTAAGAGCTCATGGTTTAAGACCTGAATATTTCCAAAATAAATTGACTTAATGATTTTTAATTTTCTGTTCGAAGGTAAAATTTATAAAATAAAAAATAAAAGAATAAAATAAAATTGTGAGTTATATTTAAAATGTTTCAATTTTTATGCAATTTTTATGTGTGGGCAACCCCTTTAGCAAAATATTAGTGTAGATCTTATTATAAATCAGTTATTATAAGCACCATATTTATAAGTTGTTTTACACAAACAAAGTATAACATTTCTTCCCCTACGACTGCATGTGCGCGTATATTTGATATGTGTGTGTATGTGTGTTATTTCGAATAAGTGTGTAGATTTTTTGTATATTTTGCTTTGTATAATTTCTTTTTTGTAATTTATTATCTCAAATTAATAACAAGTAAAAAGGAATTTTGCGGAGCATTGAATTATATTCACCATACAAATATCAAATCATATGTTTGAATATGCATATGTATCTGCTAATAAACAAGATATAAATATTTCTAAAAAACAAATATTTAATGCAATATATCTCAAATACAAAATCATACTTAAGTTATCCCATACATTAATTCATAAGAATGCTTAATTTAATTTACACATATTGTATGCTTTGCTTTTAAAAAACAGCAGAAGTTGCTTTCTTTTACTATAAACTGAAACAGGAGATTAATTCTCTTTGAACATGAACGTATTCCTGGCTGTTTATGTAAACACGATTTGTTTCTACTTCGCAGTAATTAACGCCTTTTGAATATGCGTAACCAGATAATGTTTGATCACCCGCTAATTACTTTATAACAATGCGATACAAACACTTTTCTGGAAAACAATTACACTCTGGAGGCAACTTGTTTTATGCTTATGTAATTTCCAAATTCAGCATTACTTAATTAATTCTATTCTCATGATTTGTATAATACTGGTTATCTGAAATCAAATAAAATGAATGGAAAATACAAATACATATTTACTAAATATAATTATTTGTGCACATTAAGTTTAAATAAAATATACAGGGTGGTTAAAATTGTTTTTTATTACAGAAAAAAGAAAAAAATGTCGAATGTGGTAATTTCAAAACTTTCTTTCATATCATGTATGTTAATACTTATAAATTGGGTATCACAACCAAAATCAAATGACAACTATTCACATCGTAGAACTGTAAAGTTATGAAATTCCAAGCATTAGAGCATGCAATGGAATTTTTCGTATACAAGGAAAAATGTAGCATAGAAGCGTTTCCCGTGGACGGAATACATAAAAACATAATCAGCAATGATATATTTTAAGGTATACCAAAATCTGAAGTCTTATGCAAATTCGTGCATTAATTTTTTGACATAAAGCTTTTGCGGAAATCGGAAACAATTCAGCATTCCAGCGCCACCTGTCGGGGGATTGACACCAAAACCGAAACAAAATCATTTCTTATCAAATATTAACGGAATCTGAAATTCTATGTAAATCCGTTTATCAGTTCCTGAGATAGAGTTGTTGCATAAATAATAAAAATGTGCATCATGACAGCGCCGCCTTCTGAGCGATTTACATTAAACACTGAGACTTCACAAAATGTATGTGAAATACAGACAGACAAACTCACAGAGTTACAGACACATATTTTATAAAAACATTTTTTAGAATTTCTGACTCGTAAAAAGTGCAAATCCGTCATTAACGCAAATTCAAAAAATTCAAAATCTATACTTTCTTTTTGTAAAAATAGAATAAACTAATAAAAATGAGGAGAGATGTTTCATATGCCAGTTCGAATGTGATATAGCTTAGTAACTCCACACAACCTGTTGAAAACAATAGCATTTCTCGCTAGTGACACAATTTGATAATTGTGTAAATGATATAAAATTGACGATCGTTTTTGATTTAGTTTGAAACCAATTTTTACATTAATATATTAGCCTTATTAGACGATCATATCAGGTGATTTTCTTTATCCAATCACTAGATTAATAAGTTACTAATCGCATGGTATGATCGAATGTGTCATTACACAGTAAATACTTATTTACAGGTAAAATTTTACATCCCCTATCTGCTGCAATGCATTAAGTATTCTTACGTTTTTTTCAACTGCATTTTTGTCAACGGTGCTATTGTATTATTTTTTCTGCCATGATATCTAAGAATAATATTCTATTTTAGAGAAAGGTAGAAATCGACCACGTACATTATTTTTATAACTAACGTTAAGAAAAAAATCTATAAAGAACCAAAGACAGCACTGCAAATTTTACATACTTTAAAATCTTACATAACATTGGTAATGCTCAACTTAAAATTATTTTTGAAAGAAATTATAATTTTCTTGTATGCAATATTTTTGTCAGTAAATGTGCTTGTACATTATATTATCATACTTTTATATGCAATAAGCGGCTTATATTAACTGGTGATTCGATATAAAAAAATAATTTTAGAATTTCTAATACCTGTAATTTCACACGTCTCCATTTAAATCGACGGAACTCTACACTGCAGTATTTGACATTCTATCAATGTATCTTAAAATTTTCAAGGCAATGTTGATGAACTCGAAAATTTGCCGTAAAGAGATTTTTTCCAGATGCATCAAATCTGGTGTAGTCATTTTATTCTACACTGTGCATCATATATGCAAGAATATCAGTTTAAATACTAGAAATTTATGCCACTTTTTATTTTTTTCTTTTCTTTTAGTCCGACCGATATCAAAATCTCCATGATAGTTGAATTGACATTTTCTCAGGTTAATCGATTGCTATAAGTCATATGAACATACTAGGCTATACTTTTAACTTTTTAGTGGGTATTAACCACGCTTGTAGGATTGTAGTTCAGTGATACAATCACGGATTGTAGTTCAGCGCTACCCAATCTGGGGTACACGTACCCCTAAGGGTACGTGAAAATAACATCAGTAATGATATATATATATATATATATATATATACCGGGTGTCCCAAAAATGACTGATGGATTTTAAAATTCAATAACATTCAAACGGTGACAGCTATTTAATTTTTTTTTGCAGGAGGGTTATGTATAATGTCAGGAGTTTTTTACCGTAATTTTTTATTTTAGTTCGAATTTCAAACAATAGGTGGTGCTGACGGCGATTAAAGACCAGGTGATCAGTGATGAGTGAAGCGTCGACATGGCCTTCAATTGCCGTCAGCGCCACCTATTGTTTGAAATTCGAACTAAAATAAAAAAATACGGTAAAAAAACTCCTGACATTATACATAACCCTCCTGCAAAAAAATTTTAAATAGCTGTCACCGTTTGCAAGTTATTGAATTTTAAAATCCATCAGTCATTTTTGGGACACCCGGTATATATATATATATATATTAGAATTGACAATGTAATTTGATTCGATTTACTATTTGAATGTGATAACGACATTTTCAACATAGTGTCAAATTCGTTAAAAAATGTCCAGTCTGTTACCACGCAGTTTTTTAAATCATTTTACTTTTATTTTTTATTCAACTAAGATACAAATATGCAATTTCCTTAAAATTAAATAATTTACATGACTATATACTGTAATTATTAGAGAAAGTTCTTGTATAATTTCTATGCGATCGAAATCTTGTGTCTAAAACTGTTTCTCATTTCAATTTAATTTAAATATTTTTTTTATAAATATCATGTTTTGATATTTAGGGACATAAGTCACTTCAAAGTAAGTTGATCTTAGAAAATTTAACAAATATAAAGTTGAGTATTATCAGTAATTTTGTATGGTAATAGACTTGACAATTTACCTGACAATCCAACATTTAAATATCATTTACGTATTAAATTATAGAGCAAAGTGTACGACCAATTACTTTTCCATATTCTTTAAACGTTTATTTTAACACCTGTCTCCATTTTTAAAAGTAATTTTTAAGTTTGAAAAATAAAACGTTCTGAAATGTAAGCGAATGATGAAAATGGCCCATAAGATTTCTAATGACAAAATGATGTTTGCGTTATCTAGTTAAGTAGAAAGGGAAGATATCGGGCAGGTTTATGACAAATAGGGCATTTCGAAATAAAAAGTCTAAGAAAAGAGTACGTGAAAGAAAAAAGTATTAGAAGCGCTACTGTAATAAAAATTTGGTATTAAAAGGCATTTAAATTTATGACAAAACTATCGCCCACGATGCAGTATTATGTTCTACATTAATTCTGATTATTATTGCTGTTTCCAAACATAGTCATTTTAATATTTAAATAATTTTAAAGCATGGCCATTTTTATACATTCGCATTTTTAAACAGTCACACACAAAAAATTATGAAAGACAAAAACTATTATCAGAGATGAATTTTTTAAGGAGTGAGAAACGATATTCGATAATGTAGAACATAAGGAATGATTACATCAGAAGCGAACTTGAGATTCTTCCAATATTGAATAAAATAGAAAATTACAGAAGCACATAAAATGACCACTTGGACAGGATGGATTCTTATCGCATACGGAAAGCAGCCTTAAATCCAAGTATAAAAAAAGAGACAGAGCAAGGCCATGAAAGGGATGGATTGAGGCCAGAATAGGCCCTTTGTAATTAACGTAATTGAAAATTGAAATATTGTTTCCTAATAATATTTTTGGCCTTAATTAATCTAAAAAATTTATAAAATACTTGTTACTAAATAAGTTAATTACTTCTCTTCAAAAATATAGCTGGCTCAAAATGAGAATTTACGTCCTGTGTACAAGGTGGCGAGTAGTAGGAAAATTTCAATAAAAAAAGGTGTTAAATACCAGTATTTTATTAAGATAATCCCAGCCTCTTTAATCATTTTATACAGGGTGTATCAAAACTCTTAGTCAAAACGTATAGTCCTAAATCATTTTTGATATGATGATGATGATGACGGTGGTTAGTTAGAATTTTATCTTTATATCACTTTTAAATTACTATGGTCACTCCTTAATAGTGCTAAGAGAAATTTAAGAAACTGCAAAATCTTTAAAAAAATTGCATAACAGTGCCATATGTTGGGTGATGTACACAACGAACTATAATCAGGATCAACTTTTCATCAGGTACTAACTGAATCTGAAATTTAAGGAAAATTCATTCTTTGTTCTTGAGATACAGCTATTGCGAAATCGTGACTAGCAGAACCATCTATAGGACTATTTACACCAAAAACTACACAAAAGTTTTAGAAAAAAAAATCATGCATCAGTTCTTGAGATAGAGCTTTTGCGATCAATCTCGAATAATCACCATGGCTGCGCCACCTGTTAAGCTATTTGCACAAAGACGTAATCCACGCAATTTTGTATCAAGTTTGAAAATTTTTATGAAAATCCATGCCCTAGCTCTCTAGATATGGTTTTTAGGAACTTGTAAATAGTGAAGCATAGCAGCGCCACCTGTTAAACGATATATACTAAAACCAAATCAAGTCTAGTTTTTTTTCTTTCTAGTCCTAATAGAATCTAAATATTTGGTGATATTACGTGATTTAGTTCTTGAGATAGAGCGATTGCAATAATCGCGAATAATACGCCACGGCAGCGCCACTTGCTGTGCGATTTGCACTAAAACGTAATCAAAGCCATATTATGACAAGTGCTAACAAAATTAAAATTTTTATGAAAATCGATGCATTAGTTCTCGCGATATGGCTATTGTGGAAAATGTAAATAATGCAGTATAGCAGCGCCGCCTGTCGTGCGATGTACTCTAAAAAGTAATCAGATTTAGTTTTCATGCAGATCTAACATAATCTAAAGATTTCTAAAATTCTGTGCATTAGTTCTTGAGATAGAGCGCCTGTCAGATTCAGACAGAAAGAGACAGACACATTAATTACAGTTAGTACAAAAAAAATTCTTAAAAGTGCCTATATTGATGTACACTCTAAATGGCAAACAACAAGGCTCTTAAAACATCTTTTAAAAAGAATGTTTCATTTTACATCTATTTCATATCTGATAATGTAATTGAATCTTTTTAACTATGTCTTCAAGTATTTTCTAACTTCAAACTCTACTTTTATCTAAGATACTTTTAAAAACAATTAAAAAGATAAAAATTTTACATTTACGTTTATATGCGTTTCTTTTTTGTTGTAAAATACCTATTTAGAGTAAAACAGCTACTTACATCAATTCAATTTACTTTTAGGAATAAAGATCTCTTTATTTTTTTTAAATAATTTATATGCAAATTTCAACTAAATAAATGAAGCTAAAATGTAATATTTAATTAGTTATTTTGCTAAGTTTTTGTTAGTTAGAAAAAATGGATATAAATATATTTTTTAATTTATTGTACTTTTAAAATTAATAAAGCATTTTTCTTTATCAAATGTATCATAAAACTGGTTTTAGCAAAAAACATAAAACTCCTATTAAATAAAAAAGTATCTATAACCTCTTTATTGGTTTTTCGATAAAAAAAAAAACACGAATCTTAATTTAATTACACTTTTAGAAGACATTTTCATAATAACGTAAGCCCGTGTGGTCTATCTAAATGATTACGCTTCATTAGATTTTATTTAATTATCACAATTACGCATTGCACTGAAAAAGTTTTTTTTTTTTTTTTACATAAGAAAGAAAATTTATCAAGGAAGATGTAAAGTAGTTTTAAAGAACGTGTTTTATTAAATGGATAAAATGTTTAATATCCTTAATGGTGCATTTTACACCATGTGTTTTTTAGAGGTTTAGAGTACATTAAAAAAATGTCATCAGCTCTTCTAATAGTGAAATAAGATTATTAAAAAAATATTTGCAACCAGTCGACTAGGAATAATATGTACTACGTATGTGGTTTGGGGGCTTACATGTAACAACGTATACATGTAACAACATGTACATGCTAAGCACTCATAACTTAATTTGGGTTCACTGAAAATCATGAAATACTCAGAAATGAGTACATCGATGTACACATACTGAATTGATTATGTTTGGATCAAAAATGATCATATTGCTTTCTCAAATTTGAAATATCACATGTTATCAAACCCAAACTAACAATAATTTCGCATACTATAATGGTTTATTTCATTTATGGTGGCATAAAAGTTTCTTATTAATGCAAACATTAAATTATGCACAATATTTTAAAATAATTTAAGTATGCTTGCAAATAGTGCTCTTTTTATGAAAATATTCGATTTGATTATTTTGCTAATAATTTTTGCTTTTATTTCTTAATAAACATTCAATTAGGTTTTTATTGTTTATAATTTTTAGCAAGAAATAAATGCTTCTATATTTTCTCTTTAATTTGTAAGTTCACAACGATTCATATTTGACCACAACCGTGGAATAAAAATTAAATACATGTATTTCTCCATTTTGAGTATATTTCGATCTATTTTGAGTATGTGATGTACTTAAAACTGAGTACATTTTACTCAATTTTGAGAAACTCTTTTTTTAGGAGTCCGTACGTTTCAAGGACTTTTAAGCACTTTTTACATGAATTTTCTTAAAGTGATATTTGCTTTATGTAAAGAAAAAAAGTCTGCCTTCAGAATATAGAGACAAGTGCTTAAAGAAATTCTTGCATTGAAACCCTTAAAATCTTCTGAATCCCCTCATGCGTATGAACCATGCTAAATGATAACACTGAATTTTGAAACTTTCTGTAAATTCCTTCGGCAAAAGCAGCTTGCAAATTTTTCATTTTACTCACTTTTCTTGATTCTACCCAGCAATTAAAGCCCACACTATTGACGGAAAATAACCCGGATCATAATGTTAAGTCTATGGGAGGAATTTGTTTTTCAAATATTTTGCTCAAATTTTAATATTTTTACCTAATTTTTTTTGCACAGGATAGCTGATAACTATCTACAACAAGGCTAGTTTTTACTTTTTCAATTTTAATATCAGATTTTGTTTTGATTGTTTTAACTTTTGAAACCAGTTAGAACCGGTTCTGAAATTGAAACTATCATAATGTAAAAAATATGTAACCAAAATCGAAAAGGTAAAAATCAGTCCGTTTCTACGTCGTCCTCAGCTGTCCTATGCAAAAAGAGTAAAATATATTAAAATTTTAACAAGATATTTGAAAAGAATGCCCGCATAAACTTAACATCCAGGTCTTTTTCAGTGACTAGTGAGGCGTCTTAAAAAAAAAAAACCTTTAAGTAGCTTTTAATAGAATTTTCGTAAAGTGATATTTGCTTTATGTAAAGAAAATATTCTATCTTCAGAATATCGAGACCAACACTTAAAGAAATTCTTGCATTGAAACACCTAAATCTCCTAAAACAACTGATGCGTTGCAGCACTGTGAAATTATAAGATGCAATTTTGAAACTTTCTGTAAATTCCTTCGGTTAAAGTAGCCTGCAAGTTTTATAGTTTACTCAGTTTTCTTGATGCTATCTGGTGTTAACAAAGAAATTATTAATTTATGAACATTCATAATCATAAAATTATGATTGTATAGGAGAACTTATCGGGGATATTTAACTAGTAAATATAAAGGATAATGTGAACGATTAACAGCGGAACAGTAGAACAATGTAGTCGTTTTCTGGATTTTTTGTTTGCCAGGCATCTTACTTGCCAGTTCAATAATAATAACAAATATGAATGTTTCCAATGCAAGGGGAGCCATGTGAATGTTTATGTATGGCTAGTGGCCACAATATTAAGGTTAGTAAAGATAAAAAAATAAAAAAACAAGGTTGTTAGGTTAGTATATAAAATAATAAACAAAAAGGAAAAAGAAAAAATGTCCATTAGATCCAAAAACAGAGCTGTACAGTCCATAAACGTGCGGGGAAAGCTACCAAAGGGAAACGCCCCAATATATACATTTATGTAAAAACAGTTTACAGAGACCATAAATTATAGTTTAGTAGTTTAAAATGTTAAAAATAGATGAACATGATAAACATTAAAATATTTGAGAATACTGAAAATGTGAAAGAATAAACTATATTGCACTAGGCATGAGAAATGCAAGAAGATATGATAACACATAAAAATGAGGAGAGTTCAAGCTAACAATGCAATTATAACATGAATAAATTTGTAAACATAGCGAAAAGTGGTTCAGCATCTGTATAATATGGTAACTCCGGAGAGAATATATCATTCAATTAAAAAAGGTAATGCGAAAAAAATGAGAGTATAAGTATACAGTTAAAATTTATATAAAAAAATAAGGAAAAATAATTTTTAAACAATTATTAATGTAAGTTTTTAATATAAAATTAAGTTTATATGAATTATTCTTAGGTGACGATTACAATATGTTTTCTACCTATATTAGTAAAAGAAAGTTTCGCTCTGTGTTTGTCTCCATCTCTCTCTCTCTTTCTCTCTCTCTCTCTTTTTGTATGTGTCTTTGATGACAAGCGAAATCTACTGCACATACGAATTTGAAATTTTTTGTGAAGATAGATGGAAGACTACCCTAAAGCTCCCATTGTTAGAATTTAAAAGTTCTTATAGTAAGTTGAATTATTAATTACTTTTTCATTAAATGTATTAAACATATAAAATGTCCTTTAAACTTAACTTATCTTCCATATTTTATTTTTGTAATACTATAAATAGTTTCCATAATGTACTCTTGTGCGATATTAGAAATACAGATGGTGCTATATTATTAACACTTCTCTTCCCAATCTCAAGTGCATAGTTTTATAATTCTTAATTTTTTTATTAATTGAAGTATTGAATTAATTAATGAATCCAAAACACACCTAAAAATATTACTCAAGCATTATTAGTTAAACGGAAAAGTACCGAAAATATATAGTTTTAAAAAGGGTTGTGAAATTATAAATATTAGGTTTATCCCATTTGCATCATAAGCGCATATACAGGGTGTTTCGCTACCAGACCGACAAACTTTGAGGGATGATAGTACACATGAAGACAAACATTATTAAATAGGAAACCATGGGGAGCAAACCTCTTCTCTAGGAGCTAGGGGCAGTTAAAGTTTAGGGTCCAAAACTTCAAACGATGATAGAAAACAGAAAAAAGGGTCGATTCGTTTGCGGTTTTCACTAAAAACATTCTTTATATTACGATTTCTTTAGAAAAAAATTTAAAGGTTACTTTCAAAAATTATCGATAGAGGGCACTTTAGACTTTAAAGTAACGAACAACTACTTTTTACCGTTATTTTCTGCATGGGGTTAAAATTTTTCCAAAATTTAGACTTTAACTTAAATTTTAAGTCCAAAATCGAAAACATTAGGGTCGGGTAACTAGCGGAAATTGAACTGTGAACACAGGGGGCGCTCAGGAACACATTTTAAGCGCTCATAAACATTGGACAAACTGATCGATTTTGTTGCGGTTTGCATGAAAGTAATTTCCTTGGTAACTATTTTGTTCAAAATGACGTACAGCTTTGGTGTCCTCATTTTTTGATAGATGGCGCTTTCGGCACATCTCCGACGTTTCAATAGCATTACTCCTTGGGTGTTTTACTACCAGACCAACTTACTTCCAGGAAGTGTTAGGGATACAAAGAAGACTCGGAATCATATAGAAATGTAACGTTGGAAATGCCTTTTTTTCGAGTTATGGTTAAAGGAAGCAGAGAAGATAGCAACAGAAACAGCTGAGAATGAGGAACACGTTAAAGTGACAGAAAACAGTTTATTTAAATGTTTTACTACAAAGGGTGTTCTAAATTACGACCAGAAGTAGTCCGGCAAATTTGACAGCGACGGTAGATGGCGCTGCGGTTTCCTTGCAGTAGATGGCGCTAAACGGTAATGCGTGTGAGCAGCGATCAATTTGAAGTGATCATTCGCGAACCGGCTCCAAAGGTAGCAGAATGAAGTATTTGAAAGATGAACAGCCCGATGGGGCTAATCCACATTTTACCAATGCCTTTTGCCGACACTTCAAAGTAACATCTGGGAAACGGTGGATAAGTCGTGGTGGCCTGCCAGATCGCCGGATCTATCATGTATCGACTTCTTCTGCTGGGTTAAATGAAAAGTTGGGTGTATGAGACTCCCACACTATCAGTTAAAGACCTCGCAACTGGTATTTCTGTAGCTTGCCAGAAAGCTATCAGAGATGCCAGGAATCTTTCAAAGCGCGAGAAATTCCATGCGACGCCACTGTCAAGCATGCCGAACTACTTATGGTCGTAATTTCGAACACCTACTGTTGTAAAACATTTAAATAAGTTGCTCTCTGTCACATTAACGTGTTGCTCTTCCTCTGTTGTTTATATTGCCTTTTTTCTCTGCTTCCTTTAACCGTAACTCACAAAAGATCATTTTCAACGTTACATTCCTATGTAATTCCGAATCGTCTTTGCACACCTAACACCTCCTGGAAGTATGTTGGTCTGGTAGTAAAACACCCAGGGGTAATGCTATTGAAATGTCGGAAATGCGCCCTCTCGGAAAAATGCCTCGGAAATTCCAAAACATGGAAGCGCCCTCTATCAAAAAATCAGGACACCAAATCTGTACGTCGTTTTGAATAAAATAATTACCAAGGGAATGATCTACATGCAAACCGCAATAAAATCGCTTTGTTTGTCCAATATTTATGAGCGTTTAAAATCTCCCCCTCTGTTCACAGTTAAATTTTCGCTAATTACCCAATCCGAATGTTTCCGATTTTAAACCTAAAATTTAAGTTAAATTCTAAACTTTAGAATAATTTCAACCCCATGCCGAAAATAACGGTCAAAAGTTGTTGTTCGTTACTTTAAAGTCTAAAGCGCATTCTATCGATGATTTTTGAAAGCAACCTTTAATTTTTTTTCTAAAAAAATCGTAATATAAAGAATGATTTTAGTGAGCACCGCAAACGAATAGACCCTTTATTCCGTTTTCTATCATTGTTTGAAGTTTTGGACCCTAAACTTTAATGGCACCTAGCTCCTACAGAAGACGTTTGTGCCTCGTGGTTTCCTATTCAATAATGTTTGTCTTCATGTGTACTATCATGCCTTAAAGTTTGTCGGTCTGGTAGCAAGACACCCTGTATATACTTTCTACGCTTCTGAAAAATTTCCAGATGAGAAACAGTATATATTTATTTATTTATTGATAGAAAAATAAACCTATAATAAACGCACGAATTTTCTTTTCACTGAAGTAGAGATTTGCTATAAAAAATACTGGTACACACAAATTTCTGCTAAGGAAATTCCTTGATATGCACGAGCCCTTATATGCATTTAACTATAAGTAAATTCATTTTTTTTTTCAAAGACTTCGTGTCCATTCTGCAAAGTCCGAAAGAAAGGTTTTGAGATTATGAAATCCCCAAACGTCTATTGCTTAATACAGTAAAAACTCCGAACACTGAATTCCTAATTTAAATTCGGAATGCTGAAAGAAAGATATGCTTTTTAAAATGCATTCAAGTATTTGAGATAATGATATAAGTAGTTTAATACACGTTTCATGTATTTTTTAATCCTATGAAACCCTAAAAAAATACCTCGTCATCGAGAAAGAAATATTTGCATTTTTTAAGCCCTAAAGCACTGAAATTTCTTATCAGCTGAATTTTTTTTCTTTTTGCATATCAACCCAGAGCTTGAAAGCTTATTTAAGTTGAAGCAAAAATTTTTCAACACATTAACTTTTATAAAGCATAGGGCATACAATTTTACTAACTTTCTTCTTATGAAAAATAAATTGAAATAATGCAAAATGTGTGTGACTTGATTAATCTATGTTATAGTAACACAAATGATGCCACTGCCAGGAACACTCCCTAAATTACACGACTAGTTTTACCCAAGATTCTTTTATGCGAATAAAACATAGTATAAATTATATTTAAGAAACATTTTAGAAATATCTAACATAAATATAACATTAAGAAACTCATGGGGAATATATTATTTGAGAGATGAGTTACATTTATATATATATGTATATATGTATGTACAAATTAGATATATGTGTGTATGTATCGCTCTCACTCTCTATCTCTCTATGTACATGTATACTAGTGAAAAATGCTCCGAGGAGCAGTGCAAAAGCAGAATATGATTTTAATTGAGCATTAAAAAGTAATGGACAAGTTTATTTTTTGGAAAAAGTACACAAACATTTAAAAGTAATGAACAATTTTATTTTATTGAAAAAATGCCCAAGCATTTAAAAGTGATGGAAAAGACTTGAAACTGAGTCAAGAACTAGTAAATAATTTCCTCAAAACTTGAAAATGGCTGGTCATGCTCTTATGTGACAAGCATATTCAACGTCCTTTTTTATCCCTGTCTATCTTAGTATAGGCATGTTGGCAGAATCTAACACTGTGCTTTAGAAAAACTCAGTTTTCACAACAAGTATTAGATACAGTATCTATATTAAACACATCCTGGCCCCTCTTTAACAAAGCCTTGATATTACTGCTTTGCACTGTATTTACTCTTATCACAACCATTTTTTGCACGCAATCTTATCACTAAAAACAGTTTTTCTATCCAATCTTTTTTCTAAAAATTTTTAAGCGGATTTTTATTAGCAAAAGATAAAATAGTGCTAAAATTTTTATATTTTCATAAGTAATCGATAAGTTTATCAAAAGCACTGTATATTTCAAGCAAATTTTGATTTTAATAAAGTTAGAATACCTGATTAGCACGTAACATGCACAACCAAACAGCAACTGCTTTTCCATTTTTTTATGTACTTGGACATAATAAAATTGCCATAAGAGTGACTACTTCACAAGTAAATTGTTAAGGAGCAGCATGTGGTAAATTTAGCTACTTCATTAACCCTTTGACGGTTAAAGCACTTCTATTCATAAAATACTAAAGTGATTAAATGACACCGGAATTTAAAAACAAATTTATTTCATAATATATAAATGTTTCCTTTTACGTTCTTTGTAAAATTAAAATTTTCATTTAAAAATTCCGGTGTCAGTATGGCATTTCGCAATTCAAATTAAGTGGTATTCTGGGCGCGTATACGCGCTTATAACCACGAAAGGGTTAAAAACTTGCTCTGAAAGTTCAGCTTTTAGTATAGAGCACAATGTTATATTCTGATAACGTGTCAATACTAAGATAGACAGGATAAAAAAGGACGTTGAATATGCTTGTCACATAAGAGCATGATCAGCCATTTTCAAGTTTTGAGGAAATTATTTACTAGTTCTTGACTCAGTTTCAAGTCTTGTCCATCACTTTTAAATGCTTGGGCATTTTTTCAATAAAATAAACTTGTTCATTACTTTTAAATGTTTGTGTACTTTTTCCAAAAAATAAACTTGCCCATTACTTTTTAATGCTCAATTAAAATCATATTCTGCTTTTGCACTGCTCCTCGGAGCATTTTTCACTAGTCCTTCTATTTTTCCATATTCCATAGGGATACTGCACAACTTGTTTTGTATTTTATATATAGAAAACAAAATCTTATTTGTATTCAAATTAAAAAATGCTACATAATCTAATACTCTGGTGTTACAAATTTAAAAAACGTTTTAAACAGGTTTTTCTATACCAAAATTCTACGGTGGTTTTTTAAAAAAAAATCAGTTTTTTACTAAAGTGAACAAAATAATAAATCCTTTGAAAGAATAGATTTTTCATTCAAATATCCATTATTTTTGCCAAAAACAGGAACTTTTTTTATGCAAGAGTAAAGTTTGATACAAAAACCATGCTTCTTTTTTTTCTTAATCCGTATTTTTTAAATGTATTACATTTTTACTGCTTACCTTCTTTTAATGAAAGATTTCTTTTTTATACAAAAAAAGGATAGTCTTTTTGAACATTCAGACATTGGATACTCTTCGTCTGGTATTCTAAAAAGTGGGTTGACTTGGATGCAACGTATATTTGAAATTCCCTCAGATAATCACTATCAAAGAGACAGTGCTGTAATCAGTCAAAGAAGACTGACAGAAAATTATCATCATCGGGAATTCTGAGACAGCAAAACTGCCCTCAGCTCAGACGAAGATCACTACATTTTTAAGCAAAAATGTAGGTAACTGCACTCAGAACCTTGGTTAGCTCCATTAATGGCAGCTAGGATACCCATAGCCATACCCATGTTACAGTTGCACCCCATAATGAGCATGTAAAAGTAGAGTATAAGTACCACTACCAAGGTGATTTCCATCAGGTGCCCTATAATAGCAACACCATCAGGGATCCTTCAGGTGTCCTTCTAGAAGCAACACCATCAGGAATTTAAACCCCACATGGAGGAAGGAAGCCTCTACATAGAGGCAAAAAGACATTCACAATGAAGGCCAGTAAGAGCGGCTGTGCCTCATGACCGGCACCCACTCTGTGTACTCTTTGGTCCATGAGTGACTCTTGGTACACTCCTTTGAATTATTGTAAACAGGCATGCACAGTAAAAATTTTCCAGGGGAATGTCTCAGCAAAAAGTCTATAGATAAGTTTAATTTAGAAAATTTTGAAATCTATCCAAAATAAACAAAAATATGTATGAAATTTGAAAAGAAAAACATAAAAGTTTGTTCCCAAAACAGTCTAGAACATTTATGGTGGCAAGGGGTGGTAGAATCTCCATGGTGCAGGGTTTACTTCTAAGACTCCTACGTGCATGTATGCTTGTAATCCAGTCATGCCCATCTTAGAGGCAAATGGGCCTTCTTAATGAAGGCCAGTAAGAGTGGCTGTGCCTAATTGCTGACACCTACCCAATGAACACTTTGGTCTGTGAGTGACTCAAGGTACACTCCTTTAAAATGTTGTCCTTTATTTCTACTGCAGAACTTTATTACCTATAATTTTTGCAGTTAGAGTACTCTGCTAGATGAAAAAAGAAAAGTACCATATTTTGCTGAAAATTTTTATGTAAAAAGCAAAGATATGTACTGTACTGCCCAATTGTTCATTGTTCTTCAATAGTTGCTTTTAACTGTCTAAAACCACAAAACATCATTTAAAGTTTTTGTAAAAATAACAAATAAACATCTTTTAAACTAGGTACAAAACGCGTTCTGTACTGAATGTCATCATAATTAAGATAATATCTCTTTTATGACCAATGAGAATGCTCCATAACACAGTAAAATAACCGTTTTCTATAAAAGCGGGGGAGTGACGATACAGCAAATAGGTCAAATTTTTAACAGTTGAAGCCAATTTCTACACTATACACTGTTTACAATTTGACCCATTTTCTGCAGCGTCACTCCACAGTTTTTATAGAAACCTCTTTTATGACCAATTAGAATGCTCCATAATACTGTAAAACAACCGTTTTCTATAAATGCGGTGGAGTGACGATGAAGAAAATGAATAAAAATTTTAACAGTGTAGCCAATTTTTACACTATACACAGTTAAAAAAATTGGCCGATTTGGTGCAGCGTCCCTCCACCGCTTTTATAGGAAACGATTGCTTTACTGTGTTATGGAGCATTCTCATTGGCCATAAAGAGATATTCTATAAAAGCTGTGGAGTGATTCTGCAACAAATGGGTCAAATTTTTAACAGTGCACTGTTAAAAATCTGCTGCATTTTGCTGCAACGCCCTCCACCACTTGTATATAATATCTCTATTCCACCCAATGAGAAAGCGCCATTTCACGCCCAAGTAACCGTTTTCTATACAAGCAGGGGAGTGCGTTGCAGCAAAATGCAGCAGATTTTTAACAGTGTGCATATCCTTGGCGCTATAGTTTACAGGATTGGTACATTGTTCAAAATTTGAAACTTTTGCTGCATCGCCACTCCATCGTTTTGATAGAATATCTCTATCTTGATCGATGAGAATCCTCGATAATGCATTTAAGTAATCGTTTTCTACTTATCTACTATATCGTTTCCGTATATTTATTTTTTCAATCAGCACCAAGGTGCGCACTTTATTAGAAGACGCGCTCTATTAGAGGGCGCATTCTATTAGAATAAATACGGTATATACTTATAGTAAATACACTTTGTTAAAGTACAGGGCCCCAATATTTGACAGGTATGCCAGACATTTTTGCCTTTGATGCCATTGTGCTAAAAACAAAATATAAACAAATGAAAAAAAAAATGGATAAAATATAAATTTTACATGGTGCAAAAAATTGCCTAATTTAAAATTTAAAATCAAATTTGACAGCCACCAGGGCTAGATACCGTGCATAATTATTCAGTAAATGATTCATTAAAAAATGACAAAAATCAGCATGTCTAAAATTTCAAAAAAAATTCATAATTCGTTAAAAAATTAAGTTAAAAATAAGAGAAAAAAACGCATTCTGTATTTTTTTATGCTTAATCGAATGGTGTAACTGGTTTTTATCATTAGTAGTTTTCGAGAAAAGTGCTGTGACACAAAATTTTTGTCCGATTTTCAGAATACTCTACAGTACACCTACAGTATGCCATAAAAAAATAATTTTTGTGCTATGTTGTGCTTCTTGGTCAGACGAACATTTAAAAAAAAATCATCAAAATTGGATAAGTATTTAGTTAGTTATAGTCCAGTCATTTAAGCTTAAATTAGGTAAGAATCTCGGAATTCGAGATACCCAGCTGTAAGTCTGTAAATACTTGTATATTGACACCCTAAAAGTTGTCTCAAAACCTACATATGGTAGGGTGTACGCAACTATTAAATTCCAAGGTCAAAGGTCACAAAAATCGATTTTTTGCGCTTTTTTTTGTAAATATCTCATTTTCTATAGGTTTTTTGCTATTTCTATATATTATCAATATTGTAGAATAAAAAATTCTCTACAAATTTTGTTTGAAAACATTTTTCATACGTCGAACCGTTTTCGAGATAGAGGGCGGAGAGCGTGCGGTCACAGCATCACTTCAGGTCAAACGGTGTCTCCGGTCGAAAACGCGCCATATATAGTTGATGAACTATCGATAAATCAATGATTATATATATTTATCAATTTTTATTAACTATTATATTATATTTTATCTTTTTCTTTATGCATTGTATAGTATAGTTACGACTGTCTGTTTAGATGAAACAATGGTTGTACCAATTAGTCAAGAAAAATTTTTATCAAATTGAAACAACAAAGATATGCTCATTAATACCTTAACTGAAAAATTACAAGCTGCAAATATTACTACTAAACAAGCCAGAGATGATGCGGATGTTCTTATTGTTGAAAGTACAATTGAAGAATCAAAGTCTGAAAAAACTGCAGTTATAATAGGACAAGATATTGATTTACTTGTCATTTTAATTGGGTGTACACTGTCTGACGAACAAGAAATTTTCTTTAAAAAAGTTGGGAAAGGAAATGTAAAAACGGAGATATACTCGACTAAAAGTTTTGATAATTATCCTCATTCCAAAACACATATTTTATTTCTGCATGCATTAAGTGTCTTTGACACAACTTCTGCGCTTTTTAAAAAGGGAAAAAAATCATTTTTAAAAGTTTTTGAGAAACTGACGAATTTGGATGAACTAGCTGCAGCATTTGAGGAAGAAAATAGTTCGGCCCACAGATTATTAGAGAGTGGACTCAAATCTTATTGGCAGTCTATAATGCTCCGAAATCTGTGAAAAGTCTCGATCATCTTCGTTATATGCATTACGTCAAGTCTACAAAACTTAATAAACCTGTGCAGCTTTCAATTCTTCCACCAACAAGTGCAGCTTCTCATCAACATTTCAAATGTGTATATTATCAATTCAAACTTGTTTAGGGCATGATTTGCAACCCCAGGTATGGGGTTAGGCAATGCAAAACGATTTCCTGGATCCTATCATGACAATTTTACCACCTGCTTCAGAAGATTTGCTAAATACAATTTTCTGCAACTGCAAGAGTGATTGTGGTTCGCGATGCGGATGCAGGAAAGTGGGCTTGCAATGCTCTTTAGCTTGTGGCCAATGTAATGGGCAAGCTTGTCTCAATGCAGAACCATATCAGAGCGACATTAACGAAGATGAAACCTTTGACCCCGAAATCATGGAACAACTTGAGACAAATGTCGTTGAAGACGATAATGAAGACCAGTTTGAAATTTACCAGCAGCCGAAAGACGACGATGAAGAGGAAGAAGATGATTAAAAACATAAATTATAGTTTTTGTACCCTTTATTCCATTTTTTTACTTTTAATAAAAATAAATGTATTGAATAGTATTTTTTAATAAAACGATTAATTCATAATTTATTTGTTTTTTTTTTCATCATGTAAGAAGTTATTAATATTATATTAATTAGGTTAAAATTCAAATATAATTCCTATATTTTCATTAACAATTCTGCAATTACATGGACAGGTAAGTGTTGTTAAATAAATTAATACTGAATAAAAAGTGGATAGGTTAGGAAAAAAATGATATATGGCGCGTTTTCGACCGGAGGCACCGTTTGACCTGAAGTGATGCTGTTGACCGCGCGCTCTCCGCCCTCTATCTCGAAAACGGTTCGACGTATGAAAAATGTTTTAAAACAAAATTTGTAGAGAATTTTGTATTCTACAATATTGATAATAAATACAAATAGCAAAAAACCTATAGGAAATGAGATATTTACAAAAAAGCGCAAAAAAAACCGATTTTTGTGACCTTTGACCTTGGAATTTAATAGTTGCGTACACCCTACCATATGTAGGTTTTGAGACAACTTTTAGGGTGTCAATATACAAGTATTTACAGACTTACAGCTTGGTATCTCGAATTCCGAGGTGAACTTACTATAATGACTGGACTATTATTGCAAAAAGAACAATTGAAAAATCCGTGTTTTTGCGGTTTCCTATGCTTAAGCATTATCGCTCAATCATATTATTGTTGCGCGCTGCCGCCCGCACAATGATGTTTATGTGCATCTGTGTATATATATCGATATCTATCTATATATCTATATCTATGTATGTATGTGTATATATATATATATATATATATACATATACCGAAGAGCCATTAAGTTTTGACCACCATGCATTGATAACAATACTCTTACCCAGAGACAAAACCACGGTGCGTGGGATTTTGGAGTATATAGATGAGGGGTATATTGGAGAATATATAGCACTTACGCATTGTATTTCAAAATAAACCATGATTAGCTATATGGTGTTAAAAGCATCACATTTATAGGGTTTGATTAAAGTCGAATCATTATGATTCAGTGACTGGAAACGCTTATATTGGAAATGGCGCACTTGCTAGTGTGTTCATGTGTGGTACTTAGGAGCATGTATGGAATGTGGTGTATGGATTTTGAAACAAAAACTTCTCAACCAGCTATGCTTCGCCCATTCCTCACTGATTCTAGAGAGGAGTGCAGGTTGCTACGGGTTTTTTGTCGTGAACGAAAGGCTGTATCAGCCGAAATCACAAAAAACTATAACAATGGACAACCAAGGCAATGCGGTGTACACGCAGTCTAAACACACAGTGCGGAATACACAATTGCGTATGATCCTACACAGTCGGAGTCCTAAGCACGTTCGTGCATTGACAGCACGTCATCACTAAGCAGCACTAGCAGCGGGCCGATGAATATCTATGAACTGGACCATATAAGAATGGAAAAAAAATTCTTGGTTCGACGAATTACGTTTTCTGGCCCATCACATACACTGTGCTTGAGAAAGCACAGATTGCTATTAGAAAAGTTGTTAACTTGGAAACGAAGATTTCTGAAAGAAAATTTTGGTTCCTGATAGTACAGCTTGCCGGAGACATGCCTATGGCGGCTACATATCATGAGAGCAATGTTTTTGTGGTGCGCACTAGGATTCATAATCCTCACAGAGCAATCCATAACATCTGTACTCTACGTGAACAATGTTGCAAACCAGGCACACGCATTTGTGACAATTTTGTTTCCGGTGTGTTATTACTTTTACTGACATAATTATGCACGATGCCATACTGGCAAGCAGTGGTTCGAGTAAATTTCAAGTCAAGTTCAGTGATGCAAATTCACTTGACATAAATCCAATAAAATATTTGTGGTTCCACCTGGAAATATTAATTCGTGCAGCCTCGCTACCACCTTGCAATATGCGAGAATTGTAAAACCAGTGTGGGAGCACTTCATATCCGATACCTCAGGGTAACTATAAAAATTTTCAGGATTTGTTTACCCATTGAGTGTTGTCGGTTTCAAGGGCGTTTCTTTGTCGTATTAAACATGTAGTCGTAATGCAATGACACTTCGGTGTATACATAAATTTTTCCCTTGCAATATTTATTTAAAGGATTGTAAGTTTGCAGCATATTCATTATGTTACAATTTCTTAATATTATCTATTAATTTTTCATATATTTTAAAACGTGTATATTAATAATTATCTTATTTTAAATCTTAATCTGATACATTTAATTCCTTGATTATTTTTTATTAACTTTCAAAACGATAATATTCTAAGACAAGCTAATTTTAATTCTCGAATGTTTGTAACAGCCATTTGCTATTTTTATTTATAATTTATTCCAAAAATCCAATTTCCCACTTCTTATCAGACACTAGATGTTTTAAACTGAAACTTCTACATTGTCAACTGTAAGTTTATTTTTCAAAAAACCACATCCTTTCTCCCGTTGCTCGACGTTTGCCATTCACCGACACGTTCATCTCTGTTACCTTGTAATCTTTCCTTATACATTCCTTTAGATAAAACCGCGATGTCATGTTATTGAAACCCATAATTTTCTAGTAATCCTCCCCCCCCCTTTTTTAATGTTTCCAACTAATTTACCAGTCTAGTCTGCAGTCTGTCAGAGTACATAAATTTGTTGTTTAACCCTTTTGGGTCCGAGTTTTTTCAATTTTTTAAATAAATTCACTTTTACATTAATTTCATTAACACTAGATTCCTAAATATATTAATTAGTATTTAACAAATATTTCATTGTCCAAAAAGTGACAAATACTAATGTTTTACGTACTATTTAGTTTATATTCATGTAACAATAGGCTAAGGAAAAATTTCTGGAGATGTTTATAAAAACGTATTTAAGATTTAACTTATATTACAACATTCTAATACTTATTGTACTTTATTACACATGATTCTTTTAGGAAAAAAAACTTTTAATTAAAATTTACAGAGTGAAATATATATTTAAAATAAAAGAATCGCAAAGTGAATTAAGTCATTAATAATATTTATTATTATTACTAAATGCCTAAACAAAAGTGATGTCACATCGTAAATACATGGCCAAATACTAACATTACCACATGTAAATAATATCAAAAGCATTTGTTTAGACAAAATAATACTTCGTGAAAAGACATGTACTGTTAATAGTACACAAGACCCGGAATGGTTAAGATGTGTATTATATGATGTAGGGAATTATATTGCAATCGTAGGGCTCTTAGAATGTTTTCAAAGTGTGGGGATTATTTAACTTTTTCATATTTTGCTGAATAAACTCTTTTAAAATGACATTTTCGCTTTGTTTTCAGAGAGCAACTATTGGATTTTAATCCTTAGCCTTTCTAAACGTATGCAATCATCATCGGTTTATAATATGACTGTAAATCCAATACTTCTGTTTCAAATGGATTTATCCGAACTCATCTCTTTCAAACAAATTCATCTAGTTGACTAAATTTCTCGACAATCTAAATAATACAAAATGCCACCAGCCACCAGTGTTCTAATAATTTAATGCATTCAAATGCAATCTTTCAATAATTTGATTACAAATATATACGACTTCGCATATATATACATATAAACATATATATTCAGAGATAACTTCAGATGAAATTAGGTGGACAGTCCAATATCTCGTTATATCAAAGTAAAGAAACACAAAAATTTCGACTATCGACTAATGATAAAGATAACAAAATAAACCATGAATTTAATGTGTAGCAAGGCAAGTTCTCCAACGATGAATCTTGCAGTGCTATCTAGTGTCAAAAATAATTCGGTTCTGTATATAATCAAAGTAAATAATAAATAATTAAGTTTATTAAAATAGCATTTCATCTGCAAATATTCACCATAAAAGATGTCGTCATTCATATATTAAAATTTTATGTATTTTACATATTTTTAATATAAATTCATCGTTTAAAAATTTTTAATTGACTTATTCTCCATAGTTCAAGATTATGTTGAAGGGATGTAAAATTAATTTAAATTCATAGATAAAACCATGATGTCATGTTATAAAAACCCATAATTTTTCAGAATTCCATCTCTTTTTGAATGCTTCCAAATATGTTACCTGTCTAGTCTGCAGTCTGGTAGAATATATAAATTTGTTGTCTAACCCTTTCGGATCCGATTTTTTTCAATGTTTAGAAAAATTCCCTTTTATAATATTATCATTAACACTAGCTTCCTAAATAAAATATAAGTATTTAAAAAAGTATTTTATTGCCTGAAAAGTAACGAATGCTACTGTTTTGAATACTATTCAATTAATATTCATGTGACAATAGGCTAAGGTAAAATTTTTGGAGATGTCTTGAAAATAATATATTACAAGAAGATGTAACTTATATTACAACATTATAGTACTTATTGTGCTATTTTACACATGCTTCTATCAGGAAAAAAACATTTATTTAAAATTTACAGAGTTAAATATATATTTGAAATAAAAGAATAAAAAAAAATCGCAATGAGAATTAAGCAAGTAATAATATTTATTAGTATTACTAAATGTCTAAACATAAATGATGTCACATAGTAAATACATGGCCAAAAACTAACATTACCACATGTAAATAATATCAAAAGCATTTGTTTAGACAAAATAATACTTCATGAAAAGACATGTACTATTAATAGTACACCAGACTCGAAAGGGTTGAGTTGTGTATTATATGATATAGGGAATTATACTGCAGTCGGAGGGCGACTGAGAATGTTTTCAAAGTTTGGGGATTATTTAACTTTTTCATATTTTGCTGAATAAACTCTATTAAATTGACATTTTCGCTTTGTTTTTCGGGAGAAACTTTTGGATTTTAATCCTCAGCCTTTCTAACCGTATGCACTCATCATCGGATTATAATATGACTGTAAACCCAATACATCTGTTTCAAATGGGCTTATCCGAACTCAACTCTTTCCAACAAGTTCATCTAGTTGACTGAATTACTCGACAGTCCAAATAATACAACATGCCACCAGCCACCAGTGTTCTAATAATTTAATCCATTCAACTGCAATCTTCCAATAATTTGATTAGAAATATGTACGACTTCGCATATATATACAAATAAACAAATACATTAAAGATAACTTCAGATGAAACTGGATTGATAGTCCAATATCTTGTTACGTCAAACTAAACAAACACAAAAATTTCGATCACCGATGGATGATAAGATAACAAATTAAACCATAAATCTATTGTGTAGCCAGGCAATGTTCTCCAACGACGAATCTTGTAGTGTTATCTAGTGTCAAAAAAAAATTCAGTTCTATATCGAATACAAGTAAATAATAACTAATTAAGATTATTAAAATAGCATTTCATCTGCAAATATTCACCATAAAAACCGTCGTCATTCATATATTAATTTTTTTTGTATTTTACATATTTTTGATATAAAGTCATGGTTTAAAGATTTTAATTGACTTACTCTCCATAGTTCTAAGGTTATGTTAACGAGATGTAAAGTTTATTTAAATTCATATATTTATTAATCGAAATTAATCAATGTCTTTTATGCTTTCATTAGGATAATTTAATTTATACTAAGAAGAGCCTTCATTAAAAATGTACATTTTGATTCATTGATTTTCTGCAGGTGACAATTAATGTATGTTTCGTTTTAAATAAGACTATTACTTATTTAAAATATCTTTCATTTGCAAATGATTGGATTAATTTCGCTTTTGTTATTAAAACATTCAATGCATTTAATTTTGATAATGTAATAATGCAGGATTTTCATTTAATCTCTGATACAAATGGTTGGAATGGAAATACACGTCTTAATAAATAAAGATTGAAAAATAATTACAAAAAAGCATTTACAATTAAAATCAATTTAAAATATCTAAATATATAATTTTAGAAATCAATTTTCAAAAAGTATATCTAAACATTTTTAGGCATGCATTTTATATTTTAAATTAAATTATCAATCAAATAACTTATTAAGGACTAAAATATTAAATAAATTATTGTTAGAAGGATCTTTCATTAAAATTGAATTTTCGATTTACATGTTTACAAAGTATAGTTAAAATTATTCCATTCTGCATTGTAAATGTGATCATACCTACATCATTTTTTTCAAATTTATGCAAAAGCTAAATGTTTTTTATCAAATGAAAAATATACACTGGAATGCTTTGAAATTTTTATCTTATTCAAACAAATGGATTACAATTTCATGTTTCGAATTCGGAAGCAATTCATATTAAGCAAAATAATAAATTTCAAAAAAGTCAAAATTCTAATGTCCTAAAAGTTTAAAGATAAAATCGGAAAATTTATGTTTCAAAAGCACAAATATCCTATAGTAGATTAAAATGATACAAAATATCAAATATATCAAATCCTTTCAATTCACCTTATTTGTATAAATAAATCTATAATAAAATACTCAAATTTCATAAAATTGTAATCATTGAAGTTTGTCATACTTTGCTCAAAACTTAAAGTGGAATCATTGAAGTGTAATCAAACCCTTTTTATTAGTCACTGTAAATAAAAAAAAACCTTTAAGTAATTTTAGTGTTTTATTAATCATTATTAATAAAAAACACCTTTAAGTAATTTGAGTATTTTAATGTAGTTTTATTTATCCTATTGCAGTCTATGGTCTTGTAATTGCAAAGAACGCGCAGTTTGTTGCAGTACTTTGTTGCAATTGTACGCAGTTTTACATAAAAAACATGAGAGTACACTGTAAAAAAATTTGTAAACCTACAAAACTAGTTTTTGTAAAACTACAGAAATCTGCAAGTTTACTAAAAGTTTATCTGCAACTGGGTATAATATTTACCACTCGCATAGCACAAATACATAAAATATCTTAGTTTCACCTGTTAGCCAATTAGAAAGGGCTTTAGTGGTGACGTAATGAATATTCACGCAATCACAGAGGTGTGAAATGCATCCATTTTGAATCCACGGAGCTGATAAAAATTTCTAGTTACTGAGTAAGTAATTTTTATCCTTCATGAGTTGAATTATATTTCCATTATACTTGATTAATAAGTAAAAATCGAATACTCAAAAAAGGACTATTTGACTTTTAGTTATTTGCAAGCTGATATTTCTATTATTTTCTGTTAATTGCATATTTATATTTTGGTCAAATAATAATTCTTTACGTCTGTGTTTATTACAAGTACGAAATTTGTCAATGCAATTGTTGTAGAACGTAACATTCTGAATAAATTGATAACCAATATTTAACATTTTTGTTGAATTTTCACAATTTTCTTTCAAAGTATTTCCTAAATCGCTAAACAAGAGCTTGAAGCGCTAACAAAAATGGTTATTAGTTTACCGTGCTTTTTATTATTATATACTTGCAATTTTTAGTTATTTGTGCAATACTTAGGATGGATATTTTGAGAACTGTGGCATAACCTCTTAATTGCGGGTTATAGACCAGTAGGGGGGGGGGGTATGAAAGACAGGCGGAAGTCTGATTTAAATGCTGGAAATCCTAAAATTGTTTTAATCGATATAGAATAGAAATTTATATAGAATGTTTTTTCCTTTTGCTTCGTGAGATTTTCCCTCTACAAACAAATTAATTTAAAAAGTATATCTTTTCATAATTTTTTGAATATTTCAAAAGTGATTTGTAAATGATGGGAAATACTGTTTATTATTTCCAGTATGAAATATGTGTAACAATTAATGTGACTTATATAGAGTGAACAACAGTGCGCATCTATTAGAATTAAGGAAATTAAAAATAAAGTGTAAGGATGGGAGGGGGATGAGAGCAGACAAATTAGTGTGCATACGACTTTTCCCTAGAAAAGTTCAAGGTCAACCAATAGCGCGATTTTAAACTTTCATTTTTTGTGTAAAGGACAAAGATCGTTCTAATAAAATGATTTTTGACTAGTATACAAGAATCTTAATTTAAATTCATAAAAGTTCAAAACCTTAGAAATATTGAAAAAAATTAATCTTTAAGTAAAAAATCTTTCATTTAAACCAATGGTTTAAGTTTGGCGGTGTCAGTAGCAAAATAAATTGTAAAACATCTATCATTTATGCACCACTTTCTCAATAACTACTAAATTATAATTCTCAAAATATGCAAAATAAAATCCTAACATAGTTACAAAAACATCGTGAAGGCCTCAACAATTTAAAAAAATGTACACGTATGTAACAAATGGAGACAGAACGGATGGATAACTTGATCTCTCATAGTTCAGAGCTTTCGATTAGCGATTAAGATAAAATTTTGAAATAGAATTGCGACCAAAATATGTTCATTTTATTTCGAATTTCTAACTCTAAGACATTTGTATTCGCAATGGTTTCTATAGACTTAGTTGTTTTGGAATATTGTTAACACAATTTAAAAAATATATTTTTTTTCACTATATGTACATATTTTCTAACGTTCATCTAGTACCTGGGTAAAAAGTTAGTACATTAATTCTAGATTTAAACTGAAGGGATTAAAACAATTTCAAGTTTTTCCCTAATTAATTTATTAAACCTCCTGACCACTGCTGTTAAATTTTGAAATAGAATTGTGGCATTAATGTTCAGCAAAATTATGAAATGTAAATGTTCATTTTACTCAGAATTTTAAGCTTTACAACACCTCTATTGACGATGTTTTTAGGTGCATTCGTAATTATGTAAATACGTAGCACCTATTGTTGTCGCTCAGTTCCTCCGTCTGTCTGTCCGTCTGTCTCTCTATCTATCTGTCTGTCCGTCCGTCAGCATATAACAACGCAAAAACTACCCAACCGAATCGTTTGAAATTTAAAATACATAATTTTACCATAATATTGTCGAGTCATTTCAAATTTTATGAAAATCGGATGGATAGATCAATTACAGGGACAATCAAAAGGATTCCGTTACATTACGGTCAATGGGGAAAAATGTTTCAGATGCATTTTAATCATTTGAAATTTGAAACAAATAATTATTGCGTAATTTTGTCGAGTCATTTCAAATGTTATGAAAATCGGATGCATAGATCAATTACAGAGACAATCAAAAGGATTCCGTTACATTACGGTCAATGGGGACAAATGTTTGAAATGCATTTTAATCGTTTTAAATTTAAAACATATAATTATAATGTAATTTTGTCGAGTCATTTCAAATGTTATGAAAGTCGGATGCATAGATCATTTACAGGGACAATCAAAAGTATTCCATTACATTACGGTCATTGGGAAAAAAGTTCCAAATGCATTTTAATGAAGTTGCACTCATTCGAACATAATAGAATTGGCATGAATCTATGAAATATATACTAAAATATGCATTCTGTACAATCTGTGATGCAAAGAATTTTTATTATTAAATTACAGGGCCACACAAAAGTATTCCAATACATAATACTATACGGGGAAACATTTTTTGGGGCGTGTTTTAATTATATTCAACTATTTCACATTTTCTGAATAAGACATACGTTGCTGAGGTGTAATAAAAATTACTTCAAGCATATTTAGAGAAACGTAAAGATTTCGACTACTATACTGTATCCGGAGTACGCTCTACTATATCAGCAAGATCTGAATATTTTTAAAACTTCGTTATCGTACGAACGCACCTCATTTGCTACGTTCACGTGCAATTTCCAACTTGTTGTTAGTTAGTTCTTTCGAGATATTATTATGGTATTAAACTGTACATCTAAAATATTTCTAACATTCCCCGAGTATGAGAAAAAAACATAATACATTCATTGTAGATCTAAAGCGAAGGGGTTAAACCAATTTCCTGCTTATCCTTAATATCGAATTCTACCAAATAATTATTGGGCTATTAATACTTCACTTATTTGAAAATTTCATAAATGTATATAAGTGATCTAATACTCCCCCTTTCTAAAAAGAAAAATATATCGCTAATTTTTTTGCCCTCTCAAGATATAAAGTTTAAAACCTTAATTCATTCTTTAAAAAAGTTTCTGATCCGTTGCTTTATTATAAGAATAAATAATAGGTCATATCCATAAAATCCAAATCATGATCATCCCCGCTCTCGCCTTACAAACATACAAAATTCAACCTTTTACCCTAATTAATTTTCATTTTTTTCACTAATTGTAAGTCTTCAATAAGTTATATTATTAATCGTTTGAAATATCCCCCTCCCTTCCTTCAATAAAGAGAATAAAAGAAAATATGGTTATCTTTGTCTCCATTCTTACTCGTTGAATTTACGTGTTCAATGGTTTTACGTGTTCATTTTAGAGAAAATTAGTAATGAATAATGAGAGCAATTTACGATTTATTGATGCTATGTCAGTAAATGGAAAAACCTCAGATGAGAAAATCCTATGACTGTATATTTGACTTTAACTCTGCCAAAATGCCGATCATCAGCTTGAATTTAAAATGCATGGTTTTTCTTCATCTAGGTAATTTTTAAATTGATGTAACATTCAATTATTCAATACGAAGATGAATGTTGGCTTTCCAATAACCCGTCAGTAGTCGCGTGTCGGTCTTTTCGCCGCCCGTATAACTTATCTTCTCCTAACTTATATCACATTACAAATACAGCGGAGATCTACCATGTAGCTGATTTTGAAGCTTTCTCGAGCACCTTAGTGAAGTAACAGGACACCTCTGTTTTTCTTTCAGGTAGATTTTTAGAAACAAAGTTGAAATTGGCAAAAAAGTCTACGTAAAAGTCACTAATGCGAGTTCATTTTTACTTTTTCCAATTACTCCAGATCTCATGAATAAAATGTATAATTTAAGAAAACTGCAAATTTATATTTTCGTTGTAATGTTATTTTCCTTTATTAGGTGAAAAATATTTCTTATTTTACATATTTGGTATGCGGGGGGCCAGCGGCGGAAAGACCGAGCGCGACTAATGACGTTGTGAAAAAAGTCGCGACTACTCGCGGGATAATAGTATATTCATTATAAATTTTACTACTTTTTTTCTTTCTCTTTTATGTTAACATCTAACTTATCATTTTAGATGCATGAAGAAACTGAAGTTCAATTTAAAAACAATGCGAGACTCCTTGATGACGAAAGTAGTGGAAAAAGAAGCACTATTATAACTGAGAAAAATCATTCTGCAGTACTGAAATTTTCCAATTATTTTATTGCAATACATCTTTAAAATTTATGTTCTGATATTATCTCCAAAAGTAATTTTTTAAAAGTACGTAACTCATAGGTATTTGTATAAATACTAATTATGTAATATTTGCAAAATGTGAGTCATATTAAAAAGATAAATTTTTTTTATTGTAATGAATTGAATAAATAGTTTTTAAATAAAATTTATTCATATTTCATTGTATTTTGTTATTTAACCATATTGCATTTATTGGTAGTACAGATATGCATATTACATTTATATCACAAACGACAGCTTATGATATTTTCCAAATCAATACGTACTTCTTTTTGTTTCCATTCTAGTTTTCTACTTTTAGAAAAATTGCTTAGAAAACTACGATTATAACATACTGATAAACATTAAAAAGTGCGAAATCTGCCCACAATTACAGTTGATAAGTCAAAGATGCATTTTTGTGCACATATGCTAAGGTGTGTATATTTTCTCTCCTATATGTAATTATTTGAGTTAAAGATTCTAATTCCAGACAACATTAACCGCAGAAGAATTCTTCTAAATTCATACATATTCAACCCATTCTTCCGGATCTTTAAGCCAGTTTAGAGTTTTAACTTTGTGATCTTATCAAAAATTAAATTTTTCCTCTTTAATGTTTTAATTTGAAACAAAACTCTCAAGCAAATAAAGTATTTAAAAATGTATAATGCATTAAACGTAGATGGTAAAAGAAATTTGTGAGGAATAAGTCGGTAAAAAAGACAATTAAAGGGAAAAAGATTCTAGTAATTAGTAAGAATTGGACTGCATATCCACCTGAAATAAGAGTAAAGTTTAAAGAAAATCTTAAATATGACATTCGGATAAATGCATTAAATTTTTTGCAGATCTCTTATCTGTTTTGAACCATGGGATTAATTATTGTATAGTGTTTCAAATATATGTAACAAAAGACACTTGTTAATGAAATTCATATGACCACAGAACTGAATAAAACACCTTAAATACAAGACTACTATATTTTTATTTCTAGCATTCCAGTTTACAAGCATATTCGCATAAAATGAACGGACAATGTTTTTTCATAATATAAAGGTTTTCAAATCATGTATTTGATTAGGTGAGGATCAGTTCTTTATATGTATAAATTAAGCGCTGTGCTTTATCTAAAATCTATAATATTTCTTTTAGGCATATTTTAAAACTCAGTTATAATACTTTATTTACATGATTGTATCTATTTGCTTTTTTTTAGTTTAACTAAAGGCCGTAAGATCTGCTTCAGATTCTGTTCATTTAGTGCTGTTGTTATAATGCTCATTTAATATAAAAAATGATTTTGCATCTATTTAAATATCTACAGTGAAACATCAGTGAATTTTCTCATGCGTAACATTTATGTCAATTGCTGTGGTAATAATGAAACACATGTCAGGCCATATTCCTTATTTTACATGGAAATATTTTTATACATGAGGAAAACTCCACTATGGAAATTTAAAACTGTAAAAATTTAACTTCATATTGAAAGAATACTATAATAACTCCAATTAATTTAAGCATTAATATAAAAAAACAATTACGTAAATTATTTTCTGAATACTGCTGTAAAAACATTAGTAACAAAACAATTTGTGCAGTTACAAATACATTTTGGTAAGTTCAAATAAAATAATTTAAAAACAATACTAAAATATAATTAATAAATTTACTGTATTAACACTTGTACTGTTGCAAAGAACTTTCTGGCGAGAATACAAAATGTGGCTTAAATACAATACTAAAAATATTTTGGTAATTCTTCTAACGGTACCTCATTCAAGTTACATTTTGTTGGTGATAAAGTGCATAAAAGGTTTAAAGTGCAAGCAAAAAAAAACCCATAGTAAATGTGCCATAAAGCCCCTTGCAAATGTCCAACAAAATTCTCAATAGATATACTACAGAATGTTTTGTAAGAATACTAAAAATCATTAGAAAACTCCATAAAAATTCGTAAGTACGTTTACCAAATTATCCTGAGTAAACTTACCAAATTATATATAGTGATCATTCTAAAATATCGCTAGTAAGCTTACTAAATAATGTTTAATACATTTAAAAAAACTAATATGAGAACCTCCTTTACAAATCATTAGTAAATTTACTAAATGATCAGTAGTAAATTTACAAAAAGTTCTTACGAAAACTCCCTAAAAAATCGTTGCTGCATATAGAAAATACTCAATTGTAAATATACAAAAATTTCTTACAGACGATGCTTTAGGAAATTCAGTAAAAGATCGCTAGTATGTTTATTAAACAAAACATATTTAGTAACAGTAATTAAAGCAGCTTTTGTAATTGTACATGATTTTCTTCTGTTGCGGTTACATGAAAAGCTCTAGGCATCCCAGTTTCCTAGAACATTATTAACAACCTTACATATATATATATATATATATATATATATATATATATATATATATATATATATATATATATATATATACATATATATATATATTTTTTTTTTTTACAGTGTATGAAAGTTTTTGGAGTGAGTTTGTACCAGGCTTTGTTGATCGCTGATTTGAGCTTTTTTACTGACAAGGGAACCACATTCGGCATTACTTGCACCTAGCACTGAGACTAGAAAGTTTCAGTATAAAATAATCTGTTAAAGTCTAAAACTTTTGTTTAATTTTGCAATCGCATAACTTTCATAAAATGCTATTTTCGATGCCACTTATCCGATTACAAAAGGATGGTATTCCTTTGAACACCAATTATTGATTTTACTCGTTCACTTGTCTAAAAGCTCTCAAAATACCTAGCATCTTTATTTAAACCACTGTTTTTAACTTCTTCTTACAGTTTGAATCCCCCCCTCACTTTTCTTGGTGACATTACAATTTTTGAGTTTGAACCAGATTATGTGTTTGCCTCATTTTATGTCATCAGTCTTTTTACATCGATTCCTATTAATTAAATTACTGAGTGTTTCAGGAAATCTGGCTCATTGACAGTTTAAATTCGAATTTTGAAATATATTTTAAAACATTTTTAACGCTTTTGCAATTTTGTATGTCATCCAATTGTTTTATTTTCAATAAAAAATATTTCCAACAGATAAATGGTATTCCAATGGTGTTACCGTTATCTGTTATTGCTAAAATTGTTATGCAATACATAGAGACAAAGATGCTAGATAGCGCAGGTTATTTAATTAAATTATGGCGTAGATATGTGGATGATGTTTTTCTTGTTGCTGAACAGCATAACCTTCCTATTTTTTTTAAACTATGCCAATTCAATATGTCCATCCATTCAATTTACAATTGATTACGAAATTGATCAGCAAATTCCGTTTTTGGACATTTTGATCTACAGACGCAAGGGCTCCACTTCTCAAACCATCGAATCCACAGTTTACAGAAAAGCAACATTCTCTAGGCTGCATCTCAGTTTTGATTCTGAATCTCCAAAATCCCATAAGATTGCAGTTGTGAAGACCTTAATTACTACACTATAAAAAAAAATCTGTAAAGCTACTAAACATTTTCTAGGAAACTGGGATTCCAAGAAATTTTCATGTAACGATAACAGGAAAAATTCATGTAATCGGTTCTGAAACGTGAATTTCTGCTGTTACCGTTACAGGAAAAGTTCTTGGAATCCCTGTTTCCTAGAAAATGTTTAGTACCTTTACAGATTTTTTTTACAGTGTAGAGCTTTTCGATATGCAGCACAGAGGAATTTTTAAATAAAGAAATGCAAAACATTTTTTTTATGATTTACAGATTAATTATTACCCAGAAAGATTTTATTTTCACATTTTTATGGAGTTTTTCCGTGCAAACATGAATACACCTCTTCCCTTCCAACGTTAGAGACCAAATAAATTCGCAAATATTCCGTACTACAAACGTGGTACTCATGCCTCATTTGTACCGCAAAAACCACTTAAAAAACTTTTATGTAACTGTAAACATAGATATTCAACCTTGCAATTTAAAAATATAGTTTATGGAATCCCATGCAAACAATATGTTGCACTCTACATAGGTGAACCTGGCAGAAAATTTGAGATTAAATTAAAGGAACTTAAAAGGCTTTCAGATATAATAATTTAAATTCCATGATAATTAACCGTTCCATAAAGACCAATTACCTTATTTTTAAATTTACGTCCTAATTAGATTTAACTGTAACAATTACGTGTGCCCTATCTTTTTGGTGGCCTGGTTTTCGAAAACAAATGTATTTGCAATTAATGAAGCTGCATCGATACCAATTGAGTATTCGCTTCTCATTTAACTGTAATTTTCCTTATTTTTTTTGGCAGCTTCTTGTGATTTTTTTTCTTTCTATGTGTTGTCTGTGATTTTAGTGAACTTTAATTAAAATGAATATTATGAGACGTAATTCATTTGCTCATAACAGATATAGTTTGTCTCTTCTTTAAAAAAATATTTAAACGTATAGATTAGATAATAATAAACATTAAATAGCGAAAAAAGTTTAAAATTTTCTTCAAAAACCTTTTAATATGGCTTTAAAAATTTCAACATTATATCCATATTTTTGGCGGAGAAAAATCTGGAGTATTTTCAAAAGACAAAGTTTGGAAACTTTAGCGGAATACATAGCTCCAAATATAGGCAAGCAAAAAATTCGTAGCGCCATATTTGGTGACGGTATAAAATAAAAATATGAACAAATAAAAATCCAATAATAAAAATTTTTAAATAAGGTACCCTGGGGTAATAACGCCACGTTAAGGTTCTACCAATTTTCACGGCTTAGTTTTAGATTGTATTTTTCAAACAAATATAGGATCTGATACAGCAACTCATTGACTATCTATATAAAATAAAATAATTTAACAGATATGTATTCATAAAATGTAATGGCGTTTTTTCTTGACCAATGCTATTTGGCGTTATTACCCACCTATATGGGTAATAACGCCATGCAAACAAAACTATGAAATAAGATGAAATAATTGCATGTAGATAGCCCAATTCTAAAAATACAAACTCTACAAACTTAGAAATTGACAAATTGCATTCTAAGCTATTGAAAATGTTCAATTTTTTGTGAAAGTGTAAGAAAAATAAAGGTGTGATGTGGGAGGGGGGGATGAGGCAAAAGAATATCAGACCGTGAGCTTCTTTTTGCTTAAAAAAGATCGCTGAAATAGAAATATGAGAAACATTGCGCAGTTTTAACTGTGTTTATTTGAATCAGTATTTAGGATGTAGCTCGACCACTGTAGGGAATCAACCGGGGTATTAATGTCAAGGATTGGCGTTATTACCCCGATATAGTTATTGCGCAGTACATTTTAAATTACAAATTATCTCGAGAAGATATCCAAAATCGTCAACAACATTTTAAAAGTACATGAAATGCACTACAAATTTATGTAATTAACAAAGCATTTCCGGACAAAAACATAGTCTTCACATCACAAAACGTATGTCGCAAATTTTAGATCAAGCGTTAATTTTAGTTGTTTGTAAAAACAATAAGACCTAAAAATGAAACAAATTAACTTGAAGCTGTTTTTTGCGATTTATATGACTCAAAACCCTTTTGCGCAGAGCACATGGGTGTCATTTACCTGATTATTTCATAATTATGCAAAATATAAGCACTTGGCGTTATTACCCCGCCTGGCGTTATTACCCCAGGGTACCTTATAAAAATATGAAAAATATGATTTTAACAAAGAATGTTTATCGATTCTTTAAATTGTATGTATAGGGCTACAAAATGCACCAAATCTCAATTATCGGAGCAAGTAACACCAAAAATGGTTTTCTTGAGAACAATAATAATTGTCTGTATGTGACATAAATTTTGTGGGCGCTCTATGTCAAGACCTGTTGCACGGAATTTGATAAAAAATTGCATTCAAGTAGTCCCTAATGTAAGTTGATGCTGATTTATATGTAGATTGTTCCTGATGTGGCGCTGCTATGATGCATTTATTATGATATGTGCAATAACGCTGCCTCGATAACTAATGCACTGAATGCCGTCAAACTTCAGATTAGGTAAATCCATGATATGAACTAATATTGTTTATGTTTTCATGTCAATAGCTGAAAGGCTGTGATTTTTTCCGATTCCTGAAGTATCTCTATCTCAAGATCTTTTACACGAACTTTTTCAGGAAAATTCAGGTTCAGGTATAACTTGATAAATATTATTGCAATTTATGTTTTGGTGTAAATTGCCCAACAAGTAAAAGTGTATAAATTTATGCATAGAATTTAATCAAAAATTTTTTTTTGTAAGTTTTTGGTTATAGCTAGTTGGTCCGTAATGAATATGAAAAAATAATCAATGGAAGGGGGCGCTGCAATAGCGATCTTTGTGCCATTTTCAATATTGCACCAACTAAAAGTGTACAAAGTTATGCATAGCATTGAATGAATTTTTTTGTTCAAGTGTATGGCTATGGCTACTAGATTCTCTCTGAATTAGAAAAAAATCCGCTGGAAGGGGATGCTGTAATCACTATATCTGTACCATTTTCATTATTTTTCCATTAAAAAATGTACGAAGTTAGGAATATAACTAAACTAAAATTTTTGCGTATGATTATTTTTGGGTATGGTAAGTAGCTCCTACCTAAATTTGAAAAAAAATCTGCCTATCATTCTATTGTCAATCGGTTCGTGCAGAGACGGAAACTCGTTTTCTCCAATTAATTGACTGAAGCAGAAATTTAAGATGAGATTCAAAGTTGGTATAGTATTGAATTAAAAATATTTAACCAATAACATGTGTAAATATTTTTTAATATTTAAATGTTCATGAGATAGAAGAAAGTCTCGGGATTGGCACATCCAACTAGTTTAAGACAGTTTCATTGCGTTCATTATGATTTTAGAATATGATTTAACTAGCTATTTTAAGTGAATGGTGTATTTTTTTATTTAAAGTTGAATTGCTTGGCGGTACTTATAAGTACAGCCAGTAACACTGGGTAGTGGAGAAATACTTCTTGTTTACTTTTCGTCTCCATCGCTTTTATGTGCTTTATAATATAATTACTAAATTGTAGCGTAGTAACTTTTTCCCTAAATTTCTTTTTTGTTTCATTATTATTTTTATAGGAAATTTAGAAAGTAGTGAAATCGACTCTTTTTGCAACGCTAAAATTTACATATGTAAATTCATATATTATGTATGTGGAGATGCAAGGGAAAAATGTCTGAAATATAAACGTGATATAATTAAAAGACTGCTAACGAAAACGACAACTTAAGAAAGTTCTTATTTTATTTCATTTTTTTAAATTAATTTAACAATTTTTTAAGTTTAATATAAATAAAATTTAATTTTAAAATTCAGTACTTTTTAATTTTCAAATTTGAATTTTAAATAATTTATCATGTGTAAAATAAACCTTTGCCAGTTTAACACTTTTTATTGGTAACTTACAAGTGTTCTTTTGTTACATAGCGTTTTTAAGAGTTATAATTTTATTTGAAATATCATGATGGTTTTCATTTCGAGAATATTTTAGGAACAATTTTAAGAACAATATTTTAGTATAGCATACTGGTGGTAATTTATAACACCAATTAATTAATTACCTCTGATAAATTAAATTTCTTACGGTTGATTTTTTTTTTTTTTTTTTTACATCAATCGTTTAATTTTTCATTGTAATAACTGAATATTTTTTTTTAATTATTGTAGATCATAATGCAGTAAATAAAAGGTTAAAGGCAATAAATGTTCTTTAAATAAATTTCTGAAAGTGTTCAGTGAACCTAAAATTTTAATTTAATGATTTCTAAGTATGGTTAATGCTCAATCAACTTATGGTGCATTTTAAATAGGTTCCGCTATTTAATTATACATTAATGATTCGGAATTTTCCTTAAAATAAATTTGTGAAAACTTTCATTAAACCTTAAATTTTATTTAATGATTTCTGAATATGGTTAATACTCATTTAGCTTATGGTGCATTTAAAGTAATTTCATTCTTGCGTAAATTATAATTACGTTGAGATTTATTCTAACAATTGTAAATTTAGTGCCAGAAAAATTAGTGCGATTATCAATAATAATTTCACACAGGGTCGTAGCTAGAGGTGAATAATAGGGGGCGGGGTTAATATTTTTTTCTATTTCTGTTTCTGACGCAGAAAGTTAATTAGTGTTTATTCACATTGTAATTACGTGTTTCTTATTAAACTGCTGTAATTACTAAATTTTATATGTATGTATATAACGATACATGATTGTATCGTTATATACATACGTCGTATGATATGCATATGATGATGAAAAATTTCAGTGTATAATTGGTGAAAATTAAACATCTTGTTAGCTTCATATGAAGAAATAGGATGTACAAGTTTTCAAACACTTAATTTACTTGCAATTTAGTACTTCTGCAAAATTGATAAAGAACCTCAAAACTAAACATGAATTTTGAACAGAGTTTCATTTGGATTTTGGGAACATAAATTCATTTATTGACCTTGGAATCTTTTTCAAGGGAGTCTAAAAATCTTTTAGGGGAGGGGCTCACTCCCCTTCTAGCACAGCCCTAGCTACGGGTCTGATTTTACAAAACACGATTTTCATACCAGCTATAAAGTACGTATAGTCAAGAGTTCCCACTGCCACTCGCCATTGTACCAAATTGCGACAAAAGCTTTGTTTGGAGAGTAAAATTGTAACTTTAGTCACCAAATTGCAAGTGCTCGATTTCTAGTCTTTTGTGTGTGTGTGCCAAAAATTTTGAAATTTTTAACAGCGTTAAGGAACGATTTGATGTCGCTTTACATGTTTAATCGCACCATGCCATTTGTATTGTTTTATTTATAGAGATACTGAGTCAACACAAATTTAGTTTAGAAACAGTCAAAGAGAGAAATGATTGATTATGCGACACTTACTTATCTATTGTAGTTAGTCACTATCTGTACCGGTATTGTGCCGAAAAAGATTAGTACATAGTCACTCACATAAAGCGCCAAATAGAAAAGCTTTGTTTCTATTTGGCATTGAAATTAGCGATATTTAATATTTGTATGCAAAGTAATCATTGACCAGTAATTTTTTTTCTTTCGAGTTAAAATCTTCTAAAAAAATTTAGCGTATATTTTCACAACGGTAAATTAACGATAGCTGTTTTTAATTTTTATTTAAACTACTAACAGAATGGTTGAAACATTCATATTTTTAGTACTAGAACACATTAAGAATGCTCTTATTTGTATTTATTTCTGTAGAAGATAATCAAATCTCTATTTAATAAGCAGTTACATAAAATTAGATTTTCAGAACATTCAGAAGAAAGGAATACAGTAAGAGGTTAAAGATGTATTTTTCTGTGTTTCACGCTGAATGTATTTTGCTAACAGTTCTTTTCATTTGGCGACTGTTTTTTATTTCTTATTCGCCAATATGCTAATAATGGTCATAAGTCAGCGAGAACCTTACGTACAGTCGAACTTTCTTTTAACGAAAATCCTATTTAACGGAGATTTGTACTTAAAGAACATGAGATTTGGATATCAGATACCGAAGGCACTGTTTACCGGAAAGGTTTTATATTCGCGGAATAAAATCAAAAACCAATTTAAATAAATAAAAACCTTGTTCCCTCAATCAAACGCGCAAAATCCTTAAAATGAATGCAAATTTAATGTTTGAAAATGTTGATAACTGATGTCTTACATAAACTTTTATAATGCAGAAAGGATCTGAATCATAATCTAAGTTGAATGAACAAAATCTCGACGAAATTAGGCTTTATGAACCCGGGGGAAAATACGCCAAAATGCGACAGAATTTCCCCTCGCCCTTACCTTATAATGTTTACGAATTACTTATAATTTTAATACGATATTATACACACAGAGTGTCACGTCAGTCACGGGTTGCTAACGCTTAACGTTCCGTTCAGGTCGGTCACTTGTGGCTGACAGGCTAAAATATGATATAAAAGGGAAACAATTATACTTTTTAAGTAATTACTGAAAGTTTATTAAAAATTTCCTAAACTTGTTATTATTACAGGATTATACATTCTTAATAATTACTTAAAACAATACCTTTTTTAAAGTTTTATAACATAGTTTACACTGTCAGTCATCGCCGCATTCAATATTTTAATAAAATAAAGAAGTCCCTTATTTAAAGTTATCTTTAAAGTAACGTAATTTTTAATTTATAGCTGCAATGAATAGACGTAAATTGTTGCCGAAAAAGGATTTTGATATTCGAAAATATTAGTAAGTGAGGTATAAAGAAGAACCGGGTTCATGGAATCAGAGTCTTAACTGGAAAGTAGTTTCGGTAAAAATACATTTTTCGAATTTTTTTTTAAGTAATCGGAGGAACTAAAACTATTTTAAAATATGTTGGAGAAAAATCTACGCGTGGGTCACTTTGGCTACTACCTTTCAAGATCAAGTTTATCTAAAAATGGCTCAAACAGTTTTTAAAAATGTTATACTATACAGTTTAAAAGTACGAGAAATTTATTCAGCAAGTTGTTCATGAAATTTCAATGAGAGGGTTATTTTTGGTCTCTTGGGGTCAAACTATATTTATTTAGCAAACTTCTCTAACGACTTTTATTAAATTTTGTAATTAATTGTTTTCCAGCTCGAAAAAAACATTGGATTAGGTTGAATGTTCGAGAAAATTCGATTAGTGAGTTATTTACGGTCTCTATGGGTAAAGGTCAAGCTAATTTTGTGAAAAAAAGATTCAAACGATTTTGATTTCTTTTTTTATCATATCGTTTCCGAACACGAAGAAGATCATTCAGCTACGTTACTTGTTCAAGAAATTTTGATATCTGTGTCATCTTGGTGTTATTGCAGGAGAAGCTATTTTTTATTTAAAAACGGCTTAAATGATTTTTATTTATTTTTTCTCCTACTGTTTTGGATTACCAGGAGGCGCTTGAGCTAAGAAACATATAGAAGCATATTTAACGATTGGTTCCTTTTGGGTTACTACGCGTCAGAATCAATCCTACTTTATCTAAAAATTTGCTCAAATGATTTTGATTATATATTTTACTTTATTATTTTGGATTATGGACAGACCGTTTGGTTGAGTCATATATTCAAAAAATTTTATTAGCATGCCATCGTGGTTTATAGCAGGTCAAAATATTATCTAAAAAAATCTTGATGCATTTAATTTAATTTTGTTACTTACCATCATTCCCAAGGACATGCTTTTATTCATTTTTTTTTTCACTTTACGTTTATAAATAATGTTTGGTAAAGTTCTTTATTATTTACAGTTTACAACGCTGTCTTTTTAAATTTTAATTGCTTGTGCAGCATCCATATGTTTTCAAATCATTTTTTAAAATATAAAATTAAAATAAATTATTAAATATTGAGCATTATTTTTAGACTCTTAACTAGCTTTATACAATTCTTAAGTATACTGTAAAAAAGGGTCGATATACTAAAAAAATTTTAGTGATCCTTGTAATTACTAAAAAATATTTAGTAATCTTACTCGGTTACGAGGAATCTGTCAGAATTACTAGAAAAAAGCTAGCAACGAACAGAGTTAATAGTTTTGCATTTTTGATAGCTATTACTAAACCTCACTTGGTGTGGCCATGATAGCCTAGTGGTCATAACACCGAATTCCACGTTGAAAGTCCCTGGGTTCGATGCTGGCCACCACCAAATATGCACCGAATGTATGCAATGTAAGTTCTTGTTAAATAAAGGGGTTATGAAAATCTTGTCGTAGCAATTACCATGGGTAATGATCTCTGAACTTTCTTTCCTCTTTAGAAGCATGTCAAAATAGAGCAGGTAGCAATGTTTGGTGCTGCCATCTATTGCGGTTTTGTTGAAAATCTTCCGTTTCAGAAGTCTGTCTTTTTACCCACTGGATGCATCTCGAAATAAGCTCCTGCCCTTCGGGCACACGTAATGGTTGCTAAAAATAATTTTGGAGCTATTACTGAAATTTGCTTGGTGGCTAATACTAAAAAGTTTTAAGTTAGTTATACAAAAAATTCTTTTGTTCAGTTTAGAAAAGAAATGTTTGTTTCACTTGCAAAAAAAAATTGTAATGGTTATTAAAAAATCTGTGGAATACAAATTTACTAAAAATTTTTTAGTAACCTCTTGAATTTTATTACAGTGTAGCTATGCATAATAAAGCATATATTAACAACTCGTGTCTCATTAATGTTATTTACACTTTTACATCCAAGATTTCGCAAATATTATAAATCTTACTTTCACGTGATAAACAAAACCTATAAACACCAATCAAAAAAAAAAAAAAAAAAAAAAAAAAGAGCAATAGCCAATATGTGTTTTTAAATAACATAGTTAAATATAACTACATGGAATTTATTGTGCTTAGGTATTGAAATTCCATGATTAATTTATCAATACTTCAAATACGTGTTATCACTGGGAAAACAGAAGTTTGGCAACTTTTCATCATTGGCGTTTAAATCATACAAGTTTTCTTCTGAAACATGATTATTTTGTTATTATTATGACATGTCTGTATATATCTTTATATATCATACCATTTCTTTATATATTAAATATGTTTAAATTATTTATCTGTCCTTGGAAATCATCAGGGTCTCTTAGGTCGGAAATATGTACATTTAAAAGCATTTTTTGGAAGAAATATAAGGCCAGAATTAAAAAAAAAAAGTTTATATGAACTATTTTTTTTGTGGCAAATTTATAATTTCTCTTTCGCCTTTCCAATGAAGTCAACAAGTCCAAAATTGCTCGTCAAGCATAGAAAATTAGGTGCGTTTCGTACTATAATGAATTTATAAAAATATTCAGATCTTGGTTTAATAGTATTGAATTCTTCGGATACGTTTCGGATTGTATCCAAAATCTTTTGTGTGTCCCTGTAACTACTACCTGCTTTTTTACTACACAGTAAATAATGTGTAATAAATCTTATCAACATGCATGAATTTTATAAAATGTGAAATAGTTTAATACAATTACAACGCGCCCAAAACAATGTTTCCTTCTATGCCATTATGTAATGTAATACATTTGTGTGACCTTGTACGGAGGTGTACTAAATTAAAAAGAAAAACTAAATTAAAAAGAAAAAGCAAATAGACTGTAAATTTAATGGAATGTTTATTTTCTAAGAGTCGCCGCATGCTGCAGCATTAGAGCTTGTTGCTAAGAGACCGTTTCTCTCAATCCACTGCGTCACACAACATGTGAGCAGGGTTACACTAAATTGCCGATTGGCGTATAATTGGTGTGGGCTGTGTTTATTGCCAAGGCGATGTTACAAGATCACAATACAGAAGCGGAACATCCCGCCCGGCGTTGAAATATTTTTATATTTCAAGATACATATGCAATACAAGTAATAACACAACATGATACAGATTATAAGCAAAAATAAATAAATAAAATAAATAAACACAAATAATACATGAAAAATTAATACATAATAAAGCACATTTAAAGTTTAGGATCTATGATGTTCTCCTCAATGGGTAATATACTTATTTTTGAAATAGGTCGTTTAAAATTACCCTCAGCGGTACGAACTTCAACTACCCTGACTATCCCGTCCGCGCCTGGAAATACCTTATTAGTGCGGCCTAGTGACCAAGTGCAAATGGGTAGTTGCGAGTCCTTAAGCAAAACTAGCATTCCTGGCAGAATATTAGGCCTTTTAAATAGCCACATGTTTCTTTCTTGTAACTGGCTCAGATAATTATTCTGCCAACGTTTCGATATTAACTGCGTTAATTTTTGAGTCCTTTGCCATTTATTTAGCAAATTATCTTTGACCTCACTTAAATTGGGTTCTGGAATTAAATTAAGAGGCTTTCCTATGAGGATGTGACCAGGAGTCAACACCTGAAGATCGTCAGGATCTGTTGACAAAGGACAAAGTGGTCGCGAATTTAAAATAGCCTCTATCTGTGTGATAACTGTCAGGAATTCCTCGATCGTGAGATGAGCTGAGCCCACAGCTCTTTTTAAGTGGTATTTGAATGATTTGACTCCTGCCTCCCAAAGGCCACCAAAATTTGGCGCCCTAGGAGGGGAGAACTTCCAGTTAATACCTACAGAAGCTAAAAAGTTCGAAACTTCATCACTCGTAACAAGTCTTCTTAAACGTTTTAGTTCTGCTGAAGCCCCAACGAAATTTGTAGCATTGTCGCTAAAGATTACAGAGCTTTTCCCACGACGAGCGAAGAATCTTTTTAGAGTCGCTATTATAGCCTCGGATGTCAAATCTGAGACAAAATCCAAGTGTACAGCTTTAGTGACCATGCATACAAATATGGCAACATAGATTTTCTGAAAAGTACCCTTTCTTTGACCTTTATATTTTATTTCAAAAGGCCAACTTAAATCTAATCCCACATTTGAAAATGGGGAAATGGGCACTATTCTTTCAGGAGGGAGATCCCCCATCATTTGGCTAGCCGTTATAGGTTTAATTTTAAAGCATTGTAAACACTCATGTGCAATTTTACGCGCAATATTTCTGCCACCAAGCGGCCAATACTTTTGACACACTGTGTTCAAAAGAGCTTGGGGTCCTACATGAAAATCTCGTTTATGGTAATATTGAAAAATTAGTTTCGTCAAGCGACAGCTCGCCGGAAGTATAATGGGGTGTTTATGGTCAAAATTAAATTTGATTTTGCTAGTCTTCCTCCTACCCTCAATAAGCTATCTCCATCTAAAAAGGGATTTAAGAATTTTAACTTACTTGCGCGATGAACCGAAGATCCCGCTTGGAGGGCCGAAATTTCATTTTTGAAATACTTTACCTGTTCATTTTTTATTAAATAAACCTCGGCTCTCTTTAATTCCTCCAGCAACAGAGGGCCGGTAGCAGATGTTAATTTTTTACATTTATGTATGAATCTGAAAATATAAGCTAAAATTCTAATTAATTTTTGGAAATTATTGCTAAGATTAATTAAATTATCACACAAATTAGAGTCATTATGAATAGCGAATGTCAAGTTGCTGGGAGCTTTAAGCTCACTAGAATAATGTTCATCTTTAATGTCACTTATATTAGAGTCAGTTTTTGCTATTGTTTCTTCAAGAATTGAAAGAGGCGGGCCATGCCACCACAACTGGTTAGAAGACAGGTTTTCCACACTTGCACCTCTTGATATCAAGTCAGCTGGATTGTGTTCTGACGGAATATGAAACCATGGAAAGTTCTTAGTTTGTTCCTTAATTTGCACAACGCGGTTTCCCACAAACGTTTTCAGGATATGAAGAGCAGTGTCTATTCAAGCTAAAGCAATAGTTGAATCAGAAAACAAATTGACTGAAGCTATTTGTTTGTCTAATAAATTTAAGACCTTGTTAGTGAGTTTAGCCAGAAGAAGACATGCTGGCAGTTCGAGACGTGGCACCGTTATTACCTTGCTTGGACACACGCGGGATTTACTACACAATACGTGACTGATGGTTTCACTAGAATTAGATGTTTGCATGTATATCACTGCGCCATAAGCCTTGGAAGACGCATCTGCGAAACCATTTAGCACCACTGATTGGTTCACAGCTAGGAAGCATCTTAGCACTTCAATGGATTCCAGTTCTTTAAGACTTTCGAGGAAGGTTTCCCATTGTTTGGCAACATGAGAGGGCAGCTTCTCATTCCATTCTATTTTAAGAAGCCATAGCTCCTGCATGAATATTTTTGCTTTAGCAATCACTGGCCCTAAGAGACCGAGAGGATCATAAATGCGGGCAATTTGCGAAAGTACATCTCTTTTTGTGAAATCACTGTTTGTGTTGATATTAACTTTATACCTAAACGTATCATTGAAACTGTTCCACAACATCCCTAATGTTTTAACAGTTATTTCTTCAGAATTTCTGTATAGGGGAAACGTGTGATTATCAGTAGATTGGAACTCATTGGTACACCATTTGTGTAAAACCATCCCTCCCTTTAGGAGGAGTTCTGTTAATTGCGATTTCATTAATCTGAATTCTTCTAAATTGGATGAGCCCGATAGGCAATCATCCATATAAAAGTCCTTCAAAACAATTTTCGATGCTAACGGGAATTCCTTTTTCTCATCTAGAGCTAATTGTTGTAATACTTTGGTGGCTAAGTAGGGAGCACAAGATGTTCCATACGAAAATGTTGTTAGCTGAAATACCTTAACCGGGGATGACATACTGTCTTTCCTCAAAATTTTTAAATATTTGTACTGGGATGGATTTATTTCTATCATCCTAAACATTTGTTTAATATCCGCAGTAAAAGCAAAAATATGCTTTCTAAATCTAATTAATATCGAAAAAAGATCATCTTGCAGAACTCCACCCTTACTTAATAAATCGTTCAAAGATTTTCCGTTAGTTGACTTGGCACTAGCGTCAAAAACGACGCGTAGTTTTGTGGTTTTACTAGAGGGTCGTAAAACGCCGTGATGTGGTAAGTAATAGCCATCATTAAAGTTCGTGTTTTCTTTTATTTCATGCATGTGATTTAAATCTCTATATTCTTTAATAAATTCTGTGTATAAATTTTTCATAACAGGATCTCGATCTAAATGTTGCCACAGAGAGTTTAATCTTTTCAAAGCAAGATTTTTGGAATTTCCCAAATCGGGTTCTAAAACCTGTGGTTTAAACGGCATCGTGACCACAAACCTACCATCCGGTTTTCTGAAGTGCGTTATATCGAAGTGATCATTACAATATTCTAATTCTTCACTGTTACAGGGTTTTAAATTTTGTACTTCTTCAATTTCCCAGAAAGACTTCAAAGTGTCTTTAAGTATTTCAAGATTTTTTGTTAAGAAACAATAATTAGTATTATTATTATTGACTGTTTTGTCATAAATACAACCAGATACAATATAACCGAAAATACTTGATTGCAAGTATAAATTATTGCCTAACTTTATTTTTTCTTCATTTAAAAGAGAAAAATACAGTTCAGCACCGATAATTATCTCCACACTGCTTGGAATGTTAAATTTTTTATCCGCTAAACAAATATTTGCTAGAATTTTTAAATCTGATATGTTTATCTTTTTCTAGGGCGTGAATTCACAGATGTTTGGAACGATTAATAACTCAATATCATAACTGGTACTATTCATTTTATTTGACAACTTTGATTTGATTCTAGATTTAATGTAAATAGGCAATTTATTTATTCCACTTACGGAATATTTATTTTCTCTTTTTCCAAGCCTAATATTTGTGCTGCTTTAAATGTGCAAAAACAATTCTGCGATGCGGAATCTAATATTGCCCTAAAAGGAATTATGATGCCATTTACATCTGTCAAATAAATTATTGCAGTGCTAATTAAAACAGATTTATTATTATCATTTTCATATGAAAAAAATGAATGAGCAGTAGTTTCGTTTTGTGATAAATCTTCCGAAACAAAATTGCTATTTATTGTTTCATGTATTGGGAGATTGTTTATAGGATTCTTTACTGGTGTTGTATAGTTATGTAATGATGAATGATGGCTTGCGCTCTTGCAAGCAAGACAAGTGCTTTTTGAATTACAATAATTAATGAGGTGGGCTGAACTTAAACAATTGAAGCAAAGTTTATTTTTCTTAACAAGGTTAATTCGCTCACTTAACTTCATGTTTTTATATTTAACACAATGATATAAGGGGTGGTTTTCGGTTTTACAAATTACACAACATTTACTTTGAGGTTTGTTTGTTTTTATGAATAAGGATTTTGCAGTATATTTAGAGGATACGTTAGAACTTATACTATTTAAGATTTGACATCTTCGCTCAAGAAATTCTAAAAATTCATCAAAATTAGGCACTTCATTATCCTTTAATGTTAGTTCGTATTGTTTACGAGTTTCGTTATCTAGTTTATTTAAAATAATATTCAGCAAAATTGCGTTCGAGTAATTATCTCTATCATACTTTAAGATCTTTAAAGCTCTTAAATTTTTCTTTACAATATCTAATAAAATGCGGAGATCCGTACCGGACTCCTGTTTAATTACATAAAGATTTAAAATATGCTTTATATGACAATCTACCATAACTGTTTTATTCTCGTATCTTTGTTCTAACGCATTGAAAAGTGAAACATAATTTTCATCTGGTGTAAGCAAACTCCTCGCTTCACCAGTCAAAGCAGAACGCAAATAAAATAATTTTTCATTATCTTTTAAATTTGAATTATCATTAATAAGCTCATTAAAAGTACTTTTAAATACGGACCATTCTTTAATTCTGCCACGAAAAACCGGCAATATGACCCTAGGTAGCTTAATGCTAGACGTTTTAGCTTGGTCCTGTTCAATGGATTTTTTATTAGAATCAGTATTTTCATAATGAACATTAATAGAGGATTTTAAGCTTACCTCTAGTTTTAGAATATCCTCGTCCAGTTGACTGAGTGTTTTTTCCGTTTCTTCCTCTATTATTCTATAATACTCTAGTTTAAGAGCTTCAAATTTTTCTTCTGTTTTCGACAGTAAGTCCAGGTGAGCTTTCCATTCGGATAAATTAAATGTTTTTCCATCCGTTGCGTTAAATATTCTAGTGACTTGGGCCTTGATATTCCCTCGCCTTTAGTTTAACGATGTTATTTCAGTTTCCGACATTATTCATCTTGTTGATGAAATTCGATAAATTCAATATTTAGTTCAATAGAAAAGACACTGGCTCGTTCATACCTCCGGGTCGCTAGGACCAAAATGTACGGAGGTGTACTAAATTATAAAGAAAAAGCAAGTAGACTGTAAATTTAATGGAATGTTTATTTTCTAAGAGTCGCCGCTTGTTGCAGCATTAGAGCTTGTTGCTAAGAGACCGTTTCTCTCAATCCACTGCGTCACACAACATGTGAGCAGGGTTACACTAAATTGCCGATTGGCGTATAATTGGTGTGGGCTGTGTTTGTCGCCAAGTCGATGTTACAAGATCACAATACAGAAGCGGAACAGACCTTGTAAATTAAGAACAAGTATTATTTGCACTCATATTATACAAAATGTATATTTCAGTACATACTTCATAGATTCATATCAATTTATTATGTTAGAAAAAGTGTAACATTGTTAAAATGCACATAAAACTATTTTTTCCCTTTGGCTTTAATGTAATGGAGTACATTTCTTTGTCCCTGTAATTAAACTACACATCTGATTTTCATAAAAATTTCAAATGACAATACAAGATTATGCAACTATTATATATTTTAAAATTTAAATGATTCCGTTGGGTATTTTTTGCGTCGTTATATGCGGATGGACAGACAGGCGGCTGGACGGGCGAACGGACTGAACAACGACTATAGGTGCTACACATTTACATAATTACTAACGCATCTAAAATTGATTCATTCATGAGATAGGTTTGTCACTATGTCTAATGAAATAAATATATTCCAATTTCAATGAAATTGATGTTGATGAAATTAATTTTTACCATGTTTCTTATTAAAAATGAAATATGTAACTTTATTGTTTCGTTTATATGGGCCCTCGGAAAAATTCCGTTACATTAATCTACTTCTCATTAAAATGCATATATGTATAAAATCCTTTTGTGGTGTATTTTCCCAACATAAAATACACCAAAGTTAATAAATATCTCTAAGTTGCACTACGAAATGCTAACTATAGAATGAGGTAAGCGAAACATTCGTTATTCATTTAAGAGTGGCATTCAAAGAACTTCTTTACATAATGGTCTACGGGGAAAAAATCGTTTCTGATACATTATATTCATTTAAAAATTTTTTAAATTTATTGAAAATAATATATATAGTATTACGTGTACTTCCAGCTGCTTACTATAGAATACATTGTGCATAATATTCATCATTGATATATAGTGGTAGAGAAAAAAATCCAGTTACAGTTCTCGTTATAAAAAATAATTGTTGTAAGTATGTTTCACGTTATCATGTGAAATTTTCAATTTCAACAGATATCATTCGTTATTATTTGATGTGTATAAAACACATGCATGTTATATAGGGCAGCTAAAATTATCTGAAATATATTTCAGTTTATGGATGGACCTTAGATAGGGGAAATTTTTACTGCGATATGTATTCACTAACTGAATTCAATTTTAGCATTCACTTCTACGATAAATCTATAGATCATATGCAGGGCTTCACAAAAAATGGATATTTTTATCCGTATTACTAATAATCACTCAAATACTATTTTGAAATATGTTATGCGTTTTTTAAATTGCTTATTTAAACATTGTTTATGTGTAATCGTAATCATCAATAGAAGCAATTTTCCATAATAGCTACGTTTAAAACATAACTGTGTGAAGGTGCCTGTAACATGTATATCTGGCAATATCATAATAATAATGCTATACATATTCGTGACAGAGGTGGTTATATTTATAAATACAAGGCAAAAATTGCCAAAACTTGAATACATTTCACTGCAGACTTAAGCAAATTTAATGGCTGGAAACCAATGAAAAATGAAGATTATTTTTGTATGTTTTTATGGAAATATGTGGTAAGTTCATATTCATAAAATGTATTATAAATTTATACAGCCATCTGATTTGGACAAAATTTTAAGAACAACTGTATCTGTGTGTTCTAAAAAGTAAAATTTGCATGTTTTTTTTTTTTTTTTTTTTTTTTTTTTCTCTGCGCACGGAATTTTTAAATGATATAAATGCGTAGTAAGTGTTTGAGATCGAATTATTCTATTTTTGAATCATGCATCAATGTGCAAAGTTTTTGGAGTTTCAGAAAGGCAAAATGGATGCATTTCAAAATTCAGGACTCTCTGTGTGCTAAATTGATACAAAGTTTAAGAGATCAAGAACGATCATTTACAATTATCTTTAAAATGTCGGTATATATGGACGGTAAAGGCATACAAGCAGGCCATCTTCTGTTTCTGTAAGGGTGAAAAGAATGATTATGTAGCGAGCTTGCTCCAAAAAACGGAAAATAAACGTAAATTTAACTTAGAATACAAGTGCTTGAGCTGTTCGACGTGTTTTACAAAAGAAAGAAAAAGGTTCGCTTCAGTAAACATGTGTCAAGACCGTCTTTTACAAAAGTTCATGAGAGACTGAAGATGGAGTTTGCAAAAACTGCAATACTATGGGAAAAAAGTGGGATTCTATCTTTTTCGATGAGAAAAAGATTAATTTGGATAGACTAGATTGTTTTTGCAACTTCTATTATGATCCCTGTAGAGAAAAAAGAATTTTCTCAAAGCATGTATTTGGAAGTGATTCAGTAACGATCTGGGGAGGTTTCACAACTGGCAGAACTATTACAATAGTTTTGTGCAAATTAGGAGAAATTCCGAGAGTTACATTGACATATTGGGAAATAATCTTTTAACAGAAGCACCGTTTATAGAAATTGGAGGCCAATTTTTCTAGCAGGTCAATGCCTCGGTTCATGTTTCCCAAATTTAAAACTCGTGCTTTGATGCTAATTTCGTGAAACTATCTGATTGGCCGGCCAGAAGCCCTGATACGAATCCAATGAAAAATTTGTTGGGTATTCTGGCACACAAAATTTGCAAAAATGGTATATAATTTCAAAACAAGCAAGAACTCATGTCTTCCATCGAAAAAGATCACTCAAAATTTTCCAAGAATGTTCTTAAAGAACTGTCAAACTCCATGAAATCAAGACTGATAAAAGTGATGGAGAAGAAGTGTAGAGATTATTAATTATCAATGTGTTTCAGGCAAAAACATTCATTGTCCTTATAATTTTCTCCAATTTTTTAAATGACATATTTTGATAATTGTGACAAAACCTTAATATTTTCCATTTTTCAATGTTTTGCATTCTAGAAGGATTTATAGCATAAACAAGCATTTTTTGTATAAATTTCACTTTTTTTTCTGCGTAATTTTCATTTGTTCTTATAATTTTGACCACCAATGTAGAAGTCGAAGTAGTAAGTCGTTATTCGAAAAATTTTAGACAACATTTTGAGTTGACTTATACACGAGAAAGTAAAAAATTAATCTTTCGCTGATAATCCTCGAACGGGCAAGTGTTTAATGTATTCATATATGAATCTGTATACGCAAGAAAGATAAAAGTAGACAATAGTCATTATTCAGTGTCTGACAAAAGAAACACCACAATAACATCTCTATAATTTTTTTTGCACCCATTTTTTCTTGCGATAGAATTTCATTTAATACAACGGCATTCCTTTCAATTAGTTAATCCTCTTTTAAAAAAAAAGAGTTCAAGTTGGAATACAGTATATTTTTAAGATCATGGCGCTCATGGCATATTTTTAATTTAATGTTTTGCAGTAGAACGCGTGGTTTTGTTTACATCTCACTGTCGAGTGTCATTTGTAATGACCGTCAGACAATCTTATATCTTATTTTTAATATGAATAAGTTCATATCAGAACCAAAACATGTCAAAAATTTCTGTTTTAAAGGCATTTTTAACATCTTTCTTAAATAATATCAATTGTTTATTAAAAAGTAATTTCTTTCATTATTTATTTCTTTTCACAATAAGTCGAAAGTTGTAAGTCAAACTTGACAAAGAGATGTGTTCATATTATATATAGTTTAAATAATCAGATCTTTGTAAAATATCTTTTGTATTCCAATGCGAAAATGCATGAATGCAAAATTTATCACTATTATGTGCAGTAAATTCAGCAATATGGAGATAATATAACTTTTTTAAATAGGATATAATCAAATGGCAACGTGGAATCTTTATCTATCATGAAACGCCATTGAATGAATCACAAATGATACTATTTAACACAAGAACAAAATATTTTACTAGTATCTTCTAAAGTTTTGATTTGATTTTCATAAAATTTAACAAGACTCTACGATATTTTTCAACGATTATACATTAAATTCAAATCATTCAGCTAGGTAGATTTAGTGCTGTTATATGCGTACAGGCGACAGGACAAAACAACACCATAAATGCCACACATTTAGATAATTTCCTACACACCTAAAAATGAAATTGCCAGACGTGTGCAAGGAAGCAATATATGGGTGTTTCTGTGTAAGTAGTCCAAAACAAGAGTTATAATGGAGTGATTACGAGGGAATGATAAATTAGAAAAAATACCCATTAACTTTTTTTTCTATTATCTGAATTGAGAATATGTTTGGTGGACTTATTGAGGCTGATGCGGAAGTGGTGAGGCATGATTTTAATCTCTACTGAATGCAGTTAAATATTAAGAAATATTAAACGTTTCTAATTTATAAGTATTTCGATATAATTAAAGGCCACTAAGCCTGATCTGAGTTCAGATACTGATAAAAAAAAGTAAACGGAAATTTTGTTACAATTCATCAATTCCTGATTACTCGTATTTTGGACTATTTGAAAGAATCACCCATATGTCAATCTCGTTCTCATTTGAATGAAAAAAACTTATTTGAATTAATATATATTTAGGTATTCAACATGTATCCATCTTTCAGTAAATCAAAAGATAAATATTTTTGAAAATAAAGGTAAAGAGAAGATATTTTTGAAAGTTGAAAAAAAAATAATTAAAGAACAACAAAAGTCGGAATTCAAGAAAGAAATTTAAATCTAAAGTCTGCATACTTTCTGGCAATTTCCCAAGAGCCACAAAGTAAATTGGAAAAATATAAAGATAGTTTCCTAATTTTTTTTCATACATTTATTCTATGAAGCTCCAAAATACGATAAGAATTGGCAGACATACGATAGAATACTTTTTTGTCAATGTTTATTTAAAATGTAAACTTGCTACTGTAAACTGCATACAAAAATCTAAATTCATGTAACATCATATTTTATTTATCTAAAATTAGAATTAAAAATTAGAATTAAAAATTATTAAATTAGTGTATATAGAAATACGCTGGAAAATAATTATATACATTCTTTAGTTCAATAAGAATTTATCAGATGCAACAAATATCATACAGTTGACTTTTTATTGACTAGCGATTTAAGTAAATACATCAAACAATTTTACTAAGTCCCTAAAATTCCAGAACTTCAGGAAAGAATTTAAATCCCAAGTCTGTAGCTGATAGTTTCCAGCAATTTTCTTGGTGATCAACGTTATTCCCCTAAAGGTAGTGCAAGTTTTTTGAAAATCTTGATGGATTTTTTCCATGTATTTTCAAAAGCATCAAAAGATCAAACTGAGGCTGTAGTAAAAATATTTCTTAACAGCATTGAAAATATCCGTCAGTGTTTCTAAAGAAAAACTGTTTCGTACAAAAATCTATGTTTACATATTACATTTTATCTATGACGCAACAATAATAATTTTTTTGTGTCGTGAATCATTTGCGGAAAACATTTTATAAAAATCTCCTATCATTAAAAAAAAAAAAAAAACTGAAAACTGTACGAAATAAAAACGATTATCTGAAATATATATATATATATATATATATATATATATATATATATATATATATATATATATATATATATATATATATATATATATATATATATATATATATATATATATATATATATATATATATATATATATACATATTTATGTATATATATGCATTCTAAAACATTTACATAACTTATTATGTTTCCAATAATGAACAGCTATTTGGTATACAGGGTGGTTAGTAATTAACGTGAGGTTTTCAGAGCCCTAGCGAGTAAAAGTTTGGTCGAAACATAACCAAATTTGATCAGCATACGTAGTAGAACATGGGATTTCGAATTCTTAAAAAAATTAAAAATAAAAAATTTAAAAAATCGCCACTAGGGGCAATTTCAGCGTTCTTTACCGACTAAAATGCATTAATTTGCATAAAATCAGTTCTGTGTAGCAATCATGAGTATAAAAGGTAAGGCTGGGAGAGTCCTCTTCAACAATTGTAAACTCTCACCATACTTTACTAGTCAAGCTATGTTATCAGCAGAACGAGAATTGCAATGCTGCTCTTCCTGAATTTCACCGATTGCAGAATTTGCCAAAAGAACCGATGAGCATAACAAATTTACAAAAGATGATTCATCGATTTGAAACTATGAAGCAACTAGGCCAAGGACGCAAAGTGACTAGTCAATAAAAAATTGACGAAGTTGTAACTGCCATTGTCGAACAAGAGATGAAAAATCTGCAGGTACCATCAGCTCTCGTGCAGCAGTATAAAATCTCAGCTGTATAAAATTGATCTGTACTGCTTGACTATCAAAGCATGATTCCGTAATGTGAGAGACATCACAAAGCAGTTGGTCTAAGAACTCTCCCAGCCTTTCCTTTTATACTCATGATCGCTACACAGAACTGATTTTATGCAAATTAATGCATTTTAGTCGGTAAACAACGCTAAAATTGCCCCTAGTGGCGATTTTTATTTTTATTTATTATTTTTTTTTTTAAGAATTCGAAATCCTACGGTCTACTATATATGTTGATCAAATTTGGCTATGTTTCGCAAAAAACTTTACTCGCTAGATAGATCAGAATACCTCACGTTAATTACAAACCATTCTATATATTTGAATGTTTATTATTTATCTAACAGCTTTCAATACGATGTTTGTATTTCTAATAAAATTAAATTCTTTGCCACAGATTTGGCGCCATACTTTTCTTCCGAATTTTTCTTCAAAACTCTAAGACCTAGATATATATTTATGTATGTATTGTTTATCTATTCCAAATGCGGATTTAGTTTTTATAGAGTTTAGTGGTTCTTTAAGGCACATAAAATATACTTTCAAAATAATTTATTTGAAAATCAAAATTTCCTAAAATCTCTAGAAATTTCAAAGAATAAAGTCCCAAATTTGTAGCTTAGACTTCTTGACAATTTATCATACACAGCAATATGATTTTGGATAAAGACAATGGACATTCTTTGAAAACCGTCGACGAATTTTTTATTCATATCTGAAAAAAAATGTTAAGGGATCAGAAAGAATCCGTTTCAAAAATATTTTAAAATTCCATTAAATAATTAGTGAAAAAAACCGAAGCAACTAAAATTGACATGAATGTTTCGGAATTTCTATAAGAAGAAATAGTTTCACTGTTTATGCTTATTCAAAAATGGAGAAAATTTCGATTTTTTAAATATTTGGCTTAAAATTATACATTATTATACCTAGTTTCGTAAAGATACCGGTACTATAAATACACTATAAAGGTACTTAATTATATCGCTGTTTCTTTAAATGTCGCAATCTGCTTCATTTGAAAATAATTTTCTCAATCTGTGTTTTTTGGAGAATACGCATGTTCAAAAGTGATAAAACAATTATGTATATTGTTAAATTGATTTGATTTTTTACTAGCTGTATCTTATGTTTTATATGTAACGTAAAATATCGGATTTACAGTAAATTAAAAAGATTTTTTGATGTATAATATGGAAACATAATTTAAAAAATTTCTGTAATTTTACACGTGCATACACAATTTTTTTGTCTAAACAAGTTAATTTATTATGTGTCCAAAAATTAAAATTATATATCACTCTTTTCGAATAATTAAAAAGAATTCTCGGAATTTTTAAAATATATTAAAAATAATAATTAATTAAGATAATAAAAATAATACATTTCGAACTTTACAGGATAATTGATTTACAGAGCGAATAATTTTTTTTAATTGAGTCCTTTATTATTATGTAAAAAATTTAGCTAAAAATTCTCAATTTAAAAAAAAAAAAAAGTTAAAGTGTTCTAATTTCCCTTAATATATCTATCTGTATATTTTTTTAACATAAAGAATGTGAATTTTTTTCTTAAATTTATAATTGTCTCTTATCTGTCTTGAATGTGACTTTAAAAGAAATTATAAACAAAAGTGCCTTTATGAATATCGAAGAAATCTTTATACTCTTTCAGAAATAATGGAACTTAAAAAATCCGACTTAGTCCCGGTCCCAAGTTTTCCTGATTTTGAAGATTATACATTAGTACAAAATGTACTTTTATATAATATTGTATTTGTATTATGTTTCGACAATAATAAACATCTGCTTCATTAAACATTACAGGAAAAATAGCATAACAAACAAATCTCGTATTTTTTAAATTTGTGTTAACATTCAAGATGTAATGCCGCATATCCGAGATTCCCCGCATGACAGGGTAACTATAGGATGGACCAAATAAGATCTACCCTGAATGCTAGAAATCTTGTAATCTTGTTCAACATAGGCATCATAATAATTAAAAAAAATGCGTATAATTTTCAATATACGCATTAATGTGACATAAATATTGTATCTGATTATGTTTTATCTTTTAAAACTTTATAAAAAAGCTGCTTTCAATTACTTAATAAAAATAATTAAAAAATAATAACGTTCAAGACTTCTTTTACATAATCTCGACGATACCTTAGGCATTAAAAAAAAGGTTTCCGAAATAACAAATGTCATCGAATAAATTCTTTTTGTAAGTTTTGAAAAGAAAATTTCGCGGAAGCTTTGCATAATTAATTCTGAAAAAAAAATGTTTATTGCTACTAAAGATATCAAATACTTTTCATCATGTTATACATGATGGAAATGAGAGAAATTTTGAATTGATTTTATTATTAATCTGAAGGAAGTTTTTAGTAATTTTAAACTTTATTTTAAAAATTCTTTAATAGTGATATTTAAACATCTTATTAATGATTTATTTAAAACTAGAGTGTTTCCATTTTAATTTGTTGGGTAATTTAAAAAATCACATTCTTATATAACAAAATAAGTCTATGTTAAGACATTTATACCGAAGAATTTTTCCTTTTTTAATTAAATATTTCACACATATATTATCAATATTTAAGAAAGTTTTTTTTCACCTTTCTAAATTACTATAATGTATTTCTGAAACTGATATTACTTACCCATCATACGTAGTATAGGGTAAGTCTTGCAATCGTTTTGAAAATCGAAAAAAAAATTTTGACGGATTTACACGTTTCGGACACTGGAGATTCCGAAAAACATATTTTTAGAAAAAAAAATTTGCCATCCGTCCGTCTGTGTGTGTGTCTGTCTGTCTGTCTGTAACCGCTCTATCTCCCGAACAAATTGAGATAGAGACTTGAAATTTTGTATGTGTTTAGTATGTAAGAATGGAATGAAGCCTATTTAATATCAGTAACCTCCATTATCCGGAACTATTTTTTCGGACTCTCGAAAAATTCATTCTTATGAATGGTATATAAAAATTTTCGAAATTTTTTATTTGAAGGAGTGGACGTAAAAGGAAATAAATTAACACAAATTTTGCATAAAAAACGAAGTCACTCGGATTATTAGTTGTCAAGATATTTCTAATCCTGTTTTCCACATTCTTTGATTTTTCATGACCCGTATTTCATTCAAATTTCAATTCAAAGATATATTTTAATTGGAAATGAGATACTTAATTCCATGCAAGAAACCGTTAGTGAATATGATAATTATTATTAGAGTTATAAGTAGAGCTCCCGATTATACGTTTATACGAGTATACGTATAATACGTATTATACGAAATACGTATTTGCTGTACGTATAATTCGGCATCGGCTGTTATACGTATTACACGAAACAGCATATACGGTACATCGTATATACGGATTTTACCCAAGCGGTTAAACGCATAAACGTTTAAACGTTTTTCATTCAATGTATGAAATTTGATGTTTCAATGTTTTTTTGCGGATTTGAGACATTGAGAAATATCCGTTAGAGTATCCCCATCGCGATTCTTTGTTCAAAGAACTACGATGTGTTTACTTAACTACTACTTGTTATGCAGATACTTGAAAAAAATCTGAATACTTCCTCAGTTTAGATTTTGTTTTTTTTCCCAAAAAACTAAGTTATTTATTATAAAATGTCTTACATTAGTTGTGGGTAGAATCAAACTAATATTTGGGAAATCTGCGATGCAGTACTTAGTTTTTTATATTTTCTTGTATCTTTAGAAGAAGAAAGTATTAGATTCGGGAATACTTTCGACGGGTTTACAAGTTTTAAGGGTAAGAGAGTCCGAAAAACATGTTTTTACAAAATATCTGCCAGTAGTTTATGAGTCTGTGACTTTGTCTGTCTGTATGTGACATGGATTTTGTGGGTTTTCTATCTCAAGACCTAATACAAAGAATTAAGAAACATATATGGAGGAGACTAGGGCACATGTGAAAATGGGGCATATGAGAACATTGCCATTTTTCACTAGTTATTATATGTTTTTTTATTTCAAAAAATTATCAAAGATGGGAGCACCTATAGACACATGGAAAATTTTTTTGAAACTCTTCGACATTTTGTTTGTCCCCAGGAGCCAAAATACTGCTTACTGTACTTAAAAGTAAAATCTCCAGCTTAATAAAAGAATAATTGTATTTATTTATTCCTTTTTTTCTTTATTTAACATATGCTACGGATATTAATAAATATTTAAGATATTTTTTATTTTTAACATTGAGAAATGCTAATGATTTGTCATTTTAACTCTTGTGGGAATGTGGGACACTTATGAAGAGTCTAGTTGCGTCAGATCTGAATATGTCATTAAATTGCCCAATAATCATTCAGTGATTCTATTCCTTTTAGTTAACTTCGTGAAAATAATGCCAGCTCCATTATCTATATTTTTATAGAAATAGAAGACATTTCTATCATATAAAGTTGATTTTGTGTAATAGAAACTTCTACAAACACTACTGTCAGCAAATACATAAAAAGCAACAAGCTCTTTACGTCCAATTGTAATTTAAATAAATTTCATGTTTTCTAAATTGCAATAAATGCTATACATTATTTTATTTAACAGTTTTCAATACTATTTTTTATGCATCATTAATGCAAAAAATATTACGTTTAACAGCTTTGCAAATTTTTCTGTTAATTATTTTCTCAAGTCTTTATTTTTTTGTTATATTGCAAAAATATTTTATCAATTATCTAAGCCCCCCAAATCTACTTATTTTTATTTTATAATATTTTGCTTAAACATGTAACTCAGAAACTAAATAAATATACATATATTGTTCTTTATGGTGAATTTAATAAATAATACAACTAATGACTGAGGTAACATGAAAAAGATAATAAAAACATGTCAAAAAATTTTTTTCCTTGTGTTCACATGTTTTTATTATGTGCTTACAACTGCTCTTTCGTTGGGGTACATATGAACTTTTTTTTTTTAAATTCAATAAACTATTAAGAAAAGTAAGAAGAACTGTGAAGTTAATTTTTAAAAAATACCATGAGTAAAAAAAAAGTTTTGTTTACTAAATAGAGTAGTTTTGCTTATAGAAATTAACCCAGTTATGACAAAAAGCTGTGTTTATGTAAACTCTTCACATGCATCCCAATCTCCCCTATATATTCAAGTAGTCCCTGGTAAAAATTGTTGCTGACTAGTTTTGTATGTAAATCGTTCAACAGGTGGCTCTACTTTGCTGTATTTTATTTACGATTTCTGCAATAGCTCTATCTCTAGAATTAATGCACGGATTTTCATCAAACTACAGATTCAGTTAATGCTTGATATAAAGTGATTCTATGTATGTTTTGGTGAGAATGTCAAGATTAAAAAAGGAAATTTAATTATACATTAACAGAGTTAGAAAATATTAGCTGCATGGAAAGAATAGCATTTACGCTCGGGTGCAAACTTAAATGTAAAACAATAAGTGAATAAAGAATTTTTAAATAATTAAAACGAAAAAACTAAATTTAACAAGAATTCACAAAAAATCTGAAACATTTATACTCTCATTCTTTCCTCAAAAAGTGTTTAATTTTACTGGTTATTTACAATGGATACAATTTGTATACATTACCTATACAAAAATGTAAAATAACGGAGTATCTAAGCTCATTACCTTGAGATGAATAAAAAAATCTAAATAACTTCAAAGTACAATGTTGCAAAATACTTTTGCAATTCACGGTAATAACTCGCTATTTTGAAATTAGATATTTCACTGTTAGTGAAACGAGATTGTCCAATCAGGAGTCTGATATTTTGTGGAATTTTTGCAAACTGTTTTAAAAAATATACGCTTTTCATTGCTTGAACTTGTATATATAAGACATACTATACGGATTCCTATCGTAACGCCACCGATTTCCAAATTATTCTTCATTCAGTGACATAAGACTGATGAAGTCCAATATTTAAATTAGATACGATACGTGGAATATACGTATACATTAAATATACGTATTCTAAAATATACGTTTAATTGATACGCCTTATACGTATCCGGATACGTTTAATCATATATTTTAAAGTATCCGTATAGCAGAAAAACGTATTATACGGATATACGTATATCGTTTAAACGTATAGCTGCTATACGTATCCTATCGCGAGCACTAGTTATAAGGATGTTTCTTTTATGCAATTCAGTGCTACTGAATTTCAGTGCTTACTGAATTCAGTGCTTTCAGCACTGAATTGCACTGAATTGCGTTTCATTTAATTTATCGAAATTGGTTCATCAGCAATTCATTAATAGAGCATGATGATGAGTTAAAAATACTTAAATATACGTTTATATTTGTTTTGGAATTGTAATGCATTTTATAAATTATTTACATATGTTATGTTTTCAAATATTATGTTATGCATATCCATGATGAGTAAGTATTACGGTGCTCTCCATCGACTAGTTTTTCATTTGTATAAAATTAAAAAAATCCTGTTAAATAATTAGCAAAAAAATCGAAGTAAATAAAACTGACACCATTGTTTAGGAATTTTTACGAGAAGAAATAGTTCTTAGGTTTAAAGGGATTCAAAAATGGGGAAAGTTTTGATTTTCTAATTTTTTGCTTAAAATTATATTTCATTATACGTAGTTTCGAAAGATTCTAATATTAAAGATATAGTTTAAAGCTACTTCATTATATCGCTGTTCCTTTAAACATCACAATCAGCTTCATTTGATATTTTTTTCTTTACAATTTGTGTTTTTTGACGAATAGGCATGTTCAAAGTGATAAAACATTTATATATATCGTTCAATTGATTTGATTGTTTTTTAGTTTTACTTTATGCTAGTTGTAACGCTAGATATCGGATTTACTATAAAGTAATTTTTTTTACGCATAACAAGGAAAAAGAAATACAGTCTTTACTGTAATTTTACATGTATTTGCACATTTTTTTCCAAACCAATTAATTTAATGCGTAGCCAATAGTTAAAATTATACGGCACACTTTTACGAACAGTTTTTATAAATGCTCGGAATTTTCAAAACTGTGCGGAAAAATTCATTTTAAAAAGTACTTAAATAAAATACTATTGTAAATATCGAATTTTTCAAGAAAATTGATTTATTGATAGATTAATTTTTCTTCATTTACTCATTTATTATTATGCCAAAAATGTGGCTTAAAATGCCTAGTTCGTAAAGAAAAAATTCAAAGTATTTCGAGGGCCCTTATTAGAATTCTTTGCAAAATAAATAATGTGAAATATTTTTTTTTAATTTATAATTTTCTCTCTATCTCACATAAATGAGACTTTAGAAAAAATATTGAATAAAGTTGCTATTAAAAATATGAAAGGAAACTTGAAATTATTTGGTAAATCCGGAAGTTTGAAAAATCCAAATTAGTCTCATTCCCATGTTTTCCTGATTTTAAAGGTTATGCAATAGAACAAAATCAACTATTATATATAATATTCCATTTTAATTATCTTTTGACAATAATAAACGCCTGTAAAACAAATCTCGTGTTGTTTTATTAACAAATTTATGTTTACAAACCAAATGATGTTTACAAACCAAATGTAGTGCCGCATGTCCGAAAATCCCCGCATGACGGGGACCGTATCTGGTGGAGCAAATGAGGTCTACTTCATATCCTAACGATCTTGCTCAACTCGGGTTAAAAATAAAATGAAATGTTATTAGAAATTTCAATACACATATTAAAGTGACATAAATATTATACCTGTTATTTTTTTTTGTAATTGAAAATTTTATGATAAAGCTGCTTCTAATTACTTAATAAAGGTATTAAAAATGATAACTCTCAAGATTTCTTGTATATAATCACGACAATACGTTACGCATTAAAAAAAAAGTTCCTCAGAAAAAAACAAACCTCATTCAATAAATTCTTTTTGTAAGTTTTTGCAGAACATTGCATATTGGATTCTGAGAAAAAAAATATAGCAATTTAACTTTTTTAAAATACATCTCATCATGTTATATATAAAGGAAATAACAGAAATTTTGAGTAGAATTTATTTTTGCCCTGAAGGAAATATTTAGTAACTTTAAACATTATTTAAACGAGTATAAATAAACGTTCTTTAATAATTATATTGATGAGGTAAAGTCATTAGTGTTTTATTGAAAAAACGTGTGTTTCTATTTTTAAATTTGAGGAAATTTAAACACTTAAAAAAATCACATACCTATAAAATAAAGTAAGTTTATGTTGAGACATTTACAAAGAATGTTTCCTTATTTTTTTCATTAAATATTTCACATATGGGATATTTAAACAAGGAATTTTTTTGTTATATTACCTTTTTAATTGCAATAATTCAAGAAGTCACATTATTAACAATATATGGAAAATAAATATACATAGGCATAAACGATACATATTATAAAATAAATATAAAAAATAACAAAATATTAAAATAAAAATTAATAAAGTAAGTCAATAATTTTAAAAAATGTATAATGATATAAATGCAATTACATTTTTACGTAAAGGCTTTTACTTCCATTTTAATAAGTAACGATTATTATTTTTTTTCTTAATTTTATATTTTTTCTACTAAAATATATTCAAAACTTTTAAAAATAAACTTTGAAATTACTTATTAAAATATCGCATAATCATTAAGGTTATTATAAATAAACGTACATTTAACTAATACATTATAAATTTTGGAAGAAATAAAAATCAACGCGGAAAATGATCATAAAACGTGGTAATTGAGGTTTGTTCGTACTCTAACTAATTTAATAAATATTCAGTATTTGGTACGACAGCAGTTTTAATGTTAGGAAAAATATATGAATAGAAAATTTATTACGATTATACGTAATAAATTCATTATTACGGATATCAAAACCTCAATATGAAGTAATTACCTTGACAATTTAGAATCGTTATCTATTATGGAATATTTTTGAGTTACTTACGTATGATATGATATAATAGAATCTAGAAGCATTTTTTTATATTTTTTTTTTTCAAGTTTTGATTCAACTTTCATAACTTTTGAAATGAATCGACAGAATTATGCAATGATTATTTGCCTTCAATATTAAACAATTTCGTTGGATAGTTTTTTTCTCTATTATATGTGGTCAGACGGATTACTGAATATTTATATAATCTGTTAGAAAGCCATTCCCAATTATTTAATTAAAAAAAACTGATTTTTTAAATATCATTTTGCTAATGCCTTAGGCATCCATAAATAACTCTTCAGAAATAACAAACCTCAATGAAAAAAATCTTCTTTTAAATTATGAAAGCAAATTTCACAGAAACTGTGCATAATGGATTCTGAAAAAATGTTTATGGCTATTAAATATTTTTCGAATACATTCCATCTTAATATATTTGTTAAAAAAGAGAAATTTTGAACGGACTTTATTTTTGTCCTGAAAGAATTTTTTATTGCTTTTAAACATCATTTAAACGACTATAAATAACAGTTCTTTAAAAGTGAAATTTATGAAGCAAAATATATCATTAGTAATTTACTAAAAACGAGATCTGTCCATTTTAAACTTTTAAGTAATTTAAAATATTAAAGCATCTCATACCTACAAAACAAAATAAGCCAATGTTTAATGGGGTTTAAAAGTCTATGTTAATTATAATTCATCTTTATATTTTATGAAGAGGAATTTTTCTTTATTATTATATTATTAAATATTCCACATATAGAAATTACAAAATGAGTCAAAAAGTTTTATTATTAGCAATCATTGGAAAAAAAAATTACATAGGCATAAACTGAATATATTGCAAAAGAAACATTGGAATTTTCAACATATTTTTAAAATAAAGTTTTAAAAGTTTAAAATTTTAAGTAAGTGAACAATAGAAGTTTTTCAATGTAATCACACACATGCTATGATATTTGTACTTAAATGCTTTTCTTCTTATTTTCATAATTATTAATTTTTATATAGGTTTTTCTTATTTCTTATTTTTATATTTATTCTACTTAAACATATTTAAAGCTTTTGAAAGTGAAATTTGAAATTTCCCATAAAAATCATCATTGAGAGTATCACAAATAAACCTATACTTATTTAATACGTTATAAATTTTGGAAGTAATAAAAATCTAGGTGAAAATGGATAGAAAAAAAAGGATAGAAAAAAAATGGAGAGAAATTTTATCACGATTATACATAATAAATTCAGCACTATGGAAATAATATTATTCGAACCTAAATACCACATATTTAGTATGGCAATTTAGAAATATAATCAATCATAAAATATCACTGAATTACTTATGTATGATAACATTTAAGGTAATCAAAATGTATTTTATTGATGATCATTTTCGAAGTCTTGATTTAACTTTCATAAAATTTGAAATGGCGCGACAAAATTGTATTTTAATTATACGCATTAAATTCTAAACCAATCGGTAGTGTAGTTTTTTGCGTTTTTGTATGCGGATAGATAGACGAAAGCACCACAAGATTATTGTTGGTTCTATTTATTTATATAATTACGAAAGAAATTAAAAAGAAAATGACAAATTTTTATTACGAGGGAAAGAATGTTTCTTTGTTTTGACAATGTCAACCGTTTATCAAAAAGTATTTCACAAATTTGCATAGGCTATAAAATATAATTTATTTATCTTTGTGTTGAGCATTACCACATGATAATTAATTGGTTTACATATTAATAGAATCTTTCAAAATATGGATAGACATTTAAATGTATACATTAAACTGACATAAATATTATATTTGATTATTTTCTTATATCTCTTTTTGATCTTCAGACCATCCATTTTTATCCAGTTTCCGAAAATCTATTCTCAATTACTTAATGAACATATTTAAAAAAATACATCTCTGAAGTCCCCTATTACATATTCAAACTAGCTCCTTAAGCATCCAAGAAAAATTCTTTAGAAATAACAAGCCTGATTGAAAAAAATCTTCTTATAAGTTTTGAAAGCAAATTTTGTATAATGGACTCTGAAAAATATTTTTTATTGCTAGTAAACTTTTTTCCAAATACTTTCCATCATGTTTTACATGAAGCTAAAGAGTGAAATGATGAATAGATTATATTTTTCTTCTGAAGAAAGTTTTTAGTAACTTTAAACATTATTTAAACAGCTATGAATGAAATTTCTTCTAAAGTGATATTTATGAGGCAAAGCATCTCATTAGTGTTTTACTGAAAACTACAGTGTTTCCATTTTAAACTTTTAGATAATTTAAACAATTTAAAAATCACATACCTAGAATCAAAATTACTCTATGTTGAAACATTTATAAAGAATTTTTTTTATTAAATATTTCTCATATAGAATATTTATAAATGTGATTTTTTTATTTCACTTTATTTTAAAATTTGTAATCAATCACGAAGCTTCATTATTATAAATGCATTGAAAATAAATGTACACACGTACATTGTAGATAATATAAAATAAATATAAAAATTTTCAACAAAGTTTTAAAATGAAATTTTGTAACTTTAAAGATTTAAGTAAATAAATAATTAAATTTTGCATAGGCTGTAACTATAATTTGTTTATCTTTGTGATGAGTATTACAGCATAATAATATTTTGTTTTAATATTAACAGAATTTTTCAACATATGCATAGATTTTTAAATATATACATTAAACTGATATAAATGTTATATCTGATTATTTTTTATAATCTCTCTCTGATCTTTACACCAACCATTTTTATGCAATTTATTAAAATTTATTCCCGATTATATTAAAAATTATTTTTAAAAGTACATCTCTAAAGTCACATATTATATAATTACACTAATGCCTTAAGCATCCATAAAAATTCTTTAGAAATAACAAGCCTCATTGAAAACATTCTTATAAATTTTGAAAGCAAGTTTCGAAGAAACTTTGCATAATAGACGCTGAAAAAAATGTTTATTACTACAAAACTTTTTCAAAATGCTTTCCATCATGTTATACATGAAGGTAATGAGTGAAATGGTGAATAGATTATATTTTTTTCTGAGGGAAATTTTTAGTAAGTTTAAACTTTATTTAAGTGGCTATAAATGAAATTTCTTTTAAAGTGGCATTTATGAGTATAAATATATCTTTAGTGTTTTATTGAAAACTATTTAGTTTCCGTTTTAAACTTTTAATAGAAATATTATTAATAGAATTCTTCAAAATATGCATAGACTTTTAAATGTATACTTTAGGCTGGCATAAGTTTCATTCCTCATTATTTTTTTCATCTTTTTTTTATCTTCACACCACCCATTTTTATCCAATATCTGAAAATCTATTCCCAATTACTTAATAAAAATATTAAAAAATATATATGAAGTCACCTATTATATAATCACACTGATGCCTTAAGCATCTATAAAAAAAACTCTTTAGAAATAACAGCCCTCACTCAAAAAATTCTTCTTATAAGTTTTAAGAGCAAATTTCGAAGAAACTTTGCATAATGGACTCTGAAAAAAAAGTTTATTGCTACTAAACTTTTTCCAAATATTTTCCAACATGTTATGCATGAAGGTAATGAGTGAAATGTTGAATATATTACATTTTTCTTTTCAAGGAAGTTTTTAGTAACTTTAAACTTTATTTAAACGGCTATAAACGTAATTTATTTTAAAGTGATATTTATGAGGTTAATCATCTCATTAGTGTTTTATTGAAAACTGAAGAATTTCCATTTTAAAATTTTAGATGATTTAAACAATTTAAAAATCACATATCTAGAAAACAAAATAACTCAATGTTAACACATTTATAAAGAAGAATCTTTCCGAGTTTTTTATTGAATATTTCATATATAGAATATTAATAAATGTGATTTTCTTCATTTTACTTTTTTAAATTGTAATGAATCACGAAGCCACATTATTAACAATGCATGGAAAATAAATATACATAAATTGTAGATGTTGTGAAAAAAAAAAAATGAAAGTTTTCAACATAGTTTTAAAATGAAATTTTGAAACTTTAACGATTTATGTAAGTAAATAATTAAACATTCTCAACATAATGTAACAAAAGAAACTATATTGATACGTAAATGTTTATATTTTCATTTTATTGATTAGTAGTAATTGTTACTTATTTTCTTATTTCTTATTTTTTTTATTTCTTCTACTTAAACATGTTTAAAACTTTTTAAAGTGAGGTTAATATTTTCAATTAAAAGTATTTCCTACAATACTGAGATTATTTTAAATAAACCTATATATTTTATACATTTTGGAAATAACAAATTCAAGGCGGAAATTACACACCAAACGTGGCAAAAGATGTCGTTGTCCCAAAATTACTTTTATATATATTCAGATTCTGTTATGATAGTAGTTGTACTCTTATTAAAAAATATATGAATAGAAAATTTATCACGATTATATGCAAAAAAATTGTACCATGGAAGTAACATGGCTGCAATCTACAGTAACATAACATTTTAGAATCACTATCTATCACGGAATATCATGGAATTATTTATTTATACTAAGATTTAAAAAAAAATCAAGCAGTCTGATGTTAATATCTTTTTTTAAAGTTTTGATTCAACATTCATAGCAATTAAAACGACTCGACAGTATTTTGATTCGATTATGTACATTAAATATTAAACCATTCGCACTGACAGTTTTTACGCTGTTACATGTGAACAGACGGACAGTTAGCCAAGACAGATGAACGGACCTCACGACTACTGCAGGTAGTATGCATTTAAATAATTAAAAACTAACTTAAAAAGGAAATTACAAATTTATATTATAAGGAAAATAACTTTCGTTTGCTTAGGAAATGCGAAATGTTTATCAATTAACTGGTTGTACAAATTTACATATGTTTAAATTAAATTTCATTTATTTTTGTGCAGAGCATAATAGAATAATGTATGTTTTGTTTAAGTATTACTAGAAATTATTAAAAATATGCATAGAGTTTTCAATGTATGTATTAAACTGACATAAATAATATACCCAATTACTTTTTTTAATCTCTTTCTGATCTTCTAACCTATGATTATTTTCTAAATTCTGAAAAAGCTATTCCGTATCACTTAATGAATTTATTAAAAAATAATAATAACTCTGAAGACTTATTTTATATAATCACGATAATGTCTTAGCATTCATTGAAAATTCTTCTTAAAAAGCAAACCCCTTAGAATAAATTCTTCTTATAAGTTTTGAAGGCAAAGAATTTGCCTTCGAGAAACTTTGCATAATAGATTCTGAAAAAAAAAAGTTGCTTCTAAAGTTTTTTCAAATACTTTACATCATGTTATATATGATGAAATGAGAGAAATTTTGAATAGATTTTATTTTTGTCCCGAAGGCAGTTTTTATTAAGTTTAAACTTCTTTTAAAAGGAAGTAAATAACAATTATTTAATAGTGATATTAATGATGCAAAACATCTTATTAGTATTAATAAAAACTAGTGTGTTTCTTTTTTAAACTTTTAGGTAATTTTAAAAAATAACAAATTCTATACATACAAAACAAGATAAGCCTGTGTAGAGACAGTTATAAAAAAGAATATTTTTTAAATTAAATATTTCAAATATAAAATTTAAAAAATGAATTAAGAAGTTACATTATTAACAATGTATTGAAAATAAATATACGTAAGTATAATCTGTTCAATACTAAACATGCTTTGTTTGACACAATAACCTTTATCAATTGCACGAAAATCGGAATCTATTTACAAGAGTTAGAGCGTGACTAGTTTTCAACTTTGTAAGAAAGTGTTAAAAATAGATTATTATTATTATTATTTTATTTCACATATTTAACTTGTATTGAATCAAGACGTTACATTAGTAACAATATATTCTATTAATAAATATTTTTATTTTTTTTATTTCTCCTAATTTACACTTTCTTCTATTTAAAGCATTTTAAATTAAATTTTAAAATTTCCCAATAAAATTGTTTCCTTTGCCACTGCGATTATTGAAAATAAATTTATATTTAGTTTATACTTTAAAATTTTAGAATTGATAATAATGTAGAATCAGAAGTAAATAGAGAGACATAAATTTTACACTGACACTAATAAAATTTATTTAAAGACAATTATAAATTTTTTATAAAATTTTTTAAGACTTTTATTAACGATAACTATATTTACAAAGATAGTTATTTACAGGATTATATTTACAAGTTAAACCTTCATAAGTTTTAGTTTAGGCAGTATTAATGCACATATCTCGCGGAAAGCCATCATCTAACATTCTTCTACCGGCCGACAACAACCGTTCCTTTTTTTCATTTCTTCACTTCAGTTTTTTTAAATATTGGCTTTTACCACGCCTCTCAGTCGGCTGCTTCACTGTAGTGTCTTGTGATCGGAATTATGATACGGAGAAGCAAATATACGAGACAAATAATGGACAGGGACTTCCAACAATAATATGGGTGGAAATTGCTTATCAAACGTGGAAAATGAGGCTTGTATGTTTATAGCTTGTTTTATAAGTATTCAGATTTTGATACGACAGCAATTTCACTTATATGCAAAAGCGTATCAATATAAAATTTATGACGATTATAGGTAATAAATTCATAATTATGGAAATAACTTGACTCCAATCTGAATATAACGTAATTTGCATCGCAATTGAGAATAATTATTTATCATGAGATATCACTGAATTAATTACACATGATAAAATTTAATAGAATCAATAAATTTTTTATTAATAATCTTTTTCGAAGTCTTCATTTATTTTTCATAAAATTTGAAATGGCTCGACAGTATTATGCGTCGATTATACATATTATATTTAAAACCATTCTGTAGGAAAATTATGGGCTGTTATATGCGGACGAATTAGCAGACAGCCAAATGGACAGACGGACCATACGAATACTGTAGATGTTACTTATTTATTTAATTATGAGCGCACTTAAAATGAAAATGAAAATATATGCATTAAATTGACACAAATTGTAAGCCTGATTATTTTTTTATCTCCTTCTGATCTTCTGATTATTTTTATATCTAATTTCTGAAAAAGCTTTTCCTAATTTTTTAATCAAAATATTAAAAAAATAATAATTCTGAAGGGTTTATATATATATAATTATGCTAATACTTTAGGCATACTTAAAAATGGTCTTCAGTTAAAACAAATTTCATTGAATAAATTGTTTTCGTAAGTTTTGAAGCCAAATTTCGGGTATACTTTGCAAAATGAATTATGAAAAACGAAAAAACTATTGATTATATATATAACTAAACTACTACATTTCTTCAAACTTTTTCCATCATGTTACACATGATGCAAATCACAGGCATTTTTAGAAGAATTTATTTTGTTTCGAAAAAGCTTTTAATAGTTTTAAACATTATTTGGTTGTTGTCAATGTGTCGTGTGTACTCTTTTTCCGCCATTTTGGGTGGGATTTCTTTATAATTTCGTGTAGTTTCACTAGTTACTTCTTGTATTTCGTGCAGTAAGTGTTTTGTTACGTTTGTTTTCACAAGCACTGATAAGTTTTGAACTGTTTTTTTTAGTTTGTTTCGAATTTTGTTTGTTGTAATTGTGTCTGACTGTCAACCAGTGACGGTCACGGATAGCAAAATGAACTGCGAATTTAAGGTCCAGGACGCTGTCTCGAACATGGAGATAACTAATAGCGCTACTCATAACCCTTTCCTATACCGTTTAAACAGTTCCCCTGAAAATATCTTATCGGAAGCTAGTAAAGTCGGCATTGGCGCCATCTCGGTTACTCTAACTGCTGTAAATGGATCCATACCTATGACCCATCCCAAGGCGCTAAGGGATGCCATTGCCTTGCAAGTTCCATCCCATAAATGTATTGGTTTTATGTAAATTATCCACCAGGGAAAATAACTCATCCACACACAATCGGCAGAAACTGCCATTGAAACTTTAAAAATCAAAACAATATTAAATATTACAGTTACTGCGTCCTACCTTCCTGAAGAAATATCGATCCGGTTTCTTCTTCACAACATCGACCCGTTTGTCGATTGCACTGAAATAGCGGAATAATTGGAATTCATTGGAATAAAAACATTAGAAATTAGACGTTTTCTTCGACAGGGCTCGACGCCAACTACGTCGGTCCTAGTAACCAAGCTTGGCCACTCCCTCCCGGCTGACGTTAATCTATGGTATCAATACCATCGTATCTCTCTATTCGTTAACACACCACAGCAATGCACTAATTACCAACAATTCATCCACAGCACACGTAACTGTAAGAGCGATCATATTTGCAGCCAGTGTGCAGAGTCCCATCAGGGCACCTGCTCCGCTACCTCCCCCTTTTGCACTAATTGCAAAGGCTCCCACGCCGCCTCTGACAAATCTTGTCCCCACTATATACGTGAAGCCAAACTCCTCAAATACAAAGCCGAACTCCACTTAGGTTTTAGTGAGGCCCGGCGACAGTTCCGCGCCAGCACAACTCACAAGGCTGAATCATATGCGGCTGCGGCCTCATCATCTGCTAGTTCCCCCCTCCTACGAACTATATCACTAAAACGGAACTCCAGGAGACCCTTCAAGTGTTTAGTGAAAACATTGCTAACATGTTGCAGCAAGTGCTAACCGGTCAAGTTGCCAACTGCTAAAATATGTTTACCATGTTCCTCAGCGGTCATCGGTGCAATAAAAGAGGTTTTAAAAACAGATGATTCCCCCTCACTGCCTCCACACACTGGGAAGAAATGCGAACTGTTACATTCACCTAGAGCACAACATAAATCGGAATAAATAAAAAGTTGTGAAAGGCCTTATCGGAAAAGGGGTCTTCTCAGGCCACTGGATTTACGTGAGTTGGGTCCGCTCTTCTTCTCTCTTTCTCACTCCTTTCCCATCCCCTTTTTTTTTTCTTAGGGAGGGGGGGGGGAAGTCATGTTCTATTCTTTTATGTGGTTATTTTTTGGGGGCTTCTCTCTCTTCTCGCTTGCTGATGTTTCCTTTTTTGTTTTTCATGGGTTTCCAGGTTATTCATTGAACTGTAGGAGTGTTAGAGCTAATGGACATTGGTTACGTGCCCCTTTATTTAAATTCTGCCAGGTCATCTGCTTACAAGAGACCTTTTTGGCTTCGGATTCTCTATTCCCCGTATGCACACCTTTTTGGCGGGTAGAGATGGCGGTTGTGGTGGAGGTCCGCGCTTCTTACCCTTCATACCGCATTTCTCTTCCTAATGATTCTTCCGGCAATACGGAGGCTCTTGACATAAGGATCAACATTCATGGCGTCTGGCTCACCATTGTCAACAACTACTTTCTCAGGGGTTCCTTTGCAGTTCAGTGGTTCGATAGTTTACTCAATTCTATTGAGCCTCCTTTCCTTCTGGTGGGTGACTTTAACATCAATCTTCTCCGTCGCCAGCCTCCTTACCCTGTTCCTCTTCAGCACTTACATTCCTGGATCTTCAGTCATCATGTTTGTGTCTGCAATACGTCCAGCGTGACTCGTATTGCGCCCGGTTCTGCCCCTTCCCTTTTTGTTCTCGCCCTCTCCTCTTCTGGCCTTTTTGGTTCGCTTTCCTGTTCGGTGCACCCGGATCCTTTCGACTCTGATCACCAGCCCGTCATGTTCAGATTGCTGGGCACGATACTCACGCCGACTCCCGTCGCCACTTTGTCAACTGGACCTCGGCCGCTTGTCATTTAAATTCGACTCTAGATAACTTCAATTCCTATTCTACCTACGACTCCTTTTCGGTCTGTTGTAGAGTGGCAATCTCCAGGTGCTCCGTTTTCCCTCGCCGAGTGCCTCGCCACAAAGCTCCTTGGTGGGATTCCACATGCCGTAAACTACTTGGACTCAAACATCGTTACTTTCGCCTCGCAAGATCTTGTTGCAACAAGGAGATGTGGTTGCTCTATAAACAGACGGCCAGCAAGCTCCGGCGCTACATCAAACAGATTTCCCGCAACTACTGGGACAGGACTTGTCGCTCTCAGGGTTCAAATGGCCAAATCTTCAAATTGCTCAAAAATCTGACTCGTAAAGATACTCCACCTGGCGACAACATTCTGTGGAACGGGGGCCCTGTCGCTTCCTGGCGTGCCCAAGCGGACCTTTTCCTTGAGGCTTTCAGCCAAGATGATCCTTTGGTTCCCATTCCTTATGATCTTAGCGGTGGGGCACCTGCCTTGATGCTCCTTTTACCCTCTATGAACTGTGTCTCGCCATCCAGAGGAATCGTCCTACAACTCCTGGGCGTGATGGGACAGCCGTTAAATTACTCCGAGGCCTCTCCGACTCGAATCTAGAGAAACTTATCACCCTTTATAACGAACTATTGGACTCGGGTACCGTACCATCTGAGTGGAAGGAAGCTACCATCGTCCCAATCTGCAAGCCTGGCAAACCTTCTCGCCTGCTCTCTTCTTATCGTCCCATTGCGCTGACTGCGGTGTGCTCCAATGTCTTTGAACGTCTCCTTCTCCACCGCCTTATTTTTTGGGCTTATAAAAACTTGACCTTTCAGGCTTCTTACTATTGATTTATGCCTTTCAAAGACGCTAACGCCCGCCGCTTTCTGCAAATTCTTTGATGACATATCAAGAGCTCGCAACTCCCGTCTGACCGCGCTTGCGGTATGTCTTGACATCAGCTCGGCTTACGATTCAGTCTGCATCGATGACCTGATCTATAAGCTTGCCCATCATGGTATCCGGGGCAAAGTTGGCCGCTGGATCGCAAACTTTCTGACGGATCGCTCTCTCCACGTTCGGTGGAAGTCTCAGTTTTCCAACCGTGGTCCATGTAGGAGAAGCGTACCGCAGAGTAGTGTCCTCTCTCCGTTTCTTTTTATGATTTTCCTCTTCGACATCTTCGAGATCCTGGAGTGTGGAGTCTATCTCCTGATCTATGCAGATGACATTTTCATATATACCTTGGGGGAAGACCCTCCGCGCACCTTGGCCAAACTCCAGAATTGCATTGATTGGCTAGTCCAGTGGTGTTCTGCTCATCACCTCTCCATTTCACCTGAAAAGAGCACCGCTATAGATTTCTCCCGCCGTCGGCCTCTTGAATCAAAAGCTAATATCAAGGGCCTTGAACTTGAGTAAAGTCCCGTTGTTAAAATTCTAGGGGTCTGGCTCGGCAGGTCCCTCCTATTCAAACATCATTTCTCTTACCTTCGTGCCAAGGCCTTTAAGAGGCTCAAGTACTTGATAGCCGTCGCCTCGCACAATCATGGCATTCATACGGTACACATGGTGCGTATCGTTGACTCTCTTGATCGGAGTCTCCTCGAATATGCCTGCCCCCTTTTTCTCAAAGTCTGCCCCTCAACTTTGAACTTTCTTGAGGTCACCTACAATGCTGTTCTACGAGTTGCCACCGGTCTTCCGAGATATACTGCACTTCCTCTCCTTCGCCGCGAGGCGAATGCCTACAGTATTGTCAGCCATATCCGCTGCATTGAAAATAGATTCCTAGCTCGCCAACTTTCTCTCCCACAACCCCCTTTCTCGTCTGACCTTTCCATTGCTTCTGGATATCTTTCGACTGCTGCTGTTGAGTTTTTGAGCTCTTACAACCTTTTCCCTAATAATATACTCAAGTTCTTGTGGCCATCCCACACTTTTCTTCACTCAGATTGCCATATCTTTTTGGATGGTCTTCCCTTCCAAAATACTTCTCTCCCTTCGGAGGACATCTACCAAGCTTGGAAGTCGTGGAGCGCTTCGATGTCAAGCACTGTATTGCTCTTCTCTGACGCCTCCAAAGACTCCGCCAAAACAGCCGTTGCTGTTCACAATTCTTTCTCCGGATCCAGTATCGCCATGCTTGTACATCATCTCAACTCTGTCTTCACTGCCGAGATCTTAGCCATTTTCATCGCTTTAATATCCTATGTGAAAGAGAATGGTCGCTACTACCTGCTCACTGACAGCCGCTCTGTTCTCTCTGCTCTGGAAAACAATTTTCTCCGCTCTCCTAGAGTAATCACACTGCTGCATAACACAATCTCTCAACTCCTCTCTCTCCATAGCGTGTCACTTAATCTTGTGTGGTGTCCTGGCCACAAGGGTATTCCCCCTAACGAGGTGGCTGACTGCCTGGCTCGTAATGGCCCGTATCTTACTCGCACCCTGAACTGGGTCGCTTCTGAAGACCTTGGGGCCCAAATCCGTCGTGACTGGATAGCTGAAAAGACGTATGCCTGGCTAAACATCGATTATTGCTCCGATTTCTTTCATCTTAGTGAGGACGATGCCTTTTGACAGTGCACCTGCCATCGTCGTGAGGACATCTGGATTTCTCGGTGGCGTACTCGTATCTGGCCGACTAACTCCCGGCTCTTCAGTATGAATCTGGCACCTTCCCCACTGTGTTCTATATGCTGTGGCCCTGAGACTTCTGACCACGTCCTTCTCCACTGTGCAAAATATAGCACGAACAGGATCACCTTACTTTCTATGATTGGTTTACCATCCCAGTCTACGTATTCCGAGATTATTACAGCCGCTCTCCAGTCCCGCTCCGGTTTCTCTTCTCTCGTCAAATTTTCTCTTGTGGTTGCTCGTGGGTAATCACAGACTTCTCATAACACTCTGCATTTGAGATTTCGGATTCTCTTGCTTTGTCGAGTAGTCGAGACAAAGCCGCCTATGGCGAAGCATAAGTCTCAAGCCGCCTGCCAACCAATCAACCAAACAACATTGTTTAAACGACTACAAATACAATTTCTTTAATAGTGATAATTATGAGGCAAAGCATTATATTATTGTTTTATTGAAAACTAGACTATTTGCATATTAAACGTTTAGGTAATTTGAACAATTAATAATGATATACATACCTATAACACAAAGTAAGTTTATTTTGGGATATTGATAAAAAAGAATTATTTCTATTTCTTTATTAAATGTATCATTTGCAGAAATTTTTAAAACTAGAAGAGATGTTTCTTTAAATTATCACTCTTTCGAAATACTATGAAATAAGAAGTTACAATACTAACAATGTATGTAAAAAATGTACATTGGCATAAATTGTAGACATTATAAAATAAATATTAAAATTCTTACAAAAGTTATAAAATGACATTTTGAAAGTTAATACTTAGAATAACTAAAAGTTTATGGCATAATGACAGAGGCTGAATTATATTCTTACGTAATTGCTTTTCCAACCATTTTAATAATAATAACTTTTATCATTCTTCTTACATCTTACTTGCACTTTTCAACAATGTTGAAAAGTTCATATGTATTCCGTTTGTTTGTCCGTGAAAACGCCTGTAAATGTATACAGTTTTTAAGCAATTCATAAAATTTATTTATGATCAACAACGCATGTTTGGTATTGCATACGAAATATGTGCAATTAATAATTGTATGTACGACATTCATTTACAGGGATACTCAAAAGAATTCGATTGCATTATGGTATATGGGGAAAGGTCATTTGGTTGGTATTTTAATGACATTACACTTTTTCAAATTTAATGAAACTGATATCAATCACTGAATTTTACTACAATAACGTTAAAACAGAGCATTCATAGCATTTGTTATTGATTTACAGGAACACGCAAGATAAATCGGTTACAGTACTGTCTTTGCGTAAATATTGCTTTAGAGTGCGTTTTAAATTTCGATACTTGCTTTTAAATTTAATTAGTTTTTTTGGATATTACTCTTTATATACGAATTCTATATTTCATATACAGGTTGCACAAAAATATTTGCATACCATTCTCCTTATTAGAGAAAGTTGCCGAAATCGAATTTTCTGAAATATACGTATTTCTTACAAAAACTAAATTTTGGATTGCATGTTCTTAATAGATACAAATTTCTAAATAATATACAGTGCAGAAAAAAAAACAGACACTTTTCCGATTATATTTAAATTTTTTAAACAATGTAGTTTTGTTGCATTATTCTAAATGTTGCGAAAAGTGCTTCATAATCTATGCTTGGCGCATAATCTTGTCTCTCTTGTTTTTACATTTCTGGTATTAAAACATACTGAAAACTTTTTAATGTAAATCTTCCAATTTCCTCTTGAAGGTATTACCTGTATTGTTAACAATGCTGCAAAAAATGTCTACTTAGTTGGTACTTTATGAAATTTGGAAGCAAGATATAACAAGGTGGAACCTGTATGTCAAGTGTGCAAACAAAGTTGGTTCGAACTACTACTGGTTTTACAAACTTTCAGATTTTGGTGCAATAGCTGTAGGACTCATATATAAAATATATGAATACAAAAGTTATTATATTATACATAATAAATTCAGTAATACGTAAATAATCTGAGTCCATCTTAAGTAGGGAATAATCACCATAACAATCTAGAAACATTACTTATCATGGAATAGCATTTAATTATTTACTATGATATTATTTAATAAAATGACAAAAGCTTTTATAATATTTTTTAAGCTTCTGATTATATTTTCATAAAATTTTAATTGATTTGACAAATCTTTGCAATGATTATATACATGAAATTTCAAACCAGTCTGCAAGGCAGTTTTTTCGTTGTTATATGTGGACATATAGACAAACAGAAGAGCGGACGAGATGACGACTGTATGAGTTACATGTTTATATAATTAAAAATGAACGCCAAATTGATATTTATAAATTTTCATTACGAGGTAAAGAATGTTGATTTGATTAAAAAATGTGAAATGTTTATCAAAAATTGTTTGCACCGTTTTATGTATGTTGTTAATTACATATTTAAGTCTGTGTAGAGCATCACAGCATATTTTTTTCTGTAAATATTTTGATTTTTTCAAAATATAAATATAATTTTCAATATATGCATTAAGATGACATAAATGTTATGCCTGATTTTTTTATCCCTCTATAACTTTGTGAAAAAGCTACTTCAAATTATTAAATGAAAATATCTAAAAAAAATAATGAATCTGAAGACTTCGTTTATATAGTCACGCTGATGCCTTAGGCATTCATAAAAAGGAGGCTTCAGAAATAACAAAACTTGAGAATAAATTCTTCTTATAAGCTTGAAAATCAAATTTTTTCCATCATGCAATACATGATGCAAATGAGAGACGTTTTGAATAAGATTGATTTTTTTGAGTAATTTTTATAATAAAACGACTAGAAATAAAATTTCTTTTTGGGTTATATTTATGAGGTAAAACATCTCATTAGCCAATTTTATTGAAAAGTGGATAGACCCCACTTTAAGCTTTTACTTAAAAGAAAAAAAAATGTAATTTAACAAATTATAACGGCTATTTGAAAAAGAATATTTTCAAAGACTTATAAATAAATTCTATATTTAAACTATTAATAATAATAAACATCATTTTAGGATGATAATATTGAGTCATATATTAAGTACGCCGCGCAAAAAACTTTAATATTCCTAGACCAATGATTTAAAAAAAACAGTAGATTAAAGATACATAAAGATACCTAAATTTTACATTTTTATTTAACCCGTCAGTAGTCGCGTGTCGGTCTTTTCGCCACCCGTATAACTTATCTTCTCCTAACTTATATCACATTAAAAATACAGCGGAGATCTACCATGTAGCTGACTTTGAAGCTTTCTCGAGCACCTTAGTGAAGTAACAGGACACCTCTGTTTTTCTTTCAGGTAGATTTTTAGAAACAAAGTTGAAATTGGCAAAAAAGTCTACGTAAAATTCACTAATGCGAGTTCATTTTTACTTTTTCCAATTACTCCAGATCTCATGAATAAAATGCATAATATAAGAAAACTGCAAATTTATATTTTCGTTGTAATGTTATTTTCGTATATTAGGTGAAAAATATTTCTTATTTTACATATTTGGTATGTGGGGGGCCAGCGGCGAAAAGACCGAGCGCGACTAATGACGTCGTGAAAAAAGTCGCGACTACTCGCGGGTTAATTTCGGAACGCCTGATATTACATAAGATATGGATTAAACATTACTATTTCTAGACCCACTACAAATAAATTTTAAATGAAATTCTAACCTTACAATTTTTGGAACTTGCAAATTTTTCAACTTCTTAACGTCGCACATTTTAAATTTTTACACAGTTGCGTAGAGAAGAAAATGCACTTTTTAATGATTTTTTTTAAATCTCTATCACAGTTTGTTTTTAAATTATTATTATCTTTAAGTTTTTATTACAATTTTTGTCATTGTGGCAATAGAAGTATTCAGTTTTTGGACATTAAACTTGAACGAATATAAGAAAAAAAAGAAGTATTCCTATTTTGGACATTGAATTTGGACCAATCAGGAAACGAATAAAATAAAATAAGTTGCGGAATGCAACCAATTAAAAGTTTCAGATATATGGAAAATATTCAGATTTATAGATTTGCTAATTCTCTACCAAAAATAACAAATATTTTTTCCCAAGTAGTTATATATATATAAAGTCTCTATATAACGAAATCCATTGTTCGAATAGAAAATTCGTTATATAGAGAAATTCGTTGTATAGAGAATAACTTTAAAACTCTTATTTAACATGTACATTTTGAACAATTGTAATTTTTGATGTGTTTAATTAAGAATTTGAAAATGTTCATAACTCTGCCTAAAATATCACTATCAGTAAGTACTGTACCAGTACTGTGCAATGGTGAGATTGTAATCCACTTCCAAAAAAAAAAAAAAAAATCTTAGAGATTTGGTTGACATCTCCACATTCCTTAATTGATTTTCATTTCTCTTTTTACGTCTGCACTAGTCGCATCTTCTCTGTCCTCAGAATCCACATTATCCAAAATTCCATTATACAAAATTCGGCCTTTTTGAAGCAATTGTAAATTGTTTTTTCTTCAGTTACCACCATTGATACCGTTCTTATATGTATAACTATACAACTGACACTGTTTTGTGAAGGACGTTTAAACCTGTGCGTGTGGAAGGGGGGAGGATTGAAGAATCCGTTGGACTTAAAGAACAAGGAGATTCAAGCAATGAAGTAATATAAAAAAAACTCAGCACTGAACGATAAATTAGGAATAAATGATGGAAAATTGATTTCATATGATTTCGAAGCTTTTTTACAACTTAATAAAGAACATTTTATGAAAATATTCGTTATATGGAGACAGATATTTAGCTATACAGAGACTGTTTTTAATGTAAAAATGTGAAAAGGGGAACATTCCTGTATAAAATTCTTTATATGGAGAAATTCGATGTATGGAGTTTCGTTATAGAGAGACTCGACTGTATATACATATTATTAAGAGAGAATAAGCTTGCGTTGAGATTTAAATTTTCCTTTTTAATTTATTAAATATTTCAAGTTCAGAGAAATTATTATTAATTATTTATTTTTTATTTCAATGAATAATGAAGTTAACTCAAGTAAAAAATATCCTACTTAAAATTAACAAAAAAAAAAAAAAAAAAAAAAAAAAAAAAAAAAAAAAAAAAAAACGAACAACAGTATTTAGTATTAAACTTTCGTAATGTTTCTTTCTAAATATGAATTTGAATTTTAATTCTATTTAAATAGAATACTCATATATTATAATTAAATATATAATTTATTATTATAGATAGCATCATATTCATATTATAGATATCATTTGGATTGATCATTTAGAGGAAAGTTTTGAAGATACTTTTGTCCGAATATCTTTAAAAAAACAATTAATTGAATATCGATTAAAATTAATTACTCTCCAAAAATACTTAAGATTAATCCTTACAAATATAAAAAATAACTGTTTTTAATTAAGAATAATTGAAACTGCACTTAAAATTAATCAAATTTAACCTTTTCCTAACCTAAACTTATATTTCTCCGTATAATATAAATTAAAAGTCTTTTTTTTTCTCCCAGCAGCGTCTAAAAATGCATTTCGGAATTTAAAAACCTCTAAACCAACTGGAAATAAAATTAATTAAATTTACTGAAAAGTGTTCATCAATTGAATTGAATTTTCAAATATAATAAATGAAGTTGATAAATGATAATTATTACAAGAATAAAAAATATTATCATCATAAATTTCTTTATCTTATTGAAATAACTTATATTTCACGATTATATGGAACTAAAAACGTTTAATGATAGAAAAAAAGTTCATTAAATAATTTATATTACTACATGCAATATAATATTATGCATGCAATATAATATAAAGGAGGTCTAAAGGAAAACAGAACGATAGTTATTTTAATTATTTTAAGTGAGCTTGATGAAACTATGTGTAAATTTAGATGTAAAAGTAAGATAGACAACCCCTACAGCGGGACCGAACTTGGCTTAACCCTTTCTGTCGCCGTGTCCCTGAAAAATGACACCTAATTTTAATTTTACTAGCACCATGACTATTTAATTAAATTTCTCGTTTTATATCATATATGAAAATACACAAGCTCTTACTTTCTAATAAATTTGTTTCTGAATTCTGGTTGACGTTTAATATTTCGAACATATTTATTCCGCGCTTGAAATGGTTAAGAACACACTTAGAATATTCTCTTATATGCAGGCGGTACCGTCGTCAGCCGACACTGCAGTCCGATGTCGGCCAGCAGTATCATTTGATATGCCATTCTTCGTTATTGTTATTCGTTTGCACCTGTAGAATACTTAAGATAAGAACAGAGAAACAAGTGTTATTTGTCCTCTAATAGCTGGAGGAGTGATACTTAAAAATGTGCATGGGCAAACAAAGGCAGCTGACAAAATGCAGTTACTGTTTTTTTTTCTCGCATGGAGTACGAACACAATCATTTCGGCGAGGAATCTACTAAGGCAACAGTAGAAAGTGTTTGAATGACAACTGTATAGCCTGGATCGACTATTATACCACTTTCTTATTTCTATTTCACCCAGAAAAGGTATTGACATGACGCCGTTTTTTGCTCAGACAGGGAAGTCATGGACAATGTGCGAATGTAATAAGGAGAATTAAACAAATAAAAAGATATTAGAAATCGAAAATTCCCGACAGAATATTTTATGGTCATCATGACAATTAACCCATTAAAGCCTTCCGGTACCACATGGTATTAGCCAAAAATCATACATTCTTTTGTCAGAACACAGGTTATTTTCAACGGAAACTTTGCCGTTAGCTAATGATTTAAACTTAGAGACAAATTAAACAAAATTGCCGATTAAACAACAGCAAAAGAAAATGGTGTGAAATGCAATTTTTTTTTTATATTAAATAAGAAAAATAACTAACTTTAATGGGTTAAAAAAGTTAACAGTTACAACAAATGGTACTTTGTCTATGTGGACATGATATGTACAAGTAGCGTTCGTGAACTGTATAATTTTAAAATTCTGCTTATGATGCAATTTTTATTACATAAAGATCATTTTTAGTCTCCTTAACTAGTTAATATGAATACATACAATGATTGACATTATTTCACTTGTTTCATGTTACTTTCTTTATTTGAAATCTTTTTTGATTTTATGTATGTGTTTTAGAAAGAAAAATTAGTATTAAGGCCCGTTTTAAGGGACATGTTAGATTTGGGTAAGTATGATGAATGAGGTCTTTTAATGGATGAATGTGAAGAAAACTTATCAGAACGTAAAATAAAATGACTCTAAATATTATATGAGCAGTTATAGTTACGATCATCTCAATTAAAAAAATGTTAAATATAAAAATATATATATAAATTACGGAAAATTAATCATAATTTTTTAATTTGCTAATTCTAAAAGAAAATTTTAATGAAATACTATGATCGAAATGTAAACAATTTGTAAAACAAAAATAGGATATATATATATATATTTACATTATTTTATTTATTTATTTTATTTTTTGTAAATTTTGACTTGTTTCTCATTTAAATTTATATTTTTTCAGTATTGAAAAATATATTACACTATGTGAAATATAACTATCTAACAAAACATCATTCATCACTCCAAATAGTCGGAAAGCAAGAGCCGGATAGGAAAGATTAATATATTTTCGATCATAGATAGGACAACGAACGGAAATTTATGAAATGGACTTGGATATTAATCTTTGGATACTAATCTCTGTTTGTTTATATTTAAACATAATGCATTACTACATATATACTTTTGCACCTTAAAAGCCCAGGGTATATTTATTTATTTTTTGTTTTTTATTTTTAAATTTGGCTACAGTTTTATATTATAAAACTGATTACTAGGAAAAATTGAGCAAGCGTAAAATTTATAATTTATAATTGGTGTGTAAAATTTGATTATACATGGGGACTCTTAAAGTACATTTTTAGACAATGTTTCAGGATTTTTCAACTGTGGTTTTTCATTTTTTCATTGCAAATCATTGAAAACTGTAAAATAAATATTATTTATCTAATATTTTTTATTACTAATGGACTATACAAATAATATTTTTAAAAAATACAAAAATATTTGCGTTTTTTTTTTTTTTTTTTTTTTTTTTTTTTTCCTTTCACATAACGTACTTTTTTGCTGCTAGTATTTTTTATGTAACAGGGAGCTCGCTAAAAAAGCGCAATAGGAAAAAGAAACTGCTATTTTGCTTAGCTCAGCTACACTCTTAAAACTGTACCCCTCACATAAAAGGCACAAGCATATCGTGCCTTCTATTATTTTGATATGAGAGGCACATAGAAAAAGTGCCTCTGATTTTCCAGAAAAACGTCAAGCCACGACAAAATGAGAGTCACCGATACGAAAGTGAAATTTGTCAGAGGCACGAAGTTCGATTTGTGCCTTTAAAAATTGTTAGAGGCACGGAGTTCCATTTCTGTACCTTTCAAAATTCTTTGTCAAAGCGAGAAGCAGTACGGTGGCAAATACGCATGCGCAACGAAAAGTTTACCGTCATGCATCTGGATGTGTTTTGGCGGTAGATCGGGATTTTCATGGCGTCGTACGCTGTTGATGATGCAGCGTCGTACGCAGCTATATCGTCTTTATAATATAGGAATTAAGTTTAATAAAATGGAATAAATCAATGTTTTTGTAGCTCAAAACATCCCGCCAGTCGCCCGTACTGGAAGAAAAGATGAGTCTTGAATAAGTAAGTACATTTCACTTGTATTTCTGTTCTCTAGTATGATTGCTTACATAATATAATAATTACCTACTCAAAAAACAATGTATTGTGTTTTGAAAATGTATTCCATATACATAGGGACACTCAAGATTAGGAAGGGAGCAATTGTATGCAGTTGGTCATAAGTTTTTCAGATTATTATATCTTAATATTTTTAAAAAGGGCAGCTGTACCGTACCATTTGTTTGCTTATCATCTCTGTGTATGGATTGTATGTATGTATTTTTATTGCGCTGAAAATCTTCAGAGAATATATATACATAGATATTTTCATACTTCAATCCAGATTAATGTTCCAAGGCCAGGCCTTATTTATATATTTATTTATAATTCACAACATTCTTGAGTATTTCTACTTTTTATGATGCTTAAAACTTACAATTTTGAATACTATTTTGTTTTCTAAAAAATTGCATGCTGCATTTTTCTAATTAAAAGTTAAAGAAAAAAATGTATTTTCTTAGTTTTTATTGGACAAAATCGATAAATGATACAAATTATAAAATATGTGGATTTATGTTTTGTTAATTATCGTCCCAAAATAGCATAAACAGTGTAACACGACTGCAGATTAATTTTACACCTTGAAGATTAATCTAATAGTTAAAAAAAAATTATGGGCTTAAAAATAATTGCTAAAATTTACATTGTTTCTACCTTTATTGTAATTTTCTTTCAGAATGCAAGTTTTACTTATTTTATTGAGTTATACTGATTATTGCAATTTCTTTTGATAATAAACTTTGCTCATTCTTGGGTCGCATATCAATTTTTTCCTTTTTGCTGATTGGCACAGAAAATTGTTACTGGGATTATGATAAAATTAGTACTAACTAATACTAAGCTGTATTTCAAACTGGTGAGGATAATAATAATAAACAAATATTTTGTGACAAAAATTATGTAATTATTTTGTTTAAAACTTTATATTCTTTCAAAATATGGTCAGTGTTTGGTGAAAAACTGCTGTTTTATTTATTTATTTGTAAAAGTACTACAGTGTTGATGTTGAATCCAAACAATTTTCTTGAGTAAGGAATTCTGTCACTCCAGGGGGGGGGGGGGCATTGCACTTTTGGCCATTGAAATCACAAAATTTCTGAGGGAGACATTTCAATGCTTTGGGGGGAGTCCCCCTTGGGTCACCCCTTTAATTCAACACTGACTACTATGCCTACATTTCAGGCACATAATCTTTCGCATTTCAGTATATTTCTGCTTCTTGTTTAAAATGTTTAGACAATATCGCTCCTCAGTGGTGACCATCCCCCCCCCCATAAATCTAATGACGCAAAATCCCTCCCCCCCAAAAGAAATCTTCATACTTTAACACTGATCCCCCCCCCCCGCTAAACAGAATATCAATTATAAAATATATTCTACTTATAATATACTGCACATTCAATAGATAGCGAGTTGAGCATAGCGGAATGAGTTCTTATTGCCCTTATCTAGAATTTAAAGAAATAAAACACAGGAACATTTCTGAAAATTCAATGTTGAAAAAATTTAAAAGTGATATTAAAAGAATCAAAGTTTTTTTTTTTTTTTTTTTTTTTTTTTTACAGTAAAATATATATATATATATATATATGTATACAAGAATTTCAAATCCCCCCTCTCCCCCAAAATGTACTTTTTCTCAAATTCCCCCCCCCCCAAAACTAAAATGTATGATGCATCTTGCGTCACCAAACCCCTCTCTGGGCACCCCTGTCGCTCCTTCTCCCTAATTAGAAAAGGAAAGCAAATTGCTTCATCCCTCCAAGAAAAAGGAAAATATGCTTCACCTCCTTCTCAAAATACATAAAATCTGTAAGTGTTAAAATTCCTTAATTTTTTTTTAAATTGCAATAAGAATTATTTATCTAAATTAGCAATCGCCAACCGCAGACTTTGCAAATCACCAAATTCATAAGTTTTAATCCTGTGGATGACTAGTATGACTTTATTGTACATACATATCCGTATTTTTCTTTTAATAATCAGAGAATTTCTATTTTGTAACATAAAATGCATTTTATTTAATGAAAACAAAAATCTTTAAAACTTTTTTGATTGTAACAAAAGTAATTATAAAGTAATTGAAGATTATTTATGTAAGCACACAGTTTTAGCATATTTGTTCATTTTTGTTTATAACTTCATGATTTTTTTATTTTGGTGATGTTATTGCATGACTATTTATTTGAGGCTGAAACTGTACATAATTTTAATTGCTGTGTCAGATGAAATTGTTCTGTTATATGTTATTGAAAACTAAATTAAAATATTCGTTTGCTTTTTCATAGGCATTTATTTTTTAATTAGCGTAATTAGTAATAATATCAATTAATGTAAATATTCTAGCCTGCTAATGTAAAATTCCAAAATTGAACATCTAAAACTTTATGGGTATAAAAATTTCTTAGATTAAAAATATATATATATATTAATTATAGTAAAATACAAGATTCAGTTTTTTTCAAAGGATCACCAAAAGTTTATCACGAATGTCACTTAGTGACAATTGATCATTCCCCCACCCCCTTTTCTTCCTCATTTGGTCTAACTGTATCGAGAATGGAAAATTTTTGTATTTTACATTTTAACTAAGTGTACAGTAGATGGTCTATCATTCCTTTAAAACCCTGGAAAAAAAGGAAAATGGAGGTTTCTAGGAATGAGTAGAAAGCAAAAATTACTCTATTTTCTTGGAGTTTGTCTGGAATTTTTCCCTCCCTGTTTAAATTCTTTTTTTTTTATATTGGTAAATAAATAATCACTTGGTAATTTAGCACTCCCCCCCCCAAACCTTCTCTGCAGACACACCAAAGTTTAAAATTTTTAAAAATAGATTTTAAAGTAGTGCCAACTTTGTGTGTAGCAACATTAGATATAATATATGTTTGATGTATGCTGAAGACTAATCTAATACTTTTAACAAATATATGAGCTTAAAAACAGTTGCTAAAATTTTCATTGTTTCTACCTTTATTGTAGTTTTCTTTCAAAATGCAAATTTTGCTTATTTTATGGGTTATACTGGTTATTGCAATTTCTTTTAATAATAAGCTTTGCTCAATCTTGGGTCGCATATGAATTTTACCTTTTTTCTAATTGGCACAAAAAATTGTTACTGGGATTATGATGAAATTAGTACTTAATGTCATTTTCTTATTAGTAGCAAATACTAAATTATATTTGAAACTGGTAAAGATAATAATAATAGACAAATATTCTTTTGAGAAAAATTATATAATTATTTTGTTTAAATTTTTATATTCTTTCAAAAGATGGAAAAACTAAGTATTAATAATTTATTAAGAACCTCGTCACCCAGTAGTAGAAAGCTCGAGACGGGCGTGACAGATTTTCTTTCTCTTTTGCAGATTCTTTTATATCAAATTTTTGTATTACTTCGTATTATGTTTAGCTCTTTATTACTTAATACAAAAAGTTAAGATTATTATTTATTAAAATTTATAAAATGCTTAAACGTTAATAGGTAAACAATTGTTTGATTAATAAACAGTTCAGTTCTAAAAATATTTTGCCGCAGATTATTTTTTGTTGCTGAAGTATTCTTCACAGACACATGAAGAACTTTCTGCTACTGGGCCTGGTCACATATGTCAAGAAACGAATCTAATGGTCAGTGTGTAACAAAACGCTGCTATATATATATTTTGTATAAATACTGTTTTTTTTTTTTTTTTTTGTAAAAGTACTGCAACTAGTGCTGTATTCAAACATTTTTCTCAAAGAGGAACTTCTGTGACTCTGGGGGGGGGGGGGACATTGTACTTTCTGACCATTCAAATCCCAAAAATTTAAGGAGGAGACATTTCAATGCTCTGAGGGAGGGAGGAGAGGTAGTGAAAAAAGCAAAAAATTTCGCAAAAAAAATCACGGAAAAAAGGATAAATTTGATAAAATGGTAAATTACATCAAAAAATTGCAAAAAAAAAAAAAAAAAAAAAAAAAAAAAAAAAAAAAAAAAAAAAACCGACAAATTTCATCAAAAGACCTCAAGAAAACGACATATTTCACCAAAAGACCTTGAGAAAACTACGAATTCTGTCTGCATATCATAAAAAATGCGAATTTCATCAAAAGATCCCAAAAACACAGTCTAAGTACTTCAAAACACACAAATTTGGGTAAATAGATTAGGAGAAACGGCAAATTTGATCAAAAGATGGGAAAAAAGGCACATTTTGTCAAAAGATTGCAATTAAAGGTAAAATTCGCAAAAAAGATAGCGAGAAAAACAGCCAATCTCACAAAAAAAACTTTAAATCGAATAAAATGGCAAACTACATAGAAAGATCACAAGAAAAACGATGAGTTTCATCAAAAGACCACGAAAAACAACACATTTCACCAAAAGACCTTGAGAAAACGACTAATTTTGCCCAGATAGCATAACAAACGCAAATTTCATCAAAAGATCGTGAAAACACAGTCTAAGTACTTCAAAATACACAAATTTTGGTAAATAGACTAATTTTTCAAAAAAATCATAAAAAAAAGATAAATTTGATAAAACGGCAAATTACATCAAAAGCTTGCAAGAAAAATAACAAATTTCACCAAAACACCTTGACAAAACGACAAATTTTTGCCACATATCATAAAAAACACAAATTTCATAAAAAGATCGCAAAAACAGAGTCTAGGTACCTCAAAAAACACAAATTTTGGTAAAAAATTGTGCAAAACAAGAAATTTCTTCATAAGATGGGTGAAAAAAGGCACATTTCATCAAAAGATCACAATTGAAGGTAAAATTCGCATAAAAATAGCAAAAAAAGCGACCAATTTTGCAAAAAAATCACAAAATAAAGATAAATTTGATAAAACAGCAAACTACATCCAAAGCTTGCAAGAAAAACAACAAATTCCTCCAAAAGACCACGAGAAAAGAACAAAATTGGTCCAGGTATCATAATAAACGTGAATTTCATAAAAAGATCGCAAAAACACAGTCTAGGTACCTCAAAAAACACAAATTTTGGTAAATAGATTGTGCAAAACAAGAAATTTCTTCAAATAATGGAAGAAAAAAGGCACATTTCATCAAAAGATCACAATTAAAGGTAAAATTCGCATAAAGATAGTGAAAAAAACGACCAATTTTGCAAAAAAATCACAGAATAAAGATATATTTGATAAAACGGCAAATTACATCGAAAGCTTGCAAGAAAAATGACAAATTTCACCAAAAGACCACGAGAAACGAACAAATTTGGTCCAGGTATCATAAAAAACGTGAATTTCATCAAAAGATCGCAAAAACACAGTCTAGGTACCTCAAAATACACAAATTTTAGTATATAGATTGTGCAAAACCGGAAATTTCTTCAACGCATGGTGGAAAAAGGCACATTTCATCAAAAGATCACAATTAAAGGTAAAATTTGAATAAAGATAGCGAAAAAATGACCAATTTTTCAAAAAAATCACAAAAAAAGATAACTTTTATAAAACGGCAAGTTACATCGAAAGCTCGCAAGAAAAACAACAAATTTCATCAAAAGACCCCGAAAAACAACCGATTTCACCAAAACACCTTGACATAACGACGAATTTTTGCCACATATCATAAAAATGCAAATTTCATCAAAAGATCGCGAAAACACAGTCTAGGTACCTCAAAAAACACAAATTTTGTTAAATAGATTGTGCAAAGCAAGAAATTTCTTCAAAGTACGGCGAAAAAAGGCACATTTCATCAAAAGATCACAATTAAAGGTAAAATTTGCATAAAAATAGCGAAAAAAACCCGACCAATTTTTCAAAAAAATCATAAAAAAAGATAAATTTGATAAAACGGCAAATTACATCAAAAGCTTGCAAGAAAAATAACAAATTTCACCAAAACACATTGACAAAACGACAAATTTTTGCCACATATCATAAAAAACACAAATTTCATAAAAAGATCGCAAAAACACAGTCGAGGTACCTCAAAAAACACAAATTTTGGTAAATAGATTGTGCAAAACAAGAAATTTCTTCAAAGAATGGGAGGAAAAAGGCACATTTCATCAAAAGGTGACAATTAAAGGTAAAATTTGCATAAAAATAGCGAAAAAAAAAACTGACCAATTTTGCAAAAAAATCACAAAATAAAGATAAATTTGATAAAACGGCAAATTACATCTAAAGCTTGCAAGAAAAATGACAAATTTCACCAGAAGACCACGAGAAAAGAACAAATTTGGTCCAGGTATCATAAAAAAAGCGAATTTCATCAAAAGATCGCAAAAACACAGTCTAGGTACCTCAAAAAACACAAATTTTAGTATATAGATTGTGCAAAAACAGAAATTTCTTCAAAGGATGGTAGAAATAGGCACATTTCATCAAAAGATCACAAAAACGAACACATTTGGTACAGGTATCATAAAAAACGCGAATTTCATCAAAAGATCGCAAAAACACAGTCTAGGTACCTCAAAAAACACAAATTTTAGTATATAGTTTGTGCAAAACCAGAAATTTCTTCAAAGGATGGTAGAAATAGGCACATTTTATCAAAAGATCACAATTAAAGGTAAAATTTGCATAAAGATAACGAAAAAAATGACCAATTTTTCAAAAAAATCACAAAAAAACATAAATTTTATAAAACGGCAAGTTACATCGAAAGCTCGCAAGAAAAACGACAAATTTCATCAAAAGGCCCCGAAAAACAACCGATTTCACCAAAACACCTTGACATAACGACGAATTTTTGCCACATATCATAAAAATGCAATTTTCATCAAAAGATCACAAAAACACAGTCTAGGTACATCAAAAAACACAAATTTTGTTAAATAGATTGTGCAAAACAAAAAATTTCTTCAAAGTACGGGGAAAAAAGGCACATTTCATCAAAAGATCACAATTAAAGGTAAAATTCGCATAAAAATAGCGAAAAAAAGCGACCAATTTTGCAAAAAAAATCACAAAATAAAGGTAAATTTGATAAAACGGCAAACTACATCCAAAGCTTGCAAGAAAAACAACAAATTCCACCAAAAGACCACAAGAAAAGAACAAATTTGGTCCAGGTATCATAAAAAACGTGAATTTTTCTCAAAAGATCGCAAAAACACAGTCTAGATACCTGAAAAAACACAAATTTTGGTAAATAGATTGTGCAAAACAAGAAATTTCTTCAACGAATGGGGGAAAAAAGGCACATTTCATCAAAAGATTACAATTAAAGGTAAAATTCGCATAAAGATGGCGAAAAAAGTGACAAATTTTGCAAAAAAATCACAAAATAAAGATAAATTTGATAAAACGGCAAATTACATCGAAAGCTTGCAAGAAAAACGACAAATTTCACCAAAAGACCACGAGAAAAGAAAAAATTTGGTCCAGTTATCATAAAACATGTGAATTTCATCAAAAGATCGCAAAAACACGGTCTAAGTACTTCAAAAAGCACAAATTTTGGTAAATAGATTGTGCAAAACAAGAAATTTTTCAGAGGATGGGGAAAAAAGGCACATTTCATCAAAAGATCACAGTTAAAGGTAAAATTTGCATAAAAATAGTGAAAAAAAATGACCAATATTTCTAAAAAATCACAAAAAAAAAAGATACATTTGATAATACCACAAGTTATATCGAAAGCTCGCAAGAAAAACGACAAATTTCATCAAAAGTTCCAAGACAGGATTTCTGAAAATTTATTGATCAGCTTCCTGCTGACTGTTGATTTTGAACTTTAGTTACAAATGGGGAATGAATTTTATGTGTCTACTATATTTGTGTTTACATACAGTAAACTATGTTAGATGGCAATTTGTCTGACACAGAAAGGATTTAAAGTCATGCTGAATGATTTTTGATACAGTAAGTTCTGTCAGAAGCAGAATATCATCTATGGCAGAAAATTTCTATGGGCTAGATATGTCTTGGACAGAATTTACTGTATGTCTGTTGTTTTATAGATCATAAGCATGTGATTTTAATACTGAAAACAGATGATTCACTTTTTAATAACTCTCTTAATTACTTTCAGCTGGATATGGAAGTCAACAGATGAGTTACTTCTTTAATCGGTGACATGAAGAAAATTCAAGAGAGACTGGATATTCAATGTCTAACAAATTCCTGGAATTAAGGAAACTGATACAACTAAACAGAGCTACATGGAGTGCAATAACAATGGTATATTAAAATTTATCTGCATTTAGTGCTGAATATATCTGTTCTAATGTTAATTTCATGTTGCTGTTGCATACTGCTGAATTCATAATTCAACTATATTAGGCTCTGTGTTCACATCTTAAAATTTGTAACTATTAAATATTATTTTAGATACCAGAAAAATAATGAGATAACCATCTCATTCACACACATTCATTCAAAATGGAAAATTTCTCAAGACATGTAAAATTTATTATAAACATGATATCATGATTACATTATATACATAAATTATAATTCATGTAATCAATGTCATTAGATATCACTTTTTTTGTACAGTATTTTTTGTTTTTTATATATATTATTTTAATGATTCCTTGATTAGTATGAACAAAATTTCTATTGGTGCACTAAGCACAGAATAGGTCCCCTTATTCCACCAAAGTGGTGTGTAATTTCAGAATGTCAAAGAAAATTTAATTTCAGAAGTAAAACGCTAAAGAAAATTAAGAAATTTCTTTCTGAATTATATTTTTTTCTTTAAACAACATACTATAATTCCCCCCACCACACACACACACACACACCACCAACACGAATCAGTGGAAATATCAAATTTGCAAAAATTTAGCTATGTTACTACAAGATGTATTCCAAAAATCTGTGCAATTGATAGGTTTTCGTTTAGCTAAATTGCTACTCTTGCAAGTTTAAAGCATTTAATTGCATTACAATATGTTATAAATCAGAACTTAAAATTACACCTAGTGGTAATTAAGCTATTATGGATATCCTAAAGAACTGTAGTAAGGCAAAGTTAAACTTGATTTTTCTATGTTTATCAAGTGTTACTCACTAAATTAGCTCACCTGTTTATATTAATGGAAATCCATGAAAATTAGGTAAACTCATTTTAAAATTTCATATCAAGCTCTAATATGTATTTCATAAAAATAATAAATATGAAACAATATCATTTTACATTGTTAAATTTTCTTTTTAAATTCATAGGTAAAAATATACAAATTAAAATTTTTCGATCTGCAGGAAAAAGTATTTAGGTTGATAGTTGAACCTAAGACATGTACAATTATTTTCAAAATCTTGACATACCTAGACTGACAGCTAGTCGACAAAAATTTTATTGTGATAACTTTATTGCCAGTAGCATCTATTTTTTATCAAGTTTCATTATCTATGATATATTCTGTCGAGTTGTTTACATGTCAGATCTGATACTATTTCCAATAAGGTTATTAAGTTTGTGTCAAATGTGTCAACTTATTGTCAGTACAGGTAACTCAAGAGGCAAAATTTGGAAATTTAAGTCAAATATCTTTTATTTAACTCTTTCCTGGGCACCTTTTCCCTTTGTCAGAAAAGTTTCTATTCACAATTGCATCACAATATTACATTTTTTATGCATATTATTTTTTTGAGAAGGTTGGTTATTGATTTATTACAATGTTTTCTCCTCATTCAATGTATGTTTAAATGGGTGCTGTAATATTGTAGGATTAGGTAGTGCTGTAATTGAGCGAAATCTGTACATCATGAATCTTTTACTGATATTTTTGTTGAAATTAGCATGAGAAATTAAAAGAAGTTTTATACATACCTATGGCCATGATTTTTTAAAGTTAGGTTGTAACCATAGAATAATGTGCTCCACTGCTTTAGCATCTGGCAGATCTTTTGTTTAAAAATAATGAATTCAGAACAGAAAATTATGAATAACTATTTTATTTTATTTATGGATTTTCTATCATCGTATAAAGTAAAAAAAACTACTGAAATTTATTGGTGAAAATTCACGATACATAAATAGAAAATCAGCCATATGCGACAACAGGGCTTTGATTGCATCACTCAAGTAGTTGCATATATCAGGAAAAACACAAGTGGTAGAAATTACCTTTTGAATTTTTTCTTATCTTTATCAGACAGTCTTTTTTTAATGTGCTTATTCAGTATAAATTCAATTTATTTTCAAACAGATGATTTAATTTAATGGTACATTGATTTAAAAGGAAGGAAATATTTACAATAAACATGCTAACTGCTCTTATAAATAACTAAATCTTTTGAAAATATTTCTTTAAAAACTTAACTCAACATAACAATAGCTGTCAACCTTTCAGTTTTTATTTTCTAAAACAAATATATTTTCCTTTATTAAAGAAATTATATAATTACTACCTAAAATCAAAACACGTCATATTAAGTGTTATATATTTTATTTAGTTTATTAAATATGTTTTTTTAAAAGGTTGATTGTTATGTAATGAGATTTTAATGTCCCCAAGTTGATGTAATTTCAGTCATATTTCTTTAACTTTAATTTTTTTACACCTAATTATATTTAGTAGCTTTTCAACTATCTAAAGTTGTTAAGATAAATTCTCTATTAAAATTGTGAATAGATTTAAGGTGGTGTTTGACAGGCTTGGTAAGTTTTTGACATGCAACAGTTTTTGATGGCTTTAACCATGGCCAAAAATCTTTATTTATTTACATATGTATGTATCTATCTATATTTATATTTAATAAGTAAAATTTATTTGCTTTTAATAAAGAAAATGTTTCTAAATATGTTGTAGAAAAAATAAATTTAAATTTTTGAAGAAACATATTTTGAAGAGTAAACAAAATCTTAGACTTTGGAAAACTTATCTTTTGTAACTTTATTTAATAAATTTTAATGTGTTAAGAAATTTATTTATAACCAATCTTAGTGTATAGTTAAAATAATATTAAAGATTAGACATTTTTAAGGATAAATATTAACATTTTCTGAACTTTAGACACTTTTGAAGAAAATTCTTTTAATCAGGTTGATCATTCATCAATCATTCCCAATCTGAGAACTTCTATTATTTACCTCGCTATTTGATTTTTCTTACCTTACTTTAAAGTAAACATTATTTGTATTCTTGATTCTATTAGTTTGTCTGCTTTGGGGGGGGGGATTGATATAAAAATGGTTTATAAAGATAGATAATAATCATAGCATGCATTGTATTTAAATTCAAATTAACCTACTAGATATTATGTATATAATGTGTAAAGCATAAAAAAAAAAACAAAAAAAAAAAAAAAACAAAAAAAAACACGTATATTAAGTATAACATTTTTGAAAATCCTGCATTTATAACACTTAACTTGTTTCTTATAAATATAGCTATGTCAAAATGCATACTAAATAACTTTAGATTTTTTTACAAATATTAAAATAATAATAACAATAAATAAACAAAATGTTTAAACATAATTTTTGTGCAAATATTTCTGCATGTCCATTTTGAGATAAATTTCTGGGATTTGGAATTTGTTATTTTTACCTTAATTTTTATTAATTAAAAATATTTTAAGACATTGCTAATTACCCATAATATAATTAAATTTCAACATGAAGTATGGCAATAGAAGCTAGTTTTAAAATTTGTTTCCTGAACAAACTCTATTGCACTGCAGCAGATTGTGACTCTGGGTTTTTGACGTTTTAAACCCTTGTCATGTCACAAACCCCTTTTTGATGTCAAAAAACCTTCCCTGGTGATGGATATGGATATTTTCTATCATCTGTGATCCTTCTATATTGCATGTGTTCTTAAAAAGACGGCTAAAATATAAAAGCAGTCATTTATCAATAATTAATTATTATTTGTATTATTTTTTAATCTTATGCAATTATATATTTTAATTCTAATCATGGGTCAATAAAATAAATTTAAATTGTTTTTTAGTTAGGCTTTTTACATCAAGGATTTGTTTAATTTAAAACTATACATATTGTATTCATATACAGGGTACATGATTTTATATGAGCGACTGTTTTTATGAAACAAGTCAGAAAACATGAATAGTTTTTGTATCAAAAATGTGTTTTTTAACAGAAGCATGATGGCATGATAAGGATATTTACAGAACTCATCCCTATCAAGCTTTTTTATTATCCAATGTGCCCATCTGCTGCTACCAGATAATCGGGAGTTTATTGTAGCAAATACAATTTTTTTTAAACATGTATTTGAATTTATTTATGAACAAATATTAAGCATTTAATTATTTTTCTTATCAATTTCTCTCTAGGATATGTTCCTCAATGGAAGAAACCTGCAAATTTATTTTTCAAATGGCAACTAACTACTCTTCGGACCAAATATTTAGAAGATAATTCTGTTTTAGAATGTGTAACTGTTTCATTATTATGTTGTATATTACAGTTTAAATTTAAATATTCTTACAGCATAGAATTAATTTAATGAATGAAGTGTATATTTTACAATAAAATATATTTGTATATTTATGTGTCCTGTATTTTTATTTTCATATATATTGTATTTTTATTTATTTATTTTTTAAGTTCTTAGGCATCAGCATTAACAAGAATAATTAAAGTTTATCTGTTCTTTTTTCTGTTTCAGAATATTGTTTTTTAATGACTAAATAACATGAGAGGAGGGGAGAAAAGATAAAGTCAAAGAATGTAAAAAATACTATTTAACATCCAGCACAAATTAAGCAAATAAATATTGTTGGCTTTATCCAAATCATCGTTATTGTTTACTTTTCCACTTTCCCTACTTCTGTGTTAAATCCAAGTATTATTCTAGTTAATTAGCAATGCCATTTTGTTTATTTTATTTAACATTGGCTTAAATTTGTACTAAAAAAATTTTATGTTCCCCTTTGAACAAAGTAGCTCTATATCAACATGAATGATATTTGAAGATATTAAATCAAACAGCTTTTTTTTTTTTTTTTTTTTTTTTTTTTTTTTTGTAATGTAGCACATTATTTATTACTAAGTTAATTGTTTACTGCATTACAATTATCTTATTGTGGCTAAAACTCATTTAAAATGTTAACTTTGGTAGTATCTTCTGAGAAGTGCTTTACTTTAATAAAATGATGAAAAACAAAATAAACTGTCTAGAACTATAAATTAAAAGTAGTATTTGCCTCAATTTGTTTTATTTTACGAGAATATTATATAATTATATTTAATTTAGTATGTATATTTAAGAATAGTTTATTGTTGAAATATTATTCTTCATTTCTCACATGTTCAAACTAAAAAATTAACAACCAAAAAAAAAGTTAATTTTTAGCTGAAAAAACATATTTTCAGCCAAGAATATTATTTCTGACATATTTTTATTAAATTATTGAAAAAAGATATCAATTTTTTATCCCTTTATTGGAAACAAGAAACCTTTTAAACAAAATGTAAACTACTGCCTGTGAGATTTCTAATTTCTATAAATTACTATAAAATACAAAATGCAAGAAAATTTTATTATTTTTGGGAAAAAGATATAATTTTTTATTTGCAAAGTGTCAAACTAAATTTTGATTTATAACTTCTAGTAAGATCATTCATTATTTATTATTTTTTCTAAATTGGTGTCAGAGCTTAAATTTCTGTATTTCTTTTTTAGCTAAACATAAACAATATCATTATTTCTAGCATTATCAAATGTCACTTTTTAAAAGATTTTGATTTTTTGAATATTAATATTTTCAGATTAAAACAACCACAAGTCATTTTTTTCTATTATTAAACTTTAAAAATTAGAAAAATAATCATAAATAAACTTTGAAAAGTATCATTTGACATTGCTAGAAAGAATATTAAATATTTCAAACTCAAAATATTATGGAAGCAAGAAAAATTTTCGTCTGAGCATATTCCGCTGTTTATGAGCAAAACATACAAAGTTAGGTTATTTTGAATTTTCAGCATTTTCTGGTGCAGGAAATTTTGCTTCTAACCTCTTCACTACTGGCAATTATTACAGTATTTTTAATTATTACTGAATTATTTCTTCTCTCGTTTGACTTCAGAGCAAGATTTTTGTTTTATTTTCATTAGCTCGAATCTTAGAATTCGAAGCATATTATTCTTATATCGAAATTTCATTTATATTTGAGTATCATTAATAAAATGGCACAAAACTGATGTACCCATTTGGGTACTCAGGGACTGAAGAGGTTAAAGCCAGGGAACACTGAAAATTCAAAGTAATCATTTAGCACTGAATATTTCTGTTATCAGAAAAAGGAACCCTTTTTATTATTATTAGAGGGTGGAGAAATTTTTTCAAAATATAATTTATATTGGGAAGGGATGTATAAACTTTATATTTTGTCATACAAAATCATTGATGGAGGACAATCCTTGAAACATTTTTGTTGTTGGAACCATACCTTTAAAACTATATAATGATTAATAAATTATTTAATAAAGGAAGGCACCCAGTATAAATTTTAATAATGTTTGACTTGAGTTATTTTTACTGGAAAGTAAAAATGTAAGAATAAAAAAAAGTGCCACTTTTACTAAGAGGCACAAAATAGACTTTCAAAGGCACATAATGTGCCTCTTAATTTCAAAAGCAGTGTGTGCCTCTTAATATTCAGAGGCACAAAAGTTAAAAATGTATCTTTTATATCAGAGGCACTGTTTAAAGATTGTGCCTTTTAATTTCAAGGGCACCGTGTGCCTCTAAATATTCAAAGGCACAAAAATTAAAAATGTACCTCTTATATCAGAGGCACAGTTTTAACAGTGTGCCTCTTAATTTCAAAGGCACCATGTGCCTCTCAATATTCAGAGGCAAAAAAATTCCGAATTTGCCTCTCATATCAGAGGCACAGTTTTAAGAGTGTATCTCCATTCATTCCACTTTTTTAAAGGGTGTAATCTAAAAAACGCTTTTCCACCTCAGCTCGAAATTTTCCGATACAATTTCAGACAAATTTTTAAAAGTAGAAACATAAAACTTGCTGAGGGGATTCTTGAATGGACTTATGAGGTGCCGTGAGATGTCTTTTTACGCTCAATTAATTAGAATTTGAGTTATAAACAATTCCCTTCAGTATGACATTTTTTCGCTTCCAGATCTCTCGCTCGGTTAAAAATCGGTTCGAAATGCTTTTTTGATGGCTTTTTTTGCAATATTTTCTGCCTTTATCAAAGAATCGACAATCACGTCACCTTGTGTACTTTCCAAATAATAGATTTTGAAAGTTTGGTGCATTTGGGAGCAAAAATGAATTCAAAAATAAATCGGAAAATAAGCAGTTTGAATCGAAATATACCCATAATCGAAATACACATTATTTATATTAATGAAAATTGATTTTCCAATGAACAATATTTAATATAGTAGCTTCTCGTCATGTCGAGTCTCATTAACAGAGCTGTTCGCACATTTTATTTTTATGCCTTCATGTCAAAATGAGAGAAAGAACTCTTATGACTTTTACACTATAAAAAAGTCCGTTAAAATACAATAATAATAATAATAATAATAATAATAATCCGTTAAATGTTTTGGAATAGTTTCCTTTTTTCCAAGAAAACAGTGCAATTTCAATAATTGACATATTTAAATTGCAAATCCGTATAAATCCAGTATGTTTTATTTCAATATCACGGAACATTTCAACACACAGTACAAATTCTGTAATTGTTGTTTAGAAATACTTTTTCTGTTAGGAAAGCGAAGTAATTGTTGGAATACATGTTTTACAACGATATTATTTTCAATGAAACTCCTATATATTAGCTAAATATGGTTCTATGTCGGATTTACTGTTATCATTCTCAAATATTTGCTAAGCTGTTTTGATTTTAAATTGATATTTTAAAGACAAAATGTCATGCCGCGATCTATAGCAGGAAAAGTTTAATACTGTAAATAACTCGAAATAATATTTTGATAAATATATGAAAATATGTCATAGTAAAAGTCATTCAGTTCAATTAATTTTAACCAAAGGATTTTATTATTTATGTAATCTAAAATTTGCAGACATATCATTTTTTTCAATATCTTCTCGTATATCGGACATCAGGATATATCGTTGTTATTGTTATCTCTTAAAAATTCTGATATAATTAGTTTCAATAAAAAAAAATCTCTGTAAGATTTTTTTAAATATTTCCGAGGACAATATGAGGATCACATCGATGACAGCCCTTCAAAAAAATTATAATAATAATAATAATAATAATAATAATAATAATAATAATAAACAAATTACTACTAATCAGGGGATATTGCAGCTATGCATTTCAAATTCTTTTCTCGGGTTTGTGTGTTAATATGTCAAAATATTCAGGCAAGTTTTTGCATTTGATAAAATAAAAGTACGTACTGTGTAATAATAAAAATAATAATAATTTCAAGATTTGTATTCTCTTAAATAAAAACTAATAAAAGTAGTCTTTCTAACGAAACTCTTTAAAAAGCGAATATTCTATAGCTATACTTATTTTTTAACAATATGTTTCATACAATGTAATTTTTAATTTATATTGGTAGATGATATCCGTATATCAACAATATAACCGTTAGATAAACCGTTATTAACATCTGAAATATATATATATTTTAATTATATCAAACTTTTATTAACTTATAACCAAAAGTCTGAATGATTTACAGAGAAAAAAATCTCATTAGTATTAGTGCTTTTTTTAAGCATTTTTCTAAAATAAAAATAATAAAAATAGTCAGATTTGAACATTCCTGCAACGCTCTTTCATAATACTAATAATTTTAATAAACGATTTTTAAATATAAAGAAATATACAATAAAGCACTTCAAGAGTTAAATTTATATTCTATTAAAATTAATGATAACATATGTCAGTTCAATTTTTAATCTAAATCAAATATACGTGATAAAAAAACAAACTTAATGTAATTATTTAATTGTATAAGGCCATTTGTTTAACGTACCATAAACAATGTTTATTTTTAAAACTGTACACTGCTAAAGATTCTGTAAAAACACAAGGAGAAAAACGACAATATCTGTAAATTTACACTAGTTTTCGGTAAAATGCATTCGATTGAATTTCTGATCAACATTTTAAAGAGATTTGCCGTTTTACTTAACCATCATACATAGTAAAGGTAAGTCGTGCAATCGTTTTGAAAATCGAAAACAATTTGTTGACGGATTTACACGTTTCAGACACTGGAGATTCCGAAAAACATATTTTTTTGAAAAAAATTTTTGCCGTCCGTCTGTCTGTCTGTCTGTAAACGCTCTATCTCCCGAACAAATTGAGATGTAAAAATGGGAAGAAGCCTATTTAATGACAGTAACCTCGATTATCCGGAACTGTTTTTTTTTCGGACTTTCGAAAAATTCATTCTGATGAAAGGTATAAATTTTTTTTCGATTTTTTTTTTATTTTAAAGATTGGATGTAAAAGGCAATAAAATAACACAAATTTTGCATAAAAAACGAAGTCGATCGAATTATTAGTTGCCGAGATATGTGTAATCCTGTTTTCCGCATTCTTTGATTTTTCATGACCCTGTATTTTTATCAAATTTCAATTCAAATATATATTTTAATTGGAAATGAGACGCTTCATCCGACGCAGTAAATTGATAGTTAATATGATTATTATTTTTAGAGTTATAAGGATGTTTTTTTTTACGAAATCCAGAAGTACTTGAGTATTTTTGCGTTTTATATAATTTCTCGAATTTGGCTCATTAGCAATTCATTAATAAAGCATGATTATGTATATTAAAACAATTTAAATTGGCGTTTAAATTTTATTTTGGAATTGCAGTGCATTTTATAAATATTTTATAATGTTTTTACACGTTTTATTTTCATATTTTATATTATGCATATCCATGATGGGTAAGTATTACGGTGGCCCCCAACGACTAGTCTTATATCTTATTACTTGTAGGTTTTTCCATTATTATGAGGGTACCATGTCTTTATTGAAAAAAAGTAAAACTTGTAATTCAAAATACACATTTATAAAATTCATTTGGGATTTTATAGGAAATATCAAAGAAGAAAATTTTGTTTAAATTTGCTTTTCTTTTATACTTAGAATAATTTAGAAAAGAAAAATCATATTCTTGGAGCTTATACGGATTTTTATCTACCAATTTTCAAATGTTTTTTTTTCACAATATACAGGATTCTTAGTGATATTAAAAGTAAACTGCAAAACACTCTTTCAAAAGTTTTATTTTTACTACATTTCTGTTATTATTATTATTATTTCGTTGCTAGACGCGTTATAAAAAATATTTTACTTTTCTAAAAACATGTTACACAAAATGAATAAAATAATGAAAACGCAAAAAAAAATAAAAAATAAAAAACATTTAAATGATAAATTACAGTTTTAAGTTTATTTTTATCTTATTTCTCAAAAAGAAAAAAAAACTTTTTAAACTTTACTTATTAAACATAAATAATATGCATAAACTTCGAAACATTTTCTGTAACATTTTTTGTAAAATAAATGTGTTATATCCATATTTTTTATTAAAACAACCATTTAATTACTTTATTTATCACTTAAACTAGTTAAAAATTAAAATTTATCAAAAAGAATATAGATACTGTCTATCGGTCTAAAATAAATGAAAATAAAATTTGTGCGAATTATTTAACTAATATATTTAAAGCGAAATCTTTGAAAGGTACATGTACAAAAAACTTTTCCCCGATGAAACATAAAATACATTATTTGTACAAAAAAGACTACAGCTCTAATTTTTCGATCAGAAAGGTGTTTTCCACTATTAAGAGATATAAGATATAAGATAATGATTTACCAATGATATACCAATGACATTAATGATTTAATTATATTTCATATTTATTCTTTCTTTTTTACTCTATAAGCATTAATAAAGAAATACAATCGTATTAAACCCGTAGATTATTTGTAATTTCACAGATTTTTTTTTTAACTGTATACAGTTTGTTTTACAGAGAAAAGAATCTGACCTATAAGGATTAAATATATTATAGCTATAGTAAAAATCAACTCGAGGCACATACTGATATAATATGGATAATTCCGATGTTTCATTTTGTAATGCTACATATAACTCTGTATTTTACAATTTTTTACCAAATAGTTAAATTTCCATTTTTGTTACTTTTTGAAAATTTAATTTTAATATTTTGCAAATTTACATTCCATTGTGTATTACTTGTGTATGTATAACTGATATCCACATGATACATATGTCTGACTGCTTAAAAATGATATTTTGGAAAATATTGTTTATTCGTTTAATAGTTTCATTTTATGTATTATTGAACTTCTTTATATATTTTCAGATAATTTATATTCATGATAAATTATGAATTTCTTAACTGCATATTTTGATGTTTATTTATTGTCTTACTATATATTTTCGGTTTAACATTGTATAGGGTAGTATATCAATAAGACAGGTAGTGAATTTGAAACTGTATTTCTCAGAAACAAATATTTTGTCAGTTTTTTTTTATGTCATAATTAATGTACAATCGAACTCTGTTAATATCAGACCGCCTAATACAAAGACACGGTTAAAACAAGCAATTTCAACTGTAACAAACGCTCATCAACTAAACAATATTCAGACAGATTTTCTTACTAGTTATGAGCTGCAAAAGTGGTGTAACAGATAATACGAGTAAAACAACGTTCACTTTTGAGAAAGGTTGAGTAGAATTATTCACGGAGGAAAGAGATCGATCGAGATGCAGTATGCCGTAAAACGGTTTTCAATGTGACGCTTGTTATCGTTCAAATTTAAATATTTTTATTTTTCCAGACGAAACAACCACTTGGAACAGTGACAGAACTCATTGACGACACCCATGATTTTTTTTCTTTAAATGAAATTGATATACTTATATTTAAGATAGGTAAATCCGCATTTACTTTTTTTTATAATTTCAAAACTGTATTACTAATAGTTTTCTTCTCTATTGCGAAAGAATGTGGTTGTGTTTGAACAGAATGTAGCGAATTTTAGGTGTTACCTCTTGGAATTATATTTCCTATTTATTCTTTCTTTTTTACTCTATAAGCATTAATAAAGAAATACAATCGTATTAAAATAAGATCCATAGCGTGTAACACTATTCTTTGAATTTTCGTTTCCTAATTTTTAATTCATAGTTTGTTATAGCAAGAATGAAAGCAGAAAGTTATTTCGATTGCAGTCAGTGTTTTTTTTTTTTTTCGTAACCATATTGGTGTCATTTTATTCTTTTCTGAAAAAGGAAATTTGTCTTCCACTCTTTCAATTTTTTTATTTATGATTGTATTAGTGTCTTTCGTTCATGTAATATAGACGTGTAACTGTAAAACTCTTCTTGCAAAACACCAAACAGAGGTCGCCAATGGTAACGCTTCGATGAAAGAATTTTTTTTAAATTGCTTTTTAAATTTTAATTTGCATGAAGCATGATACAAAAATAATCTTATTACTTAAAAAAATAGAGAAAATAATGGTATTAATATTAATGTGCATTAATAATTAATGTGTTCTTAAGATTTTAATTTTATACCTACGTATTATGAATAACAGTTGATACGAAAATTTTAGTAATTCCTTTTTTCTCGTACACTGTAAAAAAAAATAATAATAAATCTGTAATGGTACTAGACTTTATCTAGGAAACTGGGATTCCAAGAACATTTCCTGTAACAATAACAACAAAAACTCAGATTTTAGAATCGGTTATATGAATTTTTCCTGTTATCGTTACATGTAAAGTTCTTGGAATCCCAGTTTCCTAGAAACTGTTTAGTACCTTTACAGATTTTTTTTTTTTTTTTTTTTTTTTTTTTTTTTTTTTTTTTTTTTTTGCAGTGTATTGATCGAGTTCAATTGTATATGTTTTAGATTTTTTTTTCTTTTACAAATAGCTATTTCAGAAACCTCGTTACATTATTCTCATAGTTTATCACAATTTTTCTAAATAGATTTTGTAAAATATAATATACTATATTCAACTGAATCTTGCAATAACGTTTTTAGAAATTTTTATCTTTTTTATGTTTTTTTAAACAAACAATTATAGTTTTTTTTTTTTTTTTTTTTTTTTTTTTTTTTTTTTTTTTTTTTACAAAGAAACAACTGATAACGGAATATTTTCATAAAATGAATAATAAATTCCACTTATTTTCATTTTAAAACATTTTCTTACTATTAAATATTTATCACTGCTTCGTGTCTGATAATTTTCGAAATTGGAATAATTCATGGTAACATGAAAACAAATCGTTCTTTAGAATGCATTAGAAAACTATAATTTCTCAAAAAGAAATAATTAATGAGAGGTCATTTATATCTTTTAATGCATTCTAAAAACTTTTTCTGTTCAAATGTCAAAATATTAATTACATTTTAATATTTATTACCATTAATTTCTCCGATCAAATTTCAAAATAAAACTAAATATCTCAAAAATATAAAAACAAATCTTTTAATTATTTCTGAAAAACTCTTATAATTAATTAATGCATTTTCTTAAGAATTCCAACTTTTCAGGCAGTATAATTCTGAATTTAAAAGTCAGATGTCACGCTTTGTAAGAAAAGCGCTTTTGAAAAATATAACATTTTGCATTTGACAGGTAGCTATTTTTGAAATATCTTAAAAAAATTTAATTACAAATTCAAAATTTACATTTTTTAAAACAAACTTTAACGGTCCTTCTTTTTGTTGAAATGTAAGTATTGTATACTTAAGAAGATATTTGTAGAGAAAATATTGCTTCAAACTAATAGTTAAATTCAAGTTAATTTTAATTATGGTATTAAAATAAACTTGATTATTTTTTTTTCTTTTCGTTTTAAAGCCAAACATCTGTTACTTATAATTGTGCTTAAAAAGATCGAAACAATTATATAATATTTTTAAAAACGTATTAAATATTAATCTTCACGTGCAATTACTTTTTTGGATGACAATTCAATTAATATAGTTCCATGGGTTAACCATCCTGCATTTTCAAAATTTTAAACTTATGAGTAATGTAATCAATGGATGATTCCATAACTGCTTATTCAATGTTAAATATTTTGTAATAACTCTTGGTGCTTTATCAGCTGCAACTAGAAGATCATAAAATCTTGTTTTAAAATTTGGATCATTGAATATCATTGCAAATGAACCAACAAGATTTCAGCATTTCATGATTGCGGTTACTATAGCCTTACAAATTGGTCAATCCAAAAATATTTTTTAAATTATTTAACCCTCTAAGTGTTTGGAATATAATATACCGTTCACTAAGCTCCGGTTTTCACTACAGTATAAGCAATATATTCAATTGCAAGACCCTCAGAGGGTTAATTAAACTGATTTTTTCTGTAGGTCGAGAATAGAGATATCTGAAGCATATTTAAAAAAAAAAAAACTTGTGATGTCCGGATTCTATACGTTTTCTGATTGCTCCATGTTTATTGTCCATGTATAGAATACTTCTATATCCACGATAACAAAAATGCATTAAAAACTACAAAAAAAGTAAAAACTGAAACATAAACTAAGATAAATCTTTCAAACAAATTTCATTTAAAAGTATATTTCTTACCTTAAACAACAGTGCAAAGATTGAAAATTCGCAGTATCGAAACTGAGAATTTGCTTAGGAATTTTTATGATTAGTTGAGGATTATTAATGTTTAATGCATAGCGTGCGTAATGTAGGACTCGTTTATTGCACAAGTCACGTTTTGGTCATCTTATAAAATGTTTATTATTGTTAAGATTTTAAGCGTAAAATTTAAGTCTAAAATTTTAGTCTTTTAAAATATAATCTTCCAAAATGATCGTTGTAATTTGTTAAATGCCATTTCTTATAACTTTTTTTCTTTTTTTGACAGCGGATGTAATATTTCGCACATATTACATGCATCTTGGGCACTTCGTAACCCAATAACTAATGCGTGGATTTTCATCAAATTTCACTTTCAGTTTGTCCGTGATTAAAATTGGCTCTGATTAGTTTTTGGAATACTTCACTCAACCGGGAGCGCTGTTTTGCAGACTTGTTTTACATTTCCGGAAAAGCTCTATCTGAGAAACTAATGCACGGACTTTTCACTGAATTTCATATTCAATTAGAAGACGTGCTAAGGTGTTGCTGATTAGATTTTGGTGTAAATCATGTACCGGCGACGCAAGTATGCTGTATTTTACAATAAATTTTAATATGTATGAGATAGAAGAAAGTTTTTATATTGTCACATCTGACTAGTTTTAAATTGACTTGTTATGCTTGGACAGTGGCAAAAAACATCACATATCGATTTTTAGTGCTGATTTCAAATAAAAATCTACCAAGATTATATTTTGATATACAATAGACAGTCAGCTTAAGTGAACGCAGATGAATTGCAATAATTTTATGGAGATAGTATTTTTGCCCTAATGTGAAAATTCTGGATGACCATGATATTTAATATAAAGATATTCCTCATAACCTCAAAGGATTTGTCTTGACTATCACCAAACAATATAATTTCAATGTAAAACAAAGAAATCTCGACAATGAAATTGCAAGCCATTAATACTGGTCCCGATTGAAGAACTTTTTTATAGCCTCGGGTGATTTAACTAAAATTGGTTTCGTATTCGTTTACGTAAACCATATATTAAATTCAAAATTTGATTTAGTCTTCTAAAAGAAATATGCAGTCTATCTGAAAAGACATTTCTGAATTCAAATGTTTATTAATATTTGTTATTTTCCATAAAATGAAAGATAATATTGAAATTTTGGAAAACTAAACAGGATATTTTATTGATGCAGTTTCTGTAATGTGGGATTATCAAAAATCTAGTTGTACGTAATCCCGTAGTTGAAAGTCAGTTTCAGTCCATACATTATCCATAATCATAACATATCCACATGTGTAATAGCTGTGCTATCGACAGTTTCAGCTTTGCAGATGTGATACTCTGATCTCAACACTGTTTTTGGTGAAGAAGTCTCACGATATTTCAGAAGACACTGAGTCTTTTTCTGATTCGTAAATATTTCCGTTTCTCTGTCACATTATTATAAGTACATAATAAATGACACATAAAAAACGAAAACCTTGCATAATGAACAGTATAAAAATGAAATACTTCAAAATTTGTATTAATTTTTTAGAAAATAAATCGGCTTATAAAAAAATCTCTAATTTAATAAGCCTGATTTTTTAAATCATGCTCAAGAGTATATACAGATATGCAAGTAGTAAATGAGATTAAGAGATACAATAATAAAAATATACATATAATGTAAAAATATGACAAAAATCAAGAAATCAATAAAACTTCAATTACAAAATGTTGCTGGGAGATAAATGACTTTTATTTTCAACTCGGTAAAATAATCTCTAAACCTACTTGTAAATACAAACTTACCTTCATTCAATGATAACAAATTTTGAAAATATTTCTAAGAGTGAATTCGTTATTCCCCATTATCTTATTTAAGGAAATGTTACATAAAATTGATTTTTACTTTCTTTTTTTTCTGTTTTAAACAAATCTCACTATTTTTATTTATGTTTCTATATATTTTCCTCTTGGATGTCACTTACATTTCTGTGTTTTCCTACTGATCAATAAACTTTTAACTTGAATCTACATCTCGCCAATATATGTGAGCAAATGTTACGCATCCTCAGCACTGAAAATATTATGGTAAATACTACCAAAAATATATGCTTAAAATTTAAAAATATTTATGCTCTTAACTTTGATATTATTACATTATTATTATATTTGCACCAATCTCCATATTTATAATTATTGATAATTTTAGACATAATCTTTAATTTTTAATTCCGACTACTGTTTTTCAAATCTGATTGCATATCGTTACTAAAAGAGAAATATTCATTCAAGAAATCAATTGTCATATCAAAGCTAATGGATTCATAAAAATAAATACGTTATTTTTCTAGTATTTTCTGGTATTTGATCATATACAAAACTGCGATATAAATAAGTTTTATTTGATTAAAAATAATTAATAAATTTGCCTCACGTTATTTCATCTATTAAGTTCAGTATACTTGTTGGGGTTTATAGATTATCTGAAAATTTATTTGAAAATAACAAAAATTTTATAACAAAAACGTTAAATAATGGGATAATAATTTAATCTCAAATATTTCATTGATTTGCAATTTGAAACATTCTGTATAAAGTCTCTCTATATTTTGTTATTCCATGCAGAGAAATCAATGAATGGCTTTCAATGAGATAGTTTCTAAAATATATAGCGATATTTAATTTCTTACTCCTTTATATTTTGTAACGGGAGAACTAGGTTTAATTAGTTTTATTATTTTAATCATATCAGTATAAAATTATATATTAATATGCTTTGTTTATTTCTGTAATATAATTTACAAAGTTGACTCAAGGCATTTCATTCATTAAATTATGTATTTGTGTAGGGGATTATAGAGCATCTGAAAATTTATTTGAAAGTAACAAAAATTTCATAACTGTAGTTTGTTAAATAATGCAATAATAATTTATTCTCAAATGTTTCATGCATGTGTTTTTCGAAACTTTCTGAATAAAATTACTGTATATTTAGGTTATACCATGCAGAAAAATTGCTGCATGGTTTTCAGGAATATCGTTTCTAAAATATATAGCGATATTTAATCTCAGACTCTTATGCATTTTATAACAGGTGAAGTAGAATTAACTATTTTTATTATTTCAAATCCTAGCTGTATAAAGTTTTATATTAATATATTAAAATCATTTTTAAAACAAAAATACAACAATAAATACATGTATTATTCTATAGAAAATATGCCGAGCATGTTATATGTTTGAACTTACAAATAGACACATGATTATCACTAAAAATTTATTGATTGCAGTTCTTGACAATAAAGTTTAAAAGTGTTTATGCATTCAGTTTGTTCGTCCATCTGTCAGTCAGTCCAAGTTCTAACTCTCGTAAACATACTCATATTTTTATGCAATTGATAAAGGTTATTTACGTCATCAAGTCATGTTTATTATTTCATATGGAGTAAGTGGGATTAATACTTCATTTACAGGAGCATTGAACAGAAAACAATTTCTTTATGCTATATGGAAGAACATCGCTTTTAGAGTATTTTCATGAGGTTATGCTATTTCAAATCTATTGAAGCTGAGCTAAATCACTGTATTTCTATGCAAGATGTTTATGATAGTTAATGTTAGTCATAGCATTTGTCATTCATTTACAGGGATGCACAAAGAGACGCACTGATGACGCAGGGATGTACTGTTATAGAACTTTAATTGTATCTCTTTGAATATTAATTTTTTAAAGTGCGAATTAAAATCCGGTTTGAGTTTTTTTAAATAACTGCTTTTTTAAATGTTAATTGTTGTACATAAAAGCTATAACTCTTATACAGAGATGCATTAAATAATTCAAATACTACACTTCTTATTAGTAGAAATTTCTAGGAGGATTTTTTGACTAATGTACATATGTTTTGGTATGCATGGAGTACACAGATAGAAATCTCAATATAACATACAGGTTATAAAATGAATTCAGGTGATTTTCTGATTCTACGTAGTATGATTCAAAAGTTCGGGGAAAAGTTGTAGAAAACATAACTATGAATATTTAGCAGTATCAAAGCATAACCCACCTGGAAGTAGTAGCCTTGTTGGACGATACACTTCTGCAACAGTTCCTATAACTTCTGGAAGCACCGCTGGAAGTCATTTTACGCAATCTCGCATGCAATGTTTTTACCTATTTTCTGACTACAGACGGCGTCCCTGTAAATGTTTTTCATTGATGGGACTAGGTAAAAGTCAACCGGGGCTATGTCCACTGGACATTGTCAAGTTGATAGGGGTTAGGATGCGAAAGCACATTACTCCGAGGTTTGATGAGAAATTGTTTACCAGATGGTATTGATGTAATGGTGCGTTGACAACCAGAAGGTACCAGAGTGTAGCCTCAGCGAAGATTGCCCAACGCATTCAACGTCTTCGATGGAATCTTGGCCCTCTTTAAAACGTCGATGTCATTCATGAACCTTGAATTTCACCAAGGTAGATTTATCGTACAGCTATCTTATCATTTTCAAATTCTTCATTTGGGTTTTACCTAAAGATAGACAGAATTTAATGCTGCAACAATGTTTAAGAAAAGCCATCTTTCTTACATCGCAGAGCAAATATAACTAACTTTTAAAGGTATGAGCTGCGTGTGCAGTTCGACCACATGACATGGGCTAAACCAACATGAGAAAATAGTGAAGGGTTGGGATTATAAATTAAACGGTTTTACTTTAGGCACTTTTTTTTCGTTGTAAAGAACAACCGCATTCCCCGAATTTTTTAATCGCACTACGTAGATGGGGAGAGCTGAAGCTGTATTTTAAAAACTGTGTTTTCAGAAAGGGGGTAAAAGATAGAAAATATAAAAAAGACAGCAATGCAATATCAGGAGGATTGAGGAAAGATATATACTATATATATAAAAATTAAAATATTTTTGAAATTATCTACAAAAATAATGACATTTTAAACTACAATTATAAATTACAATATGAAATCTGATGATTTTAAAAGAGCCATCCCTTTTTCTTCTTCTTTTTTACTTTCTTCAATCTTTGATAGAAGAAAATATTGTAATCGAATTTCTTTTAGACTTCCGGCTTTCGATGGATTTACACGTTTTAGGGGTAAAATATTAAAATAAACGTGTTTTTACAAAATGCCTGTCTGTCCGTGTGTCTGTGTGTCTGTCCGTATGTCGTCGTTCTACCTTCAAAAAGTGTATGAAGATATGCATAGAAAAAAACCCAAAATTTTTATGAATGTTTTTGGCTGTGGCAAGCGCGTCCTCCTTCAATATTGAAATATTCTGCCGGAAGGGGCCGCTTCAATAACTATTTTAGTGCCATTTTCAACATTGTACCGACAAAAAGTGTATGAAGTTATGCATCGAACTGAACCAAAAATTTTGTGTAAATGTATGAGAATGGTTAGTCGGTCCTCCCTAAATTAAAAATCTGCCGGAAGGGGGCGTTTCAATTGCGATTTTCGTAACATTTTTAATATTTTACCACCTATAAGTGTATGAAGTTATGCAAAGTATTGAACGAAATGTTTTGTGTAAGTGTTTGGCTATGGCTAGTAGATCCGTTCTGAATTTGAAAAAAAAATCGCTGGAAAGGGGCGCTATAATCAATATGTCTGTGCCATTTTTGTTATTTTACCATCAAAACTCTAGGAAATTATGCACAGAACTGAACTAAAATTTTTGTGTATGATTATTTTTGGATATAGCAAGTAAGTCCTCCCTGAATTAGAAAAAAAAATCTGTCTATCGTTTTACTGTCCATCGGTTTTTGGAGAGACGGAAACTCGTTTTTACTCCGATTAACTGACTGAGGCAGAAATTTAAAATGAAAATCAAAGTTGGTAGACTATTGAATTAAAATTATTAAAGCATTAACATGTGTAAATATTTTTTAAATATTATAATATACGTGTGAGATAGAAGAAAGTTTTGGGATTGGCACATACAACTAATTTACTTATTTTATATCAAGATTTTTCGCAAGCCGTGATAATCTTTACTCAAAATTATTACGCTTTCAAATTATCAGAAATATTTAGAGGATTACTTTCATTGGACATTACGCAGGCTTCACGCGTAATTTTATTACTCTTTACTGGCCAGAACGCTTCTGACGTCATGATTTGTGCTAAAGCAAAAGATTAAGGAGCTTACTTGGTCAATCCTTTACTGGAATTTTAGTAGCCATTTTTGCTGCGCCATTTTTTTAAAATGTAACAGGGGTATGTTTAAAAGATTTATTATACAGAATTAATGTTTAAACACAATTCTTTTCTGTAAATTTTTTCAGAAAAATGTTTTTTTGTTTCTCGATCTATAAAAAAATATTTCTTCTCCAAAAACAGATTTTTTCTAGTTGGTAAAATTGTAAAATATTTCTCAAGTTTCCTGATTATTAAAAACTTTCAGGAAACAAAATGCATAAAAGTTTTATTTGCATAGCATTACATCAATACATATTTTATTTTTACATGTGAATAAAATTCCCCTATTGGATTGATAAAAGAAAATAAAGAGATAAAAGGCAACACGAACCCAAAGAAACGAAAAATGATCAAGTTAATTAAAAAGAAAATAAGATAATAAACTACTACAAATTGTTTACATTTTTAGAAATAATACGTTCATTTAGAATAATATCAGTTTGAATCATGTTCCTCCTTTTTTAAATTATTGAATATTTTTTAAATCTAAATTTTGCTTATTTATCAGCCACATATAAATAAATCTGAAGCCTGAAATCTTATACTCTAAACAACGAAATGCTGCTTTTTTAAGTCATTTCAAAGATATTAAAAAAACTCTACAGCATTCTTATTTCAAATAAAGAAATTCGTTATTTATCATAAAATTATTTTGAACATTTGGCATTGTGACAGTCCACTTTTCCGATCAGGTTTTTTTTTTAAAGATCTGAAACTTCTCAAAGGAGTTTGAAACTTTTGAAATAATAGTTTAAAAAAACATAGTTGAAATACAGTAAAAGACTTTAATCCTAAGATAGCTGCTAGAACTTTTGCCAATTTCGCAACTAGATCTAAGTAATACTGAAATATCGACAAGAGATTTCCACAAACTGTTGATAGATTTTTCCATTTATCTTGAAAGACGTTAACGGTACTGGCAGCGGATATGCAGACAATATACTTGGAATCCATGTGAAATACGGGTACAGTTTAAATATAAAGAGGAGAATGATTTATTTCTCAATACTTTTTATATAAAGTTTTTCAAGTTTTGTATTCGATAAGCATGTCTAATAAAGTTTTTTTTTTTTTTTAACCTATAAAATTTTAAACAAATATCCTTTAAATATGTTATCTTTAGATATATCTGATTGTATGCATATAACCTGTAAAACAATAATTAACTAAAGAAAAAAATATTTTTTTTCTTTTTTAGTTTTTCTAGATGAAGAACATTATTGAATATTTCATTTTTATTTATTTTTTTTTAATTTGCGAAATATTTTCATTATCTGCTTGAGGGCTGATACAAGTAAAGAAGCCTTAAAAAACAAGATGTTGAAAAAACAAATAATCTTTAAATATGCTAGATTGAGATATTGCTCATTTTATACATAAATCATGTAAAACAATAATGTTGTAAAGGAAAAAAAGATTTTTTTAGTTGCTCTAGATGAAGACCATTGTTCAAGCATTTATTTTTATTTTTTTAATTTATGAAACATTTTTATTATCTATTTGAAGGCCGGTACAAGTAAAAAAGCCATAAAAATAGGCAAAACGTTCAAACAAAACTATACATTCTGAATTCAATTCTACACACAAAAAAGACATTAAATCTAATTGTTGTAGTAAAAGAAGATTTATCTTGTAAACGAACATATGTCATATGAAATATAATAATCAGGCAAGTGCAAATAATAATAATAATAATAATAATAATAATAATAATAATAATAATAATAATAATAATAATAATAATGTCCGCATTAGTCAGAAATTAATCGAAGTCTAATTTATTTTATAAATTATGTTTTTGGAGCAAATTATGCGCAATTAGTTCATAATTTTCTTATTATCTCAGTAATTTGAAAGTTAAAATTGGGAACTGCATGTATAATTTTGAAAAGGCAATGCTAATAATAATGATTGAAAAATGCATTTATTTAACGCTTCAAATGAAATATGCTTTCAAAACTACTTATCATGGGCTATTATTAAAATAATTATGTATGATAAAATTTAGTTTTGCTCAACATCAAAACATAAGATAGACTACCTATCGTCAGATGTTAGTAAATTAATTACTGATGATATGTTTTAACAGAATTAAGAATACTTTTATTATTATATTTTATATTCTGATTTGATTTTCATAAAATTTGAAAGTTTTGTACGAATTTCTGCAACTATTAGACACGTTGAATTAAAAAACTTACGGCAGGATAGTATCCGCGCTGCTATACATCAACAGATAGACCGAAAGATAGACAATGGGACTAGACAATGACTAATGATGCTACGTATTTATATAATTATGAACGGGTCTATAAATAATTTAAATTAATAAAAAAGCGAAATTTATTCCAAACAATATTTAATGTTCAATTTTGAATAAACATTTATTTTTAATTTATGCTTTATTAAATTACTTTACAAACTATAATTTTTAATAGCACATATGTTTCAGTATTTTATTTTAAACTAGAATGCCTTCAAAACATTGAATCACTAAACAAATTAATAATTTTAATATATACTTTTTCGCATAACATACTAATAAATCATTTTCTATTAAATGATTCCATGCGGAAAAAAATCTGAGTTAGATTTATTTACGTACGAATTTTTCAACTGTCATGTAAAATATTCAGTTTAATGCTGTGTCATACGTTATTGAAGATAACGAGCTTTCAGTTTCATATAATTCGAAATCAGACTGTGAAATCCTCTCGTGTGTGTAACATGCACTGAATCGTTCTTAAATTCCTGGCGAAATGGCAATTCTGTGCAAAATATCATGGTTTTCTTATTAAAATTATACATGTACAGACCCCTGAATGTATTTATCTCTCTTTTATGAAACTGTCATTAATAAATTCTAAATTCTGAATAGTTGAATAGTTATTTTGGTTATGATGATGATATGAATTTTTTTCGAATTACAGAATTTATGGAAAAATTCCTTTTTTTCTTTATTTTGATAACTTTAATAGATGTTTACATTTATATGTATATAGCCATAAAACACAAATGAATACATTTAGAAGCACACTAACAAAACAAAACACTATATTTTAATGCTATAAAAAAGAAAGTATAATTTTGAAAATGTATTAAAAGCGATATTTTTGTATTGGCCTTGGCGAGGAATAAAAAATCGAAGAAATTGTCAAAAATCACTATTTGCCATTATCATTTTTTATTTTCATCATTTCAGTTGCTTATGAATGTAATTCGATTACATGTATTAAATTTTTATTTTAGTTAGAATTTATTGTTTTAATTATTGTTTGGAATGCGTTAATTTCATTATGGAATATACGCTAGAAATAAATATTGAGCTGTTTATGTTACGTCACAACGAATTCATCTTTCATAATTGTCTAAATGCAAGAGAAATTAATTAAAAAATATATTTTAAAATCATATTAAAATCAATAAAATTTAATCAAATTACGAGACTGTTTCTAATCAAGTAACGAAAAAGATTTTTAACAAATTGATTTAGAAAGTACACACAGAAGTTAAAAAATTTAAATCTCTGATGTTTAGGAATTTAAAAAATTGCTTTAAACGCAAAATCGCCTAATGTTGCCTTCTATAAATGCCATCAGTATTATACACGAACATTCTTTATCTATATAATTCAGTGCTTAATAGGGCAGTACTGTATAATATAATACTCAATAGGGCAGTACAGTATAACACTGCATTTATTAGGCAGTCTAGACACTTTTAGCGGCTTCCAGATTGTCGTCAGTTTTACGCCTAGTCCATAGATTTTCGTATATTTATTAATGTGGCATTGGGAGAAAGAAGTAAATAAACCACGTTATGTGATTTTAAAATAAAATATGAGTTGCATATTTTATAAAAATACTTTATAAAAAAGGTTATTATTGAAGTGATATATACTATATTGCCATTGATTATGGGACTCTTGCGATTTTAGACATTTTACTAAATATCTAGAAAAATGCATGAGGAATGATCTCGAAACTCTTAGTGTATAAATATAGTAGTATAAGTCATACATCTCCGTGAAGATTTTTTCCCGAAACTCCAAAGGGGGCCGTCAACAAATTAAAAAAGAATGAATATCTTTTGAATAACCCTGTCAAAACTAATGTAGCAAAAGCGCTCAAACTCTAGATTGTGTTTGAATGCCTTATTGTAATAAACCTTGTTCATTTTTATGCAAATAACATGCATACTCGCAGAGTAATTAAGGTTTTTATAAAAATGATCCCAAATTTTTCCAAGTTTTTTCCTTATAATTTTCAGCGTTCTTAATATAAAGTGATATTTTTTTCAGAAAATATGACAAACAACATTGCACACAGTACCCTGTAATCAGAATTAAAAAATAATGAAAATTGTATAAAAAATGAGTTGGTTTACTAAATAATTTTTTACTGCGCATGCGTCAACGATATCAAAATTTCATTTGCATATTATGTTAGCTAAATGTATAGAGCAACTTTTGTGAAAGTCACAAAATCATAACTTGAAAATTCTGACAATAATCGTCAATTGAATAAGTCGAAAATCCGTTATTCTCAAAATGAAGCAAAAATAAGAGGGGTTGTATCCATATATTCATTGATTAGTGTCAATATAGAATACACAATATGGGATGTACTACTGCATTTGGATAAAATCCCTCATTTTTTTGCTTCATTTTGGAAACAACGGATTTTGTCCTTTTTCTTTAGACGATTGCTTTCAGAATTTTCAAGCTATGATTTTGAGGCTTTTACAAAAGTTGCTCTATACATTTAGCTAACATAATATGCAAATGAAATTTTGATATCTTTGACGCATGCGCAGCAAAAAATTATATAGTAAACCTACTCATTTTTCATGCAATTTTTATTATTTTTTAATTCTGATTACAGGGTACTGTGTGCAATGTTGTTTGTCATATTTTCTGAAAAAATATTATTTTATATTAAGAACTCTGAAAATTATAATGGAAAAACTTGGAAAAATTTGGGACCATTTTTATAAAAACCTTAATTTCTCTGCGAGTGTGCATGCTATTTGCATAAAAATGAACACAGTGTATTACAATAAGGCATTAAATCATAATCTAGAGTTTGAGCGCTTTTGCTACATTAGTTTTGACAGGGTTATTCAAAAGATATTCATTCTTTTTTAATTTGTTGACGATCCCCTATAGCGTTTCGGTAAAAAATCTTCACGGAGATGTATGACGTATACTATTATATTTATACACTATGAGTTTCGAGATGATTCCTCATGTATTTTTCTAGATATTTAGTAAAATGTCTAAAATCGCAAGTGTCCCATAATCAATGGCAATATAGTGTATAAGTGTGCAATGTAAAAATTAGCATTAAACATTTTCAGGTATAAACTTGTCGTTTCTTAACAATAAAACGTGACAGATTTGGTATCACAGCTAGAATTAAATTATAAATTTAAATTTAAATTATAAAATATCAATATAAAATAGAGTTATAAAATTTATTTTGGTTCCAAATTTAATTTTTTATAATAGTATATACGCTTTGTAGATTATTGTTTATTAAATATAAATTTTTAGGAAATCTTGAAAAAAAAGTTTTTGCAGAATATATAACATAGAAAAGGCTTTCTCCCTCGTGACATCTAAACCAGTCATACCCCCCCCCCCTCGAAAAAAACTGTATTCTTTTATTGTGGAGTGAAATTCGGATTAGTTGTATAAATGTGTTTATCACACATTGGTATTATTGAGCCTCAAAGAAATATTCATATTTTTTCATGAAATAATACGTTTCTTAATTATTATAGGGATTGGAATAATAGAAAATACCTAGTTTTAAACAATGAAATTGAAATTATTGAATTATATTCTATGTTGCACCGCATATATTATTATTAATAAGATATGGAGTATGTTGAATAAGAAAAATTATATTTAATTTTAACGGCCCATTCATTTGCCTCACATACACTACCTAGCCATTGATGAACGTCCACTTGCGATTTTAGACATTTTGTTAAATATCTTGAAAAATACATGAGGAATTATCTCGATACTCATAGTGTATAAAAAAAATAGTACAAGTCATACACTTCCGTGAAGATTCTTTCCCGAAACTCCATAGGGGTCCGTCAAAAAATTAATGATGAATATATAGAATGAATATATTTTGAATAACCCTGTCAAAACTAATGAAGCAAAAGCACTCAAACTCTAGATTATGAGTAAGTGCCTTAGTGTAATAAACAGTGTTCATTTTTATGCAAATAGCATGCATTATCGCAGAGAAATTAAGGTTGTTATAAAAATGGTCCCAAATTTTGCCAAGTTTTTTGCTTATAATTTTCAGAGTTCTTAATATAAAGTAACATTCTTTTCTGAAAATAAGACAAATAATATTGCACAAAACACCCTGTAATCAGAATTAAAAAATAGTAAAAAGTGTTTGAAAAATGAGTAGGTTTACTAAATAATGTTTCGCTGCGCATGCGTCAACGATGTCAAAATTTCATTTACGTATTATGTTAGCTAAATGTGTAAAGCAACTTTTATGAAAGTCGCAAAATCATAGCTTGAAAATTCTGAAAGTAATCGTTTATAGGATAAGCAAAAAACTCGTTGTTCCCAAAATGAAGCAAAAAAATGAGGGATTTTATCCAAATGAAGTAGTACGTCCCATATTGTGTATTCTATGTTTACACTTCGTCACCGGAGAATAAGAAGGTTCTATCTGGCCAAAAATCAATTACGAGTTAGAAGACTTTGAAAATCAGCATGCTGTGTACGTGCAGCTATTAAAGTTTGTAAAAAACTTTTGGCATTAACAGGTTCACACGTAGGTATAGACATTAATTCTACAATATCAAAATTTTTAAATAACATTTTCATGGATTTTTTTACATTTAAAAAATTTGATAGAACCATATTATTCTCAAGCATCAAGTTATCCTTAGAATAAGATGGTTCTATGATGAAAAAAGTGTATTTTTCTTAATTTGCATATTTTTGTATAGTTTAACAAAGTAAAATTTCGTTGATTATTTCGAATAAAATTCAGTGAATGGTTTATTACTATCTATATTGTAACACAATAACAGCAAATTGCCACTTCCTCTTTTTCATACTCATTAAACCATCTTCACAAAACTAATGAATAGTTATAAGTTAACTGTAGCATTTAACTGAACAGAAAGTAGCTTAAACATTTAATTTTATTAAATAGGAACCCAATAATTTTTTAAGCGTACTTTTCCAATGGGGTGTATGAAAATTAAAACAAAAAATTGTGATTATATTGATAAATGAAATTGAAATGAATTATAAATGAAAATTTTCGCATTACAGTTAGGTATACTCTTGATCAAAAGAAAATACTTTATATCTCTAAAAAAAACTTTCTTGTTCTTTTTAAAACCACAAAGTAAGTTTGATACTCTTTTCTTAGTCTAAATTTTGGAATGTTCCTTAAACCATGCTTTCTTTCATATTACAGTTCGACTACTTTCTCTTAAACATAATTTTGAAAATAGAACCTTTCATCTCTCAGAAACTACTTTAGCATGCTCTGTAGGTCTTTTATTTTATCTTTGTTAATGCAATTCTTCTTTTTCTGTTGTGCTACTTTAGGATTTGTTAAAGTCCTTTGTGGAAATGATGTTTATGCTCCTCGTCGTTTGGAAGGGCTCCTTTGCAAATTCACCGCTGCGAAAATCTGGTCACAACAGTTGCTTGTCTCAAACTAAATATTATAAAGAAGTTATGTGAATCAAAGTTGTATCACCTTGCTTTAGAGAATAAGATTATAGGTAATTTTTTTGCTACACGAGTGGAAATCTGTGAAATGTTCTGATTTCATTCTCAAGGTTGTGACTATATTACTGAGATTTACAGATTTATAAATTAAAGTGGCGAATAATATTCTGCATCATTCGTTGCTCTTTCTATTTGGCTCTGAATATTTACCACTTCTTGCACACATGAATGTCCAGGTGTACAATATCTTAGAGTAATGTCCATAATATGTGGATGAGATTGTATAAGTATTGCAATTGCATAAGATTCCATTTGGTTTCTATTCTGAGGAACAACTGTCACAGTATAAAATTAAACTATCAGCATGTGAAAAGTCTGCAGTATCTTCTGAACAGTCATACATACAGCTGAGCTTATGTCATTCGCATCTCTGCCTGACATGTCGTGTGTCCACCAACAACAATATGCTTTATTTTTTTTCTTCGATGTTCCACGTCCAGTCACGTTATGCAAGTTAATTTTCTTTATATAAAAACTTGCTGACATTAACTTTTGGGACATGTTATAACTTTTCTAATACAAAGCAAATGACTGACTTATCAGGGGAATTTATGTCATCATTTCTGAGAGTTCTGGTGGATTCAACTTCTTTTTTGTGCAGATCATATTTAAATTGCATGTCATTATGTATTTCTCCCTGGGTTTCAGAATGTTTATACTTCTTAGAGTGATCACACCTATCTTTAATTGGTTTATTAAATTATACGTAATTAAATTATAAGTGCGTATTAAAAATGTGCCAATAACATGAAAGTTTCACTGGCTCTACATTGCTTTCTCTGCATTTCTGAAAGTATATGCCATACATTTTCTGTAAGTTAAACCCTGATTCTAAGTATGTTTTATTAGTGCTTGCTCTGTTGTAGTGTGACTCAATCTCGGGAAAACTTTCAATAGGAGCTTTTATTTTATTCTTGATATCATTTGAGATTATTCCGCTTGAAAATTTACTTCGGATATTTTGTTTTAAGCTGGAGATAAGGTATTGCCAGTAGGATGTTCATAACTTCATAAAGGCACTTTTAACTTACGAAAAAACCATAGTCCTGCTGTCCCGGATTTGTAGGAATTACTTTTACTTGTTTTTTAAAATTGTTTCAGCATCAAGAATATATATAGCTGGTGCTTCATATAAACTGTCATCCCTTCTTCCCACAGGATTTTCTAAATCTAAATGAATTAGGATTAGTCCTTCATCTTTGCTTGGAACAGGTCTAATAATAAAATTAAACACAATTCGTTATGCATATCGACGTACTAAAAACATATTTAAAAGGATTTTTACTGACAAAAATTTCCTCTATATTTTACCGAAAAACGATTTAATCATCGAAATAATATATTCTTTCTCGCAAGGAATAAAAGATTGTCTTATGTATATTGTAAAATAAAATAATAATACATTATCTTATACGCTGTCTGCGATTACTTTGCACATAGAACTTTGTTATTCTGACTATTTCAACAATTTCTGATGGAACTATATTATTCTCTTTGGCCAGCGGATCTAAATTATATATACCTAAATTTTAATGCAGAAATGCATTCATTGATACAAATAGAGCATTCCTATGCAAAAAAGGCAATTTTTTTCAAAATGTCAATTAGAACCTTGTTATTCTCAGGTGACGATTTATTAATGAATATATTGATACAATCCCTCTTGCTTTTGCTTCATTTTGGGAATAACGGATATTCAACTTATTCAATTGACGATTTTTTTTTCAGAATTTTTAAGTTATGATTTTGCGACTTTTACAAAAGTTACTCTAAACATTTAGCTAACATAATGTGTATTTATCATATTTTCAAAAAAGAATGTTACTTTATAGTAATAACTCTGAAAATTATAAGCAAAAACTTGGCAAAATTTGGGATCATTTTTATAAAAACCTTAATTTCTCTGCGAGTATGCATGCTATTTGCATAAAAATGAACACATTTTATTACAATAAGGCACTTAATCATAATCTAGAGTTTAGGCGCTTTTGCTACATTAGTTTTGACAGAATTATTCAAAATATGTTCATTTTTTTTTCAATTTTCTGACGGTCCCCTATGGAGTTTCGGAAAAAACCCTTCACGGAAATGTATGAATTGTACTATTATATTTATTCACTAAGAGTTTCGGGATAATTTCTCATGTATTTTTCTAGATATTCAAAAAAAATGTCTGAAATCGCATGTGGACGTTCATCAAAGGCCAAGTAGTATATTACTAATAATTGTATTTCAAGAACGAAGTCAGAAATTTTTATCAAACATCAGATCCAGGTATAGCTTTATGTATAATATTTATGTTTATGTTTTGGTATAAGTTTCCCTTCAGGTGGCTCTTTTATGTTGCAAATATCCCGATATTCACAATAGTCAATTTAAAAAAACTAACGAATGGAATTTCACACTGTTAGAGTCTTCTGGATGAGCTTAGATTGTCAGCTAATTTTAGCACTGTGGTGCCAAATTTTGAAGTACTATCAAGCATAAGATAGTGGTAAGTTTTCGAAAGGCAACATCAAACTTGTTATTTTCATGTAACTTGTTTAACGGCCTCCTCTCAACTTAAAAAAATGCTATGTATGTATTTTATTCAATATATGCTATAATAATCACATGAAGTTTAGATATGAATTTAGGAACTACTTGGTTATTCCGCCGACCAAAAAACTATCGCCAATCTATAAGATTAAATGCCAGTAATGGATGATCGTGAATGTCACATTCAATGATATTAAATACGATACACGTAATTAGAACGCCATTAACTGATTTTTTTCAACTTTTTATTTGTAATTTTAATAATATTCTACTAATTATTATTTTTTCCTTATTTAATATAAAAATTGTGTCAATATGTATAATTTGGCAAAATTGGTCGATGTGATAAACAAATAGTACCGAATTTTAATGCTAAAGAACATTCGAAGTTATATTTAATAAAAAAGATAATATATAAGATTAAAAGCGTTGCACATCTAGTATAGGAATCATTGTCTTAAATCAACTGTTTCCGAAGAAGCAATAACAGAGTATTTTCTTTCAGGGCACACATTACCACCAAAAACATTTTTTTTTTCATTTTTTATTGTAATAATATGTGATGGGATACTAGTTAATATTAAAAAATAAATAATATAAAAAATCTTCTAGAAGAGTCTATTTCAATAAAATTTAAAATAAAAAAATAAATTTAAAAAATCCCTACTACTTTTATCAACATAAATATTTTTGCTTCGATTTTTTTCCACTTTTATTAGAATAAATATTTTTAAGAAAATAAGTATGCAGTGGAATGTTAAAGACTTTCACAAAAATATTAAATGCACCACGGAGAACAAGTAAGAAAATTCAAACATCTATCTAAATTAGTAAGAAAGCCTTTGCATTTTTCAAACAAGGAATTTATAAAAATATGAACATGGTGGAAATTCAGTTTAAAATTCTCATTTGTATGGGTAATTCCGTTGCTTCTTTTAATAAAATTTACAATATGTGGTAAACGGGATTAAATGAACTGTAGGATTCAACTATTCCTTGACAAAGATATGTGCTTATTACGATTTGTTGTAAATCATCTAACTTCTGCTAACTTCTGACGCTGCTCTTTTAAATATTCACGATTTCTGTGATGGATATATCCTATATCTCAGGAACTAATGCACAAAATTTAAACGACAGATGTTGTCGTATAACGATTTGTATTAGGTCTGGATATATACCAACCAATAGGTGTTGTGTCTACTATATACTCTACTATATAGATGTATCATACATCTCAAGAACTAATGTACCGAATTTAACGTGTCTGTTAGCCATTGAAAAACATCGGTTTTCATTAAGTCTCGGTGTAAACCGAGCAATAGGTGTTGTCTCTACCATTGGTTTTTTATATGATTTTATCAATTGCCATTCCTGAAGGATGAAATTATTGCAATTCATTTTGGTTAATATTTTATTTCTGTAGATGAATGTTTGTTGTTGGTCACAGCATACTAGTTTAGTAATAATCTATTGCTGATACTGTTAATAAATACACCGTTATTCCGTTTTTGCAATGTCAAAGTTGATAATTTACCCATTATTACACTCTAAAGGAATTTTATTGCAAATATCTGATGTGAAAATTACATGTTTATGTAAACAGCAGGACTGCGAAATGATCGACTTCTTGAATTACGAATTGAATATTTCCAACTGAGCGAAAAATTGCCCAGGACGGAAATCAAACTCAGAACCTTAACTAACAGGCCCAACGCTTTTGCCGTTTCAACTAACTGTGCGGTATCTGGCGGGCATTTCTCGATCAGATAACCTTATTGGTTATAACATCTGGTCTAGACAGCTCACCAGAATAAACCGCAAGTAAAGGAATTCCGTATAACTATGGTTACGGCAATGTACAGGTATTTTAACACAATCAAACTGATTTGTAAATATGTCATACGAATTCTAACTCAGCGAAAAATTATCCAGGTGAGGAATCGAACTCAAATCCCTTGAATATTTTTATTGTCTGAGAAAGGATTTTGATTCAGAATTCTTACACAATGGCTTAGAAGTAACCTTCGAGGTATGTTTCTAGGAAAATATGCATGATAAATCTTAAAATATTTATTTTCTTTAAACAATTCTGTAATTAGAGAAAAATGTAGTGTATAGGGTCCCTGAAATTATAATTTTTTTATTGAAACTATTTCTCATGTAAAGAGAAGATATAACTAATATTAATATTCTATTGAATTTTCGATCAAAATATTTTTAAGTGTATTATTAGACAAGTATGTCACAAATATGACCAATAATGTAATCAATCTCACAGTAGTTTCAAATCTTTGAATAAACGTCTTGTTCAAGATTTTTATTATTTCCTTTTATAGTCTCTTTTTCTATTGAATTTTAAAGATACTAATATTTTATCTTGAAAATTATAAATATTTTGAAAATTATAAATATTTTGAAAATTAAAAATCCAAGAACATGCCTTATTTAAGTATGTCTCTATATGACTCATATTTCTAACTAATTAATTAAAATTCATAATTATACAAGGGATTAGAGACATTCTTGAATACACTATGCAAAAGCAGCAGATGATGTATGCTGGCTATGATGAACTTTTAGTTATGATTGGGGATTTATTACAGAGAAGATATTTTTCTTATTTTTAAAAGCTAGTTTAAAAAAAGGGATTCTACTTTATAAGAAAAAGGAATTTAATCTTATTCAAACTCTAAGCTTTAAAATGGATATTGTATCTTTACAAGTTTTTTTATATTTTGAGTTTTGAGGATTAACTTCGCATTTCAAGACAAAGGCTGATGGAATTTGTGTTTGTATTTAGAAGATTTTATAGTTTCTTTCCATATGTGTTTTTACACAGTTATATATATTTTTTTCAGAATAAAATGTATGTTTCGACATTTATGTAACGTAATTAAGACTTAATCTCAAGCTCGAGACTTTTGATTAAGAAATAGCATTTTTTTATTTGTTGCAGGTAAAGAAGTAAATTCACAAACGAGGAAAAAAATATGTTCCTGTAAGAATTCAATCTCTTTATTATCACTTTCTTGGGAATTAAAATTTCACAAAGATGTATAACCTAATTTGGTCAGAAAAAAATGAAATTTCCTTCTAAAAAATGCATACAATCGAAATTTTCTCTTCTTTTTGTGTTTAAAAAGATGTTGTAATCTTGTTTCTATCTTCATTAAAAGAGAAAATATTATTTTTGTTTTTGTTTCGGTAAAATCTAACTTTCATGTCTGGTATGGAAATTATTTCTTGTGAAATGCGGTTTTCTTCATGGTGGGTTTTTCATAAATTTCTCGGATTTAAATTGCTATAACTCAAGAACCGTGAAAGATAAATGCTTCAAAAGTAGAACACATTTGTTTTATTGTTTCACTTTAATTCGGAAAATTAGAAAAAAATATATAGATATATTTACTTTTGAAAATATAATTTAATAAAATTTATATGATTTTCTTTCAAATATTTACTTTAAATATATTTATTTTTTCAATTATTATTTTTAAAAATGCTGAATAAAAATTTAAATTTAAATATATCTGTTGTTTAAGTATAAAAACACTGAAATTCTACACATAAAACTTTAATTTATTACGATTTTAAATTACCTAACTTAAAAATAAATAAATAAATAAATAAAACATTTTAATTTTTTTAATCATCAGAAAATCATCATGTTATTTTGTTAACTAATAACATGATTAAACATCATAAAAAAACAAAATGTTAAATAAAAATAATTTTAAAATGTGTCTCAGATCCTTTTGGTGTAGTATAGATACATAAGGATTAATATAATATATGTAGATAAAACAAATATCGATTTAAGATTACAACAACGTAAATTCTTATGTTTAACGGGATGCGAAATGATTAAAAATGATCGTTAAATTGTCTGTATAATATGTATATTTTTATGAATTGACAAAACATAAAACTCAAGAAACAATTTTAGGTAACAGCATACTCATATCAAAATCTACAAGGAGATGGAAAGGATACAAACAGCTTTTTTAGTGATTCGGTATTAAATATATTTATATGAATTTTACAAAATATAAAATTTAAGATTCAAATTCATATTACAAACCATATAGCAATTTTTGTTTAAAGAAAGTTTTTAAAAGACTTGTTTTATGAATCTTCACTTTGCATTAAATTCTGCATGACAAAACATAATGTGTATAATAAGACGGCAGTCAGAAAATGCAATCCCCGAAATCACCAGACTTTGAATTTCCAGATAGCTTCTAGTGCAAGCTGAATTCTTGATTTTTGAAATTTATTGCAAATTCACGGCAAACAAATAGAAAATTTAGTTTGATATGACTAAAGTACTACGAAGACTTTATAAATTAGTACGAAATTTAGATTTGTCTTATACAAAATGCTGCAAACTTATTGCAAAATAGAAATAATGTCATTCCGGACAATCTGTTGTAAAGAGTCACACTATTAGATTACCACTTTCAAGTGTATTTATGGCTGCTGTATGATGTATATTCACCGTCAGAATTTGCATGCACCGTTTCTGTCACTATAAACAAATAAAGGTAATATTTATACTTTTAAATTACAATTTTTGTTGGCATTTGATAAAAAATTAAATAATCAAGTTTTAAATGGTCGAGTGCGAGTAATATTCTTGCGCTCAAAGAGTTTCTTATAATAAATATATAAATTATTAACTTCATTGTATTATTAACCCTTCGAGCGTCTTGCAAATGGGTGAAACTGCAAATTATCTGCATTTTGTTTTAAATGCTCAGAAAATACAATTCTTCTTCTTCAAATTCATTCTTCTTTTAATATTACAACAACAAAAACGAAAAAACTTAATTACAAATATGAATGTAATATTTTAGAGTATTAATCATTCTAAAATGCATTGAAAATTCAATACGCCTGTAGAAATATATTATCTTAAATATTGCTTATATTGTAAAATTGGAGCTTAGTCAACGGAATATTACGTTCCAAACACTTAGGGGGTTAAAAAATCTTTTCAAAAACAATAATAATACTTTCTATAAATATATACAACGTAGGAATGGATATACCTACATATGTTAGAAAAAAATATGATTGTCTATTCAATAAAATATAAAAGGGATATGAAGCCAAAATAATACTAGATATTGCAATTCTGTATAACTTTTTTATTTTAATCTATAGAATCTCATTTTAATCTGTTTTTTATTATTATATTCTAAGTCTTATTTTAATCTTTTTTTAATTCTGAATCTTATTTTAATCTGTTTTTTTTATTCTTTTTGTGGTCTTAATTAGATATAGACAATAAAAACAGTAGGGGGAACTGGGGCACATTGATACAGCTTTTTTCTAAGAAATTTTCGGTGTCCAAAAAGCAGAAATATCAAGTTATTTTTCCATGTGGTGTCAGCAAAACTTGTATAGTATGTTATAAAAATGTACAATCGTTGTTTTATATATTATTTTTGCATGTAATTAAAAAAATCAAATAAAGTCATTTTTATATATATGCCCCATCCCCGGGGTACATTGATACACCTTATGGGGCACTTCGATACGTCTGGGGGAAATGGAAATAAAATAACACCAAAGCAAATTTTTCATAGAAAAATAGTCAGCAAACCATTTTATATATTTATTTATAGAAATTCAAATCACATACAATTTATTTGTAAGCAGTATTAAAGCAATCAAAATAAAATATGTAATGACCTGATGATCTGGCTGTTTCTTGACTGATTGTTGGCTGTGGTAACTTTGGCATATCTGGCGCTTCAACCCCAGCATTATCTTCTTTCTTAGGAAAGATCAAAAAATACCAGGTTTTCTGTTTATAAATCGGTTTATAAACAGAAAATAAAGGATAATTAAGGATATTTATATTAAAAATTCTGTTTATAACATAATTATCCTTTGTTGTGAAAGACGTTTGTCTTAATAATGGCGTGAGTTGTCACTATATCCTCAATACAATAGTTTTTCTTCATTTCTTATCATTAATCTGAATTAAATAGGAGAGTAAATGGTACTCACCCGATGAATTCTTCTTCATTGAAGTATCCAACAATTAAATCCACCATAGGGGAAGGGAACCGGGCATATTCACATTTTGATCTATACACTGCACTAATTCATCTTGATAAAGACGTATAATATTATTATATGGTAAGTGTAAAACACACACACAAATTATTGTATACACACTTCTTCATTTTCTACTTTAATTTTCACACGCGAGAAAAACAAACACAGCAAAAAGGATAGTGCTCACATCAAGCTACAAAACAGAGAACAGAATGAATTTAAATCGATACATACATAAATCATAATATAGAAACAATTATTAATAAAAAAGAGTCATTTTGAAAGTTTTGACAGTTTTTGTAAACCTGTAATTGTTTACTCGTAATCACTGTTTCCAAGGTCACTCTAACGAGCACTTAACTTTATTTATGATGCCATGATAATTGTCATTTGTTGCACAACGGAGGAAATTATTTACGAATTGCGCAATGTTTCTATCAACTCCTCCTTAATTTCTGAAGTTGTGTTGTCACTCAGATGCAAGTTCTTCCTGTGAATTTCAAAAAGAGGTTTTGGCAGGGGTTTTGTGAATAAGTCAGCTATCATTATTTTGGTTGGGCAATATACGAGTTTTATTATGCCATCTTGTTTCAGTTGTTTTATGAGATGATATCTAAGTTCTATGTGCTTTGTTTTACTTGAATGTTTTTCAAGCTCTATCATTTTGATAGCCGACTGATTATCCTCGAAGAGTTCTATAGGATATGTTTGTGAGATATTGAGTTCTTCAAGTAAATTCACCAGCCATTTGACTTGATTAGCTGCATTAGCTGCTGAGATGTACTCAGCTTCGGCAGAAGATAAAGCTATGCAGGATTGTTTTTTAGTTGACCAAAGTATGGGATTTTTACCTAGCAAATATACATTACCACTTGTCGATTTTCTTGATTCTGTGTCTCCACCCCAATCAGCGTCCGCGTAGACTTCTAGCGTTGGTTTTGAATTTCCATCTATAACTAGATTAAAGGTTTTTGTTGTCTTAAGATACCTCATGACCCGCTTTACACAGTTCCAATCTTTCATTCTTGGCTTTTCGTTCCTTCGGCTTAAGATGTTGACAGCTGCACAAATGTCAGGTCTGCTCACTGTGGCAAGATATAAGAGTGCACCTATGGCTTGTCTGTACTGTGTGTTGTTTGGTAAAATATTGTCATCATCTTTAAAGTGAGTGTAATTTGTTTCCATGGGTGTACTACATGGTTTTGCTTCTTGTAAATTGAATTTATTAATTAACTCTTCAATTTTTGAAGTTTGGTTAATTAAGTAGCTTTTGTTTAACTTTCGAATGTTCATGGATAAATAATTGCTTACGTCCCCTAAATTCTTTAATTCATACTCTTTATTTAAGTTCGCGATTATTTCCTCAATGGTTTCGTCTTTCCCTGCAATTAAGAGGTCATCGACGTATGTTATTATATAGGTTGTTTCATTATTCCTTTTCTGTGTAAAAAGACATGTGTCAATTTTACTTTGAATGAAATTCATGTTTTTTAGTGTTTCTGTTATTTTATTATGCCACGCTCTCGCGGCTTGCTTAAGTCCGTAGATTGCCTTATTTAATTTACAAACTTTGGTTTCCTGGTTTGGTTCAACGAATCCTTCCGGCTGCGACATGTATATCTCCTCATCAAGTTCCCCATGTAAGAACGCGGTGTTAATATCTATATGCTTAACATTTAAGTTTTGGTGCAATGCCGCTATTAATAATGCTCTTATCGTAGTATACGATACGACCGGTGCGTAGGTTTCGTCGTAATCCTCTCCGAACTTTTGCGTATATCCTTTAGCTACTAAACGTGCCTTATATTTTTGGATTTTTCCGGTATTGTCACGCTTTAATTTGTAAGTCCATTTACAACCTATTATTCTCTTATTCGGTGGAGGATCTACAATTGACCATGTTTTATTTTTTCTTAAAGAATTCATTTCGCTCTCCATGGCTTCTATCCAATTCTGTTTTACCGGAGAGTTTTCCATTAATTTAACTTCCTTATAATCCTTTGGTTCATTAATTTTGTCGTCTTTGACAATATATATAAGCCTATCAGGAGGTACGCCTTTATTTATTCTATCTGAGCGCCTTAGTTCCACAATTTGTTGTTGAGACGCAGATGGTGTTGTTTTTCCGTTCGAAATTTCTATCTCCACGAGATTTTTACAATTGCGTTTTTCGTCTTCATTTTGTTTTTGTTCAATTTCAGGCTTATCATTTACGTATTTGAATTTATTTTCAAGAAATTTTACCGTTCTCGCGATTTTTATTTCATTTCCTCCTACATATATGCGGTATCCCTTAGATTCATTGTCGTATCCCACAAAAATACCTTCAACAGCTTTATTATCTAATTTTTGTCTTCTGGCTTTATCAATATAAGCGAAGGCTTTGCAGCCAAATACTTTAACGTAACTTAAGTTTGGCTGTCTTTCTGTCCATAATTCATATGGCGTTTTTGCATTAGCTTTTGTAGGCAGTCTATTTTGTAGGTGGTTTGCCGTACAGATTGCTTCCCCCCAGAACTTTAAAGGTAGATTTGATTCATTTAACATTGTCCTAGCCATCTCAACTAACGACCTATTTTTCCGTTCAGCCACCCCATTTTGACTTGCGCAATATGGGACTGTATGTTGATGTTTTATCCCATTTGATTTGAGATAATTCTCAATTTCATCTGATGTAAATTCTCCCCCATTATCCGTTCTGATTTCTTTCGGTTTTTCACCAAATTTGTTGCTTATTAGCGCAATGAACTCTTTGAGTTTTTCATAGACTTCACTTTTTCTTTTCAATAGATAGATTATTGTGAATCGCGAGTAGTCATCAATAAAAGTCAAGAAATATGATTTCCCCCCAATCGTGGGTGTCTGAAAAGATCCACAAACATCCGAGTGAATAAGTTGAAGCCTTTTACTTGCTCTAACAACTGAGCAACTTTCGGATAGGGTTCATCAGTTAATTTCGCCTTAATACACGGTTCGCAATCTATATTATGTTTACAATTGTTTATCTGGATACCTCTTACTAATTCCTTTTGTGTAATTTCTTTAATCGATGTTAGATTTCTGTGTCCTAACCTTCTATGCCATAGTTCTAGACAATTTTTATTGTTGCACGTTTGTGTAATGTTCGCGTGGTTTTCGTTAGCCAACTGGACTTCATAGAGGTTATTTACCTTTTGTGCTTCTAAGCAGATTTCTCCGTTAAGTTTGAAAGAGCATCGGTCATTTTTAAATACAATCTCACATCCGTTTTGGGTTGCTTTGCTGACTGATAGTAAATTCGTTTCGATTTCAGGTACTAGAAGTACATCTTTAAGTGTTATTTTATGAATTTTATTATCCGATGTCAGCGTATTTAAATTTACATCGCCTGAACCGTAAGCGATAAGTTTTTTTCCGTTTGCGATAGTCACGTTTGTTTTTTCCCTCGATTTTATCTCTGTAAACATTGATTCAGAGGATGCAATGTGACTTGAGCTACCGCTATACACAATGAATGTTTTATTTTCTATCCCTTGTGTTATAAATGCATAATCTTTGTTTTCGCTGTTTCTCCATGTATTGTTTTTTCCTTCATAGCGATTAAACCTGTTATACGATTCCGATGCTTGTTCATTCTTAAAATTGTTTTCACCCCTTTGAAAAACGAGTGATGTAGAATAGTGTTTTTTGTAATTTTTGTTGTGTTGATTTTGTTGTGTTGTGTGTGTTTTGTTTTTATTGTGCCAACATTCTTGTGTGTTATGGCTTCTCATTTTACAAATCGAACAATATTTTGATTCTTTTTTAGCTGGAAACTTTTTCTGAGCTTTAAAAGCTTTCGCTGTATTATCAATACTTTCATAGTTTTCATTTCGACGATTAAACTCGTCAATCAGCTTATTTTTAATATATGACGGAGTTAATTGTGCTTCTTCTTTACTTTCGAGAGCAGTAATTAAATTATCATAAGACTGGGGCAGAGAGCACAGGAGGAGCGCGGAAATGTGGTGATTATCAATTATTTCGCCTATAGCTGCCAAATGATCAACGAGCTCCATTATTTTTGTAATATGATTTATCATATTTCCATTTTCTGCTAATTTTATACTATATAACTTTCTAAGGAGAAACAATTTGCTTGTGAGGTTTGATCTTTCATGGATTTCTTTTAATGCATCCCATGTTTGTCTAGCAGTTTGTAGGTTCTTAACGTGGGTTATCTGTGAATCATCGATAGTTAGATTTATCAATGCCCGGGCCTTCCTATCATTTTTGGACCATTGATCGGTCAAAGGGGTCGGTGGATTATCGGTTATTACATGGAACAGCTCTTCTTTAGTTAAGAGCATTTCAATTTTAAATTTCCATGTACTGTAATTCGTTGCTGTCAATTTTTCAATTGAATAATTGTCTTTTAAAGTGGCCATTCTAATCTTATATTTTTATTTGTTTTTTTTTTATTCGATATTTTTTATTTGTGTGAAATTAGTATATCACTATGTTATCAAATTGATATATCTTTTTAAATCGTTCTCATAATCATTGAAAGACGTTTGTCTTAATAATGGCGTGAGTTGTCACTATATCCTCAATACAATAGTTTTTCTTCATTTCTTATCATTAATCTGAATTAAATAGGAGAGTAAATGGTACTCACCCGATGAATTCTTCTTCATTGAAGTATCCAACAATTAAATCCACCATAGGGGAAGGGAACCGGGCATATTCACATTTTGATCTATACACTGCACTAATTCATCTTGATAAAGACGTATAATATTATTATATGGTAAGTGTAAAACACACACACAAATTATTGTATACACACTTCTTCATTTTCTACTTTAATTTTCACACGCGAGAAAAACAAACACAGCAAAAAGGATAGTGCTCACATCAAGCTACAAAACAGAGAACAGAATGAATTTAAATCGATACATACATAAATCATAATATAGAAACAATTATTAATAAAAAAGAGTCATTTTGAAAGTTTTGACAGTTTTTGTAAACCTGTAATTGTTTACTCGTAATCACTGTTTCCAAGGTCACTCTAACGAGCACTTAACTTTATTTATGATGCCATGATAATTGTCATTTGTTGCACAACGGAGGAAATTATTTACGAATTGCGCAATGTTTCTATCATGTTGTTCTGCAGCTTGTTTCTCTTACTTAACATTTCTAATGTCGAAAATACTTTTTTCTCTTGAGAATCGATATAAATTTGAGATTTTTCAGGCTGCCGTCCTTTTCTTTTGTTAGTTCTACGGTCACTAGGTATTGGGTAATTTCGTACGTCTTCTGTTTGCAAAAATACTATAAAATGTTCTAATGTAAAAAAATAGAGCTATTTCACATCAATAAAAAACTAATATTAGAAATTTTTGGCAAAAAATGGTTGGATTAAGGAGTGTATGTTAAAAAAAAATAATAAAAGGTAATGAAAATATGAACTAGAAAAGGATTTTGGTTGTATCAATGTCTCAAATCCAACACTCCTCAATTTATCTAAGAATAAAGAATGCGGAAATGATAAAGAGTAGCTTTACCTAACAGGGAGAGTATTCTTTTCGGTTGAAAATACTGGGACAGTTGCATAATACCATTTCGATTGTACAACTCAAATTTACTGTTGACCTATAAAAACAATAAATCACCCGTCGCATTTCATCAAACTACTGAATCATGTCAAGACTTTCTGCACGTAGTTGAAAACACTAGCATCACCTTTTGGAGCTGTAGTGAAACTTCCTGTAATGACCCTGTAAGCAGTAGAGGAGGTGTATGAATGTGCCCCAGTTCCTCCTACATAGTTAGACTTCATTTAGAATTTTATAAAACTAAATTACACTATTAGATTACCACTTTCAAGTCTATTCATGGCTGCTGTATGATGTATATTCACCGTCAAAAGTTGCATGCATCGTTTCTATCACCATAAACAAATAAAAGTAATATTTATACATTTAAATTACAATCTTTGTTGGCATTTGATAAGAAAAAAAAAATAATCAAATTTTAAAAGGTCAAGTGCGAGTATAAATCTCGCTCAAAGGGTTTCTTATAATAAATATATGAATTATTAACTTCATTATATTATTAAAAATAATAATACTTTGAAGACTATATAATAAATGACTAATACTAAATAAGACTTATACTAAAAGAATAATAATACTTTGTATAATTTTATACAACGTAGGTATGGACATAGCTTTATATACTAGAAAAAAATATGATTGTCTATACAATAAAATATAAAAGGGATATGAAGCCAAAATAATATCAGATTATGCAATTCTGTATATTTTTTTTATTTTAATCTATAGAATCTTATTTTAATCTGTTTTTTTAAATTCTTTTTGTGGTCTTAATTAGATATAAACAATAAAAACAGTACATATTTAGACTTCATTTAGCATTTTATAAAACTAAATTGTAAGTATAACAGTCTCTTGTTTTTTCTTGTGTTCGAATTATTTTATCTCATTTTCACTTTAATATAGTTGCTAAAACTGCTCTGCATTTGAAGATTCCAATTTGTTTCTGATCTGTCTATGGAAAAATGTAATAACATATAGAAACAACGCTAGTTCAAAATGCCTCATCTTTTCTCGCTTTTACTCCTAAAAGACGGAAGAGACCACTAATGCTGTGACGTCAATGTGGTTAATTGAAATTCAAAAAGAACAACAGATCAAACGATAATTTGAATTTCAGTATTATATTCCGTTTTAATTAAATGATGTTGGCTGTTTATTTATTAATGATGCATAGTACAATGTAAAATGCGAGAAAAAACGTTTGTGCTTTAAGAAATCATGAAAACTTCGACATATTTATGCACGATCACATTTAGGCATAATGGCGAATAGTTTATTTTAATTTCATTTGAAAACATTACTGATTTGTGTCATTTTAGATTGATCTACATAATTGTAAAAAATCATTTTTAGTATATTGCAAATGTAAAATAGGTATCACACAATTTAGCTCTAATGTATTAATTACATGTGTCTCAATAAACAGAACAAATAATAATCTTTGTACTGTGTAATATATTAAATATTTTCCGCCTTTTCTGCCAAGGAATTGTGTCTATTAACCTGCTAAATTATTTTAACATTATTACAAAATACATAAAATATATTATATGAACAATAGTATACATTCCAATTTGAATGTTTACTAGGAATTTTAAAAGTATCTTGAAGCATTTACTATGATAACATACAGATCATTACACATTTAAAATGATGTCCCGTATTACGTAATTAAATATTCATTAGAGAGATATTTTCGAAAACGAAATGAAAGAATCTTATAACAAACACAGCGATGCATATCACAAAATTATGCTGTGGAATTTCATGGAACAGATATCGCATCATTTATTTTAATGTTCAACGTCCGATACTGTTATTTTCAAATTTAAATTTTTAAAGAAATCTTGCGTTTTATGCACGCAATTTTATAAGGTGGTAGTCTTCTTAATAGAGTTTTATTTCTAATTGAAGCTTTTTTCTTCAAAAGGGGAATATTAATAAGAATTTATTTTAAAAATAATAGCATAACAGATATAATTTTCGCATTTGATAAGTTTTTCCTCTAAATATTTACATGTATTTACAGAACACACCTTACGGGGTGTATTATAGGCAGCCAAGAATATGTCTATGATTGATTAAAAAATGTTCTATTTAAAATCTTTGATTAATGATAAAAATGAAATTAATTAAGGAATATAACTTGATTAGCCCTCAACGCATTGTTAATTATGCTCTTAAAATTTATATTCTAAAAATAATATATATTTTCTCTGTTCATTATTAACATAATCTGTCCATTTCTGTTATTATTAGTTCGATAGAGTCAATGCTATAATAAATTTAAATTTCATCGTAAATTTTTGCTTCAATCAATTAATCGGAGTCAAAAATAAGTGGATCTTGTAATTATTAAAATAAATAGTTTCTCATTATTGAGGTGTACAAAAGTTATTTACGAACAGCTGACTTAGCAGTACGCGAGTTACTGTAGCTGCGAGAATCACTAATGGACGATATATCTAAGAAAAGAGAGAAAATTATACGAAAATGGATATCACAATATTTAATTTTTGAGAAAATCTTTCTAAATTCAAGAAGGAACTGCTGACAATAACAAAAGCATACTCAACAGATTTCGTTAAAAATGGCAAAATAATCACAACTACAGAGGTCCCCCTTCCGGCAAAAACTTCGAAATTCAGGGAAGACCTGCTGACAATAGCCAAAACAATTCGTTCAATACGATGCAAAACTTTAAATAGTTTTCGATGGTACGTTAAAAAATGTGAAAAAAACGCTATCACAGAGGGCCTTCCTGCAGTTTTTTTTTATTGTAGAGGACGGTTTGTTATAATGAAATACATACACAAAAAATCTAGTTAACTTCCATACATAACTGTACACACTTTTTGATGACACAATGATGAAAATGGCAAAGGCATTACTATTACAGCACTCCTTCCGGTGAAATATTTCTAAATTGAAGAAGGACTTCGTCACAGTAGCCAAAAACATACACAAAAAATTTGGTTCAATTCTAAGGAGACTTTTATGCACTTATGTTTGTAAAATAATTAAACGGCATAAAAAGAGTATTTGAGTGCCAATTCCAAAAACCCGAGCCAGAGCCCGGCCCTGAAGCGGGCTTGGGTGCTACTTTCATTTTAGTGTTCAAGTCCGGGCGGGCTCGCTCATTCTTTTGGAAAAAGGAAAAATATTTACACATATATAGAAAGGGTTGAAAAAAGTTTTCCCCCTTAAAATAACTTATTATTTTTCAAATCCTTTCAGCGGTATTTTTATCAAAATGAAATGGGAAAAGAGGCCGTGTTTTTATATTATAATAGTCGATTGCTGTTTCAAATGAAAATCTGTGATGTTTGGAGAAATGTGTGTATTGCAATTTCGATGTTGGTCCATTGATAAGGCAGCAATCAAAATCACAAAACTGTGAATTAATTTTTAGTTAGATTTTTCTTTGTGTCAGGGGCAATTTTTTAAATCGACCGTTCATTTATTTAGTTATTTATTTAGTTATATAACACTTACAGAATGATTTTTTCGTTTTTTATGTAGACAGGAAGCTTGAAGTTTGCAAATTATTTACGCGTGCACGAGTAATGTGAAAGAAGTATAATAGTAATTATTTTTTCTGTTTGTTATCATGAACTCTGATTATGCTGAGGATTTCTCTTCTTGGGAAGTTCTCAAAAGATCGGCACTGTATATACATCAGAACTTTAAGCTTTTGGATAAATTAATTTAATCATCATTGACTTTAATTTTTATTTTCACTAAATTTTTAAAAATATTCTAAGACAAAAATTGATATAACTTATATTAAAAGTTTTGCATAGATATCTTAAAATTTTAATTTTTTTGACTAAAGTGGCCAATTTCGGAAATTCATAATGTTAACTGTTCCAGTGTACCAAGAAATAAAAGCTTTAATTTGTTTTCAGGAGATTCTAGTGATAAATAGCGAATGCATAAAGGAAATGGATGATTGTTTTATAAGTTTGTTAACAAATGGCACTACCAATTTATTGTTTTTTTAAAGTTAGAAAGACTTTTCTAGAAAGACTTTTTCAGTATTTTCTTATGTCCACAAGTAACGATCGAAACAAAGCTGTTATTTTCACGCAAAACACGTTAAGTACTTTAATCTCTTTTATCTATCTTTAAAAATTTTTTGTTTAATTTGAAAGTATCTATATGCATTTTCGCAACTTTTTTGCAGTAAATGCACTTTTCTCAAATAAGAAATTGGAATGTCCAAGTTGAGTAACGATCTAAACGCCGACTTTTTTTTACGTAAATTTATTTTTAAAGATGATCTGATGTCCTGAAACGTATAGTAAGATATTTTTGTAATGTTTTATCATAAATAATTATGTTTTTTGTGTAAATAAAGCGTATTTAGTACCTGTAATAATATAATTTTACTTAGAAACACGCTCAACTTTCACGTGTAGATTTACTAATTAAATACTTTAAAAATTATAATTTTCCAGAATAATTGCTATCTTTTAAAGTTTGTATATGAGTTTAAAACTTATATACTATATTGTAAAAAAAATGGCTTTAAATTTGAAAATGATCCCACGTTTTGAAAGTTCACCTCGTAAGTAAACATATCTTCTACGTTATTCCGATAGAAAAGAACCAATCAGTATTTATTATTTTCCTGTAAAAGCATCGGCCTTTAAGATAACTGTATTAACGTTTTAATTTGCGTTGATTTTCAGGTTCACATTAATGACAGGGAATTGCTATGAAAAATAAATTGATTGTAGTTTAAAATGTACACATTTTATAGGAAATTGAAAATCTTGTTCCCTTCTGCTGTATAAGAATAGTAATTTCTGCAAACTTCATTCATTTTTTCATCACACTTCTTTAATGCATCCATCAAATTATCTTGTTAAAGGATAAAAAATATGGAATCTATTTAATTATGAAGTATATTTTTCTTTAATACCAAAGTGCTCTTTTCATAAGATTGAATTCAAATTTTTATTTAACGCTAATTTTTATGTAAGATTATTTTTAATGATTTAAAAATATTAAGCTTTTTTTATTTATATTGGTTTTGGTCGGGCTTGGACTCCAAAAAATGAGCCCGAACTCATCTCTAGTAGACAACCGCCCTAACCCTTTATTTACTAGCGGTACTTCTAAGTGCCATTAAAATTACTTAAAATAAAATTCTTTTAATGTGTCGATTCGTTGTAGTACTGTTTAAAATGAGTTACAGATACATTACTTTATTTTGTTCGAAAGGTACTATGAGTTAAACAAAACAAAAATATTTTTAAAAGGATAATTTCTTTTGCCTTTGCATCTTTTTAGCTTTCTTAACGCTGAGGGAAGGAGATGGAGATTTTTTGGTTCGGAAATATTTCTATCTTTATATTGTTAGAACATCATAATTGTGGATTTTATAATTCTACAAAATACTAAGAAAACAATTTATAACTAAAGAAAACTTGAGTAGGATTATAATTAATGCACAAAATCCCTGTAAATTCAAGTTTATTTAATATTTCTAAATCCTTCAAAAATTTATTAAATGATTATGTAAATCGTTTAATTTAAATAAAAAATTTCAGGCAAATCTGCTTTAGAATACAAATTTTCATGAATTCATAATCCGATAGATAAAGGATCAAACACAAGGGGAAAACCCAAAATACCCTTTTTGGTCTCCCTGTCTGAAGTGCACCTTGTAGATTTACTCAGACTGCTCATGTTGCGACCAGTGAGACACAGAATTATCCAGTCAAAAAGGGAAATGCTCTTTTTCCACATACAAGTCAACTAGTTACGAACGCATAGCAGGATGAGTATATCCTCGTTGACCGAATACTGAGTTAATTTTAGCATTGTGATAACAAAGCAATTAATTGCTGTAAATTGCAGTTATGCATGTGTTTTTAGAATTATTGTCACCTTAAGGGGTAAAAGAGTGGTGATTAATATAGGGACTAGTATTAATTTCTATTAATTTAAAAGAATAATATAGGGTGATTCTGAAATTAAGGTCCAAACTTTAAGCTTTCTTACCGGACACTGTAAAAATGAATGTAATTATGAATGAATGTGAAGACGCAAGTGACTTTTCGGGATGTAAAACACCAGAGGGCCAATTTGGCCTCTAATTATATTTCAATTTTTTTTCATACCAAAAAATTACTATGCCATTCTTTTTTTATATATTCTTAAGACAGATATATATCATTAATGAATCAAGAAAAAAAATATTATGTAAAGTTTTCCGCTACGAAAGCGAAATTTTGAATAAAAAGAAATGCAAAACTTACAAATATCTCAAACTGAGGATATACATGATAAAAAATAGAAATGGGCTTTTTAAATTTAAAAATTTCTTTTTTATTAGAAATTAAAAAAAATACTTTATGGAACTTAAAAATCTGTTTAAAATAATCAAAAGAATAGCATAAAAAATTTCCGATAAGAATGATAAAATTTGAAGGAAAAATAAAGACCAAATAAGTCCCCTGGTATTTTACATTAACGCGTCAATTACACCCTTACATTTCTATATAATAAATTATTGTTATAACGTCCAGTATCAACCCTTAAAAATTATACCATGAATTTAGAATGATCCTGTATATTCTTGATCTTCAAGATATTTAAAGAAGCCCCTTTCAATCTGAAAAAAACTTTAATGCAACTAAATAAATTGCATCCAAATTAAATATTTTTAAACTCTTTATTTTACTGTAAAAGTATTCGTTATCATTCATCAACTAGATTAAAATATTTTGAACGATTGTGCAAATATAGATATTTTAATGCAATTTAATAATATACATCATAATTCATATGAAAGCATAAATGTAAGTTTTAACATTTTCAGAAACTTTTTCCGTGATAAAAGACAAATCATTACACATAGAAAATGATACCCATTGTGTCATTAAATATTCATTAGTAAAATCTCTTCTAAAATGGAGTGGAAAATTATTTTAATGAACACGATTTTCTCGCCGTCATACCTTGCAATTTAATTTGCAGCATACGAGAATTATTTATTTTAATGGACTGCGTATGATAGAGATAGTTTCAAGCACAGTGTGCAAAAATGTATTATACAAAGTAATTCATATAATGTTAGGAAAAATAGTCTTATTATAAAAAAATCGATTTTCAAGAATGAAAATTCTTTCGAATTGGTTTAAATACAGCAATAAATATAGCTGTTTTAATTATTAAAATGTTAGAACACTAAATGTATTAATTTAAAAATTCATTCTGTTTTTAAGATTATTATCACCTTACTAGTTAAAAAAGTGGTGGTTAATACGGAGACTCTATTATATATTTTGTTAGTCCATGTATTAATTCAAAAGTAAAGTACCTTCATGTATTAATTCTGTTATACAGGACAATTCTCAATTCATGGTACAAACATTTAAGGTAGGTACAATGCACTGTTAAAAATATATATTGTATTGAAATGTATGGGTGCAAGTGATTCTAAATTGATAGTACAAACTTTAAAGGTTGGTATAGGACACTGTTAGAATTATACATTGTATAGAAATGTATGGATGCAAGTGATTCTAAATTGATGGTACAAACTTTAAAGGGTTGTACAAGGCAATGCTAGAATTATATATTGTATAGAAATGTATGGATGCAAGTGACAGATTATGGTATAAACACTAGGGGCACAATTTAGCCCCTTATTTTATTTCAAAAATTTTTATTCACACAAGAAAATTCCTATACTATTATGTTTTTTGTTAATATTACTTAAGATACACGCATCATGAATACATAAAAAAAACTGAAGATTTCCGATCAGAAATCGAAATTTTTGGTTGAAAAGAAATGCGGAAGTTTCAATTTTGTCAAGAAAAAGAAATACATGAAAAGAAATCGGAATGGGGTTTCCTTAATTCAAAAATTTTCATTTCATACCAAAATTTTAAAAATGGATTTTTTTCTCTTTATGTGATTTTGAAATGTCGGACTTAAACCCAGACACACGCTTATATTGGAAGAGGAGGATTGAGTTTCCCTTAACCTTCATTTAAACTTTATTTCTCTTTCTTTGTTTTTGTTCAAAAAAATGTTATATTGCTAGTTTTTTCTGGCAATATTATATATGCTATTTTATAAATGTATGGTCTCTGTAAAGAGTCTTTTTTTATGTCGGGGAACCCCACGGTAGCTTTATTCGTCTTTGCCTTTATGGAACTAACGGAGCATTTTTCTACTTTAACTGATTTTCTTCTATCTCTTTTTTCTTGATATTTTAATTATACTGTTTTTTTAATTTTATGTTAGCTAGTTTTATTCTTAACTGTGGCTTCTACCACGTCTATTCATTTCTTTCTTCGTTTTTATGGCTCCCTAATGCCCATGCAATACGGTTTACAATGTTACACTGGATATAATGTTACCTGACAACTAGGAGATCCAATCTACACATTACCTTGTTCCTTGTTCTTTCGTACTGAAATAAAAAAAGAATAGCATAGAAGTTTCTGGATATGAGCGAGAAAATTTAAAAGAAAAATAAAAGCCGAATTGGCCTTGTGGTTTTTGTGTCTCAAAGTGTAATTTTCGCCCATACATTGCATGTACAATAAATATACAATAAATGAATGTTACAGTATCACGTACAACCTTTAAAGTTAATATTATGAAATTAGATATCACCATGCATGTACTTGTTCTTCAAAATGTTTAAAGAAGTACATTTCAATCTACAAAAAAAATTGTTTTATTATCACAATATAAATTACATCCTAATTCATTCTTTTAAGACTCTTTATTGTACAGTAAAATTATCTTTATTTATTAGTATGGCAAAACTATTTTGAACAATTTTGTAAATATAGATTATTTAATGGGTTTAGTAATATCCGTTACAACTCATATGAGAGCATAAATATTAATTTTTAACATTTTCGATAATATTTGCCGCGATGAAATGCAGATAATTACACGTAGAAAATGATACACATCGTATTATAATATATTCAGTAGTAAAGCCCTTTCTAAAGTAGAGTGGAAAGAATTTTAATGATCAAGATTTTCTTGATTCTTACCTTGCAATTTAACATGACACATACCACAATTGTTTATTTTAATGGACTACGTATGATAGTATGTGTTTCAAACACACAGTTTAAAAAGGTATCACACAATTTAATTCAGATAATGTTAGGGAAAATATTCTTATTATACAAAAATATTTCGATTTTCACGAGTGACAATTATTTTGGCTAAAATACAGCAATAATGATACACAGTTGGAAATTTTGTTCTAACTTGAACCAAATTTCTGAGCTCAGTAGCTGTCATCATAAGATAGTGAAATCTCGAATCAACATTTGGAGCTTTCCTTTTCAACCTCGTTCCAACTATTGAAACTATGCTTCAACAGAAGCTCCAAATATTGGCTCTGCGTGAAGTACAGAGGGTGTATCAATGTGATATATAGATACTTTCAAATTAAACAAAAATGATTTTAAAGATAGATAAAAGAGATTAAAGTACTTACTTAACGTGTATTGGCGCCAAAATTTGATTTAAACTAGGACAAGATTTTAACAAGGTAATTATATTAATCATTAACATGTTAGAAAACTAAATGGATTAATTTAAAGAATTATTTACAGCTCAATTTGTTTTTTTAATATTGTTTAAAAATCAAGTGATGTCGAGCTGGCGTATATGGCCAACCCCCTTATCTTCAAGGAATACCTTATCCATAACGATATCTCGAAATACACTGTTAAAATCATGTCTTATTGAGAACTAAATTCTGGTGCTCAATAGCTGCTACTCTACGATGATGTAATCTTAAACCAATATTTGGATCTTCTGTTGAAGATTAGTTCCAATAGTTGGAACGAGGCTGAAGTAGAATGATCCACATTTTTGGTACGAGATTTCACCATCCTATTGGGGCAGCTATTGAGCATCAAAATCTGGTTCAAAATAGAGCGAAAATCTTACCCGAAAACCATATTTATTTATTTGAATGGGATACATAAGATAGTGTGAGTTTCAAGCAGAGAATGTTGAAATATATTACACAACATAATTCATATATTGAAAGGGAAAATATTTAGGGGAATACAAAAATCTAACTCGATTTTAAAAAATAAAAATTATTTTCGAAATGGCTGAAACGCAGCAATGAAAAATTACAGTAATTATTAAACTGATATAACGCTGACAGGCAGAGAATGCAGAAATATATTACACAACGAAAGATAATGTTAGGGAAAACATTTCTATTATAAAAATGTAACTCGATTTTGAAGAATGAAAATTATTTTCGAAATGGCTGAAATACAGCAATAAAGATAATTATATTAATTATTAAAATGTAATAAAACTGACAAACACGGAGTGTAGAAATATATTACACAACGTAATTCAGATAATGTTAGGGAAAATATTTCTATTTTAAAAATGTAATTCGATTTTCAAGAATAAAAATTATTTTCGAAATGGCCGAAATGGCCAAAATACAGCAATAAAAAATATGTTAATCATTAAAATGTTATAACGCTGACAGGCACAGAGTGCAGAAATATATTACATAACGCAATTCAGATGATGTTCGGGAAATTATTTCTAATATAAAAATGTATATCGATTTTCTAGAATGAAAATTACCCTCGAAATGACTGAAATACAATAATAAAGAAAATTGTATTAATAATTAAAATGTTTGAACGCTGAATGTATTTTCTAACAGTTAATACTACGCGTCTGTTTCAACTTTGAATATTATAAATATAATAATAATTTTAAGATTTTAGCGGATCTGATTTAGGTTGCAATCTCTAAAATTGTTATTTCTAGCAATTCACTGACATTAAAATTCCGTGTCACATACTGGAAGATTTTTATCTAAAAATGCAACTGTTAAATATTAACCCTTTTACTTGGAATTTATTTATTTTTGATAATTGGAACATCTGATAATTTTTTTTCAAATTATATTTTCCAATAATAATTATATTAACTTTTTGATATATTTTTTGATATATTTTTTAAATATTCTTAAGGAAGTATTTGTAAATGAAATGTTTTATTAATAAATGATGAAATTTGAATATTACAATCTTACAGCGTCTATAATACATAGTGTAAATAACTGCTATCAGTGCTAAAACGTTGATTCCGTTAAACATACGATTTTATAAAATCCAAAGATTAGAACCCAGCGATATATGAAAGATATATACTAGTTTTAGTATAAACATCGTGTTATTACAGCGTCAAGGCTAGCAATAGCTTTCATTTAAGGAAATGTCCTGCACATCTCGCTGCGGACGTTTCTTTGTATTTCAGTATTGTTGTAGATTTAATGAATTCAATAATACACGGAATTTAATATTTCAAGGGATTCAATTTACTTTTTAAAGTATTATTGAGAGAGTACTACAATACTACAATATCTTTTCTAGACGCTATAACAAAATTCTCCTGTAGCTACCTTGTTATTGCTCCGTGTAACAAATACATACTCCATAGTTAAGTGGTTAAACGTATACAAAAGCATTGATGATTATCATAATCTTATTACTGTTAAGCTAAGTTTCGTCCGTGGATTTTTTTACTAAGTTTATGATGTATTTGATCCTGTGTACTCGACAGGTGAGTCTGACTCATTACTCGTGCTGCCAGGTGTCTCTATAAAACCCGTACGCTTTGGTTCAATGACTTATATCTTACAGTTTATTTCGCAATCATTTATCAAAGATTATTCGGCCATTAGGTAAGGCGAAAAAAAAAGTTTATTTTTATTTTATTTTTATATTTATTTTTATTTATCGCACCCATTCACTTGTGATACAAGTGGTCAGTGAGAATCATCTCTCTAGGGTTAAGAGTTAAATATACAGAATGTTTCGCTACCAGACCGACAAATTTTGAGGGGTGATAGTAGACATAGAGACAAACATTATTAAATAGAAAACCATAACCATGGGGCACAAAAGTCTTCTGTAGGAGCTAGGGGCCATTAAAGTTTAAGGTCCAAAATTTCAAACGGTGATAAAAAAACAGAAAAAACTTTCGATTCGTTTGCTGTTTTCGCTAAAATCATTCCTTATATCACAATTTGTTTGTAAAAAAAAATTAAAGGTTTCGTTCAAAAATTGTCAATAGAGGGCACTTTAGACTTTAGAGCAGCCAACAACTACTTTTTACCGCTATTTTGTGCTTGGGGTTGAAATTATTTTAAAGTTTAGACTGTAACTTGAATTTTAAGCCCAAAATCGGAAACATTGGGATCGGGTAACTAGCGAAAATTGAACTGTAAACAGTGGGAGGGATTTTAACCGCTCATAAATATTGGACAAACTAATAGATTTTATTGCGGTTTGCGTGTAGGTCATTCTCTTAGTAATTATGTTATTTGAAATGACGTGCAGGTTTGGTGTCCTCATTTTTGATAGAGGTCGCTTCCGTCACATCTCCGACATTTCAATGGCATTATTCCTGGGTGTTTTACTACCAGACCACCATACTTCCTGGAAGTGTTAGGGATGCAAAGGCGACTCGGAATGATAGAGTAATGTAACGTTGGACATGCCTTTTTTGCGAGTTACGGTTAAAGGAAGCAGAGAAAAAAGCAAGAGAAATAGCAGAGAAAGAGCAACACGTTAATGTGAAAGAAAGCAGCTTTTTCAAATGTTTTACTAGAAAAGGTGTTCGAAATTACGACCAGAAATAGTCCGGCATGCTTGATAGCGGCGTCGCATGGAATTACTTACAGTTTGAAAGATTACTAGCCTCTCAGAAAGTTTTCTGGAAGCTACAGAAAAATCAGATGTGAGGTCTTCAACTGATGATACGGAAGTCACATACACCCAACTTTTCACTTGACCCCAGCAAAAGAAGTCCATACATGATCGGTCCGGCGATCTGGCAGGCAAATGAACCAGGCCACCACGACATATCCACCGATGTCCATATGTTACTTTGAAGTGCCAGCAAACGTCATTGGTAACGAGTCCCATCGTGCTGTTCATCGTTCAAATACTTCCTTCTGATACCTTTGGAACCGGTTCGCGAATGATAGCTTGAAAATGATCGCTGTTGACGCGCATCGCGCATTACCGTTTAGCGCCATCTACTGTCACTGTCAAACTTGCCGGACTATTTCTGGTCGTAATTTTGAGCACCTTTTCAAGTAAAACCTTTAAATTTTCTGTTTTTTTTCACATTAACGTGTTGCGCTTTCTCTGCTGTTTCTGTTGCTTTTTTCTTTGCTTCCTTTAACCGTAACTCCCAAAAAAGGCATTTCCAAAGATACATTCCTATGTGATTCTTCCTATGCGAGTCGTCTTTGCATCCCTAACACATCTTGGGAGTATGTTGTTCTGGTGGTAAATCACTCAGGAGTAATGCCATTGAAATGTCGGAGACGTGTCGGAAGCGCCCTCTATCAAAAAATGAGGACACCAAAGCTGTACATCATTTTGAATAAAATAATTACCAAGGGAATGACTTACACGCAAACCGCAACAAAATCGATTATTTTGTCCAATGTTTATCAGCGTTTAAAATTCTCCCCTCTGTTCACAGTTCAATTTTCACTAGTTACCCGATACGAATGTTTCCGATTTTGGGCTTAAAATTTAAGTTAAAGTCTAAACTTTAGTATAACTTGAACCCCATACACAAATAACGGCAAAAAGTAGTTGTTCGTTATTTTTAAGTCTAAAGCGCTCTCTGTCGATAATTTTTGAACGTAACCTTTAAAAATTTTTTACAAACAAATTGTGATATAAAGAATGATTTTAGTGAAAACCGCAAACGAATCGACCCTTTTCTCCATTTTTTATCGTCGTTTGAAGTTTTGGACCTTAAACTTTAATGGCCCCTAGCTCCTACAGAAGACGTTTGCGCCCCATGGTTTCCCATTAAAAAATGTTTGTCTTCATGTCTACTATCACCCCTCAAAGTTTGTCGGTCTGGTAGCGAAACATCCTGTATATATCAATACTGATTTATTGTGAATTTTTAATCTTTGACAAATTATGAGAGAATATAGCTCAAAATTCAAATTTTATTTTTTTAATGTTGTTTTACATTTTCGGATATTTAATAAAGTATTTTTTTTTTTAATTTCAGTGAAGTTGATTGTTTTAAAAGGATGATTGCCACAAAATTTATAGATTGAATGAAAATCGATATATCTTCTCACATATACAGGTAAACTTAAAGATTTAACGATCTTTCGAAAAAAAGTATATTACAGGTAAAGTTTTATTCTTTTATGTTCACTTTAAGTGCTTGATGTTTTTATTTCACGCAATTTTCGAATTGTTTTTCTACTGTCTTTAAGTAATTTCTTTTCGACTCAGTGATTTAGAATCATCCCCGAGGAAAACTTTTCCTAAAATTCTAAAGAATTTATAAAGTTTGCTGATAACAAAAGACTGCTGTGTGTAATTTTAGGATAACATTAACTATCGGAGATTACTTATAATATATACATACATATCTTCACGCAAGAAGAAACAAGTGAGTATGTGTGATCGCAGATCGCACAGAGCGTTTAGTTTAATATTTTTTTTTTCAAAATGTCATATCCTGTAACACTTTCAGACATGAATTAGGGGAGACTGGGGTACAATGGACCACGGGGTACAATGGTCCACCCCTCATTTTTTATATTAATTCTGTTTTTGAAAGCTTCATATTTTAGTATATTGATGGCAGTCATGAAGTAGTAAAAAGAAGTTTGAAACCATGTGCATAGATGATATTTTAGCCATTTTATGCTTGATAATTGATTTGACACAGGGGGAGTAAGGCAAAAGTAAATATTTTCAGTGAAACATATCTTCATTTATTTATTACAGATTTGTAATTTGAAAGACATTGTGTGGCAAAATAAAAAGGTAAGACAATACATTATTATATTCCTTATAGCTAAAACAATAGAATTCTAAATTTCTTTTTTTAGGTAGATTTCGTAAGAAATACTACCTATTGCAATCGCACCAGTTTATATCTATCTATCTATCTATCTATCTATCTATCTATATATCTCACTTTTTTATGGACACGATAACTTCTATAATTCTTCACCAGTCTCCACCAAACTGGTACATAAAATCAAAGGGGATAAAATCTTGGCTAAGTTCGTTAATGGACAAAATCGGACCAAGGGGGTCGGAATAAGGGGCGTTTTAGTGAAAACCGAAAAAACGCCATAACTTCTTAATTAAAGTATATATCGAATCGGTATAAAGTTTATATTACTTCTTAAAAATGGGCCAAAAGTATATGCATGACAGATTTCTGATAAACTTAGAAGTGGGCTCGAGGGGCGAAAAAAACAGGGATTTTGAGAGAAAAAAAATTCATAACTTCGTCAATTTTCAAGATATCAAGTCCAACTAAATTTGTTGTAAATGTTCTTAAAATTATCTAAAACTTTTGTATTTACAAGTTTTTGATAGGACCAACTTTTACCGACGAAAAAAATTAAAAACGAAAAGAAAAAGGGCGCTGAAAAAAGAGAAAAATTCATAACTCCGTCAATTTTTAAGATATCAAATATGATTAAAATTATTTTGCATCTTCTCAAAAATATCTACAACTTTTATATTGACAAGTTTTTCATAGGACCAATTCGTATAGCAAAAAGAAATTAAACAAAAATAGGAATTGGAGAAAAAAACCTCAAATGCAAACTGCCTATATTCTGACTCATTTTTAAATTCATTTTTGATTTTAAACGCATCCAAATGGTAGATCCTATTATTTAGAAATTGTATAAAGTGACGCATTGGTCAATTTTCTGATAAAGACAGAATATACATGGTTCGTACGGGTCCTGGAATTTTATGAGCAGGAAATTCTTTGGTACCAGTATTTTCTTATAGAAAATCCCTGATTAAATGAAACAAAATTTCACTCTTTTGAAGGATATTTATTTTTCTATAAAGAAATGCTGGTATTTCACCTTGAAAATAACGGTACCCGTACGAACCATGATATATTACAATTAAGGCTACCAAAAAGGGTATTTTGAACAGAATTTCCGAAAGTCATCGGGACTGAAAATTGAAGGAAGTATTCAAATAAGAAATTGCGTTTTTTTTCTGACTCGTTTTTAAATCCATTTTTGTTCTCAAACGCATTCAATTTACAGATCCTCTTATTTAGGAACTATATAATGTGATGCATTGGTCAGTTTTTTGATAAAGACAGAATATATTTCAAAAAAGGCTACCAAAAAGGGTATTTTGAACAGAATTTCCCGAAGTCTTCGTGATTTGAAAATTTAAGGAAGTTTTCACATAGCAAATTGCGTTTTTTATGACTCGTTTTAAAATCCATTTTCGCTCTCAAACGCATCCAATTTACAGATCCTCTTATTTAGGAACTATATACTGTAACGCATTGACCAGTTTTTTGATAAAGATAGAATGTATTAGGTAGCTTTCATTACAAAAAGTAAAAAGCTACCTATTGCAGCCGTCCGGAGGAAAGCACTTCCGGAAAATTTTGGTATATCTTCACCGATCATGACCCCCAGACCCCAAAAACACCCTCCGTTCAAATGTTGACATATATATATATATATATATATATAACCATATATATATATATATATATATCTGATTTTTGTCATGCGATAACTAACGTATTTATGAACCGATTTGAATGAAACTTGGTATGTACATAGTACATACAAATGTCTCGACCGAGTTCGGTGATCAACATCATCCGCCATTTTGTTTCAAAATGGCGGCCATTTTAAATTTTTTAAAAAATTTAAAATTTAAAATTAAATACGAAAAAATTAAAGGTTGAAAAATATTTTTCTTTTACATTTTAGAAATTAAAACAACGATTCCAGAACACTTTTTATTTTGTCTATATCTTAAAAAATGATTGAGTTATAGCACTTTGAATTTTTCTTATGGCTGACATTTTGAAACGATCTAATTTTTGTCACGTGATAACACACGTATTTATGAACCGTTTTCAATGAATCTTGGTATGTACATAGTACATACAAATGTCTCGACCGAGTTCGTTGGCCAGCATCATCCGCCATTTTGTTTCAAAATGGTGGCCATTTTAAATTTTTAAAAAATTTTAAAATTTAAAATTTAATGCAAAAAAATCAAAATTAAAAAAAAAAATTTTTTTACGTGTTAGAACTTAAAACAACAATTCCAGAACACTTTTTATTTTGTCTATATCTTACAAAATGATTGAGTTATAGCACTTTGAATTTTTCTTATGTCTGACATTTTGAAACGATCTGATTTTTGTCACGTGATAACACGCGTATTTATGAACCGATTACAATGAAACTTGGTATGTACATAGTACATACAAATGTCTCGACCGAGTTCGTTGGCCAGCATCATCCACCATTTTGTTTCAAAATGGTGGCCATTTTAAATTTTTTAAAAAATTTAAAATTTAAAATTAAATGCGAAAAAATTAAAAGTTGAAAAATATTTTTCTTTTACGTGTTAGAACTTAAAACAAAAATTCCGGAACACTTTTTATTTTGTCTATATTTTAAAAAATGATTGAGTTATAGCACTTTGAATTTTGCTTATGGCTGACATTTTGAAACGGTCTGATCTGAACGATCCACAATGTTGCTTTAAAATGGCATACACTTTATGATATCGTGGAATTTGGTGACTCTCTAAATCGCTTAAAATAAAACCAGGTTGAATAAAAGATGACTAATTTCTAAAAATTCCTATTAATATTCAGTCTTGACAAAAACTAGTATTCAATCTTATAAAATCACTAATTTTATAAGATTATTTCTACTAATTTGAGCTTAGTATTTTTGAACAATGTAACTTACCTTAAAATAAATAAATAAATATGTAAGTATATGAAAGCTACCTCTTCCTCCCGGCATTGCCGGAAGGACTTTTTTTAAAAATGCTGTCAAAGTGAATATTTCGCACAAAATTTTCCGAAGTAATTATGATTAAAAATTTAAGGATGTATTCAAACAACAATAAACCAATAGAAACCGGTAAACCGGTTCAATAAACCGGTTATTTTATGACTCATTTTTAAATTCAATCTTTTTCTCAACTGACAGTTTTTTGTTATTTAGGAACTGTATAATGTACTGTTTTGGTCGATTTTTTAATAAATTCAGAATCTATTTCAAAATATGTTGTCAAAATGGGCATTTGAGCTGAATTTTTCTTAAGATGATTCTGATAAAACCAGTTTTTGCAGAAAAATGAAATTAAAAATTTTTCATAAACGGCCAAATGAAGTTATTAAACTGGGTTTATCTCTAATCATATATATATATATATATGTGTGTATTGTTGAAATGAGCACTCTTCGAAATCTACCTCCGCCTATAGGCCCAGCCGACAGGGATTTTTTATCATCAAGTTTTTGTCAAACTTCCATATGGGGTACAATGGACCATCAGAAACTGGGGTACAATGGACCATGGTCCATTGTACGGCAGTTTTGTGTCCTATGTTTTTAAAAATTAAATGTTATATGTGAAATTCAGAATTAATAAATAATTTTACTTCTGTGTGTAGATTAATTAATGATTCATGTTGCGTAATGCATTTTTGAAATATTTATCTGTATAATATATGCTTTCAAACATAAAAATTAGCCCAAATTAAGAATCCACTTTAAGTGGCATCACTGTACAAAAAAAGATACATATTATTTTACATATTTCTTTTAGCAATGCCAAGAAACAAGTCTAGGAAAACCAATATAGGTTCTGTGCCACATGAAGTTATAGAACAATCTGTAAAATGTATTGTGGATCCTAATTGTTCAATCTGCGACCACTATAATGACTTAAAGATTAAAAAAAATGAAGATAAAAAAATACTTTAGTTAGAGCTAAAAGAGTGAATAAACAAATAAAAATGAATAATAAAATGTAAATAAACAAATAAAAATGAGTAATAAAATGTGAATAAACAAATTATGATGTAGGTTATCTTTCTTATTGTTAAAAAATGAACTACACTGATATATTTTTATTCAAATTACAAGTAGTCCATAGAGCCCCATGCTGTGGACCATTGTACCCCGGCATTGGGGTACAATGGTCCACTTTGTCACTTGCTATTTAAAAAAATATTTTAAAAAAAAGTAAGCATAATTATTATTTTTGAGTTGATGCAGTTTAAATTTTAATGTATAGGTAACATGCATGTACTTGATCAAAAGAAAAAAAATCAATACTTTAAGAGTAAACAGTCAAAAATTACAAAAGTGGACCATTGTACCCCAGTCTCCCCTATTTTTTTTTCATTATTAACAAAAGTTATTTTTTGTGATAAATGGTAACCCTTTATGAAATAATTTTATTATTGTGGTTTTATGCTACACGGTTCACAAATCAGATATCCATAAATGATTGCTCATTTTTAAGTGTTTTCGTAATATTGTGAATATGTAGTACCTATAGTCGTCGTTCAGTACGTCTGTTTGTCTGTCTGTCCATTCGCATACAACAACGCAAAAACTAACTAGTCGAATCATTTGAAATTTAAAATATATAATTATTACACAATTTTATTGATTCATTTAAAATTTTATCAAAATCGGATGAATAGTTCAATTACAGGTACAATCAAAATTATTTCGTTACATTACGGTCAATGGGAAAAAAATGTTTCAAAAGCATTTTAATGCTGTTACACTCATTCGAACATAATTAAATTGATATGCATCTATAAAGTACATATTATAATATACATTTTGAATAATATGTGGTGCAAAGAACATTTGTTATGCATTTACAAGCCACAAAAGTGTATTCTATTACATAATGGTATAGGGAGAACATTGTTTGGTACGAATTTTAATTGTAATTACACTATTTTATGACATTGATATATGAGAGTGACATTTTTAAAGCATCGTTATCGTACGAACGCACTTCATTAGCTACGCTTCACTTGCAATTTCCAACTTGTATTTTTGTGTCAATAGTGCAATAACTATCTGTCCTCATATGAGGTCCGTATGCATGAGAGGGTTAATTATTAAATCCAAATTGTTGATTTATATTAAATTCTTGCATACATGGTAGCACCTATAAATTTAACTTGAAAATAATTATAAAATGTAGTTATTTAATTTAAACAAATTAAAATTTTTTAAATCAAATTATTTAAATGAATCTAAAGTGCATTTTTTTAAAAAAGCCGAAATAAACAAAATAATAATAATGCCTTAAATACAAATTAAATTTTAAATTTTAAAACCGAAATAAATTTATTTATAATTAAATTTAAAATGCTGAATCATTAATAAATTGCAAAAGTTTTTAAAATGGATAAAACATCTATATTAATAAAATAACAAAACGCTTTGTCTGCGTGTGTGTGTGTGTGTGTGTGTGTGTGTGTGTGTGTGTCTGCGATGGCTAGAAAAATCTACAGCATGTACGAGGCTCAAAATTTTTTTGAGAGTAGCCCCAAATCTCTGCTGATGCACCTGAGCTTCAGATTTTCGAAATTCTATTTATTAACCGAGTAATTAATTAAATTCCAAAGATCACTCTCATAAAAAATCGCCTTTTTTCTTCTTTTTTCCCTTCATTTAGTTATGGTTGGTTGGTTGCATAAAATTTTTGCATAAATAATTAAAAAAGCTGGGACAGACCTTTAAAATTCATAGACTGGCTAACTGTCAGTTTAAATGATGATTTTTTATCACAGCGGTTGTAAACCATGGAGGAAAAAGATAGGTGGTGGTGAAGTAAACCGAAAAAAGGGTTGCAATATTAAACCATTTATCGCTCAAATTTTAATGACCCAAACAAAAGTTTTTGGAAGGGATTTTATATTAATAAGACGAATTGAAAGAAATGAATTACAGCTGAAGCATATTTTACGAAGAAATAGTAATTTTTTTAAATGGTCTTTTTTCTATTATATTATTTACTTTTTAAAAAAAATGTTTGCTTTTAAAATAATTGAAATTGATAAATTCGAAATAAATAAATGTCAAAATAAAATTAAATAAAATATTGAAAACATTTGATTTGAACTAAAAATTGTATTACTAAAAGTTTTCTTTTTTTTCAGAACTTTAATATTTTATAACGCAGATGAAAAATGTTTATTATTTAACAACATATTAATAACTCTATGTCAATATATAAAATATATTTATGAAAACATTCTTTTAAAATCATGCGCGAAAACTTAAATAACAAATATTAGTCTAAAATCTAGATTTCAGAGTGCTGACGATTTTAAGACATTAACGTAAGAATGTTAACTTTTCAAGCAAAATCTTAAATGATGCTTCTATATTGATATTTGAAAGCCATAATTCTTGCCTATGATTGATATATTTGTATCTTTTGTGCATTACGATCGTGTATAACAGTTAATAATGGCACAAAACGTTATTTTTTAAACGAAATTTTAGTCATCTATTCAATAACAGTTTAAAATGTAAAAAAAAAAGAAATACGGGTTTAAACCAGTTTGAATTGATCGGCGTGTCAAAGCACATGGTTTTGTTGGTGCTTATTTGAACTTAATGTAGCGTATTTTATGGTTACATTTTTGGCGCCAGCCCAAGACATTATACTTCCATTCAATTTCTTTTTACTGTGTGGTTGTACGCAGATCTTTGGCATTTCGAACATTAGAATGTATGAGTCTTTAGCTGGTTGCAATAAAAAAAATCACACAACACTTTTCTAGGAGTTTATTTTTTTATCATTGATAAAATTTAAATGCATTCTATTAAATTTAAAATTAAATTATGGCTTTAATTTGGTTTTAAAACAAAAATAAAATATAGCTGTTTGGCGTACAATTGTTCGAATCCGCAAACGATTCATACACCATAAAAATTATCAAATAGCAAAGTAAATAATTTATCAGAAATATAACCTTAATGTTTAGACTAATTAACACATAACCTGAACCCAACCAGAAAAAAAACAAGCCACACTCCGATCCGCGATAGACAAAATTTCCGTGAGTATAAACCCGACCCGAACCTAAAAATTCTGTTTGAAAAAAAAGTATGGATTTGATAGCTGACCCGAACCAAATCTCAATCCCATAAAAATGTTCAAATGAAGCATAACCCGATCCAAACAAGGCAAAATAATGTTAGTGGGCATGAAACCTGACCCGAACCTAAATATTGTCTTAAAAAAACCCCTCGAAATATGACCCGAACAAAATCTGAAACCGATAAAATTATTCCATTGAACTATAACCCAATCTCAGCAAGACAAAATACTTTCCGTCGTCATAAACCAGACTCAAACCTAAAAAATTCCATTTGAAAAATTCTGAAATTTGACCCAAACCACATCTAAATCCGACCAAAATACTCGAAAGAACCATAACCGGATTAGAGTAAGAATAAATAATTTCCGTAGACATGAACCCGATACGAACCTAAAACTTCCATTTGAAAAAATACCTGAAATTTGAATCGAACCAAATCTGAATCTGACAAAACTATTTCAAAGAACCGCAACCGGATCCGAACAAGACAAAATATTTCCATGGACATGAACCCAATCCGAACCCGAAAAATTTCTTTGAAAAAATCGCGAAATCCGAACTAAACCAAATCTGAACTTGGCAAAAATATTCCAGTGAAGCATCTTCTTAATCGAACAAGACAGAATAATTTTCGTGAACATGCAAGAAGATCCGAACACAAAAGTTCCATTTTGAAAAAAAAAAAAAAAAACCCGAAATCTGAATATACCAACCTTTTATCATCGAGTATCGATTTTATTCACGGTATAGTCGGATTTAAGAGTGATATAATTAGTTTGAAATTCAAAATATTTCACTTGGGATTTCTATGCGAAAAAAATAATTAGTTACGTGATTTAACAGTGATTTTTACGGGTAAATATCAACACTCTAACATGAAACTAATGCAATCGTTGTATACATGTTCCCTCCCGTGTTTCTCATTGCTCATTTTAAGTATTTTTAGAGCTTAATAGTATTATCGTTTTTAAAACCAATTTTTTACAAAGTCAGCTGCGACATATTTCAGGCAATGCATTTCTGCATGCTTCCAGTTAAGGACAAAATTATACAAATTTCAAGTTCGTTTAATATTGTTAATACGGACCCGGGCAACGCCGAGCGGGTCAGCTAGTTGATTATAAAAAATATACAATTGTTCATGTGAGTTAAACGAATATTAATATAAACCCTTAATCTGGCCAAAAATACGAATTTTCTGTTTATTAAATCCATCTTAAGATCGAAGTTTCAAGTTCCAGCATCGGAGATTGAACTAAGAGCCTTCTGTTTACTAGCGAGATGTTTTGCCTCCAAGTTATGATGTGTACGCGTAATACATGGAAATTAAGGTTCTCTTTTGAAATTTAAATCGCAAAAGTGAACGGTTGACGTTGGAAAAAATGATTTTATTAAAATAACAGGCTTTTTTCAAAATTTTATGATTTATCGTATAACACGGTGTATTCAGGTGTAAACGCACAAAATTTGAAATCTCTGACTTATACAGTTTTTGTGTTGGTGACTTATACAGTACTGGTTGATGGATGGACAGACAGAGGACAGAGATTAATAGAATTTCGCCAGATGAACGAAACCCTAAAAATGAAGGTTTACCATTGTGGATAATAAGGTTCCTGAAAGACTACACAATGAAGATACATTCACGATTATTGGAGACTATTATTTTTTATCAAATTCGAATTATGTATTACTTTTGTTTTATTATACACCAAATAAATTACTAACAAGATCAAAACATAACAAAATAACTGGAATCACTGCGAAGTTTTGTAATTTAATTGCTTTAAGGGCGCAATTTACTCTTTGAACAATTTTATTTATTTTTTTAAATATGGTTCATATGGTAAACTCATTTTATATGTATACACAAAACCAGTCATTAAAAAAAGAAAAAAAACAGATAAGTAAAAGATTTTTAAATGATGCATTTTAAATCCCCACAGTTTTATGAAAATATTAATATTTTTCCCCTTTTTTTAGATCCTCTAATGTGTATTAGACCCAGTCCCAAAAGTTTAGACAATCAATAAAATTCCCATTAATATAAAAAGTAATAAGGTACAATTAAAATTTATGAGATGCGTCATAAATAATAGCAGTTTTGCTGATATACATAAATAAATTATGATCAAAGGTTTAAAATTTTAAAATATACATTAAATCATATAAAAATATACTGTCCGAAAAGTATAGATACAATACAGCATTACATGTTTTCTTTCAGATTTATATTCACAAAATAAAATAAAATATTTTTATTTTTGTCTGCTTCAGTAAATACAGAATATTTGCCCCTTTGAAGTGAAAGCAGAACGTTTCGGTCCTGCCATTTTGGTCCTGCCATTTCGGTCCCGCCGTTTCGGTCCCTAACCATCTCGGTCCCAAGATATTTCGTTCCTTTCTCCTGCAAATGGATATTTTATGAAAAAAGACATAATTTTATAGGAAACATTGCAGAGTTTTTAAAATGAACGCCAAAAAATTTTAGTATAATGCGATTATAAATGCCCTAAAACCCCACACACGCATAACTCTTATACAAAATATTATAATTCACACAAATTTTGCATGGTAATCCTAAAAATAATTGGTAATCCTAATGATAACAATAGTTTACAATACATCTGTTGCCCAAAAAATTTTAGCTGTTGCTGATTACATATGATATGCTATTTTCAAAAATATAATTATAATATTTTAATCAGCCCTAGTTTCTGAGTTTCAGCTTTGTGGGTATTAAACAGAGAAAAATATGTATTTACTAAGAAAAACTCTACTAAAAATAAATAATCATTGAGTTCGAAAAACTTTGTTTTAAAGCTCTTCTCCCATGTGTAGGCTTTGGAAAATGACGTATCAGAGACCAACAATCGTCAGACATCATATTCGTATGCCAGAAACCCTGAAAGTGCTCTTCAATGATGTATAATTCCTGATGCACACGCTCTCCCTGCTCTTCGTTCATACCTCCTAAATTTTCCGGAAACCTGTCCAGGTGACTATGGAGGAAGTGGAGTTTTATGCTCATATTGCACTCCATATTTTTTTTCTTCTAAAAAATAACGCCGTAATTCTGCGTATCTTTCAGGATAAATTTTGGGGAAAGCATTTCGGCTCATTTGACATACCTACAAAATCAGCATCATTTTGTGATGAGCTTGGTCCTTCATTGTCTTGTTTTAATGGTTTAGATATATTTTTATGCTCTGAAAAGTCAGGTAAACGCTGCACTGGATGTTGAGCACAACTAGTACTTTAGTACTACCATTTAGCTCGATTTTTTGTGTTAAGCCGTTTACGTTCACGCTACAAAAAAAAAAAACAGTCTTCGAGATGATTTCGTGGTTCTCGCCAAATAGTCGGTGTTCCAAATTTAACAGCACTTCTTTTACCACTTTTCCATAATCTTAAATATTCCACACACGATTTACAAACACAATTGGGAGCCCAAGACTTCTCATTTTTATCCAAGAGCACCCCAAAATACTCAAAATAGGTATTTTTTACCAACTCTGATGTAACTTTTCTACAATTATTAAACACATATTCTCCACATATATAGCAAAAATGATCTGGATTGATTAAACAACGTCTCCATGAACTACGCATGACGCAAAAACTTGAGAAACTAATCTTAATACAGTAAAATACGCCCGTTATAGATTAATATATATGCCTAAATGATAAAAATCAAAAACAAAGTAACTCGAACTGCTCAAAAAATTTCCCATGTTAGATTTGACAAAAACAAGTCATAAGTGAACATTATTAACCACAGAATTCGCGGCAACAGACAAAAAGTTTAATTTTGTAAACTAGTGTAGTTGGTAATCTCGATTCTTAAAAGAGTCAGTAATTTTAATATAAAAATCAAATTGACATTTTATTAAATATATTTATTAATTAATAACATTATTAATTTACATAATGAATTTTACTTTAAAATTAACTCAATACCTAATCCATTTTATAATCAATACATCTTTATATTTCCTAGTAGTTCTAAACTTAAATTTATCTTTTACTTGTTATTGTACGTTTATTTATATTATTTATTATTATATTATTATTACTATTTATGTTCTTATATTTATGGTATGTTTAAAAATTGCAAAAATTTAAAACAATTAGTATAGTTAAACATAAAACTAAAATATTTTTTCTGGGAAAGTAGGAGCGAAAAGGTAATACAAATAAATAAAAAAATAAATAAATAAATAAATTGTTTTGCCGCATAAAAATCGAAAATGAAATTATTTAAAATATTATTATATTATATTTTTAATATAATATTTATGTTATTATTTTTTAAAATATAATTATATTATGTTATGTAAATAAAAAAAATAATCTTCTAATTAGAATGAAATAGGCCTAGTTTGAATAAAATTAACTCACAAAAATTGTCTTCATGGCGTGAGAAGACTGTTAAAAAATTCAATCAAAAAATACTATTGTTAAAAAAATAATAATAAATAAATAAATAAAAAAAACAAGTGGCGTTGTATTTAAAAAACAAATTTATAAGATGCAACTTTGTATTATAAAAATATTAAGGGAAAAATTGTCTCCATTTTTCCAGACATATCAAAGTGTCTCCTGAGCTGTATCAAGCTGCCCCGTGATGGGGCATATTGAAACAAATGATTTTTTTTGTTATTTTTTAAAAACTACATGCAAAAATAATATATAAAACAACGATTGCACATTTTTATAACACACTACACAAGTTTTGCTGACACCACATGGAAAAATAACTTGAAATTTCTGCTTTTTGGACACACAAAAAAAAAAAAAAAAAAAAAAAAAAAAATTCTTAGAAAAAAAGTTGTATCAACGTGCCCCAGTTCTCTCTATATATTATAACTTATAACTGTCTAATTGAATTTTAAAGACATTTATTATGAAACTAATTGGAAGATTAAAATAATTGAGAGCATTTTTTTATTATTTAATTAATGCTAATTTAAAGGTTATAAAAATGTACTTAAACAGCTAAAAAAATATTTATGACAGTTTACATAAAATACTTTTTAATTTATAGTAGTTTATAAAATTTAAATAAAATATTGATACTAATAATTAATAATAAAATTTAAAATATTTATTCTGAATATTAATAATACTACTAAGCAAAGGGCAATATCCTCTAAACCTATATTACATTGTTTAATCAAACGAAATCTTCAGCTCGCTGTGATTTCATTATCACGAGTTATGAAAGTTTAAATTCATCGGACTCTTATATTCAATTTTTTATAAAACTTGGGGGGAGGAGGAGGGAAAATAAAAAAAAAATAAAAAAGGCCCAAATAATGTTGAACTTATACCATTTGGAAGGCCCGCAACAATTGGAATCCGACTTATAAGATAGCGATCAAAGAAATAAGAAGGGATCGAAATTCGGGACTGAATTGTCTCGAGAACGAAAAGTCTCGGGACCGAAATGGCCAGTGACCGAAATGTCGTGTACCCCCGTGAAGTATTGTTTGCTCTTCTTTTAGCAAAGTAATTTATGTAAATTTTGTGGAATCAAATGAGTTCAATGCATTGATTGGATTGTGATTCGGCAAAGGCATTTCCAGCATATTCAGATAAAAATACCACATTCTAAAGAAATTTCTAAAAATGAAATTATTAAGATTTTACATTTGAAAGCTCAAGGACGAAATTCTGTACAAATATTGAGAAGAATAAAGAGATCCTTGACCAGTATTTATAAAGTTTTGGAATCAGGTGGAACATGACATAAAAGAAAGCGTGTCAGAAAATCTTAAAAAAAGTTATGTGATGATGGAATGTTATTGGCTTCAATTATTGGCTTCATGGCTTCAATTGATAATTTATCTGTGCATGATATTGTATAAATTTCCAGAATTTCAAAAAGTACTGTATACAGAAGAATTAATGTTTCAACAAATATTGTTTACAGGAGAATGAAAGGAAAACGTTGTTTAAAATAGAGACATTAAGATGCACGTCTAAAGTGGGCTAGAAAGAATGTGTAATGCGGTGAAAATGGATTTCTGTCTTCTTTAATGATGAAGAGAGGTGGAATTTAAATGGCCCGGATGATTATAAATTTTACTGGTGTGATCGAAGAAAAGAACCCAAGAACTGCTTCAGCAGGCAACAAGACGGAGGATACGTAATGACCTGGGGAGGATTTTCTTTCAATATCCAAACATTTCTAGAATTTCTGGGCAGAAAAATGAAATATTATGATATTTTACGTACCAATTTACCGATAATTATAGATTTGCTAGCAAGACCGGACTCTATTTTCTAAGATGGAGATTTGAAATATACCTCTACATCAATGAAAACATGGTGTTGGCAAAACAATAGCACATCATTTTAGTGCTTAACACATAGTCTAGATTTGAATCCGATAAGGAATCTTGTCACGTAATATATACGAAAATGGAAAGTTTTATACTGTTTAAAAATGTAAATGGCACAACGCTGTATGAAATATTTCCCTCTCTAATGCAGTCCTTAGTAAACTTAAAAGAACAGCATGTGTTTGATTTTATATAGTATCGTGAGAATACATTTTAATATCAAAAATATGTTTTTAGTTACTTTTATAAATGTAAGTCCAACAAAATTATATTTGTCTATACATTTGGAACAGCAAATAATTATATAATTCAATGTATATTTTATAATTTGAAAATTTTGATCATGATTTATATGTGCATATCAGAAAAATAGTTATTATTTATTATCTATCTTGCGAATTTTAATTGTACCTTATTACTTTTTATGCTAATGCAAATTTTATTGATTGTCTAAATTTTTGGCTGCTTATAGATTTTTAAATGTATCTAATGTGACATTTAGATTTTTGATAACTTTAGAATTATCTTTAGTAAATAACAATAGAACCTGGCACATCTTCATAAAATTTTATTTTTAATAGATAATAAAAATCCGAAAAAAGTAATTCGATACTTACGCTTATAACATCTATAATAAAGAACATATGTGAACAAAGTTTAAATCCCTATCTCAAATTCCAAGGAAAGAAAAAAAACATTGATTATTTTTAAACTAGGAAAGTGATAAAAAACATAACATGGAGCTTTGAATAAAGCATTGTTGAAAGGGAAAATAGTTGTAAACAAGGAATTTACCGGTTACATTTAATACTAAAATAAGAAATGAACGAAAAGAAATACCAGAAATGCGCGTAAATAAACTTATGCAAATACGTCTATGATAACTGTTACTATTTTGTCTCATTCTGTTATAAAAAATCATTCCGTTCTTTTTTTAAAATGTATTAAAATTTAGTAGCTGTATCGAGTAAGAAAAATAACTCGAGTAAAAACTATTAACCTCTTCAGTCCCTGAGTACCCAAATGGGTACATCAGTTTTGTCCCATTTTATTAATGATACTCAAATATAAATAAAATTTCGATATAAGAATTGCATGTTTCAAATTCTAAGATTTGAGCTAATAAAAATAAAGCAAAAATCTCGCTCTGAAGTCAAACGACAGAAGAAATAATTCAGTAATAATTAAAAATACTGTAATAATTGCCAGTAGCGAAGAGGTTAAAGAATTCTTTTTGAATCTGGTTATTTTCGGAGAAAGGTGGCTACCAAGTTTATAGATTTTATGAAAATCGATAAGACTTTTCCATTTTAAACGTAAACTTATCAAAATAATTACCTTTCGCAAAAGTATTGTAGGTGATAAATTTTAATTCTTTTACTTTCGATTTAACTCTTTGATGCTGTTGTTTTATGAGTTTTTCGAATTATTTTTCTAGTCTTTAAGTGTTTTCTTTTCAATTCAGTGATTTAGAATCTTCCCTAGGGGGTATATTTTTCTGAAATTTTATAAGCCAATGCAAAGGATTATTTTTTGGTTCACGAAATCGCAAAATATAAACAATAACATAAATTGCTATACATATATTTATACAGAATATGTCAATTAAAAGGAAAAATTTACATTTAAATCTCTATCTTAAATACCAAGAAAAAAAAAGACATTATTTTTAAGCTAGTAAAGTGACAAAAATATAAACATGGAAGCTCTGAACAAGGTACTATTGAAGGGAAAATAGTTGTAAACAAGGAATTTACTGTTGACATCTAATGCTAAAATAAGAAATAATCGAAAATAAATACCAGCCAACGCATAAATAAACTTATTCAAATACGTCTATGATAACTGTTATTATTTTGTATTATTCCGTTATAAAAATCCTTCAGCTCTTTTATTTTGAATGTATTAAAATTTAGGAAATATATCGATTAAGAAAAATAACTCAAGTAAAAACTATTAAACAATCCTTTTTTAATCTGGTTATTTTAGAAGAAAATTGACTACCCAGTTCATAGATTTTATGAAAATCGATATTTCTTTTCAATTTTAAACGTAAACATATCAAAATAATTACCAAAGTATTATAGGCGGTAAAGTTTAATTCTTTTACTTTCGATTTAAGTCTTTGATAACGTTGTTTTTTGAGCTTTTCGAATTATTTTTCTACAGTCTTTAAGTGTTTTTTTTTTTTCGATTTTCGAGTGTTTTCAGTGATTTAGAATCATCTCTACAGGGATATACTTTTCTAAACTTTTGTAAGCCATTGCAAAGGATTATATTTTTGACTTATGAAATCGCGTAATATAAAAAATAACATACAGGGTGATTCCAAATTTTTTTTACAATAAAAGAGGGATGATAGTACACATCAAGACAAACAATATTAAATAGGAGACCAAGGGTCCAAAACGTTTTCCTAAGGAAATGGCCGCCTTTAAAGTTTAGGGACCAAAATTTCAAATAAACATAAACAACGGAAAAATCGGTCGATTGATTTGCGGTTTTCACTAAAATGATTCTTTATGTCGGCATTTTTTTGAAATTAAATTATAAAGATAAATTTCAAAAAATGCCGATAGAGGGCGCTTTAGACTTTGGAGTAACGAATAACTATTTTTTGCCGGTATTTTTTGCATCTCATTAAATGTTTTCTTAAGCATAGACTCAAACTTAAATTTTGAGCTCAAAATCTGTAGTTGGGAGTGATTAAGTAACACAAACTGAGCTGTGTTCAGAGGGTACAAATTTCAATTGATTGTAAAAAACGGAAAAATTGGTAGATTGATTTGCGGTTTTCACTAAAACTATTCTTTATTTAGGTATTTTCGTGAAAATAAATTATAAAGATAAATTTCAAAAGATACCGATAGAGGGCGCTTTAGACTTTGGAGTAACGAAACACTCTTTTTTGGCATTATTTTTTGCATCTTATTACGTAAGCTTAGACTTGAACTTAAATTTTGAGCTCAAAATCTGAATAGATGGGAGTCGTTAAGTAGACAAACTTGGCTGTGTTCAGAGGGTTCAAATTTCAAATAATTGTAAAAAACGGAAAATATTGGTCGATTTGTTTGCGGTTTTTGCTAAAACTAATATTTAAATCAGCAGTTTTCTTGATCAATGAGTGTTTTCTTGAAAATAATTTTTAAAGATAAATTTCAAAAAATGCCGATAGAGGGCGCCTTAGACTTTGGTGTAGCGTACAACTATTTTTAACTGTTATTTTTTTAAATCTCATTAAATGCTTTCAAATGCATAGACTTAAATTTTGGGCTGAAATTCTGAATCGTTGGGAGTGTTTAATTAGCGAAAAATTGAATTGTGTTCGAGGAGGAAAGAGGGTTAAATTTCAACTCCTGAACACACTTCAGTTTGCGCTTCTTAACTATTCATAACGATTCAGGATTTGAGCTCAAAATTTAAGTTTAAATCTGAGCTTCCGAGAACATTTAAAATGCTTTTGCAAGCATTTAATTAGAACCAAAAAATAATGGTTAAAATGAATTGTTGGTTACTCTAAAGTTTACGGCGCCTCTGACGGATTTTTTTTAGATTTATCTTTAAAAATTATTTTTAAGAAGATACTGACTTAAAGAAAAGTTTTATTTTAAACCGCAAACGAATCGACCAATTTTTCCATTTTCTATAATTACTTTAAATTTGAACCTCCCCCTTGAACACAGTTCAGCTTGTGCTACTTAACCACTCTTTACTATTCAGATTTTGAGCTCAAAATTTAAGTTTAAGTCTAAGCTTCCGAAATCATTTGAAGAGATGCAAACAATTCGGCAAAAAATAGTTGTTCGTTACTCCAAAGTCTAAAGCGCCCTCTATCGGCATTTTTTGAAATTTATCTTTATAATTTATTTTCACGAAAATACCTAAATAAAGAATAGTTTTAGTGGAAACCGCAAATTAATCGACCAATTTTTCTGGGTTTTTTTAATCATTTGAAATTTGAACCCTCTGAACACAGCTCAGTTCGTGTTACTTAACCACTCCCAACTACAGATTTTGAGCTCAAAATTTAAGTTTGAATGTAAACTTACGAAAACATTTAATGAGATGCAAAACATACCGGCAAAAAATAGTTGTTCTTTACTCCAAAGTCTAAAGCGCCCTCTATCGGCATTTTTTGAAATTAATCTTTATAATTTAATTTCAAGAAAATGCCGACATAAAGAATAATTTTAGTGGAAACCGCAAATCAATCGACCGATTTTTCCGTTTTTTATGTTGTTTTGAAATTTTGGTCCCTAAACTTTAATGGCGGCTATCTCCTTAAGAAAACGTTTTGGACCCTTGGTCTCCTATTTAATATTGTTTGTCTTCATGTGTACTATCAGCCCTCTTTTATTGTAAAAAAAAATTGGAATCACCCTGTATATTGCTATACATATTTATAATAGAATATGCCATTAAAAGGAAAAGATAAGAGCAATATTTAAGAAACATAAAGCGTCTATCATTTAACAAGGATTTTTTTAGTTAATTTTTAAAACTTTACTGCGAAAATGTTTCTATTTATATGTATGTAAATACACACATATATATATATATATATATATATATATATATATATGTGGGAATATTGAGTGATTATCTTATGATTTAAGTAAAACTAATATTCTTGATAAGATAAAAAGGTTTAATAGACATAAAATATGTAAGTAACATTCAATGATAACAGTAGAACTGAATAATATTTAAAATAAATAAGCTTCCCTGAGCTTTTGATTAAAAATCCATCCAACTGGCCATCGCTGAAATCTATAGAACACCTCGTTCTTTTTATGCATCATCACGTGAGTCTCAATTGGGATATCACGTTCATTAAATCATTGAGTATATTATCTTTTATTGCTTAATACTTCATCCTTTATACCCACATTTTCGGTCATCCTGACGTTCCTGGCGACCTCGCCAGCTGCCTATTAAAATTTAGACACAAACTTATAGAAATAAAACAGGTAAATATAAAACAACAACATCTATCGTTACAAGTAAACATAAAACAAAAACATCTAACATTATGCAGATGCATTACCCCACGGCTTGACGTATTTTGCAATAGTGGATATCTTGTCCACCATGGTCTCCAATCCTCTTTGCATCATAATGATCATGTGATTTTTCTATAATGTTTTTATTAGGTCCATGGAATTTTCTCTTTTTCATTCCTGTTCCATACTGCATTTCTTGGATTAACTCGGTATCATTTAATTCATATCTGTTAGGTACTTTTCTCATCATGTTAAATTGCTTTCTATAATTACCATTACTCCAAAAATATAGATTTCTACGCGGACCATTAAAATTTGTTTTTATGCTTCTTTTGCCTTTAAATTTAAAAGTATCCTTTTCACACGGTTCAGCCCTTTCTTTTTCAAAAATTTCATATTTTCTTTCTGTTTGCTGTACCTCTAAATATTTCTGTTTGCTGTTTCTCCAATTTTCATATGTGTGACGTTTTCCATCAAAATTATTTCTCGAATAATATTTCTTTTCTTCATCTCGATCATTGTAATCACGCTTCTTGTAATTTCTGATAAATTTTTGTTTATTTGCATTAACTCCTTCAATATTTTTTCCTTCCCTCGTGTTTTTCCGTTTATAATATTTTTCAACTTTCCTCGTTTCATTTTTATTTTCATCGGCGCGTGCACATAAATTGCGTTTTTCTTTTAGGTCATTCATTCGTCCTGTTTGTGATGTCTCGTTTCTTTCATTCAATCTTTTCTTACTAATTAAATTTTCTTCTTTCTCATTTATTTCTTTTCTAATTTTCAAATTTCTCACGTGATTCAAATCAATTTCATTTTCTTCTATGACTCTCGCGAAATTAATCAAGTGATTACCTCCTGCATTATTATCATTTGCAAGTATAACATTTTCATCGCGTGAATTATCTAACGTAGACGTTTTCATTTCATTATTATTTTTGGCAGCATGATTCAATTTTATATCAGAATTCTTCTGAACTTTAGTGTAACCTACTTGAATACTATTGCGTTTGCCAACGATCTTAATTCCATTCTCGTCTATCGCCAAATTTAATTTGCTAATGACATCATATCCCAGTAAAATATCATATTCAAGAGATTCTAGCACGTACAAATTTGTTCTGATTAGAAAACCATCAATATTAAATTCATATGGGAAGTATCCTTTTGGATAAACAACTATTTTATTTATGCCGGACAAAAAGATATTATTTGAAAATAATCTTGGCGAGCCTATTTTCGTATAATATTCGTAACTCACCAAACTGATATCACTTCCAGTGTCGAAGAAGATCTGTGTCTTTTCACCGTTAATATCAATATTTTTCATGTAATCTGATTTGGCACTGTTAGTTTGCTTGATTACTGCGGAATTCATCTCTTTGTAGTTGGATAATCGCGGATTTTGGCTCCGATTTTGGCTGTCATTTTTTATTTGTTTATTATTCCCATTATTACACTGCGATATTACGTGGCTAAGACGATTACTTTTGAAACACATAATTTGTGCCCTGTTCTTTTCATTTAAATAAGAAAATTCATTTACATTATCTGTATTATCTTTAAATTGTTGTCTTCTTAAAGTATTATAACGTTGATATGGTAACCATGGTTTTGTGTTGTTGTTTTCGCGCATTTCTGACTTCCTATCTTCAAAGTGGTGTGAATTTCTATTCATGGTTTTAATATTACGCCTTGCTGTTTCGTAATCATCTAGTTTACAAACTAATGTATCAACACTTTTAATTTTTGGAAGATCATCGATAAAATGTTCTTTCATTTCTATCGGTAACCTTCTCTTGATTTGATCGACTAATATTAATTCTTTTAAATCTTCAAAATTGGATACATCAAGACCGGTAATCCATTCTTCTAAATAATTCCTTAACTCAAATGCTAGATCGCGCCAAGTGGCTGAGTTTTCTTTCTTATGCGACATTAATTTTTGCCTAAACTCTTCTGGCGTCAATTTGAATCTTTTGAGCAGCAAGTTTTTTACATAATCGTAGTTATTTGTTAATGTTTCTGGTTCTCTAGTTATAACATTAGCAATTTCTAGCGGCATTAAACTTAATAAGTGCATGACCCAATTCTCTTTTGTTATATTCATCCTAGAAATCTGTCTCTCGAATAGAGCTAAGTAGATACTAATATCACCCTTCCCATCAAAGTGTGACATTAATTTAGACAAATCTAGTTGCTTACCTGTACCAGTTACAGCCGAACCGTCACTTGTATTTATCATATTTCCTTGAAGTTCAATTTTTCGTAATTCGTACTCCATTTCCATCTTCTTTTCCTCTAATCTTCTTTCTGCTTCTAACCGTAACCGTCTTTCTTCTTTTTCTGCTTCTAGTCTTTTTTCTTCTTTTTCTGCTTCTAGTCTTTTTTCTTCTTTTTCTGCTTCCAGCCTTAATCGTCTTTCTTCTTTTTCTGCCTCTAGTCTTCTTTCTTCTTTTTCTGCTTCCAGCCTTAATCGTCTTTCTTCTTTTTCTGCCTCTAGTCTTCTTTCTTCTTTTTCTGCTTCTAATCTTCTTTCTTCTTTTTCTGCTTCTAGTCTTTCTTTTTCTATTCTCTCCGCGGCAATGACTTCAAGTCGAACTTTTACAAAATTTTCTTCATAATCCTTCGATTCAGTCACCAACTTTATCAAATCAATGATTCTTGGACTCTGAGGCACAACTATACCTAGGTCATCACACAATGTTAACAAGTCCGCCTTTCTAGCTTTATTCAGAACAGACATTATAATTTTTGTTTACACTTCAACAAAACAATATAGTGCACTATCTTGCAGGCTTGATTACGGATAATTTCTAATCATTACACATATAACAAACAGTTCCTTTTTTACATAATACGTATTAGTTTAAAAACAAAACATTTTTCTTAGACTTAGATCTTCTTAGTGTAAAATAGCTTTCATCGTGAAATTCAAATTCAAATATAAATCAGCGAAATCATTCAAATCCCGGCAACGAACCCCCAAAACTTGTGGGAATATTGAGTGATTATCTTATGATTTAAGTAAAACTAATATTCTTGATAAGATAAAAAGGTTTAATAGACATAAAATATGTAAGTAACATTCAATGATAACAGTAGAACTGAATAATATTTAAAATAAATAAGCTTCCCTGAGCTTTTGATTAAAAATCCATCCAACTGGCCATCGCTGAAATCTATAGAACACCTCGTTCTTTTTATGCATCATCACGTGAGTCTCAATTGGGATATCACGTTCATTAAATCATTGAGTATATTATCTTTTATTGCTTAATACTTCATCCTTTATACCCACATTTTTAATAATTTTTGGAGAAGTATTTTTTTTTAAATTTCAGATAAAATTTGATATTTTATGGTGTGTGCTATATATACACAATATGGTGCCTAAAGTAATGTATTTCCATATTATAAAACTAAAAGAGCTTAATTAAAATAATTTTATGTGCGTAACACTCTGCAATTTTAGGTAGATTTCGTAAGAAATACTACCTATTGCAATCGCACCAGTTTTTATATCTATCTATCTATCTATATATTTCACTTTTTTATGGACACGATAACTTCTATAATTCTTCACCAATCTCCACCAAACTGGTACATAAAATCAAAGAGGATAAAAACTTGGCTAAGTTCGTTAATGGGCAAAATCGGACCAAGGGGGTCGGAATAGGGGGCGTTTTTGTGAAAACTAAAAAAACGCCATAACTTCTTAATTAAAGTAGATATCGGATCGGTTTAAAGTTTATATTACTTCTTCAAAATGGGCCAAAAGTATATGCATGATAGATGTTTGATAAATTTAGAAGTGGGCGCAAGGGGCGAAAAAAACAGGAATTTTGATAGGAACAAATTCATAACTTCGTCAATTTTCAAGATATCAAGTCCAACTAAATTTTTTGTAAATGTTCTTAAAATTATCTAAAACTTTTGTATTTACAAGTTTTTGATAGGACCAACTTTTACTGATGAAAAAAATTAAAAACGAAAAGAAAAAGGGCGCTAATAAAAGAGAAAAATCCATAACTCCGTCAATTTTTAAGATATCAAATCTGATTAAATTTATTTTACATCTTCTCAAAAATGTCTACAACTTTCATACTGGCAAATTTTTCATAGGACCAATTCGTATAGCAAAAAGAAATTGAACAAAAATAGGAGTTGGAGAAAAAACCTCAAATCCAAACTGCTTATATTCTGACTCATTTTAAAGTTCATTTTTGATTTTAAACGCATCCAAACGGTAGATCGTCTTATTTAAAAACTGTGTAAAGTGACGCATTGGTCAATTTTCTGATAAAGACAGAATATATTTCAAGAAAGGCTACCAAAATGGGTATTTTGAACAGAATTTCCGAAAGTCATCGGGACTGAAAATTGAAGGAAGTATTCATATAAGAAATTGCGTTTTTTTCTAACTCGTTTTTAAATCCATTTTTGTTCTCAAACGCATCCAATTTACAGATCCTCTTATTTAGGAGCTATATAATGTGATGCATTGGTCAGTTTTTTGATAAAGACGGAATATATTTCAAAAAAGGCTACTAAAAAGGGTATTTTGAACAGAATTTTCCGAAATCATCGTGACAGAAAATTTAAGGAAATGTTCAAATCTTACTTCTGTAAGTAGAATTTACGTAGAAATGTGTAATTTTTTCATGATATATTTTTGGGATGAAATAATTTCAAATAAAAATGTTCTCAAACCCTTTTTAACACTTTCCAACGAAGTTGAAAGTGTTTATACATTCAGTTTGCCTGTCCATATGTCCATCTGACCGTCTGTACATGGCCTAACTCCCGTAAATATGCTTAGAATTTCAAGTAATTTATACACTTTATTTAGGAACAGCAAGGCTTGTTTGGCATTGTATATGAAGTGTACAAGATTAAAAGTTAATTTACAAGGGTATCCAGAAGAACTATATTAGGTTATGATCTATGGGAAAAATGCGTTTGCAGAGTATTTTAATGATATTATGTTATTACAAAGGTATTGGAACTGATAAAAATCATTAATTTCACTACTATTACCTTAAAGGAGGACATTCGTGGCATTTTAATCCATGTACAAGGACACCATAAGAAAACTGTTACAATACTGTCTTTAAGTAATAATTTCTGGAAATGGGTTATATGTGGACAGACGCACAAAACAACGATTATAATTGCTACGCATTTACATAATTAACAACGCTCTTAGATAAAGAGTGTAAGCTCGGTATTTAGTGAAATATATTCGCCTTTTCTTCTGTCATTTGTACTTAAGTTAACAAAATTCATCTCATATAGATTCTCTGTTTTATAGAAGAAGATTTTCTTTAAAAAAGTCCTTTCTTTAAAAAACAAAGGAACAGTAACAAAAATTAGTTGTCAACAAAAGAATTGCGTTTGCAGCGCCTGCCAAATAAAAGTAAACAAATAACTAACAAAATATATGTTTTGAATTTTGTTGCTATCATGAGCTTCTAGTGCATACATGTATGTGTACAAATAAAATAATCTGTGCTGCATCAAGGCTTTCATGTAATGGCGCACTAAGAAAGACATTTGGATATTAATTATTATATCTGTATATTAAAACAATGTAATTTTGCGAAGTATTGTATAATATATAAATTGATTGTGATTCACTTTGCTCCATCGTTCTGAATAAAATATTCGTTTAAACAAGTAAATAAAACTGAATACGTTGTATGTGGAGATCAATTATAAATCATAATTTCTTTAGTTTGAAGAGTTTCTTCAAAATCGCGTTATTGCTAGACATTATCTCTGTTCATGAATTCTTCATACAGTTTCATTATAAGTAATGTTAATTAAAATGACTCATTTTTAAAAAAATCTGCTAAACACTGCTAGATTAAATAACTTATCATTAATTCACCAACTGGCAAAAACGTAACTTATTATTAACTACAGAAAAGTAAATATTCATACATCGCATACAAAAAGTCTTTAGACATAAATGAGTTTTTTTATACGTTTTCTTTTTCTTTTTTTTTTACTTTCTTCTATCGTTGCAAAAAAAAGTAATCAATTTATAAAAAACTTTCGAATTCCGGTTTTTCGTGAATTTTTTTCTTTTTAAGGGTCAAAAATTCCAAAAAATTTTTTTTTTTCAAAATGTTTGTTTGTGAACATATTTTTATATCTGTCTGTATGTGACATAAAGATTATGGGTGGCCTATCCCGAAAGCTAATGCACGAAATTTAATAATAAAAAAATTATTCAAGAGCTCCCTGATGTAAATCGATGTTGATTAGTTTTTGCTGTAAATAACTGAACGGTTGGCACATTTATTTTCCATTTTCTCGATATCCGGAAGAGTCCTATTTCAAGAACTAATGCACGGAATTTCATACTTATTGAATCTTCACGATATGCATATATTGTCAGTTAAATTTGGCCATGTGTCAGGGAATTTTGAAGCATTAACATGTATGAAGTGAAAGAAAGTTTTGGAATTGCCACATCCGACTAGTTTTTTTTTTTTGTTTGTTTCTTATAAATAATTTGCAATTTGCTTGGAAACCAAAAATCAATATATTCCATTAAAAATTTAAAATTGCATAAATTTAAATACTCTTTTTTTATTTATTTAAGTATATTTTATTTTGGCTTTCCAACATGCGTTTATAATGTCACCTGTGTATGATACCAAATTATTTACGTTTTTCTCTTTCCTCTCGACTAAATCCTATTCCGAAAAAGGAAATTTCCTTCTATCCGGATTAAGCTTCAGACATTATCTTGACCTGATTCTGGGTGTTTTTATATTTTTTGTTTGTCTTTTTAAAAGTATTTCTTTGGAACGAAATGCAACTCATAACAAATAAGATTACGTTCCAGATTATCTTTTAATGGCAGATATATAATTTTTTGTCTATTAAAATATTACAGTATGAGATACGTCGTATAATGATCGTAAAATAATGCATTTATTTATCTGTAGAATTATCAAAACGGTAAGTAGTACGGTGCAATGGTAAGAACACGTTGAGTTCCACATGAGTCACTGACTGACGTTGAGTTTTCCATCTAGGCCGCGTCAGTCACCAGTTAATGACTGTCTGTAATATGATATAAAATTTAAATATATATATATATATATATATGTGTTCTTTTAAGTAACTACTGAAAATTTGTTTAAAATTCACTTATCTTTTACTTATTAAAGGATTATACTTCCTTAATAATTACTTGCAGTAATATATATATGTATATTTTATTTTGCATCATATTTTTCTACTTCCAACTACACTGTAAAAAAAAATCTGTAAAGGTACTAAACATTTTCTAGGAAACTGGGATTCCAAAAAGTTTTCATGTAACGATAACAGGAAAAATCCATGTAACCGGTTCTAAAACTTGAGTTTTTGTTGTTACCGTTACAGGAAAAGTTCTTGGAATCCCAGTTTCCTAGATAAAGTGCAGTACCTTTACAGATTTTTTTTTTTTTTTTTTTTTTTTTTTTTTTTTTTTTTTTTTTTTTTTACAGTGTACCGGTCAGAAAAGCAGCCTAAACGGAAAGTTCAGTGTCAGTCACCGTGGCACTCAACGTGTTAACCACAGAAACATATATTCATTGTAATTTTCATATCTTCTTGTAGGAATTCTCTTTTATAATTATATTACAAATCCTAAAACAACGAGCATAATTTTATGCACGGAAATACTTCCGCATTTTATTTAACCGGTTTTATTCGCATAGGATGCATCCGCATGTTGCAATTGTACCCAAATATTAATACTTATTTGGAGAAAAAAAACATTTAATAAAACGTATGAAAGAAATGTATTCAAAGCGCTCTATTTTATGAAATTTATTCGTACGTAATCTTTACAATATTACAACTATTATTTAAGAGCACACAATAGTCACAAAAAAATTACACAAAAAGACCCGGATGACCATGTAAAGTCTATGGGAGCGTTCTTTTCGAATATCTCGCTCAAATTTTAATAATTTTGCATGATTTTTTTGCACAAGATAGCTGAGGGCAATCCACAACCGGGCTAGTTTTTACTTTTTCAATTTTTGTTTCAGATTTTCTTTAAAAAATTACTTTAACTTTTGAAACCGGTTTAAACCGGTTCTGAAACTGAAACTATCGTAATATAAAAAATATATAACCAAAATCGAAAAAGTAAAACCTAGCCCGGTTGTGGATTGCCCTCAGCTATCTTGTGCAAAAAAATCATGCAAAAATATTAAAATTTGAGCGAAATATTAGAAAAGAACGCTTCCATAGACTTTACATAATCATCCGGGTCTTTTTGCGTACTTTTTCTGTGACTATTGTGGGATCTTAAAGACTCCGTATGTTAAGAGCCCACAATAGTCACAGAAAAATTTCTCAAAAAGACCCGGATGACCATGTAAAGTCTATGGGAGCGTTCTTTTCGAATACCTCGCTCCAATTTTAATATTTTTGTATGATTTTTTTGCACAAGATAGCTGAGGGCGATCCACAACCGGGCAAGTTTTTACTTTTTAAATTTTTGTTTCAGATTTTCTTTAAAAAATACTTTAACTTTCGAAACTGGTTTAAACCGATTCTGAAACTGAAACTATCGTAATATAAAAAATATATAAGCCAAATCGAAAAAGTAAAAACTAGCCCAGTTGGGGATCGCCCTCAGCTATCTTGTGCAAAAAAAACATGCAAACATATTAAAATTGGAGCGAGATATTCGAAAAGAACGCTCCCATAAACTTTATATGGTCATCCGGGTCTTTTTGAGTAATTTTTCTGTGACTATTGTGGGCTCTTAATGTAGAAAATAGTCGCTCTTCGATTATATATAAATACACCATTGATAATTTAATGGAACTGAAAGCTTCATTAATAAACTTAGATAATAAATTTTACAAACTACTGGAACAACAGCAAGAAAAAATACTAATGACATTTTGCTAGCATTCCAGTATAAAGGACTTTGTGTTTTCTAAAAGTACGCCTTTAGAAAATAAACTTGCTTACCAAAAGATTGAAACATCTTTCAAAACAGTCCTTATAAATGGTGGTGTTTGTTTATATATACATATCTATGTAAGACAAAGCATAATCTTGCCTTACCTAAAATTAAAAAAAAAAGTACTTTTTAGGAATCTATTTTATTCGTTATCCTGCGGCGAAAACATAAAATAATCTGAGTAAAAAATTTGTTTTATTTTGTATTTCTGGCGTTGTAAAATCTATGTTTATAGTAGAAACCAACTGACGCAGTCGGAGTTCATTCGCAATTATCTAAAATTGAATTATTTTGATAACGCGAGGTTTAAACTGACGTCCTTACATGTAAAAGCAGTTTATTTATACATTACTATTACTGTTGTTGTTGTTACAGTTCTTTATATTAAATTTACTCCTATTTGTATGTAAAAATAGATAAATGGGATTAATATATTAATACATTGCATAAATACTGAATAGTTGCTTGTGTATGTGAAGAAACAGCGAATAGGTTGTCAAAAAGATGCAAGATATTATGTCTATTTCTTATCCAATCAATTACCTCTGTGTTGCCAAATTCCTTATATTGCTAAAGTGTCAATATTTTAAAAAATAATGGTATATTACATATATATTTATAGGAATTTTTACCGTTCGTGTATATCCGATATTTCGATGTCTGGACAGTTCTTTTTTCGTTTACTTTTACACTCAGTCATACCGTTAACAAAAGGAAAAGCTTGGAATCAACTTCAGTACCGCTTAAACTAGTATCGCTTGTGACTATGCAAACTGTCTATGCAACATGTGACTCTGAAATTTATTTGCATTAGAATGCGGGAAAATGTCCTCCGCAATATCCTCCATGAAGGCTTTTGCGGCTTAAAGAAATATCACGCAATAATGGGTACATCCGTAGCCGAGTGGTTAAATATCCCATCGTTAATCGATTGAGATCTGAGAGTGTAGATGGGCTGCGAGCTCGTGTCCCTCTGGCTCTGTTGCATTTATTGCTGCAGCTTCCGGTTGTAATTCTCTGGTGCTGTAAATTTTATTTTACTATCTCATTCTTGTATATTGACGTTGAGTTATAAGTAGGTGGCTGGCGTCAAGAACACCGGTCATATGTATGTATTCAATAAGCAATAAACTATAAATGAAATATACAATGCTAATGATACTTAGTCTTTAACACCCTGACCGCCGAGCAAAAGGGTAAATTTGTAATGTTGTTTTCTCTGTTATAATTATAGTAAAAATATTAAAAAAGATGTTTTTCCCAACCTGATACAAAATATGTAAGTACGTATAGGTGCATAATCTTTGAGAGTATTATTTCTAACCTAGTTTTTCAAAACTTTGTTTTATTTGCAAAATTATATTAATTTAAATTTTGATTATGTTGCAGTGAAACCTGCAGCTTAGTGAACGGAAAAATCCAGTCGCGGCAGTCCGGATGTTAAAGACAAGGACGGTTTGGTTGTATAAGGTTTAATGCGCAAAATCCCTTCAGGGAGATGCTGCGCCAAGGACGATTTGAAGCAACATAAAGTCAAATATGCCACATTCTATTAATAGTATCGCTGTCTATCGCAACATTATGTAGTAGCATAAAAGTACTAATTTCGCATAGCTCTCATATGATATATGAAAACTTGATAGAGTTCAAATCCAAATTAGTGCACTATAAAAGGTGAGATACATCAATATCTATTGAATCTACCTACTGTCGTATCGTAGTATTTCTATAATAACAACATGAAAACATCTACATAACAACATATTCTTAATAATCGTACAGTGTCAAGAAATGATAGTGATAATCAGATTTAGCAAGATCCAAACATACTTTGCAGATTTTAAACAAATGATATGCTCATTCACAAACAATTGTGAGAATATGGAGCTTAACAATGGCATGCAAATATTTACAACTCACTTCACTGCAGAACACTCTTATAAAATCAGTATATAAGTACTATGCTAGATGGTATGGAATGACGAAATTTTTCGTGGTGCAATTTACACAAATATGGTATTTTATAAAAGGGAAAAAAAGTCTTACTAATATTCTGTCAATAGTTTAAACTGTCCCATAGTATGGATAGGATGCATAATTTTTGGTATTTGCTTAAAACCTTTTTGATTAGAAAAAGACTTTAGTAAATATGGTATCTAAATTTTAAATCGCAATATGACTTTGCATCTTTTATAAAATCTTTAGATAAATACTTTTCAATATGGTCTGTAATGACGAAATTGTTCGCGCTGCAATTTAGATAAATATGGTATTTTATAAAATGAAAGAAAAAATGAATACCTAACTAATATTTTTTTAATAGTTAAAAGTGACCCATAATATCGATCGGATACATAATTTGTGGATTTTATTTAATACCTTTTTTATTGAAAAAAAATTTTAGTAAATATGGTATCTAAGTTTTAAATCGTAACATGACTTTGCATCTTTTTTAAAGGATTCTTTCATTTTACAAAAGTATATTCGCTTCACTTCTTTATATGTCTGATTGTCACGCCATTTGTTCTAATAAACTGTATAAATTGGAGACCGTATATTTTACAAATCAGCTAAGCGCCTCCAATTACAAAGAAAAAAAAAGGAAAAAGTCATACTATTTTAGCTAAATATTTAATTGACATGCTACCATTTTCGCAATTTTAATTTAAAAAGAGAACTGTATTTTTAATCTTTTTTTTTTACTCTAGCTCGACAGCTCTATGGATGAACGTCTTCCAGTTAATCAAGAGGTTAATCAAAGCTTGGTTTCGGAATTTGAAATATTTTTGATTTTATTGTGTAAACGATGTAATTCTACAAAATTTTTAAGGCGAAAAACTGTTCCTAAGTATTTTATTATTTTTTTTATTTACCTTTTATTTATTTATTTATCTTGACAATTTGTAAAATTTTAAATTGACTACCTTTCATTTTCCAGTGCTATTAATTAAAAAAAAATTTGCCATTTTAATGGATTTGTAAATTATTTTAGCTAAAGTTAAATTATGTAAATAAATAGTATTTTTAAATGCACAGACATATGGTGCAATATTTGTCTGAATAGTAGTTTTCGAAATGTTTTAATTTGAATAAGATATAACTTTCACTTCTAGTAAGTTTTAAATTGTACATAATTGCACTACCATCTATGTGCGAATTAAAAAAAGTGAAGGATAAACATATTATAATGTAATGATTTGAATTCGTTACTTTATGGATAAAATGTTTTTAAAGGATCTTAAACGAAACACTCTGTACGGTTACACTTCTCAATTTCTGAACTTATACATTCCAATGTAAATCCACATGGTTAACATACATCTAAAACAAAAAAACATTTTAGTATTTTCATTTTATATTCAAAGTTTAAAAAGAATAATAATTTGTATTCGTATTGAGCTTTTTAAATTACTTTATTTTAGTTTTATGTATTTTAGAGGTTTTTACTTAATTTATCCAATATACAGTCCCAGCAAAAAAAATATCTTGACATTTGCAAATTCAGATGTTTTGTTTAATATCTAGAAATATACATCAGGAATAACTCTGAGATTCCAGATGTATAAACAAAATGGTGCAGGTCATATATTTTCTAGAAGGTTTTTTTTTTCCAAAATCCAATAGGGGACCGTCAACAAATTGAAAAAGACGAATATGTTTTGAATAACTTTGTCGAAAATAATGTATCAAAACTGTTCAAACTGCAGATTATGATTAAGTGGTTATGATAATAAACTGTGTTCATTTTTATTCGGGTAGCAAGTATATTCGTAGATAAATTAAGGTTTTTATAAAAACGGTCCCAAATTTACAAAGTTTTTTGGTTGTAATTTGCAAAGTTCTTAATAAAAAACAATGTTCTTTTCAGAAAATATGAGAAACATCATTATAGATAATACCCTGTAATCAAAAATAAAAAATATTAATAATTGTATGAAAAATGAGCAGGTTTACTAAATAAATTTTCAAGGCGCATGCGTTAATTCTATAATAATGTCATTTGCATATTGTGTTAGCTAAACGTACAGAGCAACTTTTGTTAAAGATTCGAAATCATAGATTGAAAATTCTGAAAATTATCGTCTAAAGAATAAGATCAAAATCCGATATTCCTAAAATGAAACAAAAATAATAAAGCGCTTTATCTATATTTCATTGATTAGTGTCTACAAAGTAATGCACGTACTACTATATTTGAATACAGCTAATCATTTTTTTGCTTCATTTTGGGAATAACGGATTTTGATCTTCTATCGACGATAATTTTCAGAATCTTCAAGCTATAAATTTGACACTTTAACAAAAGTTGCTCTATGTATTTAGCTAACACAATATGCAAATATAATTTTAACACAGTTGACGCATGCGCAGTGAAAATTTATTTAGTAAAACTACTTATTTTTCATACAATTATTTTTTACTTTGATTACAGGGTGTTATGTACAATATCGTTTCTTATATTTTCTGAAAAAAACATTGTTTTTTATTAACAACTCTGCAAATTATAAGCAAAAAACTTGGCAAAATTTCGGACCGTTTTTATAAAAACTTGAATTTCTCTATAAAAATACCTGCTATCCGCATACAAATGAACACAGTTTATAACCATAAGGAACTTAATCATAATCTGCAGTTTGAACGTTTTTACTCCATTACTTTTCACAGAATTATTCAAAAGATATTCGTTCTTTTTCAGTTTGTTGACGGACCCCTATTGGATTTTGGAAAAAAATCTTCTCGAAAATATATGACCTGTACCATTTTGTTTATCCATCTGCAGTTTCGGAGTTATTCCTTATGTATATTTTTAGATATTTAACAAACCATCTAAAATCGCAAGTACCAAGATTTTTTTTTTTTTTTTTTTTTTTTTTTTGCTGTGACTGTATATACATATGTTTTTGTGGCGCATTATTAACTGCGTTTGTATAACTCCTGATTCACATTTTTATAAAAGATAAAATATTAATTATACATACATAGTTTTAGCTACTATCAAGTTAATTCTAATAAAACACTTGTAAAACTAAATATATTATAGAAATGTGTGCGTGTTGATGTTATAAAATTATAATAGTAATAAATTTAATGAATGTTTAAAAGTTTATTAAAGGAATTCCCTTACTTTGTATTAACTAATAATACTGAAAGACCTTTTTCAAGACTTGTCATGCGATGCATTTGCAGGGAGGTTGTGGTCAATCTGCCATTAAGACAGAACTAACAAGTTTCATGCTGTTTCATGTTCATGTTAATGTTTTCATGTTATTCATGCTATGTCATGTTTTAATTTCACATTTACTCTTTTAATGGCACATTTGTTTTATTCTATTTTAGCAAACTTATTTTATAACACTGTCGACATATTTACTTCCCTGTTGTTACTTATCGTGACGTTATTGGAGTTAATTTTTCAAGGACACAATTTGCGCGTCACCCTGTGAAGTTTTGGCTATTGAAGAATATTAGGCTTGCTTTTAATATGAAAGATTATATACTAATTTTTTAATAGTTTCTCAATTAATTTTCTACATTTGAGCTCAAGATAACCCTTTTTTGCTGTCCCCCTCTCATTTTTTGTATTGCGTATTGTTGCCACTGTTTCAACTCCCGGTAGTACTTCCGGTATATTATGTGACAGGGATATGGGTCAGAGTTCCCAGATTTCTCATAAAACTGTCAGAAGTGAATTATATTTGTAGCCTTAAAAGCAGCTATACTATTACACATTGATGCAAATAATATTAAGATACTTAGTCCGGAAACTGACAAGCAAGGTCTCCATACGGGCATACCCCGAAAAATCTGAAAAAATTACAGAATGTTCTTCTCGTGTGGATATATACGTTTATAAAAAAAATTTCGGCGGAACCTCTATTCAGTAGCCGTAAAAAATAATGAAAATTTCGTTATTTGGCAATTTATCGCCGGTTGGCGAAGGAATGTAATTAAAAAAAATACTTTGTGTCAAATATATTTCAAGAAAAAAAAATTTCATGTTGAACTTGTTTTGATAAATTTAATTTAAATATCTTTTGTTTTATAAGTTTTAATTTGTTTTAAGTATAATTTTGTTATATTGATATTTATAAGTATTTATGTTCAAATTTAATCATCAAAATTTGAGATTTAAAACGAAATTCATAATTTAAATTAATTAAATTTGTTTCCTGCTCAAAGTCCATTTGAGAGTTGTCGATTAGATTTTGTTGCTACGGAAACACGTGGCTATTATTTTTTAATACGCTTAAATTTATGAAGATGATTTTTCTCAATGTGATTTTTTTTATCTATGAAAACATTTTTTCCGGTGATTATTTAAATAGCTACTTCAACAAGTAATATATATGTATTCATTCTTATTTTAAAACGGTTGGCGCCAGGTGGGCGCGCAAATAATTGTTTTTTTTTCTTTCCGTCTGTTGCGATCAGAGTTTGATCGACACCTGAGAGTGCAGGACGTTATGTCCGATTAATAAATATAAATTTGTTAGAAACGAAGTGTTTTTAATGGTGTCTTCTTCTGTTGGCCCTGTCAAGCGTGAGGGCCGGAGACCTATGGATTAAAATTAATGTGTTTTAATTTGGAAAAAAAAAAGTAATCAGTATTGAAAAAATAATTGTGAAAAAAGAACAATTTGAAGAATAACAAAGAGTTTTCGTGAAGAATAAGTTATTGTTTTCGAATTCAAGAGTTGTGATATTCATTATATGATATGAAGAGATTAATCTACGTATGGTATTAAGAAAGATAATGATTAGAAGTGGTCTTGAGGTAACGGTCAGTACGCTTTTTAGATAAAATTGTTATTGTTTAATGAGTTTCGTTTTGACTTTTAAGTTGATTTTGTTAGTTTGTTTTCGGTTTGAAATTATATGTTGAATTGATTTTGATTTCGAATAAGTTTTATAACTTTGAGTTTAGTTTCATTTTTTAATTTGAATGTTTTGAGTTTGATTTTTATTTAATGAAATTATTTGGGTTCTCTTGTCGAACAAAATGTCGTTAACAAAATTAAAGAAAAATGAACTAATTGAGATTGCTGAAGAACTTCAGCTTACGCTACCAACGAAACCGACCATACCGTCAATAAAGGATTTAATTGAAACGAGAGAGATTTATAAGAATAATTATGAACTTGTGGAGACTGTTGTGGAGTCGGTGACTCAAAACGAAAAAGACAATGAAAAAAGGGCAGAACGGGAGAGATTAGAAAGGGAATGGGCGCTTGAATTAGAAAAAATTAAACTTGCGCAGTTAGAAAAACAATTAGAACTTAGTAATATCCAGAAAGAAATATCGAATAAATTCAGTGAAGTAGCAATAAAAAGCGATTCTGAGTTATCAAATTGTAGTTTAGAAAATTTCTTGAAAAGTGATAAAACATTAACCATTCCACCCCCTTCGCGAGCAGAATCGTATAATCTTTTTTTTTCCAGTCACTAGAAAAAGCGTTTAAAACAAAGAATGTTCCGGAGGAATTTAAAGCAGAAATTCTTTTAAATATCTTAGGAGAAAAAGCCGCTAATTTAATGGTATATTTGAGTAAGGATGATTTAAGTAAATATGAAAAACTTAAAGAAGTTGTGTTAAAAGAATTTCAATCCTCCACACACGAAGTGTTAAACAATTTTCGGAAAGCACAAAAATTCCAAAACGAAAGTTATGTCCAATTCGCGTCGAGATTAACATCAATATTTGATCATTATTATCAGTTAAGAAAGGTCAATGATTTTAAGGAATTGTGTGAATAAATGATTTCCGATAAAATCTTTCATTCGTTAGATCGTGAACTTCAAGTTCACATAGATGTAAAACAAGGGGAAGATTTGTGCACGCCGCAGGAATTATCGAGATACTGTGATATTTATGTGTCATCTAAGAATAAATGTAAAACCGAAAATAACGCGTTTTCACGCCCGCAGTTTGGAAACAATTCTCGAAAATTTCGTAATGCATACAGTCCACAAAAGAATTCTAAGGTGTTTGTGTCGGAAGTTAAAACTCCTAAATGTGTTCTTTGTAAATCTAATGGAAATCATTATCTTGATATATGTCCTATTTTCAAAAAAATGCTAGTTAGTGAAGGAATTGAGTTCGTTAAAAATAATCAATTGTGCTTTAATTGTCTTAATCACCATAAAATTAGCAATTGTTCTGCCAAATTCAATTGTGCTATTTGCAAGAAACGGCACAGTACGTATTTACATACAGAGAAAAAATTAGATGAAGGGGTACCAATCAGGAATACAAACCGTTTGGAATGTCGGGTGCCGCGTTAGATCCAAGATCAAATGTTTTTATTCTAAAAGGAGCATGTGATGATAACTTATCAGCCGAGATTAGAGAATCGTTATCGTTCACAGCCACAAATATTAATGTTATCATATCTCGTATGGTTTTGCTGAGTACAGCTAAAGTAATGATCGCGGATAATTTCGGAATATTCCATGAAATGCGTGCATTATTAGAAAATGGAAGCCAGTCATGCTTCATATCGAAACAGTGCGCTGACAGATTTAATTTGAAGAGGGAAAAAATAAATCTTGTGGTTTCTGGCTTAAATAAATCATCGTCAGTGATTCATTCGGTGGTGAAAACAAAAATTGCGAATCATAGCAGAACTTTTGAAAAAGAGTAGAGCTTTTGATAGTTTCGAATATAACAGATTACACACCCGCAAAGAAATTTAGCATTGATATGCTCGATTTAGAGAATTTAACTTTAGCAGACGAAAGTTTCAATAAACCAGGTGTTGTGGATATTTTATTGGGCGCACAATTATTTTATGAAATTTTAAAATCAGGTCAAATGAGAATCCCCGAGACAGGTATAATTTTGCAAAACTCAGTATTTGGATTTATTGCAACTGGGAAAGTTGGGATTGAAAATGAAACTTCTGTTCATTGTGGGTTAATTTTGGAAAATTTAGACACAACTTTGAGAAAACTTTGGGAGATAGAAAATGTTGAGGCAGAAAGGGTGTAAACCGATGAAAATTTGATATGTGAAGATCATTTCATGAAAACTCATTTCAGAAATGACGATGGTCGTTATGCCGTTAGAATGCCGTTAAAGGAAGACCCGCCATGTTTGGGAGAATCAAAAGATATTACGGTAAAAAGATGTTTGAGAAGAGAACCTGAGTATCTAAAATTGTATAGGGAATTCTTAACTGAGTATGAAGAATTAGGTCATATGCAGGCAACTAACAATAACTCAAAATACATTATGCCTCATCATGGAGTTTATAGGCCGAATAATAGTACTACGAAACTTGTCCAAGATGATTTATTTTCAATTTTGTTGAGATTTAGGAAGCATACTGTAATGTTCACCGTGGACAAAAAAAAGATGTATAAGCAAATTTATATTAGTCCCGATCTGTGCGATTATAATGTAGTTTATGGAAGGGTAATGAGAATGAAATTATACGTGTTTTTAAGTTGCTCACTGCTACTTACGGAACCAAATGTACACCGTTTTTAGCAACGAGAGTGCTTCAACAGCTATGTCACGATGAAAAGGAGAAGTACCCATTAGGTGCCGCTGCTGGCAAGGATTTTTATGTCGATGACATCCTCAGCGGTACGAATGACATATCTACGGCCATTGAACTTCAGAGACAGTTAATATCTCTATTAAATGCTGGTGGACTTGAACTTCATAAGTGGAGCTCTAACAATGAATTGTTATTGAAAAATGTTTCTTCCTCAGAAAAAGAGAATGATGGTAATTCTGGGGAATCGAAAACTGTGAAAACTCCCGGACTTCTATTTAATCCTAAAAATGATACATTTTGTTTTAAAATTCAACATTTTTACAATTCTATAACTAAAAGAGCAGTGTTATCAGACATTGCACGGTTGCTTGACCCTTTGTGTCTTTTAGGTCCTGTTATAGTGAGAGCAAAAATTTATTTGCAGAAATTGTGGCTCATTAAGCTTGATTGGGATGAAGAGATTCCACTGCAAGAAAAAAAAGCTTGGAACAAATTTTGCCAGGAACTGACAGATTTGACACAGTTGCAAATTAATCGTCACGTTTTATGGCCAAATTCGCAACAAATAGACTTGGTGGGATTCGGTGTTGCGTCTCAAGAAGCGTATGGCTGCGTTATTTACCCTCGATCTATCTCCGAATCAGGCGAATACAAGGTGTCACTCCTGTGTAGTAAATCGCGAGTGGCACCCCCTCAAGAAGATTACGATCCCAAGATTAGAGCTCTGCGCCGCAGAGCTGCTTTCGAAATTAACGGTGAAGGTACTTTTATCTTTAGATATTCAAATTCGTGGAGTATATTTATACTCAGATTCGACAGTAGTGCTGGCATGGATTGCTTCACCACCTCAAACGCTTAAGGTTTTCGTATCAAATCGTGTCTCGAACATTCAAAATAGTACTAAAGACTTCTCTTGGAACTATGTAAAAACTTCTGAGACTCCAGCGGATTTAATTTCACGTGGTGTTATTCTCGAAAATTCTCGATTTTAAACTGTGGTGTAACGAGCCTGATTTCTTGCACAGTCAGGAAAATTATAATGTTGAGAAGGAACTGTTAACTGTAGCTGAAACACAGGAGTTCCAGCAAGAACTCAGACCAAACTGTAATTATAAGAACTCTGAAATAAGTTTTATTAATGAAATTTCAGACATTAATTATTTTTTTAATATCCCTAATTCATATATAAAATTAATCAGAATCATCAGTTTTATTTTTAGGTTTATTTCAATAATGTGAAATCTTGTGCAAAGGAAAAGGGACCTTTATCTCCTGCTGAATTGAAGAAAGGTAAAATGGTTTTAATAAAATCTGTACAATTGCAGGTATTTTCTAGGGAGATAAAGGCTTTGAAGGAGAAAGGAAGAATTAAAGAATTTAATGTAAGTAGTTTATCTCCGTTTATTGATGACGAAGGAATTCTTCGCGTGGGTGGCAGACTTGTAAACTCTAATTTACAAGGTGATGTTAAACACCCCATATTATTGCCTAAGAGTCACAAATTTACTCAAATAATTTTCAATTATTTTCATTTAAAAAATTATCATGTGGGCCCCCAATCTTTGTTATATGCTGTTCGCCAAGAATATTGGCCTCTGGGGGGACGATCAATTGCAAGAAAAACTGCACATAATTGTGTAGTATGTTTTAAGGCTAGCCCAAGCCAAACAAGCTAAATTATGGCACCCTTACCAAAAGAAAGAGTGACCATTAATCCACCTTTTTCAAATTCAGGCCTAGATTGTTGTGGACCTTTCTTAATAAAATATTAAAATCAAAGAAAGGTTGTTTATCAAAAAATTTTATGTATGTGTATTTGTTTGCCTTATGACTAAAGCAGTTCATTTTGAAATGATTACAGAGTTATCGGCTGAAGCCTTGATAGCATGTTTAAGGAGATTTTTTGCACGCAGAGGTTTGGCAGCTCATCTTTTTTCTGACAATGGCACTAACTTTCAAGGCGTTGCTTCCGAAATAAGGGAAGTATTTGCCTTATTTAAAAATACTAATGTAATTAATTATTTGTGTTCTGAAGGTGTGTCATGGAGCTAGTCTTTCAAACACCATTTCAAAAGAGTGGTAGGTGAGCACAAACTTACATTCGAGGAATTTTTAACGGTGAGCAATCAAATCGAGGCAATTTTAAACAGCCGACCTCTGACGCCGTTTTCAGTTGACCCTAGTGATTATAGTGTTTTAACTCCAGGGCATTTTTTAATCGGTAGGCCACTTAACGCTTTACCTGAGATTGACTTATCATGTGTAGAAAATAATCGATTGTCCGAATGGCAACTATTAACAAAATTGGTTCAAACTATTTGGAAAAATGGACCAGAGATTACTTAAATAACTTACAGCAGAGGTCGAATTGGCGCATAAGTAATAATGATATTAAACCAAATATGGTTGTACTATTAAAAAAAAGCAACGTACCAGTATGTATCTAGGTAATTGGTAGGATAGAAAGAGTAATTCGTGGGAATGATGAAAAAATAAGAGTAGTTTCAGTAAAAACGCCTAAGGGCATTTATAAGAGAAGTATCTCTAGTGTAGCAATTTTACTTATTTCAGATAATGTTATGGAAACTTGTTAAATTTTGTTATTGTATAATTATTATTGAATTTGATATTTTATCCGTATATTCTGGTTGTATATATATTGTGTTATTTTCATTGTATCTACTGTATGTGTAATTGAAATTGTATATCATGAATAGTGTAAGTTAATTGAAACCTTTGTGTTTCAAGGTGGGGAGTGTATTTGATCCTATTTTAAAACAGTTGGCGCCAGGTGGGCGCGCAAGTAATTGTTCTTTTTTCTTTCCGTCTGTTGCGATCAGAGTTTGATCGACACCTGAGAGTGCAGGACGTTATATCCGATTAATAAATATTAATTTGTGAGAAACGAAGTGTTTTTAATAGTGTCGTCTTCAATATATATGCAATATAATGTGTATACAATATATTAAAGTATCTCATTGTTAATGTTTAAATTCATTAAATACGATTTACACGCATTCTAAATATCCAACAGTTTTGAGTTGCGTAATAATCGTTTGCTTTTTGGCGAGGAAAAGAGCTGTCCGCCAAATTGAGTGACTCTTTCGTCTTTTGACGCCAAATATTCGAAACTATTTTATTTTTTACGTAATTTTTAATGTGATTCCGCCGCTAATTTTGACGGATCCTGTGATGGCAAAATATGAGAATAAAGCCCCCTTTTTGAGATTGGCCGGATCGTATTGCAATATCGTAGACAGCCCCAGGTTCATGTTTTACTTTTCTTCAGGAACGAAGTGTTTAAGGCATTTTCTGATGAAGAAAACTCAGTTCGCAAACATCTTAACTAAATTGTCTTTATTTTTGCTATATACTTGAAATATGAGCATTTTCAACATCCGGAATAAAGCATATTTATTCAAACATGCACTCGTACTAGAAAGAACGTCTTTAGTTCTCAACGACCACAAATTATACATGTTGAATTGTCAGCGACAAAACACAATCTAAATATTATTTCACATAAGCATGCAGCACGCTAACATAACTGTACTCGAAAGTAATTAAGAATTATTAGTCATCTTTGACCACAATGAGCGTGCGTGTTTACTTCACCATGACCAAACATAAAACTGACAAAATTTTCACATTTCACAAATGCGAAAAAAAGTCTTTTGGCATAGAATAGATTCCCAATCCGAGCAAAAAATGTACAGGTAAAAAGGACCGTTATATGATAAGCAAAGAGGAAATTTAAAAAAAATGAGTGTTGTCAAGAATACAGCATTTATCACTCGTGGCGAGAACGTGCAACACCCGGAAACCCTAAACGAAATTACACAACCGGTAACAAACTAAGTTCTTTATACAAGACAAAATGAAATGATTGGGAAATAAAAATAGCTGTTATTTAAAACAGTCGTTTGATATTTAATCAACTGAAGAACAAGAAAGAAAAATCTAGAAATGGAATGATATTTTAAAACTAATTTATTATTTGTTTTTTTTTATTTATTTATTATTATTATTTTATATGTAATTGGAGACGAACACACAATAAAAATACCTATTAAAATTAAATTTTAAAAGAGAGGGAGGAACTCACATTTGAAAAATTAATAGAAATATATAAAATAGAATATGTGTTACATCACAGATTCTTTATTACGTACATAACTAATTTAATTAGTATTTTTTTCATAAAATTCTGAGTATGCCTAGTATGGAGACCTTCCTTGTGAGTATGAAGCTGTATACTACTTATATTTACTTACTACTTATATATACTTATACTACTATATTTCATTAAATTGTTAAACTAATCTTAAACAATTGATATTATCGCAGCATGATTATTATCACCGAGTTATTTTTCCCATTAATTTTAATGCAATATATATTATTTAATACGCATATTTTGATGTGCATTTCCCCAACAAAATTTGTGTAACTAAAATATATAAGTAATAAAACATTTCGGATTCATTTTCTCTCTCGCGATAAAAGAAAAAAAATAACAAATTTCTCTAGAAAGAAAAACATTTCTGTTTTCGAAATAAGGTTCTTGCTGTATTTTGGCCTAATTCTAGATGTTTTTATTTCTCTGAAATATTCCACTGGGACAAACCAATCCCTTAAAGAAGGTAAACTATTTAGCACTCTATATATAGTTTTAAAGCTTCAGCTAAAGTATTACCCATCGGTTCAGATATTAATAAAACACCCAATCCATAAACAGTGTGTAAATTTGGATGGAACTTTGAATATCCTTAACAATACGCTATTCAGCACTAACCATGTAATTTCTTTCATTAATTTCTTAAGCAATTTCTAAACAAATAATATTATCTTTACATTATAAAACTTTATTTTCTTGCCCATCAATTTTAATGCATCGTGCGCCATACAATACATACTTTGATATGCATATCCTCCAACAAAATTTGTGCACTAGAATATATGAGTAGCAAAACTTTTATTTTTTTCTCTCTCTCTGAGAAATAAAAAAAAGAGGAAAAATAACAACAACTTTTTATCTAGAAAGAAAAACATTTCTGTTTTCGTAATAAGCTTCTGGCAGTATTTTGGCCTAATTCTAGATGTTTTTATTTATCTGAAGTATTCCTCTGGGACAAAACACAAGTTGAAGGGAACAAGATTAACTTTCGGATTACTTCTCCGTAGAAGATAAATGATGTTTTGTGTATTAAATGGTTTCAGCTAGTGTGATATATATCATACTCATAATGAGAAAATATTAAGAATGTCTCTTGTGAAAAAAATAAATTGTTGTAAGTTTTGCAGTGTACAACAGTAAAAAAAAATGCAATTTAATTTTATATGTTTTTAAATAAAACTTTTTTCTATGCTAGCAAATAATTTCCGAACAAAATAATAATCATTTAAAAATAATATTTAATTATAAAAAATATTAATATAATAATAATAATAATATTAATTATATTTATTAATAATAATATTAATAGTGATATTTAATATAAAATATTTTTTTACACCAGTTAATTATATTTTGCTCCATGCATATTTTTATTTAGTATTTCTAAAAGAGAAAAAAAGAGGTTTAGTGGTTAGATCAACAGTATAATACACTGTGGTCCAAGTTTTAAGTACTGATTCTATCTAGTCTTTCACTCCGGTTGTGTTAACTGTATTTAATTTAATTATGTCTATATAATATTTGTATATATCTTTAAGAGTTAAATGAAGGCATTATTTAAGTGTATAAGTTTATTAAAAATAGAATATATAAATTTGAAAATGCATACATTATATTGGAAGAATATAAATTATATTTGGTCAATATTAGTGTATTTAATATGAAATTTATCTAATGTGTGCGGCAATAAACTAAAACTTTTTTATAACTGAAAAAAGTAATATAGGCTTTTGTTAAGTTGTGAATACTTAACGAGGTAACGCTAATTAAACTTAATATTAACAGGATTTACTTAGGTATAACTACTCCGTTGACGATGCACGATGATTTATGCATTGCAATTTATACACCTACAATTTCCACCATACTAAATATTTTTAATTTTCGCTTTGAAAAAATTTTTCCTTACATTACTTAGGTTTAACTTCAACTGTTTCTGCGACCCAGAGTTTTTCCATATTAAAATTATTTCCATTTTAAAAAGTGTATATCTATGTATGTATATACATTGGAGGAGCTTATTTCTTACGCTTTGAAGTTGTGTGAATATTATATGAATTTGAATTTTTGATTTTATATGAATTGTGCTACGTATAATTCAAAAGTTCGGGAAAAAAATTGCAAAAAAACATTTTCCTCAATAGTTTACAACACCGAAGCATATCCACCTTCAAAGTAGTCACATTGTGTGAGGTTGCACTTTTGCCAGCGTTCTTATAACTTCTTGAAGTATTGCTTGAAATTATTTTTCGCAACTTCCCGTAAGGCTTATTGCGATAGTGTTTTAACCGTATCTGATGACTAAAAATGACGTCGCTGTAAGTGTTTTTCATTGATGGCAACAGATAAAAGTCAGACGGCGCCAAGTCCCGTTGATAGAGGGAATATGGAAGCACATTAGTTAAAATATTAATGAGGAATTGTTTTAACCATTGGTATCGATCAAGCAGAAAGTATCAGTGTCTGATCTCAGTGAAGGTTGTACAGCGCGTTTATCGTCTTCGATGGATTCTCGATTCTCTTTAAAACAACGATGTCATCCGTAAACCTTGTGTAACACCATAGTAGATTCATCGTACAACTTTCTTAACATTTTCAAATTCTCCATTGATGTTTTACCTAATCTTTGACAGAATTTAATTCTGCAGAGTTGTTCAAGAAAATCCACCTTTCTTATGTCGTGAAGCAAAGATAACTAACTTCGGAAGATAACGGCAGCGCGAGCGGCGCATTCACATGACTTGGTCTAAACCAACATGAGCAAGTAGGGGATGGTTGGGAAAATTCATTTTAGGCAGTTTTACTTTAGGTACTTTCTTTCGATGTCAAGAATGGCCGCTTTCCCCGATTTTTTGAATCATAATACGTATATACAGGGTGATACATAATGAATGGGACAAAAAAGAAAACAGGATTGTGAAAGTTGTAATCAATATATTAGAAATTTCAAATTTATCTGAAAATAAAATTTATTGAAGTTTCTACAGGTGTTCAATATGTGCCCCTCTGTGACACGGCAAATGTCTACACCGTAATCAAGCTCTTGCAACACTCGTGATAGCGCATCCCCTGTGACGGAGTTCGACACTAAAGTTATCCGCTGCTTCAATTACTGTAAGTCCTGAGGAAGTATAGGCGCAAACACTAACGTCTTTAACGAAACCCCACAGAAAAAAAATCACAGGCTGTTAGATCTGGTTTATCTCGGCGGCCAATGAAGACATGTCAATGACATGCCGGTATCCTAAAACTGCTTCACCCATCTGCTTATGTTATAATGAAGCGGTGGTTCTTTACGAAATTTTGTTCGAAAATGCCTTTGCACAACAGTTACCTAAGAGATTTTGGCATATTCGAAAATGCAAAACGCTTTCTCCTGCATGGACGAGTTTTTTTTAACCGCACAGAGAGTTCGTGGTTCAATGATTTTCCCTGTTGCTAAATAAAACTTGTATAACTGTAGTTGCAGAATAAGTTTGTTTCGGCTGAATAATTCCATTACGGCAGTCACACTGCGATATTCTTTTTGTCCCATTCATTATGAATCACCCGGTATATTGTTTTCATACTGACTGGGACGAATAGCAAGATTTTTTGCATTTTTTAAATATCTTGTCACGTGATGATTTTCATACGCTATTAAAGTGCAGTTCAAGAGAGTTATTTATTTGATGACAGCGATTGCATTTTTTATAATTGTTATTTGTAATTCAATTTAATTTAATTTTTTGCCTTCATGTTCTTACCATTCACTGAATTAAGTGAACGGAAACTTTGAAAGAAAGATTTGTTTAATCATGTACAATCATCATCAATAATTGGTATTTTTTAAATGTTCGTTAATTAAATCATTTAATTATATGTAAACCATGCTATAAAATATAATATTCAAATACAATTAAAACAAACAAACAAAAAAAAAACTTTGGCAGTTTCGCGATTAAAAATTTATCAAAAAAAAAAAAAAAAAAAACTATTGATATATGTTTTGATATTTTGACCAACAAACCTATTTTTATTGCATTTAAATTTTTTGGGGAATAATTCCTGAATCCTTTATGTATTTAATTGATTACTTAATTGATCAATGTTCTTGAAAAGAAAACCTTTCAAATACTGCTTAGTTTATTCATGTCTTTTACAAATTTTTTTATTTTTTATCACTGCCTTTTCTAAACAGACATTTTTGCCTAAACCAATCAGAATTTTTTTCAGATTCAATAATGCAAAATTAACTGGTGAGAATAATAAATTATGATTAGAATATGGATGACCGTGCGTGCTATGGGTAAATCAGATTTTGTAAAAAATGCGTTACCCGTATGACGTACTTTCAAATCCCAGGGAAGCAGTTAACAAGTATTTTGTATGGCATATTTTGTATAAACATTATTTTTTTAGCAAATCAGTTGAAATTTCTAGAATTACATAATTTAAATTTTCATTTCTTGCGTTCATATGATACATACAGTCGGCTCTCGTTAGTTCAAACTCATCGGGACCACAAAAACGATCGAATTATCCGAAGTTCGAATTATGGAAAATATGAAATGAAAGCATGTTTTATGTGGCACTATTACAAAGGAATTAATGTTATAGTGTTGTTTTATTTATTTCGTCTGTTATCATTAGAATATGATATAATATTAAATTTAAATATATAAGTATATAAAATAAAATATTAGAAAGTAGCACAATGGAAGACAAATTTAAAGTGTCACTGATGGACAGACGGGGATATCAAATGCATTTGGATTATAAGTATACTCGTTCGAAACAATTTTCTCAAAAATCAAAGAAAGAAAGTCAAAGGATCTGAAATCCGTAAGAAAGAAAAGTAAAATGAGAAATTGGAATTCTTGTTAATTCGAATTAAACGATGACAAGAGAAAACGAGTTCGATTAAATGAAAATGTTTAATGTTTTTCTGCCATTGAAAATTTCGGGACTTCATGTTTACTTCGAATTAAGCGAAGAATCGAATTATCCAATTTCGAATTAACCAGAGTCGACTGTATGTATATTGATTTAAACTTTCAAAATTAAACCAATTTCAAAATTCTCCTGTAAACTAAAAAAAAAAAATTAAAACAAATATTTTTATAATAACATATTGTAAGAAATTTACTTAATTTTTTTCTTTTTTTGTTTGGAACGGGAAAGATTTATCTTTATATAAATCTTTCAAGAACTTCTAAATTTTAAAGTAAAATGGAAGTTCACGAAAACTTTCTATAGCTTTTCAAACAAATATTGATATTCGATATTTATACCAACTGTCATAAGTTCTGAAAGTTCAATATATAAGTTCGAGTAACTTATGTTTAAATAAAAAATAAACGGCTGCATTATGGAACATACTTTTTTTTTCGAATTATTTAAACCGTTTTTTTTTTTTTTCAACCAATTTTTTATGTCTTTTTATCATGCATTTGCTTATTTTTACATTTTATATAACAATCCATTTTTTTCTTTCAATTTTAGAAATTACTTAATTTGTCAATCTATTTTTGTGATTTTCAAAGCATAGTTGTTGATTAAAAGCTAATTATCATTATAATAAAACTGATATTTATTAAAGATAATTAAATATAAAACATATTTTACCCTTCAAAAATATTCTAAATACAAATATCGATTTTTCTTCCATATTAATCTAATTATAAAAACGAAAATCTATTCTGAAAATTTATTTATGATTCTTTGAATTTAATACATTATAAATAAGAAAAAATAAATCTTACTTCAAGCGTAGATTATGAAGCACTAAAATGAAATTACAACTTATTTCACCTTATAGAAATGTATAACGCAATTCAACACCGAATTACAGCTGTTTTAATCAACAATCGGAAGATTATCTGAAATTTTTACCAGCTCTGTACATGATGTAGAGATTTGTATATATTAACAACATGTATTTCATTTTTAGTTCTTTTAAAAGATATACATATTTCAGTTGAAAATTCCACTTCAGCAATTTCTTCTAATAAGGCAAATGGTATGCGAATACGTTTGTGCAGTCTTATATATGAGGTATAGAATTTATATATAAAACGTGATATATTTAAAATAAATTAAAAATTTTAAAAACACACACCGAATTTTAAAACGTATTCCCCAACAATTATTACAAAGACAGTACTGTAACCAATTTCTTTTGTGTATCCCTGTAAATTAATAAAAAAAATAGTCTGAAGGTTCTGTGTTAAAGTGATCTTAGTGAAATTCAGTGTTTTATATCAGTTCCAATACATTTGAAATAGCGTAATATCATTAAAATAGTCTTCAAATCATTTTTTCCCATATACGATAATGTAATCTAATTTTTATTTTTTGAGTGTTCCTGTAAATGAGCTATTAATCGAACATACTTTACATGCACTGCCAAACATGCTTTTGTTACCCTAAATAAGCTTTGTCAATCCGAAAGATGCTTTATGAAAATTCGAGTAAATTTACTAGAGGTAGAATGTGGACAGACGGACAGACAAACCAAATGCATAAGCACTTTTCAACATTAGTGGAAAGTGCTGAAAAGCAATTTAAAAGAAACAAGTGAAAAATAAAAATAAACACTGACAATTTAACTAAAAAAACAAATATTTAAACAATTTTCTCTAGATATTTCTAAAATATGTTTCCTTAATTTTAATATTAATTTTAATATAAAGTTCCCTCAACAAAAATGATCATCTATTTTATTTTGAACAAGAAAGAAAAAAAAACATTCGTCATGCATGGATTATGAAATACTTTCCAACATCTTCAAAAAAATTACAAAAATTCACAGTTCAATGAGTTGCAACATGACGAGTAATTGAATATTTTTTGGAAACGCGTGCACATTTGATTTCAAAAATTCTTTTACTCAATCTTCTTCTAATACCTAGATTGGTCTGATATAGATATCAGATAATAGTTTATTTTAAAATCATGACAAATTTGTTATAACTTAAGAAATATATACTTGCTTCCTCACTTTATATAACTGCTCGCATAAGCTTTTCCTTTTTCCTATGCATAAAAATGATCTTGAAACATAAAACAAGAACTCTGAAGAACTGTAAAAGACCTTTGGTGGTAGCGGACAGTCATTTAATTCGTGCATTGGGGGAAACTATAGTGGTATTGGAGGGGACACAAACTGTTGAGTATTAATCACCCTCTGAGATCGACTGATATATATTTTTTGCACATAAAGTCATCGAGTGAAATCCATCGTTTCATGCAATTTTCAGCCGCGATTAGCATTTAAAAACGTGAAAAGAAAGTGATTTTTGACATCATATTAAACTACTGAACACGTACTGATATTCCACTCGCATTTTAGATAAACGTCCGAACCGCGTCTGACACATTGTGCTGTCTGAATTAGAAATGTTAGGAATTATTTTATCCAAATTTCAAGTATTATTCATAGCTACTCTGAGATAAGAAGACTTAAAGGTGACCTTTAACTCGCCATTAATTACCTTGATTCTAAGTGTCTGTCTCATTTGTGCGGTCAAACAAGCCTGTATAAAATTAGGCGGACAAATTTGATATAGTTTGCTGAACAGCATTACTAGAGCAACACACATTGCTAACGGTTTGCCTGGTCTTTAATGCCGGAGATCCACGTAAGAAATGATTTTCTTAACCCTTTGCACTCGAGAGGTGATTATCATTCACCACTAGTGTTATAATATGTTTTTCGAAAATCGAGACGCCAAATGCGTTAAATACCACTAATATCTTAGAGTTTATTTCGCCAACTTTTATCAGAGATTATTTGACCATTAGATAAGGCGAAGGAAATTAGTTTAAAATACTGGTGTAAAGCGCATGTTGAGCAACCATTTATGCGGGACACTAGTAGTTATTGAGAGTCACCTCCCGAGTACAAAAGTTCAAAATTGCGAATATCCGACAAAAACATTTTCTACAAAATAAAATTTTCAAAACTTTCTTACTATTTTTTAAGCTTGTGATGATTTCTAAACAGGCAAAATGTGTAACTTATAAAGAATATAAATATATATATATATATATATATACATATATATATATACATATATATATATACATACATATGTATATATATATATATATATATATATATATATATATAAAACATTTATTACATTAATACATTACATTATATATTAATTACATTAACTTTTAAAGATTTTGACGTCGTACATCGTCTAACATTTTAACGTCGTACCAAATTAGGCTTATTTTAATAATTTTCTAAAAATGTATTTTTAGGGCAGTTTTTTACGTCAAAATAAAAGCCAATATACGTTATCAGTATATTCAAATGTATGCTCATACAAATACATATCATTCTTTTCCATATGGTTTGGTTATATTTATAGAACCAGAACAAAAGCATCTAAATATTTGGTATTGATCCACAATTTAACACGAGGAAATATAAACTAATAAACCAATGATCGATAAATCATTAAACAATAAAACATAAATTACTTGTTAATTTCTCATGTAAAATTCTCTAAGGGTAATGATCAACTATTTTACTTTAAGAAAATGGAAAATTAATTATCAAATCATTTAACTGTGATGAATAGTTAATGTAGATGACCTCTGATGCCTAAAGCAATAAATTAAATTGCGGCTCCATTTAATGTTATTTCTTATTTTCTTATCTGTCTCTGACATTCTATGCTCACCGTCATTAAAATATGTCTTCCAATATTAACACATTTTTTTAAACGTGTAATTAATATGTCAGGCAACTTTATGCAATTTTGGAGATTGTACAGTGAAATTTGACTTATTTCGATAAGACATGTATGCTGTTTTCAAAGTAATTTATATATTTTTGGAAAGAACTAAATAATTTGTTAATATATAGTTGTCTCAGTCATAAAAAAAAATAAAAATTAATAATAGAGGCGTATTTTTATTATTACTGCATTTTTTTCCACATTTTAGTATTTAATGGGGTCCATGATATATATATGTATATATATATATACATATATACATATATATATATATATATATATATATATATATATATATATATATATATATATATATATACATATACTTATATATATATGTGTGTGTGCGTGTGTGTGTATGTATGTTATTTATATGTTTAAAAAAGTTGAAATGCTTCAATAACTGACATTTCAATACCGTAGCAAATCAGGCTTATTTTAATAACAACCTAAAAAAACCTTGCTTTTTTTCTGGAAAATAAAATACAATCTACTTTTTGAATATTCCAAATCATAATTTTTATAAAAAAAATAGATTATTTTGTTCCATGTGGTTTGTTCAATTCATAAAACTATAACAAAAACATAAATTGTTTTTTATACTTCACAATTAAAATGCGGAATTATAAGCTAATAAACCAACAGGAACATAAAACATTAGCCAATAACATATATTATTTGCTAAATTTTAATTCAAATTCCCCCAAGGTGTAATGATAGACTATTTTACTTTAATAAAATAAGAAATTATTTACCAAATCATTTAACTGTGATGAATGGTTAATTGCAGATGATCTCTGCTGTCTAAAACGATAAATTAAATCTGGGCTCAATGCGATTCCTTATTTTATTAGTTAGATATTTTTTATTTTATTATCTGCCTCGAACATTGTATATTCACCATGTTTAAAATATGTCTTCTATTATTAATACATTTTTTAACGTGTAACTAATAGGACAGATATCTTTAAGCAGTTTTGAAATATGTATGTTAAAACTTCATTTATTTGAATAACATATGTATGCAGCTTTAAAAGCATTTTCCGATCAAATTTATCAACAAAACTTGCAAAAAAATCATTTTTTATAAAGTTAAACCTAAAGCAAATATCAAATATTAAGTTGTTAAATATGGCAATATCATTAACTACAAATTTCCTCTTTGAAACCTAAAATCACATTAGGTTTAATATTGAAATTTAAATAAATTAGTTTTATATTAGGGATTAATTTATTTTACAGACAGATTGTATATGTTTAAAAAACTTAATTATTTAATTGTCAAACATTTTAACATCGTAGGAAATCAGGCTTATTTTAATAATTTTCTAAGAAATGTAGTTTTCGGTTTGTTTTTATCGACAATATAAAATGTAATGTACGCTCTAAATATTTCAAAACATAATATTATAGAAATACAGATTATTCTGTCCCATACAGCTTGGTTATATTCATAAAACTATAACAAAACATAAATTGTTTTAATACGTCACAATTAAACAAGCGGAAGTATAAGCTAATAACCCAACCGAGAGATAAACCATTAATAAAACATAAACTATATGTTAAGTTCTAATGTAACATTCCCCAAAAAGTAATGATCAAATATTTTACTTTAAGAAAATGTGAAATTAATTACCAAATCATTTAACTGGGAGGAATTCTTACTGTAGGTGACCCCTGATACCCAAAGAAAATAAACTAAATCTGGATTCAATGTTATACTATTTCTTATTTTCTTATCTATCTTGGACATTCTATTTTCACTGTCTTTTAAATATGTCTTCCATTATTAATATAATTTTTAAAACATGTAACTAATGTGTCATGCATCTTTATGCAATTTTAAAGAATGTACTTTAAAATTTGATTTATTTTGATAAAACATGATTGCAGTTCTAAATTGACATATTCCTGAAAATAATTAATGAGTTTGTCAATAGACAACCGTATTATTAAAAAATTTATAAAAATAGAGGGGGAGGGGAAAGCGGATTTTTTTTAGCGTTACATTTTTATTTCTTATTTTTATTTCCTTTCTGCATTTTAGTGTTTAATACATTAATCGCAATGTGAGTCACCGATGGCTAACACTCAACTTTCTGTTTAGATCGTGTTTGTCACCGGTGGCTAACACTCAACTTTCTGTTTAGATCGTGTTTTTCGCCGATGATTGTCAGTCAAACATATGATATAAAACTAAAAAATATGTATTGTTTTAAGCAATTACTGAAAATTTATTTAAAATGTATACTTACCTTTTATTTATTACTGGATTATACTTTCTTAAAAATTACTGAAATCATATTGCTTGTATTTAATCGTCACTGTATGTCACCATAATACTTAGCGTGTTATAATATTTTAGTGTTGCTGTTCCGCTATCAGTTATCATTCTTTTCCGAATGTTGTTTGATGAATTGTCGTCACATCTAGTTCAAATTTACAGTTATACAGGATATTTGACCATTTGTTTTCTGTTTTGTTTCAAATGAAATTATTATTCATTTATTAATTTCAAATTAATTTATAAAATTTAAAACTTTACATTCGTATATAAATAATATCAGTCTAGTATGTCAGGAAGTGATTGAAGTATCTATTAACTACAACATTCTATTGCTGAAGATAGTAACTAAATACAGTTCAGTTAGAGCGGGAGTCACTTTAAAATAAATTTTACTTAATGAATTTCAATTTTAATGATTTTGTGATGATTAAACATATAATTTCTAAACAAAATCACGAGATAAAATTTATCACATATTTTTATTATTTAAAATTTAAAATTTATTAAAAGAAATCAGTATACTGAAGATTATAATAACTCGTTTTTCTTTTATTATTATTTTTTTTAAAAATATAAAATTATTAAAATATATATATATAACTTTAAATGAAATATCATAATTTCAAAAATAAATATTTAAATTCATTAAAAGGTCATATAAAAATGATATATATTTTATACTTTGTTTTATCATCATTTACAGCACTATTTATATTAAATTTCAAAAATTGAGTTCATTTTTAACCTAATTCTTTTCATAACAAAACATTTTAATTTTTATAATTTAATTTATTATTTTTATATTTTGTGTGTATTTAATTAATTAGCATATCATGTAAGAGTGATTTAATTATTGATGTATTTTAGTTTGGTTATTTAATTATGAGAAACCTTAATTAATGTATCATCAAAGTCACATTTCACAAAACATTATTATTTAATAAAACATTTTCATATATTTTCTTATGTTATTTATTTATTTAAATACTTTTATTTTACAATTATTTAGTTAGAGATAGTCCATACTTTGAGGCATAATCCAATGACCGTTATAAATATTTAATTCATTTAATGTATAGCTTTATGGTTCTATACTATTTATTTTACTAATATAACAAATGATGGCGATATTTCAGTAATTAATTTATCAATAGGGTTCACTTTTGGCTGTACTATAGAAGAAGATCTTTCCCTGTAATGCAAATTTCTGGCAGCAATTGGTAATAAAACTGCATTTTTAAAGCATCATTGCAGTGAAAGAAACTCTTTGTGGTGGTATTATTTTTTCTTTTTATACGCATTTACATCAGTATTTACACTTTAATATGTTTTTTTTTTGTTGTTGTTGTTGTGTATTGGTAGCCATAAATTTTTAATATTTAGCTTTTTACGACTAATACGAAGATGAGACCACACACTTTATTCGTATTTCCAAAGCATTTAGGGTTTTAGGATTTTACTTTGGTTACACGAATTTACATAATATTCATTTTATTTTATCCTTTCTATTTTTCTATGCGGTAACTTGCAATTCATATTAATGGTTATATATATATATATATATATATATATATATATATATATATATATATATATATATAGTATATATATATATATATATATATATATATATATAACTCCTTCACGTGTTACAGTTACAGTTACAGTTAACAACATTTCTTACGGTTAGGAATAAACAAATTGATTGAATAAGAATTATTAATAATATCTAAGTATAATAATTATTAAGTACATTAATGTAAAAAAAATAAACCGTAATAAAAATATTTTTAAAGCTAATTAATGCAACCTGAGAGAAATTTCTAAAATTTTACTGAGAAAATACGAGCAATAATAAGAAAATAAAATGTCAACCGTAGACGGTTTTAAGAAAATAAAGAAGACGGAATATTAATGAACGCCATCCAGCGCTGGTGAATTGATTTAACTATTCCAAACCAAGCACGCTAAATGATTTCTTTCAATAATAACTGTTAAAATAATGCAGTAAGCTTTGTCTAAGTCGTGTGCAATTAGGAAAGTTAAAAATCTTCCGCCTTACAGAAAATGCCCCCTCCCTCTCCAAAAAAAGAATAGAATTAAATAAAAAAATGCACAAGTTGTATATATATTTTATGTCAAATATATATACTACATATGAGTTTCATAGATTTTTATTTCTTAAAAATTTTCTTAAAATTTATTTTAAATTCCATACAGAAAAAATATAAGATATCTAAATATTAAAATTTTAAAACCGAAAACTATTTCCCATTTATTTCATTGATTACTGTTTAAAAAATATTAATTGTAATTAAATACTTAACATATTTTAAATTATAAATATATAATGATTTCTGTAGTTATTTTATATATTTCTATTTTTTTAATATATGTAAATACTTTAAATAAAAGACAAATATCAGACAAAAAACATATCTGAATGAACTAAACAACATAAAAAAGTATTTGTAAATCTGTCAGAAAAGTTAAGCGATGGTTAATCGCTTAGCATTAAGAAAGGAACATATTTCATGAAGAATTTACACTGAGTGCATTTGTGAAATATCCTTTCCCAAAAGAAGAGAAGAAGTTATCATAAAACAAGCTCTCAAACTTTTGTTTACCATATTAAAATATGTCCTAGGAATAAATTATTAATGTTTCTTCATCAATTACCTAACATCTGCTTTTGATTTAAACCTTGTCATTTTATTAATAACAACTTTGCTGTTTTTATTTTACTCTACTTTAACAACATATACGTAAATCAGTATAATGCATAGTTAGTGAAATTTTATTTATATGAACATTTGGGTAAATTTAGTATTATTGTATACCTTGTTACGTATACGTATAGATACATTTGAAAATGAAAATGAATTATTAAAGTTTTTATATCTGAATATTTATGTTTGAGCATTTTAAAATTTTTTTTCAAAATTTACACGAATAACAATTTTGAATAAATTACTACTAAACTTTGAGCTATAAATGAATGCCTATTTTCACATTTATTTCACAGCTCCCTATATTAAATATATATATATATATATATATATATATATATATATATATATATATGTGTAATAAAATAAAAAAATTTTGCGTCATTTTGCTCTCTCTGAGCTTTTAATTCTAAAATTGTGGAACATATTTTAATCTTAGTTTCGTAATATATTAAGTTTTTAACAGCTAAGGTCCTTTTTCTTTTTTTTATTTAATAATCTATTGCTTGTTTCTCAAAAAGGCGGGAAATTATTTCGTAATCTTTCCTTTTTAGAATATTCTAGGGATTTTAATTTTACTTTTTATTTAACATCACGTGATTTGTGTTAATGCGCGGATGTTAAAAGGCTTGTCTATTTGCGAGACAAGATGTAATCCTTACACGAGGTCCACGCCTCCTAGCCCAATCAGAGGTGATCATTTTTATTGCGTAGACTCAGATTAATCGTGGTTGGATTTTTAAAATGATTGACGCGGAGTGAGGAAGGGCTAGTTTGTCGTGCAAATCTGGGTTTCTCATTTGGTTTTTTCAGAGCGCAGAATGCGATTGACTTTTCAAATATTAGGATGCTGTGTCTTTTACCCCGAAAAATTCAAACATCTTAGAATGCAGCTTAGACACGAAGTTTTGGAATATTCGATAACAGTGTCTAGGTGACTGCGGGGAAGAGTTTACTGATTTTATGAGTTGATAAATAAAAGAATTTGAAGACTGATGGTTTCTGTTTTTATAATCGGGAAATACCCCAATGCAACTCTTCCACTGCTTGCAAACTGCCGGAGCGACTGCTCTGCTCGTGCTGCTGCTGATTCTTAGGATTAACGTTCTTAATAGTTTATGGAACATAGCCTTCGTCGAATTTTTACATTGAAAGCCGGTAGGATGAAACATGAAGCAGCGTACGACTTTTGAGAAAAATAAATTAACGTGGCTTAACAACTACCAACTGCTTTTTGTTTGAGAATTGCTTCACAGCGCTGATTGTGCATGCGCCATTTCGCTGAGCTCGAAACTAATTGCTGGAACTTCTGCCTTTGTTTGTTTTCACATTAAACAATAATGAGTTTGGCTAAGAGATGTGCAACAGGAATTTTCCTCAGAGAAAGCAAATTGAAGGTGCAATAAAATCGATGAATGCGAGTGTAATATTTTGCATGTTATGTATAACAACAGATTATTGCACCTGTTTATGTATAAAAATATTACACAGAAATATCTGTAAGAACATAATATTACACAGAAATATGCGTTCATATGTAAATACAATTAATACACCGTTTTAAATCTTTGCTTGTGTAATAGTTGCGATGTCGTCAAGGTAAATGCTTAAAAGTCGCAGACCTAGAGTTCAAATCGCGTTTCGGTAAGTCTTGACTGTTTACTGTATATTGATTAAATAGTAAATTTCTCACTTTGTTGCAAATATGTATCTTGTAAAACACATGACTAATATTGATACAGGAGAGAAATCCTAAATACAGAATGTATCAACATCATGATTATAATTTTTTTTCTCAAAAAATTTTTTACAGTGAAATTATCTAGATTCTATTAATAAATAATCTCTTTACAGCTTACAAATCAACCTTAACAGCAAAATCGCATTGTACTTTATTTATTTATTTGTAAATAACATTGTTTTACATTCCACATTGTTTCATAGTCAAAAAACAAACATGTTGGAATATGGAAAATTACAGCAAGCACACTGTTTGTTCTGCATACAAATTTGTTTTGCGACCATAAAAATATTTTGCTCAAAATTTATATCCCAAACTAAAAGTTTATTTGCTATAAAAACAAAATCCATTATTTTTTTATGTTACTTAGATATACTTATGCATGATTTATACATTAAACTATGTATTGTTGAGTTATCAGATAACAGAATACACAATCCACTTAATTCGTTACATAAGAAAATGTGTATTTTCTGATTGACCAATAAAGCACAGATTTGTAAATTTCGACATATTCCACATTCAAACAAATCCTTTTTGTATCCTCAGTATACCTGTTTTGATGTGTAAATATACGCATTAATTTCTTAGACAGTATTACTGAAACTTAACAAGAATTCAAGAGCAAATACAAATAATAATAATATTATTAAAGACATTTTTCAAGCAGTAAAAAATAATAATACCAATAATAATAATAGTAAAAAAAAAATACGTAAACTGTAACTTTTATAGTGAAAGAAAGTTTGTGACTTTCAGTAGAACAGAAAAGAATATTGTGAAAAACGACTGTGCAAAGCGATTATAGAGGCTAAGTTTTATAAAAGTGATCTTCCCATTAAGGTTTAACCATTAGCAACATGAGAACAAGTATTCGTGCATTTCGGAAAAAAAATTCATTTGGAAATTATGAAACAAGATTTATTAATTCACTTAATAATAGAACACCTGGCATTAACTAACACTGAAAAGTATGGTATAAATTCAAAATTCCTGAATTAAAAAGAATATTTTGAAAGATGCATGCACATATCGCTAATATTGAAAATAGTTTTCTTTCTAATGAATATGTTCCTATGCATCACTATTAGCTCATAAGTTTTTTATGTCAAGATCTGATTTAATCCCTTTATGCTTGAATTTTTATTTTCTTAAATTTGTTAATATGATCATTTTTAAATTTAAAAAATAAATTGGACAAATACTGAAAAATATCAGCTACAAAAGTTTTGAAAATAACAACTAATAATTATTATCAACTCTAAAATAATATAAATGAAAACGATAAATATAAAATACGTCCTAAGAAATTCAAAATGATATTTTTATTTAAATAGTCACAATAAATTTTGTCATAAAATATATTTTTATGCTGAAATTGCTGTGAGTATTTTTTTCTCCCATTCATTATGCATAAATAGAATGTGTGGGATTAACTGATATTTTTTAATATTTATTTTAGATTTGAGAAAACTATTATAAACATTTTTCAATTATAGTTATCCAGAAAATTTAATTTGAAATCGCTATAAAAACTCTATTTCAAAATACTAAATTGATACCTTAAAATTTTTGAAGGCGAATTGAAAGAGAGTGCTTTAATTAAATCCGAAGACAGCATTGAAAATTTTAATGTTCAATTTCAGATTGTCAATAATTGATTTCAACTAATTCCTAAAGATATAGACGTTAATTTATTTTTAATCAGATAATAAATATTCAAATGAAGTAATTCAATCGAATTTCTGATTCATAGAGTCCTCTTTAAATTATACTGAAAATAAAAATGCGATGCCATAATATTTGAACACTATTCTTAAAAGTGAAAGATACTTTTATAAGAAATATTTGAAGCTTAAATTTTCTATAGAATGTATCTTTATTAGTTTGAGAATGCAAGTATAAGTTAATAGGAGGAAATAACACGAAGAAAAAAAAACATATTTGTGCTTCTACGAATATTGTTTTCATTCAAGACTTTTGATTTGCTGCAAACCATAAGAGTCTAGAAAATAGACACTAAAAAGATCCAAATGATAATATTAGGTCTACGGATATTTTCAAATATCTTGTTCAAATTTTCATATTTATACATGATAGTTTTGCATAGGATAGCTTAGGATTATCTAAAACCTGGCTTGTTTTAAATTTTTCGATTTTGATTTAATTCCTTTCAATTATTTAATATTTTGCAATTGTTTGGAGCCTCTTCTGAAATTAAAACTATCATAAAAATAAAAAAGACATATTCAAAATCGAAAAATTAAAAACTAGCTTGGTTGTACATCGTCCTCAGCTATACTTTGCAATAAATAAATAAATAAATAAATAAATAAAAAGATAAATGAAAAAATAAAACCTGCAAATATATTAGAATTTGAGCGAGATATTTGAAAATAACGTTTCGATGGACTTAATATTATCATCCTGGTGTTTTTGAGTCATTCAAGTGGCCTCTTAATGAGTACGCATATTTTATGCATCTAAACTTTTTGAAAAATAAAAGATATACAAGTTTCTAATAAAGTCTATAAAATATAAGCACCCTGCTAAAAGACGAAGGTAACATTGATCAAAATGGGGATAGATGCTACAGTTTTTGTTTTCTTCTTGTAAAATACACAGCACAGCAAAAACAAACGAACTAAATACCAGGAATTATTAGTCAAGCTCTTTAGAATCTAATTTCTATGTTAAACAATTTTAAACACTTTTAATAAAGTAGATATAATAATTTTCCCAAACGTCTTTTTTTAACGTCATTTTCTTGTGTGCTGGGTCAGATGTTGCATGCGGTGTGGAAAAGATGACGAATAGAGAAAAAAAATGCTATTTATTCCTATCAAGCAAATCACATTTGTAATTTCTCAAACTACATAAAATAAAAATAAATTACAGTAAATTTACAAAAATGATATGTATTACTAAATTATGAAAAGTTCAACAAAAATGCAAAAGTCTTTAATCCAAAAATATAATTAAGGTAAAAAAGAATATGAAAATGAAATGAAACACATTTGAATTTATAGGAATGAACAACATAATTACTGTAAACAATTGACAGCATAATTACAAAAAATATATAAATCAGTGGTTTACATCCAGGTGGACGTTGCAGTTTTCCCCTAATGTAAGTATTAGTTATATTCTACAAAGGCGCTAGAAATAATCGACTTTTCATCTTATTCTTTGATTGTATTTCCATTTAGAAAAAATCAGACCACATATCCCGTAACAAGAGTAAAGTGAGCATGTTTTACGTATCCACCAACTGTATTAGATGCATGCACAGTCAGCTTTAGACTATGCTGCTTGATAATACTCCAAATACTCAGAGTCATCAAATTCTTATCCAATACTGCCATTAGAATCCATAAGAGACTATTTATTTCGGACTTTAGTCACTGTCGCGAGATAACTCATATTTCATTTATTTTTCATGATTATCAAAAAGGTCAAATCTGTAGAAATACTGATTTTACATAAAAAATGTAACATCTAAAAAATATATATAAATTAAAAACGAAAATATGTCTCAAATAAAAGTCTAACTCAAAATTCCTTTGTCTGTCAACTCGTATGCTACCTCTGAGATACGAAAATCAAAATTTCTCCTAAAATAAGATCTGTTTGAAGAAACACTATCTGTACGATCTCTACAACATACTTTCCAATCACCAAAATCAACACGTACAATATTTTGCATCTTCTTTACAAAAATTCATACATTTACGGAGATTAAAATTTAAATAAACACTCATTTCATTTCAAAAAGAAATGTTTTTCATATATTGGTTACAAATGAGCTTGCTTCAAAACATAATCCAGACCATTTTGAACCCGACATATTTAAATACTACTCGACACGAACTCGACTCTTAACGAAAAACGTCATATTGAACCGTATCGATCGGAATCGAGGGACAAGTCAGATTTGAGCCGATACGGGGTTTTGCTGAGACGGAAGCATACGCATTTCGATTGGGCAGAAAATTTACAGATACGATGCAATGTAAAAACAATCTGTTAAATTTGCGGTCAAAACGGCTGACATTAACGTTGCCAATTGACTGCAATGTTGCCAGCCGTTTTTTCCGTAAAACTCGCAGTAAAATTAGATGTAATAAAAAAATACATACAATTTTACTACAATTTTTACGCCAAAACGTGCTGGTAACATTTCTGCCAGCAGTTTTTGCCGTAAATTTAGAGATTTTTTTTTACAAGGGTGATGTTAGAAAAAATAGACCTAAAACTATAAGTGGGTCACGTCAGAGAGAAAGAAATATATATTTCAGAATTTTGAAGTAACATGCGTAATTTCACTAAGGATTAGTTTTATTTTAGTTTGCTTTTGCACATACAGAGCGAAATTATTATCTATTTCTTTCTTAATTTGGACTTTGACATGTACTGTGGGAGAATTAGAAAAATCTAGATCATAAAAATTAAGGAATAATCAATTTTAATGACAATATAGCTAGATATACTTCAAAATATATCTATATCTGCAATCTTCATTGTCAGAAACTTTAAACAAATATTTTTAACAAAGGAAATACAGAATAAAATTGCTGTATGGCTATAATTACCAATTTAAATTTCATTTCGAATACAAATAAAAATATTTACATGTATTCGCCGTATTTATATTGCTCATTAGAGATTAATATAAATTGAAACAATTTACTACAATCTTGAGATTTTTAATCAGAGTGTATTTCAGTTATAATTCTCTAATCTTATTAATTTAAAATCTCAAGATGAAACTTCGCAAATTATTGATTTCTCTAAAATTCCCAAATCAGAAAGAGAATGAATAAATTGATTTATCTGCAAGCGAAGATGGGGAATCAATACTTAATTTCTAACCAAATAATAAATATCTGTAAAGTATTTTAGCTTGGATGAGTGGAGACATATTCTTAATAATTTATTTAATGGTATATATGGGTAAAATTGTCTTTATATAATAATCAATTAAATCACATAAATTTTCATTTCAAAAGTAATACTATACAATTATTTTTTACTTTACCTCAACATAAACATTAGGCTGGTTGTGTAATTTTTAACATTTTGGCAGAGTTTTTTTGCACATGGATATCATTAAAAAATATATGTTATGTCTCAAAAAATGCTGTCCGAGTCCCCTTGTAGAACCACAGGGAGTTTCTAAATGAACATTGTGGTTTTAGCGCTTGATAGTATTGCACAAAACTTAAAATTATAATTAGTGCATAAAATGAAAGAGCAACTTACAAGTATTCAAATTGAGCAACTTTCTTCCGATGGCACACATCAAGTCGATAGCTCGATTCTTCCCCAACGTTTCTTACTGTTTCTGGGGTCATACTTGCGACAGTTGCAATAATCAGCTGGTAGTGGATGCACAATCACACGATCCTTTAAAAAACTTCACAGGTAGAAATTAGAGAGCATCGGATCGGATGAGCGAATTCTCTGCTAATCAACACACATATCACTTTCAATAAATTAAATCCGGTATTTACGTTTCGAGAAATCAGTTTATATCTAAAGTCATCTGCCGTTTGTAATTATTATTATTATTGCTTTAAAAATATGTGCTAACTATTTCTAATTACTTTAATTATATAAGAATTATATAAGTTATAAGAATTGTTTGTATAAAATCCTTAGCTGCAACTTTCAAACATTGAATTTTACGCCAAATCTGCAGAGAGTATCGCAACCACTTACAGCATAATAATACATATTCTTTTACACAGGGATTCAAAAACTAAATGGCACCCTTCCTTTATAAGGGAACCGTTGAAGCATAGATCTAATGATCAATTTTTATCTTATTCTTTCCTGTTATAAATTGCCAAAATGTATAAACTTGTATAAGCGCTAAGGATAGTAACATAAGCAGATTGAAATTTTTCCGTGAAATATCTGACAAAACACTCGTGAATCAGCTTCTAAGGAGCTTGCTTGTAATTCAGGATCCTCACAAAATGAAGACTGTTGTAGAATCAAATATTTATTTATTTATTTTTAATTAATTATTTATTTATTTATTTATTTATTTATTTCGGATCAGAATCCTCCTCAAATGTAAATCGTCCAGCTTTTTACTTACCCATCATACGTAGTACAGGATAAACCTTGAAATCTTTTAGAAAATTTAAAAAAACTTTTTGTCGGATTTACACGTTTCAGACACTAGAGATTCCATGATGCATATTTGTTAAAAAATAAATTTTGTCTGTGTGTCTGTAAACGCCGTATATCCCGAACAAATTGAGATAGAAATTTGAAATTTTGTATGTACGTGGTATGCCGTAATGGGGAGAAGCCTATTGGATATCAGTATCCTCGTTTATCCGGAACTATTTTTTTCGGACACTCAAAATATTTGTTCTGATAAAAGGTATATAAAAATTTTCGTTTTTTTTTTTTTTTTTTTTTTTTTTTTTTTTTTTTTTTTTTTTTTTTTTTTTTTTTAAGAAATGAGTATAAAAGACATTAAAAAATATAAATTCAGCATAGAGAATGAAATATATCGGATAATTAGTTGTCGAGATATTTGTATTAATGTTTTGCACACACTCATCGATTTTTCATGACCCTGTATTTCAGTCAAATTTCAATTCAAAGATATATTTTAATTAGAAATGGATCGCTTAATCTAAAGCAGTAAATTGTTAGGAACTATAATTATTATTTTTGGAGATGTAAAGATGCTTTATATTTTCTTATTTAATTCAATTTAATTTAATTCAATATTTAATTCAATTTTTTGATTTATACTGGGATTCTTACAGTTAAACAGGTAAGGTGTCCGATGAGATGGGGGGAAGAGGTTTCATATTAACTTTGAAATTTTTAATTGCGAAAACTCCTGACACTGTAGTTAAAAATGAAGGTCATTTTCGGTTTCGGCGGTAAAAAAAATACGTAAAAATATTTACCAAAAGCTAAAAACATATCTAATTAATAATATCAAATTTCGGGGTTTTCTTAACTTTAATTTTTTTTATTTGTAAATATTTTATGTGATAGTAAAAAATGAAGCCCAATTTCAGATTTAGAGGTATGGAATACATAAAATTAAACTATCGAAACCTAAAAAAAAAAAAAAAAAAAAAAAAAAAAACATTACGTAACCCAGTTTTTGCAGGCTAATGCTATTTAATAATATTTAAAATTAAATATCATTTCACAGGCAGTTAATTTTCATCATTTTACTTAACTAAAAACTCTGTTATTTTTTGTTTGTTTATTACAAACTATATCTTTTGCATTTCATATGTCAAAAAGAATTAAGATTTCAAATTTGCATTGTTGTTTATAAATAGTTATAAGACCCTTACGATTTCTATAAAAAAATATTTTATAGAATTCCACAAAACTGTGATCCGTTTGTCTATATGTTAGTTTAAAATTTGTAGAAAAGTGTATAGAATTTCAATGTTTTTAGAAATTTCTATAAAACTTTCTTTAAAACAATTTCTATTAAACTTCTACACATATTTCTATAGCTTTTAAACTAGCTTATAGAAAAACGGGCCATAATTCCATTTGATTCTATAAAACTGTTTTTGTAGAATTCTATAAAATATATTTTTGCATGTAGAATCTTGGAAAAACTCGCATCGTAAAAAATCTTTTATTATTATTGATATTGTTATTTTTTTTATTATGAAGCTATATGTTTAAAAATTTTGCAGCTCATTTCACAATGAAAAATATGTACGGAAACTAACCTGGTGTTACTGAAGCTCAATTCATAAACCAAATCATAAATAAAATATTGGACTCTATGGAAAAATTTTCATATGTTTAAAATCTCTTCTAAAAGCTACAAATAAAACTTTTATTTTAAATAACTTTTTTATTTTTAAATGAGCAATAATTTATAAATCTAAAGCTATGAAAATATCTAATAGTGAATAAAGAATTCATTTGGTAATATTGGAATTTTTTCACGAGACTTTCTAAAATTATGTATAACTTTAACCAATGAAATTTTTATCTAGAAAATTTATTTCAAACAATGATAATAAATATTTTCAATTGCAACATAAGATAACGGGAGAAATCATTCTATTATTCAAAACATCTTACTATGAAATTTAAATCTGAATGCAATCAATAAAATATTTAATACAATGAAATACTCGATCTAGTCTGAGAAAACTAAGAAAAGCTACTGAAACGACAAATAAAATATATATAATTTAAGGGATATGTATGTAATATGAGAACGTAAATACAGAGATCTTACTCAACACATAAAAAAATAAATCTAAATAATGGAATTTTAAGAAAATATTGTTTTAAGGTAATGTTGTATTTTAGAATAAAATAAAAGAATGAAAGCATTGATCGAAGATATGGAATTAAAATAAATATGTTAAGATATTATAAAAAAACGGGGGAATAGTTAAATTTTAAAAGAATTTGGAAATAATTTTGAATTAAGGCGAAAAAAATTCATATCATATGTATATAAAAAGTCTGCATTTTTTCACACTAAATAATTAAACCAATGATTATTTCAAACAAAAAGAAAAATGTTTTAGTATAGTAATATCAGGAATAAAATTTATTGAATAAAACAAACGCTGCAAAGTACATTTTACATACCAGAAAATGAAAGACATAGATAGTCAAAGAGATATTCAGTAAAATACTTCCTAAAAATCTATGGAAACTTTAAATTAACACTTAGCTTTATAATGTACATATCCTTTTTAATCAGAGAAATCTAATTCAAACAAACTGAAATAAACATTTCCGATTCCAAAATAGAGTAATGGGATGAAAACAGTCTAATATTCGAAACAGCGTATGATAAAATTAATCTTAGAAAAAAAATCAGCAAAATTAGAGGGAAATGTATATAATGCTCGCATGTTTTTTCATACTAAGCCATTAAATCAATTATTATATTTTTTAATAGTTCTTTTGAAATATAAAATTATAGAAAATAAAAAGTAAAACATTGTAGTATACTATCATCAGGAATAAGATTTACTGAATGAAGCGACGCTGCGAAGTAAATTTTACAGATCAGAAAAAGCTAGGTTTAGATATTCAAGGCAAATATTCAGTAAAATGCTTTCTGAAAAATTAAGCAAATTTTTAATTATCACTTATCATTATAAAGCACATATCCGTCTGAATCAGAGAAATCCAATTCAAACAAGCTGAAATAAACATTTCCAATTTTAAAATAAGGTAATGTAGTGAAAACAAACTAATATTCGGACCAACGTATGATAAAATTAATCTTAGAATAGAATCAATAAAACTTGAAGATAATGCATGTGTTAGCATTTTTTTAAAAACTAAATCATTAAATCTATTGTTATATTTTTTTTCAAAAATTATTTTAAAATATAAAATTACTGAATATAAAAAAAATATTGCAATATAGTAATTTCAGAAATAAAACTATATTTATTAATATAAACGTTACTAAGCAATTACCGGACATTAAAAACATGTAACATTTAGGTACTCAAAGTAATTATTCATTAAAATACATTTAAAAAACTACGGAAATTTTAAATTCACATATAGCATTACGATGTATCTCTTTTAATCAGAGAAATCCAATTTTAATAAACTGAAATAGCTGTTTCTAATTTCAAAATAAGGTAATGGAGTGAAAACAATCTTAAATTCAATATAACGTATAATAAAATTAAACTGAGCATAAAATCAATAAGATATTCGATAAATAAATAATTGTGAATATTCAATAATGAAATTATAATAATGTTCAATAATGAAATAAAAATATATCCAAAATTGAAATATTTGTTCAATAATAAAATAAAAATAACAATAATATTCAATAATGAAATAATTGTTTCTAATTCCAAAATAAGGTAATGGAGTGAAAACAATCTTAAATTAAAATTTACGCATAATAAAATTAAACTGAGAATAAAATCAATAAAATATTCAATACAGTGAAGTTTTAGGCTTTTTTTGAATATGCAATGAAAAGTTATTGAAACGACAAATAAAATATATTCAATTTAAAGAAAATGTAATACATATTTTACATTTTTTCAAACAAAGTCATTAAATTAATTATTATGATTTTAAACAGCACACAATTTTTTTTATTTAATTTGAAATGTGAAATTGCTGAAAAAAAAAATACTATAGTGTAATAATAACAGGAATAAAATGATACTTAATAAAATAGACGCTAAGAAGTGCTAAGCTATAAAAGTAGACGCTAAGCTATAAAATTAATCTTAGAATAAAATCAATAAAATTTGAGTAAAATGTATATAATGCTTGCATTGTTTACCAATCTAAGTCATTAATCAATTATTATAATTTTTTTCAATAGTTCTTTTCAAATATAAAATTACAGATATTAAAAGGTAAAATATAGTAGTATAGTAATATCAGGAATAAAATGATACTTAATGAAAAAGACTCTACAAAGCAAATATCGCACATTAAAAAAAAAAAAAAAAAAAAAAAAAAAAAAAAAAAAAAAAAAAAAAAAAAAAAAAAGTAAGATTTAGATACTCGAGATAATTAATTATGTATTTTAATGAAACACATTTTAAATAAATTATGGAAAATTTAAATTCACATTTAGCATTACGATGTATCTGTTTTAATCAGAGAAATTGAATTTTGATAAACTGAAATAGCTGTTTTTAATTTCAAAATGAGGTAATACACAGAAAACAATCTTAAATGCAAAATAACTATAAGAAAATTAAACTGAGCATAAAATCAATAAAATATTCGATAAAGGAATAATTGGGAACGTTCAATAATGAAATAATAATAATGTTCAATAATGAAATAAATATAATAATAATATTCAATAATGAAATATTTGTTCAATAATGAAATAAAAATAGCAATAATATTCAGTAATGAAATAATTGTTTCTAATTCCAAAATAAAATAATGGAGTGAAAGCAATCTTAAATTCAAAATAACGTATAATAAAATTAAACTGAGCATAAAATCAATAAAATATTCAATAAATAAATAATTGTGAATATTCAGTAATGAAGTAATAATAATGTTCAATAATGAAATAAAAATAATAATAATATTCAATAGTGAAATAATTGTTCAATAATGAAATAAAAACAACAGTAATATTCAATAATGAAATAATTGTTTCTAATTCCAAAATAAAGTAATGGAGTGTAAGCAATCTAATATTCAAAACGACGTATGATAAAATTAAACTGAGAATAAAATCAATAAAATATTCAATACAATGAAGTTCTAGGCTTTTTCTAAATATGCAATGAAAAGTTACTGAAACGACAAATAAAAAGTATTCAATTTAAGGGAAATATAATATATAATTTACATATTTTCAAACAAAGTCATTAAATTAATTATTATAATTTCAAACAATACACAATTTTTTCAAAATTTATTTTGAAATGTGAAATTACTGAAAAAAAAATATTATAGAATAATAATATCAGGAACAAAATGGTACTTAATAAAATAGACGCTCAGAAGTAATTATCACACATTATTAAACATGTAAGATTTAGATACTTAAGATAATTTTGTATTAAAACACTTAAAAAAAACTATGGAAATTTTAAATTAACACTTAGCAATATAATGTACATATCCATTTTAATCAGAGACATCCAATTCAAACAAACTTGAAATAAACATTTCCGATTCCAAAATATGATAATGGAGTGAAAACAATCTAATATTCCAAACAATGTACGATAAAATTAATCTTAGAATAAAAACAATAAAATTTGAGAAAATGCATATAATGCTTTTATTGTTTACGAAACTAACTCATTAAACCCATTATTATAATTTTTTTCCAATAAATGTTTTGAAATATAAAATTACAGAAAATAAAAAGTAAAATATAGTAGAATAGTAATATCAGGAATAAAATGGTACTTAATAAAAAAAGACTCCACGAAGCAATTGTCGCACATAAAAAAATTGTAAGATTTAGATACTCGAGATAATTAATCAATGAAACACTTTTTCAATAAACTATGGAAATTTTAAATTCACATTTAGCATTACGATGTATATGTTTTAATCAGAGAAATCGAATTTTAATAAACTGAAATAGCTGTTTCTAATTTCAAAATGAGGTAATACACTGAAAACAATCTTAAATGCAAAATAACGTATAATAAAATTAAACCGAGCATAAAATCAATAAAATATTCAATAAGTGAATAATTGTGAATATTCAATAATGAAATAATAATAATGTTCAATAATGAAATAAATATAATAATAATATTCAATAATGAAATATTTGTTCAATAATGAGATAAACATAACAATAATATTCAATAATGAAATAAATATAATAATAATATTCAATAATGAAATATTTGTTCAATAATGAGATAAACATAACAATAATATTCAATAATGAAATAATTGTTTCTAATTCCAAAATAAAATAATGGAGTGAAAGCAATCTTAAATTCAAAATAACGAATAATAAAATTAAACTGAGCATAAAATCAATAAAAGATGCAATAAATAAATAATTGTGAATATTCAATAATGAAGTAATAATAATGTTCAATAATGAAATAAAAATAATAATAATGTTCAATAATGAAATAAAAATAATAATATTCAATAATGAAATAATTGTTCCTAATTCCAAAATAAGGTGATGGAGTGAAAGCAATCTAATATTCAAAACAACGTATGATAAAATTCAACTCAAAATCAATAAAAGTTGGAATAAATTAAATTTGATTTCTCACAATGGAATGGAAGTTTACTGAAGCATAATATCTTCTGTATTGTTTAAATTTTCTGTAATTTTTTTAAAATTCACAGAACAATTATTTAGAGGAAAGATGGATAAAACGTGGCAATTTTTGCAAAAATAGTTCTCATTTAATACATTTCTCTGAATTTTAGAACAATTTTGCTGAAATAATATTTTTTGCTATCCAAAAAACATATATAAGATGAATAAAATTGCTTGAAGCATATGCTTGGAAAGGCAGGTGATGCACGCCTGGCCGATTTTAAATTAATTATTCTTCTAAGGCCTACCTTATTTATTGTCGTAAGTAACTAGAATATAGAGGTAAAATGAAAAAAAAAATTCAATAAATCAATTAAAAGAATACCACAAAGGAAAAGTCAAATTAAATATTCAGACAATAAGTCATACACTACAGAGTTTACGTAATATATGAAATACTTTAAGTTACTTTTTTTAATCAATTCTTCAAAAATTAAGTCACAGATCCTTTTAAAAGAATTTTTTTTCTATTACTAGAGTATTACAGCAAGAAAATTTTTATAGAAGTTTTTTTTAAATATTTAGAAACAAGCAATTTGCTTTTTTGTTTATTTCTTCCATGCATTCAAAGCTATGTATATAATCAAACTTTATCCATTTCAGTTCCTTAAGAATTTTATTAAATCAATCAACTAAAAACATGTGAATTGCATTCATATTGCAACATTAACACATGACTATATTTTGTTTACCCTTATTTAAACTTTTTAAAGATAAATATAAATTGTTGTAAAAAGTAAAACTAATATACACAGTAAAAAGTTATTTTCAATAAAATGCATTTAAAATACATGAAATTATGTTATTTTGATAACTTACCTCCGTTTACTAACTTGGAAACGAACAGCTATGAATAAATCTATGAATGGAAATTAACCTATTGGAATCTTTTTTAATTGAAATACACGCGCATATAAGTTCTTGATAATAAACAGAAAAAAAATAACAAAAAACGTACATCAGTTCAATTTATTTAAATAATTAATTGCATGCAAAATATGTTAGCGTAAATATTTAATTTTAAATACTTTATGTGATATGTTTACCTACAAATTGATGTTTTCGAAATTTTATGAAGTTTCAAATCAAAAAAACTAATTCCTTTTTGTTGGATTTTTTAAATTATTATTTCAGTTTCAATATGTTAAAGTTTGTAAATGTTGGGGATTTAAATTCAACGTAATTGGGTTAGATTCTGGGAAACTTCATTTCTTTATACAATAAATAATTGCATAAGCATGGAGCATTTTGGAAAACGAAAAGTACGAAATAAAGTGTGACAAATTTGATTTCAATACAATACAAACCAAATAAACAACATTATTTTTATTACATTCTCCTAAAGAATGTCAACGATATATTATTATTTTCAACATAATCGAGCTGATTGGTAAAGTAATCATACGAATTGAATATTTCCAACTGAGCGAAAAATTGACCAGGCTGGGAACCGAACTCAGATACTTGGCTTACAAGGCCAATGCTTTACCTGTTAAGCTACCTGGGCGATAACCATCTGGGATTGGCTTTGTAAGCCAAGTATCTGTGTTCGATTCCCAGCCTGGTCAATTTTTTGCTCAGTTGGAAATATTCAATTCGAATGTTAACGATAGTTTAAGTGATACGTTTATCTACAAATTGATGTTTTCGAAATTTCATGAAGTTTCAAATGAAAATAAAAAACTAATTACTTTTTTGTTGGATTTTTTTATTATTATTACAGTTTCACTATGTTAAATTTTGTAAATGTTTTGCAATTAAGTTCAACACAATTGGGTTAAATTTTTGAGAATTTCATTTCTTTATACAATAACTAATTGTATCAGCATGGAACATTTTGGAAAACGAAAAGTACGAAATAAAGGGTGACAAATATAATGTAAATGAAATATAATTTGACGACAAAATCTAATTATTTGCCAGTAAATTTTTTGTTAAAATAAATTTCGGCTCCTTGTAAAATTGTGTAACAATTTAATTCATAATAGTTGGCGCAGTTTTTAATCTTATTCAGATAAATTTAATTTAAATAAGGTGAAATGAAAATGTCCTAATGTAGAATAATCTAATGAAATGAAACAACTCTGACTTCCTAATCAATAAATAAGAAAATTCAGGTCAGCATGAAATAAATAATGCATAAATATATTGAAATAACCTGCGTTTTTCATTTTAGTCGTGCTTTAGAATCAATGTTTTTTTTAAGTTTACATTACTTTATTTTACTTATTTACAGAAGTTTCGTATTTATACTTTGTAGCATTATCACTTCTATATATAATTAAATATATTTGATGTTTTCTTAACGATTTTGGAAAGTACAAATCTAAAATTTCTAAATTTATAAAACAAAGTGTGCAAGAAGAGAGTATAACGAAATACAATGCGCATTTCACTAAATAAATCAAATCGTACAACTAATATTTATTTTAATAAATATCATTCAGAAATATTTATACATAAATGAGCAACTTAATTGTCTAAACATTTGTTCATGCCTAGGAAAATTCAAAAATATGTCGCTATATAATATGTTTGTGACATCCTTAATGTTGATTATAGAAATGTAATGCAAACGTTGAACATTGCATCATTTAGTGAATACATTTTTTTTAAATGAAAGATTCGTAAAAAAAAAAAAAAAAAAAAAAAAAAAAAAACACATGTTATAAGTAGTACACAGTACGCAGATATACGCAATAAAATAGACATTGTTAATATCTATGTTACTAAATGGTAGATTAATCAGTAATAAATTGCTTGGAAAGTATTTTAATCCCATTTCAAGCATGGATGTTGTTCTATTTCAAAATAAAGAAAACAAACGTTTGCTGTTTTCACCGGAGTATTACATATTTAACTCTATTACATATCACATTGCTGACCGAAGACATCACGTCCGGCTTTTTCATAGCTGCAAATATTTATTTATAAATTTATTCATTTATTGTTACCAGAAATTTTCAAAAACAAATTTTATTGTATTCAAACACAGATCTATAAAATTAAATCAAACAAAGATAATACTAAAATCAATCTTCTAAAAAAATATTTTAAAAATTATTTCATACAAATCAAAAACCAATGAAATGATTTCATACATCTCTCTAATTACATATATTATTTCCAGTCGAATATATCACTTTTCCTCCACATAAAAAGAATAAAAAAACTGGGACAAAGTCAAGGAGAAAGGAATGTAATTATCTTTATGTATATATATATATATATATATATATATATTGTAGCGTATATTGGGTTCTTTCGATCTTATGGTTAGACAACTTCAAACTCTTTTCTCTTAGAAAAGTACAAAATAATTTATTTACAGATCTTCAGAACAACAGAGTCTTCGAAACTCACAAATATTACAAGATATTCCAAAATAACTGTTTAAATCTATCGAACAAATACAAATATAGGTCGCAGAGACTCTTTATACAATGTCTCAACACTATATCACATTCAAAACAACGTAGATAAAACTCAATACATCAAGCAAACTTGCTTGGACAATCTCTAGTAGCTCACTCAATGACTGACTGGTAAATAATAACAACTCGCATCGCTTCTCTTCTTATATAGGTTCGGAGCATGTGCTAGAAATTTCTAGAACCTACTCGAAAAAATCCACGGAACAACAAACAATGTATCAGTATATCTAAGGGGGGTTACCAGAGAGGAAAGGGTTACCATCGCCAACAATCGCCAAGTTTGTCTCCAACTTGGCGATATATCGCCAAATTTGGCGACCAAAAATAGTCGCCAAAAGAAACGCCACCTTGGCGATATCTTCATTATTTCGCCAATCTGCCGTAGACATACTTTGAAAATAATGGACAAGTTTGCTTGATAACAGAGACAATGTAACAAAAACTAATATAAGTAAAGGAATGGAGCTTAATAAGATTATTTACATTATTTTACAGTACAAACACTAACTATTTACAAAATTCGTAACACTACCCCCTCCTCAAAGACTGCACGTCCCGGGCAGTGCAATCCTTGAGTTAGAGGAGAACACTTAAAATAAATAAACAAATAAATAAATAAATAAATAATAACAATAATAATAAAATTTACATAAATAAGAACTAATTACTATTTACATATTTACAAAAAGTGACTTTCATGACCATGGTCTAAAATTCTAGTTTTGAATTTCTAATCACTTTGGCCAAAATAAGGGGCTAGCCGGTTATAATGTACGACCTTGGGTTTGGTGTGTGGCGATTTTTGTATGCGTACAACGACGTCATTCAGCCTGTTGACGACTGTGTAAGGACCGTCCCAGTTTCTTTGTAATTTTGGCGACAGTCCCTTACGACGGATCGGATTCCACAACCAAACTTTGTCACCTTCGTTGAACTCATGTCCTGTTGCCTTTGTGTCGTACCGTGTCTTCATCTTTTCCGTTGTTAGTCCGATTCGGTTCCTCGCTAGACGATGAATCTCCTCAATCCGTGCCTGGAGTTCATCGACATATTCCTCAGGCGATGAAGGAGCATCAGGAGGACGGCCAAACAAAAGATCAGCAGGCAGACGAAGATCACGACCAAAAAGCATTTGAGAAGGGGAGTAACCAGTGGCCTCATGTGTGGCACTCCTGTAGGCAAGCAGAAAAAGAGGCAATTTCTTGTCCCAGTCCTGTTGGTCTCTAGACACCAGGAGAGAGAGGCTATTTAGGATGGTACGATTGAACCGCTCCACCATGCCGTCCGATTGAGGATGTAGAGGTGTAGTTCGAGTTTTGTCCATGCCGAGTAGTCCGCACATTTCCTTAAACACAGCCGAATCAAAGTTTCTTCCTTGATCGGAATGGATTTGAAGAGGAACTCCGTATCTGGAAACCCAGTGTTGAACTAGTATGTCTGCTACGGTTACCGCCTCTTGATTAGGAATGGCATAGGCTTCAAGCCACTTAGTGAAGTAGTCCATGACAACGAGGATGTACTTATTGCCATCAGATGTTCTAGGAAGTGGACCCAGGATGTCTAGGGCAATTCGTTCGAAAGGCGCTCCTACATTATAACGCTGCAGTCGCCCACGGGTGCGCCTCTTTGGACCTTTACGTGCTACACAGGTGTCACAAGTTCGACACCACTTCTCCACGTCACTGCGAACATTATTCCAGTAGAAACGCTCTCGAACCTTTTGCAGGGTCTTCATTACACCAAAATGACCTCCTGTGGGACTACCATGCAGTTCTTGAAGGACTATAGAAATTCTCGACTTAGGGAGTAGTAGTTGCCATCTACATGTCTTTCCATCGTCAGACTCCCATTTTCGGTACAAGATGCCGTTCTTCAAATGTAAGGAATCCCAGAGAGCCCAATAACGTTTAGTCGTAGGATGGTAATGGGCCATGTCTTGCCAGCTGGGCTTCCTGTTGGACTCCTCTTTCAGCTCTAGAATGGGCTTAATTTCAGGATCAGCAAGTTGATCTTTACGCAGGCTCTCGTCACTCCACGGATCTTGCGATGATGTAGACCCAGTTGTAACTTGTCTTACTATAGGACCTTTGACATTAAATTTCTTCTCAGCCCGGTCGCAGTATCTACAATTCTCTGAGCAGGGTCTTCTTGAGAGAGCATCTGCATTTCCATGTGATGAGCCTTTTCGATGGCGTATCTCCATATCGTACTCTTGAAACTTTTGTATCCACCTGGCTATCTGGCCTTCAGGGTTCTTAAAATTCAATAGCCAAGTTAGAGAAGCATGATCAGTTCGGATCAGGAACTTTCGACCGTAAAGATAGTGATGAAAGTGGTCTATGGCTTTCACTGCAGCAACAAGCTCTTTTCTTGTTACGCAGTAGTTTCGCTCGGCCTTTAACAAGCACTTGCTGAAATAGGCGATAACACGCTCCTGGCCGTCGATTTCCTTGGACAGTACAGCGCCAATGCTTTCGTTGCTTGCATCCGTATCAAGTATAAACTGTTTATCGATTTGAGGATACGACAGAATTGGAGTGGATGTCAAGGCCTCCTTAAGCTTTTCGAAAGCAGCGTCACATTCCTGTGTCCACATAAATTTTTGATTGGCTTCTGTTAATTTATGAAGTGGTCTTGCAATCATCGAGAAGCCTTTGACGAATTTTCTGTAATAGGTGCATAATCCTAGAAAACTTCGAAGCTGGTGAACATCTGCTGGACGACTCCAATTTTTCACGGCCGATATCTTCTCCGGATCAGTCCTAACTCCTTCCGCCGAAATGATGTGTCCAAGGTAGGCGACTTCATTGCGAAACAAACTGCACTTCGAAGGGCTTAACTTCAAATTAGCTTCCTTTAATTTTTGTAGCACCCGCCTGAGGTTGTTCAGATGTTCATCAAAAGATTTTCCTATGATTATGATGTCATCTAAATAAACAAGACATGCTTCATACGACAGCCCCCGGAGAACCGTTTCCATAAGCCGTTCGAAAGTTGCAGGTGCGTTACATAGACCAAAAGGCATTACCTTGAATTGCTATAATCCTTGTCCCGTTGTGAAGGCAGTCTTCTCGCGGTCGTCGGGATGGATCTCTACCTGCCAGTAACCACTCTTCAGATCCAGAGTCGAGAACCAAGTGTTGCCCGCAAGTGTGTCCAGAGTGTCGTCGATCCTTGGTAGAGGGTAACTATCCTTTTTAGTGACGTCATTCAGTTGGCGGTAGTCTACACAAAATCTTGTAGAACCATCCTTCTTTCTTACTAATACAATGGGAGACGCCCATGGACTTGTTGATGGTTCGATGACGTCATTTTCTTCCATATCTTTAATTAAATTCTGCACCTCTTCTTGCTTGGCAAAAGGTAATCGTCTAGGGTGCTGTTTAATAGGAGAGTGATCTCCCGTGTCAATTCGGTGTTGTGCCATTTTAGTTCGTCCAAAGTCTTCAGATGTTTGGGAAAATAAACTTTGGAATTCTCTAATTAAATTTTCCGCAGCTTCCAACTGTTTTGGATTTAAGTCTGTATTTTGTAACAAATCCTTGATTAAATTATCTGAAGATTTCTCAGAGTGACTGGAATTTTGACTTATGCACGTCACAGGAGCACATGACGCTATCACCTCTCCTTTCTTGATAGTCCTCGTCTTATCACTGATGTTAGCAATTCTGACTGGAATGGTCTTTTTCGAGAGGTCTACCACAGATGAAGCCACCAATACTCCTGCTTGTGTACTATTGTCTTCTGGATAATCTATATGGCCAAATCGGTAATTAGTTTCATTTTCAATTACAGCTGGAACTAAAAATTCTGTTCTTGGATCTAGATTGATGTCTTCTTTGACTATTACTGCTTGTTTACATTCAATTTCGTTATTCAATCCAAAAAGACTTATTTCTTCAAATTTTGAGAGCATTTTGTTATTTTTGAAATCAAGCTTGAAGTCAAACTTCTTCAGAAAATCTAGCCCGATTAAGCAAGGATCTGTTATGTCAGCCACGTATGCCGGATGATAATATTTCTTTCCTCCAAAGTTGATGGTTAAATTGGCCTTTCCATATATGACTATCTTGTCGCCCGTCACAGTTTGCAGGGTAACGCAGGGTGGAGTCCAGATGAGTTTAGATTTCAATTTTCGAGCCAAATCTTCTCTTATTATCGTCACATTGGCTCCTGTATCGACAATCATACGGCACTGAATTCCGTTAATAAAGCCTATCACATATAATTCATTATCGCCGCCACTCATTTTAGATATTTGAAGGATCTTCAGGTGGGGCTTTTTATTCTCTGGTCTTGAAATCATCTCACGTTCGTGGATTTTGGGGCAATTTCTTCGGAGATGTTTTGTATCACCGCACAACCAGCACGTGAGATTCTGTCTTCTTGACCTTGTTCTTCCATATTTTAAAGCTTCAAGCTCTTGATTAATCTTCCTAATTTCTTTCAAGACGTCGTTCTCAGTGTCTGAGCTTTTGTTCACCGTTGCCCCTCGGACTGAATGACGATCTCTTCGGCTGGCTTTTGTAGCTGCTTCCAACTTTAAGGCATATAGTAATGCAGCTTTTAAATCCTGTACATCTGCCATTCGTACCGCTCTCTGCACTTCTGGGTCTTTTATTCCGTCTACAAAATATTGCAGTGAGAGCATTTCCCGTACATTTGTTGGACAGTCAATGAATGCTAAATTTGCAAGCCGTTCAATTTCCGAGGCAAACTCTTGAAGGGTTTCACTCGATTTTTGATGGCGGCTCTTGATTTGTATTCTCGAATAATCCTTGAAGAATTTTTCGCCGAATCTCATTTCAAGTGCACAACTTAGAGTCTCAAAATTGAGTTGCGTCATATCGGGCAATGTTTGCAGCACGTCGGCGGCTTCTCCTCTTAAAGATGCTGCCAGTTGACAAGCTTTCACCTCGTCACTCCATTTGTTCGCTTCAGCTACAATAGTGAATTGGGTCTTGTAAACTTGCCAGGAACTCTTTCCATCGTATGTCGACAGCTTAATGTGCACGGGAGAAGCAGGCGGATTCCTAAATTCTTCATAATTACCACTAGACGCTGAAAGTTTCTTCTCAAGATCTTGTACTTTTTTATTTAGCTTTTCATCTACTTCACCTAGTATTTTCTCTTCAACGTTACTGATTTTCTCTTCAACGTTACTGATTTTCTCTTCAAAGTTACAAACTTCATTCTGAATTTTCTCTTCTACTTCCGCCATTTTCTCTTCTACCGAGCCTATTCTTCTCTCTACCGACGAGAACTTTTCTTCATTTCTTCTTGGCCTTTATTAATCTTTTCAGTCACATCTTCTTGGCATTTGTCAATTTTATTTGTCAACTGTTCCATTCTTTCTTCGTTTTTATTCATTTTTTTCGCCAACTCTTCTTGGCCTTTATTCATCTTTTCCGCCAACTCTTCTTGGCCTTTATTCATCTTTTCCGCCAACTCTTCTTGGCCTTTATTCATTTTTTCTGCCAACTCTTCTTGGCCTTTATCAATTTTATTTTTCAACTGTTCCATTCTTTCTTCGTTTTTATTCATTTTTTTCGCCAACTCTTCTTGGCCTTTATTCATCTTTACCGCCAACTCATCTTGGCCTTTCGTCAATTCTGCTTTTATTCCATTAATAGCTTCTAACAGTTCTTTCAGTTGACCGTCCATTGTTCTTGTTTTCGCCATAAGATCCCGACTCCTGACACCAAATGTTGTAGCGTATATTGGGTTCTTTCGATCTTATGGTTAGACAACTTCAAACTCTTTTCTCTTAGAAAAGTACAAAATAATTTATTTACAGATCTTCAGAACAACAGAGTCTTCGAAACTCACAAATATTACAAGATATTCCAAAATAACTGTTTAAATCTATCGAACAAATACAAATATAGGTCGCAGAGACTCTTTATACAATGTCTCAACACTATATCACATTCAAAACAACGTAGATAAAACTCAATACATCAAGCAAACTTGCTTGGACAATCTCTAGTAGCTCACTCAATGACTGACTGGTAAATAATAACAACTCGCATCGCTTCTCTTCTTATATAGGTTCGGAGCATGTGCTAGAAATTTCTAGAACCTACTCGAAAAAATCCACGGAACAACAAACAATGTATCAGTATATCTAAGGGGGGTTACCAGAGAGGAAAGGGTTACCATCGCCAACAATCGCCAAGTTTGTCTCCAACTTGGCGATATATCGCCAAATTTGGCGACCAAAATTAGTCGCCAAAAGTGACGCCAACTTGGCGATATCTTCATTATTTCGCCAATCTGCCGTAGACATACACTGAAAATAATGGACAAGTTTGCTTGATAACAGAGACAATGTAACAAAAACTAATATAAGTAAAGGAATGGAGCTTAATAAGATTATTTACATTATTTTACAGTACAAACACTAACTATTTACAAAATTCGTAACAATATATATATATATATATATATATATATATATATATATGCAATGGCTGAAATTTATTTAGGGACACACTAGGGCACAAATATGTGGAAAAGATACAAAACTTTACCAAAAGCGTATTTTAGTATATGACAGGTATTTCACGCACATTTGCAGAAGCAATGGCTGCAGGAACTAAAAGATACGTCGCAGAAAAATTCTCTAAAAAATCCATCCTGTCTCAAAAGTGAAGTCGGGGTAATATTGCACACAAAAACTAAAATCTTTTGTTAATCAATTTAAAACCAAATATTATATTAAAGATTTTCTGATTGGTGTTCGGAATATCTTGATGCTGTTTTTATAAAACATTTTGAAGAAAAATGCGTTAATTAATTTCTTTTATTGTTCAATCATTCTGACAGATTAAATCAGTCCATATATCTTACTAAATAACAATCTGCAGGAGCCGTGATATCTAATAAACTATTACATGTTTGTTTTAAATTTATAAATATTTAATGAGTGTTTTATTTTTATTATCATTATTCTTTAAAAGTAAATAATTTGTTTCATTCTACAAGATGTAATTGTTCTAGATGAAGGGAGTAAAAAATTCTCATATTAAATGTTTAAAATGTCGGTGGAGAAATTATTAAATGAACAATAATAATAATTAATCCAATTACATTTTTTTTATCAAGGAGCGTTTATACATAAAAAATGCATTATAATCCGTTTAAAATAAATGACATGCGAACAAATCGAATTGTGGATACATCCACAAATAAGGTGGATTTTAATGGAAAAGAATTTGTCTGAAAATTTGTAAGTGTCACTTCATTCTGAATTCGAGTAACTTTATTTCTAAAAAAATTATTCCCCACCAGGAAAAAAAAAAAAAAAAAAAAAAAAAAAAAGAAAGAAAGAAAATTTGTAGATTTTTATTTACCCAAAATTCTGAAGGAAATCTGTCAGTATTTGGCTATTTATACAGATATTTTTTAAGATCTTAAACTAATATCTTAAGAAAATCTGCAGATATTTTTTAAGAAAAAATTAAATCTGCAAATTTTCTACAGATTTCTGTAAAATTTCTGAAGAAAGTGGAGATTTTTTCAGATAATCTTAAGATTATTTTTAGTGGGGTTAGTAAAATAAAGATGTAATAAGTATTGAGAATTGGTAGTTGGTCAATTTAATTAACGTTTTCAACGAACTTTATTTATAGAAATTGATTTATTAATATAAATAAAGCAACTTTCTCACGCTGATAACATGGATTTAATAACATATATTTAAATTTTCGATAACGCATTATCGGGTCTCCAGAAACGTCTTTAATTTTTAATTCCATTTGACTGAATTGACAATCTTGTCGTTTCAACATCATTTGTTTCAGCACAGCTACGTGAAATACCTGACATCTTTGAATGTATGAATTTAAGCAAATCACTCAATCGACACAGATAGTCTTGTGTTACTCTTGTTTAACGCAGTGTTTTTAAGACAGCAATTGTCAAAGTGACGTTGCTTATAAACAATCCTTCCGTATCATTTTTCTGTGTTTGTGCCACAACATATTGCTTGCGAACATACATTCACACAAAATAAATTACTGATGCGAAGCCAATTATTCATCTTTAAAGTTTCTACCATGAATATGGAATCAAATAATTTATAATTTTATAAATATGAATCACCATGTGATTCTCTCCTATAAGCAAAATCGTCATGTACATTGCTTTTACTGTATTTATGAGAAAACATACTCAAAACAAATTGGAAGGGAAGTCTTCAAAAGTTAAATAATTTTAATGGAATAAAATAAATCTAGTTTTCAGAACAATGGGATGGTTAATATCGCAGAATATAACTAATAAAAGTACTAATTAAATAAATTGAATCAACTTTTAGAAAGTAGGATGAAATGCTTGTGAAGAGTCTGATTAATTTTAAAATTAAAAGCAACATTAATATAATTATCAAAACTCAAACATATAATCGAATGTGGGACTTTGCTTAATGTTTTTAATTAAAAAATATTTATTTATTTAGATTAAAACGCGTCATACATTAAAGTTAAATCGCAGCATGAAATAAACGTGACATCGAATTTGAATTCTATAAGAAACGATAAAAAATTAAAGAATAAAAAGTTAATATTTAAATAATCCCCCAAAAATATTATAGAAAGTATTCATTAATTCTGCCTAATAGTTTACAAAATTCTTAAATACAACGGTCTCGTTTTCACCTATATAATTCATCGATTAATAAAAATCTAATTCACACAAAGTTCAATAATTTTTTCTTCATACAATAAATAAATAAATTATAAAATAAATAAAAAGGCGCAGTGAAGTTAGTTTAATTTTTTCCCTTCGCTAAAATTAAATATAGAACAGCATTGGTAAAAATTTAAATTGAATTCAACGTTTCATATTTTTAGAAAAGTCAAAGAAGCACAAAATAAATTCTAAACATTATATGAAACATTTGGTATTTCATAGCGGTCTCGAGGTCAAACTGCCAAGGCGAAACTTTCATCCCCTGCTCCTGTGCTACTTACTAGTGTTTACTTTCATATAGAGCCAACTGTCGTATTCTTATAAAGTTTTCATCTCTGCCTTTATTGTCCATTTCTGACATTGTTCTGTTACGTCCACGGGTTTATTTTTGTGGAAGGGGCCACTTCACTCAAATGAAAAAATCCGTTCGCTAATGCTAATCCTATGGAAGAAATTTATAAAGATATCTCGGTTGCATTTAAATATTTTTAAATGACTCTTTTTTCATTGACTCTTTTTTCATCATTTTTTTTACGAGAATGCTTTCGTTTTCAGAAACCGCTTGGAAAGCGAAATCACCCTCAAAAAATATCTATAAATAAAATAGAAAAGATAAAAAACGGCCTTCATTCAGATCAATCTAAGCTATCCAATGCAAAAAGAATCATTTAAAAATATTAAAATGCAACTGAGATACCTTTATAAATTTCTTCCATAGGATTAGCATTAGCAAACGGGTCTTTTCATTTGAGTGAAGTAGCGCTTAAATCTTTGTACCGGAAAAGCATGCTGTGCGATTTTTCATTGTTTAGCGGTACACGAAAATCCTTGTAATTTTATTGTGATTCATCTAAAGTTGTTCAGTCCTTTTTCATCAATATATAATCATTTCTGGTCAGTACGGGGTTTTTAAGCCGTCAAGAGGTTTTGTGTTCAAAACCCAGGATAGTTAGAAATAAATTATGTAAAAAAATAAATGATACAGTAATCAAAAATTACTCGAAAAATTCAAATTCTTTTAGGTTCACTAAAGACCGACGGATTTGCTGAGTTGGGAAAATTAAATTATTACTATCATTATAAATAAATTTACATTCATGTGTATTTTTAACGATGTTAATTTACAGAGTCTATTGTAAATATACCGAATAACTTCTCAGTTATTTAACGAAATCTGTTTTACTAATCTCTGTAATTTTACGTAAGATATGGATTAACCGTATAATCTCTGTAATTTCACAAGAAAATTTTTAATAGTGCATATTAAAATAAAACAAATTCTTTTTATTTTAATTAAAAAGGGATTTTTAAGAACAGTAGAGAAGATTAATTAAGAAACATTAAATCTAGTTGGAAAAAAGTAAGTTTTATTTTATGAATTCTATAAATTAATAAATTGCCTAGAGCTCGATGTGAATCATTTTATATTTATAGTGATACTACTTTAAATGCAAATAATTATGAGTAAATATTTCAAAATAAATTCCTAAAATGCATTAATAAAAAGCATCCTATTCAAAATTAATTCACAACACAATTCATAATAATTCTAGGACAAACATTTCTATTTTATTTATGAATAGATTCGGATAAAAGTAGAGAAAATTAATTAAGCAACATTATATTTAGTTAGAAAAGCGTAATAAAATTCATGTTTAAAACTCTGTTTACTATAATGGAAATTCCCTAGAGTTACAAAAAACTATTTATTCTTGTAAGGAATACAAGAAAGCTTCTTAAATTCCATCTTTCCATTTTTAGGTTACATGAAATCTGAAATATAATGTTTCAAAGAAATTCATGAAAAATGTTAACCACATATAAATATACACTGCTCAAAACAATTAAAGGATATTTGAAGTTTTGTATAAAATAAAGATATAAACGAATTTTTATTTGCCGAAAATAGAAAAAGAGAATCACAAATGCAAATTTTTCTGGTTTTCAAACTGTGGAGTATGCAAATTTTGAGTTCGACGTCAAAAACATCGCTTCAGCGGCAGCGAATGAAATTTGACTTTCAATTGGATAAAAGAGAATGAAGACAAGGATGATCGGCATTCAGTGATTGCTTTGTTTCGATGAGTACGAAGTCTCAGTGAAGTCATTTGACAGATTCAGAAGCTTGGAAAATTGTTGGTAGGTTAGAAGGAGGCCAAACTCAAGCCGAAGTAGCGCAAGCCATTGGAGTGTCACAAAGTGTAATTTCCAGAATTTGAAACCGTTTTTTGGAGAGTGGATGTGCAGGCCGAAGACCAGCGCAAGGTCTTAGACGGGCAACAACGCCCAATGAAGATCGGTATTCAGCGTTAACAGCTCAAAAACACCGAAACATGAACGCTACTCTTCTCGAACAACACCTTCGCTCGGCTACAGGCACCAAGATTTCAAATCAGACTGTCTGAAACCAGCTCCATGCTGTAGATCAGTATGCTCGCCGACCAATGGTATGTGTTAGATTAATATCAAGGCATCGTTGCGACCGCAGGGAGTGGGCAACCGAGCATGTCAACTGGAGGTGAAATGAATGGAGCAATATTCTGTTTTCTGACGAGTCCCGTTTTTCTGTGCATCCGGATAATAGGCGTATTTTCATTTGGAGAAACCGTGGCAGTAGGAATAATCCTGCGTTCGTGCACGAAAGTGTCAGATTTGGCGGCGGAGGAGTGTTGGTGTATGGTGGAATCTCCATTGACGGACACACTGACCTCTGCATCATTCCAGATGGAGCTCTGACTGGTCGCCGATATAGGGATGAGATCCTCAGACCTATTGTAGTCCCTTACGCTGCAGCAATCGGGGATAACTTCATTTTAATGGACGATAACTGCAGACCACATCGTGCAAACCTGGTGGAGGATTTCCTTTTCGAGGAAGGAATCGTTCGAATGGAATGGCCAGCGTGTTCTCCAGACATGAATCCAATCGAGCACGTTTGGGACGCTCTAGAATGACGAGTTTCTGGCCGCCAACAACCCCCACAAACCCTCCAAGAACTGGAAAAGTTGTTCTGGAAGAGTGGGGCAGAATACCCCAACTCGTCATTAATAGCCTCATTGAGTCCATGCCTCAAAGGTGTTTAAAGTTGCTGGCCGCCCGTGGAAACCATACCGCCTACTGAAAATGATTTTCTTTGAAGAAAACACCTTTTCTTATTCTTTTTTTTCTCATATGCACAAATTGAGTTTTTTTCCTTTTGTACACAAATGCGCAATAAAATGCATTTTTTTCTGCCAAACATGTGTAATTTATTCTCATTAACCTAGTATGTCTGTCGACCATGTATCAATCAGCTAAAAGGTTTCCCAGATACAAAATTCACCTAAATCTGTAATATCCTTTAATTGTTTTGAACAGTATATATATATATATATATATATATATATATATTATATATATATATATATATATATATATATATATATATGTTATAGAGTAAAAGCTTTTATTCAAGACTGTATTGTGTATGTTTTTTTTGTGTGTGTGTGTGTGTTATATGGAGATAATGTTATTGTACAGCGTTTTGAAATGTAAACGTATTTTGTCTGATGATACATAATTTGATGATACATAAACTTAAATTTTGCGCAGAAAATCTGAATCATTGGGAGTGGTTAAGTAGCGCAAGCTGGACTGTGTTCAATGGGGCTGGGGAGTTTCAAATTTCAAATGATTATAAAAAACGGAAAAATTGGTCGATTTGTTTCCGGTTTTTGCTAAAACTATTCTTTATGTCACTATTTCCTTGAAAATAAATATTAAAGATAATATTTTTAAAATTTCATTTGAGGGTGCCCTTAACTTTAGAGTAACCAACAACTATTTTTAAACGTTATTTTTTCTATCTAATTAAATGGTTGCAAATGCTTAGACTTAAATTTTGAGCACTTAAATTCTAAATCGTCGGGAGGGGATAAGAAGCGCAAACTGAACTATGTTCAAGAGTTGAAATGTTACCCTCCCCACCTCTCGAACACAGTTCAATATTGCGCTACTTAATTACTCACAACGATTCAGATTTTGAGCTCAAAATTGAACTATAAACTTTTACAAGCATTTATTAGATACAAAAATTCCAGTTAAAAATAGTTGTTGGTTACTCTAAAGTTGAAGGCGCCCTCTAACGGAATTTTTTAAAAATTATCTTTAAAATTTATTTTCAAGGAAATACTGTCATAAAGAATAGTTTTGGCGAAAACCGTAAACATATCTACCATTTTTTTCCGTTTTTTATGATAACTTGAAATTTGAACCTCCCCACCCCCATTGAACACAGTTCAGTCCGCTCTACTGAACTACTCCCAACGATTCATATTTTTTGGTACAATTTAAGTTTATGTCTAAGCTTATAAAAAAACTTAACGAGATGCAAATAATAGCGGTAAAAAATAGTTTTTCCTTACTCCAAAGTCTAAAGCGACCTCTATCGTCATTTTTTGAAATTTAGCTTTATAATTTATTTTTAATAAAATACCGGCATAAAGAATAGATTTAGTGAAAACCGCAAATCAATCGACCAATTTTTCCGTTTTTTATAATCATTTGAAATTTGAACCTCTGAACACAATTCATTTTGTGATACTTAACCACTCCCAATTATTCAGATTTTGAGCTCAAAATTTAAGTCTAAGCCTGCAAAACCATTTTGTGAGATGCAAAAAATAACGCCAAAAAACAGTTGTTCGTTACTCCAAAGTCTAAAGCGCCCTCTATCGACATTTTTCGGAATTTATCTTTATAATTTATTTTTAAGAAAATACCAACATAAAGAATAATTTTAGTGAATACCGATCACCGATCACACCAAATCAATCGATTTTTTTTTCCTTTTTTATGTTTATTTGAAATTTTGGACGCTAAACTTTAATGGCGGGTATCTCCTTTGGAAAACGCTTGGAACCCTTGGTTTCCTATTTAATATTGTTTGTCTTGATGTATACTATTACCCCTTAAAATTTTTCCCATCTTTTTTTTAATCACCTTGTATAAAAAAGGGCATTTACAAAAATAACTATATACAGGGATGAGATTTCCGCTTTTTTGGACACTAGTATAATCTTACAGAAAATTTTGTTCCTTTAAATCACAAAAAAAGTTCCGATTAAATAATATAGCATTTTCTCTAAGATTTTACTGGTGTGCAAAAAAGCAGAAATCTCATCTCTGTATATATTATATATTATTTATGTACTTATAATAAGTAAATTTACAAAATCCGAGTAAAAAATTAACTTTAAACATCTACTTTTATAAATCCTAAACGTAAATGCTTTCAAGATTTTATCGTAATAAATTTTACAAAATTTTCCCATTTTATATTCCGTACTACTTGTACTTTAAAACAATTACTGAAATTTAAAATTCAAAGTGACTTTGGTTCGATTTAACTTAAAAATGTAAAACTTAAATACGTCCTAGCTTATTTTATATTATTTAATCTACTTGACAGTATCTGAAGAAAACAGCTTCACTTTCATGTCATTAATATGATTGCTACTAAAACAGCTTTATCCATATTGAACCTTTTTTCAGTGTTGAAGCCATTTACTTAATTTATTCTGTAATAGTTTCAGACAAAACGGCTTAATGGTTTTTATCATCAATCTTCAGAATCTTTCCAATTTCGAAAATAGGATTTTCTGAGCTTGTCATAAAAATATGATAATCCATATAATTTCATTTAATGGTAGATGTATGTTTGTTAGAAATTTGCATTTTCATTGTATTGCCATTATGACTAAATGAAAAAAATATTTTCCGTTAATTGTTGTGGCTGTAAAATTATTGTATTAAACCACAGCAGTAATTGTTTATAACCATTATTTTTAAAAAATATGCATGAAAATATTTTGATACATTATTTCATTAAATATCAAAAATACGGCCATATCTTAAACAAATGATTATGCATTTAGTTACTGAGATTATAGTCATCTTTGAATAAGCAGTACACATAACTAATTATGGAAATTATTTACTTATATTTTCTCAATGTAATATAATTTATATTTAAAATCATTATCGACATAATCCCCATAAAAAACAGTAAAAATTGCATTTTTATAGGATAAAACTCACCAGTTCTTTATATTTTAATTTTATAAAGTTTCCGATTTTTTTAGCTCTAAACCTCAATCTTTGAATAATATTTAGATCAGTGTTTCCCAATCCAAGTGATTTTTAATTTGGCGTTTAATTGATATTTTTATTGAAGTTTTACTAATTCATTTTTGTTTTCGTCATTCAAAATAACAAAATGCATCAATTTGTATGATTTGGTGAATAGTTTTGCGCTTAATATAGTTTAGCGAAATTGGTATTTTTAAAACGAACATTTACAAATTGTGGGAAAATATCTAGTTTAAAACATTAATTTTTATTAAATTTTAAACGAAAATGCTTGTAAGTTTGTTTTCTCTAGATTTTGCAAAAAGAATTTTTACATACATCATACTACTTATACTTTTAAAAAAATATTGAAATTTAAAATTCTAAGTAATTTTGATTTGATTTAACTTTTGAATGTATAAATTAAATATGACCTAGTTTATCTTATATTCTTTATTTTACTTTCCAAGATCTGAAGAAAACAGCTTTACGTTCATATAATTAAAATGATTGCTACTAAAACAGCTTTATCCATATTGATTTCTTTTAGCGTGGACCGCCATTTATTTAATTTATTCTATAAAATTTTCAGACAAAACTGCTTAATTGTTATCACCAATCTTCATAATCTTTCCAATTTCAGAAATATGATTTTCTGAGCATGACAAAAAAATATGATCTGTCATATAATTTCATTTAATGATGGTTGTCTATTTATTAGAAATTTTTGCATTTTCATTACATTGCCATCATAACTGTCAAAACCTTTTTTGCTTAATTATTGCGGATGTTTGTAAAAACCACTAATTATTCTGGTGAAATGTTTTCTTCAAATGGGCCTTGGTTTCTGTAAATTTGGGAGTTAAAGTTCAGCATATATTTCAAATATCTATTAGTACAAGATCTGAATGTGGATGCTTGGCACCGTACCAGCGAGCGGGTTTGCGAGTCCATATGTTGTGGGATCGAATCCCGCCTCGGCTTTTATTTGCTTTTACTTATTTTTATATTTTTTACACGTTAAAAATTTTAAGTATTTTTACAACTAGAGAAAATTCCACAGCTTTTAACATTTTCTTAATAAATTACATTTACATTTTTGAATTTTCTCATGAAAATTTATTTTTTTCTTCAGTTTTTAAACAAATATTTCTATTGACAAAACTGCAAAACTAATTTACGCCTAGAATTTTTTTTCATAATTATTATCTATTTTTTTTTTTTTTTTTTTTTTTTTTTTTTTTTTTACTGTATGCGCAATTCTGAAATAATTTTTCTTTTTCCTATCACTTTTTTTTATAGTATTTTAGATGAAAATTTATCCTTTTTTTGTATAAATAATACAAAATAATTTTCGGGTGCAATTTCATAAACATCTTTAGGATTAGATAACTCAAGTAATGCATACCTTCAAAACGGTAATAAAATATTAATGCAGTAATGCTAAAATGCAAGTTGCTACAAGTTATCCAAGTTTTCAATTTTCCAATTTTCTGTAAACACATTTATCTTCCAAGTTCAAAATCACAAAACTTTATCGTTTGCACTAATAAAAAATTACAGCTTACATTTAAAACTATTTTTTATTACAAATCAAAACAGTCTTTTTATGATTCATCTGGAGTGCAAAAATCATCTATTAATGAGATAAAATTTCGATACATATAAAAACACTATTTTTTTATATATAATCGTCTGCTTTCCTTTCCTCCGTTATATCAGAATAATTGAAGATTTCTTTTTTTTATGTTTTTCAATTATGCAAACGATGATTAAACTTTTAATGCATTTTTAAACACATTTATCGCGAATTAAGTATTTAAGGTATATAAATTATGTACGTTTTTAAATATGAGTTTCAAACATAAATTAAATCGGATTTGCGTTAAAAATCCAAATTTCGATTAAAAAAAAAAAAAATACTGATTTTCTCAACAAATTCCCAAACCTAAACTTAAGTTTTTAAGGGGATAGTTTACCCCAAAACTATTCAAAAAATCGATTTTTGTACGTTAAATGAAAGCCTGTTTATTGTGAATATTTTAATACCTCCTTTTTATCCATACGGCAATTATATCTCGAGATATTGAAAATTTTCTTAATACACCCGACGCAATTCCTAATACCAATAACAACTATAAACTTATTTTTCCCGTTTACATTTTCTTCGCTTTCATGTTTTAAAATTATTAAGGCTTTTTTTTTGCATTTGATATAGCGATTTAAAATGTTTTGTACAATTTGTTTGTTACATATGTGATAAATATGCTCATGAAATTAGTCTTAACATTATTAATAATATTGTTATTAATAAAATTATATATGAAGATGTGTTAGATTTCACCACTTTACACTAATTATATCAGTTAAAAAAATGCATTAAATGTAGTATTAGATTATCTAAAAATCCATGGAAAGTGTAATACACTTTTAAAAATAAAAAAAGGGGATTAATTAATCCAAAAATATTAATATTTAAAGAAGTGTAGATTTTAAAATTTAAAAATTTTCTTACACTTTTTTAAAATTTCAATTGGATACGCATTCTTATTTATTTATTTGTTGCAAAATGTACTTTTAGTTGAACCCTAAAGTGCTGTCAGTTCAACATTTGAACCAAATTTTTAAAAATAATAATAATAAATTTGAAAAAGTAAACTGTCCTCTTTAGAAAATTAAAAAAAAAAAAAATCAAAGCTGTAAAATTCCCAATTCTGCTTAAAATTTTAACGTGTGAAAAATATAATAATAAGTAAAATAAAGTAAAAGCCGAGGCGGTGTTCGATCCTACAACTTTTGAACTCGCAAATCCGAGCGCTGACACGACTCCACGCATCCACATTCAGATGATGTACTAATAGATATTTGAAATATACGCTGAACTTTAACCCCCAAATTCTCAAAAACCCAGGCCCATTTGAAGAAACTCTTTCACCAGAATAATTAGTGGTATGACCCCTACAGCATACTTTGAAATCATCAAAATCTGTGCGCGCCATGTTTCGTGGTATCCCTGTTATTGAAATAAACACTGCGAAGATATTTTCACCAATTATAAAAAATATATACAATTAAATCAATCATCGTAATAACATTCAGAGAAATATTTCTTCTAAAACTATGAGAATTTTAAATTCACTCTTAGTGTTTTAACTACCCAGGTCGAAATTCATGCTAGTATTTGTTTGCTAGACAAGCATTACTTGCTATATCCCAGCAAGTAAAATAGCACAAACTACCATTACATATTTGCTGGCTCTAGCAGTATTACCAGCATGTCATGGTGTGTTTTGGCCCACTTTGCTGCTTGGCCAGCATACATAATCCAGCATGTGTAGCTTGAATATGTAGCTGGCCTAGCAGCAATAAAGACCATCACTTGCTAGTATTTTCTGCTAGTCTAGCACTATTTTTCTACCATCATTTGCTTTAAAATTTTACTTTTCTAGCATCAGTTGCTAGTTAAAAAAATGCAGGTGCTGCCATCTATTGACAACACTGGAAGCGTCTACGGATATTGGTGGTAGAAACTGCATCGGACTTTTTCACCCCTGAGGGTTGAACTGACTACCTGTGGTTTAGGAGACGCGCGCGCTACTTACCTCGCCAGCGGGGACCTGTCAATAGACGCCTGTAACTGCTAGTGATTGTTGACGAAGCTAATTCTACTATGCGCTATTATTTTTACAAGGTTAAGAGTGAATTAATCAATGCAACTATTTCCTCAAATTTTCAATGAATAAAATTAATTTATTTCTAGTTTTTTAAAATAATTAATGGGTAATTAGAATATTATTACATTAATATAAATCAAGAAATAAATACTTATGAAATGTATTTTTGATAGAATAAATTTCAGGTAAATACTGTTTAAGATGGGGGATTTAAAAACTATAATGCATATTGGAAAGAGAGGAGGAATCAATTATACATATTTTTAAATCGATTGTTAAAAACATAATTCTTAAATGAAAAATTTTCTCCTTGAATATTGAATTTTAAATGACTAAATTATGTTTTTTACCGATTTTGAAAAACACATTTATTATTTTTTAATAACTTAATTAACACTAGCAAAATTGTAAGTTAATAATTTTCGGGTGGACGAAGGAAGTTTTGAATTTACGTTGTATTAGGCCGAGGAAAAGATCTAAAGCCTCTTGATTTTGAAATTTTAAAAACATATTTTTCCCCTTATTTTAATAAACACATAAAATTTTACTTTTGAAGTAACTTAAAAGAACTAAATACTATGAGAAAGTGACGGTGATTTTCTTCCATTTCATGAAGGGGGGGGGGGGGGCTATAAAAATCAATTGTTATTATTTTTTGTTAAGTTTGTGTGTTAAAGTATTATCTCAACGAGTTCAAAAGGCAGTGTTTTATTCACATGGTGGTGCATAGCTATTCTTCTCCTTACCCAGTTTTTAAATTTAGTAAAAAAAAAAAAAATTATTTTCATCCTATTCTTAAAGAAATAATAAATTTATAATTTTCCTGTAAGTTAAAATAATTCAACACTAAGAAAAATATGAGTTAAAAGATCAGTTAAAATGTCAATTAATTTTCCGTTAGGAGAGGAGAAGACTTACTATTATAAATCCGCTATGAAAATAAATTCTTTGTTCTGTTTCTTCTTCTTCCTCTTCTTCTTCTTCTTCTTTTTTTTTTTTTTTTTTTTTTTTTTGTTTGTTTGTTTATAAGTTAAAAATTAATCTCAAATCGGTGGTTAAAGGTAATCATGAATTTAAGTGGTGATAACAATCCTTCTCCAGTATTTTTAATTTTGATAAACGTTATATGCACTTATATTATGCAAACAATGTGACCAGTTTCTGAAACATAAAATATGCTTTGATATGAAAGCTTAACACTAGAACCGCGGGACTTTCGGTATACCTAGAACCGCGGAACGGGTCAAATTGACCCGAGAAGGAAAATAATATATAAATATGCCCAAATACTTAATTTGGTTATTTAAAAGATTATATTTTCTTATAATAATCAATATTTCTTAGTATTTACATTATTTTTTACCCATAAAGTCAGCAGAAATTACAAAATGGTATAATTGGGTAAAATGGTATAAATATATTTCATTAAATATGATGAAAATATATTGAAGAGATATTGAACATATATTTTAAACATAAATGAAGTTGGACATAATATATATTAATAAGAAATAGATTATCCCTTTCAATTAATTTTAGATATAAAATCTAAGAATAATTTTAAAAAATATAAAAATTGCAAGTTTCTAGTTTTACAGGTTTATCTAATCCTATTAAATCTTATTATATTAAATGCATTGCTTGAAAAACATGGCTAAAGATTTTGCACATTTATCAAAAACGCATGGGTACGTTATATTTTGAAAAATTAGCTTTAGTTTTACTTTCATATTTTTAATTGTGATAACAAACTCTTCTATGCTTAATTAGTGTTCTTCAACGTTTTTAGTGTTTTTTCTTGCTCACGTGACTTTATTTTGGCCGAGAAATAACAAATTGTGTTGAATAAGTTGACGTATGCTAATAGATAATAAACTTATACAAAAAAAGTATACTAACTTATTTTCCGGTTACAGATTTGCATAAAATTCAGGCATTGACAGTAGCACAAAACAAAGTATTATAAATTGCATTCAACGGCTTCCTATAAAAACTGGGCTTGACATATGCAGACACAAAGCTACACTAAATTTAGTTGCGTTGTAGTTAACAAGTGTACTTAGTATTTCTTAGAATTATCTAAAGTTTCAACAATTAGATGTAAATTAGACAATGTAAATAGTAATGACAATGTAATTAGATGTAAATTAACAATTAGATTGCTAAGCAACAAAGCATCTTTACACTTTCCTTCTTGGTAAACAGCTAAGCTCATGCGTATGTGTGTTAGAAGACTAGCCGAATGCCATTCCTATTTTGACATTTTTACAGAGACATGTATTTCTCGGCTTGGGATTTTACAGTTTCTATCAGGTCAGTTTTTTTATCAACATCTGCAAGCAACTAGAACGCTATACGATATTGAATTTATCTGGTTTTGTTAGACATATGCTGATTAAACCTACTCACAGATTTTGAAGAAAATAAATACCCATCTACGCTCAATTTAGGCCCTTTTACATAGTTGGTCTTGCAGTTTTTTTGTCATCTTCTTTATTTTCAAGTATGAATGCGCAAGTTATTGCTTGTTTATTTTTTAGATTTTCATGAATATAACGATAAAATTTTGTCACTTTTGTTCAAATTCTTAGTTCTTCTTTTTTTTATACATGTTTTTATTTGATAAATATCATTAGCTTTTGTCCATTACTGATAAATTTCCAACTATATTCTAATGAAAAATTCCAATAAAATTAAGAATATTGGCAGATCTTCGTTACTTTCATTTGTGTTATTAGAATTTAATTTTCTTCATTTACCGCCAGATATTCATCCTCAAACATTTGTATTCTCCTTCATTTTCAGATAATAGTTGCCGATATTCGAAAGTTTCTTTGACAGTAATATTAAGGTCTTGGAAATCCTATCTGTGCTCTGTATAAATGCAGAATAAAAGCAACTTGCATACTAGTTCTAAATATTCGACGTAGTTTTCCACTGCAATAATCGATTATTCACATCTATAATATATGATCTTGATTGAAAATTTTCACTACTCCCCCTTGCAATTCTGCATTTTAGCGAAATTGAGAGTGAGGCAGACATACTTTCTTATTAGTTCCGAAGAAAAGCATCTCTATTTTGTCATTTATGAGTAAAAATATATTACGGGTCAAATTGACCCGCTTCGCGGTTCTAGGTATAAGTAGTTAAAATTGAAAAAATATTTATGTTATTCGCTGTTAAATACGGAAAGATGTTGTTCACCTTAAAATATTAAAAGTCAGGAAAGGAAACATTTTTTCAATGAAAACTTTTTGCGCGGCGAGAAATTAAACATTGATTTGGGTCAAATTGACCCGCTCCGCGGTTCTAGTGTTAAAAAATTCAGATAGTTTTAAGAAAAAAATTTGCTTTTGCAATATTAAAAAATATTTACTCTTTATGAATTTATTGTATACAATCTCCCATTTTTGCAAAATTGTGCAGAATATTGCTTATAAAGTTAGATTCTGTTATTCTAGCAGAAATTCATAACCAACAAATAATTTTTTGCTGCTATTCTTGTTTAAGGAACTAGAATATTTTATTAGCACATGGTGCGTCATGCAGTTTTCCTAGCATGTCAATTTAGCAAGCATCAAAAAGCATGTAATGCTAAAGCATATAATATTCCTACCTCTCCATGCTTTGGAAGAAGGTTAAAAAGAAAACAAGCATAAAACGCTTATGCATAGCGTGTCATGCTATTTTTCCCTAAATTGGCTGCATAGCATATTATGCTGGTAAGATAAAAATCATATTATAGCATTGTAAAATACCTAACTGTGCATGCTGGAAAATAGCTTAAATAACAAATAAGCAAAAGATACTTGTACATAGCTTGTCATGCTATTTCTCCCAAAACTTGCTGCATAGCATATTATGCTGGAAAGCATAAAATAGTATATTATAGCATATTAAGGTACCTAACTCTGCTTGCTTTGGAAATAGCTTAAATAGCACATAAGTAAAAGATGCTTGTACATAGCTTGTCATGCTATTTCTCCCTAAACTTGTTACATAGCATATTATGCTGGAAAGCATAAAATAGCATATTATAGCATGATAAGGTACCTACCTCTGCATGCTTTGGAAAAAGCTTAATCAGCAAATAAGCATAAGATGCTTGTACATAGCTTGCCGTGCTATTGCTGTGTAAGCTAGCCATATAGCATGTGATGCTGGCTAACAATTTAAAGCAAATAATAGCAGGGATATCTAGCAGACAAAGCAAAAAATAGCAATAACTAGCATATTTTTGTTGCTGGTACTAGCATGAATTTTGACCTGGGTAGTAAAGTATAAATAAGTTTTAACCAGAGAAATCCAAGACTAATAAACTAAAATCAACATCTCCTGTTCCAAAATAAAACAATGTAATGAAAATAACCTGATATTCAAAACTATGTACGATAAAAATACACTCAGAATAAAATCAATAAAAGTTTGATTTAGAGAAAAAGCACGATTAATGTTATACTTTATGAAAAGGATGATGAGAAGTAATACAAATTGAAAAATGTATGACTTAGACATCCATGGTAATAATATTTATTGGGTCTTTTCTTCTAGATATATGTAAATTTTAAATTCACTGTTAAAGTTACGATGCATTTGTTTAATGAAAAAAAATCTAATATTATCAAACTGAAGTAAACATTTCCGATTCCAAAATAAGGTAATGAAATGAAAGCAATCTAATATTCAAAGAAATTAAATTAAACTCAGAATATAATCAATAAAGGTTTGATATAGAGAAAAGTAAAATACTTTTCTATAACATAGCTAAAATTGTACTTAATGAAAGAATTGATGAGAAGTATTTCCATAGATTAAGAAATGTAAGACATTCTTAAATGTAAGACCATGAATGTTCATTTGAACATTCAGGGTAATATTATTCACTAAAACATTTCTTCTAAATCTATGTAAGTTTTAAATTCACGATTAGAGTTACAATGTTTTCAGTTTAACAAAAGAAATCTAATTCTAACAAACTGAAATAAACATTTCAGATTCCAAAATAAGGTAATACAAAGAAGAAAATCTAATACTTAAAGCAAAGTACGATAAAACTAAATTCCTAATAAAATCAATAAAATTTTGATTGAGAAAAATAGAAATAAAGTGTTTTTATACACACACACACACACATATACAGGGTGAGTCATAAATATCGAAACAATAGGCTATCTCCTTAAATATTGCCCCTAGACCCATACTTCCAATTGCAAAGTTTCACCAAAAAAGGTAAATTTTTTGATAAGATAAGTTGCAACTCCATGGGGGGTCTATTTTAAAAAATACAAAAATTAAATTTTTATACGGCCCCCAGAGGATAAAATTTCCAGTTAGAAAAATTTTCCTAATCCATTCCTGAATTGAACAAAAAAAATTTCCATCTTGATATCTCCAAAACTCAGAGAGTTATGACAATTTTAATAAATCGATAGGTTTCAAGGGATCAGACACAAATTGAAATGCGTGTAATTGAAGAAACAATGTTGCTGTATGTTGTCCAGGAAACATTTATTTTATTTATTTATTTATAGAGTTTTAATTTTGAATGTTTTTTGATGGTTAACCACATAATTTGTAAGCACTATCACATCATAAGCTTTCTTAATAATTTTTTTTCAAAAAATTTAGAATAATTAAAATTGTCATAACTCAAAGTATTATTTGTCGCGTTGAATTTTTTTCTTTTAATTAAATGAAAATGTTTAATTATCAATTTTGATTCAGCATTTTAAATAATATTTTAAAAAATAAAAGTATTTAAAATAGCAATTTAAAAAAAGATGCAATTTTTTGTGAACAAATCATATTTTTAAAAGTAAATTTTCTGAGGTGAAAACATCTTTCGGCAATTTTTTTTAAAGTTTTTTTTTTTTTTTTTAATTGAGGTGTTAAAAAACTATTGAATTGTTACCGTAACCAAGGGTTCTGACTTATGATGTAAGTTTAAAAATGAGAAATACTGAAATAAAAACATCTGATGAAGAAAAGTGCATTTAGTTTTAAACAAAGATTGGTTCCTAACGTTTAAATGCTTTTTTAAAGGTGTCTAGGTGACTAACTCCTTCTTGTGTAGTTTCGATTTCAGATTTTGTTTAAGTTTTGCCATTTTCGCCTTCTTTAATTACTATTTAAATGAGTCAGCTTATTTAAACTTAATTTTTTTATCACGCCGACTTCAATTTTTTTCATTGTTTTATCCCTGTCAACTTCATATTTTTCTTGTTAAAATTGCCACTACACGATGCGTAAAAGATGCCTATAATTACGGGCCTCCAAACTGGTAGACGGCAGGTATTGGGTTCGAACCCAATCGCAACCATCGGCCTAACCGTTCGAAGTTTTCCGTGTTTTTTTTTCGAACCCTGGATTTCCTATTGCAAATAATTGGCCGGAATAAATAAATAAATAAATAAAAAATCCTCAACGTGTTAATTGCTGTAAGCGGACTCAAAGGCCGCTGCGCTTTTTTTTTTTTTCATTTTTTAGAGTTTAACATACAGTTTTCAGTTCAAATACAAATACATTTTAAATTTTGTTTAACTTGCGAATCAGTTATCTTTTTAAAACAAGAACAGGTGTAATGAATCTTCGGCATATTTCATCTAAACGTTTTAAGTTGAAATTATTCAATTGAATTTCTTAAATGATGTTTGGTTCGAACGCATTAAACCTTGATCAATTAAATACACTTAGAATGAAATATTAGTGGGAGCTTAGCATAAAAAAATACGCAACAGGAACGTTATACTCTTCGACTTTAACATTCGAATAAATATTTTTTTTAATGCCGTTTGGAATAAATAAACTACTCGGATGTAGCAATCGGAGGACTCTAAAGATACGAAATTCCGTGGATTAGTACAAGATATCACTGAAATCGTGTAAACTATACAAAATCCATTATGAAAACGCCATCCAAAAGATGATTTATACAAAACGTAAACAAAACTAATTCATGTCAAGAAGTAACTGCATTTGACTTTTTATGGAAATTCCTGCATTAGTTCTAAAAGTAGAGCTATTTTAGAAATCGTAACAAATTCAGTGTTGCAGCGCCTCTCGTGGAGCCATGTACAACAAAATATAAATATCATCAATTCATGTCAAGGAATAACTGAATCTGAAGATTGATGATATTCCTTGCATTCTGGAGATACAGCGATCGCGGAAATCGCACAAAAGCCTTTACAGTAGGGTCACTTGTTAAGCGATTCACACCAAAAACTAATCAGCATCAATGTATATCAAGAACTAAGTAAATATAATTTTTTATTAAATTTTGTGTATTAGTTCGTGAAATAGCGCGCTCACAAAATGTATATCATATACAGAGATACAGAAGCAGTGACTCACAGACAGACATTTTGTAAAAACATGTTTTTCAGTATCTCTGAGCCCTAAAACGTGTGAATCCGTCGAAAACCGGAATTCAAAATTTTCATGAATCCAATACTTTTCTCTTGTAAAGATAGAAAAAAGTAAAAATATGTTTAAAACCACATAAACTTTGAAGCTGAATAGTACAAACTTGATTTTTCAAAAAAATTCTAAGTAATTTATTAAAATATATGTCCATTAACATTAAAATGTACAATAACATTAAAATATATTCCATATGATCCAGTTAATATAAGGGTCATTATCGCTATTACTATTTTTACTAAACTTATTGCCTGCGGCAATAAGTTTTAAAGACACGGTTAATGAGAGTTTAATTAACATCACTTAATTTAATAACACTTTTAACAAGTGTTTAATAAGACGGTCCGGCCAATGGGTTGTGCCAGTTACGAGCCTGGCGCCAAGCTTGAGATATTGCAGACATCTAGCATATGTCAAGGAAGTTTAAAGCAAAAAGCTATATGCTTTTACTTTATATTTAAAAGTTAAACTATTGGCTTGGGTCTTCATTAACAATACGTAAATTAATGGTCGATCCCTAAATTGTATTTCAAATGAACTGATATCGCTGCACTCAGATGTATGATAAAGTGGTGTAAGTCAGGAATTTTGAAAAATTTTGGATTTTAATAACATCCAGGGATTTGCAGATATCGAGATGAATTTTTTTTTGTTCGATTCAGAAGAGGATAAGGAAACATTTTCTAGTTGGAAGTTTTATTCTCTGGGGGTCGTATAAAAATTTAATTTTCGTATTTTTTAAAATAGACCCCTCATGGAGTTGCAACTTATCTTATCAAAAAATTTACCTTTTTTGATGAAACTTTGCAATTGGAATTATTGGTCTAGGAGCAATATTTAAGGAGATAGCCTATTGTTTCGATATTTATGACTCACCCTGTATATATATATACAGGGTGTTTCTAAATTCATGGTACAAACTTTAAGGGGTAATAGTACACATCAAGACAATCTATATTAAATAGGAACCTAAGGGTACCAAACGTCTTCCGAAGGAGATAGGCGCCATTAAAGTTTAGGGTCCAAAATTTCAAATAAACATAAAAAAGGAAAAAAATTAGGGTCCAAATTTAGGTTCCAAAAAATCAAATGATTATAAAATACAGAAAAATTGGTCGATTCGTTTGTGGTTTTCACTAAAACTATTCTTTACGTCAGTATTGTCTTGAAAAAAATTATAAAGATAAATTTAAAAAAATGCCGATAGAAGGCGCTTTAGACTTTTGCAACTCATTACTGTTTTGTAGAAGCTTAGGCATAAACTTAAATTTTGAGCTCAAAATCTAAATCGTTGGGAGTGGTTAAGTAACGCAAACTGAATTGTGAGGAGAGTTTCAAATTTTAAATGATTATAAAATACGGAAAAATAGGTCAATTGTTTTGCGATTTTTACTAAAATTAATCTTTAAGTCAGTATTATCTTAAAAATAAATTATAAAGATAAAATTAAAAAATTGCCGATAGAGGGCGCTTTAGACTTTGGAGTAACGTACAACTATTTTTTACCGTTATTTTTTGCATCTCAAAAATTTTTTTAGAAGCTTAGACATAAACTTAAATTTTGAGATGAAAATCTGAATCGTAGGGAGTGGTTAATTAGCGCAAACCGAACTGCGTTTAATGGGGGTGGGGATGTTCAAATTTCAAATGATTAAAAAAAAAACGGAAAAATTGGTCGATTCGTTTGCGGTTTTCGCTAAAACTATTCTTTATGTCAATATTTCCTCGAAAATAAATTTTAAAGCTATCTTTCAAAAAATTCCGTCAGAGTGCGCCTTAAACTTTAGAGTAACCAACAACTATTTTTAACCGTTGTTTGTTATATCTAATTAAATGCTTGTAAAAGTTCAAACTTAAATTTTGAGCTCAAAATATGCATCGTTGTGAGTAATTAAGTAGCGGAAAATGGAACTATGTTCGAGGGGTGGGGAGGGTAACATTTCAACTCCTGAACACAGTTCAGTTTGCGCTTCTTAACCCCTCCCATCGATTTAGAATTTGGGCTCAAAATCTAAGTCTAAGCTTTTGGAAGCATTTAATCAGTAAAAAAAATAATGGTTAAAAATAGTTCTCAGTTACTCTAAAGTTTAAGGTGCCCTCTAACGGAAATTTTTTTATTTTATCTTTAAAATTTATTTTCAAGGAAATATTGATATAAAGAATAGTTTTAGAGAAAACAGCAAACGAATCGACCAATTTTTCCGTTTTTTATAATCATTTGAAATTTGAACCTCCCCACCCCCATAGAACACAGTCAAGTTTGCGCTACTTAACCACTCCCAACGATTCAGATTTTCATCTCAAAATTTAAGTTTATTTCTAAGCTTCAAAAAAAAAAAATATGAGATGCAAAAAATAACAATAAAAGATAGTTGTACGTTACTCCAAAGTCTAAAGCGCCCTCTATCGGCAATTTTTGGATTTTATCTTTATAATTTATTTTTAAGATAATACTGACATAAAGAATAGTTTTAGTGAAAACCGCAAACGAATCGACCAATTTTTCTGTTTTTTATAATCATTTGAATTTTTGGATCTTCTCCCACAGTTCAGTTCGCGCTACTTAACCACTCTCAACTATTTAGATTTATAGCTCAAAATTTAAGTTTATGTCTAAGCTTCTAAAAAATGTACTGAGATGCAAAAAATAATGGTAAAAAATAGTTGTTCGCTACTCCAAAGTCTAAAGCGCCCTCTATCGGCATTTTCTGAAATTTATCTTTATAATTTATTTTCAAGACAATACAGACATAAAGAATAGTTTTAGTAAAAACCACAAACGAATCGACCAATTTTTTTATATTTTATAATAATTTGAGTTTTTGGACCCTAAACTTTAATGACCCTAAACCTATCTCCTTCGGAAGACGTTTGGGACCCTTAGTCTCCTATTTAATATTGTTTGTCTTGATGTGTACTATCACCCCTTAAAGTTTGTACCATGGATTTAGAAACACACTGTATATATATATATATATATGTATATATATATATATATATATATATATATATATATATATAACACGATTGAGATTAGAATTAATGAAAGAGAAGCTGCAAATTATTTTCACATCTTAAAAAAATGAGGCATTCTTGGTAATGTCATTTATTGAAAAAATCCTTCTAAATCAATGTAAGTTCTAAATTCACGATTGGAGTTACGATGCATTAGTTTTAAATAGATTCTACATTAACAAAAACTAATCCTTAAACTGTAAGTGAGATATTAGATCAATGGTTTCCCAAAAGAAGTGATATTTAATTTGATGTTAAATATTTTATGTTTAAATATTTTGTTTATATTTTTATTGTTGTTTTATTAATTTATTTATTCTTTCGCCATTTAAAATATAAAGGGGTAAATTTGTATAATTTGGCAAATAGTTTGGCGCTTAAAAAGATTTGGTGAAATTCTCGAAGTAGTACCAATATTTTACTAGAATAATAACATGAAGAAATTTACTTCATGAAACAGACACTACCAATATATTTTAACAAACTAAAATGAGATTAAGACACACATTGTAATATTATTCATCGAAAGACTCCTTCTAAAACTGTCTAAGCTTTAAATTCACAATTAGTGTTAAAATGCATGCGTTATACCCAGAGAAATCCAATCGAAACAAAATGAAATAAACACTTCCAATTCCAAAATGTAGTATTGGAATGGAAACAATCTAATATTTAAAACAATGTACGATAAATTTAAACTCAGAATAAAATCAATAAAGATTTGACTGAAAGAAAAATTAAAATAATTTTCTATAAAAATAACTTCATTAAATTAGACTTAATAAAAAGACAATGAAAAGTATTTTCACAAATTGAAAAATGTTACATTTAGACACTCGTGGTAACACTATTTATTGGAATAATTCACATTTAGCGTTGAAATGTATCCGTTTTAACTAAATAAATCCAATACTAACAAACTGAAATAAATATTTCGGATTCCAAAATACGGTAATGGAATGAAAACAATCTTTTTCAGTCAATTCTTTTTTAAACAACAACATGGTTAAAATTATATTTAATGAAAAAAAAAAGATCAGAAGTATTTTAACAAATTCAAAAATGTAATATTTAAATACTTATGGAAATAATATTCTTTGAAATATTTCTTCTAGATCTATGAAAGCTTTATATTCACGATTAGAGTTATGAAGTATTTGTTTTAACTAAATAAATTCAACACAAAAAAATAAATAAATAAATAAACATTTCCGTTTCCAAAGTAAGGTAGTGGGATGAAAATAATCCAATATTCAAAACAATGTACGAGAACATTATACTGAAAATAAAATCCATAAAAGTTTGATTGGGAGGAAAAGAAAATACTTTTCTATAGCAATAACATGATTAAAATTATACTTAATGAAAGAGACGCAAAGAAGTATTTTTAGAAATTAAAAAATGTAAGTTTTAAACATTCACGGTAATATTATTCATTGAAATAATTTTTCTAAATCTATGTTAGTTTTAAATTCAGGATTAAAGATACTATGTATTCGTTTTATCTAAAGAAATCCAATATTAACAAACTGAAATAATCGTTACAGATTCCAAAATAAGGAAATGGAATGAAAGCAATGTACAATGGAATGAAATCAATGAATCATAAAATTAAACGCTGAATAAAACATATAAAACTTTAATTGAAAGAAAAGGTAAAATACTTTTCTTAAACAATAACATGATTTAAATTATACTTAATGAAAAAGACGCTGAGAAGTATTTTTAAAAATTAAAAAATATAAGATTTAGACACTCATGGAAATATTATTCGTTGATGTATATCTTCTGCATGTATGTAAGTTTTAAATTCACGATTAGAGTTACAATGTATACGTTCCAAAATAAGGTACTGGAATTAAAACAATCTAATATTCAAAGCTATGTACAATAAAATGAAACTCGAAATAAAATTAATAAGAGTTTCATTGAGAGAGAGATTAAAATACTTTTCTAAACAAAAACTTTTCTAAAAAAACAACTTTTCCAAAATCTACATCATGATTAAAATTATATTTAATCAAAGAGACGATGAAAAGTATTTTCACAAATTCCAAAATGTAAAATTTAGACACTCATGGAAATATTATGCATTTAAATATTTCATCTAAATATATGTAAGTTTTAAATTCACGATAACAGTTACGATGTATTCGTTTTAACTAATGAAATGCATCACTAACAAAGTGAAATAAATATTTACGATTCCAAAATAAGGTAATTAAAAGAAAACAATATAAAAATTCAAAACAATGTACGATAAAATTAATCTCATAAAAAATAAATAAAAGTTTAAATGAGAAAAATTGTAAAATATTTTTCTATAACAATAACAAGATTAAAATTATATTTAATGATAGGGATGATGAGAATTATTTTCAAAAATTAAAAATGTAAGATTTGGACATTCATGTAATGTTATTCTTTAAAATATTTCTTCTTAATATATGTATGTTTTAAATTCACGATTAGAGTTACGATGTATCCATTTTCACTTATTAAGTACAACACTAACTAACTGAAATAAACATTTCCTATTTAAAAATAAGGTAACGGAATAAAAACGATCTATAATTCAAAACAATGCACTATAACATTAAACTAAGAATAAAATCAATAAAATTTGATGGGGAGGATAAGTATAATACTTTTCTATAGCAATAACATGTTTAAAATTATACTTTATGAAAGAGACGCTGCGAAGTATTTTCACAAATTCCACTCATGGTAATATTATTCATTGAAATGTTTCTTCTAAATCTATGTAAGTCTTAAATTCACAATTAGAGTTGTAATGCTTTAGTTTTAACTAAAAAATACAACATTAATAAAGTGAAATAAACATTTTCGTTTGCAAAATAAGGTAATGGAATGGAAATAATCAAATAGTCAAAACAATATACGAGAAAATTATTCTCAGAATAAAATGTATAAATGTTTAAATAAAATGAAATGTTCTGTATTTTCTGACTATGTGATGAGAGTTTATTGAAGCGTAAAATCTTCTGTAATGTATAAATGTTCTGTAAGTTTTATAAAATTCACACAACATTTATATACCCAAATGATCACAAAAATGAGACAATTTTCTTAATTAATGAATTCTAATTAGTATTATACTGAATTCTATTAAGTACAATCGCATTGAAATAATATTTTCTGTTATCGGAAAGTTAAAAACGTATAGACTTATATTACAAAATAAGCCAATACTTTTGAAAATTCTAAATACTACGCAATTAAAAATTCTGAAAATATTGACCAAAATTTGCGTAAAATAAAAAAGTAGAAGTACATTCATTTTTAAGCATGTTGTTTGCTACATGTTTCATTTTGTCGCCAAGCCATCATTTTATAAATGTAAAATATGGACTAATGCATTTTTAATTTTAAATACCATTATAGTGGCCTGAAAAATAATGTTTGTGCTTGAATGATCTCGATTTAAGCATGAATCCCCAAAGGTCTTCCGTTAAATCAAGTGCCCATGGACTCCCGTCTCGCTTTTTAGGTACGTTCGTAATTATGTAAATACGTAGCACCTAGAGTTGTCGTTCAGTCCGTCCGTCTGGCTGTCCTTCGTCCATCTGTTCATACGTCCGTCTGTCTGCATAAAACAACTCAAGAACTACCCAACCGAATCGTTTGAAACTTAAAATATATAATTATTATATACGTTTGTATAATCATTTCAAATTTTATGAAAATCGGAAGCATGGTTCAATTACAGAGACAATCAAAAGTATTTCGATGCGTTATGGTCAACGGGGGAAAAGTATTAAGTGCATTTTAACGGTCTCTTTCGAAAATAATAAAGTTCATACACATCTATGAAGTACATACTATAATAAACATTCTATAGAATCTGGGGTGCAAATAATATCTCTTATTGATTTACAGGGCCACACAAAGTTATCCCATTGCATAACTATATATTGAGACATTGTAGGGTACGCGTTTTAATAGTATTAAATTATTTAATGTTTTTTGAAATTGATATACGTAGCACAGGATTACACCAAATTATTGACATCGTTCAGTCTGTCCACATATAATAGAGCAAAAATTACCCAACCAAATCGTTTGAGATTTAAAATATATAATTGTTGCATAATTTTGTAGAGTCAATTAAAATTTTATGAAAATAGTATTATTAGTTTAATTACAGGGACAACCAAAAGTATTCCATCACATTACAAACAGCAAAAAATAGAAAAAAATAGTTTCAAGTACATTTTTATGATGTTACATTCTATCAAATATAATAGAATTGACATGAATCTATGAAGTGGAAACTAAAATATACATTCTGTACAATTTATGATACAAAGAATATTTATTATTATTTTACAGGGCTACTCAAAAGTATAACACTGCACTATGGTATACAGGAAAATATTATTTGGGGCATGTTTTAATTATACTGAACTATTTCACTCTTTAAGAAATTAATATAAGTTGATGCGGTATAATACAAGTTACTTCCTGTAAAATAAAAATCAGATAGTATATACAGAAACAAACAAAATATTTCGACAGCTATGCTGTATCCGAATTACTGTATACTGTAATGGCAAGATATGAAAATTTTTAATTTTCGTTGAAGTACGAACGCACCAAATTTGCTACGCTTCACGTGCAATTTTCAACTTGTTGCATTTATATACTATAATTATGATTTTAAATATGTCCGATGTCAGTTTGATATTTATTCTTTTATCCTTTTCTTTCTCTTAAGAATAGAAATGGAGAAGAAAAACAAAAAAAGAGCAACGCACGGAACTTGGACGCCATCCTGTATTCCGTCATTTATTAAAATTCCAGGATGTATTTCTGTGTGTCCAGAATCTGATTTTTACTGTCGTTTTATGCAATTATATCTTGTTCAATGTCTGACTCTCACATTTTTTCATTCAGTTGAAAAATTACCAGTCATATAAATGACATTATTTAAATATAAAAAATAGTTTTGTCCTACCAGTCTTTCGGCTTGCATTTCTACCTCCTCATCCGTAAAAATTCTGTATTTATTACTCTTAACTTTTTTGACTCTGCCATCTCTTACACATATTTTTTTGTTTCGTTTGGCACCACTTTTTCAAAAGAAGTTTTTTCGACTACACTGTAAAAATATGCCCTGAATTTTAGAGATGTTACTCTGTGAATTTTTCTTGATTTAGCTGAACAGTTCCGTTTTAGAAAAAACCTGGAACTTTTCCTTTAAATACCGGAATTTTTTATTCCTGGACAGTCGTCTAATTTAAAATTTCTGTTTAAGAAAAATCTGCAACTATTCCTGGAATTACCGGAATTGTTTATTCTAGGGCAGTCGACTAACTGAACGTTTCCATTTAGGGGAGTAGAACGGAAAACCCTCAACTCGGTTTTTTCTTCGACGCCTTAGGTCGAAGATAAAATCAGTCCGAGTTCCCGAGTACATTAACAAATTTGCTTGAAAACTATAAACACAAACGCAACACGCGCATTACTTATAATATTTACTTTGAAGGCCGAATTTGTTATACAGAAAAGAAGTTAGTTATTCAATTATAATTTTTCATAATGAATATTATAAGTATTTTAAATAAACATTGGTTTGAATAAAAATTCTTAAATGAGGTTATTACGCGTTAGGTCTACTGAAATTTTGAAATACATATACTATATAATCAAAACGATTATTGTAAAATAGGATTAAGATGACTAATTCTAAGATTCAGAAGTTAAATCTGATTTTCTGTCGATTTGTAGACAGAAATGTCCAAATGCAAAATATAAAACTAATTTTGTTTTAGTCACTTGTAAAGGTATTTTAACAAAAATTTTGAAAATATTTTTCGGAGACATTCATGAAAAAACATCAAAATTTATATTTATGTGTCCCTTTAAAAGTGATTTAAGATATATTGATGTTGAATTCAGGAAGTGTCCGGGGGGACATTCCCTCGAGGAACAATAAGATGTGTCTCTTGGAGGATTGAGATTTTGTGATTTTAATGTCAAATGTGCAATCCCCAGGAACTCTATAATACCCTTCCTTCCGAAGCCGCTAAAATCCCTCCCGGAGAAAAGTGTCTGAATTCCCCACTGGAGTATATTTATTTTTCCTTTATATGTATAAACTGCAAATTCTCTGTTAAACTGAAAGAATTGGAGAGTGGAGTGGATTTTGACAGAGAGAGGCAGATGATACTTTGACTGTAGCAGTGTTGAATTCAGACACTTTTCTCCGGGAGGGACTTTTGTGTCTTCAGGGAGGGGGGGGGGATTTGCCCTTTTGGACCATTGAAAACCCAAAATATCAATTTTTCCCGGGGGAGGAATTTCACTGCTCTGGGGGGATGTTCCCCCTGGGTTATTCCCTTGAATTTAACACTGAACACTAGGATTTTCTTTTTATTTTGTCATTCTAAGCATTTCATCAATCGCACACAAGATGGTAGCCGAATCTTCATATGAAAAAACATTGGTATGTATAAGCTTACAATTGTCTAAAATAAAAGAATATTTCAAGAAACAAGAATAAGTTTGCTTCATATACTTTTTATTCATTTTGTATATAATGATTTATTTATGCATAGATGTGTTCGTTTTCCTATTATGGAACATCATACTGTAAATTATCCATTTTTTAAAATAAGTCTAAAATCAACATTTTTGTTTATACAAAAAGTGTGACATAAAACATGGAAGTGGGGAATAAAAAAGGACATGTCAAATTCTTTTTTTTTTCTTTTTTAATAAGATTAATTTTCATTGCAGTCATGAAGATACTGGAATTTTACATTATGGTACATACTACATAATTAACCTGCAATCTTTGTTTGATTGTGTATTTAGCCGACACTATACTATTTGTGCCTTATAGCATTGTTTTATTCCTATACCATACCTTCCTGTATGCGGGGAGGAATGGGACACATTTTGAAACGTGCACCTTCTTTAATTATAAAATAGCTTATGCTTGCTATGTTTCTATACTGTTCAGGGATTTTAAAAAGTGTTTTACCTTGCACTCTATAAATAGAATTTTTTGTTTTTGTATCGAACAAAGTTTATTATCTTACTTTATAAAAAGTGTCCCATACCACCCCACTCTCCCCTATATTATTAACTAAACATGCTAAAATACATTTATTTCTGACAATTGCTTAAGTCTTTCTAATAAAAATTTTACCCATAACTAATGTTAGCTGTCTGACCGCAGAGTTTTTAAAGTTTCACAGTTTAACTCGTAATTTTTAGTTTAATTATCGATACTGGTCGAATTTTGTTTTGTTTGGAGCCTTATTACTATTTCTAGAGACTTTTAAATAGCTGAATTTTATTTATAATAGTCAAATACATAAAGTTTAATACCTAAATAGTATTCTGAGAATTAATGTAACATTTCATTCATCTTTAAATTAAGCGGTCTGGCAGACCGCTCACAGTAGTTATGTGCAAATCTTGTCACAGCAGTTAACAGTTAATACTAGCGAGCTACGACCGCTAGCTTTGCCACTTTTTCCAAACGAACCTCGATATTAAGCAGTATATAATAAGCAAAAAAATTCATTTAATAAGCAAGTCTTGAAGTTCGAATCCTCAAGCACAAAAAAAGTAAATTAAAGAGCTATGGTTGTTATGCGCCCATTATCCCGTTAAAAATATGTGATTTCGCACAGTGGACGCTACGTGCCCACCGTGCAAAGGCGGCCCACCGGCCTACCACCCACCGGCGCTACGCGCCATGGTCGCCATCGTCCCGTTAAAAATATTTGGTTTGCACAGTTGGCGCTGCGCGCTCATAAGACATTTTCTCGTATTTTTTGGTTCATCAGAAGCAGACTTTTACGCAGATTCTGAATATGTAATCAGTTTTTTCTACTTTAAAAACTGTCTGCATGATGGTTTAAGAAAAAACGCGCAAAAAAAAGCTTCGATATTATAAACTGCAAAAGACTGCTATTAAAAAAAAATAATTAATTTCATTACTATCACAAACAACATAATTAACCCGGGAGTACTCGCGCCCTTTTTTAGAACGTTAGTAGTCGCGCTCGGTCTATTCGCCGCCGTTCCCGTTAGACCGAAGAAACAGAAGGAAATTGTCGAAGATCGAAAACGGGGGAAATAAGGCGTAAACATTGCTTGTATGCGAAATAATATATAATATAGCAATTAATACAAATTTACGTTAAGTTTTTATTTATTTAACATTTAAATTTTTTTATATTTTTTTGACAAAATTTGTCAAAAAGATAAAAATTATTATATAATCTCACTGAATTGGTAGAGATATAATAAACAGCAAATAAAAAGATTGTTTTCAGCTACAAATTTGAAACCATAATATATATTTTTTTAAAGAACAGAAAAGTAGTAAGACTAGTTTTGATGATGGTCCATCGTTAGTAACCAATTGAACTTAAAAAATACATCTTTAATATTTTTTTCTTGTGATATCTATATAGATAATTAAAGAAATAAATAAAATAGCCCTGCTTTGGAAAAAAGAACTTCTTTCAACGAAGTTATTAATATAAAAGCAGTAGCTAATTTTCATTTCTTTATCATTTCTTTTCGTTGATTCACTTTTGAATGCGTAATTTTAAATGTTTTATAGTTCAGTACTTTTTCTAAAATGAATGCACATATATATGCACAAAGTGGAAACATATGATAATATGAAAATATAAAAAAAAGGAAAATAGATAATATTTTTTTTTTTTTTTTTTTTTTTACAAATTTGGAAAAGCTAATAAATATTTTTTGACAGGATAGGAAATCAGTCAGTTTGGTTTTGAAGGTGGTCTGGCACCAGGAGCCAATTGAACTTAAAAAATACGTACTTTGTTTACCATATCTGTCTAGGTATCAAAAGAAAGAGATAAAAATTAACCATTTCTACGAAATAAATAATATAAAAGCATTTGCTACTTTCAATTTCTTTGGGTTTTTTTTTCTTTAACGTATTTGAAGTCTAGTTCTTTTACTTAAATGTATATATATATACATATATGCACCAAAATAAAATATATAAAAAATATAAAATAATAAACAAATAATAAATGTTAAAAAAACTTTTTTTTTTTTTTTTTTTTTTTTTTTTTTTTTACAAAGTTTGCAAAAATGATAAGTATTATTACATAATGTGACTGAATTTGTAACAGCACAATAAATAACGAATTAAAAGAAGTTTTCACTTATAAATACTCATTATATATATATATATATATATTTGCAATGCCAGCAACGCAGTCAGGTAAATTTTGTCGGCACTAGGAGCAAATTGAATTTAAAATATACATTCTTTAATATATATGCATTTTTTACCATTTCTATATAGATAATAAAAGATGCAGATAAATCAAGCCTATTTTGAAAAACCTTCTTTCATCGAAATTATTATTATAAAGGCAGCAGTTAGTTTTTATTTCTTTATTTTTTCTTTTCTTTGATGCGTTTTTGAATGTGTAACTTTAGATATTTGATAAATCAGAACTTTTCCGAAATGAATATACAAATATATGATCCAAATGAAAAATATGAATAATATAAAGTAAGAAAATTTATAATAAATATTTTAATACATTATTACTATTATTATTATTATTATTATTATTATTATTTGCAAAATTTTCAAAAATGATCAATATTGGCATATAATTTGACTGAATTTGAAGAGATATAATGAATAACGAATTAAAAGATATTTCCAATTATAAATTTGAGTCCATGATAAATATTTTTTTAAAGAACAGTAACGTAGCGAAGCTTGTGATGGTGGTCCGGCACTCGGAGCCATTTGAACTTAAAAAAATACATCTTTAATATTTTTTGTTGCCATAAATAATAATGAAAGAAGATAAATTCACCCTGTTTTGAAAAAATCCTTTATTCGAAATTATTAATATAAAAGAAGTAGCTACTTTTAATTTGTGTTTTTTTTCTTTTTGTTGATTTGTTTTTGAACGTGTAACTTTAGATATTTGATAGTTCAGTACTTTTTCACAAAATATATACATATAAATATGCACCAAATAAAAATATATGCATAATATAAAGTAAAAAAAAAATGCATAATAAATATTTTAATAAGTTTTTTTTTCAAAATTTATAAATAATATTATGCAATTTGACTTAATTTGTAAAAATACATTAAATAATAAATCGAAAGATATTTTTAGTTATAAATTTGAAACCATTACGGATACATTTTCGAAGGACAACAATGTAGTGAAGCTAGTTGCTAGTTTGGACGGTGGTCCGGCACTAGGAGCCATTTAAGCTTAAAAAATACATTTTTTTGATATATGAAGCAAATGATAAATAATTTATCTTTTTCTTTTTCTAATTAAATATTTTATTTTAAAAATTTCCATCCTAGATTTTAATCAACAGTTACAGATAATTCTAAAAAACTGAACTGCCGAAAGATTAATTTTAATTATACTTTTTCACTTAATTAATGTAAATATATATTTGCTTATTTACATTTTTTCAAAATTCACTAATATTTGTTTCTTACGATACATATCAAAATATAAAAAAAACAGGAATACAACAAATTTTCTTGAAAATTATAAACATACAGTAATAATGTAATTTGAATGAATTTTCACATGTAGACATTAAATTTAAATATTGTTATTTTTTTTAATTCCTAACATTGATTTTGATAATGTTTTATATTTAATTCCAACCAAAGTTAAAATGATGCAATTATTTAATTAAAATAAATATTAAATTTTAGTTTTTAATAATATTTATTAAAGTATATTTTAATTTAAATGAATTTTACTTTTGTAATTAAAATTTAAAATAATAAAAAATGGTTTATCCAATTAAATATTATTGACTAAAGTTAATTTTGTTAGATCTCGGCACTAAGAATTCTTTGAAATTTGATTTTAAAAAAAGAATTGCTGCGGCGCTGTTAAATAAAGTATTCAATGTCAATCAAAGTAGACATTTTAAAAGTAAATAAATTTTAGAAAAGTACTTACCCATTTCTTCTAATTACAGTATAAACATCAACTGAATTATCCAAAAAAAAAAAGATTTTTATTAGCATACGTACTAATCTACATTAGAAACAGCGTATTATTTAGCACATTCGACACACAAATTATAAGTATGTTCTTTGCAGATATACAGACTACAGTGTCTACAAAATTGTTTTGTTTTTCGATTTTGTTTTGTCGTGCAAAAGCTACATCTTTCTCTTTTGGGAGATCGGACAACTTTTTCTTCTTGTTCTCCACAAAATTCTCTTATCTTCCTTTTTAAAGGATTTGGCAATGATGTTGTTTGTTTCCTTTCATGTATATAGTCCCTTATTAAGTCGAAAGCAAGTTCTTTCAAAAAATATCGACGAACAACCTTTTTTCCCGTATTTTTCTGAAAAATAATTTGCGCGTTTATTCCCGCGATATTCATCAGGGAAAAAAATAAAGTAAGTGGCCATCTGTTGCTTTTTCTTGCCACAGAATATGATCCTTTCATTTCATCAACCACATCAACACCTCCTTTTGTAGCATTATATTGCATTATTATGTCTGGCTTCATTTGTTGTGATTCGTCTATCGCTGTGTCGTGATGCATTGACGAAATCAGTAATTTTTTGGCACATATGATACTAGAGTTAAGTCTCCATTAAATCCAAAAGTGCTTGAAAACACTGGTCTGCTTTTAGATGGCAGAAAATCTTTGGGTATTTCTCTTTTATTTTTTCTCAATGTCCCAATCATTGTAAGATTATTATCCTCTAAAAGAGATTTTGCTAGTGGAACTGACGTGAACCAGTTGTCCATAGTGACATTTCTTCCTGTTCCTGATATGGGTGTTACAAGACGTTTTACCACATCATGTGGTGAATTACTTAAATCAAAAACTCCTTTAGGTTGCTGACCAGCATAAATTTCTAATTTCGATACATAAAAGTTAATAGCATCAACCAATGCATACATTTTGATTCCATATTTTGCAGGTTTCGATTTCATATATACACGAAATGAACAGCGTCCGCGAAATTGTTCCAGCATTTCATCAATCGTCACGTACTCACTCAAAGTAAAGTGATTTTCAAAAGCAGTATTTATTTCGGAAAATATTTCCCTGATTGGAGCTAACTTATCTAATTCACGCCTTTCTTTTCTGCTGTTCTTGTCATCAAAGCGTAAACATTTTAATAAAAATCTAAACCTTCCTAAAGACATTGTTGTTTTAAAAACATCAACGCCCGTGCCATCTTCGCTCCATAAATCACTTAAATTTTGATGTGAGGATCTCATAACGCCAGCAATATAAAGAAGTCCCAATACTGCTTTCAGTTCCGTCAAGGAAGTTAACTTACAGTCTCTTTCCCTAGAGAAGTTAGGTTGTTGAGTTTCTATATAAATATTTGTATATTTCACAATTTTCTTTAAAACAGAATCGTTGAAAAAAAATTTCCAAGCATCGAATACCGTTAATGCACCTTTTGCGCTTTCGCGCACTCCTGGTGTTTCAGAAACAATATTGTGTTGCCTCCGACGTACATTTGATCTCGGTGGACTCTTTTCCCATTTCGTAATGTTATCTTTGCCAATAAAAAAATTGGACGGTGATGCAAAACATTCGTTTTCTATATCTTCATTTTCCGATTCTTGGCTATCAATTTCCTCATCTTCATTTAGAACTGCATTATTTTCTTCATCCGATGAACTTGCATCATCACTAATACAGTCTTCTTCTAAATAATCAAAAAGATTCAAAGCTTCTTGAATAGTTAAAAATTTTTTACGCGACATTGTAAAAATAATAAGCACTCTAGCAGCTAAATATCAGAAAGAGAAAAAGAAGCAAGAGAGAGAGAGAGAGAGAGAGGAGAAACGGAGAGATCCCTAGAAGAGAGATCACCCCTCCCCCTCTTCTGAGAATTTCGGTGTAGCGGGAAAAAGAAGAATGCTTGGGAGAAAATACTCGAGCGACGTCACTGGTCGCGTCGCGGTCATTCAGACCGAAATTCAACTTTAAAAAGCAATAAAATCATGAGAAAACACAGGAATGACTTGCAATTTCTGTAGACAGAAGGTCGAACAGTGAAGGTCAGTTACACGGCGTTTCACCATTGTATCTTTAAGGGGAGGTGGGTTAATAGGAAGCTAACGAATTTCGGCGGCGAATCGACCGACGCGCGAGTATTCCCGGGCTAACAAATAATTTTGGCAGCTCGTTTTTCGTTTGTACTAAAATAAATTAGAATTAATCGCGTAAATCTTAGGTTACACAATATTCGTGTATGCTACCAAAAAGAATAAGTATGAAAATGAACTACAACGATTAATACTCACATACAGAATAAATTAATGAATAGCCAGTTACATCTGAGATCCTCAAAATATTAATTAGCAACACGATTACCTCTTAGTGAACATATCTTGCTGTGCTTAAATAGTTGTACTTATTATATTAATTAAGCCGTGTTTAACATTTTTTACCAATTAGTTATTTTTCTCTTATACATACTTTGACAAAATGACGGGAGAAAAAGCGGTTTTCAACTGCTTCTTCTTTTAGCCAAAGGGGAAAAGTTCTTGTTCTTCACCGCAAGGAGGCGCAGTATTCTGCCTCAGAGCTCCGTTTGAGCTCTGCTTGGGAAATTAGACGTTTTCCGTTCCGGTTCCCGACAGGTTTTTAATTCATAACTTTTTTAATTTTGGTCCCACGGTCTCGAAAATGCCCGAAGTGACTTTCCCGGAATTTTTCGAATCGAAAGACACCTCTCGCGACTTCCAACTCGCCCGCGTTGCGAACTGTAATCGGCTTCAAGCCGACAGACAGACAGACAGAGGCGCACGGATTTTATTAGTAAAGACTAGCGAGCTACGCCCGCTAGCTGGGCCACTTTTTCCAAACGAACCTCGGTATTAAGTATTATATAATAAGGAAAAAATTCATTTAATATCCAAGTCTTGGTGTTCGAATCCTCAAGCACAAAAAAAGTAAATTAAAGACCCGTGGTCCCGTTAAAAATATGTGATTTCGCACGGTGGGCCACGTGCACTTGAAAAAAAAAGATTGTGGATTGGAGCTATGGTCGATTTGCGCCCATAGTCCCGTTAAAAATATTTTGCTTTGCACGGTGGGCGCTAAGCGCCCATAAGACATTTTTTCGTATTTTTTAGTTCATCAGAAGCAGATTTTTACGCAGATTCTGAATATGTAATCAGTTTTTTTCCACTTTAAAAACTGTCTGCATGATGGCTTAAGAAAAAACGCGCAAAAAAAAAGTTTCGATAGTCCTGTTTTATTTCTAAGTTCAATATTTTAGCGAAAACTACGGTAAATATTCTACGACAAGTCAAAAAAAAATTGATGCGGAAAAAAACGCAATTAGCCGGTAGAAAAAGAGGTTTTCGGCTGTTTCTTCTTTTAGTCAAAGGTGAAAAATTCATGTCCTTCACCAAAAGGTGGCGCAGTGTTCTGCTACGGAGCTCCGTTTGGGAATTGACACATTTTTCGTTCCAATTCCCAAGAGGTTTTTAATTCATAACTTTTTAAATTTTGGTCCCACTGTCTCGAAAGTGCCCGAAATGACTTCCCCGGAATTTTTCAAATCGAAAGACACCTCTCGCGACTTCCAACTTGCCCGCGTTGCGAACTGTAATCGGCTTCAAGCAGACAGACAGACAGAGGCGCACGAATTTTATTAGTATAGATTTTTGAAGTAAAATTTCTTAAGTTGTATTTTCTCAAATGTTTGTATGAATATTTCGAATAAAAATTAAATTTTCGAATTGCTATTTCTTGAAAGTAAAATTTATAAATTATTGTTATTGTTAAATTATTGTTAAATTATTGTTTAAATAAATTGGAGCTGAAAATTGAATTTTCTATTTAATTTTGAGAAAATGGTTAAATTTATTTATTTATTTTCCCTAATGGTTTTTAATTTTTGTTGAATAAGCTTAAAATTAAATATTTTTAAATTGTTTCTAAATATATTTATATATATATTTATTTATTTATAACAATGATTATATTTTTGTTTAGCGAACTGTTTTTTCTAGTCACCATATGGCTTTAATGTTCTCAGATCTACATAAATGTTTATTGCAGTATTAAATAAAGTATTAAAACCCTTCTACTCTATAAAATCACTGTTTTAGAGGATCCAAAACTTTCCATGGTTTCCAATGATGTTTGAGACACAGGAAGAGTAACACATAGTTGATGGTGCTCTTCCTTATCCAACAATAAATGTCATGGAGAATCAGACTGGTTTACGTTGATGCTGGGTAACATATTGAGAATTAGAATTTTTCAGAGCTTATACTTCAAGACGACTTGCTGCACGGCATGTAAATTTTGTAGTGCTTATCTAGTTACATATTATTTTATTACAAACTTTCTTTATTTTCATTTTTCCGAATCTTTGCTGACATAAATCGAGATACAGGAAGCAAAATATAAAGGGTAAATAGAAAAATAATGGTACAGTTGCAAACTGCTAAATAAATCTAGTTAATATACATAGTTTATGAAATGTATTTTAATAATTTGTTTTAGCAATAAAGTATTTTTGATATTACATTTAGTTTTGCTTTTTTATTCATGCTTTTTTTATATTTTCAACAAAAATTCTATTGATTTTAAAATATGTAATTTGGATTTACTTAAGTAATCATGATTGCTAATTGATATCAATAGTTTGATCAAAATTGCGATTGTTAATCAGTAAAAGAGGGAGGGAGGGCTTTATGACGACATTGACATGAATTACTGTCAGGATTTTTTTCTAGCTGAATGTATTAAAATCTTTGCATTTTTAATTAAATCCTATTTTATTTTGGGGGGAATTCACAAGAATTCACAATATGCTCATTCCACCTCCCCACCCCCCTAAAAGCATAGGAGGTGGGGAGTGAGCATATTGTGAATTCTTTTTCAGAATTTTGAAGATCTGGGGAAAATTTTATTGAATGGTTGATATCCTCTTGATTTTCAGCAAAATGTTTGGCATTTACTGGGTTGTTTCGAAAACAGGTCAATTAATTAAAAATCTGAGAATAGTCCTTAGTAACAGATTAATTGTTGCCATGTTTAATACGATTGATATTTCATTGCGTAAATGGTGGGTGTAAAAGTGCAATTTTCGATGAACATAACCTTTTTTCAGCGATACTTTTTATTTTGAAATATACATGTAAATAAAATGCTTTATTTTATATATTTACTTAGATTGATAACAAGAGTTACTAGTGAAGTTTTACAGTGTGCAAAGGTAAAATTATTAATCGTGAATAATTAGGAAAAATGTTAAACTTCCTAATTTCCTGTAAAGAAAAATACTCCTAATTTTAGAGCTTTTGTCAAAAAAGAGTAGTAAGTGTTAAATGTTGTATAGTACTAAATGTTATTTTCAAGGTACTATGTAGTTGCTATTTTTTTGTCCTTTTTCAAGTTACCTAGCTATAATGAAAACTATAATGAAAGTGGAAGTGAGTTAAATGAAATGTTTCTAATTTGTATATTATTATTCACATTTTTTAAATAAAAATTATCTTCATCTAATATTTTGAAAATAAAAAGATTGGCAGCTAGATATTTTTATGTGAAGTTTTAAATTACATTGACACAAAGGGCATGTCTAAAATATCCTTATGGCGCATACTAAAAAAAAATATTTAAACGGATTATGATATCGCAACGATATGTATTCCCCCCTCCAAGATTAAATAAAAGGAACAAAAACAATAGCCTACATATAAATATATACAAAAAGCCTTTATTATCATCATGTTTGTAAAAGTTAAAAAACTCGGATGTTTTAAGCTTATATACACAAATTCCATAGACATTTAAGAATTTTTACAACATAAATAGAGTGATTCATTATTAAATTAAAGACTTGAAAATTTAAATATTTCTGCATAAAAGGGTAAATTTATAGTCAGAAGTGATGATATATTGATTTTCAGGGCTATTAGGGGGTATTAAATGTCTTACTTTCTACCTGGCAGTGCAACTTAGCAATAATGCAATATTTATTTATTTCTCAATCTTTAAAAAAAATAAATGCATACAATTTTTAATATAGACAACCTAATTTCTTTTCTATGTAAAATCATTTTTTTAACATTCCATACTGAAATTTTATTTTTTTATGTTTAAGTTTGATTAAAGTAAATAAGAAATTGTTTTTTTTCAGTTTCATTCACGGCGCGTAAGACGGTAGCATAACTATTTGTTCAAGAGCCACCAAAAACATTGATAATGATGTAAAAGTACTGTAGTTTGAACATACATTTTATTTGTAAGTTATTTCTTTATCTATTGAAAATTTAAATTTCAACTAGAAAAAAAAATAAAATTTCTTTTTTTATTGAAAAATTACTAATTTTAAATAAAGATATAAATTGATTACAAATGAAGTATACATTCAAGATACATTAGTTAAACATTATTATCCGTATTTTTTTCGGTAGGGGGGTGTTGAACCAATAGTTTTGCTACAGTTTTGCTCGCAGTAGATGTAAGTCAAAAAACAATTTTCAAATTTTTAGCTTAAGGGATTAAGGAGGGCATGACACTTTTGAAAATGGAAAAAAAAAACTGATATCATTGTATCTTTTTTTTTTCTTGAAAATTATTGAAGCAATTTAATAATATAAGGTACCCTGGGGTAATAACGCCAGGTGGGGTAATAACGCCAAATGCTAATATTTTGGATAATTATGAAATAATCTGGTAAATGACACCCATGTGCTCTGCGCAGAAGGGTTTTGAGTCATATAAATCGCAAAAAACAACTTCAAGTTAATTTGTTTCGTTTTTAAGTCTTATTGTTTTTACAAGCAACTAAAATTCACGCTTGATCTAAAATTTGCGAGATACGTTTTGTGATGTGAAGACTATTTTTTTTATCCGGAAATACTTTGTTAATTACATAAATTTATAGTACATTTCATGGACTTTCAAAATGTTGTTGAAGATTTTGTATGTCTTCTCGAGATAATTTGTAATTTAAAATGTACAGCGCAATAACTATAACGGGGTAATAACGCCAATCCTTGGCATTAATATCCCGGTTGATTCCCTACAGTTGCTGAGCTACATCCTAAATACTGATTCAAATAAACACAGTTAAAACTGTGCAATGTTTCTAATAATTCTATTTAAGCGGTCCTTTTTAAGCAAAAAGAAGCTCACGGTCTGGTATTCTTTTGCCTCATCCCCCCCCCCCACCACAACTTTATTTTTCTTACACTTTCACAAAAAAATTGAACATTTTCAATATCTTAGAATGCAATTTGTCAATTTCTAAGTTTGTAGTGTGTGTATTTTTAGAATTAGGCAATCTACATGCAATTATTCCATCTTATTTCATAGTTTTGTTTACATGGCGTTATTACCCATATAGGTGGGTAATAACGCCAAATAGCATTGGTCAAGAAATCACGCCATTACATTTTATGAATACATATCTGTTAAATTATTTTTTTTTACATAGATAGTCAATGAGTTGCTGTATCAAATCATGTAGTTGTTTGAAAAATACAAACTAAAACTGAGCCGTGAAAATTGGTAGAACCTTAACGTGGCGTTATTACCCCAGGGTACCTTATCATTTTATTATATTGGCACCAATTATAAACTTTAATATGTGTTTATTTAATTAGAATTATTAAAATTTCAGTAAATAAGAAAGATCTAAATATAGCAAATTATAATAACGCAAAAAATATTACCAGTAACAAGTGATAAACCAGTATTAAGTGGAATGCAAATTACATCTCTAATTCCCTCATCAATGTTAAACATATGTGTGTGCAGTATGTATCTCCATAAATAATGCATATTTTACAGTGTGCAAAGTTAGTTCTTCAAGCATCAATTTTTTGTGTGAAAGTATTTGTTAAATATATATTTAATTTTATTTCTTACTTTGTTTTGTGAAGTACCAACACTTAAATTATATTAAGTATCTATTTTAGAATTATTTTGATATTTTGATAACTAAAAAACAAATCATTAAACAGTACACAGAAAAAATGAATTAAAAATAATAGTTTGCTATTTTTAAAAATATATGTAGGCATTAATCCTCTCCCCTCCTCATACGTATAACATCAGAGTTTGAGATCTCACCATCTCAGTTTGAGACAAATTTTGAACGGATAATTGAATATGGCTGAAAATAACTGGGATAAAACTGAAGTTACCAGTTTGTAAAATGAATAAAACCTAGGTTTAAAAATGAAAGCAACAGTTTCTAAAATGGAACATTTCAGTTTCTAAAACGAAACATTTCAATTTTCAAAACAGAACAATTTGGTTTTCAAAATGGTATATTTCAGTTTCCAAAACGGAACATTTCAGATTCCACAAAGGAACATTTCAGTTTCCATAACGTAGCATTACAATTTCCAAAATAGAACATTTCAGTTTTCAGAACGGAACACTTCATTTTCCAAAAACGGAACATTTCAGTTTCGAAAACGGAAAAGACATAAAAGTAAATTTTACATAAAAAAATGGAGCAGATACGGCAACTTTGCTGCCAGCACGTTTTTCGTTTTTTCAAGGAAATTTTTTTTTACAGTGTACACAACATCAAAAAAGCTCTAAGTAAATAAGGCATTTTTTTATTTCCATAATTACTGGCATCAAAAACAAATTTTATATAAAAAAGATCATGTCCAGTCAAATTAGACATGCTAATGTAAAGAGTTAAATATTAAATAAAATCTGATGAATTCCTTTTAATTTTTTCATTATTATTTATTTTACTTTTACAAAAATTAAAGGAATGAAATATTTTTGTAAAATACTGCAGACGTACCATAGAACTACTAATCTTCCATAATATCTGCGTTAATTAGACCTAGGTTTATTATGTTTCACACCAGACTAAATAAAATAATTAATAAAATTATACATAGAAAGCTGAAATCAAATGAATAAATTTGTTTTTTTCAACTAGGAGGTCCATCACCATGCTTACATTGTTCGCATAAATGAATAAATGTTTATTAAATAAATTTCAAGGTGAAACATCGTCAAACTGATTGAAATTAATCAAAATATAACAAAAGATTACACTGGGAACTTGATACCTGTGATAAGTAGTATGAAATAAATTTGTGATGGTAAATGTTCTCAATAATTCAAATGCAACAGACTATAATTTTTTTAGGCTCATGAAAAACTACTTTGCGTAAACATTTCTTTATGCTTCTAACACTATGTAAAATTTAAATTCCCAACAGCTTTAGGTCTTTTCCGCTTTCACTAGAAAAGATTATTTCAACAAAATTAAACATTTCCTAAAAAACATGTAATTTAAACATTTCCTTATTCAAAAATAAATGACGAAGTGGAATTAATAGAATTTTTTAACATTGTACAAGAATTGTAAACTCAAAATGAAATAGCTATATTTTGAAATATAAATTGAATTAGAAAAAATTGTTATATAGACTTTATTCTGTTATAATTAGGTGTATGGAATTCAAAGTTTAAATAAATGTGCACAATCTTCTATTGCAATTTATATCAAATATCTAAATACTAATAGACAGTATTTTAAAGATTTAATTTGAAATTAATAAGGATAGATAAAGAATATATTATATAATGAAGTAAAATCAATCGAATTTTATTAATAACCAAGTTTAAAAAACTGTAAATTCAAAAAGAAAAAAAAATAATATTTAAGATTAAATGAATTAGTTAACAAACTATATAGCATTTGCTTAGTTATTCTGCATGATTTTAACTTAAACTTTAATAAAATGAGCTCTCTTATTTTTTGGTCTATTGTTGTTTATTTCCGTTTTACCACTGTAACTTTTTAGCAGATTTTGTAAAACTTTTCACTTAAATCTTTCAAAAGTGGGCTAAATTACTCGAAATTTCATTTATTTACGGAGTAAAAAATATTTAAAACTAAAAAAAAAAAAAAAAAAAAAAAAAAAAAAAAACTTTCAGCAAACGAAAATCATGAAACGAAACAAAACAATTAAAGTACTACAGGTGGAATATTTAGTAACAAAACCAAGTCAGTAACAAGTAGCGTGTTCATGAAAGTATATTTTGATTCTTTTTAACAATAAGAAAAATTTTAATTCAAATAATTGGCATTTTTATCATGTTTACAAATCTTACATCAAACAAAGAGGAATCGGAATTCCTTGATGCATAATTATTTAAGTGAAACAAATTTCAGTTCTGAAATAATTAAACTGCACATTAAAGGAGTTATGAAGTCTAGAAAGTTAAAATAGTGAAAAAGTTAAATGTTTCACACTTCTAATTTGTCATCACGATCATGAATCAGTACACATCATGCACATTATTTTATTCTTAAATTTAACGAATCTTTCATCCATACTTTTTAACAGTAACACTGAAACATATAATTGTATTGCTTTGAAAATTTCGAAAGTGAAATTAATCCAAATGTAACAAAAGATACAGAACAATGAACACAGATAAAGAACAGTGGAACCTTGATACCTGTGATTAATAGTATGGAATGAAACTGTGATGGAAAATGTTCTTAATAAATCAAACGCACTAAACTAACAGTTTTATAGGCTCATGAAAAACTACTTTGTGTAAACATTTCTTTATGCTTCGAACTCTAAGTAAAATTTAAATTCCCAACAGCTTTAGGTATTTTCCGCGTTCATTAGAAAAGATTATTTCAGCAAAATTAAACATTTCCTTTAAACATTTCCTTATTCAAAAATAAATGACGAAGTGGAATTAATATAATTTTTTAAAATTGTACAAAAATTCTAAACTGAAAATGAAATAGATACATTTTGAAATATGAATTGAATTAGTTGAAATCGTTATCTGATTTATCAGATTCCGTAGCAGCAGTTAAATGTCCACCCTTCCTGAATATGTGTCCTCTACGTTACTTAGGTGAGTTCATTGAAAAATGGGAGGAAGGTCGTAATGTTTATCCTCTTCCGTGTATATGATGCATATGTAATAAACATCCAACATGTGGATGATCTTACTAAAATATAATCGCAATCATAGCATAATCGTAAGTGTGGAAATAAATTTAATAAGGGAACGTGAAACATCAATGTAATTCTTCTTGCTTTGTTCACAGTAAAATGCTTTTCAACTGTCTTGAATACAATCGCTTTTTTAAACTTAAAATTTCTAAAATTTGAAAAGTAAAAAAACATTATGAAATAAAACTGTATTCGAAATTGTGTCCCAGAAATCTTACAACACGAAAGAAAATTTACTGACTGAAAGTTTAAATGTTTATCGAGTTAGTAAAAGATTATTCGTGAATATATTTCTCTATTTCCTCAAATCATTTGTAAAATTTAAAGTAGCTTACGACATTTCTGTTATCGCCTAAGGAAATCTAATTCAAACAATCTCAAAAAAACATTTCCTGCTTCAAAATAAGCTAATGGAGTATATTCAATCTAATTTTCATAACTTTATATGATAAATTGAGATTATAATCGATTAAAGTTTTAACAAAATGAATTGGTGTATTGGTGTTTATTGTTTATTAATGGCGTGTATTGTTTGTAACGTGAAGAAATATCAGTTAAAAGTTAACTGAAAACAAAAAATTACAAATGTAGTTCAAAAACTAAAAAAACTGTAAGGTGGTAAATCACGTTCAGCAGCGAGAAAATGAGTACATTTAAAGTAATACGAAAACTCTGTAGTTCCTTGAGCAATGATTGAAATATTTTTTTTTTTTACTTTCAAACATTCCTATGCTATCGTAAAATATACAAATGTACAACATAGTAATATTAATTAATTAAATCACAACGACAAAAATGACTCTTGAAAAACAGGAATATGAAATATGTATTTTGAGCTATTTTATACTATAAATACAGATAAATGTTTAGTGTGTCATATTTTTTTTGCTTATAAGACTGTATTTTGTAGTGAACTTAAATTTAAATGCACATTCATTTTTCCTAGCTTATTTAATGTTTTTTCTAAACGTATTAACTAAATTATACTAGAAAATGTATACCTATTTTTTACGATCTGGAATGTTCTGCGAAAAAGTGAAATTAAATTGAGATTCAGTATAAACTAACGCGTGTAAACTAAGAATAAATACAATTGATAATAGTAAAGTTCAACTAAGGTACCCTGGGGTAATAACGCCAGGCGGGGTAATAAAGCCAAGTGCTAATATTTTGCATAATTATGAAATAATCTGGTAAATGACACCCATGTGCTTTGCGCAGAAGGGTTTTGAGTCATATAAATCGCAAAAAAAGCTTCAAGTTAATTTGCTTCATTTTTAGGTCTTATTGTTCTTACAAGCAACTAAAATTAACGCTTGATCTAAAATTTGCGAGATACGTTTTGTGATGTGAAGACTATTTTTTTTTTATTTGGAAATACTTTGTTAATTACATAAATTTGTAGTACATTTTATGAACTTTCAAAATGTTGTTGAAGATTTCGGATGTCTTCTCGAGATAGTTTATAATTTAAAATGTACAGCGCAATAGTTATAACAGGGTAATAACGCCAATCTTTGGCATTAATACCCCGGTTGATTCCCTACAGTGGCCGAGCTACATCCTAAATACTGATTCAAATAAACACAGTTAAAACTGTGCAATGTTTCTAATAATTCTATTTAAGCGGTCCTTTTTAAGCAAAAAGAAGCTCATGGTCTGATATTCTTTTGCCTCATCCTCCCCCCCCCCCCACACACACACACCACCTTTATTTTTCTTACATTTTCACAAAAAATTGAACATTTTCAATAGCCTAGAATGCTATTTGTCAATTTCTAAGTTTGTAGAGTTTGTATTTTTAGAGTTGGGCAATCTACATGCAATTATTCCATCTTATTTCATAGCTTTGTTTGCATGGCGTTATTACCCATATACGTGGGTAATAACGCCAAATAGCATTGGTCAAGAAATCACGCCATTACATTTTATGGATACATATTTGTTAAATTATTTTTTTTATATAGATAGTCAATGAGTTGTTGTATCAAATCATATATTTGTTTGAAAAATACAAACTAAAACTGGGCCGTGAAAATTGGTAGAACCTTAACGTGGCGTTATTACCCCAGGGTACCTTAATTTATCATAGATATTGAAATATATTTAAAGATCATCCTTTAACATACACTTAACACTAGAAGCGCGGCACTTTTTTCTCGATAATCCTAAAAATATTTTAGATCAGAATTTTCATTTTAAATTAAATCACTAATTTGTTTAAATTATTTTTCGCCATCATACGTTTATAACTTATTTTATAAAGAGTTTTCTGGTTCAAGTCGACATCTATTAATTTGTTTTTGGTCAATTTGACTGAGTTACTCGGTTCTAGTGTTAAACAATTAATGCCTGTCAATAGTGCCTCAAATATATACTTAAAGAAAAAATAAATAAATAGTTACTAATATATATTGAAGTATATATCTTAATAATTATTGACCAATCGATTAAGTGTATGTTAGAGGATGATATATGAATATATTTTAATGTATGTTGTAAATTGGTGGAATTTTAATATTCAAAATACATTATGATATTATAAAATTTATAATAAAAAAAATAAACACGATTTAAAGTTTATGTGACAATTAAATTTCAAATTAGGGCTAACGCAATACCCCAAAAAATTCTTAGAAAACGGCATTAAAGTTTACTTATAGCATTACAGCAAACAATATTATGTAAGATATTTTTAGTCGTGATTTCTATTCTAATTGGCATTTTTGTAAAATTCTTTTCTCAGGGAATTTGTATCTTTTGAAAAAATCTATTCTGAAATTTGTAAAAAATCATTATTACTGACCTTCAAAATGATCTGCTCTCTTAAGCAGAAAAAGCATACACTTGTTGTATAAAAGTTTAAATATGTAAAGCTGTTATAGAAGTTTCCAGGTAATGATTCAACAATAATATGTACCTTTCTATTATAACTGCATAATAGTCCAGGAGCCGGCCGTCGGTTTTCCTATGTATCGAGTACAAGGACCGAACATACATCAAAATGTAGGCTTCAATGTGCACATTAAGAATATCACTGGCTGCCAGGTCCTATCGTGCCGGAACCTGGTGGCAGCCGCACATTTATGACGTCAATTTTGAGTGTTTGCCTATGTATCGAGTACAAGGACCAGACATACATCAAAATGTAGGTATCAATGTGCACATTAAGAATATCATTGGCTGCCACATACATAAAAATGTAGGTTTCAATGTGCATATTAAGAATATCACTGGCTGCCACATATATCAAAATGTAGGTTTCAATGTGCATATTAAGAATATCAATGGCTGCCAGGTCCTATCCTGCCGGAACCCGGTGGCAGCCGCACTTTTATGACGTCATTTTTGAGTGTTTGCCTATGTATCGAGTACAAAGACCGGACATACATCAAAATGTAGGACTCAGTATGCACATTAAGAATATCACTGGCTGCCAGGCCCTATCCTGCCGGTACCCGGTGGCAGCCGCACTTTACGACATAAATTTTAAGTGTTTACCTATGTATCGAGTACAAGGACCGAACACACATCCAAATGTAGGTTCCAATGTGCACATTAAGAATATCACTGGCTGCCAGGTCCTGTCCTGATGGAATCCGGTGGCAGCCGCACGTTTATGACGTCAATTTTGAGTGTCTACCTATGTATCGAGTACAAGGACCGGACACACATCAAAATGTAAGTTTCAATGTGCACATTAAGAATATCACTGGCTGCCAGGTCCTATCCTGCCGGAACCCGGTGGCAGCCGCACTTTTATGACGTCAATTTTGAGTGTTTACCTACATTTTGATGTATGTCCGGTCCTTGTACTCGATTCATAAGTAAACACTCAAAATTGACGTCATAAAAGTGCGGCTGCCACCGGGTTCCGGCAGGATAGGACCTGGCAGCCAGTGATATTCTTAATGTGCATATTGAAACCTATATTTTGATGTATGTGACAGCCAGTGATATTCTTAATGTGCACATTGATACCTACATTTTGATGTATGTCTGGTCCTTGTGCTCGATACATAGGTAAACACTCAAAATTGACGTCATAAAAGTGCGGCTGACACCAGGTTCCGGCAGGATAGGACCTGGCAGCCAGTGATATTCTTAATGTGCACATTGAAACCTACATTTTGATGTATGTCCGGTCCTTGTACTTGATTCATAAGTAAACACTCAAAATTGACGTCATAAAAGTGCGGCTGCCACCGGGTTCCGGCAGGATAGGACCTGGCAGCCAGTGATAATCTTAATGTGCACATTGAAACCTATATTTTGATGTATGTGACAGCCAGTGATATTCTTAATGTGCACATTGATACCTACATTTTGGTGTATGTCTGGTCCTTGTGCTAGATACATAGGTAAACACTCAAAATTGACGTCATAAAAGTGCGGCTGACACCAGGTTCCGGCAGGATAGGACCTGGCGGACAGTGATATTCTTAATGTGCACAATGAAATCTACATTTTGATGTATGTCCGGTCTTTGTACTTGATACATAGGAAAAGCGATTCCCGGCTCCTGGACTATAAACATAATTTTATATATTTTTTTCTAGGCTGTTAAGATAAGTTCCCCTGAATCTATATATGTATACATATTATGAAATTAAAAGTGACAGAATTTTACGATTATGCAAATGGTAGAGTAATATTTCTTAATGGGTTAAGTTTTGCCGGCACACATAAATTCCACTCGTATACTGACGAAACGTTCGGCTAACACCAGTATTTACAAGCGATCTTCTTTAAAAGTAAATTCTTGCTCTTCTAAACTCCCATTGAAAAAACAAAATTTAATTAAAATATTCTTGATGTCGTTTATCAATTGGGAATTTATTTTAAGTGGTCCCGTCGTGGGATCAGTCCGTTTCAAAGAGTTAAAATACAAAAAATGTATTTACGTTTAAAAATACGTATGTTAACTGAAAATGTACTTACATCAGCAATTATCGATCATGGTCATTCCTGTAACCATGTATTTCTACCATGTAGTCTAGTGATTCCCTATTAATTTTTTTATTACTAAAGAGTTTTATGCTGTCTATATGAGAGCATTGAAAATAATTTCATTGAAATTGATGAAATTTCAGGATGAAAATACAAGCTATTTTTTGAAAAACACCATTGGCTTTATTTATTAGACTGGGTTCGAGATATCTATAAAATGCGATAAGTTTGTAAATATCCTGATTTCAAATGTTATGGTGGACTTTGTTTTGATATGGAACCATAGAAGAGCGTATGCTTCATATGGCATTTGTGAAGATTAATTAAATTCTCAGTTGGATATTCTGTGAATACATACAATCCTAAAATTTTACTTGCAGTTAGAATTTTTCAATGAACAACTGGGCCGCTTTTTTTAATTGCCGCCAGTTCATAACAACATCCACCTCATGATGTTGCTATGTGAATATCAGGGGTTTAGTGAAGGGTATACGGGGTATACGCCGTATACCAACTGTTTTTTAAGAACATCGTATATCCTCTATTTCTCAAGGAAGGTGTAATGTACACACTCTAGGGTATACTCATTTTCTTGAGCGTATACCATTTGCTTTGGGTGTATACCTGTGAAGGTTTATTTACGACTGCACACTGTAAAAAAAAAGGTCGATCTACTGAAAAAATTTTAGTTTCTCTGAGCGATCCTTGCAATTACTAAATATATTTTGTAATCTTACTCAATTACAAGAAAATCTGTAACAATTACTAGAAAAAAGCTACCAACTAATAGAGTTAATAGTTTTATATTTTTAATAGCTATTACTAAAACTCACTTGGTGTGGCCGTGTTAGCCTAGTGGTCATAGCACCGGACTCCAGGCTGAAAAGTCCTGTGTTCGATGCTCGACACCTCCAAAGACGCACCGACTGTATGTAGTGTAAGTACTCGTTAAATAAAGGGGTTATGAAAATCTTGTCGTAGCAGTTACCATGGGTAATGATCTCAGGGCTTTACCTCCTCTTCAAAAGCATATCAAAATTGAGCAGGTGGCAATGTTTGATGCTGCCATCTATTGAGGCTTTGCCGAAAATCTTCCGATGCAGAAGTCTGTCATCTTACCCACTCAATACAGTTCAAAAGAAGCTCCTACGCTTTGGGCACGCGTCAACAACAAAACGCATTTGGTGGTTCTCGCTAAAAAGTTTTATGTTTTTTATACGAAAAATTCATTTATACAGTTTACAAAATAACTGTTTGTTTCACTTACTAAAATTGCGTTTGTATAGTTACTAAGAATAAGTTTGAAATAGTTACTAAGAATCTGTGAGTAATGGTTACTAAAAATAATTTTGCAGCTATTACTAAAATTTGCTTCGTGGCTCATACTAAAATGTTTTAAGTTAGTTATACAAAAAAATTTTTGTTCAGTTTACAAAAAAAGAAAAATGTTTTACTTGAAAAAGAATTTTGGAATGTTTACCAATTGTACTGTGAATAATAGTTACTAAAAATTCTGTGGAATAGAAATTTACTAAAAAAAATATAGTAACCACATGATTTTTTTACAGTGTACAGCTAGCGAATATTATATACATATTGTTGATTAATGTTGAGAACCATTCTATCTATGTTATCTTGGTTATTCTCCACACATATTGAAGAAAAGCAAACAACATGTAGTTCCGAACAGGTTATGATTTCTGTACCAAATGGCCCATGTTACCAGGAGACTTCCGTTTAGCATGAACGGTTTCGTGTTTCCAGACTGTAAAAAAAAGGTCGATTTACTAAAAAAACTTTAGTGATCCTTGTAATTACTAAAAAAATTTTAGTAGTCTTAGTCGGTTACAAAAAAATCTGTAAGAATTACTAGAAAAAAGTTAGCAACAAATAGAGTTAATAGTTTTATATCTTTAATAGCTCTTACTAAAACTCCGTTGGTGTGGCCTAGATAGCATAGTGGTTATAGTAACGGACTCCAGTCTAAAAGGTCCCGGGTTCGATACTGGCCACTGCCAAATACGCCCCGAATGTATGTAGTGTCTCGTTAATAAAGGGTTTATGAAAATCCTGTCGGAGCAGGTAGGAATGTTCGGTGCTGCCATCTATTGCGGTTTTGCCGAAATTCTTCCGCTTCAGAAGTCTGGATGCAGCTCGAAGGAAGCTCCTGACCTTCGGGCGCACGTAATGGGTATTAAAAATAATTTTGGAGCTATTACTAAAATTTGCTTCGTGGCTCATACTAAAAAATTTTAAGTTAGTTATACAAAAAATTCTTTTGTTCAGTTTACAAAAGAAATGCTTGTTTCACTTGCAAAAAAAAAAGCTTGTAATGGTTACTAAAAAATTCTGTGGAATACAAATTTACTAAGAAATTTTTAGTAACCTCTTGATTTTTTTTTTTTTTTTTACAGTGCATGCGATAATGATGTGAAGCCTGCTCGTAATAAGTATATAAATACATGCACCTGCTGTCGTCATCTGGTCCATTCGTCAGTTCACTTATAACGAGGCAAAAACTACTCTTCTGAGATTGTTTGAAATTTTATATATATAAGATAGAACCCATCGAGTTTCGATGAAAGAAAATCTTTAAAAAAGAAATATTTTATTTCTTTATGATAAATCTACAAAATTAGTTATAGTAAAAAAATACATCTTATATTGGTCAGTTCAACTTTTAAGCAAATATTATTTTAAGCTAAAATTAACAAAATACTATAAAACTCAATTATTTAAATTATTAAATGAAATAAAACCGAAATTCACCTTATTTTATAACAGGCCCTTTTTAATTTCTAATTAATTTTTTTTTCAATTTTAAGAGAAAATTGAGCGATTCTTTTGCCACAATTACAAAATTGTTACTAAAAAATATTAAAAAAATTAATTTATCGCAAGCAAATTTAGATACAACATTCAAACAACTTGCATTTAAAAGTACATATTTTTCTCTATAAGACTGTGTAACTTTAAAAATGTGCGATGTTTAGAAGAATAAAATTTGCTGTTCCGAAAATTGCAAAAGGAAAATTGCAGAGGAAAGTATTGCCATTAGCAAAATGATGTATGTATTACGCATAGATATGTTTGGCCTTTATAATATAGATATATAATCGCTGCAAAATTTATCGCATCATTTCAAATTTTACGAAAATCTAATCACAACTGTTAAAGATATTAATAAAAGTTTCCGTCATTCTACGAAACCGTATCAAATGTAATTATTTCAGTGATATCATGCGATATGTAATGATTCTGTGTTGCCATGATGATTACATAAAATTCAGATGTGTCCTATTACTGCCGCATTCCAAAATTTAATTCGTAAATTTCATTCCAAAATTTAATTCGTAATAAATATTGTACTAAGGCATAAGTATGCAACAGCTATTCCACAATAATCTGAATCTTTATAAAACTAGTTATAGTGCCTGATTTTCCACGATTGACGTACAGTTTTCTACCTGTTTTCTTTTAGCAGCACATAAATTACAACATTATATCTGTCTATAACATATTATTTTATATATAAATTGTATATTTGTATGTCATGCATAAGTATTTTACTTTAAAAATGTCAATCAGTAATCCTGAACGCATATGCTTTTAACATTTTTTTTTCATTTTATATATGTTCTTGAATTTTCTATAAAATTTGTACTTTTATTCAATAATAAAATTTAGAATGACTAGAATATGATTTATTTTAAAAATGCATAAAATCAATACACTCCACTTTATCTTATTCTATTGAGACTCTTTATTTATTAAAATCTGGCATAGCTTTCCTTTTAATTCCTTAATATGACTGCTACTAAAACAGCTTTACCCATATTGAAAATGGTTTTTCTTCGGAACACCATTTATGCAATTTATTCCATAAATGTTTGAGAAAAATTTCTTAATGGTTGTTATCACCAATCTTCAGTATCTTCCCTGTTCCTGAAAGACCATTTGCAGAACTTGTCATATAACTATGCACTTTTTGATAATTTCATTTAATGGTAGTTATATTTTATTAGAAATTCAAATTTTCATTATACTGGTATTATACTTCTCACAATTAATATTTCCTTTTAAAATCTGAGATCTTTTAAAAATATTGTATAAGATTGAAAATGTAACTGATTTAAACATAACTTATATTCATAAAACATATCAGCATACTACTTGATTAAATGTAAATGGTCTTTCTCTCTTAAGCGTATGGACATACTTCCAGTTTCTATGTATTATATAGATAAAGTACAGATTTTAGGGATGATATTTATTTTTGAAGGACCTGTACACATATTAAAATATGGAATTTATTTTCTTATATTATCGCAAAAGACGGTAAATTATATTTATTATCGTTTTTCACACAAATCTTTTTTAAAAACATTAAAAATTGCATTTGTATAGGACAAAAATTCAATTTGATTCGAAATTGTCAACATCACAATTTTTTGGCTCTATAAAACTCAAACAATTTACTAATAAGAATAAATCACACATAATCCGTGAATACACTCAACGCATTTCATCGCACATGTACTATCATGCGAATTTTAGACATTATACAGTAATAGATGAATAATTATGAAAGACGAGATTTGTAATTTACTTATATAATAGAGAAATTTATGATTGAAATAATGCAATCATAAGCGGAGAACTGCATTTTAAAGGAATAATATACAGGCATTCTTTGATATAAATAACGAGCACAAAACTTTGTAATATGTCGCAAAGTGAAAAACAAGCAAAATGTGTGTTTCCGTATGTGCGATATAATGTAGAACATTTTAATAAGAAAAAAAGATATTATCTATATATACTATTTCTAAATTATAAAATGTGTAATAGTAAAATAAAAAAAAAGTGTAAAATAGTTTTATTTGATTGTTGACATCTTTCGACTCTAAAGGAATAATTTAGGGTAATTTAAGTGAGGATGCCGTTATCACTTTTTTTTCATGTCCGCAGGCACTATAGAGAGCCATTCAGTTTTAAATAAGAGAGATCCCCACTGAATTTCTTTCCATTTGCGTTCATTTTCAAACTTCTAATGTTGCTTTTTTATTTCTATTTTGTTTTAAGATCTCTGATAAATGTGCAAAATATTTTACGTGATTTTTTTTTTGTTTATATAAGTGGTACCTTAAATACCGATAAATTAACCTGATTTTTTTAGAGTACTGATAATTAAGTTTTTGCAAAGTATAAATGGCTAGAGGATCCGCTTCTTCACGTCAGTGCCGAGAATATGGTCTTCCTGATAGTGATATTTTTCATGTTTTGGGGTTAAATAACAAAATGCAAGTGTTTACGAAAACAACATTTCGAAATTTTTTCTAACATCTGCAAAATTAAATATGTTTTTAAATCATACATATAAGTGCAAACTTTTACAAGAAATGGATGAATAACAATTAAAATCAACAAGCAATTTTTAAAACAATTAAATCCTAAACTACTGCATTTTCCTAAGCATAATAGAAAAACCACAGCTTTGGCAAGATTAAATGGAACAGAAATCAATGATCCTTGATCCTCGATCAAATCCCTTGATCCTTGATCAAGTTCCTTGATCCAATAGAGTAAGTGGAATTATCCGTCCTAGTAAATTGAAACTTTTAGAAAAAAATGTGTATTCGTCTTAGACAGGTTTCGTTCAGATGAAGTTATTTTCATGGTGAAATACCAACATTTCTTTATAAATAAATAAATAATTTTCAAAAGTGCGAAATTCCGCCGAATTAATTAAATTTAATGTTTAATTTTCTATAAGAAAATACTGGTAACAAAGAATTTCCTGTTCATAAAGTTACAGGAGCCGTACAAATTTGTAACAAAAATTTTAACAGTAAAACTAAATAATCGCATTATAGACGACGAAAAAAAATTAATTATTCTATATATGTATTATCAATTGTAGTTGCAAATGACTCACTCAAGAAGGCGTTATTTTTTTCAAATGGTATCAATATCATCAAGGCAGTAAATTCCACTTTAAAAAAACAATTAAACCTGTATCTACCGAATTAAGAATTCATGAAAATTTTAAATTCTAAAGCATTTTACGTAAATTGTTTAAACTAAATTAAAAGATTTACATAACCATTTAATCAGTTTTTGAAAGATTTTACAACGATTTAGAAAAATTAATTAAATTTGAATTTACAGTGATTTTGCGCAGTTTTTATAACCCCGCTGAAATCTTTTATTTTAAGTAATTTTCTGAGTATTCTTTAGGATTATAAAATGTACAAATATGATGTTTTTGCAATAAAAATATAAAAAAAATTCCGAATTGAAAAATCCCCATCCCCCTCCCTCAGTGCTAAGAAAGCTGAAAAGATACAAAGACAAAAGAAGTCATACTTTTAAAAATATTTTTGTTTTGACTAACCCATAATGTTTTGGGATAAAATAAAGTAATGTATCTGTAACTCATTCTAAACAGTATTACAACTAATTGACGAATTAAAAGAATTTTTTAATAAATAATTTTAATGGTACTTATAAGTACCGTCGGTAGATAAAGGGTCAAAATGGAAATACCATATAAAATGATTTTGCTTAACTACATGGTATGTTGTTAAATAAAAACACAAAGGGCACGAAACAATATTGCAACATAGCATGTATAATATATAAGATACATATTTTTGATGTAGATCTAACATATGGATTTTTGAAATATCTAAGATATTTCAAAATATTTAGCTAAGATATATTTTGAGAAACATTCGCGTACGAAAAGATATTCATGTAATAGAAAATATATATTTAGATAAGATTAATATTTTGAATGTTTTTTGCATAAGAATCAACGCCAGAAGTACAAAACTGTTAAAAAACCTTTATCTTTTTTTAGTTAATGGAGATGGTAATACGTAATTTTATATGCTGAAAATTAATTACAAAATAGGATTATGTTGCTTAAATATTCCTTCTATTAATTTTCAATTGTTACAATTTTACCTTTTTTATACTATGCCTATCAGGTAGGAATTTTTTTTTCATTTACGACAACAATACAACAATTTAAAAAAATACATAATAAAATAACTATCATAATAAAAACTACACAATAAATTATCTGTCACAATTAAAATAATACATAATAATGATGTAGTTATGCTTTATCAAAAGTCTTTTTTAAAGTCAAACTGTATAAATTTGAGCATACATGAAGCAAAAATGTATATCCGAGCAATATTACAAGAAAAAAGATTAAAAGCGAAAATAATAAGTATGCAGTTTGCCATAAACTAAAGCAGTGATGCAAGCGCTGCGCCAAACATAGCTTACATTCACCATTACAGTTTTATAGTTTTCTTTGCTTTGTTAAATCTCAGACGTCTTTTCATTAAATACGTTGAGAAATGCTTTAATAATTTAGTGGTTCGGTATTTTCAGGAACAGCGCTTGCCTCCCTAAGAAAGGTTGTTGATGCTTGCAAGGATATTAAAACTACAGGTGGGTCGAAACAACCATATCTCCCTATGGAGATTTAATGCGCATGCTCATTTAGCGCTGAAGTGGTAACCAGGATTGGCAGTACAGCATTAAATAGAAATATCAAGCACACAGGCAAATCGAGTGTCGTTTATATAACATTTTTAGCTCCGGATTATTCCATTTATAGAGCATTTTTAACTTCGGATCTTTCGATTTATACAACATTTTTAGCTCTGGATTTTTTGATTTATTTAAAAATTTTCTGTAAAAGGCTGTTGAGGTTTGGAAAGATATTAGAAGTGTATAACTCGAAATTATTTACAGAAGTATTGATAAAAGAAACATAGTAATGTAGGGGAAAGTGGTTGCTAATAGGAAAATTTTAAAGTTTTAATTTTTCGAAAGTGAATTTGAGAAAATTCTGTTTTTCTTCTTATTATTTACGTATAGTGAAATATTGACTTTCTAAAAAAATAGAAACGATGGCATTTGTTGCCGATAGCCCTCTATTGGCATTTTTTGAAATTTATCTGCATAATTTATTTTCCAGACAATACTGACATAAAGGATAATTTTAGTGAAAACCGCAAATCAATTGACCAATTTTTCTGTTTTTATAATCATTTGAAATTTGAACCTACCCACACCCATTATACACAGTTCAGTTTGCGCTACTTAACCACAGATTTTGAGCTCAAAATTTAAGTTTATATCTAAACTTCTAAAAAAATTTAATGAGATGCAAAAATTAACGTTAAAAAATAGTTGTTCGTTACTCCAAGATCTAAAGCGCCCTCTATCGGCATTTTTTAAAATTTATCTTTATATATTTTTTTTCAAGACAATACTTACATAAAGAATAATTTTCGTGAAAACCACAAACAAATCGACCAATTTTTCTGTTTTTTAAACTCATTTCAAATTTTGGACCCTAAACTTTGATGGCGCCCACATCTTTCGGAAGACGTTTGGGACCCTTAGTTTCCCATTTAATATTATTTGTCTTGATATGTACTATCACCCCTTAAAATTTTGCCCAGGAGTTTAGATATCTCCTGTATGTCATCATCATCATCGTCATCAACCGTTTTCGATCCACTGCTGGATGTAGGTCTCCCCCCAGATTTTTCCAATTTTTTCTGTCTAGTGCTTTCGTCATCCAATTTACACCAGCATATATATATATATATATTTATATATTGGGTTGGTGAAAAAATAAGTTCGCTTTTTTTCGTGCTTTTCAAAGTGAATTTATTTATATAAATCAAAAAAACTAATCAAAATTTATGTGCTATTTTGTTCGATGTCTTTTTGCCATTTTTCTGGTAAAACAATAATTCCGTCACTGTAGAATTTCTGAGAGTTCTGGGCAAAAAACTGAACAATCTGATTTTCACAAGCCTTTTTTGAAGCCAGCTTAACACCTTCTAGAGAGTACCGCATAGGGCGGAACAAATGGTAATCCGTCGGATCCAGGTCCGAATTATACGGTGGGTTCATCAAAACTTCCCAACAAAGCTCTTTCAATTTTTGCCGTGTGACTAAAGATGCATGTGGTTTAGCGTTGTCGTGATGAAAGACAGCGCCTTCTTTTCGATCAATTTTTACCGGGTTTTTTAATTGCCTGCTTCAATCGCATTAGTTGTTTACAGAAGATAGTTGAATTGATGGTTTGGCCAGTTTTGAGCAGCTCATGATGGAAAATTCCTTTCCAATCCCACCAAAAACTCAGAATCACTATCGTAGGCATCAATCCGGGCTTTACCAACGTTTGTGAAGCTTCGATCACGATCTTTTTAGCACATTGTTGTTATATGTGATTCCTTTTTCATCACCCGTAATGATTTGCTTTAAAAATGGCTCGATTTCATACCGTTTCATTAGCAATTCACAAATGAAAACTCTGTCCATTAAAGTTTTTCACTTTTGGTATCCAATTTTATGTAAATGGTTCAAAAGTGGTTTATGGTTGATGTTTAGTTCCGTAGCAATGTCGTGGGAAGAAATATGTCAGTCTACCTGGATTGTTTTTAAAATTGCATCGAATTTTTCAAGGATTGGCCTACTAGGGAAAGGTTCATCTTTAACATCGAAATTTTTGGAAGGAAAACGAGCAAATCGATTCTGACTTTGGCGTTTACTTAAGCACTGATCACCATAAATGCCACACAAGTTTCGATGAGCCTGCGCCATTTTTTCCTTTTTTGGAAGTAAAAAACTAAAATGTGACAAAAATGATCTTCTGAAATCTCTATTTTAAAACGCAATAACGTTTGACTGGTTAAACAGGTGACACTATCCTTATATCTAGAATTTGTTAGAGACTATTACCTTTCAAACGCTGTATAGTATGACTTAATTGAGTAAGTATTACTCGAGATATGCTACTTTAAAGCTATCTATTGGTAAAAAACGAATTTACTTTTTCCCCAACCCAATATATATACAGGGTGTATCTAAACTCCAGGGCAAATCTTTAAGTGGTGATAGTACATATATGCACGTACATTCCTTTTGGCTTCCAAAATTGTGAAGTTCTAAAAAAAATGCAGACAGACAGGTAAATTTTCTTTTCTATATATTATACAGTGGGTTGCCAAATTATTAGGGACAGTTATATTTTTTGCTAGTTTTATACTTAAGGCGCACTTGACTGCGGTTCTAAGTGGTTTAAGTGTTGCAGGAATGTATTTTACAGCTGTCAATATCTCTATAATTCAATTTTTAAGTACTTTTGGTATATTAAAAGGTTTGTTTGCTTTCTTTAAATATTTTAATAAAAAGAGAGACGCTGAGTCTTTTACTCACGCAATAGTGGAAGGCGCTTTTCTTTAATTTACACAAAATTCTTTGCTGTTTTTTAGAAAAGTTAAGATTTATATGTGTATATTATCTTTCTTTTATTGATTAAATATCTGTTTTTTTTTGCGAAATTAGTTACGATTTTATTTTATTTTTTATTTTTATTGATTTCAATATGGGTCGAGGTGTTGATTTGTTCCCTAGGGAAAAATATGAGGTAAAAACACTTCATCTGAATTTAAATCATTCCCGAAGAAATATAGCAGAACTTTCTGGAGTTTTCAAGTCAGTAGTCAATAGAATAAAAATAAATCTTGACAAAAACCAAGCACTTTTACCCAAACGAAGAGGTAAAAGTGAAAGAAAACGCAAACCAACTCCATGTACCAATAGGAAAATCCAGGATATCTGTTTAGGAAACAGAAAGAAGACTATAGGACCCCTTACTCAGATTGTTCAAGTATCTGGAATATCAGTTTCTAAGAGAACTGTGCCGCGGAGATTATCGGAGGAAGAGTTGACAGGTCCAGCCAAAAAATTCCGGTTGAAAGAATCAATGAAGAAGTGCCTTGTCTAGGCTCGTGAATCCCACCAGAAGACAGTTGATGACTGGAATAAGGTCGGTTGTTAAGATAATTATTATTTATGTCATTTAATATCTTTTATAGCTAAATTTTTAACATATTTATTTTTTTCCAAGTGTGTTTCTCAGATAAATCAATCTTTGAGATTTTAGCCTATAAAAATCAACTTTGTTAGGCGATGCCCAGGCGAAAAATACTGCCCCTGACTGCATCGTAGAGAGTATAACATCTATATATACATCTTGATAAAATAATAGTGTGGTCTGTCATAAGCGCTAAAAGGGTTTGACACCTCTATGTTTCCCAGGGAACTATGAGACGAGACCAGTACACGCAAGTTTTGGAAACTCGGAAGCCGCACCAAATTGAAGAATGGCTCCCAGGTGGTGAATAGTTCATGTTTATGCATGATTCAGTGGCTTGCCATAAAACTAGAAGCGCTACAAAGTTTTTGGCAGACCAAAATCCCAGTTTTACCTTGGCGTGGCAATTCTTCTGACATGAATCTCGTAGAAAGCTTATGGAAGATCACCAAGCCGGAAATCGCCAAAGATATGATTAATACCAAGTTATAACTCATCAAAAAACTAATAAATGTATGGCACTACAAACCTAAAATGAAAGAAAGTGCAGAAAATGCACAGAAAGCATGCCGAGACGCATCGAAACACAACTCGAAACCAATAAGAATGTCACCAGATATTAATGTTCTTTATTTAACATTAGTAAATTGACTGTATTATATTTTTATTGGGTATATATTTCATATAATGTTGCGTAAATACTTAAAGAATAGCAATAAAGCTTCTTAAACTTAAAAACAGTGTTTATTTTCAGATTATATCCTAATACTGTACAAATAACCTATAAATCATGACTGTCCTTAATAATTTGGCAACCCACTGTATAATTACTATCATTTATAAAAACTGGATTAGTAGATGCTGGATTAGTTAGAAAACATTACGTGTTCTGTATTTTACATTTTTCACAATTCAACAAAAGCTTTATTTTATTTAAGGAAAATCTTCTATTTATATTCTGTTCTTTTCCACTGATATTTTATCTTTATTATGGACTAATTTCTTTAATTAACTTTTACGTGACCCGCATTTATCGTATGATAAATTTATCCATACTACAAGCAAACAGTTTATTTGCTTCAGAGACGAAACTACCTTTCTATACTGAAAAAAAGTTAATATTTTAATGATTCAGGAACAGCATTGAATGAGCTGTATTTCTGATTGAAATATGTTTTGCTTTTTCTGGTACTTCATTTTTAAAATATAGTAAATCACATTTATTTGTGATACTTTGTAATATATATTTTTTATTTCCAGATGTTAATAACACAGATGTAAATTATAATAATAATAAATATTTTTATGCAGCATGTTTTGAGTTTTTATGTAGCATTTTACAATGAAAAGTAACATTTAATTAATGTTTTTACTATACAGGTTCAAGATTTTTAAATTACTGAACTTTTTTTTAATAGATAATGTGTACTCTATAGTTTATGCTTTTATAAGACAGACATCTTTTTTCTATTAAAAATTATTAATTTATTATATAAAATTACACTTAGTGATTTTTTAATTCATGTGCTCGAAGAATATTTACATCAATCGCATAATACTACATATAACAAAATAATATTTAATTGCACAAATTTACATTGCAGAAGAATCCGTAGTTCATAAGTGTTTGGATAACCCTGATAAAATATATTTTTATGATTAAATTAAACTATTCTTGAAGCAATTTAAATAAATACTTTGAAACTGAACTGCAAAAATCTACTTATCGAAACATCTACTTGTTAAATTTTCATTATTCTATTGTTTAGTTGAATTATTCCTTGAAACGGTTTTGATAACTATATCGTTATAAACAAGCATTTTTTTTAATAATATAATTTAAGAAGTTTTTATTGATTTGATATTATAAAACTTTATATTGAAATTTTATGTATAAATTAAAAGTTAATAAAGAGCATTTTAATAGTTAAAAAACTATATTTTGGTTAATTATATCAATTTTAAATTGTTAAATACTTCTTTAAATTATAAAGCACGTATTTAATTCAACCATATGATATTGAAATAAACTGTCATAAATTTAGAAAATAAATGCAAACTATTCAGTACGTCTATATGAAATGCTTTCAAGCTATGCTATAATGTATCATGGCATGCAAAGTGGCTTAATGAAATTTATCTGCACCTTAAAGATAATTTGATTTATCTGTACGAAGAAAAATGATACTTCTGGAATTTTCATAATACATACGAGTACAATACATCGTATATCATTCCGACAAATCAGGTGTAATGTCAGGTGAATGTCATGCTAAAACGCAGAATTGTAAAAAATTATAAATAAATATTTAAATTAGATGACTAAGTTGTAGCATACGGAAATAAGAAATATATTTTACATTGTTTCATTTTTTCAATTATAGATTTTCTGTTGTTTAATTATTATAAAAAATGATACCGCTCAAAAAAGTAACACATATCGACAAAAATAAATTTCACAGCAGATACAAAAGAAATGGAATTGTAGTAGCTGGATCAGTATGTCATAATAATAAAGGGCATAAAAGCATAATAACTTTAAGAATGAAGACTTAAGATGAGATTGGGCGAGTTGTATAATTTACCTTTCTACACCTCTATCAACCCCTCTTCTGTAGTTGTGGATGGACATACAGCGTAAAAATTGATTTTCCGTATATTTGCACTTTGAAACTGTTTTCACAGGAAGACACATTTAAAACAGACTTATACATGGAATAAAACGCAAAATGAATTCTTGCAAGATGTGTCACTTTTCTAGCGCTTGGGCGATATATTATAGTAAACACATTAATACATATTTATAAAAAATTCACACATTTTGTAACATTTTGAAAAAGAAAATACTATACAAGCAACGATATAAAAATTATTTTCTAATATGTAAAGTCTAATAGACCTTTAGTCTGTCTATTTTACAGTCATGTGATATGTTGATTTCTAAAGGAAAAAATTTCGCTTAAGATATCAAAATAAATTTTAACTTGAACTTGAAACGAAAAACCTATGACAGTACTTTGGGCCCACACCTACAGAAGTAACAATACATGAATAAAAATAAGTTCATAAGATGAAAGGTTCATAAATACCAATGCTCAGAGAAGTAAGCTTTCTTGTTCAGTAACCAAAAAAAGCCTGTTTCAAGCACCATACCATACAAAAATTAGGAGAGTATAAAAGTTTTTAAAACTTCATCAACGTGGTGAAATGTTGTAAACTTGAACAAGCTTCATAATTCAACAAAAATTTGAAGAAAAGCTGTAGAATCGTTAAAATTTAAATGCAAACATGAGTATTGAAGATCTCGACCAATCCGAAATAAGCAAAGAATTAAGAACAGCCGGAAGCCACGCTCATGAACAGATTTTATTCCACCCATATACCACTATCTTCTAGAATTTAGTAAATGTTGTGATAGGTCACTAATAAGGAGATCGTTTTAAAAGTACAAATACACGCGAATATATAAAAAGAACACCAAAAACCATGACCGGGAGATGGAAAAATTTAATTCGGATTTTTTTTTCTTTTTAACCAAAAATATAGCAATAGATTTAGAGATATATATGATACTTTTTATATACGGAAGTTAGCTCAATAAATGTTCTTTTAGTAAAGAGGCATAATGCCTTTTTTGTGACACTGGCGTGAAAATATACGTTAAAATATATTTCTAGTAACTGTCCAAGACAATTTTCACATTCATTTCTCGTTTGACTTTTTTCTTTCTTTATTTCTTTCTTTCTTTCTCTTTTTCCCGTTTTAAGAGAACCCAGCAATAACTATAAAGCATAGCAAAACTTTCGATATTTTCTCTGAAGCATAATTTAGTGCATTTTTCTCCCCCGAGTATTTATTCCTTATTTTTTTTAGAGTTTCGTACTTAAAAAGTAAAGACGGTACTATTATAAAATAAATTCATGTGTCTTTACGCTTGTTTATCGGAACTATTTTACATGTACATTATGAAAGGGGGGGAATTAAATTGGTTGCAGCAATGCAGACTGTTGATGTTGACCCTTATGTTTATACATTATTATTCATTAACAAATGTACGTAGGTTGATCCAAAAAAAGTTTACAAGCGGAAGCATCTGAAACGTAATAATTGTGGAGCGAATGTTTCCACTCAGGGTGATTGACAGATGGCACTAGTTGTCCACCAGCGGTTCTACGAGTAAGTAGCGTCAGTGCGCAGACACTTAAGAGCGACAGTAATGGCACGACATTTAGAAAAGTGGTCTCGCATAGAGGTGCGAGCCGAAATTCGATTCTTATGGACCAAGAATTTAGCGGCATCCGAAATTCACAAATTCACAGTCATTCTTCTGCATGACAATGCCAGGCCCCATAAAGCTCACCAGATTCAGGAATTGCTGCAAAGGTTCAAGTGGGAGGTCTGGAAGCACCCCCGTACAGCCCCGATTTGGCTCCATGTTACTATTTCCTTTTCCCGGCGGTGAAGCGAAACTTATCCTGAACACGGTTCATCTCAGACAATGCAGTGAAAACAACTGCCAAGAAATGGCTCAATGAGCAGGGCCCTGACTACTACCAAGATGGGATAAATATATTGGTCGAACGTTCTGACAAATGCATAAACAGGTTTGGCGTTTATATGGAAAAGAAAAGGCCAGATGTGTCTCTTGATTGTCATTTGTATCTTGTTTCTATTGTTAATAAATACATTTTTCTTTCCTTGTAATCTTTTTTTTTGGATCATCCCTCATATATAAAGAAAATGTAGAAAATTAAAAAAATATTTTCTCAGTATATTGTGTGAAAGCTTTCATAATGCCAATATAATAAATATATATATGCATATATGATTTTAGGTATTATATTTTCAGAGATATCTTCGGAAATATGATGCAAAAATATCCCACCCATCACCACCACCTTCTATTTACGAATATACTAAAACTAAAATCCTGAAAAAGATAGAGGCAGTAGAAGTTAACTTAAACCTTGCAGAAAAATAAATTGATTACTCTAGGCCACACATTATTTGAAAATATTGATTTTTTTCCCGTTTAACTAAAATTTCGATTTGCAAGTGTTCAGCAAAGGAATTTAGGAGCAATCACGGTACCTATTGTCGCGGAAATATAATATTATTAGACGGGGAAATCGCAGCACAGACAATCACCTCATCGAGTTCAGGGTTGAAAATTTAGGATTACCTAAATCTCGATTTGCATATAAAAAAGCAATCGGTCTGTCAATTTATATCTTAGTGGAAAATACCTAAAAACCCGATTTTACCGGTTAATTGTTAGATTTACGATTATATTTTCGTGCTGCGAATTCACCATGTTTTCATACTTTTAGGTGCAGGAGATCAAAATTTAAACTTACGAATCAATAGCTAAAATCGGGTTTCTAGGTGTTTAGGCTACCCAATTAGAAAATTATTCATTATCCATTCCTAAATTGAACAAAAAAAATTCATCTAGATATCTAAAAACCTGACAGAGATATACAAATCGAAAATTCTCCGAAATTCGTGGTTTTGATTAAGTTTAAAAGCAAATGAGGGATCGTCCACAAATTATCGGTTTATATACGTTGATTTAAGACTGCGCCTCTTATTAGACATAATAAAGCAGCGTATTGATTTAAATCAAAACGTGTTTTTAAAATAAGTTTATCGTTAGCACCGGAGGTCTGCATGGATCGAAATATCTTGGTCCGGTCCCAAACGGACCCATAAGGGAAAAAGTTCGGCCGGCCTGAAAAAAAAATGTTAAAATCATAACCCGGACCGATCTGGAAAATAGTTTAAATCATAGTCCGGTTCAGCCGAAAATTTCTACATGGTTTTTTATTCAGTGTGGGATAAAATTGTTTCGTATGGAGGAGGTCTGGCCAAAAATTCCTTTTATAGCTTTTCGGTTTTTTATATATATATATACTTTTTATTATTAAAGAAGCGATAAAGCGTGTAACATATTTATTTTATCAGTGAATCTCTATTTATTTGTAAATGTATCACTTATATTTTAATATCGTTAATCCATATCCCATGTGTTGGAGACATTAAAAAATGTTATGCAGTAAAACCTTTTAAGACGGAATCACATCGGAAAGAAAAAATACGTTATAGACAGATGGCCTCCCTAGAAGGTGTAATTGGAGTTTTTTCAGGTGTTACTGTATTTATTTTGCATGGATCAACATATTTTTCGTTTAAGACAGAATTCCGTCATAGACTGATTTTTTTTCATTGGTTTTATTGTATTTAATTTTTTAGGCTTTGAATATACTATTCTTTAAAAAAAATGAATTCTAAAGTTTTTTTTTTTCAAATTAAAGTTTTAAAATCTATGTCTTTTTCGTAAAAATTTCGATTGAGCAGAATTTTATTTATTTTATGCACGTATTAAGTCAGTCAGAGACAGTATTTTTAATACGGGTTTTGTCGAGACCGGGATTGATGATTTCGTCCAGTGTACACCTAGGAAGAAAGAAACTGTCCCATCTTTCATGAAACGTACGTTAAGGCCGGCCTGGCGAGTGTTCATATAAAAGCAACGTCTCGAATCTGGCCCGGCCTGGGCCCAGAATACAGGTTTTTTAATATCCTGTCCAGGACGATAAAAAGCCTGAAGTTGTCAGAGCTAAATTAAAAAGAACAGCATCTTAGAAAGAGCATTCTTTTAAATTATTGAAGGACATTTACACAGTAGACTTCATTCTACTGTATAATGAATATTTTCCCCCTCTATTTACTGTCTTTAAATTATTAAATGTTAAGAATTTTTAAAGCAAAAAAGAACTTCAAATATGTCATTTTTAATTTTTTTACATTAGTTTTGTTTCGGCAAATTTGAAAAAATATTTACTTTTGAAAATATGATTTTTTTAAACTTGTAATATTTTTTCAGTAAATATTTTTAATAGTTTTTAATTTAATATTGAAAAACAAAAACCCTAGAACAAAACTAAAATCAGATTTTCATCTATAATTAAATATAAAGAAATTGAAATCCTATAAATAATGTTACGAGTTATAACGATTTTTAATTATCCAATTTAAACCAATAATAACCACATGAAGCTTTTATAAATTGTATGAGAAATTTTAGGGTGTGATTTTTCTCAGCAAATTATAAGGCTAACCATCACAAAAAAGTAAAAAATCAAAATTTTAACTTAAAAATTAGATTTTTATTCGTTTCCTAGAACTGTTAAATTGTTTTTTGAATTGCGCATATTTCAATTTGTGTCTAATCCCTTAAAATCTGATGATTTTTAAATGACTATAACTTTGCGAGTTTTTAAGATATGAAGATACAACTTTTTGTGTCTTATTCAGGACTAAATAAGGAAAGTTTTCCTAGTTGGAATTTTTATCCTACGGGGGCCGTATAAAAATTTAATGTTCGTATTTTTTTAACTAGACCCCCCCCCCATTAAGTCGTAATTTATCTCATCAAAAATTTCACCTATTTTTACGAATTTTTGTAATTGGAAGTATGGATCTAAGAGCAATATTTAAGGAGATAGCCTATTGTTTCGATATTTATGACTCACCCTGTATACTAATCTTTAAAAACCTGAATGGCTTGGACAAACATAACATCAATACGAGCGACAAGCATTTTGCGCCATCGTCGGTTTTTAAAGACCATAGATAATTTTTTAATGATATATTTGGGTAATACAATTCCCATTTGCCAATTAATATATTTATTGTACGGAACTATCTGTACGCAAGTAATACTCGCACTTAATTGGTTTTTTTTCAGACAAATGAAATTTGCACGTTTCTGAGTTTTTTACTTACCCATTATATAAAGTACAGGGTAAGTATTGCAATCGTTTAGAAAATCGTAAATGGATTTTTCTTACACGTACTTACATGTTTTAGACACTGAATATACTAAAAAACATATTTTTTGATGCAAAAAATGCTTTCTGTCTGTCTGTGTGACTTTAAACGCTCAATCTTCCGATCGATTTCGGATAGAGATTTGAAAATTGCTATGCCCTTAGTTTGTACTAAGAAAATCTTTTTTAATACTTGATTATACAGAATCACTATTTTCGACTCTCGAATTAGTCGTTTTGTAGAAAATTATATAAAAATTTTCTAAATATTTTCTGGTTGATGTAAAAAGTAAAAATTAAAAATTAAAAATAATAAAAACATAATTTTTATATAAAAAAGGAAGTTGATCGAATGGTTTGCTGCCAAGATATTTATAATTATATATTCTGCAATTTTTATTTTGTATGACCGTGTATTTTAATAAAATTTCAATTCAATTATATTAATAGGAAATAAGACGTTTAATCAGATGCAGTAAACTGTTACTGCGTCGGGTCTTTAAAGCATGGTTATCATTTTGGGAATTATAAGGATATGTTTCTTTTACTGAATTCGGTACTACGATTGTTTGGTCAAACAGAAAAACCTTTCATTAAACTATAAGATTAAATGTCAATAATGGCTTATCATAAATGTCATCTTCACATAACATTAAAAACTGTGCACGTGTTTTTTACGTCATCAAGTGATTTTAAATTCGACGTTTTATTCGTATTTTTATTAATCTTTTAATAATTTATTTCTTTTTGCGTTATTTTATTTACAAATTATGCTTATTTGGATAATTTATGAGTAGTTTGGAGATTTATATAATTTGTCGAAAGTGGTCGAAAGAATAATCGATTAGTAAAAGCAATTCCATAATATAGCATTAGAAGTGTTAAAAATGTATAAATATAAGTTAAATTTTATTTGGAATTACGATACACTTTATAAATGGTTTATACATATTTTATTTTCATATTTTATATTATGCAGATCCATGATAGCTAAGTAGAATGGTATCCGCACCTCAAATGACAAGTTTATTAGCTATTTCATTTAATTTATATTTCTAAATACTAAAAGGAAGCTTTTAAAACTTTTTTTTATGTAATCGAATTAGAATGAATCTAAATGCAAATATATAGACGCGCATGCATAGTTTGAGTACATTATGAAATTTTCATAAAACTGAAAAAAATATTTTTAGTATTACTATTAAAAACACTGCGATATTTATATCATAATAAACACTCTCGTGTTGAAAAAAACACCCTTTTTAAGCTTCTTATATTTTCAAAAAACTATTTCTATATTCATTATAATTTATTCACAAATAACTGCAGCAAGCAATATGCAGCAATATTTATAGCAAGCAATATTTATAGATAAGTAACTTATTGTACTAATTTGGAGGGAAAATGCATAGTTTTAATTATTACAGTAGAATTAAAATGATATTGGAATAGAACGCATAGTATTAAATATAACAAAAATAGCTTTAGATATCTAATACAGATGCTGCAAATGAAAATAGTGTCAAACCATGTCAAAATATACCCTGACGTGCAAGCAAGGATAAATAATGAACTCTGAATTTATCTGCAACTGAAAGATAATTTGATTTACCTGCTTCAAGAACATTTATATTTCAGAAACTCTGATAATATACATATTCGTATAAGCCAGGTTTAATGTTCGTAACTGTATTTATTCCAAAAGTTATATTATTTAATATTCTAATTACATATAAATTTAAATATATCGAGTAAAACGTATGTCTAAATAAAAGATTATATTGAATCATATAGCATGAAAATAAAAACATATGATTTTGATTATTATATTTTTTTGAATTAGACACCTGTTTATGATGCAGCGATTGTTTAAAGTATTATCCATAGGAATAGAAGAAAAATGCATGCAATTAATGTTTTAACAAGGAATTACTTTTCTTTCTTTTTTTATTTTAAAGTGTCATTCTTTACTCTGTACTTTCCACAACAGTACAGCACCACTACCTTTATATATATATATATATATATACAGGTGTGCAAAATTTAAGCACGAGTCCCAAAATGTCAATTTTCAAGAGATTTTGAAGCGATAATTTTCACGCGAATATTCAAAAGGAAGTAATATAATTCGAATAATTACTACCCCTGCGTGACAGCTAGTCCATATAACATCTCATTCATTCTAGACTTATTCACAACAGTCACAGTCATTAGAGCGAAACAAAAAATAGTAAATTCCATTCGTCTCTTTTGAGTCCCAAATGACTACTATATATGACTCCACTGACAGGTCACTGTGACTGCTGCTTTGAATCAAGTCACCAGCTGACTTTAAAATGCCCTTTTACTGTGATTGTCATTTGGAGACTCAATTTCAATGTCATCGTGTGAATGTTGCATTATGATAAATCACCAAATAATGTCACATTAAAGTCACATGGTGACTTTCTGTCACAAAACTTTGTGAAATGGTGACAGAGACCCTACTGTGAAGTAACCACTGTGAAAAGTGGTGAAAAGTCACCAGTCCTTTGTTATTGTACTATCAAAACAGCTCAACATTATGGGTTTCTTCTTTCTTTAATGTAATAAATATATTTAGAAACAGACATTTTATTTAGAAAATCCTTTATAGTTTCGGTACGGTTACTAATAATTACTTTCATTTTACTAAATTAATTTATTTAAAAATACCCAAAAATTTGGTTTATCAATATGTATTTTAACTACGCGGTAATAACTTTCAACAGAGACATGTGTCTGTAAATCGATAACCAAACTGAATATTTACATTACATACTATTCGCACAATTAACAATTTTAATTCCTTTGAAATTATCCTTTCACATAAGTATACACACGCATTATGTAAGTTACAAGTTTTCCTAGTTATAAAACTGGTTTTTGAGCATTTAATGTTTATTTTAAAACAAAATGATATTTATTTTCTAAAAGAAAAAATATTAATAATCAAAAAATCCCTGTCGGCTTGGCCTATAGGCTGAGGTAAATCTCGCTCATTTTAACAACAAAATCTTCTGTAAATCTTCTGTATTCCGGCTATTATAAAATTTTCTGTAACAGCCGGTTTTACCAGAATCAGTTTAAGCTAAATTTGGTTCAAATGCCCATTTGACAGTATTTTTTAAAATATATTCTGACTTTATGAAAATATTGACGAAGAAGTTATATTATATAGTTCTGAAATAAGAAAAAAACTGCCAACTAAATGCATTTGAAAGCAAAAAACGGTTTTAAAATGAGTCACAAAATAAGCAATTTGTTATTTGAATGCATCATCAAAACTTCAGACACGATTGCTTCGGGAAATTTTGTTCAAAATGGCTATTTTGACAGCCATTTTTAAAAATATATTCTGCTTTTATCGAAAAACTGACCAATTCGGCATCTTATATAGTTCCTAAATAAGAGAACCTGTCAATTAGATGCATTTGAGAGCAAAAATGGTTTTAGAAATGAATCATAAAAAAGGCATTTATTATTTGAATGCATCCTCAAATCTCTCAATCACTATCGTTTTGGGAAATTTTCTTCAAAATGGCTATTTTGAAAGCATTTTTTGAAATATGTTCTGCCTTTATCCAAAAACTGACCAATACGGCACATTATACAGTTTCTAAATATGAGATGTTGTCAATTGGATGCGTTTGAGAGCAAAAATGGTTTTAAAAATGAGTCATAAAATTAGCAATTTGTTATTTGAGTATTTCTTCAATTTTTCAATCACAATCGCTTAGGGAAATTCAGTTCAAAGTGCCTTTTTTGAAATAAATTTTGCCTTTATCGAGAAACTGACCAACACGTCACATTATATAGTTCCTACATAAGAGGATCTGTCATTTGGATGCGTTTAAAAATAAAAATGAATTTAAAAATGAGTCAGAATAAAAGCAGTTTTGCATTTGAAGTTTTTTTTCCAACTCCTATTTTTGTTTAATTTACTTTTGCCATACGAATTCGTCCGATGAAAATCTTGTCAATATAAAAGTTGTAGATATTATTGAGAAGATGCAAAATAAATTTATTTAGAATTGATATCTTAAGAATTGGATAAGTTATGATTTTTTTCTTTTTCCACCCCCCCCTTTTTTTCTTTTCGTTTTTAATTTTTTTCATCGGTAAAAGTTGGTCTTATCAAAAACTTGTAAATACAAAAGTTTTAGATAATTTTGAGAGCATTTATAAAAAAATTAGTTGGATTTGATATCTTGAGAATTGACGAAGTTATGAATTTTTTTCTCCCCAAAACCCTGTTTTTTCGCCTCTTGAACCTATTTTTATTTTATAACATATCTGACGTGCATAAACGTTTGGCTATTTGTTAGAAGTAGAACAAATTTTAAACTGTTTCTATATTTATTTTATTTAAGAAGTTATGGCTTTTTATCTGTTTTCACAAAACCCTCCCTATTTGCACCTCCGTGGTCCGATTTTGCTCATTAACGAACTTTTGTTGAGAACTTATCGTGTCCATAAAAAAGTTATATACACCGATATATATATACATATATATATCCTCTTGAGACCTGACACATTTTAAGCTATCGTAAAAATTATTTCACAGTTTGTTCGATCTATTTATAGGTATAGAAACATAATTTTGTAATAAAAGGTAAAATAATTATTATTAGTTTCTGTTTACTAGCAGGTACACGTATGTGCACCTCGGGTTCATACTACAAAAATACACTAGAACGTAAAAAATGTTCTATTTTCGAAATAAAAATATTTTTTTTATATATATATATAAAGATACATATTGCATTTTGTACAAATAACTCTTGTCCTTGATTTCCAGTCTTCTTACTTATACTTTGAAGCAAAGTTACTATTTGCTGAACGAGGAAACTGTCCAATTTTGTAGTATCTAATATAGTAAATTGGCTTCTAAATACCCTTATGTTGTTTTCGCTGTGGTTTATTTGCGGAATCATCTTCAAAATCATTTTCAGTGGTCTCAATCATTTTCATTCATTTTCAAATTTTACGTGGTCTCCATGGTCGTCGTTTTTTACTTACTTTGCTCTTATATTTCATTAGTACATATGCAATCTCTAAAAATACCGCAAGAGAGACAATCTGTCTTTTCGGAGAACTTCACCTGTTTAGCAGTTTCTGATATACATTATCCAACAAATGGAAATAACCAAATCTATAAAATGCACAAAGCTCTTGTTGACTTCTTTTTGTGTGAATAGAGCAATGGTAGTAAGCTAAACACCTATCCTTTAAATTTGTACCACTCATACACGTTTTGTATTTACCATTGCAGGTTGTTTTACATTAATTTAACAGTTTTGATCTTTAGACCACCTAACACAACTGCTCTTGGGATCGCTATCGATGCAAGTCGAAAGCAAAGTTACGCATTTGTTATCTTTCCAGCTTAGTTTACTTGATTTTTTATCTCCTTAACTTAGTCTTTTGCTCATAATCATTCCAGTTTGGTAGATATTGTTCCTCAATAAAAAGTTGACACATTATACACTAGTAAAAAATGTCCTAGTAAATCAAACGTGTGTTGTCTTTTGGAATAAATTAAAAAACAATTTGACAATGCCTCCACCTAGACCTAATCATAATTATTTTAAAACATCAGCTACAATTCCTTTTCCATGATATATTTGGCCGTCAAGGGCATGACTATCCCCGGAGGATAAAACAAAGTTTTTTAATCCCAACGGATTAGATTTTAACGGCACATACTGTCTAGATTCACGACGCCCAGGAAATGGGATCTAGTGATCTGTGTTCATCTATCGATAAAGGTTTTGGCCGGGGCAAGGACAAACATTTAATTCTTACTGCATTCAAGATAAGATTTACTTTCCATAATTTCTCATCTGCTAAAAGATCATTTGATTTATCTACAAAATGAAGTAATTTTCTTATCTCGAAAAATCGATCATGTGACATAGTAGCTGCAATTCTAAGTACTGACAAGTCTATTTGCCAGTAAAAGCTTGCTTGGAGATATTTTAAAGTTTCTATGAGTATGTGTATCCCTGTAACTTTTATAATTTCATATTTAGATGCATTTATTGATCGGCGGTTTCGTGTTGGAACGGAATATAACGAAATTGGAATTGTATGAACGGAGTTAGTTTCCTATAAAACCTTTCCCCCAAAATCTTCTTTTAACTAATCTAAAAATGATTCAAAAGGATTTACGATGCTGGAAAATCTGCTTTTGGATAATCCTCATCAATGAATGTTTCTTGGAATACTATTAGAAGAAAAAAGATTAAATAAATATTTGCGAAAAGATAAGGTTTTATTCTCAGCATTATTATTATAGTGTGCTGTAGCACAAGTTTAAAAAATTTACTTATTTTCAGATTTCCATACCAAAAGCCTTTTAGGATACACTTTATTGTTACACGGATTCGAGATAGATATTGGAGCAATATCCTCAATGATTATATCTGTGTCATCTAAATATTCATTGCCAACAGATTCACCATCACCATTGGCCTCATCAGTTTATTTACTTTTACAAAGATATAATAAATATGATTTTTAAAAATTAATGTTTAATTTAAAACATCAGCAAAATGAATTCTTATTTGTAATTAAGTATAATTCCTTAATAATTCAAAATTCCATTATTTTTTATACAGAATCAATTAAAATTTTTCCGATAAAAAATAACCATTTTCTTTCACGTTGCCAAGAAAATCAAAATATGGAACAACAATTTCTCCTCGGCAGTTAATTTTTAGTTGAACAGTATCCACGTGAAAAATTAAAATAAAAAAAAATTCAAAGGAAAATAAATATGACGTCATTTATTATATTATCAGAAGTTTTGTTTGCACAGATAGCATATACGCACCGAGGTAATAATACACACTGAGGTACTAATGGACAATAAATTATTGTTATTTTCCCTGGCATGGCAACCCAACTATTGTTATTTAATTATTAATAAAATGTTTTTTTATTTCTTTTCTTTTCTTTAAAATTATGTAAACTGTTTTGTTCTATTCTTATTATTTAAATACTAATTTTTATTATTTTTTAAATAATAGAAAATAATCTAAATATATATATGAAACTGGTATTCGAAAACCATGTTTCCGCCAAATTAGTGTAAAAAATTATCGCGCCGACCTCGGCGCGTACATGACAACTGCGCTGTTTTGTTTATGTATTAAGGATACTTTTAGATCATAAATCCGATTAAAGAAAATTAGTCAAATTATTTAATTAGAAGTTATTAAATTTATGTTTTTTATTATGAAACAGACGAAAAAAAGAAAATTTACTATTCCTGCCCGACTGGAGAAATAACCTGGATATTATTTGATTTTATGCTTGATGTTACTTTAAAAAACTATCGAAATGGCGAATGTTTAATTATTTGTTTACTTTTTTGTTTATATTATTGCAAACATTTTTCCATTTTTATACCCGCATCACCTTGGCATGATTTTTTTTATGATGCCAATTTGGAGAACACTGCGTTTTCAAATATCAATTACATTTATATTACTTTTATCTTTTTTCTAATATTTTAAAAAGGAAATAATAATAATAAACTAAGTCAATAAATAATTATGGAACAAAACAATTTATATAATTTTAAAAGAGAAAAGAAAAATAATGAAATAGTTTACTCAAAAATAATCAACTATTACCGGATTACCACGTGACGCATAAAATCGCAATTTGCTGCAATCGCGCCAACGGGATACGTAGATGACACCTGCACCTAAATATTATTGGCAATATTATTGTTTATACAATTTGTTTATATTATTTGGTAATACTTGATAATCCCATCGACCAAAAAACTATCGCCAAAGTATAAGGTTAAATGTCAATGGATGATCGTAAATGTCACATTCATTTCACATTAAATTTGTTATACGTAATTGTTACGTCATCAGCCAATTTTAATTCGATGTTTATTTGTATTTCTATTGACATTTTAGTAATTTATTGATTCTTTGGTTATTTAAAATAAAAATTATGTTCATTTGTATAATTTGGCGAAATTGATCGACGGAATAATCAAGTAATACCCATTATTTGTTTACATTCTATCTGGATATTTAAATTGTTAGAATTAGCGTACTTATCGGGCTCCCGCCAAGTCATACGCCATGCAGTCGTTAAATCTGTGTTTTAGTCTTACTATTATATCTTTTTCATCTGCAGTTATTTTACTATCACCAAAAAAGCAATATTTTCAATGTGTCGGAAAAATTATTATAAAGAAAAAATATTTGCAATTAATTTATCATTCATTAAAATTTAAAAAAATGTAAGGAAAATAAATATACTTTAAAATTGGTTAAGAAAAAAATATACATGAAATCTCGACAACTGAAAATTTTGTTTTTCATAATTACGTAGCAGTTTTATTTAACGATAAGCCCTATCAACAGAGCTTTGTCAAATATTAAACTATTAGAGACTACTTCATTACCCGTCGAACAAAAAGCTATCGTCAAGCTATAAGATTAAATGCCAATAATGGATGATCATAAATTTCACATTTATTTGTGGACAAACATGAAATAAGTCTGGTGCATTTGTAACAACATCGTTTCTAGCACTTCTAATGTTTGACACTAAAAATCATAATGGAATCGATTACAGAAGGTAGAAAGATTTTATTAGATGCAAACTAAAGATTTATTTTTCTACAAAATTTAGTCATCAAGATTATTCTGATTTAACGGCTACATGTTTGCAACTGTTTTATAAAAGTCAGAGGCAGTGAAACTGATGTAATTTTAATGTTATTCAAATAATACAGCTTTAAAACAAACTTTTTATGCTTCATTGTTCTAATAAATATATAAGTGAAACACCCTTCTTCTTCTGCCACCCCCACGGAGGGCACCCTTTCCTTAGGGCCTATATCCCACGTGTAGATAAATGACTGTCATAAATACAAACAAACAAAAACTCTTCTTTATCTGTCAAAAATTCTTTACATTTTTTACTCTATGTATTCTTGCTGGAACAGATTAGGGTAGAGAGGAAACTACAGTAGACCTGCTAGAAGAGGACGTTTATTAAAAAATGTAACATGAAATGACATTGTATGTAGGCTACCAGAACTACACATAGTGCAAGTTCAGATGTCGGGATTTTAAGAACTAAGAAATGATAATGTACAATCCGAAAGTTAATAGAGTTTGATAATCAATCTCACTAATCATTGCAATGCCCTCTAATGTAATAGTGTGATGACTCGAGAACATTTTGATTCCTGTTGTCAAAACGGTCTCATGTTCATACGAAACTCTACTATAAATGATAAAATAAAAGAGATGGTGCTTAATTGACCAAATTTTCGCCAAGACTTAAATAGTACAGTATTGCATTGGCGTTGGTATGACTTCCAGCAATACGGAAGGACATTCCAGGGTGGTTTATACTGCTTTAAAGTAAAATTTTTAAATCATCATTTTCTTTGAGTCAAGGTTCGTTTGGAAATATGGACCAGCGAAGCGGGCATAGCCTGCTAGTTTTTTAATAATTCCATAATTTTAGCACTGCACTAATTAGATATCATTCAGTACAATTTTTTGTGTGAAATGACTTCTTTCCAAAAACACAGAATTGAAACCGGAGGTGCACATACGTGTACCTTACAAATTGCATCTAATTTAAATAGATATTTAGATCTAGCTAAAAAAAAATAAATTTTTTATGTAATACTGAGGAGTTTACAAGCATTCTTAAAAATTATTATGAATAAATATTAATTTTATAATTATAAAAATGTATTTACTTTTTCGAAGTTTTATATTTTTCGCTATTGCTCATTTATTTTCTCCAAAATCATATGAATTAAAACTGCTAGCGCCATTTCTTGCTGAAACTAGAAAAGGCTAACGTACACAAATAACATTCTCCCCTCGGAATAAAAATTTTCAAATATTAAAGGAAATATGTAGTTGAAATCAGAGGTACACAAATGTGCATCTCAGGTCTGAAAAGGTTATATATGTATATATGTATATATGTGTGTGTGTGTGTGTGTTATAAAATAAAAAAATGCGCCATTTTGTTCTCTCTGAGCTTTTAATTCTAAATTTGTGGAACAATTTTTTAATCTTAGTTTCGTAATGTATTAATCTTTTAACAGCTAAAATTATTTTTCTTATATTATTTCACTTATTAATAATTTATTGCTTGTTTCTCAAAAAGTGCAGGAAGATATTTCGTAACCTTTTTCCTTTTTAGAATATTCTCAGGATTTTAATTTAATTTTTTATTTAACTTCACCTGATCTGTGTTAATGCGCGGATGTTAGCGGGCTGGTCTATTTGCGAGACATGATCGAGTTCCTACCGGAGGGCCACGCCTCGTGTGCAAATCAGAGGTGATGATTTATGAAGCGTGGCCTCGGGGTTAATCCTGGTTGGATATTTAAATTGACTGACGCTGAGAGAGGAGGGGCTATTTTTGCGTGCTAGTGTGGGATTCTCATTCTAGGTTTTCGGAGCGCAGAATGCGACTAACTTTTAAATTACTAAGACGCCCGTTTCATTTCTCCGATAAATTAGAATATCTGATGATGCAGATTGGATAACGAAGGTTGTAGTGTTCGATGTTTGCAAAAGTGACTGCGGGGAAGAACTTAACTAATTTTATGAGTTCTAATAAAAATGAATCTAAAGACTGATTGATTTAACTTTCTTAAGGGGAAATACCCAAATAAACCAATCTACTGCTTGTCAAACTGCCGGAGCGACTGCTCAGCTCGTCCCGCTGTTGATTCTTAGTGAGTAGTAGAATGTTCAGCATCAAACATGGTGTTCCATGGGAGCTTGTACATTATTATAGAACATCGCCGTCGTTTCATGACTGCTAGCCGGCAGGATGAAAAACGAACCGGCGTACGAATTTTGTGAAAAGGAAATTATCGTGGCTTAACAACTACCAACTGACCCTTTGTCTGAGAATTGCTTTGTGAGGGAGTGACCTTTAGTCATAAAGGCACTCTAGTGTTTCTGAGATCGTGACGTCAATAATTTAACATTTTGTAGGCGTAAAAGTGACATCTATCCTCTCTTTTACTTTAACTTTCTAGAGTGTGTGTGCTCTTTCGAATTCCGCAGTTAGCTCGCGGTTATTAGTATTATGTTAATGAGAAGTATCTCAGTTTGTCGCGTATAAAAGCTTGGGTGTGAGTTTGTGGGGTGTGTGTTTCTGGCCTTTGCCAGCAGCCAGCGTCTGTGTGTTCCTGGCAGTAGCCAGCAGCCAGCAGCCCCTGTGTGTATTCCGCCATTAGACAACGAAGTTGATGATTGTTTAGTAAGGTGCTGACGATTAGAGAATAGCTACGGCCTCCAGTAAAGCAGAAAGGAGTTCAGATAGTGGATTAAAGGTTCGGCCTTGGTAAGAAAGTTTAGAATCGTTCCGTTTTGATTATTTGAGCAAATAAAGAAATATCCACAGCCACGGGCTGTGAAATTAAGATTTGTTTAGTAGATCAGCCAGGAAATAGTGTCAAGTGTTGGACGGTGCCCCGACTGAGCTAGACCGACGCCTGTGAGTATGATTTAGCTTTTCATAGTGTTCTCAGTGAGTGAAATTATAGACTGGCTCCACTTTCCTTTAGCCCTTATCATTTTAATAAACTGTGTTGTTTTAACCTAAATTAATGAGTATGTCTGCATATAACGTGACAAATGACACCCAGCATGAATATACCGTCACAAATGGCGCCCAACGAAATGTCGGACATTTTGAGATTGTGCCACGGGTGTATTTCACCGGTGAGGGTGATATTAGTGAATTTTTAGTGAAATTAGATGATTATATTTTGTTCAATAATATACCTGAGAAAAACAGGTACGTAGTGCTTAAATGCTCGTTAAAGGGCGAAGCACTTTTGTGGTTAGAAAATATAGGAAAGTTTTTGATTACTGAGGAAGCGAAAAGATTTGAACAAACTGTACTTGAGTTAAAGAAGGCATTTCCTCCCGTTAAAGATAAAAGTATTTTGAGAAAAGAGTTCTATTGTAATAAGCAGAATATTTATGAGTCGGCGTCAAAATTTTATCTTCGTAAGCTGGAACTAAAAAATAAATTAGATTTAGATATTACATTTGAGGAATTGTTGGACATTGTTTTTCCTCTTTTTAATCCAAATATACAGGACTTTATTGAAGTTAGAGCACCGAAGAATTTTGCAGAAATGCACCAGATATTATCGAAGTATGAGTCTCGGCATAGCTCGGATCAACGGGATTTGCGTAACCCTCGGCAGAGACCTGTCACGGATGGTAATTTGAGAAATGAGGGGGAACGTAATTTTGTGAGAGGGGGACAGCGATTTCCGGATAGTAATGTGCGTAATAGAAATGATGGATTTGGTCGTAATATGTCGAATACGAGTAATGGTAATAGGAATGGTGGTGGTGCTAATAATTTTAGAAGTGGTGAGAGAAATATGCATGGAAATAGACAGAATAGTGGTTATGATCGTAGTGGGGGAGTACGGGACAGGAATGTTTCTTCGCAAGTAAGGAGATTAACTTCGGATGAGAATTTTGAAGGTAGATTAATGCAAAAGAGATGTGTTCAGAGGTTAGAAAAGTCTTCTGTGAGTTTAAATAAAATCACTATTAATCCGGTTGAGTTACCTGAAGTGTTAATTGTGTTAGATGGTATTGTCGTTAAAAGTGTCTTCGATACAGGGGCAGATAAGTCGTTCATTTCTTTTGATTGTTATCGGAAATATTTTTCGTATAAGAAGTTGAAAAGGTCAAGTCTGGTGGTTCAGTCAGCACAGGGAGTAGCTTGCGATAATAAAGGTTCAGTGGAATTGGAAGTTGAAATTCGTTCGGTTAAGACATGTTGGGAGTTTTGTGTGTTAAATGGATTAACAGTGCATTGTATAGTTGGTGTGGATTATATGAGGGATAGAGGAATTAGTTTGGATTTCTTTAAAAAGTCGTTAATCGTGAATAAGGATGAGAATGTGAGTAAGAAAGAGCCTGTTTCAGTGTCAGTTAATTTGGAGGAGTCGGGGTTAAGTGAAATGGAGAGGAAGGAATTTAATAAGTTTTTAAATGAATTTGGAGAGGTTTTTTCTGATAAACCGGGTTTAACGCATGTTGCGTGGCATGAGATTGATACTGGTTTAAAAGCACCTGTTGCTAGTAAACCATATCGTTATGATAAAGTTAAACAAGATATAATTGATTATCATATTCAAAAAATGTTAGCGGACGATATTATAATGCCAATTGAGTCGCCTTTTGCATCTCCAGTAGTGTTATGTCGTAAAAATAATGGGAAAAGTTTAGATAATCCAGAGGCATATAGGTTTGCTGTAGATTATAGAAAGTTAAATGCGATAACGCAATACCCTCAGTATCCTATTCCAGTTATTGACGACATTTTGGCTAATATAACGAGTACGAATTATATGTCAACGTTAGATCTTACGTCGGGTTATTTTCAGATTGCAATGAAGCCGGAGGACATACCTAAGACTGCGTTTATTACTCGGGACGGTTGTTTTGCTTTTAAGAGAATGAGTTTTGGTTTATCGGGAGCGCCGGCAACGTTTCAGAAGGCCATGAATAATATCCTTAAACCTTTGCTTGGTAAGGGTGTCTTGGTCTATCTGGACGACATAATTATAATGGCAGCTACTTTTGAAGAGCATTTAAGATTATTGAGGGAAGTATTTACGTTGTTAAGAGATGATGGGTTAACGGTTAAGTTAGAAAAATGTAAATTTTTGAGAAAAGAGATAAAGTATTTAGGAGTTAAAATTACGCGTGATGGTATTAATATAGATAATGAGAAAATTGAGGCAATTACGTCAATGAATCCCCCCAAAAATAGTAAGGAAGTGGCGACATTTTTAGGGATGGTGGCTTGGTTTGCCAAGTTCATTCCACGTTTTTCGGAGTTATGTGAACCGTTGTATAATTTAAAAAGGAAAAGGGTTAAGTTTGTATGGTCATCAGCAGCTCAGAGATCGTTTGAATTATTAAAAGAGGCAGTAGTTTCCCCTCCTGTTTTGGCTCACCCCGATTATTCGTCTCAGTTTGAAGTGTATTGCGATGCGAGTGCTGTGGGGTTGGAGCGATGTTAGCACAGAAAGGTCGACCTATAGCATTTGCGTCAAGAATTTTAAATGCAGCGGAAAGGAATTATTCAATTACGGAAAGGGAGTGTCTTGCAGTAATTTGGGCTTTGCATAAATTTCGTTGTCTTTTCACTAATATACCGGTTAAAGTCATTACGGACCATTCAGCTTTGACAAAGTTAACTAATGGAAAGGGGCTGTCGTCTCGTATGGTCAGGTGGTGTTTGAAGTTAGCAGAGTATAATGTTGTTATAGAACATAGGGCTGGCAAGGAGAATGCGGTAGCGGGCGCTTTGTCACGAAACCCGCATGGTGGTTTAGAGGTCACGGAGGAAGTTAAGTGTTGTGCATTGTCGTCGTTGGTGTTAAGGTCACGAGAGCAGTTAATAAGGGAACAGAAGCAAGATGAAGAATTTGGTAGCTTGTATCGATATTTGGAAAATCCTGATGATGTCCCGAGCGCAGATGTGCCTATGTTTGAGAAGTGGTCCCAATCTTTTAAGCTTATCGATGGTCTTCTTTTTTATTCTAAAATTGTAAATTCACGTGGAGAATTAAGAGTTTTTATTCCGGCTAGTCTTCGTAAGGCCATCTTGAAAGAATTTCATGATAATCCATTAGCAGGTCACTTAGGAATCAGCAAAACTTATGCTCGAATTTGTGAATCCTGCTACTTCCCTAAAATGCGGGAAGCAGTGCGCGCTTATGTCTCCAGCTGTAGCACATGCCAACGTTATAATTATAAAAATGTAAGTCCAGCTGGCAAATTAATTCCTATTAAAGTAAATTTTCCTAATGAATGTGTAGGTGTAGATTTAATCGGTCCTTATCCATTGTCTAATCCTAAAAGATATAGATTTGTTTTAGTTATAGTTGATTATTTTAGTAAATGGGTAGAGTTAGTCCCCCTCAGGAAGGCTTCTGCACCTGCAGTTGCCGATGCATTTTTCGATAATTATATTTCTAAATATGGTGCACCAATTAGGGTAGTGAGTGATCATGGCCCTTGTTTCATTTCTGATATATTTAAGGCCCTGTGTGAAAAGCTGGAGATCGATCATTCTTTTACTGTTCCGTATCGTCCTCAGTCTAATATGGCTGAACGTGTAAATCGTACATTAATTCAAATGATTTCTTCTTATGTTGGTTCTCATCATGCAAATTGGGACCAGTTTCTTCAGCATTTTGCGTACGCACTTCGTACGGCAGTTCACGAGTCAACGGGGAAAACGCCTGCTGAATTGTTTTTGGGTAGAAAAGTTATTACTCCATTCCAAAGGTTAGTTATGGTGTCAGATGCGGAAAGTCAGTACATGTGTCAGGATATTGAGAGGTTGGTTAAGGAAGCTCAGGTTCAAATGGGAAAAGCGCAAGAAAAGCAAGCTCAGTATTATAATATGCGTAGAAGGGAGTTAGAAGTGAAAGTTGGAGATTTTGTGTTAGTAGAAAAGCATTGGTTAAGTTCAAGTCGTCAAAAGAGAGTAGCTAAGTTTGGTCCGAAGTTTGTAGGTCCGTTCGAGGTTTTAGAAGTTCGGAATAATAATTTGATTGTTGATGTCAATGGTGAAAGAATGACTGTTAATCTGGATCAGGTTAGAGTGTATAAGTTTGGAGAAAATGGTAGTGAAGGTTCTCATATGTCGAGTGGTGTTTCGCGAAATTCCCGATCCAATGAGTGTCCCGAGTCCAGCACTTCTTCGTCTAATTCTTTTCATCAATATTCAAGAAGAAAGTTTGGTCAAACAGCTCCAAAGACTGTTATTGAAAGTCGAAAGCCTAGCAATCCGAGAGCAAAGTATAATAAAAATAAGAGAACTGTGTCAAATACATCGGACTCTGTGTGTCATAAAAGACAAAAAATTGTAAATTGTCCAGTTCCTCCATCTATTAGACAACAACCTCACAAGCATAAATTAACTAATAGTTCACCGTCTTCAGTGATTAATCCCCAGAAAAGATTTCGTTTGGACACTCGTAAAACTGTTAAGCGAAGTTTAAATTCTGAATTTTTGCCTAACAAGAAACTACATAGGTCCGGAAAGAAACGTGGCCTTGGATCTTCGGTAACTTCGGGTGCGTCTAGAAAGAGGAGACAACTCTCAGATTACCGGCAACAACAGTGTGAACCTCGCCATGGAGTGAACCCAGCGAACCGGCCAGAGCAGAGTCGTCGAGTGGAACCTACGAGTATTCCACGGCATCCATTCAGAACCAGGCTGCAGGCACGACAGTCAACTGTGGCGTCACCGTACAGTTCTGATGACGAGAGATCCTTCGTACAAGCCTTTTGGGACAGGAGGAGAAAGCCATCTTGCAGTATGAAGCCTGCTGGCAGTGAATCATCTCTATGATTGGGTGATAATGTTCTTTATTAAATTTCTATTAGAGTGCATATATGTGGTAGCAATGTGAAGGAATGGAAAGCAGAAAGACTGTTTGGTACTTTTGGCCATTTTTGGAATTTTTTTGACGGACTCACGTTTAGTGCTTAATTGTGTTCAAAATTTGTTTGCAAAATTGTTAGTTTTATGTATGTTGAAAATTTTGGTCTTAACTGCTTTTTAAAAATTCTGGATCTATTGTTAAATTGTTATATTATTTGTTTAAAATGTTACTATATTGTTATTGTTCATGTGTTATAAAATGTATGTTAATGTATGTTTAAATTTTCAGAAAGTACAGATAATAGTTTGGGTTATTTTGTACACGCGCCGCGGTTCAGGCGCGCACGTGTTTTGCGGTCAAGAAGTCCTTGACACGCGTTTCTATCTCTGATACTAACATGTAATGAATTAACTTTCTTCTTATCGTTCGTGTTTTATGAGTTGCGTTTTGTACTTTAGTTGAGAATGGTTTCCGCAAGTTGCGAAGTTTTAAGCTGCATTTGAATTTGAAATTGTGTTGTATTAAAATTGAATGTTAATGTGATTTTCTTGCAGGGAAGTATACCTTTTGTTATGTATTGATTCTGCTATTTTTCTTTTAGTTAATACAGATGAAGAGATTGATGACGTCATTTTGTAAATTTTTGATATTTTTTTATTGTTGCATAAGCACAGCGATATGCCGCTGTACGTATGTGCCCCAATTATTGTTCAAGTGGAGTTAAGTCTGAAGAAGTTTGGGAGTTAGTTCATTGGCTAATGGGGATGTAGGTGTTACGTAGTAGCAGAGTTAGTTTAGTATGAAGTAAATGTAATTTTAGATGAAGTCGGAATTTGGATGAGGAAAGTTTTTGCGCATTGGGTTTTTTGGACTTGGTGCGAATTCTAGTATATTAAAAGTTATGGAGAAATTTTTGGGTAAAGTTATAGTTGCATTGCAATATTGAGGAAAATTTCGGAAGGTTAGTGTTTTGAGAAATTTTAGCACTCCCATTGGAGTGGGTTGTTTTGAGAGAAGAAGTAATTAGTTTTGAAAGTTTTACGAGTTTTTGGAAGTTTTACGGAGGCTATTTGTAAGATAGAAGAATGGTTGGATTGGATATGTGATTATTTGAGGCAAACTGAGTTTTTTTTTGGTTGTGATGGGTTAAAGTTAATATTTTAAAAGTTATGTTTCGGCGTTAAATTTCACCCATCACTGTGTTTTATTACGGCTCTAAATTTATAACAAGAAAAAGTTCTGGGCATGCATTTAGCCCAGCCCTTTTTCTCTGCGGAGTTCGAGGGGGGGTTGTGAGGGAGTGACCTTTAGTCATAAAGGCACTCTAGTGTTTTTGAGATCGTGACGTCAATAATTTAACATTTTGTAGGCGTAAAAGTGACATCTATCCTCTCTTTTACTTTAACTTTCTAGAGTGTGTGTGCTCTTTCGAATTCCGCAGTTAGCTCGCGGTTATTAGTATTATGTTAATGAGAAGTATCTCAGTTTGTCGCGTATAAAAGCTTGGGTGTGAGTTTGTGGGGTGTGTGTTTCTGGCCTTAGCCAGCAGCCAGCGTCTGTGTGTTCCTGGCAGTAGCCAGCAGCCAGCAGCCCCTGTGTGTATTCCGCCATTAGACAACGAAGTTGATGATTGTTTAGTAAGGTGCTGACGATTAGAGAATAGCTACGGCCTCCAGTAAAGCAGAAAGGAGTTCAGATAGTGGATTAAAGGTTCGGCCTTGGTAAGAAAGTTTAGAATCGTTCCGTTTTGATTATTTGAGCAAATAAAGAAATATCCACAGCCACGGGCTGTGAAATTAAGATTTGTTTAGTAGATCAGCCAGGAAATAGTGTCAAGTGTTGGACGGTGCCCCGACTGAGCTAGACCGACGCCTGTGAGTATGATTTAGCTTTTCATAGTGTTCTCAGTGAGTGAAATTATAGACTGGCTCCACTTTCCTTTAGCCCTTATCATTTTAATAAACTGTGTTGTTTTAACCTAAATTAATGAGTATGTCTGCATATAACGTGACAAATGACACCCAGCATGAATATACCGTCACAGCTTCACAGCGCTGATTGTGCTTGCGCCGTTTTCGCCGAGCTTAAAACTAGTTATTGGAATGTCTGTCGTGTTTATCTTCACCATAAACAATCATGAGTTTGGCTATGAGATGTGCAACCGGACTTTTCCTCACAGAAAGAAAAAACTTGAATATGCACCTTCTCTAGCATAAGGATGGGAGTTCTTTTAATTGTGAAATATGCATCGCATTCTAATGAGAAACCTTTTCTTCACAACATCTTCATGTGCATACAAATGAGAAACCTTTTTTTCACAACATCTTCATGTGCATATAAATGAGAAACCTTTCAGCCGTGAGGTATGCAAAACAAAAATTTACAAACGATCACTTGCATAGAGTAATTGCAGCATCAATTGCTTTATTTATTTATTTATTTTCGAGATAAAAGTGCTGCAATATTTTGAATTAACTTTCGCGAGTTACTATTTTTTTTTTTAATAAAGTTTAGAAATGTGAACCAGTTCAACATCGATGTGATTGTGAGTTATTATTTATTATTTATCTTATTTTGTTATTGTTTACGAAATTTTAATAATAATTTCTTTATTTAAATTGTTGATTTTATTATTTTTATTACAGATATTAAAAATAATTTTGTTCTCAATTTATTAATTGAAATTTTCTGCTGATAGAAATTTTACTTAAGTTTAAAAGTGTTCTTGGTACTAAAAGAGGAAATTATTTGTGTTCTTAAAAATATCTGTCGTGTATTTCCTATGTATTGAAATTGTGATATTTATTTATTTATTACTTATTATTTTATTATTTATTATTTCCACATGAATTCAAAGAAAGTTTTGATTTATTTATTTATTATTTTTATTGCTTTTTATCGTAATTGAAGTATAGCATTTAAATATTTTCCCATATGAATTATTCCTCTTTTATGTTGTTAAGATCGGGATTAGTAAAAGCCGATAAATGATATATTGTCCTTTTTGACTTTGAGTCGGGTATGAATATTTTTAAATGGTTTAAGCATTTTGATAATGAATGTTCTGGAAAAAAAAGATAATGATTGGAAAAACTTAACCTCTCGAAATATTTAAAAGTTGAAGCTCTAAATGTTTTTATAAATGAGTGTTTGGAGTGTGCTACGTATGATGAAATTGTTGAGATTTTAACAGAAAAATTTATCCAAGTTAGAGTCCCAAAATTTTCTGAGTTTACCTCCTTAAAGTTAAATGATCTAAGCGATTTAGATTCTTATTTTAGAACGAAAGTTGAGATTGGAACACAACTTCAGCTTGGAGAAAATTTAATTATCCAGGTGTTGTAAAATTCCCCTCGGACAAAAGATTAGTCCGGTAGCGTATGAGAAGAAATTTACCCACTGAATCAATTTAAGGGATTAAATAATATTTATTTACACAAAGTCTTATTTAAATAATAAAATGATCCAGCATCGCATTTTTTAGGGGTGAGTCTTGAGTCTTGTGCGAGTGTTCCTGGAACACAGAAAATTATCAACTGAAGTCTTACGGTTTTTAGATTGTCCAATTCCCGTGTCATAAGGTCACCGTGGACCTAGACGAATCTTGCTTCCTTCCCTCCTCCTTGTACGAGGAAAATCTTTCTCCAGAATCTCACTGGACTCCCTGTCTGATCCCAGGCTTTTTCACAACACACCACCGAAGGTCTCCCCTCTGGTGTCCTCACTTGAAAAACAATCTGAATAAGGAGGGACCCTCTAGAACCTATTAGAGCACCTCCACATGATGTCAGGCTTAACTTCTTCTATCATTGGTCACCTGAAAATGCTGAGGTCACTCACGAACTATCGTGAGAAAAACTAACACCTGTTGGGTTTCAACATGAAAGCATTCGGCGGCACCTTTAAACAAAATCTGAGAAAATATTTGCTGTCTAAACCAAAATGCTCTCTTGTCAACGAAAAAAACTTCAACTTGTGCGGCCCAATATTTCTATGAAACAGCACAATGCCAAGCTCCCACGTAGGCAATTCAATCTGTAAAGTTGAATTCTTTACAACACCCCCTTCTAAAGATGATTCTTCGGGCTTGCATGAAGAATCTGATAATCACTAAAATGGGTTAGCAAATTCCAGTATCTCAGAATGGCATTTATAGACACCCTCTAATACATTTTTAACAAAAATACAGATATATAAGCATATATACATGATCAATAAGATTCTTTGATTAAAAAAACTGAACTAATTACAGTTTCTGGGTTACAAACTATTAAATAAATCAAATTAACTTACAAAAAGTCTAAAAAAACAAGTCTGGATGAATTTATTCTACACGACTAAGATAATCCACGTAGGCAATATCTCGTCCCGGTCGATGCTTCATGGCGCAATGATAAGGTTGCAGTATGAGCGCCCATCTTAATAATCTCGGATTGTTGCCAGAATTACGTTTTAGAAAAACCAAAGGATTGTGATCGGTTTCTATCGAAAAGAGTTGGCCGTCAATATAATGACGCAATTTCTTAATTGCAAAGATGATAGCCGCACATTCCTTCTCTGTCGCGCAGAAACTTTTTTCGGTTTCCGTAAATTTCCGACTTAAGTAAATTATGGGATGCTCCTCTAATCCGTTACGTTGCGCTAAAACGACCCCGATACCCTTTTCGGAAGCGTCAGTTTATATTATAAACTCCTTCGCATAGTTGGGAGCATACAATAGAGGTTCCTCCGTCAGTTTCGTTTTCAACTGTTGAAACGCCTTTTCCATTTCGTCGCTTCACCTTATTTTGTCCCTTTTATTTTTCGCTTTAAGTGCGCGAGTTAATGGTTCTACAATAACTGCATAATCTTTTATGTAGCGGGAGTAATAACCCGCCATACCCAAACATCGACGTATTTCGGTTTTATTTTTAGGGGTGGGTAAATCTAAAATCGCCCGAATTTTTGCTTCAGCTGGGGTGCGCCTTCCGTCGCCTACTACATGTCCTAAGTAATTAACAGACTTTTGGGCAAATTTGCACTTGGCTAATTTAATCTTCACTTTAGCTTCTTCAACTCTCATAAGCACTTTTTCCGAATGCAACATATGATCCTCCCACGTTTCCGAAAATATGGCCATATCATCAAGATAAGGTAGGCAGAATTCTTCTAACCCCCTTAACATCTTATCCATAAATTTCGAAAATCTAAAGGACGCATTTAACATTCCAAATGGCATGACCAGAGGTATATATGAACCAAAACTGGTTACAAAAGCGGCCAGCCTTTGAGCTCTAGCGGTCAACGGAATTTGCCAATACCCTTTTGTGAGGTCTAACACCGTAATGTACTTTGCACTGGCAACTTTCTCTACCCGGTCCTCGATGTTCGGTAAAGGAAAAAATTCTGACCTGGTGATCTCATTCAATTTCCTATAATCTATACAAGGTCTAGGATCTTTCCCCGGTGCCTCTACTAGAATCATAGGGGAGGTAAAATCCGATTCCCCTTCAACAATTATATTCAGTTCCAGCATTCTTTTAATTTCTTTCCTCAAAATTTCCGTTTGTCTAGGCGAAGATCTGTAAGGTTTCATTTTAACAGGTTTATACTCTAACAATTCGATATCGTGCTCCATTAAATTAGTGCGTCCCGGATCATTTGAAAATAAAGAACTAAACTTATCTAATAATTCCCTCAACTGCTCAATTTGCGCCGAGGTGCATCTAGAGTTGAAATTGCTAGATTTTATAACATTTTCAAAGTTATAAACTTCAGTGCCAGCTTCCGGAAATGCTATATCCAAGTCTATGTTGTCCTCGACCTCATCTATCTCCTGCGCTACGAAATTGACTAACTCAATCCTTCTTAAATACGGTTTTAACAGGTTAACATGAAATATTTGAGATTTCTCACGCCTCCCAGGAACATTTACGACATAATTTGTCTGAGAGATTTTAGATAGAATTTTCCCAGGACCTATCCACGGCACCGAAAGTTTGTTCTTTTTGTTGGTATTCAAAACTAACACTTCATCACCTATGTTAAACTTTCTCTCAACCGCCGTTTTGTCATACCACAACTTTCTCTTTTCTCGCGCTTCGGTCATATTTTCAACTGCTAATTCCTGACAATGTTTTAGCCTATTGACCAAATTAAACACATACTCAGTAATTAATTCGTTCTCATCTTCTCCCCCCGTCCATTTTTCAAAGTGTAAAGCTTCGGGGGTTCGTAAATTCTTCCCATGTACTAACTCAGCCGGAGAAAATCCCATAGTATCATGAGTTACCGTTCGTAAAGCTAGCAACGCATGCGGCAAATTTGCCTCCCAACTTGCACCATTTTCTGTGCAAAGTACTTTCAATAATCTTTTCACAGAACGATGCCATCGCTCGATACCACCATTCGATTGGGGCCTACACACTGAGGAATGAGTTAATTTAACTCCAAATTTCTTCAAGAATGTAGTTGTTAAATCGCTTATAAAGTAACGCCCAAGATCCGTCTGTAATTCTCTGGGGTAACCTAATCTACTGAATACCCACATTAATGCTTCAATAATAGTTTCCGATCTTACATTAGGTAACGGCAAAGCTTCGGGATATCTACTCGGCATACAAATTACCGTTAAAATAAAGCTATTTCCTTTTTCCGACTTAGGCAAAGGGCCTACGACATCAGCGCATAGCTTTGAAAAAATTTCTCCAATAATGGGTACACGCCTGAGAGGAACTTTCCCTATCTCTTTAGGCTTACCAACGCGCTGACAACTATCGCACGTCTTAACATAATCTTCTATCTCTTTGATAATATTTGGCCAAAAGTAATGACGCAACACCTTATCTTTTGTCTTCATCTCTCCGAGATGCGAAGAAATACCCTCATGACAGGCTCCTAGCACATCTAATCTGAATTTTGAAGGTATTACCAATTGTAATCTCTCCCCTCCTTTGTTATCCAGTGTCTTCCTAAACACTAAGTCATTCATAATTTCAAAATGAGACTTCTTATGTTTCGCTTTTTCCCTAACTTCTTTTAACAACGGTTCTGTTTCCTGTTCGGTCTTGAATCCTGACGACTAACCCGTGCTAAATTCCCGAACTTGTCATTTAAATCCTTAGGTAACAATTCCCAATACAAAATTTCATCTTTGTCTAAAAGTTCCAAACCCCTTTCACGCCTCACAATAGTATCGTCTGATTCATCTTCCGAATACCCCACTTGTATCCCTTCTGTCTTTACACATTCCCTATTTTCCCTAGCCTCATCCATCAAACTGACAGGTTCCTTCCTGGCTTGTGATCTGGTAATCACTGCATTCACCTCACTTACGTGCTGTCTGGCCGAATCAATAAGCTTTTGCGTTTTATTTCCCAAGACGCAAATCCGATTCTTTATTGACAACCCCTGCCTCTGTCTTAAGAACCCCCACTCCATCAAAAGAGATTTCTAATTGTGCCACAGGCAGGCACCGTATGTTAGAATCCAAAGGTTGTTTCGCAAAGACATAATCCCCTGTCAATTGATTCTTTGTTACATGTTCCTCACTTAGCAGATCTAAATTGGTTCCCGTGTCACGGAGGGTGACAACTTCACGCCCATTTATTTTTGCCCGATTCAAATAAGGTTTAAATCCTGTTTCAAAATCTGAAGGTTTACTCATATGATTCACTTTAACAGTATCTTTTTCCTTCTTTAATTCCGGACATTCGGCCTTAAAATGGCTTGAAGAGTTACAAAGAAAACATCTGTTTACCCGCCTCTTTTCAAAAACCCTTTCTCTTTCCGAATCCCTATCTCGCCAATTGAAATTCTTTTCAACGCTTTTGTTCTCTACACGCGGGCTATTTTTTTCGAATTTTTTATCCCCAAAGGATTTTACTTGAAAGGTTTTTCTTTGCGATTTTTTACAACTTCAAATTTATCTAAACGTTTTACTAAAATTTCTGGGTCTGTGAAATTTGACCAAACATCTATTAGATGGTCTTTCAACTCTTGCGGCGCTCTTTTTTTAATCTGATCGGTAATTAATAGATTCTTTAATTCCTGAAAAGTTGTGATTTTTAAAGAGTTTAACCAACCTTCCAAATAGCTATTTAATTCAAAAATTAAATCTCTCCACGGATTATTTGCATTTCTCTGATGTTGATTGAATTTTAATCTATACGATTCTGCATTTAATTTGTACCGTTCTAATAATTTACCTTTCACATACTCATAATTATCTGTTAAGTGTGCTGGTTCTCTAAGAATTAATTCTGCCACATTTACAGGTAGAAGCGCCAATAAATTAGTTACTAATTCATCATCTTCTAAATTACATTTTTTTGCTTGTCTCTCAAACAAATTTAAGAATAAAGATATTTCTGAGCGACTCTCATCAAAACGATGTATTAAGGATTTTAAAGGCAATTTATTAATTCTCTCCGCGTAATTATTCGATGCCACACTACGCGTCTCTGCCTCTTGCGATAATTTTAATTTTTCCAATTCATATGCCCTGTCTCTCTTTATCTGCAACCATCATTATGCCACATTATTACACCTTAAAATATTTAGCTAAACCCTCAGAAATAATCTCCTTAAAAGCAGATTAGAACATTAAATTATTAAAATCTAGAAACTGTTCAAGTAAATTTTTCTTAACACTCTTTTTCACTAGCAAAATAATATGCTGAAAATTTTCTTAACTGTAAAAATAATTGATATTCTTAAAGTACTTTTTTTTTTTACATGGAAACAGAAAGATTTTACATAAAAATAATCTAATAGAAAAATTTCTTATTGCAACCAACTGTTAAATGCAATCTTTTATTGATCTCTAGTGAGACATTTTACATGTCAAAATCCAATAACTGCACTAGCTAAGATAAATAAAAACATATACCAGGTAATAACAATTCATAAACTTTATGAACAATGCCATAAATGCCATACCATGCTGAGATAAAAGAATTCACTTACCCCGCTTGATTCTGTCAATCACCTCCAATCAACAATGGACTCCTTTCAGATACGTCGCTTTGTCCAGCACTAAGTATTCACGGATTATTTTCCTATCCAATACTGTTCGTAAAGAATGTCTCTTTTCAGCAATTCAGATTACTAAGTGTCTTATCACCACACACCACATTGTTAATCAATAGTATCCTTAAGGTACACAACACCGAAAATCTTGTCACTTTTCAGAGTTCTTTTCGAATTCCAATTCGCCTTTTGTATTCCAATTCGCCTTGACACAAAATCCCACCGCTGCCACCAGCTGTTGTAAAATTCCCCTCGGACAAAAGATTAGTCCGGTAGCGTATGAGAAGAAATTTACCCACTGAATCAATTGAAGGGATTAAATAATATTTATTTACACAAAGTCTTATTTAAATAATAAAAAGATCCAGCATCGCATTTTTTTAAGGGGTGAGTCTTGAGTCTTGTGCGAGTGTTCCCGAAACACAGAAAATTATCAACTGAAGTCTTACGGTTTTTAGATTGTCCAATTCCCGTGTCATAAGGTCACCGTGGACCTAGACGAATCTTGCTTCCTTCCCTCCTCCTTGTACGAGGAAAATCTTTCTCCAGAATCTCACTGGACTGCCTGTCTGATCCCAGGCTTTTTCACAACACACCACCGAAGGTCTCCCCTCTGGTGTCCTCACTTGAAAAACAATCTGAATAGGAAGGGACCCTCTAGAACCTATTAGAGCACCTCCACATGATGTCAGGCTTAACTTCTTCTATCATTGGTCACCTGAAAATGCTGAGGTTACTCACGAACTACCGTGAGAAAAACTAACACCTGTTGGGTTTCAACATGAGAGCATTCGGCGGCACCTTTACACAAAATCTGAGAAAATATTTGCTGTCTAAACCAAAATGCTCTCTTGTCAACGAAAAAAAACTTCAACTTGTGCGGCCCAATATTTCTATGAAACAGCACAATGCCAAGCTCCCACGTAGGCAATTCAATCTGTAAAGTTGAATTCTTTACACAGGGATTAACTGATGGACTTCAGCCTGCGTATAAAAATTGTTTAATTGTAAACCCTCCTTCTAATACTCGTGAATGGTTCCGCATTGCTAAACAATTAGCAGCGATTCCAACTCATACCCCTAATAACATCAATAGGAATTTTCAACAAATTAGGCCTATGCACAATCCCAATCCTCATCCTAGACATTGGACTCGAACCATTCCAGACAACCCAACCCAAAATTTTAATCCTCGATTTTTCACTCCTAGAATGCCTACGACGCATTATCAAAATAATTATCCAAATCGTCCGTGCAGAATGTGTTTAAACAGAGGGATAGAATATGCTTATCATTGGGAGAGGAGTTGTATATTTAACACAAATTCATTACAAACTCAAATTCCTTCACCTATACAACCACCCCCTACTAATAATGCCTGACAATTACTTATTCCTGGATATATGGACAATAAAAAAGTGTGTTGTGTTGTAGACAGTTGATCAACTGTCTCAATATTTCCTCTCAAATTTGTTCGATATTTAAATGCTTGTTTAAATAATATTTCTCCTTTACTATTCTTACTATTAGACAGGCACAAGGAACACTTACAATAATAAATCTTGTCAATTATGTATTGAATTTGGTAATATAAAGAGGTATGTTAATTTTTTAGTAAGTAAGATAGATTTGGACTATAGTATTTTAGATTTACCGGATTGTGCCAAATTTAAATTGAAAATTGATTGTGCAAAAGTCAGGTGCTACAAGACAATATTACGTTAAACCAACCTGTCAGCATATCCTGTGATAATTTAGACTTCATATTGATATTATTTATTTTATTATTTATTCTTGATTTATTACTTCATATTGATATTATAAAAAATGATATCACTGTGTAACCCGATTATGGAAATACCATAACTCCTCAGTCCTTGCCGCGAACTAATAATGATGATTATAATCTATTTGGGGATCTAAATACTATTCAAAATAAAAATGTAAGGGGACTTTTAAGGGATTGTTTAGATATTTTTGCCAAAAATAAATATGACGTAGGGGGAATTAATATTGAACCTCAGCGTATTTTTCTTAAATCTGACCGCAATAGGTAGTATTTCATATGAAATCTACCTAAAAATATATCACTATTAACGTCATTTCTAATTTTGACATCGATATTTACTTTCGTTATACATCAACAATTTTTATTTATTTAAAGCTTTGTGGGATGATAATTATAGATATTATGAGAATTATTAATTAATCGATATTAAATATTTTTATTAAAATTTTGAGATGTTACAATAAATTCTAGATTCCAATAAAGTACTTTATGAAATATATAACTCAATTAAGATTTTCTCTAAATATTCGAAAATATAATTCCTGGTTATGTAAGAAAGAAGCAATTGTTTATGTGCTTAGAGCAAAAGATTATAAACATTGTTATTCAATTTTATTGAAAAATTATAGATAATTTAATTAACAAATTCACAGCATTTTTTATTAATTATTTTGATGAAAAGTAAAAAAAGAAAATGTAATTAAAAGCAGATTTTTTTAAAAAACAAATTATCGATACTCAAAAAACTTATTTTTTTAGATAATAAATGATTTTATTTATAAATATTCGTGAATTGAAAAGGTTATAAAGCTTTTATTTAAGAAACAGTTTTCTTATGGGTAACTGAGATTTCATTAAAACTCGTATTTAAAACAAACTCAAACTGAAACAAGATGTTAATAAAAAAAGTAAAATTAATGCAAAAAAGTATTAAATACAGTCTGATTTTGAATTGAATTAAGATTAAAGTTATTTTACATTTGATTTTAGATCTGGATGGGTATAAGCTACTGAATACAATTCAAATTAATATTTGTGTCGTACGCACTTGAGTTGGTACAGCTTTTTGCATTTATGTAATACTACATCTAGTTATTAGGTAATATGTGTACTTATGTACATACACATTTAGCAATATTGCTTGAATAAGAACACAATTTAAATAATTTATAAATGCCTAATAACTTTTTTACAATTATACTTTAAGTTATAGCATACGCATGTTATCGCAAACTTGCTGAAATCCTCTTTATGATGTATCTAATGAATCTAAATAAACTAGTCGGTTGTTGCAGCACCAACGTTTCTTTTATCTTATACATATTAATACCTCGTTAAAAATGAAGCATATCAGCACCACCGGTAGAATGACTTACACAAAATCTATTGAGCAACAATTTATGTCACGTCTTAAGTGAATGTGTAACTTTGAGGAAAATCCATGCATTAGTTTTTGAGATGAAACTATGGTGGAAATCGTAAGCATATCTGCATAGCATTGCGTCTTGTTGGACAATTTACTTCAAAAATAAATTTGGCTAATTTACGCCAAGATCGAACTGAGTCCTCAAACTGAAAGAAATTGATGCAATAGGTCTTAAGATACAGACTAAATCACAATAATTCCAGACTAACAGCGCAACCGGTTGTCTATTTACACCAGAAAACCATACAGTACTATATAGAGTATAAAGCAGCATAACAGCGTGACCTCTTGGGCGATATACACAAAAGTAATTAGCCAAATTATTTCAAGAACTATAGTGATCTGAATTTTGTTTATAATCTGTGTATAGCGAGACTTGAGATATAGTGATTAAATGTACCTTAAAAATTCTCCATAGCAGTTTCAGCTCTTGGGCAGTTCACACCAAAAAATAATCAGAACTAGTTTATACCAGGGGTTAATTAAATCTAAAGCTTTATTAAGTTTTTTTATTAGTTTTTGAGATATATTGCGCAAAAACAGTTGTCACATAAAGACGGACATTTTGTAGAAACATGTTGTTAGGTTTAACTGATCTTTAAATGGTGTAAAGCCGTCTAAAACAGAAATTCGAAAATTTTCACGATTTCAATACTTTCTTCGTGTAAAGACAGAAAAAAAATAAAATAATAAAATGTTAAAAAAAATATGTTGATCACACTTTAAAATCAGCCTTAAAATATTTTTCAAAGTGCTATATTTAGTAATATGTAATTTTTTTAAGAATTGTTCATACATCGTTTACTCTATATGAACTGTTTAGATGACTCCTTAATATGTCGATTCTAACTAAGACTATATAAAATTACTTTATATTGTCGTTACCTTGTTGTAAAATTGGGCAGCGACATTACAGATTCTAAAATTTATTTACTACTATCTCGAATATAGTATGCCCATCTCAATCAAAATTGACATAAATATGTCATTTGTATTAATAAAAATCAAGTCTTAATAAAATCCGTATGGTCGAATTATCCCCATTCTGAGCTTAGGGGTTTATTCTGGCCATAACATCAAATATGGTCCTCAGGGTGGGTTCATCTTGCCTACTACTACTAGCCTTCTCATATGCGTGCAATGTTATAAGTCAGGTGTTCTTGTAAATCTCATGTGATAGTATTATAGATTATTAGATTAGATAGACAGTTATCCCACAATTTTAGACTTATATGCTATTAAGTGTATCTTAACATTAAACTTTGCAACCAATAGTATTCTCATATATTTTTCGATACACTGGAAAAGAAATGTAAACTTACTTTTATTGTAAATTGGGATTCCTAGAACTTTTTATGTAACGGTCACAGACAAAATTCAAGTAAGACAATAGACTACATCAATTTGTGTTGCAATCGTTACATAAAAAAAATATAGAAATCCCAGTATGCCAGTTTTCTTGAAAAAAGATAAATAACTTTTTTTTTAACAGTGTAATGAACATAATGCTTACATTGATTTTCTTAATAAAATAAATTTTATATTGTATTACTTTTATCAGTAAATATACATATGTCCTCTAATGCAGTATATGTTTCAACGTGTCATTAAGGACATGTTTAAGATATTAATTGATTTCTGGAAAATTTGACATTCAAAGACTTCTAATAAAATTATTTTAAGTTGTAGAATTTCATTTTATTAAACTATTAAGACAGCTCATACATTTGAAATTGCTATTATTCTTCTAGGTCTTATTGTTTTTATGACTTTACCTTCCAAAATTTTCTAGTAGGAATCGCTTAACTATCTCCTCATGTCATTTACCTCACATGATTCTGTAACTCTCTTCGTTCATAAATCTGTTTATAACAATGTCGATATAATAATTATCTTACAGAATTCTGCAGCTCTCTCTGTTTATATGTTTCATGTTAGAAGATTAAAATGTAAAAAAAAAAAAAAAAGTATCTGTAAAATTACTGAAAGTTTTCTAGGAAACTGGGATTCCCAGAGCATTTTATGTAACGGCTACAACAAACAATCATATAAAAGATCCAATTTTGAAATAGAAATAAAAAAATCTGTAATGTTACTAAGAAATTTTTAGGAAATTTGAATTCCTAAAATATATTATGTAATTGCAATCCAGGTTACACAAAAAACTTTAGTAAATTAACTAAAATTTTAGTAGATGCGCATGTAAAGTTACAAATTTCTGCAGCTTTACAAAAATTAGTTTTGTATATTTACATATTTTCTTGTGCAGTGAACAGATAAAATTTTAGTGAGCAATCAGACTTCGGCATTCTTTATATTGGTGGGATTACAGATTTTTTATGTTTTTGGTGTACCTTATAATCGTAATGTTGTTAATTGAAATTAATTATTTTCATGTGCATATCTGTTTATTTAAGAGCCGTCATATTATATTTTATTTAAAATACAGAAACTTGTAGAATTAATATTTTCCATGAGAATACAGTAGATTGTTTCTAGGAAAATCTACTACTGCAAATGCGATGTTCTCTTTAAAAGTGCATTTTTATTGAAAGAACAAACACAACTTCAGAGAAATCTTGAAATAGCCCCAGATTTCCTATAAGATTTTAGAAAATTTCTGCAGAAACATTAAAATTCAAAAGTCGTGGGAATTTATGATGCATTAATGTCGGAATTGTATGAAAGAAAACATAAATTCTTAAAGCAACATTTGAAGTAAAGAACTCCAAAACTTTTTTCTTATTTCTTCTGGGTATTTTTAGAATTTACTGAAAACAAGTATGATAAATATTTTGTTTTATGCACTTTTTGTCTATTAAAAATACATTTGATATAGAAAATATAAGTTTATTTTAAAATGCTTTCTCACTGGTTGAATTTTAATATTTATGCAGCAGAAATAACAGAAACAAAAATATTTTAGCAAAATTGTTTATGTAAAATATATTTTGGATAACAAAATATAAAAAAAAAAACTTTTTTTTTTTTTTTTTTTTTTTTTTTTTTTTTTTTTTTTTTTAAACAACAAATTATAAAATAAATGTTTCTAAGAATTATGTAATTTATCTCATTTACTAAGCAGAATTTCTGGTTACATCAAACGTATTTCTCGTTAAATTGATAATTGTTTGCTGGAATGATAGCAACTATAGGTAATTAACACATCATGAAACTTTGTCACTATGTCCGATGATATCGGTTTATTGGTTTGAGATAGATCCATAAGTGCTTTCAAGATAAAAGAGCATTCTACGCATCCTTGACTAAAAGGTGTGACCTTCATTTTACACAATTTTATCTTTCGTAATTGTTCTGAACTCGTATCCATTTCTCTAGAATTTAATGAAAAATAACTTGATTGTTCATCATATTATATGGTGTTTTTTCTCGAATTCCACATTAAATTTAATTTGATACTGCAAATAACTTTAAAAACGAAATAACTGAAAAAAATCAGTGATGTTTATCTAAAACGTCACATAACAAATATAAATTCAACAATTTAAAAAATATGGGTAACACGAAATTGTTGTGAACACGGAAACTTGCAGCAATGATTAAATTTTTAATAAAGGTAATTTTAAAACCATAATATGTACAATGTAAAAAATAAAAAAAATGTAAAATGACTAAATTTTTTCTAGGAGACTGGTATTACTAGAACTTTTTATTTGTATGTTTTTATATTTATATATTTTTATATTCATATCTTTTTATGTTTAACTTTTATAAATATGCACCAATAGTTAAAAAAATATATTACATATATGATTTTTTTTTGTTATTTTTGTTTCTGTTCTGAGTTTATACGTATTTCATGAATTTATGAAAGGTTTTTTACATTTATCGTAATATTTAAGAAAAAAATACATGAAACAAATTAGACATATTTTATTTTGTATATCCTTTTGAAATGTTTGAGGGTTTTCAGGAGTCTTACTTTTTTCTTGTTGGTGCAGTTTATTAACTAGCAGTATTTATTTTTTCCCAGCCCCTGTAAAACATAAATGCTTAGATTTTTCAATCAAAACAGCTTAATATATATTCTATTTAATATATTTTTTAATATTCGAAATTGAAATTATATATATATATTACAAAAATATATGACTCTGTGAATGCATGAGCCATGTTTGATCATAATAAAAATGATGTTTTTACCTATTTTTATAAGCCCAACAGGAAATATTCAAACATTTTGATTTGTGCAATAGATATCCTATTTTTAAAAATATATTTAGAAGAATTTGTATTTGAATGGAAAATCAAAATGTCGTTGTCATTAAAGAAGAATATAAAAATTTACCAAATGAAAAAAAAAAAAAAAAAAAAAAACAAATTAACAGATATGGAAAATCGGAATTCAAAGAGTAACCCGGATGAAAATCAACTCAATATAAATAAATAAATAAATAAATAAAATAAATAAAATAAAAGTGCCCTGTATATTGAGCCCACTGATTACGATATGTGCAACGATGACAAAATGGGTGAACTAAAAACGTCTTTTTTTAATTGAATTTATTTATTTAACACTAGAACGCCCGGAAATTCTACTCAAGTTTGAAAATAATATTTCTCACCAGAATTTTTATTCAAAATTATTTAATTGATTTATTTAACGTAAATTTGCGTGGATTGGATTTAAATTATTTCAAGAAATTTTTTCTGGTTCGAATTGAAATTTAGTTACATGATTGGAGTCGAATTGACTCCATCCGGGCGTTCTAGTGTTAAAAATATTTTTCGAATGGTTGTTGCACTTTTTTAAAATACTGTTAATTTTATGTTAAATATTGGTTTACAAAAAAAAATATGTTTTTTGACTTGCAATTATTTTTCGAAAGATTATAAAAAAAACTATTGGTTAAAGAACCTTTCAAAATATTGATAATGATGTAAAACTAATTTATCTTGATTACTTATCACTGTTGGTCTTCCAGTCATTACTTTGATTTTTCTGCCTCTCTTTTTCACTTAAATGTCCATAAAACTAATTTCATTTGTAAAAATTCTGATAATCTTGTCAACGATGCCTCATCACCCTTCTCCCTCTGTCCAGCGTGGAAATTTCTTTTGTAGTTTTTTCCTTCGTCTCTTGTCTACTTTCTCTTTATATATATATATATAAGTTAAAATACCTCCAAATAGTGTATAAGTTAAAATACCTCCATGTGTATAAGCTAAAAAGATAATAAGTTATAGTTAAAGTGTTAATAGATAAAGTGTAAGTGTATAAGTTAAAATACCTCCATGCAACTGGCTCCAAGCAGCTCTATTTTGCACAAAGTCCATATAGTGTTACATAAAAATATGAAAGTAATAAAAAAGATAATAAAAGGGTGCATTAACAATGAATTAGAACAAGAAAATCATCAAGAAAAAATTCTAAAAAAATTTCCCTGCTCCTCGGAAGGTGGAGGGGGTGGGGAGAAACAGGTAAAAAAAAACTTTATAAATGTATCCTCACAGGTTTCGCAAGGCATGACAGATCTGCATATTCCATTTATATAAAAATGTATAAGAAAAATAACTTTAAACAATAAAACCAAATAATGACTAACAACAAAACCTTAAAACAAATCAACTTGTAATGAAAAATATTTTTTAAACTTAATAAAATAAAAACAAACAACAGTAATAAAAAATCTGAAATAACTTGATAATAAACTGAATAGACATGCTGGAAAGCCATGCCCCCACGTTGACCCATGAGGAAAAAAGAAAAAAGAGAGATATCTGTTAAAAAATTCGGCACTTCCATACTTAGACGAGCAAGAACAAATGGGCCTAAGGTGGTAACTGGCCAACGTCAATTACTTAATTTGTCGTTCCAATATCTAGTTCCTTTAGGAATGAGTTCCAAGTGTGTTTTAACCAAAAAGTTGAATCACATCACCCTGCTGACTTTCCATAAGGACTTTAATCAGCAAATTTTTATATATTCAACTTCCCAGAGAAAACCTCTATGGTGGTGTTTGGACTTACAGCTATTGCCACTTCGAAAAACCTTTCTTAAGATCATTTAGATAATGAAAAATAAATTGATATGGATAAAAATTATTGTAAAAAAAGATTTGCGGTAAATTTAAAAATCTGTGAATCTAAAATTTCTTTCGTCCCGCAAATTTTATAATCTCTGATTACTTATCCCAAAATAATATTTTCTAAAACCCTTTTACTCAAATTTCAATACCAGTGAGGGATTTAATGAGTTTTAATATTAAATATATTCTTGTTATCAGATAATTTAATTTGTATTAATAATATTTAAATTAAAATACAAAAAATGTACATGAAAACAATTATCAGAAGCACTATTTAACTTTAAACAAGATGGATATATATGATTAATCGATTCGAACAACTTAACATCGAAGACGATTACGTCATCGATGTATCTTAAAACTCTGAAAAATTTGTTTGAATTTAAAATAAATTTAAATTTATAGAAAAAGAGAAAAAGATTAGCTGCAGAACTTGAAAAATTAGCACCCATTCCAAATCACATGTTTGATAGAAAAAATTGAATCGTTAAATGTAATAAAATTTTTATAAAAACAAAAATTACCCAAACTCAGAAAAAAATCTCTTTTAATAACCAGCTTTTCCTCAATATGAATAGCATCAAATAAATCCCTTAAAGTTTTATACAGCAAATCAATCGGAATATTACAAAAAAAGATTTTCAAAATCAAATGTATGTATGATAAAGGGCACTGTGGGTGTTTTCAATTTTTTAAAACTTCAGTGCTATTTTCTATACACGAAAAGTAACTAGTGTTTTTAAATTTAAATTTCAAGAAACCATAAATTCGCTTTAAAAACTCTCGCCACTTAACATTAAAACTTGTTTCGATTCCTCTTGAATTACAGCATATGAATCTAAATTTTATTGGTGTTTTTTGGAATTTTGTTGTTAAAAATAAAAATGGAAAATTATGAAAATTATGTGCATACATAGGAAAAATATAGGGAAATTGTGTCTGTATGCACATATAGGGAAATTATGTGCATGCAGATTTTTAGCTTTTCTAGAATAGGCACTAAATTTTTTAATAATAGCATTACAGTTCAGATTATATTTTTGATAATATTTAGTCTCATTTAATTCATTTTTAACTTTTTTAATATAAAATAATTTGGAATTAATTGCACAGTTAGATTAAACTTTATCAACAGGAACAATAACAAAATTATCTTGTAAAAAATGAATGTAACTACAATCTTCCTTAGTGAGGCTATAATAAGTGTATTTACTATTATTTAATTTATGATCAACAAAAATTGCAAAATTATTTAATATATCCTATTCATGAAAAGCCTCAAAAGGTACATTAAATTTAGAACATAGTTTGAAAATGGATAGAGATAAGGCTCTTTAAAATTTCAAAATAGTATTATTTTTATTTATTTTTTTGTTTAATCTGAACTTAGTACCAAAACCCATCAAGAATTGCAAATTTTTATGCAAACATTAATATCCATCTAAAAATACGCCATTTTTCGAAATGGACTTCTCGCGAAAATCAGCGGGAATATCTAGAATTGAAAATTAAAAAAAAAAAAAATAGAATACATGATGTCATAGAACTGAAACAAGATTTTGTTAATGTCGTCGAATATAACAAACTTAGACGGTATGAACATGTCTTCGGAATAAAATTAAAATTTTTTGCCGTAATCCTACTTGAACCGAGTCCGAAAGGTTAACGTAGCAGAGGCAGACAGAAAATGAAACAATCCGTATCCGGATATAGTCATAGATGAGTAATAGGAAATAGAAAAAAATAAATAATATGAAAGTAACTATGTAAGTTCCGTATAATTTTATACTATTTAAAGTATTTTAATCTGTAATTGAAATGTTTAAAGCTACTTCTCGTATGGAAATGATGAGTACCATTGCACAACTTAATACTTTTAATAAAAAATATTTTAGGTAGATAAAAAATATACTTTATTTGGAATGAATTTTACGAAATAAGAAAAAAAATGTAAAATAATTAAATAAATACTAGGCTACATATTAGTTTTGTATAAAAGCCTTAATCTGTACAATTTTCCGAAACTATAGATGTTTAAATAAAAATACGGAATAATTTCTATATTATGAGAATAACCATCTTAACATAATATTCTGACCACATTGTCTGACATGCATTATTTACAAAATATAAAAGTCTTGTCCATAACAAATACGTTTACATGCATGAGACATGAAATAATACATATTTATTAAGAATATGATCGATTCTTTTATTGCGTAGAAAAGTCTTCACCAGGGTTATTCGCTTTTTTTTATAAATAATAAACGGTATATGATGCAATATGCTGAATACATATGAATGCATGAATATATAATACATAATACACGAATATGGATATGAATATGGATATAAATATGGATATGTTACAGGCCAAACCCAAATTTAGGCTAAACTAGATTGGCCTAGGCCAAACTAGTCTATCCTAACGCCCATCGAATAAACTAGTTTTTCCTGGGCTAAACTAGTCTATCCGAACGCGCATCGGATAAACTAGTTTTTCCTAGGCCAAACTAGTTTGGCCGAACGGTCATTAGGATAAACTAGTTTAGCCTGCTTAAATTATTTAAGTCAGTTTTTCATGCAAAAGTATCAGATTTTATTAAAATTTTAGGTATAAGATCATTTTGATAAGGCACTTCCATGATTAGTTGTGTCTATTCTTTGTTTACGTATAAAGAAAGGAGGAATAGGAACCCCTTAATTTATGTAAATAGGTTTTTAAGGAGAATTTAGCGATTTGTTTCAAATTTTGGATGTAGATACCTTCCGATAAGGCATTTACCTGATTAATTTTGGGGGTTCTGAGGTTATATATAAAGAGAGAACGGATTATTTTTTCAATCGGGTAAAAACTTTTGGTTTTATAAAAAGATTTTTTATTCGTAACATATATTGGTTTCGCACACATGTCTTCACTCGAAATTGTCCATATTAAAAATCTAAAAATCAGACCCCTTTTAAAAATAAGAAAAGCTTAAATAAAGCAAGACACTTGAAACTTATGATGGGGTGGGTAGAGTAAAGGGACGCTAGAATTTTTTTAAAAGCTCAGCGTATTTTAACGTTTTAGCTGCTAATTAAATATTACCATTATTTGAAACTTTTAGAAGCATAATTAAAATTATGTTAAATATTTAAGAAAAAGGATGCTGCGTCAAATACCACTATTTTCTTTTAGTAATTTCGTAAAAATGTAAAATTCTTGTTAGAACTGTTTGAAACTTTGTGATAGCTTATGACACTTGAAAAAAAAATTATAAAAAAAGTCCCATTACGAAAGGGAACGCACCCTATTATCAACAAAACTGTATCTAAAGGTAACTCCGTTAAACAATTTATAAGTAGATAAATTGTCGAAAAACTCGAGGTCGCGGCGCTTCAAAACAAAAATTAAAGATTTTTACAAAAATCACTATTTGTAAATAGTGGTATTTAACGCGGAATATATTTTTATAAATTTATATCCTGTATCATAAACTATCTTAAAGTTCCAAATAGATCAAACTAGAATTTCCGTTATATTTCCTGACGTTTTTCGCCCCCCCTCTCTTTTTTATACATATTACATATTTACATAAATTAAGGGGTTTACCTACCATTCCTCTTTTCTTTATACGTAAACAATGAACACCCACAACTAATCATGAAGGTGTCTTATCAAAATGATCTTATACCTAAAATTTTAATAAAATCTGATATTTTTGCATGAAAAACTGACTTAACTAAATAAAGGAGGGAGGTTCCCCTCCCCTTATTCTTATTCAATGAACTCCTGAAACTAATCAGGGAAGTTCGTTATCAGTATAAATCTATGTCCAAAATTTGAAGCAAATTGGATATTTTTATCAGGAGTTATCGCATTAAGTACATACGTATGTAGATACGTACATAAATACGTACATGGTTACATACACACACACAGAATCTGCTAATCTAATGTCTGCGAGCACATTAGTTCTCAGGCTTTGATAGTCTGTGAGCTAAAATCCCGTTAAATTGCATCGGCCTGAGATAAATCTGATAGAATCTCGAAAGTTGGCGCAGTGGCGGTTTTTAGATTCAATGAAATCACACCAAATTGAATTGGCCTAGGACAATCTAGATGGGCCTAAGATAAACTAGTTCAAACCAATGAAGAGCAGACTACACTATTTTATCTTTATGACAGTTCGGCCAAACTAGTTTGGCCTAGGCTTGCTTATATGTATGTCGGCCAATTATCTACGCTATGGGATATAGGTCCTAAGGGATGGGTTGCCCTCCGTGGGGGTCTTTCTAAGGGCACCTAACCCGTATTTACGCAAGGTTCGAAGAAAACCACGGAAAACTCCGAATGGTTAGGCCGACGGTCGCGATTGGGTTCGAACCCAGCACCTACCGTCTACCAGTTTGAGGTCAGAACCTCTCGGCCACTGGTGGGGCAGTTTGGCCTAGGAAAATTTAATTTATCCGATGGATGTTCCGATAAACTAATTTGGCCTAAGAAAAACAAGTTTATCCGATGGGCGTTCGGAAAGATTAGTTTGGCCTAGGAAAAACTAATTTATCCGATGGACTTTAGGATAGACTAGCTTGGCCCAGGCTAATCTAGTTTGGCCTAAAATCGGGTTTGGCCTGTAACATATATATAAACATATACTAAATGTATGAATATTTAACATTATGATGCTTATAATAATGTTATTTTGCCATATAAGACATCACGTTAAAACGAGAACTTTGAAGAATTTTTTAGTTGGCTTATTTTCATATCGCGTTTTATTTTCAAGATACACTGTAAAAAAAAAATTCAAAAGGTTACTAAAAATTTTTTAGTAAATTTGTATTCCACAGAATTTTTTAGTAACCATTACAAACTTTTTTTTGCAAGCGAAACAAGCATTTCTTTTGTAAACTGAACAAAAGAATTTTTTGTATAACTAACTTAAAAATTTTTAGTATGAGCCACCAAGCAAATTTTAGTAATAGCTCCAAAATTATTTTTAATAACTATTACGTGGGCACGAAGGGCAGGAGCTTCCTTCGAGCTGCATCCAGACTTCTGGAGCGGAAGATTTTCGGCAAAACCGCAATAGACGGCAGCACCAAACATCGCTACTGCTCCGTCAGGATATTCATAAACCTTTTATTAACGAGTGCTTGTACTGCATACATTCGGGGGGTATTTGGCAGTGGCCAGTATCGAACTCGGACCTTTCAGCCTGGAGTCCGTTACTATAACCACTATGCTATCAAGGCCACACCAAGTCAATTTTAGTAATAGCTATTAAAAATATAAAATTATTAACTCTATTCGTTGCTAACTTTTTTCTAGTAATTCTTACAGATTTTCTTGTAACCGACTAAGATTACTAAAAATTTTTTAGTAATTACAAGGATCACTAAAGTTTTTTTAGTAGATCGACTCTTTTTTTTTTACAGTGTATAAACACTAATTAAGTAGTTTACCATTACAGCGATCTGCAAGGCACATTTTAGCACATTTCCATTTCAATATATTTAGATAACACATTAAAAGCTCTGCCTAAATTCATAAATTAGTTATTTGTTACAAAAAAAAATCAACCCTATAAAATACAGAAATTGCGTTTTTGTATTAAGATGAAAAAATAATTTACAACCGAATTAATCTGGAAAATAAGATTGTTTATCTATACTTTTGTCATACAATCAAAAATTGATTGAAATATTGATGCTGCCGTTTGTGAGTTTGGAAATAACAATATGTAGTTACATTATGTGATAACCTTTCTCGAAAAAGTAAATGATATAACTATTTTTTACCTATCTGTAAAGAATAAACTTAATTTTAAAAACAATTACAAAAATGCATAAAATTTAATTTACTAATTAAAAAACGTATATTATTTTAAAACAAAGCATAAAAAATTTGGAATTGATTCAAAGCTTTAGTTTTTGGAATAAGTTCGAAATGTTTAATGCTTTGTTTTTAAAATAATTTTATGCGTTTTTATAGCTATTAAATTGATTTGTCTGCATTTTTGTATTTGTTTTTCAGGTATCATGAACAGACCTAAAATATATATTTTTTTTTACTTTAAACTTAATTTTATTATAATTACTAGTATATAACCCCGTCAAAAATGACGGAATTTTCACTTGCATTTCATCTTTTTAATACTTCATACAAACAAACAGAATGCAGATTTTATTTTTGAAGAGTTTGTATTGTAAAAAAGCACATTTTAAAATTAAATTTCTACAAATACAAATGATTTTTTTTAACTTGACATTTAGTTTTTGAACAGATTTTAATTTCAAAACAAAGAACAGTATTTATTACAACAATAATGATAATTGTCAAAATAAAACTCAATTTCTGAAGATTTCACAAAACATTTAAAATAAATATTAAAGTTTTTAAAATTTTAAAATACATTCTTTATTATGATTCGGCAGCGATTTTAGTCGTGGGTATATGATAGATTCTTAGTTTGATGTTTTTAGGCATCGATTATGAAGCTTTAAGTTTTCTTTTTAAATTTAGATTTGGTGCAATCTATACGCAGTTAATATACACAAAACAACTTTAAAAAAAATCTTGTTTTTTTATAGAAAGTACTGCTATTTTCTATAGTAGGAGGCATTGATTTAAATCAAAATCAATTTTAAAAACTTCAGCTTGCAACTTTAAAAATTCGATCCGTAAGTTATGAAAACCAAAATTATTATTTTTTCTTTTGCAAAATTTTAAATTAAATCTACCAGTTTTTAAAGCTTAGATTATATCCATTCGAAATTTGCTTACATTGTAAACGAAATTTGTATTTTTTATCAAATGCCATTTAAATGTAAGGTTTATATAATATCATAAACTAAATAAAAATCATCAAATTTTAATTTAAGAGAAATTTTGATTTATTTTCATGCATTGCATCAAAGCAGATAAAGTTTTAATTTAAGACCATGTGAAAAAATAATTTTCAGTTATACTAATGCAGTCAGGATGATATCTTATATATCCATAACAACTTGAAGGAAAAAAAGAGCTTTTTTATTTAAATAGAAAACAAAATTAAAAAAAATTAACCGGATAAATGCTAGTATTTAAAAATAATATTAATAAAACTAAATTTAAATTCATCTAAAACTAAATTTATATTTTACAATATACTCCCAAAAAGGCTTCTAAAATAGCTCATAGATGGCAGCACTAAAGTTGTGAGAGACGGTGCTAGAGTGATAAATAAAATACGATCGTACTCAGATAGTAAAAAACTTTTCCATTTCCACTGTCATTTTTATGTATTATAATTGGGTTTAATATCCATATTTTATATGAAAATATGCTGAAAAAACATTATTTCAAGTGGAGAAAATTTTAAAAGCATCATTTTAGCATTTGTTTTCAATTAAGCCTAACGTGGCGTCTAGCAACGGTTGAATCCAGATAGGAGTGGCACAACCTGGAATTGTTCTACACATTTCTTCGGATGCATTTTATTATAAGTAGATTATGCTATCACAATAAAACAGAAAAAAAATCTTTAAAAGATATATATTATTAGTACTGAATGCTGCCTTTATATACTTTCATAACAAACATAACAAATACGTCCATAACAAACATAAATGAATGTTCTGTTCGTTTGAAATTCATCAGAAAATAGTGCTTTTTACCCTATTTTTCTTTCAGTTACAAATTTCAAGTGGTGTTTCATGTCAATGAAAACATTTTGTACTCAAATATACCTTGATATGCTAGAAAAGTAACTAAAGCGGAAGCTTTCTCAGATACGTTCGATGAATCATAAAACAAACTATTCGTTGCTTAAAATTACTTCCTATCAGTTGCTTCATTACACAAAGAGGATAATATTTAGTAATAGTAACATTTACTTACAGGTTTAAATTTGTTTCCCAGTATATAAAAAAAAGAAAAGAAAAGAAAAGAAAGAAAGAAAAAGAAATGCATGGTTTTCCTTTTAGTTGCATTATAAAAACACAAAATTTAAAAATAGGAAAACATTAATAACTAAAAGTTTTAAAGTATATATAAATTACAGTCAATCTCATAAGCTTTGGGCCGAGAGAGAATAAAAAATTAAAATTATTACATCACTTGAATAAACGGCAAAGATTTAATGGCATAATATAGATAGCACTACTAGTGCACTGAAAAAAAATCTCGGAATTTACTGAGATTTTTCTAGCAGACTTGTCTTCCAAGAACTTTTCATGTAACAATAACAGCAAAAACTTATGTAACCTTCCTTGGTTACATGAAATTTTGCTGTTATCGTTACATGAAAAAATTTTGAACTACGAGTTTACTAGAAAATATTAAGAAACTTTATAGTTTTTTTTTTATTATTATTATTATTTTTTTTTTCAGTGTGTGAGTTTGAAAGCTCATTGAAAATAATTCGTCAGGATTCTACTATGGCAGAATGGCTAAGAATTTCATAAAGATGGAGCAAATTTACTCTGATTTGGAGCAAAGTTACCCTGATTGGACGCAAAGTTTAACAATGCTAATTTTTATGTATATGTATCTTAATGTTACATTATAAATTGTTGTATGAATATTGATTTTCCTTAGATTTTTTTCATTTATTATCTAAGTTAGTGTACTTATAATACATTTTCAATTTGACTACAGCCCACAAGTCATCAAAACATCCATTTCTTTTCTAATTGTATGTCTGTATTCTGGCTCTTGCATCGTGACTGTTAGAACGATTTACGCATTATTGGTTATAACAAATTTTACTATGCGCTACTTCAATAGTTAATAAAATTAAGCACATATTTATCAGTATATTACACATTAATGAGCAGTACACTGTAAAAAAAATTCTTTAAAGTTACTAAACTTTTTCTAGGAAACTGGGATTCCAAGACCTTTTCCTGTAACGGTAATAGGAAAAATTCAAGTTTCAGAGTCGGTTAGAAGAAATTTTCATGTTACCGCAACATGAAAAGTTCTTGGAATCCCAGTTTCCTAGCAAAAGTTTAGTAACTTTACAGATTTTTTTTTTATATAGTGTAGAACAAGAAGCAGCAACACGGACAACCACCTACATTAATTTCGAAAATTAACTAAAACATAATTCGAATATTATACACAATCGGTTTGCCATGTCATATCTTGGTGAAAAACACCTGAAATCGATATTTAGTGGTTAAGTTATATTTTTACAATGGTGTTTTGCTGTTCCTAGCCCTACACGTTTTTATACCCTTAAGATCCGAAAAAAATTGTAAACGTATGAGTCAAACACTAAAATCAGATTTTCAGATGTTTTCATCAAGATGTGACACCCTAGACCAATTACGTTTTAACATGTTAATTGAGTTTCAATGAATTCTAAAGTTTCAACGGTGAACTCAATGAGGTAGGTATCTGAAAATCCTTCTTTGAATTGAACATCCTTCTATTCAACACCCTATTTGAACCCATTGTTTTGGCTTTAAATGTAAGCATATACAGGGTGTTTCGTTACCAGACCAACAAACTTTGAGGAGTGATAGTAGACATGCAGACAAACGTTATTAAATAGGAAACCATGGGACGCAAACGTCTTCTGTAGGAGCTAGGGGGCATTAAAATTTAAGGTACAAAACTTCAAATGCTAATAAAAAGAACGAAAAAAGGGTCGATTCGTTTGCGGTTTCCGCTAAAATCATCCTCTAAATCACGAATTTTATGTAAAAAAAAATTAAAGGATACGTTCAAAATTTGTCGATAGAGGGTGCTTTAAACTTTAGAGCAACGAACAAATACTTTTTACCGTTCTTTTGTGCATGGGGTTGAAATTGTTCTAAAGTTTAGACGTTAACTTAAATTTTAAGCCCAAAATCGAATACATGGGGATCGTGTAACTAGCGAAAATTAAACTGTGAACCGAGGGGGAGATTTTATACACTTATTAAAATTGGACAAACTAATCGATTTTGTTGCGGTTTGCGTGGAGGTTATGCCCTTGGTAATTATTTTATTCGAAATGACGTTCAGCTTGGTGTCCGCATTTTTGATAGAGGGGGCTTCCGACACATCTTTGTCATTTCAATGACATTATTCCTGGGTGTTTTATTACCAGACCACCATACTTCCAGAAAGTGTTAAGGATGCATAAACGACTCGTAATCACATAGAAATGTAACGTTGAAAATGCCTTTTTTGCGAGTTATGGTTAACAGAAGCAGAGAAAAAAGAAAGAGAAACAAGCAGAGGAACAGCGACATATTAAAGTGACAGAACAGAGTTTATTTAAAGGTTTTACTGCAAAAGGTATTCGAATTGCTCTTTGAACTAGTAAAACAATTTATACTTTTCTAGAATGTAAAACAATAACCAACCATCGTTGTAAAGTTTTTACATAATTGTGACAACTCCGACTGCCTAAATTAGATAATCACAGCCAGAGCTGTCTCAAAAGAATCATCAACATTATACGTTGATTCTATAAAAAATCATATCATGAAAATTAGGTAAGACATAAAAAAAGGCTTACCTCCAAAATTCCAATTCTTCGGGTATCGGGGCTCAGAATGTTCGAATGCCTTCTTCTGCAGCATAAATATTAAAGACTATTTTCACTCAAAAACAAAAATCCGTCTTCATTTTCATATTTTAATAAAGACGAACACGATTCACAATTTGACGGCACACACAACATTAATATTTACAAATGGCCGTGACAATATCAATATTACATCTTGATTCTAAAACTTCTAACTTCTAACTACAAAACAGAAAAAAAGAGAAAGAAAAATTAATAAACAAAAAAGTTCTTAGTCTAATAAAAAGTTCGACGGAATAAAACATTTCGGCGCATGCGCCGCACCTTCACGTAAGAGAAAAAACAGAGTTTGAGTTTTTAAATTGCGCAATAAGTGGTGAGGATAATGAAAGTTCCTGAGAATCTTAAGTTACTCGTATACCAGTCGCTTTATATATTTATTGTACTGAACTCTCTGTACTCTGAGCTTTCATTTGCTCTAGACGTTGCAAAAAATAATGCATTTTAAATAGAAGCTCTTTTACTTGCAAATTTCGAGTTTCGTTTTTGATACTTATAAGAACTTCTCTTGTTATTATTTTCAGTGTACACACCCAAGAATTGAAACTTTGTGAGATACTTTCCGCTTTTGTTTTAAAAAAGGGACATGCCATTCATTCCTTTATACAACACTATTCCTTAAATTCCTTTGCATAAAATGAAATATTGGATATTTAAAAATTTATTTAACTTTCTTTAATTAAGCTTTTTTATTAAAAAATTATTTTTGTTAACTGTGATTATAAATTCATATTTATTATAAAAGAGAAAGTATGTATAAACAGGTGAATTAAAAAATAATATACAGAAAATAAATTTGATTTTATGGTAATTAATTTTTTGCCATTATATCATTTTACCAGCTTGTTCCGAAAGGAACAAGCATGGTTTAGATGTATTTTTATATTTTGGAATGTTGCGCACGCTGTTTGGATGTTTTCAAAACATGCCTCCCTTTCTGTCTGTCTGTTTTTGCAAAACATTTTGAAAATTTCAGCAAACGGAATTTTATACAACTCCAATATTTATTTCAATATATATTTCACTCTTTCCAAAAACTGATAATTATTAAGTTTTTGTCGTATATTTCTAAACTCTTGTTGCTGCTACGTTATTTTTTTTTACTCGATCTTTGGTATAGCTGTATTTCAACATCAGTAAGACTGAAAAATTTCAAACAAAATATTTTGTCATACCTTCACACATAGATATTCCGATATGTCTTGGAATTCATAATTTTCAAGGGATAAATGTATAGCCAAAAGTGAACAAAGCAGCTTAAATGCGCATTGCCTCCGTTTTTCACGGATTCCATCCTATCTACCAGATGCACCGCTTTGTTTTAATATGAATCTGGATTGATTTATGAAGTAGTATTAGTTGAAGAGTTGTATTGTGACGTGATACATGTGAAGTAGGGTGGAGCGAATTTTTTTTTTTTTTTTTTTGAAAATCAGAAACGGGTAGGTGCCAAAAGTTGCCTTTATACTAGTACATCAACTGCGTGAAATTTTACCGCTGAAAAAAATGGCTTGAGTCTGCGCTTTTGCTCCAAAAATCGAAATTTTGGGTAAAATTTGTCATTTTTTGACATTTTTTCAAAAAAATTTAAAAATTCCTACAGAGCTGGTTAGTATTTAAAAGTGTTTCTTAGACCTTTATATTTATCTGCTTAACATATTTAAACTATAAAACAATATGTTTATTCCCTATAGCTGGAGCAAAACAGTGAAATTTTAGTAAGAAAACAGCATTACCACTCTATTGGGTCATACAACGAATTGTTGTTTTTAATACAGCTCTTGTTTTCAAAACTATCTTGGACATGCGTCGTGGAGGTGGCTATATTTCCTATACCACCCGGCCAAACTATCCGATCATCTTAGTACAGTGTTTTATTTATTCATTGATTTGTGATTTTCTTTATAAAAATTTGGCATGTTTTCGATGCTTCCACCTTGTTTATCTGTTCTTTGATCAACATGCTGCTGTAAATATTTTCATGTATATTTTTAGTTTATACAAAAAAATGACAAGCAGAGTAATGCACGGGAATCTATTAAAGGGATCTATTCGGCCATCTATTATATTTATCAAACTTACATTCAGTTGATGAATAGTGATTGGAAGTTCTGTTACCACAACATTTTTTCAGTCAATTGTATTTTTTTTTACGTAATGATTTGCTTCAAAGATGATTTCAGATATTTCAACTATAAGTATGCCATCATTTATTGTACTTTTGCATTTTTTATATGTTGAGAAGCGAGCTGTTTAACGTGATGGTGATCATCAGCGAGAATTGCAATGAAAATTTGTTCTCCATGTGTAAAGCAACCGCTGTTGTAAATAACTTTTTTTGCATTAGTTTTATGCCGTTTTCTAAGTGTTTTCGTGTCCAGGTAATTTCCTATTAACTTTTAGATCCTCTTTTTATGAGTGGACAACATTTGATGGTGAAATGTCCTGGGCATAAACATATAATGCATAGTACTTTATGAGGAATGTACGGATTCTAATCGACTATAAGTGCTCATTTAAAATTAGGAGAATTTTATTTGTCACTGTGAACCATTTTGCATGGGGTAAGCTTAGAATTGTGTATAATATTGAATCATTCGCTACTTCAACTCCAGTGAATTTCCTCTGCGCCAGTTATTAGAGAAGTCGATATAAAACGTTCTAAGCTACATGGATTCACTCGATCAATAAGGAAAATCTTTGTCTACGTACTATTCACTTCCTATTGCAATTTTTTTTAATAAGAATAATTTTGAAAAATTATTTTCTCAAATTGAGAAAAAGATACTCAGGACAGACTAGAAATTTCTCTCAGAGATTGCAAAGCTAATTCATAAGGAAAGCTATTTCTCAGAAAGAATGGGGAATAGGAGTTTAGAAAACATCTCACACAAAAGACAGCTCATAAAGTTAATAAAATTTTCCGCTTTATATAAGCACAGCGTCTATAAAGCGTCTATAAGTCGTCGCGCACAGAATCAGCGTCTATATGTTCATTCACAAAATGTATAATCCAAGTTTATATCGCGGGATGTTTTATACCAAATGTACTACACACCTAAATAATAGATCTAAAATCTTATTAGAAATTACAAGACTATGGAACAACACAGGAAACGACATAAAGCATACTAAAACTTCTTTAGAAATATTGTTTTATACGCAAATTTTGTTTGCAATCCTCTGTGACGATCGTCATAATATTAAGCAGCCAGTTTCTCAAAATATATTCAATGTAATAAGTACAGTAAATGATGACATACTAAAAATTGAATTTATACAATCAATTTTTAGGAAAATCATTATATATAAAATGTAATTGATTGAAAAAATGCTGTGGTAACAGAACTTCCAATCATAATGTATTAATTGCATGAAAATTTAATGAAGATAATAGACTGCTGAATAAGTTCAATTAAGAACATACCCAATACATTACTCAGCTTCTCTTCTGTTATACATGGTATAAAAATATACGTGCAGCAGGTCACACCAGCAGTCCAAATCATCCAAAGTCAGTGAATACAAAGAAGAGATAAATTACTTTGATATATAGAAAAATTATACTCGTCTTCGGGAAAAAAGTAACAATTCAATACACAAATAAAACACTGGGCCTTGATGATTGGGTGGTTGAGACGGGTGGGATAATGTAACCACCTCTAATGAGTTATATACACAGTAGTTTTGAAAGCAGCTAGGTAAGAAATACATTTAAAAGAACATTTCGTTGTATGCTCCAATAGAGAGGTTAACGCTGATTTTTCACAAAAAGTTTTCAGATTTGCTCCAATTATACAGACTACAGATATTGTTTTATAGTTTAAATATGTTAAGGAGATAAATATAAAAGTCTAAGCAACACTTTTAAATACTAACCAGCTCTGTAGGAATTTTTTAATTTTTTTGAAAAAATGTCAAAAAATGACAAATTTTACTCAAAATTTCGATTTTTGGAGCAAAAGCGCAGACTCAAGCCATTTTTTTTCAGCGATAAAATTTCACACAGTTAATGTACTAGTATAAAGGTAACTTTTGGCCCCCAACCTTTTTTTTGATTTTCAAAAAAAAAAATTTTTCGCTCCACCCTAATGTGAAGGTATTGAATTTATGTGCGTAATATGGTTACAAAGTGCGACTTATTTCTGGTGTTTATTAGAGTGGTGGATTAGTGATTCCGATTTAATTTGAGTTTTCGCCAATTTGTTGGACAGTTTACTACCCTTTTGAGAAATTATTTAAAAGTAACAATGTCATTTTTGGGTAAGGCTCGCAAAGAAGATTTACGGTGTCTGGCTGAAGAATTGGGAGAGCACCCTGAACCGAATGCAATAATAGCTGATTTAAAACAACTAATTATGGTGAGTAAAAACTATGAAGTAGAGTTTGTGAAGGGATTGATGGAAACTATTATAGAGACGAGAAAAGAGATGGAAAAAATTGTGTTGGAAAGAGAAGAGAGGGAGTTTGAGTTGGAGAAGTTGAGGATAGGGAAAGATAGCGAAAGAGCAGGAATTGATGGATTGGAAATGAAAACCTATAATTATGGAATTGAATTTGCGAAACTTATGCCGAAATTTAATGTCAAGGAGGACGACATTGTTTTGTATTTATCTATTTTTGAACGCCAAGCAAAGAGGATGTGTGTAGATCCAAAACATTAGGTATCGAACTTGTTGGTTTTGCTGCCGTCCGATATTATACAAGTTCTCGCACGTGAGGCAGAGGAAAAATTTGAAAATTATGAATATATTAAAGGGATTCTACTTAGACGGTTTAATTTATGTCCTGAGAGATTCCGTAGAAAGTTTATGGAACATCAAAGAAACCCTGAACGCACATGGCGAGAATTTGTATTTGAATTAAATGGTTATTTTCAAGAATGGATCGATGGACTTAAAATTGTTGATTTCAATTCTTTGAAAGATTTGATTGTAACTGATCAATTAAAAAGAAGAGTGCCTGATGAGATTCGAGATCATTTCGTGGATGAATGGCCTAAAATAGTATCTCCTACTGATTTGGCTGAGAAACTTGACTTATATGAAAGTGTGCGACAAGATTTTAGGAAGTTAGTTAAGAAAGATAGATTTTCGGAAGAGAAGAGTAATTTTTCATTTTATCCTAAGCACACTGATAATAGAAATCCTGGTTTCGCATCGGATCGCAGATATGAGTCAAGAGTTGGTACTTATAAAGCAAGGACACGGATACCTAATAAAATTACTTGTTATTCGTGTGGACAAGAGGGTCACAAGGCTTCATTTTGCCCAAATCAACGTGGTACTCAAGGTGTACAAAGAGCACAAACGAACTCTGTGCAAGCGAATGAGAAAGTTGGAGAAGAGCAGTCATTGATATTAACTGCAAGAATAACAATACCTGTTTCGTCCTGCGTGAAAAGAGAAGGAAAATTTAATGAATTGGAAGTGGTTAGGATTAGATGTGGAAGTAATGTGTTGGACGGTATCTATGATTCTGGTACACAGATCTCGGTGATACGGGCAGACTTAGTCAAGGATGTATCAGTTGAAGGAGAGGGAAAGATTGAGATAACTTCAGTATTCGGAGAGAGTGAAGTCGCTCCATTTAAAATAATACCGATGAGAATAGATGATAAAATTCATGGAAACGTAATGGTAACTTGTGCCGTTTCCAAGAAATTGGTGAATGAGATGCTTATATGTCCAACTGCTTATGAAGCATTAAACCATAAGGTTATATTATATACGAAGGTTTAGAGTGTCTCTGATCTCACTGGTGATGCTGATTTGGAGAGTGGGAATGAGTTAGAAATGGACAATGATCATGGAAAGGTTGAAAAGTTGAATTCTGATCCTGAAACTGATGAACTTGATTTGAGTGAGAAGGAAATGGCTGAAAATAATAAAAGTGCTTATTTTATAGAGGCAGGTATTTTTAGGCATTCTGAAGATGTCTGTGGTGAAAATGTGAAGCAGGTAGTGTTAACTCAGTGTAAGAAACAGTATATTTTATCTGTTGCTCACGAAATTCCTTTGGCGGGTCATTTAAAAAAAGTAAAAAAAAAAAAAGGGGGAATTGCATGATGTTTAAATTTTGATGTATTTTGGTGTTTTTGTTGTTCATGCTTATATTTAGTGTATATATTGTGGTATTTGTATAAATTTTAATTTAAAAGAAATGGGAAGATTCACATTCCTCTCATCCTTGCTAATATTTTTTTTTTTTTTTTTTTTTTGTGTGTGTGTATATACTTTAAAGCTGCATTGTGTCAAAAGCCACTAATGAGCTCTTTTAGGGGGGAATTGTAAGAGTCAAGGAGCTTTGCGGACAAACTCTACTGCCCTGAACTGACTCTGTTGTAAACATGCTCGGCTGAGGACCAACTCTATTGCCAAGGACTGACCCCATGGCTTTTCGTGAACTGTCACGGACAGAATATTGTGCTAAATTCAAGTTTCTTCGGATTTCGGAAACGGTGGCAACGGCAGAATAAATGAATGATTCTCTGGAACTTTCGAGAAGTTTAAAATAAAAAATGTAAATTGTAGTATGAGATGTAGATATGTAAAAGTGATTTTTTTTTTTTTGTTAAGAAAGTGAATATACTCGTTTTTCTTCGTGGTTTTGTGTCGCGATAAATAAAGATAGGAAATTATACTGTATTCTTCAGTTCAAAACTTAATATTTATTCATATTCTACAGATTTTTGTGTTTCTAAATGAACTAATTTACAGACCTGTGCAGCGGGAAGTTAAGTGCGTCGATACGCTAAAGAGTTGCATTCGCAGATTTGAATCGTGCCGCCTTACAACAGTCTTGAGAATTCTTTAAACCCCAGACTGAAAGCAGTTATTAAAGCAGGGGGAATTTATATTGCATGAATGTGTCCTACATGACCTTATCAAAAATTTAATACAACAAAATGACACTTTTTAATAAAATCTAAGTTTGAAAACGATCTTTCACTTGTCGGGATTCTCGCGCCGCATCTGGTAAATTTCAGTGTATATGGGATCATAAAATTTCATATTATCTTAAACATCCTTGATATTGGTACTGGTAAGATTCGAGTACATATTTTTTGTACAGGTTGCTTACTGAGATATTTATTAAATATTCTTCGATTCGATATTGGATTTGCTTAACCATAAGCTGTTCTGAAATATTATATATAACTAGCTACGTCATAGCAGAGAAACAAATTCTGCAGATACTAAAGAACTACAGAAGCATATTTAATTTTCTCTCTGAAGTTATTTTATTTTCTTATTTTGTACTTTTTCTAGAGCGGAAGGTTTATTTTTTTTAATCGGTGTACCTGCAATTTTAATTTAAATAAATGACATGATGGCCGCAAAATACTAGAAAATTAAAGACTTTTAAAATTAAAGCTTCAATAGATCTTTGCACAAATAACAATTTTTAATGCTTTTAAAACGTCTAGGAATTTCAAATATATTTAAAAAAGTTTAAAAACATCCCCTATCCACTCCCAATATACATTTTAGGACATTTAAAATCATTTGTGAATGATTTGTACATGTCAATATCACATGGTGCAAGATTCGGAAATCTTTTCAAAATATCTGCACTAGTGTATTATATACTAGGATTTTGACATAAATTTACATCCAAGTTTATTCTGAAATACACACCTTCACTTTCCTACGGATTTAATCTCTTTATATATTTTGAAAGAGTTCATTGTTGACAGTTTCTTGAAAAATATTTAGGTAGTTGTCAATTTCTTATAATATTAGGTACACTTTTGAAGGAAATGCGCTACAATGAAATTTTACTTACATGTTATATTCCATTTAATATTATTGGAATGTTTACTAACTTGGTACTTAGTAAAATACCAGAAATAGTACTAAAGATGGATAAAAAAATCTATAGAACATTTCAGCATACACAATGCCTTTCGAATGAGTGTCAGATATTAATGTTGCATTTGAATATTTTGACATGTTTATCCATACTTCAAATATATCGCGAGGCATTATATTATATTTTTAATACGCCCAGTGCAATTTCTTATACATTGGAAATTTTACATGGCTTTTTTCACGGTGATCATATTACTTCGTTTTGATGTTTCAAAAACGCTAAGTAAGGCCTTTCTTTTATTTGAGATTTTTTGTACATGAAAATATGATATGTTTGCTAATGTGTGTGTGATATTAGACTTCAGGTTATTAGTACTAAAAAATAATAGAAAAATGTAAATATATGTTAGATTTTATCATTTTGCAATACATATATCAGTAAAGAAATTATTTTAAATTCAATATTAGATTTATTTAAAAATCCTTACACAATCTTGTGTAATACATATTTGAAAAATATTAATAATAATAATTGGGTAAAAATACCAATTTTTAAAATAATAATAAATATTTTGAAAAATGCATTTTTTATCATTTGAAAAAAAAATTATTAAATATGCAGTTAAATAATGTATATTTTGCGAAATGTGCTTTAGTTAAACATTGAAGTATAATCATTTGAATCATTTAAAAATCTAGCTCAGCATTTGAAATATATATATATTAAAATGTATAAAAATAATTATAAAAGGTAAACTAAACTCACAAAGTTAATCTCGCCAGAAGTATATGAAGCCAACTATTTCGTCGAGATCGAATTATTTTGCGATGCTAAATATATTTTGAAACATACAAGATTCATTAGTAACGTTTGTTCATAAAGAAAAAAAAATAGAACATATTTGCAGCTTGTTGCTGCATAATTACGACAAAATTGTAAACTTGCTTTTTTGTATGTCTACTCTTTAACCCTTTCCGGCACACTGTGCCCGATCTGGATACCTAATTTCAATTCCAAACTTGCAAATGGCACCAATAATGTTTCAGTAAAATTTTGCTTTTACAATAAAAGTTTAAATTAAGGAATTCAAAACATCTATTAAATTCGTTTGAGAATACCAGTGTCAGTCGATAATTTCTCTTTTACTCATAGATTTTGACCGTTCTGGAAATGGTTAAAAAATATAGAAATTTTCCTGTATTTTTAAAGGCAATCGATTTTTTGACGAATGAGAACGGTATATAGATACTTGAAGAGCGGTCTCATTGGTCAGAAAATAGATAGTCTTCAAAAATAGAAGTAATTTTTAACGATATTATTTAAAGTATAGATTTTAGACGTGATCCGATTTAATTTTCGCGAACACTTCGGACAATTAAGTTTAATTGTCCGAAGAATGGTAATCCGTAAAATGTTAATCTATAATTCTGTCTGAAATTCATTTGCAATTATCATTCCATTCTGAGTCTGTTTTAATAACTTAGCATTCTGAAAGTTTTGAAATTTCCTGAAATCTTTTTTTAATTTAGAATTTTTGAATTTGAATTTTTATTTTTTCTTCTCAAAATGTTAGGTTGCCCCAGCAGAATGGTTTTATTATTTTGCAGGAATGAAATTCACAATCCTGCATCGGACGTCATTGTTAGTTTAATTAGTTTCGTCGAAACCACATAAACAAACATTAATGTATTTTTTATGCTGCATATGCTTAACTTTGCATTAGTACGAAAGAGCCTTTTCTGTATATTTTTTTATTATTAATTAAATATGCATTATTTTTCCTATCTATATATTCTATATATCTATATATTATATTCTATCAGTTACCACTTACATTATCCTTAAATATATGTTTTTTTTTTTTTTTTTTTTGGTCAATATATATGCAATAACAAAAGTCAATATATTTTCTTGATGTTTAAGAGAGTTGTAAATCTATAATAGTTAAAGGAATTTTTCCAATAAAACTTATTGTATAGTTTAATTGCATCACTAAAATTAAAGTCTGTATCCTGACACTGCTTTAAGCAAAACTGCAATTCCGTATCATTCCTTCTTTTCGCAGGTATTTTTCTAAACTATATATATGCTATTTGTCAAACGCATGTGAATAAAATATTTACATAAATCTCAAAATAACATCTTTAAATTTCAAACCTTTCAAAATTTACACTTTTTTCTTGAAATAAAACATTAAAATTCACAAGCCTGGGGATTTTTAATATGTTCCTGCAAACTTGCAAAAGAAAAAAAAATATAAATTCTTAACATAACTTTCAAACTAAATAACTCAAGAAAGCATTTTCTTTAGTTTTAAATATCTTTTAAAGTATAGTGGAAAAATCCTTTTTTAATACTCATTTACATATTTTAGATAAATACATTTCACTAATTTTTTTAACTTATCCTGCGTGTTACTTATTTATAATATTAAATTTCCTAACGAAGATAAAATGTAAATATATATGTCCCACAGCTCTTTTATTGCTGTAGCTAAAAGATAAAGGAATATATAAAAAGTAGTATTGAAGTATAGATTTGTATCAGATTCTATGTAAAGATAAATGATCTGATAGAAACATTAAATTAAAATCTTGATAACCTGTTAAACAAAAGTCAACATTTTTAACATAAAGTAAAATGTTTTATTTAAAAAAATGCATTTACATTATATGCAATGAAAGCCGCTGGCAAATGATTATAAGGGTTTCAGATACTTTTGTGTTCGATTATACCATCATCAACACGCTGTCTTCACTGTGCAAAAATAAATAAATAAATAAAATAAAATAAATAAAATAATAAAAAAAATAAATGAACTGCTGAATGTACATTATTTACAGGTATCATATGACTCATGATCGCATACTGCAGCACTTTTTTAGTAAATAAACATATACTCTTTCTATAAAAATACTTGTGAATTATTTTTTATGCATGTTACAAGTAAATGATCTACAATTAGCGACTAGATCACAGACAAAAGTTACTTTAGATCAATTTTTAACACGATTATTCAATCAGTAAACTAATTATAACAGGTGTAAATTTTCCATTTTTTGGGGGGTGAAAAAAGTCCTGTTCAGGATTCGAACCAGGGATGTATTGGCTGAAGCCGCCAATGCTCTTCCATCTGAGCCATCCCGGACACGAACATTGGAGGACTATTTCACCCAATTAATGGAAGAGCATTGGCGGCTTCAGCCAATACATCCCTGGTTCGAATCCTGAACATTATAAAAAGTCCGCCAGGTATTCAGTTAATTGCTTAGCCCTGTTTATTTATACATCATCCACTGTGTATATGGTCGTTGTTTCTAATTTTGTTGGATTTATAGTATGTTGGTAGCCCTAAATTCGTAATATTTAGATTATCTTTGGCTAATGCGAAGTTGAAATCAAACACAAACATCATCTGTGGTGCCAAGGAATGCCTAGAGATTAAACTTAGATTCAACAAACCTCACTATATTGCTTGTTATTTTATTTTTCCATGTTTCTATGTGGTAAGTTTACATATATTTATATGTATATATATATATTACTGTATATCTTTTTATAAACTAAGTATAGTTCAGCTGAGACATGCATTACAGTTAAATCTAACTTTATGCAATCCATTCAGTAATTATTAAGAATTATTTTGTGTAGGCTTGCATGTTATTGATCTGCAGTCACAGATTGATTACAGCCATAGTGCAATGTTTATTTCATACACATGAAATAATATTGTAGGTAAAAAGAGAGAAATTATAATTAATCTTGTCTAATATGGTATATATGTTTTCCTCTTATGTCACAATTGTTCTTTTATCAGATCTCGAGTCCTGTAACTGTACCTTAGCATTACTTTGCACACATTATTGTTCTTCTATATTTGCAAGCAAGTCCATTTTTGCCTATGGTGATCATATTGATTACGCTAAGCTATTTGTTTTTAATAAAATAAGTTGTATCATGTACAACGTATTGCTTTTAAACGTAAATATGAATTTACCCTCTAAAGAAACGTTGCCATTAGATATATATTTTTGACAGCAATCAATTTCAGAAAATATTAGTTTTAAGGACTTCTTTTATTAAAATTTTTTACTTGTAAAAAATAATTCCATATTAGTATGAAGACATACAAGGGGCGATCAAATGAAAAGGTACGAAACGCCGTAACTACCAAACCTGTTGAAATTTGAATATGCCGCTTTGGAATAAAGTAGTGAGCCATCGAGAGATGCGATTGGAGTATCTAGCGTAGTTGGGAACATACATAGGCGCTTGTGCATAAAGGGGGAGAGAAGCAAACAGCAAGTGAGTTCCGTCCAATTTACGCGGCAGCGCCTGTGAGGCCATCATGACTTTTCCATTGCAAAATACGATGATTAAAGGGCAGCGAGTTGTTTGATCAAAGTCTGACGCAGTGAGAAATCTGATAACACTTCGCTGCTCTTTAATCATCGATTTTGCGATGCGAGAGCAATGATGGCCTCACAGGCACAGCTGCGTCAATTGGACGGAACTCACTTGCCGTTTGCTTCTCTCCCCCTTCATTCACAAGCGCCTACGCATATTCACAACTATGCTGGATACTCCAATCGCATCTCTCGATGTGTCACTGTTTTATTCCAAAGCGGCATATTCAAATTTCAACCGGTTTGGTAGTTAGGGCGTTTCGTACCTTTTCATGTGATCTCCTCTAGTATATGCTCTTAAAATTGAGCATTTTTTTCTCTCCGTCATAGTTTTTTTTTTCTTTCTGACTAGTTGCATAACCATTAGGATTACATAATTATCATACCTTACCATAAGGGATCGCTTTATGGTAAGCGAAGACACCTATCTAATATTATTGTGTACATTTTAGAAATTGAAAATATTTTCATGTAAAAGGAACAACACTATACACCCAGCACTAGTATGCTTTTTTTGTACATTTTAATATATATATAAGCTCAATAATGAAAATAACTTAGTTGAATCTGCCTTTTCTTTCTTAATATTACTATTTTAAATAAAATGTTAATAACAGCAACATTATCGCAACAACAGATAAACCTGCAGACAAATCTTTAAAAAAGCATCATAATTCCTAGAATCTTTTAAAACATTTCTTCAGAAGGAAACATTAAAATTCAAAAGCCTTGGGAATTTATAATACAATGATGTCAGGATTGCATGGAAGGAAACATAAAATGTTAACGCGACTTTCAAAATAAATAACACACAATACATCGTGTTTTTTAGTCGGAGTATTTAAAATTTTTTTTTTCAAAAGTTCTATTAAAAATATTTTGTTTTATGCATTTTGTTATTTTGAAAAAAAATCATGTGTTATAAATTGTAGAGTTTTAAATTTAAATGTATTGTTACGAATTTTGTAAATAGTTAGTGTTTGTACTGTAAAATAATGTAAATAATCTTATTAAGCTCCATTCCTTCACTAATATTAATTTTTGTTACATTGTATCTGTTATCAAGCAAACTTGTCTATTATTTTCAGTGAATGTGTATGGCAGCTTGGCGAAATAATAAAGATATCGCCAAGTTGGCGTCACTTTTGACGACTAATTTTGGTCGCCAAATTTGGCGATATATCGCCAAGTTGGCGTCAAACTTGGCGATTGTTGGCGATGGCGATAACCCTTTCCTCTCTATGGTAACCCCCCTTAGATATACTTATACATTGTTTGGTGTTCCGTGGATTTTTCGAGAAGGTTCTAGAAATTTCCAGCACATATTGCGAGCCTATATAAGGAGAGCAATACGAGCTGTTGTGGTCATTATTTACCAGTCAGTCATTGAGTGAACAAAGCGTTTGTTAAGCAAGTTTGCTTGAGTTTCATTTACGTTGTTTTGAATGTGATTTAGTGTTGAGACATTGTATAAAGAGTCTCTGGAACCTATATCTGCACTTGTACGATAGATTTGAGCAATTATTTTCGAATATTTAGTAATATTTGTGAGTTTCGAAGACTCTGTTGTTCTGAAGATCTGCAAATAAATTATTTTCTACTTTTCTAAAAGGCAAGAGTCTGAAGTTGTTTAACCATAAGATCAAAAGAACCGTATAAACGCTGGAACAGTATCTTAAAGTTTTGTGTCTGATTTCTTTATAAAAGTTAATGACCACAAATTTTAACATAATAAATTCTAGCATCATTTTTTAAACTAAATTATGCATTGATACCAATTTTAGAAGAAATATATATTTTTAAATTTTCCTAAAAATAAATTACAAAAGAAACTTTACTGGAAATAACGTAGCATATTTTATAATATTTTAAATCTGAAGCATTTTAGTTATTTATGACGCCATATTCGTATGGTAATTTGATCCGATGATAATCTTATCTATCGAATTGACTTTTTATGATGCTTTACTTGTATCAAAGTCTTAATAATAAATTTTTTCTTGCCAGATATCGAAAACAAAACACTTACATTATCTCAAAACTTTTACTGTTATCCATCAAGTTTTAAAAATAGTTTGTAAGTTTCTAAAATTTCTATCTCCATCGTGTGATTATTAAAAATTAGCTTTCTGTTCTTAAATAAACAATAAAACATTAAACGCTCTCTGTGTAAAACTGAATTTTTTTTAATTGAAAATTCTAAAAAAAAATTTTTTAATATGCTTATAAATGAACACAATTTTTAAATTATTTAATTTTTTAAACTATCTGATACATATAATTTTATACTTAAACTCTTTTACTATTTTGTTATCGAAACCACATTATATCAGATGTAAACTTTTCCATTTTTCATTTTGGGTGAAAAAAGTCTGGTCCAGGATTCGAACCAGGGTTGTATTGGCTGTAGCCGCCAATGCTCTACCAACTGAGCTTTCCCGGACACGCATACTGGAGGACTATTTCACTCAAATAACCTCAACTATCACTTTTATCTGGTTTGATACTCTGGATCAGCTCAACAGAATAAATTGAAGGTCAATTTATGGAACTGCAGAAAATCGCTGCATACAAAAATTGGGTGAAATAGTCCTCCAGTGTTCGTGTCCAGGATAACTCAGTTGGTAGAGCATTGGCGGATTCAGCCAATACATCCCTGGTTCGAATCCTGGCCCAAACTGTTTTCACTCAAAATGAAAAATGGAAACATTTACATCTGTTATAATTAATTTACCGATTGAATAATCGTGTTTAAAATTAATCTAATGAAATCACTTTAGTAATTTAAATGTTAATGAAATTTTTAACTGAAAATTATCATTTTTTTGCAGAGCTGAAAATCTTAGACAATTGTGAGTTGTGTAAAGTTCTTACACAGTTTTAACAAACAAGTGTTTATGTTTAATAAATTAAATATAAACATAACTGAATAAATGATATTAATAATATGACGGAAATGCAATTTTAATTAAGTGCGTCCGAATTTTAATACTGAAAAAGACCGTTAAATCTTCACAAAAGCTATAATTAAATGACACGTAACATATTAGAATTTTACGTCAGAATAAATTATTATTTAAATTATCGTTAAAGGCGTCATCAGCTGCAGGACGTTCGATAAAATCTCTTTTTAAATTAAAATGCAGTTTCTGTTTCGTTGTATTTTTATGGTGGTTCTAAATTACAAATTACGACACATAAGTGCCTTTTTAAAAATATTTATTTAGTTTTAAAATGTGCTAAACGTAAAAGAATTTAGAAGTAAGGTTGTCTGGGGTAATAACGCCAGGCGGGGTAATAACGCCAAGTGCTAATATTATGCATAATTATGAAAAATTCTGGTAAATGACACACATGTGCTCTGCGCAGAAGGGTTTTGAGTTAGATAAATCGCAAAAAACAGCTTCAAGTTAATTTGTTTCATTTTTAGGCCTTATTGTTTTTACAACCAACTAAAATTAGCGCTTGATCTAAAATTTGCGAGATATGTTTTGCGATGTGAAGACTATTTTTTTTTATCCGGAAATACTTTGTTAATTACATGAATTTGTAGTACATTTCATGGACTTTCAAAATGTTGTTGAAGATTTTGAATATCTTCTCGAGATAATTTGTAATTTAAAATGTACAGCGCAATAACTATAACGGGGTAATAACGCCAATCCTTGGCATTAATACCTCGTTTGATTCTCTACAGTGGTCGAGCTACATCCTAAATACTGATTCAAATAAACACAGTTAAAACTGTTCAATGTTTCTAATAATTCTATTTAAGCGGTCCTTTTTAAGCAAAAAGAAGCTCACGGTCTGATATTCTTTTGCCTCACCCTCCCCCCCCCACACACACAATACACCTTTATTTTTCTTACACTTTCACAAAATAATGAACATTTTCAATATCTTAGAATGCAATTTGTCAATTTCTAAGTTTGTAGAGTTTGTATTTTTAGAATTGGACAATCTACATGCAATTATTCCATCTTATTTCATACTTTTGTTTGCATGGTTATTACACACACAGAGGTGGGTAATAACGCCAAATAGCATTGGTCAAGAAATCACGCCATTACATTTTATGAATACATATCTGTTAAATTATTTTTTTTATATAGATAGTCAATGAGTTGCTGTATCAAATCATATATTTGTTTGAAAAATACAATCTAAAACTGAGCCGTGAAAATTGATAGAACCTTAACGTGGCGTTATTACCCCAGGGTACCTTATTAAGAAAAAATATTTATAATTAATTTCTTCATGAAATCTCGAATTCCAATATTATTTAATGAAACTTAATACGTATAAAAAGGAAATAATTTTCCAACAATTATACCATTACACATGAATTTTATCACAGTAACTAATTTAAAGCACTTTTTTAAATAAAAGCTCTTATATCTATAGTTAAATCAGCCGGTTATGTAGCACCTTCGAGAATGTTTTCCAATATTTTCTATGTTTTGAAATAAAATTTGGAATCTTAAATATGATCACTTAAAACTTTATTATATTAAGCCGCATGCAATAATCATTCAAATGAAAAAATATCTTTGTTTCAAATTAATTATTAGTAATGATTATTTTTTAACGATTACATGTAATATGTATTCAATAATAATAACTACACTGTTAAAAAAAAGAAAAAAAATTCCATTGTTTTTTTTTTTTTTTTTTTTTTTTTTTTTTTGAGGAGGGAGGGAGAAGCACAATTTTACTTATTGGTGCATAGAAAAATAATTTAATTTATAAGTTACAAAAGTCTAGCTCGTATAAAAATTAAAATTCCTTAACTTAAAAATACAGCTAATTTGACTTAATTTAACTCTTGAAACATTTATGAAATTGCAACTTCAGTACCGAAATTGATACCTAAAAAATTAAAAATGGTTTAGAATTATATAATCTATACATGAATACGTGAAATGAGATGCAAGACTACATGTAATTATGTTTGATATTCATAAAAACTGTTAATTGAAAATACATATAAGTAAGTTGTTAAATTCATCACATTAAAATGGTTTTTTAGCTGGAAATAGTTTTTTATATTTACAGTGATCCCATATTAATAAAAATCACTCTCAATTTATTGTACAATTTATTGTATTTTATACTTGTTTAAAAATTCAATTAAGAATATGGTAAGAAATAGCGTATACGTTATTTTCCTGGTTTTGTGTTTTAAAAATAATAAATAACTAGTCGGATATGACAATCCCAGAATTTTCTAATACCTCATATACGTTAATGCTTCCTGAAAAATGAAGCATAGGAGAGTCACCAAACCGATTAGATTTACAAAAAATCTAATCGTAGCAACTTATGTAAACTTCTAAAGGAATCTAAAATTTTATGAAAATCCCTGTATTTGTTTTTTAGATATAATCATTGAAGAAATCGTAAAAGAAAGCAGCATAGAAACTCCATCTGCCAAGCGATTTACTCCAAAAACCAAAGAATATTAATTTAAATCAGCGACAAACTAAATGTAAAATTTCATGAAAATTTGCTCCTGAGACGGAGCTACTGTGGTAATCATGAATAATACGGCATCGCAGTTCCAAATGTTGGGAGATTCACATCAAAAAGTATTCAGAATCATAATACACCAATGACTATCTTATTATGAATAATTATCCGTCCATTAATTTTTGAGACACAGTTATTGTGAAAATCGTGAGAAGCGGCATAGCAGCGCATTCTGTTAGCCGATATTCACCGAAAACTAATCACTTCAAGTTTTTATTAAACTCTAAAAAATTACGTTTGGTGACATTTTGTGCATTAGCTCATTAGACAGATTGCTCACAAAATCTTTGCTTCATACAAAATAACAGAGAGACTCACAAATAGACACTGAAAAAAAAAAAAACATAATTTGGGTGATTTTTGACAAATAAAACTTGTGAATTGATAAAACCGAAATTCGAAAAATTTCACAAATCCATTGCTTTTTTATTTCATTTATTTATTTGTAAATATAGAAAAATAGTAAAAACAATGCTTACCAGCACCACTTAAACAAAATAGTATTATATTCCATTTCGATGTAAGTAATTTAATGCGTTTTGCTATGATTATGTATATAATAAATAATACAGTAAACAAATCTTTAAAATTACATTATCTATAATGAATTTTTACTATAATTACTGTTTTACATTTAAAATTTAGAAGGTAATATATTTTGCCTAGAATTTCGTTTAAGAAATTTCAGTTATTTCTCTGAACAGCAAAATATATTTTGTGCTCAATAACATTATGGCACATGAAGGAATGAGTCAAGAGCAGAAACTTTCTGGGATGCTTTCGGTCATTCATTAAATATTCGAATGAGCAACTCGTCCGTTTGAGATTACTTGCTATCAAACTCTTGATTACACAGTAACAATGTCATTCATTTCAGGCATCATTATTTCTCGGCGTTAAATTTGTTTAGCAGCATAAAAGGTATTGGCTGCAGGAATTCGGTTTATTTATCTTAAATAAAATACTGTGGGAAAAGACCCGCTATAACGTAAATGGAATTGAATTAAACATAATTACCAATTTTTAAAAGTTATTTGTTCCTATATATACAAACGTGAAATGCAATGTAAGAATGCATGCAATCATGTTTCATATGCATAAAAACTGTTAATTTTAAAATTTAAAAACTTTTCAAAAAATCTTTAAAAAGATTTAAAACTTTCAAAAAATATTTTGTTAACTTAATCAGATTTAATTTATCTTTCACCAGATAATAACATTTTTGTACGAGGTTGTTTTTTTTTCTTTTTTTATCTATGGTTGCGCGCTAATAAAAATCAATCGCATTTTATTGTATAAGAATTCTAGTTTATGTTTTCCTAAAAAATCCCATTATGTTAAGAAAAATGTTTAAGTTTTGAGATTCCTTATTATACCACATCATAATTACCACTTACACTAAGTTCAGTTATGTTCGATTTCTACGCAATTTCATGAATTTTTCTATGATTATCCTGCTAATTGATAAAAAAGGAAACAAATCGTTAAAATTTCTTTACTTGTAAAGAATTTCGACTAAAATGTAACACACAGTTACTGTATTACATTTAAAATTTAGAAGAGAATTCATTTTGTCCAGAAGCTATTTCATTTACGAATTTCCAGTAATTTCTCTGATCAGCGAAATAGATTTCTTGCCCATTAACTTTATGGTATATGAAGAAATTAGCCAAGGGAAGATACTTTTTTAGATATATTCGGTAGGGTGGAACTAGAGTATAAAGAAAAATATTTTCTTCAGTAAATAATTTTCAAATAGCAATTAAATTTGTCTTTATATTTTAACAAAATAATCACGAATTTTTTTTCGTTCTAAATTTATATCTTGAGGTGCCGCAAGAGCCTTTAAAATAAGGATAAAAAATCCAAATTTAGCATAAAATTATATATTTTTTCACTATTTTATTTTTACATTTTAATAATCAAATATAGTTTTTAATAGTAATCTATATATGCTTCTTTACTATAACAATAATAATATTGAGTTCAATTGATGTAAATCTATGCACTAATGTTTTGCAAAAATCAAATAAATGAGCTTTTTTTAGAAAAAAAATCAAGATGTAATATCAGTTTAAATTTAACTGTTGTAATTATTTTTTTCCTAACATATAATTGTTCATACACAGTTTTTTTAATAATATTTAAAACTTTTCAAAAAAATTAATAATTAACAAAAATAAACTTACCAGTTTATTGTGTCATTTTTTTAAAGATTTTTTTTGATTAAATACAAACATGCAACATAAACAGTGGTAAGTCACTCACTATAATTGAAGAAAATAGAACAAATGTCCTTCCTCAATTAATAACAAATGTTATTGTAACAAACAAATATTAAAGAGTAATTAGAATATTACATTACATTATTAGTTTCACATTTATTTAACTTTTAAATTATCTTGATTTTAGATAAAATGTTCTTTCTACTTCAATTTAGACATCATCATTTGCGAAGCAATTTTTGCTTTAACCCTCTCACTGACAAGCCCGTCTATAGACATTCCCTAAGCTCCAGGTTTCACTGCAATGTACGCAATAATTAAAATGATGTAAGTCAGTTGATTTAATGGATTTTTAATACATTGTACAATGATTAACACACTCATGGATAACATTCATATTGGTAAATAAGATTTTTCTATAATTTTGAAAGAATCATACTTTTTTAGCAATTAAAACGAAATGCTAAGAAAACAACATTACAATTTTGCCCTTTTGCAAGACTGTCAGAGGGTTAATAAAGGCCCTCTCTTGCTTCAGGACTACAGATACTTATTCATGACTCTGTCACAAGTTTTATAACTCTTTCTACTACTTGTGTATTACAGAGTAAACGAGAAAAATCTATAGATGACAACTGACAACTCGGTTCTCCTTCTTCACTTATATATATTTTTAAATCCTCATCAGTAATGCATTGTTGTCATTGGAGCTTCTGTTATTTCTATATTCGCCCACTTACCATATCTATGTCAGCTTTAGCATGAAAATTGAACTTGGGGGCAACAAACATTCTGACACCATTTTTTTTTAATCTTGCTTTAAGAACGAACTCTCTTATGTACTTCCTCTATCAATTAACGTACAGAGAAGCATGTTTTCTGGGTGAGCGTAATAGCTATTTTCTCTGAATAACTGGGTTAATTATTTTTAGGTGTTGCTCACAAGGGCAACGTGGAAATTTTATCCTTGTCCAAAAATGTTTGAAACCATTTATGCATGATGGTTGCAGTTTAATTTGGAATCAGATGGGGCCATACACTTGCATAACATACTCTGTTAAAGCTTTGTGGTTATATGAAGGATTTTCTGTTCCAACATATAACCGAAGAATGCGACTAGCTGACTTAAGCCATCGAGAATGAACCAACATTCCTGATTTTCTAAAAGACAGATATGGACAGCATGTACCACTTGAGATTGATGTGTACATTTTAGGTAAATGTTTTTGATCTGTGCTCAAATTTTCAATCATTTTAACATTAGGAAGGTTGTGTTATGTTGGAAGAACTTAACCACTGGAAGTTCAGTTCAGATCTTTTAGATCTGTTTTCATTAAAAAAATCACACCGTTATTAAATCCAGTGTTTTTGGTTGTCCCGTCGCACCCAACAGCAGTTACATTAGATATGTTCCAATGATTGTTACTCTTAAAGTACTAGTATGCTATTTTTTAAAGCTTTGCCTGTTCCAAAAGCAGGGTCTACCAGCCTTAGAAAGGAAGAATTGGGCTCTTTTACTAAAGAAATATATTGTTGCAGCGTATATGGGGTTCTTTCGATCTTATGGTTAGAGAACTTCAAACTCTTGTCTCTTAGAAAAGTAGAAAATAATTTATTTACCTTCAGAATTACCTACATTTATCTTCAGAACAACAAAGTCTTCGAAACTCACAAACGGTTCTACAAGATTTTGTGTAGATTACCGCCGACTGAATGACGTCAATAAAAAGGATATTTACCCTCTGCCAAGGATTGACGACACTCTCGACACACTTGCGGGCAACACTTGGTTCTCGACTTTAGACCTGAAGAGTGGCTACTGGCAGGTAGAGATCCATCCCGACGACCTCGAGAAGACTGCCTTCACAACGGGACAAGGATTATGGCAATTCAAGGTAATGCCTTTTGGTCTGTGTAACGCACCTGCAACTTTCGAACGGCTTATGGAAACGGTTCTCCGGGGGCTGTCATATGAAGCATGTCTTGTTTATTTAGATGATATCATAATCATAGGAAAATCTTTTGATGAACATCTGAACAACCTCAGGCGGGTGCTACAAAAGTTAAAGGAAGCTAATTTGAAGTTAAGCCCTTCGAAGTGCAATTTGTTTCGCAATGAAGTCTCCTACCTTGGACACATCATTTCGGTGGAAGGAGTTAGGACTGATCCGGAGAAGATATCGGCCGTGAAAAATTGGAATCTTCCAGCAGATATTCACCAGCTTCGAAGCTTTCTAGGATTATGCACCTATTATAGAAAATTTGTCAAAGGTTTCTCGATGATTGCAAGACCACTTCATAAATTAACAGAAGCCAATCAAAAATTTATGTGGACACAGGAATGTGACGCTGCTTTCGAAAAGCTTAAGGAGGCATTAACATCCACTCCAATTCTGTCGTATCCTCAAATCGATAAACAGTTTATACTTGATACGGATGCAAGTAACGAAAGCATTGGCGCTGTACTGTCCCAGGAAATCGACGGACAGGAGCGTGTTATCGCCTATTTCAGCAAGTGCTTGCCAAAGGCCAAGCGAAACTACTGCGTAACAAGAAAAGAGCTTCTTGCTCTAGTGAAAGCCGTAGACCACTTTCATCACTATCTTTACGGTCGAAAATTCCTAATCCGAACTGATCATGCTTCTCTAACTTGGCTATTAAATTTTAAGAACCCTGAAGGCCAGATAGCCAGGTGGATACAAAAGCTTCAAGAGTATGATATGGAGATACGCCATCGAAAAGGCTCATCACATGGAAATGCAGATGCTCTCTCAAGAAGACCCTGCTCAGATAATTGTAGATACTGCGACCGGGTTGAGAAGAAATTTAATGTCAAAAGTCCTATAGTAAGACAAGTTACAACTGGGTCTACATCATCGCAAGATCCGTGGAGCGACGAGAGTTTGCGTAAAGATCAACTTGCTGATTCTGAAATTAAGCCAATTCTAGAGCTGAAAGAGGAGTCCAACAGGAAGCCCAACTGGCAAGACATGGCCCATTACCATCCTACGACTAAACGTTATTGGGCTCTCTGGTATTCCCTACATTTGAAGAACGGTATCTTGTACCGAAAATGGGAGTCTGACGATGGAAAGACATGTAGATGCAACTACTACTCCCTAAGTCGAGAATTTCTATGGTCCTTCAAGAACTGCATGGTAGTCCCACAGGAGGTCATTTTGGTGTAATGAAGACTCTGCAAAAGGTTCGAGAGCGTTTTTACTGGAATAATGTTCGCAGCGACGTGGAGAAGTGGTGTCGAACTTGTGACACCTGTGTAGCACGTAAAGGTCCAAAGAGGCGCACCCGTGGACGATTGCAGCGTTATAATGTAGGAGCTCCTTTCGAACGAATTGCTCTATATATCCTGGGTCCTCTTCCTAGAACATCTGATGGCAACAAGTACATCCTCGTTGTCATGGATTACTTCACCAAGTGGACTGAAGCCTACGCCATTCCTAATCAAGAGGCGGTAACCGTAGCAGACATACTAGTTCAACACTGGGTTTCCAGATACGAAGTTCCTCTTCAAATCCATTCCGATCAAGGAAGAAACTTTGATTCGGCTGTGTTTAAGGAAATGTGCGGACTACTCGGCATGGACAAAACTCGAACTACACCTCTACATTAGGGTGGAGCGAAAAATAATTTTTTTTGAAAATCAAAAACGGGTAGGTGCCAAAAGTTGCCTTTATACTAGTACATCAACTGCGTGAAATTTTACCGCTGAAAAAAAATGGCTTGAGTCTGCGCTTTTGCTCCAAAAATCGAAATTTTGGGTAAAATTTGTCATTTTTTGACATTTTTTCAAAAAAATAAAAAAATTTCTACAGAGCTGGTTAGTATTTAAAAGTGTTGCTTAGACCTTTATATTTATCTGCTTAACATATTTAAACTATAAAACATTATGTTTATTCCCTATAGCTGGAGCAAAACAGACAACTTTTAGTAAAAAAACAGCATTACCTCTCTATTGGGTCATATAACGAATTGTTGTTTTTAATACAGCTGTTGTTTTCAAAACTACCTTGGACATGCGTCGTGGAGGTGGCTATATTTCCTATACCATTCAGCCCAACTATTCGATCATCTTAGTACAGTGTTTTATTTATACATTGATTTGTGATTTTCTTTATAAAAATTTGGCATGTTTTCAATGCTTCCACCTTGTTCATCAGTTCTTTGCATCCACATGCTGCTGTAACTATCTTCATGTATATTTTTACAGTTTATACAAAAAAAAGACAAGCAGAGTAATGCACGGGAATATTATTAAAGGGCTCTATTCGGCAATCTATTATATTTATCAAACTTACATTCAGTTGATGAATAATGATTGGAAGTTCTGTTACCACAACATTTTTTCAGTCAATTGTATTTTTTTTTTTTTTTTTTTTTACATAATGATTTGCTTCAGAGATGATTTCAGATATTTCAACTATAAGTATGCCATCATTTATTCTACTTTTGCAATTTTTATATGTTGAGAAGCGAGCTGCTTAATGTGATGGTGATCGTCAGCGAGAATTGCGATGAAAATTTGTTCTCCATGTGTAAAGCAATCACTGTTGTAAATAACTTTTTTTTGCATTAGTTTTATGCCGTTTTCTAAGTGTTTTCGTATCCAGTTAATTTCCTATTAACTTTTAGATCCCCTTTTTATCAGTGGACAACATTTGATAATGAAATTTCCTGGGCATAAACTTATAATGCATTGTACTTTATGAGGGAATGGACGGATATCGACTATAAGTGCTCATTTAAAAATAGGAGAATTTTATTTGTCACTGTGAACCATTTTGCATGGGGTAAGCTTAGAATTGTCTATGATATTGAATCATTCGCTACTTCAACTCCAGTGAATTTCCTCTGCGTCAATTATTAGAGAAGTCGATATAAAACGTTCTAAGCTACATGGATTCACTGGATCAATAAGGAAAATCTTTGTCTACGTAATATTCATTTCCTATTGCAATTTTTTTTTATATAAAATAGAGAAATTATTTTCTCAAATTGAGAAAAAGATACTCAGAACAGACTAGAAATTTCTGCCGGAGATTGCAAAGCTAAGTCATAAGGAAAGCTATTTCTCAGAAAGAATGGGGAATAGAAATTTAGAAAACATCTCACAGAAAAGACAGCTCTTAAAGTTAATAAAATTTTCCGCTTTATATAAGCACAGATTGGCAATCAGCGTCTATATGTTCACTCACCAAATGTATAATCCAAGTTTATACCGCGGGATGTTTTATACCAAATGTACTACACACCTAAATGATAGATCTAAAATCTTATTAGAAATTACAAGACTACGGAAGAACATAGGAAACGACATAAAGCATACTAAAACTTCTTTAGAAATATTTTTGTTTTACACGCAAATTTTGTTTGCAATCCTCTGTGACGATCGTCATAATATTAAACAGCTAACTTCTCAGCATATATTCAATGTAATAGCTTCAATAAATGATGGCATACTAGAAACTGAATTCATACAATCAATTTTTAGGCAAATCATTGCATATAAAATGTAAATGAAAGAATGCTGTGATAACAGAACTTTCAATCATAATGTATTAATTGCATGAAATTTTAATGAAGATAATAGACTGCTGACTAGGTTCAATTAAGAACATACCCAATACATTACTCAGCTTCTCTTCTGTTATACATGGTATAAAAATATATGTGCAGCAGGTCACACCAGCATGATCCAAATCATCCAAAGTCCGTGAATACAAAGAAGAGATAAATTACTTTGATATATAGAAAACTTATACTCGTCTTCGGGAAAAAAATAACAATTCAATACATAAATAAAACACTGGGCCTAGATGATTGGGTGGTTGAGACGGGTGGGATAATGCAAACACCTCTATGAGTTACATACACAGTAGTTTTGAAAGCAGCTAGGTAAGAAATGCATTCAAAAGAACATTTCGTTGTATGCTCCAATAGAGAGGGTTAACGCTGATTTTTCACAAAAAGTTGTCAGATTTGCTCCAATTATACAGACTACAGATATTGTTTTATAGTTTAAATATGTTAAGCAGATAAATATAAAGGTCTAAGCAACACTTTTAAATATTAACCAGCTCTGTAGGAATTTTTTAATTTTTTTGAAAACATGTCAAAAAATGACAAATTTTACCCAAAATTTCAATTTTTGGAGCAAAAGCGCAGACTCAAGCCATTTTTTTTCAGCGGTAAAATTTCACGCAGTTGATGTACTAGTATAAAGGCAACTTTTGGCCCCTACCCGTTTTTGATTTTCAAAAAAATTTTTTTTTCGCTCCACCCTACTCTACATCCTCAATCGGACGGCATGGTGGAGCGGTTCAATCGTACTATCCTAAATAGCCTCTCTCTCCTGGTGTCTAGAGACCAACAAGACTGGGACAAGAAATTGCCTCTTTTCCTGCTTGCCTACAGGAGTGCCACTCATGAGGCCACCGGTTACTCCCCTTCTCAAATGCTCTTTGGTCGTGATCTTCGTCTGCCTGCGGATCTTTTGTTTGGCCGTCCTCCTGACGCTCCTTTGTCGCCTGAAGAATACGTGGATGGACTCCAGGCACGGATTGAGGAGGTTCATTGTCTAGCGAGGAACCGAATCGGACTGGCATCAGAAAAGATGAAGACACGGTACGACATAAAGGCAACTGGACATGAGTTCAACGAAGGTGACAAAGTTTGGTTGTGGAATCCCATACGTCGTAAGGGACTGCCGCAAAAACTACAAAGAAACTGGGACGGTCCTTACGCAGTCGTCAACAGGCTGAATGACGTCGTCGTACGCATACGAAAATCGCCACACACCAAGCCCAAGGTCGTACATTATAACGGGCTAGCCCCTTATTTTGGCCAAAGTGATTACAAATTCAAAACTTGAATTTCAGACCATGGTCATGAAAGTCACTTTTTGTAAATATGTAAATAGTAATTAGTTCTTATTTATGTAAATTTTATTATTATTGTTATTATTTATTTATTTATTTGTTTATTTATTTTAAGTGTTTTCCTCTAACTCAAGGATTGCACTGCCCGGGACGTGCAGTCTTTGAGGAGGGGGTAGTGTTACGAATTTTCTAAATAGTTAGGGTTTGTACTGTAAAATAATGTAAATAATCTTATTAAGCTCCATTCCTTTACTAATATTAGTTTTTGTTACATTGTCTCTGTTATCAAGCAAACTTGTCCATTATTTTCAGTGTATGTCTACGGCAGATTGGCGAATTAATAAAGATATCGCCAAGTTGGCGTCACTTTTGGCGACAAACTTGGCGATTGTTGGCGATGGTAACCCTTCCCTCTCAATGGTAACCCCCCTTTAGATATACTGATACATTGTTTGTTGTTCCGTGGATTTTTCGAGTAGGTTCTTGAAATTTCCAGCACATGCTGCGAGCTTATATAAGAAGAGAAGCGATGCGAGAAGTTGTTATTTTTTTACCAGTCAGTCATTGAGTGAACAAAGCGTTTGTTAGGAAGTTTGCTTGAGTTTCATTTATGTTGTTTTGAATGTTATTAAGTGTTGAGACGTTGTATAAAGAGTCTCTGGGATCTAAAGCTATACTTGTACGATAGATTTGAGCAGTTATTTTTGAATATCTAGTATTATTTCGCCAATCTGCTGTAGACATACACTGAAAATAATGGACAAGTTTGCTTGATAACAGAGACAATGTAACAAAAACTAATATTAGTAAAGGAATGGAGCTTAATAAGATTATTTACATTATTTTACAGTACAAACACTAACTATTTATAAAATTCCTAACAATATTCTTCGATGAACGTCTTCTAGTAAAATTTGTTTCTTTTTTTCTGGCACAATTGTTTTATCTTTTCTTCCATCGAAAAACAAATCTATATTTTCTGCAACTTGGTTAAGGCTCCTTACTCTCTCTTCTGTCCGATTCTTGGCTCTCTCTCTTCGAATTTTCATCCTATGAATTACCTATTTCTGTTCTCCTATGTAACCATTCCAACATCTTTAAGAAAAACAACAGCGATAGTTGCAGCAACTCTTTTTGAAAACCTACTTGCTACTGTTGGAAGTTTTACTCGCATTTGCTCGCTTGTAGTTGTATAAAAAAAAGAAGTAGAGTAATTTTGGGATTGTATGTTAAATTTCCTTTACATGGATGCTCCGGATTTGATTAAAGGGCATCATTTTCAGCTTTTCTAGAAGCCTTAACTACTAAATTCTGATTGAACTTGCACTATGATTGTTTCTGTTTTACCTGTTGCTTCCTTTCTTCATGAAATGTTGAAAATAACTTTATTGACTCCACTTAACAGAGTAGTTAGATTTAGTAGCATGAATAATAAAGGCATGCAGTATCTTGAAAATGAAAATTTATTTTATGAGAAGAAATAATGTATCAGTTAAGTTTTGAGATTAAGTATACGATATCATAAATATCAATTGCACAAAGTAATTTTGTATTTTAATTCTAAGTAATTTCATTAATTATTCCATGACAAGCCAGCTAATCAACGAAGCAAAAAACAAATCTTAAAGTCACATTACCAATCATAAATTTCGAGTAAAATTTAACACACAAATACTATTTTTTGTTTAAAATTTAGAAAGAAATGTATTTTGCCTAGAAGCTCTTTAATTTATTAACTTTCAGTTATTTCTCTGATCAGAAAAATAAAATTTCGTGCAACATTATGGCAGATTAAGAAATTAGCCAAGAGCAGGAAGTTTCTGAGACACTTTCGTTCATTCATTAAACATTCAAATGTGCGACTCTTCTGTGTGAGATTACTTGATATCAAGCTGTTGATTGTGCAAAAACGATCCCATTCATTGTAGGTGTCATTAGTTTTCTGTGTTAAATTTCTTTTGCAGCATAAAAGGAATTGGCTTTATGATCCCGGTTCATTAAATTTAAGTAAAATTTTGTGAGAAAAATTCCAAATAACGTAAAAGGCATTAAATTAAACTTTATTACTAATTTTTACGGATTAATTTTAATTGTTCCTAAATATCAGAACGTAAGTCCGATGCAACACTACATACAGTTATGTTTCATATTCATAAAAACTGCTAATTTAAAAAATTAAAAATCTTTCCAAAAAACCTTTCAAAATTTAAAAAGCCTTCTTAAAATGAGTTATTAATTTCATCACGTTGAAATGTTTTTTTTTATCAGAATGTACAGTTGTATGTTTTATCTCCTATGATCGTATGTTAATAAAAATCACTGTTAATTTAATGTATAGGAGTCCTAGTTTATATTTCTCTAAAATTCCAATTTATATTATGATCAAAAATAGTGTATCAGTTAAGTTTTGAGAGTTCTTATAATACCAAATCATTTATACCACTTACACAAAGTAATACTTTTTTCGATTTCTGAGTACTCTCATGTTTTTCCCTATGATTATCCATATAATAAATAATACAGAAAGCAAATCTTTAAAATCATATTACCTATAAGGAATTACGACTATAATTTAACACACAATTACTGTTTTCCGTTTAAAAATTAGAAAATAATGTATTTTGGATAGAAGCTCTTTCATTTATGAATTTTCCGTTATTTCACTAATCAGCGAAATAGATTTCGTGCTCATTAACATTATGGTAGATGAGGAAATTAGCCAAAAGCAGAAACTTTCTGAGATACTTTCGGTCATTCATTAAACTTCGAATGTGCAATTCGTCTGTTTGAGATTACTTGACATCAAACTCCTGATTACGCAATAACGATCACATTCATTGTATGCATAATTTTTTCTCAATGTTAAATTTTTTTATCAACATAAAAGGGCTGCTCATCGTTGGCTTCATGAGTTCGGTTTGTTTATTAAGATAAATTTTTGTGGGAAAATTCCGCAATAACGTAAAAGGAATTGAATTAAACTTAATAAATAATTTTTGCATAATAATATTATTTTATGATAATAATATAATTATTCTTAATAAGCAATGATTACATATTCAATAGTCTAATTAATTTTTTTCTGCATTATCTTTGTCTTTCGTTTAATAATGTTAGTATTTTATTTCAAAGTTACAGTTAATAAATAACATTGTGATAATGTAAAATCTTCTGAAATATAATTTTTAAAAGATGCACACGGAAATAGAAAAGATTCTCATCAAAACATATTTGAGAAATAACCAATTGCACGCGTTGACATTTATCGTTTATTTCATGAAACACATGTTAACTATATTGCCAGCTGCGGAGATAGGGAAACAGTGTTTTTACTACCGACTTATCTGAGGGAAAACGTCGAAGTGTCTTTAGTGAGTTATGTCTGATAATAATCAACAATAGATTAGTCATATTTGAATTTTGATTAATAATTTTACTTATCCGTTACCGCCAGCGATTTATTTATAGTTTATCTACAACAGAATATAATTTATTGCATAGGAGTTCTAGTTTATAATGCTTTAAAAATCGGATAAATATAACGATATAAATTAGTGTATCAATTAGGTTTGAGGTTTCTTACATCAAATCAAGAGTACCACTTACACAAAGTAATATTACATTCGATTTGTAAGTAATCTTATGAATTTTTCTACGATTATCCAGCTAATAAATAATAGAGAAAACAAATCTTTAAAATTATTTTACCTATAATGGATTTCAACTATTATTTAACACACAATTACTGTTTTCCATTTAAATTTTAGAAAATAATGTATTTTGCCTCGAAGCTGTTTCATTTACGAATTATCAATTATTTCTCTAATCAGCGAAATAGATTTTGTGCACGTGAACTTTATGACAGATAAGGAAATCTACCAAGGGCAGAAACTTTCTGGGATACTTTCGGTCATTCATTAAACATTCGAATAAGCAACTTGTTCATTTGAGATTACTTGTCATCAAACTGTTGATTACGCAATAACGATCCCATTTATTATAGGTGCCATTAATACTCTGCGTTAAATTTGTTTAACAGTACAAAAGGAATTGGCTGCATGATTTCAGTTTATTTAATTTAGATAAAATACTATGATAAAACCCAAAATAATGTAAATGAAATTGAATAAAACTTAATTACTAATATGTACGTATAAATGTTATGTGATAATAAGAATATAATTATTCTTAATGAATAAGTAATAGATATTAAATATTCTATTCATTTTGTTTCCTCTTTTAATAAATCTTTTTATGTTATTTTTACAATGTTAATGCATATGTATTGTTGATATAAACAACTGTGATATTGTAAAATCCTAATATTATTAAAAGTAATCTCACTTTATTGTATAGAAATTTTAGTTTATATTTCTTTAAAAATTTAATTTATAATGTGACAAGAAATAGAGTATTAGCTAAGTTTTGAGATTAATGATACCAAATGGTGAATAACACTGACACAAAGTAATATTATATTCCATTTCTAAGTAATTTTATTAATTTTTATATGATTTTTATTTAAATTGTAATTATTCTATAAATGCTAATTTTTACAAGTTAATGTTAAATGCTCCTATATATCAAAGCATGACAGATGATGAAAGACTACATAGAATTATGATTCTTTTGCTTAAAGACTGTTAATTTAAAAATTTAAAAACATTTATGAGTTGTTAACTTTATCACATTGAAATGGTCATTTACCAAAAATAGTACGTTTGTATAAGTTTATTTTATTTTATATTTTATTATTATTTTAAACTATGATCGCATGTTAAAAAAATCACCCTGAATTTATTGGATAGAGGTTTATATTTATCTAAAAATACAATATATTATGATCAGAAATAGTGTATGCGTTTAGTTTTCAGGTTTATTGTTACCTCAAATTATGAATACCGCTTACACAAAGTAATATTATAATCTATTTCTAAGTAATTTCATTAATTTTTCTATGATTTTCCAGTCAATCAAGAATACGCAAAGCAAGTCTTTAAAATTACTTTACCTATAATGAATTTTGATTATTATTTCCCACAATTACTATTTTCCGTTTAAAATTTCGATGGTGCATTTTGCCTAAAAGCTCTTTCATTTACTATTTCAATCTTCATTTCAATTTTCAGTTATTTCTCTGATCAGCGAAATAGATTTCGTGATCATTAACAGTATGGCAGATGAGGAAATTAGAAAAGGCATAAACTTTCTAAGAAGCTCTCGGTCTTTCATTATACATTCGAATTAGCAACTCGTCAAGTTAAGATTATTAGCCATGAAATTCTTGTTTATGCAATAACGACCCCATTCATTTGTAGGCGTCATTAATTCTCTGCATTAAGTTTGTTTAGCAGCATAAAAGAAATTGGCTTCAATGATGTTTGTTTATTTAGGTTCAATGAAGTATCGTGAGAAAAACACTCAATAATATAAATGGAACTGAATTAAAATTAATTACTAGTTTTTACACATTAATGTTACTAGTTGCGATATATCAAAACATGAAAAGTGAGGCCAGACTGCATACAGTTGCGTTTAATATGCATAAAACTGTTAATTTAAAAGTTTTAAGAACCCTTAACCCTGCTGTTCTGTTCGCATTTACTATACGTATGTAGTGTTCGGGTCAATGTGACCCGATTTAGAATATTACCTTTTCTAGCAGTAAATGAAAATAACTATTTTAGAAATGATTTAAAAAAATAGTAAAATAAGCTTAAATATATATCAAATAATACAAAACACCAGTAAAATAACTTAAAAATATTTGAATACTTACTTTTATTTACAATTTTGACAAAAATAGCTTACATGAAAATTGCAAGTGTGTTTTTCGCAATTGCAACGTAATATATTAGTTTTGTTGTCGTTGGTTGATGGGCAGAACTTGCATCTTGCACGTTTAGTACACAATGAAGTGTTCTCATCTGATTCTGAGGGTACGTTTGCACTTTTACTACGCATTCTCTTCACAATTTAGACTGAATCTTCGCTTCTGGGAAGATGCTGTCTTACTTCAATGTGTGGAAAAATTAGAGATTTTTCCGATTCTTCTAAAAATAGCCTTTGTTTGGTTAATTTATTTTCATTCCATTTGCTGTTTATTGAAATCCACAGAATAAATGCATTGTAAGCAGATGTATCAAGCATATTATAGAATACTATCATAGGCCAGCGATTTGTTTTTCTCTTACAAGTGTATGTACTCAACAGTTGATCAAGACTATCCACCGCCCCTTTAGTTGCATTATAATCTAATATCATTTGTGGTTTTTTGTCAGGTCTGTCGCTAACTTCATTTTCATGCTGGAAAGTGCTCATAAGAATAAAATTTTTGTTCTTTTTGGGGATGTAGTTTACAACTGTTGTATCTTCTGTAAAATAAAATGATGAGCTGTGCACTTCTTTGTTTAGAATTTTCTCAGGAAGTTCAGGCTTACTTTTTCTAATGGTGCCAAGCATAGTCATTTTCCGTTTTAGAAGAAGTTTTCCCAAGTTATCACATGTAACATTGTGCCCCGAATACTCATAAGTAAAATCACTCACTACCCGCATACCCTGACTTTTCTCTGGCTTTGATCCTTGATTTTTTCCAGTATAAATTTGTGCATTCAGTACATACGAAGTTTTGCTATCACATAAAGTCCATATTTTTATCCCATACTTGGAGGGTTTACTAGGTATATATTGTCTGAAAGGGCATCGTCCACGAAATCCTACTAATTGTTCATCTACAGTAACATTTTCACTTGGATTATACAATTTAGGTTGAATTTCTATTTACTTTTCCCAAATATCTCGAACAGCAGCTAATTTATCTACAGACCTTCTTTCTCGCCTGGTAGATTTATTGTCAAAACGAATAACTCCCGATGTCATATGAAAGGTTTCGAGGGATATTGTAGCACGAAATATATTTCTGCCAGTTTCTTGATTCCACAAACTTTTTGTTGATTCTCCATATGATTTGTACACACCAGATACTAATAATAATCCGATGTATGCTTGAAAAGTTTCAGTACTAATATCTTTCCACTCTTTTTCATACACTTTTCTTCCTTCTATATTAGTCATTTTTATGATTTCGTTCTCGATTGTAGAATTGAATACCGTCGCAAATGCGCTTTTTATGTCAGTTATCCTTGTCTTTGCATATCTTGTGACACCCGGAGTAGTTTTTATAATATTAGCAGACTTTAAACGACCAGAATGAAGAAGGGAATTCAATTTCCATACTATTTCATGATTCTTAGACTGAATACTCTGTATATTGTGAGTCTTTTGAATATTAATATCAAAATCGTTGTCAGAACTTTTACTTTCAATTTCCTCACTTGTATGATTTTCATACTCAGACGCATTTTCCTCTTTGCTGTCAGAGGCTTCCATTAATTGAGCAATAGATCAAATTTCTACGATTTGCCATTTTTTTCACTAATACTCAGAGATACAACTGTTCTTCAGATTATTAGAAATTGAAATACAGCAAGAAAAAAGAAACGCTACTAACAGGTGCATTTTTTTTCCTTCCGCCAATGATATCAACATTTGACTTTGCTCTTCTGTCACATGATCTAACACCTGTGCCAACGAAACAGATTTCGAAATAGATACGTTGCAATAATTATTTCTATTGAATTATTCCAAACAAAATTAAAAGTGCATGATAAAATGATTTTTTAACTCGGGTCAATATGACCCGAACAGTACATTAGGACTAAGTTAAAAAATATCTCTTGGAAATATAAATAAACGTAAATACTTCTAGGAATATATATTTATATTACTAATGAACAAAGTCAAAAAGTTTCATGGAAATATCTCTGCGCTAATTTTTTTTATAAGTGAACAATAAAATTTTCGGGTCAAATAGACCCGAACAGAACAGCAGGGTTAAATGAGCTGTTAATTTTGTCACATTGAAATAGCCTTTCAAAAAAATATGTTTGTATATATATATATATATATATAACTATGAAGAAATGTTGAAAATAATCTAATTTATGTAAATCAAAAAATCCAATTTATCTTATGATAAGTAATTGTGTATTAGTTAAGTCTTGATATTTCTTATCATACCAAATCATTAATCAGTTGCACAAACTGATGTCATAATTTACTTCTTAACTAGCAGTCCCGCCCGGCGTTGCAGGGTTCCGTGATAATAATATTTAAGGAACATGAAATTTGTGATTTTATCTCTCACTCAAAATGCGTGAAATTACGTTGTTTGAAGTACACGGCCACTGACTGAGTGAAAAATTGGTTTAAAAAGAATGTGCAAATCACATTTAGCGGCAAAAAATTTTCAAGAGGACTGCAGTGGGAAACGAGAGAGAAATTTAGATGCAATTCAAGAATAGATAAGATCATGATGCATTCCAAACACTATAATTTTGACAAAAATGACAAATAATCGATGCTAAACGCACAATAAAATCGCTGAAAATCACATCGAAAATTGCATTAAAAATTACTGAAATTGAAAAATCATAGCAGACAAAATTTAGTTCGTAAGGCTGAAAGTTTGAATCAATTTTGTTTTTATCATTATCAAAAAATAGCCGCAAAATGCGAAAAAACACTAAAAATCGCATTAAAAAGATTCGCTAAAAATTCAAAAACTTTAATGATAAACTTTATTGATTAGAGAGAAAAAATACTATATTGAGTGAAAAGAATGAAACCGTATTCCTTTCACTAAGATAGAAAAATCGCCTCGAAACATAAAAAGAGCGCTAAAAATCGCCTAAAAATTAAATTAAAAAATTCTATTAAAAAAATCAATTCTATTAAAAAAATTGGGCTTCGAGGGTCAAAACGGTATGTATAGAGGTACCTTCGCACCAAATTTTGTAACGCTACATGCAGCGGTTTCTTGAGAACAGCGCCGACACACAAACATACTTGTCTCTTTATTATTGTAGATAATTTCATGAATTTTTGTATGATTATCCGGCTAATCAATAATATAGAAAACGAATCTTTAAAATTACTTTATAACTAATAAATTTCCACTATAACTTAACACATAATTACTGTTTTTCGTTTAAAATTTAGAAGATAATGTATTTTGTCTTGAAGCTGTGTCATTTACAAATTTCTAATTATTTCACTGATCAGCGAAATAGATTTGTGTTCATTAACATTATGGCAGATAAGGAAATTAGCCAAGAGCAGAAACTTTCTGAGATACTTTAGGTCATTCAATAAACATTCGAATGCGAACTCATAGTTTGAGGTTACTTGTCATCAAACTCCTGATTACGCAATAACGATCCTATTCATTTTTTGGGATCATTTTTCTCAAGTGTAAATTTGTTTAGCAGCATACGTGACAGTATGATTTAAGTTTATTTATCATAGATGACATACTCCGAGAAAAACCGGCAGCAACTTAAATGGAATTGAAATAAACCTAATTATTAATTTTTACAGATTAATGTTAGTTTTTTTTATATAACAAAACCTGAAGTGTGTTGCAAGATTGCATGCAATTATATTTCATATGCATAAAAACTGTTAATTCAAAAAATTTAAAAACCTTTAAAATGAGTTTTTAACTTTATCACATTGAAATGGTCTTTCAATAAAAATAGTACACTTGTTACAATTATATGTTTGTATAAAGTTTATTTTTATGTTTTTTTTATTTATGAAAAATATGTTTATGTTAATAAAAATCATTCTCGATCTATTGTATAGGGATTCTATCTTATGTTTTTTTTAAATTCAAAATAAAATCATGATAAGAAATAGTGCATCAGTTAAGTTTTGAGATTTCATATCATATCAAATCGTGAATATCACTTATGCAAAGTAATGTTATATTAGATTTCTAAGTAATTTCGTTAATTTTTCTGTGATAATCCAGCTAATCAATAATATAAAAAACAAATATTTAAAATTAGTTTACTTATAGTAAATTTTGATATAATTTAATATACAATTACTTTTTAATAATTTAAAATTTAGAAGATAATATATTTTGCCTAGAAGCTCTTTCATTTACAAATTTTCAGTTATTTCTCTCATCAGTGAAATAGATTTCGTGCTCACTAACATTATGGAAGATGAGGAAATTATTCATGAGTAGATACTTTCTGAGGTACTTTCGGTCATTCATTAAATATTCGAATGAGCAACTCGTCCGTTTGAGATTACTTGACATCAAACTCTTGATTACGGAATAATGATGCATGTAAGCGTCATTAATTCTGTGCGTTAAATTTGTTTAGCAGCAAAAACAGAAAATGGCTGTATGCTTTCGGTTTACTTAATGAAAAATAGTACGTTTGCATAACTTTTTTTTCGCCTTTTTTGTCTTTCTATAGGAGGGATGATTACATCCCGTAAGGCATGGTGTTGTTCATAAAACGTCGTTGTGAAGTCACTTTGTAACTTTGTGACCATCGATTGACGTCGAACTGAAGTCACAGTGCCTAAAATGTGAAGTCGTTATGGCCGTTTTAGAGTTCGTTTGCGACGTCACATTGTGACCACTTTGTGAAGTCACGGTGTGACAAATTTGTGAAAAATGTGTCATTTGCGACTACTTTGACATTAACATTGTGACGAAACTGTAACAAAAGCGACGATATTTAAATTGCCAGAAATATGTTTTTAAAGTAAATAACATGTTTTGAAGAATATTTGTAATTTTCTAATTTTTTTTAAAAAAATCACATCTTAGTCAGAATGCGCCGTCACTGAGTGATGGCATTTTGGTCACATAACATCTGTGACCAAAATTCCACCACTCAGTGACGTCACATTGTGACTGAGATGTGACTTTCTTAAAAATTTTTAGAAAATTACAAATACTCTTCAAAACATGTTATTTACTTTAAAAAACATGTTTCTGGCAATTTAAATATCGTTGCTTTTGTCCCAATTTTGTCACAATGTTAATGTCAAATTAGTGACAAATGACACATTTTTCACAAATATGTCACATTGTGACCACTTTGTGAAACGTCACAAACGAGTTCTAAAACGGCCAGAACGACTTCACATTTTAGTCACTGTGACTTCACATCTACGTCATTTGACTAAATTTGTGACATCGACAATCGATGGTCACAAAGTCACAATATGACTTCACAACAACGTCGCAGTGACGTCACCATGCCTTACGGGGAGGGATGTTAATAAATATCACATTCAGTTATGTAGAAACTATTTCTTTAAAAATCCAATAAATATTATAAAAAAATAAAGCATCAGTTACGTTTTGAGATTCCTTTTTACACAAAATCATATATACCACTTACACGAGGTAATATTGTATACTATATCTAAGTAATTTTAGGAATTTTTCTATGATTATAGAGCTAATCAATAATACAGAAAAAAATCTTTAAAACTAATTTACCTAAAAGGAATCTCTACTATAACTTAACACACGATTATTTTTTTTTCATTTAAAATTTAGAGATAGTGTATTTTGCCTAAAAGCTCTTTTATTTACGAATTTTCAATTATTTCTCTGATCAGAGAAATAGATTCTGCTCATTAACATTATGGCAGGTGAGTAAATTAGCAAAGGGCAGAAACTTTCTGGGTGGCTTTCAGTCATTCATTAAACATTCAAATGAGCAAATCGTCCGTTTGAGATTACTTCCCATCAAACTCCTGATTACGCAATAACGACCCTATTCATTGTAGGCGTCATTAAGTCTCCTTGTTGAATGTGTTTAGCAGGATAAGAAAAATAGCTGCATGACTTCGGTTTATTTAACTTAGACAACATACAGGGAGAAAAACCCACAATAACGTGAAAGAAATTAGATTAAAGTTAATTACAAATTTTTTACACAATAATGTTAGTTGATAATAAAAAGATTATTATACTTAATAAATAAGACTTTTATATTAAGTATTTCAATTAATTTTTATAAAGTGTTTATGTTTTCTATTTGTCTGTCTCTCTGTCTGTCCGTTTGTCCTTCTGTCCACGCTCTAACTCTTATAAATGTACTCGGAATACCATGAAATTTTTGGACGTTTACCCCAGCAAGTACCCTATTGCAAATGAAGTTTCTATAATGATTACATTATTTACAAAAGTTTTCTGAATCAAAAGTTATAATAGTTAATTCCTTATAGTCAAAAGTTTTCTGAGAAAAAATTGTTTCAAATGAATTTTAAAATGTTACACCTTGTCAAACATACTCAAAGTTATATGCAGTTTTGAAATGCACTGAAATATGCATTCTGTAAAATATACAGTTAAAAGAACAATTATGATTATTAAAATGAGTGGCTACACAGATTAATTTAATTACATAATAATAAAGGGTGGTATTCTTTGCGACATATTTTAATGATGTTAGTCGATTTCATGTATAATAAACTTGATATACGCTACTGATGCTTAATATATCATGCACGATATGAAGTGCATAGCTTTTACAGGGATACACAAGATTTCAAATAGTGTATTGAATTCGAAGTACTGTATATTACTGAAGATGGCTGTTGGATGTATGTAATGTATATTTATTATGATATGAGTTTTTATATTTCACTAAATGTACGCATATTAGATGATGTGTATAGCTGATATATAGGGTTACACAGAAGAACTCTAAAAGGTTACTGAATATGAGGGTAGTTTACTTAAAGGTAGTTTTTAAATAAGCATTAACTGCGTTCAGTTTACTAACAAATGTTTGTAGAATGTAGATAAAATGATATACAGCAGGATGTAGATAGAATGATATACAGCAGCGTTACGCAAAGTTGTGGATACATGGTAGCCTATGGATGATAATTTCTGGAAATGAGGTTTATGTAGTCTTAAGAGTGTTTTTCGTTTAAACTAAATTTTAGTAAAATACTGACGTTTAATGTTGGTACTAGCTAAACTACAGGGAAAAACAATATTATTCAAGTATTTTTCCAATTTTTAATGTAAATCGCTGAAAGAGAATCTTCAACCAGTTTTGTGTCTTCTTGCTAAGTTCAATTTCCCATTACACAGTTTATATATCAATCGACAGAGCTGTTCAAAAGTATTTGAATACATATTTGGCTATGGAAAGTAAGAACGTATTTGCCTAATTACAGAAATGTTGTTAAATTTTTCAGAAAATATAGGAAAGTGTTTCATAATCTATGTTTAACGGATGATTTTTCACACTTGTTACTCTTTAATGTTAATTTATAATAATAACATATTTATTCTTAATGATATATGATTACATCAATTAAGATGTCCGAAATTAGAATATCGGAATTAATTTTTTCGGTATTAGAATATCCGAATACTTTTCTTCGGTATATAATGTGCTTTTTTCATGTTATTTTTACTATTTTATTGCAAATGTACTGTCCCTGTAACCAATTGTGATATTGTAAAATGTTTTCTAATATAAATGTTGAAAGACGCACGCGGACACTGAAAATATTTTCATCCACCATTCTATGAGAGATAATTTTTTACAGGCTATGTTCTTGATAGCTTTTTTCATGACAAACATGTTAATTATTTCACTAGAGAAGATACAGGGAATCATTGATTTAACCTCCGACTAATCTTTGGGAAAACGCGGAAATTGCTTTAAAGAGTTATATTTAATATTGATAGGCAACTTGATAGTCATATTTGAATTTAGATTAATAATTGCAGTAACCCATTATTGTCCAGTGATCTATTTATAGATCCTTTACAACAAAAATTTATTTCAATATCAGTATTTAAGTACGGTAATTTTAATATTATCTATTCTCAATTTTAAGCAATTAAATAACTCAAAATTACTGCTTGGAAAAAACTGGTCTCGAAGAATTAAAAAAATGGGAAAATGGGCATTATCGGGTTAAAGAACTTTTGTTTTGCACATATCTTGCAGTCAGGATAATTTGTTTATTCTTCTCTTTAAAATATACCGTGAGATTTTATTGAAACGTTTAATTCGGTACTTTTTTATTTGAGTGTAAAACAAATTTATTTATGTAATAAACATGTTCAATTTATGCATGCTTTTTTATTTCTTTTTGAAATACATAATGTAATATATATTTCAAACGTACATTGTTTTAAATATTTTACATTGCATATTAACTAAATACTTGTTTAATTAAGTTTAATTAGGTACTTTAAACTTTATAATTAAAAACTCTGTTGAATTTACAACTTTGCTAGATTTCTAATTAAATTGTATGCAAAGTACCGGAATTCTTACTTAAGACTACATTTTCTAATTAAATGTCGTTAATTAATTAAATAACTGTAGAAATTAAACGCAGGGTCCTCTTTCTCTAAATGAAATAAAATGTAAACTTCAGATAATTCAAGTTATGCATTTGACATTACTAATATATACATACATATATTATAAAATTCACCAATAGTTGGTGCTGTAGCAGAAATTGTATTTCCTTGAAAATTCTTAAACGTAATTAATAATAAATCTTATTATGAATCTTTACGAACGGATAATGCTGTTACACACATGGTGTTTATTTGCAAACACGAAAATGCAAAACTTCATTTCCGTTACAGCGCATGACTATTAGCATTATTTTTTTAACATAATACTTGACATAAACGATCATTGGCACTACAGTGCATTCCTACTAGAATTAATCTTTGGATAAAAAGATTGATAGTTTAGAATGCGTATTATATTCAGAATAGAACATTAGTACTTTCTAATAATTATTAAATTTTAAACTGAACCTGCGAAAAAAAGTTAGGAATTAGCTATTAGACAGCAATATAATTTAGCAACATATGTATATATAGTCGTAAAATAATAAAATGATTGAAAAATACACAGTTTTATATGCATAAAACTGGTAACAATTTACATGTATTTTTGCTGAATACACGTTTTTGTTGCATATCTCAGAGGGTCGCAGAGTCCCTAAAATTTATAAGAAAAAGTTGTGTTTAAATTGATTGTGCATAGTTATATTTACTGATCTCAAACTGATAAAATCATAGCAAAATGTGTTGCATAGAAGATGTATGTAGTATTTCATTATATATATTTATATACACCTATATACACTCAAATAAAAATAGTGCCTATAATATAGTTTTATGATTTTGTATTATACTAAATTATGAAAGCAAATAATCTATACAACTGAAGTTACATCAAGTAATATTATACTCCACATCTAAATAATAATGTATAATCTCAGGAACTTTACTAATATACAATTCGATTCAGTAATGTAATAACGAAGGCTTTAAAATCACTTTACCAATAATGATTTTCCACTCTAGTTTGATACATAATTGCATTTTTAGTTTAAAATTTACAAGATAATGTAATTTCGTCCAAAACTCTTTCATTTACCAATTTTGAGTTATTTTTCTGATTAGTAAAAGTGAAACAGTACTTATTAAAGTTATTACAGATGAGAAAAGTAGCCAAGAACAAAAATTTTCTGAGATACTTTTCATCATCCAATAAACATTCCAATTAATGACTCACCCATTTCAGAATACTTACAGACAAATTCTTGATTACGCAATCACGATTTCAGTCACTGTTGGCTATAGTAATTTTAGCTGCTTTGTTAATTGTTTAGCAGCATAAAAGCAATTAGCTATTTGATTTCGGATTTTTTAACTTAGATAAAAAAAACTGTGGGAAGATTTTAAAATTTTGTAAATATCTGTGACATTACTTCTATTACTAATCCTTACTTATCAATATTATTTAAAAATAACAATGGAATAATTACATTTTAATATTATAATTAAATTTATCATAATATAATATCCATTTCTCATAATTTTTTTTATTGAAAATGTGTGAAATCATGTATATTTTTTTTTGATCAGAGCACTTTTTAAATAAATTAGTTATTTATTTCCATTCATAAAACACTGGATAATTTTTACTATAATTATAGTGTTCTATCATAATACACAAAGCAGCTCTTTAAATATATTTTACTAATAATGAATTTTATAAACATTTTTTATACAAAACATTTTTTAGCAATTTAAAATTTATAAAGAGGACATTTATTGAAAAATCCCCTTTCAGCTACTAATTCTGAGTTATTTTTCAGATTAATAGATATGCATTTGTTATTAATTAGCATTATGGCAAATGAGTAACTGCACCATGGGCAGAAACTTTCTTATGTACATTTACCCATTTATTAAGAATTCGAATGAACAACTTCTCCATTTCAGATAACTTGCCAACAAATTCATTCATACGGAATTACCTTTCCACATCATATTTGTTTAGCAGCATAAACAAAATTTATTGTTTACTTAGATAAAATTCTTTGAGAAACAATAATACAAATGTAAATGAAACATTTTGATTTTTAACTTTCACCTGATAGTATAAATTAATAATATCAATGTAATTAACATCATTTATGAAGGATTATAAATATTATATATTCTATTTAAATTTAATCTAGATACATTATGTGTTTCTCCTAATATCATTCGATTATACTGGAAGAGCGCCGCCTGTTTAAGGAATTATAAATTTGTAAAGTATATAATAATGTTTATTTTTCTGAAAGAATTTTCTTTTATTCGTTTATAATGTACCATATACCCACCAAACGCAGAGCTATCGGTAAGCAATCGGACGATAGCCGCTTGCCAATGCCAGCGGTATTGGACCGATGCCACTTGCGGCTGCCGGTTCCGTATCTTTTTTGATACGCCGCGCGAATGCCGCCCGATTCATGAGGCACGCAGCCGGTCCGGTATCGGCAAAAAACTATGCCGATAGCTAACCACACGAATACCAGCTGAATCCCGGCACAAGCAAAAAAATTTCTCTGGTGGCGCCATCTGTTAAACACTCTAGCAAGTGTTTTGAGAGCCAATGAACATACTTCAGTGCGGGAACAGGCGGGATTTGATCTCGCAATCCCTAGCTCAGAAGGTTAACGCCTTAACCACTAGACGAGTCAGACCTGGGTAGGGGAGGTTTATGTGTAGTAATAAGGGTGTGACTTTTCAGTAAGTGGTATGTGAATGGCAAATGTCGTTGACGTAAATGACAGATTGGAAAATTGTAATATTAAAGTGTTTTTATTTTATTTATGTATTCATTTACTTGTAATTGTCTTACGCGCCTGATTTTTAAAATTAATTTAATATTTAAATTAATGAATTAGCGAATTAATTAAAGTAAACGAATTGTTTTTCTTATAAATTTTAGAATCATTAAGTAGTATATTTAAAATTTAAAAATAATTTTTTTTTCAGAAGTATTGTTAAATAAATAAAATTTTTTATTAAAAACTGTAACATAATTACCGGTTTTGCGTTAATTTCTAAAGTATATATTTTTAACATAGAAAAACTTACTTTAAATAATAATAATAAATTGGTAAAAATTAACTTTTAAGTAGAATAAAAAATTATGTTATGCCATTTGATGATTTAAATTAGTATTTATGTTTTACGTCTATGTTGGAATTTTATTTTGTAGATTATGTATATTTTATTAAGTAAAAAATAAAATAAAAATAATATATATATGTATATTATCTTTTTATACACAATTTTTTTATATAGGAGATATTTCATATTCCTTTTTATAAATTTAAAAATGCATAAGTATTGGATATAATAAATGAATTTTAGTGGTTTTTCTGTTGATGCAATTTTCTTTTTGAGAATTATAACGTAATTAAATGTAATAATAAAGTAAATAATAAAATAATAAAAAAGAGATGTATATTTGTAACATAAAATAACTAATTTAATAAAAAAATTAAGTTGGTAATTAATTACTTTTAATTAGAATGAGAATTCACTTTAAGAGATTTCATTATTTAATACAGAATATGTTTTTAAGTAGCAATATTAATTCTGAATAATTGTTGCAATAATAATTTTTAAATCTTTAAATAAAATTGTAATATTAATTTTTTTTCGTTTGTGAGAAAATATTTTAGAAAAAAAAACTGATTTTTTTATGTTAAAAAAATGGGTGGATTTCTTTTATATGTTTTACCTTCTAAAATAATTTCATGCACTTTCTAGTAATTAATATTAAAATAAAAAGTGAAACTAAGTTATTGCTTTTAAAATGAATAGATAAATAGAAAATAAATTCAATTACCATACAAAGATTTTTTCTGTTTTTCTATGATTAATTTCCTAATAGTGAATAACAATAAAAAAAATTAAAAATTCTTTTGTGAAAAAAATAATTGTAAGTCATTTTAAAAATTGATTCAAAAATCATAATTTTAAATAAATAAATAAAGGTTATTTTTGACATATTTTCTGCTTATCACTGTCAGAATTTAATGAAATACATGAAATGTACATTTCTTATCAAAACTCAAACTCGAATAAAATTGAGAAAATGAAAAAGAATCGGTTAATACTAAATATTCTGAATTCGGACCGATATTGGCAAATCTGATCGGTCCACTATCACAGCTCAGATATCGGTCCTGCGTCACTTGCCGGTATAAGTCGCTTGCCGATAGACAACCAAATTTGGACCGATTACCGTAACCGGCTGTCAAAATAGCAGATTCTTAAGTTTCAGGTGCCAACCTGCTACCGACACTTAACCGACACTGACGGCTCCGGCCCGATCGTATGCCGAAAGTTATGTGCTTGCTGGGTAGTTATAATTAAAAAATATATGTTTTAAATATTCTCTTTAGTTATTGATTAGGATATTTCTAATATTAGAAAATATAAGAAAAACATTAGTTTATTTAGAAATTAAGGTATTAAAATTTAATAAATATTATTGCAATTTTCATTCTTGAAAATTGAATCTTTTATTTCAGATAATATCATTACTCATAAAAAATTTAAATAATGCACATAAGATAATACAGTAAATAAAGTAAATTTATAAATTAAATATAAAAAAGCGTTATCTACATTTTTAGATACATTAAATAAATCTTAATTCTATATTTATTTCATATATATATATATATATATATATGTATATATATATATATATATATGTATATATATATATATATATATGTGTATATATATATATATATATATATATATATATGTGGGTATAAAGGATGAAGTATTAAGCAATAAAAGATAATATACTCAATGATTTAATGAACGTGATATCCCAATTGAGACTCACGTGATGATGCATAAAAAGAACGAGGTGTTCTATAGATTTCAGCGATGGCCAGTTGGATGGATTTTTAATCAAAAGCTCAGGGAAGCTTATTTATTTTAAATATTATTCAGTTCTACTGTTATCATTGAATGTTACTTACATATTTTATGTCTATTAAACCTTTTTATCTTATCAAGAATATTAGTTTTACTTAAATCATAAGATAATCACTCAATATTCCCACAAGTTTTGGGGGTTCGTTGCCGGGATTTGAATGATTTCGCTGATTTATATTTGAATTTGAATTTCACGATGAAAGCTATTTTACACTAAGAAGATCTAAGTCTAAGAAAAATGTTTTGTTTTTAAACTAATACGTATTATGTAAAAAAGGAACTGTTTGTTATATGTGTAATGATTAGAAATTATCCGTAATCAAGCCTGCAAGATAGTGCACTATATTGTTTTGTTGAAGTGTAAACAAAAATTATAATGTCTGTTCTGAATAAAGCTAGAAAGGCGGACTTGTTAACATTGTGTGATGACCTAGGTATAGTTGTGCCTCAGAGTCCAAGAATCATTGATTTGATAAAGTTGGTGACTGAATCGAAGGATTATGAAGAAAATTTTGTAAAAGTTCGACTTGAAGTCATTGCCGCGGAGAGAATAGAAAAAGAAAGACTAGAAGCAGAAAAAGAAGAAAGAAGATTAGAAGCAGAAAAAGAAGAAAGAAGACTAGAGGCAGAAAAAGAAGAAAGACGATTAAGGCTGGAAGCAGAAAAAGAAGAAAGAAGACTAGAGGCAGAAAAAGAAGAAAGACGATTAAGGCTGGAAGCAGAAAAAGAAGAAAAAAGACTAGAAGCAGAAAAAGAAGAAAAAAGACTAGAAGCAGAAAAAGAAGAAAGACGGTTACGGTTAGAAGCAGAAAGAAGATTAGAGGAAAAGAAGATGGAAATGGAGTACGAATTACGAAAAATTGAACTTCAAGGAAATATGATAAATACAAGTGACGGTTCGGCTGTAACTGGTACAGGTAAGCAACTAGATTTGTCTAAATTAATGTCACACTTTGATGGGAAGGGTGATATTAGTATCTACTTAGCTCTATTCGAGAGACAGATTTCTAGGATGAATATAACAAAAGAGAATTGGGTCATGCACTTATTAAGTTTAATGCCGCTAGAAATTGCTAATGTTATAACTAGAGAACCAGAAACATTAACAAATAACTACGATTATGTAAAAAACTTGCTGCTCAAAAGATTCAAATTGACGCCAGAAGAGTTTAGGCAAAAATTAATGTCGCATAAGAAAGAAAACTCAGCCACTTGGCGCGATCTAGCATTTGAGTTAAGGAATTATTTAGAAGAATGGATTACCGGTCTTGATGTATCCAATTTTGAAGATTTAAAAGAATTAATATTAGTCGATCAAATCAAGAGAAGGTTACCGATAGAAATGAAAGAACATTTTATCGATGATCTTCCAAAAATTAAAAGTGTTGATACATTAGTTTGTAAACTAGATGATTACGAAACAGCAAGACGTAATATTAAAACCCTGAATAGAAATTTACACCGCTTTGAAGAAAGAGAGCCAAAAATGCGCGAAAACAACAACACAAAACCATGGTTACCATATCAACGTTATAATACTTTAAGAAGACAACAATTTAAAGATAATACAGATAATGTAAATGAATTTTCTTATTTAAATGAAAAGAACAGGGCACAAATTATGTGTTTCAAAAGTAATCGTCTTAGCCACGTAATATCGCAGTGTAATAATGGGAATAATAAACAAATAAAAAATGACAGCCAAAATCGGAGCCAAAATCCGCGATTATCCAACTACAAAGAGATGAATTCCGCAGTAATCAAGCAAACTAACAGTGCCAAATCAGATTACATGAAAAATATTGATATTAACGGTGAAAAGACACAGATCTTCTTCGACACTGGAAGTGATATCAGTTTGGTGAGTTACGAATATTATACGAAAATAGGCTCGCCAAGATTATTTTCAAATAATATCTTTTTGTCCGGCATAAATAAAATAGTTGTTTATCCAAAAGGATACTTCCCATATGAATTTAATATTGATGGTTTTCTAATCAGAACAAATCTGTACGTGCTAGAATCTCTTGAATATGATATTTTACTGGGATATGATGTCATTAGCAAATTAAATTTGGCGATAGACGAGAATGGAATTAAGATCGTTGGCAAACGCAATAGTATTCAAGTAGGTTACACTAAAGTTCAGAAGAATTCTGATATAAAATTGAATCATGCTGCCAAAAATAATAATGAAATGAAAACGTCTACGTTAGATAATTCACGCGATGAAAATGTTATACTTGCAAATGATAATAATGCAGGAGGTAATCACTTGATTAATTTCGCGAGAGTCATAGAAGAAAATGAAATTGATTTGAATCACGTGAGAAATTTGAAAATTAGAAAAGAAATAAATGAGAAAGAAGAAAATTTAATTAGTAAGAAAAGATTGAATGAAAGAAACGAGACATCACAAACAGGACGAATGAATGACCTAAAAGAAAAACGCAATTTATGTGCACGCGCCAATGAAAATAAAAATGAAACGAGGAAAATTAAAAAATATTATAAACGGAAAAATACGAGGGAAGAAAGGAATATTGAAGGAGTTAATGCAAATAAACAGAAATTTATCAGAAATTACAAGAAGCGTGATTACAATGATAGAGATGAAGAAAAGAAATATTATTCGAGAAATAATTTTGATGGAAAACGTCACACATATGAAAATTGGAGAAACAGCAAACAGAAATATTTAGAGGTACAGCAAACAGAAAGAAAATATGAAATTTTTGAAAAAGAAAGGGCTGAACCGTGTGAAAAGGATACTTTTAAATTTAAAGGCAAAAGAAGCATAAAAACAAATTTTAATGGTCCGTGTAGAAATCTATATTTTTGGAGTAATGGTAATTATAGAAAGCAATTTAACATGATGAGAAAAGTACCTAACAGATATGAATTAAATGATACCAAGTTAATCCAAGAAATGCAGTATGGAACAGGAATGAAAAGGAGAAAATTCCATGGACCTAATAAAAACATTATAGAAAAATCACATGATCATTATGATGCAAAGAGGATTGGAGACCATGGTGGACAAGATATCCACTATTGCAAAATACGTCAAGCCGTGGGGTAATGCATCTGCATAATGTTAGATGTTTTTGTTTTATGTTTACTTGTAACGATAGATGTTGTTGTTTTATATTTACCTGTTTTATTTCTATAAATTTGTGTCTAAATTTTAATAGGCAGCTGGCGAGGTCGCCAGGAACGTCAGGATGACCGAAAATGTGGGTATAAAGGATGAAGTATTAAGCAATAAAAGATAATATACTCAATGATTTAATGAACGTGATATCCCAATTGAGACTCACGTGATGATGCATAAAAAGAACGAGGTGTTCTATAGATTTCAGCGATGGCCAGTTGGATGGATTTTTAATCAAAAGCTCAGGGAAGCTTATTTATTTTAAATATTATTCAGTTCTACTGTTATCATTGAATGTTACTTACATATTTTATGTCTATTAAACCTTTTTATCTTATCAAGAATATTAGTTTTACTTAAATCATAAGATAATCACTCAATATTCCCACATATATATATGTGTGTGTGTGTGTATATATATTCGAGAGTCCGAAAAAAAAAACCTCAGAATAATCAAGGTTACTGATATCCATCAGGCTTTTTCACATTATTAAATACTGAGAACATACTAGATTTCAAGTCTCTATCTAATTTTTTGGGAGATAGAGCATGTATAGTCACACAGGGAGACGGATGGTAATTCATTTACCTAAAAATATGTTTTTCCGAAACTCTAGTGACTTGCCCTACACTATGTATGATGGGAATTTTGTAAATGCAAATTGAATAAAAAAATAAATCGGACAATTGTAAATTATGTACCCTGAATTCCAGTAAAAAATTCTATTTCAAGGTTTTATTGTAATCTAATCCCCTGATTTAGAAATTACAGGTTTCAGCAATCAAAAAAAGGTGTCTTATTTAATAAGGTCAGTTTCATACTGAATTCAAAATTTTGTTTTGTATCTTCCAGACATCAAAACATTAACCCTGAATTTATATTAGCAACAAATACCAAGTTGTCTCTCTAAATTCAGAAAGTGGTTGCTTATTCATTAAAGCCATGATGAAGAGGAAATTAGCTAAGTTTATTTCTCTCTAAATTGGCTGTAATGATTCATTAACTATACAAATGGGAAGTCCAATCACTTTAGATTATTCTCTATCAAATACTTAGTTACTTTGTAAATTTAAAGTTTCCTGTAAGTTTACTTGACTGTTAAGTTGTATTTAATTTTCTGTATTAAGGAAAATATCTGTATTATTTCAATTTTAAAGATACAAAAATATTTTTCTTCAAACTTAACAAATTATATAAAAAAAAAACGTGTGCTCAAATATGTTCTCCCCATCTAATTACAAAACCATTAAAACAAAAAATATGTAAAAATTACAGATATAGACGTTACCATTAATCTTGCAGGAAAATTATAGACATTACTCTAGAACGAATATAAATAGAGTAAAGCACAGATTTCTGTTACGCACAAATTTTAATTTGTGGGCATTGAGCAAAGGTGTTAAGGAGTTTGGGGGTTCCTATCATATCAAAGGTATAAACGCATTGTTGATATTTATTTTTGAAAAAAATAGTCTGTATTTAGCCGACATATTTACCCTTAAATACAGGGGCGGTTTAGACATATATATATAATAGGGTGTATCGATTTTTACCTTTTTTGTGTTTCTAAATTCCAAATTGATAAAAAAATCTACTAGACACTACAACGTACCACAAAAATTTTTGTATTTTTTAAAAAAAATGTTTAGGTCTCCCGCACTAAGCCTTAAGTTTAGAAATTTTACTTAAAAAGTAAATTTTTACAAAAGTTTACAAAAAAACCCCCTAAAGCACTTTTTTTTTAATTGCAAGTTAAAATTCCACTAAGTATAAGCATTAAAAATGATAGAAAACGTATTTTAAAAACTTAGCACAACATTTAGCTATCCCGCAGAAGACCTAAAATTTGTTAATTTTGACGAAAGTTTCGTAATTTTTAGTGTAAATGAACCATTTTGTTTTCGTTAAAATCATTAGACTTAAGTGTATTTCTGTTACAGGAGGCATAAAATGACACAATATATATATATATATATATATAGCATATAAATGTTGTATAACTTAAAAAAGATAGTTTAACGATGTAAATTGTTTGATAAAGGTGTTGAAATAAACTCTACCGTTATTTTTTATTACTATTGTTTATTACAAATGTATAAAATATTATAACGTGGAATAAAATGTAATATATAAGTACAAAATACACTGAGAAAAAAAATATACCTCCTTCAACTAGAATGAATAGTTAGTCACTTTCTGAATACCTAAACTAGAACTATAGATGAAGAATCTATGCGAATAGATTAAACAACTAAGCTGAATAGATGAAATAACATACCATTTCTAGTCTCTCGTTTTCTTGGTGACAAAACGATATTGAATCATTTCAGTAACGAAAAATACTCGCTTAATTTCGGGAATGGTTTCATAAACTAGAATTATAGTTTTTAAATCAAACCTCTTGTGTTCGCATTTATTTGTAGAGATTTTTAAATAAATTGGACAACGAAATTATGGGAAAATGCTTCGGAATTCTAGTAGGAGACTCTAGAATTCTAAAACTAAGTGAGTTAGAATTTATAGGGATGACATGGAACTATTTTTTCTAAAGCCACAATTCAGATTCTAGATGCCAGAACTATATTTTTCTCTCAGTGTATTGCTAATGTATTTTCATAGAACATGAGATCAGTTTTCTTGTTTTATTTCAAATTAACTGACTTGTTTTAAATATTTTTCTTTTTATCTTATCTTCAAAACTTGAAACGAAAGTTATATACAGTATTTACGCAGGCCTGCAGATTTTTACAAACTTATAGAAAAGATTCCCAAGGAATTTGAAATATTATATGGAAGACAGTAACATAAAGATGTTATTTAAGAAGATTAAAAATGAAAATAGTACAAAAACACTTAATTACATTTTAATCCGTCACTGAGGTTTTGTACTGGCTCTTGGTCTCGAACGTAGGTTGCTTTTTACGGTCTTCCAGTCTGGCAGGAATGAAACCATCTCTTGCGATCATCCCACACACTCGCTTTGAAGCTTCTATAACTTATTTCACAATTCATTCCACAGCTTGAGTGTGAGAAGAAAGTGTAAATTCAACCCTTCCACTTTTTCCAGATTCCGCAATTAACTGTAACTCTTCTAGGCTCATATCTGTAACAAGAGGTTCGTTTACTGAAGTGGTTTGCCAGTCAATCATATCTATATAATCTTTAGAATTAAAATTGATCCCAGGGGGTGTAAATATCCTTACTCTTTTCTTTTCTGTTTCATGAGCTTTCTGGATTCTCTTATAAGCCAAGACTCTAATATGTTTTCGTTCATCAAACAACATAGCTATTAAAACATGCTCTGGTGAGCCATGAATGCGTTTCTCTATAATGTTTCATGGACGACATGCTTTAGCTCGTCTTCCAAGCAATTGCCGAAATAAATCATTTAAAAAAATTAATGGAGCCCAGCGGGATTTTAGGATTGCACTTAATTGAGAACCATGATGGTATGTAGACTTTCATTATGAACTCTGCAAGTTTTCTCAGCTCAAGGGTCGGATCATCCATCGCTACATATAAATGAAGGATTCGATTTTGCCAGGGTACAGTTGCTGAGGTCACATTTGCAAGTACAAATATCAAACAACGCAGTTTCAGTTTTTGACTGAAAGCTAGTTACTACATCTTTGTAGGAATTAGGATACTTCCTTTTAGGACCTGAATACTTTTTTATTTTCTCAAGCTCTCATAGAGTTTTAAAACCAGAAATATTGTATTTTTAGTGCCACAAACAGCAATTGAAGCTCTTTTCCATATTTCCTCAAGTTTTAAAGCAACTCTTAACACAACTACCTTCTTTGCAGGCTGATGTATTCCCTATTGTTTCATTTCAATTTGTACCCACTCAAAATACTTCTAAACACCCATCTTGGTTGACAGAACATTAGACTCAATCGCATCGTTAGGTTGCCCGATAACCGGCCTGTCGGTAGTTTGTCTAGTTAGATGCGGATTTTTACCCATAATGAACAACAACAACACTTACTCAATTGTTTCTTACAACAAGACTCTCGCACTAAAACACAACAGTTATACTCGATCGTGGGCAGACGACTACTGACAAATCTGCGCGATGATTCATAGGTTTCGCGTCACCACCACGCGACAGTCTTTGCCTTCCTCCACTCCGTCGCTTCAAGTTGACGCTTGACGTGTTGAAATGAGATTTATTATTTCAACAATTCCAATCAAGCCTAACGAGGCTTTAGTTACATTTAATTTTTAAACCAGCAACAACACAATGTCAATTCATTGAAAAATGTTCAAAAATTGGCTAAAATTTACGACTTTTAGGTCTTGTGCGGGAGACATAAATGCTATGCTAAGATTTTGAAATAAATTTTCTATCGTTTTTTGTACTTATTAATACTGGAATTTTAGCTTACAATTAAAAAAAAGTGTTTTAGGTTCTTTTTTAACTGTTGTAAAAATTTTCTTTTTAAATAAAATTTCTAAACATTAGGCCTTGTGCGAGAGACCTAAACATAATTTTTTAATCCATAAGTTTTTGTGGTAAGTTGTGGTGTCTAGTAGCAACTTTTTATCAACTTGGAATTTGGAGAAAAAAATGTTAAAAATCGATACACCCTAATATATAATGACAAGGGTGGCGTACATTGCATACCATCGGCTTTTAAAATCTAGATAACAACTTTAACCCTCTAAGCATTTGTCCCGTAATATTCCGTACACTAAGCTCCAAGTTTCACTGCAATATAAGCAATGTTTAAGATATTATTATTCTATAAATTTAATGAATTTTCAAAGCATTGAAGAAAGATTAAGACTCTCAAGGATTACATTTATATTCCTAAATAAGATTTTTTATGCAATATTGAAAGAATCATATTTTATTATCATTTAAAACAAAATGCAGAGAAAACAACTTTACAATTTTACCCATTTGCAAGACGCTTGGGGGGTTAATGATATATTTATATAATGCAGTGACCTAGTGGCAGTATAAATGCAATAAACTTAATACTGTTGCAGACATACTAATTTAATTATAATTAATCACATAAATCAGGGTTCGTATACACGAGAAATTAAAAATATATACACATTTTAGTATCAGGATTTTTTTTAAATATTATTTCGCTTATTTCATGTAAAACTTTGTTTACTTTGGATATGGCGGCCACTACGTTGCTATTTTTTTATAAAAATGTCTAATTTTTATAATTCCATATGCATGCGAATCCTCCAGAAAAACAATCGGGTTTACGACAAGTTTGCATTGAATGATCTCTCATTACGAATTTTGTGTATTAAAATTTATTAAAAATTTATCTTATCAGAATTTTAAACTTTGAAAACGGGTTTTGTATTAGTTACACTCCAAAAAATCCCTGTCGGCTGGGCCTATAGGCGGAGGTAGATTTCGAAGAGTGCTCATTTCAACAAAAAAATATATATGATTTGAGATAAACCCAGTTTAATAACTTCATTTGGCCGTTTATGAAAAGTTTTTAATTTCATTTTTCTGCAAAAACTGGTTTTATCAGAATCATCTTAAGAAAAATTCAGTTCAAATGCCCTTTATGACAACATATTTTGAAATAGATTCTAAATTTATTAGAAAATCGACCAAAACAGTACATTATACAGTTCCTAAATAACAAAAAAATGCCAGTTGAAAGCATTTGAGAAAAAAAATTGAATTTAAAAATGAGTCATAAAATAACCGATTTGTTGTTTGAATACATCCTTAATTCTTTAATCATGATTGCTTCGGAAAATTTTGTGCAAAATACTCACTTTGACAGCATTTTTAAAAATATATTCTAACTTTATCAAAAAACTGGCCAATGCGTCACAGTATATAGTTCCTAAATAAGAGGATCTGTAAATTGGATGCGTTTGAGAACAAAAATGGATTTTAAAACGAGTCATAAAAAACGCAATTTGCTATGTGAAAACTTCCTTAAATTTTCAAATCTCGAAGACTTCGGGAAATTCTGTTCAAAATACCCTTTTTGGTAGCCTTTTTCAAAATATATTATGTCTTTATCAAAAAACCGATCAATGCATCACATTATATAGTTCCTAACTAAAAGGATCTGTAAATTGGAGGCATTTGAGAGCAAAAATGGATTTAAAAACGAGTCAGAAAAAAACGCAATTTCTTATTTGAACACTTCCTTAAATTTTCAGTCACGATGATTTCTGAAAATTCTGTTCAAAATACCCTTTTTGGTAGCCTTTTTTGAAATATATTCCTCTTTATCAAAAAACTGACCAATGTATCACATTATATAGTTCCTAAATAAGAGGATTTGTAAATTGGATGCGTTTGAGAACAAAAATGGATTTAAAAACGAGTCAGAAAAAAACGCGATTTCTTATTTGAATACTTCCTTCAATTTCCAGTCCCGATGACTTTCGGAAATTCTGTTCAAAATACTCTTTTTGGTAGCCTTTTTTTGAAATATATTCTGTCTTTATCAGAAAATTGACCAATGCGTCACTTTATACAGTTTCTAAATAAGAGGATCTACCATTTGGATGCGTTTAAAATCAAAAATGAATTTAAAAATGAGTCAAAATATAAGCCGTTTGGATTTGAGGTTTTTTTCTCCAACTCCTATTTTTGTTTAATTTATTTTTGCTATACGAATTGGTCCTATGCAAAACTTGTCAATATAAAAGTTGTAGATATTTTTGAGAAGATGTAAAATAAATTTTTTCAGATTTGATATCTTAAAAATTGACGGAGTTATGGATTTTTCTCTTTTTTAGCGCCCTTTTTGTTTTCGTTTTTAATTTTTTTCGACTGTAAAAGTTGGTCCTATCAAAAACTTGTAAATACAAAAGTTTTAGATAATTTTAAGAACATTTATAAAAAATTTAGTCGGACTTGATATCTTGAAAATTGACGAAGTTATGAATTTTTTTCTCACAAAATCCCTGTTTTTTTCGCCCCTTGAGGCCACTTCTAAATTTATCAAAAATCTGTCATATATATACTTTTGGCCCATTTTTAAGAAGTAATATAAACTTTAAACCGATTCGATATCTACTTTAAATAAGAAGTTATGGCGTTTTTTCGGTTTTCACAAAAACGCCCCCTATTCCGACCCCCTTGGTCCGATTTTGTCCATTAACGAACTCATCCAAGATTTTATCCCCATTGATTTTTTGTCCAAGTTTGGTGGAGATTGGTGAAGAATTATAGAAGTTATCGTGTCCATAAAATGTGAGATATATATATATATAGATAGATAGATAGATATACACTATATTGCCATTGATTATGGGACACTTGCGATTTTAGACATTTTACTAAATATCTAGAAAAATACATGAGGAATCATCTCGAAACTCTTAGTGTATAAATATAATAGTATACGTCATACATCTCCGTGAAGATTTTTTACCGAAACTCCATAGGGGACCGTCAACAAATTAAAAAAGAATGAATATCTTTTGATTAACCCTGTCAAAACTAATGTAGCAAAAGCGCTCAAACTCTAGATTATGATTGAATGCCTTATTGTAATACATTGTGTTCATTTTAATGCAAATAGCATGCATACTCGCAGAGTAATTAAGGTTTTTATAAAAATGGCCCCAAATTTTTCTAAGTTTTTCCCTTATCATTTTCAGAGTTCTTAATATAAAATAATATCTTTTTCAGAAAATATGACAAACAACATTGTACACAGTACCCTGTAATCAGAATTGAAAAATAATAAAAATTGTATGAAAAATGAGTAGGTTTACTAAATAATTTTTTACTGCGCATGCGTCAAAGATATCAAAATTTCATTTGCATATTATGTTAGCTAAATGTATAGAGCAACTTTTGTAAAAGGTCTCAAAATTATAGTTAGAAAATTCTGAAAGTAATCGTCTATAGAAAAAGGACAAAATCCGTTGTTTCCAAAATGAAGCAAAAAAATGAGGGATTTTATCCAAAAGTAGTCGTAACATCCCGTATTGTGTATTCTATATTGACACTAATCAATGAATATATGGATACAACCCCTCTTGTTTTTGCTTCATTTTGAGAATAATGGATTTTCAACTTATTCAATTGACGATTATTTTCAGAATTTTCAAGTTATGATTTTGTGACTTTTACAAAAGTTGCTCTTTACATTTAGGTAACATAATATGCAAATGAAATTTTGATATCGTTGACGCATGCGCAGTAAAAAATTATTTAGTAGACCAACTCATTTTGTATACAATTTTCATTATTTTTTAATTCTGATTACAGGATACTGTGTGCAATGTCGTTCGTCATATTTTCTGAAAAAAATATTATTTTATATTAAGAACTCTGAAAATTATAAGGAAAAAACTTGGAAAAATTTGGGACCATTTTTATAAAAACCTTAATTACTCTGCGATTATGCATGCTATTTGCATAAAAATGAACACAGTGTATTACAATAAGGCATTCAATTATAATCTAGAGTTTGAGCGCTTTTGCTACATTAGTTTTGACAGGGTTAATCAAAATATATTCAATCTTTTTTAATTTGTTGACGGTCCCCTATGGAGTTTCGGTAAAAAATCTTCACGGAGATGTATGACGTATGCTATTATATTTATACACTAAGAGTTTCGAGATGATTCCTCGTGTATTTTTCTAGATATATAGTAAAATGTCTAAAATCGCAAGTGTCCCATAATCAATGGCAATATAGTGTATAAACTGGTGCGATTGCAATAGGTAGTATTTCTTACGAAATCTACATAATATTTCTTACGAAATCTACCTAAAAGAAAAGGTTAATACCACACTGAATTTTGTTTTGTGAAATATCAAATGACATTTAAATGCGCACTATGTATTATTCTCAGTATCGATTTATGTCCCGTATAAATAGATAAGAATAAGGTGAAAAAAAGTGTTATAGAAAATAGCAAATCTGATATTATTTAGGATTTGTATCTCTTTGAACTTTTATGGTATACACATTCAACCTCTTTTAATATATTCAGCTACAAATAACCCTATCTGTATATTTTTTACAAAGTTTTATTATTCTCTCAACAACAATTTTCACTTAATAATACAGTTAACTCCTTCACGGTGAGGGCACGTTTCATAATTTTTAATCTTCAACCACTGGTTTTTCAAAACGGAAAATTTCCTGTACTTGAATCGCAAAAATACTCCAATTAAATAATCTCAACTTTACAATAAAAAATATCTGGTGATAGTAATGAATAATTCTTAGAGTTTTAAGTGACACGTATACCAATCGTTCGTTTCTAAAAAGGTATATAATACATATGTTTATTGTACGGAACCCTCTGAGCATGAGTAATACTCGAAATCCACCGTTTATTTTTTATTTCACTAATTTATGAGGATTTATTTCCATTTTAAATTGAAATTCTCTTCATTTGGAGAAATATTTTTTACATATTTTAGAAAAGGATCTTATTTTTACACTGTAAAAAATGTCAGATGTTTCTGAATATATAAAAATGTACTGTAATCAAAAACGAAAATACGCAGTAACCTCTTCTAACTCACCTAAGGTTTCGAAAACCGTTCCTTTACCTTTAAAAATCCCAGAAAAATATTTGTTTTCGAAATTTCAAGAAGTATTTATAAAAATTAATTTTTATTAGCTGCCCGTCCTTTTTGGAAATGTTTCTTAGTAGCTTTTACAGTACAATGATCATTTTCTCAAACCAAAATATCACTTTTTTGGAATCTACTAATTCTCAAGTAAACATTTTCAGCTGCATAATTGATTTTGCGCATGCAATTGTAGCAAAATAATGTTAATTTTCATATTAATGTTAATACTCTTAATATTGTATGTTTGTCTATTAAACAAGTTCTCTGAATTTCAAAATATTTTCGTATGAATTGGTAGCATCCGAAAAAGTGATATTTTGATTTGAGAAAAGTGATTATTGTACTGTAAAAGCTACTTCGAAACGTCCGAAGCTACTCGAAACGGGCAGCTAATAAAAATTAGTTTTTATAAATACTTCTTTAAATTTCGGAAAAAATAGTTTTCTGGGATTTTTAAAGGTAAAGGAACGGTTTTCGAAACTTTAGGTGAGTTAGAAGAGGTTACTGTATATTTTCGTTTTTCATTACAGTACATTTTTATATATTTAGAAACATCTGACATTTTTTACAGTGTATTGGTTTCTATCTGCGAAAACAATCTAATGAATATCATTTTCTAAAATTAAAAAAATATATATTTACTCCTGAATATTATAAACCGGAAAAAAAACCTTTCAAATTAAAATAGAATTTGTATTATATTTTAAGAGAGAAAATATTAATAATTACTACATAAAATCCATATTTACATGTGGATTTTATACGAGGAGGAAAATTGTGAAATATTAAATTCATTTATATACATTTAAAGTCGATAGGGGAGAAAATTCTGTCAGATTTAAAGTAGCCAGACTTTGCCAAACACACATACACAAAATTAATAAATAAAAAATAAAACATAAAAAATGCATCTAGACATTTTCGAGGGATTTTTTCATATTGTGGAGGAATTTCATATTGTGTAGATTGAATTGCAGTATGCCTTAAAAATGTTTGCAATATGCGCGTTATTTATCAAATTTAAATGCCTTCACTGGGTCCAAACAAAATAGTCACGTGGAACAGGGTCAAGAAGCTTTGACACCAGCCCTGCATTTATATATATATATATATATATATATATATGTGTGTGTGTGTGAAATTGATCTCATATATTTAAGCATTGTAAAGTAGCATTGTATTATGAATTTAAAAAAGGATTATTAAAAGTATTTACTTATTTATTTATTTTATTTTATTTTATTTTATTTTATTTTATTTTATTTAAGGGAAAGGAATTAAAACTCGTTAACAAGGTCGATCATCGTATAATTCAGTTAAAAACTTATACTCAGTTTTACGAAAACTTTTAAAAACTTTTATATAGTTCGAACGATGTTGATGAACATAGCTCGCAAGGAGCAGAATCCCCTAGTATTGTAAGAAGGTATAGGTAAAGAACTTTGTAAAACTTATTATTGTTTTATTAATGATAATGTTTTTGTAATATAACTGTCCTACATTGACAGGCCTCTTAAATTCTTAAGCATATTGTAAAATGTAATGTTTCCTTAATGTACATATCAATAAATCTTTTGTAAGTGATTTGTAAAAAATGTCTTTTTAAACTTTAAATTACTGAAAATTGATGCTTCTTATGCGTTCAAATCACATAAATCCTTAGCAAATGAATTTCGACAATAAATCATTTTCAGCAAGATATATTTAAGTATTAAAATATTTCATTTTCACAAATATTTCATTTATTTTTTAATTTTTCGTAATATATTTTAAAAGGTGTATCGTACAACAAATAAGAACTTTTAATTTAATGTATTAGTAGAAGATATGAATCTCAAAATAAATAAATATTTCCTCAATATTTTTGTAAAAAATATCTTTTTAAGCTTAAAATTGTTGAAAATTAACGCTTCTTATACTTTCAAATCAAATGAATTCCTAACAAATGAATTTGTACAATAAATCATTTCAGCAGGAAAAAATTACATATTAAAAATATTTTCATTTAAAAAATATTTCTTTTATTTTCTAACTTTTCGTGGCATATTTTAAAATCTGCATCATACAGAAAATCAGTACTTTTGATTAAATAAATTAGCAGAACATACGAATCTTAAATTAGGACCTGCATCTTCTTTTTTTAAGCTTCGCCTCCTATTTTTAGTTATTTATACATTTTAGAATAATTATATATAAGTGTATAGAGCTTTCAAGTTGAATTAAAATGTTATTTCAGCAACTTATTAAAAATATATCTGGTCAAATATACTTTAAAACGATATTTTTAAAATTCTGTATTTGTACCTCTTGAGCACGTTTGCTCAGATATTTGGAACGTAAATATTTCATAAAAAAATCATTCGTAAATCTTAGTGCTTGAATAACCATATGTATATCTATTACTATATATGTTTTTTCATATAAAATTTCAAATGTTTATAGTTTTTCTAAACAACTAAATATAACATAATCGTTAAATTTCTATATTTTTTATGAACTTTATAAAAAGCATTATTAGGTATACATTGTTTTAAAATATGTAATATATAAGAGCATATTTTATAGTTAAAATAGTTTTATATAAAATATTAAGTAAACAAAATTCATTATTGTCAATCTTACATATTTTACAATATAAAAAACATGCTCAAAAATCCTTTCTAAAAATGTTAATAAAACTATACAGTTTGCTGATGTATTTATAAAAACTATATTTAAAAAATCATAAAGTCTTTTAGAAAACTTAAACCATTATTTTTAATTTTCATATTTATGGATTTTTTTATGAATTAAATAAAGAAACAGAATATTTAAAAAAATTATGATTAAAAAAAAAGCCAGACTTGACAATAATTTTTGCGACTTATAAAGTGCTAGGATATTATTAAGCATGTTTTGGAATACTTAAAAGTTTGGAGACATTAGCTGAAAGTAAGATGTAAAAAAATAATACCATGTTTTACGTTTTATGAAATTTTGACAGCATAAAGAAAGCAAAAAAAAAAAAAAAAATACATATATATCTTGCTTGATTGGGGAAAAATGTTTAATTGCGAATACTTCAAATTTTTATTTATTAAAAGTTCAGATTGCGTGATTTATGTTGTCTTTTAAATTTACGAAAAAAATATATATATGTGAGAGAATAACAATCACGTTACAATAATACATGTTTTAATATGATTCTTGATTCAGTACACTTCAATGCCTACAACCATAGTTCAATATATTTATTAATTTTAAATATTTTTTATTAATTATAGAGTTAATGTAATTTTTACCCAGTGTGGTCAATATTAGGTTAATATCCTATACAAAATAAACACTGCTATAATAGAATACACCCATAATTTAATCCGTCAGACAAGCGCCTGCATTTGTTGATTGGCTTCATAGTGTAATTGGAGTAAATTTTATACCAGTGCACGTGCTAATGTTAAATCTGCAGAATCGAATAGTCTAAAGAAAACTCTCATAAAATGCAATTTTTGAAGAAAATCTTTGATATCCTATCTGAGAAATTAAAAAAGTAGATTTCGGTACAAAGAAAGGAAGTTTTTACTGTTTTTCTCACTAGAAAAATGCAATATTCATACCGGAAAGATAAACAAAGGAAATATCAAATGTAATAAATGAGTTAAGCACTTACCCATTTGGGACATATTGCTTGAAATTTTTCAAGATATGTATAATCGTCTTTTTAAACGATTATATAAACTGAACCAGTAAAAGAGAAAACAACTTAGGCAGCTGAGATCGTGCAGTACTTCTTGAAGATCGACGACGATTGTAGATGATGCTCGAATTTAATGAACGACATTATCACTGATCAATATTAAAAATTGGTTCACTCCGTTGTACAATTTTCATTATTTGTAAAATTCCGATTATATTATATATACATATATATACTGGTATGCAAAATTTAAGGACGAGTCCTAAAATGCCAATTTTCAAAGGATTTTCAAGCGAATATTGAAAAGGAAGTATTATAAATCGAATTATTACTATCCATGCATAACAGCTAGTCCATATAACATCTCATTCAGGTCACATATGGTCATAAATGTCACAGTCACTACGGCAAAACAAAAAAAAGACCTTCCGGCAGTGCCGGGAGGAAGAGGTAGCTTTCATATATTTATTTATATATTTATTTATTTTAAATTAAGTTATATTATTCAAACATTCGAAGCTCAAATTTGTATAATCCGATTTTATAAGATGGAATACTAGTTTTCGCCACTACTGAATATTAATAGGATTTTTTAGAAATTAGGCATCATTTATTCAACCTAGTTTTATTTTAAGCGATTTAGAGATTCGCCAAATTCCACAATATCATGAAGTGTATGCAGTTATAAAGACACATGATGGATTAAAAAAAAAACAATGAGACTGGTCAAAATCTTAATCCATGTGCATATGCACAGTGACATTGAAATCGATTAATATATACGATTGCTGTCGCGGGCAAATTGATTTTTTTCAAAAATGTCACCCACATTAGAAATTCAAACTGCTGTATCTCAGTCGTTTTTTAAGGTAAAGACAAAGCAAAAAATACTCCGGAATTCATTATTAAAATAAATACTTTTGAAAGAACCTTTTTTTTTAATTTCTAATTTTTTGTTTGTACATAATTATACATTTACAAGATTTTTGACAAACTTAAATGGCCACCACTTTGAAACAAGATAGCGGATAAGTTGGCTAGTGAACTCAATCAAGACATTGGCATGTACTATGTACACACGGGGTTATATCCAAATCAGTTTATAAATATACGTATCATCGCGTGACAGATTTCAGAACGTTTCAAAGTGTCAACCACATTAGAAATTAAAAGTCCTAACTCAGCCTTTTTTCAAGATATAGATGAAAAATAAAATGCTCTGGAATCTTTGTATCAAGGTCAAACACACACAAAAAAAATCTTTTTCAATTTCTTACTTTTTTGCACCGAATTCTAAATTTTAAATTAAAAAATATAATTAATATTCCGCCATTTTGAAACAAGATGGCGGATGGAATTGGCCAATGAACTTGGTCCAGCCATCGGTATGTATTACGTACGCACCAAGTTTCATCCAAATCGGTTTAGAGCGGGCGGCGGCGACACAAATGACTACGTCATCGAGTTACGGGATGAAATCATGATGTAGGACAAGATTATTAGGTGGAGATTAAGGAATGACTGGTCTGCCTCGTCATTTCTTGGTACGATATGAGTAACAGCGGGCGCCAGCTCGCCATTTTGGCGTCACTTTCAGGTCATCGAGTTACGGGATGAAAGTGGTGCGAAATTAAAGCTAAAATAAAGTATTTTAAGAATATGTCGGTCTGCCTGCGCATATCCTGGTACAAACCCTCGGCAGACTGAAATTTATAACAAAAAATGACACGTTATAATGTAAAATTCAAAATGGCGAGTTGGCGCCCGCTGTTACACATATCGTACCAAGAAATGACGAGGCAGACCAGTCATTTCTTAATCTACACCTAATAATCTTGTCCTACATCATGTTTTCATCCCGTAACTCGATGACGTAGTCATATTGAATTTTACATTATAACGTCATTTTTTGTTATAAATTTCAGTCTGCCGAGGGTTTGTACCTTGATAGGCGCAGGCAGACCGCAATATTCTTAAAACACTTTATTTTAGCTTTAATTTGGCACCAATTTCATCCCGTAACTCGATGACGTGAAAGTGTCGCCAAAATAGCGAGTTGGCGCCCGCTGTTACTCATATCGTACCAAGAAATGACGAGGCAGACCAGTCATTTCTTAATCTACACCTAATAATCTTGTCCTACATCATGAGTTCAGCCCGTAACTCGATGACGTAGTCATTCGTGTCGCCGCCGCCCGGTCTAGTTTATAAATATGCGTGTTATCTCGTGACGAAAATCAGATTGTTTCAAAATGTCGGCCATAAGAAAAATTCAAAGTGCTATAACTCAATCATTTTTTAAGATATAGACAAAATAAAAAGTGTTCTGGAATCGTTGTTTTCAGTTCTAATATATATAAAAAAATATTTTTTAATTTTTAATTTCTTCGCATTTAATTTAAAATTTTAAATTTAAAAAAAAATTAAATGGCCGCCATTTTTAAACAAAATGGCGGATGATGCTGACCAACGAACTCAGTTGAGACATTTGTATGTTCTATGTACATACCAAGTTTCATACAAATCGGTTCATAAATGCGATAGTTCTATGTACATACCAAATTTACTACGTACATACCAAATTGGTTCATAAATGCGATAGTTACAGCATGACAAGAATCAGATATATATATATAATACCATTAAAAGTAGACAAGATTCACTAATAGATTTAACAACAAAACAATAAACCAAAACGAAGAATTTGAATAGAATTGAATTATAATAAGAAAAAAAATAATAATGAAACGAGTATATCTGAATAAATAAATAAATGAAATAAAATGAACGCAAATGTAATTTGTAGTAAACAGAGCAGAATCATCAGGCCCCAAATGCTCTGGAACTATAAATAAAATGTGCGGTTTCATCCACGTATTAGCCATGAAATAGCAATATAGTACGTATTTGGGGCTACCAGCACACAAAAACCAAATTATTAAATAAGGAACATAGAAATAAATAGTTGAAAAAATGAAAAAATATATATATTAAAACAATTGCGTGCAGCAAATAGTGTCAGTAACATGAGTACAAACTAACCCTATTTATGCATGTGGAAATGATAAACATTACATTCATATATAATTTGGATAAAAAGTAAGAAAACAAAATATTGAGAAAAAAAAAACTTATCTGGTTATCCCCATTAATGTAGAGGACAGCGCTATAAAATTGTTAATAAATTATAAATGCAGGAAGCAATAGTTTACTATACACACTAAAAAAGTAACACGTAGAAAAACCAGTTTGTTAGTAATGCAAGCAACGGATCTTAGCAAGATCAGCAGGGTTGCTCTTTTTAAATTAAGAATGCAATGCGCGCCAAATGGGAAGATAAATGATTTGAAAAGAGAAAAAAAAACTTGCTATGATTTATCCATAACAAACAAAAAAGATAAAGCTGAATGGAAATATAATTGAACCGGAGAAAATAATTAATGATCGATATTTTTATAAAATTAAATTAATAAAATAATTAAAATTAGAATTAAGTTATAACATTCATATTAACTTATAACTTAAAATACCATTTTGTTACTGTAATCAGTAACATTTATTGTGACTTTACATAGTATGAACTCATTATCTTAATATAGGATAATAAAAATAAAATAAAATAAAATAAAATAAAATAAAAATAAAAATAAATAAATAAATAAATATTAAAAATAAATAAATAATAATAATAGTAATAATATTATTAATAATAATACCAAAAATTATATCAATAACATTAAAATTAATTTGATAATTAAAATATAGCTATTTAACTATCGATATAAATAGACAAATATCCATATATTGATGTAAGTTAAACTATTTAAAAATTATGTTAAAATAATGTAAAAATAAATAACCCACTCTCAATTTTTTTAATTAACTTTTGCGTGTTTATCCAAACAACACCACCCTCCCCCGTACTCTAACATCTATCCTCCCAACCGACCAATTTATATATTTTTTTATTACTTTTATACATTTTTAATTTTTTATTATTTTTTTATGATATATATATATGTATATATATATATGTATATATATATATATATATATATATATATATATATATATATATATATATATATATATATATATATATATATGTCATCATTTGAATGGAGGGCGGTTTTGGGGTCTGGGGGTCATGATCGGTGAAAGTATACCAAAATTTTCAGGAAGTGCTTTCCTCCGGACGGCTGCAATAGGTAGCTTTTTACTTTTTGTAATGAAAGCTACCTAATAGGAAATTCCATACGACTCGTTTATGAGTCTCCAATGACTACCATGTGCGACTCCACTGACAGGTCACTGCGACTGCTGCTTTGTGTCGTATCACCAGGTGGTTTTACAATATTGTTTGTTAAACTTTCATGTGACTGTTATTTGGACACTCAATTTCAAAGTCATTGTGAATGTTGCATTATGATAAATTGACATATAATGTCACATTAAAGTCACATGGTGACTTTCTGTCACAAGACTTTGTCAAATGGTGACAGAGACCTACTGTGAAGTAGTAATTGTAAAAAGTGGTGAAAAGTCACTATGTGACTTTAATGGGACATTAATTAATAATTTATCATAATGCAACGTTTATAATGACTTTGAAATTGAGTCTCCAGATGAGAGGTCACACGAGAGTCTCGATGAAATGACATTGTCCTTTGGTGACTTGTTACAAAGCATCAGTCACAATGACTTGTCAGTGGACATATAGTAGTCATTTGAGACTCATAAAAGATATGTATGGAATTGCCCATTTTCTGTTTTGCCGTATTGACTGTGGCTATTGACTATATATATATATATATATATATATTGATTTTTAAAATTTTCCTCTTTTTCCGAGTATATTTTGTAGCAGCTGTTTAAATTGCATTTTGTGAAATCTGTATATTGATTATTAAATTTCATTCTTTAATATATCCGATTCTCGAAAATTATATATTTTAAATTTTATGGAAGCTTGAGTGCACTTTAATTGTTGTTTAGTATTTTCAACACTTTAATATAATAATTTGAATTTAATAAGCAGCATTTTTTTTTATTTAAACAACAATGCACTATTATGACCAAGATTTTAAATTTATTAATATGCTGTAATATTACATATGTATTTATAATAAATCATTATTTTATGAATCTATATCACAATTTTAGTCATTTATTTATTTAATTTTTTTAAGTATACATATGTATATATATATATATATATATATATATACAATATGTTCATATTATCTTAATCGGATAAAAGCTCTTATTTATGCTTAATACATTATTAGTTTTTCTTATAATTATTTACTTCAGTAATGTTATCAATTGTACGTATGTATATTCATATATTTAATATTCAATTATATTAATTAGATACCGTTACTGGATTTAAGCTTAATTTTTTTTTAGTTATTACTATTTATGAAGTATTTTAATTTCCCTATATTTTTATCCAAAAAATATATTTCTGTATCGTGATTTTTGAATGAAGTGTTTAAAGGAAGTGAGAAAAACTAATATTGATCCATTATTAAGTACTTTGGACGAAAATTAATAATGTGGAAATCAATGATAGAGTGCAGCACTATTTCTGTTTTATGAGTCAAAATACTGTAATTTGTGTAACTTAACTAGGTAACTGGTGTAATTTTACTATTTCAGCTGCTTTACTTGATATAATTTTCGATCGCATATTGTCATGAATTTTCATTTAAATATTTTTGGCAACTTGTGCAAATCTTCCCTTATACCTTTTATATATTTTCATTTATGGCATGTATGATCTTCAAATGATAATAAGAAATTTTTATTCCATTTTAATCCATATCATTTTAATTTTTTTTTTATCCAATTTTATTTCTATTTTTGTTTCACTTTTGGATTTATTGTGTACGGTAGCCTTATTTTGCATTTTTTACTTTGCTATAGCTACAGCAAAGATGAAACCTTATGTATTATTTGTGACATGAATGTGATTTTGTACTCATGATTTTGCTTGGGATTCACATTTATTTCGATTTTTCCAATGTTGACTGTATTTTAAACTCTATATAAAATTATGTATCTATACAAAAATATCTGTTATAAAAATCTGTTTTAAAGATTTTTTTATCGTTTACACATCTATTTTTAAGTGCGTTTGTAATTAAGTAAATACACAGCACTTATAGTTGTCATTATGTCTGTTCCTATGTCCTCGTATAATAGAGCAAACACTATTCAACTGAATTATTTAAAAATTATAATGTATAATTACTTCATAGTTTTGATGATTGATTTAAAATTTCTTGAAAATTGGATGCACAGTTTAGTTATCAGGACAATCATTCTGTTACATTACGGAATAATATACACTATATTGCCATTGATTATTGGACACTTGCGATTTTAGACATTTTACTAAATATCTAGAAAAATACATGAGGAATCATCTCGAAACTCTTAGTGTATAAATATAATAGTATACGCCTTACATCGCCGTGAAGATTTTTTACCGAAACTCCATAGGGGACCGTCAACAAATTAAAAAAGAATGAATATCTTTTGAATAACCCTGTCAAAACTAATGTAGCAAAAGTGCTCAAACTCTAGATTATGATTGAATGCCTTATTGTAATAAACTGTGTTCATTTTTATGCAAATAGCATGCATATTAGCAGAGTAATTAAGGTTTTTATAAAAATGGTCCCAAATTTTTCCAAGTTTTTGCCTTATAATTTTCAGAGTTAATATAAAATAATATTTTTTTCGGAAAATAGGACATACAACATTTCAGACAGTACTCTGTAATCAGAATTAAAAAATAATAATAATTGTATGAAAAATGAGTAGGTTTATTAAATAATTTTTTACTGCGCATGCGTCAAAGATATCAAAATTTCATTTGCATATTATGTTAGCTAAATGTATAGAGTAACTTTTGTAAAAGTCTCAAAATCATAGCTTGAAAATTCTGAAAGTAATCGTCTATAGAAAAAGGACAAAATCCGTTGTTTCCAAAATGAAGCAAAAAAATGAGGAATTTTATCCAAGTGTAGTAGTACATCCCGTATTGTGTATTCTATATTGACACTACTCAATGAGTATATGGATACAAACCCTCTTGTTTGCTTCATTTTGAAAATAACGGATTTTCAACTAATTCAATTGACGATTATTTTCAGAATTTTCAAGTTATGATTTTGTGACTTTCACAAAAGTTGCTCTATACATTTAACTAACATAATATGCAAATGAAATTTTGATATCGTTGACGCATGCGCAGTAAAAAATTATTTAGTAAACCTACTCATTTTGTACAAAATTTTCATTATTTTTTAATTCTGGTTACAAGGTAGTGTGTGCAATGTTGTTTGTCATATTTTCTGAAAAATATATTATTTTATATTAAGAACTCTGAAAATTATAAGAAAAAAACTTGGAAAAATTTGGGACCATTTTTATAAAAACCTTAATTACTCTGCGAGTATGCATGCTATTTGCATAAAAATGAACAAGGCGTATTACAATAAGGCATTCAATCATAATCTAGAGTTTGAGCGCTTTTGCTACATTAGTTTTGACAGGGTTATTCAAAAGATATTCATTCTTTTTTAATTTGTTGACGGTCCCCCATGGAGTTTCGTTAAAAAATATTCACGGCGATGTATGGCGTATACTATTATATTTATACACTAAGAGTTTCGAGATGATTCCTCATGTATTTTTCTAGATATTTAGTAAAATGTCTAAAATCGCAAGTGTCCAATAATCAATGGCAATATAGTGTATTATGGGAAAAAATAGTTTCAAGTGTATTATAAAGCTGTTACATCTTTTCAAAAATAATAAAATTGATAAGCGTCTATGAAGTATCTACTAGAATATACATTCTGTACAAAGTGTCTTGCAAAGAATATTTTTTATTAAATTACAGAGTTACACAAAAGTATTCCATTATTTAATGTTATAGAGGGAAACACTGTTTGGGGTGCGTGTCAGTAATATTAAACAATATCAATTTTATGAAATTTATATATGTTACTGATGTTTACAACAAGTTACTTCTTTTATACTACAAAGCAGATAGTATTTACAGGGATATACAAATGATTTCAGATACTCTACTGTATCTAAAGTACTGTATACTACTACACCAAGATCTAAATATTTTTAAAACTTCCTTTTAGTACGAACGCCCTCATATGCTACACTTGACGTAAAATTTTCAACTTGCTTTAATTGAATAAATTCCTTTTAAAATTTTATGTGAAGATTTGTTGATAATAACTTTATTGGATTGGAAATATTTTGTATTCGCATAATAAAAATTAGGATAATTGTCTGTATCTTAAATTAATTTATCTCTGTCTCTTATTTAATTAATCTCTGTCTCTTGGGATTGAGACAGATGGACGCTTACCTTTTCTTGATGTTAACTTATGTAAAAACAAAGAAAACTTCAGCATTGACAGAGATGTTTATAGGAAACCAATCAAATCAAATAATACGGTTCCATATAATAGCCCATCATCATTTTTATATAAAATTGCAGCCTACAAATTTTACATTAGACGTGCTTTTAATGTGTGTTCAGGTTAATATTTAGAAAATGAGCTTATTACCATCAAAAGTATCGTTGAAGAAAACAGAATTTCAACAATTCTCTTTAATAAACTCATTCATTTTACAGTAGTATGTAAGAGTGACGTACTTGTTATAAATTAATCCTGATTTCAAATTAAGACTGACAGCAAAATCGTATTTCTGTCTGCGTGTATTCCCATACTAAAATCTTTTTATTTTGGACTGTGGAGTTCAATGTTCCAGATGTATCTTATATTCCCTGAATTGCTTGAAGTATAGACTGAAATTTCTTTCCACAATCCCGTATACTCGCTGATACTCACAACGAACTGGAGAACAAATATCGTCAAATTTTATAAAATAACTTTATTAGACTAAAATTTTCTCCCTTTTTCTCATCTTATAATCCCATTTTAATCATATTTCTGTCTTAATTGAAACAAGAAAATATTTTTTCGTTTTTACTTGTTTTCGAAATCTAGCTTCGATGCTAAAAAGCAATGGTTATCATGAAAACGAATTCTTGTGAAAATGTGTTTTTAACTGTGTTTTAAATGTGTTTTTATCATGGGTTTTAAACTTGGACCACATCTTTCTCAATTGTTTTACTTAAAATTTATTTTAGAAAATTTGAAAAAGACATTTACTTTTGAAAATATTATTTTTTTAAAGTTATATTACTTTTTTAATATTTTTACTTTAAATATTTTTCCATTTTATTTAAGTTAATATTTTCTTAAATGCTTAATCAAAATTAAGACTTAAATATTTATGTTTATTTAAATGAAAAAAAAAATGTGAATAATATTTCGAGATATAACGATTTTAAATTTAAGCTACTCTACTTTTTTACTAAATTTTAAAATTTACATTTTTTAATAAAACTTTGTGAAGTTTTATCATTTGATTTTGTTTACAAATAATATAGTTAACCACCAGAATAAATTAACTCAATAAATAAAAAATATTTTAAAATGTGTCTGGTACTCCCTTAATCAAAATATTCAATAATAACAATAATAACATCGTATGAATTTAATTTCTTTAGAAAAAATCCCTTTAAAAATATACAGATTTTCTTATATGAATTAGTTTATAAACATTATATATCACAAATAGCAAAATTCGATGTCTATTAGAAAACACTTTTTATTAAAAAATAAGAATTAATTATGCATATGTCGTAAATTTTAATTTGAAATAAATATGTTTTCCTTAGAAAAAAAAATTAAATCCAAAAATATATCTGAATGCTTTGTTCATGTCAATCTTGCGTTTTCAAGAATCTCTGTAAAAAATCCCATTGCATGAAACATTTGAAGCAACATGAAGATTTTGACTATATTTTGAATTAAAGTAAAAATGTGGCATCGAAAATATATTCTACGGATGATCAAAATATTTTTATATCCATTACATGTCTAAAAATAGTGCATAGGTGTCTGGTTTCTGACAATTTAGTCATACAGCTGTCACATTTTTTATTCCTTTGTCCCAGCTAGTATAGAATTATTTTGCACTAAGATATTGTCTATTTTCTATTGCTTTGAATCTTTTACGAATATGAACAATTTTTTTATTAAAGGAAGAAAGGGGCTTTCAAAAAATTCGTTGTATGTTACATAAAAATATTTTATATAGTTTATTTTTTTAAAAATGTATTATGTGAATTTTTAAAATGGTGCTTTTTTCCAAAAAGAGTGTCTCTACGCATTTCTTTAAACAAAATAAGAATTTAAATAATGAAAAAGTTTTTTTTTTATGATATTGAAATGGATACTGAAAAAAAAAAAAAAAAAAAAAAAAAAAAAAAAAAAAAAAAAAAGATAGCTCTTAATTAAGTTAGACCTTGATATAAATTGACATTTTTTACATTTTAATGTAAATCGCCCAAAATGAGACGTTTCTGTGCAAGATTTATCACGATTTCTGCACTAGTGTAACTCAACGCTGTTAAAAATCTTGTTCTAGTTCGAACGGAATTTTCGTGCACAATAGTTTCCACTGTAAGATCGTGAAATCTTGAACCAATATTTGGAGCTCTTGTTGAAGTATAGTTCCAATATTTGGAACGAGGTTGTAAGAGGAAGCTCCACATATTGGTACGAGATTTAACCATCTTATGGTGTCAGCTACTAAGCACGAAAGTTTGGTTCAAAGTAGAGCAAAAATTTAAACAGTGAATCTCAAGAATGGATTTTCATCAAATTTTAGATTCTGTTAGTTCTTGACATTAATTGACATTTTCTGCCTTTTAGTGTAAATAGGTCAACAGATGCTTTTCCGTTCTTCATTTATTGTGATTTCTTCAATAAATCTATCTATAGAAAAAAATGCATGGATTTTCATAAAACTTTAGATTCAGTTATTCCTTAATATGGCATAGTTTTCTTTACAATTTGGTGTAAACAGCCGAACAGGTTTACGCCATAGCCCTATCAGAAGAACTAATGCACGGAGTTTCAGCAAACTTCAGATTCAGATAACATAATTTGTTGCAAGTCCGTTTTCCGGGTAAATCAACAAACAAGTGGTACTTCTATACTCCATTTTACATGATTTACGTTATTGTATTGATAATCACACTTCAAGAACTAATGCAATGATATTTTTATTATTAGAATTTCCGTGATGGGCATAGACTACTATTTAATTTTGGCACTCTTATAACGAATTTTGAAGTATTAACATGGAGATAAAATAAAGTTTTGGGATTCACACATCCGACAGGTTACATCATAATTTAACCGTCTTTTTAGTGATTCATACATTTTTTATAAGTTATTTTGCATTTTAAAAATTATTTTAAAAATTTCTATTTGGCCTTCTTTTTTTATCATATTTTGCATCGCTCTTCATTAATCCTTTTAAATATTTGCTGAAACGTCAATGAAGGTTTACTCTGAAGACACGATTTTTTTATTTCCGTCTATCTGTCTGTCCGTGTGTCTGACCTTCTGTCTGTGTGTTTCGTGATAACTATCGTAAAAAGCATCCAATTGAGTTGTAATTAAGTGGCTATCTGCAAGAGGTAACCGTATCTAGCTGTGTAGATTTTTGTTACATTTGGTTCGCGTGTTCGAAAAATATAGATTTTTTTTTTTTTTTTTTTTTTTTTTTGCGCAATAATGTTTTTCTATGGCAATCAGACGATTTTTCTATTTTTAATGCTTTCCAACAAAGTAGAAAAGTGTTTGTGCTTTCAGTTTGTCTGGCTATCTGTCTGTTCGCGCTCTCACTCTCATAAATGTACTCGGATTCTCATGAAGTTTTTACTTGTTATTTAGCACAAACCATATTGAAAAATAAGATTGTATCAAGATTAGTTTATTTACAGAGGTAGTTGTCCGTTACATTTCGGCCTATGAGAAAAATTGTTTCAAATGAATTTTAAAGATGTTACATCCATCAAACATATAATAACTTATTTGAATGTACTAAATGCACTAAAATATGCATTCTGTAAAATATGAGGTGAAAATAATGGTTATTATTCATTTACAGGGTCACAGAAAAGAATTCCATTACGCAATGATTTATTAGTCTGTTGCATAGAATTGTATTAAATTGTTTGCGACATATTTTAATTATATTACACCCAGGGACCGACTTAGACAGTGGGGGGCACTGGGGCAAACTTTATTAGGAGTGCACCCTTCTGTCTTATAATTTTCATAAATTATACTGAAGTGACTAAAATGTAAATTCATACCTATTGCATGTGTTCATAAATTGCATACCAAGTACTATTCACATCTATATATATATAATAGCAGAAGAAAGATAACTTTAAGAAACTACAGAACACAATTTTTTGTCATTTACAGCCATATAAGGATTAATGTGAGGCCTTAAGGGGCACGGAAGCAGAGGGGATAGGAAAAGAGAGCCCCTAAAACTGAAAAAAAAATTTGGTCACTTTTGGCCATTTTTTATCATTTGATACTCTTTTAATGAAAAACTTATAAGCTTATTTCTTATAAGTTTTTCATTAAACTTATAAGATATAAGCTTATAAGTTTAATGAAACTTATAAGCTTATAAGTTATATCCTGTCCTTAGCCCTCCCCCTCAAGCCGGGGAGCCCCGGGGCAAATGCCCCGCATGCCCTTGCATTAGTCAGGTCCTGATTAAACCGTTTCATGTACTACAAAATTGATATACGCACTGTGGCTTAATATTTCACGAATAATATGAAGTGCATAGAATTTACAAGGACACACAAACGATTTCAAATAGTATATTCTTTCCGAAGTATTGCACATGATCGATGTTGGCTGATGGATGGATGAAATGCATTTTTATTGATGATATGCGCTTTTAAGTTTCCCTAAATATATGCATAATGTATGGTGTGTATAGTAGATATATAGGGTTACACAAAGAGCTCGTAAAGGTTTATGAATATGTGTGTAATTCATTTATAGTTTTTATAGTAGTCATGCATTTTATACACGAACTATTTTGAGTTTTCTAAGAAATGTTTGTACAATATAAATAATATGAAATACAGGGTCGCGCAAAGAATTGGGTACACGATCACCTGTGGATGGTAATTTCTTCAAACATTATTTATGCATTTTTTAAGAGTTTTTTGTTTGAATTTAATTTTACCAAAAACTGGTGTGTAATAAAACTAACAAATAAACCACGGGGCTGAACAAATGTATTCAATTATGTTACCATCTATTAGTATAAATTTCTGAAAGCGAAATTTCAAACACTTAGACGTTTTCTTGCTAAACTTAATTTCCCCATTATATAGTTTATATATACATATATATATCAACCGACAGATGAAATTTAGGGCTGCTCAAAAGTAATGAAATATATACTTGGCTATAGACCGTACCAATTTATTTCCCAAAATAAGTTTTGTTAAACATATAAGGAAGTGTTGGAAAGTGCTTCTTAATCTATGCTTAAGGCGTGATGTTTCTTACGTGTCATTTCTTTAAAGAAAATGGCACACATTATTGAAGGATTTTAATGATAAATTATTGATCATGAAATGTCATAATTAGAATCCTATATTATTCATACTAGTTTGAAATTTTGTTAATACGTATACCAAAATTTATAAATTCCGTATAAATTATGGAGAGATTTTATATGCGTGAAATAACTTATATTAAACATCAGCAACGTAAATCAATTATATTATACGTTAAATATTTTTATATTTTCACGTATACATTTTTAGTCTTTTATCATATACATTTTATCATATCACATAGTTTTTTTATCATATACTTTTTTAGGCCATCTTATTGAGAAAAAAAATATTTTAAATGCAATTTTTTTGGAAACTGCACCTTGAAAATTTATTTTTGAGGTATGGATTTTTGTTGTTGTTTTTGCGAATGCTTTTACTTTTATTTCTGCAACAGTAGCAACTTAAGTACTTTATTTGTGCGGGACATAAAGGGATAATACCCCGAAAATACAATATTACTGTATATATATAAATATATATATATATATATATATATATATATTGTCATCTTCTCACAACAACTCAAAAAAAATTTGTATATATAATACCTTCTACGTCAAGCATATTGTAGTTTATAAAACCCGATGAATATATGCTTTATTTCGTTTTTATATAATAATTAAATGGATTTTTGTTTATTGCAAACTTACTTTACGAAACATACATCAATTTCTCTTTACAAAATGCATCTTAAAGAATATCTGTGTGATTTATTTTCTCTGCATTTATTAACTGTATATTAAAAGCTAGAAGAAATCAATTTTTTTAAATCCATATGAAATAAACAAGAATAAGCAACATCTGTATTTTTTTACTTCTCATGGGTAACAATTAAACTGCTTTTTATATAAAGAAGAAATTTGCAAGTTGAAAATCAACCAAGAAAGAATACAGAGTTTATAGCTCAAATATAATAAGTAGATAAATGTATATATTTTATGGCTAAATATTGCTTTGAATTCTGTTGCTATGCATTTATATGGAACGTTAAACATGATTTCATAAATTTTAGGTGCACTGTAAAACATTTGTGGTAACGTTACTCCATAAAATTGGTGGCAGCTACGATTTACACTTCATTGAGTATTTTTTCACTTACATAATGGTGTAATAAAAACATGCATTACTGGTGTAACATTGCAATGTTACACCGATTATATTGGTTAAAATACTCCACCAAATTGGAGGCAGCAAGGCTGCCACCAGTTTTACGGAGTAACGTTACACAAATGTTTTACAGTGTGGCTGCGCAAAGAGATGTTAATAAGGTACCAATTCTAGAGATTTGCGTTAAATTAAATTAAAAGATTGATCCTTCAAAATAATATCTATAGTATTTGATTATCATATGGTACAGTTGAAATTCTATTTAAAGAAAAGATCTTCCTTGTCAGTTTCACATACATTTTTGATTTAAAAAAAATGAAAATAAAGGAATTTTGTAGTTATTGTAAGTTAGTGGTTTTTGTTTATTGGTGTGTATAGCTGTGAGTTTTATGGCGTTTTAGTACATAAAAAAACAGTTGGGAATTTATACAGGATAATGAAATTATTTTACTTTGAAATTACAGTTAAACAATTTAACACAACTCAGAGCGTATGTTTATTACATTCAGTTCATCAGTTTATATTTTTTTAGGATCAATCAAATCATTGTAAGTTCATGGACAAAATGAACTGTATTTAAAGAAAAAATTGTTGGAAACTTTACAGTTTGGCGTAAATGGCGATGTTTAACACAGATCTTTGATTTTAACCTTTGGAATACATTCAGCTAAATACAGAAGTGATTGAAAAAATATCGCCACTTTAAACATAGATTACTATAATACAAATAAGTTTCTTAGTTGAAAAATATATCTTTAGAATACCAAGATTAATTTTAATTAGCGAGTATAATGTACTCTAAAAATACAAATTTCAATATTTTTATATACTTTCATTATGGAGCAAGACTGATTATGAATTTTATTTTGAATCATATTGCATGTTACAATATTTTTATTCTGGTAGTATTTTGAGAATAAAATTATATTTATTGTAATAATGTTAATCGTAACTATCCAAATGGACTTCCTGATGCTCAGATATTAACTTATTGTCTGAAATGAAACGAATTTACATAAATCCTTCATCACGCAACATCATTTCTTTTCCATATTTTGAAAACCAGATAACATCTTTCTCCGGAAAACTGGAAGGTAAAATTTTGATTTCGCTAGAACAATTAGAGAATTTGCTTTTACGGAAATTCAAAAATTTATTTTTACCGGGAAAGAGTTTGCAAGAACATAGCTTTATTGTTGGTCCGAAGCGAAATAAATTTAACATCATATGGAGTGTCTCTACAGAGCAAATCCACAAAATTTTAGTCACATGGATATGTAAACGTAGTCACAGTTAAGAACAGCATTTCCAATCGTAACCACAGAGAAAAAAACCTAACATATTAATTTGATATGATTGTGGCGAATTAAATCACCGCGTAACGTTTCCTCGATAAAAAACAAAGGAGTAACTTGGGAAACCACCTATGTATTTATAGTATATATACAGATAGATGTATAGATAGATGTATATCTAAAATAATTTTAATATTAAAAGAAAAGTTTGTTCAGAAGACATATATTTCTCAATTTATTTAAAAAATTTATCTAATTAAATATTTTCATATACTTCAAATGAAGTATAATTTCCTAAAACACTGAAGCATGAACAATTTAAATGTTTTTACACATACAATGAGAATATCATCGTACATTTTTGTAAATATTATGTACAAGGAAAATTTATAGTTCTCGGAGGACTCATTCTTTAGCAGAAAGCTTAGATGGTTCTTTAGTAGAATGATCAATCTTTATAAATGTTCTGATAGTTATTTTCTCCACAAATATATGCTATTTCTTTTCTAAATACAAAATAAAATGTTCCGTTTCATAATCGAAATTGAGTGAAATAGCTTTAAAACTGTCTTTTTCAATGCTTATGTGTTTAAAATCCTACTCTTAGTTTAAAAAATAATATTTTTTGACTTAAACATACCAATAATACATAAATTATGCATATTTCCAATGCTTACAATAAAAATTGCATCATACAGAAATTATGTTTTAGCAAATTTTCACTTTTGTGCAATATTTAGTAATATAAAATTTTTAATATTCAAGAAATAATTCATTATAATGTTCACTCATTATAAACTCACCATTGATTTTATTTCGTTGTTGTAAAGATTTCAAAAATTACAATTGGTCCTTTTATATTTAACTGCTAAATACATTGGTCTCCAAAAGATAAGGTATAACATGTTTTTCGAAACTCACCAAAAAATGTCTATAACATTAAAAGTATTAGTTTATATGACTAGTAAAAATGAAATTTTAAAATACATGTATAAACAAGCATAATTTTTACTATAACTAACTATACTAACTATAATTTTTATTTTAAAGAAGGAACAAGCATGTATGAATCAGAAACAAATATGTAAATATAAACAGTTTGTGATTTCGTGGGTAAGTTTCATTGATTTGCAACTGTCATTAGCAGTTTCTTTGACAACAGCAAGTAGTGTTAAGCAATGTTTATGAGAAAGTTGTTTGCATAATTCGTAAGGTGACAGGCTGTTGGATGTTTGGAAATGGGATAATCACAGGTCGATGATGCTAGAATGGTCGAAGAATCAACTTTAAAACTATGCGCTGAGACAGTGAGAAAATTAGGAATCATAAATGCATATCACACATAAGTTCATAGAGTCATGAACTGAGCCCTATGAACTCTTGTAGGATTCACGATCTTAAATAGAATGAAGAAACATGAAAAATATATTGCAAAAACGAAGGTAAGATTAAAAGGAAGAAATCTATTAACAAATCAGGGTGTAAAAATTTCAAGTGGCCCTTACCGGGCTGCAAAAGGCCTGGGCCTTAGCTATAATGCGTATAAAGAAATGAAATGTAATCATCACAGGCTGATGCTACTAGACGGCGCAATGTGTCTCACAGTGTGGTCCAAAAGCCATGTTATCAGTATAAATCCGGAAATTTTGTTCCCAGAAGACATGCTTCAGGCCAAACAACACCTGCAGACGACCTGTTTTCTGGTTCTTTCGGCTCGAAGTAGAAAACGCACTATTGTGTTGTCGCAACTCCTTGCAGACCACTTAGATTGAGTTAAAACTGGTGGGATCGCAATTCAAAGCTATCCGTTGTTTTCACATAAAATTACTTTAGTTACGTTTTACTCTCGCGTTATATAGCCATAAAAAAATGTATTTTTATTGAAACGTAGTTCAACTCAATGAATAGTTTTTGAAAATAGAATCTTGATTATTTTTTGTAACTATCTCTTTATGTGGTTCTAGTTGGTATTTCATATTTTAAGTACTGTATGTTATTTTCACATCATTATACTTTTACTTTGGATTAGTCTTATGTTATATAGCTTTAAAACCATATAGCCATAAAGCCATATAACCATAAGCCATATAGCCATAACTGTTAAATGTAAATAAGGATTTTTCTTTTCTTTTTTTAGATAAATAAAACAAACAGTTTCCTAAATTTGTCTATCAATCTCGCCGTTCATCTTTATATCCCTAAATTTATTTCATCATGTTGTTTTATGTGACTTTCCTGGATCAGGCACACAACATCTAAAAATTCTTTTTGTTCAACAGATAACTCGAATACCATCTGATATTTCTAATTCAAACTCAGATACCATCTGATGTATGAATTGTCTTTTGTATTTTGTATCATTCTCTGTGTTAGTATTTCATATTTATCATTATCATCACAGTGCAAAATTAAATTTCTCAAAAGCAAAGATCGATAGTAATATGCGGTCAACGGTTTTTTCATTAGGTAAGTTGTAAAAATCTTATACAGAAATTTCAGACAGTGAATATTTTGAAAAATTTGCGTTCTGATTGCATAGAATGCTTTGGTTTGTTGGACATACTGTATATATATATATATATGTATATATATATACATGATGATTCAAAATTATGTGGACAAATTGATATGACAAATCAGGTTACGACAAGGATAAAAAATCACATAGGAACACAGGCCCGCAAACCATTTATTGAGTCACAAATACAGGGTGTTTCATCCTAACTCAATATGGGTTGACGCTAATAAGTTTCAGAAAACTGAAGTATATTTTAATCAAACATTTAACAGACATTATCACCTTTGTTTTAAATGTGATAATACGAAACAGAAGTAGTATAAGTGTGCATTATGCGCGCGAGCAAAATGCACTTGTCACCTAACATTATGCACTGTGATGATCAGTTTATACGGTATCGTCGATTGCTTGAGCAATATGTTTTTCCAAATCTTTTCATAACGTATCACATTTCACACAAAATAAGGTAGCTATCGTTGCATTTTCATTACAGTATTTTTAATTTTTCCGAAATCATTACTTTCAAACCCGGCGTGGTTACAATGAAACACCCTGTATTGAGACTCAATAAGTGGTTTGCGCTTTGTGGCCCTATGTTCCTATGTGATTTTTTATCCTTGTCGTATGCCTGATTTGTCATATCAGTTTGTCCAAATAATTTTGAATCACCCTGTATATATATATAAATACAGGGTGGGCGTGTGTGTAATTATGCATGCATTTAGTTTTTAAAAAATCAATTCCAGATACAACTATTTGCAACTCTTTAAAATAAGTATTTTTTTTTTTTAATCAGGTACAGATTTCATGTAATTTTCCATTACATGTGACTATAATATAAATATATCTAGTTTTAAGCATTATAAATCAAGACATTAAGGTTTCAGCAAATCTACGGACTGGCTAAAATTCATCCTGAATTTTTAACACTCGTACTTTCTTAAAAAAATAAGAGAATAGAAAAGGACAATAAAACATAATTTATTATGTTAATATTGTTATTTTTCATAAATTGTATTTTGACCCGCTAGATTCGCATAATCTTACACTGTGTGGTGTGTTGCTTTTGAAATGCTTAAGATTTTTTAATTCTTTCCGATGGAGCGAACTATAGGATAGACTAAGCGGAAAGGAAATAAATAAAACTGAAGGATATATTTTGTTTTAGTGATACAGTGAAGGTCACAATTATAAGGACAAGGCAAAAATTGCCATATCTTGGTTATATTTGGCGGGAGACTTATGCAAATTTAATGGCTGGAAACCTATGAAAAATGAAGATAAATTTTGTATGTTTTATGGAAATATGTGGTAAATTCATATTTATAAGATGTATTATAAATTTATACAACCACTGGTTATGGAGAAAATTATAATAACAACTATATTTGTGTGTTCTAAAAAGTAAAATTTGCATATTTTTTGCACTGCACACGGAACTTCCAGACGATATAAATGCGTAGTAAGCGTTTCGGATCGTATTATTCTGTTTTTCAATCATGTCGCAAGGTGCAAAGCTTTTGGAGTTTCAGAAAGGAAAAATGGATGCATTTCAAAATTCAGGACTTTATGTATGCTAAATTACTACAAAGTTTAATAGATCAAGAACGGTTATTTACAATTATCTTTAAAATTCTGGTAAATATGGATGGCAAAAATATAAATGCAGGCTATCTTCTGTTTCTGTATGGGGGAGAAGAATGATAATAAGGCAAGTTTGCTCCAAAAAACGGGAAAAAACCATCAATTAAACTTAGAATGCAAGTGCTCGAACTGTTCGACGTGTTTTATAAAAAGAGAGAAAAAGTTATGCTATAGTAAACATGTGCCAACACCGCATCTTACAAAAGTTCATGAGAGACTGGGGATGGAGTTTGCCAAAAACTGCACTATTATGGGGAAAAAAGTGAGATTATGTATTTTCCGATGAGAAAAAGATTAATTTGGACAGACTAGATTGTTTTTGCAACTTCTAGTATGATCTCCGTAGAGAAAAAACGATTTTCTCAAAGCATGTATTTGGAAGTGATTCAGTAACGGTCTGGGAAGTTTCACAACTGGTAGAACTACTCCAATATTTTTTGTGCAGGGTAGGAGGAATTCTGTTACAGTGATGTATTAGGCGATAATCGTTCACCAGAAGCACCGTTAATAGCGATTGGATACTATTTTTTTCACTAGGATAATGCATCGGCTCATGTTTTCCAAACTTCAAACTCGTGGTATAATGCTAATTCCGTGAAACTACTTGATTGGTTGGCCAGAAGTCATGATCTGAATCCACTGGAAAAATCTGTTGGGTATTCTGGCACACAAAGTATGCAAAAATGGATATAATCTCAAAACGAGCAAGAACGCATGTCTTCCATCGAAAAATATCACTCAAAATCTTCCAAGAACGTTCTTAAGGAATTGTCAAACTCCTTGACGTCAAAACTGATTAAAGTGATTGAGAAGAAGCGGAGAGATCATTAATTATCAGTGTGTTTCAGGCATAAACGTTCATTGTCTTTATGATTTTGTGCAATTTTTACAATGACATGTTTTGTTACTTGTGACAAAACATTCATATTTCGCATTTTTCAATGTTTTGCATGCTACAATGATTTTTAGCATAGAAAAGCATTTAGTATATAAATTTCACTTTATTTAGCTCAGAAATAAATTTTTTCTGTGCAATTTTTAATTGTTCTTATAATTCTGACCACCACTGTAGATGTTGGTACTTTTCTTAAAAACATATTATTCCAAAAGATCATTTATCATAAATCAGAAACAATGTATCATTTTATCTTTAAAACTTTCTGCTATTATGAAACTTGGAATTTAAAGGAAAAAGTTTTGAAATTAATTATCAATGAATCAAAATAAATTAAAGTAACGGAGAGTTTCAGAAAAAATAATAGCTAGTTTGGAACAATCAATTACAAAAGATTACGGGCTATCAGCACACTTTAGTAAAGTACTTATTTCGAATAATAATATTTAAAAATCAATGATTTAAATAATGATATATTATAGAAAATATTTCGTATTTAATTAATTCAATTTCTGCCATGGCAAGAAAAATATACGGAATTAAAATATTTTCGTTTCAATTGATGTTTGTTTATTCATTAGTGTTTTTAAATGTATGCTAGTTTGGTCTGTAATATAACATTTAGAATGTATTAAAAGTGAAGTGTATTTTTCAACCAATTTTTTTTTGTACATACCATCCTATATGTTATAGAATAGTATGAAGCATATACTTTTATGTACAATAAAAATGAAAGCTCAAAATGAATAATTATAAATTGTATAAATATAAACTGCTTATATAAAATTCTGTGATTTTACTTCATTAAAAAAATAAGAAGTGAGAAATCACACGTCAAACGTAGCAAATGAAGTGCTTTCCGTACTATAACGAAGTTTTTAAAATATTCAGATATTCGTGTAACAGTTACAGTTCTTTGAATACAGTCTCTTAGACGAAATATTTTGTATTTCTATGCAAATACCATCTGTTTTCTATTATATGAGAAGTAACTTGCAGTAAATATTAGCAACGTATATCAATCTCATAATATGTGAAATAGTTTAATAAAATTAAAACATGCTCCAAACGGTGTGTCCCCCTATACTGATAGGTAATGGAAATCAATTGTGTGGCTCTTAAATTAATAAAAAATATATTTTGCAACACAGATTGTACATAATCTATATTTCAGTACATACTGCATAGATGAATATCAATTATATTATTTTTGAAAGAATGTTGCACCATTAAAATGCACTTGAAACTATTTTTTCCATTAGCCTAATGTTACGAAATACTTTCTATTATCAATGTAATTAAATTATATATCCGATTTTCAAACAATTTTAAAAGACTGAAAGAAATTATACAACAGTTATACATTTTAAATTTTAAATGGTTCGGTTGGGTAGATTTTGCTATGATAGACAGATGGACGGACTGAATGACGACTATAGATGCTACGATTTTAATTAATTACGTCGGCACCTAAAGATTTTTACGTGAATATTAATTTGCATTTGCTCATATAAGAAACTTAAATTAAATGTATAAATAATTAAATGTTAATCATAAATAAAATTATTGCTTTTTTTAGTACTTTCCTACAAAATTGAAAAGTGCTTATGCATTCGGTTTGTCTGTCCGTCTGTCCTTTGTTTCGTCTATCCGTCTTTCCGCACTTTAACTCTCGTAAATATAGTCAGATCTCCATAAAATATTTAGGCGTTGTTGACATTTACCCTAGCAGACACCCTATTGAAAATGTAGTTTCTACCATAATTAGTTTATTTACAGGGGTAGTCAAAATTTACCGTTACATTACGGCCTATGGGAAAAAATCGTTTCAAATGAATTTTAAATATGTTACATTCTGTGAAACACATTCAAATTTATATGCATTCACGAGATGCATTAAAATATACATTCTGTAAAAAAAGGTTGTGAGGAAATAGCTATAATTAATTTACAGGGCCATGCAAAAGAATTCAATTTGATAATGGTAAAAGGTAGAAGTGTATGCGCCAAATTTTAATTATATTAAACTATTGCATATGTAATAAAATACATATAAATATAGCTAACGTATAGTAAAAAATTATACGATACAATCATGCTTAATATGAAGTATATAGCATTTGCAGAGACATATAAAATATTCAGTATATTCTTTCCGAAGTACTGTACATATATCCGATAACGGCTGATGAATGAATGAATTGCATTTTAATTATGATATGCGCGTATAAGTTTCATTAAATCTTTGCATATTATATGGCGTATATAAATACTATAGTTGACTTACGAGGCTACCAAAAAGAGGTCGCAAATGTTTTTGAGTATGAGCTTGAATTTCTTAAAGTTGGTTTTTAAATAAGTTATGCATTTTTACGCGGAACTGCATTGAATTTACTAATCAATGTTTGCAGAATATAGATAAAATGACATACAGGGCCACTCAAAGAATTTAATACATGGACGTCTGTGCATGATAATTTCTGAGAATTTGATTTAGTAGTTTTGAGAATGTTTTAGTTTAAAATAAATTTTAGTTTATTATTGACGGGTAATAAAGTTACAAAATAAACTACAGGGCTGAACAAAAGTATTCAAGTATGTTTTTATCGATTAGTATAAATTTCTGAAAAAGAAATTTCAATCTGCAAGACATTTTCTTGCTAAAATACATTACATATTATATAGAATATCAACTGACAGATCAAATACAGGGCTGTTCAGAATTACCTATATATGTATTTGGCTATATACAGTAACTTTATTTCCCTAAATGACGAAGTTTTGTTAAAGATTTCATGAAATGTTGGAAAGTGTTTGATAATCTATGCTTAACGCACGGTTTTTCTTACTTGTTTAGATATGAACAGTCATAAAAACTAAATAATCTTGGAAGAAGATTCTCATAAAAAACAGAGTATTCTTTAATTCTATAAAAAAATCTATATTTATCGCTCTACCAGCTAAAAACTAATAATTTTTTATCGACGATGTTTTAAAAATAATCATAAAAATCGGCATAAATTATGCTAACAAAAATTTGCTTATATCACGTGAAATATTAAATTACCAAATATTATGGGATTTTAAATGGGGGTTTAGCAAAAACATGCATGATAATTAAAAGATTACATCACAGTTTATTGAAATTTTTGTTATGGATAAGAAATAAAGAAAGATAAACAATGATAAATTTCCGAAAAATTTCTAGCTTAAGATATTATATTCAGATGCACTCTAATCTTAATTTTTTTCATTATATAATAAGGAAAAAGATAAAAAAAATATTTTAGTTTTAAGGGTTTTGCAGCTTTCCAAATACTTGTCTTTAAATAAATTTTATTTTTAAATGTTATTTTTGGATATTATTATAATAACATGCACAAAATTAAATAATAAATAATTGTTTTTTTCTTTTTTACGAATATTTTTTATTAAAAATATCCTGTTTTTTCTTTTGGTTGTAGTACGAATTTCTTGAGAAAATATAATTAAATTTTGAATAAGTAAGTTAAAATTATTCATTTAGAATAGATTTTAGAGTATATAATTCTAAACTGCTTTTTCAATTTATGCTTTTAAACATGGTCTATGAATATTTTATATATTTAAAATCTTAAAAATACAAGCTAATTTGTAAATAAATAAAAGCTGATCTTGCTTAAAGTACAGTTTTTGTCTTTATAAAATGTAATTAAAACACATAATCTCGCAAGAGAATTACTCATAAAAAATTAAAACAAGTAATTTGTTTAAAAAAAATTAAGTCGTACTAGTTATAAATTAAGCATTTGTAAATCACAAATATTTGAAATTAATCATCGAAGAACCAAAATAATTTGGAGCAACATACATCACCATAAAAAGGAAAAAACATTTGAAATGGTCAATTGCTAAAAATTTTGAAACACCAAACCAATTTTAGTAATAAAATTCATTTTGAATAGTAAATTATTAAAAATAATGAAATAATTAATGGTACATTATAGGAAAAAAAGCTTGGTCTTTACAATAATTTTTTATCTATTTAAGATGCATATTTAATTAGATATTTTATAGGGGATAATAAATAAATGCAGAACAAATTAATTTTGTTTGCGAAGATTAATGACTTTATTTAACATTTTGTTTTAGTAACTTCTGATTATAAATGACTCTTTTAAATTTTATTGTACTAGCATGAATAAAAATTAAAATTTATTTCTCAAAGGATGTCTTGTTTTGCAGACATCATGTTAGTTATAAAATATAAGGCATGAAAAAAAAATTACGAAGATAATTATGAAATACAGGAAGAAACATAGCTTAAATTAGATAACTAGTTTCAAAACATATATCTTTAAAAAAGACTTACGAATATCTTATTAATTTTTACTATTCAGAACTTACATTATAGATATAATTTAACAAATGTTAATGATTAATAAAATTCATCTTTTACATTTTGTAAAAAAGAAGGGAATGGGGGAATGCAATTATTGAAATAATAATAATAATAATAATAATAATAATAATAATAATAATAATAATAATAATAATAATAATAATAATAATAATAATAATAATAATAATAATAATAATAATAATAATTCTCGAACAACATTTCTTAGAGATAACAAATAATATCATTTGTATAAACACTTTTTTTAACAATCTTACTCTAAGAACCTAAGTATTTCAAAACGGCAAACATTTGAAATTAATTGTAAAAGAATATATTTCATCTTATTAAACAATAATAAGTATTTAAACTTACTAGTAAGAATCCATAACCCCTAAATAATAATTCAGCCAGATGTGGAATGTTACAGTGTTAGCACATCTATCTGATTTTTTATAAAGGGAATCGGAATTCTTACAAGTAAGATTAAATAGTTATTAGTGATTCCGCGAATAAAATAAAATAAAGTAGCTATTCGAAACTGTCTGGTGAGATTCCAATTTTTGTGTGAAGTCGGTTTGTAATATCTCCCACTACGTGTGTCCTCTGTTCTAGAGTGTTTTGTTGGCAGCTACAAGATTGCCGATGAGCAGGCCTCCTACACGTCGAGTTAAATCAGCTTAATGGGTTAGATAACTGATATAGGGGCGTGTGACCGCCTAATTGCTGCATTGCTACAATAAACCTGATATATTCTTTTCGCACGTCATAATATCTGCGCTACTTGCTTCTCGTTTGAGCATACTTTGTTTTACCTGTTGCTTAATGTTACATCCTGTTTTTTTTTGTTTTTTTTGGGGCGGGGATTTTTTTTAGTACTGCCAGTGGCTACTCAAGTTGGTGTTGTTTTTTCGTTCCTAGAAACATTAAACACCACTAATTTTGAACTTCAATATTCACATTATTTAACAGCAGACATTTTTCGATTGCGTGAGATGAATATTTTAGTACGATAAAAGGGTTGTATGGTTATTTTTCATCACCAAAATAAACATTTTGGTTTTAAAAAATCAAATTCTGAAAAGAATAAGTAAAGTAAAAAAAGATAAAAAAATATATATTCTATAGTATGTAATGCTAAATATTTTAATCCATATTTCAAAAGTTGGTGTTTGAACAATCTATATTTTCACACAGTTGGAGTTTTTATACGGAATTAAAATACGTATTTTGTGCGAGAAATTAACGTGTCAGCAGAACAGATAACTAAATAATTTTTTCTTTAATACGAAAGGATGCATCATTTGTATACACGAAATACTTTCTAATTACACTACTAATTTAATTATTTTTAGACAAGTAAATTTAGAAAGTAATTACTAAACAATCAAATTAACTGTAGCAACACAATTTTTCAATAAAAATAACTCCTTCGAAATAATCAATCATTGAAGAAATAAAGCTAAGCAACATAATTTAGTAAAAAAAAAAAAAATAATTCGAATAAGAAATTCTTAAAAAAAAATATGATAAGTAATGATGTCTTTTACGAAAAACTTTCTCATTAAGATAATTGCATATAATTTTAACATGCATGTTAAAAATTATTTTTGCTGTACGATTATGAAGAAATGCATAATAAATTAATTAAATACAATTATAAGATCTCTATTTTTATTTTTATTTTGGTTAAAAAAATCAATCTCTAAAAGGGTTTAAGTAAAAAAAAAAAATCTTAAAATAGATTCTATGGTATATAATACCAAATGTTTTAATGCATATTTATAAAAATAATGGCTAAACCTTTTTTTAAAGACGATTGATGAATTGATAAGGAATTAAAATACCTTTTTCGAAAGAGCAAAGAACCTGTTAGATAAAGCAGATAATTATAAAATATTTTTTTCTTTCATACAAAATAACTCTTCATTTGTATTTTAATTACACCATTAATTTAATTATTTTTAAAAGACAATGCTTTAAAAGTAATTACCATACAATCAAAATAAATTGCAGCAACACAATTTTTCATAAAAAGAATCGTTGAAATAATCAGTGACTAAAGAAATATTTTCAAACAACACAATTAAGTGAAAAAATTCACTTGGAATAAGAAATTCTTAAAAACAGTATGATAAGTAATGATGTCTTCTACAGAAAATTTTCTTTTTGAGATAAGATGCATGTTTAACATTATTTCTCCCATGCAGTTATTAAAAATGTAGAACAAATTTCTTTATTTAAATAAGATTTTAAATAAGATTTATACGGCTTCCATTTTTTGTTCATCTTAGTAAAAAAAAAAAAAAATCAAACTCTAAAGGGATTAAGTAAAGTAAAAAGAAAATTTCCTAAATCAGATTGTACAATATCTAATAATATATGTCTCAATACCCATTTTCTAAAGATTGTATTTGAATATTTAGCCATTAACGCTGTTAAAACTGCATGTTAAATCTTTAAATAAACTATAAACAATAAAATATCTATTTCGTCATTTAATACGAGCAATAAACTTGTTATAAAAACAGATCATTCTGAATCATTTTTTAATTATTATTGTCAAACAATGCTTCATTTGTATACGTGAGATATATTTTATAATTATCTACAAAATTAGTTATTTTTAAACAATTAAGTGTTGAAATTAATTATCAAATACTAAATAAATAGAAGCGACAGAAACTTTTATTAAAAAAAATCAATTACTAAGAAAATATGATAAAGCAACACAATTTAGATAAAAAAAATTCTTTGAAAAATATTTAAAAAAATTCAAATTAATTATTAAATAATTAAAATAAATAGAAGCAACAGTATGTTTGATTTAAAAAAATCAGTTACTAAAATAATATGGTAAAATAACACAATTTAGAAAAAAAAAATTAAAAATGTTTGAACAATGTTTTCTTTAAAAAAAATTGAAATTAACTAAAAAATAATCAAAATAAATAGAAGCAACAGAACGCTTGATTGAAAAAATCAATTACTAAGAAAATATGATAAAACATACAATTTATTAAAGCAAAAAAAAAATCTTTGAAAAATGTTTTCTTAAAAACCATTTCAAATTAATTATTAAATAATCAAAATAAATAGAAGCAACAAAATGTTTGATTAAAAAGAGATCAATTACTAAAACAAATATGCTAAAAACACAATTTAGTAAAAAAAATATATCTTTAAATAATATTTTCTTGAAAACAATATGATAAGTGATGATGTCTTGTACGAAAAATTTCGTTATTAAAAAATTGCATATTATTTTAATATGCATGTTAAACAATATTTCTGCCACGCTATTAAGGAGAAATCTAAAACAAATTGTATTAGATAATAGAATTTACAGGATTTTTTATTCTGTATATAATTGCAAGTTGTATATTTTTTCAACCGTAATTTATTATACTAGTATACATATAAAATAAAAATTTCATATTACGAGAACTTCTGAATTACAAAAACATATCGGTAATAAAATATTATACATGAGGCTATTTCTGAAAATGCAGAAGAAAACTTTTAATAAGTAAATTAGAAAACATGAATTAGATTATACATTATATAATAGCTATTTCTCCTAGTTACTTTTGTATTTGAATCAAATCTGGCATTGTTGCAGACACATAATTTATCTTAAATAATTATGTATCAATAAAATACATAATTATGTATTACATAACATATAGTTGCTATATTATGTAATATCATACAATATTGACTTATCATTATATTATTATATAATTTAATCTTTGTATACTATTAGTTTACATTATATTAAAAACATTATCTTTTAGGTTTTAATTACAATTTCCTAAAAAGTTATTCAATAAATGAATCGAAATTAGTAAATTAAAAACCCAAATACAAAACTAGATAACATCCTTCAACGAATAACTTACAAATCAAAAGTCCAACATTTGTTTTTTGGAAGAGCCCACTATTCAGAGATTTTTAAAAAATGCAAATAATATTAGTGTTTAGGATTTAATAAATGTTCGCTGAATAAAAACATCAATTATTCCACATGTCCACCATAAATTTTTTACTGTAATATGAAATAAATTAAGTCATTAGAAAAACAAACCATTTGTAAATTATCTGCATTACTTATTGCACTTAAATATATGTATATATACACTGGTGTCAAAAGGTTAAGCATAATTGGTAATTAAGTAAGTAATGAAAGAAATAAAAATCGAAATGTGATGAAATTCCAGGTGTGTAAACAAAATAATACGCGTCATATATTTTAGAGAAGAGATTTCCCCGAAATTGAACAGGGGACCGTCAACAAATTCAAAAAGAACGAAGATCTTTTGGATAACCCTGTCAAAACTAATGTATCAAAAGCGTTCAAACTGCACATTATGATTAAGTGGCTTATTGTAATGTACTGTGTTTATTTTTATAAGGATAGCATTCATACTCGTAGAGAAATTAAGGTTTTTATAAAAACAGTCCTAAGTTTTTTGCTTATAATTTGCAGAGTTCTTAATATAAAATAATGTTCTTTTGTGAAAATATGACAAACATCATTGTACACAATACCCTGTCATCAGAATTTAAAAATAATAAAAATTTTATGAAAAATGAGTTGGTTTAGTTCATTGTTGGTTTAGTTCAATTTTTCATTGCGCATGCGTCAACGATATCAAAACTTCATTTGCATATTGTGTTAGCTAAATGTATAGAGCAACTTCTGTAAAAGTTTCAAAAACATAGTTGAAAATTCTGAAAATGATCGTGTATAGAAGCAACTCAAAATCCGTTATTCCTAAAAGGAAGCAAAAAAATCAGGGGTTTTATTCGAATATAGTTGTACGTGCAATATTGTGTAGGCACTAAACAATGGAATATGGATACAGCCCCTCATATTTTTGCTTCATCTAGGGAATAAAGGATTTTGATCTCAATCTATCAACGATAATTTTCAGAATTTTTAAGCTATGTTTTTGAGACTTTCACAAAAGTTACTCTATACATTTAACTAACATAATATGCAAATGAAATTTTAATAGCATTTACGCATGCGCAGTAAAAAAGTATTTAGTTAACCAGTTCGTTTGTCATACAATTTTTATTATTTTTTAATTCTGATGACAGGGTATTGTGTATAATAATGTTTGTGATATTTTCACAAAAGAACATTATTTTATATTAAGAACTCTGCAAATTATAAGCAAAAAACTTGGAAAAATTTAGGACTGTATATATAAAAACCTTAATTTCTCTACGAGTATACATGCTATCCTTATAAAAATAAACACAGTACATAACAATAAACCATTCAGTCATAATGTGCAGTTTGAACGCTTTTGCTACATTAGTTTTTAAAGGGTTATCCAAAAGATCTTCGTTCTTTTTCAATTTGTTGACGGTCCTCTGTTCGATTTCGGGGAAAACTCTTCGCGAAAATGTATAACGCGTACTATTTTGTTTACACACCTGGAGTTTCAGCACATTTCGATTTATATTTATTTCATTACTTACTTAATTACCAATTATGCTTAAGTTTTGGACACCAGTGTTTATATATATATTCCTATTCAAAAGAGAAGATCAATAAAAATGGCTGATTGATAAAACATTTATTAAAAAAATGAGGGAAAATAATGCGTGGAATTAAATTTATGTATTAGCATGTAACATTTTTTGAGATCGGGGAAATACCGATGTCAGATAATGTCAGATAAAACATATAGTAACGGTAAAATAGTAATAATCCTTTTATAAATGGGCATAAAAATAGTCAGATTATGGGACCGGAATAAACATTTTATGGGACCTGAGTATCCTCATATATAATATTAGCTTTTTGTTATTACGGAATATCTATCACCAAATAAATGTATACTGTTTTGTAATGGTCTTAATACTTTAAACACTCTGCAATGCGGACTTCTTTTAAGACGGAAATCTGTGTTGTTCGGAAATATCTTCAAGTCCCTGCGAATCTATTGACATAAACTAAAATTTATCTAAGGCATTATTGCATACTTTAAGGCTTTTATATTGCATACTAAGCGAAATTCTCACGGTCATGATAGATTCCGTCTTAGACCATGATTAATATACTTTAAATTAAAAAAAAAAAAAAGATTTTTTTTTAGCATTTATAGGATATTAAACATGTAAAAATGCAGTAAAAAACACTGAAATAAAAACGCCTACAGTTATACTGAAAAAGTTAAAAAAGTGCGAAATAAAAGCATGAGATATGCATAATATCAATTACTGTAAAAATTAATGGCTTTTATTTTTTAATTGATTTTTAATATAACTTTAACATTAATATAAAAACAATTATTTATAGCAAATAAAATTTTTCCGGTACGAAAAAAATCTTACTTTGTAAAATAAATTAAATATATATCACATACAAATAAATTAAATTAAATGCATAATCATTAATTCTTGTGCCAGATATTTTTCATAACAATTAAGTAAAATTCACTGCACCTTAAGTGGATAAATGGTTCCTAAAGTAAACATGTAAAATCAGATTAATGTCTTCTTACTAAAAATGCATGTTATAAGTTCGGTAGATGCAATAGGAAATAGTAACATGATTGCTTATAAAGATTGAAATTTATTTATCGCATATGATTTTCAATGCTTAATAAATATAGATTTACGTTTCAATTGCCTTTTTTATCTTTTAAAGATTATAAAATCAAACCCCTCTTTTAATCATAGGAAAACAGCTTCATATTTGCGATTTCTGCGAACCTAATATCACAAATATTTAAGGACTGCTAAAAATGTATGAGAAGTAATTTAAAAGCATATTCTTTGTAATAAAAAATATTCATTCTAAATAACAAATATTGTTAAGAGAAACACACAAAAAACTTCTTAGTATTTTTTCAGTTGCATAAAACTATTTTGATATTATAAATCTAAATTTATCTCCCATGCCATTATCTTTTATTTCATACTTGTGTCCCAATAATGGCATTTATAATGCACAAAAGCTTTTAAATGTACATCTGGATATTTTCCAAGTGGTCATTAAAAGTCAAATAAGCATAAAGCAATGCTTATAAAAGAGTTTGTTTGCATTCTATTCATGAGATATTTGTAACTGTATCAGAGACGAAAATAAATTCAAAGAATGCAGCATTTAAATCGTATGAATTGCATTGAGAATAAAGATAGCCATATATATATACACTGAGAATACATATTTTTACGTCTAAGAAATAGATAAATTCTAAACCTTTAGTACTGAAAGTACATTACAAATGCAAAAATATATCGAGATTTGAAATTTATCGTATAATATTTTGTGAAAAGTTAAGAAGTATAAATTTTGTACTGAAATTCGCCTTATAATTTAACTTAAAAAGGCAATTCTTAATATACATTTCAGCGTATTAGTGTATGTATGCATGCAGCATGTGTTTCTAAAGCATTATTTTTACAGTTGCATTGCATCTGAAAAAAAATAATTCATGTTCTTTTTCTAATGATATTTTTGAAGAATTAATAAATTCAAATTTTTAATTAAAGTACGTTTTATATGCTGCATTTAAAGAAAATTAATCCTCTATCTTTTTCTCTCTCTCTCTCTGTAAATATATATATACATATATGTATGTATATGTACATATATATAAATATGTATGCTTGTACGTTAGTGTGTGTATCCATGCCGGATGTTTTTTTTTTTTTTTTTTTTTTTTTTTTTTTTTTTTTTGTCATTAAGATATAACTGCTGATATCTAAATCATTAGATTCACAGATACATTATAATTGAAAAAATATTTGTTATTTTATTCTTTATCTCATTATAATTTTGGAAATGTAAGAAATTAATTTATTCATTTATTTTGATTAAGCACACTTTATAAGTTAGATTGTAAAAATAATTTGCAATACATTAACGAGAAAAGTTATTTTTTCTCAGTCAATGGTTAACCGTTTAAAATGAATTTAATTTCCATTGTAATCGTTTTCTAAAGAAGTATTATTTTATATTTTTACATGACACCTAACTAAGAAACTATATATATGACTTTGCATTGATTTCTAGATATTAAAAAAACTATGAATTTCACGCAATATTTTTTAAAAAGCCTTTATTTCAGATCATAAAATTCGGTGGCCTGTGTGCTATAATAATATACATGATTGATAAATAAATTGATTGTAACACGCATGATTGTTTAATTATTAATGTGCTCAGAAACTCATTAGCGTATCAGTGATTTTGCAATTTACATACATACAATTTTTATTTGTTTTGATAGTCATGATTAATTTTACTTAGAAATATATCACAGGCACTACTGCATATTTTCAGTTAATAGCTAATCCCAAATGAAATTTACTTACAAGGAGTGAATCCTATAAAGATATATTTAGTGACGTAATACAGTCTTGTAATTATTACCTTTAATTTTAAATCTACTGGAACGACTATGGGCTAAACGTACAATAATTCTATAATTGTTTTTCATTAAAACTGTATTAATAAAATCATATTCTTTTTCGAAGCTAAATGAACGATTAATGTTAATATTATCCTTTTTAGGAGTTATATTGAATCATTTTATATGGTGTTTATGATCGAAAACTTTACTTCTGTTATCGCCAAACTTCAGATGTTCTTTTGTAAAAAATCATGACAGTTCACTCAGATGAAACAAATTTCCGTACAGAATAAAACACGGGAAGACATGCAATTTCCTTTTATCATTAAATATAATCTGGATATGTTTAAAAATTTACATTGGGAAACTTCTTCATGGCTATATGCCTTGATTATTGGTGTAGCTAATGTCATTGATGTAAGAATTGACATTCCCAACGTAAATATGTCATATGCAACATTTCAGCCTTTAAAGATTTAAATTACTTAAACTCAAAAAAGCTAAAAATGAGATATTAAGTCCCATTGTTAAAATATGCCTAATTTAACTCTTTCAGAGGCGTTCTGACGAACATGTTACTAATTTAACATAATTGTCAATTTTGTAAAAAGTAGAGAAATGTTAGTGTTATAGAAATTTAATATTTTTTCGTTAAAAGTAAGAATTTCATAATATTTTTTCGAATCATATTCGCTGTTTGGTCTTCTATTTTAGAGAAATCACAACGCTTTTCAGAACTTAGCGTCTGCTTTAACCTCTTCGCTACTGGCGATTATTATAGTATTTTTAATTATTACTGAATTATTTCTTCTTTTGTTTGACTTCAGAGCGAGATTTTTGTTTTATTTTCATTAGCTCGAATCTTACAATTCGAAACATATTATTCTTATATCGAAATTTCATTTATATTTGAGTATGATTAATAAAATGGTAGAAAACTGATTTACCCATTTGGGTACTCAATTGGGTATATTTAGTGGTGTACCCAAAATGTACCCAAATGTATCATTTGGGTACATTTGGGAAATATTTAGTGGTCAGATAAAAAAAATTTTGTTCCATATTTCATGTACTGTTGATTTTACTTATTCATGTAAATATATTTCTGCACCATTTACACCATAAAAATATTCAACTGAGATAATTTTGTGAAATCCATCAGATTCCATTAAATACAGGAATACCGGTCATTGGAAAATGCGACGAATTCGCGGAGCGCTGTACGCGCATTCCCTTTGTGTTACTTAGATTTTCTTCTCTTATTCGGACTCTCAAGCGAAAGCCAGGTTGATAGGTCTCGACGAAAATTCCAAGTGCAAAAAACTTAACAGAAGCAAGGTTTAAAAAGTGATACTGGGCTAGTTTAATAGGGAAATTGATTAAATTAAAAGCATCGAAATGGGGAACGATAGACTCAGGAATCTGGAGCTACGAAACGACTGCTACGAAACGACTGAATCGAGTTTATTGTTAGTCTCAAATAATACAAATTCACTTGCGCTAATCAGTTTGTGGATAGCCAATGATATTAAATACTATACAATCTTCTTGTAGATGCTTAAAAAAATAAAGGTTTACCACATGAATTATATAGTTTTGAGAACTCATTAGATGTAAGGGATAATCGTCTGGATCCCTCATTTATGAAACTTGCAGATTTAAAATAAAAGAAACTTAGAAGACAAATTAGTAGATAATGATTTGTATTTTATTAAGAGCATATCCCTTACCATAACTGATATTTTTTCATTATTTTTATAGTTTTTTTTTTCAGCTCTATAGCACAAATAATATGAAGAAATCATATCATTCAAAATTATGCTTTCAAAACAGCGCAATCAATGTTTGAGAGGCAGAAAGAAAGGAAAAAACCGATGGTGAAACGAAAATAGTGATTTACATTGTACAATGTGCGCTGTTAACTCCTAATCTGTTATCATTGTTTCTGTCACTGACACTGTAGTTTTTTATGTTTGCTTAAAACAGTTATTAAATGTTAAGTTTGCACACTAGTGCGCCCGCAATGTAATATTAAAAAAGCTATAAGCGTATTTGTATTTCTCACATTAGCAATTCAATATCTTAAAGCTTATTTTTTTTCTTTACATATGATGTTTATATGTAGATTTTTTATCGGTTTATATGTACTTAAAAAAAATTAGTTTTTTTTTTTTTTTTTTTGGGTACAGGATATTTTATTCTCTTGAACTTTGATTCTCTAAGGCTAACGTTTTGTATAAGTTTGCCTTAAAATACTACAAAATTTTAACAAGACTTTCCATTCAATTTGAAACATTGTGAAACTTCTAATTAATACCTCATATGTTTTATATATTTAAAAAATTAGTAAGGACTTAAATTTATTATTTGTGAGAGTCTGTTACAAAAACATTTCTGTCTGCTCAAAGATCATTCTCAAATACGGTGCTTCATCCTATAGGAGAAGAGAATGCACATAAATAAATACTTTTTTGCTAAATAGGGCCTTGAGAGATCTCAGACTTAAAAACGTGCAATTTCAGGCCAAGTATTGTAAAATGTCGAGAAAATAAAAGAGTGTATTCTGAGAAAATAATTAATTTTAGAGATCAAAATACAGAAATTATAAAAGATGTTTTTCCCATTGTTTTTTTTTTTTTTTATTCTTTCAAATAAATCGAACTTTCATCATTTCTCCGACTGTTTCTACTTCAAAGGCTTCATTCGTTAATCTGTATTTCTCAGTATCTAAAAATATTTAAAATAACGTGTAAATAGTTTCAAGTTAAGAAAGAGAATGGAATTAGGTTAAACTCGGAAACTTAAGAAACGGTTCGGAATGATATAGCTTCCAAACATATCAGGTAACACGTTTTTATCCCGATAATACTATATTTAAAAAAAGGTATTCACACTTTAAATTCTATTAAATAACATTAGAAGATAAGATAAATAAGTTAAAACCTGAAAATATTTGATGAAAATTTTTTAATCATAATTTTTTGAAGCCTAATAGAATGGTTTTCATGATTTTATTTTATATATTTACATACTTAGACAGTGGTCTACGATCTCTATCTATACAATTATTTTTTATTTGTATAGTATTTTTCTAAATAAACCTCACTATTCTATATCTGAAAGTTTTACTAGGAAAACAGGGGGATTTACTACAGTTTCAGAATCTCTGAACTTGAGATTACACGCTATGCATTTATTTGGGTAAATCAGACTATACGGAGTTCCTTATTAAAATGGAACATTCAGAGCGTATACTTTGCATAACATCCTTGAACAAGGAATACCGAATGAAATGAAATTCAGAAAAAAGAAATTTCAGTAATTATAAATGTCAATTGTTTTATGTAGTTACTGGATTTTCTTTTTATAATGGTAAAAGTTCATTGATTGGTTAGATGTGTGTATGACTGTCAATTATGACTACCGACTCGAGTGATTTAGATCGTATTGAGGAGGGATGCTCTTCATGGGGATATTTATAAGAGAACCTAACCCATTCTTACGAAAATAAATCCAGGGTTTAAAGAAAATCACGGAAAACTCTGAAGGATTAATTGGACAGTTCTAACCCAGCACATCTCTTTCTACCAGTTTCGAGAGCATAATCTCTTGGCTACTGGTATGTCCAAAATGGTAAAGGGAAGAGAAGATTGGGTGCTATCTTATGTGTAATACGAGAAATCTAAGACCCGTTTACTGGGAAACCGGACTAATTTTCATACAATTTAGAAATCTCTATTCATTAGATTAGACCAAGATTTATGGCAGACAGTTTTTTTTCTGTACACAGATTTCTTTTTCAGAAATTTTCCATTTTTTCAGAATTTTATTTAGTAAAATTATCTATTATTTTTAAAAACTGTCTGCCACATATGTTTTTAAATTTATACTCAATCAAAATAACAAAATGTTTATCAGAATCGCTCCTGTGTTTTCGAACTTAATGGACTATTCAGCTGAAAGGGAGCTAATAAGGTTTTCCAGTGAGCTAAAAATTTTAGACACTTCTAACTTATGTGAAGTTCTTGCACAGATTTATGAAATTAAAGTATTTATAAACACTTGTATAAAATTTGGTTACGGACAATAAATGAGCATAAAATGTTAGAGTAAAATTAATGTAAGTAAAGTCTTGTCTTAATTTAAAAGATATTTTAATAAGAAAATCCAAAACGGTTTATAATTGAAAAGTTACGCTTTCCTCAAACAAGCTTTTTTTTCTTATTAATATACGTTGAGTAAGTTTTACTCAACGGTAAACGGATATTTTACAGTAAATATCATATTGTTAAGTGAGAAACATTAAATTTCACGATATAAGAAGAGTATTACGAAGATTATTTGAGATGTTGTGCTTGGATAAAAAAAAATGGACATTTTTTTTCTACAGAATTTTATAATTTGCTTAAATAAATTACCTTTAACATAAGAAAGGAACATCTAGCTATTTAAAAAAAAATCTTTAACACGCAAATGTCAAGAAAAATATTTTATAGTAAAAATGTACAAGATTATTTTTATTTGAAAAGAATGTTTAATTTAATTAGTGGTTTTTCTCATACATAGATCTTTCTACAACATATTTTTTTTTTCAATTTAAATGGATTTAATCTGAAAAATCTTGCATATTTCTTTATGTAATCCATATATTTTCCCGCGTTAATTATATGCATTTTTTACTATAGCAACATTAATATTTAAAAGTAAATAAGAACCAAACACAACATTAGATGTTATTTATAGAGCAACTAATGAGAATGTCCAGCGTTTTATGAATATTTATAATTATATGTGGCATTCGAGACAAGAGGCTTTTGAAAAATATGTCCTTCGCGTATTATAAACAACGTACGCGAGACAACATGAAGAATGACTCTTGTAGGAAACATCTTTCTTTCAAATGAGGTAAATGAAACTAGATTTTAATGATAGTCTGTGTTTACATAATTATTACAAACAAAAATGCATCTGTGTAATAATTCAGTTTGTGAATATTTAATTTAAAAACTCTCTAAGTTAACTTTAATTAAAATTTAATAATTAAAAAATTTAAATATTATTTTTTAAACAAAAGATTTGAATTTATTATTAATACTCTTCGTCCAAGTACTTCAAATTTAAACCTTCCATACCTGATGTAGGTATATCCTATAGAGAGGATACCTAAGAATAGTTTATCTTAAAGGATACCATTAAAACAACAAGTATGCAACCTATAGGATGCATATTTCCTTTTTTAATATAGGATGGACATTTTAACATTTTTTATGTACATAAATAACGTATAAAAATAATTGGTGTGAATGAAGCCTCACAGATAGCAGAAGAAGACAAAGTAGCATTTTATTTTTATAGTGCTATTTTAAGAAGATGCGTGCTATTTCAAAATGGCCTGTAGCAAAAAAGTACGAAATACACAAAAACGAAAATGTAAAAGGTTTTTCTGTATATTAAGATATTATTCTTAGAGTCCACTAATAATTAAAAAAATATATTAAATATATAGTTACATCAGGATTTTCATTGTATTTGTGATGCAAAATAAAATAAAATAACAGAAAAAATTAACAATTGGCAAAAAATGCTCTTATTGGTTTGCATAATCAATTGGTATCTATAATCAAAATTAATGTGTAAAAAAATATTGTTTTTTTTTTCATCATCCAATCTTTTATAGTTATTAGTTTATTAATATGAATTTATAAAATAATTTAAAATGTACGTAAAAATGCTTGGTGTCAGAAGAGATTATAATCTGTATAATTCTTAAACTGCTTGATAGAATAGTTGAATATTGGATATGATCGGAGAATTTTTACCAAAAAAAAAATAGTGTTATAATTGTTAGTAATGAAAACTGCTGACCATATTACATTATGATTATGATTTGATAAAAGTGTGAGGGAGTGGCCTTTGTAATAAAGGCACTCTAGCATATTGAGATCGTGACGTCAATGGTTTAACATGTGTAAGTGTGAAAGTGACATCTATCCTCTCTTTTACTTTAACTTTCTAGAGCGTGTGTGTCTCTTTCGGATTCTACAGTTATGTCGCGGTTAGTAGTAATATGTAAATTTGTAATATCTCAGTTTTCAGCATATAAAAGCTTGGAGTTTGAGTGTGTATGAGCGTCTCTGGCGACCGTAGCCAGCTAGGAGTGTGTCTATCGGCATTGGACAACTAGTAGTGAATCTAGAGCAAGCGATATCAAATATTAAGGAGCCTCCAGTGAGTTGACAAGAAGTTTTGGAATTCGACTCGAGAAGTTGGCCGGTGGTAAGAAGTTAATAGTATTTACGTGACCTAGTTCAAAGTTAATAAAGAAATATATACAGCCACGGGCTGTCTAATAAGATTTTATCTAGCAGCTTAGCCGAAAGATAGCTGAGAAGTAACTTGAAGTGCCCCGATTGAGTTAGTGCCGGAGCTGTGAGTGTGAGTTTAATCTTTTAGCATTGTTACCAGTTATTAAAATTAAGAACTGCTCCACTGTCTTTGAGCCCTAACCGTTTTAAAAAAACTGTTTTTATCTTAGTTCCTGAGTTATGTCTGCATTTAAACCCCAGTACGAGCACCCAACCGTTACAAAAGCTCTAATTAAAAATTTATTTTATGTTTTCAATTATTTGTTTGTAATGAAAATTCATAAACTAAATCGAATTACAAAGCACGTAATATTTACAAATCCTATTAAAAACAGTTTTTTTTAAACATGAACATTATTCCGCAATATATAGTTTTATTCGTGACTTTACGACAAAAGTTATTGTAGTTCTTACAATTTATTAAGCATTAATATTTAAAAAAAGAATTACCTAGTAATTATTTAGTAGTAATTTAATAGTGTTATCTAGTAGCAGTAGTATTTAGTAGTCTTATCTAGTAATTATTAAATTGTATTGTCTGCACAACATTAAATATTAAAATTAATAAATAATAAAAAATCAATAATATTGACTAAAAAAAGGTAAATACAGAATTATCTGCGATATAATATATATATATATATATATGTATATATATATCTTGTTTATTAACGAATAACAGAAATTTCAGATACTACAGTAGATGCAATTTTCTAATAAAAATAGTTTTTTAGATAAAAAATGAAATCTTTCATTTTAATAACCATGATAGTATTGTAGTCATTAATTTGGAATCCTATAATTTTTTATAAATATTTTATCTGATCTAGTAAAGATAAATATGGAACTTTAAGTATGGTTTTAAATTTTTTTCTTTAGAGTTGTAATTTATTGCCGAAATTAAAACAACATACGCATTTTATAGCTGAAAATTGTGCTAATTATTTATTAATAATAAAGGAAAGCAGCTAAAGAATATTTCATTACTTAAAAACAAATAAGTAGATTTAGAAAGAAAATAAAATTTAAAAAAAGCTGATTTTCTCCGGATTCAAGGTGCATGTTTAGAGGTGAAGTTTGCGGATTGTTAAAAATACAATTTGCATAAACTTTTGCAATTTATTAAACATTGCTGTTCCATGTTTAAGAAATTAAGATGGTGTTTATTCTTATTTAAATGAAAAAAAAAACATATTATCAAATTAATTTTGAAAGAATATAAATAAATTGAAGTGACAGAAATTGTTCTTATAAAATATACAACATTGTAATAAACAATTACAAAAACCTATTGGAAAATAATGCAAATAAGTAGAAATCCACTTTGAATAATGAAGATTAAGAACAATAATGGCACTAAGAATGATTTCTTGTAGTAAAAATTTCATTCTTATAATAATTGTATATTGATTTCGGATGAAGGTTAAACCTTATTTCTACCATAATGAAATACATAATTACACACGAAAATAAATAAAAGGTATAGAATGCTTTCCTATTAATTTAAAATAATTGTAAATACCGCATTTACTCTTGTATATTACCGCATGCGTGTATAATGCGCACACAGTATTTTAGAATGGAAAAAGGCGATTTTTTATATCGCGTATATAATGCGCACCATACATTTGATATGCAATGGAATAAACGATCAAATGAATTTCGGTAAAGAAAATGGAAACAAATGTTACGTGAGGCTAGAAAAAAAGTCGAAATTCTTTTTTTAGATATCGTGTAGGGAGTGTGTGTCATAATATGGTGACGTCAGTTGCGAATGAAATAATTGAAAATGGCTGCATTGTAAAATTAGTAAATAAATAAATCTGTAATTCTACAAATATAAAGTTGCAGAAATCTGTGTTTTGCTAAAATTTGTCTGTACACTGTACAAAAAAAAAAAAAAAAAAAAAAAAAAAAAAAAAAAAAAAAAAAAAAAAGAGAGAGAGAGAGAGAGAGAGAGAGAGAGAGAGAGAGCTAGAGAGAAATTTGAAAAACTAGTTTTTGTAAATCTATCAACATCTGTAGCTTTACAAATGAATCTAGTAATATTATACTAATCTTAATAAAATTTTATCTGTAACGTGTGTCGCAATTAGATGAATAGTGCTAAGTTTTCCAATCTCCTAAAAAAATTCTTAAGAATTTTTTGACTTTACTATTTTTAGCACTTTCCAACAAAGTTAAAAAGTGCTTATGCATTCGGTTTGTCTGTCCGACTGTCCGCGCTCTAACTCTCGTAAATATACTTGGATTGTCATGAAATTTTTAGAAGTTAATGAAGTTTTCCCGTGCATGAACCATATTGAAAATGAAGGTTCTGCCATGATTAGTTTATTTACAGGGCAGTCAAATGTTTTCCATTATATTACGGCCTATGGGGAAAAATCGTTTCAAATGTATTTTAAACATGTTATACCTTATCAAACATCTTCAAATTTATATGATCTACAAAATTCACTAAAATATGCATTTTGTAAAGTATGCGGCGAAAAGAATAGTTATTATTCATTTACAGGGCCACACAAAAGAATTCTAATACATAATAATAAAAGGGGGAATTTGCGACATATTTTAATTATAGTAAACGATTTCATATATAATCAAATTGATATACGTTTCTGAGGATTAATATGAGTTATTTCATACGTAATACTAGTGCATAGCATTTACAGAGACATACAAAATCTTTCAAATTTTCTATACAAAATTCTGTATATTATGGAAGATGGCTATTAGATGGATGAAATGCATTTTTAATTATGATATATGCTTTTAAGTTTCACTAAATGTATGCATATTATATGGTTTACATAAATGCCTGTAACATAATTTAGATATACAGGGTTACACAAAAGTTCCCGGAAAGGTTATTGTATATGAGCTTAATTTATTTAAATGCGTTTTAATACTATTTAAATTACAGTAGAACCCCGCAAATTCGGACCCCGCTAATCCGGATCTCCGGATAATCCGGACCGGTTTGGGCCATTATTTTTTCAAGTTTGAGAAGCGATTGGCAAATTTCCATAACATTAACTGGTTTCATAGTCGTATTCTGAATAGAAAAAACTTTTTTCTGAAATATTTTCGGAAGAATTAAATAAAGTAAACATTTTTACTGTATGTAAATATTCAATAACTTTAATATAAAGGTGATTTTCTGTAAGTATAATTTATTTTATTTCAGTTTTTTCTAATTCTCCGGATAATCCGAATTTTCGATAACCCGGATTGGGTCTGGTCCCAATTAATCCGAATTATCGGGGTTTTACTGTATTAATATTATAATATTAATTTAAGTATGCTATGCCTTTTTATGGTGAACTGCACATAGTTTACTAAGAAATGTTTGTAGAATATATATAAAATGATATACAGGGTCACGCAAAGAACTGGATACATGGTCGCCTTTAGATAATAAATTCAACAAATTTGACTTAAGTAGTTTAAAGAGAACTTATTTTTAAACTAAACTTTAGCAAAATACTTTTGTGCATTAAGGGCTATATATAGGGCCCTATATATGTATATATAGGGCTAAACAAAAGTATTCAAGTATGCTTCCATTATTAGTATAAATTGCTGAAAGGAAAGTTTCAACCAGTTAGATGTTTTCTTGCTAAACTAAATTTTACCATTATATAGTCTATGTATTAACCGACAGATGAAATGCACGGCTTTTCAAAAGTATTGGAATACATATTTGGATATGAACAATAATACGTTATTTCCTTAGATAACAACGTTTTGTTAACGATTTCAAGATGTGTTGGAAAGTGCTTCATAATCTATGCTAGACGCATGATTTTTCTTACTTAATTATTTATATTGCAAATCTGTATCTATTACATATATTTTATCTGTTACCGTTACATAAACAGCAGTAGCGGCAATGAGGATTGCTGAGTAGTGTTTATATAATGTTACTACTGCTTTTGTATAAAAAAGTGCAAAGAGTGAAATAAAGATCCAGGAATATTTGTATTCAGTAAGATTCCAGTTTTAATTTTTTCAATGAATACATTTCTTGATGATAAGTATATCGTGTGATTACATGAAGCAGTAAGAATATGTTTCGTGTATAATGCGCACCCACGGTTTTGGCCTAAATTTTGGGAGAAAAAGTGCGCGTTATACACGAGTAAATGCGGTAATTGCTTCTTTTGAAATGCTTCTTTTAGAATTTTTTGTACTAATATGCGAAAAGTAAAGTTATATTTGTTTTTGCAAAAATATTCCACAATGCAAATATCCAGTCTGTTATTATGCATGAAAAAAGATCGTGAAAGAATTTAGTAACTTCTGTTTGATTTCAGAGATTCACCGTACGTACGAGAACAGTTTTCTTCTTTCGCTACAAAAAGGATTTCTTTACAACTGAAATTAAATTAAAATATTGATTTTTTGGCATACATATATTGCGTATATATATATATACACTATAAAAAATAAAAGTGTAAATTTGCACACAAAAATGTGTAAATCGATGATACAAAAACGATTTGTTTATATGTGTAAATTTGTGTGTAAATTGGCAAAATACACATCTAATGTGTAAATTTCAAAATACACATTTCAGTATGTAATATGATGATAACACTAAGCGTGTAAAAGCTATTGTGATCACTCATGAAATACCCACATTAATGTGTAAATTGCGCAAGAATACACATGTATCTGTGTTATATTCTTACTCATTGATCTGTGTAATCTTCTGTGATTACACTGATAAATATGTATTACACAAAAACACATATTATTGTGTTATTGTAATTTACACAGTTCTTTGCGTAATATGCAAAATACGCATATTCGATGGAGGTTCAATAACTATTGTGTTTAGTGTATATGAAATATCTGTACTGCAACGGGGTGATGAAGAATATCGATATATTTATGCTTAGTTTCAGAACCGTAGCTGCAATAGTCATATAGTTTTGCATAGAGGAGTAAAATGGGGGGGGGGGTAGTTGAAAGTCTGATTATTAGCTTTTGGGGCTAGATTTGTGACAGTGGATGAGATAAAATTACTATTGTTTGGATTCGGGATCATAGTGATGTACACACTCCTCATCCACTATCACAAGTGTAGCATCATAAGCTCCAAATCAGCCTATCACACTCACTCCCCTCCTCTTAAAAACTCCCTGTAAATAGGTTATTAGAACTTTACCCCTCCCTTTAAAACTACGCTACTATACTATTATTTTCAACACAATCTAACTGATTGGTAAAGTAATCATACGAATTGAATAATTTCCAACTGAGCGAAAAATTGCCCAGGCCGGGAGTCGAACCCGGATACTTGGCTTACAAGGCCAGTGCTTTACCTGTTAAGCTACCGGGGCGACAACCGGCTGGGATTTTTCGCTCAGATAACCTTATTGGTCATAGCATCTGGTCTGTCATTTAGACAGTTCAACAACTTAAAAGCACTGGCCTTGTAAGCCAAGTATCCGGGTTCGACTCCCGGCCTGGGCAATTTTTCGCTCAGTTGGAAATTATTCAATTCGTACGCTACTATAGCAGCTACGGATCTAAAATTCAGCATATAGCCAATTAAGACATTAGTTTTTGATATTCCTCATCAACCATCACAGAACAAATATTACTTCTCTGTTAGTGGGGAAGTATGGGACACATTGTGACATTTTCAATTTCTTTAATTATAAAATTGATTATAAAATTGATATATTGCTCAAGGACATTAGAAAGTGTTTTATTTTGTATTCTATAAATCAAAGTTTTTGTATTTGTGTCAAGTAAAGTTGATTTTATTATTTTTGTAAAAAGTGTCCCATTCCTCCCCACTCTTCTCTAAATATACACATAAAAACTGCTATATTATTTTCTATATTCTTCCTTGCTTTTTAATTTTATATTTCCCCCTCATTTATATATTATTCAGAACATGCAATTAAAAATTAAGATAAAGAAAAATAAATAATTAATTAATGATAGATTTTAGACTAATCAGATGGAGTAATTATAATTGGTAAACTTGCAATCTCCACACTTTTTATTTTCAGAGTTCAGATTCAATTTTTCCTTTTTTATTTTCAGACTCAAGATACAAAGTCAATTATATTGAAGGTACTGCGTTACATACAGTTATAAAAGTAAAATTTAAAATACTATAAAAAAGTAGAAAAAACATATGCGAACTTCATCACACACACACACACACACACACACACATATTACCTGCAAATATTTTATCTGATTTGTTTATATATACATAAATCACCTATATTACATGTTGAATTGTTTTCTTTTCATAAATATTCATCATTACAAAGAATTTGCCATATAAAATATTATCAGGAGTATCAAAAAAGCTGTTGAATCATTAAAGTAACATCTTTTGCATTAAATTTATATTTAGAAATTTGTGTCTTAAAAAAAGAAAAAAATACAAATGTATTTTAACATCAATGAAATTAATTCTATTTTCATAAATGAAAATTTCAGATATTCTAATTAAAATTTTAGATATCAAACTAATGTGTATTTTTATTTATCAGCTATAGTAAAAAATAAAATGAGAAATACTGTGTCTAAATCCAAATATCAATTGACTCTTATAAATTTTCGAAATTAATGCTTGTAGAATTTATTTGATAGTTACATTTGTGTCTTAAGTGTATAAAACTCACCCGGCGGGATATTTATGTAGAGGGGGAGGGAGAGAATGATAAGTTCGATTTTGAATATTCATTATGACACAACTGTTATAATTTTTTATATACATACAACATATGTTTTATGTCATATAAGTTCTGCAATAATATGCAAAATTGGAGTGGAAAAATGCATATTTGAAGAAAAAGCCATTACTTTAATATAAATTTTCTTCAGAATTTTTGATCTGGAGTTATTTTAAATCAACGTATTTGCGCCCTTTTGCATTTTACTTCTGTGTATTTTTATTAATTCTATAATTAACAAGAAAAAATTATGTGTTCTTTACTATGACTATTTTAGTGGAACATAGTTCTTCCGATGTAATATTTTCAAATTTAAACACAGCTGAAAATTTAATGTAATTAAGAGAAAAGATTTAAAAAATTAATTTCTCAAAATTAGGAAATGTAACGTAGAAACTCAAAAGCAACGCTATAGTTTTAATCGATGATAAACTTAGTTAACATTATAAGTTTCATAATTTAAAAAAATTCAATAAATAAATAAAACTCAGATGAATTGTTTAACTTATAAATCAGAATATATAATTTATAGATATGGTATACATTTGTATAATAATTTATAAATAAACTATAATATCTTTCACACCCGAACCAAAATTTAACACCTCACACCCCCCCCCCCCAAAAAAAAATGATGTTATAGTTTATTTTCCTACTGTTAACATACATTCATAAATTCTTTTTAAGATGAAAATTTTTCAAGAAATGAATGACTTTAGACATTTATCAGGAGTTATGTAATGTTGACATTTTTTAAGGCAAGTAAATTATATACGTGTAAAAAATTCTTATACGTAAAAAACAATCCAACATATATCGTATACATTTATACGTAAATATAAACAAACCAGATAAAAAAAAAATTGGAGGTAATACGGACGTATGACATTACATACCTTATATTTTATAAGAGAATAACTTATTATATACTATATTTTTCTGAACGAGAGAGCCTGCAATCGTCTGGACACACCATTAGTTTTCAACTTAAACATGATGAAGCCAAGTCAACGAAGATTACGCTTTTAGTTTTATATGCTAGATTCGTGTCTAACTCGGGGTTGAAGTAGTTCCTGAATACAAAGATCAATTGCACTGCGAGCTGAAGTTAAACTAAAATTACAAGTTCAACTTTGAAATGACTAAATGTTTACAAGCTACCAGACGGCTCAAATAATTTAGGGTAAAATCAAGCATACTTATATTTGATGTGCAAAATGTATAAATAACCCAGGATACGAATTTAGAATTATCTTAATTACGTGAATTATATTTTATATTACATATTAAATGAATTCTAAATATTTTTAGATTTTACTGAAGATTAAACTACTATCCTTTTAATTAAGGGAGGGGGGGCAGCAAAAAAGAATACCAACAGTACAAAAAATATAATTTAATTTTATGAATAAGCATAAAGTTTGATTATATCTCTATGACGACTTATGAAGACTTCCTAATGTCGCTTTAAGAATGAAATCTAGCACTATTACTGAAAATTACAAGTAAAATTGTGAAAAAGAGCAGTCTGTGCGATGGCTGAATGAAATTACGATTTAATCAAAACCTATAATTACACAATCAAGCATTCTTATATTTGATGTACAAATTTTAAAAGGGAATTCGGAAAACGAAATTAAAATTTACTTATTAAATGGATAAAATTTTATGTTGCATGTAACAAAATATTTGTTACATTTCTTACATGTGTCGAGATTAAATTTTTTTAACTTCTTTTAAAAATTCATGTGCTGCTGAAACGGGGAGAGTGAGAGAGGTGGTCAGAGTATCTTATAAAAATAAATAAATATATTAATTTATTACTTAAAAATACTGTTACAGCAATGCAATGACACCATGTTATTTATGGAATGTGTTTACTAAAATAAAAAGAGTAGCTCTGAATAGTATGTAAGTCTCCTATCCCTTTCGTAACGTCTACCTTAAAATTCACACATTTATAATTTTTTCAACACAATAATTAGTGTAATTTCAGGAGTAATCTACATTTACACATTTTTATGAGTTTATGCACTGATAACAAACTTACAAACTTAATGCCACAAACTAAACACACATAAAAATAGGTATTTTTTATGAGAAGTGGGTGACTTTATAAATTTACACTCTTACCTATGTGTATATTACTATGTGTAAATTACAATAACGTACCAATTTGTGTAAATTCAGACATTTTTCAGCACCTACACATTTATTTATGTTTTTTAAGTGATAACAAAATACACACTTAGTTTGTTAAGCTAAAATGCACATAAAAACAGGTAAATCTTTGCAAAAAGTGGGTAATTTTCATGTCAAGAGTGTAATTTTAAGAATTTACACACATATATATGTGAATTCGTCTAATTTACACTTTTATTTTTTAGAGTGTATATATACAGTCGAGCCTCTATATAACGAAATCCATCGTTCCAGCAAAAAATTCGTTATATAGAGAAATTCGATGTATAGAGTATGATGTTAAAAATAGTATTTAATGTGTAAATTTTGAACAAATATTATTTTTGATCTTTTAATTAAGAATTTGAAATGTTTAAAAGTATATAATAACCTAACATTTTATTTCTTACTTATTTAAGCAATTTCAAAAAAGAGAAAAGACATTTATTTGAAAGCTTAATGAAAATCAAATAAGGAAGACTTACATAAATTTCAGAGGAAGAAATATGTAATTTTTTGTTGTTTTGATTTTCAAATTACAATTGTTACGCTCTCAAAAAAAATTCTCAAATTTTAGCAAGGAATGAAAAATTGTAGTTGATATTTTCCTCCATTTGAAGGTCTCTCTTATGTGCTCTCATTGATTCCTCTCTTATATGTGTAACAATTCAATTGACTGTGTTTTGAGAAGGATGTTAAAAGGTGTGTGGGAGGTGGGATGAACTTGTTAGATTTAAAGAATAAGGAAAGAAGTAATATTTATGAAAAAAAAAACCTCTCCACTGAACGATAAATCAAAAATAAGTGATGGAAAATTGATTCCATATGATTTCGAAGCTTTTTTAAAACTGAATAAATTAAGATCAATTTATGAAAAAAATCGTTATATGGAGATAGATATTTCGCTATATAGAGTCTGTTTTTAATGTAATCATACGAAAAGGGGACCGTTCTTACTAAAAATTCGCTATATGGAGAAATTCGATGTATGGAGTTTCGTTATATAGAGGTTCGACTGTATATATATGTATATATATATATACAGGGGTTGGACAAAAATATGGAAACACCTTTGAGAAATGCATGTTTGAAAAGAAAGATTGATTATAATGAACTATGTTGATGGCACTGGAATTTTCGCCTACTGATGCCACCTATACAACTTCGTAAAATCACTGCAGCGTTCACTCGTTGTTGGAACACTGTTATGTGAGATTATCATTGCATTATGTCAGAGTTAACAGACTTCGAACGTGGACAAATTGTTGGCGCGCGTATGGTGGGTGCTTCCGTAAGCAAGGTAGCCGAGGTTTTTAGTGTTTCAAGAGGTGCTGTGTCGAAGATTTATTCCGCATATTTGAAATGCGGAAAAAACATCATCCGCTAAATTACAGCGCGGACGAAAGTGTGTGCTGAGTGATCGTGACAAACGATCATTAAGGAGGATTATCGCGAAAAATAAGCAATCCACAGCTGCAAAAGTTACTGCTGAAATGAATTTCGTGTTGCCAAATCCTGTGAGTACCAAAACAATTAGAAGGGAGCTTCATAAATAGGGAATTGCTGGCCGTGTTGCAATTGAAAAGCCATCCATCAGTAATGCTAATGCTTGTAACAGGAAAAAGTCGTGTTTAAGTCATAAAGCCTAGACTATAGAGCAGTGGAAGAGCGTAATATGGTCTAATGAGTCTTCTTTCGCATTGTTACCCACTTCTGGCCGAGTTTACGCCTGGAGAACGCCATCTCAATCCTATAATACAGACTGCTTGTTGCCAAGAGTGAAACTTGGCGGGGGTTTGGTGATGGTTTGGGCAGCCATATCGTGGTTCTCTTCTAGCCCCATGATAAATTTGTAAGGGCGTATTACTGCTCATACTTATGTGAACATTTTGGCCGATCAAGTCCATCCAATGGTGCAAGCTTTGTTCCCCAATGATGATGGTATCTTCCAAGACGACAACGTCCCCTTTCACACAACTCATCTTGTCTAGGACTGGTTTTCTGAGCACGAGGATGAATTTTCGCATCTCTCCAGGCCACCAAAGTTATCAGACTTGAATATTATCGAACCTTTGTGGTCTACATTGGAGCGGAATGTGCGTTCTTGCTATCCACCGCCAACATCGTTATCTGAACTTGCCACTGTTTTGCAGGAATACTGGTACAATATTCCCTTGGCAAACATACAGAAACTGTATTTATCCATTCCGAGAAGACTGCAAGCTGTTTTGAATAACTACGGGTACCGTACACAAAACTAGGTAAGGAAACGTGTTTTTTAAAAGGTGTTTCCATATTTTTGTCCAACCCCTGTATATATATATATATATATATATATATATATATATATATATATATATATATATATATATTATTGAGTATCACCTAGACGTAAATCTTCAACATTTTCTTTTATTTTTGTTCTTCACTCTTTTTTATATACATTAACACTTAGATGTGGTACAGTTATCAGACTTTTATGATGGCTCACCATGTAAACAAATTATTCATATCCATAGAGGAGAGTATCTCTGCTAATCCTCAGCAACAAGGCCTTCCGTTAACTGTTCATTGTTTATTGCGTATATAAGGCAAATAATTTTATAAGGTTCCTATTTTTAGTATACTGTGCGTAATATCAACCTCTTAAGGGGGTACAGTACATTGAAATTGGACAAAATATCTATTTTTTATATTATCTGAAAGCTTCTGTAACTGTGAATATATTAACACCTCACTTTTATCTATACGAATATTTCATCATGATATATTTAAAAATTTTTAATAGATCCATCGCAAATACCCATAAAAAAAAAGAACTTTAAACAGATTTCTCTCCCTTTTCATATTTTTATAATATGCCTGTTCGAAAAATACTAAGCTTTTTTTTTTTTTTTTTTTTTTTTTTTTTTAAATATTTGTTTATTCTTCCCCATGGTATATTTAATATTTTTCTGCTTGGAATGAACATTCAAGATTATAGTTATTTTTGTTTTAATATTTAAATTAAGAGTTTGGCAAATTTTCTTCATGTTTTACTCCGAAGAAGAGAAAAAAAAATCACCATAAATGTAAAAGCCTATATCTCTAATCCATGCAAGTTTTATACAGTATATTCTGATGAATGTGAAAAAAAATCTAATCAAATGTACAAAAAAGGGCAAAGATTTTTAAAAAGTTAAAATTCTTAAAAAAATTCAATTTTAGTAAATTAGACAGTTTTACAAAATCTTTATTTTATTCTTAGTATTAAGTATTTTGCCACCACATATACTTACAGTATTATTCAAAATTGAAGAGATCATTTAAAAGATATACAGTGAAAAATTTTTGTAAAATTCCAGTAGATGTACCGTAAATTTCACGGTAATTCTACCATTTTCACTCTTTATGGTATGAATACCGTATTTCTAAGGTATATTAGGCGTAAAAAAACAGTTTTTTGTACTGTTTCGATTAAAAACGGTATTTACACAGTAAAATTATTGTTTTTCAGTAAAAACTCGGTATTTATACCGTAAAATAATTATTTTTCATTAAGGAAAACGACATTGTAAAAATTTTTGTAGCGTTTCAATAGATGTACCTAAATTTTACGGTACATCTACCGTTATCATTCTTTACGGTATGAGTATCGTATTTCTAAAGTATATTAGGCATTAAAAAAAACAGCTTCTGTGGTATTTCGATTATAAACAGCATTTATACCGTAAAATGATTGTTTTTCAGTAAAAAGGCGATATTTATACCGAAAATAATAATGTTTCAGTAAGAAAAAATATGGTATCCTCGCCTCGGTGTACGGCATTCTATCAAGTAACGTTCTTGCTGTTGCTACGTAAATGCGCGCAAGTCTGAGGAGAGAGAGGGTGTGCAGCCGGCAACTTGTTTTTGAGCCTAAAAATCCTAAAGGGTCACAACTCTTATAATACACACTGTATATTTTAATTTTATGTATACCATAATGTAACAATAAAAAAGGAAAGGTCTGTATTTACTTTTATTAAATAGTTTAATGTATAATTATTATCTTTAAATTCAGGAAAATAAATAATTTAATTTATGAGAGACGGACATAGTAGTCTTCAAAGTCTACTACGTATTATTAAAGATTCACATGTTTTTTATGTGTCTGAAGTGTCTGTATAAAGGGGAGGAGGATAAGTGACTGATCCTGGATCGTCACGGCTCTCGACGGCCTGAATAGATGTGGTCTTTCAAGTGGGACATTTCAATCTAATATACTGAATGATGTCAAACCCATCCTTAATTTTTATTGAAGAAATATAGCATTCGTATAAGTGAAACTCTAAGATTTTAAACTGGTTTAATTAATCAGTTATTCAAAGTCATGTAATTGGAATTATAATATTAAGTACCATTGAATATATACCAGAGATATACTTATATGTTAAAAGTATTTGTTTATCTTTGTATGCTCCTTGTGTTTCATTCTGTTGACTCATACCAGACGTGCGGGACAAAGCAGTAGTAACATTGTAATTATTTTTAAGTGAAAGTAACTAGTATGCAAGTATTTCTATTACATTTTTAACTTGCATAAATTCTTAATAAAGTTCTTCTTTAATGTTATGTATTTGTCGTATTAATTTATTTTAGTTTTAAAAAATGTATATTTTTTTGGCATGACAAATAAGAAATTTTCCAGCTAAAAATTATTTAAAATTAAAAATTCGTCCAAAAAAAGCTAATAACACAATGTTTAAAATTTCCGTTAAAGATGAGTTAATCCATGAAGCAAAATAAAGAGAAGCACCGAAAAGCGGTGCTTCTTATTTTTCAAAAACTCTAAACTGGGGAGCACGATGCGTTTTACTGTTTCTTTTTTCCGTATTCAACAACACACTAGCATATTAACAATCCTTACAATACTAATGCATCTAACGTCGCATTGTTTAAACAATGAAGATCGACGGCTAGTACGTTGCCTGTATAAGAAAAAAACGAAATGGTATAACGTATCGTGTGTGCTCAGACGGTGAAATTTTAGAGACTATAAAGACCCATCCCCCATGAATCCCCCGTTTAAAATTTAGAAAAAATTATCATAAAACTAGAAAAAAATACATCCTTATTAGAAAAAATAATAAAACACCAAATAGTCATTTGGCTTAGATTTACGCGTAAGCCACCGGTCAAACTGCAAACACCGATCCCCTTTCCTCTACCAATCTCATAAATAACTAAACTTCAAAAATCCTTTTCGCATACGTTGTTGAAATTTTAACGACCTCAGACCCCAATCTTGATGAGCTCAGGTATTACGTAATTAACAATTATGTTGATCTAATTCTTAAAAAGGTGGTAAAAATCGTAAATCAAAATTTTAGAACCTATCTCACTCGACATACTGACAATAACGCTATTTCGCCATACGGCTCAGTGTTGAATTCAGACTTCTGTGGCTCGATGGGGGGGTATTATAGAATATTGAAGAGGGGGACGGGATGAAACTTTTTCACCAGTGAAAACAGAAAAACTCTATTTTTCTGGGGGGGGGATGTTTTCTCCGGGCCACCCCATTAATATGGCGATGATGGCGAGCCCTGATGGCGGCCCCTGATGGCCGCGTTGCCCTGAATTCCATTCGACCAGTAAGGGGCTAATTGTACGATTAGTCAGGGGCTAATTGCAAGTGTAACATTATCAACATTTTTTTTAATTTTGTACACCCTCCCTTCCTTTGAATATCATACGTTATCATCCGTCGAACTCCCTCCCCCGGGAATGATATAGTTATCAAAGTCTAGAAAAATTTATTTTTAGAATTTAGTTCTTTTGTTTGGAGTAATATATAAAACTGATTAAATTTATTTTTCGCAAACTTTATTGATTCAAATGAAGTGAATTTAATAAAATATCGCTTTATTCAAATAAAAATAGTTAACAGAATAATAAAAAAAATGATATACTATTTTGAACAAAATACCACGCTACAAAGAAAAAAAGAATTTTTGATTGAGTCAAAAATGATATCGATATCAAAAGGCAAATCCCCCCTCCCCCTATAGATATCTTACAATATCATGTGTCAGACCCTCCTTCCCCCCTAAATGATAATATTATATATGCACAGCCCCTAATAAAAAAGTATCATTCTTGTTTCTAGTAAAACCATCGTAATTATTGAATAATCAAAACATTTTCCTTGAAAATGTCTAGATTATAAGTAAGATAATGCAGCTCATGAAAGTGTGTTTTCGGCGAAAGTAATGGTGTCAGATTTTCGAGAGAAAAGCCTCCTTTAAGAGTAGTAGCATAAGTTTCAGTATTTGCCTACCAACCAACCAACCTAATGGCTCCAGCTTGTTGATGCCGGTCAATGGAGAATTTGTGATCCGAGTTATTCATATTAAAGTAAGTTCTTCGGCTGTACTTCTTGCTTTCTTTTAACTTACATAATTAGATATATAATTTGAACTATACATATTTTAAATTGCTTTGTCTTAAAAGTACGTAATTCATTTGTTTGTCTACATATCTTAAGAATTGGAAAATATATCGCTTTGTTTATGAAAAGTGCGCACTGGATTAAATTTGTAAAAATAAGAAACTGACATCTATAAATTTTAGAATATTGTCTGTTCAATATTTCAAATATTTCTCTTTAAATGTAATCCTTTTTATTAGAATATTTGCATAATATTAGTAATTTACATTTATCTTATTCAAAAGAAGGAATTTGATTTATTTCATTCCTCCTTTTGTAAGCTTGACCCATTCTTCCCCATTATATTCTTCTATGTTAAACTGCTTATATAAACAACAGTGCTGGTTTTAAGTTTAGTTTAAATTATGAATGATACATATTGTAAGGTTTTCTAAGTAGGGGAACAATTACAACTACACGTAAACATGTCATTAATGTACAGCAAACATTAAAATCATATGAAGCAAATTTACTTTTTTTAAGAAACAATTTTTTTTTATACAAATCTTTTTTTATATACAAGTTTATGCCGATCAGCAATTTTTTTCAACAGAAGAATGGGCTGCCACTGCTCCATCTCAGTGGCGTAGCTAGGATGGGTGAAACCCGGGGCGGATGTAAATTGTTTCACCCCCGCCACCATGGTGTCATCCCTGCAGCCGTACCTTTATATTTTTTCATTCACAATTTTATATTTTACGCTATTATAACAAATGACCATATCATTCCGCATTTACCTTTTGTCCGGCATTAAAAAAAGCGAATTTTTATTTAATTTATAATCCGCTTTAATAAATGTGGTGTCTATATATAGAAGAAAATTCTCTCTTTTAAAGTTTGCTTTTGTTACCCACTCGTTGGATAGGTTAGTTTTTGTTCCCTGGTGCATATATCTTATTTAAACACACCAGTCTGCATAAAATTTCAAATGCTCTAAGAAAAGAAATTTAACTCTTTTGCGTCGTGTGCTAGAAATTTAAATTTATTTCAGAATTCCTTTCCAAAATCGCATAAGATTATATATTAGGGTGGGCCGAAAAAAACTTTTTTTCGATTTTCGATAATGGCGGGTGCGGAAAAGTGGCCACTGGTGGCACTCAGTTCACACAAAAAATTTGAGATTTTTTGGACAATTCCTTACCCTGCCGCAAATGGCTTAAAGTTTTGCCAAAAGGCTGATTTTTGAATTTTTTTAGCAAAAAAAAAAAAAAAAAATATATATATTAAATTAAGTTTTTTAGTGGTATTTAGTTTAAAAGATGTATTTAATGTGCCAAATGTTTAAATAACCTCTAATTATGCATTAGTTTAGTGCTACGTTCTTTAAAAATGTACAGATTTTAACTTGTTTTGCGTTCCGTACCAAAGCGAAACAGCCGAGAACTCCTCGTGTTGATGTCGTAGCTGCAACGCCGAGTTTTACTCGCCTATAAAAATCGGCTGATTTAAAATACACATAGCAATTAAATAATGCATTATCAGAACTTATTTAAACATTAGATACGTTAAATAAGCCTTTCCAAATAAATACAGCCAAAATAAACTTAATTTAATATTTTAAAAGTTTTTACTAAAAAAGTTCAAAAATCAGCATTTTGGCAAAACTTCAAGCCATTTGCGGCAGGGTAAGGAATTGTCCAAAAAATCTCAAATTTTTTGTGTGAACTGAGTGCCACCAGTGGCCACTTTTCCGCACCCGCCATTATCGAAAATCGAAAAAAAGTTTTTTTCGGCCCACCCTATTATATATATGCATTCGCAAATGAATACTGGGTGACACCCGGGGTGGATCGCCCCCTCCGCCCCCACTAGCTACGCTATTGCTCCAGCTAGCATCTTATTGATGCTTAGAATTATATGTAACGACGAAAAATTTCTGTCCCATTCTCCTTTACTAACTAATATTGTAACAAATATTAGTATTATTTATTACTAATATGTAACTATTACTAACTAATATATCCCGTATAACGAATAACCTAACTTAATTAAACCTTGAAAACATGGTATATAATTACACGAAAAAAATCATAAAAACCCGATTTAAATAAGAAGAATCTGATTTTAATAAAAATATACATATATATTTTTAAAACCATGATTGTTTTACATCTTAGTTGCTGTTTAAAAGTGTGCATATCCATGCATATGCCATTCATAATACTGGTTTTAAAAATAGTGAAAAATAGTCTTTATATTATGACTTTGCTTGGTTTTAAATGTTTATAAAATATAAAATAAGACTTGTACATTGATTGCCCTTAAAATTAGAGTCATCAACCTGTTTAATTTTATAAAACATAGAAGAAAAGAGGGGGGGATTAAGTCAATGAAAAACCGCAATAAACCAGTTGTTATGGCCCTTTTAAAATTCAGCTAGCATATTTGCAATTCTGATTACAAATCTCTGCAGCTCATATCTACATTTTATTACAGTCTTAATGTTTTCGCTAGTTAGAAACTGGACTATTTATTAATTTCTAAATCATTAAGGTATTTGCCTGCATCAAATCGGCTGTTTTGGTGAAAATTTTCGGAAGTTTTTTTTATTGTTTCATATAAAAGAGCAATCTTTTACAATTCCATATCTGTTTTAATTTTATTCCTACCAGAGATGGGCAGTATCAAAATACATGTATTTGAAATACATTTTCAAAATACATTTGTATTTTGTATTTTATCCCGACAAAACGAAAGTATTTTAGTAATGTATTTTGAAACACTTTTTCAAAGTATTTTGTATTTTGAAAATACATTTCATACTCAAAATACATTTCTGTAGATTTCAAGTTGCTTCGTTTAAACAGCAGATGTAAAATTCACAAAAACAAAACAGATGCCTCTCTGTTTTGTTTTGTCTGATAGGATTCGTTTCTAGAAGCTAATGTAAACATGCTTTTTCAATTATTGCTATGATAAAGATTAAAATAAAAGCTTCTGTTTTACTGAATCGTTTTTGCTGAACTGTACATGCACAATTCTAACGTTCTAGTTTTTATAATTATAACGTTGCTGTGAGAACGACAAAAACTATTATGTGATAAACAGGAAGAATCATTGAGAGTTTTGCTGTGTATAGTACTTTTAAGAACCATAGAAAGAAAGATAATGTATTAGCAGAAAGAAATGTAATGTATGTTTAAATCTCGTGAAAGAATGGTTGATATTGCCCCAAATCTGGATAACAATATATCAATGAACTGAGATAGTGCACGTTGCACTATATTAGATGGGAAGTTTTTAAAAATAATTTCCGTTGACTTTAATGGGAAGTTAAGGCAGCATGTCAAATGTGCACAACAAAGTCTACCGTTATAAGTGGAACCTTCGACGCAACAACGAATATTAAAATACATTTAAAGGTAAGATTTTTAATTTTATACCGTTATACTTTGATTGCCGAGACCCGAAAGAGTGATGAACAGGTCCATTTGAGACTATCCTTCAGGAAAATATAAACAGGATGTCTAGCCCGGATCAGCCCGGAACGACTGAAGAGCAAGTCCCAGCCGGGCGGGCCGGCCAGAGTGCAGTGGATAAAAATAATGTCCGAAACCGGACTGCTGACCGTGCTGGACACGGTCTGTGAAAACCTCCAATGTTATACACGGACTTTTAAAAATTTCAAATGTATTTTGTATTTTAAATGTATTTTCAAAATACATGTATTTTGTATTTTGTATTTTTTTCGAATAGGAAAGTATCTTGTATTTTGTATTTTAGATTCTAAAACTAATGTATTTTGTATTTTGTATCGAAAATGATTTTTTCGATGTATTTTGCCCAACTCTGATTCCTACTATTAGTAGATTAGCCCGCGAGTAGTCGTGACTTTTTTCACAACGTCATTAGTCGCGCTCGGTCTTTTCGCCGCTGCCCCCCCCCCCCCGTATACCAAATATGTAAAATAAGAAATATTTTTCACCTAATATATGAGAATAACATTACAAAGAAAATATAAATTTGCAGTTTTCTTACATTATGCATTTTATTCATGAGATATGGAGTAATTGGAAAAAGTAAAAATGAGCTCCCATTAGTGATTTTTACGTAGACTTTTTCGCCGATTTCAACTTTGTTTCTAAAAATGTACCTGAAAGAAAAACAGAGGTGTCCTGTTACTTCACTAAGGTAGTCGAGAAAGCTTCAAAGTCAGCTACATGGTAGATCTCAGTTGTATGTGTAATGTGATATAAGTTAAGAGAAGATAAGTTTTACGGGCGACGAAAAGACCGACTCGCGACTACTGACGGGTTAGGAAATATGGCAATTTTAATAAACATCAAAACGACCATTTTTGTGAAAATTTTCGATTTTTTAAATTGTTTTTTTAGGAAAGAACAATCTATTACGATTATAAATCTTTTTTAATTTATAATTGAGGATATTTAGGACTTTAACCTGTATTAGAAAGGAGTATCAGTTGAACAAAATATGATCACAAACTATTTAAAAATGATGATGAGCGAATAAAAAATTGAAAACGTCACTAGTTATCCTCTGCAAAACTTACCAGGAAAACGAAAAGAGCTACTAAGAATTTAAAAATGATTAAATATGAAGTTAAGAATGGGATAGAATATAAATGTGGTGCATTTTAAGTACTATATAAATTAAATATATTAGATTTTTAGACGAAAATACATGTATGCGATTTCTGGAAAATTATTTTTGTTTGTTATTTCTATGTTCGATAAGCTTCATTACATAAAATGTTCTACAGATATTTGAGTGAAATTGGATAAGTATGCTTTCACTATCACTTACTATGATCTGAAGTGGGATCTAAGCTATATGTGATAATTTTATTATTTTATAAGCGCTCAAATATGCAAAAATGGTAATTTTTAGTTATAAAAAAGTATTTTTTATATATTTTGAAATATTTCGATTATTTTTCAAGATATTATAAAACCCCTAGTTCAGTGCACAGATAAATAATAGAAGTGTGCAGCATAAAGAAAATTGAAAAATATTTATTTTAATTGAGAGTACGTTGTCTGGCGTAGGCATGATATTTTGCTAGGAATAAAAAATTTAAATCGTCCCTCGTTATACACAGAAAAACTTACCAGGAAAACGAAAAAAGCTACTAAGAAGTTAAAAATGGTTCAAAATAAAGTTAAGGAAGGGTTAGAATATAAATGTGGTGCATTTTAAGCGAATCAATTAAATATTGTAGTTTTTTACCTAAGAAGAAATCTTTAAATGCGATTTCTGGAAAATCAATTTTTTTTCGTTATTTCCATGTGCGATAAACTTCATTACATAAAAAGTTTTAAAGATATTTCAGTGAAATTTTGTAAGAATATTTTCCATATCACTACCTATGCTGTGAATTAAGATCTAAGCTATATGTAATAATTTAAACATTTTATAGGCACTCGAATATGAAAAAACTAGCAGGCTAAGCCCGCTGGTCTTTTTTTCAAAACAAAACATGAATCAAACAAAATATTGAATATGATTGTGTTTTTAAAGCAACTTCACCTCGAATGCTCTTTCACATTTCTGAAAATCATACAAAATGCCATTGTATTTAAAGATAGAAAACCAACGGTTATAAATGCACCAAAAATGCATTAAAAGTTATCAAACAGCTGTTTCGAATCTACTGTCGAGATTCTTCATCAGTGCAAAACTCAGCGAGCTAGAAAAAACAAAACTGAGCCAAAAATAAAAACAACAACAATGGAATTAAGGCCCGTTGACGCCAAAATATATTAAAATAATAATAAAATATTTCGTTGTTGTATCAGCTTATGCATTCGATAAAATTCGGGCTTTAAAAAAATATTTCAGTTGACCATTTATTGTAGAGTTTGAGATAAATGAGGCAATTCTGAAAAGAGCAATTTAAATATTGTCTATTGACCATACTTCTAAAATAGCGAGCATTATGATCGCAGAGATTGACCACTGAATTTAAACAATTTTCAAGTGATTCATTTTCATTTAATAGTTTTTTAACTCTAAACCTCTCAACTTGAGGATATGGGTATCTGTGGAAACCTTAATACATCCTCTATCAATATTATATTACATTTCGCAACGTACATCTGCTCTTGACAAATCTATTACAGTGTTCCGTTTTTGGAATACAGCAGAATAAATAAAGTTAAATAAAGTTTTCCTTAGAAAAATAAGGTGAATGTTTTTTGAATGTGTGATATTCATTTTTTGATACAGATGTCATATACGCATCACGTTGGCGTGATTGAAACAAAATGAACATTTTATGCCTCATATGGTAATCTAGCTTTGTGTTTAATTTATTAATGAACTTTTTATTTACTTTCATTTGCATTTTAAAATGATACAAAATGTTATGCTCTATACAAAAAAAAAGTAAAATAGAAAATAGAAATGTATCTGTCTTTTGAAAACGAAGTTTCCGTTAAAGTGGCGCCGGAAATGTATCACCCCAACGTGGTGCATATCCCAGCTAAAAATGAACTGCAGAAATTTAACAAAAAAACTGCAGTTGGAAGACTGCGGTGAATTGGCCATTTCCACTATAGAATTTTTGCGGTTGATACAACTACAAAATTACTGTAGTTTGTAAACTGCAGTAATTTCGTGGTTGCTGTATCGACCTAAAAAATACTGCAGCTATTTTATAGTTGCATCAACCTCAAAAATTCTGTAGTGGAATCGGCCAATTCACCGCAGTCTTCCAACTGCAGTTTTTTCTGCAGTTCATTTCTATCAAGGCTTGCTGGAAAATTTTTTTTTAGCTTTTTGTTACAAGCTAAACACTTCTACGGTTTACAAAATCAATCTTAATTGAAACCTTTCTTTTTCATGTCAACAAGTATTTTGGTTAACTTGACAATCATATGAAAATGTAATCCCCTTGAATATTGCCAGGATAAAAAAAATTCTTAAAAACACAATTTATGTCGGATGAGATTATTTACTTCAAAAGATCACGAAAAGACGAGAATTTCAGCAACACATCATTGAAAAAAAGCTAATTTCATAGAAAGATCAGAAAAAATACTCAAATTAACACTAGCACCAAAATAGTAGCTAAAAAATTCTAGCTATTATTTTGATGCTGAGTTAATTTGAGTATTTTTCCAGATCTCTCTACAAAATTCGCTTTTTTTAATGGTGTGTTGCTGAAATTCTCGTCTTTTTGTGATCTTTTGAAGTAAATCTCATCCTTTGACATAAATTGTGTTTTTAAGAAATTTTTTGACTTAAATCAGTTTTTTCTGCCGTCTTTTCATGTAAATTTCATTTTTTCTATAAATCAAGATTTCTCGGTATCCTTTAATGAAATTTGTGCTTTTACCTATGATATTTCGGCTAAAATCATATTTTTTCGTGATCCTTTGATTGAAATAGCACATGCTGAGATTCTTTAATGCAGACTGCACTTTCAAAAAAAGAAAAAAAAAACAGTTTTGCTTTACAGAATTTTTTTCAATTTCACATCTCACCAAGGGCGGATCCAGCCCAACCTCCAGGGGGGGGGGGGGTCCCAACTTTTGACAGATGATTTAATGAAACAATTTTAAAATACAGTAAATCTTGTGAAAAGGGAATTACGATAAAAAGTATCAAATTTCGCAAATCGGGCATGAAAAAAATCGCAAATTTTGTCGATTAGGCACTGAAAAATCACGAATTTTGTCGATCGGACGCGAAAAATTTGAGATTTCGTTTATCGGCCAAGGAAAAAAAAATCTACGCGAATTTCGTTGACTGGGCGCGGAAAAATCAAAAATATCGTCAACTGGATATTGGAAAATCGCGAGTTTTGTCTATCGGGCATCAAAAATAATCTAATTTTGTCTGTATGTTTCAGTAAAATCGCAAATTTTGTGGATTGAGCACAAAAAAATCGCGAATTTTGTCTATCTGGAACGAAAAAATCGCAAATTTCGTTAATAGGGCACGGAAAACCCCCAATTTTGTCGATCGCTTCGTAAAAAGCGCGAATTTATTCGATCGGGAACGAAAAAAAAACGCGAATTTTGTTGATTGAGAATAAAAAAATCACGAATTTCGAGTTGATGTGGAACGCAAAAATTGCCAATTTCGTGAATCGAGAAAGAAATTATCGCGAATATAGCCGATTGTTTTCGGATTCGGGCGATTGGGTACGAAAAACTCGCGAATTTTGTCGATTCGGAATGAAAAAAATACTAATTTTGTTGATAGGGCAAGGAAAATTCGAAGATTTTGTTGATGATGCGCGGAAAAATCGAAAATCTTTTTGAGCGGCTGCAGAACAATAGCGAGTTTTACCAGTTTATCACAAGAAAAAAAAAATAACAGTTTTCATCAATTTACGGTGGGGGAAAATGCAGATTTCATTAATCAGTTAAGAATCGCGAATTTTATTGTTCGGTGCGGAAAATGCGTATTTCATGGTCAAGAACGGAAAAAGGCGCGAATCTCGTCGATTGGGTCCGGAAAAATCCCGAATACGGTCAATCGCTTTCGTAAAAAGCGCGGATTTAGTCTATCGGGAACGAAAAAATCGCTTTTGGTAGGGCAAGGAAAAATTGCGAATTTTGTAGATTGGGAACGAAAAAGTCGCAAATATGGGCGATCAGTTTCGTAAAAAGCGAAAATACAGTCATTGGGATTGAAAAAAAATCGCGAATTAGGTTGATATGGGGAACAAAAATTGACAATTCCATCGAAAGACATTATCGCGAATATAGTCGCTTGGCTTCGTAAAAAGCACGAATTCAGGCGATCGAGTACAAAAAACTCTCGAATTTTGTCGATTCGGAACGAAAAAATCGCTAATTTTATCGATTCGGAACGAAAAGTCGCTAATTTTGTAGATAGGGCGCGGAAAAACCGCAAATTTTGTCGATGATGCGCGGAAAAATTAAAAAAATCTTTGAGCGGCTGCAGAACAATCGTGAGTTTCGTCAGTTTATCACGAGAAAAAAAATCACGGATTTCATTAATTTATGGCTGGAAAAAAAAATGCAGATTTCGTCAGTCAGTTTTCGTCAGTTTAATAGTTCGTGTGCGGAAAAATTCGTATTTGATCGAACAAGAACAAAAAAAATGTGCTAATTTCGTGGATTGAACACGGAAAAATCATGAATTTTTCAATCAAGTGGAGAAAAATCGCAAATTTCGCAGACCATTCGTGGAAAAATCTCAAATTTCGTCGATCACACCCAAAAAAATTGTGAATTTCGTCGATTAGGCATGGAAAATTGTGAATTTCGTGGATCCTCTTCGCAAAAATCGCGAATTTCACCGATCGGGTGCAGAAAAATTGTGAATTATGTATATCAGTAGCGGCAAATTCGCGAATTTTCTCGATCAGTTTCGAAAAAAGCGGAAATTCTTTCGATTAGACGTTATTTTGCGTTCCTGTTTTAGCACTTTTTACTTACACTTACATTCCTCTCTGAAGAGCTTCAGGGGGGGTCATGACCCCCATGACCCCCCCCCCTTGGATCCGCCACTGCATCTCACAAACTTAGAAAATCAAACTATCGAAAACTAAAAAAACAAAACAAGGATTATACTATTTCAGTTGTATGAAAAAAGGAAAATTTTCATGAAAAGTAAAAAAAACTATATATAAAAACAAAAATTAACTAGTTTGGAAATAATTTGGAATATATTATAGTTTTCAATTAGAAACGATTTCAATAATGAATTACCTTGATTGCTTTTGCAAAAATAATGAATTTTGTCGATCAGAGCAGAAAGATTGTGGATTTTCTTTACCGATTTTGTAAAAATAATGAATTTTCTTGATCGCTTTTGCAAAAATAGTGAATTTTGTCAATCAGACATAGAAAAATTGTGGATTTTTTTCACCGATTTTGTAAAAATAATGAATTTTCTTGTTCGGTTTTGCAAAAATTGGGAATTCTATTGATCAGACATGGAAATATTTTGGATTGTCTTCATCGATTTTGTAAAAATAATGAATTTTCTTGATCGCTTTTGCAAAAATTGTGAATTTTGTCGATCAGACATGGAAATATTTTGGATTTTCTTCATCGATTTTGTAAAATTAATGAATTTTCTTGATCGCTTTTGCAAAAATAGTGAATTTTGTTGATCAGACGGGGAAAGATTGTGGATTTTCTTCACCGATTTTGTAAAAATAATGAATTTTCTTGTTCGGTTTTGCAAAAATTGTGAATTTTATTGATCAGACATGGAAATATTTTGGATTTTCTTCATCGATTTTGTAGAAATAATTAATTTTCTTGTTCGGTTTTGCAAAAATTATGAATTTTGTCAATCAGACGTGGAAAGGTTTTGGATTTACTTCACCGATCGTGTAAAAATAATGAATTTTCTTGATCGGTTTTGCAAAAATAGCAAATTTTATCGGTCAGACACGGAAAGATTGTGGATTTCTTTCTTTGGTTTTGTAAAAATAGTGAATTTTCTCGATCGATTTTGCAAAAATAATGAATTTTGTCAATCAAACGCGGACAGATTTTGGATTTTCTTCATTGATCTTGTAAAAATAATGAATTTTCTCGATCTGTTTTGCAAAAATTGTGAATTTTGTTGATCAGATGCGGAAATATTGTGGATTTTCTTCACCGATTTTGTAAAAATAAGAATTTTCTTGATCGCTTTTGCAAAAATAGTGAATTTTGGAAATCAGACACGGAAAGATTGTGGATTTTCTTCATCGATTTTGTAAAAATAATGAATTTTCTTGTTCGGTTTTGTAAAAATTGTGAATTTTATTGATCACACATGGAAATATTTTGGATTTTCTTCATCAATTTTGTAAAAGTAATGAATTTTCTTGATCGCTTTTGCAAAAATAGTGAATTTTTTTGATCAGAAGCAGAAAGGTTGCGGATTTTCTTCACCGATTCTGTAAAAATAATGAATTTTCTTGTTCAGTTTTGCAAAAATTGTAATTTTATTGTTCAGACATGGAAATATTTTTGATTTTCTTCATCAATTTTGTAAAAATAATGAATTTTCTTGATTGCTTTTGCAAAAATAGTGAATTTTTTCGATCAGACGCAGAAAGGTTGCGGATTTTCTTCACCGATTTTGTAAAAATAATGAATTTTCTTGTTCGGTTTTGCAAGAATTGTGAATTTTATTGATCAGACATGGAAATATTTTGATTTTCTTCATCAATTATGTAAAAATAATGAATTTTCTTGATCGCTTTTGCAAAAATAGTGAATTTTGGAAATCAGACACGGAAAGATTGTGGATTTTCTTCATCGATTTTGTAAAAATAATGAATTTTCTTGTTCGGTTTTGCAAAAATTGTGAATTTTATTGATCACACATGGAAATATTTTGGATTTTCTTCATCAATTTTGTAAAAATAATGAATTTTCTTGATTGCTTTTGCAAAAATAGTGAATTTTTTCGATCAGACGCAGAAAGGTTGCGGATTTTCTTCACCGATTTTATAAAAATAATGAATTTTCTTGTTTCGGTTTGGCAAAAATTGTGAATTTTATTGATCAGACATGGAAATATTTTGGATTTTCTTCATCAATTATGTAAAAATAATGAATTTTCTTGATCGCTGTTGCAAAAATAGTGAATTTTTTTTATCAGACGCAGAAAGGTTGCGGATTTTCTTCACCGATTTTGTAAAAATAATGAATTTTCTTGTTCGGTTTTGCAACAATTGTGAATTTTATTGATCAGACATGGAAATATTTTGATTTTCTTCATCAATTATGTAAAAATAATGAATTTTCTTGATCGCTTTTGGAAAAATAGTGAATTTTGGAAATCAGACACGGAAAGATTGTGGATTTTCTTCATCGATTTTGTAAAAATAATGAATTTTCTTGTTCGGTTTTGCAAAAATTGTGAATTTTATTGATCACACATGGAAATATTTTGGATTTTCTTCATCAATTTTGTAAAAATAATGAATTTTCTTGATTGCTTTTGCAAAAATAGTGAATTTTTTCGATCAGACACAGAAAGGTTGCGGATTTTCTTCACCGATTTTGTAAAAATAATGAATTTTCTTTTGCAGTTTTGCAAAAATTGTGAATTTTATTGATCAGACATGGAAATATTTTGGATTTTCTTCATCAATTATGTAAAAATAATGAATTTTCTTTATCGCTTTTGCAAAAATAGTGAATTTTTTCGATCAGACGCAGAAAGGTTGTGGATTTTCTTCACCGATTTTGTAAAAATAATGAATTTTCTTGTTCGGTTTTGCAAAAATTGTGAATTTTATTGATGAGACATGGAAATATTTTGTATTTCCTTCATCAATTATGTAAAAATAATGAATTTTCTCGATCGCTTTTGAAAAAATAGTGAATTTTGTCGTTCAGACGCAGAAAGATTGCGGATTTTCTTCACCAATTTTGTAAAAATAATGACTTTTCTTTTTCGGTTTTGCAAAAATTGTGAATTTTATTGATCAGACATGGAAATATTTGGAATTTATCATCGATTTTGTAAGAATAATGAATTTTCTTGATCGCTTTTGCAAAAATAGGGAATTTTGTTGATCAGACGGGGAAAGATTGTGGATTTTCTTCATCGATTTTGTAAAAAAAAATGAATTTTCTTGTTCAGTTTTGCAAATTTCATGTTGGGTGTAATTTACATTTTTTGTGAAATTCGTAGTCGTGATTTGCGTTTATGTGATTTATGAATGTAATTTGTGTTTTTAGAGCGATTTATGGACATAATTTGCTATTTTTATGCAATTCATGAATGTAATATGCGTTTTTAAAACTTCCTGTTGACGAAATTCGCGTTTTTTGATCGATTTATTGACGTAATTTACATTTTTTGAATGTAATTCACTTTTATACACAATTCTTGGGTGTAATTCACATTTTTTCAGCAATTTATGGATGTTTCGCATTTTTATGTGATTCATGGACATAATTTGCGTTTTTTGAGCGATTCATGAACACAATTCGCTTTTATTTTGCGATTTATGAATGCAATTCACTATTTTTATGCAATTTAAAGACGTAATTTGCGTTTCAGCTTTCTGCCGATGAAATTCATGTTTTTTTGAGCGATTTATGAACATAATTCACGTTTTACTACACGATTCATAGACATAATTTGCATTTTTCATACAATTTATGAACTTAATTCTCACTTTTTTTACATGTTTTATGGACATAATTCATGTTTTGAGCGATTTGTGGATATAATTCGCGTTCTTTACACGATTCATGGATGCAAATCACATTTTTTGAGCGAATCATGGATGTAGTTTGTGTTCTTTACGTGATTCATGCATGTAATTGGCATGTTTTATGCTATTCATAAACGTAATTCGTATTTTTTACGTGATTCATGGATGAAATTTTCTTTTTTAACACGGTCTTTGGACAAAATTCGCATTTTTTATTCAGCCTTTGAATGAAATTCACGTTTTTTGCATGGTATTTTGTCGAAATATTGTTTTTTTTTTAGACGATTCTTTGTTGATATACATTTTTTTATTAAGTTATTTGTCGAAATGCATGTTTTCAAAATTCTTTATTAAAATTTACAATTTTTTGAGGTTTTTTTTAACGACATTCGCATTAACAGTAAATAACTTGTTCATAAAATTGAGGGAATATTTTTATTTTTTTGGTACTAAAAAGAAAAAATACAAAAATAAAAATTGTTTCTTTCTTAAAATTTTTTGCAAATTTCATAAAATTTTCTGCACAGAGCATGCGTCAATATTATATAACTCTGTGTATGTACAACCTTTTTGGTTTAGAATTAACTCTATCACTTCAATTTATCAATAGTAATAAACAGAGCTGTCTTCACAATTCTTAAAGTATTGTGAAATTTAGTATACATAAGTTTAAAAAAAAAAAAAAAAAGAAAAGAGAGAAACTTTAGTTTCATACTAAGCAAATTACTTATAAATAAAGGAAATATTTTTTGACTCGCATATTGTAAACACCACACATTTATTTTGATTTAAACAATCGAGAAAAAAGAAAATAAATTACTTACTGGTGAAATGGTAATCCAACTTTATATCAAGCTATAACGCTTCTTAAATAAAAAATGTTTTAGTATATAATGTATAGTGTTTCCTCTAGAATATTTTTTACCATATGCAGTGCCTACCCTCCTTTAAATTGGCACCCCTACCATTTTCAAAATAGTGAAATCCACTTTGCTATTTCACCTATGCAAAGACACCCACTTGCTAACCTTAATCTAGGAGAATTTTTTTTTAAATATCTCATTTGCAATTCCATAAATTTTAATGATTTTGTTTCCATTGGGTAACTGATCTCTACAATAGCTTCTTCTTTTACTTTATCGATTTTTTTTTTTTTTTTTAATGAGGTATTTATACTTATTTTCAGACCAAAAAAAAAAAAAAAAAAAAAAAATCCTGCAAACAAAGTGAAAAAAGTAAAAAATGAGCCTCGTAGATTGACTTCAGCTAGCATAAAGAATCATTTAAAATATGGAAATACAAACAAAATATCAGGAAATACAAACAAAAAGACAGATGTAGCTCGGTAATATTACTTACGGCTATGTATATAGATACACATAAAAAAAAAAAAAAAAATCAAACAAGTTTACACACAAGACTGATTACGAACAATAAATACTACACGAACAGAATCACGAACACGAATCGGTAACACGAATCGACTACACGAATCGGTAATACTAATAATACGCCGATAAATCTAGCTCAGGGCATAAATTTGTATCTTAAAGTGAATCTATTCAAACAGTAATTAAGTGATAGTATATGAAAAAAATAATTAAGGAAAGCCGAATCAGAACGGGAAAAGACGAGACACGAGTGTCACATGTGCTAGTCATGTAAACATAAGCTACCTACCAAGAGATCGTAAGTTGAGTAGTTTTATGTCTTCTATAATCGTGGGAAAACAGAGTGCTTTTTCGCTGTTTAGCGAAACGAGATCGGCCAATCAGAGGCCTGTATCTTCATGATCTCTTGGTTCTTGGTAAAACTGCAGGGCTTTGATTGGTCAACCTCGTTTCGCTAACCACGAAAGTTAGAAATCAGCCTCATTTAGGTGAATAATAATAAAATTTTAAAATGTAAATTTAAAGTGAACTATTTAATGAGAATTATAGTTTTTTTATTTGTTTTTATGAAGTAAAAGTAATTTTCATAAAAACTGGAAGTCATTTCAGCGGAAAGTGGGTTCCAATGTCCATCAAACGACTTTTTTTTTTTTTTTTTTTTTTTTTTTTTTTTTTTTTTTTTTACGGAAATTTTAAAAAAAGGAAACGAGAAATTTCCGATAAGGGGAGGAGGGGGGACATGGGAGAGTAATTACTCCTCCCTAAGTTTTGAATACATAATAAAATTTATTCTTTGCGAGTGACTAAAAAAAAAAGAAAGAAAGAAAGAATTTTTCGTTAAAAATGAAGGGGGGGGGAGATTATGGGAAGTCATTTCTCCCCCCCCCTCTCCTAGATTTTTCAAGTTAAGTCACACAATTTTCTTTTTCTTCTGTTTTGAAAAGCATAGAAAAGGGCAGTGATTGCATTTCTTAGATTTTGAAAGATACTTAAAGGAGGGACTTAAAACTGTCAGTTGGGTGGGAGAGCGAGATACGCCCATGCCTAAATTTTTTTTAATGATTTTTTTTTTTTTTTTTTTTTTTTTTTTTGAGTAACGAAATAAAGTAGGAACTAATAAATTTTTCACTAAGGAAGTGGGTGGATGCGATGAAAAATCTCTCCTTTGATTTTGAAGCATAATTGAGTTTATTTTTCTCCGATTAAAATCTATGAATTTGCCGGACGATAAGTTATACTGGAAATACACCAGAAAATGTATTTCTAAATTAATGGTTGGGTAAAAACTTCAAATTTACTGCAGTATTTCTGAGGTTATAAAGTCTCATATATTTTTTTATTTATGATTATAAAATGACTTCATAAGAACTACAGTGTTTTTAAAGTTAACAGTTCACAGAATATTTAAAATAAATTACTGCAAAATCACCTCAAATTAACTTTAAAATAACTATAGTGATTTTATAGTTGAGATCGCAATGTAGAGAATTTATAGTTAACTTTAGAAAAACCTTAAAAATACTTTACTTCTTCAAAAAAACTGCAGTTCATTTTTAGCTGGGATATGACATTTGTGCCTCTTTCTTACAACATGGGTGTGTGCATTTGCACCTAAATTTAGTTATTTAGCTCTATTTTTGTAATATTAACTGGAGTTTCTACAATGTACGGTACTACTTGATTATTCTGTCGAGAAAAAAATTAATAGCAGATTATAGGAATAAATGTCAATAATCGATGATCGCAAGTATGATAGCAATTGATATTACACGTGATACATGTATTTTTTTACGTCATAAATGCTTTTTAATTCGAGTTTCAATTTGTATTTTTTATTTATGTTTATTGTTCTTTCGTTATTTAAAAGTGAATTTATGTAAATTTGAATAGTTTGGCGAAACTGGCCGACGTGTTAATCAAGTAGCACTCAATTTACATTTGAAAATATCATATTTTACAAAAGACTCCGGCACAAACCCGGATTTGCAAGATTTCCTTCCAATACCAATGCGGCAAAATCCTCGTTTTAGAATATCGGAGAAATGTGCATTTTTAAAAAGTATTTTCGTTATTTTAAAACAAAAATATTAATAAATAAAAAAAAGTTACTATAGCACAAAACAATTTATAGAATTTCTAAAAAGAAATTGAAAGTAAATAAACATTTTATTAATACAGAAACAACTATTGCTGGGTTACCATATCAGGCAAAATAACACCGTTTTGGCGTAGTCAGATACCTCGGTGTGTATATAATGTCGGTGCCAAACATGTTTGATAAAAAAACAATTATAGTTATTTATACAGCATGTTTAAATACTGTAGTATAGTGAAAAAAATGTATACATGACATATACGCACCACATTGGCGCGTTTTTTTTTTCTTCTGATGCTGATTCGGAGAAAATTTTGTTTTCAAATACCAGTTACGTATATAGTTTATAATTATTTTCTGTTATTTTAAATAGAAAATAACAATAAATTTTAAAAAGTTTAGTTAATAATTATAAAACAAAACTATTTATATCCTTTAAAAAATAAAATAAAATAAAATAAAAATTTATTAATAAATAAAAAACAGCCAGGTTGCCCAAGTGAGGCATAAAATCGTCATTTTATTGCAGTCGCGCAAATGTGGCGCATATATGACAAATGTGCCTAGATTAAAATAGTTTATATAATTGGAAAAAAAGAAAAAAAATTGTAAATAGACAATTTATTAATAAATAGACAATAACATCCCGGTTGCCATATCAAGCAAAATAATGACACTTTGGCGTCAGTTAATTACCCAGATGTATACATGGCGTGAGAGACAAATCGCACCAATGTAGTGCGTATGAGATATCTGTGCCAAAAAAAATTGTAAAGTTGCAGTTAAATTATTTTACAATATCTATGTACGTGGAAAGACATTTACCCTAAAATTTAAATATTACTCATTTTTGTGGTATTAACTGCTATATATGTATTTAAGTTACTTGTTTTTTTTTTCTAAAAATGCTCTCACTCATTAAAAGAGAGAGAGAGAGAAAATAATTCTTGCAAACTCCGTCTTGTTTTTGTTTTTTTTTTCTTTTGGTTTAGAATAGCATTGATTGGCGACAAAAGTAGATTGAAACACCCAATTGAACAAACAACATACAAATAACAATTAGAGCCTTTTTTTTAAAATTAATTCTGCGAGTTTCTTCTGTAAAACACATAACGGGAAAATTAGTTTAAAAAATATTTTTTAAAAAAGAAAAAAAAATACTTATGTTTTACCTAATGAAATTTTTGAGATGTTGTTTTCTTTTAATATGGCTCGAAAGAAATAAATAGCCAAATATTGTGTCACTTCAGAACTTTCTTTCACATTGAGTTACTTTTTAAATATTATAAATACTCTTTTTTTTTTCGTTAAAGATATTTTCCTTTCATAATATTATTTTGCTTTAAACGGATTTTATTTCTTTTTATCATTATTTATTTTAAATCAATGAATTAACAGGGTTTTTTTCGAAATGTTTATGTTATTTCCCATTAGAGAAAGCATTTCATTTCTTTTTTTAAATATAATTATCTCCAAAAAGTTAGTTGTTGCAACCCTTCCGTCAAAAATAACCGAAAAATACGAAATTTAGTATGAAAAATTAGAGTTATCCCTGTATATTTGTATCATAAACCTCCGAAAAAATATTTCCTATCGAATGATATAATCTGCAAAAAGATCCATCAAGTAGTTTTTGAAAACACTCGTTTGGAAGTTTCAGAACTTCTGCTTTATAATATATATGATGGTAATTTTTAAGAAAAACAATGTACTTTTTTTACATATTTTGTAATTTTTCAGTTATTTTTTTAAGATATGGCAAAACTTCTAGTTCAGTGCACAGATAAGTGTAATAGAAGTGTGCAGCTTAGAGGAAAATGAAATATATTTATTTGAATTGAGTGTACGCTGTCTGGCGTAAGCATGAAATTTTGCTAAAAAAATACTAAAAAACCCCAATTAAAAAAAAATTCAAAAATATTGCTAGGATTTTTTGTTTTCTTATAATTCTGTAATGCAATAGAACTAAAAATTATTATTATTTTTTAAACTGTCTTAAAAAAAAGTGCTCCGCACGTAGGCAGATACTTTAAATGTCATTAAAACTAGTGTTTGACTAAGTAGTCGACTCGGCATTGTTATTCAAATATAAGTGTCATTAAACTAATTAAAAAAAACTTTTAAAAATGTGTAGCTTGTAATTCAAATGTTTCGCTGAATAAATGGGAAATATGGCCAATCTTGATCCTCCCCCCCCCCCCCTCCTCCCTAGAAAAAAAAGCAGCCAGTTAAAGTCACATTACTGTACTGATATATATTTTTTTATTTGTTTCTTTTGCACACACAGTCTACCTTATAGATAGTTTATTGAATCGGATTTATGTCTCTGTGTTAAATGTTTACTTTCTGGTAATTAGGATGGTAAAAATAATTGTCTAATTTTGTGGAAAGGGTCTATTATTAAATGGATTTATTTTTTCTTAAATAGGCCCCAAATTTTGCTTTGATTGAGCCTGATTACGTAACTTTACATTCTAAATTTAGAGTTTTACATATTTAGATTTTAGACAAGGGGTGCAAAAATCTAAACACCATCAATCACTCACCACTAAAATTGAATAGCATTCTAGCAAAAATTTTATACAAAATATTAGACGATACAAAATTTTGCATTAAGTAATAAAGTGTTAAATATAATACAAAGCAAAATAAAGGTTTAATGAAAAAATAATCTGCAATAAAGAAAAGAAAATCTGTAACACCCGTCTCCATTTTTTAACGATCTGCTAAAGGGTTTGCTGTGTGAATAGTGATTGCAACAAATAGTGGATATGACTGAATATCAACATTTTCCTTTTATTGCACAAATACTGATCATAAAATTTCTTTTTTTAATTTTTCAAAAAGAAATAAAATTAAATACAAACTAAAATCGATATTTGATTTTTTTAATTAACGACTTAACACATTTCTCACATATTTCAAATCCATAATGCTAATAATAAAATAATGACTTTTAGTTAGTACTAACAGCATAGTTTTATTTGTAGGTTCATTTAATACACACATAATTTACCTAAAAATGTGTCTCACTATTATCATTTTTAAACGCATACTTTTTATTTATTTTTAGTTAGATTTTTTTAGAGCATTTTAACCGCTCGCCCCTTTTCCAAATAAACACAGTTTTTTAATTAATTTCTTTTCCATACCCTGCTCTTCATTACAATTACAGATTCACTGTCACCAGATGCCCCACACGGATAATTTTTTGCTGTGACCTGTAACTTTAGGTGTTTAAGGGGGTGCGGGACACAAAAATATTCAAATTTTATTAAACAGTTTTATTGCATTAAAAAAATCTGCTTAAAATAACGTTTGAAACCTTGTTTCTAATTTTAACTAAAACAAGAAATATTATTTTTTTCCATTTTGCTTTCTTTTTAAAATCTAGCTTTCAAACCAATCGTTCTCATAGAAATGACTTTTTGTGAAAATGCTTTTTTTTCTTCATGAGTTTTTTCACCATTTCTTGTGTTTCAATTGCAATAACTCAAGAACCGTTAAAGAAAACTTGTTTAAATTTGGAACAAGTCTTTTTCAACTGGTTAATTTTAATTTTAATTCAGCAAATTTCAAAAAAATATTTAATTTTGAAAATATGATTTAAAAAAAATACATTTTTTCTTCAATTTTTTACTTTATATATTTTTAAATGTTATTCAAATTAATGTTTTTAAAATTCCTAAATCAGATTTAAAGCTTATGAATTTATATGTATATAAATGAAAATAAATTCTACAAATAATATTTCGAGTTATAACGATTTTAAATTACCCCACATTTAATAACTTTTAAAAATAAAAAAATTCATTATGGGAAATTACGCCATGTGCTTTTGTTTGTAAATGATATGATAAACCATCAGAAAAAAATTTAAAATATTAACTCAATAAATAACAATTACTTGAAAATATGCGCGTTGTTGAGAGAATGTATTAAATCAAGGATTTTAACTTTGACATTTCCATTTTTGTTTAAACACATAGCCTACACTAAGCTCAGTGAGAGGCAATTTCAATCTAATATTAATCATATGGTAGTGTTATTTACAGACCTTTTTCCCCCTTTTAATATTTTTAAATGATTTTTTTTCACATTGGGTGCAGTACCTATTATTTTATTGTGCATTTCTACTTTTTCAATTGTCTTTTACAGTTTCTTGATATGCAGATGCTTTTACTTTGAAAGCAGTTCTTAAAATAAAACTATTCTAATATAAAAAAATGTTACAAAAGTTGAAAAAGTATTACATACTCACAACAACAGATATCAATTTAAAGTATCACATCCAAAAAAAAAAAAAAAATATATATATATAAATACTAAAATACAAGTGAGAAATTGTAAGAAATTTTCCCGCGATTTTAACATTAATGTTGGCATTTAGCCACCGGACTGCCGTGTAGGTTCATGGGATGTCCAACACTAGTCTTGGGAAGAAACGAAAACACTAATGTAAATTCTATGGAGCGTTATTTTCAAATATTTAACTTGGATATTAATATTTTTACATGATTTTGCATAGGATAACTGAGGACGTTCTACTCGGGGTAGTTTTTAGTTTTTAGATTTTTTTTTTATTTTCTTTTACTTACAGAACTGGTTTTGAAATTGAAAAATATCCTAATATGTATAAAAAATCTATAGATAAAATAGGAAAAAGAAAATTAGCCCAGTTGTAGATCGTCTTCATCTATTCTATGTAAGTAAATATATATATATATATATATATATATATATATATATATATATATATATATATATATATATATATACACTATATTGCCATTGATTATTGGATATTTTACTAAATATCTAGAAAAACACATAAGGAATCATCTCGAAACTCTTAGTGTATAAATATAATAGTATACGTCATACAACTCCGTGAAGATTTTTTGCCGAAACTCCATTGGGGACCGTCAACAAATTAAAAAAAATGAATATCTTTTGAATAACCCTGTCAAAACTAATGTAGCAAAAGCGCTCAAACTCTAGATTATGATTGAATGCTTTATTGTAATACACTGTGTTCATTTTTATGCAAATAGCATGCATACTCGCAGAGTAATTAAGGTTTTTATAAAAATGGTCCCAAATTTTTTCATGTTTTCCCTTATAATTTTCAGAGTTCTTAATATAAAATAATATTTTTTTCAGAAAATATGACAAACAATATTGCACACAGTACCCTGTAATCAAAATAAAAATATAATGAAAATTGTATGAAAAATGAGTAGGTTTACTAAATAATTTTTTACTGCGCATGCGTCAAAGATATCAAAATTTCATTTGCATATTATGTTAGCAAAATGTATAAAGCAACTTTTGTAAAAGTCTCAAAATCATAGCTTGAAAATTCTGAAAGTAATCGTCTATAAAAAAAGGACAAAATCCGTTGTTTCCAAAATGAAGCAAAAAAAATGAGGGATTTTATCCAAATGTAGTAGTACATCCCGTATTGTGTATTCTATATTGACACTAATCAATGGATATATGGATACAACCCCTCTTGTTTTTGCTTCATTTTGAGAATAACGGATTTTAAACTTATTCAATGGGCGATTATTTTCAGAATTTTCAAGTTATGATTTTGTGACTTTCACAAAAGTTGCTCTATACATTTAGCTAACATAATATGCAAATGAAATTTTGATATCGTTGACGCATGCGCAGTAAAAAAATTATTTAGTAAACCAACTCAATTTGTATACAATTTTCATTATTTTTTAATTCTGATTACAGGGTACTGTGTGCAATGTTGTTTGTCATATTTTCTGAAAAAAATATTATTTTATATTAAGAACTCTGAAAATTATAAGGAAAAAACTTGGAAAAATGTACCGTACTTGGTATATGTACCGTATATTTAATTTACGGTACATATACTGATTACATATGCTTTTACGGTACATATATCACACATTTAATTTACGGTATATGTGCTGTATAAATATTTTTTTACGGTACATATACCATATATTTAATTTACGGTACATATGCTGTCAGAATTTTTTTTAAGGTACATGTACTTTAAATACTTTACGGTACATATACCGTCCAGTAAAATTACGGTACATATACTTTAAATATTTTACGGGACATATACCACAAAATATTTAAATTTATGATGAGTTAAATTACGTACATGTACTTTAAGTATTCTACGGTACATATACCTTCCAGTTAAATTACGGTAAAAGGAAGTGTCACAAAGTTGTCGGTATAACCACCCTGATTTGAGACCAATTTTTTTTACAGTGTACTATGCCTCCTTATCAGGTCAAGTAAAGTAAAAAATAGAAGACTAAAAACAGATTTTATAGCACATAACACTAAATCCCTCCTTAACATATATTTCTTAAGATGGTATTTGAGCATTTTACATTTTTGCACATTTGAATAATTGATAAAGTACTAAAATAGCTATTTAGTAAAAGCATTGAACGTGTCAAAAAAGCAGATAATTATTTTTTTTCTTTAATACCAAACAATGCTTCATTTGTATAAAAAGACATTTTTTAATTACACTACTAATTTAATTATATTTAAACGACTAAGATTTGAAATTAACAAACAATTAAAATAAATTGAACAACAAAATTTTTCATTTAAGGAAACTTATTCGAAATAATCAATTACTTAAGAAATTTTGCAAAACAATAAAATTACTTCGAATAAGAAATTCTTAAAAACAATATGATAAATAATGATGTCTTGCACGAAAAACTTTCTCGTTAAGATAATTGCATATCATTTTAAGATGCATGTTAAACATGGTTTCTACCATGCAATTATGAAGAAATGCAGAACGAATTACTTTATTTAAATAAGATTTATTGAGTTTTTTTCTTCTATAAACAATTGCGAGTTGTAAAAAAATTCTTTTGTAATTAATTGCACTAGCACGCGTATAAAATAAAAATAAAAAATTTATTTTATTTTATTTTATTTTATTTTTTACATTTTACTTAAGCTTTTTTGACTGCATTTTCAAATCTACAGTACTAAATTCATGTTATGAATACATAAAACTTTGATAATTGCTTTATTTAATACACCAATCGAAACTGCTATATTAAATGTAAAACAAGATAGTTCGTGTAAGTTCTAAATCAGATAATGCATTAAACTGAATTATATGACAGCAGAATATGACACTGAAAAATCTTAATTTCTGTGTAAGGCGTCTGTTATGAAATGCAATAATAAAACTGCATAAACTGACAGTAAAACATCCAAATAATTGGCTAATCGACAACTCCAAATGTTATTTTTAGTGTTTTTTTTTTTTCTACTGTTTCTACGAAACCATATTTGCTTCTGTATTCTCTCTTGCTGTCGCAGAGTACGTACGCAAAAACGGTATACGTCAGAGATTTCAAATTTTGTTTACTTCCAGCTGAATACCAAAGAAATAATAACATCTTGAAAAAGGCTGTTATTTTAATTAAACTAATTTCATCAATGTCACCCGTTCTTTTTTGCAATTTTCGTTTTAAAAGAGAACAGTAATTTGAATGTTTCGCCTGTAGAAATTATAGCTTGGAGGTTAAGCATCTCTCGAGAAAGGACCGGAGCTGTTAGCTCGATACCCGGTACTGCAAGTACATGTTTTCGTATTAAGATAAAATTAATTAAGAAAAATTTCGTAATTTTTGCCAATTTAACGACTTATATTGTTTCTTTCATCTGACATTCATGATATTTTTTAGAATTCAATTTTTTTTCTATTAAAAAATATTGCGATTTATTAATGATTTAATATTTTAAGTTTCATTTAAACATTTTTTAAGTGTTTAGAAATTTAAAAATTTTTTTATCTCTCCATTGTTATTTTATTTTCATTTTTGATTTTCGAAACAAATTGGAATTTCGAATTTTATTTAAATAATTTGTTTTGAACATTTTTAATTTCATCATTTCATCATTTTTTTCATAAACGACTTTCTTTTATAATTATTTTAAAATAAAAAAAATTTGGTGCTACCGTCCATGTAAGATTTCATTAATTATAAACTAAAAATATGGATTTATTAATTTACTTATAAGTTATAAAAACCGTTAAACGAAATCCCCTCTACAGTCTACGATCCAGCTTACCCACTCGTTTGTAGACTGCCGCTATTCACATAAAAAATTATGCAGATAATATTAATAGCGGTAATTTATAAAAAAAAATCCTTGTTAAATAAAGACATTATGTAGCATTCATTATAAACGTTCTACTATAATATGAAATATATTAAGTCATCAAAAAAGAAAAGCGTGTGTAAATGATATGCCTTAATTGCTCTTCAGTTTGCGCAAAATTATGAAATCACATTTTTAATAAGAGGAGAGAAGAAACAAGAAGCAGTTTACCATTCTATAAATAGGTTTTCAAAATAAGAAAAATCAATAAAATAATGAAATAAGATGTATCCATTAGCGTATAACAGATTCTGAGATAAGGTTAATGTCAGATGTCAGATAATACGAGATTTCTTTATTCAGAATATTTAACATTTTAACTGCAAATGAAATGCTCTTTTTTTCAATCACGGAATATCTGACATCCAATAAATTGAAAAAAATTAAAAAAAAATAGGTTATCGGTAAAATTATCGGTATATTTAGTGCTAATGTCTATCTATTAATAAGTGCTTAGTGCTTTTTTTACAAACAATTGATAAATGTGATTGCAGATCGCACAGAGAGTTTCGTTCAATAGCTCCTTTAAAACTCTTTATCATTTTCCGGCGCTATTTTAACTTTTCTTCGCAAATCGCGCCAACCAGAAAAGAATATATAATTTTTCCTGTAAATGCTGCATTGATCGCATTGATTTCTTGATTTCTCTAAAAGAATCTGCAGACTCAGTGAAGCTACGAAAGTAAATAAAATTATGGATAAAAGTGAAATATTGCAAAGCTTAACATAAATTGGAAGGAGACAAAGGCGGACAAGAGGCGGGTAGTAATTTAAATGAATAAGAATTTAATACATAAATAAAATATTTCATTGTCATACGTGTCAAAATAGTAAATAAATAGGATAAAAAAAATAAGTACGTGATTCATTTAATCCATTAATTTATCTTGCATACATAATAATTTTATTTAAATTTGTTTGCAATAATTAGAAGAAATGAAATTTCAATTTTGAAGTTTATGCTAGTGCAAATTTTTAAACGTGTAAAAATCACACACTTTCAACTTTTACATCACCGTGTACGGAAAAAAATGTACCTTAAAATGCAAATTGTTTGAAAGCTGTACCTCAATTTATTTTTGAGGTATTAATTTTTTTGCAGTTTTTAATATCACTTTTTCAATTGAGGCAACTCTATTTCTTTTAAAAGTGAAATAAAAGGAGTAATTAGATGAGAAAAAATGACAAAAACAAATAGGAAAGTGTAATTACAGATCGCAGAGAGGATTTCGTTTAATATCTCCTTCAAAAAATTTAACTATTAAATTAACGAACGAAAAACAATTTTTTGGCACTATTTTGGGATTTTTTTACCAATCGTGGCAATTAGAATAGAATATTGAATTCTTCCCGCAAATATTTTATGATTGCATACATTTGTTTATTTCTCTATCTGAATCTGCAGATTTAATGAAGGTGCGCAAGTAAATAAAATTATGAATAAAAGTAAAATATTGCAAAGCTTAGCATAAATTTGAGGTATACCAAACTGGTTACCAGAGGCGGCAAGTGATTTAAATGAATAAGAATTTAATAAATTAAAAAAAATATTTCACTTCGCGTATCAAAATAAATGATAAGTATGATGAAATATGATAAAATAAAAACAAATAAGCACGTTTTTCACGTGATTTATTTAATCTATTAATTTGTGTTACATACATAATAATTTTATGTGAACTCGAGTGCATTAGAAGAAATGAAATTTCAATTTTGAAATTTACGCTATTGCAAATTTCTTAATTTCTACTACATATCGTACATTTTCGATTTTAACACCATTTAAAGGGGAAAAAAGTACTTTTAAATACAATTTGTTTTAAAAAAGATATTATTTTAAAATTATTAAAAAAAGATATTATTTTTTTTGTAGTTTTTAATACCGATTTTGTAATTGTGGCAACTAAAGTACTCCATCATAAAGGGAAAAAAAAAGGAATCATTTTTATATGTATTTAAACTTTTGGGAACAAACAATAAGAAGAGAGAAAACAACAACAAAAATAAACTGATGATATTAAAAATAATACATTAATTAAAATAATTGACTTTTTCAAAATTTTATGATTTGTTTTGGTTCAAAATATGTTCAGCTGTACGTACACGAAATTTTAATTGTGTTTTTTTGTGTGACAACAGGTATTCAGCTATAAGTACACAAAATTTGAACTCTCTGGCTTATATAGTTTTGGTGTATGGACTCTAAGACACACAGACAGAGGGACAGACACAGAGACCAAAGACGAATAGAGTTTCGTCAGTTGAACGAAACCCTTAAGAAGACATTGTGCATCGAAATAGACAATAAAGAATGGACATACAGCCATTTGTGGACAATGCTATGTTTTCAGATGATATTTGGAATTGGGGATTATTGAAAAAAACTGTGATATTAAGCAGGTGGTTTTGTAGAATATCATATTTAGACATATTCAATTTTAGTTAATGACATCCCAGATGAAAATTTCTCGAATAGCTATATCACGAAAGTGTTCGGCATAATTTCCCATACGGAAAGAATGTACAAATTGAAATAGTAGCATTGTCGTTAATTTGGCAGTAAAGTATTAACAGTAAGAGAACAGAGAGAGACAGTAAGAACAGTATAGATAATGTTTTTAAGTTTATTTCTAAAGAACAGATTTTCAAATATATCCATGTTCTTAATTAATTGATTTCGAAAAACTTTATTTTTCAAATATTTTGAAAACTGCCAGCATCAATGCTTTTATTTGCAGTGCATGGGCCTTGAAGATAGTGCTGACTTATTTAATGTGTAAATACCATGACTCTAATTGCTCTAGGTACCATTAAATTCTGACAGTTTTATTCGTCACCTTCAATCGTAAATAATTCTGCAACTAAATCAAGCGAAGAAAAATTGTTTAAAATACTAGTAACCAGATTATTTTTAGCACCGACGTACACCTGTCAATAGTACTTAAAGAATAAAACACCAAGAGGGTGAAAGCGAATTGCACAGTATCATGATTATGGAAGATTGCCAATGGTCATTTCAAACAATAAAAACATTTGTTTTAAAGCTGAATACCTTTGTCTTCATTAAATCGAAGATAAATTACATATTTGCCAATTTAAAATGGTTAAATAGCAAATGTAGCTGCATCTACACAAAAACAAAATTTAACTGTGTTTCCAACATTATAAAATTCTACACGCAATTTCCGTACGTTTATTTAATGACAAATATATGGTTTTTAGTATCAGATTATTCCCATAAAATTAACTATATAGGAAATGATAAGCACTTTTGTAAAAAATAACATACATTCTAAATAATAAATATTGCTAAAAGATACACAAAAAATATTCTTAGTTATTTTTTTTCACTTGGATAAATTTTTTGAAATTATTATAAATCTAAATTTATTTCCCATAACATTAACTTTTATTTCATACTTTTGTCCCAATACTGGCATTTATAATGCGCAAAAGCTTTTAAATGTACATCTGGATAGTTTCCAAATGGTCATTAAAAGTCGAATCAACATAAAGGAAGTCTTATAAAAAAGTTTGTTTACATTCTATTCAAGATATGCATGTGATTGCATCAAAATCAAAAATAAAGTGAAACTACATAACATTTAGATCGTATGAATATCATACAGAATAAAGATTGCGATACATATATGTGTATGTCTGCACAGAATGTATTATTTTATCATTAAGAAATATCTAATTTCTAAATCTTTAGTTTTACAGGTGCCAATTAAAAAAAAAGTTTCGAATTCTGCTCTTTATCTTATTGTGTTTTCTCAAAAGTCAAGAAATTTAAATTTTTGAACTACATGCTGAAAGTTATATTTATATAAAACAGGGAAAACAATAAAAAATCCGTTTTTTTAGAATCGATATTTAACTATTTGTAATTAATTCGTCGAAGTACGAATTTGTAATTTGTCAAAAATTACGAATGGTATTTTATAAGTCTCCAAATCAAGTAATTTGATATATGGTTATGCTTTATTTCTCTGTATCAAAATTCTCACTATAATTTCCATGTATTTTTTTGCAGACTGTATGCATTTCAGAATGTAAAATTCTTAATGTCATTCCAGGTATTTCATGACAAGATCTTAATTCTTAAATATTCTTCCTTTTTTGGGTTCCGTACTTAAAAGCGAAAACGGAACCATTTTAGAATAACTCCCGCGTCTGTCTGTCAAAGTCATTACCTGTAAAATATGAAACTTAGATTGATTAAATTGGATGAAGTAGTAATGACTATTGACAACATACAGATATTTACAGATTATTAATAGTCCAGTCAAATTGTCAGAAAAAATGCCTATCGATACAAAAATTCTGCTAGAAGATTTTATGTTTTTAAAATGTTTATGGGGATGCTAGTAACAATAATTAATGGTTTTCCAACAAAATATCTCGAGGCTAAACTTTGTGGAGCCAAAAAACCACAAAATTTTTGGACATTTTTTCAGTTTTTTGCCTATAACTCAAAAGTTATAAAATTTTCGCGTACCATACTCAGTTACAAAAAGAAAGAACATTAAATTTTCTACAAATTTCACAGCAAAACTGTTTTTCTAAAGCCATTACTAAGCGCATTACAGCTTTCAGAAAGTGACTCTTTTTTTTTCTAACTTGGTGGAAAATTTGCAAAAACGAAAATTTGGCACAATTTTTCATTATTTTATCCTTTATAATATAACTTATTTAATTTTTATTATTTGCTTGATAACATTCATGATGAATTAAAACGGTAACATTGTAAAAAATTAAGAACATTGTAATTTTTTTTAAATCTAGAGCTTTAGTAAAGAACATTAATGTTAGGTATTTATATGAATGTAAGTAAAAAATGTTTTCAGTATTTTGTCTGTAACTTGAAAATTATAAGCTTTTTGCGTAATATACTTAACTACAAAAAGGAAGAGCATTAAATTCTCTATAAATTTTGTTGTAAAAGCGTTTTTCTAAACCCATTACTAAACGCGCTATGTTTTATTTTGAAAATGTCACTTTTTAAAAAAAATTTACGAAAGTGACCTATTTTTCGCCCCCCGTCCCAAAAAAACATTTTTTATTATCACTAACAAAGAAAATTAAATAGACCTATTGATTGATGAAAAATGAAAGTTTTAAGAAAGCAGGCAGAAGATGCAGAAATTCTAGAAACCCTATAATAAAACAATTACAAAGGGAGGAAGGCTGGGGATAAAAAAAAAAAGGAATGCTGATGGAAGATTGTGGTCAGTGACGTTCCCGAGCCGCTTCCGTTCAGATGCACGTGTTCTTTTTTAATGACATACTCTTCTAATATGCTGCTATTAAGTTTATTGTATCTCTTCTCGTGCAGTGATGAAAAATGAGTAAGCTCTACCCAAAATTGTGTTTAATTTCCCAAACGGCTTCAAATAGTGATACTCGCACTGTGAGCCAGAAAGACTTGCCAAGTTCTCTGAACATAGCATTAAGCGACAAAGTGATATTCATCAAAAGTAATATTAATCAGTTTTTTGAAAAGTAACAAGGAAGTTAGAATACAGGATGATTGCCGAAAAACATATGCGAATGAAAGAATGATAGCAGCATATGTTCGCCGAGGTGAAGATTCTACATAGACTATAGTTTGTTCTTCAGATCAAGCACTTATTTCAAGCTTCAAGATAATTACTTCTTATGCCATGAAGGTAATTCGGTGACTTCAACGAAAAACAATAAAAAAAGCCCTACGAAAAGAGAAATTTGATTCACAAAGTAATGAATTTAGAAGCGAAAATTACATTTTTGAAAACTGCTGAAAAACGAAGGGATGAAGGGTTCCAGAAAATAATTGAGCGTATTCAGCACGAACCTGACATGTAGATACTAACCTGACTTGCAGATGCATAATGTTATAGTTTTTGTCGTGTAAAACTAGATCAATCTGTAACAAGTGGAGAGAAAAGTGGGCGTCGACCCGCATCATCCGTTGACGAAGCCAATGACAGAAACAAGAGTCACTTTATTTCATTGCTTGAAACAGGTTAAAAATTTCAAAACAAGACTTTCAAAATAATTGAATTCAATCTGAGCAGACAAAAGAAAAAGCTGATGTCATGATAGTTACCTCAGCCATTTCAAGAGCCGAATCATTTGAAAGCATCGCAATTGTCGGAGAAGACGTTCACCTTCTCGTGAATATGACGAGCTTAGGCTATCAGCACAAAAATCTGTTTTTCTAAAAGACAGGAAGAGGTAACATCGAAACCAAGTGGTTTTCAACTATGTCATTTAAGTACAATTACATCAATGTTCTTTTCTCTCATGCAATCTGCAGATGCGATACAGCATCCGCTCTTTTTGGGCAAAGAAAGTCAAAGTTTTGTAACACTTTGAAAAAACACGATCAGCTTGGAGAAATAGCCTGCGTATTCAATAAAATAGGTTCTACCCGTCAAGAAATCATCAAGGCTGTAAAAAAAATTCAATATTGCACTATACAGTGGACGCATAGCTACCACACAGAATTTGAACACCTTCAGGATCCAGTTATTTGCTAAATCTGCCTCAAAAAAGCAAAGTTCATTTTGCAAGACTACCACCAACACGAGAGGATGCGCAGCATCATTTTCCCTGATGTTATCAACAGATACAAGCTAGGCTTGGAAACAACATCCCTCCTGAAGGATGTGGATGGGCTCACATGGTCTCTTTTAGCCAGTTTAAATGTGCCAAGACCCGGCACTTGAATCCTTGCTCCATGTTTTGTCATGTAGCTGTAGAAAGGGTACAGCAAAGCATGTTCTTATCATGAATTAAGACTCAAATGCTCGACAATTTGTAAAAAATGTAATGAGATCAACTACGAAAATTTCGATGACATTATTTATCCAGAAGGAGGGGATGTAAAAATGTCACCGTGAGTATTTTTTACTTATATTCAATTAAGTAACTAACATCAATGTTCTCCACTAAAGCTGTAAATACATAAAAAGTTATAATGTTCTTAAGTTTTTTACATTGTTACCGTTGTAAATCATCATGATTGTTATCATGCAAATACCTGTAATTTAAATAAGTTACATTAAAGAGGATAAAATAATGAAAAATTGTGTCAAATTTTCGTTTTTGCAATTTTTCCACAAAATTTGAAAAAAAAAAGAGTCACTTTTAGAAAGCTGTAGCGCGCTTAATATCGGCTTCAAAAAAACAGTTTTAATATGAAATTTGTAGAAAATTTAATGTTCTTTCTTTTTGTAATTGAGTATGGTAGGCAAAAATTTATAATTTTTGAGTTATGGGCGAAAAACTGAAAAAAGTCTGAAATTTTTGTGGTTTTTTTGGCTTCACAAAATTTAGCCTCGAGATATTCTGTTGGAAAACCATTAATTCTCGTTACTAGCATCCCCATAAACAGTTTAAAAACATAAAATTTTCTAGCAGAATTTTTGCATCTATTTATGACAATTTGACTGGCCTATAAATATTTGCATATTTATTTAAGAGTGATTAAGGGGCTAATTAAGTTACTTGAAAAAAATAAAAAATCTTGTCTTTGTATATCGTTTGGAATATCTTGTTAAAGCATCCGTTATGTTGAACTCAAAAATGCATTTATTTCATCTATAGGTATTATATTTTCAGAGGTATCGTCGAAAATATTAGGCAAAAGTATATTCCCTAAAATTTATTTTTAAATCAATTAAAACTAAAATTACGAAAAAATGGAGGTAGTATATGTTACTTTAAAACTTGCAGGAAAACTGTTGCGATTACTCTAGATCAAATACTAAAAAAAAGTTATAAACAAATTTCGATTTGTAGGCATTGAGCAAAAGTATTGAAGAGCGTTGGACACACCTATCGCAGCTGATGTATAAAAGCCTCGTTGATAATGATTTTCTAAGAAAAATTCGTTTATAATCAACCTATATTTTAACCCTTAAATCCAGAAAGACACGGATATAAATAATTAGGGGCGCGGCGTGCTCTACATATTATCATCTTTTAAAGCTAGAAATTATCTTTTAATAACATATTTCTGTAATGCATTACCTAGTAGTAGTATAGAAGTAATATACTCTGTATTGTTGAAAACAGACTAATTTAATTAAAATTAATCTCCTAAATCAGGGTTCGTATGTATAAGAAATAAAAAAATAGTCACTTTAGTACCAGAATTTTTAAATAATAGTATCGTTCTTATATAATGCAAAACATTCCTTACTTCGGATATATCAGCCATTAAATTACGAAACGTTTGGCACTAAAGTCTCCAATTATTATTTTTTAATTTCTTTATGTAAGTGAACCCTGCATAAATACTATGGGGTTCGAGACTAGTTTGGATTGAGTGGTTTTCTCATTACGACTCTTGTGTCGTTAAAAGTCAATTAAAAACCTATTTGGAAACACATGTCAAGGACCAAAGTATTTTTGAAAATTTGCCAGCTTCTTTCGACACAAATTCCTGTTAGCACAATGCCAAATTTAAATTTTAAACAATGATTTTGTTTTAGCTACACTGTAAAAAAGATTATTACTACGCTGAATTTATTTTTATAAAATGCCAAATGAAGTTTAAATATGTACTGCCTTTTTTCTCAATATCGAGTTAAATTCATTATAAATAAATAAGAATAAAAAAAAAGTTTTACAGAATAGCAATATTTCGTAATTTAGGCTGCATATCACTTTGAATTTTTATTGTCTACCCATTCATACTTTTCTATTACATACAGCTACAATCTACCCTAATTTGTATAATTTTTTACAAAGTCATTCTATATTCTTTCATCAATGATTTCCTTTTAAAAATACACTTAAATCCCTCGCGACGTGAGCACGTTTAACCATCGGTTTCTCAAAACAGAAAACTTTCTTTAGCTGTATTGCGAAAATATTCCAATTAAATAAGATAAACATTACAATAAAAATAATTAGTGGGAATAAAAAAGGATTCTGAGAAATTTAAGTGGCACATATACAAATCGCTCGTCCCAAACGGGTTAGTGATTCATATGCGTATCGCACGGAACTCTTTGTTAGTGAGTGCTACCCGAAATTAACCATTTTTGTGAACTAAAAGACTTTCATTTTGTCTTATTAGTAATTAGCTGTAATTTAGTAGTCTAAATTGCATACTCAACTTAAAAGTTAAAATGTTAGGGATTAAATAAGTGATGCTGAAGATGGGTTTTCTACACGTCAGTCTACAAGTCAGTAACTATTTACGCATAAACAAGGAACCCGCAAGTCTGTTTTATTTCAACTATATTAATTCAATTTCATCCTTTTTACAATTTACATGACTCTGTTAATGCGAGTAATATGCTTATCGAGAGTTATAATACCTGAGTCTTTTGATGTTGAAGGTGATGTTGGAAAAGTCTTTACTATATTTTCGAATCATCAACTTTTCCTATTTAAAATGGAATATAATTTTAATAAGGTGAATACATTTCGCACTAGGAAATTTAATATAATGTGTCTATAACAGCGGTTCCCAAACTGTGGGTCTCGTTTCACTTCTGGGTTTCGGTGGCTATTTTAGTGGGTCGCGAAAACAATCAAGATGTATAATAATATTTTAAGGGAAATTACTTAATTTCTATATGTAGATATATACATGAAGAGAATATCCACACTGTAAAAAAAACATTCAAGAGATTACTAAAATTTTTTTAGTAAATTTGTATTCTACAGACTTTTTTAGTAAGTATTACAAACTTTTTTTTGCAAGTGAAACAAACATTTCTTTTGTAAACTGAACAAAAGAAATTTTTGTAAAACTAACGTAAAACTTTTTAGTATGAGCCACTTATCAAGATTTAGGAATAGCTCCAAAATTATTTTTAATAACCATTACATGTGTCCGAAGGGCAGGAGCTTCCTTCGAACTGCATCCAGTGGGTAAGAAGACGGACGAAGATTTTCGGCAAAGCCGCAATAGATGTCAGCACCAAACATTGCTACCTGCTCCAACAGGATTTTCATAATCCCTTTATTTAACCAGTGCTTCCACTACATACATTCGGTGCGTATCTGGCGGTGTCCAGCATCGAACCCGTGACCTTTCAGCCTGGAGTTCACAGCCACGCCAAGTGAGTTTTAGTGAAGCTATCAAAAATATAAAACTATTGACTCTATTCGTTGCTAGCTTTTTTCTAGTAATTCTTACAGATATTCTTGTAACCGAGTAAGATTACTAAACATTTTTTAGTAATTTCAAGGATAACTAAAATTTTTGTAGTAGATCGACCCTTTTTTTACAGTGCAGAAACATCTAAATGAGATTGTAATTATTTGATGGATTTCAACACAACATACTCATGTGAACATGCTTTTTTAACTTTGTTGTTTTTGAAAAACAAGTATTGTTTTTGAAAAAAACTGTTATTAATATTGAATTTAACAAGTTTTAACTCTGATATCGATGCTTTCTTGAGTAAACGACAGTAGCAGAAAACGCACAGAATATGAAGTTATGTTCTGATAGTAACGTACCCTGGGGTAATAACGCCAGTCGGGGTAATAACGCCAAGTGCTAATATTTTGCATAATTATGAAACGATCTGGTAAATGACACCCACGTGCTCTGCGAAGAAGGGTTTTGAGTCATATAAATCGCAAAAAACAACTTCAAGTTAATTTGTTTCGTTTTTAGGTCTTATTGTTTTTACTAGCAACTAAAATTAACGCTTGATCTAAAATTTGCGAGATACGGTTTGTGATGTGAAGACTATTTTTTTTTATCCAGAAATACTTTGTTAATTACATAAATTTGTAGTTCATAAATTTTCACGGACTTTCAAAATGTTGTTGAAGATTTTGGATGTCTTCTCGAGATAATTTGTAATTTAAAATGTACAGCGCAATAACTACAACTGGGTAATAACGCCAATCCTTGACCGGTTGATTTCCTACAGTGGCCGAACTACATCCTAAATACTGATTCAAATAAACACAGTTAAAACTGTGCAATGTTTCTAATAATTCTATTTAAGCGGTCCTTTTTAAGCAAAAAGAAGCTCACGGTCTGGTATTATTTTGCCGCATCCCCTTCCCCAACCACAACTTTATTTTTCTTACACTTTCACAAAAAATTGAACATTTTCAATATCTTAGAATGCAATTTGTCAATTTCTAAGTTTGTAGAGTGTGTATTTTTAGAATTGGGCAATATACATGCAATTATTCCATTTTATTTCATAGTTTTGTTTACATGGCGTTATTACCCATATAGGTGGGTAATAACGCCGAATAGCGTTGGTCAAGAAGTCACGCCATTACATTTTATGAATACATATCTGTTAAATTATTTTTTTATGTAAATAGTCAATGAGTTACTATATCAAATCATGTATTTGTTTGAAAAATACAAACTAAAACTCAGCCGTGAAAATTGGCAAAACCTTAACGTGGCGTTATTACCCCAGGGTACCTTAATTAAATGTATTTTAAATTATCTTTCTAGTTTGTGTATTGTGTTAATTACTAATCCATGTACACACATTGGAATACGAATCGTTGTTTTCGTTGATAGTGCATCATTTTTCGTACAGCCTTTTTCGTAGTGTAGGATAGCCAATAGCTTATAGAGTTCACACATAACTGTCATACTAACATACATTCTTATATTAGGTGGGTTTCGACTTTTTTTAGCTTAAAAGTGGTCACGTACTGATAGAGTTTGGGAACCGCTGATCTATAATTTATCTTAATATACATTGAATACTGGGGTCCACTCTCAACGGCGGCCAACGACTATATAGGTCCAATTGCAAAAATGCTTTAAAAAAGGTAAAGAATTGTTTTTCAAGTGATTTAGGTCAAAAATTTCTTTTATTAAAAAATTACGAAAATTAATTTTTATACGGTTCCCCGGTCTTATAAGTGATATTTAGTAAAATTTTACCATTATTTTAACAAGTAATCCAAAAAAAGTGTCATTCCTCTGCGATTAAAACTAACCGAGTAATAGCTGTTAGTTGAAATATCTTTTTTGCTGCAAATTAGGGGTCAGTCACAAATTTACTGGAAATAAAAATAAACGCAAGATACAAAATTTAACATTAAACATTGAGAGTAAAATAATTTTTACAATATTATTTTTAAATTTATGTTGATGATTACATATTAAAGTAAAATTTGTTCTATAAATATAAGTAAAAAAAAAATAACAGGAAGTTGTTAATTTAAATTATGAAAAGCAACAGTGACAATTCGTTAGAAAATGACATATATTTAAAATTCTGTTAGATTACTTAACTTAACAGAATTTGGTGTAGTCCTATAAAAGAAATAAATGGTACGCACCTAAAATTCTATTTATATTACATTCTCATTGGATATAAATACGTGTGCAAATTGAACCTCAATCGGGTATTTGGAAGTGAGTTAAAATTTAAATAGAAATTTTGATCTAGGTAAATATATATATGAACGTTTTAAGCAAAATAAAAGCTTATCAAAATAACACTCTTTTTAAAAATAAAATCGTGATTTAGCAAAATCTTATTTTCTCGTTAAAGATAATTTTAAAACTCACGTCTTCTACTATTTTAACCAATCTTGAAATTAATTAATAAAAATTACCACTACCGTAAAACTTATACGGTGGTAGCACCTTCAGTTAAATTGCTTTAAAAATATTTCTTTATCTCATTTAAAACATTTTTGTAATTGGAACTACATATTTGTGACAAATGGTTTAAGAATTAGCTATTGGACAGCGTTGATCGATGCCTTTTATAACAATTTAAGCACTTAGTATAAGCTCCCTAAAAACTTAGTCCAACTCATTCGTTTTCAGCTACAGAAAAGTGGTTTAAGTCATGAAATTTAAAGCTTCATAACTCGGTCAATTTTAATGCTAGATGAATGGGATTTTTTTCTCTTACTTGTTAGAGTAGTTGGAAAAATTTAAAAAATATCACTTATAGAACCGGGTACCGTATAAAAAATTAATTTTCGTAATTTTTTAATAAAATTTCTTTTTGACCTAAATCGCTTGAAAAACAATTATTTACCTTTTTAAAAGCATTTTTGCAATTGGAACTATATGTCTGTGACTAACGGTTTAGAAATTAACCATTGGCCACCATTGAGAGTGGACATCCTGTATAACATAATACATACAAATAATAAAAATATAATATACATATGTGTACAGGAGGATTTCGTAAAATTATAATTACAAGGGATTATTTTTATATTGTATTCGCACCACTAATTTTTAAAATATCCATTTGATAGTATACTGTAAAAGTTCTCAGTGTGTGTATAAGGTATTTCTGTCTTAATAAAGTAGTGTTGTTTTTCGTAATTTCCTACATGTGACGTCTTGACACTCTAACCGAAAGAAAAATACATTTTGCAGACAAATGTGCGTACAAATGTACATTGAAATTGGTGGTTTCAACCACTGAAATAAAGATATATTACTTGATTACTTATTATTAACTATTTATTATTATTACTTATTATTAACTACTTGAATTCTTTTAAAGATCGCTTTGTCCCATGTTTCTTTTTCCCATCACAATAATGTAAAAGTTGACAAAAAATGCGCATTTTTTCAATTTTTTAGCACTAAAGTTTACAATGTGTCTTTTCGTACTAAATTAATGATGCTGTACAACTTTCGAAATCCCTTTCCCCCTTTTCCACTTTCGGAATAGTTTTGTTAACTCCTGAGTTAACCACCAAATGGCGCCGCATGCAGTTTCATTCAGTAGTGCATGTCTACTTTTCTATACTTCGACTCCACTTTTAGGACTATAGCTCTTGAACTTAGGACTTTAGCTCTTCAGAAATTATCAGGTTGTCAAAGGGCTTTATTTGACACCATGTACTTACTAATCTGTACCACTGCACAAAATAAATAGAATATTATTTTTTTTTACTTTAATTGCTGCTGAAATTAGGTTATGAAATAAATTGTAAGTTTTTTTAACTGTTTACGTGATTTTTTTTATTTCAAATATTTTTTACTTTATGAAAGGGATAAAAAATCTTTCATTTTCAAGCTGTTGTATATTTAGAAAACACATGTAATAATTGTTTTTTTTTCGTATAAAGCTGACAACATTGCATGCATTTACTTTTGATGTCAAATTATGACTCCTAGCTTTAAATAGCATAGTCTCTTAATATTTTAATTTTTATTAATGTAGTATACTCAAGTAAAGATTTTTAAATAGTAATTTTTGATTAAATGGTATTTTTGTATTAAAAACGATCCATTTCTATAAAAACACTAATCTAATGATTTCTTTCACAGATGTTTGAACAATTGCTCTCCGTTTCTGGATGATTAAATATATGAAGAGGTGAATGAACTGTACCATCGAAAATACGGAAAACAGCTACCTAAGAGGACCATTATCAGGCTACTTGGGATTAATTTCAGATGAACCGGTAGCGTGGCGGTTGAAAAACGTCCTGTATAACCATCAATATCTTACGATACCGTCAAGGTCATTTGCAAGGTAGTTGAAAACAGACCACGTACCACAATAGCTCCATATTGGCCCATGTTGATGGCTGTTTTCCGTATATTCGATGGTACAAGTGACACTCTTTTTCATGTACAACTTTCGAAATCCTTCCCCCCCCCCCCTATCTCTGTCTGCTTTCGAGATAGTTTTGTTAACTCAGTTAACCACCAGATGACGCCACATGCAGATTCTTTCAGTAGTACATGGCTACTTTACTATAATTAGACTCCACATTTTTTATGATAGCTTCATTAGTGTAAATGGATGGTAAAACTCAATTTGCAGACCCCTCCTATCTCTTTCTGCGTTCGAGATAATTTTTAACTCCTTAGTTATCCACCAGATGATGCCGCATGCTTTTCATTAAGTAGCGCATGACTACTTTACTATACTTAGACTCCACTTTTTTGACGCTGGCTTCATTAGTGTAACTGAGTGGTAAAACACAATTACCAGAACGATGGCTAGAGAACGATGGCTATTCTTCTTTTAAGGAGAAACATTTCTTCAAATACCTGTGAAAAAAATCAATAAATTAGTGTCTTCATAGAAATTAATTGATTTTTTTGGAAAGCCCTGTATTTGAAATGTTTTACAAATTTCTCCATAATATACGTACATAGATTGATGCGAAAATTAAATATTTAAAACATTCTCTCGATGTTTTCAACTTTTTTCTAGATATAGCATTGAGTAAAACGATAACTAAATATACAGGATGTCCCAGAAGTAATGGGACAAACTTAAGGGGAGATAAGGGACATCACAAGGATTTAGCGCATAGCAAAGCATGGTTGGAAACGTCTTCGTTCGTCGGTAGTTTGTGTTATTCACATGAGCATTGGAATACCCAGGTGTATTTTAGCGAGTCCGCCAATTCATGGTTCCACGGTGTAATGCATGCATTGCTAGAAATGGTGAAGTTTAATCATCTGTTGCAACTTTTTCACATATCATCTACCACAGTAAATGTAATATCGTTGACCAATGAATTATTTCAAATAATCGGAGATTTGTATCTCTTCGTCCCTTGTACCTCTCATACCACCTTCCCATGACGTTTCTGACCATGGGTTGCAATTCTGAATCCTTGAGATGTCCCTACCTTCCCTTAAAGTTTGCCCCATTACTTTTGGGACAACCTGTATTTGGAATTGTAATTATTATTTGTTATCATTATTTATTTTGTACTCCCGTGGAAAACAGAATATTACAATTTAGTAAATTATATTAGTGAGACTTTCCTTGAAATTTTAATTATTATTTTACATGAAAATTATAAATGAAGTCGATATATCTTTAAAGTATGTCTCATGAATTTACAAGGAAAAGCTTTTAGTGTAATTTGTATGATTTTGACATAATTACATTTGTCTCAATTATATAATTAGAGAATTTAAAATTTGTTTTCTCGTGGAAAACTTTAATGGAAAATGCTTCCATTATAAAATGCAGTAAATTTATTTATTTATTATTTTAAAAATCACGGTTTAGCTATGTTTACTTCTTCTGATATATGTATAAAATATTATTAATATTTATTTGCAGCATAAAAACAAAATAATTTCGTAATAAATCTGTATGTTACTAGGAAAAGTTAAAGACAAAATCAATAATATGCTGTTATTTACTAGGTGAACGACAAATATATAAGTTTCATTCGCACTGTCTGAAGGTTTTATAATGTAAAAATCTACATACAATTTAATACATTTAAATAAGATTTACTACTAATTTTATTAACTTTCTCATATTTAATAAAAATATATTTATGAGTTATCTTAAAACTAAACATATTAAAAATTATATTTGATTTCTTTAAAAATATTTCTCTCTCAAGCTCTCGACGTATGTCGCGTAGCTGTTCACCATACTGTTGCGATATATCACGGCATGGACACTTCTCTAAGTGTGTTTTTTTCAAATCCGGTTTATATCTAGAGAAACTGTCTTACAAAGAAGGTCTCCATACAGACATACTAAAAAAATTCGAAAAAAATACAGAATGTTCTTCTCATGTGGATAGATATGTTTATAAAAAATTTCAGCAGAATTACGGTAGAAAGTTCGCAAAAAATCATGAACATTTCGTTTATTTGGCAATTTATCTCCAGTTGGTGAGAAATAAAATTTCCGAAAATACTTTTTCTGTCAAATATTTTCTAAGGTAAAAATATTTCATGTTAAACTTTTTTTATTTAAATAATTTTGTTTAGTCAGTTTTAGTTTGGTTTAAATAGTTTTGTCATATTTACATTTATAATGAAAGTTAAGTATGAAATTTTATGAATTAAATGTATTAAATTTGTTTCAATCTCAAAATTAAGTCTAGTTAAGCACTGTCGATTAACTTTTTTTACTATGAGACACAAAACTTCTCCTTTATTGAAATGCATTAATACATAATTCTTCATCTAGACTTTATTTTGGAATTCGCTTAAATATATGAAAATATGTTTTTCGATATGAAGGCATTTTTTATATATAAAATAATTTTACAATATTAAAATTAAATACCTGCTGCCTCAAGAAAGATAACTATAATACAATATAGTATAATAAATCCTGTCATGGTTTAAGTTTAAATTCATAAAATACCACGTATTCTAAAAATCTCTTAACAAACAATTTTCAGTAATATTAAAATGATTTGCTTTCGGCGATAAAAAATGCTGCTCGCCAAACCGCGTGAGTTTTCGTCTTTTCACGTCAAATTTCCGAATGTATTTTTTTTACAATCTTTCTACTGTGATTCCACCGCTAAATTTACAGATTCTTTATTACATAAATAACTAGTTTAATTAGTTTTTTTTTCAAAATATTCTGAGTATGCCCTGTATGGAGACCATTCGCGTTTGCAACAGTTTTTCATGCACTTCGGCTACTCTTTTACACTTTTATTGCTAACATACCTTAACTTCCATTTCTATTTTATATTTTTCATTAAAAAATAAATAAGGAAAATTCCATAAAAGGTTATATAATTGAAAAAAATTACCATACATTCATCTTTTTACTGTAATTCTGTACTTAACCTTCCTTTTAGCATATATTTATTCTTTTTTATGATATACATATTTACCATAGGAATTGTGTTGTAACTTATTTGTAGACGCTCCACTCCCGCTGTTCTCAGCTATAGATTTGCCTTAACAGTTAACTCCCATCTACTTATTTCCCGGGGATGAATCCTATAGTAAACTGTCTTCAAACGGGTTATTTATAACTCTTTAATTTGCAAGGAAGTTCTCGATACGAGCATAGTAAAAAAAATCTGAAAAAAAATACAGAAAGTTCTTCTCATGAGGATATATACGTTTGTAAAAACAATTTCAACTGAATCTCCATACAGTTTCTGGGAGAAATAAAGAAAAGTTCGTTACTTTGCAATTTTTCATCGGTTGGTAATATACTACAATTTTAAAGAATACCTTTTTTTATGTCAAATACATTTAAAAGAAAAACGTTTAATGTTGAACAGGTTTAGATAAATTTATTTTAAATAACTTTAGTTTTTTTAGTTTTAGTTTGTTTTGATTATAACATTGATATATTGATATTTATAAGTATTTATATTGAAATTTAACCATTAAAATTTGTAATTTAAAATGAAACTCAAAATTTAAATTATTTATAATTTTTTCAAGCTCAAGTCTGATTGACCTTTGTAAATTCAATTTTGTTGCTATAAAAACATCTGGCTTTTATTTTTTAATACGCTTAAAAGTATGAAAAATTTTTTCTCAAGATGAATTTTTATGTATTAAAATATTGTTTTCCAGGAATAAATGACTGTTGTAACAAGCAATATGTATATGTAACACAATATATATGTACATATATCATATATTGAATTCGATTTATTTTTAAATTCATTAAATATTATTACACGCATTCTAAAAATCCAACAGTTTTCAGCTCATTAAAATTGTTTGTCTTTACCGCGGAAAAAAGTCGCTCACCAAAGCATGTGACGTTTTCGTCTTTTAACGCAAAATATTAGAAAGTATTTTATTTTTTTACAGATTTTCTGCTGTAATTCCGCCACTAATTTTGGCTGATCCTTTAGTACATACATCAATAGTTTAATTAATATTAAAAAAAAATGTGAGTAGGTCCATTATGAAAACTTTCCTTGATAGTTATTTTAATAGTTGACTAATTTCCGTGTGATTTAAATTTTCTTTTCTCGATGAAAATTATTCTCCTATATAATAATTTTAATTATATTTTCAGTCAATTTTCAACATAAGCATTGCGCTTGAAGCATAATTGTTCATAAAAGTTTCTTGACTTGAACAATTATAATTTAGAGAAAGTGATCACGTTGGAACAATATTTAATGATTTATCACCTGTGCCACGTAAAAAATGGCTTTCTGGCATATAAAAAGCGAAGAGGTCAACCCCTGAACTGTTTCTGACAGTCACATGACTTAGGCTTTTATTGTAGATATAATACTTTCGGATAACATAAAGTAAAATTGTTTCTGGTGAACCACATAACGCTAAACTTTGAAAAAGTGTTAAATATAAACATTTATTATTTAATTATAAACATTTTTCGGGAATATTACAATTACTTGCGATAATTTACGTGACATGTTGGTGTTGTGTTTTATTTTTGTATTTTTTTTAAAGATTTTTGTTTAAAAAAACTAAAATTTAAATTTAAAAATTGATCTGTGTTGTAAAAATTTATGTTTACTTTTTTTTTCATTTTTAAACATGTCCCACCATTACAACATTAATTAATAGAAATAATTAATTGAGATGGGAAAATTTCTTTAAGGAACGCAAAACAGAAGGTAGATAGGAGTTAGGTATTACTTTATCTCATATCACAAAAAATAATATTTTTCTATACTAAACATTTTTGTAAAAATGAACGTCCATTTTAATAGTCATAATAATTTATATTACTTATTATAGTAGTAATTATTTTTGAATCTCTTAAATTACTAGATGCAATTTTTTTCCTGAGAAAGATAAATATGCAACTTCCCTTCTGTTTATAATTTTTTTCATAAGAGCTATAATTTATTGCCGAAATTAAAACAAACTTTGTATTTTACGGCAATTTTACGGCTAAAGATTGTGCCCATTATTTATATTTATGAATGGAATTCTGTCAATGTGTATTTTATCATTTAACGAGAAATAGATTTCGAAATTAAGTATTTACCGAAATGATTATTTTCATATATTAAATGCATGTCTAGATAAATGCCAGCAAAGAAAAGTCGTGCTAATTTCCGAATTATTTAAAAGCAAAATTTGCAGATGTTTTGGTAATTTGTTAAGCAATATTATTACATTTTATGTGGATTCAAATACTGTTTATGCTTATTTAAAGATGAAATATGATTTATGAGAATGTTATTCATAACAAATGTTCTTAAACATTCTAGTATCTAAAATCGAATCTTACATAATTTATTCAATTTTATAATAAATTGCTGAATGAATGAAATAATTTACAACAGAATTTTAAACTTTACAAATTAAGCAGCTTAAGTTTTTTTAATGCTCTTTTTTATATTAATAAATAAAATTATTTAATCAAAATTAAACATTTTCCGAGATTACAAATTAATGAATGAAAAATGAAAGTTTATTACATTGAATTTATATATTATATATTACACACATATATACAGGGTGTCCACTCTCAACGGTGGCCAATGGCAAATTTCTAAACCGTTAGTCATAGGCATATAGTTCCAATTGCAAAAATGCTTTAAAAACGGTAAATAATTGTTTTTCAAGCGATTTAGGTTAAAAAAAAAATATTAAAAAATTGCGAAATTTAACTTTTTATACGGTCCCCCGGTCCTATAAGTGATAGTTAATAAATTTTACCACTACTCCAACAAGTAATACAAAAAAAGTACCATTCATCTGCGATTAAAACTTACCGAGTAATAGCTGTTTAAAGTTGAACTATCTTTTATTCTGCAAATTAGGGGTCAGTCACAAATTAACTGGACATAAAAATAAAAGCAAGATATAAAATTTAACATTAAACATTGAGGGTAAAATAATTTTTACAATATTATTTTTAAATTTATGTTGATGATTACATATTAAAGCGAAATTTGTACTAAAAATATAAGTAAAAAACTAACATAACAAAGTTTGCTAATTTAAATTATCAAAGCAACAGTCACAATTCATTACAAAATGACATATATTTAAAATTCTATTGGATTATTTAACCAAACAGAATTTGGTGTATTCCTATAAAATAAATAAATGGTACGCACCTAAAATTGTATTAACATTACATTGCCATTGGATATAAATAAGTGTGCAAATTGAACATCGATCGGATAATTGGAAGTGAGTTAAAATTTGAATAAAAATTTTGAACTAGGGAAAGATACATACGAACATTTTAAGCAAAATAAAAGCTTATCAAAATAACACACTTTTTTAAAATAAAATCGCAATTTCCCAAAATTTGATTTTCTCGATAAAGAGAATTTTAAAACTCACGTCTGCAACTATTTTAACCAATTTAGAAGTTAATTAATAAAAATCAACACTACCTAAAATTTATACGGTTGTAGCACCTTTAGTTAAATTGCTTTTAAATTATTACTTTATCTCATTTAAAACATTTTTGTAATTAGAAATATATGTTTGTGACAAATGGTTTAGGAATTAGCTGTTGGACAGCATTGGAAATGGACGCCCTTTATAATAATTTAAGCACTTAGTATACGTTCCCTGAAAACTTAGTCCAACTCATTCGTTTACAGCTAAAGAAAAGATGTAAGTCATGAAATTTAAAGTTTCATAACTCGGTCAATTTTAATGTTAGATGAATGGGACCTTTTTTGTATTGCTTGATAGGGTGATGGAAAATTTTTACTAAATATCACTAATACGACCGGGGGACCGTATAAAAAGTTAATTTTCGTAATTTTTAATAAAAACGTTTTTTGACCTAAATCGCTTTGAGAAACAATTCTTTACCTTTTTTAAAGCATTTTTGCAATTGGAATTATGTGTCTATGACTAACGGTTTAGAAATTAGCCATTGGCCACCGTTGAGAGTGGACATCCTGTATATGTTACAGGACAAACCCGATTTTAGGCCAAACTAGTTTGGCCTAGGCCAAACAAGATTGGCCTAGGCAAAACTAGATTGGCCTAGGCCATACTAGTCTATCCTAACACCCATCGGATAAACTAGTTTTTCCTAGGCCAAACTAGTCTATCCGAACGCCCATCAGATAAATTAGTTTTTCCTACACTGAGAAAAAAAATATACCGCCTTCACCTAGAATGAATAGTTACGCACTTTCTGAATACCTAAACTAGATTTACAGATTGCCGAACCATGCGAATAGGGGCAACAACTACGCTGAATAAACAAAATGACCCAGCATTTCTAGTCTCTTGTTTTCTAAGTAATGAGAAGATATTGAATAATTTCATTTACAAGAAATTATAGCTTGATTTCGGGAATAGTTTCATAAACTAGAATTATCGTTACTAAATCAAACCTCTTGCGTTCTCATCAATTTGGAGGAATTTGTAAATACATTTGACGATGAGAATACGGGAAAACGCTCTTGAATTCTAGTAAGAGACTCTAGAACTCGCTAACATACAAAGCTAGAATTTATAAGGATGACATGGAACTATTTTTTCTAGAGCTACAATTTAGATTCTATATGCTGGAACTATATTTTTTTCTCAGTGTAGGCCAAACTAGTCTATCCGAACGCCCATCGGATAGACTAAATTTTCCTAGGCCAAATTAGTTTGGCCGAACGGTCATTAGGATAAACTAGTTTAGCCTGCTATTCATTTTTTCAAACTAGTTTAGCTTAGGCCTTTCTAGATTGTCCTAGGCCAGTTGAATTTGGCGTGTTTTCATTGATCCCAAAGACCGCTTCGGCGCCAATCATCTGGTTTAGCCTAGTCCAATCTAGTTTATCCTAGGACAATCTAGTTTATCCTAGGCCAATTCAATTTGACGTGCTGTACACTGTTAAAAATCTAGCAGCATTTTGTACAGTCATTTCACCGTTTTCTGAAAAACCAGTAACATAACCGTAATTTAATTCTATTCTGACCATAAAATTGATAATAATAAGTTCAGAATAACGTAAAAAGACGGTTATTTTACTTTCTTTGTAGAAAACGGTCAAATGACTGGATAAAATGCTGCAGGTTTTTAACAGTGTAATTAATGCCAATCATTGTTTGGCACGCTCACAAAGAAAAGAATTATTTCAAATTTATTTTAATTTCTCAAAAATTAATCAAGTTTAACCTCAAATTCAAAATATTTCAAACAAACCCGCTCAGCTCAAACACATCTATTGAAATAAGCAAAGTTCATTTAAAATTCATTCTTTTATTTATTTTACTTTCTTTTATCTTTACAATAAGTGTTTGATTCGTGAAAATTTTTTAATTCCGGTATTTGACGCATTTACACGTTTTAGTGATCCGAGATTCCAAAAAACATGTTCTTCAAATTGTGAGTCTATGACTCTGTCTGACTGTCTGTGCCATAAATTTTGTAGGAGCTGTAACTGAAGAACTAATGCACGAAATTTAATACGGCATCCTTTTTGATAAATATTTAACATTATGTTTTATTATGTTTGTAAAAGTTTCAAATAAGGGTAATATTTAATTAGCAGATAAAACGTTAATAAAAGCTGAGCTTAAAAAAAAAATTCAAGCGTCCCCTGATTCTACTCGCCCCCAATCCTACATTTTAGATGTCATGCTTTATTTAAGCCTTTTCTTATTTTTAAAAGGAGTCGGATATTTAGTTTTATAATATGAACAACCTCGTGTGAAGTGGTGTGGAAAAACCAATGTCTGTTACGAATTAAATATTTTAGCATGAAAAACTGAGTTATCTAAATTAAGGAGGGGAGGGGGTGCAGATTAGCCTCCCTCCCTTATTTTTATCCAATGAACTCCTGAAAGTAATCAGGGAAGATGTTCGTTATCAGAATAAATCCATGTCCAAAATTTGAAGCAAATCGGATATTTCTATCAAGAATTATTGCATTACGTACATACATACGTACATACGTACATACATATGTACATGGTTACATACAAACTAACAGAATCTGCGAGCACATTAGCTCCTAGGCTTTGATAGTCTGTAAGAAAAAATCGCATCAAATTGCATCGGCTTAGGATGAATTTGATTAAAACTAGAAAGTTGGTGCCGTGGCGTTCTTTAGATTCAATAAAATCACGCCAAATTGAATTGGCCTAGGACAATCTAGATCGGCTTAGGATAAACTAGTTCAAACCAATGAATAGCCGTCTAAACTAGTTCATCCTAATGACCGTTCGGCCAAATTAGTTTGGCATAGGAAAATCTAGTCTATCCAATGGGCGTTCGGATAGACTAGTTTGGCCTAGGAAAAACTAGTCTATTCGATGGGCGTTCGGATAGACTAGTTTGGCCGAGGAAAAACTAGTTTATCCGATGGGCGTTAGGATAGACTAGTCTGGCCTAGGCCAATCTAGTTTGGCCTAAAATCGGGTTTGGCCTGTAACACACACATATATATATATACATACATGTGACCATATATACATGTGACCACAGCCCATTTTGCAAAAATATTGAATGCATGAATTTTATATTACAGATGAATGACACTCTAAGAATAGACTGAAACATAAATGCAAATTACAGTTCTAACGGCACATTTGCATGGTCAGACTTTTGAAGAGATCAGGGAGATGTTACGTATAAAATTTGCAAAAGAGGCCCGAACATGAGGAAATATCCGAAAAATGGTGAAGGGTCATTCGATGGTAACTTACGCTACATTTAGAAAAATTTACTGCAGAAATTTTAGTAATACAACACTAAAAAATATTCAAATGCAAAATTAACATGATTTGTCAATGAAGCCTATCTGAGATTCAATTTGGATGAAAATTACCTAAAAAATGGTAATGAAAATTGCACTTAAGGTGATAAATTGCATTCCTTTTTCAGTTATGCCGTTTATCATAATAAACAAAATTACCAAAATGTAAGAAATAACATTAAAATTAGGTAATTTTCATCTAAATTGGGCTTTGAATAAATTTAATTAGCAAACTATGTCAAATTTGCAATTTTAATAATTTTTTGTGGGTATTGTTATACTAAAATTACTGAAAATAGTTCAAAATGTAACGTACGTTACCATGGAATGACCCTGAACAATTTTTTGCGCGCGCGCGCACACACACAAAAGAAAAAAAAAATCTGTAATCCTACCGGTGTAAAGTTTCCAAATTTTGTATGGTTCCTAACATTTTATCTTTACACTCTACAAGAAAAGATGTAAATATACGAAATTGAATTTTGTAGAACTGCACACTGTAAAAAAAAATCTGTAAAGGAGCTAAACATTTTCTAGGAAACTCGGATTCCAAGAACTTTTCATGTAACGATAACAGGAAAAATTCATGTAATCGATTCTAAAACTTGAGTTTTTGCTGCTACCGTTACAGGAAAATTTCTTGGAATCCCAGTTTCCTAGAAAAAATTTAGTACCTTTACAGATTTTTTTTTTACAGTGCAGAAAGTTTACAAAAAATCTACTAAAATCACAGTTACCTCACTAAAATTTTATTTGTGTTGAAGTTACGTCAAAAATTCTAGGAATCCCAGTTTCCTAAATTAGTCTTAATAACCTTACAGATTTTTTTTAATTTTCCTTGCAAACCTGTATCTGTTACATGAATTTTTGCTGTTGTCATTACATAGAAATTTCTAGGAAACCCAGATTCCTAAAATACTTTTAGTAACTTTGCATTTTTTACTTTCTTCTATCTTTACAAGAAGAAAGTATTGGATTCATGAAAATTTTCGACTTCCGGTTTTCGACGGATTCATACGTTTTAGAAGGTCCTGAACACGTTTTGACTATTTTTAGAAAATGTCTGTCTGTGAGTCTGTCCATCTGTCTGTCTGTCTGTGTGTCTGTCTGTCTGTATGTGACAAAAAATTTGTGAGCGCTCTATCTCAAGAACTAATGCTCGAAATTTAATAAAATTTTATATTCAGTTAGACCGTGATATGAATTAGTGCCTATTGGTTTTTGGTGAAAATTGGCCTGCAGGTGGCGCTGCTATACTACGTTTTTCATGATTTTCAAGATTGCTATATCTCAAGAACTAGAACACAGAATTTCACCAAACTTCAGATTCTGTGACACCTTGATATACATAGATGCTGATTAAGTTTTGGTGTAAATTGGCCAGAAAGTGGCACTGCTATGCCACGTTTTTCATGATTTTTATGATAGCTATATCTTAAGAACTAATGCACAGAATTTCACGAAACTTCAGATTCTGCGATACCTTGAGATACATAGCTGCAGATAATGTTTTGGTATGAACTGCCCTATAGGTGGCGCTGGTATGCTACATTTTGCACGATTTTTGCGATAGCTATATCTCAAGAACTAATGCAGAGAACTTCATCAAATTTTAGATTCTGTTACACTAGAATATGTAACATAATTGGACGCTGATTACATTTTGGTATTAACCTTGCAACAGGTGGTGCAGCTATGCTGCATTTTGCACGATTTTTCCTATAGCTATATCTCAACAACCAGCGCACAGAATTTCATCAAACTTCAGATCTTGTTACAAAATGACATATAACATAATTACACGATGATTACGTTTTGTTATAAATCCTTCAACTGATGGTGCTGCTGTGCTATATTTTACACGGTTTTTTTTAAACTGGCTTTATCTCAAGAACTAATGCACAGAATTTCATCAAACTTCAGATTCTTTTACACCATAACATAATTAAACGCTTTTTTACGTTTTGGCATAAATTGTCCAAGATGTGGTGTTGCTGTGCTATATTTTGCAAATTTTTTGTTATAACTATATCTCAAGAACTAATGGATGAAATTCCATCAAATTTCAGATTCTGTTAGGTCTTGAGATAAATAGATGCTTATTAGGTTTTAGTATAAATTACCTAACATGAAGCTCTACTAAGCACATTTTCTCAGAATATTATAACTTTTGCGTTTTAGGCTTTTCGGATACCAGAATCTCATTAGGCTAGGTCAAATGTTCGAGGAAATTCGATAGTGGGTAACTTTGGGGTCACCACGTGTTTTTTTTTTTGGAAATATTAAAATGCATTTATGAGATAGAAGAAAGTTTTGGGATTGACACATCCAACTAGTTTTACAGTGCACCAGATCTATATTGAATGAGAAACGTATAGATTGACCATCGATGTCGTCCGTGAAGCCATTAAGTGTAGTCCCGATGCATCAACTCGCCGCCTCACTTGTGGACTTGTGATACACTGTAAAAAAAATCTGTAAAGGTACTAAACATTTTCTAGGAAACTGGGATTCCAAGAACTTTTCATGTAACGATAACAGGAAAAATTCATGTAATCGATTCTGAAACTTGAATTTTTACTGTTACCGTTACAGGAAATGTTCTTGGAATCCCAGTTTCCTAGAAAAGGTTTAGTACCTTTGCAGATTTTTTTTTTACAGTGTATGTCAGTCGTCTGTACGGCAAGTTCATCATTACACTTTATAAAAGAAAGAGCACCACATTGTAAAAAAGAATCATTAAAGTTACTAAAAGTTTCCTAGGAAAATGGGATTTCTAGAACATTTTATATAACGGCAACAGCAAAAAAGCATATAATAGATTCAGATTTACACTGAAAATCAAAAAATCTGTGAGGTTACAAATAATTTTCTAGGAAACTGGGTTTCCTAGAATATATTATGTAATTGCAATCCAGGTTAAGGAGAAAATTTTAGTAAGATAACTATAGTTTTAGTAGATTATTTTATGAAATTGTAGATTTCTGTAACACTACAAAAATTAGTTTGTACATTTGCATTTTTTATTGTACAGCGAACAAATAATATGTTAGTAAACATACAGATTTTGGCAATTTTACATTTGTAAGATTACTTTTTTTTTCAGTGCACGTTCTGGTTTTCCCGAAATTGAAACCGGAGGATTATTTTCATGTGTGCTACGATCTGTGCCAGGAGGCTTCTCAGGAATGATCAATGGATAACACCCTTTTCAATAAAGAAGCTACATCATATCCGTGTAACTGTGAACCGTCAAAAGAGTCGTATCAGGGTTTTTGAACACCCGATTATTGCTATCCAAGGGGAATAGAATAATCCCCTAGAACCCTAGGTGAAAGTATGGCTTGTAACAAATAAAAGGTCTATAGCCCGTTCATATTTGCAGAAAACACTATCACAGGACTTATTAATTTATAACATATTTTCCAGTGACGAAGCGGCATTCAACACCTGTATAACTGTGAACCGTAAAAATTGCCGTACCTGTTCTTTCAAAACCCGAATGCTACTATCGAAGGGCATAGAATACACGTAAGGTGAAAGTAAGGCTTCAACAGAAACAAAAGGTCTAAGGCCAATAATAATAAAGAAAACACCATCACAGAAAATCTCTATCTCACACAGCATATCACACAACTGTTTTTAGATCCACAGCTACAGGATGATGCGATTATTGATTCCATAATCTTCCAACAAGACGCGGCATCACCGCATTTCGCATTTACTGTGCGTGATTATTTCAAAGACATCTATTGAGACAGATAGACACACTTTAAAAAAATCTGTAAAGATACTAAACTTTTTCTAGAAAACTGGAATTCTTTGAACTTCTCATGTAACGGTAACAGCAAAAATTCGTGTAAGAGAATCTATTACAGGAAGTTTTGCTGTTACCGTTGCATGAAAAATTCTAGGTATCCCAAAATCCTAAAAAATTTTTAGTGTCGTCTTTGGTCATCTTGGACTCACGACCTTACTCCATTGGATTTTATTGCGTGGGAATTTATTATGGAACAGGTATACAAGTCAAATATGACAGTCGTAAAACAACGCATAAGACAAGTATGCGAAATTATATGCTACACTGTAAAACAAAAAAAAATCCGTAAAGTTACTAAAAGTTTTCTAGGAAACTGTGATTCCTAGAACTTTTTATGTAACGGCAACAGCAAAAATTGATGTAACAGATACAGAATTTTTGTGAAAAAAAATGTAAAGTTACTAAGAATTCTTTAAGAAATTAGGATTCCAAGCTATTCCACAGATAAAAGTTTAGTAAGGTAACTGTAATTTTAGTAGATTCATTTTAAAAGTTACTGTTTTCTGTAGCTGTACAAAAATTAGTGTTGAAGATTTAGATTTTTTCTTCTACAGTGTACAGATAAAATGTTAGTAAGCCTGCAGATTTCGGCAACTTTACATCTGAATGTTTACAGAGTTTCTTTTCCAGTGTAGGCAATGTTGCAAAAAGTGATTTGAGGTACACTAAACCGTTGGGATTTTTTTTTTTACTTGATGGATATCAGGTTGAAAAGGACTGGCATGTTATATAATACTTTTGAAATATAAAATTCGTGATTTAATTAATACTGCAAAATGGACTGGGAATTTATATTATCACTTTATTTTTATAAAATTACATGTTTCCTTTTTTCATTGTAAATAATATTTTTCCTCTAAAATTTTTATGCAATGGCAACAACGAAAATTCATATAAAGAGATAAACGTTTTCACTGAAAAAAAGAAATCTGTCAGGTTACTATTTTTTTTTAGGTAACTAGATCTTTTTATGTAACTTGAAGAGGAGGCACATAAAATTTTAGTAAGATAATAGTAATTTTATAAGTCACTTTTATAAAAGTACATATTTCTGTAGCTTTATAAAATATAGTTTTACATTTCGTAGATTTACTTATTTTTTTTTTTTTGTATAGCGCACAGATAAAATTTTAATAAGCCCATAGATATTTTAATACTGCATCTGTAGAATTACTGATTTCATTTACAATTAAGTATAAACTCATTCAATTAAGTATAAACTTAAGTATTTTAGTGCACTCTAATAAATTGTTTTTTCTTTTCTTATTATTATTTTAAAAACTTGATTTTAATGGCCATGATAATACTAATATTACTTAAAATTCTTTATATACAAATTATTTACACATTATATGTACATTTTAATTAAAGAATAAGGATCCAGTGAACACACGATAGGTCCGTTATAATCGCCGATAAAAAAAAAAAAAAAAAAAAAAAAAAAAAAAAAAAAAAAAATTAGACGATTTTTAAAAATTATGCTAAAACGGCAAAACTAAAGTACAGTAGAATGAGCCAAAGAGGCGCGCAACATCCAAGGTTATAGGAAAGCCTTAACACCATGGTAACTTACATTTAGAACTATTCTCTGTAATTTTAGTAATATAACACACGACAAAAAAAAATCAGAAGATAAATTTGACATGGTTTGCTAATTAAACTTATTCAAAGCTTAATTTAGATGAAAATTACCTAAGTTATTTTTGTTCTGAAACTTTGGTAGTTATACTTACTGTGGTAACTGCCATCACTGAAATAGGAATGTAAGTTTTCATATAACATTTTTTAGGTCACTTTCATCCAAATTGACCCTTAGATAGGTTTCATTAACAAATCATGTTAATTTTTCCTTTGAATATTTTGTAGTGTTGTATTACTAAAATTACTGCAGTAAATTGTTCTAAATGTAACGCAAGTTACCATGGAATGACTTATTAATTATTTTTATACAATTAATTGAGATGCGAATAAAAATTATTAATGATCTTCTGCGTTTTTATGCGTATTTTCGTGGAAAAATAATTATATATAACAAAGAACAGATTTTAACTGAAAATTATATTAAAAGACGTTTATTTAGGGATCCTCCACAAATGATGTCACGCTTGGAAGGCGGGAGGAGGGTACAGATGTACAACAAAAAATCAACAGCTGGATCCTGCATTCTGGAAAGAAGAAATCACGCCTTCAAGTAAACCTGATAAAGCGTCATTTCAAATCAACCAGAAATCCAATTGTATACAAAAATAAATCCAGACTTGGATCAGGCTTGGCATCTGCGTTCTATGTTATGAATGGCGTCGAGATAACCCATCAGTGGACCTGCATGATTGGTAATCCTGATATCGTATACAAAGAAGAAATACTCGCAATTCAGTGGGGACTGAAATGGATCTCTCGGAAATCCTCCCCCTTCAACGCTATTTACGGTGATAGTTATTCCACTTTAGAAGTCATTTTTGCTCATCTGACTAAGAACTTCCATAGTTCTTAAAATCCAACAGCAATTAATCATTTTAGAGAATAAAACCTCTTTTGAACCCATTTCGGCTTATATCGGCATTGTGGGCAATGAACCTCTGAGCAAATCAGTAACAGAAAATCCAACATTAGAATTTGAAATCCTGGTCTCTATATTCCATGTAAAACGAGTTGTTAAAGAAAGAATCTTACCTGCCTGGCAGGTTTGAGTCTGACAAGGAACGCTATACCTACACTTCATCCCTAAAATATCCAGAGAATTTTATTCCGCACATCATTCCTCGCTGGCCATAGATCTTTTAAACAATACCTTAAGAAATTCAACTGCGCCTCGTCACAATTCTGTGAATGCGGCAAAGCAGAAACCCCAGATCACACCTACTATCTCTGTAACTTGCTTCAAGCCTGGCGACTCACACTGGTCCTTTCCCCCCTAATTCCTGGATACAAGAATACCATATTGGTCTACGTTGCTGTCCGAACACGGGAACATCTGTTAATACTGAATGGATAATTCAATCCTAAGCTTTTAGCCATCGCCCTTTCTGTCGAGTGCTCTGAATCATTCCACACATTCCGTTCCACCCACTACCTTTTGCGATGGTGCGCAAATGCCCCAGCAGGCATTTGAACGAAATAATATATAAAATTTTCTCTCCGGATTTCTTTCACGAGGGAGTTATCCGTGCTGCTAGTGGTCTGAGTTTATTTTGATAAACTTTTATTCTGTTGAAAAATGTAATTTATTTAAGACTTTCATAAAGGCGATCCAGATTATCACTATGCTCTACAGATATGAATATGGTTTCTTTGTCTGACCAAGCCCTCTCTGAAATTCAAACAAAATATAAGGTACCCTGGGGTAATAACGCCACGTTAAGGTTCTACCAATTTTCACGGCTGAGTTTTAGTTTGTATTTTTCAAACAAATATAGGATTTGATACAGCAACTCATTGACTATCTATATAAAAAAATAATTTAACAGATATGTATTCATAAAATGTAATCGCGTTATTTCTTGACCAATGCTATTTGGCGTTATTACCCACGTATATGGCTAATAACGCCATGCAAACAAAACTATGAAATAAGATGGAATAATTGCATGTAGATTGCCCAATTCTAAAAATAAAAACTCTACAAACTTAGAAATTGACAAATTGCATTCTAAGCTATTGAAAATGTTCAATTCTTTGTGAAAGTGTAAGAAAAATAAAGGTGTGGTGTGTGTGGGGGGGGGAGGATGAGGCAAAAGAATATCAGACCGTGAGCTTCTTTTTGCTTAAAAAAGACTGTTTAAATAGAATTATTAGAAACATTGCACAGTTTTAACTGTGTTTATTTGAATCAGTATTTCGAATGTAGCTCGGCCTTTGTAGGGAAGCTACCGGGGTATTTATGCCAAGGATTGGAGTTATTAACCCGTTATAGTTTTTGCGTTATACATTTTAAATAACAAATTATCTCGAGAAGATATCCGAAATCTTCAACAACATTTTGAAAGTCCATGAAATGTACTACAAATTTATGTAATCAACAAAGTATTTCCGGATAAAAAAAATAGTCTTCATATCACAAAACGTATCTCGCAAATTTTAGATCAAGCGTTAATTTTAGTTGCTTGTAAAAACAATAAGACCTAAAAATGAAACAAATTAACTTGAAGCTGTTTTTTGTGATATACATGACTCTGCGCAGTACACATGGGTGTCATTTACCAGATTATTTCATAATTATGCAAAATATTAGCACTTGGCGTTATTACACCAGACCACCTTACTACGAATTGCTTGTATCATTGTCAAAAATATAACAAAAAATCTATTTCAATTTTATTTTTTTTATCTCATTTTAAATTTGCATAATAATAAAAAATAAGTAGCCGACATTTTGAAAAAGATTGGCGGATAAAGTTGACCAACGAGCTCGGTTGATTTATCGCTAACTACTATGTAAAAAATAAACTAAGTATTTAAGTAAATTGAAAATTTAATTAATTAATTAAATTACCAAATTAAATTAAAATCGGTTCGAATTACTATTAAGGCATCCCTTTCAAAAATATAATTTTTTTTGACTGAAAAAAAAAATATTATTCAATGGCTTTGATACGTATTACATAATTGCATCGTTTTCTGCATACAATTATTACTTTCGATAATGATTACAAAGTAAAAGTTAAAAGCCGCAATAATTTATTTTTTATGAAGTGTTTATTATTGTTTATACCATTAAACATATTTAACAATAAAAAAGCATTCAAGAGGAAGTATTTTGTGAATGAGTATGTTTTAAATTAAAATTAAATTAAAATCCGCAATAATTTATTTTCTATGAAGTGTTCATTTTTGTTTATGCCATTAAACATATTTAACGATAAAAAAGCATTTAAGAAGTGTTTTGACAATGATTATGTTTTTCCTTCATTTTGGAATATTTTCTTAAAATTAAAATTTATTACAGAAAATGAAAAGAAAACTTTTGCATTTACTTAATGACTGAATATTTCATTCATTATTTATCTGCGATTTTAAATCTTTGAAAAATAATATTTCATTGCTTTAAAAATTATAAATATATGACAAAAACAAAATATTAAAAAGTTATTAATTTCGAGTTTTAAAAAGAGGATCGTATAAAAGTAATTTTCCGATAACCAATTATTAAAAGATGTTTAGATTTTGAAAATTAAGTAAATATTTGGGATAAGATAAAATGTAAGCTATGAAATATTAGATATTAAATAATAATAATAATAATAATGATAGTACATATTAAAAAATATTATATATTATTAAATACTAGGACTTCCCTCAGAGTGATTAATCTGAGTTATATTGCTATGAACATAGGTTTAATAATTACTTGCGAAAAGTAATTAAAATAAGCTCTTACCTTTAATTGACCATATACTGCCACAAATTAAAAAAACGAAAACGAGCAAAGTGAACGGTAGGAAAAAACCCCCTCAATTTTAGTTAATTTTTCGAATATTTTCAAATTATCTTTTCAAAGAGTAATATATAAGAAACCCGAAAATATCAGCAAAGAAATGCAAAGCGCTGTTCGAATGTGTTCCAGATATGATCAATAGAATTTAATGGGTAGGATATGCGGGTCAATATAAATAAGCTATTTTCTTTTGTCTTCAAACCTGTTCTCATCAAGTTGTGCAGTACTTCGCTTAGCATGTGTTAAAACTAGTTGGATGTGTCAATCCCAAAACTTTCTTCTATCTCATAAGTACATTTTAATATTAAAAAAAAACATGGTGACCCCAAAGTTACCCACTATCGAATTTCCTCGAACATTTGACCTAGCCTAATGAGATTCTGTAGCCGAAAAGCCTAAAAAGCAAAATTTAATTAATATTCTGAGAAAATGATCTTACAAGGAAGGTCTCCATTGGGGGCATACTCAGAATTTTTTGAAAAAAATACGAATTAAACTACTCATGTAGGTAATAAAGGATCAGTGAAAATTAGCGGCGGAATTACATTATTAGATATGTAAAAAAATAAAATAGTTTGGAATAATTGGCATGAAAAGCTGAAACGACGCGGGATTTGGCGAGCAGTGCATTTCCTCGCCAAAAGCAGACGATTTTAACGAATCTGAAAATTGATTTTAATTGACCTCACTGTTTAAAATCTGCAGCATTTACTGCAACGTCACTCCACTACTTTTATAGAACATCTCTCTTGTGACCAATGAGAATGCTCCATAGCACGGTGAATTGACCGTGTCATACACTGTTAAAAATCTGCTGCATTTTGTTGCAAAGCACTCCACCACTTGTATATAATATCTCTATTCCAACCAATGAGAAAGCTCCATTTCACGGCCAAGTAACCGTTTCTATACAAGCAAGGGAGTGCGTGGCAACAAAATGCAGCAGATTTTTAACAGTGTATTTTTCAATTCTATTTTACAATGTTAAGCAATTTAAATTGTGTTTTGAATGATAAAATATATTAATTTCATTTTGTTATAAGTACATATAAACGTATACGACAAAATTACACTTAAAGTAAAGTAAAAATGCAAAACTAATATTACTTAAACTAAACTTATTTAAATAAATTGAACATAGAAAGCTTTTTCTTTAAAAAGTATTCGAAGCGTAAAAGCGTATTTTTCAAAATTTCGTTTTTTCGCCAACCGGAGATAAATCGCCAAATAAACGAAATTTTTATTATTTTTTTACGGACGTTATAAGGAGGTTCCGCCGAAATTTTTTTTATAAACATATGTAACTATATGAGAAGAACATTCTGTAATTTTTTCAGATTTTTCTGAGTATGCCCGTATGGAGACCTTCCTTGTTAGTAGTGCCTCATGTTGGATAATTTATACTAAAACCTAATAAGCATCTATTTATGTCAAGACCTAACAGAATCTGAAATTTGATCGAATTTCCTCCATTAGTTCTTCAGTTATAGTTATAACAAAAAATTTGCAAAACGTAGAATAGCAACACCATATCTTGGACAATTTATGCCAAAACGTAAAAAAGCGTCTAATTATGTTATGGTGTAAAAGAATCTGAAGTTTGATGAAATTCTGTGCATTAGTTCTTGAGATATAGCTAGTTTAAAAAAACCGTGTAAAATATAGCACAGCAGCGCCATCAGTTGAAGGATTTATAACAAAACGTAATCATCGTGTAATTATGTTATATGTCATTTTGTAACAAATTCTGAAGTTTGATGAAATTCTGTTCATTGGTTGTTGAAATATAGCTATAGGAAAAATCGTGCAAAATGCAGCATAGCTGCACCACCTGTTGCAAGGTTAATACCAACATGTAATCAGCGTCTAATTATGTTATATATTCTAGTGTAACATAATCTAAAATTTGATGAAGTTCTCAGCATTAGTTCTTGAGATATAGCTATCGCAAAAATCGTGCAAAATGTAGCACAGCAGCGCCACCTATAGGTGAGTTCACACCAAAACCTTATCAGCGGCTATGTATCTCAAGGTATCGCGGAATCTGAAGTTTGGTGAAATTCTGTGCATTAGTTCTTGAGATATAGCTATCATGAAAATCATGAAAAACGGGGTATAGCAGCGCCACCTGCTGGACAATTTACACCAAAACTTAATAAGCGTCTATGTATATCAAGGGGGTCACAGAATCTGAAGTTTGGGGAAATTCTCTGCATTAGTTCTTGAGATATAGCAATCTTCAAAATCATGAAAAACGTAGTATAGCAGCGCCACCTGCAGGCCAATTTTCACCAAAACTTAATCAGCGTCTATGTATATTAAGGGGTCACAGAATCTGAAGTTTGGTGAAATTCTCTGCATTAGTTCTTGAGATATCGCAATCTTGAAAATCATGAAAAACGTAGTATAGCAGCGCCACCTGCAGGCCAATTTTCACCAAAAACCAATAGGCACTAATTCATATCAAGGTCTAACTGAATATAAAATTTTATTAAATTTCGAGCATTAGTTCTTGAGATAGAGCGCCCACAAATTTTTTTGTCACATACAGACAGACAGACGGGCAGACTCACAGACAGACATTTTCTAAAAATAGTCAAAACGTGTTCAGGACCTTCTAAAACGTATAAATCCGTCGAAAACCGGAAGTCGAAAATTTTCATGAATCCAATACTTTCTTCTTGTAAAGATAGAAGAAAGTAAAAAGAAAGGAACTGTCAATGACTTAACCCGAAATCTGAATATTTCGTCTCATAATCTTTGAGCTATCAAAATATCATCTCAAGTAATTTACAAATCCGGACTCAGCAAGAACAAAACATGCAAGATGAAAGATATAATATATTTTCTTATAAAATTGCTGTTATATGTAATGATTTAAAATTATTTATGTTGGTTAGCTATTTAATCTACGAAAGTTAATTACGTACCTTATCTCAATAATTCTTCCTTTGAAGTAAAATTTATAACAGAAATTATAATACCTTGAGTTTTTATGGCTCAGATTTGCACTGATAATTTATTTCTAGCAATGGAATGTAGCCAAAATGTATTGTATTATTTTAAAAGAAATGAACATAATTTGAAATGAGATTTTCCATACCTGTGTGACTTTAGAAGTATGTTTAGACTAGAGTATCGAAATATAGAACATATCTATTTGTATACATATTATTTCAGGTGCTCTGAATCACATATTGAAATAAATTTTATTTATTAAATTATTTTTTTTTTGCGATGTTTAACAATATTATTTCTAGAAAATATTACATAGCGAAACTTCATAACATATTTACATGAAAAAGCGTGTCTTTTTTAATTAAAGAATAAAAATTTATTCAAATTGTTGAGTAATTTAAAATTGCTATAACTCGTAACATTATTTGTAGAATTTAATTTTTTTTTCATTTAAATAAACAGAAATATGTAAGCTTTAATTTTGATTTAGCATTTTAAAATTTTAATTGCGATAAAAAATTAAATATTTAAAGTAAGAATTTGATAAAAAAAAATAATGTAAATAAATTTTTAAATCATGTTTTTAAAAGTAGATTTTTCCTTTCAAATTTCCAGAATCAAAACTAAAGTAAAAAAAAAAATTCAAAATAACATCTTTCAAGTTTAAACCATTTATCTCTAACGGTTCTTGACTTATAAAAATTTAAACAGGCGAAATGACTTAAAAAACCCACCATGAAGAAAAACGCATTTTCACGAGAAATAATTTACATGACAATCATTGTTTGAAATTTAGATTTTAAAAATAAACAAAAACGGAAAATATAATATTTCCTGTTCCAATTAAGCTAGGAACAGGATTTAAACATCATTTTAAAGAGGAAAAAACAAAGAAATTTTCAATTCAATAGAAGCTTTTACGAAAATAGGAAGATTTTTGTGTCCTGGACTACTTAAGGGGGAAATGTGCTTACATATTGATTAATTTACGAAATATTTACGTGAAACTTATGTGTATTGAAATAGATAATTACACATTTTTCAATCAGCATTGCGCCGCCCAAAAAAGGCAATATTCAAGGGTATGTATAATATATAATATACAGGGTGTATCTAAACTACTGGGCAAAACTTTAAGGGGTGATAGTACACATCAAGAAAAATAATGTTAAATGGGAAACTAAGGGTCCCAAACGTCTTCCGAAGGAGATAGGCGCCATCAAAGTTTAGGGTCCAAAATTTGAAATGATTATAAAAAACGGAAAAATTGGTCGATTCGTTTGCGGTTTTCACGAAAACTATTCTTTATGTCAGTATTGTCTTGAAAATAAATTATAAAGATGAATTTCAAAAAATGCCGATAGAGGGCGCTTTAGACTTTGGAGTAACGAACAACTATTTTTTACCGTTATTTTTTGCGTCCCATTGAATTTTTTTAGAAGTTTAGGCATAAACTTAAATTTTGAGCTCAAAATCTGTGGTTAAGTAGCGCAAACTGAACTGTGTTCGATGGTAGTGGGTAGGTTCAAATGTCAAATGATTATAAAAAACATAAAAAATGGTCAATTGATTTGCGGTTTTCACTAAAATTATTCTTTACGTCAGTATTGTCTTGAAAATAAATTACACAGATAAATTTCAAAAAATGCCGATAGAGGGCGCTTTAGACTTTGGAGTAACGTACAACTAGTTTTTACCGTTATTTTTCGCATCTCATTAAATTTTTTAGAAGCTTAGACATAAACTTAAATTTTGAGTGAAAATCTGAATCGTTGAGAGTGGTTAAGTAGCGCAAACTGAACTGTGTTCAATGGAGGTGGGGAGGTACAAATTTCAAATGATTATAAAAAACGGAAAAATTAGTCGATTCGTTTGCGGTTTTCTCTAAAACATTCTTTATGTCAGTATTTCCTTGAAAATAAATTTTAAAGATAAATTTAAAAAAATTCCGTTAGAGGGCGCCTTAAACATTAGAGTAACCAACAATTATTTTTAACTGTTATTTTTTTTTATCTAAATAAATGTTTTAAAAGCTTAGACATAAATTTTGAGCTCAAAATCTGAATCGTTGTGAGTAATTAAGTAGCGAAAAATTGAACTGTGTTCGGAGGGTGGGCAGGATAACATTTCAACTCGAGAACACAGTTCAGTTTGCGCTTCTTAACCCCTCTCAACGATTCAGAATTTGAGCTAAAAATTTAAGTCTAAGCTTTTGCAAGCATTTAATTAGATACAAAAATAACAGTTAAAAATTATTGTTGGTTACTCTAAAGTTTAAGACGCCCTCTAACGGATTTTTTTTTAAAATTATTTTTAAAATTTATTTTTAAGGAAATACTGACATAAAGAATGTTTTTAGAAAAAACCGCAAACGAATCGACCAATTTTTCCGTTTTGTATAATCATTTGAAATTTGAACCTTCCCACCCCCATTGAACACAGTTCAGCTAGCGCTACTTAACCACTCTCAACGATTCAGATTTTCAACACAAAATTTAAGTTTATGCCTAAGCTTTAAAAAATTTTAATGAGATGCAAAAAATAACGATAAAAACTAGTTGTACGTTACTCCAAAGTCTAAAGCGCCCTCTATTGGCCTTTTTTGAAATTTATCTGTGTAATTTATTTTCAAGACAATACTGACGTAAAGAATAATTTTAGTGAAAACCGCAAATCAATTGATCAATTTTTATGTTTTTTATAGTCATTTGAAATTTGAACCTACCCACTCCTATTGAACACAATTCAATTTGCGATACTTAACCACAGGTTTTGAGCTCAAAATTTAAGTTTATGTCTAAACTTCTAAAAAAATTTATTGAGATGCAAAAAATAACGGTAAAAAATAGTTGTTCGTTATTCCAAAGTCTAAAGCGCCCTCTATCAGCATTTTTTGAAATTTATCTTTATAATTTATTTTCAAGACAATACTGACATAAAGAATAGTTTTCGTGAAAACCGCAAACTAATCGACCAGTTTTTCCGTTTTTTATAATCATTTCAAATTTTGGACCTTAAACTTTGATGGCACCTATCTCCTTCGGAAGACGTTTGGGACCCTTAGTTTCCCATTTAATATTATTTGTCTTTATGTGTACTATCACCCCTTAAAGTTTTGCCCAGTAGTTTAGATACACCCTGTATATAAGGTACCTGTGCCTAATATGGACACCCTAAGGAGAATTGATTTTTTTCACCCCCATGTACATGTGACAGAACTCCAAAAATATATGAGCATGATCCCTGGACTGTTCACTATCATTACTAAAATTAGCGACCTTGTAACTATTTCGGTTTTATTTAAATGATAAAAACAAAATATGTTAACAAATGTCCATATAAGGAACCACCAGTCCCTATTATGGACAGGTACCTCCTTATTGACCTAGAACACAGGGTGTAGGGAAGAGCCAATTTTCTATGGAATTTTAGAGGAGAGGGGATTAAAAAAATATATCTTAAAGTATTGCAGGGGAGGGCACATTAAATATCGTCAGATCATGTACTTTAGAGCGGCGGGTCATTTTCCGTTGTAGCTCTTCGAAGACCGATGCAAAGCACCTCAGTTACTACAAAATAATATGAAATAATATAGTTGGTTTTATTTAACTTTCTTTTTTTCTGAATCTGAAGATTCACCTGCCGTACTTCCGATGTGGATATAAGGTGCTCATATTGGGAATCGGAAGTAGTTTTATTAAATCTTGCAATAAATAAATAAAGAAAATTTTTTAGGCAATATATGCAACAGCAATCGAAAATATGTTTTAAAAGCTTTCTAAAACACTCCATTTTTCAATATTTAAAGTGATTTTACAATATCTAATAAGAATATGAACTTGCCTGTAATTACGATCAGCACACCACAAAACAACAAGTTTCCTTCTAAATGACGAACAGCGCGCTTTTTTGTTCTTTCCAGGCCTAATTATTTTTTCAACTGCTTTTATTCACGGATATGTAGCGCGATCTCTCTATCAAAATTGTTACTTTTAAAAATATTAGGGGTGCCCATATTGAGAGCACTGTCCATATAGGATACAAGTGCCTTGTTACTTTTTGTAAACAGCCGGTATTACTTGACATTTACAGCTAATATGGATTAAAATTACATTAAATTATGGTGATTTAAAAGCTTTTTTCCCATCATATTAAGATTTAAAAGGGTTCTTTATTTTAAAGTTTATACCTTTATTATATAGAATATAGTGTTATTTGCTTTCTAAAACATGAATTAAAGTAAAAGTATACTCATTAAATATTTGCGCGTTCATAGATGGTGTTAGCAGTTCCGTAATCGGTTAATCAGAAACCTACTATTTTATATTGTGGAATCATCCAGTTCATTCTCTTCAAAGGTATAAATTCCTTCCGATACTGATTATCAAACGGAATTTTAATAAGCTTAATACTTGAGTTTACGTTACATTAAGATATTTATTTTGAGTTTTTACCATGTTTTTAAAGGATCTATTCTAATTATATTCGAAATTCAACTGGTTTGAAAAAGTTTTAAATGTAATGAAGTTTAATTGAGTTTCAAATCGAAGTTTGTTTTATTGATTGACTTAATTATTTTAAAACAAAGCTTGCTTTGAAATTTCCTGAACTGAAAGTTCTTTTGAAAGAATTTTAAGGAAGTTAATATAGAGTGAAATGAATTTTAAATAAAGATTTCTGGTCAACAATATTTGATATTCAATGGCTTACAAAATTCAACGCATTTCAGATTTCTTCCAAAGCACGTTTATACTTCTTCTGCCACTAACAATACAATTATATATTAATACTTCTATTGATACAGATTAAGACTTTTTTAATACTAAAATTTAAGTTAAAATATTCTTTTAGAGTTCACAACCTAATTAAAAATAATTAAGTTAACACAAGTTAATTAAAATTTAATTAAAATTCATATAAAGTTTAATTAAATCATTTTCAAATTAAATCAAGTTTAATTAAAATTCATATAAAACACAAATAAATGTACAAAATTACTTCAAACTTTAGGTGCAAACATAAAATATAAATTTATTTTGAGTAAATTTAATTAAAAATGTTTGAATGTATTTTTAATACATGGATTAAAAAATTTTTAATACTTCATTCTCAAATGCGTCCACTCCGTATACTTCATATTTAAATTACATGTTTATAAAGTTTTATAAATTCAGAAGTGTTTACACTATTTCGCGAGATGTTCAATATCTCAGTTTAAAATCCTTTCACTTATCTCCAATTTCTGCCTAGTCTTGTCATATAATGTACGCAAAAATGTAGCTCTAAAAGTCTGTTTACTTTTTTTTCGTTTGTAAAATTTACTCTGAGCGTTATGTGACTTAAATTTATAATTAAATAACAACCTCTACGTATTAAAATTATTTTTTAAAGTTTTTAAATTGTCTCAGAATTTAGTTAATTTATTTTTTGTTTAAACAGAAACAACTATTAAGTACACATTTGTGCTTAATAGTTGATTAGTAGATTGATAATAGTTATTTGCTTAATAGTTGATTCGGAGAAGTATAAATTTCTTCCATTTAAAGGGCAATTTTCGTCGGCGACCCCTACATACGACCCGAATAGCCCTAGTCTCTTGCGCAACAGCTCTGTCGCCGGCAGGCGACCACGGATAGCGCCAAAAACCTTTACTTACGACCCGAATAGCCTTGAACTTTTAATAGAAAAGGAAAAAAAATAAGAGATATTTAAAACGAACAAATTTAGCAGGAAAAAATCCCTGTCGGCTGGGCCTATAGGCGGAGGTAGATTTCGAAGAGTGCTCATTTCAACAAAAAATATATATGTTACAGGCCAAACCCGATTTTAGGCCAAACTAGATTGGCCAACCGGCAAAACCGGTCTACCTAGGCAAAACCGGTCTATCGTAACGCCCATCGGATAAACTAGTTTTTCCTAGGCCAAACCGGTCTGTCCTAACGCCCATCGGATAAACTCGTTTTTCCTAGGCCAAACGGGTTTATCCTAACGTCCATCGGATAAACTAGTTTTTCCTAGGCCAAATTAGTCTATCCTAAGGCCCATAGGACAAACTAGATTTTCCTAGGCCAAACTAGTTTGGCCTAACTTTTATAGGATAAACTAGTTTAGACTGGTGTTTATTGGTCTCAACTAGTTTCTCCTAGGCCGATCTAATTTATCCTAGGCCAATTCAATTTGGTGGGATTTTATTGAATTCAATGACCGCCTCAACGCCAACATTCTGGTTTGTATTAGACTAATCTAGTTTATCCTAGACCAATGTGGTTTTACGTGTTTTTAGCTCACGGGCATCAAAGCAAGAGAAATAATGGGCTCACAGGTACTGTATGTATGTATGTACGCATGTATGTACGTATGTACGTCTGTGCGTAACGCGATAACTCTTGATAGAAATAATGTATTTGACATGTTTTTATCTCATCAGGCTATCAAAGCGTGAGAACTAATGCGCCCGTAGGCTCTGTATCTATGTAAGTACCTAATGCAATAATTCTTGATAGAAATACTCGATTTGCATCAAACTTTCACTGTAGATTTATTCTTATGAGGAGCTTTTCTGATTAATTTTGGGAGGTCATTGGAGAAGAATAAGGGGGGGGGGGACGAGAGGCTGATTCCCCCCTTCCCTTAATTCAAATAAATGGGTTTCCATGCATTTTAGCATATTTTATTCAAATTTTAGATATAGGAGCATTCTCTTGAGGCGCCTCCATGATTAGTTGTGGGTGTTCATTGTTTAAGCATAAAGGGAGGGGGGAATAGGGGTAACGCCCCAAAATTTATGTAAATGCTTTTTTCACACAGAATTTACTGATTTGCTTCAAATTTTAGAAACAAATTCATTCTGATAAAGCGCTTTCCTAATTAGTTTTGGGGGTTAATTGAATAAGAACAACGGGAAGAACGGGGGGATCCCGCCTAATTATGGCAAATAGGTTTTTCATGCAGACTTAACCGATTTGCTGCAAATCTTGGATTTGTTCATTCTAATGAAACGCTTTACTGCTTAATTTTGGTGGTCCTTCGGTTAAATATAAGGGGGAAACTTACAATTTATTTCCTTCCATAAATTAGATAAATTGGTTATAATACAGAATTATCCAATTTGCTTAAAATTTTGGATTCATTTGATCAGGTGCTTCTTTAATTAATTTGGATTTTTTCTATTGGTTAAGTATAATATGGTAGTGGACATTTTATCGCCTTCCTAAAATTAGATAAATGGGTTTTTGTGCAGATTTATCCGATTTGCCGTAAATTTGGAATATAGTTCTTTCTTTATAAGGTGTATCCCTGAATTGTTTTCAGGGTTTAATGATTAAGTATAAAGGGAGGAATAGGGGATTACCCTCCTTAAATCATATGAATGGTTTTTTGAGCAGAATTATTTGATTTGCTTCAAATTTTGGATAATTGTTTAATTTTATAAAGCGTACCTGTTATTAGTTTTGGGGGTTCAATGGTTAAGTATTATTGGGAGAAATGGGAAAAAGTAATCCAACTTAATTCATTTTTCGAGGGTTTTATTCTTTAAAAAAATAAGATCATAATACACAATTAGTGTAAACAGCCTGTGAATGCAAAGCCATCTGTTTAATTGGACAATATTATTTTTAATATTGATCACGACTACTGCTCCATAGCTAACCTTGTGCAAAGTGGTTTTGTCATCACCCTTATATAATGTATTTTATTCGAATGGTTGTAGAATACTGTCAGAGGTTTGCTCAGGACGGAATTTCGAGGCCTGGGCCCCGCCCTTCCCGAAGGAAAGTTATTTTGCCGTGACCCGGTGTAAAAATTAAAAGTTCAGCCCGAGCCCTGCCTGTACAAAAATCAGTGAAAAGAGACTCAGTCCGGCTCAATCTGACCCTACTCAATTTCTTCAAAAAATTGAGATTTTACTTAACATACAATTAGGATTCCTTTAAAAAATACTGCAAATATATTTATTGGATAAATTTACGATGTATTTTTAAATTACGATGCGTTCACAGAATGGTAAATACACAATGTATTATTGATTATTTAGATTTTTAAACCTTTCATTATTCAAATAGGGATTCATTAAATAATTCATGTAGTTTAGAATAAAAGAAAAAAAAAGAGAGTTATAAACATCTTAACTATTGAATCTGTTCAGTAAAAGTAGATTTGTGAGTATGTTTCACTGTCATTCCTTAAGGCTTTTCTTAAATCCAAAAGAGCTACATCATAACACATTTAAGAACTAATTCATTTTCGGAAATGCATAAGATTAACAGGCATTCTCACTCAGAAAATGTGTAATCGAATGGCGTTATCCATTTTTTTTATATAAAAACGATGTACCGTTGAGAAAATACTATTAAAACCTCGTTTTGAATCTAATTTCCGTTACGACTTTACGGAAAAGAAAAACTTGACGCCGTGACAAGAATAGCTTATATGTCAACAGATAATTAATTTCTCAAAAATGGAAAACGCTGTTCGATTTCCAAATTATGTTAAGCTCCGATCTGTATCGAATATGCAATAATAATAATAATAATAATAATAATAATAATAATAATAATAATAATAAATGCAAGTCTGATCTCAGTTGGCACGAGTCTGCAGAAAAAAAAATAAAATAAGCAAACACCATGTCCAATGCATCATGTCTCTACGGTGGAGATGTTAAATTTCTGTATTGATGTTATAAGCAATGACTTTTTACACACATTTATACTTATTCTTGTGAAAGACATGTTTTTTACCTGCCAAACACAATTTGCAACCAAATTAGATTAGACTAAGCCAAATTATTTTATCCTAACGCCAACTGGATAAACTAGTTTTTCCTACACCAAGCTTGTTTATCTAAATGTCCATAGGATAAACTATTTTTTCCGAGGTAAGGGGGTAATCCTTCATTTTTCCCTTCATACTTAACCATTAAATCCCCAAAACTATTCAGGGAATCGTTTTATCAGGAAGAATCTACTTTAAAAAAGTTGAAACAAATTCATCAATTCTGTGTCAAAAACCATTTATCTAAATTACGTTGTGTTATCTACATTGCCCCTTCTTTTATACTTAAACAATAAACATCCACGATTAATCACGGAGGTACCTATCACAATAACCCTATATCTAAAATTTTAAATGAAAACTGATAATTCTGCATGATAAATCCATTTCTCTAAATTAACGGTGGGAGATTAGCCTCCCGTTCAACCCCCTTTATTCTTATCCAATGAATTTCCAAAATTAATCAGAAAAGTACCTTATCAGAATGAACGTACATCCAAAATTTCTAGCAAATCGGATATCCTATCAAGAGTTATCGCGTTACGTACATACATGGGTAAATACATGCGTACATGAATATACAGAACCTGTGAGCCCATTATTTCTCTGGCTTTCATGCCTGTGAGCTAAAAACACGTAAAACTACATTGGCCTAGGATAAACTAGATCAGCCTAGGAGAAACAAGAATGTTGGCGTTGAGGCGGTCATTGAATTGAATAAAATCCCGCCAAAGGGAATTGGCCTAGGATAAATTAGATCGGCCTAGGATAAACTAGTTCAGACCAATAAACAGCAGTCTAAACTAGTTTATCCTAAAAGAATTAGGCCAAACTAGTTTGGCCTAGGAAAATCTAGTTTGTCCTATGGGTCTTAGGATAGACTAGTTTGGCCTAGGAAAAACTAGTTTGTCCGATGGGCATTAGGATAGACCGGTTTGTCCTAGGAAAAACTAGTTTATCCGATGGGGGTTAGGATAGACCGGTTTGGCCTAGGAAAAACTAGTTTATCCGATGGGCGTTAGGATAAACCGGTTTGGCCTAGGCCAATCTAGTTTGGCCTAAAATCGGGTTTGGCCTGTAACATATATATGATTAGAGATAAACCCAGTTTAATAACTTCATTTGGCCGTTTATGAAAAATTTTTAATTTCATTTTTCTGCAAAATCTGGTTTTATCAGAATCATCTTAAGAAAAATTCAGCTCAAACGCCCATTTTGACAACACATTTTGAAATAAATTCTGAATTTATTAAAAAGTCGACCAAAACAGTACATTATACAGTTCCTAAATAACAAAAAACTGTCAGTTGAATGAATTTGAGAAAAAAATTGAATTTAAAAATGAGTCATAAAATAACCGATTTGTTGTTTGAATTGCTCAGTTGCTCAATTCTTTAATCATGATTGCTTCGGAAAATTTTGTGCGAAATACTCACTTTGACAGCATTTTCAAAAATATATTCTATCTTTATCAAAAAACTGGCCAATGCGTCACAGTATATAGTTCCTAAACAAGAGAATCTGTAAATTGGATGCGTTTGAGAGCGAAAATAGATTTTAAAACGAGTCATAAAAAACGCAATTTGCTATGTGATAACTTCCTTAAATTTTCAGTCCCGATGACTTTGGGAATTTCTGTTCAAAATACCCTTTTTGGTAGCCTTTTTTGAAATATATTCTGTATTTATCAGAAAATTGACTAACGCGTCACTTTATACAGTTTCTGATAAAAAAACTAAAAAATTCGACGATTGATTTGCGGTTTTCACTAAAACTATTCTTTATGTAGGCATTTTTGTGAAAATAAATTATAAAGATAAGTTTCAAAAATACCGATAGAGGGCGCTTTAGACTTTGGAGTAACGAACAACTCTTTTTTGGCGTTATTTTTTGCATCGTATTAAATGCTTTCGTAAGGTTAGACTTAAATTTTGAGCTCAAAATCTGAATAGTTGTGAGTGATTAAGTAGAAAACTGAACTGCGTTCAGAGGGTGAAAATTTCAAATGATGATAAAAAACACAAAAATTGGTCGATTCATTTGCGGTTTTCGCTAAAACTAATTTTTAAATCAGCATTTTCTTGAAAATAAATTTTAAAGATAAATTTCACAAAATGCCGATAGAGGGCGTCTTAGGCTTTGGAGTAGAGTACAACTATTTTTATCCGTTATTTTTTTAATCTCATTAAATGCTTTCAAATGCATAGATTTAAATTTTGGGCTCAAATTCTGAATCGTTGGGAGGGGTCAAAAAGCGCAAACTGAAGTGTTATCAGGAGTCTCCAGTTTAACCCTCCAACTCCTCGAACACAATTCAATTTTTCGCCACTTAAACAATCCCAACGATTCAGAATTTGAGTCCAAAATTTAAGTCTATGCATTCGAAATCATTTAATGAGATTTAAAAAATAACGGTTAAAAATAGTTGTACGCTACTCTAAAGCCTAAGGCGCCCTCTATCGGCATTTTGCGAAATTTATCTTTAAAATTTATTTTCAAGAAAATGCTGATTTAAAAATTAGTTTTAGCGAAAACCGCAAACGAATCGACCAATATTTGTGTTTTTTATAATCATTTGAAATTTGAACCCTCTGAACACAGTTCAGTTTGTCTACTTAACCACTCCCAACTGTTCAGATTTTGAGCTCAAAATTTAAGATTAAGCTTACGAAAGCATTTAATATGATGCAAAAAATAACGCCAAAAAAGAGTTGTTCGTTACTCCAAAGTCTAAAGCGCCCTCTATCTGCATTTTTTAAAATTTATCTTTATAATTTATTTTTACGAAAATGCCTACATAAAGAATAGTTTTATTGAAATCCGCAAATCAATGGACCAATTTTTCCGTTTTTTATAATCATTTGAAATTTGAACCCTCTGAACACAGCTCAGTTTGTGCTACTTAAGTACTCCCCACTATTCAGATTTTGAGCTCAAAATTTAAGTTTGAGTCTAAGCTTACGAAAACGTTTAATGAAATGTAAAAAATACCGGCAAAAAACAGTTATTCGTCTAAGTCTAAAGCGCCCTCTATCGTCATTTTTTTTAATTTACCTTTATAATTTAATTTCAAGAAAATGCCGACATAAAGAATAATTTTAGTGAAAACTGCAAATCAATCGACCGAATTTTCTGTTTTTTATGTTTATTTGAAATTTTGGACCCTAAACTTTAATGGCGGCTATCTCCTTTGGAAAACGTTTGGGACGCCTGTTCTCCTATTTAATATTGTAGAAAAAAATCTTGATGTGTACTATCGGCGCTCTTTTATTTAAAAAAAAATAGAATCACCCTGTATATACACTATATGGCCATTGATTATTGGACACTTGTGATTTTAGACATTTTACTGAATATCTAGAAAAATATATGAGGAATCATCTTGAAACTCTTGGTGTATAAATATAATAGTATAAGTCATACATCTCCGTGAAGATTTTTTACCGAAACTCCATATGGGACCGTCAACAAATTAAAAACTAATGAATATCTTTTGAATAACCCTATCAAAACTAATGTAGCAAAAGCGCTCAAACTCTAGATTGTGATTGAGTGCCTTATTGTTATACAATGTTTTCATTTTTATGCAAATAGCATGCATACTCGCAGAGTAATTATGGTTTTTATAAAAATGGTTCCAAATTTTTCCAAGTTTTTCCCTTATAATTTTCAGAGTTCTTAATATAAAATAATATTTTTTTCAGAAAATATGACGAACAACATTGCACACAGTACCATGTCATCAGACTTAAAAAATAATAAAAATTGTATGAAAAATGAGTAGGTTTACTAAATAATTTTTTACTGCGCGTGCGTCAAAGATATCAAAATTTCATTTGCATATTATGTTAGCTAAATGTATAGAGCAACTTTTGTAAACGTCTCAAAATCCTAGCTTGAAAATTCTGAAAGTAATTGTCAATAGAAAAAGGACAAAATCCGTTGTTTCCAAAATGAAGCATTCTGTATTGACATTAATCAATGAATATATGGATACAACCCCTCTTCTTTTTGCTTCATTTTGAGAATAACGGATTTTCAACTTATTCAATTGACGATTATTTCCAGAATTTTCAAGTTATGATTTTGTGACTTTCACAAAAGTTGCTCTATACATTTAGCTAACATTATATGAAAATGAAATTTTGATATCGTTGACGCATGCGTAATAAAAAAATATTTAGTAAACCAACTCATTTTGTATACAATTTTCATTATTTTTTAATTCTGATAACAGGGTACTGTGTGCAATGTTGTTTTTCATATTTTCTAAAAAAAATATTATTTTATATTAAGAACTCTGAAAATTATAAGGAAAAAACTTAGAAAAATTTGGGACCATTTTTATAAAAACCTTAATTACTCTGCGAGAATGCATGCTATTTGCATAAAAATAAACACAGTGTATTACAATAAGGCATTCAATCATAATCTGGAGTTTGAGCGATTTTGCTACATTAGTTTTGACAGGGTTATTCAAAAGATATTCATTCTTTTTTAATTTGTTGACGGTCCTCTATGGAGTTTCGGGAAAAAAATCTTCACGTAGATGTATGACTTATACTATTATATTTATACACAAAGAGTTTCGAGATGACTTTTCTCGAAACTTTTTCCTCGTGTATTTTTCTAGATATTTAACAAAATGTCTAAAATCGCAAGTGTCCAATAATCAATGGCCATATAGTGTATAAACTATTGCGATTGCAATAGATAGTATTTCATACGAAATCTACCTAATTAGACAAATTAAAGATATTGAAATACGGTTAGTGGGCGGGCGGAGCTCTGAAGTTAGCTATTTTCCTTGCCTTCATCCTGAACATATGCTCTTACAAAGTATAAGATTAATGAAAAATATCATTTAAGTTTACTGATACTTAATTTTTTTTAAATGACTGACAATGTTATAGATATTATTATAAAAATCTGTATTTATAAAAATGGATAAAAAAATCTTAAAATATCTAAACCGCCATCATTCTACCTAATACGTAGTAATCATCACCGCCATCAGTAAAGATTCAATTTCTGTTATTACTTTCGTTTGTGCTTATTCGAGAATTGTTTTGCAGAAAATTATTAAATTTAATTTTTTAAGTTTGTGTGTGAGATAAGATCAAGCCCTAATTAGTATGTACGTGTGTTGGAGGGTGTATGGCTGTGTGTGCTTAATTTTATCCAAGGCTTTATATTAAACATTTAAGTTTAAGGTGGAGCAGAATATTTTTTTATTGGATTGTGAAAAATAAATAAATAAATACATAATAATAATAATAAACGTAACAGCAATATTGTTTTTAAGTAATTTATTTAATGCAATATTTGGACACGACAATATTTGGAATGCAACCATTCTTTATATATTAAAATACACATACACACACATAAATAACTCCTACATTTAAATTATAAAGGTACAAGAATAAATTATAAAGGTATTAGATATAAATTATAAAGGTCAAGAACAACTGCCTGGAATGCTATAGTCCCGGGTTTGATTCCTTGCTCAGGCTAAATTTTATTCCGGTTGAGTCAAATGTTTTTACTGTATGTATGCCTGTATAATCAGGGGCGCGCGAAGAGAAAACTGGGCCCGAGCAAGCTGGCAACTTGCCCCCTCCCCACCTCCAATTTGTTCCTGTGACAGGCCAAAAATGACTTTTATAGTATACATTTGGCGCTCCCTAAATTTCAGCGCCCAGGGCGATCGCCCCCCTTCCGTACGGCACTGTATATAATATTTGTATGTATCTTTGTGGCTTCAATGAGAGCGCTATTTGTGTGTGTATGTGTGTTTTAATATATATCGTGGATCAGTTAAATAGTAAATCTATTCATCGCTGTCCCGTTATTTATTATGGGTGACTGATGAGTTTCACCAATGGTTTAGTAGTTAAAAAATTGCACAGCCAGATATCGACCGGAGTATTTCAGTTGATAGAGCAAAAGCCTAGAGTGCTGAGGTTCCGGATTCGATCCCTATCTCTGGATAACTTTTCACTCCAGTTGCATTGAATGAATTCAATGCGTGTATGTCTGCATAATATTTGTATGTACCTTTAATGCTTTATGTGATTAAAATAATGAAAAATAATTCCTTTAATGCACCGGGCAAAATAATCATTGTTATTATTATCATGAGAAAATATAACAAATCAAACTGTGGAAATTCTGGCAATACTCAAATAAATTCTAGTTTTCTATACAAGTTATTACATTAATCGTATATTACATTTTTTTTTAATTTCAGTATTCATAAAAGTATAATTTCTGTACAAATATCATTGTAATAAATTCCTTTTAATATATATTATTCATAAATAAAATATGTCTACATTTTCCAGGTTTAATAATTTATTTTTTCATAATGTTATCCTTTTTTGAGAAACAAAAAATATTTTTTGCATCGTCTGTGGCTTACATTAATCATTTTTAAAAATGAGTATTGGGCGAAAATATTTTATGGTAATAAAGAATATAAGTGAACCTATAAAATAAATTTTAATAAACAATTTAATTCCCGGCATTAAGAGTATCTTAAGAGTGTCCCACGTAAATAATTTATGTACTGCAAGTAAATTATTCAATGAATTTTGTTTAGATTTCATTTTTTTTTTCTTTTTTGGTGTGCGTGTGCAATTCTAATAAATGATATTTAATAATGGACTCCCAACTTTGAGAGCATCTTTAAAGTATCCCACATAAATAAATTATACACTGCAAGTGAATTGTCTGATAGTAAATGTTGTTTAAATTTTCCCTATTTTTTCTTTTTCTTTTTTGTGTATATATGTATGCCATTCTAATAAAGGGTTTATTTCCAGGCTTTAAGAGCACATTTTGAGTGTCCCAAGCAAGTAAATTATACACTACAAGTGAACTGTTGCATAGTAAATGTTCAGATTTTCCTCCTTTTTTTTGTATTGTATGTGTGTAAATCTAATAAATGGTTTATTTACAAACATTAAAGAGTATCTGTAAAGTACCCCAAATAAATAAATTATGCACTGCAAGTGAATTGCTTCATGGTAAAATTTGTTGAGATTTCCCTTTTTTTGTCTGTGTGTGCGTTGTGTGTGTAATTGTAATAAATGGTTTCTAATAACAGATATTCAAATTTTAAGAGCATATTTAAAGCATCCAACATAGCTAAATTATACATTGCAAGCGAGTTGTTTAATAGTAAATGTTTTTTTCATCCCTCCCCTTTTTTTGGTATGTGTGTGTGTCTAATTATAATAAATGGTTTATTTTTTACGTTAAGAGTATCTTTAAGGTTTCCACAACAATAAGTTACATAATGCAAGTAAATTGTTTGAACAATCTTTTGTATGTGTGTAATTGTAATAAATGGTTTCTAATAATGGACCTCCAGATTTTATGAGCATTTTTAGAGCATAACAAATAAATAAATTATATACTGCAAGTTGAATTGTTTGATAGTAAATGTTGTTTAGCTTTTCTTTTTTTTTGTGTACGTGCTTGTTTGCAATTCTAATAAATGGTTTATTTATTTATTTATTTATTTACTTTAAGAGTATCTTTAAGGTATTCCATATAAATAAATTATGTATTGCAAGTGAATTGCTTGACAGAAAATATTGTTTAACTTTTTCCTTATACATATATATATATATATGTGTGTGTGTGTGTGTGTGTGTATGTGTGTGTGTCATAACTTGTATGCATTTAAACAGATGTTAATAAATACCTACAGGGTTAATGTTTTAATGTAAATATCGCAATTAATTTATTTTTTAAATTCTAGAATCTAATTAATGATAAAAATTATAGCGTAAAAATTGTACAAATTGTACAATTTATAAAGGACTATTTGCCTTTTTCTAGGAAAGTAGATACAAATTTTACATAGGCATACACTGAACATATATATTCTAAATTAAAAATTATATGTTCTATAAACTTTATTCCTTAAAATACATTAGTAAAAATAAATAATCCAGATGACAGAAACCATTAATACCATTGATAAACGACTGGCACAAGACAAATTTCAAAAAATAAATTGAAAAAAAAAAAACCCTACATAATTTATTAACGTAATCAAAATTTAAAACTTGAAGATTACTTTAACTGGGAGCGTTTTTGATACACTCAGATTAATAGTATAATTTTCTAAATAGAATTTTTCTTTCCATTATTTTTAAGATTATGTTTTAATAATTATCATATAAGATATTCTGTAAAGGGTTTAATTATTCTCTGTGCTTTTAAGGGATTATGGGAATATTTAATTTTTTTTTTTATTTATTGAATTAAAGTGTTCTTTTTTTGTGATAGTTATCAATAATATTCGTAAACAAAACAAGTGATCAAAAATCTCATATTTTTTTTTTATTTAAAATTTTAATATTTTTTAAAAATGGGGTATTTTAAAACCGTCATATACCTTGAAATATTCAGCATTGACAAAAATATTAATTTAAATAAAGCTTAAAGATATTTAAATTAGAAATTTAGAAAAAAAGTCAAAAGTATTTTTTTAAACTGATAAATAAAAATAGCAGTAAAAAAATTATGTTCTAAGTTTGAAGTACCTTATCTTTAATGATTTTTTTCTAGTAACAATTTGAATACGAGAAATAAAGAAAAAAACATCATTCTGAAAAAAAAAAAAGCATTTTATCAAGAAGTCGGTTTTATGACAATCATTGTTCTTAGAAGCTAGATTTTTAAAATAAACCAAAACGAAAAAAATAATATTCCCTATTACAAAAAAAAAAAAAAAAAAAAAAAAAAAAACGGAAATATGATTTAAACGTCATTTTAAGCAGAAAATACACAGAACACAGAGAAACTTTTTACCTCTCGTCGTGTGAACCGTTTTTAAAGTACATCACTCACTTTCTTTTTCCTTTAAAACAAAATTCAAGCAGTAGGAGCTGTTAAGAACCATTTATATCCGTTTATTGAATCTCTTTACCCAGTTTCTGGAAGTTTTTTAGGTAGATTTCGTATGAAATACTACCTATTGCGGTCGCTCCAATGTTGGAATTTCTGAAAAATTTTTGAAGCTCTACGCCGATCGTGACCTCTAGACCCCAAAACTAAAATTAATAAAAAAGTATATATATATATATATATATATATATATATATATATATACTATATATACTTTTATATTTATATATAGTATATATATATATATATATATATACTATACTGCTCCAATCTCTTCCAAACTGATATATAAAATCAAGGGTTATAAAATCTCGGCTAAGTTCGTTAATGGGGAAAATCAGTCCTAGGGGGTGGAAATAGGGAGGGTTTTTGGGAAAACCGAAAAAACGCCATAACTTCTTAATTAAAATAGATATCGAATCGGTTTAAAGTTTTTATTACTTCTTAAAAAAGGGCCAAAAGTTTATGCTTGACAGATTTTTAATAAATTTAGAAATGAGCTCAAAAGTTGAAAAAACAGGGTTTTTGGGAGAAAAAAATTCATAACTTCGTCAATTCTCAAAATATTAAGTCCAACTAATTTTTTTTGTAAATGTTCTTAACATTATCTAAAACTTTTGCATTTACAAGTTTTTGATAGGACCAACTTCTACTCATGCAAAAAATTAAAAACGGAAAGAAAAAGGGGCTGAAAAAAGAAAAAAATTCCATAACTCCGCCAATTTTTAAGCTATCAAATCTAATTAAATTTACTTTACATCTTCTTAATAATATCTCCAACTTTTGTAAGGACAAATTTTTCATAGGACCAATTTGTATAGCAAAAATAAATTAAATAAAAGTAGCAGTATCAGAAAAAAAACTCAAATTTAAACTGCTTACATTCTGACTCATATTTAAATTCATTTTTGACTTTTAACGCACCCAAATGGCAGATCCTCTTATTTATGAACTAAATAATGTGACGCATTGCTCAGTTTTTTGATAAAGACAGAATATATTTCAAAAAAGCTTGCCAAAAAAAGACATTTTGAGCAGAATTTCCCGAAGTGATCGTGATTGAGGACGTATTCAAATAACAAATTGCGTTTTTTCTGACTCATTTTTAAATCCATTTTTGTTGTCAAACGCATCCAGCTTACAGTTCCTCTTATTTAGAAACTATACAATGTGACGCACTGGTCAGTGCGTTTGTTAAAGTCAGAATATATTTCAAAAAAGGCTTCCAAAAAGAGTATTTTGAACAGAATTACCTGAAATAGTGATTGAAAATTTGTGTATCATAGTATTCAAATAACAAATTGCGTTTTTTCTGACTTATTTTTAAATTCAGTTTTGCTCTAAATCGCATCCAATTGAGATGTTCTCTTATTGAGGAGATGAATAATGTGCCGTATTGATCAATTTTTTGATAAAGGCTGAACATATTTTTTAAAATGCTGCCGAAATGGGCACTTCGCACAACATTTCTCGAAGTGATCACGGAAAATAGATTGTAGTAAATAACAAATTGCGTTTTTTCTGACTCATTTTTAAATCCATTTTTTCTTTCAAACGCATTCAATTGACAGTTTTTTGTTATTTAGGAACTATGTATAATGTACCGTATTAGTCAATTTTAATAAAATAAGAATATATTTTAAAATATGTTCTCAAAATGGACATTTGAGCCGAATTTAGCTTAAGATGTTTCTTATAAAAAAAGTTCTTAGAGAGAAATGAAATTATAAATTTTTCAAAAGAGGACAAATAAAGTTGTTAAACTAGGTTTATCTGTAATGAAATTTTATTTTTTGTTGTTGAAATGAGCCTCTTCGAAATCTACCTCCGCCTATAGGCCAAGCCGACAGGGATTTTGTATATCGGATTGCGGAATTAACAGCACCTGTGATTCAATCGGTTAACAGTACGTGAAATGCACGAGGTTTACCTGCTAACATCGTTAAAAAAAGCTAATTTTATGCTTGATATGTGAAACGGTTAATTTATAGATGAAATATAGAACTTATTCTGTAAATTCGAAATTACTAAATTATTGTTTAGTAATTCATTATTACTTTTTATTCGTTGTGATTACAATAGTAAATAGCTTTTTATTTATTTAAACATGTGGTTTAGTATGTTATAACAAAAAAAAAGTGTATGACGAAATTCTTTAATAGATTGTGATCACAGATAATTTATATGATATTTGTAAGTTAAATTATTTGTAAAATTAAAATAAAGCAGTAATAATTGATTCTTTTTCGCCTGTTGTACAATTTACAACGCGCTTACGCTCATGTGATGAAAATTTGTGCGTTCGACGAAAAGTTAATGCAAAAATATGTTTTTAGAAAATATGAAGATTTATGTGTTCCGGACTCCCTTAAATTACTTTCTGAATAGAGGTGTTTTTTTTCTCTCCTAAGAATGGGTATATTTACAGGTAGCATATTTCTGTGAGTAATAAATATAATTTAATTAAAATAAATAATTAATTTTTTATGGTGGGGTCATGAACATATTTACTTTTTGAAATGATATAATTGTAAAATATATATTATTTTTTCATAAAAAATAAACCTATTCACAATATAAGCTTTGTATGAGTCAAATTTTTCCAACTTTATATTACATACAGGACATAAATTCGGAATTTGATTACAATTCAAGTTGATTGAAACTATGCAATTTTTATCATGTAAAAGTATATTTTATAAATAATCTTTAATTCGTGTATAGTATTTCCAAACGTATATCAATTTAGATTGAGAAAAATCTTCATAACTGATATTTATTCAACATTATTCAAGCAACCGTTTGCATTTAATTACAGTTTAAACATGATATTTTTTTGTAATATTTATATTTTTCTAGCCTTCCTCAATCTTAATTTCGAATTTGGAAATTATTACTATGAAAAAGTGTTGCTATAATTAAATCTTTTTACCTTTTTCTGGCTTTTTTTTATTTACATTTCCTGGGCCTTTTTCGGTCACTTAGAAATTATCAGTCCGAGGAAGTTTCAATTGTCCATTTGTTCAATTTACACAATTCATGGTTTGTTTGTATTTATGTCGGCCAATTACCTACACTTTGGGATATAGACCCTAAGGGGTGGAATGCTCTCCGTGGGGTTCTTTCTGAGGGAACCTATCACGTATTTACGCAAGGATCGAAGAAAACCACGGAAAACGCCGAACGGTTAGGCCGACTGTCGCGTTTGGGTTCGAACCTAGCACCTACCGTCTATCAGTTCGGAGGTCAGAACCTCGCGGCCACTGGTGGGACCTCAATTCATGGAAATAAACCAGATGATGAAAGACTGGATAAAACACCCGAAATGTACATTGTGTCTCACGTTTACTTTAGTGAATCCAAGGAAAGTGAATAAAATTAGTCAAAATTAAAATATATTTTTCCGTGATTCTGATGAATTGAAGATATTGTACTACATTTTATTCATTAAGTATTCTAATCTAATTTTATGTTTTTTTGTGCAATTTTATAATTTCTTATATTCCTATTCCAAATTACACTGGAAAAAAATCCGCTACATTTACCGCAAAGACTACTGTCACCAATGTTGCCAGCATTGTTCCGTAAAAATTGCAGTAAAATTAGATGCAATTTTTTATTACATCTAATTTTGCTGCAATTTTTACGGCAGAAACTGCTGGAAATATTTCTGACAGCAGTTTTTTTAGTTTTTTAAATTTAATAGATTTTTTTTTTCAAATAACTCAACTGGTTCAGATTATTTGGGGAGTGTTTTCATTTTTAACATAAAATATACATAGGTATTTGTTTTATTTCGCATTAAAAGTAATAGAAATATGTTAAGAAATACTCAAAGTTTCAAATTTATTAAATTTGCCTATATCTGTGTGTGCAAAAGAACTGAAATTGCTGTAAAAGATTTCCTTTAAAGTATCCCAGGGCATAAAACAAAATTTGAGAAAATGCATGAAGCATTAACTTTCTATTAAATCATGATTTTTATTGAATTTTTAAAATTGCTTATAACTGTTTTCCCCAAAACCCGTCCGGCTCACATTATTTAAAATGTTATATCCATTTTAAAATCTAAATAAGTAATATTTAGTATAGTAATATAATAAGTATTATTTTCTTTCGCTTTAAAATTATTAAAAACGAATTAAGAAGTAAATGCAGTTTCTACTTTAATAATTTTTAATGTATCTGTTTCTATTAAAAAAAAAAAAAAAAAAAAAAAAAAAAAAATCTAAGCAATTTTCTTTAAAATGTGTCTCTAGATAAAAAACAAAGTTAGAAGAAATGCATGGAAAATTATTTTTCTATTAAATCAGGGTTTTTGTTGTAGTTTTAAATCTTTTTGTAACCCTATGTAACATAACCCATCTTATTTCTATAACCATAAATGTCTAATTCATTTTAAAAATCTAAATACTGAAAGATACTTTTTTCTTTCATATTAAAAGTATTAAAAAGGTATTAAGAAGTGGTCAAAGTTAATAAATTCCTAATTTTTAATGCATATGTGTGTGTGCAAAAAAAAAAAAAAAAAAAAAAAAAAAAAAAAAAAAAAAAAAGAAAAAGAAAAAGAAAACTATACTGCATGTAAACGACTTTCTTTAAAGTTTCCTCGGATATACAAACACATTTTGAGATAATGCATGCAAAATTTATTTTATTTTAAATCACTGAAATTTAAAAATTTCCTATAATTCTATTCCACATAACTAGACTGGTTCATATAATCTGGAGCTTTAAATTCTTTTAAAAATCTAAATTTTGATAAGTATTGTTTTCCTTTACTTTAAAATTATTGAACACGTGTTAAGAAATAATAAAAGCTTGTAATTTACAAACTTTTTATTAACAAATTTATTAATTAAGAACTGAACTTATTGCAAATAATTTTCTTCATAGCACACCCCTTTATAAAAAACACAATTTGAGAAAATACATGCAAAATTAATTTTTTATCAAGGTAATCGTAATTGGTTTGAAAATCAAGAAAAATAGATTTGATTTTTGTTTAAATCTGAAGCGAACTATTAAGAAAAAAATAACTTTATATATAACTTTCACTGCATGAAACATCGGATAATCTAACTCGAAATTCAATAAGTACGTCCGGATATAAAAAATACAGTTTGAGCAAACGCATGGAAAATTAATTTTCTACAAAATATGGTTTATTTTTTTAATTTAAAAATTTCCCCGTCTTGTTCCTTAAATCTAAAAACATTATAAAAGTATTCATTATAAAAGTATAAATACTGAAAGATAATATTTCTTTCACATTAAAAATATTAAATACGTGTTTAAAACGGTCAAAGTTTGTAAATTACAAATTTTTAATGCATATATGTCTGCAAAAAACTGTAGTTTCTTTAAATGAATGTCTTCTCCCGGATATAAAAAATACAATTTTAAATAGTGCATACAAAAGTATTTTTCTCGTAATTTTAATTTTTCTTGTAATTAAAAAAAAAAATTAGAGCCCTATTCCACGTAACTCGTCCGGTTCATATAATACCCAAAATTTTAAATCCATTTAAAAATCTAAATATTGATAAGTATTTTATTTTATTTATTCATTTATTATCTTTCCTTTAAAAGTATTAAACGTGTTAAGAAATAGTCAAAATGCTTAATTTACTACCATTTTACTAAGTAATTTAGTAAGTAAAAACTTATCTTTATGTAAATAATTTTCTCTGTAGCAGGGCTCATAATGAAAAAATATAATATCAGAAAATACATGCAACATCAAGTTTGTGTTAAGGTATACGTAATTGATTTCAAAATGAACAAAAATAGATTCGTTTTTTGTTCAAAGCTGAACCAAACTGTTAAAAAAATAATGAATGATGTTCACTCTTTGAGATCTCAGATAATCGAACTTGTTATTCAATTTATATTCGAAAAATATTTTTAAAGTAACAACTGAAAATAAATAAAAAAAATAGTTGTATATTTTTAACTGATATTCAAACAAATATATCTCATTTATAAATTACAAATCTATCTAAATTTAAAAAAATAGTTAATTGTCTTCAGCATTGTCAATGAAACGAGGTTAATAAACATTTTTCGTTTATAAAATATGAATTTTGATTTTTGAGATTTCTACGTATGAAAATTTACAGTAATATTACATTTCGAAATAAGACTTTCACTGTGATATTTGGTTTCGTTACATTATCCTTAATTTTTATGCAAAGCAACATTTTTTCCGTTGCAATTATTAACTAAGTACGGATAACTTGCCTTACATTTGACTTTGAAAATTTCATGTTCATTTAATAAAATTGTAAATGATTTTAAATATAATTTCAAGTTGGGTTAATCTTATTATAGTCGTATGTAGAAACTGTAAATGACTTTAAAATTTCTATTATTTTCTTGTTTCTACTGTCATTTTCATCACCTATCATTAGGTAATTGACATTTAATACTTTGCTTTATTTTAATAACTTTTCTAGCATTTACAATTATACTTTTACCTAAATTTCTCTACATTATTAATACAACTACAAATTTCAAATTTAACACTTAATGATGAAAGCAATAATATATGAAATTGTGATCCAGTGAAATTTAAGTTCCATGATTAATTTGGTAATAAAGAAATTATCTTTAGACATTATAGTAAATTATTCATAATGTTCTAAGAATAATCTTCCAAATCCTCACCCACCCTCAAAACAAATAAATAAAATAATAATAAAGATTTGAGTCGAGAATTTTTGACTACGCAAAAATTAATAATTTCATTTTCGAAATTGTTGAGTAAACTCTTAAAAAGACTATAATATACATTTATTTACATAAGTTATTTAAGCATAAAAATACAATTCAAAATAAATACTGCATATTTTATGATGTAACATATTTTGTTGGTATATGAGAGTATATAAAATTTATACATTTTAAAAAACAAAAGCACATTTTACAAAATGAAAACATATTTCCTTAAATGTCTCGTAGTGTCTTCATATAGCAATTTTGCATATTTGTCTGTATATATTTTTTGTAATATTTTAAGTATGTCAAGCATATAAATATTACATCAAGCATATAAATATTTTCAGAGTTTACGAGACATATTTAAATAATAGCCTGTTACAGACTATAAGCGAATTTAGAGAAGATGTTAGTTTAAAATTCATATTTCTGAATAAAATATTATATTTATTTTAAAAATGAGATGCATATTTCAACGTTAACCACAAAACATTTTTTATGCAAAATATAGTGATAATATTTTTTTTCTTTAACTATAGTAAAATATTCAGTTTTATCTCAAAATAGAAGCACGGCCACTGAACGAAACTTTATTTACATTTTTCCTCTTATAAATAATTCAGTTCTAAAACAGGAAAAATGTATAAGCATTAAATAACTAGTTGTGTATGTTCTAATGTTATTCAAATGGTATAATTTTCGCAGATGGTACCACCTCACTGCTTTATTCAATAGTTATTTTCAGAAAAAAATAATGTAATATACTTTTGATGTAATTATATAATAATTATTTAATGGATTTATTTTAAGTAAATTAGTTACATGACACTTTGTTAAGTAAACATATAGAGTGTACCGGTAGTTTTAGACATGTGCACGATAAGTTTAACCCTTTGGGGACAAGCGACATATATACGTGCCGCAAAAAGTCTTAAGAATGCGCGTTTATCCTCACTAGTAAATTTTTATTGTAAAATTTGCCTTTTTTTATCGGAGCATTTTCTCGATTTAATAAGGCACATATTTCTGTTTTTAAAAATCGGTGACAACAAAATTTCGTAAAAGTCTTTCGTCGCGAAGGGGTTAATGTGGTATAAATATATTTGGAACAGGAATGACATGCATTTTCATGACACGCATGTTGTTTAATAAAATGGGCATTTTTTTCCGGTGAAAAAAATCAGTGTTTGAAAGAAAGTGGATAGCATTTAAAATAAAGAAAAATTATATCGGACGAGTGATTTTGCACAATGTAATAGACCGACAGTTGGCAGTACAGACAGTTGGATTCACTGCTGGAATTTCAGAATTTTTTGAACTCGATTACATATGAGGACCCCAGAAGTCAAGGGGTATAAGTGACAAAATTGAAAAAATTGAGTTAAGTGAATAAGGTATCTGGAAATATGCTTTTTTCATTTCAGGTAAAGAAATATATTTCATTTTCTTATTATTTTGGGAGTTATAGAGATAAACCAATTTTTTCGAAAAACAAACAATATTGATTAATTATACATTTAAAGAAATTTGTATTCTATTTTTTAACACTTATTGAAATGAGAGTTCAAAGATTAGAATGCAACAAGCAGATGTTTCCTATTTCAATTTAGTCAATTGTTATTGATGTTCCAATTTAACATCAATTATCTTTAAACTCAATTTACTCCAAATCGACATTTTGTCACTTGTACCCCTTGGATTCTGTGGTCGTCATATATAAACGCAATCGGTCTAACTAAATCGTATCTTGGTGGAAAACATCTGAAAATCTGATTTGATCGGCTGACTCGTCGATTTATCATTGTGTTTTCCTGCTTCTAACCCTCATTGTTCTCATAATTATGAATGCAGGAAAATATAGTATAAACCTATGAGTCAACCACTAAAATCACGCTTAAAAGTTCTTCCCACCAAAATATGTCTTGGCAAACCGAATACATTATAATATGCAAATAGAGTTTTAATTTATTCTGGAATTTCAGCCGTAAACGTGATAATCTATTTGTTAGAAATGCCGACTCGCGGTATGTAAGATTTAGGGAATCTAGTGAGTCAATATACAATTTATGAAAATCATTGGTATTAAAATTAATAATTTGTAGTAAGATTCATCTTACTAGAGATAAAATGATTATGTATTGTGATATATATATATATATATATATATATATATATATATATATATATATATATATATATATATATATATATATATATATATATATATTAAACCACTAGATTGTACAATGTACTTTATTGTTATTTTTTCATCATAATCTTAATAAAAGAATGTTTTGTCATTTCATGCGTTGAAATTTGCATTCTTTTATTGTATTCAACGCAGATTTTTTAAAATATATTATGTATTTATTTTCAGAACGAAAAATTTTCTTGTATTTCAAAATAAGTAACCTATTTACTCCCTACTGCCATAGCTATCAATGTCATCATAAAGTGGATCCCTGTCTTATTATTATTATTATTATTATTATTATTTGATATTATATTATTTGTATAATCAGTGATCGTACAAATGCTGAAACTTTAGGATAAATTTTTACTTTTCTATACATTTTTGAGGTTATGATGTCATAATGTTTAAAAGGAGATATTTTTTCTTGAATAAATAGTGATAAATAGCCATGTACTGGGTTTCAAATTAATATTAATAGTCAGATTTTTAATCATAAAAAGAACAAAATGTTAGAAAAGAAACTGACGTCTAATTAATGTTAGAAAAAAATCATTTTATTTTGTAACAAAACATTATTGAAACAGCGATTTATGTCAGGTTAATGCATTCATTTTGTGAGATAAAAATGCAACATTGATCTTATTATGAAATCCAAATGCAGCCCAAATCATGAGTAAACCTCCACCTTGCTTCTGGTTTAAAAAGTTTCTTTTTTTTTTTTTTTTTTTTTTTTTTTTTTTGCGCGGATCGTGCGAATAATAAGAAAAACCGCCCGGACCATCTAAATAGACTATTTTTCCCTAGTCTTTCATATTCTAAAATGTGATATTTTGGTTTAATTCAGCAAATTTTGCTGATGCAATTTAGTCATATGTGGTTAGATTTTTTTTGGTACTTTCTATTATCTTAGAGCTCCTGGCTATTCTGGACAAGGTACTTTTTGACACTGCTTTTAATGGATTTTTTGGAAGTATGCTTAAATTTGTTTTCATTGTTCATGCTTTTTATAAAGGCTCTTCCTCTCAGACAGTTTTGGTGGACATCCTGGAGAATCTTTAGCTTCATAATCCTCTAATAATAAAAGAAAATTTAACATTACACACGGATATACTTTTATTGTTTTCGATATTTCTCGCCAAAAGTCCTTGATACATGAACATTAGATTTTTCCATTTCTATGTGCCACTTAAAATGTTTTTACGATTCATACTTTTAAAACTAAGTTTTTAATCAAGCTCCAAAATTTTCTTGTTTGCGACATATTTTTATATGCTAAATTAATTTGAACATATCGGTGTTTTGTTATTTGTGTGTCATTCGATATTCCTGAACAGTTCCCATTCATGTTTAGTGATAATTTCGATCAATGTCTTATTTTACTTAAAAAAACAATGTTTAAATGATGGCAGCTTCTTCGTCCTCGATTACGTTTAAGTATAAATGGACGAAATCAATTTTCAACCAACAACAACAAAAGTTTCACTTTATTTTGTTCAGTAAACCCTTTTCTGAAGAATTCTCATTATAGCAGATTTCTTTTTAAAAGTAAAAATTCTATTTCTCTAGGAATACCTTACAAGTATTATCACTAAAATATAATTTCATTTCACAATTTAATGGTACCGTTATTCAATTGTATAAAGGTCACCCATATAAAAGTGGCACTGCTGTCAGAACCCCTTCATTTGAAAAAATATATATAACTCTATGTTTTATAGAGGGGCTGAGTCCTGGAAATCCATGCGATATCAATAGAACCCGCCAGATGCCTGGAAACATGTTAAAGGCATTGTTTACATCATTGCAATACCTTACAAGTATTATCACTAAAATATAATTTCATTTCACACTTTAATGATACCGTTATTCAATTGTATAAGGGTCACCCATATAAAAGTGGCACTGCTGCCAGAACCCCTCCATTGGAAGAAAAAAATATTGCTCTAGGTTTTATAGAGGGGCTGAGTCCTGGGAATTCGTGGGATATCGATAGAACCCGCCAGATGCCTCACAACACGTTAAAGACATCGTTTGCATCATTGCCTCCAAATTGTGTGGTGCGCAGTGAAGCACTTTTTAACTGCGAAAAATGTGGATGCTAGGGAATTCTACCACAGAATGCAAAATGTACATATTACGTAATGTATGTCACACAGATCGGTATTTCGAAGTAGAGATTTTCGTAGCCAAATGAGCAGTACTGACGAGAAGTCACGAACTGGTCAAGTGCATGTGGTATTCTACCACGGCGAAAATCACCATATTTTCGATATATTGATCAATGCGACATGCACTCCATCCAAAATACCTTTTTCATTCGACAAAAGATTTTATTAGCACTCACGATTTCCGCTGTTCCAAACTGCACGACAGCAAGTTAACACCGTTTGGACTCTTCCGTGATGCAAATAAAGCCTTTTAGCGTGCTTCCACGCTATCTCACACGTTTCTGGTGTGATTTTACGATATAGCATGTATTTCCAGAATCCTGTGGTCTTTATAAGAATAATAGCAGTCATTCTTTCTTCAAATGACGGAGTTCTTAGAGCCATAGCACTTTCATTTGATCGAACCGATATATAAAAATTGGCGTGCTTATTTAACATAATGAAATCTCCTAAGATGGATTCATAACGAACAGAAGAAATATTCCATTTTAAACAGGCTTTAGTTTTTGCTGTAATAATCGTATAGCATTAGTATTGGAGAAAAATGGAATTTTAACTTTTAATGCAGAATTCTACAGACAAGATCTGTTTTCATAGGGTTTCATAAATAACAATTTAGAAACCTGGATCTAAAATTTATTATCTAATTGTCCCGGTTTCCTTATCTCCCTGTCTTTATTTTTGGGACTTTAGACATTACAACACTAATTAGCTTTGAAACCATTATATCGTTTGTGATATTACGATAAAATAGGATAATTCAAAAAGACATTTCTAAATGTTAGTATTCTTAAAAACACTTATTAATGCTGAATGATGTTAATTTTTTCGATTACTTAAAGAATAGCATATGCATTAGTTAATATTAGTTTCCTTTAATATGTAAGTAATGTCCCTTATCTTATTATTTTTAGCAAGAAAGAAAAAAAAAATACAAAAACAAATACAGATTTTTTATAATTTACATAGTGACATGGAGCATTATAAAATAATTAGAGCGAAAAATCCACTGAAAAACAATGAAAAAATCAATAACGAACGTTTTTGTTGTTCTCTATTCCAAGAAAAAATACATAAAAATATTATTTAATAATCAAAATATTTAAAAGTTTTCAATTTGGATATCGATATTGAAGAATGAAAGATGAAAGTTCATATATTTTTAAAATTGATTGATTTAAACATAAAAATTCCGATATTTAATATATAAGCTTTTTAATTTGAAACAATTGATGGGGATTTTTAGCTTCTCTGCTCCTACAAATATATGAATGAATAAATTACTTGTAAAAATATTTCTATGTATAAATTAAAATTTACTTTTTAAACCTGCATTTTTTTTAATATTTATTTATATTTATTGTTATTATTTTTATTTAATAAAAACAAATTTTGTCATTTAAATATAACACTATTTTACCATTTTTTTTATTTCAAGATACATTTTATTATTTCTTAACTGATTAATATTTTTGAAAAAAACTTTCAAAATATATCTTATATTTTTCAAAGATCACATATTGTATTCATTTTTAAAACGATATAAAGGAAAAAATTATGCAGATCAGAAATAAAGATTATATATCCAAATATAAATGTATTTATTTCCGTCTTAAGTCATTCGTTACGAGCGTCTTTAAAAGATTTTTTTTAATCATCGGTTTTTCAAAACAGAAATTTTTTGCGTGATTCATTGAGAAAAATGTTCGAATTAAACACACTGTCAAATATTTGTGTAACGTTACTCGATAAAATTTCTGGCAGCTTTTCTGCCACCAATTTTATGGTGGGGTAACCGATGTAACATTACACTAATATGTAAAGTTACATTAGTAACATGTTTAAATCATACTATTATGTAAGTGAAAAAAAAAAATACTCCATAAAATTGGTGGCGGCAAGGCTGCTATTAGTTTCATGGAGTAACGTTACGCAAATGTTTTACAGTGCAATACAAAATTTACGCTAAATATTTACTGGTGAGAATAATAAATCATGACTGTAAAATCACTTTGCCCGTATGACGTAGGGGTGAGACAGGAAAGTGGTTAAGAAAACTATAGGTAAACATTACATGTTTGCATGCAGTGTGTTTTGTAAAATGTTATAATATTACGAAAATTTTTAGCTTAGAAATAGGATGCTCAAGCAATCGATGATGCAATACGTACTCGTAAAAACAGTCCAAAATGTGGAGCACAAAGTGCATTCATCTGGTGTGTTTTATGAAATCTGTAACCTTGTTTTTTCATATCATAATATTTACAAGAAAGGTGAGAATGTCTGTTTAAGATTTCATAACAATATATTTGAATTTTCTGAAAGTTATAACTGTCAACCAAAAGAAAGTTAACGTAAAACACAATGTATCTTTCATTAATGTTTTAATATCGTTCTACTGTAAATTCGTAAAGCACTTTTAGAGCACTAACTGAATTTAATAATTAACACTTCATAACGATCTTACATTGCCTTGTGAATGTGTTGCGAATGTGTCTCCTAAGAAAAAGATTGTGCAAAAGTGTTTTTAAATATTACATAATTTTTCTAGAAATGCAGTTATTGATATATATTGGCAAAAATACTCAGTTGAATCAGTGATCTCAGGCATTGTATTTTGTTATGCAAATCAAACTGTCTCTCATTTCCTTTTTAATATTGTGTAGTTATAAAGTTACCATGTTGAAAGTATTTTATATGCGTTGTGTCTTAATATTCTAAAATGATTGGTGTTTACAATGTGTTGTTTACTCGATGACAAAGTGATATGCATCATAATATTGTGGTAAGAAAATATTTTTATCAATACTATTTACAACACTATTTTGGCACAATTAAGGGCACATTTTCCAGTATATATTTTAATATAGCTACATTTTTGGAACACCTTAAGAACACAATCTTAGACAAAAACACATTTGCAACATATTAAGAACACAATCATAGCTTAAAAATATTTTTATATAAAGTGTTTTGATTCCAATCACATTAATATGTGTTTACTTGAATTAGCAGTGTGTATAAGCAGAGTATAAGACTTTTCAGAGAAAAATTGTCAAAAAATGAAAATCCTTACATAAGCCGATGATATACACAGATCAAGAAATATTCAGCAAATGAAATTCAGCAATTTTGTTTTAGTAACTAATGGAAGGAAATACACTTTCCAAAATTATTGATAGCATTTGCAGATAATAATTAGATTTTCGATGGTGTACATTTTTTCTTCAACAATCTTTTTTTTCTTTTCTTTTTTTTAATAACTAATAGAAGGAATGAACTTTCCGAAATTATTGATAGTATATGCAGATGATAAATAGATGATCCACATTTTTTTCAACAATCGTTTTTTATGACTTATTTTGATGAATCGGTTTTTTAAATGATTAATTTAAATCATGTTAAGATGTACAAAATGCACAGATAGGATGCCATTTGCTGATGCAGTTTTGATAAAAAGCACAAATTTAAAAATGATATCACTGCTATATTTGAATCCAGAATTAAGCTTGGTTTTAACTCTCTGGCGGTCTTAGAAAAGAGTAAAATTTTAATGTTGTCTTCTCTGCATTTTGTTTTTAAAGCTAAGAAAATACGACGCTTTCAAGAGCATATAAAAATACTTAATTACAAATATGAATGTAATCACTGAAAGTATTGATCATGCTGAATATTCATTATGCAATGCACTGGGTATCCATTAAATCTATAGAATTGTATTATCTTAAATATTACTTATATTGCAGTGAAACATGGAGCTTAGTGAACGGAATATTATGTTCCAAACACGTAGAAAGTTAATCTCTATAAGAAACGGTTGTCTGATGTTTCGAAAGATATTGCTTTACGAAAGTGTTGCATCCCCCCATTTTTATAAGTAACATTGAGGAAAAAAGTTCTTATTAAACTAGCAAGTAACAGAAAAAAAGTATCGTTCATCCATCAAAGAAATTCTACTGAGTTATGAAACATTAAATTGCATGAATTAAATATTTTTCATCGAAACAACGATTAAACAAACATCTAAACAACGATTGGATTTCTGAATTTCAAACGAAAAGAACCGCTTCGAATAAGTTTTAAGATAATTTTAATATTTATAAAATTTTATTTTATATCTTCTCATAGTATTTTTGAAATATATATATATTTTTTGTCAAGAATTGCTTTTGTAAATTCTTCATCACTTCACCTAACATACATGCTGTTACTTTTGCACTTATATTTTTTGTTCGAGTTGTGCAATTTTCTTTAGCGTGTGAAAAAATAATTAAAATTTATATCGTAATATTCATATTATTCGAAACATTTTTTTAAATATATCTAATGATCAGCGAATGATTTCTTTTCCTCTACGGGGCATTTATTTCGCGAATACACTTCTGATTTCTAGGTCGAAAGGAGTCACTTTGATTAAATTGTAAGGTAATATAAATTTTTCTTAAGTTTAAGATTAGATATGCTCATAGAAATTTTAAAATATAAATCATTTTGTAAAGAATACCTGTTGTGTTTTAATATTTCACTTAATAAAAATTATGTTACTTGTATTTTTAGTACAAGTTGTATTTTGTTCTTCAAAAAGTCAGGATAAAAATAGATTTCAAATTTACATCGTGATGTTATTTTTACACTAAACTTTAAAAAAAAATCTCCGACGGTTAGAGATTTTGCTATGATTTCATTTTGCTATGTAGCAAAAAGTTGTTTTAACTGTTCACATATATTGCTTTATCAGTTCAATCATAGGAAGAAGGGACTTTTTCTTGTTTCACTTCTTACTGCAATAGAGTATTACTCTAAAATATAACTCACAGGACCGAGGGATGTATAAAATTTTAAATTTCGTATTTTTAAGAAATGTATTATTCGATCAAAATCGCTTTTAAAATACTTCTTTACCTCATCAAAAAAATTGGAATTGGAATTATATATGTTATATGCTATCTATGTTTAACGATATAGGAAAGAACCATTAGAAACTTCTGATAATTGGTACCTTGCAGATTTCCTTAAGTGTCTATTCAAATTATTTCAAATTAATGAAAAAAGTGTAAGATTAAATTTTTAAAAACAAAAAATAGCTTTATTTAATTGTTGACATGGTTAAATTCTTCCCGAGATATTTTCAAAACAAATAAAAATTGATATTATAAAATTTGATTTTGTGATGTATTGAACTGTAACGCCATCATTTTAGATATTCGTGTGATGCATGCTATTATTATTATTTTATTTTATTTTTCTTGGATGTTTATTTCTATTTTTAAAACCATTGTGTAGCTCACACCACACTTTTGGTAAATTGAATGATGTTGCATTGCATCGTTATATATAAGATTTATACAAGTTAGAATCTCTATTGTTTATCCTAAAATGTTTGTAAAAATTGTAGCGTATATAAGGGTTTTGATCTTATGATGTTCCCAGTTCAAAATCTACATTCTCTTTAAAAAAAAATGGAATTTAATTTATTAACAAATCTTCAAAGCTACAATTTTTGAACTCACAAATATGACCAGATTTTCAGAAATAACTGTGCAAATCCAACGTACAAGTACATATATATGTCACAGAGACTCTTTACACAACATCTCAATACTATATCAAATTCAAAACAGTGTAGATAAATCACAATACTTAAGCAAACCTGCTTAAACATATCGCATTCAAGAATCGATCACTAGCTCACTCAGTAATAACCTCAATCGCTCTCCTATATATAGGCAAGGGGCATGCACTGGAAATTTCTACACGTTTCTAGAAAAATCCAGAAAGCACCGGAACAGCTTCAATGTATCTGTATACCTATAAGGGGGTTACAATAGAGAGGGAAGGGTACTATCGCCAGCAATCGCCACGTTTGTCGCCAACTTGGCAATATATCGCCAAATTTGGCGACAAAATGTAGTCGCCAAAAGTAAGGCGAACTTAGCGATAACTATAATATTTCACCAAATTTCCATAGACATTCATTGAAAAGTAACAGACAGGTTCGCCTGATAAAAAGTTAACAAATAGAGACAATGTAACAAAAACTAATATTAGCAAAGGAATAGAGCTTAATAAGATTATTTACATTATTTAGAGTACAAATACTAACTATTTACAAATTCGTAACAATATTGTTTGGTAGGAAAAAATACTTTACTTTTGTAGATATTTCTATTTAGAATTTTTTTCGGATGTTATGAGCCATTAACAAGAAAATTTAATAATACAAGTTGTTAATTTGTTATATATTTACAGAATTATTGATGTATACTATTTTAATATATTTGATCTATATTCCGATGTAGAGTACTGCAAAATCAATTTATAATTAAATAAAGTATGGGAGATATTTGTAACTCTAGTTTTTAAACTAACATAAATATATATATATTTTATAATACCCTAAATAATTCTTTGAATATTAATGTAATATATGGAATTGGTGGACCTTTCTTTAATCAATACTTACTGTTTTTTAATATAAAATACAAATTATTCCTCAAAAATCGCAGTTCGAATTCGAAAGCAGTTTTTCAGTTTTAAAAGGTATATTGAAGATTAGAAGATATTTATTATTAAATATACGAATGACATATATCTCAGTTCAATAAAGAGATATAAGTTGCTTAGAATTTAACAGTTTAAACCGATTTCCAGCTTAAAAATATTTCCGAGAAAACTTCTGAAAATCGCTAGAATGACTTTCATCTGTAAATCATAGTAACAAATAAAGTATATGAAAATTCCTGAAATTGGAAAATTACTTTAGCGAAAGAATGAGAAACAAATTTGAGAAACAAATTATTAAGCGATAGAACACAAATATCTTCCTTTATTTTCATCTGGAGCGACATTAAATCCTGAAAAAAAAAGAAAAAAAAACAGTGTTTTTGTTTTCTAGTATTATATTGTTTTCATCATTTTATGTACTTTCATGTTTTTACATATTGCATATTTTTGTGCTTGTATCTTCTGAATTAAGGCAGAACTATATCTGTTAGGTCTATAATTGTTGTTTCGTTTTTTCATCGTATTGATTTCTACTTACTTTTCTTTATTTTATTTTGAATTAAATGCATCCTTCATTTTCCATGCTGTTAATTAGTATTTCCTTATTTTATTTATATGCCTAATTATTATAAAATAATTTCTGAAACGATATTAAAATTTGAAAGCAATTTAATACAAACGTTTAATTGATTAAATTAATTAGTAAAATTTGAACCCTCTGAACACAGCTAAGTTTGTCTACTTGACCACTTCCAGATATTCAGATTTTGAGCTCAAAATTTAAGTTCGAGTCTAACTTAGACTCGAACTTCCGTGTATTAATTCTTGAGATATGACTATTACAGAAATCGTGTAAATCCAGTAAAGTACACCATAGCAGCTCACTTATTGGATAATTTACACCAAAACCTAATTAGAAACAACGTCTAACTGAATTTTAAGTTTGGTAAAAATCCATGCATTAGTTTTTGAGATTGACTTATTACAAAAATCGGGGGGGGGGGGAGGAATCCGGCACATCAGCGTTACCTATTGAGAGATGTACACCAAAGCATATTCAGCAGCAATTCATATGAAGGAATAACTGAATTGGACGTTTGATGAAAATCTGTGCATTAGCTCTTGCTATAGAGCTATAGCGGAATTTGTGAAAAATTCAGTATAGCAGCGCCACTTGTTGGACGATTTACATCAAAAACTAATCAGCCTTAATTTACATCTGAAACCTCCTGACTATAACTTCTTATTAAATTCCGTGCATAAGTTCTTGATAAAGAGTGCACACATTATTTTTGTCACATACATACATGCAGGCAGTGTCAGAGGGCTCACAGGCAGACATTTTGTAAAAATATGTTTTTCGATATCTAACCCTTAAAACGTTTAATTTCGTCGAAAACCGGAAGTTGGAAATTTTCCCAAATCCAATATTTTCTTCTTGTAGAATAGAAGAAAGAAAAAAATCATTTTAAACTATTGAAATGCAACCGAGATATCTTCATAAATTTCTTCCATTGGATTAGCATTATTGAACGTATCTTTTCGCTTGGCTTGACTGAAGTAGTCTCTTAACACATTTAAGGCCGCCGCATCCATTTCAGTACAGTAATTTTTTTAGACACCCTATGAAAACAATTCGAAATAAAATATTTCTAAAATTCTTTAATTTTCGATGAGGATATACTAGTATTTTTAAACTAATGAAAATGTGGGTAATCATATTTTCTTGTGATTTAGTGTCAGTTGTAAACTACTTATCAACAGATCATGGTACATAATCGTTTTTTAAAATCTATTTAAAAACGTAATGTTCCTTTTTTTTTTTTTTTTAAAGCCAAGTATACTAAAATTGATAATATGAGTTAAAATCTGTGCATAAAATATTGAGTACTAAGATTTATCACTTAGTGTTACCTTGCTTAAAAAACTTACTGATTTATTTCAGATTTTTTTGTTCTTATATCATTGTTTGCCTTACCTTTAATACCATAATAAAAATATTGCATGATTGTTTTGTTTCATTTCTCTTCGACATTAAATGGATTGCAGCGTTGAATTCAGGAAGTGGCCAGGGGGGGGGGACATTCCCCCCGGAGCAATGAGATGTCCCCTCTGGAAAATTTGAGATTTTGCGTCTTCAATGGTCAAAAAGCGGAATCCCCCCCCCCGGAACTCTATAATGCCCCCTCCCCCCCGGGAGACACAGAATTCCCTCCGGGAGAAAAGGGTCTGAATTCAACACAGGGATTAAGAAACCTTCTATAGTAAACCATATATTTAAGCGACATGGGAATCGGAATTTATTTACATTTGATGGACAAACAAATCAAAATCATACACTTTTCAACTATACTGGAAAATGTCAAAACGTTGAATTTGAAATTTTTTTTTAAATGTTGGTGCAAATTTTATAAAGATTACACACACATTGAAAAAATATTGCCAATATTTAGTAAAATATGTATCTTAACTTTGCGGGAGGAGAGAGAAATATTTTAGATACCTCGAAAAATTTATGTAAATTTTTTTTCATCCCATGGACACACACACACAGCAAAATCCAAGAAGGGGAATAAATATGTGCTTGTAATACACTGCCAAAACTTTTCTTTGGCAAGAATAATGCATAAGACAATTTCGAATAATACCAACAGTAAAAAAATATAGAAATGTAAAAAATAAGATGCATAAGAAAAACAAAAATAGTTTATTATTCTTTTTTTCTTTCAGTTTATTTACTTCTTCCAAACCACGATTTGAGATAATTTTGAATGCATAAATGTAAATAAAAATCAGAGCTGAAAATAATTTTTAAAACGATTGCAGGAGGAAAAACAATTTATCCTTTTTTTAGATGTTTATTTAATATAAATAATTTGAAAGGATCAATCTTTATTTTTTTCCAAAAATTCAGAGAGAGGTAATTGCTTTCCTATTTCCCCCTACCCTATTGTGGACGCTCTTGTTTCATCCCTTTACACAAAAGAAATCAGAAGCATATTGATACTTAAAAGATATATAACACTTATGAAAAATTTAAGACATAACATAAACACACCATATAATTAACATCATATTATTAGTAAAAACTTAATCTTTTAAAATTACTTACAATTCTCTTGAATCGAACGTATCATCTCCAAATGGAATCAATAATTTACTATCTGTGTGATTGTGTTTGGTGAAGATTATAAAATATTCCAGGTCTTTTCAGGCTCCCTGTCTGTTTACATTTTGTTATTTTTGTATTCGGAAAACGAAGAATCAGAATTCAGAAAAGAAAACAAACAAAATTAAAAAAAGAACTACTTCAGAATAAACTATACATGTCAGAATTTTAATAATCTAATACTTGAAGGGGTTTTTTTTTCTTTTGCCAAAAAGAGATAATTCTTGGGAACTAATCAAGAAGTAATTGACAGCGTGAATGATGAAAGAAGATCTTAGGGGAAGGGAGGATAGGCTCAAAAACGATTCTTCTGCAACCAACAGGTGTGGATCTCGATTGATGGTCCATAATGTGTTTAAACACGGACTCCTTTTAATCGCAAATGCTAAACTGCTGTTGTTAATTGTCGTTTGAGGAAAACCATCCATGTGGCATACAAAGATCTTTTTGAAAGGTCCGTTTAAAAGTTGATTGTGGGATAGTTTTCGTTTAGAAATTTCCAAGTAAATATACTATAAGCATCTGAACCCCAATCTGAACAAGTGCCAGTTCTTCGGAAGTACCGTAGTATCTCATTACTGGGGATAAAACAACAAGTAAACATACCTTTTTTGTGCAATTCCTTTCAATTTGTTTCGAAAAAAATAACTAAAATAGGTTTAAATTTTACCGCGTTACTTTCTAAAATTGAATTTATTAATATATTGTTCTTTTAAACATTTAATAAATAAGGAAAGCCTGCATCCCTTCGCATAACTCTTGTAATTAAAAAGAAAGGGGATGGATTTCATGATCACCTTTTAATCTCGATTTAAAAATATAGACAATACATTTTTAAAAATGACAGCAGTAAGAAAACGATTTCATTTTAAGAGTATTCTTAACTGCTCCGCTCAACAAGCGCAAAACGTTTTGCACATTTACAAATTCATTTTTTAACAGAAAGATTTAATTTTGGAAGGCCTGACTATAGAAGCGATTTCGAATCGAAATTATTTTTCCATTTTATGTTTATTAAATTACCTATCGAGTTATAAGCTATTTCGATGACGTGATCACTCGTTTTTCTCCTGCTTTCCGACCGGTTTATCTGCTTTCGTTGGGAAATCTGCTCAAAAGTGTCAAATTTGAAGGTTTGTTATGAAAAATCTATTGTGTTTTTAAAAATACAGTTAATTGAGTGCAATTAGACAGTTTCTGTATAAAAACACCTGCTATTTTCATGCATTTCCGAACAAAAATAAATTAAAGCATGTGTCACAAAGTTGCCCTTTTTGATTTAAGAACACCCTTAATGCAGAACACATAAAATTAATATTTTTAAAGATATGTATAATATTCAAAAAACGACAGAAGCGTTAAATAACATTTAAATGTACGGTTAAATAATATATATATAGTGTTGTTTTTTCGTCATAATTTATATATTTCGACATTGTATAAACAAGCCATAAGAAATTTTGACTCTAAAAAACATTCCATAAAAACATTGCACTTAAAAAAGAAATCTGTTAAATTCAGGGTTGACATTTTTTAATAAAAAAATTATATAGATATTTTATATTGCTAATTTTGAATAGTAATATTTGGCTTACCGAATGACAGATTAAATAAGGCAAACATTACTATTCGGAAATGGTTGACGCACAGACGGACGGACAGCAATTTTTTTCCTAAAAACATATTTTTCGATATCTCCAGTATCTAAAACGTGCAAATCCGTCAAACATTTTTTTTTCAATTTTCAAAACGATTTTACGATTTACCCGTCCTATACTACCTATGATGTAAGTAAAAATAGCAAGGGCGCCATGCCAACCAAAGCTGCATCTGTCAATGGGTCGAATAAAATGATTTTTAAGGCACTAAATCCTGTTTTATCGTTTCCATTAGCTCAGTAAGTAAAAATTCCAAAGTACCGGGCAACAATACGAAGCGGACAATTCTTAAATGAAGAAAATATTCTACATATGTGAATAATTCTTAATATCAGTTTTTTAGAAGACTTCATTTGTAAGGGCGCCTAAAAGAAAAAAAAATCTGCCTTAGTGCGCCATGACGGCCAAAGCCGCCTATATCAATAGGTAGAATAAGATGATTTTTAAGGCATTCAACCCTGTTTTCTCGCTTCCATTAGCTCAATAAGTTGAAATTCCAAATTACCCGGCAACCATACGAAGCTAACAATTCAAATGCGTGAATAATTCTTAATATCAGTTTTTTAGAAGACATCGTTTGTAAGGGCGTTTAAAAGAAAAAAAATCTGTCCTAGGGCGCCAAGAAGGCCAAAGCTACCAACTCATATAGCTGAAAAAAACTGTCCGAGGGAGCCAAGAAGGCCAAAGCCACCTACTGATATAGCTGAAAAAAAAACTGTCCGAGGGCGCCAAAGGCCAAAGTTAATACAGCTGAAAAAAAATCTGTCCGAGGGCGCCAAGAAGGCCAAACCTACCTACTCATATAGCTGAAAAAAACTGTCCGAGGGCGCCAAGAAGGCCAAAGTCACCTACTGATATAGCTGAAAAAAATCTGTCCGAGGGCGCCAAGAAGGCCAAAGCCACCTACTGATATAGCTGAAAAAAAACCTGTCCGAGGGCGCAAAGAAGGCCAAAGCCACCTACTGATATAGCTGAGAAAAAATATGTCCGAGGGCGCCAAGCAGGCCAAAGCCACCTACTGATATAGCTGAAAAAAATATGTCCGAGGGCGCCAAGAAGGCCAAAGCCACCTACTCATATAGCTGAAAAAAACTGTCCGAGGGCGCCAAGAAGGCCAAAGCCACCTATTAATATAGCTGAAAAAAATATGTCCGAGGGCGCCAAGAAGGCCAAAGCCACCTGCTGATATAGCTGAAAAAAAATCTGGCCGAGGGCGCCAAGGCCAAAGCCACCTACTCATATAGCTGAAAAAAAAACTGTCCGAGGGCGCCAAGAAGGCCAAAGCCACCTACTGATATAGCTGAAAAAAAATATGTCCGAGGGCACCAAGAAGGCCAAAGCCACCTACTGATATAGCTGAAAAAAAATCTGTCCGAGGGCGCAAAGAAGGCCAAAGCCACCTACAGATATAGCTGAGAAAAAATATGTCCGAGGGCGCCAAGAAGGCCAAAGCCACCTACTGATATAGCTGAAAAAAATCTGTCCGAGGGCGCCAAGAAGGCCACAGCCACCTACTCATATAGCTGAAAAAACTGTCCGAGGGCGCCAAGAAGGCCAAAGCCACCTATTGATATAGCTGAAAAAAATATGTCCGAGGGCGCCAAGAAGGCCAAAGCCACCTGCTGATATAGCTGAAAAAAAATCTGGCCGAGGGCACCAAGGCCAAAGCCACCTACTCATACAGCTGAAAAAAAATCTGTCCGAGGGCGCCAAGAAGGCCAAACCTACCTACTCATATAGCTGAAAAAAAACTGTCCGAGGGGTCCAAGAAGGCCAAAGTCACCTACTGATATAGCTGAAAAAAATCTGTCCGAGGGCGCCAAGAAGGCCAAAGCCACCTACTGATATAGCTGAAAAAAAACCTGTCCGAGGGCGCAAAGAAGGCCAAAGCCACCTACTGATATAGCTGAGAAAAAATATGTCCGAGGGCGCCAAGCAGGCCAAAGCCACCTACTGATATAGCTGAAAAAAAATATGTCCGAGGGCGCCAAGAAGGCCAAAGCCACCTACTCATATAGCTGAAAAAAACTGTCCGAGGGCGCCAAGAAGGCCAAAGCCACCTATTAATATAGCTGAAAAAAATATGTCCGAGGGCGCCAAGAAGGCCAAAGCCACCTGCTGATATAGCTGAAAAAAAATCTGGCCGAGGGCGCCAAGGCCAAAGCCACCTACTCATATAGCTGAAAAAAAAACTGTCCGAGGGCGCCAAGAAGGCCAAAGCCACCTACTGATATAGCTGAAAAAAAATATGTCCGAGGGCACCAAGAAGGCCAAAGCCACCTACTGATATAGCTGAAAAAAAATCTGTCCGAGGGCGCAAAGAAGGCCAAAGCCACCTACAGATATAGCTGAGAAAAAATATGTCCGAGGGCGCCAAGAAGGCCAAAGCCACCTACTGATATAGCTGAAAAAAATCTGTCCGAGGGCGCCAAGAAGGCCACAGCCACCTACTCATATAGCTGAAAAAACTGTCCGAGGGCGCCAAGAAGGCCAAAGCCACCTATTGATATAGCTGAAAAAAATATGTCCGAGGGCGCCAAGAAGGCCAAAGCCACCTGCTGATATAGCTGAAAAAAAATCTGGCCGAGGGCACCAAGGCCAAAGCCACCTACTCATATAGCTGAAAAAAAAACTGTCCGAGGGCGCCAAGAAGGCCAAAGCCACCTACTGATATAGCTGAAAAAAAATATGTCCGAGGGCACCAAGAAGGCCAAAACCACCTATTGATATAGCTGAAAAAATATGTCCGAGGGCGCCAAGAAGGCCAAAGCCACCTACTGATATAGCTGAAAAAAAATCTGCCTGAGGGCGCCAAGAAGGCCAAAGCCACCTAAGAAAATATAGCTGAGAAAAAAAAAATCTTTCCGAGGGTGCCATGTCGCCTCTTGTCAAAATAGATACAATAAAAATGAAAATTTGCTTTTCTTGAATTCGTATTTCACGTTTTTTATATTTAACTTAAGCAATATGTAAAAAAACCAGAATAGTGGGCAACAATTCGAATCGCAAGTACTTAAATACGCAATACACGGTAAATATAACACATAAAGAATAATTAATAGTTTTCATTAGTGTTCTTAGAAAGCATTAATCGTTGAGATGTTTTGAAAATGTCACTTATCTTTTTTTGCAGCTCAGAAAACCTTATTTCAAATGCGCTTACATTAAAAAAAAAAAAAAAAAAAAAAAACTTGCCTAGGGGCGCACCGGGCATTTGCCTCGCTGCCCGGTGGGCCAGTACGACCCTGAGTCTAAGCTTACGAAAGCATTTAATAAGATGCAAAAATAACGCCAAAAAAAAGTGTTTCGTTACTCCAAAGTCTAAAGCGCCCTCTATCGGCATTTTTTGGAATTTATCTTTATAATTTATTATCACGAAAATACTTAAATAAAGAATAGTTTTAGTGAAAACTGCAAATCAATCGACCAATTTTTCCGTTTTTTATAATCATTTGAAATTTGAACCCTCTGAACACAGCTCAGTATGTGTTACTTAACCACTTCCAACTACAGATTTTGAGCTCAAAATTTAAGTTTGAGTCTAAGCTTACGAAAACATTTAATGAGATGCAAAAAATAGTTGTTCGTTACTCCAAAGTCTAAAGCGTCCTCTATCGGCATTTTTTGAAATTTATCTTTATAATTTAATTTCAAGAAAGAGCCGACATAAAGAATAATCTTAGTGAAAACCGCAAATCAATCGACCGATTTTTCCGTTTTTTATGTTTATTTGAAATTTTGGTCCCTAAACTTTAATGGCGGCTATTTCCTTAGGAAAACTTTTTGGACCATTGGTCTCCTATTTAATATTGTTTGTCTTGATGTGTACTATCACCCCTCTTTTATTGTAAAAACAATTCGGAATCACCCTGTATATAGTCATATAGATATAGATATAGTCATATAGATATAGATATAGTCATATGTAGAAACATCGTGTCTGACTTAAGGCGAATAAACTAAAATTGAATATTTTGTGCTAAACAAGTGAGCGAATTATATTGAAGATATTTTGATGGAAATTATAGTAATATCCAAAGTGTCAATTTTGTATATTGAAAATTTTCAGATATCTCGCGTCAAATGTATTTACTTAGAAACATTTTCCAGGAAAATTTCTAAAATTTCATTTCATGTGTATAAAAATATCCATTTGTTTATTTATTGCCATATTTTGTTCAAAAACTGTTATTAATAAATATGCATCTATTGACTGAAACACATGCTTGTGTTTTATCTTTTAATTGATACAAAATTACCCATTTTAAATAATCAAAAACATTAAAACAGCTTACATCTTTAAAAAAAGGCACAAATGAATTATCCAATTAAAGTTTTTAGACAATATCATTCGAAATTCTTGAAATGTAAAAGATTTCTATGTACTGTATGTTTTTAAAAATTTGTTCTTATTCAATTAAGTGTTATTTTCTCATCAATTGCCTTGTACAGTTTCTTTTAAAACATACCATCTGATGTTAAATTCAGCTAGAAAAGAATTGGCTTTGTTTTATACAACTGTTTAAATATATAATTAATTTCAATTTTTTGTGAGTTTTATCTAAGAAGAATTGAGACCGTCCATCTGACCGCATATAACAGAGTAAAAACTACCCAACCGAATCATTTGAAATTTATAATTTATAGTAGTGCATATTTTTGTTGAGTCATGTCAAATTTTATGAAAAGCGAATGCTAGTTTAATTGCAGGGACAGTAAAAAATCATCAATCAGAATCAAAATTCATGCATTTCAGTGGTGTTACGCTTTTTCAACCAAAATAAAATAGATATCTATCTATGACGTATATACTTATTATACATTTATTTCAATGTGGAGTGCAAAGAATATATGTTATTAATTTACAGGGCTACACAAAAGTATACCATTACAAAATTATATAGGAAAAACATTGTTTGCGTCGCGTTTCAATAATATTAAACTAATTCAAATTTTTGGAAATTTAAATACGTTGCTGAAGTTTACTACAAGTTACTTCCTATAAAGTAGAAAGCGTATAGTATTTACAGCGATACACACATACAAAAAAAGTCAGATATTATACTGTATTCAATTACATCCAAATCGGAATATTTTTAAAACTTCCTTATAGTATGAATTAACCAGATTTTCTACGCTCGACATGCAATTTACAATTTGTTTTACTGCGTCATCATCATTGAAGTAGTTAAATTTTAAACCACAGAAACAAAATAATTCCCTAATAAGTAAAAAAAATATGTCTTTCTCTATTTTATTTTTTATTAAGAAGTTTTTTTTTTTTTTTTTTTTTTTTTTTGACATTATTGATCAAAACTATTTTTCAATATTTAAATTTAAACGACATATTTTAAAAATATTTAACAGAGATTAGTAATTAAATGTCTATTTTCTTCACTTTATTTTTCATTTACAAAATATTTTTTGATTAATAAAATGATTCTTTCTTTTATTTAAATCCAAATCCAATTATTTACTGGATAGGGTTTTTTGAAAATAAAATTAACATATACAGTAAATTAAAAGGTTAAACAGAAATTGCTGAATTTTTTCAATGAAATTACAGGATTTTCATCATCTGAAAATTCAAGATTAGTTATAATTTAATTTTCAATTTCACTATAACTCAGTTTATCCTTTAAAGACAAAGTATTTATTTTGAATTTAATTATTATTTTAAATAAATATAAATTTGAATATCAAGAAATAATTAAATGTTCTTAATAAATTTAATCATTCTTCTGTTTAAATATATAAAAGCAAAAAAATATTTTTTACAGACTGCATTTATTAAATTTTGTATTTTAATTTCTTTTTTCATTTTAAAAAATGAAGTAATAAACCTTTATCTTGTCAAAAATAATAAAAATATAAAAATAATTACATGAAGTGACGGGAATAACGAAAGTTTTATTTTGAAAAATCGTGTCTATAATTCCTTTAGAAAATAAATTTTTAGTTAATTCCAGCCGATAATAAGAAGTCACAAATTGCACATCAAACTTAGCAAATAGTGTGCGTCCGTACTATAACGACGTTTTAAAAATATTCAGATCTTCCTGTAATAGTACATAGTATTTCGAGTACAATATAGTATCCAAATTTCTTTGTGTGTCCCTGTAAAAATAATCTGTTTTCTATTATACTGGAAGTAACTTGTAATAAACTTTAGTAATAATTTACAATAATTTAAACGTGTTCCATATAATGTTTTCTCTATACCATTATGTAAAATAGTACTATTCTGCGGCCCTGTAAATAAGTAACAAATATTTTTTTGCACCACAAATTGTGCAGAATGTGCACAATGTAAATTTTAGTATCTGTATACTTCTTAGATTCATGTCTCTTTTAGTATGCTCGAAAGAGTGTAACATCCTTAAAATTCACTTGAAGTAGTTTTTCCCATTGGCCGTAATGCAACATCACTGCAATTGAACTATCCATACGATTTTCATAAAATTTGAAATGACACGCCAAAATTATTCAAAAGTTATACATTTTAAATTTCAAATTTTTCGGTTGAATAGTTTTTCATTATTTTATGCAAACAGACAGACGGGCGGGTGGATGTACTGAACGTTTACTATACGTAATGCGTATTTATATAATTACGAACGCACCTAAAATGATTTCGCATCGATTCTAGTGTCACAGCAAACCTAATAATTTTAAATGAATACTAGTAGTGAATACTCTCAAAATTCGCTCTTAGTTTTTTTCAAGACGAATCACACCTGGAAGTAGCATTTGTAAAAGTACTTCCAAATTCTTTGTAATCGATTTCCAAACAATAATGATCTTTCTGTCTGGTTTATTTTTCCTCAACCGAACCCAAGTTAAATGTTGAAATCAGAAAACTGTTGTATTCGGCAACATAGACCCTTGCTGGCTACTCAAAATGATGACTCGAATCATATAAAATTTGAATTAATAAATTATTATTTCATTTTTGGATGTAAAAATTTACCAACGAACTTGAAATTTTAAACCCACTTTGAAACATACCCAAATCCTTATTTTTCGTTAGAAAAAAAAAATGCGCATAATCGTCATTCCTCAGAAATACGCGAAGATTTATCCAGATTCAACTCGCTTTCTAAGCCTTATTCTTTACTCTGAAATAGAAACAGATTTGACGTTTCTTCAATTTCAATGTTATCACGGCCATAGTAAACGTAATTAAACTGGTATGGGTTGTCTGTTTTAGAAAATATTGTCAAAATACCACAATGAGTAAAAAATGATATCATGCCGCATAAATGATTCAAGAAAAATTCTGAAATCACTGACAGTAAAAATTTACAATATTGGGCTTGAAATTTGAAATCTAGATATAGCCGTAAAATTTGAAAAAGGTCACATAAAATGTTCGCTAAAAATTAAAACATTGCTGTACTTATTTTAGAAAAGTTTCATTTAAAGAGGTAAAATTTGACTGCATTTTGTAAAAATGTTGAAAATGAGTTAATTTTATTATTATGAAAAAATCGTCAAAAATCGAAAAAAAAAAATAAATTTAAACAAGTAAGAAAAAACATGCGTTAAGCATAGATTATGAAACACTTTCCAATACTTCTTTATCTAGGGAAATAAAGTATTGCTGTCTATAGCAAATATGTATTCCAATACCTTTGTAAAACCTTGTATTTGATCTGTCGGTTGATATATACACTATTTTATGAGGAAATTTAGTTTAGCAAGAAAATACGCAGCTGGTGGAAAATTTTCTTTCAGCAATTTATGCTAATATATGAAAATATACATGAATGTTTTTGTTCAGCCCTGTAGTTTACCTAATGCGTTTATTACTTGAAAATATTTTGCTAAAACTCAGTTCAAACAAAAGTAGTCTTTAAACCAAAAACCATGTGTTAAGCATAGATTTTGAACCACTTTCCAACAGTTCGTTATCAAGGAAAAAAGTATTACTGTCTATAGCAAATATGTATTCCAATACCTTTTTACAACCCTGTATTTGATCTGTCGGTTGATATATATGTATTATTTTATGAGGAAATTTAGTTTGGAAAGAAAATGCGTAGCTGGTTGAAAATTTTCTTTCAGGAATTTATGTTAATATATGAAAATATACATAAATGTTTTTGTTCAGCCCTGTAGTTTACCTAATGTGCTTCTTACTCGAAAGTATTTTGTTAAAATTCAGTTCAAACAAAAATACTTTTTAAGCTACTTAAATCGCATTTCCAGAAGTTATCATACATAGGCGACGCTGTATCCATTTCTTTGCTTGAACCTGTCTTCTACAAACGTTTCTTAGTAAACTGAATGCAGTTCAACGTAAAAATGCATAATCTATTTAAAAACCACCTTTAAGTAAATTACGATCCTATTCAGTAGTATTTCCGAGCTCTTTGTGTAACCTTGTATGTCTAAATGTTGTAACTGTAAGCATTTATATACACCATATACTGTGTATACATTTGGTGAAACTAAAAAGTAATTCATATCATAATCCAAATGCATTTCATTTATCAAACATTCATCACCCATAATATACAGTACTTCAGATGGATTGTACTATTTCAAATCTTTTGTGTGTCCCTGTAAATGCTATACACTTCATATTATGCATGGAATAACTCATATTAATCCTCATCAGCGTACATCAATTTCCCTCATAGCATGCATGGTCACAGCGACGTCATTGTGACATCATTGTGGTCACATCACATCTGTGACCGAAAAACCACCACTCAGTAAAGTCATATTGTGACTGAGATGTGTTTTTCTTAAAAAACTTTAAAAGATTACAAAAATTTTCAAAACACGTTATTTACTTCAAAAAACATGTTTTTGGCAATTTAAATGAAACTGTAACGCCACTGTTATGTCACTACATGTAACGTACGTCACATAACATATGTGAGAAAAAAAACTCCATAATATTGTAAAATCACAATGTGATAAAATCACGGTATAAATTTCAAAAATCTTTAAAAATGAAGAAAAATATTTTTAACTGGGTGTCTTATTGTTTTTGGGAGTTTGGCACTTATTGATTTTGTATTATATCTCATTACAATATATAAAATCAATTTTATACTTTCAATGACATTGTCCTTTTCTCTTAATGTTTAAAACTAATTTAAATGAATCTTTAAAAATAAATGTTGCTATGCATTTTTGATTTTTTGAATAAATTTAGTATTTTCTGAATATAAAATAAAATATGCAAAATACATACAGTATATAAAATTAGTTTGTGCGGATCTCTTTTAAAAATACACTGTTCATTAAAATCTTTGGTTCTTATTGATTTTGTATTATATTTTATTAATATATAAATCATTTTTATACTTTCAATGATATGGCAGTGATCGTACAACCAAACCCAGGAAGAGAAATCGAGAGCGCATAGAGCATGAAGAACACTCCAACATATAGTAGACAGAAGATTTACTTGGTGTAGACGAGCAAGGCTTATAATAAGTTGCTAGAAATACGGGAAACACCAATTTCCCGAAGGCAAGGTATAGCGAAGCGGGGCACAGAGCCCCTTTTTGCGTGTGTTAATGGCCGATGGTCCGAGTAGAAGTCAGTGACAGAGGAAGGCAAGATGTACAGCGCTTTTCTTTACTAACGTCAAGGTTATGAGAATCAGTTAGACTCATGCTTACAAGGAAGGTCTCCATACTGGGCATACCCAGAATTTTATGAAAAAAAATACTAATTAAAGTATTTATGTATGTAATAAAGGATCAGTCAAAATTAGCGGCGGAATTCCACTAAATATTGTGTAAAAAAATAAAACATTTTCGAATATTTGTCGTGAAAAGACTAAAGAGTCACTCGATTTTCCTCGCCAAAAGCAAACGATTATAATGAAACTCAAAGCTGTTGGATATTTAGTTTGCGTGTAAATGATATTTAATGAATTTAAACATAAACAATGAGAGACTTTAATATATTATATACATCTATATGCATATTGTATTATATATATATATACATATTACTAGTTGAAATAGTTGTTTAATTAATCGCTGGAAAAAAATGTTTTCATAGCTAAAAAAATCATATTGAGAAAAATTATATTCATACATTTAAGGCGTTAAAAAAAAAAAAAAAAAAAAAAAAAAAAAAGTCATATGTTTCCATAGCAACAAAATCTAATCGACAATTTTTTATTGGACTTTGAGCTTAAAACAAATTTAATTAAATTTAAATTACGAATTTCGTTTTAAATCTCAAATTTTGATGATTAAATTTGTATATAAATACATATAAATTTCGATATAACAAAATTATACGTAAAGCAAAATATAACTTACAAAACTAAAGTTGTTTAAATTAAACTTATCAAAACAAGTTCAACATAAAAGTTTTTTTCTTGAAGTGTATTTGACATAAAGTTTTTTTAATTAAATTCCGTTGCCAACCGGCGATAAATCGCCAAATAACGAAATTTTCATTATTATTTTACGGTTACTGTATGGAGGTTCCACCGGTTTTGTTTTATAAACGTATATATCCACACGAGAAGAACATTCTGTAATTTTTCCAGATTTTTTGGGGTATGCCCGTATGGAGACCTTCCTTGTTAGTAACAGAAAATACTAGGGTTGCTATGATATTGAAGTCCTGTGGTTTTTTAAGGAGTGTCGATTGCTCCCGCACGTGTGTTTCCAGATAATGCTGAAAGATGTACAGGCCGAAAGTTTCATGACATCTGGGAGATTTTAAAGATTAGCTGAGTGCATGAGAATGTTAACTGAAAAATGTATTATAAACCACAGCTGCATCTTTTAACACGGGAAATTATGCAAAATGTGCAAATCTACGGCATACTGATTTTCGGTTAACTTTTATTGTGACGAGAAAAGAATTAACAGATGTTTCTCTAAGTGATAAAATCAAAAACAAAGAATGAGAATGAAATGATGTTTTTCATCATATGAAAGAGGGTTTGTAAAAAAATTAATTTCACACACAAAGTTATAAAAGGGGTAATAACTAAATCTTGATATCCGACTTTAAATGCTAGATTATGTTAAATACAACTATATATTTAAGGGGAGGGGGTAATTTCCAGTTAAAATTTTAGTTTCGATTTTAATTGTTCAGTTTTTGAAAAGGGAAGAAGACAAGATACTATGTGACAGGAAAACCGTCACATATCTCACTCCCAGCATCGGTAAAAAAAACTAATATTTACAATAAAGTTTTTTTTTTTTTTTAGCAACAAGCGCCGCACATCCTGTCTACCCCAAATACACAACCATAACGCCAATTACATAAAATTAAAAGGAAAAAAATACATTTAAACATAAACAACTGTATATAAATTATTTTGCTTGCTTTTTGAAAAATTGTTTGCATCTGGCAAACTTCTTATATCTATCTATCTATATATATATATATATATATATAATAAATATATTACATTCGACGAAAATAAAACTATGTTGCATAAATTCTAGGACTTCTCAGCAGCACGAGCAGAGTAATCGCTCCGACAGTTGGCGAGCAGTGGAAGAATTTCATTGGGGTTTCCCCCCATTATAAAAATAGACACCATCAGTCTTCGAGTTCTTTATTGATGAACTCATAAAATAGATAAAGTCTTCCCCGCAATCACCTTAGCACACATCGACACCACAACTTTCGTTATCTAGTCCACATTATCAGATATTCTAATTCAGCGAAGAAATGAAACGTGTGTCTTGATAGTTTAAAGGGCAATCGCATTCTAACGCTCCTCTAAAACCAAATGAAAAAAGACATTTTCATGACAAAACTAGCTCCCTCCTACTCCGCGTCAATCATTTAAAAAATCCAATTAGGATGAACTCGAGTCTCAAAAAAAAAAAAAAAAAAAAAAATGATCAGTTCTGATTGGTCTTAGCAGGCGAGTCCTCGGCAGGAATTATATTTTTTCCTCGCAAGTAACAAGCCCTTTAGCAAAGCGTATTAACACCTGTCACGCAATGTTAAATAAAAAATAAAATTAAAATCCCGGGAATATTCCAGAAAGTAAAATGGTTATGAAATACCTCCCACCGTTTTGAGAAGCAAGCAATCATTTATTAATAAATAAAATAAGAAAAAGAATTTTAGCTGTTACAAGTTAGTACATTACGAAACTAAGATTGAGATATGTTCCACAAATTTAGAATTGAAGCTAAGAGGAACAAAAATGGCGCAAAATATTTATATTATTACAAATCCCCCCTCCCAGAAAAACAGGTGAAAAAGTAGGTCTGAGACCTGCAATTTCACAGAAAGGGAGATGATGCAGACTTAGCTCACGAAGTTGTTGATATAAGTAATAATAATTAGATACTAAATAAAAGAAAAATTAAAATAAATATTTTTATATAAATATAAAATTTAAATTTAGGAACACTAAGGTGATGCGTGGAATAGCTTTATATTTACATACAATAAAATTTGGCATCAATAAAAATACAAGATATGATCTGTTTAGCAGTACATACCAGGAAGTAAGTTGAAAATATAAACAACTAATTTTAATATGCTAACATGAAAAAAAAAAATAACGTTGAATGCATTCATAATAATGACAAATCTAAACAAGAAGAAATTCACTGGAAAGTTCTAGACATAAATTTTGAGAGTTCATTTCAAAAAATCCTCTAAGGCTCAGAATTAGAGTGGTATAGTTCATACCTCTTTTTTCAAGGAGTCTAATTATATCTTTATAAATTGTCTAATTTTCATCAGTTAATATTATAACAACAGTTCAGTTTTCATGTGACTGAGTCCTTCCACCTTTATAACAATTCCATATTTGGGTATCTTTGTAAAAATTTGTTATAGTTGAAATTCAATATAGTAACACATTTTATAGTATATTAATATAGTAATAATAAATTTTAACAATGTAATAAACAAACAATATAATAAAGAAACACAATAAAGAAAAAATATATCACTAATAATAAATATCATAATAAGTATAAGTTACTCTCATAATGGGTATAAATAAATCTTTCAATAAGTAATAGTAAATATTTCAAAAGACACTCTTTAAATTATAAATTATATACTTAATCTCATTTATCTCATCTCAGGTATTTTTGGAATGAAATATAGAGAGAAGTGGAATAGAATAAAGAATATAATCAATTATTTAATCATTTACTTAATCCTGTAATTCGAGTGCAGGATTAAGTAGGAATATGTACAAAAAATTAAAATGTAATATGATAAAATAATATAAAATAAAAATAAATAAAAATTTTGTTACTTGGCAAATAATTAATTTATTAATTGATAGCTTAAATTTAATATTACAAATAGGTTCAGTTGAATTTTTTTTTTTAGTATTTACTTGTTATTATATTATTCTAAGTTATAACTAGAGTAATTCAATACAGAATAAGAAATTTCCACTTTGTTCGTCTACGCCGGCATAAACAAACAAATATAAAAATTTCCAGACAAGTGACACTCTCGCTGCAGTCAAGAGATATCATTGCCATTCTGTAAGAATTACAGGATATTATCTGAATTAAAATAAGGAAAGAAATTTATTGTTTAAGAGAAAAAAAAGAAAAATTATAAAATGATAATAAACTAGAGATAGAGTCTAAGCTACAGTTTTTACTTGAGTTTGTTGTTGTTGATTAGGGGGTTGTTGCTCATGACTTAATTTAAATTTATCAGGGGAATAATAAGGCCGTAATTTAGATACATATACTATTTCTGAACTTTTGAATTGGTTTTGCCTATCAATTTCAAAATTTACTTCGGATAATTTGTTAAGAATTTTATAAGGGCCACTAAATACTTGTGATAACTTTCTAGTATTAGGGTACTGAAATTCTTCATAGATAACTAGATCTCCTATTTTAAATTTTGGTTTGATATAATCTTTATCATAATATCTTTTATTTTCTAAATGAAATTCATCAATTCTTGCTTTAGAAATTTTAAGTGCTTCATGAACAGGGGGATAATAATTTTGTTGTAAGGGGGAGTCATAGGGTAATTGGCCAAAAAGCAAGTAAACAGGTGGAAATTTAGTAATAGAATGGGGTGTATTATTATATTCATTAATTACCTCATTTAAAAGCTTAGTCCAGGGAATTTTAGAGGTAGTGGAGTTTACTTTACATTTTAATCTAGTTACTATTGTCTGATTTAATCTTTCACATTTCCCATTCGTTTGTGGATGATGGGCAGTGGTCAAACGTTGTTTAATATTATGATTTCGCAGGAATTTTTTGAATCTTGAAGAAGTAAAAGCAGCATTCCTGTCACTTAGTATTCTTTGAGGGGACTGTACACTTGAAATCTTACTAAAACAGAATAATTGTTGAGGGATTTTGATATTGAAGATTTGTATTTTAGACAATTTGTATAAGTTTCTGTAGTGACACTTTTGGAAGGAAATGCCCAAACATATCTTGTGGCATGGTCTATTATAATAATTAGAGATATTTTTTGTAGAATTATAATTATTGAACCCTCCTACACTATCAAGAGACAGGCAGTCAAAAGATTGATCTGTAGTGGGCATAGCTTGTAATAAGCCAAATTTTTTCTGTCTAGGTTTTTTATTTTTCTGGCAAATATCACAGTATTTAACAAAGTTGGTAATGTCTTGGGTCATATCTGGCCAATAATAGTTCGAAGAAATTAAATTTTGCATTTTTTGAACACCAGGGTGATCAAACTGTCTGTTGCATACTTCACAAAGAAAAGGCCTTCTATGATAGTGCATATGACTCGTTAAAGTAGCCTTCGTCTTAAACTGTCTGTTACAGACTTCACATACAAAAGGTTTCTCATTTGCATGTGATCTCAAATGTGTATCATAAATTTATTGACAAATATGCTGAAATTAGACATCCCCTAAATAAATTACTTAAGAAAGATACTATTTGGGAATGGAATACTAAATGTCAAAACTCTTTTCAAAAATTAAAAGATGCCTTCATTGCGTTTTTAAACAATCCGACCGTAATAACTTTTTACATCCAATTGCTTATTTTTCTAGAGGATTGAGAAGTTATGAGAAAAATTATTTCATTACTGAATTAGAGTGTCTTGCTATCATTGATACTTTAGATAAATTTTATCATTACTTTCACAGTGTACAATTTACCATCCATACTGATCATGCATCTCTTGTTTGGTTAAAAAATGTCAGAAAATAAACTTGATATTGTCCCTTTTGACTTTGGGTCGGGCATGGATATTTTTAAATGATTTAAACATTTTGATCGAGAATGTTCTGTAGAAAAAAAAAAGAACTTTAGCTGTTACAAGTTAATACATTACGAAACTAAGATTGAAATATGTTCCACAAATTTAGAATTGAAGCTAAGAGAGACCAAAAATGGCGCAATTTTTTTTTATATTTTATTACATATATATATGAACGCCATGACTTCAAGCGCTTTTCAAAATAAAGATGTCTTGGTGATCATTAGTCCTTTCAGTCCCAAGATTGAAACATAACTAAGATAAATTTTTTCTATGTGCATCCGCATGTCTTAAAAAATATAAATATTTAGTTTGAAAGTGCTGGTATCAGCTTTGTCATGACTAAAATGTGAAGTTTAAACATAATAAAATAATACTTTCTTCTCAATACTTTACAGTAAATGCAAGCAAAAATTGAATTACATTTAGCATACAAATAAAAGAGACAATTAACTATATCTATGATATTATAAGTACTGTATACATAATAGCAACATTGATAAACAAAAAGAAAAAAAATTGTGCACACAGCACAGGACCTCAAACAAAAAGGATGCAAAGCACGCCCATAGACAGGTGGGGCCCCAAATCTTGTTTTTTTTTTTTGGGGGGGGGGTAAAACAAGTATTATGGCGTCAGTTTAGGACTTCAGCCCTAGAGGAGGAGGGAATTGTGAGACTCAGGTAGAACGAAGGTATATGAGTCCCTGCTCCCACAAGATCATAGCGATCTTCCAAGGAGCACAAGTCAAGTAATCGAAAAAAATTGATTTGTGAATTGAATTGAAAAAACAATTCAAGAATTCTCGATAACATAATGAATTTGGAAACCTAAGGGCACTAATTTTGAACGGAAACCAGACTTCAAGAAAAAGGAGAATTACAACAAAAATATTAAGCAATTTAGAGTGACGCAGGATAACTAATCATTATTTTTAAACTACAACTGCAGCTAATTCACAACGTAAAATTAATTTATGTTGTTATTGAAATATGCCTATCAGCATTATATTAATTAGTTTGAATTAAAAAATATAACTCGTTGTATATTTAAAAATAATGACTATTATTTCATATCTGTAACGGGGGTATGTTTTCTTTTATTAATAACAAAACTGCCTCTGACAAAATACCTTTAACTTTAATTCAGGTACAAGACGAATGTATCAAATGTGGTGAGGAAAAAAAATTACTCAACACCAAATAGAAGTGTACTATGTAATTGTAGAAACTGGAATAATTTTGAAAAAATTACCTCAACATTAATGTGAAATGAAAAGAAAAATATGTGAAGAAGTAGTTACCTAAATTAATTACCTCTTTGTTTTTTTTGTTTGTTTTTTATTTTTTGTTTTTTTTACAAAGTGAAAATGACATGAAGGATCATTCCATAACCAAAAAAAAATGAGATGTAGAATTTAAATTAGATGAACAAAATACGTGTAAAACAAATATTCATGCTGAGAACTTATGTGTTTGGAAAGAATATTACTGGAATGAAACCAAAACAGAAATGGATTTTATCTGTCTGATTCAAAGAAAAAAATGCAAATCATAGACACACTGCACATTTTTGGTAGAAATAATTGGCTATAAGTGTAGAAGGATAAAAAAATATGTGTAAATGTGTAGCTCGATGAACAAAAAAATAACAATAAACTAGCTGTAAATGTCACACAGCGTGTGAATAACATCCAATGAACAGTTTTTTTAACAAAAAAAAGTATAATTTATTTTTAAATACGCTATAAGAAACTTGTTAAATGTGGTATAATTTCTATGAAGTAATGTGTTACATATTCTATGAACAAAGATGTGTATTTGAAATGAACTAATATTTTATATGGCAGTAATCGTACAAACAAATCCAGAAAGAGGAATCAAGAGCGCATAGAAGATGAAGAACACTCCAACATATAGTAGACAGAATATTTACTTGGTATATAGGAGCAAGGCTTATAATAAGTTGCTGGAAATACAGAAAACACCATTTGCCCGAAGGCAATGCATAGCAAAGCGGGGTACAGCGCCCCTTTTTTGCGTGTGTTACATGGCCGATGGTCCGATTAGAAGTCAGTGACAGAGGCAGGCAAGATGTACAGAGCTTTTCCTTACTAGTGTCAAAGTTATGAGAATGATGCTTAATAATATCATGCTTAGTAACAGAAAATGCTAGGGTTGCTATAATATTGAATTCCTGTGGTTTTTTAAGGAGTTTCGATTGCTTACGCACGTGTGCTTCCAGATGATGCTGAAAGAGGTACATGCCGAATGATTCATGACATCTGGGAGATTTTAAAGTTTAGCAGAGTGCATGAGAATGTTAACAGAAAAATGTATTATAAACCACAGCTGAATCTTTTAACATGAGATAATATGCAGAATGTGCAAATCTAAGGCAGACTGAATTTCGGTTAACTTTTATTGTGACGAGAAAAGAATTATTAACAGATCTTTCTCTAAGTGGTAAAAATCAAAAACAAAGAGTGATAATGAAATGATGTTTCTAATCATATGAAAGAGGGTTTGTAAAAGAATTAATTTCACATACAAAGTTATAAAAAGGGAAATAACTAAATCTTCACGTCCAACTTTAAATACAAGATTACGTTAAATAAAAGTATTTATTTAAAGGGGGGGGGGATTTCCAGTTAAAATTTTGAAGTTTCGATTTTAATTGTTCAATTTTTGAAAAGGGAAGAAGACAAGATAATATGTGACAGGAAAACCGTCACAAATGACACTGTCCTTTTCTTTTAATGTTTAAAACTAAATTAAGTGAATCTTTAAAAATAAATATTGCTATGCATATCTGATTTTTTGAATAAAATTAATATTTTCTGAATATAGAATAAGATATGCAAAGTATTTGCAAAACACATACATTATATAAAATTAATTTGTGCGGATCTCTTTTAAAAATACACTGTTCAAAAAAATTTTCGCACTTTTTTCCAAACAATGCACGTATAACATTTTCGTGAAACTGGGATCCAGTGTTGAATTCTGGGGGTGGCCCGGGGGGGACATTCCCCCCGGAGCTATCAAATGTCCCCACCAGAAACTTTGAGATAATGTGTTTTTAATGGTAAAAAAGCGTAATTCCCCCTCCCCGGAACTCTATTGTATCCCCCACGGTGCCACAGAAATCCATCCCGGTGAAAAATGTCTGAATTCATCACTGATGGGATCCCCTTCTTAGCGCAACGAAAACTTTTCGCATTTCTTCGTTTGATTCCAACAGATTAAATAAATAAATAATTTATTTTCCTCTGAAATAAATTCCACATCCGCTAAAATAAACTCATCGATAGATCTGAACAACAACATCTCTTTTTGAATATTGCATACACACGGAAGTGCAAAAAACTGTTTCAAACAGAATATATTTTTGGTAATATGGATATTAATTTCAATATTAATAGCATTTTAAGTCAATGTTCAACGGAAAATTTCGTTAAGTAGAAAACTTCGTTAAATAGGGGCTTCGTTAAAATAGAGTTTCACTGTCTTTTGAAACTAAATGAAAGCGAAAATGAAATGCATGAAAAAGTGTTCGAACTGAAAATTTTTGTTATTGATACTCTATTAAAACTTCTATAAAAACATTTAACTTCAGAAACGAGACCAAATAAACGAAATAAAATTTTACCTTCTCTTGAATTGAAAAAATCGCCTGCTTCTACCAAAGTAGGATTAGTGCGTATATTCTTTCAAATATTGGCAACTGCTGTAGAATAAATTGTAGCTGTGTTATATTGTTATGAAAGTGCATGGTTCCGGTGTTTTAAAAATTATAATTTACACAAGCTATACAGGAATGCGATCAGGAGACATTTTAAATGAAATATCGTTCCGAAAATATACATTGGCAATGGCATAGATATTATGAGCTCGTCAATGTTATTGTACTGGATTTGGATATTCGATCTTCGAAATCTTCTTATTTATTTGGATTATTACCGACGATAATGTCAATAAAAATAGGTAAGAAATTATTGATTTTTCTGCTTTTCTTAATAACGATTTTTGTTGATTTCGTATAAAAATATAATATAAAAGCTATATGCATCTTTAATTTACTTTTAAGAATTCAATAAACTTAATAGCTTCTATAAATGTCACGTTTATTTTGTTGAAATAAAAAACAGTATGCCATTTTTTTTAATTAGATGGTTAATATCATTCATTTAAATTGCATTTTAATCACATTTGTTTTTCTTTTTAAAACTACATAGTTAAAATCTTATTTTCATAAATTAACCTATATATATATATATATAATGAACAGTTCACATTATTAGTAAAATATCAAGTAATTTCGGGTATTAAACCGTTGTAAATGATGGAGAATATACTAATTTATGCACAAATATTACAAAATACATACTTTTCTTTTAGATTTTCTTTGTTACCTTTCTAAATCCCTCGTAGTCTCAGTAATACGATAATTGTAAATCTCTGACATTTATTATTTAAAACCATGTATCTAAAATAATTGAAATATTGATCTTGTGATAATTACAATAATTGATTTAAAAAAAAATAACAATACTCTCATATATTCTATATATTTTTAATGTCCTAACCGTAAAATTGTTTTGAAAATAATTATTTTGTTGCTTTAGTATGTGTTCATTAAATACTGATTTTAAATAATCATAAAAACAATTATATTTACTGCTTTTTGTGGTGTGTCCAATACTGTAATTTTGGATGTTTTGATATATTTATATTATTTAAAAGAATATTTTATTTAATATTGGGAAGAGAGACTATGAGAAAACTTAAATATTATTGACAGATTCATATAATTTTTAAAAAAAATGGAATCGAATAATTATAATTTTTAATGAGAAATCAGTTTAAAAAAATCCGTAAGAATGCCCTTTACCAGAACATCTACCCTATATAACATATAAAACATACATAGGATCTGTATATTATATCTATAAATAGATATAAATATATGAGTTTAATTAAGAACTAAATCCTTGGTGTAATCATACATGGACAGGACACTATAATAAGGAAGTACCAAACGTAATACCAGAAATATTTTAATCGTCTTTATTTGTACTCAAAATTTTCAAATTAAATCGGTTTTTACAATTATTTCGTATAAACTTCATGTAGTTTCTATAATGATAATTCAATATCAACTTTAAGAGAATTACTTTAATATGTAAATTAATCAAACGAGATTTAATTTTACGAAACGAGCGAAAAAGTGTTTAGCTTAGGATTCGAACCACCGATTGTTGATGTATGCTGCTAATTCTCTGGTAAATGAGCTATCCTGGACAAATTTCGCACACAAAAATCACCCGGAGAAATATTGCTATATATTTATGTAAATAGAAAGCGTTTATCATACGGGTAGTATAAAAAAAATTAAACATTATTATATCGGTTTATACATAATAATGTTAAGTACAGATTTATACTCATTGGGTGGATTGTGTCCGTCAGATTTATCCAGGACAGTTCAGTCGACATATCATTAGCAGCTTGCACGAAAGGTCCCTAGTTCGAATCCTGACCTGGACGCTTTCACTCAGTACTAAAAATCACAACGAAAGATAATTAAAAATAATATTTATAAACATCAGCGTTATTGGTCAGAAATACGGGCAAGCTGTGGTGTTTTACATATGTTCTGAAACCTTTGGATTGTAAAGTAAGTAAAAGCTTTTAAAGATAGTACAAAAATACTAAGCATTTTCAATAACATATTGCAAAATGAAAGAAATAATAAAAAAAATCGCCTGGCACAAAACAGCAAATAAACATAGTTCTTGTGTGTCAGTCATAAAATTGAAGTTGTACAGTGTTAAGCATTTGGTGGAAAATGTATAAATATTTTTGCAAGTAAATATTCTTCAAACATTGAAAAAAACACAAGCTATTAGAATTGTAAGGTATGTAAGATAAATTAAATTTTTAACTTTAATTTAGAAGAAAGTCTTTATACAGTATGTGACTATTTATATTTACTATGCAATGTTAGTTCATAAACTGTGAGCATATGATTTTAGGACTCAGAACCAATTCTACAAGAAACATATCATACAGTTATTTTAAGTGCAGTAAAATTTCGGATGATCTGTTTTTTTTTCAAATTGTTGGAGAATCGTCAAATAAAGTTAATCGTCACAGAATCACCGCAGTGATAGTTACAATTTCGTTACAATGATATATACAGGGTAAGTCTAAAATCATGGGTCAAACTTTGAGGGATGATAGAGCTTACTACAACGAACAATAATTGTATAGTAATATATAATCGGAAGTGACGCGTTGAGATACAAATGTCAGAAGATCAATTCGACCCTTTAGTTTATTTAAAAATTTCTCATTTACACCAAAAGATTCTATACTATTCTTTCCTTTATTTACGAAACACATTCCATGATTATACGAAGTAGAAATTTTTCTTTGAAAATTTCCGGTATGAAATTTAAAATATAACGCAAAACTGGCAAATCTGTAAAACATACGAAATGCATGAAATTACGTTTATAGAAATTCAAAAATTTCGATGTCACAACGGAAATTTTCAAAGAAGATTTTTTTTCTTTATACAATTAGAAATGTCGGTCTTAAATAAAGAATGAATAGTATAGACATTTTCTGGTATGAAAGCGAAATTTTGAAATAAACTAAAGAGCCAAATTGACCCCCTGTTTTTGTAGCTCAACGCGTCATTCCCGGTCAAATATTCCTATGCAATAATTGTATGTTATAGTAAGCTGCGCTATCACCCCTCAAAGTTTGTCCTATGAATTTAGACTCACCCTGTATTTCAAAAATTGTTCACAATGTGACTTGAAAACATGGTCACTTTTGTCACAATTTTGTCACAATGCTAATGCCAAAGTAGTCACAAATGGCATATTTTTTACAAATTTTTCACACCGTGACTTCACAAAACGGTCACAATGATACGTCACAAACGAGCTCTAAAACGGCCATAACGACTTCACATTTTAGTCACTGTGACTTCACATCGACGTCATGTGACGTCACATCGACGGTCACAAAGTTACAGTGTGACTTCACAACGACATCACTTTGACGTCACAATGTCTTTCGGGTTGATTACATGTGAAATCGTTTACCATTATTAAAATATGTCGCAAACAATTCTCCTCTTTATTATTATGCATTTGGATTCTTTTGTGTGAGCCTGTAAATGAATTATATTTATTTTTTCCGCTGCATACTTTACAAAATGCATATTTTAATGCACTTTTTGGATGCATATAAATTTTAAATATAAATAATAACTATTCCTTTCACTGCATATTTTAATGAACTATGTAGATGCATATAAATTTGAATATGTTTGACAAGGTGTAACATATTTAAAATTCATTTGAAACAATTTGTAGAAGTTTATTTTCAATAGGAGTCGTTCTAGGGTAAATGTCAATATCGTCCAAAAAATGCATGGCAATCCGAGTATATTTACGAAAATTAGAGTGTGTCCAGATGCACAGACTCCCAGACGGACAAAAAGCATATACACTTTTCAACTTTGTTGGATAGTATTAAAAGCGGTATGTAATATAATGCCTGTCTTACAAATACATGATTTTCTCTCAGTTTATAAGAAACTGGTTGTTGAACTCGGATAATCTGTTTAATGAATTCCTCCTATTTAATTATCAAATCATCACCATCAATTCTTTTATAAAACGGAACCTTTTTTTATTTGTTCTGATTCCCAATAATATGGCAAGGAAGTAATATAAAAAGAGTAAGAAAGTAATCGTTAAAGCTTTTTATTTAGGTTTAAGAGCACACATTAGTCACTGAGAAAAGTAAAATAATATGGCGGTTTGATATTCATCTAAATTGGAAGGAGGGCTTAACAAATGTGACAAATGTGACAGAAAAAAATAGTGCAGCAAGGTTTGAAAACTTTGTGTGGTGTTAGGAAGTCATTTGAGTAAATTTAGTTAAAATTAATAAAACTTTTAGGTGGAAAGGCATTTAGATTATGGATTATATTTACAAGCATGTTTTATAAACATGAATGAATTTTTAACAATGTTAAAGAACTCCTTAATATTAATGTTACATTTTGAGTGATTACATATGAGTAAAGTTGAACGAAAGTGGGGGGGGGAGGGGTCTTTCTGAATTCTGTCTTTTTACAGTTAGTTAAGAATGCTTTTTCTATTAATCCGTAATCGAAAAGACAGTAAAATATTTTTATTGTTTTTTCTATTCATATTTTTATGAATTTATTCAGTTCAGTCGAAAACTTGTTTTTTTTTTCATATCTAACATAGAGAGGACCCGAGGCTTGTGTCACCGAATCCAGCCAGTCTTTGGGTATTGATAGAATATTGTTAGTATATAAACATATCACAAGGATAAAGTGCAATATTCAGAAGAGCCTTAAAATACGACCCCCCAAGTTCACCCATTGTTGATGTAAAATATATAATTAAACAAATTGAACTCCTCTGCGAGGGCTGGATTGTACAGTTGACAAGACGCCAGACATTTACTTTTCTCGCTTTTCGGCTGTCTGCGGTTTCAAATACCGCCCAGGTATTTTTTTTTTCTTTTCACAGACAAAAAAAGAATTAGTTATTTTCGGACTACAATATCTGATTATTTACACGTATGACAAATATATACAAGAACATACTTCCTCACGTATGCACACACACTCACACACACATATATACATACTTATTTATTTACAGAAAGATTGCAGTTTTATGGATCTAATGAAAAAAAAAATATTCAGTCGACAAAATTTTAATATTATTCATTCTTGCATTTTATCACGTAGTTTTGCAGGTGGTTGTTAAGCAAAACAAGCTTATCAGTACACTATAGAAAATAAACAGCGAGTGTTTATAATGATTATTCTTTTAGCAGTCATCTGCTGCAGAGCGAATAAGTCCGGTAGTTTGTTTTTACAGTTTATCCGTGATCAGACGTTCTTCTTTATTAATTAAAATGAAAAAAGTTATTCTGTAAGAAATTCCTCTTGGAGAATCTTCAAAACGTCACTTGTAATAGCACGCATTTAATTTTTAAATAGATAGTATTGAACTGAATGTAAATAATGTAAAATAACTGTACGTAATTTTAAAATATATGTAAATTATTGTAAAATAAATATAAATAATTTACAAAAATTCAAAGATGTCGAATGTAAAAGAAATACGTATATATAGCATAAGATTTTTTTTTTTATTTTCCTTATATACGTAGCATTTTAATGAAACTCGCTTACTCTTTGTAAATAAATAAATGTGTATTAATGAACCTAGAAACATATTCTTATTTATATTTGTCATACGTATAAATAATCAGATATTGTAGTCCGAAAATAACTAATCCTAATTTTGCCCGTGAAAAGAAAAAAAATTACCTGGACGGAATTTTAACCCGCAAACAGCCGAAAAGCGAGAAAAATAAATGTCTGGCGTCTAGCCAGCTGTACAATTTAGCCCTCGCAAAGGAGTTCAACCTGTTCCTGCTTCATCATTTAGATGACATTTTCAGAATACTGAGTAAACATTGCGAGTTCAAATATTTACTCTTACTTACAACTTAACTTACAAATTTTAACACTTCGGGATGATCACGGCGGAGTTCCTGGAGTACATTGGGTAACTTGATGTATGCGATCGCAGTTCTGAACACAACAGCTTACCTCGATATAGTTTCTGATCACATGCACTTGCTTATTACTATAATTATTCATTATGGAGACGGCCGCTTTCAGGAAGACAATGCCCCCGTGCCTAATCGGTCTGAAATTATTTTGAAAATCACCATTCTTAGTTCAACTTGCTTCTCGGGTATCTCAGTACTCTGACATCAAAACTATTAAGAATTTGTGTAAAGAAATTCAAACAAAAATTCGAAGTTTGCAAAAGACGCAATCCAATATGCTGCAGCTACATCTATCATCATATTAGAGTAGACTATTATTCTTTGTAACTTATTCAGTCAATGGTTAGAAGAATACTAGATGCGATAAGAACTAAAGTTGGAACAACTCGTTATTGGAGGGTGTCTCTAAGTTTTTACCATTAAGTTTATATATATATACACTTATTACGCACTCTTTTTAGATATATGTGTGAATGTATAGGGTTATAGCAAATAAGTAACGTTATATCCATAATTAATTAGCCTAAAATAATACAATACTTAAATGAAATCTTAATTCTTCAAATAAATTGCAAATCTATTAATAATATATAAGTAAATGTGGAATTTCTTCCAAATACGTTTCTCCCCAAAATTCAATTCCCAAATTTAAAAATTCAAGTGCTGCATGTCTTCGTGAATATATATTAAATCAAATAATTTTATCTATGTAAATTTTGAAAGCAGTAAATTTTCACTTAACTGAACGTTCGAAATTTTTTGATGCACGTAATAATGAATAACTGAAATATTTTCATTCAAACTTCTGAAAATTTCCAGACGACTCGGACATAACTCTTAGCAGAAAGATTGTGAATCCCGCGAGATCATGATTATCATTAATGAAAAAATAATTTTATTATAAAATTTATCATAGAATATTCTTTATTATATATTTTTTTTCTAAAAACAAGTTTACACTTTTGCTTTATTTAATAAAGTTTTATAATAAGCATTTCATAATCATTTAGTTTAAAATACAGTAATTTAAAACTCAGATTGAATTTAATTATTTTTCTAATAAATTCATTGGCAGCTTAGAACTTAGTTATAAACTTCTTTATGCACGCGCATGTTAAAATATAACAAAATTACTTTCACCCGAGAAAAGGAATTCTACATTTGATATGTTTTAAACAAAATCCTGTCACTTGGTAGAATTCAAGTCTTTAATATGTTGCAGCTGTATTTTTTTTTTCAAGATCCGCTTTATGTTTTCTATGGTAGCATATTACGTTGATACGGACATCAAACCGTACTCTAGTGGAATTGTTTCATTATCATGTGAATTATAAATAAAGGTGATTAATAGATCTTGTCCAAGAGTGATTTTAATGAGAAATTCTCAAGAATCTCCTACAACCGTGCGCCACGAATAACCGCAAATTACTCATTCTACGATTTAGTGATGGTTAATTATGGTACGTTATATACTGGCACTTACAAAATGCATTTTTGAGGAGCAGAACATTTGATATATATATATTTGCCTATAGCAAAAAGATAATCCTATTTGAGTATTTAATTTTGCAGAAATAATATAATGAATAATGAAATTTTAATTCTTTAAAGAAACTCTATAAATCTATTATTAATAGATGTGGGGTGATGTAAACTTTCTTCAAAGTTTGTTTCTTCCCAAAACAAAGTTCTCAATATTTAAAAATTCACATAGTGTTGCCTTCATGAATATTTATTAAAGCAAGTAAGTTTATCGATGTAAATTTTGAAAGCAATAATTTTTCTTTTAACTGAACATTCAAAATTGTTTGATGCACCTTAATCTTTCAGTGACTGAAACATTTTCATTAAAACTTTTGAAATTTTCTAGATGACTTCGATATAATTCTTAGAGGAAAGATTGGAAATCCCGCCAGTCATTATCATTGTAAGAAATGTGATTTGATTATAACTATTATCGTTGAATATTCGCTATTATATATATTTTTCCAAAAACTAATTCTCGCGCTCACTTCATGTAATGAAGTTTTATGATAAATTAATAATATTTTATTTTAATAAAATATTTAAATGTAAAAATGATGTTTTACATAAAGTCTCATTGAAGTTTACATTTAAGTCAAAAATTTCTCTATTTCACGTGACTGTTAACTATTATCTTTTTTTTTAAGGAAAAGATGTTTGAAAAAAAGCGGAAGACTTATATTACGAGTTACAAATTAAAAGTCATTAATTTTTGCTATGCAGTAGCGCGGTGGTTGTTTGGAATTTCGTACTCCACAAAAAGCAAGTACGAGAATGAAAAATGAAAAAAGACGAAATATCAAATATTATAAAAGTAGTAAAAGCTGAACGTGAGCGCAAAGTTGTCTTTTGACAAAGATGGTGTTAAATATTATGATAAATTATTAACTAGCGATATTCTTATTGATGTATCAACAAAAGAAAGAGTTTTGAAGAGTTATGGTGAAATTGCGATAGAACATCCTTATTGTTAGCATTTGAATTGTAAACGATTGGAGTACATAAGTACTTTTAGAATTTTGTATGTTTTTATATTTTTATTATTTGACAAATTTCTTTTTTTTTTATTTAGAGTGTAATTTTTGGAAAGTTTTTGTACCCGCATACAAGCCGATCTCCCTCTTTGAAGTCAAACAAATGCCTAAATATATATATATATATATATATATATATATATATATAGTCCAAAAATTTTAAAGTTTTGAGTGATCTTAAGTTCACGAAAAATCCACATGATCAGCGCTATAGTTGCAATAATCACGTAAATTATGTATATAGCACTTTAAGAATAATGTGTAACGGCAGATCCAAAGTCCCGTGTCATAATGAAAAATGATATCAAACTATTAAACTTTAAAGGAAATAAAAACGAGTAAGAAAAACAGTATAAAGACATTATAAAAAGGCTGTGGATCTCATCAGCGGTGGGCAGTTTTAAAACATAGCAAATACATATGAATGGATATGGAAAAGGACTATTATAATAAAGTGGCAGTGGGTTTCGATCAGAGTGCTACAATTTAAAAAATCAAATGTACAAAAACATTTGAAATCATAACACTCCCCCACCGGACCCAAACGCCACAGAAAACAGCATATAACAAATTTAAAATTGATACTGCCGAAATGAACCAGTATGTAATATAACTTAAAACAGAAATAAATAAAGTTGTATTACCCAAGCTTCAGAGAAACAGCCACACAAAACAACTAAAAACCAGCATCCAAAATCAATCCGTATTCGTTTCCATGTCGTTGCCACACGATTGCAGTCATCCTTGTAAAACCGTCCAAAAGGCTTTAAGTTATAAAAATCATTAACTGTCAATCATATAGCAATTACTTAAAAATGCAGACTGTCAGAAAAACTAGTATTTTTTTTAATAAATGTTAAAGAGAAATTATTCTTGTATTGTAAAATATTAACTTAATGAAGAAGTTCCTTTAAAAATAAATTTTTATTTGAACAGACATTTATTTACAAAGTAATGGGATAGGAATGGGGACAAGTTATTCTTCCACGGCAGCATATCTCTTTTTATTTTTTTATGAATATCAATTTTCAAGTGTAAATAAAGATGTTAACTTCCTGGCTTACAGATACATTGATGATTTAATTATTTTGAACTGTGAGCGTAATTTTTTGGAAATTTCATCCGATATTTATCCTGATATGCTGGTCTTAAAAAAAACTAATGAAAATAATAACACTGCTGACTATCTCGATTTAAAAATCCACATTACAAATGATTTGCAAATTTCCATATATAATAAGAGAGATAATTTTAATTTTGAAGTTAATCAGTTGGTTAACTGGACTTCAAATATTCATAAACGTGTTTACATTAATATAATTATTGGTCAAATTTTTCGTTACTACAAGCTCTGTTCAAATAAAGATTATTTTTAAAGGAACTTCTTCATTAAATTAATATTTTACAATACAAGAATAATTTACCTCTAAAATTTATTAAAAAAAATACTAGTTTTACTGACAGTCTGCATTTTTAAGTAATTGCTATATGATTGACAGTTAATGATTTTTATAACTTAAAGCCTTTTGGACGGTTTTACAAGGATGACTGCAATCGTGTGGCAACGACATGGAAATGAATACGGATTGATTTTGGATGCTGGTTTTTAGTTGTTTTGTGTGGCTGTTTCTCTGAAGCTTGGGTAATACAACTTTATTTATTTCTGTTTTAAGTTATATTACATACTTGTTCATTTCGGCAGTATCAATTTTAAATGTGTTATATGCTGTTTTCTGTGGCGTTCGGGTCCGGTGGGGGAGTGTTATGATTTCAAATGTTTTTGTACATTTGATTTTTTAAATTGTAGCACTCTGATCGAAACCCACTGCCACTACATTATAATAATCCTTTTCCATATCCATTCATATGTATATGCTGTGTTTTAAAACTGCCCACCGCTGATGAGATCCACAGCCTTTTTATATTGTCTTTATACTGTTTTTCTTACTCGTTTTTATTTTCTTTAAAGTTTAATAGTTTGATATCATTTTTCATTATGGCACGGGACTTTGGATCTGCCGTTACACATTATTCTTAAAGTGCTATATACATAATTTACGTGATTATTGCAGCTATAGCGCTGATCATGTGGATTTTTCGTGAACTTAAGTTCACTGAAAACTTTAAAATTTTTGGACTATATTCTGCATTTCGATAATTATGCTGCTATAGCGCTATATCGTTTTGCATTTGTCTTCGTGTTCGGATTAGATCTGTTTGTTCGTGTCCATTTTTGTTTATTTGTTATTTTGTATTTGCAACGGGTATACTCGCTCGACAAAAGTTAAATAAAAAATTCATCATTTACTTTAACTATGGGACTAAAAAAGTGCACAGATAAACGTTGTAAAACTTGCCCGAATGCGGACTTGTTGGTAAACATTTATGCGGATAGTACAATAGACCTGAATTATAATTTCTGTAAAATTTCTCATGTTGTCTACTTGTTAACTTGCATGGTGTGAAATCATAGGTATGTGGGTGAAACTTCGGACGAGCTACATAAACGCATTAATAATCATCGATCTATGTCTGAAAGAAACACCGGTAATTCGACTTTTGAAATTAAACATTTTCACTTACATAATTTTAAAAATGTTAGTATACAAATTTTAGAACAGATTTTTGATAACTCATTTCGTTTACGAAGTGAAAGTTTTTACATTCTACGTGCTAAATCTTTATATCCACATGGGTTAATTACTAAACTTTGCTATCAAACTGATAATTCAATGAGTGTGTACAGTTTGTTTTCTCCAGTTTACACATCTTCATTTCAGTATAATTGAGGTAAAAGAGGGAATCACTCTAACAAAACATTGTTTGCTAGATATAAAAATAGAAATCCAGCCATTATATTACTTGATTTATACAATCTCTTTATTAAGAATTATAACATTAAAGAAATCAAAACTATTTTATTTAGTTTAAATTTTAAGATTCTACGAAGCTTACAGCAAAAAATTAACGATTTTAACTATGATAATTTGCAATTTAAAGATTTATTGGCAGATTTTTTTTTGTATAAAATAGGTAAATTTAAACAGTGCAATATGGATAAAATATATTTTGTTAGTACTTTCCAACAAAAAAGTTTTGATAACTTATATTTAAATAAAATGATTACTAAACATCGTGAAATATTTCCTATAAAAAATTTATCTATTATTTCAACTTTCAGATATGTCAATACTTTGGGTAATAAATTATTCAATTATAGAGAAATTGCACAAAACTTGGATTCCTTTTTAAATGTCCCTTGAGATTGTAGCTCATATCAGAATTCCCCCTATTATGATGACAATTCAAAACATGTAGTGACCGGTAACCTTAATTACATATCTAATGATGAATTGAAACATTTAATGAGTTTTGGAACAAAATTCAGATTAAACAGGAAAATGAATCTAAAAAAGTCTTTCAGTCTATTTAAATCAGAGCTACATACGTTCATACTTAATTTAAGCTATAAATACAATAAACCTATCCCCCTTTTTAACGATTGGAAACTAAAAATTTTGGATGATTTTAAAGTTTTTCAAACCAATTACATGAATGACTCTACTTATACTTACCACAAACTTACTTTAGATATACAGAGGAAAATTTCAAAATTAAAAAATTCTTTTGTTTTTTGTTCAGTTGATAAAGCATCTAATAATTTTGCAATAATCTGAAAAAGCTTTTATGCTGGTCTGATACATGCTGAGCTCAACAATAGTCTGACCTATAGTTTATGTGAATCTACAATACAAACGCTTATAAAGAAACATCTAGCTTTTTCTAAAACAGCTCATATTAATTTGCCTAAAGTTAAAAATTTGTCTTTTCCTTTTCTATTCGTAACCCCCAAATTTCACAAAACGCCTGTTAAATATAGATTTATATGTAGTAAAGTAAACAGCATCGGTAACGAATTTAATTGCAGGTTTGAAAAAATGATAAAGAAGATTTTGGATATTTTAAAATTTAAATATAAAAATAGTAATGTTTATTGGATTATTTTAAATAGCTTTGAAATTAAAAATGAATTGACTAAAAATGACATACAAAATATACAAACTTTTGATTTTGAAAACCTTTTTACTAACATTCCTATTGCAGAGTTGAATAGTATTTTATTTAAAATTACTGATTTGATCAGTGGTCACATCGATATGGATCTTAATTTATTTAGATTATTGTGTAATTTTTGTTTATATAATAATTATGTATATACAGGCTCAGACATTTTATTACAAAGTAATGGGATAGGAATGGGGACAAGTTATTCTTCCACGGCAGCTAATCTCTTTTTATTTTTTTATGAATATCAATTTTCAAGTGTAAATAAAGATGTTAACTTTCTGGCTTTCAGATACATTGATGATTTAATTATTTTGAACTGTGAGCGTAATTTTTAGGAAATTTCATCCGATATTTATCCTGATATGCTGGTCCTAAAAAAAACTAATGAAAATAATAACACTGCTGACTATCTCGATTTAAAAATCCACATTACAAATGATTTGCAAATTTCCATATATAATAAGAGAGATAATTTTAATTTTGATGTTAATCAGTTGGTTAACTGGACTTCAAATATTCATAAACGTGTTTACATTAATATAATTATTGGTCAAATTTTTCGTTACTACAAGCTCTGTTCAAATAAAAATTTATTTTTAAAGGAACTTCTTCATTTAATTAATATTTTACAATACAAGAAAAATTTACCTCTAAAGTTTATTAAAAAATATACTAGTTTTACTGACAGTCTGCATTTTTAAGTAATTGCTATATGATTGACAGTTAATGATTTGTAGAACTTAAAGCCTTTTGGACGGTTTTACAAGGATGACTGCAATCGTGTGGCAACGACATGGAAACGAATACGGATTGATTTTGGATGCTGGTTTTTAGTTGTTTTGTGTGGCTGTTTCTCTGAAGCTTGGGTAATACAACTTTATTTATTTCTGTTTTAAGTTTTATTACATACTTGTTCATTTCGGCAGTATCAATTTTAAATGTGTTATATGCTGTTTTCTGTGGCGTTTGTGTCCGGTGGGGGAGTGTTATGATTTCAAATGTTTTTGTACATTTGATTTTTTAAATTGTAGCACTCTGATCGAAACCCACTGCCACTACATTATAATAGTCCTTTTCCATATCCATTCATATGTATTTGCGGTGTTTTTTTTAAACTGCCCACCGCTGATGAGATCCACAGCCTTTTTATATTGTCTTTATACTGTTTTTCTTACTCGTTTTTATTTCCTTTAAAGTTTAATAGTTTGATATCATTTTTCATTATGGCACGGGACTTTGGATCTGCCGTTATACATTATTCTTAAAGTGCTATATATATATATATATATATATATATATGGATTTTTCTCTTAACAATTTTTTTTTACTTAAAACAGGGAATAAAAGTATGAATTCGAATGACTTTTTAATGAATTTTAATTAACTTTTCAAATTTAGGCAATATTGACTCAAATTTTCATAAAAACTTTGCATTTATGCTGAACCTTCTATAACAAAATCATGCAAAATATTTTTTGAATGATATATTAGTAAATCACCTATCAATGCCTCTTAAATTTACTAACGCATAATAAATTTTGCATAAAAACGGATTTTTAAGTGTACATTTTACAATAAAAATATCGCTTAAATTAATATACACAATAATACTTAAAAGAACTATTTTTTTCTTCGTAACATAGAAAAAAATGAATCCTATGAAGTAATTTTACTTCAATATATTAATACTTTATTAAATAAACGAGATTTTTTTTTATTTGGACAATTACAAATGCTGTTTTTCTAGAAATGCATATTATGGCTTTAATATAATTACAAAAACTTATATCTAACGGTCTCTATTTTGGATTATAACTTTCTTTCCAATACATCGCTAAGCAAAAAGTAAAGGCATTTTTTTTAATTTAAATATTTGAACTTTAACTAAAATTAGAAAATCAAAAATTTATATTTTTGTTATAATTTTCCTTCTAATTACACTGAATGAAAATTAACGCATTTTTGTAATTCTAAATGTGTGAAATTTAATTTAAAATTCAAAATTTCAAAAACGAAATATTTCGCAAAATTTGCGATTACAGACTGGATGCATGCCTCAATGCGATTCCTCTAAAACATGTTTTAATTACGGGGGTTATGCGTGTGGGACAATGCAATTAACGTGAAAGAAATATGAATCTAGCAATATCATTGTTGTAATTTAATGAAAAATATTATTCCCTACTATAAAAGAATAATGAGCTGTTAAATATTAAAAAAAAATAGAAAAATAGTTATCTTTAGTTAATCAATGAAGTTTTTCGCTTGAAATTGTTTGAGAAATATCTTTTCATTTTATTATGAAAACAACTTGCATTGCATATAAATGGCATTAACATGCTCACAAGAATTAAAAGATCTTTTTTTAAGCTTTTCGATTTTATCAGACTAATTTTGTTATAATATTTAAGCTTCGCAAAAATGTTTAGAAATTCTGAGGACAGTATTTTTATAGTGTAGAAAATGTTATTCATTTACACTATGTATTTTTGAGACGTTCTTTAAAATATTTTGTTATATATATATTTTAATTGAAGAAAAAACAGCGTGTCTGACTTAAGGCGAATAAACTAAAACTGAATATATTGTACAAAACAAGTGTGCGAACTATTTATATTGGAAATATTTTGATGTAAATTATAGTAATATCCAAAGTGTCAACTTTGTATACTGAAAATTTTCAGATATCTAGCAGCAAATATATTTTCCAGGAAAATTTCTAAAATTTCATTTCATGTGAATAAAAATAACCATTTGTTTATTTATTACCATATTTGGTTAAAAAACTGTTATTAAAAAATATGCATCTATTGACGGGACCCGAAGCTTGTGTTTTATCATTTAATTTAAACAAAAATACCAATTTTAAATAATCAAAAACAATAAAACAGCTTACATCTTTATAAAAAAGACAACTGGATTATCCAATTGAAGTTTTTTTAAAACAATATTATTCGAAGTTCTTGAAATGTAAAAGATTTCTATGTACTGTATGTTTTTAAAAAAATGTTCTTATTGAATTAAGTTTTATTTACTCAGGGTCAATCCATTTCAAGTGGTCCAGCACTTGTCGCTCGACCATTTTTTAAAAATCTGAAATTTTTTGTACAACAACCCTAACATGATGAAAGTTCAAAATGACCGTTATTTTAATTTTACTATTTTTTGTTTGTGCATGGCGGCCATCTTTGTTTCATCGTGTGCAGCGATTTTCTCAGATACTAGGATACACAAAATTGTAAATATCTCGTCTTTTATTTTCCCAATTGAAAAGGGGTTTGCAGCATTTTGTTCAGAATAAAATAGGCTAAATGTATGGTGGTAGAATAATTTTGGAAAATAACTTTTTGCAGGAGAAAATTTAGCACAAAATTTAAGATTTTTTCCAAAATCCATCCGTTTGCAAGAGGAAATTTTTTATGCAAGGAAAACTGTCAACCTTACACAATTTTTTCTACAAATAGGTCAAAAGTGCGTGTACTCATACACCAAGTCCCAGATCTGGGAGTTAATTTCTCTTTGCGAAAAAAATTCCGAAATTCTTCAAAAATTTCAAAAATCGCACTTTTTAGGCTTTGATATCTCTGGTGGGGCACGAGATAAAAATTTTAAATTCTGGTCTTTGATAGTATTGTGTAGTAGTGTTATGTACAAAAAATTTCAAGAAGGAGATTTGACTACAAGCGGAGATATGACATGGAGAATATGTGAAAACAATACTACCAAACTATTCTAACCTACTATGTAATTGTTCAACAAGACTGTCAACCATACACAATTTTTTTCTACAAATAGGTCAAAAGTGCGTGTACTCATACACCAAGTCCCAGATCTGGAAGTTGATTTCTCTTTGCGAAAAAAATTCCGAAATTCGTCAAAAATTTCAAAAATCGCACTTTTTAGGCTTTGATATCTCTGGTGGAGCATGAGATAAAAATCTAAAATTCTGGACTTTAGTAGTATTGTGTAGTAATGTTATGTGCAAAAAATTTTAAGAAGATTTAACTACAAGCTGAGATATGACATGGACAATATGTGAAAACAATACTGCCAAACTATTGTAACCTTCTATGTAATTGTTCATACTCCAAAATTTTAAATTAATTATCTATGGTACAAAGTTAAATGTTAATTACAAATATCTTCTTCAAATGCGTCTGTGTGATTTAAACAATTCAGAATGTATACTAAACCAATATACTATTTGTCCAGAAGAACAACCTACTACAAATGCTATTGCAACAATTTTACTCGGTACACATTTCAGGAAAAGTAAATTTCAGACAATGGGTTGCAACTGATCGAGTTGACATGGTTTCAATTATTAAATCTAGAGAATTTCATCCAAGTTAACAAGGGATGACAAGACTTGGGTGGCTTCAAATAAAATTTTGAGAAAGAACAGTCATATGGACAGACAACAGTAACTGGTCGAACTCATAACATCTCTCGTAAATAGTGTTAAACTCTTTGTTGAGCATATATAGTATCTTTGTAAATTAAACATTTATTATTAAACTGTTTTCAAAAAACGGTATTTTCTGTGTAAATAATGTAATAAATGAGACTAATCTCATTTCTCCTAATGCACTCATAATAGTATTTCTTAACATTTTTAATCATCGTATGTCAGCTTATAGTCAAATCTCCTTCTTAAAATTTTTTGTAGATAACACTACTACACAATACTATCAAAGGTCAGAATTTCAGATTTTTATCTCGTGCTCCACCAGAGATATCAAAGCCTAAAAAGTGCGATTTTTGAAATTTTTTACGAATTTCGGAATTTTTTTTCTCAAAGAGAAATCAACTCCCAGATCTGGGACTTGGTGTATGAGTATACGCACTTTTGACCTATTTGTAGAAAAAAATTGTGTATGGTTGACAGTCTTGTTGAACAATTACATAGTAGGTTAGAATAGTTTGGTAGTATTGTTTTCACATATTCTCCATGTCATATCTTCGCTTGTAGTCAAATCTCCTTCTTGAAATTTTTTGTACATAACACTACTACACAATACTATCAAAGACCACAATTTAAAATTTTTATCTCGTGCCCCACCAGAGATATCAAAGCCTAAATAGTGCGATTTTTGAAATTTTTAAAGAATTTCGGAATTTTTTTCGCAAAGAGAAATCCCAGATCTGGGACTTGGTGTATGAGTACACACACTTTTGGCCTATTTGTAGAAAAAATTGTGTAAGGTTGACAGTTTTCCTTGCATAAAAAATTTCCTCTTGCAAATGGATAGATTTTGGAAAAAATCTTAAATTTTGTGTTAAAATTTCACCTGTAAAAATTTATTTTTCCAAATTATTCTACCACTGTACATTTAGCCTATTTCATTCTGAACAAAATGCTGCAAACCCCATTTCAATTGGTAAAATAAAAGACGAGATGTTTACAATTTTGTGTATCCTAGTATCTGAGAAAAAGGCTGAACACGATGAAACAAAGATGGCCTCCATGCACAAACAAAAAATAGTAAAATTAAAATAATGGTCATTTTGAACTTCCGTCATGTTAGGGTTGTTGTACAAAAAATTTCAAATTTTTAAAAATGGTCGAGCGACCAAAATAATATTTTCTGGACCACTTGAAATGGATTGACCCCTCATCAATTTCCTTGGACAGTTTCATTTAAATCATACCATCTGATTCAGCTCGAAAAGAATTGACTTTGTTTTATGCAAGTATTTAAATATATAATGAATTTCAACTTTTTGTGAGTTATATCTAAGAAGAATTCAGACCGTCCATCTGACCGCATATAACAGAGTAAAAACTACCCAACCGAATCATTTGAAATTTTAAATTTATAGTAGTTGCATATTTTTATCGAGTCATTTCAAATTTTATGAAAATCGCATGCTAATTTAATTGCAGGGACAGTAAAAAATTATCAATCAGAATCAAAAGTCACGCACTTCAGTGGTGTTATGCTTTTTCGAACAAAATAAAATAGATATGCATCTATGAAGTATATACTTATTATACATTCTTTACAATCTGAAGTGCAAAGAATATAGGTTATTAATTTACAGGGCTACACAAAAGTATTCCATTACAAAATGATTTAAGGAAAACATTGTTTGCGTCTCGTTTCAATAATATTAAACTGATTCACATTTTTGGAAGTTTAAATACGTTGCTGTGGTTTACTACAAGGTACTTTCTGTAAAGTAGAAACACATTGTATTTATGCAAAACCTCCTGTGGTGAAGTTATCATCGGCCCGGGTGATTTACCAAAGAAAAGGGTGCACACAAAAAAACTTCGTACGTAAAACTTATAAATTTAAGCACATTTTATTAGTGAGAAAGTTGAAACAATGTAAGCACCCCCGCATAAGGGAGGGAGATTCTGAGAGTTCGTGCGAGCTACATCTTGGCAGTTCAGTGAATAACAGTGAAGTGACGACATACCGTCATATCGCTTATCGCCAAGAGGTGTAAGATGTTTTTCATACAAAGATTTTGGCGATAGAAATTTGGTAGACCACGCTTTCAGAATACGCTAACGATTTTTGTGGTTGGCAACCCAGACATTTTCTGACACCCGCGAATATCTTTTAGGGTTATAGAAATACTTTAAGCCTGGGAAGTAGACGAGAGATAAGCAAGCCGTTACATACATTGGACTTTTGCTGACCAAAATTATGTTATCCAGATGGGCAATTGAACAGATAACAAGGCGCAGTCAGCAGAAACAAGAATAAAAAGTATTTCTAACGCTAGGCATTAATTATGAGATTGAAAACTGGGATGGTGGAAGGCAGATGTTGCAAAATGTAACGGATAAAAGATTATGATGAACCAAGCCCAGAATTTACTTTATTTTGTTAATAAATGCGGTATCTGTCGGACAGATGTTTTTCGAAGACACAACAGAGATTCGTGAGAAAGGGAGTTTTATTATTGTTTTCTACAGAGAGCCCCAAAAGATAAAAAGTTTTAACTTCTAATAATGGGAGTATGAAAGCTAAAAATTAACTATTAAATGTAGAATTAATTTAAACTAATGGGTTTATTAGTGAGAAGGGACGTTAAAACAAATCTAAGAATTTATTAAGGGGAATTAATTACTGCATTTATGAAAGGAAAAAGATATGTAGCGATAATCTTCGCTACACTGCCGAAAAATTGGATACACTACTGAATCCAAAGTACCGTAATCAATTACACCAAGATCTGAATATTTTAAAAAGTTCCTCATTGTACGAACGCACCAGATTTGCTATGCTCTGCTTGCAATTTTCAACTTGTTTTATTACATCTTTTAATCATCACTGAAATAATTAAATATTAATCGACAGCAACAAAATAATTGCTTAATAATTGAAAAAAATACTGTCATTCTCTATTTTATTTTTTTATTATTAAGAAGTTAGTTTGACATTAATGGTCAAAACTATTTTTTTCAATATTTAAATTTAAACGACAGATTTAAAAAACATTTAACAGGCATTAGTAATTAATTTTATATTTTCTTCACTTTATTTTTTCATAATTATTATTATTATTATTTTTTTACAATAATAAAATTAATCTTTCTTCTATTTAAATTCAAATCCTATTATTTACTACACAGCGTTTTTTTTAATTAAAATTAACTTTTTCCGAAATGACAAGTAAATTAAAAGATTAAACAGAAATTGCTAAATCGTGTTAATGAAATTTTTAGAATTTCATCATGTGAAAATTTAATTTTCAATTTCAAAATAAATAAAGGTACCCTTTTAATATAAAGTAAAGATTGGGCTGACAATCATTTATTTCGATTTTAATTATTATTTTAAATAAACATAAATTTAATTAACAAGAAATAATTAAATGTTCTTATTACATTTAATCTTTCTTGTGTTCAGAAATATAAAAGCAAGTATAATATATTTTTTACAGCTTACATTTATTAAATTTTTTGAATTTAAATTTCTTTTTCCGTTTAAGAAAATTAAGTAATAAATCTTTATCTTGTTAATAAGAATAAAAATAAAAATATATTTACATTAAGTGATGAAAATATAAAAAGTTGTATTTTGAAAAATTGTGACTGTAATTTCTTGAGAAGATAAATTTTTAGTTAACACCGATAATAAGATGTCGGAAATTGCAAGTCAAACGAAACAAACCATGAGTGTTCGTACTGTTACGAAATCTTAAAAATATTCAGATCTTGCTGCTACAGTACATAACACTTCAGATACAGTATAGCCGCAAAACTTGAAAAAGGTCACATAAAAAATTCGCCAAAAAATAAAACATTGTTCGACTTATGTTTGATTAGTTTTATTAAAAGAGGAAAAAATTAACTATGTATTGTGAAAATGTTGAAAATGGGTTAATTTTATTAATATGGAAAAATCTGACAAAACGAAAAAAAAGTATCAAAAAGTTAAACTTAAAAAATATTATGTAATCTAATGCTTGACATCAAGCTAATTGATTTAGTCTCTGTTTATAAGAAACTGGTTGCTACTTGGGTATTATGTTTAATGAATTTCGCCAATCATAGCCATCAATTCTTTTAGAAAAGGAATCTTTTTTTTTATTTTTTCTTATTCTCAACAGTATGACAAAAAAGAGTAAAAGCAAAAAGAGTAAGAAAGTAATATTTAAATCCATATCTTTAGTTAAAAGGTGGCCTTAAAAATGAAAAATATAAAATTCTCAAAACGATTTTTTAATATGTACAGTATAATGCAATGACGAAATAAACTTTAAATTCACTTATAAAATCAGTACAATTAAATAAACATTGAGTATTAAATTTAATTCATTCAAAAGCAGGTTGTTTTTTTTCCATAAAAGCATTTAAATTATAGGAAAAGACATGCAAATTCTAAACATTATTATTATTTTCAGGATTTTTTTTTATTTTGCTATGTTTTCCTGATAGTTTATTTTTTAATTAGTAATATAAAAAGTTAAATTTTACTCTTTATATGTATTATACAAAATACATATGCATTTTGTACACAAAACATGTTCGAAATTTGAAATTAGAACATTCATCAAAAATCTACAGAGGCTTTATAAACACTGTGTATAGATTATGAATAGAAAATCACACGATGCATATACAATGTTATGCATATTAATACCTATTGACAAATACTTAAACATAATTCTAAAAAAGATAAGATTTGCATAAAAAACTACTAAGAAATTTGTGAAACAATCATACAGAATAAAAACATGATTAAAGTCTAAAACCGTTATTCTTCACATCTTTAATGAACAGTATTCTTCTCGAATTTCGACAAGAAAATTGTGAGTTATATTTCGCTGGAAGCAATACAAAAAACATACAGATTCTATTCTGATAAATACCTTTGGAAAACAAATTTTATTAATTTGAAGACATTTTCAAGAAAAACTATTGCATTAAAAGGTTGTATCTATTCCAAATCATCTTTATAAATAAGAATTGTTTGTCTAGCATTGGGAGTGCCCACCTTGAAAACGACAGATTTTGATATTTTTTAAGTTTATTGTATAAAAAAGCTCTAAGTCTTAGGTTCAACGGATTATATATAGCAGTCTATAACTCTTGAGAAACTGTTGGGTCCAAAGATGTAGACACATGAACCTAAAAACTGTCGGCAACAGTAGGCTTCTTTGTTGTGGCGACACGGTGTTTTTTATCTTCATTTATTTTTAAAGTAAGGAGACTTATGACCGGCAAATCCGGAACCTTTCAGTCAAGTAGGGTTGTTCTCCTTATCTACTGTCTCTTTTTTGCATTCTCTTCACTCTATTATGAAGAAAAGGGTCCTATACAAAACGCATAAGTACCTTTTTGTAGAATTCAGGAAACCGGGTGAAAACAGCTGTGTCCCTGCAGCGCGTCCCCTGCTCTGAAAACAAAAATACATGTTATTCGAGATATATTATTCCTATAATGAAGCATGGACAGGACATGTTAATGTGTGGGGAGCATTTTCGGAAAAAGACGTCTGTGAAAATTCGCGGTAAGATGAATAGTACAATGATCCTACAAGATTATGTGCTACCTTATTTGAAAAAAAAATGGTCACAGCTATTTGTTTCAGATAGATGACGATCCACAGTATACATGCAAGCTCGTCAAGCCGTGCATTCCTCAATAAATAAATAAATAAATAAATAAATAAATAATCCACTTTTGAAATGGCTAGCCCAATTACTCGATCTGAAGCTAATAGAAAATCTATGTACCAAGTTTGACAACCGTGTGCGTAATTATAAATGATCCAGTTCCGCAGAATTTTCCGAAAAATTGCACGATGACTGGAAAAACTTACCATGGGCGATTTTCAGCCTGTTATTGAATCGATGATACGTCGCTGCTAGCAGTACCAATTTCTAAAGATATGATGATAAAATATCAATGGTAAATATTGTTGATCACTGTTATTTTCTATTGTAACACCACTATTTTCCAAACTTGCCAAATTGGCCGGGAAATTTAGAGAACACGTTTTCTTCGGCAATCAATTTTGTCAAATAAATTTATTGATATTTATTTGTTATTTCATAAAGACGTTCCAAGAATTATGTCTGTCTAATATATTTGTATTAGTCTGAGTTTCTTTTTCATATGCGTATACTTAAAAACTATCCCAAAATTGTAAGCTGCCGAAAACGTGTGACCTCTACTGTATGTTTAGAATATTTCAAACACAATGAAACTGGTTGACATAATTGCCATGAAATACAAGACGCTTTATTCCAGAGTGTAGAATATGTGAAATGTACAGCTTGTTTACATGGAGACCAAAAATAATTTTAGTAAATTAAGGTACATAATAAGAAATTGTTTATCATTTAATATAGTCAATAATGGCTTTTCTAATGTAACGAGATTAATGAAAACCTCTTCATGATTTCTAAAGTTGTAGAGTATATAGTATTTACAATGTGTCTGCACAGACACAAAAAAAAGTCTTCCTTAAATTATAATGTATGGGAAAATATAATTTAAGATGTAGTTTAATAATTATATGATTAATGTAACATAACGATGTCACTGAAGTTCACGTCATGTTTTTATGAATTCTAGAATGTTTAGTATTTATAATACATTTACAGAGGCACGCACCATAATTACGTTAAAGTACTCATTTAGATCGAAAATTCCTATAAATGTGCTTTCACAATATGGCAGGAATTTTTAAAATGGTCTAATTTTGTGCATATTAGGGGATGCTTATAAATCAAAAAGAACACATACATGTCTAAGGGAAATACTTCCTCTACATTATCATCTATAGTCAACAATTGCTGAATTAGTATGATTTTTAATTTGCTTTTTTAAAATATCTTGTTTTGTTCTGGTAAAGAAAGTTAAGTTCTTTTATAACATATTTTCAATGTTGGTTAGCGTTCCATAATCTATTCCCGAGTTCAAGAATTTTCTATCTGGATTATTTTTTGTTTGAGGATTCCAAATATAATGCGATATTTATCGAGACATATGTACATGTTTCTATAGTCATTTGTTTACATATTATATATTTATTGAATTTACTTATAATTAATAATATTTTCTTATAATAAAATGAGTATTTAATCGATTTTATAACTATCATTGTAAAATTCCATGATAACCCGTTTTTTCATGAATTTCTATAGTCTCTTAATCAAAACAAAGAATATTTTTTCTTAATGATATACTAGATGGAACCCGTCAAAACTTGACGGCACCGAAGAAAGAAAAAGGTATTTTCCAGCTATTAAAGGATTTTTTAACGACTAATCTTCAGCAAAAATTTCAATAAATAAAAGAACAACCTGCATTTTACATCCAGGCAAATGACCCGCAATTGGCCGAGTTACATTCAAACATGCTGTCATAGAATTAGAATCTCTCTCATTTGATAATTTTTCATTTACAAATACAACACCAATAAATTGTACATAACATGAATAAATCATAAATTACTGTCATCACTCATTTCATACAAAATATACATACTTCACTTACTTCGCAGCAAAATAAGACTGAATTTATAGTTTGCCATTTAGCAACTATAACAATGATCCTCTCCGTGGTTAATTTGTTGTTACATTACCCACCCCATTCAACAAATAAACATTTGCATTTTCAACTACTTTTCTATTACCTTTTCATAAATCAAAACTACATGTAAATTTCACATATTAAAAAAATTAATGATAATATTTATTCTGGCTAGGTGAAGCCCGTCAAAACTTGACAGCAACAATATCAAAGAATCAAAGAAAAAAAGTATTTTGCCACTATAAAAAAATTTTCAAAGAAAACTTTTTTTTTTAAAATTAATATTTATTAAAAATTTCAATATGCTTTTCCATTTACCAACGTAACACCAACATGACATGATCCCGGGTGCAGAATTGGTGCAACGCTGCGACACACGTCAGACTTGAAAATGTTTGCAGATTATTTTTCAACTGTTTAAGTTTTTAAAAAAAAATGCTAGAAATCATTTGCTATGTACCAAAGTTTGTCTAGGTACCATAAAAAAACAAATTCTGGCAAATAATCACAAAAATTAGAAAATTTCATCAAAATACTCCCCCCCCCCAAAAAAAAAACAAACATTGCCCGGAAATTTTATAAATAGATGTGGGAAAATAAAACAGCAAATTTCGTCAACAGATTGCAAAAAACAACAAATTTCTTCAAAAGATCTCTAAAAAATTTGTCAAAAAACTGCAAAAAAAAAATTGTCTAGATATCCCAAATAAAACAAATTTCGCAAAAGTATTGCACAAAAATAAAAATTTTGCCAAAACGTCTAAAAAAATGGCAATTTTCATGAATTTTTTTTTTAAAAAAGGCAAATCTTGACAAAAAAAATCCCTAAAAAATGGCAAATTTGTAAACATATTATGAAAAAAAATTCAAAATATTGTGAGAAAACAAATTTCGACAAATGATTGTGAGTAAACAACAATTTTCGTCAAAGGATTGAAAAAAAAGCAAATTTTATTAAATAATCACAAAAAAGATAAATTTTGCAAAAAGATCTTCAATAAACGGCAAATTACATCGAAAAATCATGACAACACGACAACTGTCATCGAAAGAAATCGAGAAAAACGATAAACTTTGCCGAAAGACCTCAAGATGACGAATTTCATCCAGTTATCATAAAAGATGTGAATTTCGCCCAAAGATCTCAAAAAGCACATAAAATTTATCCAGGTAATCGCAAAAAATGGTAAATTTAGCTAAAAATAGTGGAAAAAAACGACAAATTTCTAAAAAAAAATAACAAAGAACAATTTCACAAACAAAAATCACGAAAAAAGGATAAATTCGATAAAACAGCAAATTACATCGAAAGATAGTGAGAAAAAATGACAAATTTCACCGAAAATCCCCGGAAAAACAAATAATTTTATCCTGGTACCATAAAAGATGTGAATTTCGTCAAAAGATCTTGAAAATACTTTAAATTTGTCTAGGTACTTCAAAAAACGCAAATATTGGTAAACAGATTGTGAGAAAACAACACATTTTGTCAAAAGATGAAAAAGAGGCACATTTCAAGAAAAAATTGCAAAACAGGTAAATTTTTTCAAAGAAAAAAAAGCGAAAATATGATAAATTTCTGAAAATAACAAAAAAAACGACAAATTTAACAAAAAAAGCATAAATTCGATAAAACGGCAAATTACAGCGAAAGATAGTGAGAAAAAAACGACAAATTTCACCGAAAATCCCTGAGAAAACAAATTTGTCCTGGTACCATAAAAGATGTGAATTTCGTCAAAAGATCTTGAAAATACTTTAAATTTGTCTAGGTACTTCAAAAAACGCAAATATTGGTAAACAGATTGTGAGAAAACAACACATTTTGTCAAAAGATGAAAAAAAGAGGCACATTTCATCAAAAGATCGCAAAACAGGTAATTTTTGCAAAGAAAAAAAAGCGAAAATATGACAAATTTCTGAAAAAAACGACAAATTTAAAAAAAATCATGAAAAAAGCATAAATTTGATAAAACGGCAAATTACATCGAAAGATAGCGAGAAAAAAATGACAAATTTCACCGAAAATCCCTAAGAAAACAAATAATTTTTTCCTGGTACCAGAAAAGATGTGAATTTCGTCAAAAGATCTTGAAAAAAATACTTTAAATTTGTCTAGGTACTTCAAAAAACGCAAATATTGGTAAACAGATTGTGAGAAAACAACACAGAGAGACTGCATTTTTGCTATCACTGTTTAATGCAATGCTATGATAATTATATTTTTTTTCTTTACTTATCTTATAATGATTGAAATACATTGGTTTTTTCACTTTACATAAGTTATTTTATTTCCAAGTGTTTATTTACGTTCTTGGCCGATAAAGCATTTTCTATATTGTAATTTTCAAATCATCTAGGTACCACAAAAAATGCAAATTTTGCCAAATAATCATTAAAAAAACCAGCAAGCAATGAATATGGTATATAAAGACTGCTTTATCATGATTGAAAGCTATGCAAAAAGAGGGATCTCTTCTGATAATTTTATTTTTCTTTGTTGATTATAATGATCTTCATATTTCTGAAAAAACATTGTTGAGAGATCAAGATCAAGCGATTAAAAAAAAAAAAAATAGCAAATTTCATCAAAATATTCCCTCCTCCTTCTCCCCAAAAAAACTCAGCAAATTTTGTCACGGGAACACTTTTTAAAAAAAGTGTACTCAAAAAAAAGTGAAACATTAAAGAAATATTAATGATTTACAAAGCTGTTTATAACTGGGATTATTTTCATTTCATATGCAATTTTCTATTATTCGGCGAGACTATGAGATGTAATGTAAATACTTCCTAAACGTTATGAATTTGCTCAAAAATGAAATTATAAGTGGGAAAAAAATCACCGTTTTTTGACATGAGTATAATAAGAAACTGAAGCAAAAAATAAATAGTGATTTGCGAATCTGTTTACATCCATGAAGTCAAACTATCCGTCGAAAATCGCACCATCAAAACACGAAACAAAAAACAATGTGATTTCCAGCCTTTTTTTTTTACACATACTAATAAATAAATTTGAAAATTACAATATAGAAAATGATTTATCGGCCAAGAACGTAAATAAACACTTTAATCATTAACTTATTGAATGTTTCAATTTCATATGAAACATCTCTACAATTAAGCCTAAGATTGCCGGCAATAACATTGCAAAAAAAGAATACAGATGGAAATAAATTAATTAACTTACGTAAAGTGAAAAAAACAATGTATTCCAATCATTATAAGATTAGTAAAGTTAAAAAATTAATTATTATAGCATTGCATTAAACAGTGTCAGCGTTCTTATCCCATATTTACAAACGCGCTTTGCAAATGCTCTTACAGACAGTAACTACTCTCCTCCCATTAACCAATAGGAGGAGACTCTCAGAGACCGGCGCAAATATCGATGCGTAGAGACGAAAAAAAAACTATGCTGACTTTTTCTGCCTTTCGTTTTAATATATAGATTTGACAGGAAATTTTAATTACAGGCTCTCTGACTTGTTTGTATATAAGTACCATTATTATGGATTTTCAATTCCCTTCTATCTTAAACGAAAAAAGAAATTTGTAGAAATTCCGGATGGAATTTTTTTATTGTATGGTTCAATTTTAATTACAACACTGTTAATATTCGTTTCCTTTTTTCTTCAGCATTTATTTAGATATATTTAGTACATATCTTTTAGTTATTTAATCAAAGCAAAATAAAAAAATGTAAAAAAAGTAAGTGTATATTTAACTTATTTATTCAAACAAGAAAAAAATATTTTGTAAAAAATCACGTGTTTTCATTTATTTATTTATTTAGTAGTGGAAAATTTTGTGGCAAAATCTTTCAAAAGCATGAAAGATGTGTAAAAAAAAGCTCACATTGAAATTAGTTGTACTAGAATAATCTTTCCTTGTGGATATTTTTTTAACTATAAGTGAACGATCATTTTTTCCCTTTTGTTGGAGTGACGTTCATTGTTTCATGAAATTTAATTCTTTAACATTTATTTTAATGTTTTTTTTAGTTTAAATATTTTTTACATTTTATTTGTAACATTCTACTGAGTAAGTATTGTTATAAGAAAGAAAATAAAATATGTTACTTTATTTACAAAAATCAATGCCTCAAAATGTTTTCTTTACAAAGAAGGCATTTCTGCTATTATTGTTAAACATTGATTGTAAACGTTCATAAAGCATAATTTTAAATAATTTTAAGTTTTTATGATTGTTGCCATCATATCTGTGTTGTCATCAAGTTTTATGTTCTACCTATTTAGCAAATCATTACCTTTTATTACAAGCTATAATTTTACAATACGTTTATTTGTAATTAAGTAGACAGTGAATAATCAGATGAAGAAAACAACGTGTACATTTTATAGAAAAAACTCAATAATTTGTGAAATAAAACATTCACCTACTAAATATTTTACCGTTCTTAACGACTAAAAAAATTTAGGGATTTTATAATAAAACTTACTGTCAGCGTTGGAAATTGTTTCATAATCTATTTCCGAACGCAAGACTTTCCGTTCTGGTTCATTTTCGTTTGAAGAATCAAAATATAATTTGTTTTTTACCTTGAATATGTATTTGTTCACTTACTTTAAATTGATTAGAGGTACCGATAATTACTTTCCTTTTTTAAATAAAATGATATTTTAGTCGATTTTATAACTAACGTTGTTGATTTACACGACACTTTGATTGTTTCATAAATTTTTGTGACCTCTTGATCAAAATTAAGAAATAATTTCCTTAAATAATATATTTGACAGAGAATTTTAATTAGAGGTATTCTGATTTGTTTATATATATATACATTTATATTTATATATACATCCTAATTAATGATTTTTAATTCATTTCTATCCTTTTCCCTTAAACGAAAACAAAAAACTTACCGAATATCAGAATGAATTTTTTATATTGTATGGTTCAATTTAATTGCAATGCTGTTTATATTCTTTTCCCTTTTTTTCAGCATTTATTTAGAATTTTTCATTACACATTGTTTTTTTATTTAATCGAAACAAAAAAAAATAATGTAAAAGAAAACAAGTGTATATTTAAATTATTTATTCAAACAAACAAAAGAAATATTTTAATAAAGATCCCGTTGTTTCTTTTTTTTATTATTCATTAGCGGAAAATGTGATGGCGAAATCTTTTAAAAGCAACAGTGTGTAAAAGAAAATAATTCGAAATTAGTTGTTCTACAATAATCTTTCCCTGTGTATATTTTTATAACACTGAAAATAAGCGATCATTTTTTTTCCTTTTGCTGTAATGACCTTCAGTGTTTCATCAATTGTAATTCTTTAACTTTTGTTTAAAGGGGTTGTTTTAGTTTATATATTTTTTGCATTTTACTTAGGAGTTTTAAATTTATAAAGGGAACCGAAAGTTAGTATCCCCCCTTTTTAAAAAGAAATTCTGTTTTTAATCGATTTTATTACAATAGTTGTAGATATCCTGATTGTTTCATGTATGTTTATATCCTCTTAAGCAAATTTGAATAATAATTTTCTTAAAAAATATATTTGACAGTGAATTTTAAATACAAGCATTTAGATTTGTATATATATATATACCCGAATTATTAATTCTCAATTCCTTCATGTCTTGTTTTGATGAAACGAAAAAAAATAAAAAGATACAGCTTGGAGTTTTTATATTTGCTGGTTCAATTTTAATTACAGCGTTGCTGAAATTTCTTTTTCTTCAGCATTTATTTAGATATATTTATTACAAATCTTTTCATTATTTAATCAAAACAGAAAAATCACGTAAAAAAAGTAAGTGTATATTTAAATTAGTTATTCAAACAAAAAATATTTTGTTAAAGATCACGTGTTTTCTTTTCTTCTTTTTTATTCAGGGTTTTTTTTAGATATATTTATTACAAATCTTTTCTTTGTTTAATCAAAACAAAAAAATAATCTAGAAAAATCACGTATATATTTAAACTATTTATTCATTTTTTTTTAAATATCACGTGTTTTTTATTAAGTAGTAGAAAATGTGGTGGTGAAATACTTCAAAAGCATGAACAATGTGTAAAAAAATGTTTAAATTGAAATTAGTTGTTTTACAGTAATCTTTCCCTGTGGATATTTTTTTTTAACTGAAAAAGAGCGATCACTTTTTTTCTTTTGTTGTATTGTAACATTTATTTTAAAGCACTTTTTTGCTTTTTTTCAGCTAATACATATATATTTTTTTTCATTCTATTTATGACTTTTTTATGCAATAGCCATTTTTATGTGGAGGGAATTAAAATACGTTGCTTTATTTACAAAAATCAATAGCTCAAAATATATTCTTTATAAAGATGTTTCTACTAATATTATTTATTGTAATGATATTTTTTAATTATATTTTTATGGTTGTTGTCATCATAGTAATAATATCATCATAGACATCATAGTGTCATAAAGTTTAAACATGTATCTATTTAGCAAATCATTACCTTTGACTAGAAGTTATAATTTTGCAATATGTGTATGTATAATTAAGTAGATAATGAATCATAAGATGGATAAAAACGTGCTCGCAAAGCATTCTTTCCTATCGCTAAAAGAATTTAAAATTCATTATCTTTAAATAAAAAAAAGTTACATTGAAACAGTCGTTGTTATCCCACAAACATGTCAATTTTATATTAAATATAAAAAAAAATTGAGAAATAAAACATCCAGCTATTAAATATTTTAACCCATTTTAATGACTTTAAAAAAATCCATTTCGGCTTGGCCTATACGCGGAGATTTGGAAGAGTTTTTATTTCAACAACAATATTATCAGCGATAAACACAGTTTAACTATTTTATTTTGCCTCTTTTGAAAAAAAAATAATTTCATTTTTCAGTAAGAACTGATTTTACCAAAATAATCTTAAACGAAATTCAGCTCAAATGCCCATTTTGAAAACAAATTTTAAAATATATTCTGACTTTATTAAAAAATCGACCAATACGCACATTATATAATTCCTAAATAAAAAAAAACCTGTCATTTGAATGCGCTTGAGAGCAAAATTTAATTTAAAAATGAGTCATAAAATAACCAATTTGTTATTTGAATACATCCACAATTCTTTAATGAAGATCGCTTTGGGAAATTTTGTGCGAAGTGCCCACTTTGACAGCTTTTAAAAAATATATATTTAGCCTTTATCAAAAAACTGACCAATGCGGCCCATTACACAGTTCCTAAATAACATATAACTGTCAATTGAACGCGTTTGAGAGCAAAATTGAATTAAAAAATAAGTCATAAAATAGCCAATTTGTTATTTGAATACATCCTCAATTCTTTAATCATGATCGCTTTGGGGAATTTTCTGCGAAGTGCCCACTTTGACAGCCTTTTTTGAAATATGTTCTGCTTTTATCAAAACACTGGCCAATCCGTCCCACTATATAGTTCCTAAATAAGAAGACATGTAAATTGAATGCGTTTGAGAACAAAAATGGACTTAAAAATGACTCAGAAAAAACGCAATATCGCATACTTCAATTTTCAATCACTATTACTTCGGGAAATTCTGTTCAAAATACCATTTTTGGCAGCCTTTTTAAAAATATATTCTGCCTTTATTAAAACACTGGCCAATACATCACATTTTATAGTAACTAAATAAAAGGATCTGCTATTTGGATGCGTTTAAAATGAAAAATGAATTTAAGATATGATAAAATTTATGATAAGTCAGAATATAAGCAGTTTGGATTCAAGGTTTTTTTCTCCAACTCCTATTTTTGTTTATTATTCTATATTTTGTCTATTATTCGTTATTTTTTGTTATAAGAATTGGTCCTATAAAAAACTGTATATAAAAGCTGTAGATATTATTGAGAAGATGTAAAATAAATTTAATTAGATTTGATTGCTTAAGAATTGAGTAAGTTATGGATTTTTTCTTTTTGCCCCCCCCCCCCTTTTTCTTTTCGTTTTTAATTTTTTTCATCGGTGAAATTTGGTCCTATGAAAAACTTGTGAAAACAAATGTTTTAATAAATGTTGAATACATTTAAAAAAAATTTAGTTGGATTTGATATCTTGAGAATTAATGAAGTTATGAATTTTTTTTCTCCCAAAAACCCTGTATTTTTCGCCCCTTGAGCCCATTTTTAACTTTATCAAAAATCTGTCATGCATAAACTTTTAACCCATTTTTTAGAAGCAGCATAAACTTTATACTGGCTCGATATCTATTTTAATGAAGAAGTTATCGCGTTTTAATGAAGAAGTTATCGTGACAAACGCATCCCTTAACGAAATGCTTTCTTCTTACTCCCCCATAAAGTCCTCTTCCTCAACGAAAGTCAGTGGTCAATTGGTTAAAGCACTCACATTCTGTGTTTAGGGACCTGGGATCAACCTCAACGTCATTCTACGCTGAGGTATATTTTTGGGGACTTTTAACAAACATATTTCCAAGATGAATCATAGATGGCGCCATCAACACTGTTTTTTTCAATTTATACTGGGTATGCGATAGCAGACCGGATGCGTGCCTAACAGTCGGGCGGAAGTCGCCCGGAGTGTTGAAAATGGTACGGAACCGATATGCGGACGGTATCGTGCCGATATTGTCAGTAACGTCAAAGCGGCTGTGTGCCGATTGTTTACCGATATCTCTCTGTTTGCTGCGATTTCATGTTCATGGTAAGATTTATTAGTACGTATGTTATTTGAAACACTGGCATTTTTAAATGTTAATCCATTTAGGCATTTTAAATGCCTAAAACCTTAAAACCACTAAACAGATTTGGACTGTCGAGATATCATAATGTACAACTTGAGATTACGAAGAGATAGAAAACAGAATTATTGCACTAGCTTACCTGATTACGAAGAAATTATCAGCGATGTTGGAGATCATAAGCACAGCATTTGTCTCCTGACAATCCGGACTGAACTCCTAAATTCCTATATTTGTAATATCCTTATATAAAGTAAGTTAGGAGCTTTACTATATCTAAAATATTAAAGTCCCTTTAAATTTTATGTTTCTTTATGTATTGTTCATATTGAAACTCCAGAAGGCAACTTATCCTAAGGATAAGGTGAGGAAAACTAAGTGTGTACAACAACAAAATATTTGAAGCTTTTTATAACATCAGTAAAATTAAATAAGCTTTTAAATTGTTCATAAAATACAAACTTTAACGAGAAATCAATAACTAACAAACAAAAACAATAGACGATTTTTAAAAATATGAATCCAAAAACTACGGCATCTCCTCCTTATCTACCCTATTATACTTTATGTTAAACTTGATTTGAGAAGTTATATATATAAATATATTATATTTATTAATTTTAAAGTGTATAAATATATTATGATCATGCAGTCTTAGGATAATGATATTAATATTTTCCTCTTAAGGGGAATATAAAATAATTTATATATGTCCTATTATATTATTTCAAAATAATTTCAATGTGTTGTAACATTCCAAAGTATTTTGTTAGGTGTTGTTAACAAAAAAAAAAAAAAAAAAAAAAAAAACATTTTTTTTTAAATAAAAATATAGTTTTTCAAAATTATTGTATATTATTATATGGTATTCTGTTTTTCTTTATGCTAAAATTTATTTGTGGATGATTAATAAATTTAACATAACAGTGGATGAATCAAACTTTTATTTTCTCCCTTTATTTGGCAGGAAAAATGTAAAAAATATAACATGCTTGTTGTAAAGATCTGGAATTCATTCTAATGTTTCGATGCATAGTAATTTTCCTTTACATTTTATTGAATATTATCTAATTCAGTTTTAATAATACAAATCAGATTTCTTTTTCCTTTTACATTGAATTTTACCAGACTAATACATAAAAGGTAACTTTAAGTAAAATGATATTAAAAAGTTTATGTTTGGTCTTTTGATAATATAATAAAATAAAGCAAAAGAAGGAAAACATGTAACGAAAGATTTTTATTGGGCTACCAAGTTTGTTAATATTTAATAAAAAGAAAGTAAATTACATTTAAACGAGAAAAAAAAAAACTAAGGGATTTTTTACCATGTAATGTAAAATGAAACAGCTTTTTACCTATATGTATATATTTGTTTCCGATAAGCTCTATTGTGTTTTAGAATTTAATTTTTCATTCAAAGCTTTTTCTTCTTTTCTACAATAATAATGAAAAAAGAACTTTATCTGTATTTGTTTTTTAAACATTTTATAGCTATTAATACAGAGTTGGTATATGAAATAAAATATTCACACCAGTCTCAGTATTTTTTTTCAACTTTATAAGAATGATAAACAAAGTTTTATTGCAAACGTTTGTGTTTTCCAATAAATTTACTTATTAAAATTACATTATTTTAATGCACTTTTTTATTAGGTGCGTGTTCGTAATAATGTAAACACGTAGTACATATAGCCAGTCTGTCCGTCTCTTCGTCGTTGCCCGTTCTTCCGACCGGATGTCGTTCCAAATGTTCGCATATAACAAAGAAAAAATTACACAATCAAATCGTTTGAAATTTAAAGTATATATTAAGAAAATTATTATATCGAGTCATATCAAATTGTATGAAAATCGAATGTATAGTTTAATAATAGGGACACACAAAATATTCCGTTTTATTACAGTCAAAAAGAAAAAATAGTTTCTAGTGATTTTAATGATGAAACTCTTTCGACTATAATAACATGTATATGAATCTATGAAGTATAAACTAATACATACATTCTGTACATTTAGTGAAGCAAAGAATATTTGTTATGAATTTACAGGGCCACAGAAAAATATTCCATTACATAATGGTGTAAGGTGACACATAGTTTGGGGTGCATTTTAATTATGTTAAACTACTTCACATTTAAAGAAATCTATGTATGTTGCTGATATTTTCGACATGTTATTTCATGTATAATAAAGGGTAAGTTGTATTTATAAGGACGCATAAAAGAACACTATATTGTATCCGAAGTACTGTATATTATTACACAAAGTCAAAATATTTGTAAACTTCGTTATAGTACAAACGTACTTTATTTGCTACGTTTCACGTCCATTTTCCTTTTTTCAAATACACTGAAATGCGATGAATTGTTCTTATATACGGAATGAAATTGTAATACATATTTTAAAAGGTTTACTGAAGTTTTTAATTTGTAAAAAGAGAGTTTTATATAAATAAAAACATTCCCTGATAAATAAGAAATTTTACTGCACTTTTTACATTAAGAGCAATTTTCATACAATTATATATATTTAGTATTTTAGTAGTTTATATAATAAAATATTTAATGTATAATCGATAATTTAACTATTTTAAACGTTAAAAAATATATGCGGAAAAATATTACGAAAATACGTGTGAATATAAATGTTTAGATCAGAGATATGAAATATGTATTTATATGTACTATTTGTGTCGTGTACTTAGGTATTTCGAATATTCTGAACTCACCTCTTATAAAATGTAAACTTTAGATATTTAGTATCAACAACAATGTAAACAGTTCTAGAGCATTCTGTCATCTTAAGATGCATTCTGTCATCTTAAATACTCATTCATAAAATGTTTGACAGTGATCTCCTATATTTTCAGTTTGGACTCTAGTCATCAAGTGTTATTTTAAATGATACATTTTTATTTTATTCAACTGAAAAAGTTTTCTTTACTGATACTTGGATCATCTTTTACTTTTACCTTAATAATCCAATAATGTATATGACTAGTAGACAAGATTTGAAAAGCATGCAATGATATGCTTGGAGAAGTCCAAAAATAATGTCTGTGGACAGAGATGTGTATGAAAGTTTACCAAAACAATAGGACAGGAAAGATACGATACAACTTTATTTGTCAAGATAAGTACTCAGCACGTTGAGACATTTATCATACCGCTTCATAAGCTGCAAAAACTCCTATAGGAATACATCAGGGCTTTGCATATGGATGAACCGTTAAACGTAAACGCTTCTTCCATATGCAAAGCCCTGAGTTTTTCCTGCAGTGCTTTTTGAAGTTTATCAAGCGTTATGACAAACATCTCTATGTACTTGGTAATTATGAAGAAAAATAAAGATATGTCTTATCTTTAAATTCTCATTTTAGTTATTGACTTTCAAATACAACTCTGACCACAGTCAACAGAGGAAACTTATTTTCAGACTCCCCCTCGTATAATGAAACAGAGTTCCCAATATATTTCTAGTTTATGTTTAGATTTGTAACTAATATTTAAAAATAAATGTTTTTTAAAACAATTTTGGATGGACGTTTCATATGTTTAAAAAAATAACAATAATTTCAAATTGTTTTTATTAAAAAATTATTATCCATTTTTTTTTTTTGGGGGGGGGGGGGTATTGATTACCTAAAAAAACTTTATTCATCATAATTTTCGATCTGTCCTTCACATAGTTTTTCGACTTTTGCTTGCCGTATAAGTTAGAGATTAAGAAATTTTCATAGTTATAACTCAACACGAAAAATCATTCAATTTTGAAAAAGTCATAAATTATAATAATTAAATTATTTAAACTAATGTCATCAAACGAATTCTGTGATTTAGTTTTTAAAACAGAACCTTAATTTTAATCATTTTCTCTTCACTCTCTTGTAATGTTTGCATGTCATTCAAAAAGCTTTTTAATCATTTTTCGTTATCGGAGTTTTAAATTGCCTCCTGGGATAGGTATTATTATCAAACAGTTCCTTGTAATCATTTTAAACATAAATTTAATAATGCTATCATGTATGTTGTTATTTATAAAGGATAAAGTTATTTTAAAACATCATTAAACGAAACCTTTCATGGGATCTTTTTTTCACACTTATCCATGCAGTTGTAGGAATAGAAAAATCTCGACAGTCATTGAATATTTTTAATCAATCATTTCAAAACACTATCAGGCATAAAGTATATAACAAGAGAGCCCTCTCAAGCTGCAAAGACAATGATTTCACATGACTAGACCGTAATAAAAACTCTTACCCGCCAATTCTATTTGAAGTAGAAAAAATAAATAAAAACATCTGCACATTAAGACTGTAACTTAAGAGTCAAGATTTTTTTCGACATTGTGCATTTATATATATCATGATTAAAGCTTTCGCAATTTTGTTAATGTTCAAAAAGAAATGACCCAATGGAGATTTGAAAATAATATTTTATTGTTAGAATTTTGAATTGAATTCAATCTGCTATTTGTTAAATATTTTCTTAAATATACGCTCTATGTATAAAATTAAATGCAAAGTAAGTGCATATTTCCGTCATGCTTTATTATAATTTCAGAGTACTCGATTTCAGTTTAAAGAAAATGTTGACAACAAATACCTTTATAGAATTTTTTAGAACAACATAAGCAGTCCGACGCATACACTTCATCTTCATCTTCGCTCCACCAAAATATCTCAGAACAACAATTTCACGCATTCATATTCAGAACATGACTTTGCAAAGCAGTAAATTTATTTATACGTTGTTTTCTCATGTTATAAAATTTAGTTGTGCCGAAACATAGTTTTGCGTTTATATTTAGAAAACGTACGTTATAAGTTAAAAAATATGCAGTTCTGCAGCTTTTTGGATCTCTGCCTAAATAAATGTGAAATAAAAAAATATTTTTATGTTAACATTTGAGTGATGCGAGCATCTATATTAGATGAAATATTTGTTTTCGAACTATGAATCGAACTATCGATATAATGAAATATTTTTTAATAAACATTAACATAATGAGTATTTGCTTGTTGTTTTTTATCTTTTCTAATCATGTGAAATTATTTAAAGGCAAAGAAATACCTTAATTTTATATTTAAATTTATTTAATAAATGAAATGGTTAAAATTATTTTTTTTAAAGAAATGATAGCATTTAATATTAAACGATCAGCACTAATAATTATATACAAATTAAACATAACTCTTCTAGATTGGGAAATATTAATCATATAACTGACAGTTAAAAAGTGAAAAAAAAGAAAACCTAGTTAAATTTTTGTTCTATTTCTTTTTTTTTAATTTTTAAAACAATGCATATTGTATAAAAATATACCTCCGTTTGTTTTCATTCCGTGCATTTAGTTTGAGTTTAATACGTCTCTTAGACTTACAGAAAATTTGAAACTACACTTAAATATCATATGTATTTTTTCTTCTTAAAAAAATCATAATAGTATCTTAAAATTGATAAAATTTTAAAAATGTTTTAATTTTCAAAGAGATTCCATTAAATATAATGTAATGTTTATTGCTTGAATTTAAATTTATACAGTCGCACAGGGGAAAGTGATTATGATTTAACGCTAAATTTTCTGTAAATCTACGTGGCTGGTCTCAACAGATTATTAATAATGTCTACTAATTAATGGTAAAGTTAAGTTCTTCGTTAACCACTTACTGAACCTGTAACAGACATTACAATTTCGAATACTAGCACATATTTTAGACTACATTTTGTATTTCTAGATACATTTTATCTTAGGGTAGCAAGTCAGTCTCGTAATTAGTTGAGTTATTGTAAATATTTGAAAATTCTCCTTTTAACGTTAATTCTTTATTCCGTACAATTAATATTAATGAACGAACTCTTAAAGTTAATTATATTTTAATCATTGGAAATCACTAACAAATACAAAAAATATAATTTCTATAAATTCTATATTTCTTTGGAAAACATAATTTCTATAATTCTTAAGTGAAATGATTTATCCTTTGGTATCCAAAAAGGGAAATTATCAACAAATTAAATTACGGTGTCCAGAGTTGAAACATTTATAAAAAATTTTGAAGTTTGTGATGATTTCTATGTGACGACATCTGAAGAAGTATTTAGTTATAATTTCAATTATCAGACCTATTATATTATTATTAATACCAGTCAAATTTTTGTATAATGATAAATAGTAAAATTAATAGACGTCACTTTTTTTTTCTCATACAGCAACTTAATAGTATATTTTTCGGCACGAATCATCAGAAGCTATCGAAATAAGAAGTTTCTTTTTCTCTGATGACTCATATGTTCTTTATGTGTATTTTTATTGAATATTTCATGTAAAAACTTTTGAAATATATGAAAAAAAAAACAAAAATTTAAAAGAATACAACTAAAACAAGTATACAAACACTGTTCAATAGATATCAAAAATTTAATCGAGAGGTTTTAGAAACATTAAAAAAAAACGATATAAACATGTATTTGGCATCAATTCTCATAAATTTCATCTATGTATTATTTATTATGTGTAATCAATAATAAAATTTAAATAAATGTATTTTAAACTCTTCACGCATTTGGCCACATTTGTGGAAACTTTTTAATAACTGTAACTACAGTCAAAAATAAAAAATAAAAAATAATAATATGACTTAATGAATACAGAATCTCCCAACAAAATAATAATAATAATAATAATAATAATAATAAAAGGTTTATGATTTTGCTGCAACAATGTACTGTTAGAGATTTAAAAAAAAACGTGAAGTAATTTTTCTTCAACCAGTGTTATTAGATTATTTGATCAAACCGTTAAAATTTGTGAAAAATAATATCATATATACTAATTTATTAAAAATTAATAGTTTGTAAAAATGTAAGAAAGAAATTTACTGTTAGTTTTTTATTTTATAAGAAATGATTTAACTAATAAAGTACTATTAACTTTCAGCGGCCATAAATGAGGACGTTTTTGTTTTGTGTAATTTTACTCTTTTTCTGATAGTTTTCTCTTTTTTGAATTTGTATTAATATTGTAATACCTTACGTAGGATTCATGCATAACACTGCTTGTATAACATATGACTAATTAGAAGGTACTATACCCCAGAAAACATTGAGCAATCAATAAACAACCGGTTCACAGCCGCTTTGCCGCTACTGACGATATCGGTACGATACCTTTCGGTACCTTTTTCGAAAGGCCGGGCTACTGCCGCCCGGCTGTTAGGCACACAGCCGGTCCGCTATTGCATCCGCAGCATAAATGGTAAAAAAATAGTGTTCCTACATCCTTCGGTAATTTATTACCAGTTAATAAAATATATTTTTTTAGATTGATTCTTTTTTAATGAAACTAACTTTTAATATTAAATATCATCCAAATGCTATATTTTGATAATTAAAAAGAAACATTTTACATTTTTTCCCTTATTGATTTATTAAAAATTACTCTATTTTTTATTAATTCTTTCAAAAAAGAGCTAAGTTTCAATATTTAATTTAATTAATTAATTTATTAATAATTTATTATCAGTTAATAAGATATTTGTATTTCTTTAGAATTTTTTTTTTTTTTTTTTTTTTTTTTTTTTTTTTTTTTTTTTAATGAAATTAAGTTTTATTAGTAAATATCATCCAAGAGCTATATTTTGATAATAAAAAGAAACATAAATTTTAATGTAATAACATCGAATAAAATTACATTTAAAAATTTTTTAAATCGTAATTTAATAATATAAAAATGTCTAATAACTAGAGCTAACTTATTTCAGCATTAATTTTTATGAAATTAACCTTTCACTGTATAATTTTTTCTATTTTTATGATTTTTTAAATTTTTTTAAAAATAATTTATAATATAAAAATGTCTAATTACTACAGAAAACTTATTACAGTATTCATTTTTATTAAATTAACCTTTCACTGTACGATTTTTTCTATTTTTATGATTTTTTAAAATTTATTTTATTATTATTTTTTTTAATCTATATATCGGTCTCATAATGAGAAAAATAGGAAAAATAATTAAATTCAAAATTTTTCAGCAAAAATTTTATATTTTATGGTGTGTTCTATATGTACACATTTAAGGTTTTAAAATATTGGATCACTATATTTTGCTACAAAATAAACTTATTTCAGTTTTTTGTAATTCAGTCTTTTTTATAGATTCTTTCCAAATAACTACGTTTTAATATTTAATTAATTAATTTATTTATAATATATTATATTAGTTAATAAAATATTATGTATTTTTACATCAATTTTCCTCAATGAAATTAAGTTTTAATATTTAAGATAAGCCAATGGCTATATTTTAATAATTAAAAAGAAACCTAGATTTTAATTTAGTAATAACATCGAATAAAATTACGTTTAAAATATTTTCATGTCGTAATTTAATAGCATAAAAATATCTAACTACTAGAAATAACTTACTACAGGTTCATTTTTATAAAATTAACCCTCTACTGCACGATAGTTTCTATTTTTATGTTTTAATAACAATAATAACATTGAACTATATCAAACTATGAAGCGCTTTAATTCAAAAAATTAGTGTATGTATATAATATACACATATATTTTAATTCATTAAAAGTTTTCTTAAAAGCTGCTGTAACAATAAATTATAAATTATTCCTGATTGGATAAATCAAATAACAAACAAACAAACAAAATAATAATAATAACAAAATAAACAAGGTCAAATGAGCTGCCATTTGATTTCTGTCCTTAATATATTTCCTATATATTCTTACAACTTTCATTGAGATTATTAGCAGATAATTTTTTTGAAAACTCAAAAAAAGTTCATTGATCATTATGGAATATTTATGTTTTGGAAACATTAATACTTTTGAGAATCTTTTTTTTTTACTCTAATAATAATAATAATAATAATAATAATAATAATAATAATAATAATAATAATGATTAATTAATAAAATTATAAAGGCAAAAAAAAGGAATTGTAACAAACTAAAATGTTTTGAGAAATAAGTTGTAAAGTCAGGTTTTCCTATTTCAAAATATATAAAAATTTAATTTTTAAGATTAAAGTGAAACCGATTGTCTTAAATAATGCAATATAATATATATAAATATTATTTTATGTTATAAATGGTTTCAATTCATTCACTATACTTTTAGAAAATATAAATTTAATAGATAAATATTTATTGTTAAATTCTAAGTAATAAATTTAAAATAAATATTAAATAAGCTATGAATTTCACAGTGCAACTTTTTTCATAATAGGGACAAAAAAGGAAATAAACAAAATTTACTATATTCGAGACTCGTTCTAAAAAAGAAGAAAATTTGTTTTGTTTATCTATTTCCGATTCGTAAGAACGCGCATTAAAATAATAATAATAGCAATGATAAAAAGTAACGAAAGGGCGAGGAAGCGCCAAGCATAAAATTCAGGGTTGCACGCGTTTTCTTCCATCCTCCACTTTTCTTCCACTGAGCATGCGTACTTGATCTCATGACGCTACTCTTACAAACAAGGTCCAGGTGCTCTATAAAAAAGGGTTACTGGCGCCATCTATGATTAATTTCGGAACTATATTTGCTAAAAATATTCAAAAATGTTCTTCAGCTTAGAATGACGTTGGGGTCTATCTCAAGTTCCCAAGGACAGAATATGAGTGCCTTAACCAATTGACCATTCAGCCTAATTGAGGATGATTTAATGGGGAACACGAGGAAAGCATTTCGTTAAGGGATGCGTTTGTCGTTGAAAGAAAATAGTTGATGGAAATGTTGCAATTTTGATATGTTTTTATATTATTTTTTATTTGTGTGTTTTTAATTAATGTAGTATTATTTATTTATTTATTATTAATTATTTATTTTATAATTGTCTTATGCTGAAATAAACTTAACTTAACATTAACTTCATATTGAAAATGAATGAAATAATTAACTATCATAGCTAATTAATTAAAGCAAATGAATTTTTTTTCTTACAAATTTAAAAAATTTATATAAAATGAACTGTTTTTAGAGGTTTTGTATTAGTTAATATTTTTTTACTAGGATTCATAATGTAACTACATGCATTGCATTAATTCATAAATCATATGTTTTCCACAAAGAAAAGGTTATTTTCATAAATAGTAAGTTGGTACTATTATTTTTAACACAATCAAACTGATTGGTAAAGTAATCATACGAATTGAATATTTCCAACTGAGCGAAAAATTGCCCAGGTCGGGAATCGAACCAGGATACTTTGCTTACAAGGCCAGGTAAAGCATTTATCAGGTAAAGCATTGGCCTTGTAAGCCAAGTATCCGGGTTCGATTCCCGGCCTGGGCAATTTTTTGCTCAGCTGGAAATATTCAATTCGTAGTAAGTTGGTAGTTTATAAATTTTAATTAGATTAAGAATTCATTTTATGTCATTTGTTATTTATCAATATTTCTAATTTAAAAATAAAACAAAAATATTAATTTATATCAGTATTTTTTCCTTAGGTAGATAATTCTTATAATGGAGGATATTTCTGAATATTTCTGAAAATTTAAGACTATATTAGTATTTAATAAAATCGGTTAATTTAGAATTTTTTTTCTTGATACAAGTTTTATTTTAGGAATTATAATGTAATTAAGTGTGTTAGATTAAAAAATATATATTTGTAAGACAAAAAAAAAAAAAAAAAAAGTTTGTAATTAATCATCTTTTATTAAAAAATATTTTATGTCATTGATGTCATGATATCTTACTGTAGAATATATTTTTAGCGAATATACATTAATATTATTTATTTTCGTTTGATACTTTTTTTTAAGAAGGGGGGGTCAGAATCTTTTCTTTAAAATTTAAGGCTAAAAAGCTGGGTGGAATTCTTAAATTTTATAGCTTGTAAAATAATTTTAAACGTTTTTAGATAATATGTTTTTTTTTTTTTTTTTTTTTAACAAAATAAAAAAAAAATATTTCTTTTGTAATGAATATATAATTCGAAAAAAGGTTGAATTAACTTATAAAGTATTCATTATAATTATTATTATTATTTTACGAGAAAGATTATAATGAATAGAAATTTTAACGAGCGATTAAAATATGTTTTTTACTGATTCAAATAATTGTAAGTTTTTTTTAAATGAATTGAAATAAATATGTAAATAAATATTGGCTATTTTTGAAAATTTTTCTGTTAATGCCTATTAACATATTTTATGAAATACATGAAGTTTAGATATCTTGTCAAAATAACTCAAACAAAAGTTAGAAAAAGAAAAAATAAATGTCGGTTAAGATTAAAAATTCTTAATTCGGTCCAATGTTGGCAAATCTAATTGGACCACTGTCAAAAATCACGTATCGGTCCTGCGTCAATTGCCGGTATTAGTCGCTTGCCGATATAAAATCTTAAAATGACCATTTACGATAACCGGCGGCTGTAAAAGCAGATTCTTACGTTTCAGTTGACCATATGCTGTCGACACTTTACCGAAACCACTGTGTCCATGCCGACAATTAACCGACGCTGCCAGCTGCGGTCCGTACGCGTGCCGAAAGATATGTGTGTCCTGGAGCAAGTAACAATTACTAAACAAATAAGTTGCTTTTGACAGAATGCAATCCAAAATAATCCAGAATCTTAATTTTGAAACTTCTACATGAGGAAATATGTTTTTCTCTGAAAGATTTTTCAGATAGTATAACACTCGTAACTTTAGAATTTTCAAACTTTAAAAATTCATAATTTGGAGAGACCTGAAGCCCACTCCAGACTTTTGAAGGCGTTTGACTTTTCATCGAAATATGTACAATGTGGGAGAGGCCAAATAGATGGTTTTACATTAAGAAAGTACAGTGGACGGACGTTACAATAGACGGCTTAAATTAGCAGGTATTCTGCTCCTCACATTTAAATGTGTGTATTCTGTGCGTCTTATGAATAGTTATTAGAATTTATTACGGTGCAACAGAAAATTTATTTAGCATAAAGAAAATAGTATTTTTTTTTCCTCACGATAAAAAATCATCTCCTAAGAGTGTAAAAGAAACTATAACTCAAGTATAAAACTCAAGACATATCATTTTTTATTTTGATGATACATATTCTTAATAGAGAAGCAAACTGATATGACTTCAAAGTAAGATTACAATGATCACAAAAATTGCTATAACAAACAAATATTATTTTAAATTAAAATTAATTAACTACAATAAAAATTAATTATCCAAATTATTAAACGAAATAAAAACGAAATTCACCGGATATTATAACAAGCGGAAATTTTTTAATAGTATACGAATTTTAATGTCTTATTTTTCCTTTTCAGTTTTAAGAGAAAATGGATTCTGTTACCACAATTACAAAATTGGTCTAGAAATTATTAAAAATTAATATTTCAAAAATAAATTAAGATACAGTTTTGAAACAAATAGCATTTGAAAGTAATTTTTTTTCTCTATACGACGGTGTAAAAATTAAAAATATACGTTGCTCAGAAGTGTAAAATTTTCACTAATGAAAATCTCAAAACGGAAATGGCATGGAAAAGTGTTGCGCATTTTAATTTCTATATTTTTTCCTCAATTTTAAGAGAATATGGAGCGATTTTGTTGCCACGATTGCAAAATTGGTACCAAAAACTATAAAAAAAATTAATATCTCAAATATAAATTGAGATACAGCCTTCAAACAAATTGTATTTGGAAGTGCATTTTTTTCTCTATTCGACGGTGTAAAAATTTCAAATGTGCGATGTTTATAAGAGTAAAATTTACAGTAGCCAAAAATAGCAAAACCGAAATTACAGGGGGAAAGTGTTGCCATTCGAAAAATGACGTATGCTTTACGCACATATACGTTTGGCCTTTATAATATAGATAATTGAGGCTGTAATCACCTGTAATTGCAATTTAAATATTTTTTCTGCCAAATTTAAAAAAAGAATAGCTTCTATACAAATTTACGTTGTAAAATATCTTACTGAAAAGAAAGATTATAAAGTATATTTGTATCTTAAACTAGATATTTAAAATTTTCGATATATTTTGTATAAAATATAGGTAATATTCTTAGGAATATATAAAAATAGAAGAATGAAACTTGAAAGTAACAATAAATGTGAATATCAGAGTTCATAATTAAAGAAGACAAGCAAAAACTTTTAAAGACATAACATTCCTTAAAACAAAAGATTCTTAAACGATCGAGAAACTGTTACATGAAATTATGTAAAGCGTTTACTTTTATTTTATAAAATGTTGTTTAATTCAGTGTTTGAAATACTTTCTTTCAAAGTTTTCTAATATTTTTGAATAATCGCATATTATATAATATAAGAAAATTTCGAAGAGACGTTCTTTAAAAATTGACATTTTTTAATAAAATATCAAAGCTTTATGTGACATAGAGCGTTATTTTAATGTTTAACTTTAAATGTATAAAGATGTTTACAATGTACCTTTTTCATTTTACTACAGTAAAATATCCAATTTTATCTTGCAATGTAAGTATAACTGCAAAATAAGTACAACTACATGTAAGTATGACTACAAAATAACATGCTATTTGTATTTTTTTTCTTTTAAAATCTTCCACATATTATAGTAAATCAAAAAATGCACATTGATTTCATAGAATTTTGTTGAGTTTTAGGAAATAAGTTCAGAGAAAAAAAAAGATTAGGATAAGATTAAAAAAATAAATGATCAACATTTGATATCTTTTATGTTTCTTTTTTCTTAGGAGTTTTATGATATACTCATACATACTTTTATAATACAAACATGTATAACGAACCCTAGGATGCAAAATTTTTTTTACAAATATTTGTTATTCTTTTAGCAATGATTTTTGAAATTATACCGTTAAGAAGTCATAAAGTTTTTGTACTGTACAAAACTGTCTGAGGGCGAAGTGTCTGAGAGCGAGTAATACTCGCTCTTGATTGTTTATTTCTGTAGCGATTTGGAATATTATGTGTTTGAGATATTACGCCACTTTTTTACACGGGTTCAGTTAATCTGAAATATAAATATTTATATAAACTTGGTGTCATACCTTTATTTCACTAAGAATAGGCGTAAAATGTTTGTTCAATTTTATAGTTTTTGAAAAACTAATAGGAATTATTTAAATTTAAATTCGATTAGAAATAACTTGAAGAGGTTTCCAAAAGAGCATTTTTTAAAAGTTGTCTTCAATAACATTTGATAATATTTAATTGAAATTCCTTAAAAGATTATACACCTCTTTAACCCTTTCGTGGTTATAAGCGCGTATACGCGCCCAGAATACCACTTAATTTGAATTGCGAAATGCCATACTGACACCGGAATTTTTAACTGAAAATTTTAATTTTACAAAGCACGTAAAAAAAACATTTATATATTATGAAATAAATTTGTTTTTAAATTCCGGTGTCATTCAATCATTTCAGTATTTTATGAATAGAAGTGCTTTAACCGTCAAAGGGTTAAACATTTTATAATTCTACATGAAGAATATATCCTATTAAATCTATATGAATAATTTTGAACACCAACATAATTTTGGATTAAATTTATAGCATATTTATTTTCATGGAATTTTTAGAACACCAAAAATTTGTCGAAATATATGTTTACTTCATAATAATTTAACCACAAAATATTTGAACAGCAATTTTATGTATTCTGTACACGATTCGGGAAAGCATTTCCTATATTTTTACTCTTTTTCTGTATTATGATAAGCAGATATGCTGAAACCCTCATAATTATGCGTTTATGCTTAGAAATATGATGTTTTATACAAAGAAAAGAACAATCATGTACATTTATGTGCATCTATCTATATAAACAAGGATCTTACAAATGTTTTTTCTGAAATGTTTAGATTAACATTGAATGGCATGACATATTAAAGGGAATTGATTTATTAATACATAAAACACATTACATTTTAAATAATTTTTAAGAATACGTTAGATTAGTTTTTCTTTTATTTTTGACACAATTATACATTTGTCAAATGAAAAAAAAATGTGTTGTAACCGTAATTTTTTATTAATGTGTTTAATGTTTAGAATTAAAAATGATAAATATATCGAAAAACGCTAATTTAATGTTAGTATTAATGTTAATGTTAGTATTACTGCACCTGAATACAATCTTTGTTTGTATTTATTTATAATTTCAATGTTGAAGACATATTTAAGAAATACTGTATTGAAATTAAAAATAATATAAAATTTTTTTAAGTTGTATATTTTTCATTCGTATATCTAACCTCCAAAATTAAACGCATAGGAACAATACGAATTCTCTTAATGTATTTATTTAATTAACTTAATTTTGAATAAAATTTTAAATTAATATTTTAAATTATTTTTTTTACTCCATTGCACTTCTACAAATGTCTTAAATAATGTCTTATAAAAGTTAGACAAAATACCTATGAAAACTACATCTGAAGTCCATCGGCTTTTCAGTGACTTTAAAATATGAAGTGTGAAAATAAGTATATAAATTTTAAATAAGTTATGAAACAAAGGAGAAAGCGACAAGTTTGAAGAAGTGTATACAGAAAATACTACTTCAAAGAATTACAATTTTGTTGCTAATTTTTTAAAACGCGGTTGCATTCTCGAAAGATAACGATATTGGAGATAAACTTATTTGTGACGAAAGAACTGTACCATTTACATGCTCTATAACTCGAAGCTTTTTCTTCAATATCTTCGATTTATTAAGTGACAGAATCTTTTCGAGTCATTTTAGCCAATATTGAAATCCAAAAACAAATTTTTTGGATGTGCCCATGCCAAAAACTTTCTCCTTTTGACTGTACTTTTGGGAACAATTATAATGGACATGACGGTTCTATGAAATGCCCTCTCGTAGATCATAAGATTTATGTCCTTTTGATTCCCCCACGATTCTCAATCGTTTCGGAAACATATACATGAAAACCGGAATTTTCGATAATGTTCGCTATTGCATGCCACATAGGTATTATGAATGCATTCTTGGGCGCATTTTTGAACAGATCCTGTGATTTTGGTAAGTCAGAAATTGTATTCATTTCTGTGCTATAAAGCGTTTTACACCGCATTCTGCTCTGAGACCTTACTGTGATTTTGTATCCCCTTATCACGAGAGAGTAATTTTTTTTTCTGTGCTTTCCTATGCAATTATGTTTCCTAACGATGTTCTCTATTGCCCCTCTATATTTGTACTTAAAACTCTGGTATAATCCTGCATATTGCATTTCATTTGTGTTGAAAACCACAAACTAATATATCTAAAAATATTTATTTTAGTATTTATTATTCGTTATTTTATAGAATAACTAATTAAATTTGATTATTAATACAGAAGAACAGAATTTTTTCAGAAACTTTTGTAATCTATTTTATATATGTTTGCATTGATACTGGATGTTTCAAAAAGAACTGACCGATTTTAAAATTCACTATCCTTCGAGCTTTGAAAGATATTTACAAAATTCTTGCAGGAGGGTTATGTATGACGTTAAAAATTAAGGCTATGAAATTGGTCTCATTCAAAAATGCGATTTTGCTTTTAAGACCCAATCCTAAACTCAATCCATATAAAAATTTTAACCTAATTGGAATGATAAACGTTTGTAAAAGACTATTTTGAACGTGGGTGTAACGGATATAAGTTTCCAAGAAAATAATGTTTTTCTGTATTGTTGCGCTGACGACAACAAAATCAAAATGTTATGGATAGAGTTCGGGAGTGCACATTCGAATGAGACTCATTCCAATGCCTTAACTTCCTTAATTCGTACCATTGCTAAGTAACTTGCGCCTCAACTTGTGCCTTCCGCTCTCGGCGTGATCTATTGTTTGTAATTCGACCTAAAATTGAGTAACTGTTGCACAAGAATAACAATTCAAGTTATTAAATTTTAGACTCAGTCAGTACTTTTTAATACACCCTGTATGATAACTATAAATAAGGAAATATCCTTTCTGAACATACTGAATTAATGATATCAATCTAAATTTCATATACAAAAGTAAGTTTGTTTTCATAAGATATCCCACAATATAATAAATTGCAGTTTGTGTATAGTGAATAAAAACTGAAAAATATTAATAACTATCAGTTTTGCATTCTTGCTAAATTTCAATAGCATTGGAAAAGTAAAGGATTTAGCAGCATGCAGATTCTTATAACTTTTTGAATGTTAGATTTAAAAATAAGAATTGCATGTTTCCTAAATAATATTTTAAAACATAACTTAATATGCAAAGTCAAAACGAAATAATTTATATTTATAAAAATATGTTTTCAATTACTGAAAAATGTACAAATTGTGTGCAACAGAAATTGATTTCTAAAGAAGTGATGAACAAAATAAATAAAAAAGCTTTTTATGTCACTTCTATTAATTTAAACATTTTCCCTAAATGAGTTTTAAAATTTAACCAAAATTTAATTTCGTAATCATTGGAAAAAATATCTGTTAAAGATCGGTTAATGTCTTAAATGACAATCATTTATATAAATTTAGAGTTTTAAAAATAATCGCAAATTATATTAAAATGAAAAACCAGTGAAATTTTTGAAAGAAGCTATTTTCAACTTAGTTGAAGTAATAAATGATAGTTTCAATAATCTTTAAGAAGCACAAATAATAGATTTTTTAATTTTGATTGTGTTTGTATTTTTTTTTTTTTAAGTAATAATTTTTATTTTATTTTTCATTTTGGAGCAATTTTGTTGACTTTTATAAATACCGTAAACATTTTTATATCAGGAACTTAATGAAATAGTATATCGCAAATTTAATAATACTTTAGACAACTGGTATAAAAGGAAACAATTATTTAAAAAAATAAAGAAAGCACAAAATAATATTGTTTATATATTATTCAGAATCAGTTATTTAGTATTCTTTGACAATTTGCTTGCTATTAAAATAATAAAAGTTGTAAACGGTATTGGGATATTTTAGAAATTTTGTTTTGAGTAATAAAATTGTCCCAGAACACTTTATTAATTAACATTTTCCTATATTTTTCTCCCGAATATTATAATGTTTAATTGCTATTTTTTTATGTTTAAATAAACTATATGACTCTATATGCGCATTTTAAAAACTGAAGCTTTTTATATTGCATAAAAAACGTATTTTATTTATTTTTTATTATTTTTATTTTTAATCTTCCATACTACTTGCGTAAGATTAAATTTATTAAAATGTATGTGATTTCTATGAATATATATATATATATATATATATATATATATATATTACCAAGATCATCGCTTGTGTGTTTTTACATGAACTATAAATATTTTGTTCAAAACTTATGTTTTATGCCATATGTAGATTGAACATGAGAGATAAAGGGATAAATATTAGTAATATCCAGTAACACATTCATTTAAATTTTATTTTGTAGCAATATTATTCAAGAGTGACAGATCTTTTTGATAAATGTCCTTAACACGTAAATTAAAAATATTCTGTGAAATTTATTTTTCAAAATACAGGTGAGACGAAATAAATACTTTCTATCGCTGCAATTGCTGAATAACATAGATATGGAAATAGTTTTTTCAATGTTTTAATATGATAATGAATATATTTTAATTACTAAAAATTAAAAATTAATTAACATATGAAAAATAATTACGTTTTAATGTAAAATAATGAAGAACTATATTATGTTTTCGTATGTAATTTTTTTAATATCCAGTTTTATGCTAATCGCAATAGACTATTTTTTCACTTTAAGTTTATATATTCTGATAGTTGGATACCATATTTAAATATTTTAATTATAATTTTCTCACTATGTCTTGTGAAGATTGAGTGTAGAGGAGGAATAGTAAATAATAATAATATCATAGATACACAAAACTCTCTGTTTAATGTCACATCTTATTCTTAATGACGTTTTATTAATGATTTCCAATAGGATATTTTAGAATACAGCATTAGAAGACAGTGTTTGTAGCATTTCATGGTAAGAATGACGAAATTTGATATTCCACTTTTCAAAAGTTTTTATTAAGTATAATATATTGAGACTTAAACAAATTTAATTTTTATTTAAGGACATAATTACGGAAAAAATTCTTAAAGCAGTTAAAATTGAATCGAATATATCCGTAAATCGACTTTTTTTTTTATTATTATTATTATAAATGAGAGTAGCATTATATTGTATTTATATTTCAGACCAAATTGTTATGAACCATACTGATATTAATAACTTCCTGAAGACTCAATATATATATATGAGATACTTTTAATTGTTTATCAAATTCATATTTTTTTGATTTTTAAATGCTCAAATTCAAAACAATGCAATTGTACATTTGCAAAAAAATGACATTCAATTATTTAGTGAATCCATTAAATAAGGTGTACAGTTTTAAGTTATGAACCCTATCTATATTATTAACCGCAGTAAACATCTGTCTGTCTGTCTGTCTGTACCGCTAAAAACTTTTCTCAACGGCCGAGTGGAGTGGCGCTCTGGGTGTCTATCGACTCGGGACGATTCGGCCTTTTGTGATAATGAATTTCGAGAAAATCGCCCGGTAATTACCCAAGATATTAATTAAAAACTACCCGGGAAACGTGACAAAAAATCCAAGTTCCGAGACTCTGACGGAGCTCTCCGGTCGAAACTAGCTTTCCGCGGATGAAGAACCACGAAGGTGTCGAAAATACGAAAATTAAGGAGTTTTATATAACGTCGCATCCACGCTGCAGATTCACGGATTTTAAAACAAATTACATATTCTTGAAGGAAATTTAAAGACCTTTCTGACGGTCTATTCGGTTTTAAGAAATACGAACATTAACCTTTTGAAAAAAAACGTTTTCCCGAAAGCTTTCATTTTCCATTTTTCTCCGCAGAATTTTCGACCGAAAATTATCGAATTTTAAAACGATTCCATCCTTTTTAATTTTTAAGGCACGACAAAGAAAAAAAATACCCCCCCCCCCCCCAAAGACGCTTCTGGGTAATTTCCAACGGTGTGTTTATTTTTGAAATATTCTAATATTAACCCTTTCAAAAAAAATCGAGAAAAAGAGTCTCCGATCGTACAATTTTGTTTGCTTTTTGGACACTTTTTCTGCTCTTATTTATATGAATAAAATCCCTAATTTTCAATATTTCTTTTCCATCTTTATACACCTCTTAGTGAATACATCGTTTTGAGTTGTATCAAAATTTCAAAAAGATACAACGGTTAGAAGTATTTTTAAATCTGTAAAAACCGCGAAATTACGGCGTAAAACGGGCGACTTTTTTTTCTGCCATATTTTTAGGTAAAAGTAGCCCTTAAATCCTGTATTCTTCAATGATCTTTATATGTGTGTTTGAGGTACTGGTTTTACATCTTGCATAAAATTTTTGAAAAAATCGGGAGGCCGTAACTGTATTTTAAATAATATAATAGGCGAATTTTTTTATTTAAATTATTAAATGTGAAAAAGGAAAACACTAAAAATTAAAATTTTTGTACAAAATATGCATATTTTTACACGAAAATTATACTCGGGTTTTTTTTCAAAGTGTGTAATAGTAATACATTGCGACCTCACTAATCCGACACTCGGTAATCCGTATATTTTTAAAATATCGTTAGAGAACATTATTGCAAATAAATACATTTTAAAATTTCACATTTCTTTAAAATCTTCATAAAAGCAGTTAGAGAATACCGTGGTACAAGTTGCATCACTATTTTGGAACGATACAACAGTTAGAAGTATTTTTAAATAAATTAAAACCGCGAAATTACGGGGAAAGAACGATCGCATAGTGTGCACTGAATCAAGACAGCCACAGGATGATTGATGGTTTGTGGTCAGCGGTTAGAAAACGCAAGTGTGCACCGGGCCTTAGAGAGATTATTTTTTTCAGAAAGGGGCCGCTAGCGGGCGAAGCTCGCTAGTTAGAATTATTAAAATTTTAAGAATGTTTTTTTTTTATTATGTCATGTTTCCTTTCATATAACTCAGATTTATTTCGCTACAATGACTCAAAAAATGTGAAATATCTATTGTATTTTCTAATTCAAAATTGACAAAGTTTTAATTAAACTGTAGTTACTAACAAATTTAGAATATTAAAGTAACACTTCATCCTTTATCCACTTATGTATTCGACTTTTACGATTACTCGTTTAAAGTATTTCTTTTTTAATATATAAAAAGGCTTTCAACTAAATAAAAATCAATGTACCAGAAAGCGACGTTTGAAAAAAAATATGTTAAAAACCATGTTTCATTTTTTCAGTTGCGGAAAGTGTGATGGTGTAAAATTATACTGCTCAAATAAAATGAATAAAGCATAAATTGAATTTAACTGTTGTGGAGATTTCTTTTTTCCTGCGGGTATTTTTTCAATCATTGAAAAAAAAAATCATTTTTTTTACTCCGTCTTTTGTAACATTAAATGTTCCTTGTCTCTTTATGTGAAATTTTATTTTTTTTTTAAATTTCTTTTTTATGACACTTTTCAATGTAAGTAATATTGCATAAGAAATCAGAAAAAATAGAAATACCACAGTCTTTTCTGCTTTAAATTTGAATTATATTTAATTTAAAGAAATGTATGTATTTTTCATAACATTTTTAAAGAATGCCTGTGTATGTATGTGTTTTCATGTGTTTAAAAGAAAACAGTTTTAAATAATTTTAATAAATAATTTTAATAAATAATTGCAATAGCATAATGTATTAAATACTAAATTGTTAAATTCGTTTATAAAGTTACTTTTCCATAATATTATGTACAGTCGCGTTAAAAAATAAATACATCCTACTACTTCTCAATAAATTATCGTAGGAGAAAGTTACTGGTACCAAATGATTGGAAATAAATTCTATTTTTAAATGATGTGTGTAAAATTGGCTTAGGTGCATATAGATATTAAAACAAACAAAGCTTCATTTATTTTAGTAGCAATCCCGTAAAAATAATTATGCATTTTTTATAATTTTATGATCTGAAGTATGAAATAAATATTGATAAACTAGAAGACAGCCCGTCAAAATGAGGTGTTTGCATTTTTAAAAGGATGATTAAAAATTACAACTGTGGTCAATCAGCCACTTTAGGCTTAAACAATTTTTAAAAATACAGCGATTAAACATGGAGAAAAAAATCTATTAAAAAAAATTAACAGAAATTTGCATTTAAAACTATAACAAAACTGTCTGGTGGATGATGGGGTTTGTAATGAACAAATCGTAAATACATAAATTTTTAAAGAATAAAGTAAGGCAAAAAAAATCAATTATAAAAGATTATATTGTGAAACTACAGCCAAAAATATCGAGAAATACTGAGAAAAAATAATAAAAATATCTAAAATGTATAAAAAAATTACCTATTTTGGCCCATTTTTTAGATAATATTTAAAAGAAAACACTCTATAAGATCGAAAACAAATGTCAACAATTAAGAGTAAACAATGAACGTGTTCGGGAGATACACGCGCTTCGCGCGCAAGCTCAGGAGTTTTTACCGAGTACTATTCCGCTGTAAGATCCACTCCACGTACCTGACTCCTAAGCGTGCGCGCTCAGCGCGCATAGATCCCGAACGCGCCCGATCATTCCTGAGTCGTGATGTTACAAAGGAGTCATTCTAAAGATTCAATCACGGAATTTGTCATTCTTTAATGGCAACAGTATTGATTTGCTTACATTGTTTGTTTGGTTTGTTTTTTCCGTAATTGCTGGTTGTTTTATTTAGAACTTAAACATTATAATTAAATAGTTTTTGTAGGTTTTAAAGAAAGTGAGTAATGAATAAATCTTTCACATGTATATTTTCATAAATTGAACAATTAGAATATTTGTGAACAGCTCGGAATAGTTAAGCCTAACGTGGACGCAGTTGCAATAAGTTTATTTTTCTCGTGGATGGGTTGTCCCCGGAATCGTCATACACTGAGGGGTTTTATATATATAATTAGGAATTGCAATCTACAATTTTTCATAGTTCTCCTTTTCGTAAATCCAAAATTGCAAATCCTTTTTTCAAGATGTTTTCAAATTATGCTTCAAAAACAAAAAAAAATATGGTTAAGAAGCTGTCTACAACAATTGATTGTAAACAATTAATTCAAAATATCTAATCTACAAGTGATTAGATATTTTGAAACTTCTTAAGCTATCCTTTAATTTATCAATCTTCAATGACTGCTTGAATGGCGCTTAAGATGTCTTGATCAAGAAAGGGGCTCCGTTGATTAACAATGGAGTACCGAAGTTCACTTAGTCGAGGTGACCTAGGGTAATAATGCCACTTTAAGGTTCTACCAATTTTCACAGCTTATTTTAGATACTATTTTTCAAACCAATATAGGATTTGCTACAGCAAATTATTGACTGTGCATATAAGGTAAAAATCTTTTAGCAGATATGTATGTATGAAATGTAAAGATGCGTTTTCATGAGTAATGCTTTTTGTCATTATTATCCACGTATGCGAGTAATAATCTCATGGAAACAAAACTGAAAAATAATATGGAATGATAGTATGTAAACTTGTCCAATTCTAAAGATGCTAATTCTACCGCTTTAAAAAGGGACAAAACCCTTTTATCTCCTGTTCATTGCAATGTCAGAATGCGTTATAAATATTTGATATTCATTTTTTTACTCGGAAATGAAATAATTAGAAGTGCTTAAGTCATATAAATTTATCTGTACCATTTTTTTGTTTTCAACAAAGATAGTACTGCTTTTCCCTACATAAAAAATATGAACGCTCTTCAGATGTTGTTCCAACATCGAACAAAATCAATCGGTGTAATAACGCCAATGGATGGTGTTGACACGTCGATATGCTTACTGTACAGCATATTTAAAAGTTTAAGCTAACTGGCAAACCTATTCAAAATCTCTCACTATATGAAACACACTACAAATTTGTGTAATAAACAAAGTACTTTCTAATAAATGTACAGTCTACAGATCACAGAATTTAACATTAAATTTTTAAATCGGGCATTACTCTTACATGCTTCTTTAAGTAAAAAGATATACAGATAAAACAAATAAGCTATTAGTAGTTATTTGGGATTTAGATGACTCTGAACCATTCTGCGCAGAACACTTAAGAAACATTTCCAATATTCCTTTATAATTACACATAATATTAACATTTCGCGTTATTGCCTATAGACTACTTTATATTATATATTTATATTTCATGTACTGAATATTTAGGAATAAAAATTAGTTTACATTTTAAATATTAACTTAGTAGTTTATAAAATATTCAAAATTGATTCATTAAAAATAAAAAGTAAATATTCATTATTTGTTTTGATCAAAAGAGCAATTTTTGTATTGTATTAATTTTTGGTGTTATATAATAGCATAAATGTGTTATTCATGAATATTGGAATGCATAAATATTTGTAGTTTGTATTATTAATTGATAATACACTGACTAAAAAAATTATACATTTTTATTTATTTGTTTTTTTTACTTTTAGAATAGCTACATAAAAAATCTCTTCAATACAAATTTTCTTTCATTTCCAACCACAAATTTAAAATTATCGATAGAAATGTCAAATAGAACTTTTTAAAAGTTCATGCTTTAAATGATAACTGAATATATCTATCTTTTTTTAATGCACTATGCATCATGTAGATAAACATTATATTTATGGACATCCTTATGTCTATTACATCACTTCTTTTCGAATTATTGTTCAATTATTATTGACTCTCATTTTGCTGAACCATCTTATTTTGAGTGAAGTTCAGAAGTAAATGGCTTCATGTGCAGGTTCTTAAAGTTTTGATTTTAAAAAATATTTTTATGGACTTTCAAGGAACAATCACGGTAATAATAAACAGGAAACCAAGGGTTCCAAACGTTTTCCAAAGGAGATAGCCGCCATTGAAGTTTAGGGTCCAATTTTCAAATAAACATTAAAAAAACGGAAAAATAGGTCGATCGCTAAATGAAATTTTTATGACAGGTATACTGTTATTATGTAAACAATATCTTAACGAATCTATCTATAATTTAACGCGCATCTCTTAGTATTGTAATGAACAATTCTGGCACACTTAAGTTAATTTGTTATCGCATACATTTTATAACGAACATTTTGTATAAAAATGTTTTGTTAAAGAAGGATAAATTTAAAACTAAAATGTAATTACTGGAACTGCTTATACATATCGCTAATTAATAATTTAATTAAATATAATATTAATAATGTTATCCACGTAACGTTTTTTAATACATTAATTAACATGGGCACATTCACATTGATTTTATATTGCATACATTTCCTAAAAATATTTGTAAAACAAATATTTTGGTCAAGAAGGATAAATTTGAAATTACAAGTTAATAATTGGAAATACTTATACATATCGCTAATTTATAATTTAATTAGATATATTAATAATTTAATACAAGTAGCGTTTTTATAGTAGTAAACAACATTATAAAACGAATATTATGTCAAGAAGTATAAATTTAATTCCAACAGCATTACTAGAATTTCTTTATACATATTTCATCTTTCAAAATCGTTTAATGTTTTAGAATAGCGCATACAATATATACATTTACAGAATTTAATGAACAGCGTAAATTATTCAAAAGATACACCTCATCTTTATAATCACTCAGCCACAAAATGCTTGAACAGCAATTTCACATATTCTTATTCAGGGCGCGACTCAGGAAAACATTTTGCAAATTTATATCTTCCATTCTCTATGGTGAAATAGAGATATGCTGAATTTATCACACTTTTACAATAATCTTCGCAGGCAACATTTCATTTTCGAAAGGAAGTGAGTTGTAAGTTTTTATACATGCGACTGTGTAAAAATAAATGGTGTCAATATATATTAGATATATTATAAATAATTTAATGCACATAACGTTTTTTTAATATAGTAAACAACATTGTTGCATTCAAATTGTATTACTAAGGCAAATATTTTGTAACAAATACTTTGTAAAACTAATATTTTATCAAGAAATATAAATTTGAAATTACATCATAATTTCAGGAACTGCTTACACATATCACTAATTAATAATTTAATTAGATACATTATTAATATTTTATCTCACATAAGTTTGTTTTTAATAGTAAACAACATTGCTGCATAATATATCATTTGTAATCGCTGCATATATCGTTTGTATAGTAGTAAACAACATTGTTAGAATCAAACTGAATTGTTATTGCATATATTTTATAAAAAAAATGTTTTATTAAACAAATATTTTGCCAAGAAGGAAAAGTTTAAAAATACAACATAAATACAGGAACTGCTTTATACACATCGGATCTTTCAAAATATTTTAATTTTTTGGAATAACGCAGACAATATCTATATTTACCGAGTTTCAGGAACAACGTAAATTATTCAAAAGATACACTTCATGTTCATAATCATTCAGCCGCAAAATGTTTGAACAGAAAGTTCACATGTTCTTATTCAGGACGCGACTCAGGAAAAGGTTTTGTAAATTTACATCTTCCATTTTCTGTGGTAAAATAGACACATGTTGAATTTATCATAGTTTTACGATCATCTTTGGAGGTAATATTTTATTTTCGAAATGAAGTGAGTTGCAATTTTCTGTACGTGTGTCTGGATAAAAATGAATAGTACAAATATTGGAAACTAAATTCTGTATATTATCTTTAAAACGAATGTCACTTCAACGTTTGTTTTTTTTCTGGGTGGGGGTGGGGGGATTATTAAACAAATTCCTATTATTTTTCATTGCAAAATTATTTACCTTAAAGAAATTTGTATTAAGAAAATTTTTTAATTAAAAGCACAAAGTACCTTTGAATTTTTATTTTGAATAATACTCTAATATTTCTGGTAAAACAATACCTATATTAGAAATTAAATAAATAAATAAATAAATAAGAATTATACAGATCGTTTTTATAGTAGTTAACACCGTTGTTATGTTAAACTTGAATTTTTATTGCTTACATTTTATGAGAAACATTTTGTAAAACACATATTTTGTCAAAAAGGATAAATTTAAAATTACAACATAATTACTGGGACTGCTTTATATATATCGCATCTTTCACAATATTTTAATCATTTGGAATAGCGCAGACAATATCTATATTTACCGAGTTTCGGTAACAACGTAAATTATTCGAAAGATAAATTTCACCTCCATTATCATTCAGCCTCAAAATAATTGAATAGCAATTTTCACATATTCTTATTCAGGACGCGACTCATGAAAATATTTTGAAAATTTATATCTTCAATGTATTCTCTATGGTAAAATAGAGATGTGCTAAATTTATCATATTTTTACGATCATATTCGGAGGTAATATTTTATTTTAGAAATAAAATGAGTTGCAAATTTTTGTACGTGTGTCTCGATAAAAATGAATAGTGTCAATACTGGAAACTAAACACGATATACACTTATTACAACGAATGTTTTTTAACGAATTTTTAAGTTTAAGGAATTTTTAAATTTTCGGATTGTTAAATAAATTTTCATGATTTCTAGATGTAAAAATACTTACATTAACAAAATTCATATTAAAGAAATTTTCAGATGAATGAATTTATTGACGTCTTAACAAGGTCCGAGACACAAAAATCTTTAAATTAATTATAAAATAAATATCGTTACATAAAAAATGTTATTGCATTATTTTATGGTTGTAAAACAAATATTTTGTCCAGAAGAATAAACTAAAATTACAACATAAATACTGGAACTGTTTTATACATATTGCAACTTTCAAAATATTTTAATCATTTGGAATAGCGCAGACAATATCTATATTTACTAAGTTTCAGGAACAACATAAATTTTTCAAACATACACTCCATCATTATAATCACTCAGCCACAAAATGTTTTAAGAGCAATTTCACATATTTCTGTTCATTACGCGACTCAGGAAAACATTTTGCAAATTTATAACTTCCATTCTTTATTGTGAAATAGAGACATGCTGAATTTATCACACTTTTACAATCATCTTCGAGGTAATATTTTATTTTCGAAACGGAAGTGAGTTGCAATTTTCTGTACGTGGGACTAAATAGAAATAAATGGTGCTATTACTGGAAACTAAATACATTGTATTATCTTTAGAACAACTGTCACTTTAATTATTTTTTTTTAATTGTTAAATAAATTTTCATGAATTTTCAATACTCTGGCGGATTTTATATTAACAAATTTTCCAAATTAAGTAAACATAGCACGTTTGACTCTTTTTTTTACAATTTTTAAGAATATTGAAATATATATGTGGTAAAACAATACTTAATATTAAAAAAAAAAAAGACTTGTAGTAAAAGCCTATGTTAGTAAAAGTTAATTAAAAAAAACTTTTAAAAAAATCTTTACTACATTTATAAATATGAACATTTTTACTTCGATTTTTTGCCATATTTATTAGAATGTACATAAAGAAAAAAGGAAATATATAATTAAATTAAATAGAAAAAAGAGTTTTTCTATTAATCGATCAAGCAAGTTATTAAAATATGAACATGGAGAAAAATCAATTTAAAGTTTCAACATGCTTATACGTATCGTTAATTAATAATTTTTGCAAATAATTTGTTTATAGTCGTAAACAACATTTTTACATTCCAATTGAATTGTTAATGCATGCATTTTATAAAAAAAATATTTTGTAAAACAAACTTTTTGTCAAGAAAGATAATTTTAAAATTATATAACACAATTACTTGAACTACTTCAAAAATATTTTAATATTTTAGACTAGAGCAAACAATATCTACCTTTACCGAGTTTCATGTTCAACATAAATTATTTAAAATATAAACTTCATCTTCATAATCACTCAACCGCAAAATGTTTGAACAGCAATTTTACATATCCTTATTCAGGACGTGACTGAGGAAAACATTTTGTAAATTTATATCTTCCATTCTCTACGGTAAAATAGAGATATGCTGAATTTATCACACGTTTACGATTATCTTCGCAGGCAATATTTTACTTTCGAAAGGAAGTGAGTTGCAATTTTCTGTAGGTGTATTTGGATTAAAATAAATGGTATAAATTTATATTAAATATATTATTGATAATTTAATATGCGCATCTTTTTTAATATAGTAAACAACATTTTTTCATTCGCATTGGATTCTTAGTAAACACGTTGTATAGTAATTACTGTTTAAAACAAATTTTTATCAAGACGGATAAATTTGAAATCATGTCATAATTGTAGGAACCGCTTACGCATATAGCTAATGAATAATTTAATTAGTATATTATTAATAATTTAATTCGCGTAACTTTTTTAATAGTAAATAACAGTGCTGCATTCAAACTGAATTGTTACAGCTTACATTTTGTAAAAAAATATTTTGTCAAGAAGAATAAATTTAAAATTGCAACATAATTACTGAAACTGCTTGATACATACCGTACCTTTCAAAATATTTCAATCTTTTGGATTAGCACAGACATCATCTATATTAACCGAGATTCATTAACAACATACATTATTCAAAATATACATTTCATCTTCATAATCACTCAGCCACAAAATGTTTGAACAGCAAATTTCACATATTCTTATTCAGGACGTGACTCAGGAAAACATTTTGTAAATTTATATCTTCCATTCTATGTGTAATATATATGTTGATTTTATATATGTTGAATTTGAAAGAATATGTTGAAGAGATATGTCCAATTTATTACAGTTTTACGATCATCTTTTGTAGGTAATAAGGTATTTGTACCCTATATGGACAGGGCTCTCAATATGGACACCCCTAATATTTTTCAAAGTAATAATTTTAATCGGAGATGACTCAACATTTTCGCGAAGAAAAGCAGTTGAAAAGATAGTTAAGGATGTAACGTGTAAAAAAGCGCGCTCTTCGCTATTTAGAGGAAACCTGCTGTTTCGAGATATGCGGATCTTAACCCTGCTGTTCTGTTCGGGTCTATTTGACCCGAAAATTTTGTTGTTCACATATAAACAAAATTTGCGCAGAGATATTTCCATGAAACTTTTTGACTTTGTTCATTAGTAATATAACTATATATTCCTAGAAGTATTTACGTTTATTTATATTTCCAAGAGATATTTTTTAACATAGTCCTAATGTACTGTTCGGGTCATATTGACCCGAATTAAAAAATAATTTTACTATGCACTTTTAATTTTGTTTGGAATCATTCAATAAAAATAATTACTGCAACGTATCTATTTAGAAATCTGTTTCGTTGGCACAGGTGTTACATCACGTGACAGGAGAGCAAAGTCAAATGTTGATATCATTGGCGGAAGGGAAAAAAATGCACCTGTTAGTAGCGTTTATTTTTTCTTGCTGTACTTCAATTTCTAATAATCGGAAGAACAGTTGTATCTCTGAGTATTAGTGAAAAAATGGCGAATCGTAGAAATTTGATCGACGCTGATATTGCTAAATTAATGGAAGCCTCTGACTGCGAAGAGAAAAATGCGTCTGAGTATGAAAATCATACAAGTGAGGAAATTGAAAGTGAAAGTTCTGACAACGATTTTGATATTGATATTCAAAAGACGCACAATATACAGAGTATTCAGTCTAAGAATCGTGAAATAGTATGGAAATTGAATCCCTTCTTCATTCTGGTCGATTAACGTCTGCTAATATTATAAAAACTACTCCAGGTGACACAAGATATGCAACGACAAGGATAACTGACATAAAAAGCGTATTTGCGACGGTATTCAATTCTACAATCGAGAACAAAATCATAAAAATGACTAATATAGAAGGAAGAAAAGTGCATGAAAAAGAGTGGAAAGATATTAGTACTGAATCCCTTCAAGCATACATCGGATTATTATTATTAGCTGGTGTGTACAAATCATATGGAGAATCAACAAAAAGTTTGTGGAATCAAGAAACAGGCAGAAATATATTTCGTGCTACAATGTCCCTCGAAACCTTTCATATGATATCGAGAGTTATTTGTTTTGACAATAAATCTACCAGGCAAGAAAGAATGTCTGTAGATAAATTAGCTGCTGTTCGAGATATTTGGGAAAAGTGAATAGAAATTCAACCTAAATTGTATAATCCAATTGAAAATGTTACTGTAGATGAACAATTAGTAGGATTTCGTGGACGATGCCCTTTCAAACAATATATACCTAGTAAACCCTCCAAGTATGGGATAAAAATATGGACTTTATGTGATAGCAAAACTTCGTATGTACTGAATGCACAAATTTATACTGGAAAAAATCAAGGATCAAAGCTAGGGAAAAGTCAGGGTATGCGGGTAGTGAGTGACCTTACTTATGGGTATTCGGAGCACAATGTTACATGTGATAAGTTTTTCACATACTATAACTTCGGAAAACTTCTTCTAAAACGGAAAATGACTATGCTTGGCACCATTAGAAAAAATAAGCCCGAACTTCCTGAGAAAATGCTAAACAAAGAAGTGCACAGCTCATCATTTTATTTTACAAAAGATACAACAGTTGTAAACTACATCCCTAAAAAGAACAAAAATGTTATTCTTATGAGCACTTTCCATCATGAAAATAAAATTAGCGACAGACCTGACAAAAAAAACCACAAATGATATTAGATTATAATGCAACTAAAGGGGCGGTGGATAGTCTTGATCAACTTTTGAGTACGTACACTTGTAAGAGAAAAACAAATCGCTGGCCTATGATAGTATTCTATAATATGCTTGATACATCTGCTTACGATGCATTTATTCTGTGGATTCCAATAAACAGCAAATGGAATGAAAATAAATTAACCGAAATAAGGCTCTTTTTAGAAGAATTGGGGAAATCTCTAACACAGATTGCCACAGATTGAAGTAAGACAGCATCTTCCCAGAAGCGAAGATTCTGTCAAAATTGTGAAGATAATGCATAGTAAAAGTGCAAACGTACCCTCGGAATCAGATGAGAACACTTAATTGTGTACTAAACGTGTAAGATGCAAGTTCTGCCCATCAACCAACGACAACAAAACTAATATATTATGTTACAATTACAAAAAACACACTTGCAAATTTCACGTAAGCTATTTTTGTCCAAATTGTAAATAAAAGTAAGTATTCAAATATTTTTAAGTTATTTTACTGGTGTTTTCTGTTATTTGATATATATTTAAGCTTATTTTACTATTTTTTTTTAAATTATTTCTAAAATAGTTATTTTAATTTACTGCTAGAAAAGGTAATATTCTAAATCGGGTCACATTGACCCGAACACTACATACGTATAGTAAATGCGAACAGAACAGCAGGGTTTATTACTTGTAAGATTAAATTCTTATTAGATATGGTAAAATTACATTAAATGTTGAAAAGTGGAGTATTTTAGAAAGCTAATAAAACATATTTTCGATTGCTATTTCATATTTTACTTTAAAATATTTTCCTTATTCAATTGTTACTAGATTTAGTAAAACTACGCCCGGTTCCAAGTATGGACAGCTTATGTCCCCATCGACTACAACTGTAAGAAAGAAGAAAATTCAACGTTGCCAAGCAATAAATTGAAAGGCATCAAAGTGGTAAAATCTTTGTTCGACAAGATGCCATTTGAACAGTCCCCCCAAAACCTTCCTCCAAAAAACCCTTGCAGAAAAATAAAAAAAAGCCCCCCCCCCGCCAGTAGGATATCTGTTGGCGAAATCGTAGACACCAATGGTATGACTTCCTCAACAAAGGAGAGCTGGTACTGGTTTTTTTGCAGTATTGCTGCTTTTTCAAACATGCGGCCATGCATCACATGTGGCAGATATGTTCATGGGGATTATGTGGGACTTACTGCCCATGGTGAAAAAGTTTCTATTTGTCCATGCCGTGAGGTCTGAGTAATAACAGATGTAAATTCTCAGACAGATGCTATAAAGCTAAGCAAAACCAACAATATTATTTCATGATATTAGTAACTAAGGGGCTTTGCATGGATCTTCGAATGTTAAAAACCGAGAATGATCCTCCCCTTTCGAAAATGCATGTTCTGATGATATTCACTATCCTCCTCCTCCTCCGAATGCTTTAAGATACATTTTTTTATTCCCTCTGCTCTAAAATCCCTTGGAAAAGTGGTTCTTCCATACACACTGTTTAGAAAGTCAATAAGGAAACACCTGTCCATACTAGGGACAGGTAGTTCCTTATATGGGCACTTGTAAACATTTTTTGTTTTTATCATATAAATTAAACCAGAATAATTACAAGGTCGCTAATTTTAATAATGGCTTTGATATCTCTGGTGGGGCACAAGATAAAAATTTGAAACTCTGGCCTTTGATAGTATTGTGTAGTAGTGTTACGTACAAAAAATTTCAAGAAGGAGATTTGACTACAAGCTGAGATATGGCATGGACAATTTCTGAAAAATAATATTGTCAAATTATTGTAACGTACTATGTAATTGTTCCACCAGACTGTCAACCTTACACAAATTTTTCTACAAATAGGTCAAAAGTGCGTGTACTAATGCAGCAAGTCCCAGATCTGGGAGTTGATTTCTCTTTGCGAAAAAAATTCCGAAATTCGTCAAAAATTTCAAAAATCGCACTTTTTAGGCTTTGATATCTCTGGTGGAGCACGAGATAAATATCTGAAATTCTGGCTGTTGATAGTATTGTGTAGTAGTGCTATGTACAAAAAATTTCATAAAGGAGATTTGACTACAAGCTGAGATATGACATGGACAACATGTGAAAACAATACTGCCAAACTATTGTAACCTTCTATGTAATTGTTCATACCTCCAAAATTTTAAATTAATTATTTATGGTAGAGAGTTAAATGTTAATTACAAATATCTTCTTCAAATGCGTCTGTGTGATTTAAACAATTCAGAATGTATGCTAAGCCAATACACTATTTGTCCAGAGGACCAAACCTACTACAAATGCTATTGCAACAATTTTACTCAGTACACATTTCAGGAAAAGTAAATTTCAGACGATGGGTTGCAACTGATCAAGTTGATATGGTTTCAATTATTAAAACTAGAGAATTTTATTCAAGTTAACAAGGGATGACAAGACTTGGGTGGCTTCAAATAAAATTTTGAGAAAGAACAGCCTGATGGATTGACAACAGTAACTGGTCGAACTCATAACATCTCTCGTAAATAGTGTTAAGCTCTTTGTTGAGCATATATAGTATGTTTGTAAATTAAACATTTATTATTAAACTGTTTTCAACAAACGATATTTTCTGTGTAAATATTGTAATAAATGAGACTAATCTCATTTCTCCTAATGTACTCATAATAGCATTTCTTAACATATTTTTATCATCGTATCTCAGTTTATAATCAAATCTCCTTCTTGAAATTTTTTGTACATAACACTACTACACAATACTATCAAAGGTCAGAATTTCAGTTTTTTATTTCGTGCTCCACCAGAGATATCAAAGTCTAAAAAGTGCGATTTTTGAAATTTTTGACGAATTTCGGCATTTTTTTCACAAAGAGAAATCAACTCCCAGACTTGGCACTTTGTGTATGAGTACACGCACGTTTGACCTATTTGTGGAAAAAAATGGTGTAAGATTGACTGTCTTGTTGAACAATTATGTAGTAGGTTAGAATAGTTTGGCAGTATTGTTTTCACATATTGTCCATGTCATATCTCCGCTTGTAGTCAAATCTCCTTCTTGACATTTTTTGTACATAACACTACTACATAATACTATCAAAGGCCAGAATTTCAGATTTTTATCTCGTGCCCCACCAGAGATATCAAAGCCTAAAAAGTGCGATTTTTGAAATTTTTGAAGAATTTCGGAATTTTTTTCGCAAAGAGAAATTAACTCCTAGATCTGGGACTTGGTGTATAAGCACACGCATTTTTTTCCTATTTGTAGAAATAATTGTGTAAGTGTGACAGTATTCCTTGAATGAAAAATTTCCTCTTGTAAACGGATAGATTTTGGAAAAAATCTTAAATTTTGTGCTAAAATTTCATTTGTAAAATTTTATTTTTCCAAAATTATTCTACCACCATATATTTAGCCTATTTTATTCTGAACAAAATGCTGTAAATCCCATTTCAATTGGGAAAATAAAAGACGAGATATTTACAATTTTGTGTATCCTAGTATCTGAGAAAATCGCTGAACACGATGAAACAAAGGTGGCCGTCATGCACAAACAAAAAATAGTAAAATTAAAATAACGGTCATTTTGAACTTCCATCATGTTAGGGTTGTTGTACAAAAAATTTCAGATTTTTAAAAAATGGTCGAGTGACCAGTGTTGGACCACTTGAAATGGATTGACCCTATATTATTTTACAGTATCATGAATTTCCATATTTCAGTAAATTCATGAGGAAATGGTTAAAAAAAATTATGCTTGTGATACATTATGTATGAAAATTTCAATCTCTCCATTGTGGTTTTGTTTTTATTATATCTACAGTTTTTTTCCTGTTAACTTATTGAACCAATATCTAAAAAATATAACTATTAATAATTGTAATTTAAACTACAAGAATAGTGTCGCATGATATAGAAGATAAACTAGCAAAAGCCATGCTTTGTTTGGATTCGCGAAGTATTATGCTATAAGAGAAATATTTGAAAGTAATAATATATTTTTTAAATTACTTTTGCATCTTTATTAAGCAAAAATCTAATTTTATGTTTCGGCGCATTTTAATTTTAAAATGTATTTCAACCAAATTACTAAGAATTTCCTCAGATTGTTTATTTATGATATAAGACTGGTATAAATAAAAATATTTTCGAAGTAGAATTATACAAAATGTTAATTTTATTTGTTTACAATTCTTTTATTGCCACTTCTCAAAAACATAATGTAATTCTTTTAAAATTCATAAATATCGTCTGCTTAAATGATTTCACAAAATAAGAATAAATTGTGTATTTAAATTTTTAACACAGAAAAATACTTTTAAAATTGAATGTTAATAAGAGAATTTTCATAAATTTTAATTCATTAAAAATATGCTATAATTTTTCTAAAAAAAAGTATTTTATAAATTTTATAAAAGAAATCATGAAACTATACATAGTTAAAAAAATGAGCATAGTTTGAAAATCTGAAAGCAGTTTTTGAAATATTTTGTCAGAATAATGAAAATACTTTTTATTTATTTAATGATGATTCTAGCTATAATTACTGACCCCATGATTTAAGTTTTTCTTCTGAAAAGGTACGTGTTTCACTTTTTATTTGAAAAAAAAAATGCGTTCGTAATGGAAAAAACATGTAAAATAAATTAATTAAAATAATAATTTTTTGAAAAATATTTCTGTAAAAAAATAATATTCTGCAAATATACCGATCATAATTTATATTTCTGTTTAATTTCAAGTCAAAATACTGCATAGTTTTTTTGTAAAGTGTAAGACAAAATGTCATTTGAGTGGCTTAGTATAGGATTCGCTTCGCTCATCCTAATTAGTCAGACTTAAAAAACACATTTTTAACATTGTTTTAAATGATTTTTAATAAGAATTTTGCATAAAAAATTAAAAGAAACAGAAACAGCCACGTTTCTCGTGCAAAAAGTATTTTTTAAAATACTTTTTATACTATATTTTGTATTTTTTCGTATTTCAATAGTATTTTTCGTTCCTTCCAAATTAATGCTGTCCTTGAGACATAGACCTTCGATACGTCACTTCAAAATGTAATACCAATAGTCGTATTATACAGGGATAATTTTATTGTTCTTAACAGAACCCTTAATAAGAAATTTTAAATAATATAATTTTATTTGATATTTGTTTTATTTGATATCATTTTTTATTTTGATATCATTTTTTGTGTTCCAAAAGTTGTAGCTATGAATATTAAATATTCAAATAAAAGTTAAAAGATTTTGACTAATTCAAGTCTCTACGCAATAAGTTAATTAGTGTATTTCACCGAAACGTGTAACCACTATAGTTTTCAATTTTGAATAGAGACATCTTATTTATATGCAGTAAATTTACAGTTTTATTGAAATCTCAATCATGCAACGAACCTTGAATGCCGGTGTGCATATCAGTAATCTGATATACGGCTCATACCAGGCTCAAAAGTTTTGTGACATTAGCCTAAGGAATCTATCTCTTAATGCATCTGACATTCTTATTTTTAAAATTGTAATAATCAGTTGAAAAAATTAATTAAAATCTCCAAATTAGAAGAATGGAAAAATATTCATAATTTAATAAAAGCATATATTTTTATCAAAACTTAGAATATTTTTGTGGAAATTGGAACAGAGGTAAAGAAAACACCAAAAATGCATCACTAGCATTACAATAAATGTATTGGGGTTTTTTCAATAAACGGATGGATCTTAAATTCTATGGGAGTCTAAAAACATGGAAATTACTCATGTAAATGCAGAAGAAATCCCGTTTTAGAAATTCCAAAAATAATATTGATACTTCTGTTAATAGTTGAATAATCCATTAAAAGTGCATTAAAAATTCATTTATAAAATCTCATTTTATTTCCATTCAAAGAAATTGATTTTTGACAAATCTTTCATACTGAGAGCAGTTGTTTTGAAACGCAGACAGCGTGGGGCTGACAGGCAGCTGAATTTATATACGACCTGTAATTAAGTTTTAAAATTAAATTTACAGATTTATTTTTTTACATACACATGAAGATTAATTTATGATATTAGATATGTAAATTTCTTCACAGTATTAAAATACAAATTTTTATATTAATTAATATTTAATTCGATGATTTTCTGAATTTTTAAACGAGGTTTTTCGAAACCACAAATGATTTTCAAATGAAAACTCACAAAACGATGAATCTGAAACGTTTAGATAAACTCTAACACATAAAAAAGTTTTTAAAGAATAAGAAGCATCAAATTTCAGAGGGAGGGGGCAGTTAATTATTTAAAATAGCATGTTTTCTACCGCTTTATATGCGGCCTATTATTAAAGCCCTGTATTAAATATGACTTATTTAATATAGAAATTTCAGATAGCTCAATAACGTATAATATAGGTTTTAAAGATTAGAGATCATCAAATTATGGTACAGGGAGGAGTGGGCAATAATTTATTTTACTAAGCTGATCATATATTTAAAATCGCATCATTTTCTTTGTAATAAATGGTAGCTTTTGACTAAGCCCTGGGATAAGTATTACTTAATATATAATTTCAAACGTGTACTTACCCCTACTTTCAAATAGTAATTTCAGCGATGGAATGTGATTTGAGATTTTTTTTCGTTGTAAGATTTTACAATACATGCATGCCAAACGGTACGGTAGGTTTAGAGGACCCGGTTAATGGTTCCTTTGGTCAGAGATGGGGTCTTTTTTATGAGATTTTGCATTTTTTCTGATACAAAAATTTTTTTCATGTGCATTTTGCTATTGTACTATATAAATAATACTTGAGAAAGTAAAAATTCGATTTACACACAAACGTTAATGACCGCATTGAAACTGTAATTTAATCTGACTGGGAATAAATAAACCATAAGGTTGGGGTAATTGGAAACTAAAACAGGAGCATTCAACTTTGTTGTAACTTGCTATAGTCACTAATATCTCAATTGAAGTATGTCTTGAAACACCTTTCCTCCCCTAGAAAATCTCGATAGTTCCAAAAGTTTTTAATTAAAGCGGATCTTATATCTTCGTTTTGCTTGTAAGATTTTTAAAATCCGTAGATTTAGCATTCCAAACCATAAATTTGTCCAACCAATCTGAATTTCAAACTGCCAGATTAATATTTTAAGTCGTATAAAGACTAAGAGCTGAAAAAAAATTTAGATAATGTTTAAGTAAAAAATAAAAGTAAAAATGCATTTCTTTTGTTGCATGATAATTGACGCAGGATTGTTCTCAATATATTTTGTCTCTTGATAAGTTTGATTTTGTTTAATTTTAGAAGTAGGAAAATTTTCAGACACTCATTGACGACTGTTTCAATTAACAGAAAAATAATATAAAAATATATACTCGTAAAGTTTTCCGAAATAAAATGCATCTATTTAAAAACGGAAGAAATAAATAAAAAACATCGTCGCTGCATTGCTTTAAGTATAGAAATTCTTTAGAATTTATTTACATAAGGTATATGTACCATGACATCTGAATTCCCATAGTTTATTTGTATTCAGTATTGAACCAGAATATAGGAAATGTCTTCAAGTTTTAACTAAGATCAATGCAAGGAACGATTATCTTCATTCTAAGAAAAAAATGGTTCAATACTCAATATTTTATTATGTTACGTAATATATATATATATATATATATATATATATATATATATATACTAGCAGGGGTGACCGAGCTCAGCTCGGTCAAAATTAACTTTGTGTTCAACTCGATATAGTATTATTACTGTAAAACATGTTATTAATAATAGTATTATTTACAAAAACAATCAATAAGAAAACTATGTTTGTATGCACATGTTCATAAATTTTACTTTATTTTAAAATTTACAACGAAAGGACATCAATCCAAATCACTTTTTTAGCTCGACTCTGATTAGTTTAACTATTCATCTCGAAGACTATTAAGAATGTATAAGAAATTTCTTCACATTCTGAAAGACAATATTTTTTGCCAGATATAACCAAATTTGACACATTCTTTCATTTGGCGCCAAATATGTGCTTTGGTTTCGTAACCTTAATAGTCGATTTTTCGCCAAATTTCGCCAGTATTTTGTCAAATGTCGCCAACTTATTGGCTTTTGCCATAGTCTCGTGATCCCTACCCTTACTACCCAAATGATCCACTAATCACATGTGGTCAAACATGCGACTTAGCTCAATGGTCTTCAGGTAATCAAAAACAGTAGAGTATAAAGTGAATCAAAATCTTTTAAGCCATTTCTTAAGTAAAATTAGCTTGACAGCATTCAGCAATGAAGCGATATGACCCACTAATATAATTTTGTTTAATATGCAACTCAGCTCAATAGTCTTCTTCGTGACAAAAGACTTTCCGTTGCAAAATTTAGGTAAAATTGACTGAGTCGTTGTTATATATAATTAGAATGACCTGAACCCATTAAGACCTAAAACGACTCACTAATTCAATTGTTACGTGCATGTGTCCTATCTCAGTGGTTTTCTTTTGCCCGAAAACGATATAATAGAAAATATACTCAAAATGGTGAGAATAATTTTCTAGATAAAATTAGCATGACCCACAAATGACCCTTATATCGAAATCTCTCGAAAATGTGACTTAGTTCATTAATTTTTGCGTTATTTTTAATTGCGTTAATTTTAATTTTTGCGAAAAACGTTAAATACAAAATTTAGATAAAATCGATTGAGCCAATTTTTAGGTATAAATAGTTTGACCTTGACCCATTATGACCCAAAATGACTCATTAATCGAGTTTTCTCAAACATCTGACCTAACGCAATGATTTTCTTGTGTCCGAAAACGATAGAATATAAAATTTAGTCAAATTTACGCGAGACATTGTCTAGATAAAATTAGAATAACCCAAAAGTGACCCACTGATCGAAATTTCTCAAACATGTGACATAGCCCAATGATTTACTCGTGCCAAAAATATGCTGTATACAAAATTTCGTTAAAATCGATTCACCCGTTCTTTAGATATAGCTTGACCAAGACCAATCATGACCCACAAATGACCCTTATAATCGAAATCTCTCGAAAATGTGACTTAGCCCATTAGTTTTCTCGTGTATAAATATTGTTACATTCAAAATTTCGTTAAACTCGATCCTGCCGTTCTTTAAATATAAATAACTTGACCCAGACCCTTTATGACCCAAAATGACCCATTAATCGAAATTTCTCGATCATGTGACCTAGCCCAATGATTTTCTCGTGCCAAAAAATGCTGTATACAAAATTTCGTTAAAACTGATCCACATTTTCTTTAGATATAGCTTGACATGACCGTTATGACCCATCATGACCCATAAATGACTCTTATAATCGAAATCTCTCAAACATGTGAGATAGCCCATTAATTTTCTCGTGTCAAAAAACTTACATTCAAAATTTCATTAAATTTGATATTGTCGTACTTTATATATAAATAGCTTGACCCAGACCTTTTATGACCCAAAATGATCCAGTAATAGAAATTTCTCGAACTGAGACCTAGCTCAATAGTTTTCTCGTGCCAAAAAAATGTTGTATACAAAATTTCGTTAAAATTGATCCATGTTTGACCATGACCCATTATGACCCATCATGGCCCACAAATGACTCTTATAATCGAAATCTCTCGATCGTGTGACTTAGCCCATTAGCTTTCTCGTGTCAAAAAACTATTACACGCAAAATTTCGATGAAATTGATTCTGCGGTTCTTTAAATATAAACAGCTTGACCCAGACACTTAATGACCCAATATGACCCATTAAATTTTTTTTTCGAACATGTAACCTAGCCCGATGTTTTTCTCGTGCCCGAAAACCATAGAATGCAATTTTTAGTCAAAATTACGTGAGAAAATCTCTAGATAAAAATAGCATGACCCACAATGATTCCAAAAATGACCCACTAACTGAATTTTCTTGAACATGTTACCTAACCCAATGGTCTTCTTGTAACCCAAAACGATAAAATATAAAATTTGGTCGAAATCGTTAGAGCCGTTTTTTAAATAAAAATGGCTTAACCCACAATGACCCAAAAATGACCCACTAATCAAAATTTTTCGAACATGTGATACAGGTCAATTGTTTTCTCGTGCCAAGAAACGATTGGATACAAAATTTCCTTAATATCGATCCAGCCGTTCTCTAGATATAAATAGCTTGATCCTGACATATTATGACCCAAAATGACCCAATAATCCAATTTTCTCGAACATGTGACCTAGCCCAATGGTCTTCTCGTGCCCGAAAATGGTAAAATCCAAATTTTTGCGAAAATAGTTACAGCCGTTTTTGAGATAAAATTTACACACACAGACACACACACACACACGCACAATTTTTGTTCGCATTATAGTATAAGATATATATATATAAATATATATGTATATATATATATGTTACAGGCCAAACCCGATTTTAGTCCAAACTAGATTGGTCTAGGCCAAACTAGTTTATCCTAACGCCCATCGGAAAGAATAGTTTTTGCTAGGCCAAACCGGTCTATCCTAACGCCCATCGGATAAACTAGTTTTTCCTAGGCCAAACCGGTCTATCCTAACGCCCATCGGATAAACTAGTTTTTCCTTGGCCAAACTAGTCTATCCTAAGGCCCATAGGACGATCTAGTTTTTCCTTGGCCAAACTAGTTTGGCCTAACTCTTATAGGATAAACTAGTTTAGCCTGCTGTTTATTGGTCTGAACTAGTTTCTCCTAGGTCGATCTAGTTTCTCCTAGGCCAATTCAATTTTACGTGTTTTTAGCTCGCAGGCATCAAAGCCTGAGAAATAATGGGCTCGCAGGTTCTGTATGTATGAATGTACGTATGTATGTGCGAATGTATGTACGTTTGTACGTGCGTATGCACCTAATGCGATACCTCGTGATAGAAATATTCGATTTGCTTCAAATTTTGGATGTACGTTCATTGATATAAGGTACTTTTCTGATTAATTTTGGGAATTCATTGGATAAGAATAAAGGGGAGCGAACGGGAGGCTAATTCCCCACCGTTAATTTAGAGAAATCGATTTTTCATGCAGAATTATCAGTTTCATTTAAAATTTTAGATATAGGATCATTCTGACAAGGCGCCTCCATGATTAGTTCTGGATGTTTATTGTTTAAGTGTAAAAAAATGGCAATGTAGGTTACCCCACTCATAATTTAGATAAATGTTTTTTGGTGCAGAATTTACGGATATGCTTCACATTTGTATATAGGTTCTTTCTGATAAGGAGATTCCCTGAATAGTTTTGGGGGTTTAATGGTTAAGTATGAAGGGAAAAATGAACGATTATCCTCTTACATAGAAAAAACTAGTTTATCCTATGGGCATTTAGGTAAACAAGTTTGCTGTAGAAAAAACTAGTTTATCCAATTTTCATAAGGATAAAATAGTTTGGCCGAGGCTAATCTAATTTAGCTCGAAAACGGGTTTGGCCAGTAAAAAACATATCTTTCACTAGAAAAAGTATAAATGTGTGTTAAGAGTCCTTGCTTATAACACCAATACAGAAATTTAACATGTTCACCTTAGAGACATGATGCTTTGGACATGGTGTTTGCTTATTCAAGCAAATTATTATTATTTACTTTAATATTATTTACTTTTGTACAGGCAGAGCTCTGTCTGTACAAAAATAAGTGAAAAAAGTCTCAGTCCGGCTCGATCTTGCCCTACTCAATTTCTGCAAAAGAATTCAGGTTTTACTTTACATACAATTAAGATTCATTTAAAAAATACTGCTTATATACTTATTGGATAAATTTACAATGTATTTTTAAATTATGATGCGTTCACAGAATGGAAAATACACAATTTATTAACACTAGAACCGCGGAGCGGGTCAATTTGAGTCAAATCAATGTTTAACTTCTCGCCGCGCGAAAAGTTTTTATTGAAAAAATGTTTCCTTTCCTGACTTTTAATATTTTAAGGTAAACAACAACTTTTCGTATTTAATAGCAAATAACATAAATATTTTTTCAGTTTTAACTACTTATACCTAGAACCGCGAAGCGGGTCAATTTGACCCGTATTATGTTTTTACGCATAAATGACAAAATAGAAATGCATTTCTTCGGAAGTAATGAGAAAGTATATCTGTCTCACTCCTAATTTCGCTAATAGGCAGAATTGCGAGGATTAATAGTGAAAATTTTTAATTAATATCTTATATTCTTGATGTGAATAACAGATTACTCAATAGAAAATTACAACAAATATTTAGAACTAGTATTCAAGTTGCTTTTATTCTGCATTCATTGATAGTATAGATAAGATTTCCAATGACTTAATATAATTGTCAAAGAAGCTTTTGAATGTTAGTAACTATTATCTGAAAAAGAGTGAGAATACAAATGGTTGAGGATGAATATCTGCCTGTAAATGAAGAAAATAAAATTCCAATAATGAAAATAAAAGTAACGACGACTCTACCTATACTCTTAATCTTGTTGGGCTTTTTCATTAGAATATAGTTGGAAATTTATAAATAATGAATGAAAGTTTATGATGTTTATCAAATAAAAAATTGAATATAAAATAAGAAAAAATTAAGAATTTGAACAAAAGTGACAAAATTTTATTTTTACATTCATAAAAATCTAAAAAAAGTAAATAAGCAAAAACTTACTCATTCACACCTGGAAAAAAAGATGACAAGAAAACTGCAAGACTAACTATGTAAAAGAACCTAACATAAACGTAGATGAGTACTTATTTCCTTCAAAATCTGTGAGTAGGTTTACTCAGTATATGTCTAACAAAACTAGATAATTCAGTATCGTTCCTTATTCTAGTTCCTTGCAGATGTTGATAAAAAATTGGCCTAATAGAAAGTGTAAAATGCCTAAGGCGAGAAATACAAGTCTCTGTAAAAAATATGAAAATTGGAATGGCATTCGGTTACTCTTCTGAAACATTTACACATCAGAGTAGCCTTTTACCAAAGAGAAAAGGGTAAAAATGCTTAGCAGTTTACATCTAACTGTTGAAACTTTAGATAATTCTAAAAAATATTAAATACACTTGTTTACTACCACGCAACTAATTTCGGTGTTGCTTTGTTATTTGGCAGGAAGTCTACATATGTCAAGCACACTTCTTATAGGAATCCAGTGAATGCAAATTATAATATTTTGTATTTTGTTTCTATCAATGCTTAGGTTTTATGCAAATTTGTGACCGGAAACTTAGTATACGTTTATTATCTATTAGTATAGATCACTTTATTCAAGACAATTTGTTGTTTCTTGTCAAAAAAAATTGACATTTGAGCAAGATGAAAAACTAAAAACAATAAAGAACATTAATTAAGTATAGAAGAGTTTGTTAACACATATTAAAAACATAAAAGTAAAAATAAAATAATTGTTCCATATGTAATGTACACATGCGCTTGTGGTAAATGTGCAAAATCTTTAGCCATATTTTTCAAGAAATGCATTTAACAAGTTGGATTAAATAAATCAATAAAACTTGTAACTTGCAATTTTTATATATTTTTAGAATTATTCTTAGATTTTATATCTAAACTTAATTAAATGAGATAATCTATTTTTTTAATGTATATTATGTCCAAATTCATTTATGATTGAAATATATGTCAATATCTCTTCAATATATTTTCATCATACTTAATGAAATGTAATTTTCAATTATAGCATTTTCTGAAATGTAGCTAATTTCTGCTGACATTAAGTGTAAAATATAATGTAAATACTGAGAAATATTGATTATTATAAAAAATATAATCGTTTGACTAATCAAAATAAGTATTTGGGCATATTTATTTATCATTTTCCATCTCGGGTCAAATTGACCCGCTCCGCGGTTCTAGGTATACCGAAAGTCCCGCGGTTCTAGTGTTAATGATTATCTAGATTCTTAGAGTTTCAATATTCAAATACAGATTTATTAAATAATCAATCTGGTTTAGAACAAAAGAAAAAATATGAGAGTTATAAGTATCATAACTTTTGAATCCGTTCAGTAAAAAGTAGATTTGTGAATATATTTCTCTGTCATTCCTTAAGGCTTTTCTGAAATCCTAAAGAGCTACATCCTAAGATATTTATGAACTATTCTGTTTCGGAAATGCATAAGGTTAACAGATTCAGATAATATGTAATCGAATGACGTAAACCATTTTTACATAAAAGCGATGTATCTTTGACAAAATAATAAAGCTACGTTTTGAATCGAATTCCGGTTACGACTTAATGAAAAAAAAATAGATGTCGTGACAAGAATACTTATATGTCGACAGGTAATTAATTTATCAAAAATGGAAAACGCTGTTCGATTCCAAATTATGTTCAGCTTCAATCTGGCTCGAATATGCAATAATAATAATAATAATAATAATAATAATAATAATAATAATAATAATAATAATAATAATAATAATAATAATAATAATAATAATAAATGCAAGTCAGATCTCAGTCGGCACGACTGTGCAGAAAAAAAAGCAAACGCCATGTCCAATGCATCATGTCTGATGTCTCTAAGGTGAACATGTTAAATTTCTGTATTGGTGTTATAAGCAATGACTCTTGACACACATTTACACTTTTTCTAGTGAAAGATATGTTTTTTGCTGTCCAAACCCGTTTTCGAGCTAAATTAGATTAGCCTCGGCCAAACTATTTTATCCTTATGCCAATTGGATAAATTAGTTTTTTCTACAGCAAACTTGTTTATCTAAATGCCTATAGGATAAACTATTTTTTCTATGTAAGACATGTAATCGTTCATTTTTCCCTTCATACTTAACCATTAAACCCCCAAAACTATTCAGGGAATCGCCATATCAGAAAGAACCTATGTACAAATGTGAAGAAAATCCGTAAATTCTGCGCCAAAAACCATTTATCTAAATTATTGGGGGGGGGGGTAACTTACATTGCCCTTTTTTACACTTAAACAGTAAACATCCACAACTAATCATGGAGGCGCCTTGTCAGAATGATCCTATATCTAAAATTTAAATGAAAACCGATAATTCTGCATCAAAAATCCATTTCTCTAAATTAACGGTGGGGGACAAGCCTCCCGTTCGTCCCCCTTTATTCTTATCCAATGAATTCCCAAAATTAATCAGAAAAGTACCTTATATCAATGAACGTGCATCCAAAATTTGAAGCAAATCGGATATTTCTATCACGAGTTATATCTCTCTATCACGAGCGCATTACCTACATACGCACGTACATACTTACGTACATTCGTACATACATACGTACATTCATACATACAGAACCTGCGAGCCCATTATTTCTTAGGCTGTGACGCCTGTGAGCTAAAAACACGTAAAACTAAATTGGCCTAGGATAAACTAGATCAGCCTAGGACAAATTAGAATGTTGGCACTGTGGCGGCCATTGAATTCAATAAAATCATGCCAATTGAATTGGCCTAGGATAAACTAGATCGGCCTAGGAGAAACTAGTTCAGACCAATAAACAGCAGACTAAACTAGTTTATCCTATAAGAGTTAGACCAAATTAGTTTGGCCTAGGAAAATCTAGGTCGTATTATGGGCCTTAGGATAGACTAGTTTGGCCTAGGAAAAACTAGTTTATCCGATGGGCGTTAGGATAGACCGGTTTGGCCTAGGAAAAACTAGTTTATCCGATGGGCGTTAGGATAGACCGGTTTGGCCTAGGAAAATCTAGTCTATCCGATGGGCGTTAGGATAAACTAGTTTGGCCTAAAATCGGGTTTGGTGTGTAACATATATATATATATATTCTTTGGTTTGTAAAGGAACCTGGTTTATTGGTTTATAATTTTTTAAAGTAAAAGTAGAAATAGGTTTTATTTGACAAAATTTTCAAATGATAAACATTCAAATGACAATAACATAATATTATTTTATGATATACACAATTGTATAATATCTAAAATTATATACATTCTAAATATAATATGTATAATTTTGTAAATTATTAGCAAATACCTGTTAATAAAGAAATTCATTTTTATGTTTAAAAAACATAATTTCTATAGTTATAAAAACATATGCATGCATTTTGTTTACAATATTCTTTTCTTTTTTTTCCATTAGCGTACATTGTTTTGTTATAATAAACTAAAAAAGCGAAAAATAAATAAAATTTTCGAGTCAAAAATTGGTAAAATTTATATTACAACATTGTTGTTTTGAAAATTAAGATATTATAATTAAAGTAACTTTTCATTCATTGTTAAAAATTTTCTTCTCTTAAAATTACTTAATAAAATTTTCGTTCTAACATAAACAAAAGATCTGCAAACAAAAGATCAGTTCAGATTTTTATTTCCAGTTGAAAAAAAATGTTAAAGATCATGTCTTTTTTTTTTCTTTTTTTGGTAGTAAAAAGTGTAGGGATGTAAGGTTTTACTGCATGAATAAAGAAAATAAAAACATTAATTGAATTTAACTATCATAGCGTTTTTTTCTTTTTCTTTACTTTTTTTTCATGTGGGTATTGTTATTACTTGTATTGTAAATAAAACGATTTATTATTTCGCTTTTGTTAAAATTAACATTAGTGACACGTTGTTTAAAAATTTACTAACTTAAAAAAATATTTATGAAGCATTTAAGTAATTCTGTTGTATGTAAATATGTATGTACTAATGTATGTATTTAAGCAATGTTGATGAGAACGAAATGAGAAATTCAAAATTTAAGATTGTACTTTAAGGTTGTACAAAATTTAAGATTGAGTTTTTAAGTTTGTACCAGTACTTTAAGGTTAATTTACATTTAGTTCTAATTAATGTTTGTGAAAACATTTTATTTCTTAACTTGCTTATTGTTTATAATGTATTTTATCATATTTCATCTTTGTGTTCACAGGATATTTATTTGATTAGTACCTATTATCGAATGCTTGTGTGTATTTGCTTGAGTAATTTAATGGCTATTCATAGAAACCATATTGATCCAACGAAACATGACGGTAAACATCTTGGTGATATCAGGAAAATAAAGTTCATAATCACTATAAAGTTTCAGGAATTTATACAAAACTATGTTGCTGTTGGGACTTTTGCTACAACTTTTTAATAAATAGACTTTAAAACTTCATTCATAAATTCACCTCTGAATACTTAGCATGAGCATCTATTAAATAATAATCAACTACAAGTATTGTGGGTTTAACAGATAAATTATTTTTTTAACTAAATCAATTGAGATCTGAATTAAGTTTCCACCTATCCGAATCTTGTTGCTACAAAATAATTAAATTTAAGTTAAGCATCATAATTATCTTGAAAAAGGAAAAAAAGGGAATTAGAAAAGTAACTTAAAGTTACACGACCAAAATAGTTAATTTATTAATTAATGAAAACATACCAACTTATTACACGAATAAAAATATCTAAGAGACCACTTAACAAAATGCAACAAAATTCTCAACTTATTCAGATCCCCAACTCACTGTAAGTTAGTAGCAATTATCCCAACTTTACCATTACTGTTTTGCAGGATGAAAAATACATATCAACGCTTAAGAAAGAATCACAATTACAGATCAATTAACTTTAAGGAATAGAGAAAGAAAAGCTGAAATCTCTCAGATATTCAGAGAGCCAAGAAAGACACTTTTCTTAAAATAGATTAAAATCTCAATATTATAACATTCATCCAGCAACACAAGTAATGGTATATGACCTTGATGCGACAGTGATAGTACATTTCTACTTCTTTTTTTTTATTATTATTATTATTCCTGTCAAGGCGTTGTGACTCATTAACTCATTTTATTTCCTTTTTTGTTCCTAAAATGCATTAGTATGAGAATTAACTTCAAAACTCTTAGGTTTTGATATAATAATTACTAACTTTTGAGGAAAATCAATTAAATATCTACATTTTAATTAGAAATAAGAAAAGGATTTTGTAAAGTGAACAGTAAATAAGCTTACCTAAACTCATTAAAAATTTCTAAAAAGGTTAAGAAGTTCTCATTTAAGTCTTAAATTTCAATTACATTATTGAAACAAAAATTACTTCATTTTTCATCTCAGAACAAGTTAGAGTTATATTTAGACAAATTCTATTCACTAACCAAAATAAGAAAAATTTCTCCCTCTGAGCTGAAATTAATTAAACTTCCTTAATTATTTGGATGCAGAAAAATTAGAGTAGAATTTCAGTAAATACATATACATTTATTTGCACACTTAATTTATTATATATACAATAGAAACAATAAATGACATTTCCTCCATTAATATTCAAATGAGGAATAAACTGACCTATAATATCCCTTGATTTGAAATAAATTATTTATACTTATAAACAGGGATTATACTTTTGCATGCTAACATCAATATTCAAATAGGAAAATAAATCAATTTATAATATAAAGTTGGCTTACCGCTGGCTGACATGGAGTATCGTTGTTTTATAACAACTCGAGCTTTTGTACACTATGATGCTAAAGTCCACCAAAGCTTTTAGCTACATTGATATTTACATACTACTTCTTCAAATCCATACATGCAGGAAAGGCGCACTTTAACCCTTTTTGGATCCCTTATTCAAGACACTGACATTTCGAAGATAAAGTTAGCTTCTTTTCACTATGGGGTTACACAGGAAAGGCGCACTTTAACCCTTTTTGGATCCCTTATTTAAAACACTGGCATTTCAAAGATAAAGTTAGCTTCTGTTCACCATGGCGTTGCATTCAATGTACACTTCTAGTCCGATCGTTATTTTCCCGACATTATCCGAAACTCGTTCTTTACGGAAAGGCATCAACGTAGACAGTTTTCTCGACATTATTCACGGGACACGGCAGTTTCTGAAAAGGCAACCGGCTAGACGTAGGCTGCTTTCACTACTCCAAGACTAAGAGACGAATCATCTCCAGAAGCACAGTTTATGTTAGCTTCCTTGCTAAGTTTCACTGAAACTCGACAGTTTCTGGGCAACCGGCGAGGCGTAGGCTGCTTTCACTACTCCAAGACCCAGAGACGAATCATCTTCAAAAGCACAACATAGTATGTTAGCTGCCTTGCTAAGTTTCACTGAAACATGGCAGTTTCTGGAAAAGGCAATCGGCGAGGCGTAGGACGTTTTCACAACTCCCAGACTAAGAGACGAATGATCTCCAAAAACACAGTCTATGTAAAAAAACCTAAAATCAAAATTCCTCCCCTCTCCCCAGGAGAAAGAAAGGGGGGGGGGGACTCAGCAGCCTCAAAACTACATCTATACAGTAGAGCGGATTCTCTTCATACTAAAAAATTTTACCTCGCTTTACTGGAATAAACTTAACCACGGGGTCTCCTAACTAGTAGCAAGGCTTTCTGCTTCCCCTAGTGCATACTGGGGTGGGCTACCATTGGCTACTAGTTACTTCACACTTTTCTATAACCAAATAAGGGCATGACATGACAGAACTATCCACGTGCCGTAGATCCCCTCCCTGATGGGAGCAGGTGCAAAAATTGTTCAGCTTGCGGTTCCCACGGAAACACGGGGGAGAGAAATATTTTCGCCTTCGTATTTTTTTATTGACGGTCATAAAACTTTAACTATCAACATATATTCAGGGGTATTTCAACAATTGCTGCACTATTTTCTTAAAAACAGTATTGTTAACATTTTTCTCGGGCAGTAAAATTGCCCTAATAAATTTTAACAAGACAGGATTTTAACTCCAAAGTGTGTGGTCTTTTATGGAGGCGGACAATAGTTGCATTTTTACAATGTCACTTGCAAGCATCATGTATTCATTTATTTATTTATTGTGACATTAGTTCGTTCTCTTTGCTACTTAAAGTGTGGGAATACTTCGGGGAATGTTTTTATTATTACTCACAGAGTTGAAAACATAAGATGGGCAAATACAAGCAAAAGATAAGAGAAAAAAATAGTGTGGGAGCATATAATTTAATTTAGAAAAATAGAGAGGGAATTCTAATTTGAAAAAATTAATTTTAATGAAAGGCAAATGGTATATAGGCCTCAACAAGAACTCCCCCACGTTGAAAAAAAAATAAACATTATCCGTTTTCGCCAAAAGAAAACAAGAATTTTATTTTTTTGAATTTGATGACCCCAGAAGGACAGTGGAAGAAAGTCCTAACCAGAAATAAATTACAGGTAAATCCAAAATTAATGGCAAGGTGAAATGCTGAATTACTGTTGTATCCCGGTTAATCAGAAGAGTAAAGAATATCTACTAGAGCAGATCAAACAACGACCCGAAAAGTTGACAACCTCACCCTACTAACTCTCCACACCAACTATGCACTCCGGAATGCAATGCTGGAGCTTGGATATAACACATGAAATTAGAACTTAAAATAGGAACTAAGCTATCTCTATTACCAAAGGATTCCGACTCACTCCTCCTACTCGGCCTAACCTATCAAATTTTTAACAAGTTGTAAATTCCCTATATGCTACTCTCTCTGGACATATGAAGCCACTTTTATAAAAATTGAATGCAAGGAAATATTGTAAAACTTTTTTAAAAATTTCAATTTTTTTTTTTTTTTTTTTTTTTTATAAACAGAAAGCATTAGTAATCCAAAAGGGCCTAAACTAATAGAATTTAGAAAATTCAAAATAGATATACCATGTCAGCCGAAGGTATCACAGATATGTACACACATAAGTAAAAATAATACTTTGTACACATGTAAAAAAAGGTAAATAAAAATAAACACAAAAGAAAAAACCATCTTGCATTACATAAACAAAAGGTATATATATAAATATAACATTGACATCTGACTGTATGTAGTGGGAATAAATACATACAACACATCATCACATTACAATTACATAACAGTTTCTATGACTGAAACCAATTGATATTTGCACCTCTGTACTGCCAGATATAAGCAATAACCATTGCATAAACAAATATATTAGAAGGCCAACAAATTTCACTAAGAACAAGCAAAGTGAAGTAATATTTACTTCACAAGAGATCTTGCCAATCAATTTGACAAGGGATAAGAATTTTCCTAACATACCCAAATAAAAATAAAAAAGGGGCGGGTAGATGGCTATATGAAAAAAACAAACAGAAAAATATAAATATAAAATGCATATAAACCCGATAGGTATATACATGATGTGTGTATACCTAGCATTAGATAGTTTCTACCCTACAAAAAAAATTACCAAAATAAAATATTCAGATAATTTTCAAAGATACGTTAAAAATTGTAAAGTTATATAAAATGCTAAAAATGCAATAAAAGAATGAACTATCTACATTTAAAATCCTTATATATACAAAAGAGATGCCTTTAGAGATTCCGAGCAATATATATACTGCTATCACATTTGTTTTTCCAAAGTTTCACAACCATAAAATTTTCAAAGACCTCAAAATTCGTGGAAAAATTCCCTAAAAAATCCCAAAAATGCCTACAAACACTGGACGGATTATTCACCTGGCAGTAATATACAGTAATATTACCAAAACTTTTGAGATTAAATTTGTGAAAGGCTAAAATCCCTTGAGAATAGGTGCTCAACAGAATCAAAACAAACCCACTTTTTGCACGAATACATTCTAAGTTCCCTTATTTCGAACCGAAAGTTATTCAAAATATCTAAAATTACCTATATACAGAACTTATTTACACATCCTATATTAAAATACAAAAAGAACTAAAAGTAAACAATTATAAATCTTATAATTCGGTCGTGAACTTCTATTCCTCAGAGAATATTCATTGGCGGACGAAGCGCGCCCAATGTTTTGATTCGGCTTAAAGCTAACTCGCTCCCGTGAACGACTCACACGGCTTGAATCCCATGACGTTTGCTGCATATCCGTATCGCGAGTACCCACAGCAGATACTTCCGTTTCTCCCTGAACGCACCGCGACGTATCTCTATTTCTCATGACGGGATTATTTTGGGGAGGAATGACAGGGGGGAAATCAACACCTATCGTTTGATTCCTAGTTTCGGTTTGCTCCGCAGTTTCGCTTTCAGTACCGTCAATCCCTTGACGTCTGGTTCTACTCTTGTGACCCTGAGTTGTGGGTTGGTGGGTTGCTGTCTGAGCAAGGGGTGGAGGAAACCAATTTAAAAACCGATTTCGCGTCCGTCGCTTAGGAAAATCGAATTGAGGATTCGATTCATTTGTTGACATTCGGTCGTGAGTTTTGTTTTGGTCCAAACAAGACATTCCATCCTGTTTATGTGCATTTGTAATGCATCTATCTTTAAACAACGTGAGGCGATCCACATGTACAACCTGAATTTTAGAGGGATTAGCAATTAATGCAATTTTAAAATTGACATCACTCAGTTTTTCAATGATTGTAAACGGTCCGTTGTTTAATTTTGACAATTTTCGCGTAGTACCTGTAGCAATCGATGGATTAAATAACCACACTCTATCGCCTACTTTTAAATTTTTAACTACCGCTGTCTTTTCTCTGTACTTTTCTTGGCTTTCTGATACTTTAACCAAATTGTCAAATACCTCAGCGTACACTTTTTGAAGAGATGGAATTAACAGTTCACAGAAAGATGGGGCGTCATTATAGCTAAATCTAGGTGCCTGAGAAAATAGGGTATACGGTAAATTTAGATTTCTACCATATAAGATTGCAGCAGGTGTTAATTTTGTAGAGGAATGCACAGCTGAGCGCATCGCTAACAGGGCAAATTTAAGTTTGGTATCCCAGTCAGATTGATTCTCATTAACTATATGGCTAAGGGCGTTTTTTAACGTCAAATTTTGTCGCTCGATCTGTCCATTCGATGCTGGATGAAAGGCAGACGTAGTGATATGTTTAATTCCGAACATCTCGTAGACATGTTTGATAGCTTCGGATATCATATTTCTCCCATTGTCTGTGGTTATCACCGCAGGCGCACCATAACGTGAAATGAAATCCGCCAGCGTATCCGCGATAACGTCTGACGTGGTTGAACTAACTGCATAAGCTTCTGGCCATTTAGTAAACGAGTCGATATACGTAACAATAAAAGTGTTACCTGAAAATGTAATTGGTAGGGGGCCTATTAAATCTAAATGTACTTTATTCATAGGGAATTGGGGTGTTGGCATCCTCTGAAGGGGTGCCTGCTGATTAGGTTTATGTGCTCTCTTTTGTTGGCAGCTAATACACGACTCTACTAGGTGCCTGACATCAGCCGACATTCCAGGCCAGTAAAAGTGCTCCCGGATGCGGTCAATTGTTTTCTTAAACCCTTGATGACAAGCCACTAGAGAATCGTGTGTTAGAGCGAACACTTGCTCAATCATATCCCTAAGCACTACTAATTTAATTGGATTATTTATTATATTGGAATCTCTCGTGTCCTCACATACAAGAATATCATCTCTAAAGAAAAATTTCATATACCTAGGTGCGATTTCTAAATTTTTGTCTAACTTTCGGGCTATTTCACAACACTTTTTATCGATTTTTTGTAATTCACTAATTTTATCAATTAAATTTGAATGCGGTACAAAAGTAGTTTCTTTTTCTACTTGTATACAAAAATTACTATTGCTAATTTCTGGTGTCTCATTTATTTTCGCAAATCTAGAGAGAAAGTCTGCTACACTATTACATTTACCTTTTATATATTTAATTGTAAAGTCAAAATCAGATAAAGTACAAATCCATTTAGCCATACGTGATGTCGGGTCATGAATTTTTAACATAAATGTAAGGGGGGCATGGTCTGTAAATATGTGAAAATGGGTGTTAGCTAGGTAACATTTAAAATGATTAGTTGCCCATACCAGAGCAAGAAGTTCTCTTTCAGTAGCAGAGTATCTTGTCTCTGCATCTTTGAGTCGTCTGCTAGCAAACGCTACAGGGTGAATTTTATTTTCCTCATCTAGTTGTGACAAAACAGCACCCAATGCTTCACCACTCGCATCGGTATAAACATAAAATTCTTTATTAAAGTCAGGTAAAGCTAGGCATGGTTTAGAAATTAATGCTTTCTTTAAATCCTCAAATTCTTCCTGGGCTTCCTGTGTCCAGGCAAAGTGCCCAGTTTCCTTTGTTAAATCAATTAAATTTAACGCTCTTTTAGTAAAGTCAGGTATAAAACGCCTGTAAAATGAGAGGGTACCAATGAATGATCTGACACCTTTACGGGTGGTGGGCGGTTGCAATTTTTCAATAATTTCAATGTTTTTATTAATGGGGGATACTTGCCCACTATGAATTTCGAAGCCAAGATATTGAATTTTGTCAGTTAAAAAGGTGCATTTACTAGGTTTAAGTTTTAATTTATGTTGACGGAGACGTTCGAATACTAAATTTAGTTTATCTAGGTGGGATTCCATGTCAGAAGATGAAATTAGTACATCATCAATATAAGTTAAAATACCAAGATCTGTTAAGTCTCCTAAAACGGCATTCATTAGTCTTTGAAAGCTATTGCCCGAATTTGCTAGCCCAAAACAGTTACGTGTCCATTCAAATAACCCTTTATGTGTAATAATGGCAGTTTTATGTCTGTCCTCTTGTCTAATAACTTGTTGAAAAAAACCACTAGTTAAGTCTAAGGTTGAAAAGTATTTGGATCCTGCTAAAGAGTCGACAGATTCTGTAATATTGGGTATGGGGAAAGCATCTTTCACTAAATTTTTATTAAGTTGTCTGAAATCTACTGCCAATTGATAAGATTTATCTGCTTTTTCAACCAAAATAACAGGGGATGCATATTCAGACATGGACGGTGTTAAAATGTTTGCTTCAAGTAAAATATTAAGCTGCTCTTCCATTTCTTTTCTTAATCTGTATGGTACTCTATAAGCTTTACAGCGAACAGGCTTATCAGAAGTTAAATTCACAGTATGGGGTATTGTGTCACATCCAGGTAGGTCTAGTACTGAGGCTGCAAACACATCTTTGTTTTTATTTAAAAAATCTTGCATTTTAGCTTTAAGGGGGGCGTCAAGATGGTCTAGGTTAATTTCAGAGCTCCATTCCAGATCAGCATGATCAAAGTCAGGAATTTGGTTCTCCCTATTGATATTACAAACTAAATTACATTCGCATGAAATTAAATTAGAGTTATTTGGAGTTAAGTTAGGATTATGAGAATATAAATTAGAATTCTCAGAAGTACAATTACAATTAGGAGTTGAATTATCCTTATTATTAATTTGGTTAGTTAAATTTTTGCTATCTATACACTTTAAGATTTTAGCTATGGAAGTTCCTTTATTTAAGTTAATATGATTATCCGAAAAGTTTGCAAATGACACAAATAATCCATGTTGCTGCGTGCATATAGTTCTGGCAATCAAAAGTCCCTGGTTTAAATTTCTAGCTAGGGGTTCCAATATTACTGGTTCGTTTTCTAAAATACTCAGTTTTTTAGTACTTTTAACATCTGCCAACATTTTTGTCCTTGGTGGGATTACAAGCTTGTGGCTTAAAACAGCAACTCCTACAATAGTTTTATCTATCTCATTGTTTTTATCTACATTATCCTCTAAATTAGCTTGAATTTCCCCATTTACCTCCTGCTTATTATTTAAATTCTTCTCACTTTGCCTGAGATGGAAGACCTGATTATTTTGTGACACCTTATTCTTATTTTCCTCAAATTTTCCTAAATCAGGGGTCTCTACATTTTCCGCAATTTTATTACTCAATTTCTGCTTATTACTTCTAACCGTAATTTGAACACTTTCATTGCTACTGCTAAAACTAGGACCCTGAACTGCCTCTCCAGTACTACTTTCTTTTTTACCTCTACCATCATTCATAGTGTGAGAATTTTCATGTACATTTGACTTTGGCATTTCAATACTTACTTGGGCACAATTAGACATACTTTTACAATTATTATTACACTTATGATTATTTACAAAACTATATACATTGCTTTTCGTGTAACATTCCTGCTGGACATTATTTACAGTATCTGGATTGTTTACAATTTTGTCTCCATTCATGATTGAGTCTCTGATTTGAGTTTTGCTTTCTATAGGTGTTTTGACTAAAGTTTGCTCAGGTGGGCTAAATGATATTGAATTATCAGAACAATTTAACAAAATATTGTATTTGTTTAGAAAAGGCATACCAAGAATTGCTTCAAACTCATTGGCCAATTTACTTGGTACTATATAAAAATCTGCTTCACAAAACATTCCCAAAAATTTAAATTTTAAGTTTATTTTATTATTAAGATAAATCTGTTGCCCTGTGACAGTAACTATGGGAGTGCAACAATCTTCAGTTTTAAAATTTTGGCCCAAATTAAGGATACTATTACTTATTAAATTAATGGCACTACCAGTATCACATAATATAGGAATTTCAGTGTCATTAATACAAATATTTTTTATAGGGAGCCCACATGATCTCTGCACAAACATAGTGTATACAGGATGGAAGTCGTTTGGCCTTTCCTGGGTCGATCCGACTATATCTGACCCGGCCTCGTAGAGTTTAAAGACTCAGGTTGACTATTTACATTGTTATTCGAGTTTTCACTAGTTTCGCTTTCATTTCTCTCATCATTTCCTCTCCTCCCATTTCTCTGGTCCCATCTACCTCTCTGATTTGAGTAACCTCCCCTGCGATTGTTATGAAAATGGGCGTTATTTCCTCTCCCTCTGCCTCTAAAATTTTGAAAATTACCTCTACTGCTATTAGAGTTTTGTGGGCAATTTCGAGCAAAATGGTCGGTCTGGGAACAAATAAAACAAGAAAAATCTCTATATCGACTTCTTTCAGCAGTATTAAAATTTCTCTGCTGGTTGCTATTCTGCAATAACTGGTCTAACTTAACGGTGAGCGCCTCTACCTGTTCACGCAATTTAGTAACTTCCTGCTGGGACTGATTAGAGGGGCCCGGTTGAATGGCTGCACATGACACATTCTGTTGGTTATTCTGGGGATAAAAAGGATTGACATTCTCAACCTGCACGTTGTAAAACGGGTTGACACTTTTGCACGCCTTTTCTTCGAGGAGGGCAAAATCTAAAATTTCTTCCGGCGTTTTCGGGCTTTTTGTTATAACACCTTTTCTGATTTCTGGTGCTAAATTGCTTAAGAGCATGGAATGCAAAAGAGCAGTTCTACTCTTATTCGCTACATCTTGCTCAAGGCCCTCTACTACTAACGCCTTAAGTGAAAGGTCGTAAGCTCTATCGTAAAATTCCTGGACAGGCATTTGGGGGGTTTGTTTAAAATTTAGAAAACGGGTCAAGGCTACGTCCGGAGTCAGTTCATGGGTATATCTTTCTTTAAAGATTTTGATAATATCCTCGGTTTGTTTAGTTCGATGCAATTTGTATAATCTGGCCGCGCTGCCATTTAAACGGCTCAATAATGCAAACTTCTTTTCCTCCTCAGACCACCCAAAGAAATCTGCTAACTGCTCATACTTTTCCAAAAATTCATTAAATGGGCATGAATTCCCTTCTCCGCTAAATGGAGGAATAACACTCACATTTTCGATTAGCGCACTCTTTTTATGTATGACCGTTAAATCCTTGAAATGCTGATTGTCGTCCATTTTTAGGCAAATTACACTCCAATTAAAAATAAACAACGCAAAATAGGGGTAATTTAAATACTAACTAAAAATGGGTGAGAATAAGGAAGAAGAGAAAGGGAGAGAAAAAAAAAAATAACATAAATAAACATAAAAAAATACAAGCCCTGAATAATTTAGTGATTAATTATTATTTTTGAAGAAGACCAGCAGGTGGAAACATCATTTACATCACTTTTAATATTAGGCATAGTTCTTTCCCAATTTTAAATTAAAAACAATGTTTGGTTTACGTTTAGAGCCCTACTACACACAAAATAAAATAAACACACAATTTTCAATAATAATGCACATCCCTACTATATTAAAATATTATATAAAATGCATACTTAAAATAAAAAATTTCACGTAAACTTCAATTTTAAGATTTATTGAGCAATAAACAGGCTCAACGTCACGGTACCATTCTATTGTTGGGACTTTTGCTACAACTTTTTAATAAATAGACTTTAAAACTTCATTCATAAATTCACCTCTGAATACTTAGCATGAGCATCTATTAAATAATAATCAACTACAAGTATTGTGGGTTTAACAGATAAATTATTTTTTTAACTAAATCAATTGAGATCTGAATTAAGTTTCCACCTATCCGAATCTTGTTGCTACAAAATAATTAAATTTAAGTTAAGCATCATAATTATCTTGAAAAAGGAAAAAAAGGGAATTAGAAAAGTAACTTAAAGTTACACGACCAAAATAGTTAATTTATTAATTAATGAAAACATACCAACTTATTACACGAATAAAAATATCTAAGAGACCACTTAACAAAATGCAACAAAATTCTCAACTTATTCAGATCCCCAACTCACTGTAAGTTAGTAGCAATTATCCCAACTTTACCATTACTGTTTTGCAGGATGAAAAATACATATCAACGCTTAAGAAAGAATCACAATTACAGATCAATTAACTTTAAGGAATAGAGAAAGAAAAGCTGAAATCTCTCAGATATTCAGAGAGCCAAGAAAGACACTTTTCTTAAAATAGATTAAAATCTCAATATTATAACATTCATCCAGCAACACAAGTAATGGTATATGACCTTGATGCGACAGTGATAGTACATTTCTACTTCTTTTTTATTATTATTATTATTATTCCTGTCAAGGCGTTGTGACTCATTAACTCATTTTATTTCCTTTTTTGTTCCTAAAATGCATTAGTATGAGAATTAACTTCAAAACTCTTAGGTTTTGATATAATAATTACTAACTTTTGAGGAAAATCAATTAAATATCTACATTTTAATTAGAAATAAGAAAAGGATTTTGTAAAGTGAACAGTAAATAAGCTTACCTAAACTCATTAAAAATTTCTAAAAAGGTTAAGAAGTTCTCATTTAAGTCTTAAATTTCAATTACATTATTGAAACAAAAATTACTTCATTTTTCATCTCAGAACAAGTTAGAGTTATATTTAGACAAATTCTATTCACTAACCAAAATAAGAAAAATTTCTCCCTCTGAGCTGAAATTAATTAAACTTCCTTAATTATTTGGATGCAGAAAAATTAGAGTAGAATTTCAGTAAATACATATACATTTATTTGCACACTTAATTTATTATATATACAATAGAAACAATAAATGACATTTCCTCCATTAATATTCAAATGAGGAATAAACTGACCTATAATATCCCTTGATTTGAAATAAATTATTTATACTTATAAACAGGGATTATACTTTTGCATGCTAACATCAATATTCAAATAGGAAAATAAATCAATTTATAATATAAAGTTGGCTTACCGCTGGCTGACATGGAGTATCGTTGTTTTATAACAACTCGAGCTTTTGTACACTATGATGCTAAAGTCCACCAAAGCTTTTAGCTACATTGATATTTACATACTACTTCTTCAAATCCATACATGCAGGAAAGGCGCACTTTAACCCTTTTTGGATCCCTTATTCAAGACACTGACATTTCGAAGATAAAGTTAGCTTCTTTTCACTATGGGGTTACACAGGAAAGGCGCACTTTAACCCTTTTTGGATCCCTTATTTAAAACACTGGCATTTCAAAGATAAAGTTAGCTTCTGTTCACCATGGCGTTGCATTCAATGTACACTTCTAGTCCGATCGTTATTTTCCCGACATTATCCGAAACTCGTTCTTTACGGAAAGGCATCAACGTAGACAGTTTTCTCGACATTATTCACGGGACACGGCAGTTTCTGAAAAGGCAACCGGCTAGACGTAGGCTGCTTTCACTACTCCAAGACTAAGAGACGAATCATCTCCAGAAGCACAGTTTATGTTAGCTTCCTTGCTAAGTTTCACTGAAACTCGACAGTTTCTGGGCAACCGGCGAGGCGTAGGCTGCTTTCACTACTCCAAGACCCAGAGACGAATCATCTTCAAAAGCACAACATAGTATGTTAGCTGCCTTGCTAAGTTTCACTGAAACATGGCAGTTTCTGGAAAAGGCAATCGGCGAGGCGTAGGACGTTTTCACAACTCCCAGACTAAGAGACGAATGATCTCCAAAAACACAGTCTATGTAAAAAAACCTAAAATCAAAATTCCTCCCCTCTCCCCAGGAGAAAGAAAGGGGGGGGGGGACTCAGCAGCCTCAAAACTACATCTATACAGTAGAGCGGATTCTCTTCATACTAAAAAATTTTACCTCGCTTTACTGGAATAAACTTAACCACGGGGTCTCCTAACTAGTAGCAAGGCTTTCTGCTTCCCCTAGTGCATACTGGGGTGGGCTACCATTGGCTACTAGTTACTTCACACTTTTCTATAACCAAATAAGGGCATGACATGACAGAACTATCCACGTGCCGTAGATCCCCTCCCTGATGGGAGCAGGTGCAAAAATTGTTCAGCTTGCGGTTCCCACGGAAACACGGGGGAGAGAAATATTTTCGCCTTCGTATTTTTTTATTGACGGTCATAAAACTTTAACTATCAACATATATTCAGGGGTATTTCAACAATTGCTGCACTATTTTCTTAAAAACAGTATTGTTAACATTTTTCTCGGGCAGTAAAATTGCCCTAATAAATTTTAACAAGACAGGATTTTAACTCCAAAGTGTGTGGTCTTTTATGGAGGCGGACAATAGTTGCATTTTTACAATGTCACTTGCAAGCATCATGTATTCATTTATTTATTTATTGTGACATTAGTTCGTTCTCTTTGCTACTTAAAGTGTGGGAATACTTCGGGGAATGTTTTTATTATTACTCACAGAGTTGAAAACATAAGATGGGCAAATACAAGCAAAAGATAAGAGAAAAAAATAGTGTGGGAGCATATAATTTAATTTAGAAAAATAGAGAGGGAATTCTAATTTGAAAAAATTAATTTTAATGAAAGGCAAATGGTATATAGGCCTCAACATTGCTCTATCCCCTACAAGATACGCTCGTCAAATCCCGTTGCGGCACAACTAATTCTAAAAACTCCCTATTTTGATCGACTATTAAAATATTGTGAAACATTGAATTGAAAATGGCAATCTCCTTGATTTCGGTTCACTTCCCATTGATTGGGAAACTTTATGATCGATTCAGTTGATGTTAAATATCTATTGATTATTTATATGTTTGATTAAATAAGATTAGTTAAACACTGAAGTGCACTGAGTCATTTTCCTGGTATTTTTGTAGTACTGTATAAGAAAATATGTACAATAGTTTTTCTAAAATTAGCAAAGAAATAACCTAACTCAAAAAAATGTCATTGTCAGCGTGTGTGACAGCATTAGTTACTTTTTTTAAGAAAATGGATATATAAATGAATTAAAAAACATTCCTCTTTTAAAGTAAATGCTGGAGTTACGCATGCATTTAAAGAAATTCACTCATTTCTTTAATCTAATATTTTTTTCATCTACTGGTACAGAATTAATTAAAGGCCACGAATTTTACTGTCTAATATTTGTGCTTACAAAAATCATTCCGGTATACAATGCGGGTTTTTTTTCTTATATCTTACATATTTTGCAATTATTTTGTATAAATATACTTAGCCGGAAACCGATGCCTGATAATGATAGACCAGGAAGCAACAACACAGACAATCACGTATGAAAATCTAAGATTATTTAAATCTCGATTCCCATACTGCAACGCAATCGGTCAGCAAATTCATATCTTCGTGGAAAAAAATAAAAAGCGGAATTTGAGCGGTTGATTCATAAATTTACCTTTTTTTTGGGGAGGGGTATAAACTTCCATATTTTTATAGTTTTGGGTGCTCGAAAGCACAATGGTAAAACTACGAGTCAACAGTTAAAATCGGGGGTTTTGGTGACTTTCACCAAGATATGACTTTGAAAACCATTTTAACATGCAAATCAAGTTTGCGTTTGCGTTTTAATATGCAAATCAAGGTTTAATTAGTCCAAGATTTTCACCCATCACCTCGCTGAGGTGAATGTCTCTGCTGTACCCTTGCGGCCTATGATAACATGTATAATTTATCAGTGACTAGTTAGTGAATGAAAAATCTTTAAGTTATTTGAAAGAAAAATCATTTTTTAAATTCTTTTGATTGCTTATAGGCGTAAATGCCTATCTAGTGAAAAAGCTTTCACGCCGGGAATTAAACCAGGACCATCAGTATAACCCACTGACTCAAATAAAACCCACATCTAGATGCCGGTTTTATATGAGTTTTGTATTTGCCCCTGGTTAGTGGCTCGAATATATTCCATATTTTGCTACATTTATAGCATTGCCATTATGTAATAATGAGAAATTCCAGCTTGGGTGTCGTTCCAAGTGGTTTATCGGATGAACGTCTGTGCGCTATACTGATAGCCCAGGCTTGATTCCCGGCATGAAAACTTTTTCACTAGGTTGGCATTTACGCCTATAAGGAATTTGAAATTGATTTTCATTTGAAATATTGTATTCAAGACGAATTTTCTCTCTGGAAAAATTTCCACGGATTAACATACTCCTTGAAGTTGCTTGCATTAACGTGTACAGATATACTCCATAAAATCATTACACGCTTAAATACACGAACTAAAAGTTCTCTCTGTGTGTGATGCATTAAGTATTTCATAACTATTTTACCATATTTTAACTTTGCAACCCAAATTCCATTTGCCAAGTTAATTAAAGTTTGTTTTATATCCAAAGAGTATTATGTTACAATTTTCTAGCTTGCTAAAATGACGTAATAAGGGCTTATGTTTTAAAACTATAAACCAGTCTTCAACCAAGCTTTTTCGTTTTAAGATTTAAAGACGTTTGTCATTAATGCTGTAATCGAATTTTTCTTTGGTAAACTAATTTAGGTTGTCTGAAATCAAAATATTAATATGTTACAATTTTCAAGCTTGCTAAAATGACGTGAAAGCGACATATATATCTTAAACTGTAAACTTTTCTTCAACCAGGCATTTTGATTGCCAGTTTTCAAGTCGTCTACCTTTAACTTTGCAATCAAATTTGTCCTGTAAACAGGTTTTAATTCATTTTCTTTTTACGGGAGAGGTTTAAGGCCAACTCCGCTGCAGTTAATGGCTATTTTAGCATTTCATTAAATAGGATTGCTTAAGCATAATAAAATTGTCTGATATAAAATGAATTAAGTCAGCAGAGTCTTTGTATTCCGGTATTTTTTAACAATGCTATAAGAAATTGTTTTTAAACAAATAATTTTAAACGTAATGTGTTAAATCTGGCGTAATATTCAACAAACTTTTTCTTTCAATTTTTTTTCTAAAATATTTTTACTCCTGGAAAATTATTTGCTTTATCTTAAAATTGGCAACAGTAGTTTAAAAGATTATCTCGAAGTACGAAATAAATCTGTCTTGTAAATTTAAATTCATTCTTTAACTGCTCTGCAATGTGATTCAGGTATTTTAAATCTGAGGTAATTTCCACCATATACAACTTTCAACGCATATAAACGCATTATTTAAAAATTTTCTTAATTTAAAGACGAAATAAGTCCAAAAATAGTCAAATTAAAAATATAGTAATAAATATAGTTTGTACACTGGGAACTTCTGATGTGTGAATCTTCAGAAGAAAAAATATTATATCCCTATGTATAGTATTTCCTCCTATAAAACTTTTTAATGGAACAATTTTGACCAACTTTAATATTATATACCTTAAAAAAATGCTCGATTTAAAAAACTGCCACTGTCAACGTGTTTATAAAAAAATCAACAATGCCACCGATTTTCAGATTATTGTATGTAGTAGTTCTGTTAATATACCTCCAAAAAGACAACTTGAAATAAAATCATTCATTGTTAATGGCGTAGGCAGAGAATGCCAGTATATTTTAGAACAGAGCGATACTAAAAAAGTAATATTGGAGTAAATATGTGGAATATTAATAACATAATCACAAAATGATTATATAGAATTTTCATACAATTTCATTCAAGTTACCATGTATAAAATATTTGCACTTCTTCTACATGTTTTGGGTAAGATTTTTATTTAATTCTTTAAAAACTTTTTAAAGTTAAAGATGGAAGGTATAATAGATTTTGAGATTTTTATTCCGACTATTAAAATTTAAGTTATTTTTTGAATTATAAGTGATAAATTTTAAGTTACATAAATCTTTTCTTCAATAATTAAAAAATAATTAAATAATTTGAAATGGACGAACATATCTGCAACATTTTATTGAAACTTTAGAAAGTCATTATTACCCTGTGTAATTAATACTGACAGTATTTAAGTTTACAGAATTTCCAAACATCATAAATTATTCAATAGAAACACTTCGTCTTCATAATCACTCAGCCGCAAAATATTTTAACAGCAATTTCATATATTCTTATTCAGGAAGTGATTCTAGAAACCATTTTGTAAATTTATATCTTCCATTCTCTATGGTAAAATAGAGATATGATGAATGTTTTACAGTTTTATGATCATGCTTTAGGAATACTATGTTATTTTCGAAAGGATATGTCTTCCAAATATGCGTATGTCAGATTCAATAAACATGAATAGGACTTATAGTTCCAATTAGTTTATACATCTTTATATAAAAAAAATGCTGTACGCATTAATTACAAATAGTTATTGAATTTAAGAAATACATAAGTCAAATCCACAATATATATAATAAGATAAATATATCTCCAATATTTTATTGAAAGTTTGGAAAATCATAATAGTCTGAAAAAGTAATACAGTCAATGTTTATGTTTATAGTATTTCCAAACAACATAAATTATTCAAAAGATACTCTTCATCTTCATAACAACTCAGCCACAAAATACTCGAATAGCAGGTTTATATATTCTTATTGAGGACGCGACTCAGAAAAACATTTTGTAATATTTATTCTTCCATGCTCTGTGGTAAAATAGAGATAGGCTGAATGTTTTGACGTTTTATGATCATGCTTTACGGGTACTATGTTATTTCCGAAAGGATGTGAACTGCAAATTTGATTATGTTAGATTCATTAAACATGAATGAAATTAAGATTTCGAATTGGCTATTTATCTTTAAATAAAAAAAGTAAGAAATTGAATTTACTGTATCCACTGTATTCATTAATTACAAACGATTATTTAATTTGCATAAGACTCTTTGTATTTTTGTTGTATATTTGTATAATCCAATATTTTATTGTAAAGGAATTAAAATTTAATTTTAAACATGTTTCAATATTTATTAGCAATATTTAACAGTGTATATCAAGTGCAAATATACAGGGTGTCCGAAAAGTCTGGAGTCGGTCGAATAACTCGAAAAATACACAAGATATTGAAAAACGAAAATATACTTGATAAATATTTTTAAATAAGCTACTCAGTGATACCAAATTTGACCTTCGCGACCGACCCCTTCGGGGTCAGAGGGAGTCCAACTTTGAAATCTTAAATGATAACCCCCATCTTATATTGCAGATTCGGATTCTACGGACAAAAATACGAAACTTTTGTATTTGATGTTTATTTCGAATCCTCGTTTATCACGGTGTAACTGAGCATATTAAAATGATACATATTTCGGTTTTCTCAACCATGTTTTGCCTGTTTGGCCAGAATTTTGACGTCAAATTCCTCGTCTTTTGCAGGAATAGTGGTTTCTTGAAAATCACCCGTGGCGATTATTTCGATTCTGCTACGCTGTTAAAAATTTGACCCATTTGCTGCAGTGTCACTCCACAGCTTTTATATAATATCTCTTTTATGACCAATGAGAATTCTCCATAACACGGTAAAGTAACCGTTTTCTATAAAAGCGGTGGAGTGACGCTGTAGCAAATGAGTTAATTTTTTTTACAGTGTATAGGGTTTTTTATGTTTTTCTCTACAAAAATTCATTGAAATATATTAATTTAGTTTTCTATTTGGATTTTTATTTTGTCCAGTAAAGGGTTTCTAAATAACGACTGGTTTCTATATGCGGGTGTATGTTTTTATATTATTTGCTGTAGAGTCACTCCACCGCTTTTATAGAAAACGGTTACTTTACTGTATTAAGGAGCATTCTCATTGGTCATAAAAGAGATAATCTATAAAAGCTGTGGAGTGACGCTACAGCAAATGGATCAAATTTTTAACAGCGTAGCATTATCGAAATTATCGCCAAGGGTGATTTTCAAGAAACGCTATTCCTTCAAAAGACGAGGAATTTGACGTCAAAAATTCTGGCCAATCAGACAAAACCTGGTTGGGAAAACGGAAATATGTATCGATTTAATATGCTCAATTACACCGTGATAAACGAGGATTCGAAATATACGTCAAATACAAAAGTTACGTATTTTTGTCCGTAGAATCCGAATCTGCAATACAAAATGGGGGTTATAATTTAAGATTTCAAAATTGGACCCCCCTCTGTCCCCGAGGGGTCGGTTGAGAAGGTCAAATTTGGTATAACTTAGTAGCTTATTTAAAAATATTTAACACGTATATTTTCGTTTTTCAATCTCATATGCATTTCTAGAGTTATTTGCCTGTTTCCAGACATTTCGGACACCCAGTATATATTGAAAAAAGGAATGTTTGAAAAAAAAAACAAGTATCAAGAAAAAAAAATCAATTTTTAAGAATAATTTTTAAAAAGAAACATTGTTTTAAATATTTGTATTAACTTTGTTATTAACACTGTAGCAAAAGAAACGGTGTTAATTGATATAATTAAGCACCCATTTGATTAAAGGTTTTTTATATAACTTTATATTCACTAATTTTTCACGATATTAGATAGAATGTTTGTTACTGCACATCACTTTGTTAAACATTATTTTTTCTAAAGAAATCATCTGAATAATATATTTTAGTAAAATGTAAGAAATTTTCATCGCAATTTTATGAAGATAATTTGATTTTTATGGAAACATAATACTAATTGTATTTTTTAGCTCTATAGAATTAACTAAAGTCCGTCACTGTCTTATAATTATGCGTTTGGGGCACTATGTTATTTTCGAAAAGAAGAGAATATAAATTTTTCTGTATGTTCGATGGAATAAACATTAATGAAAATAATAGTTCAAATTAAATAATTATATTTATTTAATCTGTATGATAAATTACACTTACTGTATCATTATTTTAACACACATAAATTTCAAATGTTTCTAGAGTAAAAAATAAGGCGTACGCTTTTTTATCTTTATTGTATGCCATTTGTATCATTCAATAAGACATTTAAAGGAATTGCAATTTCATTTTATACATTATCAATAAAACTATGCTTTAAAATTTATTAACAACATTAAATGGTCATACACAATTAACAACAACAACAAAAATTATAGTATCTGAAAATATTAGATAAATTGCTAGCAATTAAGAATCTATTTTTGTTAACTTTTGTATTAATTTCTTATTAATTCTATTGCAAAAGAAGCGGAATTAAATGATAAAATAAAGTAGCGTTTGTAGTCAACGTCGTTTATATAATCTTATATTTACTAGTTTCTTAAGATTCCAGAAAAAATACTTTGAGCACTACAACAAAATTACACTACATATCTCTTAGGGATTTTTTCCCTTAGCAAATCAGCTGATAATTATAATGTGGTAAAAGATAAGAAATTATTATCAATATGTTTCCCTTATTTAAATATAATTTCAACTTTTAAGAAAACATAATATTAATCGTATATTTGTCTTAGTGCTAAGAGCCAGTAATTATTCATAATGTACCCAGTATACACAAATCAGTAACAAGATGGTGGATATTACTATTTCTTTTTTATTATTTTCATCATAGAGATATGAAATTCAGTACAGATATAAATTCCACCATAATTACATGGAATGTCATAATAGAATATTAAAATCATATTATAATTATAGTTTTTTTAATTCAAAATTTAAAACAATTTTTTAATGTTTTACGCGTCTAAAATTTAGAGATAATTCATTGATTCCACATTTTGATCACCTAAAAATCAATTACGAAAAAATCTGTGTATGAATTTTTATTTACTTGAAGAATTTATAATTTAGAAATTATTTACAAAAAAATTTACCTTTTCGTTAGTTAAAATCGAATTTGTTCCTTTTAATAAGTTTTTTATAAGCAATATCAGGAATCGCCCTTATCGATTTCATCAATTTTTATTAAAAATCAAGATGCTTGGAGCATTTTTAAAATCTTAAAACGTAACAAAAAAGTAGTTTTGAGAAAAACATATTTAGAATATATTAAATAGCCAAACAAATGCTTGTATATAAAATTAAAACACTTGTAAAATTGCAACACATCATCGAATTTGCATACGTTTTTTAGCAAATGAAATATTAATAATACAGATTTTTTTTTCGATTTGCAGGTCCAATTTAGCATAAATAAAGGTCGAAGGTAACTTTAACTTTTTACATTTATTGCGGTCTACATTATGAATATTGCTACTTGAGGTCGTTAGGCTACAGCGTTTATGTCAGATAAAATAGTGCGGATTGAGTTTTTTAAATCTTTTACAGGCACAAATTTTTTTCTATAGAACACTGTAAAAAAGGGAAATGAAAAAAAATCGTTCGAAATAAAATTTGTGTAATGTGTCATCTACTGGAAGGAAAGTTATTCCACAATATCTAATTATTGTAAAATTGATAAATTTTATTTCTACTTTTTCTTACAATTATAATAATAATTGAAACATATACTTGTGATGTATTTAGCAAATATATTATTCATTTATGCCTATTATATTAACTTAAAATATGTGTCAGATGTATTAGTCTTTAGATAGTTAGATGCAAGATTATCACCAACATGAAAGTTGACAAACTTTTTTAAACTATTGTTTATATATGTATATATATATATATATATATATATATATATATATATATATATATATATATAAACAATGTATAGTAATATATAGTATATAGTAATTCGAATAATTACTATATACAATTTAATTACAATACAATACAATTTATATTAATTACAATATAATTAATTAATATTACAATTAATTAATATTACAAATGTAATATTAATTAATGTAATTAATTAATATTACAAATATTACAATATAATTAATATTTATATTAATTACAATACAATATTACAATATATAGTAATTCGAATAATTACTATCCCTGTATAACAGCTAGTCCATATGACATCTCATTCAGGTCACACATGGTCACAAGAATCACAGTCACTACGGCGAAACAAAAAATAGGAATGTTTGAAATAATTATAATGTAATACAAATGTGATATGCATACACTGGTGTACAAAATTTAAGGACGAGTCCCAAAATGCCAATTCTCAAGGAATTTTCAAGCGATTATTGTCACGTGAATATGCAGAAGGAAGTAATATAATTCGAATAATTACTATCCCTGTATAACAGCTAGTCCATATAACATCTCATTCAGGTCACACATGGTCACAAGAATCACAGTCACTACGGCGAAACAAAAAATAGGAAATTCCATACGTCTGTTTTATGAGTCTCAAATTACAACTATATGTGACTCCATTGGCAGGTCACTGCTATTGCTGTTTTGTGTCGAGTCACCAGGCGATTTTACAATATCGTTTTATTGAAAGTCTCATGTGACTGTCATTCGGAGACTCAGCTTCAAAGTCGTTGTGAATATTGCATTATGATAAATTACCAAATAATGTCACATTAAAGTAACATGGTGACTTTCTGTCACAAGGCTTTGTCAAATGGTAACTGAGACCTTATGCGAATTAACCACTGTGAAAAACGATGAAAAGTCAGAAAAGTGACTTTAATAGGACATTTTTTGGTAATTTATCATAATGCAACGTTCACAATGACTTTGAGATTGAGTCTCCAAATTAGAAGTCACACGAGCGTCTCAATGAAACGACATTGTAAAGTCACTTGGTGATTCGCCACAAAACAGCAGTCACAATGAATTTTGTCTGTATTTATCTGTCAGTGGAGTCATAAATAGTACTCATTTGAGACTCATAAATGATACGTATGGAATTTCCTATTTTTTGTTTCGCCGTAGTGACTGTGATTCTTGTGACCATGTTTAACCCGAATGAGATTATATAGACTAGCTGTTATGCAGGGATAGTAATTATTTTAATTATGTTACTTCCTTTTGAATATTCGCGTGAAAATTATCTTTTGAAAATCTCTCAAAAATTGGCATTTTGGGACTCGTCCTTAAATTTTGCACACCAGTGTATATATATACTTCGTTTACATTTAATATATTTAAATTTAAAAATATGTGTTATATTTCTATGTCTTCATGTATTACATTTTTATATACAAGTTTATTTTCAGAGCCAAGAAAGCTTTTGAAATGTCTTTAAAAGACACATAATTACAAAATTGTAAAAGGAGAAACAGATATGTACACCAAACATTTTCATGGATTTAAAGAGCATTTGTTTTCCTTCTAAAGTTATTTTAAATTAAAAATTTTATGAACTATTTTCTTTTTTAAAATTTAATTTACAAACATATTAATAATAATAGAGTGAATTTATTTAGAATAATATGGCTTACAAAGAATAATGCTTAAGTATATATCCATTAAAATTACAAAATTATTCCAATTCGCGATTATATGAATAAAAGATTAAGTATGTTTAAAAAATAAAATTATACCTAGTTACTTTTTATCAAGATGATAAAACAAAGGCCTTTTATTTTTCTGTTTCATTATACTTAACGGTATGTTGGAATACATTGTTACATATTAGTATGCATTCGAAGTTTCTTTAGATTCCAGAGAAGGTAGTTACATAAATTGATATACCTGATATATTTTGAGTAAGAGTTTTATACTTTGCATTTGTCCTTTGTTTTAAATTATCTACTATTTATCTCCTGATTACATGTTCATTATTGTGTTAAAAAGTTAAATATTAAAAAAGCAAGGTCAATTTACAAGATAAATTAGCCTTATTATTAGTAGTAAGACATAAAAAATGAAAATTATAAAAAAAGGTGATTTTTTGTGATTTCCTGAAATAAAATTTTATTTTGCAAATTTGGCACTCAGAATATAACAATATTATATTCTTCTTGCGGATAAATTACGAAACAGTTCCTTATCCTGTTTCGATTGGCGAAGGAATCCAAAATGGCGATCAAAGACCACTTTCGTCTCTTAATTATTTTTTTAAAGAATATTTAAAAAGCTATTTTTTTAATATTTGTAAACACATATTTATGCTATAAACGTTAGATATGTCACATATTTAAATAAAATAAGTATGAAAATAAATAAATAAATAAAAATAAAATAAAATAAAACTTTTGAGTTTATTTTAAATTTTACCCTTTCTCCAAAAATCAGTAGTTCACATGCGCATAAAATGTAAAAACAGCTTGTAATATAAAACTATTGGGAGAATTGTGTAATATTAACTGCGCTTTGGTGTAACATTAGATCACGTAATCTTGATCTTGTTATAAAAATCTACATTATTGAATTTTTGATTTAGTTAACTATATTTTGGTTTTAAAATTTTTAATTTAGTATAACTGTTAACATATTCTAAGTTTAAATATTTTGTTCGATTTAGTATCACCCTTTATGTTTAACCTCTAATCTGCGAGCCTAATATATTCACGGGCAAGTTGTTCGTGAAAGTATTGGGCGTGACGACCACAGGATTAAATGGAGTTATTTGTCTTTTTACAAGTTCCACATAGTTTAGTATAATACAGAAAAGGATGATAATGTGTTAAAAGAAAAACTAACTAGTGTTAATAAAATTTTCCCATAAATCATTATTGCATTATACAGTAGATGTGTAGATATCACCAGACCTTGAACACCTTGAGGTTCCAGTTATTTAATAAATATGCCACTGAAAGCAAATTGCATCTTGCAAGTCCACCACAAATGCAAAAAGCATCGAACATCATTTCCTTCGATGTTATCATAAGCTGCAAGTTTGGTTAGGAAACAATATCCTTCTTGAAGAGTGGGGTTTGTTTTAATCTTAAAATAGACACGTTTAAGATATCGTTCACCAAAAAATAACTAGCAAAAAATTACTTGCAATATTACGAAAAATAATTTTTTAAAATTTATGATAAACATACCTTTTATGTTCATATATAATTAGTTATAACTTTAAAAAATTTCTCCTCAAAATGGATGTGCTCCCCTACAAAGTCCGCGGCACATATCATTGTAAGTGTTATCGAAACATAATTTTTAGCTCACAGAATATGAAAGACTAATAACTAATGTCCCCTCAGATTTTCTATGCATTCTTAACAGAAATTTCTGATTTATGTGAAAATATGTAAATATGTTCGTTTTGATAATGCGTTCACACTCAGAAATGAATACTCAGATTTCAAGAAATTCTCTTCGTTTTTGACGAAACCGTTTCCTGGGAAATGCTCCGAACAAATATTTCGTCAAATTGATGAAATCACTTCCCTCACTCATTTGAGGATACCAAATCGTCAAAAAATTTCGTCAAAAAGGGACTAGTGCTGCCATCTATCGATTTTTTTAGAAGCTCTTGTATTCAATGATAGAAGCAAAAAAGACATGTCACACGTGGGGTTCGAACTCATAACGTACAGTGTGGCCGTCCGACGCCCTACATTCAAGCCACAGCATGATTGTAAAGGCATATAGTGGATTATAGTGTGTGTTTAAATTTTTATAATTGTGATAGTACTTTTATCGATTCTGTTATAAATCTTGCACGTTTTAACTAACAAGACGAATTTATTATTTTGATTTTCTAATGGTTAATGAATAATTATAATATGGTTCAATTAAATAACATCTAGGAGAAATTTATTTTCTTAAGGAATGATTAAAATTTGGGCTGGTTAGTTTGTTGCTCAGAAATAACGAATTATGAAGTGCATATTGGGAGAGATTTTACTACTTTAAGCGAAACTTTAAGTAGGTGGATAACATTTTAACAATTTACTGTTTATAGAGGGGAGAGAGATAAAAAAATATGTATATATTTTTAACTTGAGTGAAAAAAGTAGATATTGGATGTAAAATAGATCTTAGAATTTTGAAATTTTATTGATCAAATTTACTTTTTGAACGGTTTTGTAGAACGAAATAAATTTTTTTTCGAATGAAATCAAAACGAAATACAACTTACAAAAAAATAAATAAAAATAGTAATAAAAATCCCCCCCCCCAAAAAAAAACTAATGTAGCAAGAGTAATTGCTTACATTTCATTATTTTCTGAAAAACGCTAAAAAGTGCTGTTTTAAACAAGAAATATATCCTTGCTAAAATCGCAAGATTTTGGGAGGTACAGTATCGGGTCCTTCTATAAACAGCTACCGCGACAGTTTCCTTAAAATTCATCAAGTCTGGCCATGATTAAGGAAGCACTTTCGTCAAATATTTGAGAGTTCACGTTTCGTTAAAAGTCACGTGATTTTGATGCAAAATGATCGTCAAAAACGACGAAATAAGGCTCAAGGATTTCTGAATCGTCAAAAATGAGAGTTTTATTTCTGAGAGTGTTTCTCTGATGAAGTATATAGGTTTTCATTGGCTACTTAAAGTGGAGGAACGGGCTGCTAATCTTCAATGTAATTTAGAAGAACGAGTTTCCCATACACAAATATCGGATGTGATTCAAATTCGGAATACAGGCTTATTCTGATAAGATGCTTCACTGTTTAGATTTGGATGTTTATCGGTTAAATAAAAAGAGGGAGACCCGGGAGCTAATCTCCCTTAAGTTAGATAAATATGTTTTTCTTGTAGAATTTACCAATCTCGTTGAAATTGGTATTTGGTATACCGGTTTATTTCGATAAACTGTTTTAGTGATTAGATTTACTAGTTAAGTGTAAAAGGGAGACGAATCCCCAGTATTTTAGATAAATAGGTTTCTAGTGCAAAATAAATCATGTTGCTTCATATTTGATATACAAATTTAGTCTGTTAAGGCTGCTTCATAATTATATTTTTATATTTGTGGGTTGAGTGCAATAAGGGAGAACGAGCAGCTATTCCGTTCCCTTTTATTTACATATGTGGGTCTTTTATGCAGACCTATCAGATTTACTTAATTCTTGGTATACCAGTTAATCGTGATAACGTGCTTTTCTGATTTTTTTAAGCGAGTTTTAGTTTATGAATAATATACATAAACAATAATATAATACACAATTAAATTGGATAGCCTGTGAGCTCAATCCCATCACTTTAACTGGGAACTCTTTTTTTCTTCCTTTTTTGATAAGGTTGGTGGGTCAAGATTAAAGATGAATATGTGATAATAAAAATATGTTATATGAAAGATTTAGTTCGCTATAAGAAATAAATATATTGGCATCGCAATTTTCAAATATGTTTCAGTTTTTACATATTAAAAACAGTTTACTCTATCGATGATATCTTTCTGAATATTTTTCATATAGGAATGTTTTTACTTTCTGAGTTGCTCCATACTGTCGTCTATTAAATTATGTAAGAAGATCGTTGTTCCACGCATACGCAGATAAGAATTATTTAACACAACTTCTCATGCTTTATCAAATATTTACTATACTTATATTCCAACTGCAGTGCGTTGTTTTTATTTTTTTTAACTGGCGTTAAATTTGGTTAAAAGCACTGTATTATACAAGTAAAAAATACGCAAGAATTTTTTGAAGTTAAAAAAAGCGTTATATCTCATCATGGACATGTTGTACAGTGTCCATGTATTTGAATCCCTAAGAGGGACTGCTCAGACAAGGAAGTCTTGTCTGTAGAGCATAATATCCCCCCGCTCGCCTTTATTAAGGCCTAAAAAAAATTCTTTTCAGTTACAAAAAAAAAAAAAAAAAAAAAAAAAAAGAAAAAATCTACACGCTAAACTTAGCCGTTTGAGTACAGTGTGTGAGTCCATCTGTGTATCCATGTATTTGTATTCTGCGGCGATAGATCATCTTGTGCATCTTAATGTACACATGATTTCAAATGTTTTTTATTTCGTTGATTTTTTGACGGTGCCCTTATTATCCACCTTATCAAAAGCACGCTTATAAATAGGAGGTCAAACATAATGTTTATAATCCTGAAGTTAAAAAAATTCCGATAAATATATTTTTAAATATTTGTCTAAAATTGTTATCTGGTCATAATTGGTCATATAGTGTTGTACATATATGTATATTAAGCTCATCCGCCTTGATTTCACTTGTAGGAGACACAAGAAAAACCCTTTAAATGAAGATAAATGTTTCTAGAATTGTTAAATATATTTGTAGACATTTTTAATAAAGGCGTGCATATCGTAAGCATTGATATATATAGGCTGATACATCTTAGGAAATGCTTCATGGTAATTTTAAACAGGTTTCAGTGGTCCACGTAATATTTGTTTCAGGACTGAGTATGTTGTGTTAGCAATAAATGTATATATTATAAATATGTGTTTCATTTTTATTGCATCAAATTATACATTTCTACTCTACAACATATTTTTGAAAGCCAAGTGTGTTTTGAAGTGCACTCAAAGAACACTCATTGAAAAATAAAAATAAATAACTTTTTTAAATATGTCACCTAAAATATTAATGTATTAAATTTAATCTATGGAATATATCGTAAAAAATGACAAAGGTGTATGTATATTCCAGTAAGAGATTAAAAAATAATATGCACATTAATTTCACAATGATGAGCTTCTTTTTATTAATTTTGGAAAAACAGTTTGAATAAAAAGTTCCACCATTTCAGCACCATAAATTTCTATCAAATATGATAAAATTTGCATCTTACATCAAAATTATTTTGTTCAGAAATATTTTTGTAAAATATAATGCAAGAATATATACAGTCTGCTACTTGAATTTAAAATTCTCGGGGTTGCAAGAAATAATACTGAAATATCAATGTATTCATTAAATTAAAAATAGATACTCGCATTTCTGATTCTATGAATAAAAGATTAAGCGTGTTTCTAGAATAAAATTTTATCTTTTTACTGTTGAAGGAAGTGATAAAACAAAGTGTTTTTTAATTTTCTATTTTCATTACACTGTAATATACAATGGAATTTCTTATTACATTATATTAAGTATATGAATGTTTCTGTAGATTTTTGAAAAATGGTAAAATAAAAATGATGTTTGTGATGCATGTTTGAGAGTTTTATTAGTATGTTATATATTTTATTAGAATGTTAATAATATATAGTCTACCAGAATTCACCAGCTACAAAGTTAAAAAAATGTAACTCTAGATGTGTAAAGTTAGAGAAATCTGTATACTTATTAAAAATTTACCCGTTAATTGTATGAAATATATGTAAGTCACAAACCTAGTTTTGTAAAGCTACAGAAATTTGTATCTCTACTAAAATGATCAACTAAAATTTTAGTATTTTTTATTAAAATTTTATTTATAACCCAGCTTGCAATTAGATAAAAAAATCACAAAAATTTCCTAAACAATACTAAATAACCAAGCAGGTTTTTTTTTTAATTTTTTGTGCAACCATGTGCCTGTTACATGAATTTTTATTCTTGCAGTTACATAAAATATTCTAGAAATCCAAATTTCCTACAAAAGTCTCTCCTTTCAAACATGTTTAATTGTAGCAAACTGTTAAAAAAATAATTAATAAAACTATTTCTTGATCAAGCAAAACTTTAAATAGATACAATTTAGGCTCGCCTAAGTTATTTTGTATGATGAAATTGTAAAATAAAATTAGATTACAATCAGATGAGGGATTTTTGTCGATTGGATAAACTATATTCAATCTTAGACAAGTACAGAAGAGTTTTACTCCAACAAAGCAAAAAATGTACAGAATTGGGATCAAACCTCTATACCTTGGCTATCTGTGCAAATATTTTATTTTTTTAGTTACGCAAACAGTACCTGAGTAACATAATTCTATCTTATTTGCTGGATATACCTAGGAATTCCAAAATTAGTTTCATTCATGGAGCTATGATTATAGAATTTTTTTATGAAAATGTAGCATATAATTAAATTATAAATAGATGATTTTTTTTCAACTGGATAAGCCACAATTAAATTTAGAGACATACATTTGAGGTTTATTCCAACAAAGCGAAAAATGAATACACCAGGCCTCGAAGCCGGATACATTAGTTTGCACTGCCATCCATACCTATTGAGTTATCCGAACGATAGCTCAGTGAAATAAATAAGTCTTTTTCTTTGGAAAAGTCTGCAAATTACACAGCTATATTTATTCATCAAAGATATTGCTACAGCATATGCATAGTGAAAGCGTGAAAATAAGTGAAAATAAGTTATAATCAAGATGCGAAATTTTAACTGGATAAATCGATTGTATAATGTTTGCTGATGTAATCTGAATATTCGATGATATTTGCTGTACATATCAGCACAGTTGAGTTTTATAGCAAAGCGAAAAATAACCAGATTAGGAATCGAATACGGATATCTTGTATATTCATGAAACTGCTCTACCATTTGAATTATCCTGATAGAAGCTGACTAATATAATTCACTTTTATTTATTATACGTGCCTACAAATTTGAAAGCTGCTTCCATTCATAAGAGCTATAAATACAGCATTTAAATGATGAAAGTATATAATAACACGAAATGTCCGGCATACCATATAATTAATTCATATACAAAATATTTTTTTTTCTGCATAAGTCAAGTCTATGGTTGTAGTAGTAAAGTTGAGATTTATTCCAGTAAAGCGAAAATTATCCAGATCGGGTCTCAGATCTGGATACCATCGCTTGAGTGTCACCGATATACTCTTTGAGCTAACTGGAAAGTACCTAGCTGGCATAATACACTCTTATCCCGTCAGTAGTCGCGTGTCGGTCTTTTTGCCGCCCATATTACTTATCTTCTCCTAACTCATATCACATCACAAATAGAATGAAGATCTACCATGTAGCTCACTTTAAAGGTTTCTCGATCACTTTAGTAAAATAACAAGACATCTCTGTTTTTCCTTGAGATACATTTTTTGACACAAATTCGAAATAGGTGAAAAAGTCTACGTAACAATCCCTAATGTCAGTTCATTTTTACTTTTTCTCATTATATCCAAATATCATGAATAAAATGCATAATTTAAGAAAACTGAAAATTTTTGAATTCAATGGTATGGTTTATTTGTATAATAACTGAAAAATATTTCTTATTTTACTTTTTTTATATGTTAAGGCCAAGCGGCGAAAAACCTAGCGCGACTAACGCCGTTGTGAAAAAAGTCGCGAATACTCTCGGGTTATTCGTGAGCTATGGCTGGGGATTGCAGAGCTAGTTTCATACATCCGAGCTATGTCTACGGCATTTACATTACGAAAATGTGTCAACAGAAAACAGAGAAATTCCTGAATATCATACAGATAAAATAAAGGAAATTTTATTCAACTGAATAAATCTTCAAGGTTAGAGTTTTACAGTTGCGGTTTATTTCAATATTGAGAAAAGTGTCCCGATCAATACTCGAAATAGGTAAACATTTCTTGAACTGCCATCGATATACTTATTTAGCTATTTAGGCGGCTTCTTTTTGACATACTTCAGTTTTATTTGTTAGACAGTCTGCAAAAAGCAGCACTAGTTTCATCCATCCTAGTTATGGCTACAACATGTACGTTACGAAAGTGTGTGATATCCTGTATTCGATATAATTAAATTATTTTTAGGATGTGGAAATTTTATTCAATTGGATAAATAATATTCAGGGTTTGAGTAACACATTGAGATTTATTTCAATACTGCGAAAAATTTCAAGGTCATTTTTTTGAAACGGTAATGGCTTGTCCTGTCATCAGTACATTTATTTAACCAACTACACAGGACCAGGTTGACATACTCTCACTGTTATTTGTTGCACAGAAACGCTAGATTCATTCATCCGAGTTATGTCTATAGCATTTAGGTTTTAAAAATGTGTGATAACACAGAAACTCGTATACACGATATAATTAGATTATAATTACGAGGAATTGTTTTCAGCTGAATAAATCTGATTCAAGGTTTGAGTAGTACAGTTGAGGTTTATTTCAATATTGCAAATAAAGTCCAGACCAGAACTCGAAACAGGCAACCTTTGTATTCTATGTGTAATCTATATACTTGTTTAACCACCCAGATGGCAATTGGCTGGCATACTTTACTCTTATTTGTTGGACGTGGCTGCGAATTGTTGTGTTTAATTTCATTCATTCAATCTATATCTTCAACATATACATTATGAACGTGCCCCACAAAAAATAATCTTAAGATTATATGAAGAAATCTTCACTATCTTGACAATTTTTACAGAAATTCGAAGAAACTTTGCAAATTTTGCTTTACCTTAATAAATCGGCATTTTCTAATATGTTCTTAAAAATATCTGCATAATGGGCTAAATACTATAAAATTTTCTCAGATTATTGGGCCAATTACTTACAGATTATTTTTTAGTGGAGTGCATAATAAAACGTAAACTCCTGTATACCTAATAACTAGGTTATAATAATGATGAAGATTTTTTTTTCAACTGGATAAATTATACTGAAGCTTAGAGTAACACAGTAAAGATTTATTTCAAAATAGCGAAAAATGTCACAACATGAAATAGAAAATACATACCATTATCTCCAGAATCCCCAGAAACTAATAAAATTCATTACATAAAGTAAACTTCCAAAAACAAACATTTCTTTCGCCACTTGTTTAAAAAACATTTAAAAAGATGTTCAAGTATTTTCTGCCGTGCACTAAATGTTTTTCTCGATATATATCGATTTTTCGAATGCTATCGACTCGGGATAAAATACTGTCATGTTAATGAGACATAAACAGGGTGTTTCTAAATTCATGGTCCAAACTTTAAGGGGTGATAGTACACATAAAGACAAACAATATTTAAATAGGAAACCAAGGGTCCCAAAGTCTTCCGAAGGAGATAGGCGCTATTAAAGTTTAGGGTCCAAAAATTCAAATGATTATGAAAAACAGAAAAATTGGTCGATTCGTTTGCGGTTTTCACTAAAATTATTCTTTATGTCAGTATTGTCTTGAAAATAAATCATAAAGATAAATTTCACAAAATGACGATAGAGGACGCCTTAAACTTTAGAGTAACCAACAACTATTTTTAAGCGTTATTTTTTGTATCTAATTAAATGCTTGCAAATGACTGGATTTAAATTTTGAGCTCAAATTCTAAATCGATGCAGGGGTTAAGAAACGGAAACTGAACAGTGTTCAGGAGTTAAAATGTTACCCTCCCCACCCCTCGAACTCATTCCAAATTTCCGCACTTAATTACTCAAAACGATGCAGATTTTGAACTCAAAATTTAAGTTTGAACTTTTACAAGCATTTAATTAGATACAAAAAATAACGGTTAAAAATAGTTGTTGGTCACTCTAAAGTTTAAGGCGCCCTCTAACGGTATTTCTTGAAATTAATCTTTAAAATTTATTTTCAAGGACATATTGACATAAAGAATAGTTTTAGCGAAAACGGCAAACGAATCGACCAATTTTTCCGTTTTTTATAATCATTTGAAATTTGAACCTCCCCATTCCCATTGAACACAGTTCAGTTTGCTCTACTTAACCACTACCAACGATTCAGATTTTCATCTCAAAATTTAAGTTTATGTCTAAGCTTCTAAGAAAATTTTATGAGATGCGAAAAATAACGGTAAAATATAGTTGTACGTTACTCCAAAGTCTAAAGCGCCCTCTATCGGCATTTTTTAAAATTTATCTTTATAATTCATTTTCAATAAAATACCGACATAAAGAATAGTTTTAGTGAAAACCGCAAATCAATCGACCAATTTTTTCGTTTTTTATAATCTTTGAATTTAAAACCCTCTGAACACAGTTAAGTTTGTGCTACTTAACTGCTTCCAACTATTCAGATTTTGAGCTCAAAATTTAAGTTTAAGTCTAAGCTTACGAAACCTTTAATGAGATGCAAAAAATAACGGTAAAAAATAGTTGTTCGTTACTCTAAAGTCTAAAGCGCCCTCTATCGTCATTTTTTGAAATTTATCTTTATAATTTATTTTCAAGACAATACTGACATAAAGAATAATTTTAGTGAAAACCGCAAACGAATCGACCAATTTTCTGTTTTTCATAATCATTTGAATTTTTGGACCCTAAACTTTAATGGCGCATAACTCCTTCGGAAGACTTTGGGACCCTTGGTTTCCTATTTAAATATTGTTTGTCTTGATGTGTACTATCACCCCTTAAAGTTTTGACCATGAATTTAGAAACACCCTGTATAATAGTGATACGTACTATATTAACAGAAATATTTTTAATATTAAGTTACTATTATTTCGTTACTCTTGTTTTTTTTTTTAATTCTGTTATGCAATTGAAAATATTTAAATGATAAATGATATAAAAAAGAACCACATTTCTCGTGTTTAGAAGATGATTAAAAGGCTACATTAATTATTCGGAAATGTTGCAGTTTGGCAAGGTTAAGGTGGTTTTAGGTGAGGTTCTAGCAAAACAAAGAGTGAAATAAACTTTCATTACTTAATTTTTTTGAATTTTAGAAATCGATTCTTTGCAGATTTTGCTGTTGTTTAAAACAATACAGCGCTTTTCAAAATAGTGAATGACTCATAATAAATTGTTTTTTTTGTTCGTAAAATGCTGCTGTACAGAAACATTTATCCTATTTTGTCGGTGTACTAGATATACTATTCTTCAGAATGTATCCTACCGTGTAAGTGTTCTATACTCTAGTTGATATATTTATTATTTATCCACTATACATGTAAAATAAAGAATTTTTTACCTTGATTTTAAGCTATGATTTGTAAAAATAAAGCATTGTTAACTGATAGATACATTTTTTAAACACAATTATTCAATTGACAAAAAAAGTCGTTGTGGATTTTCAAACAGGAATAAAAAAAATCCGGGTCAGAATTCAAACTATTTGTAAAACATCCAAACGCCTTACCATTTGACTCATCTCTGACGAATATTTTAAACAAATGTATTTCTTTTACCATTATTAACTCTAACTGTCATTCACATATTTTAATAATGCACACTGTAAAAGATAATTTGTAATTCTACAAATGGAAATTTATAGAAATTCGTAGTCCTGCTAAAAATTTCATCTATATACTACTACAGAAATATGTAGCTTTATAAATGGATGTTCTAATATTTAGTAATCTTACAAAAATTTTTTCAATAACTAGGATTGCCGTTAAATAAAATACTCTGGGTATATCAGTTTTCTAAAAAAATATTCACGTTACAGATTTTTTGATTTTCAAAACAAATATATAAATGTCACATGAATTTTTCTTATTGCCTTTAAATAAAAATTCTAGCCATCTCATTTTCCTAGAAAATTTTTAGAAACTGTACAATATTTCGGCGGCTACGATAGTATAAATATATATATATATACTGTCATCATATCACATTACTCCGTTGTTTATTAATTAATTTATGTACTATTATCATGTTGACGACAATTCTTTGTATTTGTCCCTTTTCATTTTGCTACCCCATTTGATAGATTTGATATACCTTGTTTTTTTATGTTATTTATTCATTTGGTTTTGCTTTTGTGTGTGTTGATAATTCCCAAATTCGTATTGGTTTGCTTTTTCATGGTAAATACGAAGATGAAACCACACACTTCATTTATAGTTCCAAAGTATTTGGACCTTGAAGATTCTGCTTTAGTTCTACAAATTTCATTTGTTTTCATTTTAATTATTTATTTTTTCCCTCTATGTTCAAAGTGCTATAAGTTATTAAATTCAATGGTTCATATATTATAATACAATTAATGGTCATATATATATATATATATATATATATATATACATATATATATATATATATATATATAGAGAGAGAGAGAGAGAGAGAGAGAGAGAGAGAAATATAAACTTGAATAGTTTAAAAAATAAAAGTATCTGATCCAAAACATGTGAAACACATAAGAAATAAATAACAATTATCATCGCAAGAATGTATTATTTTTTAAAGTCTTTAAAATTTAGAAAAATATGAGTATGTGTAACAAACCCGAATTCCAATTGTATTCGGTATAATCACACATAAAAGAAAATGTCTTTAAACATAGTTTTAATTAAGTTTAATGCAACGAATGTTTTAATCTTTCTCATTTTTTTTTCTAAAATAACTGTTTTGTACTTAATCATATATAATAGGAAAGGCGTAAACCAATATTTTCTATGTTTAAATTCTTTATAATCAATTTCAGAAAATGTGATTCTGGTATGTGACCTGTATTCCAAATGGATTCATACTATTTCTGAATAAGAACAAACTGTATCAAATATGTTTTCTTGTAAATCTTTAATTAAAATTAATGTAATGCATGTTTTAACATTTCTCAAACACACTTTTTTGTATTTAATTCTACGTAATAAACAAAGAAATAATTTTGTATTTGTGGACATTATTTGAAAAATCTATGAAGTCTTCATTATAATAAATGACTTTAAGAAAATTATTGCATTTTGAAATGCAATAATTCGTATTTGGGAATTTAGCAAAGTAAAGAAAAAATATGTTTTAAGTACTGTTAAAAATAAAACCAGTGAATTAAAAGATTTCCTAATGAAATAGATTAATTGACTTTGTAAATTATTATAGGCATTTTTATATACTTAATATTAATGCTTATCTATTCATTGAAATTTTGTTTAATATATTAATCAGTTTAAGTTTTAAAGGTAAAAGTTTTCAGCCAAATAAAATTCAGCAAAAAGAGAAAATTAGGGGAATTCCCCAAAAGTAAATCGAATATCTTATATTTCTCGAAAATACAAAAGAAAATTTGCATGTTTTTTATTATAACAGATAATTATAAAACTTATCTCTGTATGGATATTTAAAAGATTGCATAAAGACGTAAAACATAAGAATGAAGTATAAGAATGTTCATAGGAAATATAAGAATGTACCTAGATATGACATTAAGAAAATATCAAGACATAAAAGAACACGACGCAGACCTCAGATTAAGCATACTCTAAACTGCTTTAGTAATGTTATTTCAAATTCCGTCCATAAAAAGAGGTTTCAATAGATCCAAATTATTTTTTCATGCAAATAATCACCAATAAGCTGTCATCAGTCAGTTTCCAGAAGTAATTTTATTAAAGAAATATTCTGTAATAATGCATTACTGTATGATAATCTCAAGTCTCAATAATACGTAAACCTGTGCTTGTTTTTGAAATTTTCCAATATCATTTTTCCATTCTAACTTGTATTCCGTAACACCCTTGAATTAAAGTGGCCTGTTCGAGGTACAGCTATAAGACGCAAAGAAACAACTATTATTATGTTTTTGGTATTGAAGACCGAGTAAGCTTCATATTAAAAAGACTTTAATGTATTTTTGAATTATTTTACATTGTGTTTTACGGATATTTAACACGTTCGCTGTTGCTTACGTGAAGATGAGATAATAGTCAATGCCATACTGGAGAAGTGGGTTTTTCCCAGAAGCCGATTTACTTTTTATAACAAAGAATCAGTGAAAGATTTTCCCTCGCCAGTGCATGACTAGCTATTGGACATCACCCCATATCACGGGCTGGCGCGTGAGTGGCACCTTAACGTTGGCGCCATATCACGCGCTTTCGCAATGAGCGGCAGTGAATGTGTTAAGCAATTTTTGTATTACTTAATGTTGACTTATATTTTATGAAATTAAACTATTAATAAAGGTAATTTTTGCACTCAATTTAAAATTTTTATAAGTATGAAGATACTGAAGATTTATTTTGTGCCCTTGATGGTAGAAGCCACTGACGGCAATTATAGGTATTTAGTGTAATATACGCCTTTTTCATTAAACATACAAATAACTCTTTCCCAAAAAGCACCACGTGAGATCTATTATGCTGGTAAAACTCAAAATACAATAAGTCACATTTTTTTAAATTGTGTCACTTTCTTTTGTTTAGTATAAATGAAATATAATCAATACCATGATTTTTATATTAAGGATTTCTACACTCAGCTTTAAAAATAGTAATTTCTGTAAAAGGCTTGATTTTCAAGTGGAATGACACACGTTTAAATAAGCACTAAATAATAATTTAAACCAAAGTGATAACCATTTTTTCTTTATCTACGCGAAATTTTCTCATGTTTATCACGTTTTTAATAATACATAATAATATAAAACACTTTTTGTCATTCTGAGTATATTTTTTCATTCTATGTATAGTTTTTTAAGCTGTGCAGATTTAAATTCAGAATGACGTGTTACATCGTGTTTTCGGGCATTGAATATTTCGATAGTAGATCTACACATCAGGAAACGAAGAATGTTTCGTGTAAATGGTTTTTAGAATTTTTTTTAACGCAATTTGTTCAAAACACTTCTAAAACTTGAAATTTGCCGATATATTTAAAAATTTGTATGTTCTTTTCTAAAATTCAGCAATGAATTCATTATATATATATATATATATATATATATATATATATATATATATATATATATATATATATATATATATATGTAAACAAAATTACATTATTAAAAAAAGGAATTTTAGAGGTTCAAAAAGAAAAAAAAATCTTTTAAATTGTTCGGGCCATTTTAGAATAATTTTTATTTATTGAGTAAAAATTTTGAAAATTTTAGGGATGGTTATGTTATTTGTAAACAAAATCACAGGATAAAATTTACCATATTAAAATAAATATATAAATAAAAATAAGTTTATTAAAATAGTGGGTTAAATTATAATTGTTATAACTTGAAATATTACATATTTATAGAATTTCATTTTTTATGAAATACAACGAAATATATAACTTTTAAGTTTGATTCAGCATTTAAAAATTAATTGAAATTAAAAATATATAAAAAATATATGTATGAAATTTTAAGATAAAGTTATATTTTTTAAAGTAAATACTTTTTTTTTTCAAATCAGAATCATATTAAAGTAAAATAAGTGAGTAAGCTATGATCCCAGTTTTAACCATTTACATTAAACGTTTCTTCAGTTGTAACAGTTTAAATAGGACAAATAGTGAAAAAACCACATCGTGAACAAAAACACATTTTCGAAAGAAATGCTTTTCATAACAACCATTGATTAAAAACTACATGTTAAAAACAAACCAAATAATAAAAAATAGCATTTCTTGTTCTAATTAAGGTATAACAAGATTTAAAGGTCGTTTATGCAGAAAAAATAATTAATAATGAAATAAACTCCATTGAATGACATCAATGGATATCGGAAAGCCTAAAAATTTAAATGCTTTTTGAAATTAGTAACTGGCATTTGCATTATTTTTTTTAATTTGGCGTGTTCAAGTAATAATCCTTTTAATCTTTTTTTTTCTTTAAGTAACGCAAATATACAATTTAAAATATATTTCGATATTAAGATGTTCCAAGTTTTTCCAGGTTTCTGGGAAGCCCATCTACCACTAGTACCAAGCAGCTCATTATAGCAAATAGCTCATTCAATTAATCTTCAGTTTACGTTAAATCATTTTCCAGTTTAGTTTGTGATTTTAATTTGTGAATACCTATTGCGACTTGAGTATTTTTAATCTTCCAATCGCAATTTTTTCGTATTTTCTAATTATTTTTCGTATTTTTCTTATTTTTCTATTAAAGTTGAAAGCAACCTTTATGTGTATATTTTATGCGACGGACCTTATTTGAACGCAATTCTTCAATACCGACATCTTTAAAACGAGAATGGCAGTTCGGAATTATTTATTTATTTACTTATTATTATTTTTTTACTTTATTTTATTTGCAACATAATATTTTTTAAACCATAATTTTTATTGTAGATTTCTAGAAAAACATATCTGACATTAAATTTTTTTCTGAAAATTTTATAGTACAATATAAAAAGACAAACGCCCCATACCTTTTTTTACAGAACTTTAATCTGCATGTGTTTTAGTTTGCACCACACAAAGCTAATATGAAGATCTTTGTCTCAAAATTCGCCTAATGAAATTTGTATTTATTATTTTCTATTATTATTATATATTATTATCTATTATTACTATCTATTATTATTTTCTATATGTTTACTTTTTTAAAACCACATTATATATATACATAATGTGTATCGCAAAGATAGATTAGATGATAATGTGTAAATGTTTTATTATCGACAAATTACTTTATTTTTTCCTTTTTATTTTAGATAAGATAGATAGATAGATATACAGATAAATAGGTAGATAGATATTTATATTTTAAAAAATTTAGACTCATCATTAGAAGATATGCATTTTATGTATGCGATCTGAATTGTAAATAGTGTGATTCGTATTCATTATGAACACAATATAAAGAAAATTTCCTTTTCCGTCAATCGTGAATGAAGATTAATGAAACGAATGCTTTTCTTTTGTTTTAAAGTAATGGATTTTACTTAATTACAGTTTCACTAATAAAACATATCATATTTTTTTTAACCTCTACTTTATTCAGAACCGTGTTGGATTTTTAAATTGGAAATAGCAATTTATGGAATACACTTTTCTTGTATTTTAAAGATAAAACCAATTAATATAATTATTTAGGTGCGTTTACTGTGATGCATTTTCAAAAAAAAAAAAAAAAAATTCTCCATCATGTATCCATTAATATGGGAAAAAAATCCGCGTAACAGTATTTTCTATCTTTTAAAAGGCAAGTTTTGAAACTTGTGTCTTGAATATATCAATATAATTTTATTGATGAAGAGAAAGAAAATTAAGTAATTTGTCTATAATAAAACATTTATACTTAATCAAACTCAACATCATATTCTTATAATACATATATCCAGATTATTTATTTATTAATTTATTATTTTGCATTTTAAAAGTTTTAGACTCCTCATCAGAAGATATGATCTTGTGTAAGCGACCTGCATACTAAATGCTATGATTCCTAAGTAAGGTACCCTGGGGTAATAACGCCACGTTAAGGTTCTACCAATTTTCACGGTTCAGTTTTAGATTGTATTTTTCAAACAAATATATGATTTAATACAGAAACTCATTGACTATCTATATAAAAAAATTAACAGATATGTATTCACAAAATGTAATGGCGTGATTTCTTGACCTATGCTATTTGGCGTGATTACCCACCTATATGGGTAATAACGCCATGCAAACGAAACTATGGAATACGATGGAATAATTGCATGTTGATTGCCCAATTCAAATATACAAACTTTACAAACTTAGAAATTGACAAATTGCATTCTAAGCTACTGAAAATGTTCAACTTTTTTTTAAAGCGTAAGAAAAATAAAGGTGTGGTATTGGGGAAGGGAAGGATAAGGCAAAAGAATATCTGACCATGAGCTTCTTTTTGCTTAAAAAGACAGCTTAAATAGAACTATTAGAAACATTGCACAGATTTAACTGTGTTTATTTGAATCAGTATTTAGGATATAGCTTGGCCACTGTAGGGAATCAATCGGGGTATTAATGCCAAGGATTGACGTTATTACCTCGTTATAGTTATTGCGCTGTACATTTTAAATAACAAATTATCTCGAGAAGATATCCAGAATCTTCAACAACATTTTGAAAGTCCATGAAATGTACTACAAATTTATGTAATTAACAAAGTATGTCCGGATAAAAAAAATAATCTTCGCATCACAAAACATATCTCGCAAGTTTTAGATCAAACGTTAATTTTAGTTGCTTGTAAAAACAATAAGACCTAAAAATGAAACAAATTAACTTGAAGCTGTTTTTTGCGATTTATATGACTCAAAACCCTTCTGGGCAGAGCACATGGGTGTCGTTTACCAGATTATTTCACAGTTATAAATAATATTAGCCCTTGGCGTTATTACCCCGCCTGGCGTTATGAACACAATATAAAGAAAAATTCTTTTTTTATTTAAGAGGAATTAATATCAATGGAAAAAATATTTTCCTTTTGTGGGAAACTAATGGTTTCACTCATTTACAGTTTTACTTATGTAAGACATAATACGGTTTTTTTCTTTGTATGATCTTTTACTTTTCAGAATTGTTTTTGGATATTTGAATTGGCAATATTTTTCTTAAAAATAACTTTACAAAAAATGGAATATATTTTTAATATTTAAAAGATAAAACCAATTAATAGTATTGCTTATGTGCGTTTACTGAAATACATAAAAAAATATCTGCATGCTACATAAATTATATTCGGAACAAAACTTTGTCTAACAGTTTTTCTCTCATTTAGAAGGCGAGTTTTGAAACTCAAATGCTGAGTTTATAAATAGAATTTTATTGAAGAAGACAATAAATAAATAAATAAATAAATAATAAGTAAAATAAAATAAGGTAAATTATCTATAACTAGTTGTCCTGCCCGGCGTTGCCCGGGCCCGTTATGTTATTCAGTTTTCAAATGTGTTATTTGCTTTCTAAACGACCCTTAAATTAAACTCAAATTTCTATGATTTTATATCTTTAAGTCCATTTTGTCAAAATTTATATTTTTAAAACGGAAAAATCGCGAAAAGATATTGAATTGAAAGCACATGCTGTTTGGTATTTTGTTTTCTATGTAATTTGATCTTTTGGAAACTATGCGAACCGAGAGCGAACGAAACCGCGAAGGAACATTCAGGTTTTTACTGAATTCGTAAAAATATTCACGCATTTTATTTTGTAAAAAAGAATTCTATCCATACGAAGGTTCCAAAATTTTTGAAAGTAATGTAAATCTGGTTTATTGAAAGGCTCTAAAAAGATTGTGCTGAAATATAGGCATCTAGTTACTTTTAGCCGGGATGTAATTCGTGTTTGTCGGTGTATTTGAACGGGTTCAATCTCATATTTTTTTAAAACAAATTGCAACATAAATTATGATATTTTTTTAGCTTTAATAAAATATTTTCGGTTTGTCAGGACGTATATAGAATTGCGCTCTGCAAAGGCGAAACCGCAATGAAACGATCTGGTTTTTATTGATTTCCTCAAATGTTTCGCACTTTTTATTTTGTAAAAATTATTTCTATTCGCCCAAACATTTTAAAAATTTGTAAATTTGATCTATTAAGATGCTTTTAAAAGTTTGGGCTGAAATATGTACGCTTAGATACTGTTAGCGTAGAAAAAATATTCTATTTGTGAGTCGCAAAGTGCCTCCTCTTGCCGGTGTATTTGAAAGAATTAAATATTATATTTTAAAAACCGATTGCATCATAGATTACAAAAATGTTTTTAAGATTAAAGAATATGTTTTTTGTTTACTGGTATACCTATAGGACTGCGTTTTGCTAAGTCAAAACCACAATGAAAACGATATGTTTTTTATTGATTTCATGAAAATTTTCGCACATTTTATTTTGTAAAAAATATTTCTATCCGTCCGAACGTGTCGAATTTTTTTGTAGGGAGTATAAATTTGGTCTATTGAGAAGATTTTAAAAGATTGAGTTGAAATATGCACGTTAAGATAATTTTAGCATGGAAAAAAATACCATCTCTGCGAGTCGCAAAATGACCTTCTTTTGCCAGTGTATTTGAATGAGTTAAAATCCAAATATTTTATAACCAATTATACCATCAGTCAGAAGAAAGTTTCAACTTTAAGATCTTCTTTTTGGTTTGTTTATATTTTAAAAATTATTCCCTGGAGGGGCATTGACAAAAGGGAGAAAAATAGTTTTGGAAAAAAACGACCATTTTTGAATATTTGTTTTCAAAGGGTTAACTGCAACATTTTTTTGAATTGATTATTGCATTTGAGACCTAAAAATATGATCTTTCGAAATATGTCTCTTAAGTTTAACTACGTCGAGCAGTTTGGTTGATTTGGATTTAAACAAAATGATCCAAAACAGAAATAAACGGGGAGAAAAGATTCTTCCTCCGATTAGATGCGTAATTGAGTTTCTGCGCATGTGCAAACGTTTTCTTTCCCAGAACATTTAAAAAATGACTTTTTGATGAGAGTGAGTTCCGTTTCATAATTAATATCTATGAAACTAATAAAAAAATTTAAATTCTGAGCCTCAGATGCACCAGGAGAGGTATTGGGCTACTCTCAAAAAAATTTTGAGCTTCGTACGTGCTGTAGATTTTGCTAGCCATCGCAGACACACACACACACACGCAGACAGAGCGTTTTGTTCTTTTATTAATATAGATAAAGCATTTAGACTTAATAATACACAATGACAAATCTTTGCAATATGTATATCCAGAATATTTTTTACCTTTTTAAAGTTTTTGGCTCATCATCAAAGATATGGTCCTGTATAAGTAACCAGAAAAATAATTAATATGATTTATGTTCAGTATGAACACAATGTAAAGCAAACTTCTTTTTTATTCAATGTGAATTATGATTAATAAAAAGTATGTTTTTCTTTTGTATTAAGCTAATGGGTTTCACTCAGTTACAGTTTTACTATTGAAACATATAATTTTCTTTATCCTTTATTTGTTCATTTCTTTTGATTTACAGAACCGTGTTTGTATTTTTGAATTAGAAATATTTTTTCGAAAAATATTTTTACAAACCATGGAATACTTTTTAATTATATTTTACAGATTAAACCAATTCGTAGAATTATTTACGTGCGTCGACTATAATATATTTTCCAAAAAATATCTCTAGTTTGAAAACAAAACTTTGTCTAACAATTTTTCGCTCAAAGAATACGAAGGTTTGAAACTCAACTAATGAGTTTATAGATAGAATTTTATTAAAGATGCCAAAATAAAAAATAAAATGTAATGTAACGTAATATGTTTACAATAAATCATTTATACTTAAACTTACTTGATAACTTATATTTATAATACATATAGCTTGAACAACGTTTTGCATTTTATAAGCTCTTAGAATCCTTATCAGAAGATATTATCTTATGTAAGCAATCTAAATAGTATGATTCGTATTCAGTATGAATACAATATAAAAAAAAATCTTTTTAGTCAACATGAATTAAGATGAACGAATCGATTTTTTTTCTTTTGTATTAAACTGATAGGTTTCACTTAATTACAGTTTTACTATTGAAATATATCATACATTTTTTCTTTCGTCTAAACTTTTATTTTTAGCACCGTGTTCGGATTTTCTAAATGAAAATATTTTTCGAAAAATAATTTGAATAAGCATAGAAAACACTTCTATATTTTAATGATAAACCAATTAGTAGAAATCGTGTACGTGCGTTAAGTGTAATACATTTTCCAAAAAAATATCTGTATCTTATATATGTTATGTTTAAGAAGAAAACTTTGGATGACATTTTTTCTCTCATGTAAAAGTCAAGTTTTGAAAGTCAATTCCTGGGTTTATAAATAGAATTTCATTCAACAGAAAAAAAAATTAAAGTAATTTGTGAATAATAAAATATTTACATTTAACATATCCTTACAGAACAGATATACTGATTTATTTATTTTTTATTTAAGTTTTAGACTCGTCATCATAAGATATGATCTTGTGTAAGCGACCTGAATATTAAATACTATGATTCCTATTCAGTTTGAACACAATATGGAAAAAAATCCCGTTTAACTCAAATTTGAATTAAGATTAATGAAACGCGTTTTTTTCTTTTATATTAAAGTAATGGGTTTCATTCAATTACTGTTAAACTATTGAAGCATATCATACATTTTTTTCAGATGTCCTCTTTTTTAGAACCGTGGAATTTTGAATTAAAATAACAATGTATAGAATATTTTTTATATATATTAAAGATAAAACCAAATAGTAGATTTCTTTACATGCGTTAACTATGATACATTTTCGAAATAAATTCTCAATTATATTTTTATTAATTTGGGGGGGAAAGTCTGCTTAACAATATTTTTTTTCTTTTTTAAAAGAGTTTTAAAACTCTTGTCCTGAATTTATATATATAATTTTATTGAAGAAGGAAAAAAAAATGATTTGCCTAGAAGAATATATTTATACTTAATCATACTCAATGACATATTCTTACAATACACATATCCGTATTTTTTTTTTAAGTTTTAGACGCATCATCACAAGATTTGATGTTGTGTAAGTGATATGAATACTAAATGGTATGATACGCATTCAATATAAACAAAATATACATAAAAACGTTTTAATAAATCGTGAATTAAGATAAATTAAACAAATATTTTATTTTTGAATAAAACTAATGTTTTTCACTCAATCACAGTTTTACTATTAGAAAATATCATACATTATTTCTTTATATGCCATTTTATTTAACTGTATCGTGTTTGGATTTTAAAAAAAACATCTTTACAAAACATGGAATCCATTTTTTTTTTTTACATTTTAAAGATAAAACCAATTAGTTGAGTTGTTGACGTGCGTTTAGTGTAGTACATTTTCTAAAAAATATCTCCATCTTATATACTTTAACTTGGGAATAAAACTTTATCTCAGAATTTTTCTCACCTGTAAAAAGCAAGTTTAACCTCAAGTGTGGGGTTTATAAATAGAATTTTATTAAAAAAAAAAACGTAAATTGTCTATAATAAAACATTTATTCTTCGATAACATACCCTCACAATAACATATACTGAATAATGTTATGTGTTTTAAAAGTTTTAGACTCATCATCAGAAGATATGATCGTGTATCAGCGACCTGAATAATAAATAGTATGATTCGTATTCAGTTTGAACACAATATAAAGAAGACATCCATTTTAGTCCAGCGTGAATTAGGATAAATCAAACGAAAGTTATTCTAATGGGTTTTACTCAATTACTGTTTTACTAATGACACATACCATACATATTTTTTTTTATTTATATACTCTTTTATTTTTCAGAGCCGCATTTGGATTTTTGAATTAGAAATGTTTTTGAAAAATATCTTTACATCGTATGGAATACTTTTTAAAAAAATATTTTAAAGATAAAACCAATTAGAAGAATGGTTTATGTGCATTTACTGTAATACATTTTCTTAAAAAAATCTCCATCTTATACACATTAAATTGAGAACACATTTTTGCCTAACATTTTTTCTCTACTGTTTTGAAGCTCTGATCTTGAGATTATAAATATAATTTTATTAAAGAAGACGCAAATAAATTAATTTGTCTACAAAAAAAATATTTATGTTTAAGAATACTCGATAGCATATCCTTACAATACACATAACTTAAATTCAATCACAGAAGATATGATCTGATGTAAGTGTCCTGAATACTAAATTGTGTGATTCGTATTGAAAATGGACACATTATAAAGACCTTTCATGTCAAGTGTGAATTAAGATTAATAAAACTAATATATTTCTTCTGCATTAATCCAATGGGTATCATTCAATTACACTTTTACTTTTGAAACATATTGTATTTTTTTTAGATGCTTTCATTTTTTTCTGAATTGTGCTTGAATTTTAAAATTGAAAATATTTTTTGTAAAACATTTTTACAAATTATGGAATACTTTTGTATTTTGCAGATAAAACATTTCGAAGAATTTTTTTCCCGAGTTTACTGCAACACATTTTCAAAGAAAAAAATATATCTACTGATACTTTTGGATAGAAACATTTTGAAATTTTGGGATAAAAATAATTATGAATATTAATTTTGAAAACTTTGTTCGACTTCGATGCATTTAATACTTAAATGCAGACAGTGTTGCAATAATTTACTAATCACAAATTCCAATTTTCTCAAAAGAATAAAACAAACATTTGAGTATATTTTAGGCAACAAATTTTCTGGAAAACTTAAATTTCAAGCTCGACTGCCTTATTCAGTGGATATGTTTGATTTTATATTAAGTAAATGAGTTTCACTCAAGTACCATTTTAGTAATGAAACATGACTTATATATATTTTTTAGACATTTCTTTAGAAGACTCTTTAATCTTTTTAAACCTTGTTTAGATTATAAAATTGCAAGCACTTTTTAGGGAATACCATTACAAAGGATTTAATTAACAGTCAATTTTATAATTTGAATAAAATACAATTAGTTTAATTAAAAAAATGTTACATAAGTGGATAGCTTGAATTAGGAAAACTGTATTTTGATTTTTCTCATTAGTACATTTAAAAAGTACTTCACTCTTATGTATATGTGTTTAGTTATTCGGCGACCTGTTAGAATTATCCTATGTTTACAAAACTTTATGTAAAATAAATTCGTTAATGTAGTTGCATTTGATATGATTGAGAAAATTTTTCAAATGTGAGTGGTTCAGTTCGCAGAATTTAACTTTGTTTCTTAAACTTCGAAAAAGATCTCTTTAAATGATATTTGATGCAGAATTTTTATTTTAGTCGTATTTGATAATATTCTTATTCTATGACACATACATAAAATTAAATAAAGTTAATATTTATTTCAAAGTAAATGACTACTTTTGTGTATTTAATGTTCAATGTATTATAAATAATAAATATAATTAATCGATTATTCATTATAATAGTATTTGTTCTATAGATTATTATCCCGAATCATTAACGCACATCGTGTTCTTTAAGCTCAATTGTTCTGACAGATTTTGTCAAATTTGACTAATGGGATATTATGCGGATCATTAAGTTCATGTTCGTAAGATCAAATACAGCTTTCATCATAATGACTCTTAATTTCCTAAAATGCTATTATGGTATTTATGCTTGAACAAGCGCAAAAACAACTTCATGTTCCATTGATAGTTAATCCTCTAGCAACCTATTATCTACTTTCGTAAATTGTTATATTCGAAGCATACTATAAAATTAAGTAAATTTACGATATTTTTATTGTGCTGAGTAATTCCAAAAATTAATTATTTAGAAGATTTGGAAAAAAAAGTTCAATACTTAATTAAATTATTTATTTAAGCTTCTAAAAATCTTTTTATGATTGAACTTTGTACATTAACAAATTTAATTTATCTAAATTTTCGTCTTTTTATTGAAAATAAAACATTTTACTGCATTAAAAATTAAATAAAAATGTGTTAATTACGTTTGTCATTTTTTATTCTATGCCCTGCTGACCATTAAAATTTCACAATTATGAAAAAAAAAATACAAAAATTATTTATTGTACATAAACGTTTTGTAAAGAAAACAAAAATAGTTAGTTTATAGCAATGCAAAATTAGTAGACTACCCCTGGCAACTATAAGCCTGTTAGCCATGTAGTCAAACGTGACATGGGTGGGAGTAACGGGCAACCTATTCCATGCGGCTTCAATTCTATGCCAAAGTTCATCAACAATTTCTGCCGGAGCAGAAATCGAATATCATGTGTATCAGTGTGTACAGAATAAGGTTTTGCGTTATCTTGTTGGAAAAATGCGTTTGGTTGACCTTGCAGACAAGGCACAACCACTGAACATGAGATTTCAGAAAAGTACCAACCTGAGTTTAAATTACCATCTATTCGAATTAGAGGTGTGCTTGATGTGTACCAAATGTATGCCGCAACCATCATGCCATGGGCAGGGCCACTTATGGTGATATCGAATAGAAGCAGGCGAAGAAAGTTTATTCACGAATTTCATTCTCTACAAGGTAGTTTTTGTAAAAATTTCATGAACACGTTTCAAGTAGGCTTTTCTGATACATGGAATTTTACTGTTTATTACAGCAAACAAACTGAATGATATATCTAAGTTTAAGAAACTGTACTAATTAGTACTCTCCTAGTAAAAATAAAGTACAATCAAAGAAAGCGGACACGATCTTCGATAAAATAATTTAATGAATGAATTCTACCAGTAATATAATTTAATAAAAAGAAAATTGTTCTAATCAAAATTTACTCTATATATTGTAAGTGATTCCAGGATATTGATGAAACTTATGTTATTTTTTATTGACATTTTCTCTCTGAGCTATTTAAATTTAACGCAGATATTTTCTAAAATGTTACTTTATTATGTAATTTATATTAAAAAATTATTGAAGCAATTTTCTAATATTCTCTGTTGATACCAGAAAAATAATTCCATTTAAACATAAACCTGAAAAAAAAACACTAATTGAGAATACTTACTTGTACAATCTTATTACACATATAGCAATCCTAGCAAGAGGTACAAAACATAGAGGCAATCTGCCGTTTATCTGACGAATATTATGACACAAATTTTAGTAATTTTTAAAGTCTAAAAAAATAAAGAAATTACATGAAATTATTTTCCACCGAAGAACTATTTTATTTTGAATGCATTTAATGTGTATTAAATTATGTATTAGTGAAAAATAAGTATTATTATAAATTTATTTAACACTAGTAGTATCTGTTCGTTATACTGGTCGATTTCTGTAAAATAATCGCGACTTAAATGAAATACACTCATTGCCATAAAAATTTGAGCACCAAGAAAAAGACGTCCAAATGAAACAAAAATTTGTATGCGTAAATACTACTGTGATATAAGTAAGTGGTTAGAAAACCAAACAAAAAGGATAATTTATTCCAGAAAAAGTACAAATGAACAGAAATTTTAGTACTCTGCTGGACACCTTGTAGCGCAAATGCACGATGCGATACGAGCGGGCATTGAGGCATACAAGTTCCGTATGGTGTCCTGAGACATCTCGTTCCACAGTTGCTGTAAACGCGCCTCGAGTTCAACTAATCTCGTAGGATGTCCAACTTGTCGTCCCAGATGATCCCAGATATGCTCGATTGGTGACAAATCTGGTGATCGAGCAGGCCAGGAAGGGTGGTAGTGTGGCGCAGGCAGGCTTGTGACATCCTTGCTGTGTGTGCCCGAATATTGTCTTGCTCAAAAAATGGGTCCTGGGAGCCCTGCCATTAGTGGCAACACATGTGGCTGAAGGATGTCTTGGACGTACCGCTGAACTGTCATAGTGCCACGGATCAATATTAGGTGTGACCGTGCATCACAAGCAATATCACCCCATACCATCACTCCAGGTGTAGAGGCGGTGTGTCGCTGTAAAGCGAAGGCAGGATTGAGGCGTTCACCACCGGGCCTCCACATACGAACACGATTGTCAGCGCTGTTCAAATTGAATCTAGACTCGCCGCTGAAGTCGACCTGGTTCCATTCCGTTGCAGACTAATCCCGTCGTGCGCGACACCACTCCAAACGGAGACGTCGGTGGGTCGGTGTCATTGGCAGCACATGTAATGAACGCCGCGATACCAGATGTTCTTCAGCCAGGCGCCTTGCGATGGTTCGGGGAGACATAGGTGTCTGAAGTGAAGGTGCTGCCTTTGTATGGGTAGCGGCCAAATTCTTCCCTTTAATCCTCTTAAAAGTGGGAAGAATTTGTAAAATTCATGATTAATTATATTTTAATAGGTTCCTTAACAATAAATTTCATGCTCCTAGGTAAAACAGCTATGGGAATGTAGACAAATGTCCTAAATTTTTCGAAGCCACTTTTAACCCTATACCACGGGTGAGATTGTTTTAAGGTGTAGAGATAAGAGATGAACAATTTTAAAGTAGAATCATTTTCATTAATCGTATGTGCTTACATAAAACAGTTTCTGAAATATGCTATTTGTTCTAAAAAGTTCTATCCCCCCATCCCCCGTCCTTTTAACCCCGTAAGCGAGAAATTTGTAAATTCGTCGAAACACATGTTTAATGTATATATATTTTTTAAGGTTTAATTTCTGGAATTTCACGCACCTACCTATGACGGCTGCTGAGATATGTAAAATATTCTGAAATCATTCTCTCATTATTTTAAACTCTTTAGGATTGAAATTTATAAAATCACTGAAATATTTGTTTATTTATTTATATATTTTAGTAGGTTTAGTCTTCTTTTTATGCTCTCACCTGAAATGCTTGCTAATGTATTAAAATATTGACAAGTTTATGGAACTCCTTTAAGTTCCTTTTTTGGGGGGGATGTGTAGAATCGCTGTAATACTTTTTTAATTATATTTTCAGTAGATTTATTTTCTAGAATTTCTATGATCTACCTTAAACAGATGCTATGATATGCAAAATGTTCTATAAATTTAGACCGCTCATTCCCTTAAGCCTTTTAGAGTAGAGGAAATTTTCAAAAACCCTTTCTTAGTGCATGCTTATGTCATAACAAGTACATGGTGCGTCATAAATTCGTGCAAAATTTAAAAATCCGTATTGAAAGAAGTAATGTGCTGAAAAAAATTTCGGTTTGTGCGAGTATGACCAGATAAATTTTGGATTTCTTTTCCATGTATAATAAAATGGTTCCAAAAATAACCAATAGAGGGCGCTCCATATTGGGACTTTTAATGCAAATAACTCAAACACAAATAGACAATGAAACTAATCACACTAACATTACATTATGCATTTATTATAAGGTAATAAATGATGTTCAACATGCGAAAGTTTCGTGATGCAATATTTGTGGATTTACCATTCTTGTAGAAAAGTTTAACTAATGGCGCTCGATCTGGTATCGATAGCATGCTGCCGATGTTTAATGACGAATACATCTCCAGCTAGGTATTTTATTGCTAGCCTGATTTGCATAAAACGCATTAATATGACGTGTGAGCGCCCTCTGTTGACATCTTTTTTTATTATACATGGGAAAAAAAATCCAAAATCCATCTGATCATAATCACGCAAACCGAAAATTTTTTCGAGCATTATTTTTTTATTATTGATTTTTAAAGTTTGCACGAATTTGTGACGCCCCCGGTATATTCCCAACCAATTATAATGCTTCTAGGTTTAGTGGTTAGGGCTGTCCGTTGATTATGAATATGTCAGGCTATTTTATATATACATTGATTTAGAGAAACATTTAAAACAACATAGACTGCTATAGTTAAAATGACGAAAAGTGATTTTTAATATTCAAGAAATTCAAATTTTTAATTTTATTCTTTTTAATTTTAATCAATTAATAAAAATTTTAATTTAATAATTTGTTTCCTAATTTTATTTAAATATGCAAAAAAGCACATAACATGTGGGAGTTTTTAGATACTTTTAAGAATTTAACTTGGTATAAGTTACTTGGATGCATTATTTCTGTTTTGGGACAATGCCCCGTATGCATAATTTAGAATTCATTCATTTGATAAACATAGGATACTCAAGATTGTGTTTATGCTTATTATTATTATTATTTTGTCCATGCATCTATCAGTCACGAAATAGTTTCTATATTGCTCAACAGAATGTAATAAATATATAGTTATAATTTTAGCTCACATATATTTCTTTTCTTTAGACCCAATATTTATCTTTCAATTCTTTAGCAATGAACATCGCTTTCACAAAACTGACCAATTTCAACGTTAATTATTTTCTTTTAGACTTTTACTTGTATAAATCATTGAATTCTTATTATTCGAGTTGACTTAATATTCATATGATTATGGGGAATATCCAAATACAGCCTTGATCATTAAAAATTACTGAATCATTAGAATCGTGGAAAAAATATTTTGAAAATGAAAACATAATTTATTGATGCTTTATTTTGCATTTTATGTGTGAAATTTTATTTCATATAAAGAAAAGTAAAGAAGTTACAAGTTAATTCCAACATCTTATCTAATCTTTTTAGGAAAAAGTTAGAAACTGTTATTATACAGTTGAACACAGAAAAACTTCTTGAAACACCATAAAATAAATAAAATAACGCAAAGCCTTTCGATAGAACTTAGTCTATCTTTATCAGACGCAAAAAGACGTGCGTCTACAATGAATGTACTACTGACGTGAAAAGGCGGGAAAGGCAGCAAGCTGAAGGAGCAGCCAATGAGAAAGTAGAAGGCAACAGCCAATCACGAAGAACATGAACGAACGAAAGATATAATGAAGGAAGGGAGGGAAAAAAGGCAAATGGTTACAAAGGGAAAAAGTTAAAAGTAATTAAAAGGTAATAAGTAAATAGGCAGGTTATATTAAAAGTAAATACACACACACATAAAATAATAATAAAATAATAATAATAATAATTAGTATTAAAAATGCTTATAGTAATAAGAAAACATATATATATCTAAAAAATTATATACATGATTAATACGAAAAAAATATAGTAATAAAGATGATCTTTATTACTATATTTTTTTTATTCTATCGAAAGGCCTTGAGTTATTTTATTTATTTTATGGTGTTTCAAGAAGTTTTTCTGTGTTCTAATCTTTTTAAATACACTGTTTGAAATCTGAAAATTCTAAAAGATATTTTAACTTTTACATCATTAAAAATAAAATATTTGCAGCAAACATATAAAAAATATTTATCAAATAAAAGAAATGTATATGAAACATTAGCATATTTGAATATCATTTAACTTAAAAATATATATTAATAACAACATGTAGTAATTATTCATCTAACTAGCGTTAAAGTTAAATGTTTTCACCATAATAAAATGAAAGCAGTTTATCAGTAAAATATTTATGAAAAGTATAAAAACACTCAATAACGTTGCCACTAACACCTCTTTGTCGCCACCTAGCCTGTTTTTATACTACATACTTAAAAAAAGAAAAAAAACACAATAAGCCTTAATGTCTACTCTATTCAGAAGCAATTTTGAAAATTGCAAAATCTGTTTAAATCAAAACAAGTGAGAAAAATCATGCGTTAAGCATAGATTATGAAGCACTTACCAACACTTCATGAAATTTTTAACAAAACTTCGTTAATTACTGAAATAAGGGTATATAGCAAAATAAGTATTCCAATACTTTTGAACAGCCCTGTACTTGATCTGTCAGTTGATATACATATTATAAAATGGAAAAATTTAGTTTAGCAAGAAAAAAGCTTAAAATTTCTTTTTGAGCAATTTGTACTAATAAATGGGAAACATACTTGAAAACTTTTCTTCATTCCTATAGTTTACATTTCCTGTAGTTTACATTTACTTGTGCCTTTATTACACGTCAGTAAAAAGCTAAAATTCATTTTAAACTAAAACACTTTTAAAACAACTGAAATCACATTGTTATAAATTACCATTTATAGGCGTCCTGTACACAATTCTTTGCGTGGCCCTGTATATCATTTTATCTATATTCTGCAAACATTTCTTTATAAATTGAATGCACTTCAGCGTAAAAATGTATATCTTATTTAAGAACCACCTTTAAGTAACTTACTCTCATACTCAGAAATGTTGACGATCTCTTTTGGATAGCCCTGTATATCGATTATAACACACTTATATTGTACAGAGATTTAGTGAAACTTAAATGCGTATATCATAATTAAAATGTATGACATCCATCCATCAGCTATCATCGGAAACATATACAGTCCGTCGGAAGGAATAAACTATTTGAAATCTTTGTGTGTCCCTGTAAATGCAATGTACTTCATATTATGCAAGACAGTATCGTATAATTTATATTAAGCCTCAGTAACATATATCAATTTTGTTATACATGAAACAGTTTAACATATTATTTTATGTCGCACACTATTCCCCCCCCCCTTTTACCATTATCCAATGCGATACTTTTGTGTGGTCCTGTAAAGGAATAATAGCTATATTTTCATCGCATATTTTATAGAATGCATATTTTAGTGTACCTCTTAAATGTATGTAAGTTTTAATATGTTTGACAGTGTGTAACATTTTTAAACGCCGTTTAAAACGATTTTTCCCCATAGACCATAATGTAATGCAAAATTTTTGATTATTCCTGTAAATAAACTAATCATGATAGGAACTTCATTTTAAATAGGGTTCGTGCTAGCGTAAAACCAAATAATGTCCATAAAATTTAACGGCAATTCGAGTATATTTACGGGAGTTAGAGCGTGGCGAGGTGGTCAGACAAACCGAATGCATAAGCACTTTTCAACTTTGTTGGAAAGTGCTAAAAAGAATCGAACCTCTACAAACGATATGCGAATCAGTAATCGTAATGACTGTCTTTCATACCTGCAATTTAAACGGACAAATTGGATGCACTGGTGGTGCCTCTATGTTTCATTTTTCAGTAAGTATTAACATGTATGTGATTGAAATTTTTTTTTGATTGACACATCTGACTACTTTCTTTTATCTTCACAAAAGGAACTATTCTACATTTTCTGATTCCTGAAAACTTTTCACTTCATATTTTCGAAAGATTTGTCGTTTTATAAGATCTTTTCTCGAATATGATTCGATTAGTTTTGTTAATTGTCTGTCTGTCAGGCTCTCATTCTGTCTCAAGATTTAAAACATAGAAAATATTGAAACTTAAGAATCAGTTAGACCTTTATGTAATTTGATGACAGTTATAATTTTCTTAAAAACCTAAGCTGCCGCTGTTATATTGCTATTTTCATGCATTCCGCTACATAACTATCTAAACAATTAATACATGAATTTTCACGAAATTTTAGATTCACTCTGACATTGACGTAAGTTGTTAGTGAGTAAGTCTTCATATAGTTTTATCAACAATTGGCATTTACCGCTGTGCTGCATTTTCTTCTCGATTTTGGCAACAGCTGTATCTTGAACTGATGCGCCAATTTACACCAAACTTTTCACATTCAGTGAGACGTTGGTTGAATTTCATGCTTTTTAGGTTTCAGTGTAAATCGCCCAACAACACTTTTTTATACTGCTTTTACCAATCATAATGTATTCAGTCTTTTTCTCTAGAAAATATTTGTCTAATGGTGTAGAATACTCCCTTCCCCCATGAAGTGAAAGCGTTTAACAGGGTTAACACGATTTGGAATTACATCTCAAGAACTGATAAATATAAATAAATGTCATTAAACTTTATATTCTGTTAGACAATGGCATAAGTTGTTTCTAATGAGGTTCTTAGAAATCGCATGACATGTTATGCGGCTTTTCTTCTTTTTTCAACTGTGATGAATTGCGAATTTTTTTTTTTCAGGAGGGATTTCTGCTTTTCTCAAGAAGGGCATTCTACAGTTACAATAGGGGGGGGGGGGTAGATACTTATTTATCAAACATAAAATATGAATTCTTCCTGAGAACTATTTTAATGTTCCGCATGGATTGGAGATTGTCCTCTCGAACTATCGACTGAAATAAACACTTTTTTTATGAGCACATTTAATCAAACTTCATATTCTGTTGCTTTTTACATATATATCTTAATAAGCTTGGGTGTATACTGCTAAACATTTGTAGCTTTTATGTTCTTTGAATTGAGAATTTTGCATGCAGATACCTATGAGAGTGTGGGTCAAAATGCAATGTTTTGTTTGGAAAATATGACTTTTTCAGTTTCTTTTAAAATGCGCACACTTCAACGAAACTATAGGGCATAGATTAGTATTTAAATTTGACACTGAAATACCGAGATTTGAAGTTTTAATATGTAAGAGGAAGACAATTGTTTTAGGATTGGCATATCTGACTACACTGTTAAAACTACAGATGACACATTGCACTTTTTAGGGGTAAAAGGCTTGTTTCGCTGGTGACACCTCTACGTGAACCAGAATGGCGCATTTAATTAGGATGAAATGATGGCACCCCTAATCCAGAGTGCTAAATAATAAAAAAGACATTATGAAAACGACTTTGGCCCGCGAAGGTTGCGAACCCAAAACGTCTGATTGCAGGCTCGGCGCTATAACCGTTTGAGCCGTCGGTTATAGCGAGGGTTGTTAGCGAGGGTTATATTTGAGAGCTCAGCGCTATAACCGTCCATTGAGCTCACCTTCAAAGTCTCCTCGAAATGTTCAAATGTCTTGGAATTCAAAGTTTGCTTTATATAAAAAGCTCGCGAAAAGTTAGCCATCCGAAGTTCTAAACGAAATTAGGATAGCGAACGATGGGTGATAGTCTTCGTTGGGAGAAATCGTTGTTTTGTTACACCAGTGACGGCGAGTTAAAGGGGAAGGCGCAAATGACTAAGGGGTGAAAATATTCCAACGGTATGCATTGTGCGGCACCCTAGTTAGCGTGAATCACCATTGTGGGATCAAACGGCACCCCAAATACATTTTCAAGCCTGCGGGTGTCAAATGGTATCTCCTTTTCACCACTGGGTGCCAAATGCAGCTGGTTTGTCACTTTTATTTTTAACAGAGTATATCTCCACTTTCTAAAGCAAAATAAAAAATATATTACCGTAAGAGCCATCGATTAAAATAAATCTTGTGTCGATTAAATCGAGTTGGTCATCGCATCGATTAAAAAAATCAAAATCTCCAATCACTAGTTTTTATTTTTATTTTTATGGGAACTATATTTTATTCTTTCCTGTCTAGTATTTCATTTTCCGCTTCTCTACTAGAAACGGAATTCAAATACGATTTCATCCTTCGATTGCCTTTGAAAAGAAAATGCTCAAAGCCTTTAGAGGAAAGCTATTTTGCATGATCTTTGATCAGGGGATCGTTTTACTTCAGTATCAAACTTCTTTTGTTGAATGTTTTTTATTCTACTTCATAGATTCCAGTAGCATGGAGAATACATGAGCCTGCATGACTGATTTTGATTCGAAGTTAAATTTACTCTTTATAGTTTTATCTGGACAGATTTTTGAAAACAAATGTAAAATATTTATCACATGTGCGTCCCATTTAATTTTAAATGAAAGTGAAGAGATTTTAAAGTATTTTCAGTTAATGTAAAAAAAAAGGAATTTAAATGAGTACTATCCTAAAATGTCACGATTGTTTTTAAATATTCTAAATAAATTTCAACATACATATTTATTATGTGACATTACTTTATCAATTCATGTATTTATTTATTTTTACATATTGCTTTTGAATACTGAAATATATTTAAATTTAAAATTCGAATGTAATTTGCTGAGTTAAATATTGTTTTATGTTAGAATTAAATTAGATTTTATTCTATTTTAGAATGGTTTTTCAATTAAGCATTCTTTAGCAAATTGTGTTATTTGCAGTTGCTTAAGAAAAAAAAATATTCATTAAATTCAATTTTAGACTTCATTTTTCTTTCAAATAATATTGGAATAAATGCAATTTCAAAACTTTACAAACTGTAATAAACCATCAATCGCATGTTCATTCATTGTTACTAGTAGATGAGTCTATAATTAAGATTACTTATAGTCCGTGGGATAGCGTCATACTTATAATGTCAAAATTAGAATCTTTAATAGTTTATGTAGTAGAATAAATACGAGGGGGAATATGAAAGTAAATTTCCTCTGACATCTATAAACAGAGGTGTTTTATGATAGTCAAACAGTATAATGAGACATGAAAGACACAACCATCTTTAATTATCTTCATAATTACCAAGTATGTTGAGACATTTATCATACCGCTTGGTAAGCTGCAAAATGCTCTCCAGGAAAACATTAAGGCTTTGCATACGGTCAAGCTGTTAAACACCTCTTCCATAAGCAAAGCCTTGAGTTTTTCCTGGGGGGGTTTTTGAGGCTGATTTAAAGGTATGACAAATGTTTCAATGCACTTATGAGAAAATAATGATGTGTTGTATCTTTATTGTCTCATTATTTTTATTTTAAACTTTTATACACATTTCAGATAACAGTCATCAGAGGAAACTTATTTTCGGACTTCCCCCGCTTGTAATAAAGATTTAAAAAAATTGCAATTTAGCTACATATCGATGAATAGGACTTCCAATAGAAGCATCTAAAGCAGATGAACTAAAAGAAAAACAAATTAGGAGTATTGTAGAGATGAAACAATTTTAGCAAGTATTTCAATTATAGTAAAACTGGAGAGTACGTTTCTGGTGAGTGGATTGTGGTTGATGTTTAGTAATCTGCACATTACACTTTAAAGGGGCTTAGGGGTTAAAAACTTTTCAAAAAATTGATTTTTTATGATCTAGCTTTATTATTCAATTAATTCTGAACTCAATGCAAAAAACCACATAAAATTATTTACATTTTTAAGGGAGATATGAGCATATCAACATTTTCATAGTTGTACCCATATAATTTGAACTTTAAGTCGCGTTTTCTCAAAACTTGATTTTTTCGACTAACACCAAGATTTAAAAAAAAAGATTTGATGGAATGGCTTAATTATTTTTTGTATGTGTATAACATCATTATCAATAGAATGAATTATTTTAGTTTAGATCATATTTTTCCAACCTTTTATGAACCACCGCCCCCCTTAGAAGAAAAAAATATTGCAGCACCCCCCTTCCATAATAATTAATTATGCCAATTAAAATATTGTTGAATATTACCTATACTTATTTTTTTTGCTATTCATTAAGAAACACGAAGTAAAATTTATATATAAAACGACTATCAATCATAATAATAAAAAAGTTGTTCTGTAAAAATTTTAAAAATATACACAAAATAAAATTAAATAAACTTGCTAAAAAGTTGCATTTAATACGTGAAAGCTGTCATATATATATAAGATGTTATTATATATAAAAACACAGTTTTAAAAGCTTAAAACGTAAAATAGTGTATGCCGAACGCTTTCGATCGGAGCTTCATCATCCGCAGGGCAGCTTTCTTTATATACTGAAATTCTTTTCGTATTCTAATATAACTCAAAACTAAGCAAAGCTGCACCTAGAAGGATCAAGTTTTGATCTAAAGCAAACGGCGTATATTTGAAGTTCTAAGTTTTTAAAACTGTGCTTTTATGTGGAATATCTTTTAGATTTGTGATACATTTAACGCATTGAATGTTTCACAAATAGTAATGTGGATAAACGTAAAATGAATAATAAATAAAAAAATATAAATAGGATGGTTGACGGTGATGGAATTTTGACAATTTGTTAATGTCAAGTTCCAATTTGGTTAACAGCAGTCGTAAATTGCCAGATTCACTGACGTGCAATCAATTTCCTTTCATGGTCAATAAATTAGACATAAGGAAAATGCAGCTGATGTCACTGAGGGCAAAATTGCTGTGGATCTACAGTAATTTTCTCCGTCTTTTAGACTTCTACTGTACACAAGAAGTCAAGGCGATCTGATTGGTCTACGATTGGTCTGATTTGTCTGCGATAAAAAACTCTGCTGTATGATTGGTCAACGTGGACCATTGATATTTTCTGTAATGATCGCTAAGGCAAAAATGTAACAGGGAGATTGGTTGAAGGAAGCGTTTGTTTGTAAACATGCCCTTTCCTTATTGCACTGAATCCACACTCAACAGAATAAGATGAAGGAAAAAAAATAAAAAAATTTGTATTTTTGTCCACACTACGGTAAAGAGTGGGTATAGACTACTGAAGCCAGAACTCTTGGTATCCACTTCTGAATTTTACTTTTAGTTCTTTATTTAAATCACTACTTATGAGTTCAATGAGTTCTTATTCTAAATATGATGATTCTGCTGTATCTGCATTTGTGAAAGAATCTTCAATCCACTCGATATGTTAGGTGTTTAAAATGTCCTGAAATCGCTTAATTAAATCATTACAAAAAGCGTCCAAATGTTGGCAGTAAGTTAGTAAATTTCCTGCTTTGCAGAGACTGCTATTAAGTAGGAAAATGGCTCCATTCACATCTACCCAGGTTTTGCTTGAACATAACAAGTTTTTTCACAAAAGCAACTATGATATTTTTTCGTTTTAATTTAATTTAATTTATCACTTTGCAATTGTAAATCGATTTCTTTAAATATTCTAAATGGATCTGTCGAATAAGAAACGTCATTTTTGAATGTTACCAGGTTTTCGCGCAATTTTTCATCTCTTTTTCAAGAGGGCCCAGTACTGAATCAAATCGATTGAAAAAACCATTTAGATAAGTACTTTTCGAAAGCAACGAACTTCTGTGCACAAGAGCAAACGATTGTAATATTCGTTAATTTCATTTGGCCAAAATAATCTATTACACAAAAATTAGCTTCTAATATTATTCACTGTAGTAATAATGTAATAAAGGGACATAAGCAGACGTTAATTCAGTTTTTTAGCAATCAAATCCTGACGATGAATAACACAATTTAAAGCGAATACATGTGGTACTGCTTCTTTCAAATTAGCTATAAAACCCATATGACTCCCCATCATTTCTGGATTACCAACAGTCGCTGCTAACAAAATATTATAAACAGAAATGTCTTTCTCTTGAAGAAACATGTTAATGCTGTTCAATGTCGATTCTCCTTTTGTACCAAATTTTTTGTAAATAATAACGCTTGACATATTTTTTCTTTTTTTATCGGACATATGACAAGAGTAATGCTTCGTTATTTGGTAGTGCTGATACATCGAGTTGAATAAAAAATTTGCAAATCTTTAAGTAATTGCATAGGGATATTTCAACGTCTTTGGCCATTTCATCTATATTTCTTTGTAACAAATTATTACATAGAGGAATTTTTTAATGATATCTGACGGTGTTTTATGATTAACAATTGTTATTACCTCTTTGACCGCCGGTAAGATAAATTCCTCCCCAATTGTGTGCGGTTTTTTTTGTGCTTTTGCGATTAACACTGTTTATGCATAGCAAATTAAACATAGGTAATGACTGGTTTGTAGGAAAATGCGTAAATCCACATTTCAAATGTTCAATACTGTGCTGCCGGCATTTTTTCTTAGATTCAGACATTTTGAAATACAAAATTTGCCATAGTTTAAGTTTAAATAGATTAACTTTGCAACATATTTATAAGATATTTGTACCCTATATGAACAGGGCTCTCAATATGGACACCCCTAATATTTTTAAAGGTCATAATTTTGACCGGGAGATGGCTAAACATTTTCGCGAAGAAAAGCAGTTGAAAAGATAATTAAGTCTGGAAAGTATAAAAAAGCGCGCTGTTCGCCATTTAGGAGGAAATTTTTTATTACAAGATGTGCTGATCTTAATTACTTGTAACCTTAAATTCTTATTAGATATGGTAAAATTACATTAAATGTTGAAAAGTGGAGTATTTTAAAAAGCTAATAAAACATATTTTCGATTGCTATTGCATACCTTGCTTAAAATAACTTTCATTATTCATTTGGTACAAGATTTAGTAAAACTACGCCCAGTTCCCAATATGGACAGCTTATGTCCCCATCGACTAAAACTGTAAGAAAGAAGAAAATTCAACGTTGCCAAGCAATAACTTGAAAAGTCGTCAAAGTAGTAAAAACTTTGTTCGACAAGATGCTATTTGAACAATCCCTGCCCAAAACCTTCCTCCAAGAAACCCTTGCAGAAAAATAAAAAGAAGCCCCCCCCCCCCTCAGAAGGATATCTGTTGGCGAAATCGTAGATACCAATGGTATGACTTCCTCAACAAAGGAGAGCTGGTTCTGCTTCTTTATGCAGTATTGATGCTTTTTCAAACATGCGGCCATGCATCACATGTGGCAGATATGTTCATGAGGATTATGTGGGATAATACTGCTCATAGTGAAAAAGTTTCTATTTGTCCATGCTGTGAGAACTGAGTAATAACAGATGTAAATTCGCAGACAGATGCAATAAAGTTAAGCAAAACCAACAATATTATTTCATAGTATTTACTCGCCCAATCCACGAAAAATGGACATGAGGATGAAAATTTAAATTTCTTTAAATATGATTGAAATTTTGCATATTAACTGTTCAAAGTGTACTATTTCATATTTTATGAAAATAGAATTAAAATTTTTGTCATTAACATACTTATTTTAATTAATAAAGTGACACCATGACTTTGTAAAATAGACTGCTGCAAAAATCTTTACATTTCATGGTCTCGTACAGCTGAACAAACATTCTGAAAATCTCCAAACTTGGATATATATGATCTGACAGCTATTATTGAGAGTTTTTGTCTGCAGAGAAGTGTTCACTAATCTTCATTACAAAAGGTAAGCATATTTAATTACTTTTAATTATTGTGTCACACCCGCAACAAAAAGTTACATTTATATCTCTGCAGTTTAAAGTTATGAAACTTTATATTCAAAAATAGTTTATTAAGATACTTTGAATTACAGACAAAAAAGAAATTAATTAATATTTTAATTATAATTATTGAGCGTTGCGGGCGTGACATGTCCCTGTTGTGGGTGTGACATTTAATTAAAGTCACGCCCGCAACGTCTTATAAAATTGATTACAAATGCATATTTGAACAAATTATATGTAAATTTATAAAAGAATAATATGCTGTAAAACATGTACTTGGCAGCTTTAACTATACCCTTTGATTTAATAGAGGGAATTCCAGTTAATAAATAAAAATTTGCATCATCTGAGCATGTGACACTGTGTGCAGTTGATTTATTCAGTTTGGATTGATAGAGTTGCTTTACTGCAAGAAAACAATTTTATTATTGATATATGATTAAGAAATTAATTTAAAAGGTAAGATTTTTATATAAATTTAAAAAAGAAAATTACGAAACAGTATCTTAGCAATTTTCTTTAAACTTGTTAATTTTGTTTTGTTTTTTATAAACATTTTTTTAATTTTGTTATTTGATAGTATTTATCTAATATATATATTTTTAGTTTTTTTAAAATAAGTAAATCAATATTAGGGGAATTTTTTTTTTCTCTTTTAATTCAAATTAAATAAAAAGTAGAAGTAAGAATAATAAAAACTGTTAAAATGTTTATTAAGTTAGCATAAAATGTATGTTGTCAGTTTGAAATTAACCAAAATTTAACATGATTAACTTTATGTAAGATTAGAAATTTCAAGAGATAACTATTAAAAATTTGTTAAGCTTATATTTTTGGACTGGAAGTGCTATATTTATTCAGTTTACACATTAATTTCTTCTCTTTTGCAGAGAATGAAGAGTACAGAAAGATCACGATATCATTGAAAAAATATGAAGGAAAACCCTTTTAAATATGAAGCATATCTACAACAAGAGAAGGAACGAGACAAAGCAAGGAGAGAAAAGAAGAGACTATTTTAAAAAATCATGGTAAAGGATGGCAATCCTTTTGCATTTCATCTCATGGTAGTTGTCGATGGGGTTGGTGCAGTTGCCTAGAAAATGGTAACACTAGCAACGCTCTGCAACTATAAATTCAGCTTCAGATTTTGCCATGTGTGGAGAAAAAGTCCTAAAACATATAAAAGAACTTTGCTGAATGTGAAATTTCAGAAGATATTGTGCAAATGCTTCATGAATGCTGGTACCAAGCACAATCGGAGTTCAACATTCAATCGATACATCATGTTGTTTTTATTGACGTAGGAACAATTAATGTAGCAATAACTTCAGAAAGTGATCACAAGAGAATTTGTTTGTTACCATATTTTGTCAAAAATATAATATCCAAAGATAAGAGTGCAGTTGGAGATTTTGTAGAAGTTATTTTATTCTCCACATTAAAAGAAAAAAAGTGAAAACTTTGATGGACAAATAAAACAAATGAATGGGGATATTGTAGAATAAGAGAATAAAAATCAAGAAAATTTGTATATTTGTCTCAGTCAGTTAGATGTATCCATACTTTGACAAGGATATAATATCCAACGTTGAATGTGCAGTTGGAGATTTTCTAGAAGTTGTTTTATTCTCGACATTAAAAAAGTGAAAACTTTGATGGAAAATAAGACAAATCAATGGTGACGATATAGAATTAGAATGTTTGAAAAAAATTTAAGAAAACGTGCATATTTGGTCCAGTCAGTCAGATGCATCCTAGGAAAAAAAAGAGCATTTTTGTAAAAAGAGCTACCACCCCCAGAAATTATAAATTCATGAGTGGAAATGATTTTTTTTATATTTTCCTCTCTAGATATTATAATTGTAATATTGATTAATTCTTTAATTAAAAAAATCTGCCTTGAAAATATTTGTGTATGTCATTATTTTATTGGCTATACAAGTCACACCCGCAACAGGGCGTCACGCCCGCAACGAAAATTTTAAATACTTTCCACAAAAGAAAGAATTGGTAAGTAATTTTATTTTTCCGTAGAATAATTATTTAAGTACTACCGTCTAATATATAAAAATATCAATTCACTCAGTTGTCATAATTCACAGAGTTTTCCATTTCTGCACTGAAAGATGAAAATGCATGTCCTTGGACTTTGGATTGGGCGAACTAATAACTAAGGGGCTTTGGATGGGTGTTCGAAGGGTAAAAACCGAGAATGCCCCCCCTTTCTAAAATGCATGTTCTGAAGATATTTACTGTCCCCCCTCCTATTAAGAATACTTTAAGATATTTTTTTTTATCCCCTTTCCTCTAAAATCCCTTGGAAAAGTGGCTCTTCCATGCACACTGTTAGAAAGTCAATAAGGAAACACCTGTCCATAATAGGGACAGGTAGTTCCTTATATGGACATTTGTAAACATTTTTGTTTTTATCATTTAAATTAAACAAGAATAATTACAAGGCTGCTAATTTTAATAATGATATTTAATACTCCAAGGATAGTGGTCACATATTTTTGGAGTCCTATGACTTGTACATGGGGATGAAAAAAATACATTTTCCTTAGGGTGTCCATATTGGGTACAGGTACCTTAGATATGTAAAGGCTGTAGATATGTATTAGATATGTAAAGGCTGTAATGTCTTTTAAAGATTTCACTCAGAATAAACGAATTTCTTGAGCAGGTTCAAACGAAATCTCTTTTCAGGCGTAAGTCACCATACTTCCCTAAATTTTTGAAAATGTCTGTTTTTAAAAAAGAACTCTAGTTATTAAACTTTTATTGAGCTTAATGGAACAAATTCTGCATTAGTGATTTTTATAATATTGTGATCAACGCGTTTGTTACTAAATTAAAAGGTTAAATTACATTTTTATTTAATCAAACGATACAACATCAAATTATTCGTTGCTGTCACAATACAGTGTTCAGAGTACAAGCTTCCGCGATCCAAATAGCATTCCACGTGACCACAAGGGGGGGGGGCAAAGGGCAAAGCAATAGCCGTACACGAATGGTTTGAACGGAAAGTTCTCCTTCGCTGCCATCTGCGACAAGTAAAAGCAAATCCCATCTCTGGACTTATTTTCATTATTTTCTTTTAAAGTTATAGTTAAGATTTTTATTATGCACCCGGGCAACGCCGGAAAGACTGGTCAACTAATTTCATTATATTAAAATTTCTTAAATAAGTAGGTATATCATGGCCGCCCCCTTGACTGTCTTAACGCCCCCCATTTTCCACGGGATCCTTCACCGCCCCCCTGGAAGGCTCCAGCGTCCACTGGGTGGCGGTACCGCCCCGTTGGGAACCTATGGTTTAGATAGTTTAATAATTTGAGTATTCTTAATGAAAAAAAAGTTGTGTTTTTTAGGAATTTTTTAGTTTTTCAAATTTGAGAGTTTGTTTTAATAATGTTGTTTTTGAGTGATAGTTATATCCTTAATTCATTCTATAAAGTTTCCGGATCATTTTAAAGCAAAGATTAGGTTCTTATGTCAATTCAACGTTAAGATATCTTGGTGTTGGTGATATAACACATTTTTTTTTTCGAAAATTGTGTTACATACATTTTGCTTTATTTCTTATTACATTACATTTAAGTACTTCATTTTATAATTTTATAAGACTACAAACATACCTTTAAAATATCATAAAATTTAAATTAATTACATTGAATACTTCTTTATATGGACTCGAAGCGAGAGCTATGTTTTTAGGTTTTTCCGTATCTACCAACTCCTGAGCCCCCTTAATATTATTAAATATAATTTTTTGATTGTGTAAAAACTGTAAAACATTTACATAATCTAATAATCTCAATCTAGGTTTAATCATTTTAATATTTACAAGTGCAGATTATTAAAAGCTTGATTTGTATTGATAATGAAGCAAAGATTAGAATTTTTTCTGTCAATTTTTTACGAATATATATAAGTGTGTGTGTGTAATTGTTTAGATATCTGTCGAATCCATCGTCTTGAGCTAGGACAGTTCGTGAATTGGTTGGCATTCTTAAAAAGCATCGATTTGACTCATGTCACATCATAAAATATATCAACTTGCGCCGAAATATGAATGTCTTTCTAAAATATCAAAGTATGAATGTTTATTTAATTTTAGATGTTAAGAGTGAGAGGACAACTTTTAGCAGGTTTTTAATGAGATATTATAACTTTAACCGTTAAATACAGTATGTTCGCATTTCAGCAACATACAAAATTTAGTCTTTTAAATCAATATATGAATAATATTGAAGGTTTAATGCCTAATTAAAGTAATAAAAGTACACACTAAAAATATTAATAAACAAATTTTTAACATGCAGGAGACACACTGTTAAAACTTTTCTGTAAAATTACAGAGAATCTACGGGTAATCCATCATATTAAGTGTTATGTAAAATAACAGACATTAGAAAAACAGAGATTCCATTAAATGACAGAGACGGTATTCGATAAATTTAGTATAGATTTTGTAAATTAACATCAATAAAAATACAAAAGAACTCTGTTAATTTACTTTTAGTGATAATAATTTATTTTTTTTTAATTAGCAAATCACTCAACCATGGACCTACCATGTGCTTCAAATAATTAGAATCCTTCGAGAAAATTTCAACTACTGTATATTTAAACTTTACGCAATGTTTTTATAGCCGTGCTGGGTTTTGAGCCCGAGATCCGCTGACAATGCACCTCTGAACATAGCGTTTTATTAGCTAACCATTAATGTAATGCGTTACTACATATTTCGGTAAGAAAAATCTTTAACGTAGAATTAACAATTCAGGTTATTACAACGCAGACATTTGTAAAGTCTCATTGTAGCCTCTCTTTTATCTTTATGTCAGGACTAATGATCGATGACCACATTTTAAGAAAGATTAGGGTCGAAACATATTTCTCAACATCCGCACTAACACCGGCTAAAATTTCGTTTCCATGTGCGTTTTTAAAATTTTATCGCAGATTATCATTAACAGGAAATTAAACGTGAAAAGAAGAGTTATTTACACCTTCCTCCACGATTCCTTACTTTATTCGAAAGTTTTCTTTTTCATGTCAGTTTCAATCTAATAATAATTTTATCTTCTGACTGCTGTGCAAAGGGGTAAAAATACAATACTGTTTTCTCTATATATTTTTAAATGCTAATGAAACATAATTTTTTGATGCAATATAAAAATGTTGCTTACGTATAGGAATTGAAAGAATAATCATGACTTAAACTTACAAAATTGGATTATATCTGTAGAAATATATTAATTTAAATAATTTCTACAGATTCTCTTGCAGAATTTCTAGTTTCAGTTGCAGTGAAACTTACTGAATGTTAAATTGTTACTTAAGTTTTTTTTTTTTTTTTTTGTCAGGTATTTAATTTCAAAATAAAACCCTTATCAAAAGGATCAGTTTGTGGAATAATTGAAGGAAATTTAATGGTGAAGTATGGAACGTTCACCATTTGTTTAAATTAGTTATAAAACAAAAATAAAGCAAAAGGTGCAAATTACAGACTACAAGTTGTTAAAAGAAATGAAAGTCTTTTTCTGAAATTTTAGAAAGTGTCAAATAAAGTAAAAAAATCACTAAATAAAGGTCAAAAGAGGATCCAAATTATATAAATGAAAAATATCGGATATTGATTAACATAATTTGTGGCATTGAAACTTGAGATATTTTTGCCATTAAATCAGTGACTTTTGGATGCGCTACAAATTAAAATCGATTAATTTGTACACGCGGCATTTTATATCAGAATTTGACAACTGACAATTAATGCTTTTGTTACAAAATTACATTTTTTTTTATTTTTTTAAATAAAAAGGACACTAGAGTTCTGATTTCTTAGAAGATGTTTTTGAATAAAATATTCAGGATAAATGCAGCATTGCGTAAGAAAAGAATAAAAACAATATAGCTTTTTGTAATTAGAATTTTAAAGTTTTTTTAATTTATCTTTTTGTGGTAAAAAAGATTTATCTATGACATTAATATAGAAAATATTAAAGAAATATGTTTAATGCGACAGTGTAAATAAATATTGTATTGCATTGTATTTTACAATAAAATATTCTGCTATCCTGGCTACCAACACAATTTCTGTAAATTTTACAAACTGCTGTATTTAAGAGGACTAAAAATTTTTTTTCTGAAGTCTGAACAAAGTGGCGTTGCTATTGTCTGCATTGCATTTGTGACAGATAAATCTATTTTTGCTTAACTTGATGCTTAAATTCGTTCCCACATTATAAACGATTCATGAATTTCCTTTTAAAGAAAAGTTGTTTTATACTACGATTTTTATTTTTTTACTGCTCTAAATATAAATGTGGACATGAGTGGTACAAAAATTTATTGGAAAATGTTAAGCTAAATTCACACAAGCTCTCGAAATTTAAACTAAGACTTTTTTTTTTAAAAGTTTGCAGATCACATTTATTAAATGTATCTTACATTTTCAACAATATAGTTTGGAATCTATAGAAAAAAAAGTCCTTATTTAACTTTATTTTCGAGATTCCTTTTCAAGCGAGATATAAGCATTAACAAAATATTTTATGTTATCATTTTCTTCGTGTAATTTGAAACTTCATGCAATAAGATTAGAAAAAATAGATTAGAATCTACATAGATTAGAAAAAAATGCTTACATTGCTTCTTAAGACATTTACAGGGCTAATAAATGTTTCATGAATATATGTTCTTCTAAAAGTGTTATGTGATTTATGACAGTTGTAATCTTAAATAAGCGTCAAATAGCGATAGCGAAAACAAAGGCTTATGTGTTCCATTTTTTAATTTTAATGAGACTTTTAAATCACACTCTTGTAAACAACATGCAAATGCGCATAAATGAATGAGATTACGATAAATTATTCATGACATTTTTGTGGCATGTTTTCTTTTGCCTAATTAGCACTCATTATTTAAAATATATCACTATATTTAACACCAATTTTTGAAAGAACAAAACTTTCTACACATTTTTCTGTTTAAAATGTAGTAGTATATAACAAGATCGTTTCTCGTAAGTTAATTAAAAAATAACTGCTAATTATTTTTATATAGATTAAAATATTTCTTTCTTATAGGAGGCGTTAGGTGACAAAAAAGAATCAATGTCGAAAGTGGAATGAAAAGTAAAATTATCAAAAGTGATATATTGGATTCTATATCAACATTTTAAAAACTTAGATATAGTGGGAAAATATTAGTATTAAAATATTAGATATAGTGGGGGACCAAATTATGAATTATGTGACTAAACGTTACATTGTGAAGAATATGAAGTTTTTTTTGCTGTTGTTTACTGATGTATTGTTAAACTACTTTTGGATTACATGTATTGAATATTTCTAGGTTTATGAATAAAAGCAAACTTTCGCCCGTACAGTAGAAATTGATTGCGAAGAAAGTCATGATCTATAGGCATTTTTACTCTTTCTTTATAATTACTGATTATAATGCAACACCATAATGAGGGCTTCTATCAAATGTCTTTGGTTTGTCGCGTTTTCTTTCGATACATTTCGCAGAGAATAAAATTTTATAATAAGCAACTAAAAACATTTAAATTACCATACCCAGAAAAAAGAATTGATTTAAACTACAAAACATGCTTTGTTAGGTACATTTTAGTTGTTTTAAGTGAATTTTTTAGTTAAAGTTAAAAAAAATGGTTTTGTTACTCAGACAAAAAAAATATTATTAACACTCTTATAAAATTTTAACAAAATTTCATCCATTTTATTTGAATCTTATTAAAGTCTTGTACTTTCAATTTGTAATTCCAACAAAAATTTGTTATTTCTACATAATTTAAATTGATGCGCAGTAGTCATAATTCTCTCACGTAATTTTGTTTAATTGACTTATATAGCTATAAAGGATTAACGTAGATTTTGGATAATAAAAACTTTTCAAATTGATACCGATTAACGATGCTGTTATTACGTCATTATGCATTTCAGATGAAGATTGTGTGCAGAAAATTGCAAAAAAGTATCAACAATAAATTTTGTTTTGTTTTTTAAAACAAAATTTCCATTAACCCATATTTAAACGAAAAGATTCATTAGACCAAACAATTTTTGTTGATTCAACCACAATTTTTTTTTCGGTGCAATGTCCCCGTAACATTATTGACGCTCGTTATGCCCTTAGAGACACTTTCCAATTTACGAAACCTGTCAAAAGTCAACTGTCAGTGATGTCAATACAAAAATTTTAAACCAAGTTTGTCATTAAGAAAAAATGTAGTGTAAATAATATTTTAGACACCTATTGGCCCTATGAAATCGATAATAATATGTACAATTCATGAAAAGCTCCGTTTATATTTATACTGATGGAATCATTACCTAGTGATTTCAATTATTTTTTTTCCAGGGCTGTGCGTATAAAATGTAATAGGAAATATTTAACATAAAATCCCCAACGATAATGTGATCTTTTTCATTTATTGCTGTTTTACATTCATAAATTATTGCAAAATTTAGAGCGAAACAACACATTCTTAAGACTGAGTAATGTCATGCCTTTATAAAAAATAGTTATTTATTTTCATGCCTTTTAAAAAATTAATTAATAAAAAGCAGCACATAAAAAATCTTTAGAAAACATAAAAAACATCCTAAGGCAGAAAGCTAAAGATATTTCACTGCTTTATATGCACGCACAAACAGGCAAACACATATATATATTATGCTTAAATTTTGGAATCACACGTTTGTTGAACACGTTAATGAAAGAATCAGAGATTTTTCCCTTTTAATTGGCATAGATCTAAATTAAACTAAATATTATCAATGTATATATTGCATGGACAAAGTATAATAACGACGAAGTATATTAACTACTAAAAATGTAGCGGAATATATTAACTAATCTATATTATAAAGGCCAAAAGTATCTGTGCGTAACGCATGCGTCATTTTGCGAATGGCAACGCTTTCAAATTTTAAATGAAATTTTGGTTTTGCATTTTTTGCTACTGCATTTTGTTTTACTTTTAAACATCCTACATTTTAAATTTTTACACCGTCGTATAGAGAAAATATGTACTTTTAAATGCAATTTATTTGAAAAATGTATCTTTATTTGTTTTTTAAATATTAATTTTTTTGTAGTTTTTAATACAGTTTTGTTAATAGTGGCAACAGGAGTACTCCATTTCTATTACAAGAAAAGGAAAAAAAGGAAAAAATTATTACTGTGCCTTTATGTTGCCATTTTCTCATTAAAAGGGGAAAATGAAATTTAAATACGCGATGTGTCAAGTTTTCGATCAAAATGATCAAATTAAAGTTTAATTTTTTGAAAAGTTGAATACAGAGATGAAATGTGCATGCATAAATTTTGATGTGGTGAAAATAAAGTTGGGTTTAGATTTCACGGGGAAGAAATTCTATAATTGAGTCAAAATTGATTTTTTTTTATCATTTCGGAATACTAGCATAAGAGCATTAATTGATAACTTTATCATAATAACATATGTTTATTATTTTTTACTGCTTATATGTACGACTAAAATTTAATTTTAACAATTTCTACAACTGAGTATTATAGAAATGGTATATTGCTAACTTTAATTTAAACATCTTTTGTTTAAAAGTTAGACTTACCATTATAAGGTGCATTTTTAATTATAACTAATTTTGTAGGTTTATTATAAATCGATGAAACAATTCCTTCTTTAACATTTTCTTTCGTCAAAAAATGACGGGTTCTACCTTGTATTTATAAAATCAATAATAAACAGTATTATTAAATACAGATTTATTCTTCTTTTCCATGTTTATTAGACTGGTTTAAAAAAAAATATGAAGAGACTTTCCAGAATAATGTAGTGAAAAATTTTATTGAAAATAAAAACACATTTATGCACATGTATGCTATCAGATTTTAATTTAAAATGTATTTTTTTTTTTTACAGAGTTTATATACGATATTTATTAAATGTAGTTCATACTTTCAGTAGTATATTTTATATTTTAAATTATAGATTTCATTCTGATCCAAATGAATTTATGTTTTATTTAGTTACAAAATGTAGCGTACATGAATTTACTTTTGTAATTAAGTCTGTTTGGAAGAGTTTTAAATCTAAAGTAATAATTGATCTGACATACATTGAAGACAGTTATGAAACATACATAGGTGAAAATGTAAATTACTTTATGGAAAAAATGTACTTACAAAATCTAGTTAAAAATGCTTTTTTTATCATCAATGTCGGAAAAAATATCATGTGATATGACATCTTGCTTAAAATAAAATTACACTTGCATTCTGTTTATCATGTATTGCATGATAATACACTATCATGTATTGCATTAAATATTTCTAGCGTGAAAATATAGACTTATAATGTTTTTCTAATTTTATAAACCTAATGTCATGGTAACAATCCATTTCAATGTTCTTTGTTTCTTCTTTAAAACAAAAATAATTCATTTTTTGTAAGATTTAATTGATCCCTTTTACTTTTGCTTTTGGTAATCTTGTTATATGACCGTTAAACATTGATAATTGAGTTTTGAAGATATTTTACTGACATAATTGTCTCCGGTTTTTTGATTGTCACTATTATCTTAGAAAAAATGTTGTATTTTTAAATAGGTCAAATATTCTATTAAATAAAGGAATATTTATGTTATTATAATACTGTTTATAAAAAGAGTATTAACATGCCTATTAATAGGCCATAAAAGCTTTTTAAGATTCGAAAGAAGCTTATTACAAGCTAGAAATTTTAATAATTATGAAGTTGTAACATTGAATCGAATGTTTCTCTCATATATGTTCCTGTAATAATTTATGTTAAGGAAAACTGACAAACGATTATTTGAAAAAAGAAATTTTTGAAGCTTTTAGAAATTAATAATTTTTAAAAATAAAATTAAGTTAGCTATAAAAAAATATAGGCTTTTATTTCTTCTTAAAATTTACAAAGGTAGATTTTCAGAAGATTATACATATGTATATTTATTTCTCTAAAACAATATTAATTAGCGAAGGCATTCATATAAAATACAAACCGTGATATATATGTCTTTGAATTAATGTGTGATTTATGAGCATAAAAACCCATTATAAAGATTTTAAGAATGACTAAAAATAAGATTATTGATTTATCAAAAGAGAGAAAATAATAACAACAGCAATATATACACGTACAACATGCTGAATAAATCATAATCTCAGGAATGTGGAAATAAAGTTTCAATTTATACTCCATGGGTTTTAAACTGTGAAAATTAATTAAAAAAAGAATGAACAATTTATGTTTTCAACTTACATGTATGCATCAATACTTAGTAAAATATATTAATATCAAAATGAAATCTTGAAATTTTCCTTTGTCAAGATTTTAGGTGTCTTGGCAACTTATATTTTCTAAACTGCTTCTTGCTGCCACGAAACAATATTTAACATTTTGTCATTCAATCATATGTTTCTTCCTGCTGTATTCCAAATATTTTTTTTTATACTTTCAAAAATTGTGTCATTTTACCGTAGAAGAAATTGTCGAGAAAAATAGTAAATAAACTAGATCGTAAAATTCAAAAGAATGCTATAAAAAAACAATGTTTGAGAAACTGTCTTTTAAATTTAAAAGACATTTTTTATTCCGGCTTTGCAAGAAAACATTTTTTGCATTATCAAATGATAAAAAGTAAAACCCTGAAAAGTTGGGTTTCTTGTCTTATGTTGACTTTGAGTATGGTTTTTCTGTCATTATTTTACTAAAATAAACTTTTCATCTTTATGTAAGTTCAAGGAATATGATTTTTATTAATTTTAATTGAAAATGGCATAGATATTCTGAAAAACTTCAGAATATATCACATTCATCAAAGTCAATATCGTCTAAAATTATTGATACTGTGCTGTAGAATATATTATTATAGCGATAATAATCCGTACAACTACACCCGTCTGGTAAATAAATCCTATGAAGAGAACAGGATAAATAAGAATATTTAACAAGAAAGGTAACTCATTGCGAAATTGACCATAATTCACTGTAACAGTTTAAACGTGTTGATCAAGCATAATACCAGAAATTTTATGCATTAGTCACCGCAAAAATTTAATGCAGAGAAAAATAAAGTCTTCTTAAATGTTGACGATAAAAATATACTCGCAAATTTGAAAGTTAAGAAACAAATATATAAAACATTCTATCTTTCCATTAATGAAGTGCTAGGGATAACAAAATACGCGGGAATATATTTCCGACTGTACTCGGATGGGAATTTTAAAGGTCTAATTTTCATTAGCATAATGAGTATCACATCCGTGACCGGTGACTAACATTGAACTTTCTGTATAAGTCGCCTCTTATTTATATGTATAATCCTCAAATAAATAAAAGTTTCGTAAATTTTAAATAATTTTTTGAAATTACTTAAAGCAACATAACATTTTACAAATTTTTATGCAATATTTTACATATTCAGACACATGTGCCTTACATGGTCTAAACGGAAAGATCAGTCCCTGGTGACTATGTAGTACACAACATGTTAAAAAGAACATTTTAATTTAGTGTAAACACTAATGAACAACAAATACCTGTATTATCTTAAATAAGAACATTATATAATGTTATACGTTTCAATGGATTTACACAATTTTTTTAACTAGGATTTTACTTGCAGAAATAAATTCATGTCATATATATTTATATTCGTTAAAAGTTCTTAATATTTTATATACACATATAAAAATATTTTAAGTAGAAACGAAGTCATCAAACTTTCATATTTCTACTTCAGCTCCCCAAAATAATAATTATGTAAATCTCTAATGAATATATCCTACTTATGCGCAATGATTTATGAAAAACTACCAAAGATACTTCTACAGATCGAACATCATCTTTAAAAAAACAATTGGACAAAAGAATGCTGAATAAAATATACACTACTGACATTCTATTAATATTTTGCATAAGGTAGAAAAAACTTTTATCTTTTTCAACGCAACTGAAATATTTTGTATAGGTTTTAAAAGAAGCGTTAGTACAAAAAAAGGACTTTATCAAGAAATGATTTTCAAAACATTCTTTCAATATAGATAACTAAACAGGGTTCTCTTTAACAATTATAATTAAATTAAGTAAATTATTCTTGTTTAGTTTGGGTAATTAATTTGAAAATACATAACTAACTTTTAGATATAAGGGTCTGTTCTTTCGATTTACACTAATGAAGATATTGGCTTGCAAAACATTTATTACAAAGAAAGCATTTCAAAAAATATCTTATCTTTCCTTTTTCACATTTTATCTCATTTAACTTAGTGTTTATAATTTAGCGTTTATATTTTTCTAGCCTTTAATAGAAGTCGACAGTACAAAAATATAAAAAAAAATATATAGAAATGAAGGGTGGTGATAAAATAAGTATCTTTTTTTGGAGCTATCTGTGTCTTGAAGGAATAACTCGAACGATACCAAAATAGGTGTACTTATTATAAAAGTGGGAAGAAGAATGGAGCAAAATAATATTTTTAATAACAGCCAACAGATTTTTCTATGGGTCCTGTCTGTGGAAACACTGTTGTAATAAACAGAAAATCAAAAATGGCCCATTTTTGCCACTCATTAGGTAGAATAGTTTTAAAATTAATCCGCGATCTGGCAAACTATGAGACGATTGTTACTGACAGAAATGATTCTTGATATCGCTGATGATTATAATGGCTTTTGTACCGATAGGACCCGTAGCACTTTCTATTGCCGGTTATAGCTATTTTTTTTGTATTCCTTTATTGTTCTCCTCCTTTCTCCTGTTTTTTTTCTACAGAAAATGTGCGGATTTAGATCTCATTTGGGTTATTCCTTCGTTGTACATACAGCTCCAATCAGAGATGCTTATATTACCCGGTATACATTTCCGAGTACATATTTCCTATTTCTTTATCTACAATATCTATCTATCTATAAGTGTACCAGTAACTGATAATCACTTCTTCAAATATATGTCAAAATGTGATTGTTTGTTTTTTTATTCTAATAATGATCTGACAAAGAGAGTTGAATATCTCGTATGTTGTACTGATATAAATACAATAATGTATGGATTAAAAGATTACTGGCTTTGTTAAAATATATTGGATAGATTTTAGCAAAGCCAATAATTTTCCACGTTAGTTTAAACCTGTATATCACAAAATTCCAAATCAGCCACATACTCTAAAGTCAACGTAACTGATATTTTGAAGTTTAAAAAAATTATCTGTTTCTATTATTTCACAACATACCAGCTAATAAAAATTGCCTAATTTGATTATCACAAAAAAATAATATAGAGATAAAGTTTCTCGAAAATGTATTATCTATAATTTGAGCAGTTTTCATCGTTATTCATTGATAAAAGGAATTCTTTAAATTTTATAAAATTAAAATAACTTGAGAGGCCAAAAAGTAGATTTTTTGTAAACTAGTGACTATGCATTGAACAATTATGGTTATACAATTGAAAATATTTGAGAAGTGTGAAAATCTGTATTTATATTAGGTGTGGAAAAATCTATATATATTTATGTAGATATTTGTTGATATATTTTTACGTTCTAAATCATTATTATTATTAATTCCTTAAAAATGTATTCTAATATTTGGCTAAATATGTTTTCAAATGAGTGGAGTTGAGTTAATAAGATCTTAAAAATTGGATGTTAACATGCACATGGTTGTACTTACCGAATTAAGATAACAATCAGACATTCAATCAGATAGCAAATTTTGGAATTTTAAGTACTGCTTTTTCACAATTTTCATTTCAATGCTACGTAAAAAAAAAATTGCTTGAATGTGTTTTTTTTTCTTTTTTTACCATAACTCTTTAGTTTGTTTAGATGATATAAAAGTGAATTTAGAAACATTTAAAATAATGGAATGGTATATCAATAATTGCAGAATATATAACATAACAGAAGTTTAAACTAGTTCAATGTCACAATACCAATATCTTTATCTATATGATACATGTTAATATTTCCTAAAAATGCATCATAGCGGCCCCATCTCTAAGGTGATTTATACCAATATCTAATCATTAACAACTAAGGACGAATTCTCGTTGAATCTGTAGTTGGATTAATATCTATGCAAAATTTCTTGGGATAGAGCTGCTGCGGAAATCGCAAAATAATCTACACAACCGTGCCATCTATTGTGCGGTTTACTCCATAAACCAAACAGCTCTAATTTATATCAGGAAATAGCTATATATAAAATTTAATTAAAATTTGCTCTTTACCTCTTGAGTGAGAGCTATTGTGATAATCATGAATAATACAACATAACAGTTTCACATATGTTGAATTAGTTACACCAAAAGGTCATAAAAATAAAACCATATCAAGAAACAACTGAATCGGATGTTTTACTAAAATCCGTCATTTCGTTCTTCTGGTAGAACTATTGAGAAAAGTCTGATTCATTTGCAGCGTCACCTGTTAGGATATATACACCAAAACCAAGTCAGCTCCAGTTTCCATCAAAGACTAATAGAATCTAATGTTTATAAAATTTCGTGCATTAGTTCCTGTGATAGATTTCCCCAATTTTTTTCTCACATACAGACTCGCAGAGGGACTGACATACATTTTCTAAAAACAATCAAATCATGTTCAGGACCTTTTTAAAATGTATAAATCTATCAAAAAATGGAAGTCGAAAATTTTCACGACTCCAATACATTCTTCTCGTAACGATAGAAGAAAAAAACAGCGTAAACAATTTAAAAACTAAGTCTCCGATACATCAAGTCCTCATAAATAATAAAAATTCACTAAATCAAAAAAACAGTAATTGATGCACGCTTCGTAACTATAAGATGTAAACATTCTAGTTTTATTGAACAGTACAAATTATCAACACGAATTTCTTTGCAATATCCCGATCAGTATTGCCATTAAAATCATGAAAAAAATTGATTTACAATTTTTTGATGGATTTATACGTTTTAGAAGGACCTGGGCATGATTTGATAGTTTTTAGAAATATGTCTAGCTTCTAATATATCAATCACTCTGTCACTTTGTAAGTCTGTTTCTGACTAAAAGTTTGAGTGCGCTGTATCTCAAAAAATAATGTACGAAATTTTATGAAACTTTATATTCAGGTAGACACTTATTTAAAGTGGGACTCATTAGTTTTGAAGTATATCGCATAGCACGTGTTACTGATATACAAGATTATTCACATTTTTCACAATAGCTTTATGTCAAGAATTAATGCACTAATATTTTCCTATTTTTTTTACGTTTTATGGGATAAAAGTGACGAAGTATAACTATTTTTTTAATTAAACAACGCGTTTTTAATTAAACAATTTTAATTCACTATTTCATACAATTTGTAAAATTATTTTGCGTTTTAAATGTATTATAAACTATCATTTGAAAAACTAATATTTTAATATCTGCATAAAACATAATTTGTTTTTGAATGATAACATCCATTTCATCATGTCATAAACTACGGGATAGCTTAATATAAATTTTTCATTCAATAAACAATTACCCATGATCAAAAGTTCAACTAAAATGTTCATATAAAAATTTTTGGATAAAACCCAACCCTATTCATTTTCGTAAGTTCCTTGTGTTTCATTTTTAAGAAAAGTGTATCTTATCTTTTAACGGCGATGCGTTTTAATACTTATGTACAGACATATGTGTTCATTACTTAGTAAAGTTTTTTAAGTGATATATGATTAATAACTTCCTGTTTTTACAAAAGAAGCTTATTTTCCACTTTTGAGTGCATTTTGCAAATTTTTCCAACATGTGTAATAGAAAAATACTTAGAAATCGTTTAAATTTCGTTTAATAATTACTAATCTATTTTTTCGATTATATTCTATGTAGTGCAGTGAATTTTCTGTGAAATATTTAAAGATATATTAAACTTTTCAAAAAAAATTAAAATAGAAAGAAGATAAATTAAAAAGGGCCATATTATGAGCGATTATCAAAATTTTTATTTATTGTATCAATTTGCGTTTATAATCATAAAAAAATCTGAGTTGCAAAGCGTAAACAGTTTATTTTAAGCGATGCATGATTAATAACTTCCTGTTTGTAAAAAAAAATGATTTTTTTTCGCTTTTGAATGCATTTTGAAATTTTTATATGACATGTGCAATAGAAAAGTACTTGGAAATCGTTTAACTTTTATTCAATAAATTATGTTTTTTTTTCTATTGTATTCTATGTAGTAGAGTGAATTTTCTGTGTAACATTTAATAAGGATTTAAATTTTATACAAAAATGGTATATTAAAACAGCAAGAAGAAAAATTAAAAAAGGACCATATTTTGAGCGGTAGTTTTTGAGTAAGACCTGAATACGATTTGATGGTTTTGTAGAAAATGCCTAAAGCCTTCAATATATATCAGTCTGTCACTTTGTGAGTCTGTATCTGACAAAAATGTTGTGGGCGCTCTATCTCAAGAACTATTGCACTGATTTTCACAAAACTTTACATTCTGCAAGACCTTGATAGAAACGGATGATAATTAGTTTTCAGTGTATATCGCTCGGAAGATGGCACTGCTATACTGGATTATGCACAGTTTCCACCCTAGTTCTATATCAAGAAGTAACACACTGATATTTTGCTATTTTTAAAAATTTTATGGGATAAAAATGAAAAAGTAAAGTTATTTCTTAATTAAACAACGTCGTTTTCTAAAAACTTTAATTCAAGAGTTCGTGCCATTCATCAAATTACTTTTGTTCTAAATATGTTATAAACTGGCATATAACTTAAAAAACTAGCATTTTAATGTTTGCATAATTCATAATTAGTTTTTGAAAGACAACCTCTGTGTCATCATTTCCCATAAACTAAAGGATAACTCAGAATAAACTTTTTATGTAGTAAAGAATTACTCATCATTGAAAGTTCAACTAAAGTGTATCATATAAAAACGTTTTGGAAGGAAGCCAACTCTATTCATTTTTAACAATTCCTTATCTTTCGTTTTCAAGAAAATTGTATGTTGCTTTTCAACGGCGTTTAAATAGTTATTTAGAGACATTTATTTCCATTGCTTAGCAAAGACTATTTTAAGCGATATAGGATTAATAACTTCCTATCTCTAAGGGAAAAAATATTTTTCCACTTTTGAGTGCATTAGGGAAATTTTATCCAACATGTGCAATAGAAAAGTACTTCAAAATCGTTCAACTTCAATTCTATAAAATATTTTTGTTTACATTTTTGTTTATATTCTATGCAGTAGAGAGAATTTTTTATAAAATATTTAACGACAAATTAAATTTGTAGAAAAAAGTATATTAAAATAGAAAGAGGAAAAATGGATAAGGACAATATTTTGAACGGTGTCAATATTTGAGAAGTCATAGCAGATGTTTTTTAAAAATATGTCTGGCCTCTAATATGTCAATCACACTGTCCCTCTGTGAATCTGTAAGTGACAAAAATTTCTGGTCATCCTATTTAACGAATTATGGTACGGAATTTCACCGAACTTTAGATTAAGTTAGACCTGTATATAATCTGGAACTCATTAGTTTTTTATGTATATCGCTCAACAGGTGGAGCTGCTATATTGGAGTATTCACAATTTTCACAATTTCTATTTTTTCAAGAATCGATGTACTAATATTTTGCTAGTATTTTTTTTAAAGTTTTATAGAATAAAAGTGGCGAAGAGAAGCTATATATTAAACAACGTCGTTTTTTAAACATTTCAATTTATGAGTTCAAGCTATATATTAAATTATTTTTAGTAATAAATATGCTATAAACTATAATTTGAAAAGCTAGCATTTTAATATTTATATTATTTATGATTAGTTTTTGGAAGATAACAATCGTGTCATCATTTTCTATAAACTAAAGGATAGCTTAAAATAAATTTTTCGTTCTATAAAGAATTATACGTGTTCCAAAGTTCAACTAAAGTGTTCATATAAAAAAGCTTTGGAAGGGAGCCAATCCCATTCATTTTCAATAATTATTCCATGTTTAAGAAAAACGTATGTTATCTTTCAACGTCGTTTATATAGTTATGTAGAGACATTTAGGTTCATTGCTTAGTAAAGTTTTTTTAAGCGATATATGATTAATAACTTCTTTTCTTTAGGAAAAAAGATTATTTTCTGCTTTTGAGTCCTTTTAAAAAAAATTATCCGAAATGTGTAACAGAAAAGTACTAAGAAATCGTTTAACTCTTATTCAATATATTATGTTTTTATTTCGTCGATTCCCTTCTATGGAATAGAGTGAATTTACTATGAAATATTTAATGATACATTAAATTTTGCACACACACACATATATTATACATATTTGTAATAAATAAAAAAAATTGCGTCATTTTGATCACTCTAAGTTTTAATTCTAACTTCTATGTAACCTACTTTTATTCTCAGTTTTCGTAATGTATTAATATTTTAACAGCTAAAGTTCTTTTATCTTATTTTATTTAACTTAGTAATAATCTATTGATTTTTTTCTTAAAAAGAGGGGGAGTATTATTGTGAAATCTTTATTTCAGTTAACAGGTTCATTTTCCTTTTTGGAATATTTATCAATACTTTAATTTTGTTTATTAAATCGTCTGCTGGAGAATGTTCATGCGCTTTTTTACGTGTGAGAATGCTGTGTTACGCGCGCTTAGATAGTAGTTCTTACAAGGAGACCTGCCCCAGCTACCAATAGGAGATGGTGATGTGGGTTGTCTTAGCATTGAAATTTATCCTAATGGGTCTTTAAATTGCTTACGCGGACAAGGGGAGGGGCTAGCTTTAGGTTGGATTTTGGGAAACTCATTTTTTGATTCGAGAGCGTCAGAATGCAACTAATCTTTCAATTGCTGGGATGCCCGTCTCATTTTCCGATAATTTAGAACAGCGAGATGACGCAGCTTTGAGATCGAATGGTGTAGTGTTAATTGTGTGGAATGGTGACCGGTGGAATACTTTATATCATGCTCTAAATAAATAAGGATTAGAAAGTGCTTGACTTGTTTTATATTGGGAGAAACACTTAGATGGAACAAATCTATTGCTCACCAGGACGACTGCTAACCCTGTTATGATTTTCAAGTGAATGGACTTGTTATACAGCAAAGAGGGTATTCCACAAGATCTGATACATTTAAACAGAAAATCGCCATATAATAATATATATATATGTATAGATGTATAGATATTTTTGCATTAAAGTAGAAAGAAAAAATATTGAAAACGACAATATTTTGGCTTATAGTTTTTGAGTAGGTCCTGATCACGATTAGATAGTTTTTAGAAAATGTCTATTCTCTAATATGTACCTCACTCTCTCACTATGTGAATCTATATTTGTAAAAAATGTAGGCGCTCTATCTCACGAAATAATACGCGGAATTTCAAAAACTTTTCATTCAGTTAGACCTCGATATAATCTGGGGCTCATTAGTTTCGTTATATATATCACTCAAAAAGTACTATTATATTGGATTATTCACAATTTCCAAAATAGCTGTTACACAAAAAGTGATACAATAATTATATTTTTCTAATATTTTTAAACTTTTTTATGGGATTAAAGTGACAAAGTAAAGGTATTTCTTAATTAAAGAGTATCGTTTTCTAAAAACTTTTCTTCACGTGTTCATGTGATTTATTCAATTATTTTTAGCTTTAAATGTGCTATAAATTACAGTTTGAAAAAATAGCATTTTAATATTTGCATAATTCATGATTAGTCCTTGAAAGATAACAGCCGTGTTATTATTTCTTTTAAACTACAGGATAACTTAGAATAAACTTTTCTTTCACTTAATATTACCCATCATCGAAAGTTCAACTAAAGTGATCATATAAAAAAGTTCTGAAAGAAATCTACCTCTATTCATTTTCAACAATTCCTTATCTTTTTGTCTTGCTATTTTTAAAAAAGTGTAAGTTATGTTTTTCAACTGCATTTAAATTGTTATATAGAGACATTTATGTCCATTGCTTAGCAAACTTTGTTTAAAGCGATATATGATTAATTACTTCTTGTCTTTAAGAATAAAGAGTGTTATTCTCATTTTAAATGCTTTTTGAAAATTTTACCCGAAATATGCAATAGAAAATACTTTGAAATCATTTACCTTCATTTAGTAAATTTTCGATTTTATTCTAAATGGTAGAGTGAATTTTTCCTATGAAATATTTAATGATAAATAAAATTTTGCTTTAAAAAAAATAAAATATTAGAAAGAAAAAAATAGTAAGGACTGCATTTTGAACGGTAGTATTTGAGAAGGTTCTCAGCATGATTTGAAAATTTTTGGAAAATGTCTATCCTTTCATATGTCTCTCAGTCTGTCACTCTAAGTGTCTGTGCTTGAAAAAAAAAATGTGGCAATCCATCTCACAAATTAATGCGCGGAACTTTAGATTCAGTTAGACATTGATATATATTGGTTCTCATTAGTTTTTGATCTACATCGCTTAACAGTTAGCACTACTATTGGATTATTCCCATTTACACAATAGCACTATTTCAAGAATAAATGCAGTAATATTTTTTTACCCTTTTTATGGGAATGAAATAACAAAGTAAAGCTTTTTCTAGATTAGCCATCGTCATTTTCCGATAATTTTACTTCAAGACTTCATGCAATTTCTTAAAATATTTTTATGTTTAAATATGGTATAAAGTACTATTTGAAAATCTAGCGTTTTATTTTTTGCATAATCCATAAGGCGTCTTTGAATTGCACCAGTGTCATCATTTCCCATAAACTACGAGATAGCTTAAATTAAATTTTTCATTCAGTAAAGAATTTTACAAAATCGAACGTTCAACTAAAGAATAGTCATCTATAAAACAGTTTTGGAAAGAAGCCAATCCTACTCATTTTGAACAATTCCTTATCTTTCCTTTTTAATAAAAGTATATCTTATCTTTCAACGGCATTTAAATAGTTATGTAGAGACATTTATGTTCACTGCTGAACAAAGTTTGTTTTAAGCATATATGATTAATAACTTCCTGTCTTTAAGGAAAAAGATTATTTTCCGCTTTTGAGTGTATTTTGAAAATTTTACACGAAATGTGCAATATAAAAGTACTTAAAAATCGTTTAAATTTCGTTCAATAAATTTCTCATCTTTCATTCAGTTCATTCTAATATTTCATAATACTTTCATTAAGTAAATTATGTTCTTATATTTTCGTTTATATTATATGTAAAATTGTGAATTTTCAATGAAATATTTAATGATAAATTAAATTTTGTACTAAAAAATTTTATTCAAATAGAAAGAAGAAAAATGAAAAAAGAATCACATTTTGAACAATTTTAATTATTTATATTTATTATATCATTATGCGGTTATAATAATAAAAAAAAGACTTTTTTTGTATCTGCGTCTTAAAGATTGTCCTGAGAAAAATAAAAGAAGAAGCTAAAATTATGCATCAAGCAAGATTATAAAACCTTTTCTAAATCATTCAATATATTGTAAAAAAAAAAATTCACCATATATTAAGAAAGAATAAGCATAGCAGCATCACCAGTTAGGTGAATAGCACCAAAATTGAATTAGCATCGACTTATGTCAAGCTCTCAATGAATCTGAAGTTTGAGGAAAATCCGTGCATTATTTTCTGAAATATAATCATTGCAGAAATCATCATAGAAGCGCCACCTGCGCATATATTGCAAAAACTCGCAAAATATGTGAATATTTTTATAGAAAAATTAAGTATGATGTACAAATTTGTACTCATAAATAGAAACAGTGGAGGTCTTGATAACAGTTTCGATTAATATAAGTTATAAGTCATGGAATGTAGAGATTGAAAAAAGTCAAAAGCAAGGATTTTCTCAACTCTCGTAAAATCTCTGGCCAAATTTTAAATAAGGTGGTCTGGTGTAATAACGCCAAGCGGGGTAATAAAGCCAAGTGCTAATATTTTGCATAATTATGAAATAATTTGGTAAATGACACCCATGTGCTCTGCGCAGAAGGGTTTTGAGTCATATAAATTGCAAAAAAGAGCTTCAAGTTAATTTGTTTCATTTTTAGGTCTTATTGTTTTTACAAGCAACTAAAATTAACGCTTGATCTAAAATTTACGAGATACGTTTTGTGATGTGAAGACTATTTTTTTTATACGGAAATACTTTGTTAAATACATAACTTTGTAGTACATTTCATAGACTTTCAAAATGTTGTTTACAATAATTTGTAATTTAAAATGTACAACGCAATAACTATAACGGGGTAATAACACCAATCCTTGGCATTAACACCCCGGTTGATTCCCTACAGTGGCCGAGCTACATCCGAAATACTGATTCAAATAAACACAATTAAATCTGTACAATGTTTCGAATAATTCTATATAAGCGGTCCTTTTTAAGCAAACAGAAACTCACGGTCTGATATTCTTTTGCCTCACCCCCCACCCCCCACTACACCATTATTTTTCTTACACTTTCACAAAAAATTGAACATTTTCAATAGCTTATTATGCAATTTGTCAATTTCTAAGTTTGTAGAGTTTGTATTTTTAGAATTGGGCAATATTAGAATTGGGCGTTATTACCCATATAGGTGGGTAATAACGCCAAATAGCATTGGTCAAGAAATCACACCATTACATTTTATGAATACATATCTGTTAAATTAGTTTTTTATATAGATAGTCAATGAGTTGCTGTATCAAATCATATATTTGTTTGAAAAATACAAACTAAAACTGAGCCGTGAAAATTGGTAGAACCTTATCGTGGCGTTATTACCCCAGGGTACCTTACATATGTGTGTATATCTGGGTAGAATTGGAATCAATAATTACTCTTTCAGTCTCGTGGACGTTTAAAAAAATCTTTTAATTTTCATAATTGAGACTTAGATTTTTGTGCAAAAATATATTTCATTATACGTATATATTGCAACTCAAAAGATATTTTAATCTTATTATAAACTTAAGAACTTTTAAAACATTAAAAATATAGAAAAGATCTTTTAAAATGTTCCTTGCGTCCTAATTTTTTAGATGTTTCCATGGTTTTGGAGTTTAATCACATCTAACTTTATTAAAAACTATTCCGTGCATCAATGTTCTATTCCCTTTAACAGTTAATTGAATTCCATGTTGATTTTTATAAAAATTTTAGTTTATAATAATTAAAAAATTATCAAACTTAATTGTCTTAATGAATTCAATTTTTTAAATGCATAAATAGTTTCTCTATAAGCAGTCTCAAATTTTACCTAATCAGTTTCATGAATTTTGATTAAAAATTAATTTGGAACGAGTATTAGAAAAAACAAAATAAGTTTATCAATCACTATTGAGAAAAACACGTTTAAATATATTAAAAGGCTTAAAATATATTAAGTTGGAATAACTTTCTTCTCGAAAAATAAAAATACATCTAAATATGTACTTTTATTTAAAACGTATTGAATTCAGTTTTTTAAATTTAATAAAATACTTCTTTCGAAGATATTTATTATTTCTTATAAATAATCTGGAAAAAAAAATTTCAAAAATTAACTTTTTTTAACACATATAATGCAAAATAATACGACAGATAAATACCATTAAATGTTTTCACATTAGCTATATAAACATGTTATGCAATATTGATAAATTAAATACATAACAATTGAAAAACTTTAAAAATTATAGCATAAATTTTATCGGCATTTCATAAATTAAATTTCAGAAACTTTTGGTTTAATCATAGAATACTTTCTGTTAAAAGTACCTTTGAATTTTGTGACCAAACTTTGCAACTATGCCTTAAAGGTAAAATCCCTAAAGCCATGCTTAATGATGTTGGGAAAGTCCTTAAGAAGTTTTGTATATTTCTGTGAGATAAATACTGTTACTTGATAAAAGTTATATTTATAATTTGATTGCAGAGAAAAGATAATTTATGATGCTTTATTATTCTTACTATGCACAATAAATATTTATTTGATCTTTATCGATTTAAGGTATCATAGTTATTTCACAAAAGCATTTGGAATCATTAAAAAAAAGTATATCGTTCTAAATCTATCATTCTAAAGCTTTTTTATAATGTTTATCTAGGAATATATTTGTTTAATACGAGTTATTGCTAGTGGCAGATAAAACTTTGAAAAAACAATTGTGTAATGTTAGTAAAATTCTTCTTGGATACTGGGTTTCCTTGATTTTTTTATGTAACCACATCTACAAAACTTCATGTAACAGATACACATTTACGCGGTAAATAAAAAAAAAATTGTAAAATTCTTAAGAATGTTTTTGGAAATTTAAATGCCCCGAACATTTTATTTAATTGCAATCCGGTTTAAAGTTTTTACAATTATATATTTGTAGTTTAAATATAAAATTTTACCAAGATTACAGAAATTTTAGTAGATTCATTTGCAAAGCTAAAGATTTCTGTAGTTTTTTTTCCATACACAGTGCTAATAAAGTTTTGTAATTCATACAGATTTCTCTGTAGAACTACACAGTTACACAGACACACACACACACACATATATATATATATATATACTATATATATATATATATATATATATATATATATATATATATATATATATATATATATATATATATATATATATATATATATATATATATATATATATATATATATATTACTGTGTATGATTATTTGTCAATAATCGTATTATTAATAAACTTTCTCAGAATACAGAATTGAATGATAAACACATTTTTAGAAAAAATGTACATTAATTTTGTGTTCTATGAAAGTTCCTATGAAAGGTAATTACAAAATTAATCCATTTTTATTTATAACAAGATCTCTGCAAAAGTTGTATTTTTCAGTGGTCCTTAAGAATTTTCTATAAAGTTCATTTAGTCACTCTCTTCAGAACGTTTTAAAAATATATTATGTTTAATGTAAAAATATTCTTTTTTTCTGTATAAATATTTCGGTCACTATTATTATGAATAATCGCATAACCTGATGCATTATTCCAGAGCATAAAATACCTGATGCATTTATTTCAGAATGAGTCATTTTATTCTTTTTAAAATCTCATCATTTAAATCTTCGTCACATTCAGGAAATTGCAAGTATCCTTTAATATCAATATTTTCACCTCCGTTTTTATTCAAAATTTTCGTTAGATAATCTACCAGTTCTTTGTTATCATCAAAATAATTTTTTCATATAGACATGTTTTTAACTCAAATTTCTATTAAAATGACTTCGAAAGATTTTCACTGAGAAACATTTTACTGAGAGAGATTTTCAAAAGCAGGCGCGCGATGTATAAAGTACAACACCAGAGTTTTTAACGGATTAAAATACAGATTCAGCTAATTAAGCAATCTTAAATACAAAAAAAAATTTCGAACTAAGGAAACAGATAAAATAAATGAATACAAATGACTATTAACATCGTCTACTATTTGAATTTTTTTTAAAATAAAAAGAAGTTAATGTTGTACTTTTTTTTACAGCGACTCAGCTGGCATAAGGTTAATCATTATTATAGATAAATATATTCTCATAATTTACAATCAACTTGCAACTACTGACAGTTTAACATTTCTTTTGATAGATGGAATTCAGGATAGTGCACCGTCTCATAGAAAACAATAAATCAATGTGCAATCGGTAGGTACTACACAATATATAAATAAAATTTAAAATCATTTATTACGCAACAAAGTTGTGTGTCGACTTTAATGTCCCGTGAATGTGACATTTACGTTTAGCTGTTATCGGTACTCAATCTTTTACATTCGGGATAGTTTTTGGACGATGGGATAATCACGTAGTACCGTACAATGTAGTTTTTTTTTTTTTTTTTTTTTTTTTTTTTTTTTTTTTTTATCATTATGTAAAAGCCACATCGTCGCCTACGGCTTTTTTTTCTTTTATCATGTATATTAAGTATTACTAGTGAATGTATCGTTTATCTTTACCACAATGGATGTTCAAGAGATTATTGTAGTATTGCATTATTATTGATACTGCATTATTGTTAAATGAAAAAATACATGTCTTACAGAAGTGGAATAATCATTTGGAAGCAAATCAGCTAAGGAAAGCTTAAGTTGCTGAAAAAAAAAAACTAGTGAATATAAAAACGTTTCCGAGAAGGAATTTGCGAAAGCAAATGATGGTATTAGAACATAACAAGAAAACAATTAGACTATTTAAGACTTCAGAAAAATAAAAATATTAAAAATTTTAAAAATTTTTATTAACCCTACTTGTAAGTTTGCGTTAATTGCGTAATTTTTATACCACTAAGTAAAATTGAACATTCAGAAAAAAAAAGAAAAAACTAAAAGATAAATTAACAGTCATTTTATCATTGCTTCGACTTTCGTAAATAAAGATAAATAGTTTATTTTCAATGAAATACCGAGATTTATGATATATCTATGGAAAGTCAAATATTATGTAAATGAAAATAGCATACAATTCAATTCACTCCATTATTTATAGCTACTTTTATATATAGAAAACTCAGAAATAGTCACATAAATGTGAAAATATACCTAAATATATTAGAGAAAATGTCTGGAATACGGCCAGATTTGATGCTTAACAATTTATCACCCCTGAATTGAAGAATGATGTCTTATTTTATAGCACCGTTTCATTAGGTAATAATTAACATTTTTATGTTTTACATTATTTTTTATTTCAGTTTTTAACGATAATTGATTTATAATTTAAGGCATTTCGGATGAAATTCGTTTTCATTTTCGATGTAATTTATTAATGTTTCATTTGACGTATTAAATGAGATTTTCTATATAGCTTTACCTTTTTCTTCGGACACAAATATAAATTGTTTTGTAGATTTATTTTTAATTTTGTATTTACCCAAACTAATATACTTTTTAAAAAGATGAGGAAAATTAAGTTAACAGATTTGCATGTCTCATGTTTAACGTTTCAATTTTTAAAATTCCAGTACAGTTTACATAGCTATTTAAATGCAGCTATAATCTTGTTGAAGTATGGTAGATTTAAGATTAATGTGAGTAATAGTTTCCTGCTCTTCGCTAGCAATTTATCCCCCCCCTATTAAAAAGTGTTATATGAGACAGTTGCATAGAAAAAAACAATTAAAGGCTACACTGGTTATTTTTCAAATATAATTCTTAATCATATAATTATATTTTTAGCAATAAATTCAATAAAGCATAGATTTTTCAAAAGGTTAAGATTTGCTTACAATTAAGTGCTGTTGAATATTGAACATCTGCCGTATAATTTTGTAGATAGACATTTTCCTTATTCCATTATTTTAATTTTATGCACTGTATAATGAATAAACTCCAAACTTTTAAACAATTGAAAGCCAGGGAAAAGGGTAAACTTGTAATACTTGTTTTTGTGGGATTTTATTTTTTTAATCCTGAGATCGGTGTTTTTTACAACACGATATAAATAATTTTATTACTTATATGAATATAATCAATTTCAGTATTAACTTTAGTCAATATTTTACAACGGCACTCTAACTGTAAAATTGCATAAACTTAAGCAATGTTTTTATGCTGTAAAACCTATTGTTTAATGTATGAATATCTGAGTTTACGTCTCTGCCTTTTAAAGGAACTATCTATAAAGAAAGGAAAAAAAAAACCTAAAGTTTAATCAGATATGCGGTGTAACACAAAAAAACCTGTATAGCTTCCTCTTTTTAGCACTTTCCAACAAAGTTGAAAAGTGCTTATGCATTCGGTTTGTTTGTCCGTCTGTCCGTCTGTCCGTCTGTCTGTCTGTCCGTCTGTCCGCGCTCTAACACCCGTAAATATACTCGGATTGCTATGAAATTTTTATACATTATTGAGGTTTACCCTAGCACAAACCCTATTGAAACTGAAGTATCTACCATGATTAGTTTATCTACAGAGAGAATCAAAATTTTCCCATTACATTACGGCCTATGGGGAAAAATCGTTAATATACTCGGATTGCCATGAAATTTTAGGACATTATTGACGTTTACCCTAGCACGAACCCTATTGAAAATGAAGTATCTACCATGATTAGTTTATCTACAGAGATAATCAAAATTTTCCCATTACATTACGGCCCATGTGGAAAAATCGTTAATATACTCGGATTGCCATGAAATTTTAAGACGTTATTGATGTTTACCCTAGCACAAGTCCTATCGAAAATGAAGTTTCTACCATGATTCGTTTATCAACAGGGCGAATCAAAAGTTTCCTATTACATTACGGCCTATGGGGGAAAATCGTTTCAAAGGAATTTTAAAGATGTTATACCCTATCAAATATATTAAAATATGCATTCTATAAAATATAAGGTGAAAATATAGCTATTACTCATTTACAGGGCCATACAAAAGAATTTCATTAGATAATGTTAAAAGGGGGAATTCTGTGTGTCATATTTTAAATATATTAAGCTTTTTCATGTATAATAAAATCGATGTATGTCATTGAAGCTTAATACAAATTATATGCAGGGCTACCCAAAAAGCTCACCAACGTTATTGAATATGAGCGTAAATTATTTAAACGTGGTTCTTAAATAAGCTATGCATTTTTACGCTGAGCTTTATTCAATTTACTGAGAAATGTTTGAAGAATATAGATAAAGGGACATACAGGGCCACGCAAAGAATTCGGTACATGGACGCCTATGAATGATGATTTATGAGAATGTTATTTCAGTTGTTTTAAAAGTGTTTTAGTTTACAATAAATTTTAGCCTAATGCTGATGTGTAATAAAGGTACAATGTAAACTACAGGGCTGAACAAAAGTATTCAAGTATGTTTCCATCTAATAGTATGAATTGCTGAAAAAGAAATTTCAAGCTACTGGGTATTTTCTTGCTAAGCTAAATTTTCCCATTACATGAACTGACATATGAAATACAGGGCTGTTCTAATGTACTGGAATACATATTTAGGTATATTTGGCTATACACTATTATTTCCCTAAATAACAAAGTTTTGTTAAAGATTTCATTAAGTGTTGGAAAGTGCTTCATAATCTATGCTTAACGCATGATTTTTCTTACTTGTTTTTTTAATAGTACACGCTTGTTAACATGACATTAAAGGAATGGTACCTAATGAAGTAATCGATCTAAATGACTCGAAATTCTCATGATTTTCGTGTAATATATAGTACTTGTTTAACAATACTTAGACTTGCACATATGGATGCCTACAGCGTGATAGATATATGTCGAAACAGTAGCCTATCTCCTTAAATATTTCCCTTGTGCTCATTCTTCCATTTTCCGTAGTCTATTTTTAAGTCTAAAAGAATAATAAAGACTGCCATTCATTGCAGAAAATTACATAAACCATACAGGGTGGTTTTTTTTAAACTGACGCTTTTAAAAGTCCCCTGTAGCTCGTTCTAATAACTGGAATGACACAGAATTTTATTAATGGACTAATAATTAAAATCATAGAAAAAAAGATTTCAGCAAAAATATACAGGGTGATTCAGCTCGTCGGTGACAAACTTTAAGGATCGATAGAGCACACCTAGACGAACATTTTTGAATAGGGAATGTAGGGTCCCTGACGCGATGGTAAGGCGCTAGGCGCTTTCGAAAATTTGGGTGCCGAAATTCGAAACGTCATAAAAACTAGGGAAATGGTTAGATTTTCTTGCTTGTTGCGTCGAAATGATTCTGTTTGTTTAGACTTTCATCAGTACCAATTTGATAAGCGTATCTCTTAAAACATGGATAGGGGGCGCTGCAGACTTTGGAGAGCTAGACAACAACTTTAAGCCCGTTATTTTGATAATTTAACACATGCTCGCCAAAGTTTATACTCTAACTTAAAGTTTGAACTATATTAAATTTTTTATATTTTCAAAAAATGTGTCATTTTACCGTTGAAAAATTGTCGAGAAAATAGTATATAAATATATTGTGAAATTCAAAAGAATGTTATAACAATACAATATTTGAAAAATTGTGTTTCAAATTTAAAAGACACTTTTAAAATTGTTTTCAAAGAGAATATTATTTGGATTCCCAAATGATAAAATATAAAATCCTGAAAATTTTGCCTTCTTGTCTTATGTTGTCTATGAATATTTTATTTTCGGTAATTATTTTACTGCAATAAAGCGATTCAACTTTAGCGAAGTTTAAGTAATGTAATTTTTATTAATTCTACTTTGAAAATGCCACTTGAATTATCATAAACTTCAGAAAATATCATATTCAGCGAAATCAGCAACTTCTAAATTGTTGACACTGCGTTGCAGAACATATTCATATTGCGACTATAAGCCAAAGTACCGCACTTGTCTTCTATAATAATATACAGATAAGCGATCCAATAAGAAAAAAATACATCGATGTTCAACCAGAAATGTAATTCAATAAAAAATCGACCAAAATTTATTGTATCATTAAAAAACAGTGTTGATAAAGCGTAATACGTATATATATATATATATATATATATATATACAGGGTGTCCGAAAAGTCTGGAAACGGTCGAATAACTCGAGAAATATATATGAAATTGAAAACGAAATAATGCGTGTTAAACATTTTTAAATAAGCTAATCAGTGATACCAAATTTAACCTTCGCAACCGACTCCTGGGGGTCAGAGGGGGTCCAACTTTGAAATCTTAAATTATAACTCCCATTTTTTATTGCAGATTCGGATTCTAAACAAAAATACGTAACTTTTGTATTTGATGTTTATTTCGAATCCTCGTTTATCACTCTGTAATCGAGCATATTAAATCGATACATATTTCGGTTTTCCCAACCAGGTTTTGCCTGTTTGGCCAGAATTTTTGACGTGAAATTCTCGTCTTTTGCAGTAATAGCGTTTCCTGAAAATCACCTGTGGCGATTATTTCGATAATGCTACGCTGTTAGCAAAATTCTAAAATGGAGGGCCAAAATCAGTCCTGTGAAATCCAAGCGCATTAGTGGTCATTGAGCCGCGTCCTTTTTAACCGACCAAAAAGGAGAGGATGTTATCAATTCAACTACTTATGTATTTTTTTCACAGATTACTCCGAAACCATTCAACCGATTGACTTGGTTTTGGTGTTAAATGAAAGACGAAGCTCTCGAATTGGTACCACTTCAGTTTCATCGAAATTGGTTCAGTACTTTTTTAGTAATTAGGCAAAAAACTAATAAAATTAGTAATTTTTCGCTAATTAAAAGTGTTGAATACGTTCGCTGAATGGACTGTAGACAGCATGGCCGAACGATGTAAGGCGCTAGATTGAAGCTCTGTTTTGCGAAAGAGAGCATGGGTTCGAACCCCGCTCCTGACATTATTTACATATATGTAAAATTTACAATTTTTTTCAGTATTATAATATTTATTATTAACTGACTTCAGAAAAGGAAGAGAATGTTATCAATTCGAAACGTATGTATTTATTTCTATGTATGTTCATCGATTATTCCGAAACTACCCAACCAATTAACCCGCGAGTTGTCGCGACTTTTTTCCCAACGTTATTAGTCGCGCTCGGTCTTTTCGCCGCTGACCCCCCACATACCAAATATGTAAAATAAGAAAATTTTTTCACCTAGTATACGAAAATAACATTACAACAAAGATATAATCTTGCATTTTTCTTAAATTATGCATTTTATTCATGAGATTTGGAGTAATTGGAAAAAGTAAAAATGAACTCACATTAGTGACTTTTACGTAGACTTTTTCGCTAATTTCAACTTTATTTCTAAAACTCTATCTGAAAGAAAAACAGAGGTGTCCTGTTACTTCACTAAGGTGGTCGAGAAAGCTTCAAAGTCAGTTACAAGGTAGATCTCCGCTGTATTTGTAATGTGATATAACTTAGGAGAAGATAAGTTATACGGGCGGCGAAAAGACCGACACGCGACTACTGACGGGTTAATTTTGTTTTGTGTTAAATAAAAGAGGCTACTCTCGAATTGGTACCACTTCCATTTCATTTAAATTGGTTCAGTACTTTTTTAGTAGTTTGGCAAAATTTAATAAAATTGGTGTATTTTTGCAAATTAAAAATAACATCTACTTTGAATAAACTCACCGATTGGAGCGCAGTCAGGATGGCCCAGCGGTTTAAGGAGCCAGATTTAAGCTCTGATGCTGGAAAGAGAGTGTGCATCCGAACCCTATTTCTGGCAAAATTTATATCTATGTATAATTTACAATATTTTTTTACGTATTATAATTTTTATTAACTGACTTCAAAAAATCGCTAACTTTTAACTAAAAAGAGAAAAATAAACTTTTCTACCAAAAATTGAACCGACTTCAAAAACTACTGCAAAGTGAACAATAACTTTTTTACATAATAGTAATAAGAAATTAAATTAAGAGCATAGTATTTACCATGCGTATTATTATATTTATGTACATTAATTTGATTTTTTGGAGCCGGTGCCAGCCAAGCCAATTTCAAAATTAAAATTAAATATCCAATTCAATTCCTAAAAGAATAAAGGCTTGGCTGGCACCGACATTAACTTTAGTATACATACTTTCATTCCTTTCTTCAGTCCTATTATTTTTGTAGTGCTTTTAATGTACGCCAATAATTTGCTAAAATTTAGTTTAAACTAAAACACCCTTAAAACTACGTAAATCTCATTTTAAGAATTTATCGTACATAAGGACCATGTATCTAGGTCTTTGTGTGACTTTGTATATCAGTTTATCTCTTTTATGTAAACATTTCTTAGTAAAAGAAATCCAGTTCAACGTAAAAAAATGCATAACGTATTTAAAAACAACCTTTAAGTAAATTATGCTCATGGAACAGTAACCATTACGATCTCTTTTGTGTAACCCTGCGTAAATAAGTATGTCATTCCCTGTGGAGATTGTGATAATATATACATTGGTGAAACAGGCAGATCTTTAGAAATTCGCCTGTTGGAAATATCAGTGCTCTAAAAAGGGGTAATGTAATTTAAATTCAAAAATTGTCCAACATTGCGTTCAAATGAAACTCATCCCACAGTTTGCAAAAGCCAGTATATTATAATAAGGTTGTAGTAATTAGTCACGGCAGAATTGTCCTCGAATGTTGGTTCACTTTTTTACGATCGCCAACTCTAATTGAGTCTCGTGCTGTTCCAGATGAATATTATCTTTTTCTAAAAATTAATAATTAACTGTAACTTCCTTGATTTTTTTCAATTTTTGTTTTGAAAAGAATTATTATTCGTACTGACGCGGCTTTTCGTGTAGCTTGGCGAAACGTTAACTTTGCATTTTTAAATGTTCTTTAGTGTTTTAATTTTTTGTATATAAATTTTATTTATTTAAAAAAAATATATTCAAGTCTATCTTAATTTATATTATTCAATATTTAATTAATTGTGTAACTATAGCATTTATACACACCATATAATACGTATACATTTAGTGAAACTTAAAAGCGCATATCATTATTGAAAGTGCATTTCGTCTATTCAACAGGCGTCATCCATAATGTACAGTACTTCGGATACAATGTATTGTTTCAAATTTTTTGTGCGCCACTTTCAATGCTACCCGCTTAAACTTTTTCGCGAAAAAACTCATATTAAACCTCAGTGACGTATTTAAATTTTATTATACATGAAATTGTTTAACATAATTAAAATTTGTCGCAGGTAATTCCCCCCTTTAATATTATGTAATGGAATTGCGTGACCCTGTATATCAATTTATCTATATTCTCTAAGCATTTCCCAGTAAACTGAATGCAGTTCAGCGTGAAAATGCATATCTTATTTTAAAACCGCCTTTAAGTAAATTACGTTCATATTCACTAAGCTTTACAAGCTCTTTTGTATAGCCTTGTATATAAACTATAAGAATTCATACACACCAGGTAATAGTCATACATTTAATGAAACTTTAAAATGTATATCTTAATCTAAAATGAATTGAATCCATCCATTAGCCATCATCGATAATATGCAATATGGTCCGATAGAATCTTCCATTTGAAGTATTTTGTGTGCTTGATAACCGAAAGTTCAAACGTTTCACGAATCCAATACTTTCTTTTATGTAACGATAGAAGAAAGTAAACACGGCAGACATTTTTGAAAATTGGTCTCCGACACACCATGTTCACAGAAATAACACAAAACTGTCTAAAAAAATAAAGCAGTAATCAATTTATGGTCGTAAATATAAGCTCTAAACATTGTAGATTTATTGAACTGTACAAATTATCACTAAAACGTTTTCTGCACTGTAAAAGAATATGCATTAAATTTACAACAAAATTCCTGGCAGCAATGTTGCCAGCCATTTTTGGCGTAAAAATTGCAGTAAAATTAGATGTAACAAATAAAATTACATTTATTTTACTGAAATTTTTACATTAAAAACTGCTGGCAATTTGCTGCCAGCAGTTTTTGCTGTAAATTTAGCATTTTTTTTATTTTTTTATTTTATTTTTTTATTTTTTACAGTGTGCAATATCTCTATTTGCTGCCAGTAGTTTTTGCTTTAAATTAGGAATTTTTTTTTACAGTGTGCAATATCTCTATTTCTTCATTAATTTGCAGAAGCTAATCGTACTTTTATTGGAAAGCGGAATCTGAGAAATTACTTGAATATTTAACAATCTTTAATATTTACAATACTTGCAATGAATCGCGAGATTTACAATAATTTCTTCTATCTTCAATGGAAGAAATTATTGAATTCGTGAAAAAAAATTGTACGTTTAAGTAGGTCCTGAATACGATTTTATATTTTTTAGAAAATGTCCATCTGCTAATATGTCTCTCACTCGGTCACTCTGTGAGCCTGTATATGACAACAATTAATGCATGGAATTTCTCAAAACTTTAGATTACATTAGACCTTGATATAAACTGGAACTCATTAGTTTTTAGTGTATTTCGCGCTGATATACTAGGTTACTCATAATTTCATCAATAGCTCTATGGTAAGAAGTAATGCCCTTATATTTTGCCAATATTTTTTAAATGTTTTATGGGATAAAAGTGACGAAATAATACTATTTCTTAAATATAAACAACGTCTTTTATAAAATCTTTACTTCACGAGTTCATGAAATTTATTAAATTATATTTAGTTTTTAATATTCCATAAACTACCATTTGAAAACTAGCTTTTTAATGTTTGCATAATTCAAAACATTAATTTTTAAAGATAGCAATCATTATTTAGGGTCATTATTTCCCATAAACTACGGGATGGCTTAAAATAAATTTTTCATTCAGTAAAGAATTACTAATGATCGAAAATTCAATTCATATAAAAAAGTTTTGGAAGGAAGCCATCCCTGTTAATTTTTAACAAATCCTTAACTTTCATTTTTATGAAAAATTTATCCTATGTTTCAACGGCGTTTAAATCATTATGTAGAGACATTTATGTTCACAACTTAGCAAAATTTGTTTTAAGCGACATATGATTAATAACTTCTTGTCTTTAAGAAAAAAGATTATTTTCCGCTTTTGAGTGCATTTTGAAAATTTTATCCGACATGTACAATAGAAAAGTACTTAGAAATCGTTTAAATACCATTCAATAAATTACGAATCTACTTTTTCGATTATATTCTATGTAGTGCAGTAAATTTTCTGTGAAATATTTAAATATAAATTAAATTTTTCACAAAAAGAATTATATTAAAATATAAAAAATATATAAATTAAAAAGGACCATATTATGAACGATTATCAAAATTTTTATTTATTACATCATTTTGCGTTTATAATCGTTAAAAAATCTGAGTTGCAAAGAGTAATCATTGAAAAATAAAATAAGAAACTTAAATTATGCATCAAGTATCTATTATAAATCCCTTTCCAAAGCTTTCAAAATAGTCTAACAAAATTTCAATATATATTAAGAAAAAATATGATAATAACTTAAATCTCGTTGGATGTGGCATTTCCGCATTTTTTTCTTTCTCATATTTGTTAATACTTCCGAAAAAATAAGCATAAAATCCTCATTAAATAGGCGAATTACATCAAAATTCAATTAGCAATATTTTAAGTTCAAACTGAATCTAAAGTTCTGTGTCTAAAAATCCGTGTAATAGTTTTTGAGATAGAACCACTGCAGAAATCCTAAATAAATCAGGGGAGAAGTACCGCCTGTTGAGCTGTTTACACAAAAATTACTCAAAAAATACTAAGTTATATCGAGGAGTAACTAAATCTGAAAGTTGATCGAAAATTGTGCATTATTTTCTGATATAGAGCTATTGTGATAATCACGATTAATGATGCATAGCAGTGCCTCCTGTTAGGCAGTATACACAGAATGATAATGAGCACGATATTATATACAGATATAAAGGAACAAATAAATTGTAAGTTTTATGAAAATCTGTCTATTAGTACTTGAGGTATAGTTACTGCGAAAATCTTTAAAAACTAATCAGTTCAAGTTTATATGAAGATCTTTTTAAATCTAAAGTTCTGTGAAATTGCCTGCATTAGTTCTTGAACACCCACAAAACTTTTGTCACATACATACTCACAGAGTGACAGACAGATTCACAAACAAATATCTTGTAAAAATATGTTTTGGGGATTGTCTAACCCCTTAAATTATGTAAATACGTCGAAAACTAGAATTAAAAATTTTGCACGAATCCAATATTTCTTGTAAAGATTGGATAAAGCAAAAATCTATTAATTTTCATTTAATATTTTTAATAGTTTTTTCATATTTATAAACAAATTTTTAGACAAAACAAATAAGATAGTTAAAATTCCAATCTTCACCAATACTTAACAAATTATATCAATATGTTGCGGTAAATCGGAATACTTTATAGAAATCAATGGAAAAAAAAGAGTCTTGATAACGGTTTCGTTTCATATAAGTTAAAAGTCATGGAAGGTGGAGATTGTAATCCAAAGGACCATAAAAGTATTTTCTGATTACCCGCAATATCACTGTAAAGTGTTTGCATACTGATGTCTGTATATTTGAAGAAAATTGGAATCACATAACTCTTCCAATCTATTTTAAAGGGACTGTGGGCATTTTAAAAAAATTAATTTTCAAAACAAAGATTCGAAATTTTGTGGAAATATACGTTTTACCATAAGTATATACACTGTAAAAAATCTGTATTTTTTACATTCAAAAATTGTAATTTGTGCGTAATAAAACTGCGTTACAAATTTTTTTTTTTTTTTTTTTTTTTTTTTTTTTTTTTTTTTTTTTTTTTTTTTTTTTGCTGTTAAACAATAAATTTTGTAATTTTTGAAGAAAATATCCGTTTTTACAGTGTATAGCACAAGAAAAGAAATTTCCAATCTTATTATAGTTTTAAGATCTTTAAAAAATAATAATAATTTTTTTTACACAAAATTTTTAAATGCTATTTGCGTCATAATTTTTAAGATGTCCCATTAATTTTAGAATTTAATTACGTCAAAATTTATTACAAACAATTCCGTATATCGATTTTTTAATCCTTAAATAGTTAATGCTTTACCGATAATTTTCTTAAATCAATGTTGATTTTAATCAAAATTTTTCTTTTTAATATGTTAAAGATTAAATTTAGTTTTCTTAATGAAGTGATTTTTTAAAATACATGCATATTTTCTTTTTAAGCAATATCAGTATTCTTCCTTATTCAAGAAATATATTTAGGAACGTTGTGATAGAAAAATATCCTTAAAATCATTCTCATTACACATATAGACATGTTTCGGCAATATTAATCAAAGAATTTTAAATTACAATAGAATTCATAAATTAATTTTAGATACTTTCGGTTTAATCGTAGTTTGCTTTCTATTAAAAGTCCCTTTGAAATTTGTGAGCAAACTTTGGAACTATTCCTTAAAGTTAAAATCCCTAAAGCCATGCTTAATGATGTTGGGAAAGTCCTTAAGAAGTTTTGTATATTTATGTGAGATAAATAATATTATTTGATAAAAGTTATTTTTATAATTTGACTGCATAGAAAAGAGAATTTATTATGCTTTATCATTCATACTACACACAGTAAATATATATTTGGTCTTTATCGATTTCAGGTGTAATATATAATGAACAAAAGCATTCGGATACGATTAAGAATACAAGAATGTAAAATCTGTCATTTGAAAGCTTTTCATAATGTTTATCTATGAATATAGTTGTATAATGCGAATAATTTCGAGTTACAGACTACACTTTAAAAAAAATCTGCTTTGTTACTAAAATTTGTTGAGGAAACTGTGATTTCATCTTTTTATGTATCGATGACTACAAAAATTCATGTAACAGATACACGTTTTCATAGTAAATCCAAAAGGTTTTTCAATTTTTTTTAGGAAAGAAGGATGCCTCGAGCAATTTATATAATTTAACTCGGTTTACAGATAAAAATTTTACAAGATTATTGTAACGCTAATAGATTCTTTTAGAAAGCTACAAATTTCTGTAGATTTTTTCGTACACTTTACATATAACCTTTTAATAAGCATTCAGGTTTCTGCAACTTTACGTCTATAGGATTACATATATATACATATATTTCCAATGTACGGTTATTTGCAATTTCAATGATGGCATCATTTATAAACCTTTTCAGTACACAACACTGAATAATAAGTATTTAGCAAAAAGCTTTATAAATTTTGTTTTGGAGAAAATATTGATTATGGAGTTTCTATAAAAAATAAAAACAAATTTAGTCTAAAAAAAAAAAAAAAAAAAATATTTCTCTTAGACGATCTCTTAGACGAAGATATCTTAGACAGTTTTTAAAATATTATGTTTAGTGTATATATAATAGTAATGTAAAAACTTAGTTTTTTCTAAATAGTACACCGTGAAAAAAATCTGTAAATGTACTAAACTTTTTCTAGGAAACTGGGATTCCTAGAAATTTTCCTGTAACGGTAACATCGAAAATTCAAGTTTCAGAATCGGTTACAGGATTTTTTCCTGTTATCGATACATGAAAAGTTCTTGGAATCCCAGTTTCCTAGAAAATGTTTAGTACCTTTACAGATTTTTATTACAGTGTACAGGATGAAACACCGGGTGCATCCGGTGAATGCATCCGAAGGGATTTACACTTCCTAGTTTTAGCAGATGATTTTTTTTCAAGCAACCAGCATCAAAGATTATGTACGGTGGTAATTTACATACAAATTAATGTAAATTACTGTACATTTCACATGACTTTTACTACATGAAATCACTAGCTATAAAGAGTTAAAATTTCTTGAATAAATAAAGATTCCCTTTTATATAAAAGACTAACAACATGCAGGTGCAATATAGTTTTTTTTTTTTTTTTGGAAATCACACCGTTTCCTATGGCTATTTCTGATACTATCATGGAGTTATTTATCATTACTAGTGAATTTATCGTTTATTTTTGCCACCACAATGAATATTCAAGCGATGCTCGATGTCATTGTTATATGAAAAACTATAGTTTAAAGAAATCTAATGATTATTTGGAGTTTCTTAACTAAATCAAAAAAAAAAAAAAAAAAAAAAAACTGATGGATACGAAAACATATGTGAAAAAAATTGTGATACCAAATGATGCTAGTAGTACATAATAGTAATTCAATTAAACTATTAAAAAATTCATAATAATAATAATAATAATAATAATAATAATAATAATAATAATAATAATAATAATAATAATAATAATAATAATAATAATAATATTTTTTAATTCTCATTGACCTTACTTTTAAATTTGCATTAATTGCAAACTTTCATATACTATCATATAAAATTTGGAATACCTTAGGCAGAATACCTTAGTTATTTTTTTTACCGATATTTTTTCTGAATTCAATGTGGATTTTAAACAAAAGTTCTGTTTTTAATAAGTTAAAAATGAAATATTAATATTTTAATGAAGTGAATTTTCAAAATACATACACAATTTCTTTTTAAGCAATATCAGTATTCTTCCTTATCAGTTTAATAAATTTTAATAAAAAATAAGTAGAAAGAAGCATTTCAAATATTAGAAAAAGTTTGTAATCAGTTCTGAGAGTTTTTTTTTTTTTTTTTTTTTTTTTTTTTAGTTTTATGAAAAAGCCTAAAGTATATTAAAGTAGAATAACTTTTTTCTCGAAAATGCAAAAAGTACCAAAATCGATACTTTTACTTAAAATGCTTTGCACGCACTATTTGAAATGTAATCAAATACCTCTTTCGAGGATATTTATCATTATTAAGAAATAATACAGAAAAACATATATTCAAAGATTACCTTTTTTCAATAAAAATAATGCGTAATGATATGACAGAAAAATATCATTAAAATTATTTTCCTTTACTTATACAAACATGTTTCGGTAATATTGACAAAAGAATTTTAGATTACAATAGAAAAACTTTTGAAAACTGTAGCATGAAATTTATCGGCATTTCATAAATTAAATTTCAGAAACTTTCGGTTTAATCGTAGTTTACTTTCTATTAAAAGTCCCTTTGATTTTTGTAAGGAAACTTTGCAAGTATGCCTTAAACGTAAAATCCATAAAGCCAAGCTCAATGATGTTGGCAATGTTCTTAAGACGTTTTGTATAACTATGTGAAATAAGTAATATTATTTGCGAAAATTTATTTTTATAATTTGATTGCATAGAAAAGATAATTTATGATGCCTTATTATCATACTGCGCGCAGTAAATATATATTTGCTGTTTATCGATTTCAGATGTAATAGATATTTAAAAAAATCAGTAAGAGTCAGATTCGAAAACAATTTCTTAATGTTTAGCAGATAATATAATTATTTTATGTAAGTATTAGATAATTGCCGATACACCTTAAAAGAAAAATAATGTTATTAAATTTTTTCTAGTAAACTCGAATTTCAAGAACATTCTAGGTAACAGAAACTACCAAAATTCATACAACAGATATAAGTTTGCACTATAGTAATTGATAAAATCCGAAAGTTTTCTTTTTATTATTTTTTAGGAAAGCGGAATGCCTCGAACATTTTATTCAACTGAAACCAGTTTACAAATCAAATTTTAGCAAAATTACTCCAATTTAGTAAATTTTATTGTAAAGCTAAAGATTTCTTTAGTTGTTTTTGTGCATATTTTTCTCATCAACAGTACAGAGGACGTTTTACTAAGCATACAGGCATCTGCAACTTTATATCTGTAGAATTACCGATATTTTCCCTCATAGCATACATGGTCACAGTGACGTCTCTGTGAGCACTTTGATCACATCACATCTGTGACCAAAATGCCACCACTCAGTGACGTCACATTGTGACTGAGATGTGACTTTCTTAAAATAATTTAGAAAATTACAAATATTCTTCAAAACATGTTATTTACTTTAAAACACTTGTTTCTGGCAATTTAAATATCTTCGCTTTTGTCACAGTTTCGTCACAAAGTTAATAACAAAGTAGTCACAAATGACACACTTTTCACATTTTGATCACACCGTGACTTCACAATGTGACGTCACAAAAAAGCTCTAAAACGTCCATAACGACTTCACATTTTAGTCACTGTGAATTCATATTGATGTCACGTGACGTCATATCGACAATTGATGGTCACAAAGTCACAATATGACTTCGCAGTGACGTCACCATGCATTACGGGTTATTTTTTATAGTGTACAATTATGTGTAATTTCAGTAATCGTATCATTAATAAACTTTCTCAGAATACAGCACGGAATGCTAAGTATAATTTTAGCACAAAGCTACCTAAATTATGTTTCCGTCATTTTTCAAAAATGCAGATTATGAATTTCCTTTGAAAGATGAAATCCAAAATCAACCCATTTAATATTTACCGTAAGATCTCTGCAGAGGTTTTGCTTTTCAATACTTCTTAATACGTTTCTATAAACTTTATTTTATTATCGTTTTTCACAGCTTTTTTAAAATTATTTTCAGTGTTTCTTAAACAAAAATTATAAACCTTCTATTCTTATTAATAGTACAGGGTGAAGTACCCGATGCATCGAAAAGGGTCCAATTTTATAGTTGTAGCAAATGAACAGTTTTAGAGTAATCAGTATCAGAGATTGTATACGGTTGTAATTTACATACAAATTACCTTAAACTACTGAATATTTCACATGGCATCAACTAAGGGAAATAGGAATACGGAAACTAACTATCGACCGCTAAGTTTTGTTGGATATAAAAACATAGAAATTACCTCCCATTCTTATAAAAGAATAACAGTATTGACATTCAATCAGTATTACTTGTTTTTTCGTCGACCTATTTCGCCAAAATTTTCAAAACTCTAAACTATTTTCCAAATAGTATATGGGATAATAATATGATTTTTTTATTATTATTATAAGTAACAAAAGAAGAAATAAATTCGTAAAAGTTTAAGAAAAATACAAACATTTAAAATTACAAATCTTTTAATGACTTAGCAAAGAAGATTAAAGTGTTTTAAGTGCAGTGAATATAACATTTAGGTTTACGTATTATTGGAACTTAATCCTGTACTTTTGTCGCCGACGGAATAATAATGTAGTACTGTACAGTTGAGTTTTTTACATATTTTGAATGTAATATCGTGCCCTCGGCTAATTTTGCTAATATCATGCATACTAAATATTACTAGTAAATTTATTGTTTATTTTTACCACAAAGAATTTTCGAGAGATATTTAGTATTGTTGTTAAATAAAAAATAAATAAAATATAGTTTAGAGAAATTCAGTGATCATTTTGATAAACTCAACTTAAGATAGCTTAACTCGGTCAAAAGACGACTGGTTTAACGAAAACATTTCGAGGAAAAAATGATGAGCAGATGATGTTAGCAACACATAATACGATTTCAATTAAACTATTTCGAAAATCGTAAGAAAAAAAAACATAAAAAAAAGTTTCAGAATTCTCATTGACCCTACTTTTAAATTTACATTAATTACACACTTTTTTACACCATTATAAAATATGGCATTAAAATATTAAAAAGAAAAAATAAAACTTAAAATTAAAGAATCATTTTTTATCATTGCCTCTTACGTCGACCCTCGTAAATAAAGATAAACACAGTATCTTCACTGAAATATCGAGATTTACAATTCATCCATGGAAGCTCAAATATTATGTCTCTTGAACACAGCACATAATTCATTTTTTTTATTACTGATAGCTATTTTTATAGATACTTATTGTAAAAATATTCATTCACGAATGAAAATATAACTAAATATATTAAGAAACTTTCTGGATTTCGGCCAGATTTTATGTTTAACAATTTTTCCTACCTGAACTGAAGAATGGGGTCTTATCTTATAAAGCCGTTTCATTGGGTACTAAAAGATAATTAATATTTTTGTTTTATTTTCATTATTTCAGTTTTTAACAATAAATGTTTAATAATTTAAGTCATTTTGTATAAAAAAAGTTTCCATTTTCAATGGAAGTTATTAATGTTTTATTTGATGTAACAAATGAGAACGTTTTTAAATCTTTCTATATAGCTTTACATTTTTTTCGGACACAAATTTAAATAGTTTCGTAGATTTATTTTTTAGTTTTAAATTTAGCAAAAGTAATATTCTTTTTAAATGTATGAAGAAAATTATGTTAACCGATTTTCATCTCTCAAGTTTAACATTTAAATTTTTAAAATCATGTGGATCTTAAATAGATATGTAAATGCAGTTTTAATATTTTTTAACTAAGATAGATTTAAGCTAAGTATGATTAAAAGTTACCTGCTTTTCGGCTTTAATTTATCCATACCCCTTAAATTAAAAAAGTATTATATGAGACGGTTGCATGTGAAAAGCAATTAAAGCCAGTTTGACTACACTAGTCTTTTTCCAAATATAATTCTTTGTCATATAATTATATTTTTTGCAATAAATTCTCTAAAGCATAGATTTTTCAAAAGCTTAAAATTTGATTGCAATTAACCACCACGTTATATAAACGAACATCTGAAGTATTGTTTAAAGGTATATATTTACCTTACTCCATTATTTTAATTTATTATACTATATAATGAAAAAGCCCCTAATTTTTTACCAGTTGACAACCCACGAAAGGGCAAATTAATAATACTTTTTTTACAGTATTTTGTTTTTCTAATCCTAAAATAGATGTTTTTTCAACATGATATAAGCAATTTAATTTTTTATATGATTATAATTAGAATATTATCGATTACTTAAATTTTTATAACATTATTATAACTGTAATAAATGCGTAAACAATGAATATTTTAGTTCACGTCTCTCCCTTTTAAATGGAAAATATATGTAAAAAAAACAAAATATATTGATCACATGTATGATGTAACTTCCAAGAAGACCTATATAACTTCGTCATAATTTTTAATAGTGCGCTTCTATTAATATAACATGAAATAATATGAATGGTATCTAGAGAAGTAATTATTTTACATGACTCCAAATTCTCCTGACTTTCGTTTCAGTATACAGTTCTTGTTTAACAGCACTCACAGCATTTAGGCATGCGCATAATGATGCATGCGCTAACTCTTAATTCTTTACAACTTTACCTCTTATATAGTATTTTTGTAACAACACAGGTAAATTAAATTGTTTTATCTACTTACTAATTTCTTTCATGTCTGCTTGAGGAGTTAATGTTTAATTCTTAGTACTTTATGTACAGTTATGTACATATATTTACTGTTCAGCACTGTTCTGTTCCAAAGCTATTTTTTCTATTTTTATTGAAGAACATACATCTGACTTATGTGCTTGACGTGGAAGCTCTCTAAGTCATTTTCAATATACCAGGACGAGATAGCAAAAGAATATTTTACCACTCGAGAAAAATACAACCGCAGCTGTACTCAAAGAGTGTGGAAATCGAATCCACAATCTCTTATGTTCGCAAGCGATTTCAAGGCGTGGTTCTTTAACTACTCAGCAACGGAATTCCCTCCAAAACTATTTTGTTTTTGCCTAAAATAACTGTAAATGAAATATATAAGTGAAGTTGCTGCATTCATTAAGATATTGAGTCAGCTTAAAATATCTACGCACATCGTTATATATCACATAATACATTTATTTACTAATATATAGAAAGATGAATAGCCAGATAAATGATAAATCTAAAGGAAATTGTAAGTAATTTGCGAATTCCTATATCCATATTATATTCCACTATTTCATAATTTATATTACATATTTTCGCAAATATTTCCTCATAAATTACTTTTCCAATTAGACATTGATTTATTTTCTTTCATCTATTGATGCATTAGGTTTCCAATATACTCTCCTTCATCTGAGTGTTATTTTACCTATGTTATTAGTTTAGTTAATGAAGTAATGCATAGAATATCAACACTGCGCATTAGCTTGAAATAAATCAAATGAGACAGAAATAGAATTATTTCACTGTGGTTAAATTAAAGTTTGACTCAGACTTTGCTTACAAAAATCAGAATGTATGTAATAATATTCCTTTTTAAATTTGAAATATAAAATTGAAAATGACAAAATTTCATTTAAAATAGGTTAATGCAATAAATAAAAAATGTTCTTATTAAACAAACATATAATGATTATTGATATGTAATTAGAGGGTATAAATTATATAAATAAAAGGAAAATACCGAGCTTAAAATGTAAATAATCCCATTAAATATTTTTTCTTTTAAATATTTAATGCGTATTTTTATCCTTAATTAATAAAAATAATTTTATACAAGTGCATGCATAATTTTATTTATTTGTATGTTTATATATTTGTGCATGCATGTGTGTCAATGAGCAGTACACTGTAAAAAAAAATTGGGAGAATTACAAAAATTTTTCTAGTAGAATTGTATTCCAAGAACTTTTTATGTAATGGCAACAATAAAAATTCATGTAACAGATACAGATTTACACTTTGAATCAAACAAATTTTAAGGTTACTAAGAATTTTTTTGGGAAATCGTATTCCAAGAACTTTTTAAGTGACGATAACAAGCATTATAGATAAAATTTTAGTAAAGTTACCAAAATTTTAGTAAATTCTTTTGTAAAGTTACAGATGGTTTTAGTTTTGCTTACAAGTTTTGTAGATTGACATCATTTTCTTGTACAGTGTACACATAAAATTTTAGTAAGCATAAGAGATTTCGGTTAATTTAGATTACTAAGGTTACAGATTTTTTTTACAGTGTAGAATGTAAGGGAAGTTTATCATATATTCTTTCTACAAATTTGATTGTTTCCTTTAAATGATTTTAAAATATCATATGTAAAGATAAACCTTCATTTATTTTTCTTTTTGTAGTGTTATTTTATTCAAATAAACACTATTTATTTATTTACTTATTTTTTAGTGTATTTCATCTAAATTTAATGTGGAATAATCCCAGCAAACGCAGAGCTATCGAATAAGCAATCGGGCGATAGCCGCTTGCCAATGCCAGCGGTATTGGACCGATGCCACTTGCCGCTACCGGTTCCGTAACTTTTTTGATACGCCGCGCGAATGCCGCCAGATTTATTTGGCACGCAGCCGGTCCGGTTTCGGCAAAAAACTATGCCGATAGCTAACCACACGAATACCAGCTGAATCCCGGCACAAGCAAAAGAATTTCTCTGGTGGCGCCATATGTTAAACACTCTCGCAAGTGTTTTGAGAGCCAATGAGCATACTTCAGTGCGGGAACAGGCGGGATTTGATCGCGCAACCCCTAGCTCATAAGGTGAACCCTTTAACCCCTTCGGGACGAGCAACCGGTATTCGTGCCGGCACCATTTGCACTCACATCCCGCGCGACCGGTATACGCGACAGCGTTGTTGGCACTATGATCCCGTGCGACTAACATTCGTTATTTTATTCATATTTTATTATTCAAAATATTACTGCAGTATAAAGGAAACATGATTAGTTCATCTCTTTGTTTCTTAAACTTTCTGAAACGCAATCTATTTTCGATCATAAATCTTTTACATGTGTGGATCATAAATCTTTTACATGTGTGGTAAAGCTTTATTTATTTTTTATTAATTTATTTTTCGTAAAGTTTTGTACAGTATTTGAAAAGAGGGGGAAGCAGGACGTTTCGGTCCCGCCATTTCGGTTCCGCCGTTTCGGTCCCGAGACATTTCGGTCCCAAGACACTTCGGTCCCGAGACACTTTGGTCCCTAGCCATTTCGGTCCCAAGACGTTTCGGTCCCTAGCCATTTCGGTTCCCAAGACATTTCGGTCCCTTCTCGTGCAAACTGAAATTTTGTGAAATAACACATATTTTTATAGGGAACAATGCAGAGTTTTTAAACTGAAGGCCTTAAAATTTTAGTATAATACGATTATAAGTACCCGAAAACCGCACTCAGGTATAATTCTCATCCAAAATATTATAATTCACACAAACTTTGTATGGTAATCCTAATCATAATTGGTAATCCTAATGATAATCGCTAATCCTAATCCTCAAAACAGTTAGTAATTTTAATATAAAAATCGAATTAGTATTTTATTAAGTATATTTATTATTAATAACATGATTAATTTAAATAATGAATTTTATTTTAAAATACATAAACTCAATACATAATCCTTTTTATATCCAATATATCTTTTTATTACCTAGTAGTTCTAAATAGAAATTTATCTTTTACTTGTTTATTTATTGAATATTTAAAACTACAGAAATTTAAAACAATTAGTATAGTTAAAAATAAAACTAAAATAAGAATTATCATTTTTTTCTGGGAAAGTAAGAGCGAAAAGGTAATACAAATAAATAAAAATAAATAAATAAAAAGTTAGTTTTGTCACTTGAAAATAAAATTATTTAAAATGTTATTATATTACATTTTAATATATTTTATTGAATTGCATATTATATTTTACATATAATATCTATATTTTTATATTTTAAAATGTTATTGCATAAATTTTATGTAAATAAAAATAAAAAATAATCATTTTATTAGAATGAAATAGGCCCAGTTTCAATGGAGTGAGATGACTGTTAAAAAATGCAATCAATAAATACTATTAAAAAAAAAAAAAAAAAAAAAAAAAGTGGCGGAGGCAAATTTTTAAAAACAATTTTTTTTCACTGCATGTCCAGTTACGAAATCACTATTGCTTTCGCAATATTAGTTATGAAAGTAACTTATGAAAATAAATTTATAAGATGCAACTTTGTATCAAAAAAAAATAAGGAAAAAAATTGTTCTTTAATAAATATATCTCATTTCTGAATTATCAAAGGAGAGAGTGTAGATGGGTGATTTGAGGAAATATCTATATATTATAACTTATAACTGTCTATGTAACTATGTTATAACTTATTATAAAACTAATTGGAAGGGAAACAATAAGCACAATTTTTTTTATTATTTAATTAATGCTAATTTAAAGGTTCTAAAAAATGTACGTAAACAGCCAAAAAATATTTATGGCAGTTTATATAAAATACTTTTAAGTTTATATAGTTTATAGAAGTTTAAATAAAATACTGATACTAATAATTAATAATAAAATTTAAAATATTTTTTTCTGATTAATAATAATACTACTAAAAGCAAAAGACAATATCCCATAAAATTGTATCACATAGCTTAACCAAACAAAATTTTCAGCTCTCTGTGATTTCACTGTCACCAGTTATAAAAGTTTAAATTTATCGAACTCTTATATTCAACTTTTTATAAAACTTGAAGGGGGGAGGGGGAGAATTAAAAAAATTTAAAAAAGGCCCGAATAATGTTGAACTTATAACATTTGGCAGGCCCACAGCAATTAGAATCCGACTTAAAAGATAGCGAGCAAAGAAATAACGAGGGACTGAAATGGCCACGGACCGAATTGTCTTGGGACCAAATTTTCTCGGGACCGAAATGTCTCGGGAGCAAAATGGCCAGGGACCGAAATGTCTTGGGACCGAAACGGCGGGACCGAAACGGCGGGACCAAAATGGCTGGACCGAAATGGCCGGACCAAAATGTCGTGTACCCAAAAGAGGGAAAAAGTGAATGAGCTTATTCAGTATAAACATGATGCCTTGTGAGATATGCTTACATCGCCTACGCTAAAGATTTCTAATTAATGCGGTTTCTGTTTCTTTTTTTTCCCCTACTGTTATCTGGATGATTTAAAATGGTTGAGTTTTAAGTCAACGGATGAATATTTTCTTAATTTTATTTTGTTGTTGTTTGTTTATTTGTGTGTAAATCATTGTGATTACAGCGATTTGAGCCCTGATGTTTCAAAATGAAGTGATTAATCCAACTAATACTTCTACTTTGTTGTTGCAAATTAATTTGCTCTGGAAGAAAGAAAGAAAACAACAAAAAAAGAAAGAAAGAAAGAAAGAAAAGAAAAAAAGATTTAAAAAAAACATTGTTGTGTTTTACTTTAGTTTTAATTTTTGATTTTTATCTTCAGTTATTTTCTTTATTTTTTAACAATTAAGTTATTTTTTATATATTATCAAAATTTATTAAAATATCAGAAAACATAAATGTTTTACAAAGAATGAAACAGCAGAGATTTTGAAAAATATTTAGTCTTCTTAAAGTAGCATTTTTGAGAGTTATTGATTATAATATAATAATTTAACTCTTGCAATTTTGATAAGAAATTGTATATTACAAATTAATAGTCAGTTTTTTTCCCAAAATAACTGAATACATTTATTCGATATATTTAATTATCTCTATATTTATATGCTTATTTCCATTTTTTTAAATACATGTGAAATCAATGGCATTTGTGATCAGCTTATTTGAATTGATTATTCAGTTTCATTATTTATTATTCAATACATTTAATTGTATAAATTAATCTTGTATAAAGTATGTTCATATGTAAGATATAAATAAATAAATTTTATCGTCAATATTTCTTTGATGAATGCATTTTAAATTATTGCAGTTTTTCATCATTATCAAGTATCTTTGTTTGATATTTCTTTTATTATCCATTGCTATATTTTTTTTCTTTCTTTTTTTTTTTCAAAATAATTTTTAACATTTAATGACATTTTAGAAATGTATATTTCAATGTATAATTCGATTTCACTTTGCATTATTAGATACCTTTTTATTTAAAATGTATTTTATGATTGATTTTATATTTAAAAAAAATTTTAAAATTTTCAAAAATATTTAAAGTTAAATTGAACATTTTCAAACGATTTTTTACAGCTTTATAAAAACACTTATTTTGTTTAAGGAGTGTGTTAAAAATTATTTAGAAACAAAGTTGTTTCTTTCAAGAAAATTATTATATATTTGAGTAAAATGCTTCATATGTTGCTATAGTAAAGGCAAGTAAGTCTTCTGTGACCGTGTTATATTGTTTTTTATCATGAAATCGTGGTTAAAATATGCATTATATATATTTAAAACGTCATTTTTATACTAAAATATTGGCGAAAATACCCCAAATTTTTGTGTGAATATATATAATAACAACTTCTTTCATGTATGTGCATTTCAAAAGGTTCCATCGAAAAACAAATTTTATATAATTTTTTAAAGAACACTCAACTTAGTTGCGAAGGCTAGGTTCGCGTTAGGCTTAGTTGCGAAAAATCCTTCGGCCCTGAAGAGGAAATCAAATTTTCCCGCTCCGTCCTCAGATGCGCGCTTCTGAAAGCGCGCGCCGTCGCGAACGGGTTAACCACTGGACAAGTCAGACATGGTTAGGAAAGGTTTATGTGTGGTAATAAGGGTATGGCTTTTCAGTAAGTGCTATGTGAATGGCAAATGTCGTTGACGTAAATGACAGATTGGAAAATTGTAATATTAAAGGGTTTTTATTTTATTTATGTATTCCTTTACTTGTAATTGTCTTATGCGCTTGATTTTTAAAATTAATTTAATATTTAAATTAATGAATTAGCAAATTAATTAAAGTAAACGAATTGTTTTTCTTATAAATTTTAGAATCATTAAGTAGTATATTTAAAATTTAAAAATAATATTTTTTTTCAGGAGTATTGTTAAATAAATAACATTTTTTATTAAAAACTATAACATAATTACTTGCTTTGCGTTAATTTCTAAAGTGTATATTTTTAACGTAGAAAAACTTATTTTAAATAATAATAAATTGGTAATATTTAACTTTTAAGTAGAATAAAAAATTATGTTATGCCATTTGATGATTTAAATTGGTATTTATATTTTACGACTATGTTGGAATGTTATTTTGTTGATTATGTATATTTATTAAGTAAAAAATAAAATAAAAATAACATATATATATATATTATCTTTTTATAAACATTTTTTTAAATAGGCGATATTTCATATTCCTTTTTATAAATTTAAAAATGAATAAGTATTGGATATAATAAATGAATTTTGCTGGTTTTTCTGTTAATGCAATTTTCTTTTTGAGAATTATAACGTTATTACATGTAATAATAAAGTAAATAATAAAATAATAATATATATATATATATATATATATATATATATTTGTAACATAAAATAACTAATTTATTAAAAAAATTAAGTTGGTAATTAATCACTTTTAATTAGAATGAGAATTCACTTTAAGACATTTCATAATTTAATACAGAATATTTTTTTATGTAGCAATATTAATTCTTAATAATTGTTGCAATAATAATTTTTAAAATTTAAAATAAAATAGTAATATTAATTTTTTTTCGTTTGTGAGAAAATATTTTAGAAAAAAAAACTGGTTTTTTTATGTTAAAAAAATGGATAGATTTCTGTTATATGTTTTACCTTCTAAAATAAGTTCAAGCACTTTATTGTAATTAATATTAAAATAAAAAGTGAAACTAAGTTATTGCTTTTAAAATGAATAGATAAATAGAAAATAAATTCAATTACCATACAAAGATTTTTTTTCTGTTTTTCTATGATTAATTTCCTAATAGGGAATAACAATTTAAAGGAAATAATTTAAAAATTCTTTTGTAGAAAAATAATTGTAAATCATTTTAAAAATTAATTCAAAAATAATAATTTTAAATAAATAAATAAAGGTTACTTTTGACATATTTTCTGTTTATCACTGAAAGAATTTTTAATGAAATACATGAGATATACATTTCTTATCAAAACTCAGACTCGAATAAAATTGAGAAAATGAAAAAGAATCGGTTAAGACTAAATATTCTGAATTCGGACCGATGTTGGCAAATCTGATCGGTCCACTATCAGAACTCAGATATCGGTCCTGCGTCACTTGCCGGTATGAACCGCTTGCCGATATACAACCAAATTTGGATCGATTACCGTAACCGGCTGTCAAAACAGCAGATTCTTAAGTTTCAGGTGCCAACCTGCTACCAACACTTAACCGACATTGAAGGCTCCGACCCGATCGTATGCCCAAAGTTATGTGCTTGCTGGGATGGTTATACCTGTAGCTAAAAAAAGACAGGGTTTTTGCATGAGTCAATGGTCATTCTTTATTTTGAAAAGCATTAATAAATTTGAAATGTTGACTTTCTTGATGAAATGTATTTAATTATTTAAAAACTAATATATTGTTAAATTTAATTTATTTTTATCGCTATTTCATTACTTTAAAAAAAGGAGAAATAAGACAAAAAATATTCACTAAGAAATTTCATATATATGTTACAGGCCAAACCCGATTTTAGGCCAAACTAGATTGGCCTAGGCCAGACTAGTCTATCCTAACGCCCATCGGATAAACTAGTTTTTCCTAGGCCAAACTAGTCTATCCTAACGCCCATCCGATAAACTAGTTTTTCCTAGGCCAAACTAGTCTATCCGAACGCCCATCGGATAGACTAGTTTTTCCTAGGCCAAACTAGTTTGGCCGAACGGTCATTAGGATAAACTATTTTAGCCTGCTATTCATTGCTTTGAACTAGTTTATCCTAGGCCGATCTAGATTGTCCTAGGCCAATTCAATTTGGCGTGATTTTATTGAATTAAAGAACGCCACGGTGCCAACTTTCTATTTTTGATCTAATTTATCCTAGGCCGATGCAATTTGATGCAATTTTATCTTACAGACTATAAAAGCCTGAGAGCTAATGTTCTCGCACATTCTGTTAATGTGTATGTAACCATGTACATATGTATGTACGTATGTATGTACGTATGTATGTACGTATGTACGTACGTAATGCAGTAATTCATGATAGAAATATCTGATATGCTTCAAATTTTGGACACCTTCCTCAGAATTGATCAATAAATCTGCACCCCTTCCCCTCCTTAAACTAGATAAGTCAGTTTTTCATGCAAAAGTATCAGATTTTATTAAAATTTTAGGTATAAGATCATTTTGATGAGGCACCTCACTGATTAGTTGTGGGTGTTCATTGTTTACGTATAAAGAAAAGAGGAATGGGGGGGTAACCCCTTAATTATGTAAATAGGTTTTTCACGGAAAATTTACCGATTTGTTTCAAATTTTTTATGTTGGTTCCTTCTGATAAGGCGTTTACCTGATTAATTTGGGGGGTTCAGAGGTTAAAAATAAATGAATTACGGATTACTTTTTCAATCGGATAAAAACTTTTGTCTTTATGAAAAGATTTTTAATTCGTAACAGACATTCGTTTTTCCACATATCACTTCACTCGAAATTTTTCATATTAAAAAACTAAATATCCGACCCCTTTTAAAAATAAGAAAAAGCTTAAATAAAGCATGACACCTAAAATGTAGGATGGGTGGGTGAGGGGGAGGGGTAGAGTAAGTGGACACTTGAATTTTTTTTAAAAAGCTCAGCTTTTTTTAGCGTTTTATCTGCTAATTAAATATTACCCTTATTTGAAACTTTTAGAAACATAATAAAACATGATGTTAAATATTTAAGAAAAAGGATGCCGCATCAAATTTCGTGCTTTGTTCTTCAATTACAGCTCCTGCAAAATTTATGACACAGACAGTCAGACAGAGTCATAGACTCACAATTTGAAGAACATGTTATTTGGAATCTTGGACCACTAAAACGTGTAAATGCGTCAAAAACCGGAATTAAAAAATTTTCACGAATCAAACACTTATTGTAAAGACAGAAAAAAGTAAAATAAATAAAAGAATGAATTTTATATGAACTTCGCTTATTTCAATAGATGTGTTTGAGCTGAGCGGATTCGTTTGAAATATTTTGAATTTGAGCTTAAACTTGATTAATATTTGGGAAATTAAATTTGAGTTTGAAACAATTCTTTTCTTCGTGAGCGTGCCAAACAACGATTGGCATTAATTACAGCACGTCAAATTGAATTGGCCTAGGATAAACTAGATTGTCCTAGGATAAACTAGATTGGACTAGGCTAAACCAGAAGATTGGCGCCGAAGCGGTCTTTGGGATCAATAAAAACACGCCAAATTCAACTGGCCTAGGACAATCTAGATCGGCCTAGGATAAACTAGTTTAAACCAATGAATAGCTGGCCAAACTAGTTTATCCTAATGACCGTTCGGCCAAACTAGTTTGGCCTAGGAAAATCTAGTCTATCCGATGGGCGTTCGGATAGACTAGTTTGGCCTAGGAAAAACTAGTCTATCCGATGGGCGTTAGGATAGACTAGTTTATTTTAGGAAAAACTAGTTTATCCGATGGGCGTTAGGATAGACTAGTCTGTCCTAGGCCAATCTAGTTTGGCCTAAAATCGGGTTTGTCCTGTAACATATATAATACTGCTACACAGATCAAGCAATTACTATCCGAATTTTCAGTATACAGGATTTCCTTTCAGCTGGTTAGAAACAATCAAAGACGCTATTACGCAAATGATTCAAAGCATGTCACAGTACTATCTCATTGTTGAGGTGGCAACGAGTGATTACCAAATGGCTAACATCCAGTAGTTTTTTTTTTACATAATTTATCGCCTTATTTAAATGCATAATTTCTGTCAAAAATTATTCAAAATTTTACTATATGGAAATATTCGTAGAGGTTTCACCTTCTGTTAATCTCAACCGATTCTAATCAGACACCGTAAAGCATGTTAAAATATGATTGCATAATTTTTTTTTTCGTATTGAAGAAGGCATTAATAAACAGAAGTAAGGCGCAAATTTGATCGTATGTTTGATTTTATGTTAATTTCAACCAATTCTAATCAGACACTGCAAAGCAAATTAACATATGATTGCATAAAAATTATTGTATTTTAGGATTCAAGAAGACATTAACGTAGAGGTTAAGGGGCAAATTTGAATTATAAAATAGTCCAATTCTCCCCCATACAAAGTGTGCAAATTAACGTGTTGGTGTTTAAGATCTGAAATGAGTTTGAACAAGTAACGTCATATGTATCCATCATGCATTGAACTTTGTAACGGCCATTCTTTTTTCGTTGTTTGAAAGTAACAGATAGTTAAAAATGACTGGAATGATTACAACCCATTCCATAAAGGGCCAACATGTAATAATACACATTTTATCGTCAGAAGGATTCAAGATTATTGAGTTTCTTTGGAGAATGTTTGTTGGTTATGGACAAATTGCTTATCAACGGCAACTGTTATGGCTTGGTCGGGAAAGTTCCTTAACCACCGTGAGACAATCACGTATTTACCGCGTGCAGGTTTAGCGCACCGAATTGTTACCGATATTCTAATTGAACCGAATATTGAAAGTGTTTGGCTTGTTAAAGAAATTTCTAAAGGGATAAAACTTTTCTTGAGATGCGGCGGCATAGAACGCAGTGCACGACTGGTTCGAACAACAACTGAAATCTTTATTCCTTAAAGGAATTCAACGTCTCTTCAAACAATGATATTGGTGTCTTAACATCATGGATGACATTCTTTTTAGAAGAAATGTGTATGATGTTAGTTTAAATATGTACCATTATTTCTTTTTCTTTCAGTTTTTTGTTTCTTTTATTCATATTCCGCTTACTATAGCTGTCGTACGGTTTTCATTTGAACACACCTTGTATATGTAAAATGACAAATTAATGAAATATTATGTATTCTTTTCTTATCATATCATCTTTTGGTATCATTCTTTTAGTATCTAGTATCATGTTCGTCTTCTATCATGGAACTTTTCAGGAGAAATACAATATTTTCAATTTTAAGAAATCGCGTCATTATATGATGCAGAATAATAACGTGTTAGAAAAAAATCTCTTATAAGTAACAACACAGAGGTTATAAAAATTGTAAAATAATTCATCTCCATAATTATTCTAGTTAATGAAATATTAAATTTTAGCTAGCTGAATTAGGTTCAAGTAACTGTTACTAATATTAACTAAAAAAATATGCCCTTTCTTTTCTTTTCTTATTTTATTTTAATTTTTGTTATTTTATTTTACTTTTTGTTATTTTATTTTACTTTATTGTAATCAATAACAATGTATCAAAAATGTTATAAAGCACAATTATAGCACAATTAATCATACATAGGACATATTTATCATGATAAGATGATGTCATTATGATTTTCTTAAGAATTTTAAATGTCATTAATATTAAAAATATATTTCAGTAAGAAAAAACAAGTTTATGCAATTTTTCCACAAAATAGTGCAACAGGCAATAGATATAAAAGAAAATGGGGAAGATTGCATTGTATGATAGCGCATTTTATAGGCGATAAAAGCATAAAATTTTGCCGTAAACGTGGTTGGAAGACTTTTCTTTTCAAATTGTTCTGTTTATCTTGTAAAATATTCCCTTGAGATTTCACTGCATTTGCTTCATGAAGGAAAATGCAGCATAATAAAGAATAATAAATTTGGAAAGTAACATTAATATAAAATACGAAAAATGCCTTACGTGTGTTTTTTAAATTTATTTAAAATTTGAGTCAATGTTATTTGGATTTGTTCATATCTATCAGACAATCTGGATAGTTAGTAAACATGTATCAGAATTTTACTAATACAAATTTATTAGCGTGAGAAACGCTTATTATTAATTAATATTAATCTTAATATTAATCTATCATTAATATTCACTGGAACAAAACATAACAGATGAAAGGCAAAATCGCTCTTAAAATGGAGAATACCAGCTTTATATGACTCTTATTTATCTAAATTATTCTAATGAATGCCTAATATTTTTTTTTTCAATTCAGTTTTTTTCAGATTTGTTTTTGTCTCTGAAACGAATGTATGAAGATCCCAAGTGCATATTTTGCCTATCTGAATCATAATGGAAATATGGTTGAGATTCATTAAATAATTTCAATAAATGACAATATATTTACAGATTATTATTTAGTTCCTGTCTGCAATTACTCTACCTGTACTAATATTGTAATATACTACAGTCAATTTGTTTCTGAGTGGGATATAATCTCTTGAGCTACCGAACCTATTTCAAAAGTAACGGAATCGAAATGGTGGTGTTATAATCTGTGTTCAAACATTTTTTTGTCGTTGCCACTACATCAAAAGGTATGAAGAAGCAATCTAAAATGCGGTTTTTGTTTTACTAAAGGGCCTATAAAAACAAGAAATGTTGCATGGTTAATCATTAGACATGAATTATGTCTAAGACCATGTAAAAGAACGTGCATATTATGTATAAAAATATTTCATAAAAAATCGAGATGTGAGAATGTGTGATAATGCATGAAATTTTTTGTAAAAAAGAAGTTTTAAATTGAGATATTTCTCTGTAAAATCTCAAAAAAGTACAAAACGTTCAACCGGAAGATTGGGCTTTTATATGAAGGTTAATTTAAATGTGTACTAAAAATATCGCTAAAAAATTAAAAAAAACAAAAGAATACTGAAGTGTGTGTATGATAATAGGATGAAAGCTCCAAAATAATTTTAATTTTTCCTTTATTTAGAATTAGATTTCCTACTTATTTTTTATATAATTTAAATGTCATTTCTGATTAATACAATATAATAATGATGTTTAGATAAATTTTGATTTAATTAATAATTTAGGAATCATTCGTAAATGTATAATTTACAGTGTGTCTCACACAAATATAGCCACCATAATTTTGTGCCGTAATCGGAGACGAAGCAAAACCACGAAAATGAGATAAATATATTAAGAAAGACTTTATAGAAATGCATATTTGCAAGGAATAACTGACTCCCTACCCCACTTGATCAGGAAAAAAAATGAATATATAAAAAAGAGGGGGGAGGGATTGTCCCACCAAAATAAAGCCATTACTGTTAATAGCAATCATAACAGCCATGCCTCTATGTAAATAACTTGGACTATAAGATGTGACATATCATTTACCAATCACTGGAGGGGAAATATTAAAAAAATATATTAATGGCTGAAATAAATGTCTGCTAGTAATTGTAATTTAAAAAGAAAACAAAAAGTAGTAGAATGATTATAGTTCAAATATTTTTGCTCTTCCATATACATAAAGTACGTTTTCTTTAGAGGCGTGGCTTTGAAAATGGCAACACTTTTTTCCACATACAGTTCATTTGATTGCTAACAGATGATTTGCAGTTTTAGAGAAAATGGCAACACTTTTTTTTTCCACATACAGTTCATTTGATTGCTAACAGATGATTTGCAGTTTTAATAATACCTATTAAAAATATAAAACTATTAACTCTATTCGTTGCTAGCTTTTCCTAGTAATTCTTAGAGATTTTCTTGTAACTGAGCAAGATTACAAAACAATTTTTAATAATTGCAAGGCTCACTAAAATTTTTTTAGTAGATAGGCCCATTTTTTACAGTGTAGTTTGTGAGTGAGTGAGCTTTATTTCGATCACAATATATTCATTTAAATTTGTGCTGAAAGGCATGAAAGTGTGATTTATTTGTAAGAACAGGTAAAAAAGATTCAACTAAATATATATATATATATATATATATATATATATATCAAATTTAAAAGGATTTTAATAACTTACTATTAGTAATCTACTATAACACTAATTAAATTTTCTGTAAATTAAACAGCCATAAGTACATGGTATGTTCCATGTTTAATATGTTTTTTTATTTCAAAAAATGCAAACTGGGAACAATATATTATATATTGCATTGTTTATAAAATTACCTTAAATATGATCTTTTCTACAACTGTTCTATCTCTAAAGTAAATTTAGTTATATATATTCAACTAAATAAGTTATTTAAGTTTATTTCAAACTCAATGATGCTGACATAATGATTTTATGAGTTAATTTTATGTTTAAGATAAAAATAAATATTTACTTTTAAAATTCGATATTTTTAAGTTTTTATGAAGTGAATATGCTTTATTAAAATTATGTATTGCTTAACACTACGTTTAAAAAAATTCCCATTGGCGGTTATTTATTTCTTCCTGGTGAAATACATCTGTTGGAAATATTTTTTGAAGTCTACGAGCAAACTGATTTTTCTCACGTCTATATCGAGTTCCCGATCTTCTATAACTAATTATTTTTTATTATTATTCTTAGAACAACTTAAAAAAAAAAGACAGATGTTTCTTAATTTACGAAAATGTATAATGATCTATTCCTTGTCTTGCATGATACCGAAGCGTCCTTTATCTTTAGAAACCTCACAAAAGTATATTTATGTTTCAATTTTTAGAAATAAATTATAAAAATAAATTTTCATTGGCTGCCCGTAGTTTTCGAAAACGCTGAGTAGTTTTTACAGTATATTAATCGGTTCGTCTCAAGTAAATATTTTCATATTCAGCAAACACGTTTAACTGAAAAACATATAACAGTAACAGCCTTAACAAAAACATTAACACTGGGAATAAACTAACGAAAAATTGTCTTACTGCTATCCTTGTTGCCACGTCTGGTGGATCAAGCAAGATAAAGCTACTGGGATAGGAAAATCACGTTTTCCCGATGTTTTCAAAATGACAAGTAACTTTACTGTCTACACGGAAGTCAACTCAGAGCTTGGACAACAAGCAAACTTTTCAATATGACTGCGTAATTTTTAGTGGTGTATGGGAAAAGTATTGCTCTGTATTGTGTTATTGCTTGTGGACGATTTTTCTGCATATGCAAAAGATAGCAGGTGATTAAAAAATCACTTGGTCGGGTCGTGATAGCCTAGTGGTCATAGCACCGAACCCCAGGCTGAAAGGTCCCGGGTTTGTTGCGGGACACCACCGAATACGCACCGAATGTATGCAGTGTAAGTATTCGTTAAATAAAGGGATTATGAAAATCTTGTCGGAGCACGTAGCAATGTTTGGTGATGCCGGCTATTGCGGCTTTGCCGAAAATATTCCGCTTCAGAAGTCTGTCTTCTTACCCACTGGGCTTAGCTCGAAGGAATCTCCTGCCCTTTGGGGTTACGTAATGGTTATTAAAAGTAATTTTGGAGCTATTACTAAAATTTGCTTGGTGGCTCATACTAAAGACTTTTATGTTATTTATACAAAAAAATTCTTTTGTTCAGTTTACAAAAGAAATATTTGTTTCACTTGCAAAAAAAAAGTTTGTAATGGTTACTAAAAAATTCTGTGGAATACAAATTTACTAAAAAATTTTTAGTAACCTCTTGATTTTTTTTTCTTTTTTTTACAGTGTATGTTATGAAAATGCGAATGGTAACAAACGTTTAATAAAAACATCTAATAAATAATGCTGTTATTAAATTTTGATTAGTAGATCTTCTACCTATAGAAATTATAACAATCTTTAAAATGTTCAATACTAACTTCTTATTTGGACATCACATTTTATGCCCTCAGTAAATTTTATCTTCGGATATCAAATGAGAATTTATTCACTAATGTAGCTAAGCAAATAAGTAGATTTGCAGTTAGAAACTTTTTCCGTTACATTAATGTTTAACACTATCCAACAAAGTTTAAAAGTATTTCTACGTTATGTTTGTCTATCAGTGTCCGTCAATCCTAGCTCTAACTCTGTAATTATACTCGGATTTTCTTGGATTGTGTCAGTCTTTCTGCTCGCATATAATAACACTAAAACTACCGAATGAAATCATTTAAAATTTTAAGTATATATTTGTTGCAGAATTTTTCTTAGTTATTTAAAATTTTAGTAAAATCGGATAAATAGTTCAAATACAGGGACAGTAAAAAATATTCCGTTACATTACGGCCGATGGGATAAAATACTTCCAAATTCTTTTTAATGATGTTACACACATTGAAACACAATGAAAAGCATTTACGAAACACATTAAAATATACATTTTGCATAATATGCAACACAAAAAACATTTATTAATTAGTTACACGACTACACAAAATAATTCTGTTACTTAAGGGTAAAAGGTGAACATCATTTACGGCATATTTTAATTATATTAAACGATTCCACATGTAGTAAAACTGATATGCGTTGGTTAGGTTTCTACAAGTTACTCCCTGTGTTGTAGAAAATGAGTTTCCATATTGTTGATTTAGATACATTAATTTAACAGATTAATTACCTACAAATTACATATTTTTGCATTATTTTTACTGTGTTGGAAAGTGTTTCATAACTTATGCTTGATGCATGATATTTTATTTCTTGTTAATTGTTATAAAAGATGTTAGAACGCTAGAAACTTTCTTAAGCATAACATAAAAATTACTTCGCACTTGGCAGAAGAAGCTGTATTAATGCACGCACATTTTTGAAGCCTTATCAATATGTTAAAAAAATCAAAAAATAAATTTCTAATTGATAATATATATTTTTTTTAATTTTAAGAAATATTTGAAATTTACTTCATTAAAATGTATCGTCTGTTTATTATTACTAGATGCATTTTAATTAACTGAATTCGATAATCAATAATAATTATTTATATTTAATTTGAAAAGTAGAAAATTTTCGACCCAGAGAGTTCAATAATTACATTCAGACTGATTTAATCAAACTACAGTACAATAAATATAAGAATAATTTCTTAGTATTTGATTTTATTTATTTTTTTAATTACTGATTTTCCTAATTTTTAACAAAATAAAAGTATTTGATTTATGAAAAATTCGTTAGAAATAAAAAAATATTATAAAAAACTTGAAAAGATTTTTAAAACTGCGGTTTATACTAATGCAATCAAAAGGAGGTTGAATTTTGTTTTATAAAAAGTCATGTACAGAGCCGAAATAAGAGTATTTTTTATCAAACATTTAGCTTATATGGGACAATACCTGAAAAATTGGGCAATTTGTGTCCACTGCCAAAAATATTTCATTACTTTTAGTAAAAGCAAAAGTCTGAAAAATGTAGTAAATTATAACATTTGTTATAAAAATTACCAACAATAAACTGACTTATAATGAAGTATAAATAATTAATTTTAAACTTTAAACAAAGTTTAACCCCAGGTACAAATATCCAATGTCAAATATATGCTGTAAATATTAATATAAATAGGATTAACGTTTGCTATTATTTACACTGGTGTGCAAAAGTTAAGCATAATTGGTATTTAAAGAAGTAATGAAAGAAATGTAAATTGAAATGTGGTGAAACGTGATGTGCGAGCGTAAAACGGTTATAAAGTAAGGAATCAATTCAAAAGAACGATAATATCTACTTTTATTATACAAATTAGCAGTTTGAAAAAAAAATTGAGCATAGTAAGGATTCACACTTCAAAGGAAAAATGAAAGAAAACATAAAATAAAATAGTGATGCTGCAGTTAAATAAGGCGTGTGGTCACTCTGCACAGCGATTTCCGATATTTGCTATGAGGTTACGAATGCGTTGCGGACACAAACAGTTCTAAGCTTTTTTGAGAGCTCCTTTCAGGAACGCGGTGGGTGCGAAAGGGCTGCAAGTTGTCTAACGAGCATATCCCAAACATGGTCGACAGAATTTAAATCCGGGGAGTTCGCAGGCTACGACATGCACTGGATGTTTCCTGTTTCAAGGAAGTCGTTAACCAGTCGTTAAACGGTGACAAGCCGCATTATCAGCCATGAATATTAAGTCAGGACTGACAGCACCTCGAAATAAGCGAATATAAGGCTCAAGAACTTCGTAACTGTATTTTTTACCAGTCACAGACCCAGTGCCAAAAATATGGAGGTCCGTGCGGCCGTACAACATGATGCCTGCCCAAACCATTACTCCCCCTGATGGAAAAACATGTCTTTCCATTATGTTTCTTAATTCAAAACGTGTTCCACGTTATCTCGATATCGTTACGCGACGAGAATCACTACTTAGACTAAATCGGAACTCGTCAAAGCACATCACATCAGCCCACTCTCCCTCACTCCAATGTTGATGTTTCAAACTCCAGTTTAAATGAGCGCGTTTATTCGCAGACTTGAAGAGAATGCAAACTGTTGGTCCTCTGGCATAGCAGCCAGCATGATTGAATCTCCTGTAAACAGTTTGTCTCGAAATTCGTGTTCCTTGGCGACTGTGAGCGCCGAACCCAGTTATTTGGCAGTACTGTCCCTCTGACGTCGCGCACTATTGCCAAATATCTGTCGTGGCGAAGGATTGTGACTCTTGGTCGACCTAGTACTAGTCGTCGGGTAACATCTTCCGTACTTTAGAACCTGTACCACAATTTTGGGACCACAAACTGGTCCACGTTGAGAATTCGAGACACTTCGATTTATTATCGTCTGGATTCCAGCATTTCAACGATTCTTCCTTTCGCAAACATGTCCAGTTGGCGACTTTGTGCCATCATTAATCCTATTTGATCGTAACAATGTTTCTTGGCACATCAGTTGTACGGAAATCATCTAAAATGCCTATACCACGTGAACCAGTTTATAAGTGTTCTGACATCCGCAGGTATTTCGCGCATGACGTAGTCGACTGAAAAGTTTTGCATGAACCCAATGTTTCTTCTTTAACCAATTAATCACCGCAATTTTGAATAATTTTACAAATATTTACTTCGCAGTTTTAGCATTTTACGAAGTATGCTTATCTTTTGGACACCAGTGTATTTATACCTGCATATATACACTATGAGAAATATAGTTATCCTTTATTAATATGGGCTGAATAGTAAAATATTGTGGTAAGTATATTTGTCCCTGAGGTTGACCATCATTTCAGTACCTCTAAACACACGTTAAGTTTAATAGAAACTAGGAGGGGGTGACAGAATTATTTTCGTTTCATCAGTTACCATTGCATCAGTTCAACTATACTGTAAAAAAACCTGTTAAATGTACAATAGAAACTGTTGGCAGCAATGTTGCCCGCAGGTTTTGGCGTAAAAATGCAGTGATATTAGATGTGCATTTTTTAATACATCTAATTTTACTGCAAAAAAATTATGGCAAAAACTGCCGTAATTCATTTTTATGGCAAAACCTGCTCACAATATTGCGGCTGGCAGATATTGTGCTAAATTTAACGTTTTTTTTCTTTCTCTTTTCTTTTTTCAGTGTAGCGACCACGGATGGGGGTAAGTTGTTCTTCTCTTTGTTTCATATTTAGAAATTTTTAGTGTTTGTCTTAAATATGGACGAATTTTTTTTATTGCATTATTCATGTCTCTTTATTTAACTTTTTTTATTTATTAAATAAAGCTTACTGAAACTTCATTTATGTAATACAAATACGTCACATGGAATATTTAATTATTTACACGTATGCAAAATCATTCAACGTAATTACTGTGCAGTTGTTAAGAAGAAAACATCACATTTATCCCCATTACCACAGTCCAAACAATCTGACTACCAATAACACTGATTATGATGTTAACAGGTATTTTGTTCCACTAAAGGTTATTCTGCGCATAATATAAACATCCATGATCTCAAAACACTAGATCACTTAAATGACAAAATATATATTGTAGTATATATAAATGTATGTGTTTGTTGCTCTTTTAACTTAAACAATGAGATGAAATTATCCGGTTTTCGGATATTGATCCATAAATGCAAATAGATATTTTTGTTAGATACAATAAAGAGAAGTTAAATTAACGGAACAGTTTTAGTATAGGGTGTTTATAGTTAAATGAACCAATTTTACAGTCTACACACGTAACTATTCATTATAAAATTAACAAATTTCGTCAAGTATATAAATAAGGAATGATAACTCGATTATAAAACATATAATACAACAACGACAACAACAAAAATTAAACTACGACTCCAGATGGCGATTTTTATGGCTTAATTTACACATGCCACATTATGATAATTTAGCAATTATATTTATTAACTTAACCCTGAATTGCATGATTTTTTTTCCATTAAAAACATACATATATATGAATATATATATATATATATATATATATATATATATATATATATATATATATATATATATTTGATTCCTTCATGGGCATACTTTCAATAAAAAATAGAAAAAAAAATCTGACTCGTATACTTTTCCATATTCTGGAATTTATGCAAACGGTTCCACACATTAACTGCATGCTTGCAACATTTGTTGCAGAAAAAAAAATGCTGAAAATTTTTCAAAGTAACGTTTAAAAACTGCATTCATTTGAAAAAGATTTTTTTAATGAATTTTCGAATTTTAAATATATATTTTTTAGGTTTTGTTAGAAATCCATTTATGTCGAATAAAATGGAAGGTTTTAAAAAGATCCCTTTTATTTGTAACTACTAAAAACATATGGTATTTTCAATGAACTAAACCCTAAACATAGGGCCAATATGAATAGATAAAGTATAAAGTTATTAACAAGCAAAGGTAACAATAAATATTAAATAAACGATAAAGTGCGAAAATTATATTTGCTGCTAAATGGCAACTATATGAACTATAGGATTAATCTGATTCTAAACACAGCATTTCTACAACATGTTCTTAGTATTTCCCAGAACACACTACAATCAGCTGTGGAACATGTCTATCTTACGATACCAGATGGTCTCAGAAAATGATGACTTTGATGCGGAAAATGTTTCGTTATTAAAAAAAAATTTAAACTATTGTAAATATATGCTAAATGTGTAATTCGTTAAAAAAACGGCCTCCCATTTTTTTTTGTTCGCTGACACAAATCCTCATTACATTTACCTCATACATTATACCAACGCATATCCTCCATACATTTTCACAACATTCCGAACAATAGTTTCATAGGTAGAAATCTTCAAAAAAGTATCATTCGGATTCTTTTCTTTGGAGGCAAAATTTTATTTCATTTGGAATTCGTCTTTTGTTCCCTACGAGCTCTCAAAGATTATGCCTTTTATACATGAAAAACCAAAATTGCACTTTATAATTTAAATTATTCAAATTATTATTTTTTTACGGAATTTTGACTTCAGTAAAACACATTATAAAAATGTCTGATTAAAATGTTCTTCTGTACAATCAAAGTGTCGTCATGTTTTAATGACTTAAACAGTAAAGATGGCCTTACAATGTGAATTGTCGCAAAGAAGATGAAGAAAAGACAAGATAATCAGATATACAGTTAACTTTTATTTTTCGAATATACATGAAGTAATATTGTCCGAATATATAGGAAAAACAGATTTTTAAATAAATAGTAATATATTAAAAAGAATATATCTTATATATTGTAAAACGATCTTATATTTCACTCTTTTTATATTGACATTTGTTATCAAGACTAGGCATTATCTTTAGTGATTTGATTTTTGCTCGTATATATCCGTCCATTGCTACTATTCTTACAACAGCTAATCATGCCTCAGTAACTAATTTCACGCATTTTTCAACTGCTCGAACATGACGCGGAAATTTGGAAAATACAAAAGATGAGACATATATTTTAATGAGAACTTTTAATTCCCTGTTAATTAGCTATTAAGAATAGGGGGTGATGAAAGGAGGTGGGCTGATAAGGGCTATTTTTCGCCCATCATATGTCCGAAAAAAGTTTCGAATTCTGATAACTGTTCAGAGGCTTTGTATAATTAAAGACATGTATTTTTGTTTTGTATCAATTTTACATGATAAATAAATTAGTAAGTCATGGAAATTATAGACCAAACATAGAGCTTTTTATTTGGCTTTTTTCTACATTTTTGACGTGTTTTGTGTTTTTGAGTTAATTTTTTTTAAAAGCTCTCGATGAGCCCAATTAATTTCGACATGCAATGATACTACTTTTTATAAACTTTCATAGGAGCATTATTTTATTTCAGTTCAGTGTGCGCTTCTATATTTTAAAGAAAAAATGTATCGTGCGGGAGAATCAAACGCAGTTTTATCAGAGCTTTCAGATTGTTTTGCCGTACAAAAAAAATATTTACATTAAGAAAGGTGAATGTTGTTTTCTGACTCTATTTATGTAAATATTTATTAAAGAAATTACTAATAAATCTTACTACTAATTACTAAATGGCGGTGTCAATATCTATGTGTCTAACGTTTTGTTTGTAGTATGCAGTTGCTGCTAAAAATGCGCGAACTGTTGTTTGTGCGACAACAGGTGCAAATGTCTCATCATAATTTTCATCGTATTTTTGACTATATCCCTTGGCTACTTGGCGTGCTTTATATTTTTGAACGTTTCCGTAACTATCTGATTTCCTTTTAAATGTCCATTTTGATCCTATAATTTTTTTTGTTTGGTGGAGGATCCACTAATTCCCATGTGTTATGTTTTTTTAGCAAATTGATTTCCGCTTGTGTGACTTAAAGCCAATTTTCTTTTTCACAGGGATTGTCAATTTCCTGTATGTTATTCCAACTAGTGGGTTTATTCGGGTTGTTTATTTCTGTTTCAATGTAATTTTTATCATCATATGAATTTTCTACATCTTTACTTTCTTTAGTTAATTTTGCTATTCTCTAGGAATTTTACGGTTCTTGCTTTTACTATTTTGTTATCTTTAGTGTTTACGCGTTTTTGAATTGTTATCATATCCTACGAATGTCCCTTCCTGAGCTCTATCGTCTAATTTTCCTCGATGTTGTTTGTTTATTTATACATATGCTTTGCAGCCGAATGTACGTAAATAGTGCAAATTTGGTTTGCGTTTAAACCAAAGCTCGTATGGGGTTTTATTCGTTGATCTTGTTGGTAAGCGATTTTGTAAATGATTAGCGGTATTAATTGCTTCTCCTCAAAATCTTTCCGGTAAATTGGCTTCGCGTAATAGACTTCTAGTCATGTCTAATAATGATCTATTTTTCCTCTCAGCTACGCCGTTCTGGCTTGGAGAATATGGCACAGATAGTTGGTGTTTTTTATCTCTTTTTCTTAAGTAGTCATTTGTTTCTCTACTCATGTATTCTCCTCCGTTATCGGATCTTATTGCTTTCAGATATGATCCGAATTGGTTTGGTACCATAACTATATAGTCGATTAATTTATCATGCACTTCATCTTTATGACTTAATAAGTATATTACTGTAAACCTAGGGAAATCGTTTATGAAAGTTGCAAACATTGTTTTTCCGCCAATTATGGGGGATCCTATTGATGTGCATACGGTGTGCACTTGATCGAGTACTCTGCCTGTTTTGTTTTTATATAATGTTTTTGGATAAGGTGCATCGCACCTTATCCAAACAAAAGATCTGTACTTCCAAACAATTGCGATTCACTCAATTTTCCAAGCCGTTAACTAGCAACTAAATTTTGTACAATATGTTTATAATTATACAAATTTATTAACAGCATATATTTTTAGTCTTTAATAAACATATTTTTTCACTTCAGTTGCTTTTTTTTTCATGAAAAAAATCCTAAAACACATTTTGTTCACAGGAAAATAATCTCAAAATTCGCAATTTTGGCATTCGCCGAAATTCACTCGAGCCTAACTTTTGCCAAAGTTAAAGGATTACTGTATGCTGCAACCTACATGCCAGCCGGTGACTTTTTTAAATTAAGCAGAAATACGAATTGAATATTTCCAGCTGAGCGAAAAATTGCCCAGGCCGGGAATCGAACCCGGATACTTGGCTTACAACGGCAATGCTTTACCTGTTAAGCTATCTGATATATCCGATAGCCGGCTGGGATTTTTCGCTCAGTTAACCTTATTGGTCGTAACATCCGGTCTGTCATTTGAAACAGCTCGCAGAATAAACTGCAGGTAATGGAACTCCATATAACGATGGATACGTAGATATACTATTATTTTTAACACAATCAAACTGATTGGTAAAGTAATCATACGACATCTTAACAGGTAAGGCATTGGCAGTAAGCCAAGTATCCGGGTTCGATTCCCGGCCTGGGCAATATTTCGCTCAGCTGGAAATATTCAATTCGTATGATTACTTTACCAATCAGTTTGATTGTGTTAAAAATAATAGTAAGCAGACATATTTTGAACCAGAAAATTTTTTAAGTTAAATACACATTACGTTAAGTATGTTAGGCAATTGAATATATTAAACAAGATTCTGGATTGAAGTATAATTTTTTTTATTTAAAAACATTTACATTTTGAAAGAAGCATAATTTCTGAAATTAGAAATCTGTTTAAATATGTAACCTATCTATCTATTACTTTATTTAAAAAAAGTAATAAAATAATTTCAAAGTAGTGTATATGAAAATAACGAAATCAAAAACATATATATAAATACAGAAATCTAATCTTTTTCAAATTAATGGAAAGAAATGATCAATTCACGCATTTCAATGCTTTGTTTAATATCTAGAAAATACATGAGGAATAATCCTGAGACTCCAGGTGTATAAATAGAATAATACAGGTCATACATTTCCACGAAGTTTTTTTTCCCGAAAACCCATAGGAGCCTGTCTAAAAACTTAAAAATAATGAATATAGTTTTGATGATCCTGTAAAAATTTATATAGTAAAATCGTCCAGATTGTAGATTACGTTGAATGGCTTATTATGTTAATATGTATTTATTTTTTGAGGATAACATGTACTTGTCAAGAAATTGTGGTTTTGTATAAAAATAGTCTCTTATTTTGCCAAGTTTTTTTCTTATATATTCGTAGAAATCTTAAAATAAAATATGTTATTTCCAGAAACATGACAAACACTGGTGAATACAATACTCTGTAATCAAAATTAAAAAGTCATAAAAATTGCTTAAATAATGAAAAGGTTTTGCTAAATATATTTTCATTGCGCTGGTGTGAAACCAATAAAAATATAATTTGATCATGTATTAGCTAGATGTATAGTGAAACATTTATGAAAGTCTCAAAAACAAAGCTTGAAATTTCTAAAACTAATTGTCGATGGAATAAGCTCAAAATCCAGTGTTCCCATACAGAAAGCTAAATATGAGGGGCTGTATATAAAGATCCATAGATTAGAGTCAATACCACATACATAATATTTCACATACTACTCATTATCATATATTTGATACATAATAATAATTTGATATTATGCATTTGACTTCAGCTCCTCATCTTTTTGTTTCCTTGGATCAACGGATTTTGAGCTTATTCTATCGACGAACTTTTTTTAGAATTTTCTCTATTTTTTTAGGCTTAAACAAAAATTGCTATGTACATTTAACTAACTCATTTTACAAATTATTTATCAATTGCTTTCAACGCATGCGCAGTGAAAAATTATTTAGTAAACCTGCTCATTATTCATTCATCTTTTATTAATTTTAAATTCTAACTAAAAGAAACTGTGTAGAATGCTGTTTGACAAATTTTCTGAAAAGAACGTTTTCATACATTAAGATCTTCGCAAATTATAAGCTTAAAACTTAAATTCGGGACTGCTTAATTTCTCCACGGTTAAACAAGCTACCTTCCTAAAAATGAACACAGTTTACTGCTATTAGCCATTTAATCATAATCTGCAGTTTGAACGCTTTTGCTACATTAGTTTTGATAGGGTTATCCAAAAGGTATTCGTTTTTTTTTCAATTTTTGACGGTACCCTATAGAGTACCAGGAATAAATCTTTGCCTAAATATATGACTTGTGCTATTTTATTTACACACTTGGAGTTTTAGAATAATTCCTCGTCTATATTTCTAGCTATTTAACAAAATGTCTAAAATCACAAGTGGCCGGTCACCTTTGGCCATAAGAAAAACTACTACTCTGAATCAAAAAGTCACAAATCATACTATGGAAATGTCACTAATATAAAATTCTTAGTAAATCCGTCTATTAAGTAGCACTGTTAGTATATTTCGCTTAAAATATCATTTGCCAATGGAAATTTCAATAAACCTTGAAAATTTCTCTAGTAATTTGTGATTTTTAATGATTGTAATACAGATTACAGCGCCATATTTTTTTAAGCATAACTTAACCACTGTTTCACATGTTACTGAAATATCTGTATTATTTGAGAAACATTTTTGAAGTTATTAGAAATCCATATCTGATGAAAATTTCGAAAAAATCAAGTTTGAAACAAAAAATATATATATTTATTCTATTTTAAATAAATACTCAAAATGAATTTAATTTTGAAATATCATCTAATTATTATTAATGAATCTTTTTTTAATTAACATATTCCATTCTCAATAACAATCATTTTTATATTAATTGAAAATGATAACATTTTCGTCTCAGAGAGTTTCATTATGTGTCGTGTAATTTAATCAAACTAAGGATCAATAAATATAAGATTAATTTGAAAAAAAAAAAACTAAAAAAAAAAAAAATTCTTGAAATCATCGGCTTTTCGAATTCTTAACACACTTTTTAGCAGAAGTATTGGATAAGTCCTAATTTAAAATTTAAATATGCTATTTAAGAAGCTCTTAGTAGAGGAATCCAAGAGAGATTGGGATTTGTTTTTGAAAATTTCACTGATTTTTCCTTAATAAGGAGCTTTTATTTCAAATAATTATCGGATACATGCCAGTTAATATTTTGATTAGATGTAGTTAACATGGTCAGGATCATTTACATAAATATGCCTACTAAATAGTTGGCATTGGCCAAAATATCGATTTGTTTCCTTTTACTAAAAGTTTCTTTAATTGTGAATATTTTGACACCTTATTGTTATGTGTGCGACAATAATATCGCGAGATATTGCAAATTTCGTTAATAAATATAGAGAAATTACCCTTACGAATGAAAACTTTAAATTAATTTTTTTCCATATTCATATTTCTATAGCTCTCTTGATCGATAAGTACTAAGGTTTTTTTTACTAATTTAGATAGAGTTGGATTTTTTACCTATTCTCCTAGGTATATCTAATAAATATGCGCATGAATTTAAGATTAAAAATTATAGTTATTTCATAAAAATATTTGAATTTAAAGTTAGTTGAATTTTCTTAATTTTTCTATATACACGAAAGAGAAAAAAAGCATACTATGTAAAAGCCCATATATCTAAAAATACATGCACAGTATGTAGTACATTCTAATGAATGCCGAAAAAAAATCAAACACAAAATAGTCATATTTATAAAAATATTAGGGATTTTTAAAAAAATGATTTTTTTAAATTAAATTTCAGTAAAATCTATACGATCTTTTTACATTTTTATTTACTTTTAAGTATTAAGTATTGTGTTACCATATATATTACAGTATTATTCAAAACTGAAGAGATGTTTTAAAGAATAGTTTGTCCCCTTAAGTTCTCACAACTCAGAGCCAGGCGTTTGCATGTACTACCGTCAACACTACTGACAAAGAAATCGGCCCTTTAGAACTCCAAAGAAAACCAACTGAGAATTTTAGAATTAAATGCAAAATAAATTCAATAGTGGGAAACCCAGTCTTTTCCGGGCGTTCCTGAGAAATTAATTTGTAATTAATAAAATAATCAAGTGATAAATAACAGGATATTTTAACTTGTTGGTGCGGCATAAAATTGATTTCTCTGTAAAACTGAGCGTTCTGAAAAATAAAATGAACCATTAAATATTTACACATAAAATTAGAAAGAGCTTTTAGATTTTAAAAATAATGTAGAAGATTTAAAACTGTAAAATTATGTTTAAATATTAATGAATTCTGTACAATTATATCCAAAATTTATTATTCATGCAGTATTCCATACATTGGAAGATGTGAAAATCGTGACAGATGATTCTCGCTGAAGTATTCACTAGTAGTGTTTCTCTTCTTTTTTTCCTGATGTTATAGTTGGTATTAACTGTACATCGCGTTTAAAAATTATATCAGTCCTGAATGAAGTATTTTTTGGTCTTTTTGGGTCAATTTTCAAATTTTTTTTCTCAGTAAGACAGAATATGACAGAAATAGGTTTGTTTTATTTTATGTCGGCCGATTATCTACACGTAGAATATAGGTCAGAACAGAGTGGAATGCCCTCCATGGTGGTCTTTCTAAGGAAACCTAACCCGTATTTACGAATGGAAATCGGAGGTTCGAATAAAACCACGGAAAACTCCGAATGGTTAGGCTGACCGCCGCGATTGGGTTAGAACCCAGCACCTGCCAGAAGGGAGACTACTACCTGAGAGGTCAGAGCCTCTCGGCCACTGGTGGGCCTGACAGAAATAGAAACGTTTAAGGTCAATCCAAGCCGAAATGAAACAGATTATACAATTAATTAGCGTCATAATGATTCTTATCTTTTGCGGACTAGATCGAGTTAAATTAAGGTAACATTATCAAATTTGGAGGCGGCAGCATGGGCCTTACGAAGTTTACAGCTATAATTCCAGGCTTAGTTAAATCTTGATTCGAATATTAAAACGAAATTGACCTTTCAAGTTATATATCGCTGGAGAACGTCTGCAAATACGATTTTATCCGTTGAAACATAGGTTTACCATTGTATCTTCCTGCACCCAAAGATATGAGAACATGAAGGACTTGAATCGGGAAAACACACTGATAAGCCTACGAACCTACTAGCACTGTCAACCTCTGAAATCGGGTTTCCAGGTGTTTCCCACGAAGATATAACATGACAGACTGATTGCGCTTTAATAGATCATTCGAGCTTTGACTAATGCAAGAACATCATCCATAAACTCTATGAGGTGGATATCTATGCTGCCGTCTTCCTGTCTATATCTTATTCAAAATTTAGTTCGCATTTAGAATGCGCTCGCCTGTTTAATCCTGCAAATTCTGCCTTTTTTTTTTCTTTTCTTTTCGCATACAAAACTTTTACATCATGCATAAACGCAAGTATTTCTTTATAAATTAAAGCATAAGCTATCCTTTTATTTATTTATTTCTATAACCAATATTTCATTAAGTCATTTAATTTATTCTGAAATATATGATTGTTTATTTTATCGTTTGTACAAAGAGCATGGCTAACGTTTAATAAATAATAATTGAACTTACCATATTTCACATTTCATTGAGTTATGGCATCCTAAATAAAAATCTTTTCGTTTGAGGAAAATGCATATTTATTCCAATTGAAAAGTTTTTTAAAGAATAGTTAAATTTAATAGTTAATTTAAAGTGTACAATGAAAAATGTAAAGTAATTCGAAATTTTAAATAAATAGATATTACTTAAAATACATTTCTTTAGTAAAAAGAAAAAAGCATTTTTAAAATGGTAATAATGGGTTTTTGTTAAGATTCTTGTTTTTATTTTTATTTATATTCAGGCAGAATTTTTAATTCAACGTAATTACAATACATTTTACATCGATATATCTGAAATTTACGCCGTATTACATTTAAAAGAAAGTGCTATTATCTTGATAGTGTCTTACAAATCTCGAAATAAGAGTAAATTAAAGAATTCAACAACAATAGATGCATAAAACTGTGACTCTTACATAATTTCAAATATTTCTTTACATATTACGGCTCGAGTTATTCATTAATTTGTAATCGTAAAGCAAACCTTAAATCATAAGCTTTAAATCGTTAAATTTCCTCTTATTTATATAATTGTATATTTTAAAATATTTATCATTAATTATTTCATATATTGAATTTCATCATATAACGTATTTCAATAAATTAAAACAAATGAGACGAAATAATCTAAACTAAATCTCATTTCCGAAAGATCAAATATAAATTTGATCACCTTAGTTAGTTTACTAATATACGTATACAGTGATCATTTTAAACAGTAACTACACAATTAAGAATATTAAAAGTTGGTTCTGGAAACATAAATCAAATATTTTATTTCAAAAACTTTTGCATTTGGTATAATTATTTTTATTTATTCAAAACAATTTCTTTAAAAGATACTAATATTAATTATTCATCGAAATAATGTTAAAAATGTTACTGGTACAAAACGATTGGGATTAAATTATAGTTGTAAATAATGCAAATAAAATTAGCTTAGGGGGTCATTCATACATCATAACAAACTCAGTTTAAGTTAACAGGCAAATTCAATGATTATTGTTGTTACATATTTTTGTCACATAAATATATTTACATATTTAAATTAGCCTAAATCCAAATTTTCATGAAATATGCATAGTTATTTTCGGAGAAATTAATTATTTGAAAATGAACATATTTTTAAGCCCGTATCCAAACTAAGTCTTAGTAATGATTTTTTTAAATGCTGCGTAACGACCAACTCACTGATATTTTATACATTATTTCATGCCATTATGACCATTTCACCCACATAATATGATTTATCTATCATTAGAAGCAGAACATCCTTTCCAATATTTATTTTATGATGTTTTCAAGTTTTGTATTAGTCAATTAAATTATTTCATATATCTGTAATATGATTAATTTTCAAATAAGGCGAATGTGATTGTATTTTTTATAGGCTTCTTAATATTGATTTTTATAGAACTTTGAATTCATTTAACCCATTCCTGTTTAACACTTATTCAGATAGTTAATTTCAAAAATTACAATTTGTCATTGATGTACAAAAATTGGTAAAGGACTAAATTAATATTCTTAATTAGCAATCAGTTACTTTCCTGGGAATATTTTATCTTGCAGACAATTGCATTATTTTAAGGGGACAGTGAACCTTTATTTGAACAAAACTGGCTAAAGCAAAATCGATTTCTTTCTGTTTTTTAATAGTACCAAAACAGATTTTTCTTATTAAAAGAACATTTATTAAGGTTTTAAGAGGTAAATAATAAAGATAAGTTTATTTTTATACTTTAAATTTGTTTTTCTCTAAACTAATTTTCGGCGTTTTTAGATTTTTGAAATGTGTCTTGCAACGTAATTTTTTATCAATATTTATGAAATTGATAAGGATGTATCCTAATTTAGTTTAGAGAGAAATTCTGTAATCTTTTTAAAATTCGTCTTCACCGAGATGGACAAATTTGATTTTTTACTTATTAAAACGCAAAATTTTGATAAAAATCGATATGGAATTTAGGAAAAAATCTGTAAAATTTTAACTATTCAAGAGATTAAAAAATTTTACACAAATTTGTTAATAATGGAGTTTTAAGTGATAAAAATGCAAAAGCAAGAAAATTTCAAAAATTCAGACACTAAAAGCATTTTAAAATTTCGTTTAAAAATTTAAATTAAAAAATAATAAAAATTTTAATAAGATTGGAAAAACTTTGAAGTTCTTATATATGCTTTTGGTTAAATGTATGTATGCACAAAATTGCATATTGCTACGGGGAAAAAATTAACGTCCACCATCCCTTTAAAGAAATTAAATTGGTTTTAAGTAAATACAGTTAATAAGTATAACTTTCGCAATAAATACATTACACATATAAGGGTTGTTTAAATGATGTAAATTCTTTTTGACAAATGTTTTGTACATGTAAAATGTAAGAATTGCATTAAACATCTGGCGAAAATAAACCCTGGTCACATAAGGAACAAAATTATTTCACATGTCTTTCGAGTTAATACAGTACATTGAAATGAATGCTTTCACGTTTGAAACGTTCAATTACAGTCGAACACCGTTAATACGCGCCCCGTTTAATACGCGCTTAAAACCGCTTAATACGCGAATTTTCTATGGTCCCTTGAAATACTTCTATCTTACACATATAAAAATACTCCCTTTAATACGCGAATGGTTAATACGCGAACCCGTTTAATACGCGAAATTTTATCAGTCCCTAGAAAGAAAAACCTACGTTTAATACGCGAATGAGCTTAGTTCTAAACATACGGGATTTTAGATGAAGTATTTTTTCAGGCATTCTATACAAAAATTATTTAAATAATTATTTAAACTTATTTTTTATGCAACAATTATTTAAACTCAATTAAATTGAGCATTTGTCTCCTGAAAACCACTAGATTTGGAAAAAAATCCGAGCCTAGCACAAGACTGCCCAGTCAAAACTCTCCTAATGATATTTCATAAGCTAGACGAGGCTAGCGTTGTGCAAAAGTTAAAACATTATGTCTGCTTTGAAAACCACCTGTTTTCATTTGGAGAGAATAAAAAACCATAGTGTAAAATTTTAATAGAAATTCAAATTTTTAAAAGATACAGCATTTAGAGATTTTTAACTTTCGCATTTAGGCCTATCAAGAGACGCTAATTAAGAATTTGTAAATTAAAAAATAATTGATTCAAAACTTTTTGAAGTCAGTAAAAACTGAGTGTTTTGTCGTGGTTTTCGCTTGCTTGTACGCATAGACTCAAAAATTCAAATTACGCAAAGCAGAATGTACCTTCAATTCAATACTTTTCTTGTTATTTTTGTCATTTAAAAACATAAATGTAGACAAAAAGAGAATTAAATTTATAAAATCATGCAAATTTGAAGTTCACAAAAGGCTTATTCATTGCGGGCGCGGGCTGTGAGAGTCAGTTAGTTTTTATAAAAAGCAAAAATGAAAAGATCTTTTTCTCAGAATTAACAAATGATGTGACCCCCCCCCCCTCTCCAAAATTAGAGTGGTAGAACCGATAGATGGAGCATGCGCTACGATCGCAGATTAATCACGCGAGTCTTTCCAATCGCTGTTTCATCAGTGCTCTGATGTTTTTAAAACAAGAGAGTCGCTTGTCACTCCCAGTATTATCTAGTCTACGATATCCACCTATGCTTTTATAATCCAGTCTAAAATGGCGGAAGAAGCAAACCATGTTAAAGGAAAGGCTCTTTCTATCATTGAAAAGTTACAAATTATAAATCAATACGATGTCCTAGCTGTCACAACTATGTCTGCATTCGCCAAAGAGAAAGGGCATACCTGAGTCAACTTCAAGGACTTTGTTAAAGAATAAGAATGCCATCATTAACCAAAGTGTGGTTGGAGGAACAAAGAACAAGAAAATAAAAACAGCCAAGTTTGGGGACATGGAAAAATCCCTTCACAAGTGTTTTGTTCAAGAGTGCCTTACGAATATCCCAATAAGCGGCTTGTTAATACAAGAAAAAGCTTATTAAATCGCAGCAAAAATGGGATTGCTATGCCTCAAATGTTGGCTGGATCGATTTAAAATACGGTACGGCACAAAATTCAAGTAAGTGTGCGGTGAGTCAACTGCAGTAAACATTGAAGATGTTCACTGTATTCCGCAGCTTATAAAAAACTACTCAAGTCGGGATATTTACAACATGGACGAATTTGGGCTTTTTAACAGAATAACACCCAATAAAACAATGACCATGAAAGGAGGCAAACTGAGCAAAGAGAGCCTTACAATTCTGCTCGGTGCCAACTCTGATGGATCAGATAAATTAAAGTTGTTGATTATAGGAAAATCATGCAATCCGCGATGCTTTAAAAAGTCAAGAATTTTCCTTGGCTGTACAAAAGCCAGTGTAGATGATGGGCAACATTTTTACAACATGGTTTCGTAATTTTGATCAGCGTATGAGAAAATAATCGCGCCATGTATTAGTGCTTGTAGACAACTGCCCTGCGCATCCAAAAGATAACGAAGACCTGAATAATGTCCAAGTAAAATTTCTATTTCCAAATTAGACTAGTGTCACTCAGCATATGGAGCAAGGAATAATTTACAGAGCCAAAGTAAGTTACAAGACTCGCGTCGTTCGGCGATACATTATCCAAATGGAACAAGGCAGCAATTCTTAGTGCTACGAGTGTCGTCCAGTTACAGTCCTCGATGCTATACAAATGTTTACTGCAGCATGGGAAAGTGTCACACGAACAACAATTGCAAATTGCTTTCATAAAGCGGGTTTTGGAAGTAGCGAGGACATCATTTACACAGAGCTAACCTCGCAACCTAATGTTGAAGAAGATTGGCTGACCGCACAAGAAATTGTAGGGGAGAATTTTGTCGATTTAGACACGTTCATTAAAATGGACAAAGATCTAGCTACCTCCGAACTTAGAAGTCTGGGTATCATCTCCGCTGTAACTGCGATGAACAAATTGGATGAGGAGGAAGAAGATGATGAGCCTGCGCTTCCCCTTCTCCAAAGTTGCAGAGGCATTCAATTTTCTAAGGCCATACGCGTTGCAACTTGACGAAGGACCCTCAACTAGCGAACTTTACCGCTACCTAAATAAGGCGCAAAATATCATGTTGATGTTCCGATCGCATGTCAAACAGGCCAAAAGTGACAGCTACTTTTCCAAAAAGTAATTTTTATGACATTATCGACTTCAATAAGTTTTTTTAATTGAATTTTAATATTAACAACCCCATTTATTATCACATCTATCTATTCTGTATAGCTAACAAAGATTTCAATTTTGTTAAAATTAGTTTTACTTAATGTGGTTAACAGAGATTTTTGTACTAGTTTTATTTAATTGTATGTATTATACATAATAAATCTAAATTTGAATAGACATAGTATTTTTATTTGAAAAATTAATAATTATTTAAATTTTCAGCTTTCAAACGTTCTTGATTAATAAGAACATAATGATTAAAATAAATAAAATGTCATTTTATGTCTTTAAAACGCTAAAAATTGAAAAAAAAATGTGTTTTTTCCGCGAAGATTCTTATTAGGTAGACCACTCGAAGAAAATTCGCGACCTTTGGTTAATACGCGAACCCGTTTAATACGCGAATTTTGATCGGACCCCTGATTCGCGTATTAACGAGGTTCGACTGTAGTTTTTTTCCCCTGAAATTTCAAGTTAATCTGTTTTTTATTAAATCAATCGAATACAAACATGGTACACAAGGAAAAACACAAGTAAAAGAGTTACATAAAAAAACTTAAAATCATGCATGTTTGGAACTTACTACCAAAATTAAATACATTAAAATTTATCTACTACCTCTGACAATAAAGTTCGGTGAATGAATTCAGAACGACCGATCTAGAAACACTGGGGAAACAGAACGCTGCACTTGCATAGAGGCAAATGCAGACCATTTTCCCCCACCGTTGTTCAGTTGAGAGTCGTTTATGTTCTGTGTAAGACGTGCTTGTTCAGTATGCTGGTTCTTAACTGAGAACAGGAAAATGAATGAGCAAAAGATTAGTTTAAAGTTTGGTTTTAAGATTTGCAAAACACCGAAAGGAATTCATCAGGAATGGTGCAAATTGAACATCCGCCATACTCGTCAGATACCAATCCTCCAGAATTCTTCCTATTTTCATGACTCAAACTCTCTTTGAAAGAGATTTGACCATATTGCTGACATCCACAAAACATGACGAAGCTTTTGAACTCCATCCCAAAAGAAGACTTCTTGCGAATTTCCCAGGACATATATAGCAGATCTCAGCGGTGCATATTAATGGGAGATGACTATTTTGAGGGATGGTGCGATAACTCTTGTTAATATTTCATCTACATTGATGTTACAGAGCTATTCACCGAACTTTATTGTCAGAGGTAATATATGAAAAAACATATGATTACACCAAACAAAGAGACTTTCTTCATAAGATCGAAATTTAAAAAAAGAGCAGCATAAACGTATGAGCAGAATATTACACGAAATACGAGAAGGCAAATACTCCACAAACTCAACTAATAAAATAAAAACCGAATGTTGTGCTTAAATTTTGAAAAGGGAGTGGTATCTGTTAATGTAATGTTAATGCAGTTTTTATCAAGATCCTTTTATAATTCTCACATCAGTGATTCAATGGGGCTGTAGCCGAGTGCTCTAAATTGATCTTATATAGATTACACTGTAAAAAAAAAAAAAAAAAAAAAAAAAAAAAAAAAAAAAAAAAAAAAAATCTGTAAAGTTACTAAGATTTTTCTAGTAGACTTTCATGTAATATATATATATATATAATCTCATGAAACCAAAGAAGTTTACGTGAGTTTTTGCGATTACCGTTACATAAGAAGTCCTTGGACCACAAATCCACTAGAAAAAATCTTAGTAACTTTACAGATTTTTTTACAGTGTACGCACCGTAATTCCATTATCAGTGTTTCAATAAAATTAGTAAAATGTATCATTTTAACAGTGCTTTTCTGCACACAATAATCGCCTTCCTTAGAACAGCATCTTGATTATCTTTAAGAACACTTTAACAATAATCGGAAGAAAATATTGAAACTTACTAAACAATTTATCCTATCGTTTTTCAGCTGTTCGTGCAATAAATTACATTTACTTAAATTTAGAAAGAGATAATTTTTTCTCGAAGTCGTCGATTTACCAACAATATTATATACAATATACGAATGAAATATTTTAACTAATCCAAAAAAAATTTGTTAGACAAAAAGAAATGTAACTAAACTATATTGTATAACTAACATTGATCCATTCACTAAGATACATAGACAACTCGTAACAGTTATACACTGACATCCTTATGTTTTACCTTTTTTATATATTTATTTATATGTAAATAGAGAAATAAATGTTAAATCTACAGAAAACTGTAAATAAAAATGAACTGATCTACGAATTTACTATCTACACTCTATTCCAATATTTCATAATTTATATGATATATCATGGCAAACATTTTACAATAAATAACTTCTGGAATTTGATGTTTATATATTTTCCCCATCCATTAATCCATTATGTTTCCAATGTACTCCTTTTCATATGAGTGTTATTTTACCAATGTTATTAGTTTGGCTAATGAACAAATGCGCACAATTTCAACATTAAGCATTACCTTGAAATAAATCAAACGAGATTGAATTAGAATTACTTCAAGTGTGATTAATGTAATGTTTAATCAAATATTTGCTTCTAATCAAATATTTTCAAATGCTTTAAAAAAATCGAAATTTAGAATGTAATAAAACAATAAAATAAAAAATAATTAATACTGTTTTCCAATAGGTTCATAGCGCCCGCATTGTCTGAACTTTGTAGATGCTTTGTTACAGATTATAAGGTACCCTGGGGTAATAACGCCAGGCGGGGTAATAACGCCAAGTGCTTATATTTTGCATAATTATGAAATAATCAGGTAAATGACACCATTGTGCACTGCGCAGAAGGGTTTTGAGTCATATAAATCGCAAAAAACAGCTTCAAGTTAATTTGTTTCATTTTAGGTCTTATTGTTTTTACAAGCAACTAAAATTAACGCTTGATCTAAAATTTGCGAGATAAGGTTTTTGATCTGAAGACTGTATTTTTTATCCAGAAATACTTTGTTTATTACATAAATTTGTAGTGTATTTCATGTACTTTCAAATTGTTGTAGAATATTTTCGATATCTTCTCGAGATAATTTGTAGTTTAGGATTTACTGCGCAATAAATATCCCGGGGTAATAACGCCAATCCTTGGCATTAATACTACGGTTGATTCCCTACAGTGACCTAGCTACATCCTAAATACTGATTCAAATAAACACAGTTAAAACTGCGCACTGTTTCTAATAATTCTATTTAAGCGGTCCTTTTTAAGCAAAAAGAAGCTCACGGTCTGATATTCTTTTGCCTCATCCTCCCTCCCCACACCGCACCTTTATTTTTCTTACACTTTCACAAAAAAAATGAACATTTTCAATAGCTTAGAATGCAATTTGTCAATTTCTAAGTTTGTAGAGTTTGTATTTTTAGAATTGGGCAATCTACATGCAATTATTCCATCTTATGTCATAGTTTTGTTTGCATGGCGTTATTACCCATATAGGTGGGTAATAACGCCAAATAGCATTGGTCAAGAAAAAACGCCATTACATTTTATAAATACATATCTGTTAAATTATTTTATTTTATATAGATAGTCAATGAGTTGCTGTATCAGATCCTATATTTGTTTGAAAAATACAATCTAAAACTAAGCCGTGAAAATTGGTAGAACCTTAACGTGGCGTTATTACCCCAGGGTACCTTATTTTACTTGAATAAAAAAGAAAGAAAATAAAAATTAAATTTATAGGATAGATTTTTTAATTAATTTGAGTTGAACAGTAACGCGTCTGTAATGCATCATGTGTATTTAAAACTGCATTAAGATGTTTATTTGAAATTTGCGATACAGATTGAAATGTTGGTATATCATTTCTAAAGTAGTAATCTAATGAATTCTTCTTTTTGTACTACAAGTAGATTTAGTATTGATAGTACGATTTACTAACAATAGTATATACGAATGAAATATTTAATCTATATATCTTTTTCACATCTATAGCATCGATAAAAGATTTTAATTAAACTATATTGTCACGCTTCATTACATTTTGCATACTGTATATCATTATATTTTACTGTATTAATAAATATTTATTTCTAAGTAGGCAGAAAAATAAATGTTAAATCTACAGAAAACTGTAAATAAGTATGAATTGATCTGCGAATTCACCATGCACACTCCTTTCCAATGTTTAATAATTTATTTAATATAATATGGCAAACACTTCATAATAAATAACTCCTGGAATTAGACGTTGATACATTTTCTATACCCATTACTGCATTATGTTTTCAATATATTCCCTTTCATGCGAGCGTTATTTCCCCTATATTATTAATTTGGCTAATGAACAAAAGCTTACAATGGACAAACGCATACAGATAAAATAAAATCACATGATGTGCTTAAATTTTAAAAGGGGAGTGGGAACATGTTACTGTAACGTTAATACAATTTTTATCACACCAAGCATACACAATGCATAATTTTAAAATAAATCAAACGAGATAGAAATAGAATTACTTTAACAGTGGTTAAAATAATGTTAAAGCTAATATTTACTTCTAATCAGATATTTTCAAACTAAAAAAAAAAAAAAAAAATAGAAATTCAGAATGTTACAAATCAATATACTATTTAAAGGGAAAAAAATAAAAAATACTGTTTCCCATAACACTCATAGTGCGGGCATTGTCTCAATATTATTTATGCTGTATTACAGAGTATAATTTATTTTAAAAAAAGAAACAACAACAAAAAAAAAAAAAAAAAAAAAGATTGATCCTAGAATAGATTTTAAGTTAATTTGAGTTAAAAAGTAAAGCGTCTGCAATGCATCATTTGTGTTTAAAATTTCCTTAAGACATTTATTAGAAAACTATGATACAAATTGTAATGTAAACATATCGTTTATAAAATAATTATCTAACAATTTCCATTTACTTAAATAAAAATATCAAGTGCTCATTTTGTACTGGAAGTAGTCGATTTATTAACAACAATAGATAAAAATGAAATATTTAATTTATATATCTTTATCACAAACATAGCATTTTAAATAAAAGTTATTTATTATGTTGTATAAATACTGATGATGCATTTTTTAATTTATATAAACAACTTTTAAGAGCCACACACTGTATATCATTATATTTTACTCCACTAATATATATTTATTTCTAAATACACAGACAAATAAATGTTAAATCTGTTGAAAGCTCAAAATAAATATCAATTGATCTGCAAATTTATCAACCATATTCAATTCCAATATTTCATATTTTATATGATAGAATATGGCAAACATTTCTTAATAAATAACTGCTAAAATCTGACGTTGATATATTTTCTCCATCCATTATTACATTATGTTTTCGATGTACTCTCTTTCATGTGGGTGTTATTTCACCTATGTTATTAGTTTGGCTAATGAATACATGCATACAATTCCAACACCTAGCATTAATCTGAAATCAATCAAACGATATAGAAATAGAATTATTTCAACTATGGATACAGTAATGTTTAAAGGAATATTATCTTCCAATCAGATATTGGCTAATGCTTATTTTTTTAATTCGAAATGTAAAATGCATTAAAATAATAAACTACTTAGTAGTAAAAAATAATAAAAATTGTTTTACAATAGCACGAACATTGTCTGAAGATTATTGATGCTGTATTACAGATTATAAATCACTTTAAAAAGTACTAAATTTATAAAAATTTAACGAAATTTTTTAGACATTCTTTCTTTGAAAATATAAATGCATTTTTTTTTTTTAGAATAAAGAAAAGTCACAATCTATAAATGTAACTATAATATATAGAGCTACACACATATATATATATATATATATATATATATATATATATATATACATACATATATGTATATATAATTAAACTTCATTAAGATATTTATTGAAAATTTGTGATACACATTAAAATGGTTGGATATCCTTTTTTAAAGTAGTCGTCTAATAAATTGAATTTACTTAAATTTAAATATCAAGTTTGTTTTTCTCGTCCTTGAAGTCGTCGATTTACTAACAATATTTAGTATGAATTAAATGCTTTGGCAAATATATAACAATTTTTAGATAACAGATTTGTGATTAAACTATATTGTATAACAAATGCTAATCCAGTTACTAAACAATATAAACAAAACGCAACAACTGTGCACTGTACACCATTACATTTTACCTCTTCTATATATTATTTTTTTATTTATGAATAAATATACAAATAAATGTAAAATATACAGAAAACGGTAAGTAAATATCAATTGATCCGCGAATTCATCATGTAGTTTCTATTGCACTGTTTCGTAACTTATTTGATGCACTATGGCTCACATTCCACAATAAATAAATGCTGGATTTAAACGTTGATGTATTTTATCCATCCATTTATCCATTATGTTTTCAATATAGTCTTTTTCATGTGAATGTTGTTTCATTATGTCATTAGTGTTGCTAATAAATAAATGTTTACAATTTCAACACTAAGCATTTCTTAGAAATAAATAAAACGATATAGAAATGAATAACTTCATCTTTGGTTAAAGTAATGTTATAGCCTACACTCTAAAAAAAAATGTGTAAATTTACACATAAAAACAGGTATATCGATGATACAAAAACTACATGTCTATGTGTGTAAATTGGTGTGTAAATTGCCAAAATACACGCCTAATGTGTAAATTTGAAAATACACATTTTAAAGTGTAATTTGATGATAAGTCCAAATGTGTAAATGTTATCTGATAAGTCTTGAAATACACACTTTAATGTGTAAATTGCAGAAGAATACACAGATTTATGTGTAATATTCTCACACATTCATAAGTGTAATTTTATGTGATTAAATGTATTTTTGTGTATAATGCAAGAAACACATACTTTTGTGTTTTATGTAAAATACTCAATTTTTTGTGTAGTATGTAAATTACACAGGTTTTTGTATAATATGCAAAATACACAGATTTTTGTGTAGCATTCTCTTCATATAAATATTTCTGCTGAACATGCAAAACACAGATTTGTGTGTAATAATTAAAATATTTAGATATTTGTGTAATATTCCAAGCAGACATATTTTTATGTATTTAGCGTTAACATTATATGTTTTGGTATGTTTTAATTGGGAATTAATTCCCAATGATTTAATAATAATAATTTTAATGATTAAAAAAAATTGTTTAAAGAACAATATCATTTACTGATTGAGATTATATTTTCTGGTAGCTCTGTTTGATGCCCAGAAAATACTGGTAGCTCTGTTTGATGTACCAGCAATGTATTTTGGCAATTTTCACATCACACTAAATAAAAGACAAATCATTTTCGTATCACCGATATACCCGTTTTTATATAAAGCATGATAAACTGAAATTTTAATTACCAATTTGTAATTTCTTTTAGAGTTGGTTTATAGTTCTACAACCGTGAGATCACAATTTATGCGCAGACTGTGCATAATTTCAATTCCTTACAATTTCTGTCTTTTAAATTAAAGTTAAAAAGAAATTCTCTCGCTCATATTTACTGCTATAACAACTCATATTGTTTTTAATATTTTAAAGAGCAATTTTTTTCAGAAATATTTATTATTAATAATATTAATAATACATTTTAATATTAGTAATATTAATAGTATTAATAATACATACTTTTACATTATTAATATTAATACTAGCTATCCAAGTACATTAATTAGTGTTTCATCAATATTTCATAATCTGAAAGATAACGAATGTTGCTATTTTGCGTATTATTCAATCTACATATGTCCATAGGCTAAAAAAGAATTTTGGGAAATGTTTAGAAAATATTGCATTGCAATAAGATTTAACTGATATTAGAACTTTCTCCTACATTTTCGCATTATTAGATATGATTCTTTCAAGAAAGTAACTTTTATTTTAAATTTAAAGAGTGAAATATGATGTTTGAAATAAAAGAATCGGAAACAGTGCACAGAAAATTAACCAAATAATAATAATAATAAATATTAGTATTAAATGCTTAAGCATAAAATGAAGTCATATAGTAAATGCATAGTCATATAATAATATTACTGCATGTAAATATCAGCAAAAATATTTCTTAAAACAAAATAATACCCCATTAAAAGACACGTACTATGAGTAGTACATCATACCTGAAAGGACTAAATCAGATTATTTTGATATAAATTGGAATTTTATGATTTTTGTCCCCAATGTTCAAATACTGAATGACTACCAAGGATTTTAGTCTACCAAAACAAAACAAAAAACTCCTCTAATTGCTAACATAATCTGTGTCTTTATCCTTTAACTAACATAACTAATAATTCATAGTTACAGACATTATAAAAACTACAAAGTAGTTTTATAATGTCTGTAACTATGAGCTATTTTTAGTAGTAGTTTCCTTTGTAGCATATAATAACATTATATAAATTAATATTTTGAAATAATATTATGCAATATTATGCAAAACTATATTAAATACTAGTGATATCTACATTTATTCCAATTATTAATAACTCCATTTAACATAAACTATTAACACTATTTAAAATTAAGAATTATTAAACAACAATCTCTGTATTTAGAAACATAATATACATTTTTAATTAGCATAAAATTAGTAATAATATAATTTTTAATTAGTATATAACATATTTTAATTACTAAAATGATTATTAACAATTTTGTGCTCATTCTAGAAAGAAAAAAAGGGAAGATGCTAGTTCCAAAAAGTACACTATTTCATGGGGAAATATACTTAGTAATTTGTTTAGTAATTATAAAAAGCATTCAGTTTCTCATTATGATAAACAAAGTGCCATTAATTTTAATAATTACAAATTGAAAAATACAATTAAATAATAACATGTTTTAATTTTTTTCTAAAGAAATAATTCTCTATCACTTTCAAAAGATCTTGGGAACTTAGATTAAGAAATAATATGTAATTTGGAAGTTGTATTACAAGAAATCTGTGTTTACTGTAAGTGAATTTAATTATATTTTAATAAAGTAGGGTGCATTTTGCCGATTTCATAAGAAGAAAGTTTTTCCACCCTAAAAAAGTGCTTAGAGGTAACAGCAAATAGTTACAGAATTAATAACAACTGCAAATAAGTAATTTCATCAATTAGTTACACAATTAACAAAATTAACAAATTTATTTACATCTCATTTTGCAATCTGTCAATAGCCTGAATCTAAATTTACATCCACGTTTGCATATATCAACCCCCCAAAATATGTCAGCACATTCATACACACATACAAAGTAAATATAAGGAATAGCCAATTATATATGAAATCCTCAAAACATTAAACAGCACCATTATTAGCACTTAGTGAAAGTTCTCAGCATTTACTGTTTCAGACAGTTTTGCTGCCGTTATTAATCATGAAAATTTTTATTTGGTGTATATGAGTTGAAAAAGTAAAAACATTCAACTTTTACTGAATAAGCTTTTGCTATGCTTAATATTTTATTTTTTTTTTTCTCATGCCTTCTTTTACAATAGCGATGTCATTATTTCATTCTATTTTTAGTTCCAATATTTGCTATAAATTTATTATTGCAAAAGCAGAATGAGAAAATAAGATTTGGCTGCTTTATTCGTTTATTTGCAGAAAATTATTATACTTGCTCTGCCTATATTATATAAAAGAATCAATAATTTGATTATTAAAAGGAAATTATGACATTGTAATTTATACCAGATTTGAATATCATTTTTAAATTAAATGATTTTTATGCTTATAAGATAAAAACTATGCTTTTTACAAAATTATCATGCTTAAGTCTTTGACAATACTCAGAAATTAAGATTAGAAATAATTATTTAAAGCTTTTTTGTGTATTCAAAAGTCAATACCTGTAGAAACTTGCCAAATTATGGTAACCTTAGATTTTAATATTTTTTCTGTCTTTTAAATCTTTATAAAAATTATGATTTTAGTCAATGATTTAAAAAAAGTTGATTTAAATTACGATTTAATTACCGGTTTAAGTCAGCTGATTAAAATCGTTCGCTCCCTATGAAAAAATAATAAAAGCTTAGTTTGCATTTATCTATTTATTTATTGTGATTACATTATTGTGATTTATTGTTGATACATTACTAGAAGGGTGTCCATTACTGGTACATCTACCTGTACTGAAGTGTAATATGTAATACTTTAAAATAGCTTGCTTCAAAAAACGTCTCCTCCCCCCCCCAAAAAAAAATGCGCGCATAACTTTTATTTATTTATTTATTTATTTACATTCCTATATATATATATATATATATATATATATATATATATATATTTATTACAGGTTTATATAATACATCTTAAGAAGTATCAAAAATTTTTTATAAATACAGAAACACACAAAAAAGCATAAATGAACTAAAAAAAATGCAATCTATTTAATTTTATTATTATTATATTGATGTACACAAATTAATTACATTTTTAAGATAATAAATTCACAGATAATGAAATTAAAAACACTAACTAATTTAATAAAAATATTGGGCTCTGTTTTAAGAAAGTTCATTTATACAGTTAATTCAATTTCTAACCAAAAATAATCTCATTCTTGCAAAAATGAGACATTTTACAAATACACATATATATACATATACATAACATGTATATAATTCTTTTTAGAATAAGTGCAAAAAGTATTTCACTAAATGTGTTAAATTAGTGTTTAAATTCAAAAGTCAATTCATATATGTATACAATTCATGTATGTAATACGTATATGTATACTTCTCTTTCTTCATAATTATAGTTTCATAGAATGGTCATAAGTATGCTTAATATGAAGGAACGCAGTCACTTTTGCGACACCTTTGGAACTCGGACAATGATTAAGATTTCCTAATCTAAATTTTACTAATTCAATAAAATAATCATAATTTAGTTGAAATATGATAGCATTTTTTATGATAAAACTTTCATAACACACAGAAATCATAAACATTATTTTACATTTTTACATAATAAAAGAAATCTGAGCTAGAAAATGATTAGATATATTCAAATAGAAAAGAAACGAACAATATTAGAAAATAAAGCACCGAAATTTTATCATTTTCTTAAATATAATAACGCTGCTAACATTTATAATGACATTTAAATTCCTTAATTTTTGGTTGTATGTCAAAAAAGTTACAGTTTAAATATGAAAAACTGAACCATGAAAATCTATTAAATTAGTTGTCAATTGAAAAGATTTATTTTCATTAGAACAAAACATTTACATACCTTTGTTATAGAGTATCCATTTTTTTCATGCCGGTAAAATCACAATAGAAAAGAAAATATAGTTCAATTTTTTCTAAATATCAAGACAAACATTCTGTGTTAATTAACATTCCTCGATTATTTGTAATTGCAATATTATTTATTCTTATTTTTTGAGTTAACAGAGGAGAACACACTTTCCTCTTTTGACATGTTCGATTCTAAAAATGGTGAAACTACCATACAGCAGATGTAATTTTCATTTTTCACCTGCGTACTTGCTATTATACAAAATGCAGACGAACATTTAAAATAACACAAAAGTTCATGTAAATCCAGGTATTTTTCTAAATTTACACATTTGTCTGGGTAACCAACCGACAACAACTTGCAGTCTTAATATCACAAAATAAATGCACATAAAAACAAGAAATTCTTTTTACAAAATGTGTAATTTTCATGACAAGTGGGTGATTTTAGAAATTTACACACTTATCAGTGTATATAAGAACTATGCGTAAATTACAATAACACACTATTCGGTGTCAATTTAGGTATTTTTCTACTTTTACACACTTATTTATGTTTTTCAAGTGATAACAAATTACACACTTAGTTTCAAAAGCTAAATACACATAAAAACAGGTAAAATTTTGCAAAATAATGTGTGAAGTACATGGCAAGTGTGTAAATTTACAAATTTACACATAAATGTGTGTAAATTTGACTAATTTACACATTTATTTTTTAGAGTGTATATTTGTTTCAAATCAAGTATTCTTTAACGCTTTCCTTTAATTCGAAATTTAGAATGTAATAATACAATAAACTACTTGGAAGAAAAAAGGTAATGAAACTCTTTTCCAATACATTCATAACGCGAATATAGTCTCAAAATTATTGGTGATGTACTAGACATTTTAAATCACTTAAAAAAAATACTGAACTTGTAACAAGTTAAAGAACTTCTTAGAATTTCTTTCTTTGAGGATATTAAACGTATAATTTAATTAAATTTCATTAAAAATTATTTGAAATTCGTGATACAAATTATGTATAAATGAAATACTTTATCAAATCTATATACACATTTTAGATGAAATATATGTAATGTTCATTATATATATCAGTATATATATCATTATGATCAATTCACTGTTTTATAAACAATTCGTAACAGCTATATACTGCACATCATTGCATTTTACAACTTCAATTTATTTATTTACAGATAAATAGACAAATAAATGTTAAATCTACAGAAAACGGTTAATAAATTGGAATTGATTTGCGAATTTATTATCCACATTCAATTCCAATATTTTATAATTTATTTGATATATTAGGGCAAACATTTTATAATAAATAACTGCTAGATTTAGATGTTGATACTTTTCTCCATCTATTACTGCATTACTTTTTCAATATACTCTCTTCCATGCGAGTGTTATTTCATCTACGTTATTAGTTTGCCTAATGAACAAACGCAAACAAATTCAAATCTTAGTATTACACTGAAATAAGTGAAATGAGATAGATATAAAATTACTTGAAATGTGGTTAAAGTATTTTTTAGCTCAATATTTGCTACCAAACAGATAGAATCACATTTTTAAAAAATTGAAATAAAAAATGCCATGTAATAAAAAAACTTATTAAAAGAAAGAATATATATATCCGAAACATATTTTTTAATTCGAAATTTAAAATGTAATAAAACAACGAACTATTTAAACGAAAAAATAATAAAAACTGTTTTTCCACACACTCATAGCATGGTCATTGTATAAAAATTGTTGATGCTGTATTACAGATTATAAATTACTTGAAAAACAAATACTGGACTTATAAAAGCTTAAAAACTTGTTGGAATTTCTTTCTTTGAAAATGTTCAATGTGTAAGTATTAAAATAAAGAATAGTCACTATTTATAAATATAATAATAATAATACATATATATTTATACATATTTAATTAAACTTTATTAAGATATTTATTTGAAATATGTGACTCAAATTAATATGTTTAGCTATCGTTCTTGAAATAGTCATCTAATAAATTGCATTTATTTACATTTAAATATCATGTTAGTTTCATTCGACTTCGAAGTCGTCGATTTACTGACAGTATTTAATTCTGGAAAAACGGGAAGTTTTACACATGTCTTACAAAAAAACATGGAACACTAGAAATTTTATTTAAAACCATTTCAGTTATTTAATTAACCATTTTTTCCTTTGATTTTTTAACATATTTTAGAAAGAAAATTATGATTCGGATCGAAATGTATTTACTTAGTAGGGAGCAAAGTGGCCTTTCGCCGTCATTTTAGTGTTAATACGAAATAAATACTTTAGCAAATTCCTAAAAAGATTTGGATAAAACGTATGTCATTACACTATATTGTATAACTAATGCCAATCCAGTTACTAAGTTATGTAAACAACTGGTAACAACTATGCACTGTACATCGTTATATTTTATCCCTTCTATAGATTTATTTTTTATTTAAATATAAATATACAAATAAATGTCAAATCTACAGAAAACTGTAAATAAACATCAATTGGTTCGCGAATTCGCATCCACATTCTACTCCGATATTTCATATTTGATTTGATATATTGTGGCACACATTTCACAATAAATTAACTGCTCCATTTAAACGTTGATATATTTTCTACATCCCTTACTGCATTATGTTTTCAATATGCTACCTTTCATGTGAGTGTAATTTCACCAATGTTATTAGTTTGGCTAATGAACAAACGAATACAATTTTAAAGCTAAGCATTACCTGAAATAAATCAAGCGTTATAGAAATAGAATTACTGTAATTGAAGTAAAGTTTAACCCAATGTTTGCTTCTAATCAAATATTCTTAAACATTTTTTCTTTTTAATTTGGAATTTAAAAGGCAATAAAACGACAAACTATTTAAAAGAAAAAAAATATTAAAGACTATTTTCTTATACACGCATAGTATGGACATTGTCTCAAGATTGTTGATTCTGTATTATAGATTAAAAATCACTGGAAAAAAAATACTGATAAAAGCTTAAAAGAACGAGTTAGAATTTCTGAAACTTGTGATACAAATTAAAATGTTAAGTTATCGTTTTTTAAATAATCAACTAATAAATTGCACTTATTTAAATTTAAATATCCATTTTTCTTCCTAGAAATCTTCGATTTAGAAACAATACTGTATACTATGAAATACTTTATCATCTATAACAAATTTTAGATAATATATATAATTAATCTATATTGTATTATTGATTCTGGTGCGTTAACTTAGTTTTATAAACAACATGTAAAAGTTACACACTGTACATTAATGTATTCTACCACATCTTTATATTTATTTATAGATAAGCAGAATAAATGTTAAATTTAGTGAAAACTGTAAATAAACATCAAATGATCTTCGAATTTACCATTCACATTGTACTCCAATATTTCATAATTTATTTGATATATATGACACACATTTCCCAACGAATAACTCCTGGATTTGGACAGTGATATATTTTCTCCATCCATTACTGCGTTATGTTTTCAAAATACTTTTTTTCATGTGAGTATTATTTCACATATGTTATTAATTTGGCTAATGAACAAATGCACGCAATTTCAACACAAAGCATTATCTTGATATAAATCAAACGAAATAGAAATAGAGTTACTTCAACTATGGTTAAAACTAATATTAACTAATATATAAGCTAATTTTATAATTGGCTTAATATTCACTTCCAATCAGACATTCTTCAAACTTTTATTTATTTATTTATTTATTTTAATTCGAATTTCAAAATCTAATATATAAGCTAATCTATAAACTGTAATATCTAATATATAAGCTATATCTAAATGGCTTAATATTTACTTCCAATCAGATATTTTTCAAACTTTCATTTATTTATTTATTTTAATTCGAAAATTAAATTTAATAAAATGATAAACTATTTAAAAGAAAAAAAAATACTAATAAAAGTTTTTTTTCTAATACTTTCATAGTGCGACCATTTTCCCAAGATTCTTTATACTGTTATACACAGTATAAATAACTTAACCTTCACACTGCCGTTACCGGGTAGAACCCTTCACAGCATGTTTAGCCACAGTAGGCTGCAGGTTTCGCTGCAGTTGAAGGTTTATTTAAATTAATATAAATTGCATTTAAACTAAATTGCAGAGAAAAAAACATTAACATTTTGCTCTTTTGCTCAGCAGTCAGGGAGTTAAATAAAGATAGTACTGAACTTATAAACTATTAATGGACTTCGTTAGACATTCCTTGTTTATTGATCATCATTGATAATTATTGATTGATAATTATTGATCATTATTCAATCAGAAATCTGGTGTTTAAAAAAAAAATTGTATGAGGGGATAGTTAAGTTCTTTGAAATATATATTTTTATGGAAATTATGTGGTGCAATTCTCTCATAATGACGAACTCAAAAATACATTTATTTTTATTTTAGGTACTGCAGTTAAAGATATATTTAAAAAAAATAATGCAAAAGTTTGTTCACCACTCTCTAATTCTAAATCTGTTAAAACAAAGATTATGAAAAAAATATAAATTACTAGAAATTAAATTAAATCTTTGAAGAGAACTAAAGCGATTACCCTAAATCACATACACTGCTGGCTACACAAAAGGCAATATCAAGAAGAACAAAAGATACCACAACGACAATCATTTGGCAGAAAATATATTGTACAAAGAATAAATATTAAAATTACAGCATGGTGTGAATAATGACAAATTCACTAAAAAGTTTATTAAATCCATTAGATTTTTTAAATTACAAGATATTAAGAACTCAAACTTTTATAAAAACTGTCAATGTTACATATATATATATATATATATATATATATATATATATAATTGAGAGAGGTGTTACAAAAAATTAACAAGTAAAAAAAAATCATGCGTTAAGCATAGATTATGAAGCACTTTCCAACACATAATGAAACCTTTAACAAAACATTGTTATTTAGGGAAATAATAGTGTATAGCCAATTATACCCAAATATGTATTTCAGTACATTAGAACAGCCCTGTATTTCATATATCAGTTCATATAATGGGAAAATTTATCTTAGCAAGAAAATACCCAGTAGCTTGAAATTTCTTTTTCAGCAATTCATACTATTAGATGGAAGCATACTTGAATACTTTTGTTCAGCCCTGTAGTTTACATTGTACCTTTATTACACGTCAGCATTAGGCTAAAATTTATTGTAAACTAAAACACTTTTAAAACAACTGAAATCACATTCTCATAAATCATCATTCATAAGCGTCCATGTACCGAATTCTTTGCGTGGCCCTGTATATACTTTTATCTATATTCTGCAAACATTTCTCAGTAAACTGAGTGAAGCTCAGCCTAAAAATGCATAGCTTATTTAAGAAATACGCTTAAATAATTTACGCTCATATTCGGTAACGTTGGTGAGCTCTTTTGGATAGCCCTGTATATCAACTATAACATTTATACACACCATATAATGTGCATATTTTTAGCGAAATATAAACCTCGCATATCATAATTAAAATGCATTTCATCCCTCCATCAGCCATCATCGGACACATATACGGTACTTCGGAAAGAATATACTACTTGAAATAGTTTGTGTGGCCCTGTAAATGCTATGTACTTCATATTATGCAAGACAGTAGCGTACAATTTATATTAAGCTTCAGTGACATATATCAATTTTATTATACATGAAAAAACTTAATATATTTAAAATATGTCACACACAATTCTCCCTTTTACCATTTTCTAATGAAATTCTTTTGTTTGGTCCTTTAAATGAATAATAGCTACATTTTCACCTTATATTTTATCTAATGCATATTTTAATATGTTTGACAGGGTATAAAATCTTTAAAATTCCTTTGAAACGATTTTTCCCCATAGGTCGTAATGTAATGGGAAACTTTTGATTCGCCCTGTTGATAAACTTATCATGGTGGAAACTTCATTTTCAATAGGACTTGTGCTAGGGTAAACGTCAATAACGTCCTACATGGCAATCCGAGTATATTAATGATTTTTCCCCATAGGCCATAATGTAATGGGAAACTTTTGATTCCCTCTGTAGATAAACTAATCATGGTAGATACTTCTTTTTCTATAGGGTTTGTGATAGGGTAAACCTTAATAACGTATAAAAATTTCATAGCAATCCGAGTATATTTACGGGAGTTAGAACGCGGCCAGACGGACAGATGGCCAGACAAACCGAATTCATAAGCACTTTTCAACTTTGTTGGAAAGTGCTAAAGAGAAATAATATTGACATGTTTCGGCTCCATCTAATAAGAGTTATAATAATAATAAAATTACAAATACAAATCGTCTCACGGTCAGTACAAACGACACCCGACAAATGAGAACAAAAACTTTACGCTCTATTGTAAAAAAAAAAAAAAAAAAAAAAAAGATTATGATCTAAAATTAATTTTTAATCTGGTTCTTCCCATTCAAGATTTCACGAAGAATTTATTCATTAACTTTAACCATAATTTAGGAATAATAAAAGAAACAATATTTTTGCAAACAAATCCTTTACGCATATAAATTTCAATGGACTCTTTTATAATGGTCATACGACAATTTGATACGAAACATAATTTGCTGTCCCTAAATATAATTTACCCCCAATTAAAAGTAATATAGATAAGGGGGGTTAAAGTACGACCAAATTTAATATCGGATTCAGATTCACCTTTTCATATGACAAGCTCTCTCCCTGTGATGTACATTTAATAATCCAAGTCACCTTATTCTGCAATATAAGGTATTTCATAAACTCCTGCAAGATGTTCATGTCTTATACGGTCAGCTTGCTTATTCACACATTCGCTGCTGCTCACGCGCCTTCGCGTGATATGGCGTGATATGGCAACAACGTTAAGGGGCCATCCACATGCCAGCGCATGATGTAAGGTGATGGCCAATAGCCAGTCAGGCGCTGGCGCGTAAAAATCTTTCAGTTAGTCTTTGTTATAAAAAGTAAATCGGCTTCTGGGAAAAACCCACTTCTACACTGCGGCATTAACTTTCATCACATCTTTACGTAAGCGGCAGCGAACGTGTTAAGTAAACACATTAATTTTGTTAGCGGCGTACAATATTAAACTTTTTAAATTCAAATTTTAACTTCCCAAAACTGTGTCTCAAACAGGGAAAAAAAATTATTTTAAATTATATAAGATATCCCCTTTATTGAATACTGCAATTAACTTTGAACTTTTTTGTTTTGGTTACCCTTTTCTATAATAATTTATTAATTTATTGATGCTACTTATTTTATACTCAATAGAACCTTCAATCTGACGGATATTATTTAAAAAATCCTTTTTTCTTTCCTACTTAACTCCTTATTTAAAAATTCTTAATAACGATCTTTGTTAACTCTCTTAACCATGAAACGAAAAGTGGAGAATTTATAACAAAAATATGAGCATGCAGAATTCGGAATAATATGCTAGTTATTAATTTTCTTCAATCATTAATTTTCTTCGTTCATTAAAAAGTTTCTAAATGTTACAATTCTCTTCTAATCCATATGTAAACTGAATATTTTATCTAATTTATTCACTTCATCAACTAAACTAAAAAAAAATCTATATCCATTTAAAAAAAAAAAAAAAAAAAAAAGGTCAACATTTTTCTTTACCAAAAATATGATTTATCTTGAATTCAACTAGAAAGCCTAAAAAAGGAGAACCAATTGGATCCCCCCCCCCTTTTTTTTTTTTTTTTTTTTTTTTTTTTTTTTTTTTTTTTTTTTGCTCATAGTTTTTCCCATCAAACTTAAAGCAGTTACTATTTATGATTACCTTACAGATGATCATAAATTGACCTTATTTTTGAAGCAAGCTTATTTTAATACCAAGTTTAAACTTTGACCAAGTGTTTTTTTTAAGTTACATTGCAAAAAGCAAAGATCATTACATCGATGAACTTCGGTTAATGAAAAGTCAAATGAAATTCAATATGTGCTACTTTCAATATCAACACTAAATTTAAATTCATCATATTAGGATAAAAATTTTAAAAAATACCGAATATCAATATTTTATACTATTTAGGCTTTATACCTCCATCAATTTAAATGATGCATCCATTTATATTTTTGCAGAACGTACAGCTATACCGAAAACGCGTTGTATAGTTTTTTACATTTTTTTAAAATTCTTATAGCAAAAATTAATTTGTAATAATACAAATACTATTTTATGTATCAATCGTACTAAATAATCTGTGAGCAATTAATGTTCATACATCACCCTTTATACCTTCTAAAATAGCTATTAAGATGCATGTTGTTTTTTGTAATTCTTTTTTTAATGGAATTCAAATATAAAATATCGGATGTCGAAGAAATGCATTACAATACACACTCAGCTAAATTTATTTAATGAATTTATTTTTATATATTTTTTCTCAGCTGACGAGACATTAATTTTGGAAGTTTGTTTAATTTTGTAAAATTGCTGTTTTAATATAGGCTTTAATTTTATTTCTATTTAATTTCTCCTTCATTCATCAATATTCTAGAAATTTTATGAGGCATATTATGTCTTAAATTAAAAAAGGTATCATAAACCTTTTATCATAACTTATTATTGATCTTATATGGATTAGATATCCATGATATATCTAAGGCAGAAAATCTCTTTCATCATGAAATTGCGCAACAGGCTATAGCTATAAAAAGAAAATAGTGTCTCTACTGTTATGTTATAGCACATTTTATAGGCAATAAAAGGGTGAAAGTTTATTATATAAATCTTTCGGGAATCTTGTCTGTTCAGCTTACATGTCCTTAAAACTTATTAAGAAACAGGGGAAGCGTCTCAAAATATTAAAATTTGTGCGCATAGTTGTAAAATGTATAAATGTATAATAACCAAATGTCCTTAATTTATCTTTCTGTAGAAAAAGAAATAATTATAAAACTCATTTTAAATTGTATGCATAGTGATATGATACAGTCAAGCATTTATATGATACAGTCAATTTTTACAAACAGGCAAAAGTATGAAAACTTAATAGATATTTAAATAACTTTCTTTACGAGTGAAAAATAGTAAATAGAATCAATTATAAAAGAAACTTGGTAGTGATTACATAATGAATTTTTAATGTTCTAGAAATATGAAAATAATCAACGACATCGACTTGGGATCAGACGAGTTTCAGTAGATTTTAGCGTACCGCTACTGTCCTATTGGTATTTGGCAGTGAAGAGCTAAATAGTACAAAAACTATTTTTCAAAGTTTACCTATTATTCTGTAATTGTTTTAAAAATGTATTCATTAATTCATGTTATAACATTGAGCAGCGTCTATATTATTGTTGTTAAAAGAAACAAATTACTTTTTCGAATCAACCGGATACTTATGTCAAGTTATTTTTCTATTTTAAGATGCATACATCTTATTTAATATAATTTAAGAACTTTGTTCGTACTCCTTTAAAATTCGCTTTTTGGGAAAATGCAAAACTACTTTAAACTAACCGTAGTACTAAGTATTATTTGTTGAATGAGAGACATTTATGTTAGCTGTTCACATAAAAGGCATGCTGAGGTGTAAGATTTTTTTACGCATATTTTGTAAAGAAATGTATTTTAATGTTCTGCAGAAACTAAACTTTGAAGTAAAAAAGGATGAAATTTCAAAAGTCTGACTCGTGGAACATGAATCTGAAGCATGTTCACACGCCATAATTATTTCACGTTTCATCAATCGTGTTTTTTGTTATTTTCATAATTCTATTCAGACGAATTATGTAATTTTAATGTAAAATAAATAAATATGAAATTGAATATTTCTTTGTGTTATTCAAAAATAAATTTTCCACTGAAAATGCAGCGGTTAAGAAATCGACATTCCAGTTAATTTCCTATTTTAAAAAAGATAGACAAATTGTCAATTAATTAAAGGGGAAAAGAAATAGTGCTATGGCTATAGAGTAAAGCTGGACGATATCAGAAAATTAATATCTTAATATATCAACTTGTGAATATGGATATTAGTGATATATTGCGATAACTACCATTAAGTACGGGGAGTTAAAAATCCTTATTTTGAAAAATAGCAGATAGAAGCAATTTCAGTACAATGAATTGCAGACAAAAAATGAATCAATACATTCATACATCACTTTTCAAGAGTATCCTTTAAATAAACATATTTATTTACATAAAATAGATGTATTTAAAAAAATGTTCGATAACCAGTTGCTCTTATACCTTGGAAGTTTTCTTAAAAAATGTATGTTTAATCCTATTTCATGCATTATTCATTAATAACATTTTAACACTTTCATTTTTCCCGTGCATAGTTGAGAGTATATAACTAAGATCTAGGCATCCCCATTTTTGCCAATCGTCAGTATTTGCAGATTACTGACGATTAAATCTGAATCCAATATGTACATCACATGTATTCTTAAGTATGATCTTGATTCTATAGATACATAATATGTGAAATTCACATTTAGATATTGAATAAGTAAACTTCTGAAATTTAACAATTTATCTACTTTAAGCATTTAAAGTTGCATTCATAAGTTATTTAAGAATTATTTCGAACATACGCTCCAAACCATTTGCTAGTACGAAATAATTCAGTCACCACGCTGAAATTTCCATACAACTAGTGATCGAAAGTCATCACAAAAGCAATGTGCTACACAAATATCAACATAATATATTTTTTGATACGTATTATTGATTCATTATCTAATTCGCCATTACAACATTTTTATGTTTTCATTTTTAGCTACAATTTTAATTTTCTATAAAAATCCTTGAGATTTTATTGTTATACACATTTTCTTTGAAAGATTTTACGTGTAATTCCAACAATTTTCATGCATCATTTAGATTTAGAAAGAAGAGATCTATGTATTTGATATCTGCAAAGCTGTTTTACAGGAGGCTTTTTATTAGTAATGCTTTTACACAAAGTTTCAGGAAGTTCTGTGTTGTACTGAAAAATAATGTATAAAGTCTATTTTTATTAGTAATAAACATAATATTTAGTTATTAATTAAGTAAGGAAAACAATACTATATATTGAAAAAATCATATTCAGTTGAAAAATTGGTTAATATGTATAAAACTGACATTGAGTCAGACATGTCACTACTATTTTAAAGTGTGGCATATAGAAACTGCAATCTTTAGAAAGCTTTGTGTTTTTAAATATGACGGAAAATATTTTAAACCTTTGGTATACCAGAGATGATAATAAAAAAATAGAAAAAAATATGTATTTAATATGACCTGAAAATAGGCTTTAGTAAAATATTGCACAGTTATGAACAATAGTCAAAATCTAACCGAGCATATACATTATTAAAGAAGAATAAAATATGAAAAAAATGTAGAAGCATTTAGCAATTTATATTCTTTATCGTACACAGTTAAAATAAATAAATAAATAAAAATTTAACTGGCACAATCCTCTGAGCGTTTTGAGGGCTTTTCAGACTTTACATAGAAATGCTTATTATCTTACTCAGCTTTTTCCTCTGTTTGCCTAAAAAAATACACTTCTTATAGTTTTTTTTATATAAATGCTAAAGTCGAAATAAAGCAATATTTTTATTAATCTATTTTGTTAAATGGAGCATTAATGACAAGAAGGCAATTGGAGACTACTATGCCTTTGTTAATTTTTCTGTTAATTATTTTAAAAACGACTTTTAATCTATCTAAACAGAAAATTCATTAATCCAAAAAAAGTCATTTTCTTAACTAAAATTAAAAAGAAATTTTCAAATTTATTCATAAATGTAGGATTTTATTAACTCTACATATTCTTTTACAGTATACATATATATATCTATATTAATTAACTTTCATAAAGTTTTCATGCCTATTTACTTTCATGCGCTTCAAAGGAAACAGAAAAATAATTAATCTATACGGCTTATTTTTAGAGATATTCGACTTTATTATTATTTTTTTCATTTTCATTTCAATGTCCTTTAAACCTGTTTTCCTGTTGAGTATTTCTTGAAACAATTATAAAGAAAGGAGTCATAAAAGAAGCTATTGACTAATAAAGAAAAAAAACTATATGATACTGAATGTTAGATTTATGTTTTTGAAAACTTAGAGTTGTAGATTTTATTATATAAATGTAAAAGAATCTTACAAAAAATAAATTAAAGCAGTTTTAAAAGTGTTAAAATATTTTAACTACTTAATTTTTACAATAAAAAGGTACTTATTCCAATAAAATTTATAAAAACAAATCTAAAATAAAAAAGCATATTATATTCGTACCATTTTGTTGTTTGCATTGTTAAATTAAGGAAAATGAATCCATACGTCATTAAGCAGGACAACTTTCATTTTTCACTCTCAATTATCTCACATTTTAAAAATATCATATTGATTTTTTTTTAAATCGGTTTTAATAACTAAGTAAATGAATAGTTAGTTTTTGATACAAAGAGTTTACGCCCAGAAAAAAAAAAAAAAAAAATATACAGGGTGATTCAGCTCGTCGGTGACAAACTTTAAGGATCGATAGAGCACACCTAGACGAACATTTTTGAATAGGGAATGTAGGGTCCCTGACGCGATGGTAAGGCGCTAGGCGCTTTCGAAAATTTGGGTGCCGAAATTCGAAACGTCATAAAAACTAGGGAAATGGTTAGATTTTCTTGCTTGTTGCGTCGAAATGATTCTGTTTGTTTAGACTTTCTTCAGTACCAATTTGATAAGCGTATCTCTTAAAACATGGATAGGGGGCGCTGCAGACTTTGGAGAGCTAGACAACAACTTTAAGCCCGTTATTTTGATAATTTAACACATGCTCGCCAAAGTTTATACTCTAACTTAAAGTTTGAACCCAAAAGTAGAGCCCTGCAAAAAGCGTAAGAGCCGGAATAAAATGTCAAAGTACAGGGTGGTCGAAACTCGAAGGCTCCTAAGAGATAAACAAACAGATTTCTTGACTTATGGCATGCATTTTCATGATTCTGTTTGCTGGGGCTCTCTGAAACTCAGTTGAACGGTACAAAAAGAAACATCGATAGGGGGCGCTTTGGGCAAAAAACATAATTCGTTGACATTTCGGACGCTAACTGGAAACGGGGCGCTACGATCAGTTAGAAACTAAACAAGAGAGTAATTTACTTATCATAAGAAGCTATTAAAACTGCAGTTTGTTTGTTTTTTTTAACAAACATAGCTGGTTTCAATCATGCACAATGCGCGCAGTAAAATTTACATAAGGTGCTTTTTGCTGATTTATGCAAAAGATATCGTACCATATCGATATGCAAAAGATACGTAATGCGTAGACGACAACGCGAGATGACGTAGTTGTATGCGCAGACACGTCTTTTGAACGTGCGGTACCTACTTAAGCTTCGGGTTACTTGTCTGCAGATCGGTAGTAGGATGGAACGGTACACAAACTCTGAATTGGCTGACATGCATTTGGCGTATGGCGCTGCTGGTTGTAATGAACGAGCCGCTCAGCGGTTGTACGCCGAGCGTTACCCCAACAGGCAAATCCCCTGCCATGCCTTCTTCGCTCGAGTACACCAGAGGTTGTCCACAACGGGATCTTTCGACGGAGGCAGGCCTGAACGGGAGCGATCAGTGAGCACCCCCGACAACGAAGAGGCTGTGCTTAACCTGGTTGAGGACAATCCAGGTCTTAGCACGAGAGATATCGCCAGACATGTTGGCATTTCGCAAGCAACTGCGTGGCGCATCTTACGTTCCCGGAATCTGCACCCCTACCACATCCAGCGGGTGCAGTTGCTCAGAGAGCAGGATTTTGGCCCTCGAGTGGAATTCTCAAGATGGTACTTGGCGATGAGATCCAGGGATCCCCGTTTTGTAAACAGCATTTTGTTTACGGACGAGTCCACCTTCAGCCGGGAGGGAATGTGGAACGCCCACAACAGTCATGTGTGGTGTGATGAAAATCCACATGAAACCAGAAGCCGAGCAGCCCAGGAGCGTTTCTCAGTAAATGTGTGGGCCGGCATTCTGGGGGATTGCCTCATTGGCCCTTATTTGTTACCTGAACGGCTGACAGGTGGAAATTACCTGATTTTCCTGGATCAAGTGCTGCCGCAGCTTCTGGAGGAGGCGCACGTACCCGAAGGTTCGCGTCGCGAGATGTGGTTCCAGCACGATGGAGCTCCGGCCCATTACACGAACGACGTGCGTCTCCATCTAAACGCAAGGTATGGCCAGCGGTGGATCGGGCGTGGGGGTCCAGTTCACTGGCCTGCCCGATCACCAGACCTCACCTGCTTGGATTTCTTCCTTTGGGGTTACCTGAAGGCCGAGGTATACCATACACCTGTCAGCAGTGCTGAAGAACTTGTGGCGGGCATTGTGGCAGCTGCAGGGCAGATCAGAGATACTCCTGGCATTGTTGGAAACACACACTCCTCAATGCGACGGAGGTGCGAAGCCTGCATCATGGCCCAAGGTCGAAATTTCGAGCATCTTCTGTAGTGTTATTTTTTGTAAATAAATTTCCAGTATCGTTGATGTTTTTGGTCTAAATTTATTCAGAAGTGTTGAGCAGAGGTAGAAAATGTGTTTTCATTATTACTAACTGATCGTAGCGCCCCGTTTCCAGTTAGCGTCCGAAATGTCAACGAATTATGTTTTTTGCCCAAAGCGCCCCCTATCGATGTTTCTTTTTGTACCGTTCAACTGAGTTTCAGAGAGCCCCAGCAAACAGAATCATGAAAATGCATGCCATAAGTCAAGAAATCTGTTTGTTTATCTCTTAGGAGCCTTCGAGTTTCGACCACCCTGTACTTTGACATTTTATTCCGGCTCTTACGCTTTTTGCAGGGCTCTACTTTTGGGTTCAAACTTTAAGTTAGAGTATAAACTTTGGCGAGCATGTGTTAAATTATCAAAATAACGGGCTTAAAGTTGTTGTCTAGCTCTCCAAAGTCTGCAGCGCCCCCTATCCATGTTTTAAGAGATACGCTTATCAAATTGGTACTGAAGAAAGTCTAAACAAACAGAATCATTTCGACGCAACAAGCAAGATAATCTAACCATTTCCCTAGTTTTTATGACGTTTCGAATTTCGGCACCCAAATTTTCGAAAGCGCCTAGCGCCTTACCATCGCGTCAGGGACCCTACATTCCCTATTCAAAAATGTTCGTCTAGGTGTGCTCTATCGATCCTTAAAGTTTGTCACCGACGAGCTGAATCACCCTGTATATATTATTTTGTGGTAACTGAAAACGCGCATCAGTAAGCAATCGCTTAAAATGTAAAAGTGAATGTAATAGATGAATTTTCTGTTCTTTCGTTATTAATGAAATTCGTCCTAATAAACTGCTAAAGAATTTTTAGTGTACAATTTATAAAAAGAAAATGCTCAATTATTAAATGAAAAAAAAATAAAGTCTTTAAAATATTAGTAAGCTTCCTGTATAGAAAAGACACTTTAAGGTAAAGCTTATTAAAAAAAAGTTTTATAAATTAATAAATCGTAAAGATTAAGATGAAACGAGTCTATTTTAAAAAAAGATAAAACCTAATTATATATGAGAGGCTCGCATCATAGTTGACAAAATCCATTCAAAATGAAAATTATAAGTTTCATTTATTGTAATAGACAGGCGATTTTTTGAAATAAGAACTGAAAAATATAATCCAATACAACAATCTATAATAAAAATATTGATGATCTGGTACCATAATATAATTTTTTTACAATACAGAATTCCAGTACAGGTTTTGTAAAATTAAAAAAAAAATGTTTTTGCAAAAATATATGACAATGAATGGAATTGATTTTATTTTTACCGTATCAAAACAATTTGCATTTTCAGCATTTTGTGCATGTAATGTAACCGCTCCTGTAAGTTAAATCATTGCCCATTTTTCATTATCAAATATTTGGAATGCAAGCAAAATTTATAAATATTAAAAAGTTTGTCAAAACCCACACTGTAAAAAATGTTCTTTAGTTTACAAATAAAGAATATGTACGTCACTAATTTGTTGAATATTTTCATTAAAATAATCTAACACTCATTAGTAGCAATATTTTCTTTACTTATTCAAGAAATATATATCAATAAATTAAGAAAGGCATAGAGCTTTGGCATTACCAAATTAATTTCATGAAAATATTGTTCCATTCGTCGTTAAATATTCGACATTAAAACAATAAAATTGAACGCTTAAAGTTGTCAATTTTTATTGATAGTACGACACATGAAACCATGTAGGACTATGTACCAGTAATGGCGGCGTTTATAAATTTAAACTTAAATATAACATTTAAACTTCACGCAGAGGATTGTGTTCCTGGTTCAGTTACTGATGCAACTCTACGCGTTTCCATTTATATGTACCATATTTTTTTTTTTTCACTGTGTTTCTTACTTTTTAAATAAAAAAATATTAGACCATGAAATTTACTTCAGTAAACATATTTTTTTCTTATACTTTGAAGTTGAATTAAAATCATTATGAAGGATTTCTTTCGACATGATTCAGGATCTTTTTACGATTTTAGGAGACATAGAGCATGAAGGGGCGCAAATTTTTGAGTTTTTAAATATTGACCTAAACAATACTGCAATAGAATTATGGTGTTAAGCGATTATGGAACAGAATGATGGACCTAAAAGATTATGGTGATAAAGAATAAAATGAATAAACTAAAATAAATAAAATTGAAAAATAAATAAACTAAATATATTATTATTATTACTAAATTCTAATTCATAAATCAAATCATAATAAAAATCATAAATATATACTGCCATTACTACATGTATAGTGTAACAAATGTAAATGTTAAGACAGATGAATACTCCGTGATATGACGTGTACGCCAGAACAAAACGGGTTAATGGCGGTATTGCAAAATTTTAATTATATATAGGAAACAATATAGATAAAAACCTATTTTTTTACTTGTAAGGCTTCCCTATAGTCAAAATATAGATTTATACATTTCTTCCTGCATATTTTTTTTAACTTTTCAAAAGTCGTCTTCAGAATACTCTGCAGAGTGGATTACAAATTATTATTCCATCCAGTGTTCTCGCTGACATTTGACCAACTATAGTAATTTGGCTAATTAAAATAATGAACATTCGCCAAATGAAAAAAGTATTAGCAAAATATATTCACCGTGTAGCACACACACACACACACAAAAAATTATCTTTAATTATTTAATGTACCCCCTTTTTTCGATATGTTCTAAAATAACCTAAGTTTTTATAACTGCGAGAACGATTGTTATTAATCTAATTTTAACTATCCGCTACAAATACTAAAAATATAAATAAATTAAAATATATGTATATGCATAGGTATGAAAAACGAAAAAGAAAATAAAGGAAAAGCAAAAATAGAGAACTAGCAATTTGGCGAATCTAATGGCTTATTTACTCGCCAAATAAAGAATTTAGTCGCAATTTGGCGCAATGGTGAGCGACAACAAGAACACTGGTTACATCTCATTTGTGATGTTAAACCGACTGCAAAATATTTTCTTGAACACAGGGAATAACAAAAATGTAGCTTGAAGCGAGATCGGGAAGTTGTTTTATTATTTAAAAGCTACATTTAGATTCCACATTCATAACTCGAGATAAGGAAGTACGACATTTGAGCAATCTAGCAACTCGTGCTGAGACATCTGACATGAGCACGAGCAGTCTTCACGAATATTTTTCCATATACTGCTACACTATCTACCAAAAAGTATTTGTACACTTTCAGTTTTTGACATTTTGTCAAATATTTAAAAATATACTGGTCGGATTCTTCTGGAACTTCAGAAATATAAAGATTATGTTTCACTTTATATTTATTTACATTCATTTGTTAAGCGGATAATTAGGGGGCCGGCAAAAAATCAAAGAATGATAGAAATATTTGGGATCGCCCTGTACATGAAAATGCACGAAACGACTTATCGCTTTAGAATACAAATATACGAATACAGTAAAATATGTACACTAATTTTTGTGAGAATAGCATGTATATTTATGGCGATAGAGCGATTTTTTTGAAAAATTCAAAAAACTCTGGTATGTTTTTTGTTTATATCATGCTGGGTTTTTGACCAAATTTAACGCAAATTTCAGAAAAATTGGCAAAATGCAGTAGAAAAAATGTAGCGCAATTGGAATATAAGTATATTAAATATTTTATGAAATATGAGTAGTTGTATAAAATAATTTTTATCTGCGCATGCACGAACTAGAAAAAAAAAAATTTTACATCATTTAATAGTCAATTCTATGGATGACTTATAAAAAAAATCCAATCAAATATCGTGAAAATTCAAAAAGATATCATTATTTTAGTGAGATGTTTTTACTCTGCTCTCTAAAAACGGCTGAATCTTAAGGGATTCTCCACAAATTGACATTTTTTAATAACTGACTTTAAAAAAAACTAGTATTGAATTAATACAATATCTAATACAATATTGCTGCTAATAAGTACTTGACAATTGTGATAGAAAAGAAAAAGAGCTTTATTCACATTCAGGGACAAAACTAAGAGAGGGTTGGGGGAAAAGGGCATGTGCCCCGGGCGCTAGGATGAAAGTGTCCCAAATGTACATTTTGTTTGGCGATTTTTTCCATGTCTATGTTTAGCATGATATTGTCAAAATCGTCCCATTCAAAGCATTTCTCCAATACCAAAGCATAGAAGACTCTAATGATGATGGCATAAAGATCCCGCATAAAGCAGATTTTTTTTTTCGTTTTGATTCGGTTTCACGATTTTAAGGTATCATTTTTTTTAAACAAAGCAGATTACTTTAATCAATATTACATATTTTAAGTTTTAAAATAAGTCGGCTATTAATAAATTAGAAAATTTTTCTTTGCAAATACTTTTGCAGATGCTTTGCAAAGAAGAAAATGGAGGGGGGGGGGGGAGTTCACTAAAATTCATTGAAATATAAATATATTAAATATTTTTCTAAAATGTTCTATGTCATGCAATATTTTCAACCAAATATAAAGCCACATTCAGAAAAATTCGCAAAATGTAGTAGAAAGAATAAGGTGCTATTGAAATATAAATATATTAAAAGTTTTCTAAAATATGAGTATTTGTATGAAATATTTTTTAATCAGCGTATGCGTGAACGATAAAATTTATTATTTTACATAATTTAATATTAAACTCTATGGAGCTACCCATAAAAAAATCCGATCGAATTTCGTGGAAATTCAGAAAGTTATTTTGGATAGGAGTGAACTAATTTTGAATTGGTCTCTGAAAGCAGTTGAATGACGTCAGATTTTACGCAAATTGCCAAATCTCCATTTACTTTTTTACTGGTGATTTACTTCTTTTCTTAGATAATTACCAGAGCGAACCTATTTCAGGATAAAGATAATTATAAAAAATCGAAGCATTTGTGTCAAATCTACCCATTGATACATAATTGATAATGGCTCTTATGCAAATGCCGATATCTGCGATCCTGAAATACGTCAAGTTCTCCACTGTTAAATGGGGTGTCGAAAACAACACTGACATCAATCGCATGCATGATGCCAAGAAGAACAGAGCTGTCTGATTTTGAGAAAGGTGTGATCATCGGGTACCACCGAAATGGCCGATCTTTAACCGACATATCTAGCGAGCTTAATTACCCCAAAACGACTGTGGCTTATGTGATTAGAAAATGGAAGCTGAATGGTGATTGTCAGAATGTGGCCAGAGTAGGCAGACCGACGAAACTGAGAGATAGAGACTGACGGGTTCTGTCTAGAGAAATGCGGAAGAACCGCAACCAACCAATGTTACACATACGCCAAGAATTTCAACAAGCTTCAGGATGTGTTGTTTCCATGAATACTATCCGTAAGGAAGCTCATCTGCTTAATTTTTATGGCCGTGCTGCCGCCCATAAGCCTTTAATCACCAAGTCCAACCGCGCAGCTCGGTTAAGTTGGTGCAAAACACGCCAGCAATGGACTGTACAGCAATGGAAACAGGTTCTCTGGAGTGATGAATCAAGGTTCACCCTCTACCGTTCTGATGTAGGGTCTGGGTCTGGCGTCTGCCTGGAGAACGCCTCCTACCAGAATGTATTGTGCCCACAGTTAAATTTGGCGGAGGGGGAATTATGTTCTGGGGTTGTTTTCCTGGTTTGGACTAGGACCCTTGGTCCCAATTCATGGTAAGCTCAATGCCGATGCCTACTGTAATATACTGGACAACAGTGTACTTCCTACGTTGTGGCAATACTATGGATTGGACCCATGTTATTTCCAGGATGACAACGCAAGCTGCCATGTAGCGAGGTCCAGCATGGATTCGTATGCTGATAATGGAGTGCATGGACTCGAGTGGCCTGCCCAGAGCCCAGACCTGAGCCCAATAGAGAACTTCTGGGACGAGTTGGATCGTCGAATTAAGGCGGGTGACACACGCCCAAAATCAGTAAAAGAGCTTACCTGCCTTGTGCAAACAGAGTGGAATAAAATACCATTAAATGTAATACAAGGACTAGTTGAGAGCATGCCCAGGAGAATCGCAGCTGTAATTGCCTTTCGAGGAGGATCTACAAATTATTAAATGTGAACAGGGCCAAAACCAGTCTTTTTTTCCCGAGGCAAACGTGGATTTTGAAGGTACACCTTTCCCCCTAATTCGCAAAGCATATTTACAAAGAAAATTTCTCCAATTTATTAATAGCCGACTTATTTTAAAACTTAAAATATGTAATATAAAATAACGTATTCTGCTTTATTAAAATATTCCAATTTGATACTTTAAACCGAATCAAAAAAATTCTACTTTCAACAGAATCTTTAAGGCCCTTGTCCCTGCCCGCGAAGACACTGCTGAGCTAATGCTATTGCTGTGGGGAGGCATTTTTCTAATAACTCTTTCGCAATTTAAAATTTTCAATTTTTTTTTTTTTTTTTTTTTTGCATTGGATAGCGGAAGTCCCTCTCAAAATCGCTCCTTGACTACTTTTTCGATTTGAGTCATAGATATTTTTTATAAAGTTAGTTTCACTTTCAGAACCGCTTTTGGAAGTGAAAGAAACATTATAAAAATATCTATAAATATCTACGCCAAAATTGAAAAAGTAATCACGGAGCGATCTTGAAAAGGAATTCCGCTATCCAATGCAAAACATATTATTTAAAAATGTCCAAATGCAAAAGAGTTAGAAAAATGCATCCCCATAGGAATAGCATTAGCTCGTGAGCATCTTCGCGGGTAGGGGCAGGGACCTTAAGCCATCATCATTAGATTTTTTTATGCTTTAGCATAGCCCTGATATAATCATTTTAACAATATTATGCTAAACATAGCCATGAAAAAAATCGCCAAACGAAAGATACATTTGGAACACTTTCATCCTAGCGCCCGGAGCACATGCCCTTTTCCCCCAACCCTCTCTTAGTTTTGTCCCTGAATGTGAATAAAGCTCTTTTTCTTTTCTATCACAATTGTCAAGTACTTATTAGCAGCAATATTGTATTAGATATTGTATTAATTCAATACTAGTTTTTTTTAAAGTCAGTTATTAAAAAATGTCAATTTGTGGAGAATCCTTTAAGATTAAGCCGTCTTTAGAGAGCGGAGTAAAAACATCTCACTAAAATAATGATATCTTTTTGAATTTTCACGATATTTGATTGGATTTTTTTTATAAGTCACTCCATAGAATTGACTATTAAATGATGTAAAAAAAAATGTTTTTCTAGTTCGCGCATGCGCAGATAAAAATTATTTTATACAACTACTCATATTTCATAAAATATTTAATATATTTATATTCCAATTGCGCTACATTTTTTCTACTGCATTTTGCCAATTTTTCTGAAATTTGCGTTAAATTTGGTCAAAAACCCAGCATGATATAAACAAAAAACATACCAGAATTTTTTGAATTTTTCAAAAAAATCGCTCTATCGCCATAAATATACATGCTATTCTCACACAAATTAGTGTACATATTCTACTGTATTCATATATTTGTATTCTAAAGCGATAAGTCGTTTCGTGCATTTTCATGTACAGGGCGATCCCAAATATTTCTATCATTCTTTGATTTTTTGCCGGCCCCCTAATTATCCGCTTAACAAATGAATGTAAATAAATATAAAGTGAAACATAATCTTTATATTTCTGAAGTTCCAGAAGAATCCGACCAGTATATTTTTAAATATTTGACAAAATGTCAAAAACTGAAAGTGTACAAATACTTTTTGGTAGATAGTGTATTACTAACAAGGGAGCTTTTTTTGTGTTGCTCGCACTTAGCATTCAGACCTGGTGCATTTTGTAGCTCTATTCGTTACAGATAGAGAGCCGATAAAAATTCTCTGTTGAAGTCATAATTTATATACTTTAAATTTTGTATTTGATTCTTATATATTTATTCCACGCAAGTGATTTATGTCGTCATATATGGCACAAGGAATTTTCGCTTGCCTATTATGGATCTATGACATTTTATTCTGGGAGGGGGGGGCGGAAATCTGTATTTTAGAGAATAATCCATCATTTTCCCCGCAAAAATGTGAATATAATGTCGTAATTTTTAAAACCCCCCACCCCAAAAAAGAAGAAAAAACTATCTTGACAGTTGGATAATTGGTCTAAAAAACACTTTCAGAAAATTATGCTGCTTAGAAAAAAAATACATATATAACTGCAACTTTTTTTTTTCGATTCGCAAAATTCCGAATATGGGGCTTAGAAATGTACCAAGTCTCAATAGTAGGTGCAAGCAATACGAAAATTGGATCCGTTGTAAGTTTTGTCTCATTCATGTTCATTTCTATAATTATTCTTCAGTCTAATAGGATAAAATCCTGAATTTCTTGATTGCGGTCCTTTACATCGTGGATCATCTGCGAGAGACATGTGGCCAGTTTGAAATTTCTTTGTATTCTAATAACAGTGTCATTTGATGAACTAATTAGCCAACATTTTATTGGGAATTTTCCTGGTACTATAACCTTTAAAATTCAGAAACTACGAATCTCCATCTTCTCAATACTACTGCCTACTCAAATTTTCAGCTTCCTAAAAACAAACGAAAAAATAGCTGTTATTACTATAATATTAAGCAATCAAGGATAAATTAATATGTAGAAAATATTTTTACATAGATATCTAAATTACTTCCTAGTGATAAGTAGAACTTTAAAATAATTGTTATCTAATTTAATAAATTGCAGGAACAGGAATCACAAATACTACTTGTGATTCCTAACTAATGGTTTATAACGTAATGGTTTATAATGTAACTAGCGTTTTTTGAAATAATACATTGAAAACCGTTGAGAGAGAAAATCATGTATAACCTCCTCTAAAGAAAATACCTAAAAAATAAGAATTTATGTAGATTTTGCCTGATGAAATCAATTATAAAAAATGATAAAATTGCTTGAAGTATACTTTGCATTTGTGGGGCTATTTTAACAAATCAGTAAACATCGTTTTTTCCCAGGTTTTTAGTACATAATTTTAAATTGTTACAAAATACATCTAAGGTGGAAAATCCTTTATTTTCTGATTGACCACTTTTTTTTTTTTTTTTTTTTTTTTTTACTTACAGAAATACAATATTTAATATTACACTGCATTATTACCTATATGTTTGCAGGAAGCAGGACGTTTCGGTCGCGCCATTTCGGTCCTGCCATTTCGGTCCTGCAGTTTCGGTCCCGAGACATTTCGGTCCCGAGACATTTCGGTCCCAAGACATTTCGGTCCCAAGACATTTTGGTCCCAAGACATTTCGGTCCCTTCTCCTGTAAACTGAAATTTTGTGAAATAAGACATAATTTTATGGGAACATTGCAGAAGGCCATAAAATTTTCTTATGATGCGATTATAATTCCCGAAAACCGCACACACGTACAAATCTTATCCAAAATATTATATTTCACACAAATTTTGTATGGTAATCCTTATGATAATTGGTAATCCTACTCAAAGCAGTTAGTAATTTTAATATAAAAATCAAATTAGTATTTTATTAAATATATTTATTAATTAATTTACATAACGAATTTTACTTTAAAATGAACTCAATGCATAATCGATTTTATATTCAATACATTATTAAATTTCCTAGTAGTTCTAAACTGAAATTTAGCTTTTACTTGATTATTTATTGCGGATTTAAAATTACAGAGATTTAAAACAATTAGTATAGTTAAAAATAAAACTAAAATAAGAATTATTTTTTTTCTGGGAAAGTAGGAGCAAAAAAGTAATACAAATAAATAAATAAATAAATTAATAAAAGCTTAATTTTGTCACTTAAAAAATTGAAAATAAAATTATTTTAAAGTATATTATATTTTAATATATTTTATTAAATTAATATATTATATTTTATATATAATATTTATACACTATATTGCCATTGATTATGGGACACTTGCGATTTTAGACATTTTACTAAATATCTAAAAAAATACATAAGGAATCATCTCGAAACTCTTAGTGTATAAATATAGTAGTATACGTAGTACATCTCCGTGAAGAGTTTTTACCGAAACTCCATAGGGGACCGTCAACAATTTAAAAATAATGAATATCTTTTGAATAACCCTGTCAAAACTAATGTAGCAAAAGCGCTCAAACTCTAGATTATGATTGAATGCCTTATTGTAATACACTGTGTTCATTTTTATGCAAATAGCATGCATACTCGCAGAGTAATTAAGGTTTTTATAAAAATGGTCCCAAATTTTCCAAGTTTTTTCTTTATAATTTTCAGAGTTCTTAATATAAAATAATATTTTTTTCAGAAAATATGACAAACAACATTGCACACAGTACCCTGTAATCAGAATTAAAAAATAATGAAAATTGTATACAAAATGAGTTGGTTTACTAAATAATTTTTTACTGCGCATGCGTCAACGATATCAAAATTTCATTTGCATATTATGTTAGCTAAATGTATAGAGCAACTTTTGTAAAAGTCACAAAATCATAACTTGAAAATTCTGAAAATAATTGTCAATTGAATAAGTTGAAAATCCGTTATTCTCAAAATGAAGCAAAAACAAAAGGGGTTGTATCCATATATTCATTGACTAGTGTCAATATAGAATACACAATACGGGATGTTACGACTACTTTTGGATAAAATCCCTCATTTTTTCGCTTCATTTTGGAAACAACGGATTTTGTCCTTTTTCTATAGACGATTACTTTCAGAATTTTCAAGCTATAATTTTGAGACTTTTACAAAAGTTGCTCTATACATTTAGCTAACATAATATGCAAATGAAATTTTGATATCTTTGACGCATGCGCAGTAAAAAATTATTTAGTAAACCTACTCATTTTTCATACAATTTTTATTATTTTTTAATTCTGATTACAGGATACTGTGTGCAATGTTGTTTGTCATATTTTCTGAAAAAAATATTATTTTATATTAAGAACTCTGAAAATTATAAGGAAAAAACTTAGAAAAATTTGGGACCATTTTTATAAAAACCTTAATTACTCTGCGAGTATGCCTGCTATTTGCATAAAAATGAACACAGTGTATTAAAATAAGGCATTCAATCATAATCTAGAGTTTGAGCGCTTTTGCTACATTAGTTTTGACAGGGTTATTCAAAAGATATTCATTCTTTTTTAATTTGTTGACGGTCCCCTGTGGAGTTTCGGTAAAAAATCTTCACGTAGATGTATGACGTATACTATTATATTTATACACTAAGAGTTTCGAGATGATTCCTCATGTATTTTTCTAGATATTTAGTAAAATGTCTAAAATCGCAAGTGTCCCATAATCAATGGCAATATAGTGTATTATTATATTTTAAAACGTTACAATATTATTTTATGTAAATAAAAATAAAAAATAATAATCTTATTAGAATGAAATAGGCCCAGTTTCAATAAAATTAACTCGCAAAAATTGTCTTCATGGCGTGAGAAGACTGTTATACTATTATTATTATTATTATTATTATTATTATTATTATTATCATTAATATTAAAAAAAAGTGGCAGAGGCAAATTTCAAAAAAAAAAAAAAAAAAAAAAAAAAAAAAAACATAGTATGCCCAGTTACGAAATCACTATTGCTTTCGCAATGTTAATAATGGAAAGTAACTTATGAAAACAAATTTATAAGATGCAACATTGTATTATAAAAATAATAAGAAAAATAAAAAAAAAATCTTCAATAAATATATCTCATTTCTACATTATGAAAGAAGAGGGTGTAGATGGATGGTTTGACGAAATATATTATTACCTATAACTGTCTAATTGAATTATTAAAGAATTTATTATTAAACGTAATTGGAAGAAAAAAATAGTCACAGTTTTTTTATTATTTAATTAAGGCGAATTTAAAGGCTTTTAAAAATGTACATAAACAGCCAAAAATATATTTACAGTTAATACAGTTTATATGAAATACTTTTTAGTTTATAGTAGATTATAGACGTTTATATAAAATACCGATAATAATAATTAATAATACAATTTTAAATATTTATTCTGATTAATAATAACACTACTATAAGCAAAAGACGATATCCCCTAAACTTATATAATATTGTTTAATCAAATAAAATTTTCAGCTCGCTGTGATTTCATTATCACGATTTATAAAATTTTAAATTTATTGGACTCGTATATTCAACTTTTTATAAAACTTGCGGGGAGGAAGGGGGAGAATTTTTAAAAAGAAGGCCCGAATAATGTTGAATTTATACCATTTGGCAGGTTCACAACAATTAGAATCCGACTTGTAAGGTAGCAAACAAAGAAATAACAAGGGACCGAAATGACTAAGGACCGAAATGGCCACGGACCCACATGTCTCGGGACCGAATTGTCTCGGGACCGAAATGGCCAAGGACCGAAATGTCTCGGGATCGAAATGGCCAGGGACCGAAATGGCGGGACCGAAGTAGAGAGACCGAAATGTCGTGTACCCATATTTGCATGCCAATGAATTATTAAAATATATTTTCCTGAAATTGCATGTTAGTTATTTTTTTCCTAAGAACAGGCATGTATTATTTATGTAATTTTCTGGTTTTTTTTAATTTAGCTCAACAGTAATTTGAATGATAATTGACAACTTTACTCATGGGCACGGGTTTTAATAAATACAATATCACATTCTGACTAAATTTAAATATTAAATGACAAAAAATGACAAAAAATCTTTATCAATTTTAAAGGATTTTTTTTAAAAAAAAAGAAGGAAGACTGCAATTTTTATGAACAATATTTTTGTATACTTTATATAATTCTATACATTTTAACGCAATAGAATTTTTGTGATTTTTTTATACTGAAAAAAAATCTCTACAGTTATTTTTTTCTTAAACAGACTAAGATATTTTTTAAACGAAAAGTTAATTTTATTGAATACTGGTGCTATTTCCTTCACACCATTGCACTGATGTCTTTATTTACGGTCCAGGATCCACATAATAGAAATGAAAAATAATTAAATAATTAATAAGCGTAAAGAGTTATTTGTGACTAAACTTGTAAAAAAAAGATCTTGTACAAAGTATTTTATTTTAATTATCCGACGGTTATCAGCAATGCTAAAGCGTTTTAAATAATGTAGTAAGAAAAATAGCTTCTTTATTATAGATTTGTCACCGTAATATTATGTTAATATATTAATTGTTAAGTATTCAAATATTAGCATTTCCTTTATTATTTGAAATATATTAAGAATGCATTTCTTATATTTATTTCTTTGTACATCTATAAACTTTAAAATCTATTTTTTTCCACGTTTATTTTTGTAAAACCTAATACAATATTATAAGTATTATTATAAAAGAATAAAAAAAATATATTAGGTACGTAAAATATGTATGTTAATCATTGAGTAGAAAGTAAATATCGGTATATAATTAAAGATATACCAGTATTAAAAAAATATGCATTACATAATGCAGAAATTGAAGAGACAAATTTTGAATAATTGTATATATAAAGTACCATAAAAATACAAATACATTATATGTATATTGAAAAGGTTAAAACATTTTCAGTTTTAAACTTAAAACTTTAGCTTGTGAAAGAATTCTAGTAATATAAATTCTACCACGAAAATATGGCTTAAAACTATTGTATGTGACCCTTATTCTAAAAGCAATTTTATAAATACATTTATATACATTTTTCTATTCATGAGGTGGCAACAATAGAACTTAAATGTTGATCATTTGACTATATAACTTTACGTTTTGTGCCGAAGTTTAAAAAAAAAAAATTAAGAAACAGATTGCTCAATGTAAAACTCACTTGACCTATAGAGTAATTCAAATATTATTAAAGAAAATAAATAAATAAATACGAATCAGCCGAATATTTTGCAACTTACGGCAGTATTCTTGTGTCTGATCATTTTAGTGCTTTAAGAGAGTAGCTCAGTTACATCAGTTACAGTCTGTATTTATTTATATTATTTTATTTACTTATATATGAAATGTTAATTTTGCTATGGCATATTAGCAGGAACAAATTCCGAACTTTTTACATTGCTTTAAATATAATCGTATTAATATTTTCAAAATCGAGGTTTCCATGATAGAGATAAGTTTAAGAACTCAGACTTGAAAAAATATTAAGCCACATCCAATTAGTAAACAGAAATACAGTTTTCAAGGAAATTATACTTGGAAGTTCTTATTCTATTTGGCAGCATAAAAAATTAGATTGATCGATTACATGATAATTTTGCATTTTTTTAAACATCATTCCTTTGATCATTTATTAATGCAGGTTTCATTTCGCTATAAAAGTTATCCGAAAGAATATTTAAGGATTTATGTTCAAATAGTTTATTATTATTTCTTAAGGGAAATACTCGATAGAAATTTTTTAAAATGCTTAAAATAATATGCCCGTAATAGGTGAGTCAAAATATATATATAGCTTTCAATCAAATTGAATTTTAAAGTGGATTTCATTTCCTATACGACGCTATAATAAAGTAGATATGTTGAACATAACAAAATGCAAATAAAAAAATGCCAGCACTTGCATTCTTTCAAATTATTACTCATTGATTTTATTCCAAAGTTAAGTCAGTGGCAAATTTGAAAATAGTTTTATAAATTTAAATGCAATTACTTTGTCTGAAGTCAATTCAACGTGCTAAGAAATCGACGAGTTTTCTCGTTTAACGTACGCACTTTTATTTTTATATATCATAACAAACCAAATTTTGATATTTGTGGATCATTGATTTAATATACAAAAATGAAAGAAAATCGAAATTCACGAAGTTTTATAGCCGATGATATTCTACACGTAGAAGGTATTTTAATTGTAATTTGTTTCAGTTGCTATAAGAAAATGGCAACAAATATGTACAGTACTATGATGTTCTCCTTTTACTTCCCACAGGAATGGAACACTCAAGTTGCCACCATTAGAGAAACATAACTGAAAACTAAATTAGTTCGACATTTTTACAATGAACTGCATTCAGATTGCTAATAAATGTTTGTAGAATAAAGATAAAATTACATACAGGGTCGTTAAAAGAACTGGATGCACGGTCTCCTATGCATGATAATTTCTGGAAATGAAATATTATGCCCACTAAAAAAAATCGATTCCTTATTATGTATTATACATATATTAACCGAAACATCGGACACAGGTCTATTCGAAAGTATTGGAATACATACAGTGCTCAGCAAAAGTTTAGACAATGATCGATTACACTTCTATTTTCAGAAGTATGCACCGAATGTTTGTAATTCCTCTGTCATATATCACTCGTGACTTATCCTTTATTCACACAAAATAAATTTTGAATTTTACCTTTTACATAAAATATAATGAAAAAAAAGAATTAACATTGTGGCAAAAGTATAGACAATTTGTGTATTTACTGAAAAGTAACTACAAATTATAATCGCGTTGCATCCGCATTGTCTACAGTTAGTGCAAGAATGTGACTTTTCATCCAAAAAACTAAATGCTGGGTCACTTGGGTGTCTATTTCGTACCAAACATGTTTAAAAGCAGCTCGAACCTAATTAAAAGAAAATTATAGGAAACATTTGCATAAACATTACGACATATGATGTTACAAAAGTTTTCGATTGGGTCCGGATCAGAACTACACGCCGGCCAGTTAAGATCAATAGTATTTTCAGAATTAAACGAAGTTCTTCTTTTGTATGCAACATGAATAGATGCTAAAATCCATACTTTAGATCAGCAAAAGTTCCCCAAATGACTAAAAATTAATATCCAACGAATATACGTAGTCTTGTGTTGCTTGGTAACCAATGAATAACTCCACAGATACACGAACATTAAATATAAGTGAGGACCAAATTATTTAAAAGTCACCTTCTTCTTGTCGACTGAATAAAGTCCCAGGATCTTTACTTAAGTCATTCATATAGTATGCCTACTTGTTTGGGCCATTCAAATTCACCTTTTTTTTTCGTTATTGAATATCATAGCGTACCATTTGGGTCCATATGACGTATGTTTGCAAGTTAATTGAATTCTCGCCAATTTATAGCGATATTTTAAAGCTGATTGTTTTATCATTTTCATGTAAATTGATTTACCTGTTTCTTTAATTCATCTACGAATCATTTCCGTCGACACAGAAAGTTCTGACTTACTTTTAATGTGATTAGCAATCATTATTTGTCTAAATGTCAGTTTCTGGATCCTTTTGTCATCTCATTTTCTCGTCACACAAGATCTTCCAGATTATGTTTTGTTTTGAAAGAGTCATCTTTGGACTATACTTCATAGACAGACCACCTTGGGCGATTCAATGCTGCTGAAATTTCTACAACAATCTTCCCTTTCCATTTCAGCTTTCTTACTTCAATTACCTCATCTAATTGAATATTTTTAGCTCGCGGCATCTTCACTAACGGATGCTATATCGAGGTATAATAAAATACTTCAGACATGTGACATCATAACTTGGAAATTTGCATTTTTCCATGAACAGTTGGCTAAAAATCAAAAAAGTGTCTAAACTTTTGCAGCATGCAAATTTTACTTTTTTCAGTTAAATGAAATATTATCTTATATTATAACCATTATTTTATTCTACATTATATAAAATATATTTGAAAATAAGTATAGCCATCTGTAAAACTCTCGTGTTTGCATTTTTTATTTAAAGGTTAAAAAACACCAGTGTCTAAACTTTTGCTGAGCACTGTATTTGACTATGAACAGTAACATCTTATATCCCTAAATAACGAAGTTTTGTTGAAGATTTCAGGAGGGGTTGGAAACAGTTTCATAATCTATGCTTAACGCATGATTTTTCTTGCATAAAAACATATGTTAAATTACTTACATTAATACATAATACGACATTAAGTAAATTGGAAAATACTTTAAATGAATTTCGCCTACTTGGAAATACTGTCTTATTGTGTGGACATATAATCTCAGACGTCACGCATATGATACAAAATTTTATCACTTTTAGATCTCTTGGCTTCCAAACTTCTAAATGCTTTTTTTTGACAAATCTAATCATTGTTAATGCATTTTTTTCTATCTGTTAATACAGTAATCATTTTTATATACTTATGTGTTATAAATTTGGATATCTATGTAGTCTGAACGTTCACATTCGGACGCTTATTTGTCTGATTTAATTTTGAGGTATGTGTCTAAATTTAAGATGCTGCTAATTTCAATGGTGATCATTCATATCCAGCTCTTATGTAAAGACTGTCACAATTATTAAATACAGAAGTTTAGTATGAAGGATTTTTAATTTTGAGGATAGAATTTTTGAAAGTTATATTCTCTGTTACTTATTATAAGCTGATTCCTGAATTCTCATGCTATCTGATCGACTTTAATAACGAGTCAATAGTTAAAAGTACAAAAGTCTAAATTAAGCACAGCTATTATCAAAGAAAGTGCTACATGATATTGCCATGTTTTATATTTTTTGAATTAGCTTAAACTCACTGTCATGTGCTTCTAATACAGTCCTTCTCATAATTAATGCAACACTTGAGATTGCAAATATTTAAAAAAAAAACCATAAAGCGAAGTATCCAGAAGTCAATTGGATTAAATCCTTCAAATAATAATGCTCATTTTAAAGATTTATTTATCTGTAAGAAAACTAGTAATTTTTTTAACCATGTTTAGATTAGTACTACTCTGTTATCCCGTCGACCAATTTCGCCAAATTATACAAATCGCCAAAGTAATAGCCAAATTATACATATTGACATACTTTTTACTTTAAATAACGAAAAAAGAAATAATTAGTAGAATATTAATAAAAATATTAATAAAAAGTTTAAATAAAAATCTCTTAATGACATTTTAAACACATGAATCGGATTTAATGTCATTGAATTTGACATTCACAATCATACATTATTGGCATTTAATCTTATAGTTTGGCGATAACTTTTTGGTCGACAGGATAACCTAGTAGTACCTTTAGATTATACTCTTTAATTGTCGTATAATCGAGAACAATTTATAAGCAAATCATGGATATATAGAAAATTTTCCATCCCAGTCATATCAATACATGAAGATCTAGAAAAATGGAGTTAACGTGACTGATTTCTGAAAGCCTCAAATATTATTAATCCATTAATCGTATGTATTTGTACCAATTTCCTGTTTCTACTTTAGGAAATAAATTAAAGTAAATTAAAGTAATTAAAGTAAATTCAATTAATAAGGCATCATCCTTTTCACCTTTTGTTAAAATCGCCTTAAGAAAAGAAAAAAAAAAAGATAAAATATTTTAAATTATAGTGAGAAATAAACTACTGACAAAGGATAATAAAAGCAATTTTCTTGGAAGGCACGTTTTATTTTATTGAACTATAAAAAGAAACATTCAGCAATAATAGGTGAAATAAAATCAATGATTCATTTTAATTAAAATTTAATATTGAAAAAGATTTATTTCCTTGTGTTTACTAGAACTTATTCTGTTTTCTCTTTTTCTGTAAAGTTATTTGCCCATAACTAAACTACTATTTTTTCATTTTATATTTAGATTATACTCATTAATTTCATATAACCGAGGATAATACTTAAGCAAAATATAGATAAGATGTTCTGGTGTAATAACGCCAAGTGCTAATATTATGAATAATTATGAAATATTCCGATAAATGACACCTATGTGCTCTGCGCAGAACAGTTTTGAGTCATATAAATTGCAAAAAACAGCTTGAAGTTAATTTGTTTCATTTGTAGGTCTTATTGCCTTTACAAGCAACTAAAATTAACGCTTGATCTAAAATTTTCTAGATAAGTTTTAAGATGTGAAGACTATATTTTTTATTCGGAAACACGTTGTTTATTGTATAAATTTGTAGTGCATTCATGTACTTTCAAAATGTTGTAGAAGATTTTGGATATCTTCTCGAGATAATTTGTAGTTTAAAATGTACTGCTCAATAATCATACCGGGATAATAAAGCCAATACTTGGCGTTATTACCCCGGTAGATTCCAGAAAGTAGCCGAACTACATTCGAAGGGTTTATTTATTCATATAGGACAGCATTATTATCATTGTTGAGATGGTAAGATTAATCGGGGGGGAAGGGGGGTCCAGTACCCAGAACTGATCTTTTTTTTTTTTTAATACTAATGTAAAAAATAATTTTAAACTCTTATAAATAAAACTATACCAAAATGTTTTCGATATTCTAGTTCGAACATCTTCAAAATCAGGTTTCTAATAAATTTCCACTGTATTTTCAATTGATTTCTAAATTTTAACTGCCCGCTTTCTCAGCTTTCGGTTTTTAAAAATTTTACAAATTTAACCTTTAACCGATGTGACAGAAATTGTAACGTATCTAATGTGAAGCGGTTTATGAGACCGTAAGATTGAAAGATGAATAAAAGGCGGGCATAACTCATATGATTGTGTTTTTGTACTAAACTTTTTATACATGACTATTATACTTAATATTACCTATTTAAAAGTCTCTGGTTATTGTACTAAAGTTCCAAATGAAACAAAATTTCGGTAGTGTTTGTAGTTAAGCTAAAAATTACAAGTTAAACTATAAGAATTAAAAGAAAAACACTGGTCTGTGAGACCAGTAACATTAGTTAAAGATTAAAAGGCGATCAATGATTAAAAATCATAGAATACTATTCTTGCGCTAAATTTTTTGTACAGAATTAATTCAAACTAAATTTAATCTATTCAAATATTTTTAACAGTAGTAGGAGGATTCCAAACGAAAGAGAATTTCAGTTGTAGCTATAGTTAAACTTGGAAATGCCAATTGAACTCCAAAATTTGGGGAGGGGGAGACAGCGTTCAATGAGATTGCTTAAAGCAGTTAAAGGTCAATTTTTTTGCTAATATAGAGAAAACGATATATAACTACATGAATCATGTATAAAATTTAATATGAGATCTCACTGAGATAATATTTTTTTAATCAAAAATCTTATTTAGTTAAAAATTTATTAAAGCATGTTTTATATAGCGCCGACAGTTTACCTTTAGGTTTTCACAATCTGCATTAGTGTGGAATTATGGGTTAAAACTATTTACGAGACTAATATAATAGTATTAACAAAAATATTCATTACATGTAACTCTAGCAATTATAAAATTTCCAATGATTAAAATGTTACATTATAAATGGTTAAAACCATGCAATGTTTTTACAATTATATTTCAGCGGGGCTTTTTATGTAAAGAGAGGCACAGGGTGTTATATTCCGTTGAAACTGACCCTCACTCCTTTTTCTTTCACTTAAGAAAAAATTTAATATTTTCTATCGCATAGAATGCATACATGGGAATGGGAATATAAATGCTGATTTAAATAAACACTGTTAAAACCGTGCAATGTTTCTAATAATTCTATTTAAACGGTCCTTTTTAAGCAAAAAGTATATTAGAATCTTATATTCTTTTGACCGCCCCCCTCCTCCCTCACCACACTTTTCTTTTTTCTTATACTTTCACAAAAAAATTATCATTTTCAATAGCTTAGAATACATTTTGTCAATTTCTAGAGCTGTAGAATTTCTATTTTTTGAATTGGACAATGTACATGTCATTATTCCATTTTATTTTATAGTTTTGTTTGCATGGCGTTATTACCCATACAGGTGAGTAATAACTCCAAATAGCATTGGTCAAGAAATCACGCCACTATATTTTATTAATACATATCTGTTAAATTATTTTATTTATTTAGATAGTCAATGAGTTGCTGCATCAAATCCTATATTTGTTTGAAAAATGCAAGCTAAAACTAACTCGTGAAAATTGGTAGAACCTTAACGTGGCGTTATTATCCCAGGATATCTTATATAGAAAATTTCATCCGAAACAAGTCAATACATAAAAATATAGAAAAATGGAGTTAACGAGATTTATTTCTGAAAGCCTTAAATATTATTAAACCGTTAATAGTATGTCATTTATTTGTAAAACTTTCCAGTTTTTTGCATTAGAAACTAAAAGTAAATTTAATCAATATGGCATCATCCTTTTAACCCTTTTTTAAGATCACCAAAACAAATCTTTTGAAATTATAGTGAGAAATAAACTCCTAACAAAGAATAAGAAAAACTAATTTTCTTGGAAGACACGTTTTATTTTATTGAACTATAAAAAGAAACATCCAACGATAATGGGAGATGATGATTCACTGATTTATTTTAATTAAAATTTATTATTGAAAAAGATATATTTTCTTGTAGTTATTTGAACTCATTCTGTTTTCTCTTTTTCTTTGAATTTGTTGGGACCAGACTTTCGGAATTTAGTTTTTCATTCATTTATTAGAATATAAGCATTAATTTATGGCTTTTACAAATTCTTATATCACATATAATTCTTTACACTTTTTAATTCATTCCTATTTAGATCCTTAAGAAAAACTCATATAAGTATTTCTTAAATGTAGGGTCAGCAAGGTCATAGCTATAAGTGATCAAGAGTGAGGGCTTGCGAAAGGTGGGAGGCTCATATATTTTATCTCTTTCGCTCAGATGCAGAAAGATAAAATAGTACATATCCATATTATAGGTACTATGTTTCTTATTAAATTATTGTAATAGCTTCATATTATGATAAGAAAAGAATGTGATGATGAAAAATTTGAGTGTAAAACTCGTGGAAAATTAAATATCCTGTTAGCTTCATGTGTGCAAATAGGATGATCAAGTGTTGAAACGCTTATTTTGGATATAATTTAAGAATTCTGCAAAACTGTAGAAGGACTTCAGAACTAAATTAATTTTTTGAACAGAATTTCATTTGAATTTTCGTAAAAAAATTCATTTAGTGATCTTGAAATCTTTTTCAGGGGGCTCAAGATATTTTTTGAGGGGCTGAGCAGCCCATAGCACCCCCTTAGCTTTGCCCTGAGTGTCAGGTGGGGTAATTTGATGACCGCCATAATGAAGTAAACTCTGTATGATAAACATTTTGTTTCACGCTGAGATATTAACTTCATAATTTATTTTTCATTTTAAATATTATTTATCATTAGAGACCCGAATAGTAATTTTAACAAAATCTACTAAAATTTTTGATAAACGGATTTCTAAGTTATATGTTCTATTGGTCTTAATTATCCCAAACAAATGTGGGCAGGCAAGTATAAAGAAAAAATATAGTGGTAATAATTTCTCCCACTAGTGCTCTTAATTACCCCCAAACTTTTGTTTTGGATAGCGTAATTATAACTATCCTTTTAGTGATAAATAATGGGTAATAATTAAAATTGTTATGAGAATAATGGTGTTAAAATGGGTGATAATAAAAAATTAATAAAAATGGGTGTTATGAGAATTAAAACTTTTAAGAAGTGTAATTCAAAGGGCAATATATCCTATGTAATTAATAAAAACTCCTCTTTTTTTAATTGGAAAAAAATAAATAAATTAACAATATTGACAATGTATAAAGAGGTCATACGTACCTCTCCTGATTCTAAAACAACTTTGCCGAGTAAAAATTTCAAAAGGAAAAAAATCCGTTTATTTTCCTTCTTATGCACACAGAAATCATATTTTATACAAGCTCGAAACATTCTAAATGCTACTTTCCATATCCGAATTTGAGAACAAGAGTTTTTGTTTTGTTTTTCTTTAAAATCTTTTAAAAAAAATCTAAAGAAAATCATATTATTTTGAAACAGTTACAGTATATGCATACATTTTTATCAACACTTTGAACCCTGCTTATTTGTTAGAAGTTATCTAAAGTAAAAGCTAAAAAAATCATATGGCGAAACGTAGTTTTCAGCCTGATTTAAGCATAAAATATATGAATTGAATATAGAAACGGTTACTATTTTACTTAAGGGTACACAGTATCTGGAAATTGAGCAAAATAGAGTTTTTCTTATTTTAAAAAATATTAAATGAAATCTTCTTTATTTCAGAATATTTTGACGCATAATTTTTATATATATCACTAATGCATCGCGAGGTATTGTAAATTTTTTAATAAATGCAGCGCAAATACACATATAAAGGAAAACTTTATACTGATTTTTCTCACTGATTACATTTTTTTTTTCAACTTGCTTGTTCAAAAAATACTAAGTTTTTTTACTTATTTAGAAAAATGTTTGATTTTTTTTCCTCTCTTTCTCCATTGTATATTTAATATTTTGTTCATGGATTTAACATTCAAATTTACAGTTTTTAAAAAATCAATATTTAAATTAATAGTTTGTAGAATTTTCTTATTTTTTTTAACTATACACGAAAAAAATCACATTAAATGTAAAATCCTAAACATCTAAAAATTTTTGCGCAGTTTCATGTAGTATATTGTATAGCATGTGGAAAAAAATCAAGCAAAAGTGTTCATATTTTTAAAAAAGTAGAACTTTTTTTATAGTTAAATAAAAAAATATTTTTTATTAAAATAAGTTCTTCTACAAGATTATTTTAAAATGTTTAATATGAAGTATTGTGCCCCAACATATATTACAGTGTTATTTAAAATCAAAGGGATGGTTTCAAAGGTACTGTGCCAACATAAAAAACGACAAAAATAAATAAAATAAACAATCAAAGAGATGTTATTAGTGAAATATTTGCATTTTATTTTACATTTATTATCACGTACATGCTTTATCTATAGTTTCGTCCCATAATATTTTAATTAATAATTATTAATTCTTACAATTAATTATTAAAGTATTCTCTGTTGAAGAATTTGGATAAAAAGCTTGAAAGTGCTAGGAAATTTTATATAAAATATATATTTTTAATCAGTAAAATATCTTTGATAATTTTACTCGCCATTTCAAAGGAAAGATGAACGTTTTAATTTTCATAAATTCATATATCATTCATTTCATTTATTAAATCAAATTTCCAGTTATAGAAAATTGAATGAAACATAGTGAATATGAATTTTTTCTTCTTTTTTTCCCTTACGAATCCCTGAATAGTTTTGTTCCACTAATTTCCTACGAAAAAATTCCACCCACCCCAATCTGCCAACGAGACTAATAATAATCCTCAGTAGGTGGGTTTTTCGGTAGCTTCATGGCCAAGTCCCGTCCTTACATCTTTTCAGTGTCTTTGGTTAGTCTAATTTAACTTTAAAATTTGTCTTGTATCATTCGGCGATTTTCATTACACAGTCTTTTAATGACAGATTATTAATTATTACTATTAATTAAATATATAGTTATTAAAATATTCTCTGTTGAATAATTTAGAAAAAAGCTTCAAAGTACTAAGAAATTTTAAATAAAATGTATATTTTTAACTAGTCAAATTAGTTTGATTATTTTATTCGCTTTTTAAGTTAAACAATGAACGTTTTCACATTGTATATTTTATTTATTAAGTCAAATTTACAATTATAGAAAATAGAATGAAGCATAGTGAATAAGCAATATCTTAAAAAGTTTTTTTTTTTTTAATTTGTAAATACTTTTGCTCAACTAATTTTCTATGAAAAAACTTTATTTTTTTACAATAAAACGTCAAAATATTTATAGTGAAACAAGCAGTTCAGAATAGTAATAATCTCATTAGCATAAAAGAAAAAAATCTTTGTTGAAGTTTTATATATTGCATTAAATTGATTCCTTTTCTCTATAAATGTCTGCTTTGAAAAATAATACATATTACATTGCGTTTAAACTGTTAATACTATATAATTCTGCATTATTCTTGACCAAATTATCGATTACTTGACGTGAGTACTATTTGAGTCTCTTTTTCTAAAGTACTCCCGACCATCAGCTGTCAAACGAGCATTTTTAATATTTCTAAAATAAACAAAATTAATATATTCTTATATAGTAAATCCATTTAAAGATTGTATCAAGAATCGTTATAAACACATTGTATTCTTTCAAAAATAACTAAATACATAAATAAATCGTGAATTTTACTGATTATTTGTTCAATTCATTAATAATTTAAAACTAATTATTTTTTCAATCACTTCTCTTTTCCATACATTTTTAAAAAGAAACGCTAAGTTATTTTAATGTATAAATATCATTTAGAGCATATTTAATGCTTCCTGTGCATGGTTCAGGTTATCTTCAAATATTTTTTATAATTTATAATAGTATATTTTATGAATATTACATTTACAATTTATAATAATTTTTACCTAAAAATGATTAACTATTGAGTATTTAATTTAATTTATAAAATGCATCAATTTGTCTTCGATTAATGATATTTTGAGTTTTTATCTTTATGTTAATTTTATTACTTTTAGAGCATTTGAATGTTCTCTGATAATAACTTTAAAATGGTTTGCACATCAAGCTATGTTTGGATTTGAAAGCTTGATGATAAAAAATCGCGCCTTAGGTATCTTCCTAACTTCCCGATATATATTTAATACAGATACATATGCATAGAAAATTGAATTAAATATTCATTTTAGAAAATTACCTATCATTGTTAAAAAACACTTTAAAAAAGAAAGATAACACTAGTTTACAGTACATCTGTTGCCGAAAAAATTTTAGCTGTTGCTGACTACATAAGATATGCTATTTTCAAAAATATAATTAGAATATTTCAATCAGCTCTAGTTTATGAGTTTCAGCTATGTAGGTATTAAAAAGAAAAAACACGTATTTACTAAGAAAAACCTTACTAAAAAAAAGAATTAATCATTGAGTTTTAAAAAACTTTGTTTTAAAGATCTTCTCTGATGTGTAGGCTTTGGAAAATGACATATCAGAGACCAACAATAGTCAGACATCATATTCGTATCCCAGAAACTCTGATAGCGCTCTTCCATGATGCATAAGTCCTGATGCATACGATCTCCCCGCTCTTCGCTCATATCTCCTATTTTTCCGGAAACCTGTCCAGGTGACTATGGAGGAAGTGGATTTTTATGCTCATATTGCACCCCATATTTTTTAATTGTAGCAGAAGGTCTTCTACAGGTTCAATATAATTTTCAGATTTTTTATTTCCGATAAAACCTAATTTTAGTTACTGAGAAAGCAATTTTTTTCTTTTAGTCTTGATGCTAACAATTCTGAAGCTTCTTTAGAAAGACTAATCTCTTGCAAGATCATCTAACTCATTTTGGGAAAAGCATTTTGACTCATTTGACATACCTTCAAAATCAGCATCATTTTTGTGATGAGCTTGGTCCTTCAATGTCTTGTTCTAATGGTTCAGATATATTTTTAGCCTCTGAAGAGTCAAGTGAACACTGCAGTGGACGTTGAACACAACTAGTACTTGCGTACTGCCATTTAGCACGATTTTTAGTGTTTAAACCGTTTACGTTTACGCTATAGGAACAACAGTCTTCGAGATGGTTTCGTGGTTTTCGCCAAATAGTCGGTGTTCCTGGCACTTCTTTTACCACTTTTGCGTATCTTAAATATTCCACACACGATTTACAAACACAATTGGGAGGCCAAGACTTCTCATTTTTATCCAAGAGCATCCCAAAATACTCAAAATAGATATTTTCCCCCAACTCTGATATAACTTTTTTACAATTGTTAAACACATATTCTCCGCATATGTAGCAAAAATGATCTGGATTGTTTAAACAACGTCTTTTTGAACTACTCATGACGCAAAAACTTGAGAAACTAATTTTAACACAGTAAAATACGCCTGTTATCAATTAATATATATGCTTAAATGATAAAAATCAAAAACAAATTAACTCGAGCTGCTCAAAAAATTTTCCTGTTACATTTGACAAAAACAAGTCATAAGTGAACATTATCAACCACAGAATTCGCAGCAACAGACAAAAAGTTTAATTTTGTAAACTAGTGTAATATTTATAAATTATTTGACACGTTATTAAAATTATTACTAGGATATATTTAGTGAGCTTATGTGCCTTTCAAAATACAATTAAAGTTTTTCTTTAATTGCAATATCCAAACTATATTAAAAACAAATAACTGAAAGCTTTAGAAAAATGAATTTCACAGAGTTTGTTAACACATTCTTTATACGATTTTATGACGAGAACTATTTTAAATAAAAAATATGTGTGTTTTAAAAGTTTAATTTCGTAGTCCTTATTTTAAACTACATTTCAAATCTGATTTTTGTAACATGTAACTTCTAAACGTGTGGATAACACATTATACAAAAGTCAAATTCAAGGACTAAATTCAGTCAAAAATTCAAAGGCGATATATCAAGAGATGGTGCTACTATAACAATTAAAGGACGGCTACCACTGACACGCCTTCCACTGTAAATAATACAACACTAAAACGTGTATTTACAGTAATCCTTCTAATGTAATTTTAAGCCAAACGTTTAACCATTGATTGCGTATTAAGTGTCTAGTATTATTAATGCCATTAGAAATATAAGTCGTTAACAGTTTTAACCCTTCAGACTCCGGTACCTCTTACACAAATTTTATTCGATTAACACCACTTTTTTTAAAGGACTTTCCTTGAAGTAGACAATTTCAAAAAAATTCTGATTAAATGAGGGAAATTTTAATTTCCTTTATTACAAGTTCCAAAAACAAATTTGGAATGAAAGATGATGTCTCTGCAGCGGAGACAACGGAGTGCCAAGGGTTAAAAATCAGAAAGCGTATATTGCAAAGATCTATGTGTTACCTTCCTAATAAAAACTATTTTCTCTCATAAAAGAGGAATATAAAATATGTTAATTTATACCTTAGACTGTTTTGTTTCCCTTTGATGAATAAAACGAAGCTATTTCTTTTATTTATAAGAAGTTTGTTTTTATGTGAATAATGCATTTATAAGAACACTGTGCTGAAATATCATAGATACTAAATAAGAAGTAAAAATAAAACATTCTCTAACTATAAAATGTAACTTTTCAATTACTTTGGAGTAAACAATTAAAAGATATCGAATGTCCACTTAGTATATTTTTGTATATAGCAAAATGCATACATCAAAAGGATAATAATGCATATGTGAATAATGCATTTATAAGAACACTGTGCTGAAATATCATAGATACTAAATAAGAAGTAAAAATAAAACATTCTCTAACTATAAAATGTAACTTTTCAATTACTTTGGAGTAAACAATTAAAAGATATCGAATGTCCACTTAGTATATTTTTGTATATAGCAAAATGCATACATCAAAAGGAAATTTTAATTTAACATCGACCATTTTGTCAAAAATCATTTACAGTACTTCAATAAATGTGATATTTAGTAATTGTAATTTATATTAAATGACATTATTTATATCACCAATTGCAAGACTATATATTATTTTTTCTGATTAAGAAATAAATAATTAAAAAACTATTCAAGAATATAATTCAACATTTCTATTACACCAGAAATGTTTTTATACACCAAAATAATGTATTTATGCTTTTGAAAGCAAAACATTAATAAGTTAACATCTCTCTCTCTCTCTCTCTCTCTATATATATATATATATATATATATATATATATATATATATCAATAAAATGTCTACTCGCAATTTTTTTTTGTCAGATTTTTTAATGCACAAAAAAAAAATGTCTGCATAGAAGAATGATATTTCATAGCTAACATGTTTTTGAAGAATTAAATTCTCATTTAGCAAAGTGTTAAATTTTAAGATAGTTGATCGTAAATCACCGATGCGAAAATATAAAGAGTCAATTGCTGTTAGATGGGTATAAGAGACATAGCACGATCTAAAATTCGCGAGGTATATTCTGTAATATGAGGATTACATTTTTATTAGGAAATAATTTGTTTCTTACATTATTTTGTATTGTATTTTATGTGATTTCTAAACGTTGTGGAGGATTTTGAATGTGTTTGCAAGGTAGTTTGTATTTTAAAATATATTGCACAGTAAGTATATCGGAGTAATGACGATATTATTCTGGTTTATTCTTTTTAGTGGGGGAACTTCATACGAAGAGGGTTTATTTTATAAAGCTAATGTTAAAAATTATCTTTTAACCAGCATGTTAGAAAAAGCATTGTTTTAAATAACTGGTGGATTTTTTACACCGAATAGAATTTTTTTTATAATCCAATGGATAATATTTCGAGATATAACGTTGTTAAATGACCTCTATTAAAAAAATATTAATCAGTTAAAAAATAGCTTTATGGCATGTTTTAGGATTTAATTTTCTTTTCCAATTATATGGCTAACCATCACAAAGCATAAAAAAAATCAAAATACTAATTCAATAAATGCATTAATGGCATGCTTTCTAAAACTTGAGTAACAATGATTCTTGAATTGTACGCTTTTCAATTTGCGTCTAATGCTTTATAACATGATTAATTACTTTAATCACTTTGCATAACTTTGGGAGTGTTTCAAATATGAAGATGTAATTTCTTGTGTTTGATTAAAAAATGGATCAGGGAAGTTTTTCTAATTGGAATATTTATCCTACGGGGGCCGAATAAAATGTTCGCATTTTTTTCAAGTAGACCCCCATGGAATTGCAACTTATGTCATTGTATTTGGTACCTTTTTATGAAACTTTGCAATTATAAGTGTGGGTCCAGGGGAAATATTTATGAAAATAGCCTAGTGCTGTGATATTTATAAATCTCCCTGTATATGCAGAAATATCGTTACAAATGTACTTCAAAAATACTTTCATCCCTCCCACTTTTTCTGCATTTTGTGAATTTAAAACTGTGAAAAACATGCAGGTTGTAGGAGTTCACCAAAACCTTACAGAAATTATCTTGTTTCACATAGTATTTTACAATATAACTTTTTTCCATTACACACAAACTTTTTTTTGCGGTTTGCTGAAAGTTGGAGTTAAGATCGAGATATCTATAAACGGGTAATCATCCAAGGATTGTTGACAATGCATTTCGAAAAATAATGTCATTAGTTATCGAATACATTAATTAAAACTTTATAGAAAACAGAAGTACATTAGAGGGTCTCTTTCCAAAGTTTCTTGACACATTGTCAAGCTTAATCTTTTAAAAATATTTTTGTTGCACGAAACAATCTATGCCTCAGGAAATCGTGCAGATGGCCGATTAATTAGATTGCATTTTTTATTTAAAATTCGCAAATTTGTAGATATATAGGAAGGAAAAAGAGTAATTTTGATATTTTTTTCCTAACCTTAATACACATTGTAAGAAATAGATCTGATATTTTGTTGTTGTATGCATCGTTAATGAGATTTTACTTTTTACATTAAAATGTATATATTTAACATGTATTTTCAGGCTGATCTAGCAGATTATCAGAAAATATAAATAAAATAGGAAATTTTATCTCGAGTGTAAAATAATTCTATTCACTTAAAAAAAAAAAAAAAAAAAAAAAAAAAAAAACATGTATCATTTTTGTAATATCAAGAGGGAAAATTGACAGTATTTAATGTTTTGAATATACATATATATATTTAAGTTTTCAAAAATAGATTGAGTTTGGGAAAAATTCTTTCGAGTAATTGGTAACTCATATAATATCAAGTATCAAGAAAATCTATTTAAATTTAGAAGCGACATTTGATGAAAAATTTCAGTCTATCAAAATTTATAATTGAAAATTTTGAATTTAAATTCACTTTCATTCAAATATTTATTCCAGAGGCATGAAAACCTTCGACTGAATCTTATTCAATTTAAATTCGCACGGAAAGGAAAATCTGAGTTCCATTCATCAGAAAATGCACGTGACGGAATTCAAAGGCCGACAAATTTATAGCCTTAAGGATAAATAACTTAAAGGCATGTTATGGATCTTTTCTCATCTTATCAATCCATTCAGCTGTAAAATATGTTACGCATATTGCTTAAGATGATTCAAAATATATTTTGATTTACTTACATATTTCGCATTATGGTATTTTGTACTAAACCTCATACTAAATTTGTTGGTATTGAGATTATATAGAAAATTGTATAAGTTGTAAATTTATGTGGTATATGTTTGAATATATTTGTAAGGAAGAATCAGAAAATTAGGTTTCAATTTTTAAATAGCGTGCGAATCAATAAAATTTAAGATACATCAAATCGTATTTAACTTGAAAAGAAAGCTGAATAAATATTAATTTAACTAGGATGTGTTTCTACTTTGTGTGTCAACATAATTTTCTATAAAATATTCAAAACTAACAAACTTTCAATGATTTGTGTAGGTACAAAAACATTTCAGAAATCGAGTTGAAAACAAGCGTAGCGAAAAGTGAAAGCCAGAAATATCGCATCGAGCCGGTTATATATATAAATCACTCATTCATTTTGTCTGCAGTATTTTGTAAAGTTCAAACCAATTTCTGTATAGTAAAACATAATGTAACGAGTCCGAGGAGAACACACCAATTTTGTCTTCGACAAGATGGTGTCATGTTGGCCTTAATTAAGTTTTGAGACCTGTATGAAAAAACTTATCTGCCGAAATACATTCTTTTTCTTCTTGAAATCTTATATCTCCAATATAATATTCTATAAAAGACTCAAAACTAACAGATTTTCAAAGATTTGCGCAGTTAAAAAACCGTTTCAGAAATCGAGTTGCGAAAACAAACGTAGTTTAAAGTGTAAACCAGATGTATGGTAGCGAGTCATTCATATATGTAATTCATTCACTGAAATAAAATAAACAATGATACTAGATGTCACCTTAAGCTGTCCAATCCATGATTATCATGTGAAGTCAGCCACGGGTACACAAAAGAAAAAGTCCAATAAGTGCGAAAAATATTTTAATAATTTCTTCTCTTTGTTCAATGAACAGTCTCTTTTGAGGGAAGTTCTATCTGAGACATATCCGTAAACTTCAGTCTGCTGGAATGTGACTCTAAGTTACATCAAAGAAAAAAAAATGCCGTTTTCAACACCCCCATAACTTGAATGGAGAATGTCCTCTGAGGTAGCAAAAGACAATTTGGCGGTCGTTTTCAAAATTAAAACGCCGCAGCATTGGTTGTTCTTTATCAAAGTCAGCATCATTTGTGAGAGAAAGGATAAAAAATTATATTCGTTCTATACATTAATACATTAAATGTAAAAGATTTAAACAACTATTAAAACAGTGCATTAATTGTGTTTGATTCTTTTTTATATTGCTATAATTTAAAAACTACATTGATTCATAAAAAAGAAATTAAGGTTTTTAAGCACTAAAAAGCATTTATGAAACTCAACCTTGAATAAAAACAGCTTTCGTTTTTGCCTAGAATAAAATATTGACAAATTTAAAACACACCGAGACTGTTTTATTTCTTTAAAATTTATCCTACTTGTTAATCATTATAATTATATTTTATCGAGGCGGAGTAAAGGATAAAAATACAATTTCAAAATGCTATAAAATTAAGTATTATCTATTATTATTATTTTAATAATTCCTGGCGACTTTTTTTTTACTATGAACCCAGATGTATCGTAAATGATAATAGTGTGTTGCTTATCTAAACGCTTCCATATTGTCAATAACTTTTATCATTATATATTTTTTCAAATTTTAAGTTAAAAACAAAATTTTAACCCACCGTCCTAGGACGGACATTTACATTACCTGAAATAAAGTTTTAAAGTTTCCAAACAACTGAAAAAAGAGCCTTTTCGAAAAAAATTTTATATGCGCAAAAGATTTCTATTTTTTACCAATCATTTTCAGCGTGGAAAATCAATGAGATATTGGAATCCTGTAACAATAAATAAAATATCAATTTAGTATTTAAAAAATATATACTTTTTAATATATTTGGGAAATGAACCATACAAAACCAAATCTCCTGAAAACATTCACGAGAACTTTAAGTTATCCCAAATTTCCGTTGGTATAAAAAAAGACACGACCATAAGGACTTCAAAAAGAATTATGGATTTCCTCAAGATTAAACTTTTCTAAACGCCTTGCGTAATATCTCATGAGATAAGCCGCCTAAATAAAGATAACCGTCAAAGAAAAACAGAGACATAGTTAATATTATAAGAGATTTCGGCAGCATAATTAGTGACTAGAGAAATTTAAAAAAATCAATGCATACATTTATACCATACAGATATAAAATTTGCGTATAAAAAAGACAAATTTTTTTTTCTTTGCTGTATAAAATTTTGTAATATAAAATTTGTTATATAAAATTTTTATTTACGTATTTGTGTATTTCTGTTTATGTTAGCTATAATTTATTGATAAAAATAATTGAAAAAATTTAAGCACATATTTGAAACATATTGATTTACCTCTTCGGGACGAGAGTCAGGTATAAACGATGCATATGGTGCTCAGAATTTTTTATTATTCCCATCAGATATTTTTACTGTAAATTTTGCCTTATTTAACAGACCAATTTCTGGAACTAATTAAAAAAATCAGTTTTGAAAAAGAAAGAAAGATTATAAAAGAGTAAAATTTCAGTAAATAATCACCAGTAGTCACGAGAAGGTTAAAAAAATATTTTCAATATTAGCAATCTATTTAAAAATAGTAACACCCATAACGTCTGCTTCTTTTCTCTCGTAATTTTATTTTATATATATATGTACATATGAAGTATGTGTGCATCGGATATGAAAAAAAAATCTGCTTACAAGTCCAAATGTAAAGTCATCACAAATGTAAAACATTTGATGCAATAAAAAAATAGAATTCGATCCGAACAATCCGAATCCAATTCGGGTAATTATTTTTTCGTCTAATACGGCACAAAACGGTCCTCATTATCACATTTCTTGATAGATTTTGTATGAAATACTATATGTTACAGTATCTCCTACGTTGGAATGTCTGAAAATATTTTGCTGATCTGCATCGATTATGATACCTAGAATCCAAAACCACCCTCAGTATCTACCCATCTATATCTATTTTTATGAGCATGGTAACTTAAATAAATCAGCTCATATCACTTCCAAACTGATATATAAAATTAAACCAATGGGGTGGAAATAGGAGGGTTTTGTGGAAACAGAAAAACCCATAACTTCTAAATTTTAATAAATATCGAATCGTTTTCAAGTTATTGGTACTTCTAAAAAAGCTAAAAATATTGAGAATGACAGATTCTTATTAAAATTAAAAATTTACTCATGAGAAGAAACAAAATAGGACTTTATGTAGAAAAAAAATCATAACTTCGTCAAAGTTCAAGATACCAAACTCAAATAAATTTATTATAAATTTTCATAATATCATCTACCATTTTTATTTCGGTAATATTTTGATAGCGCTAACGTTAATACAAAAAGCAAAAAAGAAAAAAAAAATACGAAAACATAAATGCGATGTTTCAAGAATCCAATACTTCGTCAATTCACAAGGTATCAAATCCGCTTGAATTTATTATATCCCGCGAGTAGTCGCGACTTTTTTCACAACGTCATTAGTCGCGCTCGGTCTTTTCGCCGCTGGCCTCCCGCATACTAAATAAGTAAAATAAGAAATATTTTTCACCTAATATACGAAAATAACATTACAACGAAGATAAAAATTTGCAGTTTTCTTAAATTATGCATGATATTCATGATATCTGGAGTAATTGGGAAAAGTAACAAGAACTGACATTAGTGATTTTTACGTAGACTTTTTCGCCAATTTCAACTTTGTTTCTATAAAATGTACCTGAAAGAAAAACTGAAGTGTCCTGTTACTTCACTAAGGTGGTCGAGAAAGCTTTAAAGTCAGCTACATGGTAGATCTCCGTTGTATTTGTAATGTGATATAAGTTAGGAGAAGATAAGTTATACGGGCGGCGAAAAGACCGACACGCGACTACTGACGGGATATATGTTCTCAAAGATATTTAGAACATTTATGCTAACAACTTTTGACAGGACTAATTTTTATCGTGTAAAAATCAAGCAAATATAGAAGTAGAAGAAAAGATTATCGCATTAAAGGGTTACACAAATCTAAACTCCTTACTTTACGACTGATTTTTAAATTCATTTTTACATTCAAACGCATCCATTTTACAAGTTGTCTTATTTAGAGACTATATAATGTGCTCCATTAGTCGATTTTGAGATAACAGTAAATTATATTTCCAAAAATGCTGCCAAAGTAGGCAGTTGTAACCAAATATTCTGAATATAAAATATCAATTTAAAATTTTTTTAAAGCTTGACAAGTCACAGAAAGAAACTCATGTGATGCTGGTACGTGTTTATGAAGAGTAAGTACTGTCCGTGAAGTGTGTGTACGAGTGGTTTGTTCGCTTTTAAGAAAGTGTTTTTCATAACCCCCGTAATAGAAGACCGGCGACATCCGTTATTGCTTCGAAAACAATGAGAAAGTGAGAAAATTAGTAATGAAAGATCGTCGATTACCTGTGGTCATAATAGTTAATGAAGAGGTAGTGCAAACTGAACATCCACCATACTCGACAGATTTTAATCCTCCAGACTTCTTCCTATTCCTAATACTCACACTCGCTTTGAATGAAAAGAAATTTATCGATATTCCTTACATCCAACGAAAGGTGACGAAGCTTTTGAACTCCATCTCAAAAGAAGACTTCTTGCAAAGTTTCCAAGGCATTCATAGCAGATCTCAACCGTGCATCGTTATGGGAGATGACTATTTCGAAGGACAACAAAGACTCTTTTGTTAACATTTGATCTATATTAATGTTAAAGGATTATTTACCGAACTTTATTGCCAGAGACTAAATATATATATTGATGCTTCTTCATATTATATAACATAAATAAATAAAGACATCTAAAAAATAAAAATTGGCGGAGATTGTTAAAGATTTTATTTTCGGAAAAGGAAATCCTGTATTAAATTTCATGAGACAATCAGCTTTTAAATAAATGTTGATGAACGGAAAGAAAAAAAATATATTACTGCTAACAAAATTTTGCAATAAAAATATTTTCCTTTGTTTTTATTTACTCTGTTATATGTCTTTGACAGTTCACTCATTAATAATTTACAAACATTTACTGTGTTTTATGTCTCATGAAAAATTCAATCGAAGAAAACTCCCAGTTCTCACTTATTCTTTATTACCTTTGATAATTTCAAAGTTCACCGTTTTTCATTTCAGGAGAGTAATTCTTTGATTAAAAAGAACGGAAACGATCAAATTTTCTAGAATGCATTTTAAAGAATGTTGAATTTGTTTTTCTCTTTTATTCAGGATGTGCATTGTTTGTTCATTTTTGACTTTTTCTTAATAATTTAATTTTCTTTATAGACTAAAAAGTGGTATAAACTTTTTAAAAAATGCTTATTTTCTTATTCTTTTTCTTTTTTCTTTGTGTTTGGTAAACTGAATATTATTTCAAAGTATGCGTAATTCATATTAGTCTGGTATCGTTGCTTTTTTACACAAGTTGGATAGTTCATCATATCTACTAAGAGTTAAAAGCATAAGATAATTAATAGAAGACGAGAATGAATACACTAATTTATAGGCAAAATTATATTTATTTTTTGCATATGTATTGTTATATGACTTCGACCTATCTTTTAAAATATACAAAGTTCATGAAAATTCATATTTTTAAAATTTTATATATAATCATCTAAATAATAGACCGTTTCCGCTGCTGGATACAGGTCTCATCCAGATTTTTGTGCTTTAGTCATCCAATTTACACCGACCACTTTTCTAATTTCTTAGCTCCACCTTATTCAGGGTTGTCTCGTCTTCTTGGCCCTTTTATATGTCTGGGATACCACTGTAGGATATTTGTGTTCGAACTATTGTCTTGTCTTCTTGCAATGTTCCCAGCCCATTTCCATTTTAGCTGTTTAATTCTTTCAATGATATGTAAGCTTTTGTCTGATTTCCTATCCAAGTTATCATTTTCTGTCTCTTCTAATTATTCCTAACAAAAATCATTCTATACTTTTCTGTATTGTTTGTAGTCTTTGTATCATTCATTTAATTTGTGTCCATGTTTCTGCTCCATAATATAGTGCAAGAAAACACATTGTTTAAACACCTTTCTTTTAAAACAAAGTGGCAAGTTACTGTTCAGAATAATATTGCTTTCAAAGGCAGTGCACCCATTTCTTATTCTTCATCTCATTTCATTCATGATACAAACATTTGATGATATTTTCTGCTAACTTTGATACTCCTGATAACTTTGAACTTCTTTAATCTCCGTATTATTGTAGACAATTATCTTTTTTTATTATGTAAATCAATTGAATATCACCTTATTCTTTCCAAATTTATTTTTAATCCCACATTAATGCTAGCTTCTGCCAGATCTGTTCGCATATTTTCCTAATCTTCAGCGCAGTTACTGAAAATTACAATGTCGTCAGCAAACCGACAATCATTTAAATATTCCCTATTTATTCTAATACCTTTGTTTTCCCATCCAGCTTCTTGAAAATATTTTCTAAGACAGCATTAAAAAGCTTAAGTGAAATGGTGTTTCCTTGTCTTACTCCTCTTCCAAGCTTCAGCTTTTTTTCGGATGGTTGCTGTTGTTTTCTTGTAAATCTTCTTTATGATATTCATGTAAGGTTTATGTATACCAATGTCCTCCATAGATTCGACTACTGCTGATGTATAGACGGAATTATATGCTTTAACATAATCAATAAAGGCAAGGTAGAGAGGTAAATTATATTCTTTATTTTTTTTCTATAAGTTCCTTTACTGTTTGATAATTATCTATTGTACTTAATCCACTTCGGAATCCTGTGTCTTCTCTAGCTTAAGCTAAGTTGAGAGCTAAGTCAAGTCTTGTCGTTCAAACTTTGGTAAAAACTTTATAAAACACTGGTGATAAACTGAGAGGACGGTAATTTTTAATGTTTTCCTTCTCCCCTTGTAAAGTAGCACCATCACAGTATTATTCTAATCTTAATACATTAATAATTTAAATTTTTTGGATTTCAATTTGATTTCAATTAAAATTATAAAAAAGCAGTTTTGGTCATTCAATATCTGCTAGAATGTTTCTAAACTATTGTTGTTTTAAATTTTGAGATAATTTAATGTATTAAGAATGCATATATACATACAGGGTGAGTCATAAATATCGAAACAATAGGCTATCTCCTTAAATATTACCTTTAGACCCATACTTCCAATTGCAAAAATTCATAAAAAAAAGGTGAAATTTTTTATAAGATAAATTGCGACTCCATGGCGGGTCTAGTTGAAAAAATACGAAAATTAAATTTTTATACGACCACCGTAGGATAAAAATTCCAATTAGAAAATCTTTCCTTATTCAGTCCTGATTAAGACACAAAAAGTGTCATCTTCATATCTTTAAAATTCGCAAAGTTACAGTCGTTTAAAAAATTCCTCAGGTTATAAGGGATTAGACACAAATTGAAATGTGCGCAATTCAAAAACAATGTTATTTTAATAGTCCCAGGAAATGCGCAAAAAATCTATTTTTTGAGTTAGAATTTTGATTTTTTTTTCTTTTTTTGTGATGATTAGACTTTTAATTTGCTAAGAAAATCGCATACTCATACACATCGCATACGCATTTCTCGTACAATTTATCAAAAGTTTCATGTGGTTAGTATTAGTTTAATTAAAAATGGGATAATTAAAATCGTAATAACTCGTAATATTATTTATCGGATTTCAGTTTCCTTCCATTTAATTACACTGATAAACAAATTTTAACGAATTTTCGATTTCTCTATATACATTGGGTGTTTCCTATAGATTTCAAGCTGCTAAAAAAGAATGTGTTTGTAAAAAGTTTCTATCACCCTCCAATTTTGAGAAAATTCATTTATACGTTTCGGAGTATGTAGGCATCGTATGCGCCTTATAGTTATATTACGTTAATCTTTTATATCCGTTTGATTCACACAAACATTCTTTTTTCTTATTACAATGATAGAAGATATAGCAAGAGAGTAGAAACAGATGTTTCCTTAATAAATTTTATGTTAGTGACCTTGAACAGACAGCGTTTAGCCGCCCCCACAGTATTCGGCTTTAACGCAACTTCGTGACAGTTGCAACTTATCTTTCGGGGCGAGTATACTGCTATTTCTTTGTTCTATAAGACTTTTTACTTAAATTTTGATTATAATTATCCTATTTTCCTCTAAAATATGTGAAAAATGTCTAGAGGACCCGTTAATGAACACGATTTTTTTTGCTATGTGTGCGGAGAGCTAACTTTGAAAAAGCATCGATGCGCTTTCACGGCGTTGATAAAGGCTGCCTATCATATGTACTTTGGATATAAAGTAGGTGCACAAGATAAGAAATGGACACCTCATTCTTGTTGTACACAATGTGCTACAAACCTCCGGGCGTGGATGAAAGGTACAAGAAAGAGTAAGCCCTTTGCTATACCCATGATGTGGCGCATGCCGACAGATCATATAACTGACTGCTACTAATGTATAACAAAAATTAAAGGATTCCCTGCAAGATGTAAACATAAAATTAAGTACGTGAACTTAGATTCAGCAATGTGACCAGCATTACATAATGATGATTTACAAATACCGAAACCTCCAGAGAATTCTACATACGACGATGTAGCAGTAGAAATGGAAATTGATGAAACTTAAACTTCCTCCACATCTGATATGAACAATTCTCCTAGCATAAATGAAGAACCACACCTAATTACTCAAAAAGAATTAAATGATTTTGTGAGAGACTAAAATTTATCAAAGAAAGACTCAGAATTACTTAAATCAAGATTGCAAGGTTGGAATCTCCTGAAAAACAATACAAAGATATCTATTTATCGAGATTGACATAAGAAATATTCGACATTTTTTTCAAGAAAAATGATTTATTCTATTGTAATGGTATATGTGACTTAATGTCTGCTTTAAATTGTCAATATAACTCGGAACAATCGCCTATAAGGGAGCAGCCACAGATAAGACATTTACCGCTACATAAAATATCAAATTTCTTATTAACACTAGAATTACCGAGGCGGGTCATCCGTGACCCAAGACGTAGTCTTTCGCTCGTATCACTGTTGCTTTTCAAAGTAACACTTTGAAACTGATTGACTTTTCCTAAATACTTAGTATGATGCCTTAGCACGAATTTAGTTGAAAACGGACGAAAACTTTTTTATATACATATCTTTATACCTAGAATTACCATTCTGGGTCAACACTGACCCGAGCTAAATAATTGCATTTTTTTTCATTTATTTCAACAAGGATTTCAACTCTATATTTTTCAACAAGATAAGAATAGTGTAAGGATATGTTACGCACTTACTTTTCACAAAAGAGGGAACAAACGCGGGGGGGGGGGGGTCATGATCACATATCTGTTATGCATTTGGAAGGTGAATGTGTGAGTTTTTATGGTATTTCAAACTACTGTAAGGGTTATGTAAGTAGTTGCTTTTTATGTTATACCTTAGAAAGTAACTAGAAAGAGTATTTTGCTTCTCATAAACCACATGGAGAAAAAAAATGTTTGTAGCATTTGACTTTCTCATATTTATAGTAATGGCATCACTACGGACGTTTCCTGAGTGAAAAAATTTTAAAATTGTAACGCGAATTTTCTTTAAATGATTTTAGTGTAGAAATATAATGACAAAGTTAGTATTGTCATCGTCTAATGATGCTGACAATCTTGACATAAATGCCGAAATATTTTTTTCTTAAAAATGATAATAAAATTTCATTGTTCAAATACAATGCATGTGGTAGCAAGCTGACTGAAAGTAGCAAAAAAAAATTATGTGGGAAAAATTAAGAAACACAAATAAATTGTAAATATTTTGCAGAAAATTAAAAATAGAAGAATTCACTTTTCAGAAATAATTCTAAAAAGTGAGAAAGATACAAATAAATCACTCTTTGAAGCGATTTAGAACACCGAACTATATCGACGTAGAGCAGCAATATTCAATATCTTCTTACTTATGCAAAATCTGATTCAGGATCTAGCTGTCACAAATGTTTCGGTAGTTTTTAAAGATACAATAGATTATAATATAAGTAGAAAAGTCTTCTTGCTAAAATTATAAATAAAAGCATTGCAAAAGAACGTGAAGATATCAGTCCACGCACCAGCACTGAAATAAAAAAAATTAAAAACGTTATCACATAAAGCAATGCTAAGAGAAATAAACTACCACTGTTTGAGGAAATTGTTTATAACTTGTGTGTACATTATGCACAGGAAAAAAAGATAATGAAAAAAAGACCATGACATTTTGTATGAATTGATTTGACAGTAAACTATATAAAACTTAAAAGTGTAAGTAAAAAAAAATCACGATTATATGTATATATTTAAATTTATTGTATTTAAATATCTAATTGATCTGTAGAAACATTATTACACAATTTAAATCGATAAATCATATGCATATATATTATTAAAAAAGATATCAAAATCTCAAAGCAAATTTTTAAAAATTAGAAATAAAAAGAATTCCTTTGCGGTATTTATTCTCGAAATTTCATATTATGTAATAGTCTAAATGCTAGATTGTATTAATTATTAATTAAAAATCATTGTATTCATCGCCAATAATTATTGCGTGTCTTTATTTTCCATATAAAATGAGAATAGCGTCTTTAAGAGCCATGGGTCAGAGGTGACCCACCCCGGTATTTCTAGGTATACAAGAAACGCGGTAATTCTAGTGTTAATATCATTTCTTTTTACAAAAATTTTATATTTTTCTGAAACTTTATGAACAATATATACTTTCAGTGTTTTAAATATTAATTTTAAGCTTTATAAGTGTTTATTTAGTTGTTTGTCATTGCTAAAATACCAAATGATAAATTTCAGAAGGTATATGTGTTGAATAAATACTACAAAATTCAGATTTTCAAGACTTTGAATTTTTTAAAAATCTGTGGGTGATGGAAACTTTTTACTGGCATATTCTTTCACAGCACCACCTAAAATATAAAAGTCACTACACACTTAGTTAGAAACAGAAACCTTGTTTATCAGTGTTATAGGTGAAAATCTGATTTAAGTTTTGTTCCGGGGTTTTTGCTTTTTTATATCTATTTTTAAAATATGAAAAATATTTATTAAAAAAATAATATAACTTTAAAAAAATCATATTTTCAACTTAAATATTTTTTCAAATTTGCCGAAACAAAACTAATGTAAAAAAATAAAAAATGACGTGTTTAAAGTTCTTTTTTTTTTTTTTTTTTTTTTTTTGAAAATTTTTACCATTTAATAATTTAAAGACAAGAAATAGTGGGAAAAAAATCATTATGTAGAAAAACGAATTCTTTAAATATGCGTCATTTATCTAAAATATTGCTTTTTCTAAGATGCAGATTAAGTCTTTTTTAGCTCGCAGGCTATCATAGCCTGAGAGCTTATGTGCCCATCTGTTCTGTATGTACGTTCGTACGTTCGTGCGTAACGCGATAACTCATGATAAAAATATCCGATCCACTTGAAATTTTGTACGTAGGTATATCCTTACAAGACGCTTCCCTGATTAGTTTTTGGAGTTCATTCGATATATATAAGAGGGGGGAACGGGGGGCTGATGTCCCTCCCCTTAGTTGATATAAATGGGATTTTCATGCAGAATTAAGTTTTCGTTCAAAATTTAGATTAGGATCATTCTGATGAGGCGATTCCGTGACTGTTATTAGGTGTTCATTGAATAAGTATAAATAGGGGGAACAGGAGTTCTAATGCCCCCCCCCCCCCTTAATTTATATAAATGTGTTTTTCAAACTGAATTTTCAGATTTCACTCAAATCTCTGAATAATTTTGGAAGTTTAATGGTTAAGTATAAAAGAGGGGGATAACTCCTTTTAAATTATATAAATGCTAAATGGGTTTTTATTAAGAATTATCTCATTTGCTCTGAATTTTGGATATAGATTTTTTATATGATAAAGCATGTCTTTGATAGTATAGGAGGTTCAATGATTAAGGATAAAAAAAGAGGAAAGGGGAGAGCTGTTTCCCCTTCTTATTTTTTTTGAACGGAATTAACCCTTGAAAATGTAAGGCTTTAATGTACAATTAGTATTTGTAGCCTGTGAGCTCAATGCCATCAGTTTAACTGGGCAGTATTCAATATTCTGGGCATTATTTTTTTTAATATAACCCTGAGAAATTCAGGCTTTTTATCGACCTGGAGAAGCAGTTAAAAAAATCAGTATTTTGGGCGCAGACCGGGCCACGATCGAGAGGTTATTTTTTTCTGAAGACTCGCCAGACCGCCCGGGTCTAACGTACTCTTCATAAAGAAGGGGACTGCTTCCTTCTCCCTAGGGTGTACACTGGACGAAAATTTCAATCCCGGTCTCGACAAAACCCGTATTAAAATCACTGTCTCTGACTGGCTTAATACGTGCATAAAATAAATAAAATTCGGCCCAATCGAATTTTTTACAAAAAACACATAGATTTTAAAAGCTTTATTTCACAAAATAAATAAATAAATAAATAAATAAAAATAAAATTCATTTTTTTTAAGAATAGTATATTCAAAGGCTAAAAAATTAAATACAATAAAACCAGTGAAAAAAAAAGTCTGCCTATGGCGGAATTCTGTCTTAAACGGAAAATATGTTGATCCATGGAAAATAAATACAGGGGAAAAAAATAAACTCCAATTACACTTTCTACCGAGGGCTTCCTTCTATAACGTATCCTTCTTTCCTATGTGATTCCGTCTTAAAAGGTTTTACTGTATAACATTTCTCAAAGTCTCCAATGCATCCCATGGGTTGGAGATTAACGATATTAAAATCTATGTGAAAGATTTTTATATAGAGACAGAGATTCATTGATAAAATATAAATATTACAGCATTTTGCGCTTCTTTAATAATAAAAAGTATAAATATAAAAAACGAAAAGCTATAAAAGGAATTTTTGGTCAGAACTCTCCCATTCAAAACAATTTTTTTCCCACACCGAAATAAAAAACTATGTAGAAGTTTGCGGCTGAATCGGGCTATGATTTAAACTATTTTCCCGACCGGTCCGGTTTATGATTTTAACATTTTTTTAAGGCCGGGCCAAATTTTTTCCCCTATGGGTCGGTTTGGGACCGGATCTAGATATTTCGATCCATCCAGACCTCTAGTGCAGACTACCAACATATTTTGAAAACAAGTATAGATTTAATTCAATACGCAGCTTTGTTGTGACCAAATGAGAGGCACTGCCTTAAATCGACAATTATTAATGGACAATTTATGGATGATGCCTCACTACCTTTGAGAATGAGTGAAGTAGTCTTCGTTTACAGGCATGGTAAAGTGGTGTAAGTCACGAATTTTTGAGAATTTCGGATTTTAATATCTCTGTCAGATTTTTAGATATTTAGATGATTTTTTTTTTTTGTTCATTTTAGGAATGGATAAGGAATAATTTCCTAATTGGGAATTTTGCCCTACGGGGGCCGTATAAAAATTTAATTTTCATATTTTTTCAAATGGGCGCCCCATGGAGTTGTAACTTATCTTATCAGAAATTTCACCTTTTTTAGTGAATTTTTGCAATTGGAAGTATGGGTCTAGGGGCAATATTTAAAGAGTTGTTTCGATATTTATGACTCACCCTTTATATATATGTATCAGAACAGACTTTTCAACTACATTTCAACAGTAGCATGGATTGATGTTATTATGTTCATCTGGAGAAAAAAAATACAAGAAGACATTGTTTATATCTTTTAAAATTTTCATTTAAATCTTACATATTTTTCATTAAATTGGATTATTTTTCAGAAAAAACTTTTATAATTATGTATTAACCTTTTAAATGCCAATGTTCCCAAATGGGAACATTGCATTATTTGTAATGCAAAATATAATAACGATATCCTTATTTTTCCTATAAAATGTAATGTTGATTTGAAATGAAAATATTTATGTTTAAACATTTACCATAGGTATTAAAAAATATGTAAATTCATTAATTTGCATAAAAATTACATTATTTGATTTTATCATTTTTTCTTTATTACTTACATTTGACCGCTAGAAATCTAAATGTTTTTTTTTTTTTAACTCGAGCAAATACACTTATGTTCCAAAATGCAAACACAGAAATGAAAACAGCCAAATGAGCTGCGAAAAAATAGTTTTTTGGTATTTGCTAAATTTGTATGCATAAATTTAAACACTTGAAGCTGTAATATAGGAAAAACAAAATTATTATTACATTACGATATGAATTCGGCGTCTAAACGGTTAATCAACGAAGATTTGTCAAGTCACTTGTAACAAAAAAATCAACTGCAATTTAGAGCTAATTGCGATGATCCGTGGAAAATTATTTACATGCATACAAAGTTATTGAAGTGAAGTAGGAGCTCTTAAAAGAAATCCACATATAACCCCAAAACGATACACATATGAGGGAAAATGACACGATGAATGTTTTCCGAATCTCCACAAAGTTTTTATATATTAAGCAACATTATATAAAAAAGAAAAGCTATTAAACATTTTCGAACAATTGTGATTGTGAATTGTTGCATGTTAAATTATCACAAAATAATATTTTAAGATTAACACAGGTACTAAATGGGTAACTCTTTATTAGGGGATTTTTTAGTTGCTGTTAACTTCACCTCAAAACTGGATCTAAGTTTATTTTTGAGGTATTATTATTATTTTTTTTATTGTTTTTTTGTATCTTTAAAATCTATTCTTCTAGTGGTGACAACTTGTTCCCACTAAAAAAAGCTGTTGTAAATCTATAGGTATTTGGCCCAAAAATCTTTGTAAAATCCGTCGGTATTTGGCGCATTATGCAGATATTTTTTGAGAATATCTTTAACAATTCTGCAGGCATTTTTGAAATATAACTAAATCTGCAATCTGTCATCAAATTTATGTAGAACTTCTGAAGAAGATGGCGATTTCTACAGATAATCTTAAAATTATTTTTAGTGAGGGTAATTCATTTCAATAACACATAAAATGGAAATACTGAAAATAGTAGATTAGCATATATTTCTGTTGCATTTTTCTGATACCGACTAAAAAACAATGTAAATAAAATACCTACTACGCCATGAATAAAGTTGGCTATAAATCGATTCTTTATACGAGTTTCTTAAATAACGACAATGAGTTTTCTTTGGTTTCTGTATTATTCCTCGATAGTGGTGACGTTTGTATTCATTTCTACACATGTCGGTTAAAGCTTAATCATAAAATTTGAATGCTTTAGCGGATCCAAATGATGTCATATTATAGAAACCAAAAGTCGTATAAAACAATTCTTATAAATAAAATATTGTCTTGTAGAAGTATATCTTTTTTTTTTACCCCAGTGACTCTGGAATTCTTCACAGGTTGATGTCTCACTTATGAAGGTAACGTAATTGATACCATTCACTAAAAAAGCGCTGTGTTTTCAAAAGTCTAGCAAAGTTATCGAATATCGATGACACACAGTACACATATCACAAGTCTTTGTCCAAAAAAGTAGCAATTCATATTGCCGAAATCGGCGATTTTCGTCTAGTTGAATTTTTTTCACCGAGCAAGACAAGTAAACAATTAATAATGTTATGTATAAGGTCAGGTTTTCCAAGTTATTGCCAAAAGTCGTTCAACCAATTAAATTTCATTGCTATTCTTTATGCAATTTCACAATAATTTAATCAGAATTTCATAATTTGCTTAACAGAAAATTTTCAGAATTTTCAGTTAACCAGAATTGTAAATATGACTCCTTAATGACAATGAAAGGAAAATATATAACTTATAAATATAAGGCTGTTTTTATAGTCGTTTGCTTAAGTTTTATATTAAACAAGGTTTACTAATCATTATTTTAACCAAAATATATTCCTTCATGCATGCATCCGCCCAAAATAATTTTTTAAGGGCATAGTGGACCTTTATTTGAGAAAAATAGTCTATAGCAAAACGTCGCAAAAAAGATCCCTTTCTGTAGTATAATAGTGACAAAACAGCTTTTTTAAATTAAAATATCATTTTTGAACGTTTTAAGAAGTAAATAATAAAGTTAAGTGTATTTATATACTTTAAATCTGTTGTTCTCGAAAGTAATTTTTCAGTGCTTTTAGGTTTTTGAAATGCTTCTTGGGACGTAATTTTTGATCAATATTTATGAAATTCATAAGGAAGTAAACTGATATTCTTTAGGAAGAAATTCTATAAGTTTTGAAATTTTGTCTTAATTAAGATAGTCAAATTAACTTTGTTACTTATTAAAAGGCAAAATTTTGATAAAAATCGATATGGATTTTAGAAAAGATCTGTAAAATATTTATTCAAGAGATTAAAAAAAATCTTACACAAATTTGTTTATAGTAGAGTTTTAAATGATAAAAATGCAAAAGCAAGCGATTATCGCAAAAAAAAAAAAACAAAAACAAAAAAAAAAACACGAGGAACATTTTAAAATTTCGTTTGAAAATTTAAAATCTTTTAAAAAATTTAATAATTTTAATAAGATGCAAAATGTGTCTGAAGGTGTTTTATATGATTTGGATGAAATACATAAATGCACAAAATTTCATATTGCTATGATGAAAAAAAATATTAACCTCCACCAAACCTTTAAATATCCTCATTTTTAAATTTAAATTTCAAAATTTTGCTATGAAATTTCTTGAAAATAGTTGCAATTTAATCTCTTCCATGTATTAAATGTTCAGGTTATTGTTTAGGTTTTGTGGCGCAAAATTTCATAAAGGTCCATTTTGCTCTAGTTTATTTTGAAAAGAAAATGACTCGTTGCTTTTAGAAAACATATATTTTTACTTTCTTTCAACCTAAATAGAAGAATGTAATGTAGTAATAAAAAAAATTCGGTTTTCGACGGATTTACACGTTTAATGGGTCAGGGATCCCCAAAAAGATATTTGTGCAAAATGTCTGTCTGTCTGACGGCATTTTATCACTGAAAAGTGTATTAAGTTATGCAAAGAATTATACAAATTATTTTTTTTATAGATTTTTGTCTCTAATAAGTAAATTCTGCTTTATTTTAGAAACATTTTATTTAATTTACAGTTTTCTGCCTTTTTAAATATCCTATTATAGAAAAGATTTTGGTTATGATCAGCAAGTTCTCCTGGAATCCGAAAAAAAATCTGCCGGAAACGGGCGCAATAATTGCGATGCCCGCGCCATTTTTGTTATTTTAATCTTGTAAAATGTACAAAATTATGCATACAATTCAGTCCATTTTTTGAGGGTGGTTTTCGATGAAGCCAAAATAACATTCAAGCAAACAAGCCGTTATTCCCGAAATTTGAAATTGTCAGAAGAGGGATTATTGCTAATTTCTTTATTGGACATTGCATAGAGTTATTTATAGAATTGGACCTTTTTATCTGGCAAGCGGCTAATTTAGGCTTTTCTTAATTTTGTAATATTCTACGGGAAAGATGCACTGTGGAAGAATTTATTTTCGTTGTTCTATGTCTATTGGCATCTACTGCAGCAATGGGAATTCACAAACTCGGATATTCGCAAACTGGTGATGGCAACAAAATATGAAAAAACGATTGTTATGAATAAATATCATGATGAATATTAATTCAATTTTACTCCGATTAATTGACTGGAGACTGTACGACCGATTTTTTTTTCTTTTGATCGGCAGATTTTAACTAGTTCTCTCATAAAGTTGTTACAATTCCACAGTTTTTCATTCTGATCATATTGAGTACGAGGCAAGTATAGAGAGACACCAGTAGTAAGTGAACATGAAGTAGTATTTCATATATTATCATTTTTTACATACATAAAGAATGGAGTGTCACATGTGTATACATGTCATCGTCATATCTATTAAATATTCCATCAGTTTGCTTATATCCTAAAGGAAAATTGCATTTGCTAGCTATTCTTATATTTTCAGAAAATCGGACTTTAAAAATATGGGTAAAATGAACTTCCAAGTTCATATCACATTTAAGCACAAAGTTTTTAAGGATATCTTTTTTTCAATAACATTTTGTTTTTGTTTTACCTGCATCCAAAAAACCCAATGTGTACTAATTTAAAATATGTGCAGGTTTTTCTCTCCTTTTTTAGGATTTTGTGTATAAAAATTAGTAACAGAACATCTATTGCGATCACTCTTTTGCCTGTCTGTCACAGCCATTTTACTTGTAAACTATGGAACGTCGAAACCTCAAATTGGGGGAAGTAATAAAGATTATTGATCTACTTATTTACATAGTATTATACATTTATCAATATAGTTAGTGAAAAACAAAAGAACTAATCAGGTTGCTTAATAAATATATATATATTTTTATATACCATGTGAAATATCGTGTAGAAGCTTTCATAACTCTTAATTCAAAAATACATTTTTAAAATTTTAGGTGTTATATTTTTAGAGATACATTCGGAAATGTTGAGCAAAAATATATTCCCAATCCTTTATTTTAGAATGTACGGCAATTTAAATAATGAAACCATTTGAAGTAGCAGACATTAATTGAAAACTTGCAGGAAAACTATAGCGATTAACCTAAGTCACATAGATTTTTAGCCCCCGGTCCCAGTCCGCGAAGGCACTCGCGAGCTAATGCTATTCCTATGGGGAAGCATATTTCTAATAATTCTTTAACATTTTGACATTTTATTATTATTATTATTTGCATTGGATAGCCGAGGTCCCTCTCAAGATCACTCCTTGATTACTTTTTCGATTTTGGTCAAATATATTTTTTATAAAGATACTTTCCCTTTCGGAACCGGTTCAGTAAGTGAAAATAACTTTATAAAAAATACTTCAGACCAAAATTTAAAAGTACTCAAGTACGATCTTGGGAGACACATCAGCTATCCAATGCAAAATAGTAATAATAATAATAATAATAAATTATCAAAATGCTTAAGAGTTATTAGAAAAATGCCTCCCCATAGGAATAGCATTTGCTTGTGAGTATCTTCGAGGGCTGGGACAGAAGCCTTAAAAAAGCACATGTTCTCGGCATGCACAAATTTCGATTTCTGGGATTCAGCAAATTTGAGGAGTAAATACCTATCAAATATCAAATATCTATCTAGAAATACCCATCAAAGCAGAAGTGTAAAAACAATGTTGATAATGACTTTAAAAAATCGTCGGTAACTAGCTGTGATATTAACCCTGAAAGCCAAGCACAGTTTGAACTCATATAAAGACAGGGGGTTGTATTCTATGCACCAGCGGATTCTATTGCATTAATTTCAGTGGATTGCATCCCTATACAAACTATTTTTTATGTATCATTTGTGTTATATGAAATAATAATTAATAATTCATGAATAATGAATTGAATAATTTATGAATTTAGTAAAATACATAGCATATGCATACTACAACATATTGAAGAAACAAAACCTGTATCAAATGAGTGATAACATTCTAAAATAGCTTTAAAAGAAAAAATGTAAAAGGAAAAGATTTTTAACTGTCTTAGTACGTGTAAATAAACACAAATTAGAAGTTCAAAGAAACCTACAGGTATTCGCAAGAGAATATGATTAAAATAATAACTTGTTAGATGAACATAAAAGTGTGAAAATTTCCGTTTTCTTTTGCAACACCTTTTAATCAAAGTCAGTTTAATTTTTTTTCTAAAAGAAAAAAAAAACCGTTTTTTTTTCTTTTCAAAACTGTATGTTTGCTTTACGTCTTTGAGAGTTCCCAGGGGTAGAAGAATGAAAATGTAAAACCTAAACTGCAATTTAAACGTAAAATGAAATTGCAAAACTTACAATGTGTTATTTACATAAGTAAGTGAATTAAAAATTATATTTTTTAATAGGTTATACATTTCTAACATTAAGGTTAAAAAAAAAACCTGATTAGAAAGAACCTGCTAATATGAAAAAAAAAAAATGAATTACTTAAGCATCTAAATTCGCCAATAAAGTAGTTATGTATTTATCCATTTAAACAGATAACACATAATAAAAAAAAAGCTTAATAAAATGCAAAAAGAACGCCTTCTTACTAGTTCATTTTTTTTTTTCACTTCTTTGTGTGTGATAATAATCTGAAAACATCTTTCTTTGGAAATATTTTTAAACAAAGCAGAGTGTTTTTAGTAACAAATTCATAATTGCTTTTTCACATTACGTATAAGGAATGGTTAGGAAAGGTAAGGATCAATTAATATCGATTGAATACGAATCACAATTTGTAAAAATAATGAATGGAAATATTATAGGGAAATAATTTAATTTTTCTAATGCCAATATTATTTTGTTTTATTTAATTATTTAATTTATGCTTTCTCGAGAAATTTATTTTAGCTTCTAAAGACTAAATGACGGATGTGTTTCTATAAGTACTAATCCTGCATTGTGAATCATGTAATAAATTCCAGGTATTTTTAGATAATAGGTTTCTTTTCGAGATACCTATAGTGGGTTTGACAAGAGAAAAAAAATTCTAGCATATTTCCTGACAATATATTTAATGTCTTATTTACACAACGAATTTCTACCATGTTTTTTATTTATTATAAACAAGCTGTTTGTCTTTTTTTGTATACAAATAGATGTTAGATGTATGAAAAAAACAATAAAAAAATCCCCTTTTAAAATATATATAGAAAAAAAAAACAAAAGAGGTGTTTATAATTTGCTTTCATGCCCGTTTACATTATTTGACAAGGATTTTTTTTTTCTTTGAGGTTCGTTTTGAAAACAAAACAGTATTACTGGGACCAAGGTACTTATAATGGTAAAATACCCAATTTTTCTCCATGGAACGACAGTGAGAGAATCCTTTTGATAACCTTTTAAAAACTAATGCAGCAAAAGCGTTCAAACAGAGTAGAGTGTTATTAAAAAATTTACTGTAAAAACTGTGTTACTTTTTATGAGAATAGCATGTATAATTATAATTTTTATAGAAACAGTCCCAAAGTTTGCCGAGTTCTTTGCTTATAATTTCCAAAGATTTTAATATTTAAATATGTTCTTTTTAGAAATGATGAAAAGTAACACTGTACACAATACCCTACAATAGGAATTAAATAATAATAATAATTGGATGAAAAATAAGCAAGTTTAGAAAATAATAGTTCATTACTTAAACACGAATGCAACGAAAATATAATGTGCATAAAGTATTGGATAAATGTATAGAAAAACTATTGTGAAAATCTCAAAAATATAGCTAGAAAATTCTGAAAGTGGTCATCGATAGAAAAAGTTGGAAATCTATTGTTCCCAAAATGAAGATAAGGGATTATATTCGAATGTAGTAGTGTGTTTGTTCATTAATATGCACTGGCAATGGTGCGTAGCCTATACTACAATTGATACACCTTCCCCTCTTCTTCCTTCCTTTTTGGAACAACGTATTTCCAAGTTTATTTATTCTATGGATGATTACTTTCACAGGGTGGCGAGTGGTTAGATAAAAACACAGTCAATAAAAATGATAAATACCAGTATTTTGTTAAAGATCAATTCAATTTATATAATCTCTTTATATTATTTATCGTAATTTCTGTAAGAAATTACTGGTAGTTTTCTCTTTTCTTGTCTGTGTTTTTCCCGGTTTTCCCTGATCACTCGTCACCCAGTTTTAGTATTTTGAAGGTATATTTGCCAGACTTTCACAAAGGTCAGTCTATACATGTAGCTAATAAATTATGCTCATTATAATTTAATTGCATTCGGGCATGCACAGTGAAAGATTATTTAGTAAACCTTCTTTGTTTGATTTGCTCTACAGTAACGCACAATGAAATGAAAATATTCAAATACACTATTTTTAATCCATTAATACAATTAACATACTTAAATATTTAAAAATATCAACTCTTAAAGAATAAAAGCAAATGGATGATAAAGGATGATCTCAAGTATCTTTTTTTAATATCTTTGTCCATTTTAAAAGATATAAAAAAGAGGTAATTTCAAACAACAATTCAAAATAATCTTCAAGGAGTTCAAACAATGACGAAATTCTAATGTTAGCAAATAGAGTATCAAACAGTTGTGTTTTTTCGTCCGAAAGTTCTAATAAAGGTAACTCAATTGCCTTTGAAGAAATTACACGTGATTTCAAAGCCAATATTTGCGATTTATATTTACTGAGACATTATTTAAATACAAAGTAAGTGACTGTTCCTCAAATAGCGAAAAAAATGAAAGATGGTGTTTAAACAAATAAATTAATAAGGAAATCAAATATATAATAAATTCACATACAATAATAACAAAGAGATTGCAATGTTAGTGGTTGATTGGTGTTTGAGCATGCTGGTTTTAATTCAGAATTACTTTAAATACAATATATATGAAATATTTGTATTGCACTTTTATAAATTAATGAAATTTATTAATGCGTTAATTTTGAATTTTTTAAAATGGATATAAAGTGAAACTTTAAAAAAAATATTTTTAAATCGCGTTTTTGAAATGTTTCATTAGAATAATAGTTTCATTTTTTAAAAATGTCATGCAATGAATATTTATTTTAAGTTAAAAGAATTTTTTTTAAGTTTTTCGGTCCATTGTCAAAATAATTTTCTTTATTTATGTACTTTAAATTCCCTTCAAGGAGCAGAGAACCTTGAAATATCTCAAAATATCAATATTTATTATTATTATTTACTAGTAACTGAAAGTTTTTTTTAACTGTGACTATTTTAACATTTTAGGCTATACGATAATTAGATCACGAGTAAATGATGTTGATAAATCCAGCGCCCATACACATACAAATGAAATCTTTAAACTGATTTTTAGCATCATAACATTTCATAACATTTTTTGCTTATTTAGATAGAGGCTTGAAAATTTTTAATTGTTCTCCAGAGTGTATTTAGTATTTTTGTGCATGTAATTAAAATTGAAGGCTTTTTTTCATGTTAGAGTTTATTGAATTATCTCATATTTTAATATACACGAGAAGAATAAAAATCAAATTAAATCTAAAATTCCATACATTTAAAAATTCCATGCATAGTTTTATGTAGTATATTCTATTGAATTCGGAAAAAAAATGAAGCAAACATATTCATATATATAAAAATAAAAAAAAATAAATAAAAGTTAAATTTTTAAAAATAATAATAAAATTTTAGTATAATAGGCTGTAAATTATTAATATTTTTATTTATTTATTTAATTTTTATTTTTAAACATTGTGACAACACATATTATTATAGTATTATTCAAAATTGAAGAGGTGGTTTCAATGGTAGTGCAAGCTCATAAGACGCGGAAGCAGTTTTACAAATAATTGGTAATTTAAGTAAAACACATATTGGTATACCAATGGACCATATTTTGTTTATTTTTAGCTTTAGATTCAACATTTAGTGGCTCACATAAAATGTAAATCGTTTTAAAATATTTAACAGCTATGTATACAGATAATGACAGATCAACATTCAATCCATGGTAGTGTCATTTTTTTAAAATGAACTAAATGAAAGACGTAATTTTACATTTTAATAACAATAAAACCTGCGAATATAGGATATTTATTTAAAACAAATACAGTTCGTTTAACCCTCTATGTAACAGATTTTAAAGTCATGAAGAATTAATCTTCTAAACAATTTTAATGAAGCTCAGTGGCGTAGTGATCAGAGCGTCTGATAGCGGCGTCGCAGATCGACATTTCGACAGTTCTACTGGGCACAGCTCACTCAGCCTTTCCTTTCTTTTTCGGTCGATAAATTGAGTACCAAGATTGCTTGGGAACTAAACACCGAGGATCTCGCCCTAGGCTGACCACCTGGCCAGACGAATACCGTTTAGCACTTCGGGGTGATAAACGGGCATGGGCACTGTCAGCGCTGATTCTTCATAGGCTGTAATACTTCAGAGTTTAGTTTTTTCGAGGCTACAGTGGTACAAAACTAATTTTTTTAATTTTCAATGATTTTTTTTTTAATTTTGTGGAAATAATCACAATATATGTATCTCTTATTTCACAATTTTTTTTTAAATATATTGAATAGTTTTTGAGATATAGATTTTTCTTTATTTAAATTAACAAAAAATGTCAATATTTCAAAATGCGCCATGCGAAATTCTTTATGCCCAATTTTTCTGATTTTTTGTTTAAAATACTCTCTATGTATGTGTTAACAAATGTTACTAAGCATTTTTAGCATATTACTTGTAAAACATTTAAAAAATGATTTTAACTTAATTCTTTTGTAGTTTCCGTTAAAAAATCATTAAAAAATTCATATAACTGAAATTTATAAAATTTACATTCGTCTAATTTTTTTTCTAATAACATTTGTTAACACATACATAAAGAGCATTTTAAACAAAAAATCAGAAAAATTGGGCATAAAGAATTTCGCATGGAACATTTTGGAATCATGAAAACGACAAAAATATTCATTCTGAGAAAAACAGGTTTTCGTAACTACAGTGGTCATAATTGCTTAATATTTTCCTACTGAAACAGCTTCAGCTGTTAATAGATAAAATATCATTTCTAGCTTATATGTAAGTGTTTAATGTTTTTATGGTAAATTCACATAAAACATGTGGCTTCGACAGTAATTCATGCGAAGGACGCGAGGTATCTGAATTTTAAAAAATCTTCTCAAAAGTAACATTTTGTATTTTTTAATGATTTTTTTTCAAATTTTACTGGAAATATTCATGGTATAAATACCTCTTATTGTAAAAAATTTTGTTAAATATATTAAATATTTTTAATATTTTAAGTATATTAATATTTTTTTATTTACGCTAAAAAGATTGGGGACAAAAAGCAATTTCTCTAAATACATTGTAAACAAACGCTTAAAGAAACAGTTAGAAGTTATGGTTTTGCGAAATCACAAAATTCATAATTTCAGTGCAAAGTGGTAACATTTTGTACGGTAAAACTAAAAACTAGGCTAAATTTTACGGGTGTGAATCGGCAAAAAAAGGAAACAAAGGGGCGTCGCACAATCAGCTGATTGGACAAAAATGTTTCTAGCTCCAGTAAAAATAGTCGAAATTGAAAAATTCTTTTTGTGTTCAATAGCAGGGAGTTCATATAATGTTATTATGCTAAAAATGAAAATTCGACAATTTGATGATTTTTTGCGATTTTGAAAGTCCACTGTAGCCTTAAAGAATTTTAATTATGCATTTTTATAACTATTAGAAGATTTACACAGACATTTAAAAATTTAGAAGATTTTGCCAATAATATTATTTAATTAAATTGGTACTTATAGACATTTTGTACAACATTTATAACGTCAGTCAAATATTTTATTTAAAATCTTATTTATTTTTATGGATTTTTCTAAATTATGAAATATACAAATATAATGATGTTATAATAGAAATGTAGCTATGATTCGGAAATGATGCATTTCACTTACAATCTTTGAACTTAAAAAAAATCCGACGATATGCAAATTAAAAGTATATATCCGTCTTAAAAATACTTTTGTTTTTGTTCAATTAATAATGCGTCCGGAATAAGTAAAAAAAAAATTCTATAACTAATTTTAAATTGAATACTATTATTCAATGTACTAAATGAATTTTATAAAAAGTTATTTTAATGGTACTTTAAAAAACTATCGGGGTTTAAAGTGTTATGCTGGTTTTTTACCGGTGAAGCGATAGATTAGTTCTTTTTAAAAAATAATAGCAAAAAAAAAAAAAAAAAAACTAGTTTAAACCTGTTTCAACTGATAGGCGTGTCAAAGCACGTGGTTTTGTTGGTACTTAATTGGACTTAATGTAGGACTACATTTTTAGCATCACCCCCAGAGACAATACTTCCACTCTATTAATTTCTTTTTACTCTATGGCTTCCAACATCTTCCGCTTTTTCGGCACGGAAAATTTTTGCAGTAAATTTTACTATTTCAAATTGCCGTAATCTGTTGTTCAAATAAGGCAAAGATTTCTATTAAATTTTTCCGAGTAAAAAAATCAGAAGTGTTGGCAGCTATGAGTATCTTATTGTGTATATAAGACTGATATATATCATAACTAATATATATTCTTTTCTGTCAAATTTCGATGGGTGCAGCTAGTTATAAATTTAAAAAAGGCTCTAAGTATTTTGACTAAATTTATAACCGAGTGTTAGCGGGATACGAAAAGAACATTACTCTAGTTTTTATGTTCGAAAAATAGTGATTAATGTGCCATTTTGTGAGTCACAACGGGTTAAGTTAATCTACATGTTTCTAACATTTTCTACTATTTTTTTCTTTTATTCTACCGTTTGAAATTGGGAGGATACTGTCAAACTTAGTGATATTTACAAAGTAATCAGGTCAATGGGTCATTTTTGTGTCAATGTGTGTCAAGTTAATTGTATTTAAAATAAACCTTAAACGATTTCGACTAAATTTCAAATCCAACCGTTCACGTGCGAAGAAAGTCATTGGGCTTAATCATACATTCGAGAAAATTTTTCACAATTAGGAAATAAAAGAATATAATGCTCTAATAACATAAATATAGGAGAGATTCCAAAATGAATCATTTCACTCAGAATCTTTGAAAAAAAAAAAAAGAGAACGACGAGATGCAAAAAAAAAAAAAAAAAATAATAATAATATTTCTTTTAAAAATAATTTTATTTTCGTTTCACCAATAATGTTTTGGGAATAAATTTTGAAATGTGTCTATATCGCATTCTAAAATCTATTAATCCTGACCTATCTACTAAATGAATTTTATAACAAACAATTTTAATGATACTTTTAAAAATCATTGGAGTTTAAAGGGTTAAGACGAACTCCCGACTTAACAGGTAAAACATTATGAAATGCATACCACTGGAGACATAAATTTTTCTTTAACATCCAAATTCCACAAGGTAGTATCTGTGTTCACAAGATTTCATATACAAAATAATAATGTGTTAGATTGAAAAAAAGTTATGTACAGTAATAAAGTTGTTATTCATAGAGCCGCTGTGGCAATTATTTATCTAGTACTTTAGTTTTCTTCTTGATGTTGCAAAAATTCTATCGCGCGAAGCAGGACATGTGTCTGAAGTTTGAAAGGAATAAGAAACTCTTATGTTAACTTAATGAAAAATCTAGTATCTAAACTTAATGAAAAATATATTAGATGTTTTATTATATTACATTTATTTAGATTGATGCACAATTTAATCTTTTTTTTTAATGCTTATGTTTACATTTAACATTATTCACTATATAATTGAAACTTGAATAAATCTATAAAATTTTAAAACAATAAACTGATAATTCCATGTATACAGTTATAGCTACTACTTCATCGTAAAGTTTTTGTATTACACGTAAGAAAAAGCTTATTTAGATCGAAAAAATGTTTTTTGAAAAATAACGTTGTAACAAAGGGAAATTTATTTCAGACAATGAATTAAAAAAATGCTTTAATATACACCATAAAATTATACACGCATGTCACAATATATCTTCCTTCGCTTCATGTCGTATGGTCGAGAAACATTTTGGGCCACTTTGGTTACAAATAAAGCAATTTTTACACAAAATAAACTGTCAAGTGCGAGTATAACTCGCGCTCAAAGGTTTTGTACAATAAATATAAGAATTATCAATCATATTATGTTATTGAAAGAAATCTTTGCTAAAAAAATAATAAAGCTTTGTAGAAAACTAATATAACGTAGGGTTGGGAATAGCAATGATATCAACATCTCTTAATTATTCTGGAATATGATACAAGGCAAACAAGTTTAAAATTGGAAAGAGTTTATAAGATAACTCGTGCTTTTTCAACATGGGATATATTAGATTTCATTTTAAAACTGTTTACTTAATAAAATTTCTGGTTGGAAGCACGTTTGACTACGATGAGACTCCGGAATAATTAAGACATGTTGGAATCTATAGGTATAACTGTACATACTTAGAAATGTAAGTATGTCTACATAATGAAGTTTCAAAGAGATATGAAATCTAAATAATATAAGATACTGCTATTCTAAATAATTCTTTATTTTTATTTAAAGATAATTAGTTTTCTGTTTTTCTTTTTAAAAAAACTTTATTCGGTGCTGCCAATAAATATAGTGTATATTTTAACTTCATTTGGTATTTCATAAAGCTAAATTCAACTCAGTAATTTTTACATCGTAGCTCACATTATACCCATGTTTAATGTTTAAACCTGACATTGTGCTAAGCGACCTTGGAAAGTATGTCGGAAATTTGGAACACCGCTCATGGTCTGTGCCACGTTTTCCCAGATAGATTTTAACAATAGATAAGCCGGAAATTTTAGACAATTTAATAAAATATTAATAAAATTTCAGTTTCATACCGAAGTACATTCATATGGTAGATGTCAAAATGACCGCTAACGGCCATTTTACATTTAATTAACGTCTTGGGGGTGAGCCTACCAGCATACGTGCTGCATAAGGTTATCAGAATTTTGATTACTCTCACTAGTAAATATTTATTATAAATTTTGCCTTATTTAATCCGATCATTTTCTAGATTCCATTAGCAAACTTTTCCGTTTTGTAAAATCGGAGATAAAAGATTAAAAATTATGTAAAAATCTCTTGTCGCGAAGGGATTAAGTCTTAAAAACACGAGAGGTATTTTGTGAGAATCACTCAATGCAAAATAGCCATGAATCCCATAATATTAATATGGTTAACCCATTAACACCCAGTCGCGTATTTTTAGATCACTACACTTTAATCCAAGAAAGCGTCTTTCAAACTAGTAAATATGAAGATAAATATATAATTTCTTTCCAAAAAACAATTTTCTTAATAATATAATATAAAAGTACTCTTTCTTCAAAAGTAGTGAGAAATCTGAAGATTAAATATAACGAAGAAAATAATTTGGATATTAATGGGTTAATTCTAGTTGAATTAATCTGTTTTTAACAATGAGATGTTTATTGCTTTTGTAGTGCTACATTGAAATACTCAAATATATTATTTAAAGTTGTTATCTGGGATTAAGTCTATGGTACACAGTGTATACCGCATTATTTAAGCCCAAACTTTCCGTATCTTTAAGGGTTTATATTTCGCCTAATTTTCGTCGATTTTTTTGGAAAACCATTATTAAAAATGTTTAATAAATTTGGTACAATAGGTACCTCCAACGCTCCTTACATATTTGGTGAATGCCAATAATTCGAAATTTATGTATTTTTAGGGAGTGACCTTTGTGATAATTGCACTCTAGCATTTTTGTGAGATCGTGACGTCAATGATTTAACGTGTGTAGCGTGGAAGCGACATCTATCTTCTCTTTTACTTTAAGTTTCTAGAGCGTGTGTGTCTTCCTCGGATCTATAGTTATGTCGCGGTTAGAAGCAATATGCAAATTTATAGTATTTTAGATAATAAAGAGTGCATTACAGCCACGGGCTGTCTAATAAAGTTTTATCTAGCAGTTTAGTTGGAGGCTAAGTGAAAAGTTGGTTGGAAGTGCCCCGACTGAGCCTAGTGCCGGAGTTGTGAGCATATTTATGAGTTCAATCCTTTAGTATTGTGACTAGTGTTGAAATTAATGAGCTGAAAGCTCCACTTTCCCTGAGCCTTAACAGTTTAAAGAAACTGTGGTTTTAATTTATATCTCGAGTTATGTATTCATTCATCCAAAAGAACACCCCAACCTGCATTCGTCCGTTCCGGTATAACTTAAAAATGCTCTTTTCTCAAAAACTATGTGACCATGATATTCACTATAGTTTTCCTGTGAGGCTTAAACTTCGACGACCTGTAATTATTTCATAATTTTAAATGTTTATAGATTCGGAAATACATGTACCGAACCGAGTACCGAAACATATTTCTGCACTACATTTTCGATGATATCTCTGAAAATATAATACCGCAAATCAAAAGAAATGTATTTTTGAGTTCAGCGTAATAAAAGCTTTGACACAATACCCCCACGCAATATACAAAGAAAATATTTTTTTTTCTTCAAGTAACTTAATGAGCTCCATATCCTTCTCCTAAACATATTTGTAAATGTTTAGTAATTTGTAAATATGTCGATGAATAGTCGTTATTACTTCCCCCAATTTGATCTTTCTATATTTTATAGCTTACGAATAAAATGTCTGGGACAGACGGAGAGACAGACACAAGAGTGATTTTATAATGGTTCTTATTTCACTTTTTAAGTACGGAATCTCAAAAATGTTTAAATGATTTTGACAAAATTAAGTGTCCAGCCTTCACCATTGGGTTAGGTCACATGTTTAAAAAATTACTATTGGGCCATTTTGCGACATAATGTGTCAGTTTTAAGCTAACTATAAGAAATTTCAATAGATTTTGGCTTACTTTTGTATCCGCCTGATAGCGGGTTACGAAAAGAATATTGTTTTAGTTCATAAAGTTGTGGCCAAAAGTGTGGACATTTTTTTAAAGTTTCATGTTTTTCATTTTTGTGTGCTTGTAGAATGTATTAATTTTCACTTAAATACAAACGTTCTTCTATCAAATTATAGGTAATTTAATGTAAAATTTAATATTAAAAACTGTATTACAATATCTGTATTATAAAACAAGTTATGCTTATTTTAGTAGAACAAACAAAAACAAATCGTTTTGAACAAGGACGTGTTTTGTAATAAAAGCGTACTAGCCAATCTTAGACACTGTTCTGGGGACCAATCAAATGTCTGTAACTATCGTTTAGGTTATTTGGATGGTAAAAGAGTTATTGTTGTGGAATTATTTTACGGAATGATGCATACTGGTACAATTCAATAGATTATTGCTGTTTTTGAATATTTTAAGTCCATTTTTTTAATTAAACTAATTTTAAACAATATCATCAACAACATAAACTAATTGGACATCTACAAAAAGAAGCCAAATTGTCATATTGAGAGAAAATAGCCTCTCTTATGCTGAAATTGCAAGACCAGTTGGTGGTTTAGTGACTTGTTCTGGCGTACGAAATTTCTGTTTTCGTTATGAAAAAACGAAATCAGTGGCCAGTAAGGTCAAATCAGGCCGAAAAAAAGCACAACTGTTACTGCCGATAGACAAATTAAATGGCTATGCCTTCAAGATAGAAAAATTTCATCAGATGCCATTATATGTGAAATGAATGCAGGAGGATTTGCGGTAAGTTCAAGAACAGTATTAGAACTACAAGCTAGAGTACCAAAGAAAAAAACATGTTTAAATCAAAAGTAGCGCGAAAAACAAGTTAAGTGGGCAAAATAACACATTAAATAGTCTTAAAATCAATAAAATCAATTAATATAGAGCGATGACAGTAAAATATTGCTCTTTGGTATTGAAGGTAGAAAATACGTAAGACGTAGAGTAGGAGAAGCACTGAAGCAACTACGAAAAACTCAACAAATGTCATGATTTAGGCATGTATGTCTGCAGATGGTATGGGCTAAATTCAAGTAATTGATGGCATCCTAAATGCCAAAAAATAAATCGAAATGGTCCTGGAACTAAAATTAATATTTTCCATCAGGGATCTATTTCTCAACAACGCACCATTTATTTTGTAATAGGATTCAGCTCCATGCCACACAGCAAAAGTATGCACAGCATGGTTTCAAAATAAAGGCATAGATATTTTAGCATGGCCAGGAAACAACCCGGATCTCAATCCAATTGAAAATTTGTGGCGACGTTTAAAAATTCTTGTACGAAAAAAATGTCCATCCAATAAAAAACAACTTACTGAAGATACATGATTCTTGGCACCACGTGATTACGAAAGATGAACTCCAAACACTCATTCACTCTATGAAAAGACGCAATGAAGCTGTCTTAAAAATAAAAGTTATTCTATTAAGTATTGATTGTGTAAGCATCACTTTAAAAAATGCAACTCTAAGATAGATCATACTTTATTTGCATTACTTTTTTGTAACACAGATATTTTAATACTGTTTTTATTATTAAATTTTACATTAAATTACATTTAACGTGATACATAAATGTTTGTATATAAGGGAAAATTAATATATTCTACAACCACACAAAGTTGAAAACATTAAACTTTCAAAAAATTCCCACACTTTTGGTCCCCTTGTGTATGTTTGAGAAATAACAAAATATTGACTCACTTTGGGTCCATGACCGGTAAATTTAATGTACACGGTTCTAAGATTTTCTACCAAATTTTCTATTCTACTGTTTTAAGGTACTAGAATACCGTTAAATTAAGTCATATGTACAAAGTAATAAGATTAATAGGTCCGTTTTGGGTCACTGTGGGTAAAGTTAATTTTAGTTAAAATAAGCCTATAACGATCGGAACTAAATTTCAAATCCAACCGCTTTTGTGCTTGAAATTGATTGGGCTAAATCATGTTTCTGAGAAAATTAGACTAGTAGATCGTTTTTGGAGTCGAGCTAGAATTTGTTTTATAAAATATATCAAACGATTTTAATTAAATTAAGTATCAAACAGTTTTGGGTTAAAAAAACAATGGGTTTGCATGCATGTTCGAGTATATTCAATTAGTGGATCATTTTCAGTCATTCTAGATTAAGGTCAAGCTAATTTTTTTTTTTTAAAGTTTTTGACACTATTTTTTGTTTGACCGTTTAAAGGAGCAATCGGAATTTTTGGGTTTATTTGTTAGGGGAATTTAGATTACTGAGACTTTTTGTGGAGCTATGTGCAAAGACAATTTTATCTGAAAAAGTCTTTAACATTTGAGACAATAGGACTAAAATATTTTGTTAGTGTGTCATTTTCGTTCACTATGCGTCCGTGTAAAGCTAAATTTGCCCAATAAGTTTGTCGAACGATTCTGAATTTTTTCGTTTTAGAGACGAGAAGACCATTGGGCTAGGTCACATTTTCGTGAAAAATAGTTTAGTGCATTATTTCAAGTCACTAGGAATCAAGTTACAGGTAATTTTATCTAAAAAAATGTCTGCAACAATTTTTACAAAAAAATTTCTATTCTTCCAAGCTCAAGAATATTATTGGATTAGGTCGTGAGTTTCAGATAATGGATAAAGAATCTTGTTTAAAAGGAATAATTAGTAGACCAGATGTCATATTCATTTGTTTTTTAACAAGAACTAAAAGATTTTCTTAAAAAAATAACGCAAAATTTAAAACAGAAAAAAAGCGACCCTGAAATTGGACGTCAAGCGTAGCAAATGATATGCGTTCGTACTTTAATTAAGTTTTAAAAATATTCACATTTTGGTGTAAGAAAATACAGTATTTCGGGTGCATTATAGCGGACGAAATCTTTTCTGTATCCCTGTAAACAATATCGGCGTTCTATTATACAGGTAGAAACTTCTGGTAAAACAAAACAAGTAGGAAAAATCATGCGTTAAGCATAGATTATAAAGCACTTTCCAACACTTAATGAAATCTTTAACAAAACTTTTTTAAAGATAATAGATAAAGATAAATAACAGTGTATAGCCAATTATACCCAAATATGTATTCGAGTACATCAGAACAGCCGTGTATTTTAAATGTCAGTTCATATAATGAAAAAGTTTAGCTTAGCAAGAAAATACCCAGTAGCGTGAAATTTCTTTTTCAGCAATTCATACTATTAGATGGAAACATACTTGAATACTTTTGTTCAGCCCTGTAGTTTACATTGTACCTTTATTACACGTCAGCATTAGGCTAAAATTTATTGTACTAAACCACTTTTAAAACAACTGAAATCACATTCTCATAAATCATCATTCATAGGCGGCCATGTACCGAATTCTTTGCGTGGCCCTGTATATCCCTTTATCTATATTCTGCAAACAGTTTTCAGTAAATTGAATGCAGCTCAGCGTAAAAATGCATAGCTTATTTAAGAACCACGTTTAAATAATTTACACTCATATTCAGTAACGTAGGTGAGCTCTTTTGGGTAGCCCTGTATATCAAATATAACATTTATACACACCATATAATGTGCATATATTTAGCGAAATATAAACGCGAATACCATAATTAAAATGCATTTCATCCATCATCGGACACATATACGGTACTTCGGAAAGAATATACTATTCGAAATCTTTTGTATGATCCTGTAAATGCTATGTACTTCATATTATGCAAGACAGTAGCGTATAATTTATATTAAGCTTCAGTGAAATATATCAATTATATTATACATAAAAAAGCTTAATATATTTAAAATATGTCACCCACAATTCCCCCTTTTACCATTATCTAATGGAATTCTTTTGTGTGGCCCTGTAAATGAATAATAGCTACATTTTCACCTTATATTTTATAGATTGCATATTTTAACATGTTTGACAGGGTATAACATCTTTAAAATTCCTTTAAAACAATTTTTCCACATAGGCCGTAATGTAATAGGAAACTTTTGATTCGCCCTGTAGATAAACTAATCATGGTAGAAACTTCATTTTCGATAGGATGTGTGCTAGGGTAAACGTCAATAATGTCCTAAAATTTCATGGCAATCCGAGTATATTAACGATTTTTCCCTGTAGGCCGTAATGTTATGGGAAACTTTTGATTATCTCTGTAGATAAACTAATCATGGTAGATACTTCATTTTCAGTAGGGTTTGTGCTAGAGTGAACCTCCGTAAAGTCCTAAAATTTCATGGCAATTCGAGTATATTAACGATTTTTCCCCATAGGCCGTAATGTAATGGGAAACTTTTGATTCTCCTGTTTAAAAACTAATCATGTTAGATACTTCATTTTCAATAGGGTTCGTGCTAGGGTAAACCTCAATAACGTATACAAATTTCATAGCAATCCAAGTATATTTACAGGAGTTAGAACGCGGACAGACGGACAGACGAACCGAATGCATAAGCACTTTTCAACTCTGTTGGAAAGTGCTAAAAATGTATATCGATTCCATAAAATATAAATTAACTTATTGTAATTAAACGCATCCCAAAAATTGTTTCCAAATATACCATTAATGTAACGGAATACATTTGTTTTCCAGTAAATTAATATCAAACATTCTTTGCATCACACATTGTAAAGAATGTATATTTTTGTGCATACCTCATAGATGCATATCAATTTTATTATGTTCGAAAAAGTGTAACATCATTGAAATGCACTTGAATTTATCTTTTCCGATTTACAGTAATGTAACTGAATAATTTTGATAACTCATATATTTAAACTAAAATCGGATTTTCATAAAAATTGAACAGACTCAAGAAAATTATGTAACAACTATATATTTTATATTTCAAACGATTCGGTTGAGTAGATTTTGCTCTGTTATAAGCAGAGAGACGGAAGAACGAACTGAAAGAGAACTATAGATGCTTCGCGTTTACATAATTATGCATAAAAATTGCATGAAAACGCGCACATTTTAGTGAAATATACAGAACACGTTTTTATAACAGTTCATCATTTTTGATTATTTATATACCCAACACCATATTTACAAAACGAGTTATCTATGCTTAAATTTAATCAAGAGACTCGTCTTCTTTATATCACATTTAATAAGATAAAGAATTTTTCAAAACAAATCATTTCTAAAAATATGAAAATGATTATCAACTTTTTTTCGGAATTTTTAGTGACATGTTATTGTTAATTTTTGCAAAAATTAATACTTTTTAAAACTTTCAAAACTCATTTTCTAATTAAGTATCGATCTGTGAAATGCGTGCTATTTCTTTCATTTAGAATTTCTATTTTATCAATTTTTGTTGTTGTTATTAATGTATTTTTAGTTCTGAGATTTGCATTAATTTTCCATTTCCCTTTATTAATTTATTCAACTAGATTTTTTTTTTTCAGATATTAAGAGAGATCATTTGATATTCGACTTTTTATCGACATATGCATGAATAATGAATTACTTTAACTAATTATTTATTTAAATAAACTTCACTTGTTTCTTAATTTTAATTATTATCGAAAAACGTATTCTTATGTATAATCAATTCAGATCATAAATGTAATGAAATTATTTCAGAAAAATATTGAGTTATATTTGTAATTTTATTTTTATCAATTGTAAATTTTTAAGAAGAGTGTGCATTTCATTTTTTAATGTTTTAACTGAAATTATTAAATTATTATTTCAGCGATTTACAAAACACTTAATGAACATTTACATTCAAATTTCCATGCAAAAAGAAAAATTAGGAAAGAATGTCAAATGTTTTTAAGAATAAAATTTATTTTAAGAAGTAGTTGTTTCCATGTTACAGAGTAGTTTGTTTTCCTGTCAAATTTGAAAACATATGTATGAATATGTGCTATAACAATATTTTGTTTGTTCCAAAATTGAAGAGTTTAAAGGTTTCAAGAAATTATTTAGTTAAACAATAAAGTCAACCTCCAATCCAACAGATATAGATAACAAAATATTTAGGAATTTAAAAACGGTATATTACAAAGATTAATTGCATAGAAATATTCTGTGACAACCATAGCATTACCAAAACATCTCAAAATGGAAAACCAATTAAAAAAGAGAGGGATGCACACAGTACTAAGAACTACAGATGAGGCCGTACAAGTAGATCGTATTGATACATGCAGCGATTGAATCTACCCAAAGACTTAGATTACTTAGAGCAGGACTGAATTTGTATTAAATTTCATCTTCCCTTTTAAATGCATTTTCTTAGAATAAATTTTATTTTTTAAATCAAAGTTGTTTTCTAATTTTTGAAAAGTCATACCGTTACTTGTACAGAAAATAAAGGATTGTTTAATAGTAACTGTGTGTTCCTATTATTACCTGTTTTTAAATCTATTAAATCAGAAGTCTGAATAGGAAACAATAAATATTATAACGCTTGCTCCGATTAATTCCTACCTTAGGAGTGAATCAGAACACCATTAATATACATATATATATATATATATATATATATATATATATATATATATTTATATATAGCTTCAATTCTAAATTTGTGGAACATATTTCAATCTTAGTTTCGTAATGCATTAACTTGTAACAGCTAAAATTATTTTTCTTATTTTATTTATTATTAAATTATTGCTTGCTTTTGAAAAAAGGCGGGAGGTATGTCGTAACCTTTTTACTTTCTGGAATATTCCTGGGATTTTAATTTTATTTTTTATTTAATATCGCGTGACCGGTGTTAATACGCGTTGTTAAAGGGCTTGTTATTTGCGAGGAAAAATATAGATCCTGCTGAGTACATGCCTGCTAAGACCAAACAGAACTGAACATTTTTTACGTTGAGACTCGAGTTAATCCTAATTGGATTTTTAAAATGATTGACGCTGATTAGGAGGGGTTTGTTGTGAAAATGTTATTTTTCATTTGGTTTTTGAAGAGCGTTAGAATGCCTTTTAAACTATCATGACGCCCGTTTCATTTCCCCGCTGAATTAGAAAACCTGATGATGTGGACTGGATAACGAAGGTTGTAGTGTCGATGTGTGCTAAGGTGATTACGGGAAAGAGCTTACCTATTTTTTGAGTTCATAAATAAAGAATTTGAAGACTGGTGGTGTTTGTTTTTATAATGGGGAAATACCCAAATGAAATTCTTCCACTGCTCGCCAGCTGTCGGAGCGACTACTCTGCCCGTGCTGCTGCGGATACCTAGAGTTTATGCAACATAGTTATTCCGTCGAATATATATTTATTACATATATATATATATATATATATATATATATATATGTATATATATATATATATGTATGTATGTATATATATACTGTAAAAATTGTTTCGTATTTGTTTAAAAATTAAAAAACAAGTTTCTCGTCAAAAAATAAAATAATTACGAAAATCAGTAGCTGCTTTTTTTACGGTAAAGTTGAAAAATGTTCTGATTAACTTCGTTTTACGGTAATCAGTTGAACAAATGAAAACACTAAAATATTTATTTAAACACTACTGCAAAGTTTTCGCTTGCTTTCATATCATAACCATAATAAATATAAATCATATTCATGTACAAAACATTCTAACAAAATTCGTATTTTCAGTAAAAATATAGCTGCTGTCTGCTCGAGGGGCAACTGAAAACGAATATGATTAATGTCATTGAAGATGCGATGAACGCAACATCTTTATGAATTTAAAAAAATAAAATTGGAATAATTCTAGAAAATAATATGATTTTAAGAAACAATATTTTCTTTTTTACAAACTTTCACTTATCAACAAGTAACCTTAAACAGTCAAATTAATAAAATAAATACATGCTAAAATTGAAATTTGAAACGAAATAACCAAACTTTATTCAATGTCTTTCTTAATGTGCTCGATAAATTTTACATTTTTGTATACTTTTATGGAAAATTTTACAATTCTAATAAAAAAACCCTCCGTTATTAATTAATACTGTTCATCAATAAATCATTTCATTGATACACTGCACACATTAATAAAACATACCAGCACCGAAATGGAGTTTTCGAGAAAGCCCTTAAGGAAATGTATGAAATTTTATTGATTGTATTCCCTAATGTATTTGATAAATATTACGATTATGTACCCCGGAGCGGATGAATGAAAAGCTAACGTACTACTGACTTTGCATTTCCTTTCAATTGATAATACTTTCTCAAAACTTCTAGTCTTCTAATTTAATGTTCCTAGAATATCTCTCGGATGTTTTCCTTGAATAATAAAACTTACATTTTCATCTTACTTTATTATAGAGATAGGTGTTTTCAGAACAAGGATTTTGTTGAAATTGAAATAAAATTATATTAATAGCTTTAGTTAAGAAAAATGCTCATTAAATCTTTAGAATTTAAAATTTTCAGAATTTGCGACTCCTCTTTTAAGGTTTATTCAAAATAAATTATATGAGAAGGGGAAGATGTTAAAAATAGTATTTTTGTACAATGTGTTTACATTTTTTCTTACATCATATACACATTTTTACATTAAAGGAAGAAAATCAATTAAAACATTAGTATAATTATTTGCTATTTTTTCGGCACCTACGGAATTTATTCTTACATGGTTTTGTTGTAGTCATTAACTACATTTAGTTCTATATTTTATACAGATGTAATGCTTACTAAAAATTTTAAATTAAAAAAAAAGTTTTTTTTTTTTTTTCAAATTTTGGTCTTTATCAAGCGATGAATATAACGATGAGGGAATCCAAGAACAAATTAAAAAAACTGTACATTGAAATTTATTTGTTACAAGTTCTAACAATATAGGCATTAAAATGAAATATCAAGTCATAATATATAGTCTTAATGTTTATGTGTTCACGATGTAAATGTATATGTATATTTGTATACATATATTATTTGTATACACACATATGTTTGTGTGTGATCCTTAAATAATATTTCAATGCTATTCAATAAGTGTTAAATAATATTTATTGAAGAAAGTATAAGATTTTTTTACTGAAATTTTCTTATTTTAAGACACACGTATGCATATACAGGGTGATTCCGAATTTTTTTTACAATAAAAGAGGGGTGATAGTACACATCAAGACAAACAATATTAAATAGGAGTCCAAGGGTCCAAAATGTTTTCCTAAGGAAATAGCCGCCATTAAAGTTTAGGGACCAAAATTTCTAATAAACATAAAAAACGGAAAAATCGGTCGATTGATTTGCGGTTTTCACTAAAATTATTCTTTATGTTGGCATTTTCTTGAAATTAAATTATAAAGATAAATTTCAAAAAATGCCGATAGAGGGCGCTTTAGACTTTGGAGTAACGAACAACTATTTTTTGCCGGTATTTTTTGCATCTCATTAAATGTTTTCGCAAGATTAGACTCAAACTTAAATTTTGAGCTCAAAATCTGTAGTTGGGAGTGGTTAAGTAACACAAACTGAGCTGTGTTCAGAGGGTTCAAATTTTAAATGATTATAAAAAACGGAAAAATTGGTCGATTGATTTGCGGTTTTCACTAAAACTATTCTTTATTTAGGTATTTTCGTGAAAATAAATTATAAAGATAAATTTCAAAAAATGCCGATAGAGGGCGCTTTAGACTTTGGAGTAACGAAACACTCTTTTTTGGCGTTATTTTTTGCATCTTTTTAAATGCTTTCGTAAGCTTAGACTTGAACTTAAATTTTGAGCTCAAAATCTGAATACCTGGGAGTGGTTAAGTAGACAAACTTAGCTGTGTTCAGAGGGTTCAAATTTCAAATAATGGTAAAAAACGGAAAAATTGGTCGATTCGTTTGCGGTTTTTGCTAAAACTAATTTTTAAATCAGCAGTTTTCTTGATCAGTCAGTGTTTCCTTGAAAAAAATTTTTAAAGATAAATTTCACAAAATGCCGATAGAGGGCGCCTTAGACTTTGGAGTAGCGTACAACTATTTTTAACTGTTATTTTTTTAATCTCATTAAATGCTTTCAAATGCATAGACTTAAATTTTGGGGTCAAATTCTGAATCGTTGGGAGTGTTTAATTAGCGAAAAATTGAATTGTGCTCTAGGAGGAAAGAGGGTTAAATTTTAACTGCTGAACACACTTCAGTTTGCGCTTCTTAACTCTTCATAAAGATTCAGGATTTGAGCTCAAAATTTAAGTTTAAATCTAAGCTTCCGAGAACATTTAAATGCTTTTGCAAGCATTTAATTAGAATCGAAAAATAATGGTTAAAATGAATTGTTGGTTACTCTGAAGTTTAAGGCGCCCTCTGACGGAATTTTTTGAGATTTATCTTTAAAAATTATTTTCAAGAAGATACTGACTTAAGGAATAGTTTTATTTTAAACCGCAAACGAATCGACCAATTTTTCCATTTTCTATAATTACTTTAAATTTAAACCTCCCCCTCCCCCTTGAACACAGTTCAGTTTGTGCTACTTAACCACTCCCTACTATTCAGATTTTCCGCTCAAAAATTAAGTTTAAGTCTAACCTTCCTAAATCATTTAAAGAGATGTAAACAATAACGGCAAAAAATAGTTGTTCGTTACTCCAAAGTCTAAAGCGCCCTCTATCGGCATTTATTAAAATTTATCTTTATAATTTATTTTCAGGAAAATACCTAAATAAAGAATAGTTTTAGTGAAAACCGCAAATTATTCGACCAATTTTTCCGTTTTTTCTTAATCATTTGAAATTTGAACCCTCTGAACACAGCTCAGTTTGTGTTACTTAACCACTCCCAACTACAGATTTTGAGCTCAAAATTTAAGTTTGAGTGTAAACTTACGAAAACATTTAATGAGATGCAAAACATACCAGCAAAAAATAGTTGTTCGTTACTCCAAAGTCTAAAGTGCCCTCTATCGTCATTTTTTGAAATTTATCTTTATAATTTAATTTCAAGAAAATGCCGACATAAAGAATAATTTTAGTGAAAACCGCAAATCAATCGACCGATTTTTCCTTTTTTTATGTTTATTTGAAATTTTGGTCCCTAAACTTTAATGGCGGCTATCTCCTTAGAAAACCGTTTTGGACCCTTGGTCTCCTATTTAATATTGTTTGTCTTGATGTGTACTATCACCCCTCTTTTATTGTAAAAAAAATTTGGAATCACCCTGTATATATATTTATATATACTATAGAAATACCTCCTCTTAAGTCAGCAATTCGTCAAAGAATAACAACATAAGCCGAAAACTACGTATATCGAAGTAACTTGAATAAGCAAAACAGGTATAAGTAATTTAAATTTTCCAAAATCCTATGAATATACATTCTGTTGTACTCAGGGATTATTGTATATACATTTAAAATTAGCCAAAAACTGCCGTTTTCAATTCAAGAATTTGGAGAAAATCAATAAATTGTTACTTACAACTAACTCATTCCTTTTTTAGCTTCCCCATTTGTGTTCATGATGATGTAAAAAAAATAAATAAATCTTGTAAAAAAGCTTGAATTAATATATATATACTAGCTGACCCGCCCGGCGTTGCACGGTTCCGAGATAATAATATTAAAGGAACATGAAATTTGTGATTTTATCTCTAACTCGAAATACATGAAATTACGTTGTCTGAAATACACGGCCACTGACTTTGTAAAAAATTGGTTTAAAAAATGAACAAAGAATATTTAACGGTAAAAATGTTTAATAGGACTGCAGTGGGAAACGGGAGAGGAACTACTTAAGTAATAATTAGACTTTTGAAAATCTCAATGTCAGATACATCAGGAGAGACTGGGCTACTTTTCAGAAAGTTTTGAGCCTCGTAAGTGCCGTAGATTTTGCTAGCCATCGCATAAAAACATACATGCACACAAACAGTGCGTTTAGTTATTTTATTAGTATATGTTACTGTGGATATTCAAAATAATTCCTTTACCGCTACTTCATTAGTTTTATGGTTTTTACCTTTTTAACACGCAATTTAAAAATAGATAAGGCCATGATGCGTACAAAAATCTGTAATATTAAAAAAATTGACAAAAAACCGATGCTAAACGCACAAAAAATCGTTAAAAACCACATCGAAAATCGTACTGAAAATCGCAATGAAAAAATCCCTGAAATTGAAAAATCATAGCAGAGAAAATTTAGATTAGTAGGCTGAAAGTTTGAATCAATTTTGTTTTTATCATTGTCAAAAAATTGCCGCAAAATGCGAAAAAACACTAAAAATCGCATTAAAAAATTCGCTAAAAATTTAAAAACCACCGCACGAATTCCGAATAAACTTTATTGAAAAGAGAAAAAAAATATTGAGTGAAAAGAACGGAACCGTATTCCTTTCACTAATATGGAAAAATCGCCTCGAAACATAAAATAAGCGCTAAAAATTGTCTAAAAAATTAAATTAAAAAATTCTTATCAAAAATCAAAAATCGGACTTCGAGGTGCAAAAGTACATGTATAGCGATACCCAATACCTTCCCTCCAAATTTTGTAACTCTACATGCAGCGGTCTCTTAGAACAGCGCTGACAAACACACACACTTGTCTCTTTATTATTATAGATTACTGAGAATATCCTAATTTTAACCTTTTTTGCTCATTCGTTAATTTTATGTTTTTTGCTTTTCTTACATGCAATTCAAGAATAGATAAGATCATGATGCATACCAAAAACTATAATTTTGACAAAAATGACAAAAAATCGATGCTAAACGCACAAAAAATAAAAAAAATCACTAAAAATCACATCGAAAATCGCATTGAAAATCACTGAAATTGAAAAATCATAGTAGACATAATTTAGTTCATTAGGCTGAAAGTTTGTATCAATTTTGTTTTTATTATTGTCAAAAAATAGCCGCAAAATACGAAAAAGCACTAAAAATCGCATTAAAAAATTAGCTAAAAATTCAAAAATCACAGCACGAATTCCGAATAAACTTTATTGAAAAGAGAAAGAAAATACTTTATTGAGTGAAAAGAATGACACCGCATTCATTTCACTAATATGGAGAAATCGCCTCGAAACATAAAAAAGCGCTAAAAATCGCCTAAAAATTAAATTAAAAAATTCTAATCAAAAAATCAAAAATCGGGGTTTGAAGTGCAAAACTACATGTATAGAGGTACCTTCCTTCCAAATTTTGCGCGCCAGAACAGTGCTGACAGACAAACATACTTGTCTGTTTATTATTATAAATATATATATATTTAAAAAGCTCTCTTTTAGAACAGATGTAATTTTATAAGTTTTTCCCCGTATATTTTGTTTTTATGTTTTTATTATTTGTTTGCCATGATGACTTCATAATCGCGCACTGAAAAAAAAGCACTTTAAATCTACTAAAAGTTTTCTAGAAAACTGGGATTCCTAGAACTTTTTATGTAAAGGCAACAGCAAAAGTGCATGTAGCAGAATTCTTTAGGAGACTGGGATTCCAAGATTTTTTTATGCAACTACAACCCATATAACAGATAAAATTTTAGTAAAGTTGTATTTTTAGTAGATTATTTTGTAAAGTTACATATTTCAGTAGCTTTACAAAAATTAATTCTCTAGATTTACATCTTTCCTTGTAAGATGCACAGGTAAAGTGTTAGTAAGCATACAGATTTCGGCCACTTTTCATCTCTAGGATAACAGATTTTTTTTTTTTTAATTTGTCGTAATTAAAGATTTTTTTTTTTTTTTTTTTTTTTTTTTTTTTTACAGAACAGACGACGTAAATACAGGACGTTGTACTATTATACTTAAATTCATCAGATGTTGTTTTCAAATTTATATTCCTCCTATTAGTATTGGATTTTTAACTGTTAGAATTCACACTGATTTCTTTAATAATGGCTGAATAATACACTGTAAAAGTACTCTGTAAAAGTACTAAACTTTTTCAAGAAAACTGGGATTTCTTGAACTTTTCATGTAAAGGCAACAGCAAAAGTGCTTGTAGCAGAATATTTTAGGAGACTGGGATTCCAAGATATTTTATGTAACTACAACCCATATAACAGATAATATTTTAGTAAAGTTGTTGTATTTTTAGTAGATTCTTTTGTAAAGTTACAGATTTCAGTAGCTTTACAAAAGTTAACTCTCTAGATTTACATCTTTCCTTGTAAGATGCACAGGTAAAGTGTTAGTAAGCATACAGATTTCGGCCACTTTTCATCTCTAGGATAACAGATTTTTTTTTTTAATTTGTCGTAATTAAAGATTTTTTTTTTTTTACAGAACAGACGACGTAAATACAGGACGTTGTACTATTATACTTAAATTCATCAGATGTTGTTTTCAAATTTATATTCCTCCTACTAGTATTGGATTTTTAACTGTTAGAATTCACACTGATTTCTTTAATAATGGCTGGATAATACACTGTAAAAGAACTCTGTAAAAGTACTAAACTTTTTTAAGAAAACTGGGATTTCTTGAACTTTTCACGTAACAATAACTGCAAAAACTCATGTAACCGATTCTGTTACACGATTTTTTTCTTTTATCGTTACACAAAAAATCTAGGAATCCCAATTTCATAGAAAAAGTTTAGATCTTTTACAGAATTACTTTTACTGTATATAGACTGAACATTGCAGATTTTGCAAATTCAGACTGTTCGTGTTTATTTGTTTTAAAAAGGATACGAATAGAGGTGAAACATGCAAACAGACTAATAAAATATATTTACTATTTTCATCAGAAACGTTTCACTGTTTTCTTCACTGAAGTTTCCATCATAGACATGAACCATTAAAATTATGTATAGTATTACATAATATAGTATTACGCAGTGCTAATTTGTTAACTATAGTGTATTATCTGTGTGTTATCTGTAAGAGAAATTGAATGAGATTAGTAAAAAAACAAATTACGTTGATAATATTATACTTTTTTCATTGTTAAATGCTGTATAACTGGGGTCCAACAAATCTTGGGCGACTAAAAGATTTGCTTGGCGACTAAATTTTTTATTTATTAATGAACTGTTTATAAATTTAAATGGACCATCATTAAAAGCATTGAAGCCTTGAAAAATCAATTGATAGAGGGCATTTAAAACCGGAATCTCAAAGGCATCATTAATTTATGTGTATAATTTCTGGTTGGGAACTAAAGGTAAGGCAAAAAATTTATTTGTCCGCTGTTTTGATGATTAAATGTATAGTTCGTTTCTATTTCATATTTACAATTTAAAAGTAAAATGATCCTTGTTTTTATTCAACGGTTAATTTTTCCACTTCAAAGTGACACATATCACTAAAAATTGGCCGAATATGATTAAAAGTAGATAGTTTTTCATTTTGCAGTGAATGCGTTATTGTTCAAGAAAATATTTTTTAAGATTTCTTCTGTGAATTTTCCTGCTGTCTAAGAATTTTTAACTTCTGTCAATCCCTGAGTATAACCTTTAAGTTCTATTTTTCAGAAATCGTGTACAAATCTTTTACTTACACTGAAACAAAAATCTGTAAAGTTACTTTAATGTTTTAAAGAAACTGGAAATGCTAGAGTTTTTTATGCAACGGAAACAGTGAAAATTCGTGTGACAGATACAGATTTGAAATGGAAATCAACAAATCTGTAAAGTTACTAAAAGGTTTTAGGAAGCTTGGGATGACTAGAATATATTATGTAATTGTATCCCAGGTTACAGATAAAATTTTAGTAAGGTAACTACAATTTTATAGATTCGCTTCTAAAGATACAGATTTCTTTAGCTTTACAAAAATTATTTTTGTAAATTTACATCTTTTCTTGTACAGTGTATAGATAAAATGATAGTAAAAATATACATTTCAGCAACTTTACATCTGTAGGATTACAGATTTTTTCTTACAGTGTAGTCATTCTGTATTATTAGTTGTTTGGCTAAGATTTAATCAATTTCTATGAAATACGTTATTGTAGCCCAATTTTATCGATCAAATCTTGGGGGACCACAAAAAAGTACGATACAACTGATTGAGCGATATTACCAGTGCGATTAGATGGGGATAATTAAAAAACAATTTACATTTATATGCAAACTTAGATTTATATGGTAATTGTTTTTTTATCTGAATTAATGATAGAGAATTTTATTTTTCAGAATTCATATCGATTAATTATCACTAATTACCTTTGAAATGCATTTTTTGCTAATAATATAAGTTGTTTGACCAATAAAACAATGGCTATAAAAATTCTTATATTCCACTCCCAATAATTTTTTTTTCATTTCTTGCTAGAAAATGTATTTTCAGTGTACAAAATTCTGTATTCTGCCAAAATTTTCCGTTTTTTACTAATGTAAAAAACAGCTCAGAAAAATAGTGAATCAAGAATCTCAAGTTCTCACTTTACGCCACATATATTCGAATCGTGTATTTTCTACATACATAGTGTTATTGAGACAAGCACTATTGCAATTTAAAATATGATTGCAGTTTTAGTCAATATTAAAGATTTAATATAAATGCAAATGTAAAGTAGAAAATATAACTGATAATTAAGTATATATATATATTTGTTCCACAGTCTTTTTTTTTTCTATTATGTTATTAAAAGAAACTTACGTTCCTTGTAAAGAATTCTGAACTCAGACAAGATATTTCAAATCTTACTCATATAAAGCAAATAACTCAAATTATCCTAAATCTAAAGCAATGTCAAGTATTCATTTTACGCCACAGATAGTACGTACTTTTTACGAACCTGGGGATATTAAAGGAAACTCTGTTGCAATTTAAAAAATGATGTGAAATTTCCCCAAAGTTAAAAATTTAACATGTACGTAAATGCAAAATTGCAAAACCTGGCTGATAGTTATAAAAAATTATATATTTGTTCCAGAGTCGTTTTTTCTTCTATTGTAATTTAAAGAAAAACTTATTTTTCCTAGACAAAATTCTAATATCAGACAAGATTTCAAATTTTATTGACGTAAAGACCTCAAATTTCCTCAATCCAAAAGAATGTCAAGTGCTCACATAACGCCAAAAACATTCTAAACACGTTATTCTTACATACATGGCGGTATTAAAGCAGACTGTATTGCAATTTAAAATGTGATATCAGATTTCTTCAATATTATAAAATTATATACGTAAATGCAAAATTGTAAAACACAGCTGATAGTTATATACAAAAAAAATACTCGTTCCAGAGTGTTTTTCTTCTATTGTACTATAAAGAAAAATTTATTTTTCTTAGATAAAATTCTGAAATCTGACAATATATTCAAAATTTTTCATTGTGTAAAGTAAAGACCTGAAGTATCCTCAATCCAAAAGAATACCAAGCACTACCATAACACCACAGACATTCTAATCTCGTCATTCTCTTGGTGATATTAAAGCAGACTGTATTGCAATTTAAAATGTGATGTCTGATTTTCTAAATGTTATAAAAATATCATATGTAAATGCAAAATTGTAAAACCTAGCTTATGGTTATATGAAAAAATTCTTTTTATTTGTTCCACAGGGGTCTTTTTTCTTCTATTTTAATGTAAAGAAAAACCTATTTTTCTTGGACAAAATTCTGAACTTTGACATGATATTACAAATATAATTGAAGTAAAGCATGTTCTTAAGTGCTTTAAACATAAAATAAGGCCAAGTACAGACTTATGCCAAAGAATTTTTATTCACGTGTTCCTTATATTAATTGTGATATTGAAGCAGACACTAGTGTTGTTTAAATTGGTGTGTCATATATCCACAATATTAAAGATTATCATATAGGGAAGTGTAAAATTTCAAAACTTAGCAGATTGTCGTTATTATTAATTAATGTATTTATTTTGTAATGCAAAATAAAAGATTATTTTCCCAATGTAGATTTCTGATCTCAGGCATAATGTTCCAAATCTTTTTGATATAAAGATTTAAAATCAAGTTTCATAAAATTAAAAAAAAAATGAAGCACTTACTTTATGCCACATAAATTATATTAACATATTCATTTCATACGATGCAATATTACATCAGACACAATTGCAATTTAAAATTTGACGCCAGTTTTTTCAACATTAAAGAGTTAACATGTATGTAAATGTAAAATTGTAAAGCCAAGTTGATGGTTATAAAAACAATATTTATAATCGTTTCTTACTCCCTTTTTATCCTATAGTGATATAAAGGAAAACTTATTTTCCTTGTAAAAAATTCTTAAATCTGCTAAAATATTCCAAATCTTACTGAAGTAAAGCAATGAGTTCAAGTATGGTAAATCAAGAGAAATGTCACGAAGTCGTTTTACACTACGGACGTTCTAATCACGGATTCTTTACTTACATCGTGATATTGAAGCAGAGAAGAGGGACATTCAAAATAGGTTGTTAGATTTCCACATCAATAAATATTTAATATATAATGTAAAATTGTAAAACCAAGCTGAAGATTATAAAAAAATATTTTTTCCGTTCCTCAATCTTTTTCTTTTTCTTTATTGTGATATAAAAAAAACGTTTATTGTCCCTTGACAGAATTTTGTACTGTGCTCTAGGTATTTTAGATGTTGTTGTTGTAAAACAAAGGCTACAAGCATCCTTGTATGATGAATGAATGTCAAGGCATTCTAATTACGATTTCTTTACATTTATAGTGATATTAAAGCAGACAGGCAATTTAAAATAGATGGTCAGATTACTTCAATTTAAAGACTTAACGTATACGTAAATGTAAAATTTTAAAAACAAATTGTAGTTAGACAAAATACTTTTCATTCGTTCCTTTTATCGTTCGTTCAATTCTGACCTCTGTTAAAATACTTCAGATGTTGTAGTAAAGCAAAGCCTAAATAAAATAGACCGTTAGGTGGCAGCACAGACAGCCACATTATCGAGTTTCCGGATGAAAATCTAGGATAGTTAAATCTTGATTCGCATACTACAACGCAATCGGTCTAACAAGCCATATCTTTGTGGAAAAATCTAAAAACCCGATTTTAGCAGTTGTGTCGTAAATTAAACATTGTGCTTTCTGCACCGAAAAATACGACAACATGGAGGTTTGGGAGCAAGCAAACAAGGTAAATGTGTGAATAAACCGGATAAATCGGGGGGTTTATGTGTTCCATCAAGATATGGCATGACAGACCTCTTGGGATTTAATATACGAATCGAGATTTAACAAATTCTAGGTTTTTATCCGTGAACTCAATCAGGCAATTGTCTGTGCTACTGCGTTCTGGTCTATAACAGGATGCCACAAACTCACTTTGGGCCATAGACATTCTAATCATGGATTCATTACACACAATGCCGTATAGAAGCAGACAATATTAAAATGGGTTTTAAAAAGGGTAGTTATAATCGGAAGTCCTCTGAATCTGATACCTCAATTTTAATGACTTAACATATATATTAGTGTAAAATTGTAAAATAAATCTGTATGTAACAAAATATACTTTTCATCCATTATTTAGTCTTTTTCCCTTCTATTATGTTATAAATAATTTTTTTATACAAATTTCTGAACTCTGTCAAGATATTCTAGTTGTTTTTGTACTAAAGTAAAAGCTTCTAACATTCTAAATCTAAAATAATGACAAGTACTCAATATCATTATTTAAAATGGGAATTCATGCTATCACATTTTTAAAGGCTTAACACAAACGTAAATCTAAAATTGTAAAACAAATATGAAAATAATAAAAAGTACTTTTTGTTCGTTCATGAGTTTTTTCTTTCTTATATTATTATATATACAATTTTCTCCCCCGTACAAAAATCTGTACTCTAAAAAGGCATCATAGATGCTATTCTAGTAAAGCAAAGGCTTTAGTTACAATAAATCAAAAAGAAAACAAGAAATCATTTTACATTACAGATTTTCTTATTATGTATTCATTACATACATAGAGTTATGGAAGCACGCACTTTTGAAAATTAAAATATTATAACAAATTTCCTGATTATTACAGATGTTGCATATACAAAAATATGAAATTGTAAACCCTAGGTAATGGTTACAAAAAACATTATTCTTATTGATTCCATTGTCTTTTTCTTACATTTACAAAGAAAAAAACTACAACGAAATACTACAACGCAATCAGTCTAACAAGCCATATCTTTGTGGAAAAATCTAAAAACCCGATTTTAGCAGTTGTGTCGTAAATTAAGCCTTGTGCTTTCTGCACCGAAAAATACGACAACGTGGAGATTTGGGAGCAAGCAAACAAGGCAAATGTGTGAATAATCCAGATAAATCGGGGGGTTTATGTGTTCCATCAAGGTATGGCATGACAGACCTCTTGGGTTTTAATATACAAATCGAGATTTAACAAATTCTAGGTTTTTATTCGTGAACTCAATCAGGCAATTGTCTGTGCTACTGCCTTCTGGTCTATAACAGGATACCACAAACTCACTTTGGGCCATAGACATTCTAATCATGGATTCATTACACACAATGTCATATAGAAGCAGACAATATTAAAATGGGTTTTAAAAAGGGTATTTATAATCGGAAGTCCTCTGAATCTGGTACCTCAATTTTAATGACTTAACATTTTCTTGAACACAAAATTCTGAATAAGCTATTCCAAGCTATTCCAAATCTTACTAATAGAAAAAAAAAGATTTTTTTTTTATTTCTTTTCTGTCTGTCAACTGCTGTTTCAAACCTTCAGACTCACATGAGTGTTACGCTCAAACATGTTTGTCTATTATAACTGTTGAATTTTTATTTTGTTTGTATTATATCAATCTATGTTCACGCCAAATTTTATTAAAATCTATCCAGTAGTTCTGGAGATCGTAGATCAAATATTTAAATTCTTTTAATTCGTTACACCAGTCTATATTCAACCCCCTAATCTCATTTGTCTTCCATTGCGAAATCAAGAAAAACTTATTTTTCCTTTTTCTCGACATTCTAATCACGTCTTCCTACCTATATGGTGATATTCTTTCCCAATTTAAAATTTAATGTGATATTTCCTCAGTATTGCAGATTTTGCATGTATGTAAATGTGAAACTGTAGAACCTAGCTAGCGGTTACAAAATTTTTTTATTGGTTCTAAAAGTTCTTTTTTATTATATTCGTCATATAAAGAAAAAACTTATTTTCCCTGTACGAAGTTATGAACTCCACCAAGATATTCCAAATTTTACTTGTATAAAGCATCAACAAAGACATCAGCAAAGACATCAAGTAGTCTGTATCAAAAAGAATGTCAAGTAGTCAATTTATGCCACAAAAATTCTAATCACGTATTCCCTACATTCATAGTGATATTAGATCAGATACTATCACGTTTCAAAGTGTTATGTCTGATTTTTTCAATATTAAAGACTTAACATCTAAATAAATGTAAAATTGTAAAATTTATCTGATGGTTATATATATATATATATATATATATATATATATATATATATATATATATATATATATATACAGGGTGTCCCAAAAGGTCGTTTACAAACTTAACATGCTGGTCTGTCATATCATGATGAACAATATTAAATAGGAAACTAAGGGTCCCAAACGTCTTCCAAAGGAGATATGCGCCATTAAAGTTAAGATCCAAAAATTCAAATGATTATAAAAAACAGAAAAATTGGTCGATTCGTTTGCGTTTTTCACTAAAACTATTCTTTAGTTCAGTATTTTCTTGAAAATAAATTATAAAGATAAATTTCAAAAAATGTCGATAGAGGGTGCTTTAGACTTTGGAGTAACGATAAACTTGTTTTTACCATTATTTTTTGCATCTCATTAAACTTTTTTAGAAGCTTAGACATAAACTTAAATTTTGAGCTCAAAATCTAAATCGTTGGAAGTGGTTAAGTAGCGCAAACTGAATTGCGGGGGAAGGTTCAAATTTCAAATGATTATAAAAAAACGGAAAAAATTGGTCAATTGATTTGCGATTTTCACTAAAATTATTCTTTATGTCAGTATTATCTTGAAAATAATATATAAAGAAAAAATTAAAAAATGCCAATAGAGGGCGCTTTAGACTTTGGAGTAACGTGCAACTATTTTTTTCCGTTATTTTTTGCATCTCATAAATTTTTTAGGAAGCTTAGACATAAACTTAAATTTTGAGATGAAAATCTGAAACGTTGAGAGCGGCAAAGTAGCGCAAACTGAACTGTGTTCAATGGGGGTGTAGAGGTTCCAATTTCAAATGATTATAAAAACCGGAAATTGGTCGGTTTTCGCTAAAATTATTCTTTATGTCAATATTTCCTTAAAAATAAATTTTAAAGATAAATTAAAAAAAATTCGTTTGAGGGCGCCTTAAACTTTAGAATAACAAACAATTATTTTTAACCGTTTTGTTTTTGAATCTAATTAAATGCTTGAAAAAGTTTAGACTTAAATTTTGTGCTCAAAATCTAAATCGATAGGAGGGGTTAAGAAGCGCAAACTGAACTGTGTTCAGGAGTTGAAATGTTACTTTACCCACTCCTCGAATGCAGTTCAATTTTTGGCCGCTTAATTACTCACAGCGATGCAAAAAATAATGGTAAAAACTAGTTTATCGTTACTCCAAAGTCTAAAGCGCCCTCTATCGACATTTTTTGAAATTTATCTTTATAATTTATTTTCAATAAAATACTGACATAAAGAATAGTTTTAGTGAAAACTGCAAACGAATCGATCAATTTTTGTGTTTTTTATAATCATTTGAATTTTTGGACCCTAAACTTTAATGGCGCATATCTCCTTTTGAAGATGTTTGGAACCCTTAGTTCCTATTTAATATTGTTCATCATGATATGAGAGACCAGCATGTTAAGTTTGTAAACGACCTTTTGAGACATCCTGTATATATATATATATATATATATATATATATATATTATTTAATCGCCTAATCTCTTTTTCTTCTTTTGCGAAATCAAGGAAACTTTTTTCTTCCCTTTTTATAGACTTTCTAATCACGTATTTCTTTACATACATGGGGATACCCTTTTTCAGCTTAAAATGTGATGTTATATTTCCTCAATATTACAGAATTTGCATATACGTAAATGTCAAACTTTATAACCTAACGGATGGTTACAAAAAAATCTTTTTATTGATCCCAATGTCTTTTTTTTCTTTTATTATAATATGAAAAAAAACCTATTTTTCCTGTACAAAAATTTTGAACTCCGCCAAGATATTCCAAATCTTACTGATGTAAAGCAAAGACTACAAGTAACCTATATCAAAAAGATTGTCAAATAGTCACTTTACACCACAGACATTCTATTCACGTATTACCATTATTCATAGCGATATTAGATCAAACTCTATTACAATTTAAAATATTCTGTTTGAATTTCTCAACATTAATGACTTCTCTTCTATGTAAATGTAAAATTGTAAAACTTAAACGATGGTTATATGTATTTCTTTTTATTAATTCTCCTCTCATTTGTTTTTATTTCTATTGCGAAATCAAGAAAAATCGTTTTCTCTCTTTTTACAGACATTGATTGTAATCTGGTATTACTCACGTACATGGCGATATCCTTTTGCAATTTAAAGTGAAACCTAGCTTATGGTCGTTTGTACATATATATCTATACTAATAAAATAACATAACGCTCTGTGTGTGTGTGTGTGTGCGATGGTTAGGAAAATCTACCGAACGTAGAAGTCTGAAATTTGAGGTGAAGATAGTCGATGACAGGTCCTGCTGTACCTAAGACTCAGATTTTTAATATTTTAAGGTCCGGGGCCCCTGGGCCCCTAACAGTTTTTCTGCACCAAATTGTTAATAACTTGATACCTTTTTATCTAATATTCTTGATTTTCATGAGCCTTTCTGCATTTAGCTATTCTTGCCTTTTTACTTTTCAGTTATGACCCTAGACTCTTGGGGTTCATTTCAGGGCCCTTTTAATTTTTTGTGATACTAGACTGTAAATAAATTGCTTCATTTAATTCGATCTTCATTTTTGGTATATCTGTTACTGTTATGTTTATAGATGGGTGAGAAGAAGAGATGGGAGGAGAAACACTTTTTTTGTTTCTACTCACAACAAGGCTAAGTGATCGTATAAATGATTAAGTGACATTGCGAAGAATGCGGGCCTGCAAACTACCCGGAAGGCTACCATTATCGTTTCTCTTAAAAAAAAATTATGGAAAATTCTTTAATCAAGATGACAATAATTTCAAAAGGCTAAATTATAAAATATAAAATTGATAAAAATAAGAGTTACCTGTGAAGTCCTTGGCTGCTGACGAATAATAATCCAGACAGACACATGCACAGGAATTAAAATGCAAACAGATTGAAGGTAAATATACTTTTTATTTATGAAAAACTTGTTTATTTCTTCACGAATATTGAAGTATTTCTTTACAGATATATACTCATTTTGTTCTCGTAAACAATAAACATCTACTCCATAGCAACATTTTCACAAAATGAAGTTAATTTATAAATTGATATATTCGAACAACAAATTCTTCTTCATAAAACATTTTTATATATCTTAATAGCTTGAATTAGAAAATTCTCTTGATCGAAAAACAAAGATATTATTATTATTTTTCAAAAGACAACACTTAGGTACTTGTATTTTCAAACATATATATTAGAAGAAAAATTTACACAGAGGTGTACCCATATTTTTCTCCTGGAGCGCCCTTTGATATTCAAAACTTATATATATATATTCGTGGGCCAAATAAATATATAATGAAGAACGATTATGAGATAAATATTTTATGTATGAAAATACCTTCATTTTTCTTGAAAGAGAGTCTTCACCTCAGCATTTTATTCAGAGGACGGAGAACTCATAAAAAACGATATTGGAGAACTGAGAACATGAAATGGTGAAAAGAACTTTTGATGAGAGGATGACGAATAAAATTGATGATGATTGACACCTTACTTAAATTTGTGTAACCAGAAAAAAAAAGGCACAAAACCAAAATAATTTCTGGATGCTTTTGAATACGGCCTTACTTCTCGCCGCCTTAAAAAATCAACTTCGAGTAATCCTGGCATGGACATTTTGCAGAATAAAAACTTGCTCCATCCAACGGTCTCGGGGGGGGCGCACACTTGCCCCGGAATTCCGCTAAATTTCTGATCATCCAGCAGCACCCATCACGGCAGGAGTCTAACAGCGCGACTGCTCTGACCGCGGGGAGTCAGGAGGGAAAAAGAACAAGGTTTACTGTAAACCAGGCATACGCCAAGTTTGGTGACGCACGAAAGAGGGGAGTGAGGAAAATTAAGCCAAGTTACGATACAAAGTATGGAGAAAAATGAATTTAATAAGGAAAGAATTGATAAACACTTAAAGAAGGAAGGCCAAAGCAGGTGGCCAGGCACTCAACGGCTTAAAACACGTCACCTGCGGAATTTAATTTGATAGGCCAAGGGGCGGGCCAGATTAACCGGAAATACCACCCATAGAACAAACTAGATTGTTCTAGAAAGACTTCTAAACCGGAAGGAATGACTTCAAAATAAGATATTACCGGTTTGGAACATTCGAAAGCTAAGTAAGAAAGAAAAGACTACAGGCGACGATATGAAAAGAAACGAAATCGAAATAAAATTTAAATTAAGAACATTAATAAAAAGGAAGTGATAGGAAATAAAATGGCTAATAAAATTGAATTAAACTAAACATATGGGGGGTTTATCGAGTAACCACCACATATTTACCCGGGGTTCCCCAAAAGAAAATATTGGTGAGATGACAAAAATGAACAATTTTTTCATCGAGACAAAATTTTCTAAAACATGTGCAAAGAAATAAAAAACGTACACAAAATAAATGTATCAGAAATAGTTATATGAATATAAATAATTGTTTTACATGATGTTTAAATAATAAAAAAAAATAATTATTGTTATGATAGTAATCCTTATGTAAATATACCAACTATAGTAAATGTTAAAATGGAAGGTATACAAAATTTCTTCCAGAAGTATCTATCATATATCAAAAAAATTTAAAGTCTATGTCTATGTGCAGAACAACAGTCCTTAACTTTGACGAGTCTCTTGTTAGGCTGTGCAAAATGCACTACAATAGTAGAATGCTTTAGCATATGTCAAAATATTTGATTATACAATAATATGTATATTTATATTCTTAGTTGTCAACAAAATGAAACATACTGTATATGAATCATACTATAACTATATATAAAATATATGGTTTCAAATAACACATGATAAATTGAATGAATTTGTAAGTTGACAATTGAACAACAAAAAAAATATATATAAATGGTGCAGAGAGATTAGTTAGGCTCTCATAAAAACCACATAGCCTTTTAAGCTTTCAATAAATCTTAAATGAATAACCTTAGCATTATTCAATAACACATTTTCACAGAAAATAAAATAATAAGTTGCAAAAAGAATGGCATATGTTAAAATTGGTAGCAAAAGTATGATATTATATTTCAATAAAAACATCTTCAAAATGAATATAACAATTTTCACAGAGAGAATCTTTACACTCTCAGAAAAGAATATTCTTGAACACTTTCAATATAGATTGACAATAATTGCATAAATACTCTTAATATTATACTTCATTCAAAATAAACATAAAAGCTAAGATATTTAATATTCTGAAAAAAAAAGGAAGAAACTTATATGAATATGTCAATCTTATATATGACTTGATAATGTCAACCTACAAACAAAAAAAAATCAATTATGTCAAAATTTTATATAAAAGATATCTTGAACATATTTAATTGTAATTCTCAAACATTTAAAAAAAAAAAATTAAGTAAGTAAGTGATCACTTTTGTATTTGTCATATATCAAGTATTTGCTTTATATAACTATATATATTGACTCAACCAACCTCTTTGGATCCAAAGTATAAATACCCAAAAGTATATAAAAAAATATACTACTTATTGTGAGTCATTCACCTTCTATATTTCAATAAGAAGAGAAGAAATATTAGTATGTATAAGTTTATCATGCACTTTCTTTTTTTTTTTTTTTTAAAGAGGTTAAATGTCAAAGCATGCATGCATTGTAAAGAGAAGTCACAATAGAGAAAATAATTTGAGGAGTACTCCAATTTATGTTTACCCTATATTAATTACAATTTCACCTTTCTTATTAGAATACACATTTGTCAAAAATAACTTTAAATAATGACATAATATTATAACGGGAATATAAAAAAAACAAATTCTTTCTCAATTTCAGCACCAACTATTGTAATTAAAGACTTTATAAGATTTAAAAGTATGGCATACATGAGATTATGTATATATTGTTATAATTATGACATAGAGATAAATGCATTAAATAATACAACTATTGAAAACCATACATACATCATGAGGATGACTGTTGTATTGTATCAGGGAGAAGAAGACTTAGATAATGAAGAAGAAAAAAAAAACATAATAACAGCTGCCTGCAGCTTGAAGAAAAGAAAAAAAATTACACAGTGATTCTTCTTACTGGAATATCAGTCTAGCTAGCATTGACTGATTATACTACAACTCAAGAGTCATCTTGGAAAGAAAAAAAAAGTTAGTTTATTTTTTATACAATTTATGATTGCGAGGGCGAAGATTATAATTTTTAAATTGAGTAGACTTGTTTTTAACACCAGTAAGAGTGCTATCAGGAGGAGCTTGTGACAGTACTGATTTACTTGAACAAGAAGATGTTTGTTGACACTTAGAAGAAGAAAGAATTGGAGGAGATGTGTTACAAGCAGCATCATGATTTGAAACCTGAGTAGGAGAGTGTTGTCTCACAGGAGTAGAAGATGCATTATCAACAGGAGCTTGATCATGTGATACACTTTTAGAAGAAACTGAAGGATATTGCAATGCTTCATTTCTCTTTTGAAGCTTCAAGATTCTGTTAGTGTGAATCAACATGGGTGAAGCGTGACTATTATTAGAATCTTGAATTTGAATAAGCACAGGAGAAATTATTTCTTCACCAGGTATGGGCCTTGTACTTTTTTGTTAAACACAGTGGGAAATTTTACGTAAACAATGTCATTAACATTGATGTTGGAAAACTTTAATTTTTCTCTGGATTTTTGGTACACCTTTTGTCTAGACGATTCGTTATTCTTGTAAGCTTGATAGTATATTTTTTCAATAACATCCATCAATTTATGAATTTCATATGCAGTATTGAGAATTTTCCATGAAACTTGAGTTTTATAATTGGAATAAATGTCGTTTATTTCTCTTCCAAAATGAAGGAGATTTGGAGTGAATTTTGTAGCAGGATGAGGTGTAGCATTATATATGGATTGGTGAATTTTTAGAGCAGTTGGTATATCACATCCTTGTGAAGCCATTGTATTCACAGACGATTTTATTTGAGAATTGACTCGTTCACTTAATCCGTTGGCCTGGGGATGGGCTACAGAACTGTGTTCTAATTTAATGCCAAGCTTTTTATTAAAGAAAGAAAACATGTCACTAGTAAATTGAGAGCCATGATCAGTGAGCGTTAATTCAGGCTTACCATGAGTGGAAATGTAATGTAATAAAGCTTTTGTAACAGACTCAGCGCTGATATTATTCAAGGCATATAATTCTAAATGACGAGAAAAGTGATCTATGACCGTCATCACATATTGACGATTCCTCAATGGGCCGAGTAAATCCATAGAGACTTTTTGATTGGGAGCTGTTGGAAGAGGCGCAGGTAGGTATGGAGCAGTATTTTTTTTATGATTTTTGTTTACTAAACAAATTTCACAAGAGTTGACATAATTAATGGTATCTGAAACAAGGGTTTTCCAGGTAAATCTTTTCTTTAAATTAACAATGGTTTTATGAATTCCAGTATGAGTAATATGAGCAATTCTTAAGGCTTTTGCTCTAAGTGACAAAGGTAACACAGCTTTGTGTAGCTCAATATCTTCAGAAGAAAAATGACCATTGTAGCAAAGTAACTCATTATTTGGATTAATATAGTAGCCATTTAAACTTTTAGATTTCTTATTATTTTTAAGATCTTCATAAATTTGCTTAATTTTTGGGTCTTTTTGTTGTTCAGAGAAGATGGTGTGATCAAGAATTTCTAATAATGGATCTTGATTATTATCATGGAGGTGAAGAGTCACTTTGAAGATGACATGTGTGGTGGATTTTGTCAATTAAACCACATGGAAAGTGAGGAATGTCATTATGTAAATCGTTTTGATTATCAACAATAGGTAGAGGTTCTTGCGAAGAAATAAGATCTGGATTATTATTGAGATCTTCAGTAGGAATGTGAGGTGTTCTACTCAGAAAATCTGCTAACACATTCTCTTTGCCTGGTACATGCTGGAATGTGTACGAGTATTCTGACAGTTCTAACATCCATCGAGTAGTAATATCAGCAGGAGATGTAGCCTTTTTATAATTATTAAGAGGTTTGGCATCGGATAATAGAATAAAGGGTCGACCAAAAATATAGTATTTAAAAGCTGTTATGCCTTTGTAAATGGCATAAAGTTCCAATTTGATGGCAGGGTAGTGTCTTTCTGATTGAGATAGAGTTTTGGAATAATAGGAGATGGGTTTTAGTTTACCATCAAATTTCTGCATAAGAACAGCTGAAATTGCTGTCTTTGATGCATCTGTATTAACATAGAACGTTTCATTCCAATTAGGAAGATTGAGCATAGGTTTTTGGAAGAATATGTCTTGTAATTTTTTAAATGCATTTTCTTGTTCAGATTTCCAAGAAAATTTATTTTTAGGTTTGGTGACTTCAATGAGAGGAGTAATCAATTTAGCAAAATTTGGAATAATTGACCTATAAAATGAACACAAACCTATAAAACTTTTCGTTTGCCTCTTGGTTTTAGGCGTTGGAAATGAAGTAATTTTTCAAATATTACTTGTAATAGGAAGAATTTTATGATCTGTGAGTTGGAATCCTAAAAAGTTAATGCTTGTTTGCATGAAAGTACACTTTTCAGGAGACAAAGTAAAGTTGTTAGCAATAAGAGTGTCTAATAGCTTAGTGAGTTTCATAGACATTTCTTCAAATGAATTAGCACCAACTACAATATCGTCTTGGTATGCATAACATGAATCAATTTGAGATAATTGAACAACAGAGTCGATTAATTGTTGGAAGGTGCTGGCGGCTGTCTTCAGGCCAAATACTAAACGTAAATAGGTAAAAATTCCCCATGGAGTAGTAAAACTGAGTTTATCTTGCATATCTTTAGGTACCGCAATCTGCCAGTATGCAGAGGGCAAGTCAAGAGTAGTATAATACTTAAATTTTGATAACTGCACCAATAGATTTTGAATTCTAGGAAGAGGATATGAGAATGGAATTATTATGGAGTTTAACAATCTTAAATCCAGAGCCAAACGATACTTTTGAGGCTTAGACATATCAGTTCTCTTCTTTTTAACAAGAAGCATGGGACACGCCCAAGATGAATTTGATCTCTCAATAATGCCAGCGTTTAACATTTGATTAATTTGGTCAAGAGCTTCTTGCTCAAGTGCCTGTGGCACAGGAAAAGGTAGAGTTTTGACTGGATGAGAATTTAGCATAGTGAATTGAGGATTGACCAGGTCCGTATGACCTAAAGTGTCAAGAGATTTTGAAAAAGCAAGAGCTTTACTACATAATAATTTTGTTAAAGATTCTTTTTCATGAGAAGGTAAATGTTTTAAATCAAAGTCATTTGGAGACAGTTCTTGCATTCGTTTTCTCTTAATCTCTTCAGATGGTAAAATTAAATTACAATAATCGTTCTCAAAATCCAAATCAAAAGAGTATTCCTCAATATCTTTCTCATCTACATTGATACATTCGCCAATAATTGAATTTTTATTTAAATGAATATCCAGCTTTGATATATTCTGACATACAACCAAAAATAAATCATTTTGAATTGAAGAATTTGAGTGCAATGATTCATGTAACACAAGACCTTTATTTTTTAAATTGGGTTTGAAAATAAAATATTCAGATGGAGGATTCAAGTACTTAACATGTAAATAAACAAAAGAATTAGGAGGAATTAATTCTCTATTGAGTAATTGTACCATATTGGAATTCACCAAAATTTTATTACCAATATTTAAATGGGTTTGCTTTTCATCAACATAACTAAGATCATTAGTATTTTCAGATGAAAAATTCTTGCCAGGTATATTATCATTAGTAGATACATAATTCACCACATTACCATAATCAGTAGGAAAACAGTTAGGAAAATAAGTAATATTACCATCAATATAAGGAGTATGACAATTCATAGCAGTGTTAGCAACATTATTTGTAAACAAACCATTATTTTGAAAATTATAATTGTAAGGATAGGTTGTATAAATGTTGACTAATTGTAAATTTGTGTCATCATAATTGGCACATATATTATCAGAATAAATACCATTACTTAGATTATTTGACATAGAATCTTCATAACAAGGCATCTTGTGTACATCTAAAGAATATGGCTCATTTGAATTAACATAATTATATTCAGAATTCATAAAATAGCAAGTAGGAGATTCGTTATAACTGTGAAAAGGAATATGTTTATCTTTAATTAAAATAGACTTAAAGCTGGGTGATATGGTAATAGAATGTTTGTTGATAAACTCAAATCCAAGTATGGCTTGAAAATGAACATTTTGTATCTTTGTAAGGTAAAAGACATGATGAAAGAAGAATTTATCAATTTTAAAGGCAATCTCTATGCATCCCTTGAAAAAAACTTTGGAATTTATGGTAGACACAGATACATTACGGGATAAGAATTTATAGTGAAGCCTGGATTTAATGCTATTAAAGCATTCCTGATCCAAGAGTGACAAACTTGATCCCGTATCAATTAACGTTGAAATTTCATTATGTTGAATGTTTATGAGTATGCATGGAAGAACATATGAATTATTAAATGAACTGCAGATGACATGTCTTTCTTGTACATCATCATCAATTTCAGGATTTTGTTTGGATGTCAACGAATTATATGAACAGGAAGATTTGTTAAATTTAGCTGTCATAGGAGAAGTTTGGACAGCTGTGGATGACACTAAGGTAACTGAAGAGCGTTTGTCAAATTGTTGATGTTTGTTTTTGTTGTCAAAGAGTACTGACCCTGAATGAGAATTACGGGAGAGAAGGCGGTCAGTAGAACCAGTCTCCCTTATGTGTTTAAATGGTAAACCTTGTTTTTATTTTCAGAAGAAGAGGTGTGGCTTTGTCTTCTGTGAGGGTGAGACGAAAAATGAGATGACGAGTTTTGATTAGAATTACTAATAATGTTTTTAAATTTGTAGCATGAGTCCATACGATGATTGAATTTCCCACAGAACGCACACTGCACAACATCTCGTCTGTGATAAAAGGATGTAGATTTTTTTTTGTGAGAAAATTTGTCAAAGGTGGGTTGATAAGGACGTTTCCGGTAAAAATTACGTTGATGAAAATTATTGTTACGTTTATTTGTAGCCTCTTGTCTCGGTGGAGAAGGCGAATATGTTCTAGGTTTTGTTTGAAAATTACGAGAAGCATGAGAATTGTCTTTTGGAGTTTGCAAAGTAGAGTAGTTGGTTTGAGAATTGTGATAAACTTTATCCTTCGTATGTTTTATAGGAGTTTTATGAAGAATATTATTAGAATTATCGTGGACTTTTTCAGTATCCAAACAATATGCTTGATTATAATTCTCGTAAGATTTTTTAGGAGGGGAGTCGTAAATATCTTGAAGAAAATTTGCTCGTTCAAGAGCTAACTCAAAAGATGAAATATTTTCTTCAAGAATTTTTCGTTTAATTTGTTTAGGCAAAGCCTCATGAAAATGAGTGAATTTTAATGAATTGAGAGCAGGAGGATCCAATTTAGGGTAAGCCAGCCGAAGTTGTTTATCCAGTCGAAAAGCAAAATTTTTGACTGATTCACCTGAATCTAAACTTAAGTTCTGCAAGGACTTAAGAGAAACAGACTTTTTTGAGGGTAAGAAATAGTCTATAAAAGTTTTTCGAATGTCCTGGAAATTAGAGTTCTTGAGCAGAGACTGAATTTCAAGAAAGAAGAGTAAGGCAGTGCCTTCAAGTTTGGATTTGAAGAGAACAAAAAGTTCTTTATCTGTGAAATTATTTAACTCTTGTATATCAGATAATTGATCAAAGAAGAATTCCACAGTCTGAGGGTTGCCGTCGAATGGCTGAATGGCAATATTTAATTTAGACTTGGGAGGCATTATGAGATAATTAAAGTGAGAGCTCAATAAATGACATGATAAGTTTGGTTATAGACTGGTCTTGTAATGAATAATAATATATATATATAAATTGACCCATTATTTAGAAAAAAAAATGACGAATTTCATTTACGTGATATACCATTTTTATATATTAAAAAGAATAACAAATATATGACGAAGAGAAGAAAATGCAAAACTATCTTTCTTATCATGTGATCAAAATAACATGGCCCAAAAACTTATGTAAATATCTATTATATGGCTCAAAACATATATTGTTATATTTATGAGAAGAGAATAATTTATGTTAGCATTATCATTTATATTTACCTGCACCTCCGTTAAATAATATATATATTAGTTACAAATTATATCATGGCAAGAAAAAATATTGATAAATTATGTTATATATTTACTGCACTGCTCCAGAAAAATATTATGTCAGCATAAAATCAAGCTATATTGCATTTATTTATTGTACGACACTGAATAAAATATAATTATAAAATATTAATCATTGCATGAAGAAATAATTTGCAGAAAATGAAAATACAACTGAAGATAATGAAGACATAATGGAAGATAATGAAAAATAATTGAAGATAATTGATGATATTTTTTTTGAAAATATGTATCTATAACAAAAATACAATGGTAGCCAGGGAAGATGATGGACAAGCGTTGGTCATTGCACCAAAGGAAATTGAACTGTTATGTTTATAGATGGGTGAGAAGAAGAGATGGGAGGAGAAACACTTTTTTTGTTTCTACTCACAACAAGGCTAAGTGATCGTATAAATGATTAAGTGACATTGCGAAGAATGCGGGCCTGCAAACTACCCGGAAGGCTACCATTATCGTTTCTCTTAAAAAAAAATTATGGAAAATTCTTTAATCAAGATGACAATAATTTCAAAAGGCTAAATTATAAAATATAAAATTGATAAAAATAAGAGTTACCTGTGAAGTCCTTGGCTGCTGACGAATAATAATCCAGACAGACACATGCACAGGAATTAAAATGCAAACAGATTGAAGGTAAATATACTTTTTATTTATGAAAAACGTGTTTATTTCTTCACGAATATTGAAGTATTTCTTTACAGATATATACTCATTTTGTTCTCGTAAACAATAAACATCTACTCCATAGCAACATTTTCACAAAATGAAGTTAATTTATAAATTGATATATTCGAACAACAAATTCTTCTTCATAAAACATTTTTATATATCTTAATAGCTTGAATTAGAAAATTCTCTTGATCGAAAAACAAAGATATTATTATTATTTTTCAAAAGACAACACTTAGTTACTTGTATTTTCAAACATATATATTAGAAGAAAAATTTACACAGAGGTGTACCCATATTTTTCTCCTGGAGCGCCCTTTGATATTCAAAACTTATATATATATATTCGTGGGCCAAATAACAATATAATGAAGAACGATTATGAGATAAATATTTTATGTATGAAAATACCTTCATTTTTCTTGAAAGAGAGTCTTCACCTCAGCATTTTATTCAGAGGACGGAGAACTCATAAAAAACGATATTGGAGAACTGAGAACATGAAATGGTGAAAAGAACTTTTGATGAGAGGATGACGAATAAAATTGATGATGATTGACACCTTACTTAAATTTGTGTAACCAGAAAAAAAAAGGCACAAAACCAAAATAATTTCTGGATGCTTTTGAATACGGCCTTACTTCTCGCCGCCTTAAAAAATCAACTTCGAGTAATCCTGGCATGGACATTTTGCAGAATAAAAACTTGCTCCATCCAACGGTCTCGGGGGGCGTACACTTGCCCCGGAATTCTGCTAAATTTCTGATCATCCAGCAGCACCCATCACGGCAGGAGTCTAACAGCGCGACTGCTCTGACCGCGGGGAGTCAGGAGGGAAAAAGAACAAGGTTTACTGTAAACCAGGCATACGCCAAGTTTGGCGACGCACGAAAGAGGGGAGTGAGGAAAATTAAGCCAAGTTACGATACAAAGTATGGAGAAAAATGAATTTAATAAGGAAAGAATTGATAAACACTTAAAGAAGGAAGGCCAAAGCAGGTGGCCAGGCACTCAACGGCTTAAAACACGTCACCTGCGGAATTTAATTTGATAGGCCAAGGGGCGGGCCAGATTAACCGGAAATACCACCCATAGAACAAACTAGATTGTTCTAGAAAGACTTCTAAACCGGAAGGAATGACTTCAAAATAAGATATTACCGGTTTGGAACATTCGAAAGCTAAGTAAGAAAGAAAAGACTACAGGCGACGATATGAAAAGAAACGAAATCGAAATAAAATTTAAATTAAGAACATTAATAAAAAGGAGGTGATAGGAAATAAAATGGCTAATAAAATTGAATTAAACTAAACATATGGGGGGGTTATCGAGTAACCACCACAGTTACATTTAGATATTTTCACGTTTTTGCATTCCATATAAGACAATGGGGCCCTCTACGTAGTCATAGGGACCGGCCAGGACCCCTTGATCTTTTTGTGCACCAAATATTTTTCACTCCCTAAATTTCTCACTTTCTCAGTGCAAAAGTTTAAAGTTGAATCTTTGACTCTTCTTTAAGGGCCAATATCCTGGTAGTTTTGTTGGCCCTGGGACCCTTTTTTAAACATTTACCCAATCAATTGGTACATTTAAATATATATATATATGTTATTCCTACGAATAATTCATACTCTAAGGTCTAAAGAGTCATGTACTAAAACATTTTAACATGTTTTCATGTTAGGGCCCTGGTCTTAACAGTCATTTTAGCGTCCTCCCGTTATTTTAATAACTACAAAAATATTTTTATACCCAACCAGAAGCAAAATAAATTCTTGGTCCCTTGGGACCCGGTACTGGGCCCCTTGAAGTTTTTGTAATAAAAAATTTTAAATAAATTGCTTCCTTTTAATCCGATCTTCATGTTTAGGATTCTTTATAGATTTCGATATTTTCAAGTTTTTTACTTTCTATATAAGACACTATCGCCCCCTGTGTAATTATAAGGCCCAGCTCAGGGCAACTGATTATTTCGTGACACAAACATATTTCACTTCCTGTATTTCTGATCTTCTTAGTGAAAAAAATTTTAAAGTTGCCTGGGACTCTTCTTCCAGGACTAATATCTGGAATCTTTTTATTCGGGCTATAGAGCCCTTTTTTAAACATTTGCCCAATCAACTGATGCATTAAAAAATATATTATTCCAACGAATAGTTCATACCGTATTCTTAATTTGGACTAATTAAAGATTTAAAGTGCTATCTATGTACGAAAATATTTTAACATGTTTTCACGTTAGGGCCCTGCTTTTAACTGTCAGCTGGCCCCTACGGGACCCTCTATTATACCGCCCTTAAAATTGGTCCATTTCACTAAAATTTTTTTCTAACAAATTTTTAGGTCCTCTAGCTGTTACATGAACGACAAAAATTTTCTCAGATTTCAGCTACCATTAATTTTTACTACCAATCGCTTTCTTGGGGCCCTTTATGGAGGTTCTTTAAAAATGAACCAAATTGCTTTCAATTTTATTTAGCGTTCTTCTATCATTTTAATAAGTACAAAAAATATTTTTATACCCAACACCATGCGAATAAATTCCTGACCCAATGGGGCTCGGTATAGAGCCCCTTGAAGTTTTTGTAATAATAAATTCTTTATAAATTGCTTCCTTTTAATCAGATCTTCATTTTTAGGATTCTTTATTCATTTAGATATTTTAATGTTTTGGTATTCCATATAATACACTGTTGTCCTTTATGGAATCATAGGGCCCCTGAACATTTTGTGAATCAAACATAATTCACTCCCTAAATTTCTCTCCTTTTCAGTGCAAAATTTTAAAATTTGAGTCTTGGACTGTTCTTTCAGGGCCAACATTCTCATATTTTTATCCGCGCTTAGGATCCTTTAAAAAAAATACCGAATCAATTTGTGCATTTCTTTAAAATATTATTCAAACGAATAATTCATACCCTGTGATTAATTTTGATTAATTGTAGGTCTAAAGCTTTAAATACGACATTATAACATATTTTCCGGCTAGAACCCTCTTTTTAACTGCCAATTGGCCTTTTAAGAGTCCTTATTCAAAATTCCTTTAAAAAGATGCAATCCATTTTTTTACAACTTCATAAATCCATCAGCTACTTAAAAAAAACAGTTTCGCTGCTACTAATTTTGAATATTAATCGCGATCTCGGGGCCGTTGGTACATTTTTTTAAAAAATCATCCGAATTGCTTGCAATTTTCTTTAATGTAGTTTTACCGTCATCTTAATCACTACAAAAAGTATTTTATGTCGAACTACATGCGAAAAAAATTCCTGGCCCCTTAGGTTCCGGTACAGGGCCCCTTGAAGTATTTGTACCACAAATTATTATTTAACTGCTGTCTCTTAATCTAATCTTCATTTTTGGAACTACTTTTTCACTTAGTTATTCCCATGTTCTTGCATTCCATTTACGAGTGTAAGACTCCTTATGGTCTCGTAAAACCCGGCTCAGGGACTTTGAAATTTTTGTTCGACATGCATATTCCACCCACTTATTTTCCCACCTTTTCAGTGCACAATTTTAAAGTTGAGTTTTGGACTTTTCTTTCAGATCTACACCCTGATATTTTTATTAGTTCCTTAAACCTTATTTAAGACATTTACTCAATCTTTTATGCATTTTTAAATAATATTATACTAACGAAAAATTCATTGCCTATGATTAATTTTGACTAATTGTAGAAATTAATTGTAGTGTTAAGTGTTTAAGGTTAGCATAATGGGTCCCGGGAAACGGCGGGCGGGTCAGCTAGTATATATATATATATATATATATATATATATATATATATATATATAATCTTACTAATCCAAAGCAAAGTAATTCAAATAAGTTATAATCAAAAAGAATGTTAAATAGTCCCTTTAATCCACCGACATTCTAATCACGAATTCTCTACACACGTAACGGTATTAGAACGGACGCAATTACAATGAAAATGTTATGTCTGATTTTCTCAATATTAAAGACTTAACATACATGTAGATGTAAAATTGCTAAGCTTAGCTGAGGGTTCTAGATAAAAAATATTTTTACTCATTCCAAAGTCTTTTTTTTTCCTTGTATTGCAAAATAAAGAAAAAAATCCCTTCTTACAAGCATTCTAATCACGTATTCCTTACATACATGGCAATATCCTTTTGCAATTTAAAATGTGATATCATATTTCCTCAATAATGAAGATTAAAGATAAACGCAAATGTAAAATATTTAAACCAAGTTAATGGTTATAAGAAAATTGCTTTTTTTTCGTTACTCTATCCTTTTTTTATGTGATACAAAGTAAAAAATATTTTCCTTGGAGAAAATTCTGATATTTCAGAAGATATTCCCGATATTATTGAAGTAAAGCTAAGAACGGAAATATCCTAAATCAAGCCGGACACTTTCTAGTCACGTATTGAACCTATACACAGCAGCTTTAAAACAGACATTATTGCATTTTAAAATGTTATGTCAGATTTCCGTAATAATTATTATTTAACTTTTACCATAAGTATGTGTTCGTATTAAATGTTGTTCGTATTGAAAAGCGGGAACGGTGATAGATTAAACATAATGATTCCTTAGTTTATCATCTTATAATGAAATATAATAAGGAAAGCTCCCACCTCAGGTTCCGCGCATACAATGTTTACAACGAATCAACAACGGTTGATTCGTTGTTGAAAACAGGTGTGGTGTATATCCACTAGCGATGCACTTTAATAGCAAAAACACTTTATTTTTAACAAATCTTGTGTAGCATAACTGATAAAACAAAAAATAAACATTAGTTAAATAAGTACAAGTTAGTTTAGGTTGATATTTAGGCAGATCCTCCAAAGAAGACTGTTATATAGAAGCTATAAAAGCTTTCTTTTCAAACAATGGATTAAAGAGAGGTAAGTGACATCACTTACCCTTAAAGAGGATCTACGGGAATCGGAAGGGTCTGTAAAAGTGTCCGAAAAAATCTTGATTTTGAACACAAAGCTAAAATGCTGTATACATTTTAATTATTCTTTACAAAGGTTTTAATGTATCATTGTTCGATGCTGCCATCTGGTGTTAGAGTTCAAAAGGATAGTCTCTTGTTTAAATGTTCTTTTACACTCGTAGTGATTAGTTGTGGTGCTGCCATCTAGCGAAACAATTATGAAGGAAAGGGTTTAAGCATACCTCACAAGTGTATGTCACGAGCATACCTCACAATGAATAATGTTCGTGGATTTGCTGAGAAACTGTTCACACACTGTTCTACATTCCTACAATATGAATACTAGATTAAAAAATTAAATAAATAGAAATTTATTTATCTGTATATCATGTTTTATACGTGTATACATCAACAAATATTGCATATTTGTCATTGTGATATTGATTTCTATAAAAAGAAATGACTTGTTTAGAGACATTAGACCGAACATATGGCTAAGTAAACAACATCAAGCTGGGTCGTTATTAGTTGTAAAAAAGTAAATTGTTTTTATAAAAAGAACATAATTAAAGATCATAATTTGGAGGAAAGCAGCGATAAATGCAACATGATATTAAGAATAACTTATATACAGGGTGACAAGAAATAAGGTAACGGTTTATTTTCACTCGGTTAAAGAAAACACACCAATTTTTGCACAAACAAACGTTTTATTTATTAACAACAATGTATTAGAAAAATAAAAAAAAATCACTTTTTCTCAAAGTGTTCTCCTTTTGCTTTGATACAGAGACGAAAATGTTTGGTGAAATTTTCACAATTGGCCGCAGCTCTGCTGAAGTGATTAGCTTCCATTCCCGAATCAACGCACGCTTTAGAGATCCCAAACTGTTGTGAGGTTTTCGGCAAGCTCTTGCTTCTAAAATCGACCACAAACTGTAATCCAAGGGATTAAGATCACGCGAGTATGGAGTCCATTCTTGAGAGGAGAAGAAGTCTGGAAAATTGGCCCTTTACTAATCCTGTGCGGATTTTGCTCGATGAGAAGGTTCGGAATCTTGTTGAAAAGTCCAAGTCCCATCTCCGAAGTGTTTTTGAGCCCAGGGAAGTACCACATTTTCAAGAATCTCTTTTCGGTACACATCTTTATTCAGTTTGACTCCAGAATCGATGGAAATGAGAGGAGTTTTACCTGTTGCGCAATCCTTGCCCGCACCATGACAGATTTAGGATTTTGACGATGTTGAACCACAGAAGATTTGTGTCGGAAAGTTGTTGTCCAAATGCGATTATTTTGATGAATAAACGATTGCTCAATCGAAAATAGCTTTTCGTCAGAAAACAGGATTCGCTCCCAGCGTGGAGTTGCAGCTCGCTTCAACAATTTTCTGCATCTTGTAAGCCGTATTCGTTTGTTTTCTTCGGTCAGAAATTGTGCTTGTTTCAGCTTATAAGGATAAAGATTAAGCTCCTCTTTGGCCATAAGTCAAACAGATTCCTGGCCAACTTTACACACGATACACGCTTTCCCTGGCGATGAAGTTCCAAAATAGCGTTCCGTTTGTTTGGCATCCTATTAAAAAATTACAGTTAGAATAAAGATTAATAAGTGAAAAAGACTTGTGAGAATCGAGTAAAAGCAAAATCATGAACCGTGACCTTACTTGTAATCTTCGTTTCGTTTTCTCTGGCCACCCTGTATGATCAAGAATATACACACATGAACCATCCCTCGCTAGCGTACGGAAACACAATATAATTCGATTTCTACTGATTTTTTTTATAAATTTCAAACATATTTAATGATTCCCTATGATAAAACATTGTTGCGAAATTTCATTTTTTTATTTGATCAAATAAACTTAAGTAAAATTCAAACCAAATTTTTCTATCAAAAGGTGGAGCTAGGAAGATTTGTTGGGAGTAGTTAGACGATAAAAGGAAGTTAGAGTTTTAAAGTAGCATACGATATCTGACGTGTAAACTACGCGGACATTTTTTCTAAACTATACAAAGTTTTTTTTTTTTCGTTCTTTGCTAGCATTACCATAAATAATGAAGCATCGTGATAAAGTATTATTGTAGATATTAAAGATCTCAAAGAAGAAAGTTTTACTTTTCATATAATTATAACAAAAGCAGAAAATGTTAGGGTTCTATGAGACATGATATGACGATAAATTTGTATTTATGAATTTATAATATTTAATTTGTTTAAAATTGTATAAACGAATACAAATTAACAAAACATGCAAACATATTAATTATAAAGAAATTTATTCAAATTAACCTTTCCAACGCTATGAATTACGCGATGTAGAACATTCTGTTTTGGTCGTTTCCAATATATGCGTACACAGGATACGTCCTAATATCTGGCTGATTTTTAAATTAGACATTCCGGTTTCTCACCAGAAAGTTTAATTTTGCTTTAAATGATCAATGATTTTCCATAAAAATTTTAAAAATAGCTAGCAATAATTTTTTTGTGGTTTAAATTCAAAGTTTCTAAAATATATACCGTATTTCACCGCATTACCCGGCATGCCGGAAAATTTTAGGTAATGCCGTAAAATTTAATGTTCCGCTACTGGAAGATGGGCTGCTCATATATTTTGGATTTTATAACAAAATTTTCATTTTATGAAATAAAAAATATAAATTCTTATTGTTTTCTCTTTTCTCTCTCTCTCTCTCTCTCTCTCTCTATATATATATATATATATATATTCATTTATATTTAAGTGATTGTTAGATATTATTTAACTTATTATCAAGTAAAATTTTCATGTATGACGTTTATTCTAAATTAATTAAAAAATCATATGTATTTATTTTTTTATATTTAGTAAGCACTCTTTATATATTACTAAAATTAATATATATATATATATATATATATATATGTATATGTTACAGGCCAAACCCGATTTTAGGCCAAACTAGATTGGCCTAGGCCAGACTAGTCTATCCTAACGCCCATCGGATAAACTAGTTTTTCCTAGGCCACACTAGTCTATCCGAAAGCCCATCGGATAGACTAGATTTTCCTAGGCCAAACTAGTTTGGCCGAACGGTCATTAGGATAAACTAGTTTAGCCTGCTATTCATTGGTTTGAACTAGTTTATCCTAGGCCGATCTAGATTGTCCTAGGCCAATTCAATTTGGCGTCATTTTATTGAATCTAAAGAACGCCACGGCGCCAACTTTCTAGTTTTGATCTAATTTATTCTAGGCTGATGCAATTTGATGCGATTTTATCTTACAGACTATCAAAGCCTGAGAGCTAATGTGCTAGCATATTCTGTTAGTGTGTATGTAACCATGTACATATGTATGTACGTATGTACGTACGTTTGTACGTATGTAATAAGGGGAGGGAAAGAAAAGGCTAATCTGCACCCCTCCCCTCCTTAATTTAGAAAAGTCAGTTTTTCATGCAAAAGTATCAGATTTTATTAAAATTTTAGGCATAAGATCATTTTGATTAGGCACCTGAATGATTAGTTGTGGGTGTTCATTGTTTACGTATAAAGAAAGGAGGAATGGGGGGGGTAACCCCCTTAATTCATGTAAATAGGTTTTTCACGGAAAATTTACCGATTTGTTTCAAATTTTTTATGTAGGTTTCTTCTGATAAGGCATTTACCTGATTAATTTGGGGGTTTCGGAGGTTAAAAGTAAAGGAATTATACATTACTTTTTCAATCGGATAAAAACTTTTGGTTTTATGAAAAGATTTTTAATTCGTAACAGACATTGGTTTTTCCGCACATCACTTCACTCGAAATTTTTCATATTAAAAAACTAAATAACCGAACCCTTTTAAAAATAAGAAAAAGCTAATAAAGCACGACACCTAAAATGTAGGATGGGGGAGGGGGTAGAGTAAGGGGACGCTTGAATTTTTTTTTAAAGCTCAGCTTTTTTTAAAGTTTTATCTGCTAATTAAATATTACTCTTATTTGAAATTTTTGGAAACATAATAAAACAAGATATTAAATATTTAAGAAAAAGGATGCCGCATCAAATTTCGTGCATTAGTTCTTCAATTACAACTCCTACAAAATTTATGGCACAGACAGTCAGACAGAGTCATAGACTCACAATTTGAAGAACATATTTTTTGGAATCTTGGACCACTAAAACGTGTAAATGCGTCAAAAACCGGAATTAAAAAATTTTCGCGAATCAAAAACTTATTGTAAAGACAGAAGAAAGTAAAATCTTATACTAATAAAAGAACAAAACGCTCTGTCTGTGTGTGTGTCTGTGTGTGTGTCTGCGATGGCTAGCAAAATCTACAGCACGTACAAAGCTCAAAATTTTTCTGAGAGTAGCCCAATATCTCTCCTGATGCACCTGAGCTTCAGAATTTCAAAATTCCAATTATTAACTGAGTAATTAATTAAAATCAAGAGGTCACTCTCATAAAAAATCATCTTTTTCCCAATTTTTTTCTCTTTCATTTGTTTACGGTTGGTTGGTTGTGTAAAAATTTTCGCAGAAGTAATAAGAAAGCTGAGACAGAATTAAAGAAACCCATGGAGGAATAAGATAAGTGGAGGTGAAGTAAGCTCAAAAAAGGTTTGCGATATGAAACCATTTATCGCTCAAATTTAATGTGGCAAACAAAAGGACATGGAAGAGATTTTCTATTATAAGACGAATTGAAAGAAATGAATTACAGTTGAAGCATATTTCAAGAGGAAATAACAAATTTTTAAAATGGTCTTCGTTCTATTATTATTTATTAGAATAAATATTCTCTTTTAAAATGAAGGAAATTGGAAAATTAGCAATAATTAAATATCAAATTAAAATTAAATAAGATATTGAAAACATTTGATACGAATTAAAAATTGTATAACTAAAAGTTTCCTTCATTAATGTAATTTTCAATACTTTATAACGTAGATGAAAAATGTTTATGACTTAATAATTGCATGTAAATAAATATTTAAAATATAATGATGAAAACATTCTTTTAAAATCATGTATGAAAACTTAAGTAATAAATATTAATCTAAAATATAAATTTCTGACTGCAGACGATTTTAATGTACAAACAAAATAATGTTATATTTTCCAGCAAAACGTTAAAATAATTTTCTATATTGATATTTAAAACACATATGATAAAATAATTAATAAATTTTTACCGGTGAAGCAATAAATTAGTTCTTTTTTAAAAAACTAGAGAAAAAAAATACAGGTTTAAACCTGTTTCAATTGATAGCGAAATTTTAAAATGGAGGGCCAAAATCACAGTCCGGTGAAATCCAAACATCTCATTGGTCATTGAGCCGCGTCCTTTTCAGGGAACAATCTTTTAGCAGTTGGGTAAATGTTGTCATACTCCTTTTTCCGAGAAAAAATCGTAGCGGCAGTTTTGAAGTAAATCTTATCTCTTTTCATTTATAATCTAAATTTTTCACTCTCATTTTATAAAATGGCATCAAAATATCTTAATTGAGTTAATTTCGATGGTTTATCTTAAATAAGAACAGACGGTAACAATCGTTTAAAAAATACTTTCCCCCTCACCTTTTTCAAATGGAGAAACAAGTTCGTGATTTTCACCCTTACCACACGACCAATGGGGTGGCTGGATTTCACTTGACTGTGATTTTGGCCCTTCATTTTAAAATTTCGCCAATTGATAGACGTGTCAAAGCACGTGCTTTTGTTGGTACTTAATTGGACTTAATGTAGGGTTACATCTTAAGCATCATCTCCAGAGATAATACCTCCACTCTATTAATTTCTTTTTACTCTATAAAAGAAACCAATTTGAGATTTTGACATTTCAAAAGTGACTGTTTTTTTCCCAAAGACCTTTAAAATTCATAGACTGGCAAAATGTCAGTTTAACTTAGGATTTTTGAACATAGCTATTACGTCAGATCGTTGGTACTTCGTACATTAGAATGTATTTGTGGTTGGCTATGTTGCAGTTAATATATGTATATGTATATATGAGGCTTTTTTAGCAGTTTTTTTAAATCATTGATTAAATTTGAATGCATTTATTTAAGTTAAAATTTTATTAAGACTTTAATTTGTTTTTAAAACAAAAATGAAATGGCTCTTTGACGTACAATTGTTCGAATAGGCAGACGATTCATACACAGTAATAAATTATCAAATAGCAAAATAAATTATATATAAAAAATAGTCACTAAAAGAATAGTAGCAAAACATAATGTTTAGGCGTATTAAGACATAACCCGATCCCAACCAGAAAAAAAAAACAGACCATACTCCGATCCAAGCAAGACAAAAATTTCATGAGCATAAACGCGACCCGAACCTAAAAATTCCATTTGAAAAAAAAAACTATGGATTTGATATTTGACCCGAATCAAATCTGAATCCCACAAAAATATTCAAATGAAGCATACCCCAATCCGATCAAAGAAAAATAATGTTCGTGTATATGCAACCCGACCCGAACCTAAAATTTTTCTCTGAAAAAACCCAAAAAATGACCAGAACGAAACCTGAAATCGATAAAAATATTCCAAAGAACTATAACCCGATAAGAGCAAGACAAAAAAACTTCCATGAACATAAACCTGACTCGAACCTAAAAAATTCCATTTGAAAAAAAGGCCTGAAGTTTTATGCAAACTACATCTGAATCCGATCAAAATATTCGAAAGAACCATAACCGGATTCGAATAAGAGAAAATAATTTTCGTGGACATGAAACCGATCGGAACCTAAAATTCCATTTGAAAAAAATACTTGAAATTTGAATCGACAAAAATATTCCACAGAACCATACCCGTACCTGAACAAGACAAAAAAATTTCCATGAACATGAACCCAATCCTAACCTAAAAGATGAACTAAATCTGAATCTGACAAAAATATTCCAGAGAAGCATATCCTTATTCGAACAATGCAGAATAATTTCCGTTGATGCGCAACCCAACCTGAACCTAAAAATTCCATTAAAAAGCCGAAATCTGAATTGAACGACATCTGAACCCGAAAAAAATATTCCAAAGACCCAAAACCGGATCCGAGCAAGACAAAATAATTTCCCTGGACATGAATCCAACCAGAACCTTAAAAATCCATTTAAAAAAATACCTGAAATCTGAATCGAACCAAATCTGAATCCGACGAAAATAGTCCAAATAACTATAACCAGATACGAACAAGACAATATAATTTCCATGGACATAATCCCCATTCCAAACCAAAAAATTTGTAAAAAAAAGAAGAAAAAAAAATCTCGAAATTTGAACCAAACTTAATCTGAACCTAACAAAAATATTTCAGTGAAGTATAACCTCATTGGAACTAGGTAAAATAATTTCCATATAAGTACAACCCGACCCGAACTTAAAAATCCCATTTGAAGGGGAAAAAAAAAACCCCACGAAATCTGAATTGAACCGAATCTAAACTGAACACAAATATTCCAAACAATCATAACCGTATCCGAAGAAGACAAAATAATTTCCATGATCATGAATCCAATCCGAACCTAAAATTCGGATGTTCTACAAAACATAATGCGCTCCGTAGCGGTGGAAAGTGAAACTAATTACTTAGCGCGAGATGGTTAAAATATTTCGTTTATAGTTTATGTTAAATTAGAACTTGGTTACGGTTAGATAACAGTTAGGTTGCAATTACGTTCCGGTGACCCTTTTGTTATTTTATTTTCCGGTTAGGTTACAGTTAGGTCATGGTTAAGTTACAGTTAGGTTAAGGTTAAGTTGCGGTTAGGTTGTGGTTAGATTATGGGTAGGTTATGATTAGGTGACGGCCAAGTTACATTTATGGTATATTTAACTTGCAGTTAGGTTACTGTTAAGATACAGCTAAGTTACAAACAAGTTATGATTCCGATACAATTAGGTTACGGTTAGGATTTTGTTCATAGAATGAACATTACGCATGTTTGATAAAAAATATACACCTATTTTTGTAAAATGGCTCTGAATTTATAATATTATATATTAACCTTTTAGCGAATCATCGAGAATCGATTTCATTCACGGTATAGTCAGATTTAAGAGTGATATATAATTAGTTTGAAATTCAAAATATTTCACTTGGGATATCTATGTGAAAAAAGTATTTAGTTAAGTCACTTAACAGTAATTTTAAGGATAAATATCAACACGAAATCGTTGGACACATATTCCCTCCTGCGTTTCCCATTGCAGTCATTTTAGGTATTTTTGCAGCTAAATATTAGTTTTTTTTTAAAACCAATTTTTGACATAGTCAGGGGGCACGTATTTAATATAATGTACACTGTAAAAAAATTGACCCTTTTGCTGTATCATCACTCCCCCGCTTTTATAGAATATATCTCTTTTGACCTATGACAATGCTCCAAAATAGGCTGAAGTAATCATTTTCTATAAAAGCGGTGGAGTGACGATGCAGCAAAAGGGTCAAATTCTTAACAGTGTATTAACACATATTTTGAGTTAAAGATAAAATCATAAAAATTTCAAGTTCGTTTAACATTATTATAACGGACCCGGGCAACGCCGGGCGGGTCAGCTAGTAAATAAATAAAAGAATGCATTTTAAATGAACTTCGCTTATTTCAATAGATGTGTTTGAGCTGAGCGGATTCGTTTGAAATATTTTGAATTTGAGTTTAAACTTGATTAATTTTTGAGAAATTAAATTTCAGTTTGAAATAATTTTTTTCTTTGTGAGCGCGCCAAACAATGGTTGGCATTAATTACAGCACGTCAGATTGAATTGGCCTAGGATAAACTAGATTGTCCTAGGATAAACTAGATTGGACTAGGCTAAACCAGAAGATTGGCGCCGAAGCGGTCTTTGGGATCAATAAAAACACGCCAAATTCAACTGGCCTAGGACCATCTAGATCGGCCTAGGATAAACTAGTTTAAACCAATGAATAGCAGGCTAAACTAGTTTATCCTAATGACCGTTCGGCCAAACTAGTTTGGCCTAGGAATATCTAGTTTATCCGATGGGCGTTCGGATAGACTAGTTTGGCCTAGGAAAAACTAGTCTATCCGATGGGCGTTGGGATAGACTAGTTTGGCCTAGGAAAAACTAGTTTATCCGATGAGCGTTAGGATAGAGTAGTTTGGCCTAGGAAAAACTAGTTTATCCGATGGGCTTTAGGATAGACTAGTCTGGCCTAGGCCAACCTAGTTTGGCCTAAAATCGGGTTTGGCCTGTAACATATATAATATTTCTGTTCATGTAATAATTTATGAGATAATGTATTTCTACATTGAAAATATCGGATGGTGCTGGGGAGAAAGCTTACTGTGAAATGGTATGAGAAGTTTGAAACATTTGTATTCTCTTAAAAATGGAAAAAAGTTGGAAATTGCGCGTGAAGCGTAGCAAATGAGGTTCATTCGTACGATAACGAAGTTTTTAAAATATTCAAATCTTGATGATATAGTAGAGCGTATTTCGGATACAATATATTGGTCGAAATCTTTGTGCTCCTGTAAATATGTAGGATGTAATTTTAATTGCACCTCAGCAACGTATATCTTATTCATAAAATGTGATTTAGTTTAATATATTAAAACACGCCCCAAACAATGTTTTTCCATATAGCATTATGTAGTGGAATACTTTTGTGTGGCCCTGTAATTTACTTATAAATAATCTTTGCATCACAGGTTGTACAGAATGTGTATTTTAGTATATACTTCATAGATTCATGTCAATTCTATTATGTTCGAATGAGTGTAACACCATTAAAATGCAGTTGAAACTTTTTTTCCCATTGACCGTAATGTAACGGAATAATTTTTATTGTCCCTGTAATTGATCTATGCATCCAATTTTCACAACATTTGAAATGACTCGACAAAATTATGTAATAATTATATGTTTTAAATTTCAAACGATTAAATTGCATTTGAATTTTTCCCCATTGTCCGTAATGTAACAGAATCCTTTTGATTGTCCCTGTAATTGATCTATCTATCCGATTTTCATAAAATTTGAAATGACTCGACAAAATTATGTATTAATTATGCATTTTAAATTTTAAACGATTAGGTTGTGTAGTTTTTGCGTTGTTATATGCGGACAGACAGACGGACGGTCTGAACGACAACTCTAGGTGCTACGTATTTACATAATTACGAACGCACTTAAAAAGGTAGAATAAAATTAGAAAATTGGAGATTAACTTTATATTGCACCTATGTTTACCAACAGAAATCACTTCTAATGAATAAAATTAATGAACTTCCTTCTTTCCCGCTTCCAAAAATCTCCATTTTTTCCAACATTCCAGGAATGTCCAGGGATTAATATTAAAAAAATCTGACCCCCCTCGAAAGTTGCGGCTTTCCGGATAATGCGGGGAATACGGAATATTTATATATGCCAAATGCGGCAACACTGATATTCGACTCCAAAGCTCTGTCTTTGATCACAGTAAATCATAACGATCTTTTTTCAAATTAGCCAGATCTATCTACTGCCAGTAACAACATCGCGAAAATAGAAAACTATTGGGTAATCACTTAGCATTATGCTTAAAAATTTTACAAGCTGAAATAATTTTTAATTGTAGTCGTTAAAATGTTTTTATTTTATTTTTTTTTTATTTTTTTTTTTTAAGAAGCTATGTTTGTTGTCTTGCACAATGAAATAAGCCAAAGAAAATTAAAACTTTAATCATATTTCACTTTTTTCTTTTCAAAGTTGAATAAATACTGTTAATGCAAGTTAAAATTAATCATAATGACCTAAAAGCACACCACGATAGTTCATAATGCTCGATTAGCGTTGTAATTCCTTTTCTTCTGCTTTGCACCTTAATTACGAAATAATTAGCAACTTTAAGTAAATTGTTTAAAAGCTAAGAATGCATTAAATTTAACGTTCTAAAACGTTAAATGTAGATAAAACTGTATTTTTATTAATATATGCAATGTCCATACTTATTAGAGAGATAATGAGTGTTGCTTTTTCATGTTTTTCCTTATAACAATTACTTATTAAAAAAAAAAGAAAATTATATGTTTTTAAATATTAATTAAATGAATATATAAAATATATAAAACATCATGATTGATAAAACAAATTTAAAGAAAAAATTTAGATTTATCTGTCTACTTGACGATGCATATATATATATTACTTAGTTAATTTATTTATATATTAACAAAACCTCCTAAAAGTATAACATACTTGTACGAAATTATTATCATCTTTCGCCCTTTTTGCTGGTTGTCACATTTATTTACACTTATATGAAAGTACCAAATTTATCCACATGTATTTGTTTAGATTCTTTTAACCGTTCTTAAAGATTAAATAAAAATGTAAATATTTTCTACTAAGATTTAAGACGTTTAATATATTAATTATTTTTCAAACCCATTAGGAATATATTGTGTCAAAGACACCATTTACAAACTAGTTGGATGTGTCAATCCCAAAATCTTCTTCTCTCTCATAAGTACATTTTAATATTTAAAAAAAAAAATGTGGTGACCCCAAAGTTACCCACTATCAAATTTCCTCGAACATTTGACCTAGCCTAATGAGATTCTGGTATCCGAAAAGCCTAAAACGCAAAATTTAATTAATATTCTGAGAAAATTAGCTTAGTAGTGCCTCATGTTGGGTAATTTATACTAAAATCTAATAAGCATCTATTTATATCAAGACCTAACAGAATTTGAAATTTGATGGAATTTCGTCCATTAGTTCTTGAGATATAGTTATAACAAAAAAAATGCAAAACGTAGCACAGCAACACCATATCTTGGGCAATTTATGCCAAAACGTAAAAAAGCGTCTAATTATGTTATGGTGTAAAATAATCTGAAGTTTGATGAAATTCTGTGCATTAGTTCTTGAGATATAGCTAGTTTAAAAAACCGTGTAAAATATAGCACAGCAGCACCATCAGTTGAAGCATTTATAACAAAACGTAATCAGTGTTATTTTGTTATATGTCATTTTGTAACAAAATCTGAAATTTGATGAAATTCTGTGCGTTGGTTGTTGAGATATAGCTATCGGAAAAATCGCGCAAAATGCAGCAAAGCTGCACCATCTGTTGCAAGGTTAATACCAAAATGTAATCAGCGTCTAATTATGTTACATATTCTAGTGTAACAGAATCTAAAATTTGATGAAGTTCTCTGCATTAGTTCTTGAGATATAGCTATCGCAAAAATCGTGCAAAATGTAGCATAGCAGCACCACCTATAGGGAAGTTCGCACCAAAACCTTATCAGCGGATATGCATCTCAAGGCATCGCGGAATCTGAAGTTTGGTGAAATTCTGTGCATTAGTTCTTGAGATACAACTATCATGAAAATCATGAAAAACGTGGCATACCAGCGCCACCTGCTGGCCAATTTACCCCAAAACGTAATCAGCGTCTTTGTATATCAAGGGGTCACAGAAGCTGAAGTTTGGTGAAATTCTGTGCATTAGTTCTTGAGATATAGCAATCTTGAAAATCATGAAAAACGTAGTATAGCAGCGCAACCTGCTGGCCAATTTTCACCAAAAACCAATAGGCACTAATTCATATCAAGGTCTAACAGAATATAAAATTTTATTAAATTTCGAGCATTAGTTCTTGAGATAGAGCGCCCAAAATTTTTTTGTCACATACAGACAGACTCGCAGACAGACATTTTCTAAAAATAGTCAAAACGTGTTCAGGACCTTCTAAAACGTATAAATCCGTCGAAAACCGGGTCGAAAATTTTCATGAATTTAATACTTTCTTCTTGTAAAGATAGAAGAAAGTAAAAATATAAGTTGATAAAATAAAATATTTCCAATAATAAAGTTATCAAACACACACAATGAAGCAACTGTCAACACAAAAATCTTTTCATGAGAAAATTCTGATTGTTACCATATGTTTCAATAAAAAGTAAAGAAATAAATATGAGTTTTTATGTGAATATTTTCATTTGCTTGCATTTAAAGTAAGAAATACACAAATATATATCCATCATAAATCCACAAATTGTATTACTTTTGTTTGTGACGAAAGGCAAATTACGTATTTAAGGAACAAAGGAAAGAGAAACAGTAACTTTCGAGTAAATATTTAATTAGAAATGATTACTTTCGGAAATGAAAAGACTAATTTTTGATGTGAAGATGTAATTAAAAAAATCTAGGGATAAATTTCTTATTTTTAATCTTTTTAATTAAACTGAGTGGGTATGAAAAAATTAAAAATATGATTTTTCAAATCAATTGGAAGTTATGTTTAAATTAAATCGCATGTCTTTATTCTATTAGGGTTTTTAGATATATTGTCTTAGATATTAAAACAAATACAAATCGTTACATGAAATTTTCGCTACGGTGTATGACTTCATTAAAATGAGTTTTTTTTTTTTTTTTTTTTTTTTTTTTCAAAATGAAAAATAAATTTTATTAAAAAAATTGCGTTTCAATTCCTCATTAAGTTTTACTAGGATTCATGTTCTAAAATTCATGATAACGGAGTTGCTAAGAAAGTTATTCACAAATATGAGCTTTATAAACATTTTGCATATAAATTATTAAACAATATAATAAAGGTAAGCAATCATACAACACATTAAAAGCCTGAAATTGAATTAAATTACAATAAAATGAAATATTTATGGTATAAAAACTGTATCCCATCAATATAAATCTCAGTAACATTAACAATTGCAAAAGGATATGTTAATCAGAATTAAAATCAAACATAATTATAGATCAGTTTTGTATATTCCTCAAGTATGTCGCAACATTGAGCTGTAATTTCACTAATTTAAGGCACATCACACACTGAAACGACTAAGAGAAAATGAAGCACGACAAAAGAGACAAAACCTGTCGAAATAAAGGAGGAATGTAATTAAAACCTCCCGAAATCGAGCAACATGTTTTATATGCTGTATACCTTTAATGTGGAGCATGCTGTTTTACTTCCTCTTACACCGGTATTTACAAGATAAGGGCGGCTTTCTGAAACGTAACAACGCTTGGACACCGATTCATTCTTTTTTATGAGCTGCATTTTCAACATGTAATTTTTAGTTTCTAATAATATTTTCAACAAATATTAGCCGTAAATCTTATATGTTCTTTAACCATCTTCATCGCAAACCACTGGAGATATTTTGAGATATTTTAATTCGTATATCCTAATTTCTACTAGAAAATTAAAATAGCAATATTGGCTTTAATTAATAGCAGACATTCTGTATTTAAATAAACTAAAACTAGCCATTAAAACTTTCTAGTGTAAAGTCAGATTTTCTTAACTACATAATTTCTCGAATGTGTTCTATCATGGGAATTATAGGGTTTAACCAACCTCTTCTAAATACATTATACAGCATGATCTACAGAATTGCGTTTCATATATAACTTTAGTTCAAATATACTAACTCCATTTATGAAGAGTTAAAATCTTCTTCGAAAGAACAGAAATATCATTATGCACACAGAATTTTGAATGTATTGTAAATAAAGATAAGTTAAATCATGAAATAACTAGCAATTTTTGGTAGCATTAATACTTATTATATACCTTTCATTGCATAAAACTATCGCTTCAATTACATTCTGATTCATTTTTACAGATTAATTACAGAATATAAGACATGATTAATGCGAATGAAAACTTCGTTTGCACTCTTAATATATTAAATAATGTTAATATGTAATACAATATTACAATTTTTGTTTGGGGGCCATCCACAAATTATGTCACGCTTGAAGGGAGGGAGGGTTCTCGGAACTGTGCAAGGTTTGTGACAAGCGGATGGGAGAGGCTAAGAAGAAATGTGACATACACATTTTGGTTAAAAATCAACAGATTTAATTATTTTTGTTTTAATTAAAGTATTTTGGACTTATATGATTTCAAGCCAAATATATTAAATTCCCTTTCAAATTCAAAAGTACTACTGTTTTCAATTGCTTTTCCATATTAATATTTTATTACTGTTGTATATGAATTATGTTTTGCACTGTAAATCTTAATCATATTTTATACAAAATAGGTGCACAAATAATTTTTATTGTTATACTCACAAATGTCATTAAAAAACAGATCTGTAACATAGAGATTTCTTTCTGAAAAACAAATGTATGTTCAGGTAATACTAACTGGTACCCGTCAAGATTTGACGATAAACATGATAAAAGATTAATTAGAACCGGTAAATAAAGTTTTGAAAACTTGATTTATTTGAATATTATCTATGTGATTCTAACAGATTCAAAGCGTTTCATGGTTCTGTCAGTTTAACTTACTCATGTAATCATCTGATAGAATTTAAGCAGAATTTAAAAATTTTAACAGCGTTTGCTTTTTAGCAGAAGGATAGCTAAAATTAACTGAAATGATATTTATTTTGGTGAATTTCCTCAGTGTTTTAAAAAAGTAACAATGTTTAGTATTTCCTAATTTTTAAAATCATATTGAAAAGTTTTTATTGATTTTATTTTATCAGTCTCATTTTAAATCCCGAAACTTAAAATTTCATGCTACCAAGTAAATATATATAATATATTTGAATTATTTGAAAATTTCATAACGTTTCATACATTAATTAATTATTAAAACATGAGTATCAAAAAGTAATTCAATTTTAAGTCTTACATGACTAGTTTTCGTTCCCCCTGTTTTCTCTTCTTAATTTTAATATTTTCCCCGGAAAATAATTAATATTTTCCTTATATGCACATAAACATATATCTTCCTTGTAATGCTCATATGAAATATAACAAAAATTATAGATTAGTTTAATATATTTAAAAGATAATTAAATGAAAAATACTTAGTTTAAATATTTTAAGTTAAAATTGTTAAACTATTTCTAAAATATTTTGGCATACTTCACAATTTCAAAGATTCAGATATTACGTCATAACGGCTCTCAGGGATTCAGTTAAAAATCATTTAATATAAGGTCTAAATAATGTATAACATTTCTTTATTTATATAATTCACGTATATTACAGTTTACAAATGGATTACTTTTTCTAAGCTTCCACGTACGTGACAGGAATGCGGAAAATTGCTGCTACTATCTCCGACAAAATAATGTTTCAATATTTACATTTTTTAGAAAATTAGAATAAAAGAAATACATAAGAATAATTAGAATAATAACAAAAGAATAAAAATCACATAACTTCTCTTCATAATAAAAGGTATCGTTATTAAAAAAAAAATTCCGAGCTTTGGGATCGAATCCTAGCCCTCTATAAAAGCTCAGAGCTATAAATCCGTGTCTTAAACCACTGAGCTAACCAGATTTGCTTCAACTTTCCTCTAACTGCAAGGGCTAGTTCAACCTCACGCATGCGCAAAGTCGAATTTGGGTTGATCTTAAAGAAGTAGCCTTCTGTTTCAATATATATGATAGCTTTATTCAACCAACGTATTTTAAATATTTAATATCAATTATAGATAATCTGCAGAAATACGTTTCATAAATAAGTTTAGTACAAATATACTTACTCTACTACACTGTAAAAAAAAATCGGGAAACCTACAAAACTAGTTTTTGTAAGGCTACAGAAATCTGCATGTTTACTAAAAATCTATCTGTAACTGGGTATAATATTTACCACTCGCATAGTACAAATACATAAAATACCTTAGTTTCACCGATTAGCCAATCAGAAAAGGCTTTAGTGGTGACGTAATGACTATTCACGCAACCACAGAGGCTTGAAATACATCCATTTTGAATCAGGAACTGATAAAAATTTCTAGTTACTGAGTAAGTATTTTTTTATCCTTTATGAGTTAAATTATATTTCCATTCTACTTGATTAATAAGTAAAAATCAAAGACTCAAAAAGGACTATTTGATTTTTAGTTATTAGCAAGCTAATATTCCTATTATTTTCTGTTAATTACATATTTATATTTTGGTCAAATAACTATTTTTTACGTCTGAGTTTATTACAAGTACGGAATTTCAAATGTTTTATGTAATAATAAAATTTGCTTGCTCCTTTTTCTGAAATTTCATTTTCTTTTTTTTTGCCTTAATATCCACAATACCAAAATTTAAAGTGTTTAAAACTTTAAATTTTCGTTACTATTTTTTTTATAGTGAATAAAATGCATTAACCATTCATTACATCACATTCGCTTCATTATAACTTGATGTGAATTTCACCCTGAAAATTTTGCTTCCGAATTTTCTTCACACAGTAACAGTACTCAAAATTTGAAAAGTCTTTAAAACTGCCTTATTTAAAATAACATAAAATAAAATACAATCTGTGCTCTATGCGTTATTTTATTGTCATAATAGATTATCAAGACTTTTCTTCCAATCCAAAAATGTCATTTTCTTGTTCTTCTCCCACCCCTTTTTGAACTTAAAGAACACATAGAATTACACATAGAAAGTCTTTAAAGCTCTTTCTTGCCCAGTGATAGAGGAGGGGAAAAAAGTCGAACTCTGAATTAGCTAGAGAAATCTGGAAATTATTTAAATTCATTAGTTTAAGTCTAGGGGGGGAATGAATGTATTAAGGGGGCTCAGGGGTTGAAAAGTTTTCAAAAAATCGATTTTTGTTTATGATCTAATTTGATTATTCATTTAATTCTTAACTCAATGCAAAAAACCGCATAAAAATATTTGCATTTTTAACGGAGTTATAAGCATTTATGTATCAACACTTTCATAGCTGCATCCATATAATTTCAACTTTAAGTCGCGTTTTCTCAAATCTTGATTTTTGATGACTAACACCAAGATTAAAAAAAAACTATTTGATGGAATGGCTTAATTTTTTTGCATGCATATAACATCATTATCTAGATTATGAATTACTATATTTTAGATAGTTTAATATTTTGAGTATTTTTAATGGAAAAAAAGTTGCATTTTTTAGGTTTTTTTTAAATTTTCAACTTTGAGAGATTTTTTAATACTGTTTTTTAAGTGATAGTTATATCTTTTATTCATAATCTAGATTATGATGTTATATGCATGGAAAAAAAATAAGCCATTCCATCAAATAGTTTTTTTTAAATCTTGGTGTAAGTCGTCAAAAATCAAGTTTTCAGAAAACACGACTTAAAGTTGAAATTATATGGATGCGTCTATGTACTGATACATAAATGCTTTTAACTCCGTTAAAAATGCTAATATTTTTATGCGGTTTTTTGCATTGAGTTAAGAATTAATTGAATAATCAAACTAGATCATTAAAAAAAATCGATGTTTTGAAAAGTTTTCAACCCCTGAGCCCCCTTAAGTTTTCTCATTCTTGTTAGGTGTGCGTAAAAATATATGTACAAATTATAATTGAGAAACACGTTTTTATTAATTATAATAAAAAAACTAAAAAATTAAACTTATCAAAAACATTGTCAATGCAAATGTTGTAGATCTTAAAATTCTGAATAAATTGAAAACCAATATTTAACATTTTTGTTGAATTTTCACAATTTTACTCCAAAGTATTGCTTGAATTGCTAAACAAGAGCTTGAACTGTTAATAAACGAGGTTATCAGTTTACAGTGCATGTTATTATTATGTACATGTAATTTTTAGTTATTTGTGCATTACTTAGGATGGATATTTTGAGAGCTGTGGCATAACTTCTTGATTGCGGGTTTATAGCCTAGTGGTGGGTTATGAAAGACAGACTGGAGTCAGATTTAATTGTGGGAAATTCGCAAATTGTTTTAATCCCATCGATATAGATTAGAAATTTATGTAATATTTTTTTCCTTTTGCTAGGTGAGCTTTTCCCGCTACGAACAAATTAGTTTAAAAAGTACATATTTTCCTAATTTTTAGACTATTTCAAAAGTGATTTGTAAATGATGCAAAATGTTTTATTATTTCCAGTATGAAATGTGTGTAGCAAATAATATGATGTACATAGAGTGAACAACAGTGCGCATCTATTAGAATTAAAGAAATTGAAAATAATGTGGAAGGATGGAAGGGGGGGGGGATAAAGCAAACAAATGTGTGTGCATAAGACTTTCCCCTAGAGAAGTTCAAGGTCAATCAATAGCGCGATTTTAAACTTCCATATTTTGTGTAAAGGACAAAGATCGTTCTAATAAAATGATTTTCGACTAGTATACAAGAATCTTCATTTAAATTCATAAAAGTTTAAAACCTTAGGAATATTGAAAAAAAATTGGTCTTTAAATAAAAAATCTTTCACTTAAACCAATGGTTTAAGTTTAGCGGTGTCAGTTGCGAAATGAAGTATAAAACAGCTATCATTCATGCACTACTTTCTGAATAACTGCTGAATTATAATTCTCAAAATATGCAAAATAAAATCCTAATATAGTTACAAAAACATTGTGAAGGCCTCAACAATTTAAAAAATGTTCACGTACAGTTGGCAAAAAAAGTATTTGTACACTTCATTTTTTAGGTGCGTTCGTAAATATGTAAATACGTAGCACCTATTGTTGTCGCTCAGTCCGTCCGTCTGTCTGTCTGTCCGTCTGTCTGTCTGTCCGTCTGTCTGTCTGTCTGTCCGTCCGCATATAACAACGCAAAAACTACCCAACCGAATCGTTTGAAATTTAAAATACATAATTATTACATAAATTTGTCGAGTCATTTCAAATTTTATGAAAATCGGATGGATGGATCAATTACAGGGACAATCAAAAGGATTCCGTTACATTACGGTCAATGGGGGGAAAAGTTTAAAATGCATTTTAATCGTTTGAAATTTAAAACGTATAATTATTACATAATTTTGTTGAGTCATTTTAAATGTTATGAAAATCGGATGCATAGATCAATTACAGGGACAATCAAAAGGATTCCGTTACATTACGGTCAATGGGGAAAAAAGTTTCAAATGCATTTTAAACGTTTGAAATTTAAAACATATATTTATTACATAATTTTGTCGAGTCATTTCAAATGTTATGAAAATCGGATGCATAGATCAATTACAGGATTAATCAAAAGTGTTCCGTTACATTACGATCAATGGGGAAAAAGTTTCAAATGCATTTTAATGGTGTTACACTCATTGGAACATAATAGAATTGACATGAATCTATGAAGTATGTACTAAAATATACATTCTGTACAATCTGTGATGCAAAGAATATTTATTATTAAATTACAGGGCCACACAGATGTATTCCACTAAATAATGTTATACGGGGAAACATTGTTTGGGGCGTGTTTTAATTATATTAAACTACGTCACATTTTATGAACAAGATATACGTCAATGAAGTATAATAAAAATTACTCCCTGCATATTTACAAGAACACAAAGATTTCGACCACTATACTGTATCCAAAGTACTATATCAGCAAGATCTGAATCTTTTAGAACTTCGTTATCGTACGAACGCACCTCATTTGCTACGCTTCACGTGCAATTTCCAACTTGTTTTAAATTAAAATGAAATTAAACAAAAGATTTAAGCAAAAAATACTGTAATACATTAATTTAATGCATTATAATATTATAGAAGCAGAAACAAAATTAAACGAATCGATTTTTTACATTATAATAAACAAATATACAAAAATATAATGCAAAAAAAGTATTTGTACACTATATTAATGTAATATAATTAATGAAAATTTAGTAAAATGATACAAATTAATATTTTGTGCGAATTCATTTAGCGTTTATGACTACTTCTAGATGGTGTGACATAGATTCCAACTTTTTTGTAGTGGTCTGGTTAATGTTATTCCATGACACTATAAGAGCTTCTTTAAAACTGTTTTTTACTAATACATATTTTTTTTTTTCGGATTTTTGCATCCAATAGCATCTGCAAATTTTCTACTGGATTCAAGTCTAGAGATTTTAGAGGAGTTACCAGTCGTCTTCGAGTATTGTCGTAAGCATGTGCTGGTGATCACAGCAGTATGCTTTGATAATTATCCTGCAGAAAGTGAAAAGCTTCCTCTATGCATAATTTCTTGGCACAGTTTAATAAATTATGGCGCGGCACATCAATGTATGTTAAACCTGTCCTTCCATTGTCAAAAAATTTTAAATGTCCTGCTCCATTAGAAGCTATACACCCCAAAAGTATAATATTCCCCCCAACATGCTTAATAGTTTGAAGTATACATTATGGATCTAGAACAGTTTTATTTTTACGCCAGTTTTTTCGAATGCTTGATGCTAAGAAAATTCCGAATTTTTCCTCATCAGAAAAAATTACTGTTTTCCAAAAATCCAATGATTTACTTCTGTATGCGAAAGCGAATACTATGCGTTTTCGCCTATTTGTTTCGCTGATGAATGGATTTTCCCTTGAGGTTCTTCCTTTTAAATCTGCATTGAGAAGAATAGTTTTTATTGTTTGAGGTATTACTCTGATGCGAGAAGATGTCGCAAGGTCTCCAGCAAATTTTTGAACCGAACGTACAGGATTTTTTAAAATTTTTTAACAACACTCCCTTTTTCCCTCATTGTTAGTTTGCTAAGAAGTCCTGGTTTTCATTGAATTTCAATTCTTTTAATTTATTCATAGTTTCTCACTATACATCCAATAGTTGTAATGGTAATTTAATAGCTTTTACAAATTCTTGTTGCGAATTTAAATTTTTATTATGCTCAATCATAGGATTTCATATATCTAGAGGTGCCTCTCTAGTATTACGTTCTATACTCAATTACTTCAAGAGCAAATTAAATTAAATGTCAGACAAATATAATATGAACTTAAAAATTATTAACAGCTTCTGTAAAAGTTGTCCTTTGAACCATAAACACTATAAAACACAGTACATATCAGGATGGAGAAATGTACAAATACTTTTTTTGCAAGAAATTTTTAAACTTTTCCTATTAGAAAATTATTTTACGTCTTTATCGAAATTTTCTGTTGTGTAATTTAAAACGCACGGTAAACAGACTGTATTAAAACTATTTTTGACAAAATATCTGTTTTTATTTAGTTAAAAATTAAAAATTTTAGAGTGTACAAATACTTTTTTTGCCAACTGTATATAACAAATGGAGACAGAGAGGATGGGTAACTTGATCTATTCTAGTTCAGAGCTTTGTATTAGCGATTAAGATAATTTTTTGAAATAGAATTGCAATAAAAAAATTTCGTTTTATTGCGAATTTCAAACTCTAAGACATTTGTATTCACAGTGGTTTCTATAGAATTAGTTGTTTTGGAATATTATTAAAATATTTTTTAAGAAGTATATTTTCACTATGTGCATATTTTCTAACGTTCATCTAGTATATGGGTAAAAAGTGAGTAAATTAAGTCTAAGTTTTACATTAATTTCAAGTTTTTTCCTAATTAATTTTAAATTAAACCTCCTGACCACTGCGATTAAACTTTGAAATCGAATTGTAGCATTAATGTTCAGCATAAATATTAAATGTAAGTGTTCATTTTACTCGGAATTTTAAGTTTTACAACACCTATATTGGCAATGTTTTTGGTAGTTAGTTCTTTTGGGATATTATTATGGTATTAAACTGTACATCTAATATATTTCTAAAGCTCCCCTAGAATGAGGAGAAAACTTAATATATTCATTGTAGATCTAAACTTAAGGGATTAAACTAATTTCCTATTTTCCCTTAATATCGAATTCTATCAAATAATCACTGGACTATTAGTACTTTACTTATTTGTAAATTTTTATTAATGTAAATAAGTCATCTAATTCTCCCCCTTTCTAAAAAGAAAAATAATTCGCTACTTTCTTTGCCCCCTCAATGTATAAAGTTTAAAACTTTAAGTCATTCTTAAAAAAAAAATCCTGATCCGTTGCTTTATTATAAGAATAAATAATAGGTCATATCCATAAAATCCAAATAATCATCATCCCCCCCCCCTAGCCTTACAAGCGTACACAATTTAGTCTTTTACCCTAATTAATTTTCATTTTTTTTCGCTAATTGTAAATCTTATGTATGTATCAATCGTATATTATTAATCGTTTGAAATATCCCCTCCCTTCCTTTAGTCCGGGAGCCGACCGTCGATTTACCTATGTATCGACTAATAGGACAAGACTTACATCAAAATGTAGGTCTCAATGTGCACATTAAGAATATCACTGGCTGCCAGGTCCTATCCTGCCGGAACGCAAGGCAGCCGCACTTTTATGACGTCAATTTTGAGTGTTTACCTATGTATCGAGTACAAGGACCAGACATACATCAAAACGTAGGTCTCAATGTGCACATTAAGAATATAACTGGCTGCCACATACATCAAAATGTAGGTCTCAATGTGCACATTAAGAATATAACTGGCTGCCAGGTCCTATTATGCCGGTACCCGGTGGCAGCCGCACATTTATGACGTCAATTTTGAGTGTTTGCCTATATATCGAGTACAAGGACTCGACATACTTCAAAATGTAGGTCTCAATGTGCACATTAAGAATATAACTGGCTGCCAGGACCTGGAAGCCAGTGATATTCTTAATGTGCACATTGAAACCTACATTTTGATGTATGTGGCAGCCAGTTATATTCTTAATGTGCACATTGTGACCTACGTTTTGATGTATGTCCGGTCCTTGTACTCGATACATAGGTAAACACTTAAACTTGACGTCATAAAAGTGCGGCTGCCACCGGGTTCCGGCAGGATAGGACCTGGCAGCCAGTGATATTCTTAATGTGCACATTGAAACCTACATTTTGATGTATGTGGCAGCCAGTTATATTCTTAATGTGCACATTGAGACCTACGTTTTGATGTATGTCTGGTTCTTGTACTCGATACATAGGTAAACACTCAAAATTGACGTCATAAAACTGCGGCTGCCTTGCGTTCCGGCAGGATAGGACCTGGCAGCCAGTGATATTCTTAATGTGCACATTGAGACCTACATTTTGATGTAAGTCTTGTCCTATTAGTCGATACATAGGTAAATCGACGGTCGGCTCCGGGACTATATCTTTGTCTCCATTCTTACTCGTTGAATTGAAAATCTTTAAATGTCTATTTTTCTTCTTGCTGTATTTGTTTATTATGATAGAAGTTAAACACCTGAAATTTTCCCTAAATCCCTTAACCCAAGATTTTCTTATGTAATAAGGGAGAGTGGGGTGGAATGTGACAGTAAATTTTTCTCTTTATATTCCATTAATAAACATTTCATCAGTCACGTATTTTATTAAGCAAAAGCATATCTCCAATATTCAGTTGAATAAAACAGCTGATTTACATAAGCTTGCAATTGTAAAAAGGGAAAGATATTTCAAGAAACAAAAGTAAATTTGCTTTATATATTTTTGTGCTTTCTGCATATTAATGACTTGTTTATGTATATATGTAATTGTTCCTCTATTTATAAAACATTATACTGTATATCATCCATAATTTAAAATATGTCTAAAAGCAGCATTTATGTCGATACAAGAAGATTAACATAGAATACAGGGAGGAATGGGACATAAAGGAAGAAATGGGACAATTCCAATTCTTTTCACTCTTTTTTTTTCTCTTAGTTACAATTTCTTTAACTATAAAATCGTTTCTGAAAATTGTTTCTCCCATAATTTCTGTTATATTCCGATAATTTCAGATCTTTAATTCAGTAGTTCAATTGCATGTCTGTTAAAACTGTTTTACTTATATTATTTTAATTATTCATAGAGGAAGTTTTTATTTTTATGTAAAATTAGCCGTAAAAAAAGATGAACTCTTTATGTTGTTTTAAGAACAAAAAATTAATATTAAGGCTGTGCAAATATGTTATGATTTCAGATGGGAGGAGATTTGTTTTTTAATATAAATATCATTTCTGATCATCAATTGTTTCTCTTTTTATTTGTAACATGGTCTTTAATACAAAATAGTACGTTATATTTATAGCCTGTTACCTATTTTTTTAAATACAAAGTTATTTAAATTGCTAAATTATTATAAAATTATTAAACTCTAAAATACAATATACTCCAACGTTTAAAATTCTTATTTTTCTTCGTATGTGTATGCATATATAATCACAGTTCGAGACACCGTAAGTAAAGTGTATTTGAAATGAAGCTTATGTTTCATGTATAAAGAAAAAGAGAAAGAATGGTGTCTTCGTTTTGTTGATATGAATTTCTACTATCTGCTCCCCACCCCTCTCTGTTCGGTGTAAGTATAATAATTCTTTATTATTGTTGAAAGCATTATGTAACAAAAAGGTATCATAAGATTCATTTAAATAGTATTTATTTTAATTGTTATGTGATATAAAGTTTTTTTTCATATGAAAAATGATATCTTATTAACTTCTCATCATTTGAATCATAAACGTATGCAAAAAATAAATGAAACAAGTTTTGTATGTCTTTTTGAGCAAAATAAATTATAGAAATCAAATTTTTCTACACTTTGATAACGATATCATTAACGCGGAGGGGGGGGGGGGTTCAAGGGACGATAACGTATGAATCGGAAAGGGGAAGAAGTTCCAAAATTAACAAAAATTTGATAAAATTATAATTGCACAGCCTCTTTCGTAATCGAGCTCTACGCAATAAGGAATAATAAAAAATACTTCAAAACTTAGACAATCAGTAAGGGGCTATGCAACTATAATTATAGTTATATTGCATAAAATCAAGTGTGCGTATTTATTTAAAACATACGTAATATGAATTGTACAGTAAAATGCACAGAAAACTTTTAACAATTAATTTTTTCAAAGATATTTTTTGTATTTCTTATTTCTTCTATTATTACGAAAAGAAAGTATAGGATTTGTAAAAAGTTTCGACACATTTAGACGTTTTGGGGGCCAGAGATACCGTTTTTACGGTCTGAGTCTGTGCGGTGTGAGTCTGTGACTCTATTTGCATTTGACACACATTTCGTGGGTACTCTGTCATAAGAATTAATGTACAGAATTTAATATTTAAAATATATATGTTTAATGTAGAGATTATGTCCAGTCTGCCTCTGCTATAAAATGGCGATGATTAATTTTTAATGTAAATTCTAGTTTTCAACGGATTTACACGTTTTAGGGGTCAGATATATAGAAAAAACTTGTTTTTACAAAATGGCTGTATGTATGCGACCTAAATTTTGTGGGCGCTCTGTCTCAAAAACTAATGCACAGCTTTTCATAAAAAAATATATTCAGATAGTCCTTGTTATTAATTGATTCCGATTACTTTTTGGCATAAATCGATCAATAAATGGTCCTTCTGTTCTACATTTTTTTTAGATTTCTGCAACAACTCTATATGAATGCTTAATGGACGGATTTTCATAAAATTTCAGATTTAATTTGTCCTTATTCTAATTTGGTGGGTTTTTTATATTTTGGCGTAAATCGTCCAGCAAATGGCGCAGCTGTGTTGCATTTTTCATAATTTGCACAATAGAGGGGAGGGGGATCTGCATAATTTCTGCAAATTCCAATCTTAAGAAGTAACGCAAATATTTTCATCGAACTTCAGATTCAGTTACATGTTGACACCAGCTAACGTAGTGTCACCGTTGCAGATTTCGGTTTGGATCACTAAACAAGAAGCGCTTTTTTAGTGCATTTCTTACGTGATTTTACCGATATTCATATCTGAAGAACTAATACATAGAAGTTCGTATCGTTAGAATCCCCGTGATAGCCATAGATTGTCTTTTAATTTTTGTACGTTGACGAATTTTGAAATAATATTATGTATGAGATAGAAGAAAGTTGTGAACAAGGTACTTCCGGTATTTTATATTTTTAAAAAACTTGACATAATCATCCAAACTCTTTGAATTTTTTTATGTTAAAAATAAGATATATGTAGACTGGGTGAAAAAATATTGATATTTAGTGGAAAAGGGCTGGTAAGATTTTTACGGCGATAAAACTCTCAGGTTTTAACAAATTTTGTCAATTTTCACACATTTTATTTTGTAAAAAATATTTCTAATTGTCGGAATTTTTCGAAATTTTCGTAGGTAATGCAAGTATGGTCTATTGAGGTTCTCTAAAAAAATGTTCAAATACGGAAGTTTAGTTACATTTATGATGAAGAAAAGTACATATTATCAATAGACATATAGTTTCCTAGTGGCGTGAAGTGATCTGCCTTCGCCAGTGTATTTCAAAGAGTTAAAATTCAATTAATAATTTTGTTAAAATTCAATTAATAATTTTTATACATGTAAATATAAGTGGTATTTAATATGGTTTTACGTAAGGGTCATTCCACGTGAAATCAACCAATTTAAGGAAAACTTGTTGCATCATAGTCACAGATTTTTTTAAAATTCTTATCATAGACAGACATAGTACTGAAACCCTCAAATCTGAAATTTAAAAGCAATTTTCACAATATTGGCTTAGATATGGCCATTTGAAAACTGGCCATTTTTACGAAATGGCGGCCATCTTGGAATTGTGTCACTGTCTAAATATGGCCATAACTTGACAACTAATGGCTCAAATGTTATATATCTGGTACCAATTTAAATCTATTTGTACAAAGAATGAATATGTCACATCAAAACAATAATAAATTTTCATTTTTTTACTTTTTATTATGTGCAAAGTGAAAATTTCACCCCAAAAAAGGGCAGATTGTAATGGCTCATAAAAAAAATGAATCATCATGAATTTTTCTGAAACTTGGTAAAAACATTGCTCCATCTGTGTGCTTTAAATAAAAAAAATTGGAAAGGTAAAATTTGTTGTTTTAAAATAAATGGTTTTTTACACATAAGGTGTCATTAACCAAATAATGATCTTATTAGAATCTGTAAGCATTCCTTATTCAAAAAATAATGGTTAAAATAAAATTTTCTAACATCCAAATTAATGTAAAAGTATATTCAAAACCTCATTTGTACTATTTTTGTAGGAATCTGCCCCCCAGCCCCCCTCCCTCCCCCCCCCCACAAAAAAAATTATACAATTCAAAAAATTTTACACTGAAAAAGATAAGAAAATAATTAAGGAATATAATGTATAATTATAAAATACCTATAAATGCAATGCATACATATGGTGATTTACTTCACATATAGGGGCGAGTGGGGTAGAATGGGACAGTAGGTTTTTCTCTTTATATATCATTCTAAATATTTCATCAATCACATATTAGATGAAGTAATGGTACCCCAATCTTCAATTGAAAAAAGTAGCTAATTTACACAAGCTTGCAATTATATAAAGAAAAAGATTATTTCAAGAATCAAAACATGAATTCAAAATTTTAAATTTTGAATTCAAAACATGATGTAAAAATTTTATTATGTTTCTATAAGCTGATGTAATATTGCATCATGTTCTATATAAGATGATGCAATTTAAAGATTGCCCTGGATTTGTATTATATTATTGTTATTTATTTTTTTGTCTCATCATATCTAGATTTTTGTTCATATAAATTTTAACTCAATGTGAACAAAAAATAACAAATGTCAACTCAATTAACTCATTTATATATATTTATTTTATTTAAATTACACAATTGAATAATTTAACTCTGTAATTTACAGCTAGTATTTTTACAACATTTCTGGAGAAAATATTATGTGCCTTTTTTTTTTTTTCATGCATTCCATAAAAAGGTATTTAAAATATTTATGTAAATATGTTTTGAGAATTATATTATCATATTTTGAATGAAATGAAATAAAAAGTACTGTAAAAATGAATATTTAGTGTAAATAACTGCAAATTGATATTTCTTTATTGAATTATATAATATAAACACAATACTTTAATTTAGATCCTAGAAAATTTCATTTCAACCAATATTTCTTAAATTAAGAATACTTACAGATTTTAAAATAATCATTATTTCGGTCAATGACATCTCATATGTAGAAAACCATTTTTAAAACAACAAATTTTACCTCTCTAATTTTACAGTATAATGTTCCATATATAGAGAAACTATTACATCTATGCATAATCAAATCATTATACAGAAAGCGTAAAAAGTATATGAACTAAATTTACTTTTCATTTTTGAAATAATCTTTTTCTTTAATTGCAAGCTTATGTAAATCAGCTACTTTTTTCAACTGAAGATTGGGGTACCATTATTTCACCTAATGTGTGATTGATGAAATATTTAGAATGATACATAAAGAGAAAAACCTACTGTCCCGTTCCACCCCACTTGCCCCTATATGTGAAGTAAATTATCATATATATATGCACTGCATTTATAGGCATTTTATAATTATACATTATATTCCTTAATTATTTTCTTATCTTTTTCAGTGTAAAAATTTTTCAATTGTCTAATTTTTTTTTTTTTTTTTGGGGGGGGGGGAGGGGGGCAGATTCCTACAAAATTAGTACAAATGAGGTTTTGAATATACTTTTACATTAATTTAGATGTTAGAAAATTTTATTTTAACCATTATTTTTTTAATCAGGAATGCTTACAGATTTTAAAAAGATCATTATTTGGTTAATGACACCTTATGTGTAAAAAACCATTTATTTTAAAACAACAAATTTTACCTTTCCAATTTTTTTTTATTTAAAGCACACAGATGGAGCAATGTTTTTACCAAGTTTCAGAAAAATTCATGATGATTCATTTTTTTTATGAGCCATTACAATCTGCCCTTTTTTGGGGTGAAATTTTCACTTTGCACATAATAAAAAGTACAAAAATGAAAATTTATTATTGTTTTGATGTAAAATATTCATTCTTTGTACAAATAGCTTCAAATTGGTACCAGATATATAACATTTGAGCCATTAGTTGTCAAGTTATGGCGATATTTAGACAGTCATACAATTCCAAGATGGCCGCCATTTCGTAAAAATGGTCAGTTTTCAAATGGCTATATCTCAACCAATATTGTGAAAATTACTTTTAAATTTTAGATCTGAGGGTTTCACTACTATGTCTATCTATGATAAAATTAAAAAAAAAAAAAATCTGTGACTATGATGCAACACCCATTGGTTGAATTCATGTGGAATGACCCGTAATTTTAATAAAATGTTAATATATAGGGGAGAGTGGGAGGAATGGGACAGTAGGTTTTTCTCTTTATTTATCATTCTAAGCATTTCATCGATCGCACGTTCAATGAAGCAATGGTAGCCAAATCTTTAGTTGAAAAAAATTGTTGGTCTGTATAAGCTTACAATTGTATAAAAGATTATTTCAAGAATCAAAAGTAAATTTACTTTTTAAACTTTCTGTATATTAATGATTTGTTATCCATAGATGTAATAGTTGCATTATTTATAGAACATTATACTGTATATTATTAGTTATTTAAAACAAGTCTAAAAGCAGCACTTTTGTTTATACAAGAAGTTTAATACAAAAAAAGAAAGTGGGGAGTAATGGGACATGCCAGTAAAGGGAGGAATGGGATATGTTTTTCGTTTTTTTAATGAGATTAATGTAAATTCCTAACATGCAAACATATTTAGAGGGTAATATATTGATTATAACATTGATAATATATTCATTTACTTCAAAATGTAAATAATTTAAATTGATAATTTTTAATGTTATCTATGACTAACAATCCTGAATTTCCATTTACGTTATGAAGATCCTGGAATTCTATATTGTGCAACATATATTATATCAATCTACAATCTTTATTAGATTATATATCTAGCCGACACTTGATTATTTGTGCCTTATAGCTTTATTTTATTGTAATTCGATATATCTCTGAGTGATGGTGAGTTATGGTTGAGTTATCTATGGTGAGTTATGGGGCAGATTTTGAAACTTACAATTTCCTTGATTATAAAATACCTTTTGCATGTTTTGTTTCTATATTGTTCAAGAACATTAAAAAGTGTTTTATCTTGCACTCTATATACTGGAATTTTTGTTTTAAAGTTAAACAAAGCTGATTTTCTAAGTTTTGTAAAAAGTGTCGCACCCATCCCAATTTCATGTAAAATAACAAAAATTGTAAGTACCCAAATACCCTAATAAATGGGCCTGTCAAATGATGGCTGTTTGCAATAATTCAGAGGTTAAGCTTTTCTGTTACAATGCATGTCTATTGGCATCATTTATCGGGAAAAAAGGCGGATTGTGTTTCAGCATAATTTACTTATAAGACATGCCATCAAAGGTCAATGGAAACATACAATGCTGATGATTTTTTTTTATCCGCAACGTCAGCATTATGGATGCCTTCAGGACATCATTTTAAAAACAGTTGAGTAGATTTATTGATACGTATTTAGCATTTATAAAGCATATTCAATATTTTTTATGTGTTACAATTCCACCTATCATGTTGTATTTTTATTTCATAAGTTACAAGAATGCCAAGCCTTTATAAAAAAGACCTTTTCAACATGGTTTTACTAATTCATTTTAGATGAAATTAGTAATAAATAATGAGAGCAATTTACGATTTATTGATGCTATGTCAGTAAATGGAAAAACCTCAGATGAGAAAATCCTGTGACTGCATATACGAGTTTAACTCTGCCAAAATGCCGATCATCAACTTGAATTTAGAATGCATGGTTTTTCTTCATCTAGTTAATTTTTAAATAGTTGTAATATTCAATTATTCAACACGAAAATGAATATTGGCTTTTCTATAATATTACATTCATTATAAATTTTTCTTTCATTTTTATGTTAACATTAAACTTATCATTTTAGATGCAGGAAGAAACTGAAGTTCAATTTAAAAACAATGGGAGTCTCCTTGACGACGAAAGTAGAGGAAAAAGACGCACTATTATGACTGAGAAAAATCTTGCAAGCCTCATTCTGCAGCACTGAAATTTTCCAATTATTGTATTGCAATACATCTTTAAATTCATTTTCTGATATTATCTCCAAAAATAATCATTAAAAAGTATGCAATTCATAGGCATTTGTATAAATACTAACTATGTAATATTTGCAAAATGTGAGTCACATTAAAAAGTTAATTTCTTATTGTAATGAATTCAATAGTTATTTAATAAAATTTATACATATTTCATTGTATTTTGTTATTTAATCATATTGATTTTATTGGTAGTACAGATATGTATGTTACATTTATATCAAAGATGACAGCTCATAATATTTTCCAAATAAATGTGTTTTCCTTTTTGTTTCTATTCTAGTTTTCTACTTTTAGAAAGATTGCTTAGTAAACTCCAACTGATAACATTCTGAAGTAAACAACATACTTAGTAAACAACATACTGATAAACATTAAAAAGTGCGAAACCTGCCCAAAATTACAGTTGATAAATCAAAGATGCATTTTTGTGTACATATGTTAAAGTGTGTATATTATCTTTCCTATATGTAACTATTTGAGTTACAGATTCTAATTCCAGAACAATATTAACCACAGAAGAACTCTACAAAACTCATACATGTTCGACCCATTCTTCCGGATCTTTAAGCCAGTTTAGAGTTTTAAATTTGTGATCTTATTAATAATTAAATTTTTTCTCTTTAATATTTTAATTTGAAACAAAACTCTCAAGCAAATAAAGTATTGAAAAATGCATAATGTATTAAATGTAGGTGGTGAAAAAAATTTGTGAGGAATAAGTCGAGGAAAAAGACAATAAAAATTTAAAGGGAAAAATATTCTAGTAATTAGTAAGAATTGTACGGCATATCCACCTGAAACAAGAATAAGGTTTAAAAAAATTCTTATATGTGACATTCAGATAAAGACATTAAATTTTCTCCAGATATCTTATCTGATTTGAACCATTGAATTAATTATTGTGTAGTGTTTCAAAAATATGTAACAGAAGTCACTTGTTAAAGAAATTCATATGACCATAGAACTGAATAAAACACCTTAAATACAAGACTACTGTATTTTTACTTATAGCATTCTAGTTTAGAAGAATATCCGCATAAAATGAAAGGATAATGTCTTTTCATGATATAAAGATTTTTAAATCATTTATTGGATTAGGTGAGGCTCTGTGCTTTTTATGTATAAATTAAGCACTGTGCTTCATCTAAAATCATAATATTTCTTTTAGGCATATTTTAAATCTCAGTTAATATACTTTATTTACATCATTGTAGCTATTTGCTTTTTTAAATTTAAATAAAGACCGTAAGATCTGCTTCAGCTTATCTCCTCATTTAGTGCTGCTGTTATAATGCTCATTTAATAAAGAAAATGATTTTCCACCTACTAAAATATCTACAGTGAACTTCAGTGAGTTTTCTCATGCGTAACTTTTATGTCAATTGCTGTTATAATACTGAAACACATGTTAGGCCACATTGCTTATTTTACATCGAAATAGTTTGATACATGAGGAAAACTCCTCTGGATACTTAAAATTGTAAAAATTTAACTTCATATGAAAAAAAATACTATAATAACTCCAATTAATTTAAGTATTAATATGAAAAACAATTTCGTAAAATCTTTTCGGAAAACTGCTGTAAAAACATTAATAATAAAACTGCAAAAAATTTTTGCAGTTACAAATACATTTTGGTAAGTGCAAATAAGATATTTTAAATACAATAGTAAAAAAACATTAACAAATTTACTGTATTAACACTTGTACTGTTGCAAAGAGCTCTCTGGCGAGAATGCAAAATGTGGCTTAAATACAATACTGAAATAAAATTGGTAATGTTTCGAACGGTACCTCATTAAAGTTACTTTTTTTGATAAATTACATAAAAGGTTTAAGATGCAAGCATAAAAACACACAGTAAATGTGCCATAAAGTCCCTTGCAAATGTACAACAAAATTCTCAATAAATATGCTACAAAATGTTTTGTAAGAATATTAAAAATCATTAGAAAACTCACAAAATAATGTATTGAAAACTACCTAAAAATTCATAAGTAAGTGTACTAAATAATTCTCAGAAAATTTACCAAAATATATATAGTGATCACTCTAAAATATCGCTAGTAAGCTTACTAAATAATGTTTAGTACATTTATAAAAACTAATATGAGAACCTCCCTTACAAATCATTAGTAAATTTACTAAATAATCAGAGTAAGTTTACAAAAAGTTCTTTAGAAAACTCTCTAACAAATCGTTATTGCATATACAACATAATCACTGGTAAATTTACGAAAAATTCCTTACTAATCTCCCTGAATAATCATTAGTAAGTTTACTAAATAATATTTAATAAGTTTACAGACGATTCTTTAGGAAACTCACTAAAACATCGTTAGTATGTTTACTAAACGATATTTAGTAACAGTAACTAAAGCAACTTTTGTAATTGTACATGATTTTCTTCTGTTGCGGTTACATGAAAAGTTCTAGGCATCCCAGTTTCCTAGAAAATTCTTAGTAACCTTTCAGATTTTTTTTTTACAGTGTAGTGACGAATTTTCATCCTCTTCAAACACATATAAATATCATAATGTACATAAAATTTTGAATGTATTGTTAATAAAGTTGAATTAAATTTTGAAACAACAATCAATTTTTGGTAGCACATATAATTTCGGAATATATTAGGTTACATATTATATTCCTTTTATTGCATAAAACTTCTCATTTCAATTAGATTCTGATTTATTTTCATAGAGTCATTACAAATTACATATTGGATATAAGCCATGAGTTATGCGAAGAAAAACTTTTTCTGCACTGATAATATAGTTAATATAAATCTACGAAGTTTCTGGAAATGATGTATTATTATAAATTTTAATAATTAAGGATATATAAATTAAATCTCCCTGGTTCACAGCATTTTTTAAAGTCGTACACACGTAATAAAATATCTTGTTCAGAGCGTATACTTATGAGTAACTGATTTATAGCATCCTAAACAAATATAAAATTAATGCAATTTTTATTTTACTATATTATTTCCTTCTGTACACTGTGAAAAAAAATCTGTAAAGGTACTAAACTTTATCTAGAAAACTGGGATTCCAAGATCTTTTCCTGTAAGGGTAACAACAAAAACTCAAGTTTTAGAATCGGTTACATGGATTTTTTCTGTTAGCGTTACATGAAAAGTTCTTGGAATCCCAGTTTCCTAGAAAATGTTTAGTACCTTTACAGACTTTTTTTTTTACAGTGTAGAATAAATTTACATGCAATTTATTTGAGAAACGTTTGTAAATTGTTGCACTTAACCGAATATTCAAGATACTCAGGTTGTCTGTTCTGTGTTTCCTTTATCTTCTTATACTGTCTATCTCCGAAATAGTAATGAATAATGTCCATAATTTATTGCAGAAGCTGTTTCAAAAAAATTATAAATAAATTCTGGAATTTTCTGTACGTTGATAGAAGAAGCTGGAGAAAGATTTTGGTTTTAAACGCTTTAAAAACTATAGATAATCAATGCTATATTTCCACTTTCTCAAAGCTTTCTGAAACGGCAAAAAGAAAATGCATATTTTAGAAAATATACTTCAATTATAGGTAACAAAATACTTTACGTTTATATTAGTATATCACATCAATGTGTCTTAAAGAATGTAATATCAGTTATTGATTCAAAAGTATTGAAAACAGTGGATATTCAATAGTTCTATTCGACTTTCTCTAAATTTTCTGAAATGAAAGAATTAGAATTTATATTTTGATATAAAACTATTTTTTAAACAGAATACATAATAACTTGTCTTTCAGTATCTCTTTTATTTATTCTTTGTGGAATCGCATATTAGTTGCGGAAATTTTACGTTCTATTTTAATATTATATTATAAATTTTCAACATACGATTTTCTAGATTTTCTATTCCTAATGATAGTTTCAACAAATATCATCTGTAAACTTTATATGCTATTCAACCAACCTATTCTAATTATTTAATATACCATGATAGATAATTCACTTCATAAATAACTGTAGTTCAAATACACTAACTCTATTTATGACGAATATCTATCTTCTTCAAATAAACACAAATATCATTATGTACACTAAATTTCGAATACATTGTAAATAAAGATAAATTAAATCATGAAACAGTCATCAATTTTTGATGGCATTATTATATATTATATACTTTTCATTGCTTAAAACTTCTCATTTCAATTACGATATGATTTATTCTCCAAGAGTCATTACAGAATAATATATTTGATATAAGCATAAGTAATGCGAAGGAGAACTTCGTTTGTATTGTTAACATAGTTAATAATCAAGTGTATACAGTTTCTCGTAATTTTGTTTTACTTGAAATTTTTATAAAGAAAAATATATAAAATATATTCTTCTTCATGTATAACTGTTAACTGGAATATTTAAAGTCATCTTCAATTATTAAAATATTTCGCTCAAAGTAAATCCTTAAGCGCAACTGATTTCTAGCATCTTAAACAAATATATCATTCTTAAAATTTTTGTTTTGCTGCATTATTTTACTCCGTAGAATTAATTCATATGCATGTTATTCAGTATCGCTTCGTAAATATTTGTATTTAATTTGCAAGGTGTTTTTTGACTTGGCTTTTCAGTTATTGAAGTTTTATTTAGTATTCTGTACTTCATATACTGTGGCTCGAAATAATAATGAGCCGTCCGGAGGAAAGCACTTCCAGAAAATTTTGATATATTTTCACCGATCATGACCCCCAGACCCCAAAACCACCCTCCGTTCAAATGTTGTCATATATATATATATATATATACCTGATTTTTGTCATGCGATAGCTGACGTATTTATGAACCGATTTGAATGAAACTTGGTATGTACATAGTACATATAAATACCTCGACTGAGTTCATTGGCCAGAATCATCCGCCATCTTGTTTCAAAATGGCGGCCATTTAAATTTAAAAAATGAAATTTAAAATTAAATGCGAAAAAATTAAAAGTTCAAAAATATTTTTATTTCATGTGTTAGATCTTAAAACACCAATTCCAGAACACTTTTTATTTTGTCTATATCTTGAAAAATGATTAAGTTATAGCACTTTGAATTTTTCTTATGGCTAACATTTTGAAACGATCTGATTTTTGTCATGCTATAACTAACGAATTTATGAACCGATTTGAATGAAACTTAGTAAGTACATTGTACATACAAATATCTCGTCCGAGGTCGTTAGCAAGCATCATCCGCCATTTTGTTTTAAAATGGCGGTCAATTAAAAAATTTTAAAAAAATTAAAATTTAAAATAAAATGCGAAAAAATTAAAAGTTGAAAAATATATTTATTTTATGTGTTAGATCTTAAAACACCATATCCATAACACTTTTTACTTTTTCTATATCTTAAAAAATGATTGAGTTATAGCACTTTGATTTTTTCTTATGGCTGACATTTTGAAACGATCTGATTTTTGTCACGTGATAACACTCGTATATATATATATATACTAATTATTTTAACGCAATCAAACTGATTGGTAAAGTTAACATACGAAATGAATATTTCCAGCTGAGCGAAAAATTGCCCAGGCCGGGAATCGAACCCGGATACTTGGTTTACAAGACCAATGCTTTACTTGTTAAGCTATCTGGGCGATAGCCGGCAGGGATTTTTCGCTCAGATAACCTTATTAGTCATAACATCTGGTCTGTCATTTGAAACAGCTCGGCAGAATAAACCGCAGGCAATGGAACTCCATATAACGATGGATACGTAGATATACTAATTATTTTAACACAATCAAACTGATTGGTAATGTTAACATACGAATTGAATATTTCCAGCTGAGCGAAAAATTGCCCAGGCCGGGAATCGAACCCGGATACTAGGCTTAAAAGGCCAATGCTTTACCTGTTAAGCTATCTGGGTGGTAGCCGGCTGGGATTTTTCGCTCAGATAACCTTATTGGTCATAACATCTGGTCTGTCATTTGAAACAGCTCGGCAGAAAAAAACCGCAGGCAATGGAACTCCATATAACGATGGATACGTAGATATACTAATTATTTTAACACAAACAAACTGATTGGTAAAGTTAACATACGAATTGAATATTTCCAGCTGAGCGGAAAATTGCCCAGGCCGGGAATCGAACCCGGATACTTGGCTTACAAGGCCAATGTTTTACCTGTTAAGCTATCTGGGAGATAGCCGGCTGGGATTTTTCGCTCAGATAACCTTATTGGTCATAACATCTGGTCTGTCATTTGAAACAGCTCGGCAGAATAAACCGCAGGTAATGGAACTCCATATAACGATGGATAAATAGATATACTAATTATTTTAACACAATCAAACTTATTGGTAAAACTAACATACGAATTGAATATTTCCAGCTGAGCGAAAATTTTCCCAGGCCGGGAATCGAACCCGGATACTTGGCTTACAAGGCCAATGCTTTACCTAAGCTAATGCTTTTTAGGTATATGGTAGGTAAGGTAGATATTAGGTAAATATTATGAAGTAATATTGTTGGTTTTGCTTAGCTTTATTGCATCTCTCTGCGAAATTACGTCTGTTATTACTCAGTCCTCACAGCATGGACAAATAGAAACTTTTTCACCATGGGCAGTAAGTCTCACATAATCCTCATGAACATATCTGCCGCATGTGATGCATGGCCGCATGTTTGAAAAAGCATCAATACTGCAAAAGAAGCAGCACCAGCTCTCCTTTGTTGAGGAAGTCATACCATTGGTACCTATGATTTCGCCAACAGATATGCTACTGAGGGGGGGGAGGCTTCTTTTTATTTTTCTGCAAGTATTTTTTTGGAGGAAGGTTTTGGGGGGATTGTTCAAATAGAATCTTGTTGAACAAAGATTTTACCACTTTGATGACTTTTCAAGTTATTGCTTGGCAACGTTGAATTTTCTTCTTTTTTTACAGTTGCAGTCGATGGGGACATAAGCTGTCCATATTGGAAACCGGGCGTAGTTTTACTAAATCTTGTACCAAATGAATAAGGAAAATTATTTTAAGCAAAATATGCAATAGCAATCGAAAATATGTTTTATTAGCTTTCTAAAATACTCCACTTTTCAACATTTAATGTAATTTTATCATATCTAATAAGAATTTAAGCTTACAAGTAATTAAGATAAGCACATCGCAAAATAACAATTTTCATCTTAAATGGCGAACAGCGCTCTTTTTCACACTTTCCAGACTTAATTAACTTTTCAACTGCCTTTCTTCGGAAAAATGTTTAGCCATCTCTCGATCAAAATTATTACCTTTAAAAATATGAGGGGTGTCCATATTGAGAGCCCTGTCCATATAGAGTACAAATACCTTATAAATGGTAAAGCATAAATAGATCTGTTTAAACGTAAGATTTAAAAATTTGTTCACCAATTATTTTACATTTAAATAGTTTACAGTTTATAAAAAAGAAAAAAGAAGATTCGGAAATATCCAAATCTTTCGTAGTACAAACGGGAAAAAGTTATTTGATTTGAAGCGTATTAATAACTATGGATAATCAATATTTTGTTTGAACTTTCTCCTAGCTTTATGACACGCAATTCCCAAAATAGCTGTTTTGGGAAATACATGCCAATTATAAGAATATAATGCTTAATTACGTTTATTTCAATATTTCATATGCTGTAAAAAGAAATATATAATCCTAGAAATGTAAAATTGCCGAAATCTGTAACCTATACTAAACTTTTAGCTGTACACTGTACACGAAATGATATAAATATGCAAAACTATATTTTCGAAAGTTAAAGAAAGCTATAGCTCTACAAACGAATCGACTAAAATTATAATTATCTTGTAAATTTAATTTGTAATTTGGGTTGCTGTTACATAATATTTTCGAAGCAGACCAATCTGCCTAAAAATTTCTTAGTAACCTTGTAGAATTTTAATTTCGATCTTTTGCAAGAATTTTTGCTGTTGAAACTACATAAAAATGCGACGAATCCCAGTTTCATAAAAAACTTTCTGTTACTTTACAGGTTGTTTTTCACAGTCTATAAATAATTTTAGGTACCGTAATTTCGGGTGTATAAGCCGCAGGTCAAACAATTCTTTTTCGACCCAGAATTTTTTAAGAAACAAATATAACTATTTAGATCGCCGTAAATATTTGTCTTCAATCACTAAATAAAATTTCTGGGTCCAAAAAGAATTGTTTGATCCGCGGCTTATACACCCGAAATTACGGTAGCTTTCATTACAAAAAGTAAAAAGCTACCTATTGCAGCCGTCCGGAGGAAAGAACTTCCAGAAACTTTTGGTATATTTTCCCCGATCATGACCCCCAGACCCCAAAACCACCGTCCGTTCAAATGTTGACATATATATATATATATATATATGTATCTGATTTTTGTCATGCGATAACTAACGTATTTATGAACCGATTTGAATGAAACTTGGTATGTACATAGTACATATAAATATCTCGACCGAGTTCGTTGGCCAGCATCATCCGAAATCTTGTTTCAAAATGGTGGCCATTTAAAAAAAAATTAATTTTTAAATTTAAAATTAAATGCAAAAAACTTAAAAGTTGAAATATATTTTTATTTTATGTGTTAGATCTTAAAACACCAATATTAGAACACTTTTTACTTTGTCTATATCTTAAAAAATGATTGAGTTATAGCACTTTGAATTTTTCTTATGGCTGACATTTTGAAAGGATCTGATTTTTGTCATGTTTAACTAACGTATTTATGAACTGATTTGAATGAAACTTGGTATGTACATAGTACATAATAAAGCCTCGACCGAGTTCGTTAACCAGTTCCATCAGCCATCTTGTTTCAAAATGGCGGCCATTTAATTTTTTTTAATTTAAAAATTGAAATTAGGTTTAAAAATGCCTGAGTTTTAGCACTTTCAATTTCCAGTGTGAATGACATTTTGAAACGGTCTGAAATTTGTCACGCATTAATACGCATATTTATAAACTGATTTCGGTAGATCTCCGAGTGTTCATGGTACATACCAATGTCTTGACCGAGTTCACGGCCAACTTTTTCCGCCATCTTGTTTCAAAATTTAAATTTGTCAAAATCTTTTAAATGTATAGTGATGTATCAACAAAAAAATTAGAAATTGAAAAAAAGTTTATTTCTAAACTATTTATTTTAATAATGAATTCCGGAGTATTTTTTGCTTTGTCTTTACCTTGAAAAACGCCTGGGATATAGCAGTTTGAATTTGTAATGTGGGTGACATTTTTTTAAAAAAGTCAATTTGCCCGTGACAGCACTCGTGTATATTAATCGATTTCCATGTGAGTGTGCATGTTAACATGAATTAAGATTTCGAACAATTGGGTTTTTTTATCCATCATGCTGCTTTAAAATGGATGTAATGGAATTTGGCGATCCTATAAATCGCTTAAAATAAAACCAGATTGAATTAAAGATGACTAATTTCTAAAAAATCATATTAATATTCAGTATTGACAAAAACTAGTATTCAATCTTATATAATCGCGTTCCACTATTTTGAGCTTCGTATATTTGAATAATATAACTTAATTTAAAATAAATAAATAAGTATATGAAAGCTACCTCTTCCTCACGGCATTGCCGGAAGGACTTTTTAAAATTAAGATATCTGTGATTGATTCAAAAAATATTGAAAGCAGTGGATATTCAATATTTCTGTCTGACTTTCTCTAAGCTTTCTGAAATGACAAAATTAGTAATTCTACTTTCGTAATTTTTTTTTAGGTAGCTTTTATTACAAATAGTAAAAAGATACCTATTGCAGACATTCGGAGGAAAGCACTTCCGGAAAGTTTTGATATATTTTCACCCATCATGAACCCAGACCACAAAACCACCCTCCGTTTAAATGTTGACATATATATATATGTGTGTGTGTATATATTATATATATACTGGTGTCCAAAAGTTAAGCATAATTGATAATTAAGTAATTATTTTTAAGTAATGAAAGGAATATAAATCGAAATGTGGTGAAACTCCAGATGTGTAAACAAAATAGTACGCGTCTTATATTTTCACGAAGAGTTTTCCCCGAAATCAAACACGGGACCGTCAACAAATTGAAAAAGAACGAAGATCTTTTGGATAACCCTGTCAAAACTAATATAGCAAAAGTGTTCAAACTGCACATTATGATTAATTGGCTTATTGTAATGTACTGTGTTTATTTTTATAAGGATAGCATGTACACTCGTAGAGAAATTAAGGTTTTTATAAAACAGTCCTAAATTTTTCCAAGTTTTTTGCTTATAATTTGCAGAGTTCTTATTATAAAATAATGTTCTTTTCTGAAAATATGACAAACATCATTGTACACAATACCCTGTCATCAGTATTTTAAAATAATAAAAATTGTATGAAAAATGAGTATGTTTAGTAAATAATTTTTCATTGCGCTTACGTCAACGATATGAAAATGTCATTTCCATATTGTGTTAGCTAAATGTATAGAGCAAATTCTGTAAAAGTTTCAAAAACATAGCTTGAAAATTCTGAAAATGGTCGCCTATAGAATCAACTCAAAATCCGTTATTCCTAAAGAGAGGAAAAAAATCAGTAGCTTTACCTAAATATAGTTGTACGTGCAATATTGTGTAGGCACTAAACAATGGAATATGGATACAGCCCCTAATATTTTTGTTTTATTTAGAGAAAAAGGATTTTGATCTCATTCTATCAACGAAATTTTTCAGAATTTTTAAGCTATGTTTTTGAGACTTTCACAAAAGTTGCAACTGGTAGACGGCAGATGCTGGGTTTGAACCCAATCGCGGCCGTCGGCCTAATCGTTCGGAGTTTTCGTGGTTTTCTTCGAACCTTGCGTAAATACGGGTTAGGTTCCCTTAGAAAGACCCCCACGAAGGGCATCCCTCCCGCTGGGCCTATATCCCTAGCGTAGATAATCGGCCGACACAAAAAAATACAACAAAATACAACAAAAGTTGCTCTATACATTTAACTAACATAATATGCAAATGAAATTTTAATAGCATTCACGCATGCGCATTAAAAAATTATTTAGTAAATCTGCTCATTTGTCATACAATTTTTATTATTTTTTAATTCTGATGACAGGGTATTGTGTACAATGATGTTTGTCATTTTTTCAAAAAAAAAAAAAAATTTATATTATGAACTCTGCAAATTATAAGCAAAAAACTTAGGACTGTTTTTATAAAAACCTTAATTTCTCTACGAGTATACATGCTATCCTTGTAAAAATTAACACATTACATTTCAATAAGCCAATTAATCATAATGTGCAGTTTGAACGCTTTTGCTACATTAGTTTTGACAGGGTTATCCAAAAGATATTCGTTCTTTTTCAATTTGTTGACGGTCCCCTGTTCGATTTCGGGGAAAACTCTTCGCGAAAATATGTGACGCGTACTATTTTGTTTACACACCTGGAGTTTCAGCACATTCCGATTCATATTTCTTTCATTATTTAAAAATAATTACTTAATTACCAATTATGCTTAACTTTTGGACACCAGCGTATATATCCATATATAAATATAAATATATATATGATTTTTGTCATGCTGTAACTATCGTATTTATGAACCCAGTTGAATGAAACTTAGTATGTACATAGTACAAACAAATGTCTCCACCGAGTTCGTTGGCCAGCAACTACCGCCGTCTTCTTTCAAAATGGCGGCCATTTAATTTTTTTTTAAATTTTAAAATTTAAAATTAAATGTGAAAAAATAAAAAAAATAAAAAAAAATTTCATTTAACAGTTAAAACTTAAAACGAAAATTCTAGAACATTTTTTATTTCATCTATATCTTAAAAAATGACTGAGTTACAACACTTTGAATTTCTAACGTGGCTGATATTTTGAAACGATCTCATTTCTGTCACGTGATAACATGCATATTTATGAACCGATTTGGATGCAACTTGGTGTGTACATAGTGCATACTGAGGCCTAAACCGTGTTCGTTAGCCGGTTCATCCGCCATCTTGTTTCAAAATGGCGGCCATTTAAAAGTTTTTTAAAAATTTAAAATTTAAAATTGGGTACAAAAAAGTGAGAAATTGAAAAAGATTTTTCTTTTATGCATTTGACCTTAATAAAATGATTCAAGAGCATTTTTTGTTTCGTTGGTATCTTAAAAAATGGCAGAGTTATAGCACTTAAAATTTCTAGTTTTGCTCATATTTTGAAATGATCTGATTTTCGTCATGTGATTACAGGCGTATTTATAAACCGATTTAGATGTAACTTGTTATGTACATAGTACATACCGATGCCTGGACCGAGTTCGTGGGCCAGTTTTAGGTACAAAAAGTAAGAAACTGAAAAAGATTTTTCTTTTTTGTGTTTGACCTTGATACAAAGATTCCAGAGCATTTTTTGTTCCATTTATATCTTGGAAAATGGCTGAGTTGTAGCACTTTCAATTTCCAGAGTGGTTGACATTTTGAAACGATGTGAAAATTTTCACGCGATAATACGAATGTTCACGAACTGATTTGTATATAACTCCGTGAGTACATAGTACATACCAATGTCTTGACCGAGTTCACTGCCCAACTTCATACGCTATCTTGTTTCAGGATCGAGGCCATTTAAGTTTGTCAAAAATCTTTTAAATGTATAATGATGTGCTAACTAAAAATTAGAAATTGAAAAAAGATTCTTTCTGAAGTGTTTGATCGTAATGCATGAATTCCGGAGTATTTTTTGTTTTGTTTTTACCTTAAAAAAAGCCTGAGATATAGCAAAATTTCTGACGTGGGTGACATATTTTTAAAAATCAATTTGCCCGCGACAGCACTCGCATATATTAATCGATTTCGATGTCAGTGTGCATGTACACATGAACTAAGATTTCGACCATGCTCAATGGTTTATTTTATCCATAATGTTGTTTTAAAATGGCATACATTTCATGATATCGTGGAATTTGGCGATTTTATAAATCGTTTAAAATAAAACCAGCTTGAATAAAAGATGTCTAATTGCTAAAAATTCCCATTAATATTCACAAAAAGTAATACTCAATCTTATATAATCGTGTTCACCTTATTTGAGCTTCCTATGTTTGAATAATAGAACTTAATTTAAATTAAATAAATAAATAAGATATATGAAAGCTACCTCTTCCTCCCGGTACTGCCGGAAGGACTTTTGTAAGTGAAATGCTTAACAGCATATCTTTCATTTTATTTTTTGTACTTAATCTTTAAGGAATTGGATACATGATTTGAAAATTTTGAATCATATTTTACTATTACGTTACAAATTTTTAACATACAATTTTCTATTCCTAATGATATTTTCAACAAATATCACCCGTAAATCTTATATGTTATTCAACCAATCTATTATAATTATATAATATACCATGACAGATAATGTACAGAAATGCGCTTCATATATAACTTTAGTTCAAATATATTAACTCAATTTCTGGCGAATAAACACCTTTTTCGAATAATCATTATTTAAGCCAATTTTTGAATGTTTTGTAAATAACAACAAATTAAATCATGAAACCATCATAAATTTTTGGTAGCATTATTACATACTATATCATTTTCATTCCATAAAACTTCTGTTTTCAAACAGATCCCTATTTATTTTTCAAGAGTCATTACAGTGTAATATATTGGCTATAACCGATGAATTATTTGAAGGAGAACTTCGTTTGTATTCTTAACAGAGTTAATAATCAAGTGCATACAGATTCTTAGAATTCCGTTCTACTAGGAATTTTAACAAATAATATATATATATATTTAATCCTCTTGGGCATATAACTATTATCGAAATTATTAAAAGTCGCACAAACTTAATAAATGTCTTTCTTAAAGCATATTCTTACGTGCAACTGATTTATAGTGTCCTAAAAAACACAAAAATAATACATTTTTTCTTTTGCGATTGGCCGGTCATCTTTGGCCATAGAGTGTATATAAAAATGCCAAACAAGACGCATTCAGGCCTAATTGTATCGTGCTAATAGAAGTGAATTGCATCTTTTACGCAATGAATGTAATGCATTTCAAGAAACTACCTACTAAATTTATCTGTATGAATTATGTATTAAAGTTACATGTGATGTTATTTCCATGTCCAGTCTTTAGAGAAATTATATAGATTGACTATTTACATATTACCTTTCTGCATATACATAACTTAATAAACATATCAATTTTGGTAATTATTTTGTAATGAATACAATTTCGGAAAAAATACATTCTCAATAATACATTATGTATTCCATTTATACTATTTTTCAATCTATACTATTTTTTATCTAATTAATATAGATATATATATAATTAAGTACATTGCTGTATACAATACTATAATAGCATACAAACTAAACAAAAGGTAAGTAAAATACTTACCAGCCCAAGTTTAAGTATCAGAAAAAATCAGAATTCTGTTACGACATCTCAGTCAAAAAATGAAATCAAAACTTCATAAATAATCAATATCTTCATGCTTTATCAACTAATTTATATGATACTTAAACTTACAAAAACAAATATATTTACACTATATACAAAATTACTTTGTGTTTCGACTTTTAACAAACATGTCTTGTTTATTCTAGAAGAGATAAACACCCGCATCTTCTCAGCATCGGGAAAACATCGTGATTCTGAAAATAATAATTTGTTGTTCCCAAAATTAAAAGAGAAAGTCTAAAGTCTTAAAATATATGTTCATGAAGGTTTGCGTTTTGCAATATATATGTATAATTACGTACATATTCTTTATATATTACTAAATCGAACAATTTTAATATAATTTTAATTACCGAAATGCGTGTCATAAGTTATTGATATATTAATTTTATTTGTGACCAGAAGTATCGTCTTTGAATAAAAGTAAATAACATTATTAAACCAGAAACACGAATGTATGGTATGTAAACACAAATTAATTTATAAATTAGTTATCAAAATTCAGTAGCGCTATCTTATATTTTATCATTTATTATACAGTTTCCATAGCTATTTTCAATTTAAATTGGATTCTGATTTATTTTCCTATACTCATTACAGAATAATATATTGAATATAAGCCGTGATTAATGAGTATGTCTACTCTATTTGTATTGCTAACATATATAATAATTCAATGGATAAAGTTTTATTGAAAGCCAGTTTGATGAAATTGAAATAAACAAAACATGGATAGATTAAAATATACTTGGTTTATGTGTGGCTATATCAATATTTACTTAACTATTTACACATTAAAAACCCGATTAGTAAATATTAGTTAATGGACCATCTCCCTTATTATTTTAATCACAAATTCCGGAAATCGGTTTATAAAAAAACTTCATATATATAATTTATGTAAAGTCACGGACTAAGAAACGATAGTCATAAACTATTTATGCATATTTTTTCCATATAGGGGGTACTGGGGCACATTGATACACCCTCTCTATTGCTCACAGGGTCATTACAGGAAGTTTCAAAACACCTTCAACAGGTGATGCTATTGCACACAACTACATACAGAAAGTCTTGGAAGGATTCAGTTGTTTGATGAAACGTAATGGGTGATTTATAGTTTTTGTAGGTCAAAAGTAAATGTGAGCTGCACAATTGAAATGATATTATACAATAGGGTGGATCGATTGTCTATGGCGAAAAAAAATTCCCATTCATCAAAATCTACCTATGCGGAAAAGATGTTCTATTGTACGGAGATTAAAGGAAAAATAATAAAAAAAATTAATTTTAAAATTTAATACTGCCACAAAAGGGTCGAATTTCCAAAAAAATTTGAAAAACGACCGAATTTTGGTTAGGTTATTTTTGTCAAAAACTAATTATTTTAATAATTTTTAAAAACCAACAATGCGGAAAAGATGTTACATCGTATTGAGGTTAAATAAAAAACAATAATAAGTAATAAATTCGAAATTTAATACTGCCACAAAAAAGTTGAAAATTCGATCAAACATTGAAAAAATGGAAAAAGATCTAATTTTGGTTAGATTTATTTTTGACGCAAAATAATCATTTTAATATCAATCAAAGCCAATCTTTGCGTAAGAAATATTATATTGCATGGATATTAAATAAAATATAAATAAATAAAAAACTAATTTCGATATTTAATACTGCTGCAAGTGATTTAAAGTTGTGAAAAACAGGCAGTTCCAGTTTTTTCAGTTAGGATTTGTCTGCTTGTGTATTGTGTAGCTTAGTGTACCTTGAATATTACTGTACCATGGCGTTGTTAAAAAAATAAAAAATTAAAATAAAGAGAGAGAGAGAGATGAATTACACCCTATTTGGGTCTGGTTTTGATATGGCAGTAAATACGCTCCCTATTACAAAAAGTTATAAAATTTACATATTGGTATTTAAAACATAACCGAAGAAAGGAATCGGTCATCATCTATTTATTTCCTGCCAGTGAGAAAGAGTTGCTAATAAGTTACAAGTGACCTGTAAATGAGATTCAATTTCAATAATTTACCACAGCAGCATTTTAAGAAAAATTAAACTGTTTAATGACAAATATTGCGCTCTTCTTAATTCTTGTAAAACAAAATAAGATATTGAAAGCTACTACAGTCTTTTGGACCATTTCCGAAAATACTGCCTATCTTTTCAGTTCAATGGATTTGAATAAGAATATGAATATTGAGTGTAAACTAAACCGACGTATTGAGAGCAAACTCACTTTTCTGCATCATCAGCTATCACTGAAAAGCCAAAATGCTACCGAGATAGCAATGTCACATCACCTGTAGTGACGAAGATTGGCATCAGCCAGAATATTGGACAGTTTGGGCACTTCCGGCCAAGCAGGTACTGCCATCGTGTCTGGTGCACTTCAAGATGGGGGCATTATCTCACAAAACTATAAATAGAATGCTATTGACAGAAAAAATCGGCATGACAAAACAAACCAAAGACCACTCCATCGTTTTAGCCATTCTCTTTAGTCATTTGTAAAAGATTATGATTATGGCCATTTTCTTTAAACTTTGATGAGTGTAAAGACAGACTACATCACTAGAAAACAACAGAAGAAAAATCATAATAGAAGCGGACTTGAGCTTGAAAAAAGAACTTGGTTTCGAATATATCGGCCACAGATATGTAAATTCTGGGAGAGTACCAAACAATTTGAAAACACGACGTACATTTTTTGTCATGTGTTAACAATAATATACATGTAACAAAGTTGGTTGCGATCGGTTGTGACGGAATATCTGTTAACATAGATGTTAAAGGATCTGTTATTCGAAATATGGAACTGATCTTAAAGCGCCCACTACAATGGTTTTTGTATTAGTTACACACCAATGAGTTTCCGCTATGTCATCTTTTTCCAGAGTGGATGTAACCGCGGCTGGGAAAAAATGTTTCACTGATGAAATAGAAAGATTATTCGCAGCATGTTAGAAGCTTTTTGTGTTTTCATTTATGTCAGTATATGAATTCTAAAAGCGCACGAGTGAAATCAAGAAATCAAACGTTCTGCTGTAATCCTAATCATTAGATTAAAAAATATCTATTTTTTCCATTTACCAGCTTATAACTACATAGATTTAATTACATAGGAAAATGTGTCGAACCTCCACTAACTGACGGATTTAGTAATGACGTGAATTCAGAAGCAATAGGTCAATCCAGCAATCATTCCAGTGGCAATAGCATCTACTATCAGTAGTATCTATTCACGCAACACTCATTCTACAAAACTAATAATCAAAAGAGTCACGGAAGTATTTCTGCTGTGTATACATAAGAATCGGTTTTTTAAAAATCGAATTGAATTACAAAATCTCATGTAGATTTTCAATACCGAACGTCATTATCACCAATTACAATGTTGACGATTTTTTTAATTAATACTAATGAAGCTGTTAAATAAGAAACTAAAGTTTTTATCTTGTAATCATTAAATATCTCCTCATCGCAATAAATGTTAAATTCTAAAATTCATATTTTAGTTTACAAAAAAAAAAAGATTTTTTACCGTAAAAACGTTCAAATACATAAATTTGAACCACACTGCGGCAGATTTAAATTTTGAAATTATTTTTTTTAATTATTTTTTTCATATTCAGCATATAATATAACATCTTTTATGCATAGGTAGGTTTTGGATAATTTTTTAAACTATTATTTTGAATCAAAAATCATCTAGCCAAAATTAGGACTTTTTTCATTTTTTTTTTCGAAATTCAACCTCATTGTGGCAGTATTAAAATTTAAAATTAATTTTTTTTATTATTTTCCCCTTAATCTCCATCCAAGAGAACATCTTTTCCGCATAAGTAGGTTTTGACACTGTGAAAAAAAAAATTTCGATCCACCCTATTATACAATTGTTCTAGTGTTTTACTCTCACTGGCAAGTAAAGCTACTATTTATAAGATCCTCATTCTTTTTTCGTTAGATAAATTATGAAGTATTGGATTTGAGACTCATTTTATTCAAAATGGCTGTATGGGGGACATTGATACAATCTTTGTCGGGGCATATTGATGCAACCTAAATCCTTTTCTACTTCATTTTTCCATTACCTTTTATTTTATTTTTTTGCAATAGACTTCTTAATCCAACCATTTTCCGCTAAAAATTTCTAATATTATTATTATTATTTTGGAAGTGAAAAAGCTCTAATTTCTTTATATTAGAACATTTTATAGTATTTTTGGAAAAAGACGTGCGAACTTACCCAGCATCTAGTGCTAGTAGAACGAACAAAAGAAAAGGACTGTTTCCTCGAAAATCGCAAATTTATATCGATTCTCCTGAGAAAAAAGTATTTTCGACATGAGAAATGTTAAGTAAGAGAAACAAGTTGCAGAACAGCACCGGATAATTATATTATAAACAGAATTTTGAACATAATTATCCTTTATTTTCTGTTTATAAACCGATTTATAAACAGAAAACCTCGTGATTTTTTTCATCTTTCCTAAGAAAGAAGATAATGGTGGGCTTGAAGTGCCAGATATGACAGAGTTACCACAGCCAACAGTCAGACAAGCAACAGCCAGAACATCAGGACATTATTCATTTCATTTTGATTGCTTTAATATTACTAACAAATAAAGTGTGGGTGATTTGAATTTTTATAAATAATATAAAATCGTTTGCTAACTATTTTTGTATGAAAAATATGCTTTGCGGTTATTTTGTCTCCATTTTTCCCAGCCGTATCAAAGTTCTCCATGAGGTGTATCAATCTGCCCCGGGGATGGGGCACATTGATACAAATGACTTTTTTTTTAATTACATAAAAAATAATATATAAAACAACGATTGTACATTTTTATAACACACTACACAGGTTTTGTTCACACCACATAGAAAAATAACTTGACATTTCTCCTTTCTGGACAGCAAAAAATTCTTAGAAAAAAGCTGTATCAATGTGCCCCCCCTACTGATAGATTTTTATGACTAATATATATATATATATATATATATATATATATATATATATATATATATATATATATATATATATATATATATATATATACATATATATATATATATATATACATATATATATATATATATATATATATATATATTACTAAGATATCTTGTTATCAAAAAATAGTACGATCTGAAATTTATATGTGGTGCTTTAAATAGAGCGGAGAACGGTCAGGAAAAAAACCCTACCAATATTTTTTATACCAATTACATTCAACAATAATATACTACGATTCAACAAAAGGAATTTTTCTTGAAAATACTGATGTTTCACACCGCTTATGACTATACTTTCCCTAACCACTAGCCACCTAGGTAAAGTATTATAAATATGGGTTATTTTCTTTTTCCTTTCAAAAGAGCTATTTTATAAATTTATAAAATACATATTTGACCTATTAACTAAAGACTGGGACAGATAAATGTAAGCAGTTTTAAGAATACTAAAATTGATAAAGCAGAAAGATTCATTAACAGTCAGAAGAGTGAATAAGTGTATTCTAATCAAATGTGTGTGACTTTATTATAGTGTGAGCCTCTGTGAATAATATGGAAAGTTTGCAAAACGGTGTTTCTTAATTTGTTTAGAGTAAGACACATGTGGGACTGAGTATCAGACATGGAAGTTCCATTGAAATCCCTGTATTCGTTTTCGAGATAGAGCGGTTGAGGCAATCTTAAAAAATGCAGCATGGAGGTGCCACCTTTTCTCAGATTTACACCAAAACTCAAAAAATCTTCCATTTATATCAATGAACGAATTGACAGGAAGCAATGCTCTAGTTGACATCATTAAAATGTAAAGTCACTATCATAAAAAAAGGCCACAGTCTTGACTTCCATTAATTAATGTTACACTATGAGTTCATTATATTCTGAGTCTAGGACATATTTCTTAAGACAGCACCGTTATAAATTCAAAGGAACAAATTGTTTGGATCCAAACGCGTCAAAAAATTGAACATGTTAGCATGAAATTCAATTGCATACATCTCAATCTTTACTTCAAGTGGTGACAATCACAGTGGAACAATCACAGTTATGGTCCATTTTTACTTATTTATTTTTTATAGTGTTTTGATGTCATTTTTTGTTATCAGATGTATGTGGGAGTTTAATATATCTACACTGTAAAAAAAAAAAAAATCTGTAAAGATACTAAACTTTTTCTTGGAATCTGGGATTTCTAGAAATTTTATATAACGGTAACAGCAAAAAAGTATTTAATCGATTCTGTTACATGAATTTTTGCTGTTACTGTTACATACAATATTCACTGAATCCCAGTTTCTTAGAAAAAGTTTCGTAACTTTACAGATATTTTTTACAGTTTATAATACAATATAGTGCTGACTGCATTCTGATGAGCTATTGCTTTATAATTCAGGATAATTGCAAGATTTTTTGCATGCTAACTTTAAATCCTACACCAAATTCTGTAAAAATAATATTAGACTCAACGTCACAGTGGCTCTGCAAATGTTTTTTATCATAACTGTACGTCAAGGCTTATTTTGATTCTAATGCTTATATATACCATACAATAATTACGTGTATAACATAAAAATAATTTTAAATAATTGAATGTCTTTCAAATACTGTGCAAGTGAATATGATGTTAAAACTGTAGAACTATAGGGACATATTGTTTGACATACTTGTTTATGTTTAAAATATAATTACAATAGCTATAAATAGCAATTTATTTATCAAATTGAATTTATTAAAATTTTCTTACAATGAATAAAATTAATTGTGATTAATTTAATATTTCTCTGTGTTAATAAATATAGCACAATGTTTTGAAAAAAAAATAATATAAGCTCCAACTAATTTTTTTTTTTTTTTTTTTTTTTTTTTTTTTTTTACGTTTGTCCTAATAATTATAATTTCATTTTATTTTCATAGACAGTTTGATTTTATGAAACGTATTCACTGTAATTAAGTCTGTTGTTTTATTTCAGAAATATAAGAATTATTTGTGAATGAAAATCCTTTCATTAATTAATTAAAATAATTAAAAATTGAATTGATGACAGTGCCGATAAATTATGTTATATATTGGAAATGAAAAATTACTTTTTTTAAAATTCTCTTTAGATAACAGATAGACGGTAGATAATAGATAAAGGAAATAATAATTCTACGAAAAATCTGATAATTTCTTAAGAAATTCAAACAATAAAGCACTTGTAATCCTCTAAACAAAGGATCCTCCGATAAATTTCTTTTTCACAAAATTTTAATCGCTGTAATCCATTTAACTGCAAGACAATGAAATATAATTTTAAAAATAAATATTTTTTAATTCTTGTACGTTTTCTCTTGTAGTCAATATATAAGGTAACCTGGGGTAATAACGCCAGACGGGGTAATAACGCCAAGTGCTAATATTTTGCATAATTATGAAATAATCTGGTAAATGACACCCATGTGCTCTGCGCAGAAGGGTTTTGAGTCGTATAAATCGCAAAAAACAGCTTCAAGTTAATTTGTTTCATTTTTAGGTGTTATTGTTTTTACAAGCAACTAAAAATAACGCTTGATCTAAAATTTGCGAGATACGTTTTGTGATGTGAAGACTATTTTTTTTTATCCGGAAATACCTTGTTAATTACATAAATTTGTAGTACATTTTATGGACTTTCAAAATGTTGTTGAAGATTTTGGATATCTTCTCGAGATAATTTGTAATTTAAAATGTACAGCGCAATAACTATAACGGGGTAATAACGCCAATCATTGCAATTTTTACCCCGGTTGATTCCCTACAGTGGCTGAGCTACATCCTAAATACTGATTCAAATAAACACAGTTAAAACTGTGCAATATTTCTAATAATTCTGTTTAAGCGGTTCTTTTTAAGCAAAAAGAAGCTCATATTCTGATATTCTTTTGCCTCATCCTCCCCCCCCCCCCCCCTAACACACCACACCTTTATTTTTCTTACACTTTCACAAAAAATTGAACATTTTCAATAGCTTAGGATGCAATTTGTCAATTTCTAGAGCTGAGAGTTTGTATTTTTAAAATTGGGCAATCTACATGCAATTATTCCAACTTATTTCATAGTTTTGTTTGCATGGCGTTATTACCCATATAGGTGGGTAATAACGCCAAATAGCATTGGTCAAGAAATCACGCCATTACATTTTATGTATTCATATCTGTTAAATAATTTTTTTTATATAGATAGTCAATGAGTTCCTGTATCAAATCATATATTTGTTTGAAAAATACAAACTAAAACTGAGCCGTGAAAATTGGTAGAACCTTAACGTGGCGTTATTACCCCAGGGTACCTTATATAGTGTCTTTTTTACAGATTTAAGTAAGACGCAAGAGCGTTTCAAAAATTAATGAATAAGGTTTAACATTAAAAAAAAAAGAAAAAAAAAAGAAAAGAAACATTAAACAGGCCCCAAAAGTCAGTCGAATGATGAGTCATTTACATACGCTTAGTCGCTTTCAAATCGATTATTAGTACGAGTGAGATCCCGAGCCAAAAATTATATGTATGTAACTCAATAATATAATTGCAAATCAGGAACTATAATCGATAAACATATATCAAAAAATTTTTTAATTTTGACATTCTTGTCTTCAACAATATATAGATTCTTATAACTGAAGCTATTTAACACAATAAAAATATTAAAAATAAAAAACAACATCAGTAAATGATCAAGGGCTTCTCAATGTTACAAAATAATATCTGAAGACAACAGAATATAATACGCTCAGTTATTGGCACCGAACATGTAATTGACACTTTATAACCTACAATAATCACTCTGAAAGGCCTGGATGGTAATATTAACTTTTTGTGGGCATTATTTTAAAACACTAACATTTTATCACTCTAATTTTAATATTTTCTCATGTTTTGTTTGCGTATGATCGCCGAGGATTATCTACGAGTTTTTAATTTTCCGATTTTTTTAAATTACTTTATCATTCGAACCGGTTGGAAGTATTTCTGAAATTGAAAATATCATAAGATAAAAAATATATAAAACCAAAATCGAAAAAGTAAAACACCAGCGGAAGATGCTGCTGACTTTATTACGTTATAAGTTTTTCAAAATAGGGTTGTTATTATTTACTGTAGCTATTGAACCTATTTATGAAAAAAATTATTAAGTGTATGTTTAAGAATTTTGTCAACAGTAATTTTGAATATATTTCCAATACTTTGCTATATATCATTTATCATGGATTTTAAGGCATTTAACCTCTTCACACCTGAGCATAAAATAACGGTACAAATATATATTTATTGCTTTTGCATAATCGAGATGATAGTATAGATGACAGAAGGAGCAATTTTTATATAATCTGTACATTAGGGGACTGGTAATTTAGATTTACATGTATGGATATAAAAATACTAATCTCCTTAAAACATCAGTTAAACTATCAATAATATAAATTTACGCAATAACAAAATTAAGGTCTTTAAACAAGTAAATGATACGCAATTCCCCAAACTTTTTTAGTGTAAAGCATTTAAGTTAAATAATCATGAATATTTCTTACTTTATTGGCCACAGTGTCTTTGATGGTATTTTCGGAACTCGGATAAAAATAATATTTATTTTATGAGATAATATTCATCAGTGCTGACATTTATTGGTTTTGTTTTAGCGCAAAAAACATTCAGCTGTATAAAAGTAAAATAAAAATGAAAAAAAATCGAACAGTTTAGTTTTTATGAGGAAAAGAATGGAGGTACACATTTGTGTACCTCAAGTCTGAAGAGGTTAAATGCTTTTGTATTTTTTTTGAACAAACAGAATTTTATTTTTATTTTTTCTGCACTAAAAAAAAAAAAAAAAAAAAAAAAAAAAAAAAAAAAAAAACTTTTATGTACAAATCAAAATAACTCAAGACCTTATTATTTCTCTGAATTGACAATTTCAGGTACCGTATTTATTGTTGTATAACGAGCATTTTTTTTTTTAATTTTCAAAAAATAGGGCAAAACTCATAGGTGGGCGTTATACACGGGATATTTTACTGCTGGATGTAGTCACAAAGTGTACATATGAATATAAAAATGTATTTAAAGAAGGCATTAAAACTCGGAAAATCTCATTAATTAAAATATTATTGCGTCTTTTTTTTTTACTTTGTACGCTTTTTTATACAACGGAGCTATTAACAGTATTTAAACGCTAATTAACAATTCTCATTGTCATCAATCATTCCTCCACCTCCCTCCCCTCCCGACCCGTCATTCACTCCCTACCCGAAGTCTAAAAGTGTATTTTCGTCTTGTTTTTTGGCCTAAAGTAATATTTGTTTCGACTTTCTTTGCTGAATGGAATTTCATTTGGTCATTTATTCATTTGCATATAAAATTTACGGTGCGCGTTATATAAGAGATTTTAAAAAATCGCCATTTTTTCTTGCAAAGTACGGTGTGCGCGTTATACACGAATAGATATGGTAAATATTTATATCGAAATTATTATTTTTTTTTCCAGCTGAGAATATAAGTTTTAACAAAATATTTCAGATCTTTTCGTGGAGATACGAAGAGTTCAAGTGTCTTAGATCAATATAAAAGTTGTGCAGTTACTTAATGTCATAGACGTTCACCTCACGTAACTTTTACATACAAAGAGCTCTTAAAACGAACAGTATTCCATTTGTAGATATGCTTTCAGAATTTTCAATGATAAAGATTATGTTTAGAATGCAAAAATGATCGGCAAAAGAAGAAAGAAATACTATGCTCTACGCAAATCAGAGAATACACGTGTGTTTTTTGGGGGATTTTTTAATATTATTTAATGTTTAATGCCATGAATGTATTTTTTTAACTAGGCAGTCATGTACAGTTTATAAAGAAATTCTAGAAAATTCGTAAAAAATTTAAAAGTCATGGCAATATATTTGGATATGTAAGTCTTCGATATAGTTTAGAACTCGAAACATAATATTCGATTTTAAACATCTCAAAACTGATTAAAGTGGTGATATTTTCTTGAAAATAACAAAAAAAAAATGAAATAATTGGATGTGTTGCAATATGCATAAATACAAAAATATTTAAATTCTTTCCGATGTGATTTTTAAATGTAGAATTAGCATAACTAACAATTTAATAACATGTAATGATATACATATATAAATACTCTAAAAAAGATCAGACATTTTGCTTTTAAGCAAATAAAATACCAATATTAAAATGCGATTATTAATGTTCTGGAAAAAATAACTGAAGAAACGTGTATCAGTTGAAATTTTATCATATATTTGATTACATTTAAAAACATATTATATTGAAAAATAAAAATTGTGAAAAATTAGTTTAAGTGTTGAAAATCTTATGCTATTAAAAGGAGATGGATGGATTCTGAATTCCTGTTACACCTATTTATTATCATTATTGATAACTAGTGAATCATTTTTCAGCAATTTATAGTGTGTTTAAAAAATATATATGCAGACGATTTTTTAAATAATATTTTTTTAAAAAAGGCCATGGTAACAACAAAAACAAAAAATAATTCACATATAAATGCCAAAATAAATCTCAAACCTATATGGATATTTCGAGAATTTTGTATTTACATTCAGAAATTGCATCCGTTCCTTTAAATTATCTAGACGATAATTACAACCGCGAAAACAATTCTCACGCTACATGTTGCTTAACAATATCCATAGAGGCTTTATTAAAGTTAACGAAGTTCATTTTTACTTTTTCACTTCTTGTGTTGTTCAAGTTTAAAAAGAAATCATTGATATTCTCTGGTGCACAGCATTTGCATCAAAAAATTTATTTTTTGTTACTATTTCTAGTGTGATCAGAAGGACTTTATGGACCCTGTTATTATAAACTATTCGTTCGGGACCACCGTAATACTTACCCATCATATGTATACATAAATAATACATGAAAATAAAACATTTGTAAACTATTTATAAAATGCACTACAATTCCAAAACAAAATTTAAACGTGTATTTAAATATATTTATTATGCATAGTAATGCTCTATTAATGAGTTGATGATGAATCTATTTCGACAAATTATACAACACGCCAAACTACTCAAGTAGTACTGAATTGCAAAAAAGAAATATTCTTATAACTTCAAAAATAATAATCTTATTAATTAACGGTTTACTGCGTCGGATTAAGCGTCTCATTTCCAATTAAAATATATCTTTGAATTGAAAGTCGAAGGAAATACAGGTTCATGAAAAATTGAAGAATGAGAAAACATGATTACAGATATGTCGGCAACTAATAATTCGATCGACTTCATTCTTTATGCAAAATTTGTAATATTTTATTGCCTTTTACAATCACTCCTTAAAAAAATCGAAACTTTTTATATACCTTTCACAAGAACGAATTTTTTAAAAGCCCGAAAAAATAGCTCCGTATAATCGAGGCCACTGATATTAAATAGGCTTCGTTTCATTCTTACATACTAATTATATACAAAATTTCAAGTGTCTATCTCAATTTGTTCGGGATATAGAGCGTTTACAGACAGAGAGACAGACAGACGGACAGCAATTTTTTTTTCTAAAAATATGTTTTTTGAAATCTCCAGTGTGTAAAACGTGTAAATCCGTCTATTTTTTTTCGATTTTAAAAACTATTACAAGACTTACCCTAAATTACGTATGATGGGTAAGTAAAAATGGGAACATTCCGATCCCCTCCCCCCAAAAAAAAACATTCATATCGAAGTTAACTGACAACAGAATTCACATAAGCATTTTTCTGGTTGACCAATTCTTAAAGTCAAATGGACTTCTTAAATCCTAGCCATTGCAACGAATAATATCCTTAGTTTCAACATACAAGCTATTGATATTTTTGCACCGAATAACGTTGCTTTGATTATATGGGCAATTGTGACAAACTGCCATTAACTAAACGATTTGGTGGTGACGTGATTTCAGAAGCAACAGTAACTCAAGCAATCATTCTAGCGGCAATAATATGTACTATTAAGAAGTTTGTATGCCAAATTCTTGCTACAAAATGGATAGTTAAAACAATAATAGAGAAATGTTCTGTTATCTATGAAGCATATAAAATATACAGTTTTATAAAAAATAGCATTCGACCACGATACCTCATGTAATTTTCAAAACTAAACGTATTACCGCCCACTCACAGTTTTTTCTTGTTTTAATAATAAAGAAGATGCTAAATAAGAAATTTTTGCTGCAACTAAGTAAGAATAATCTCCCTTAAATAAATAAAAAATATTTAATGTATAATTCATTCAAGAAAAATCAATTTGATCTTTTTTACTGTAAAAAGGTTGAAATACATAAATTTGAATAACCTTGCTACAATATTAATTTTTTCAATTCATTTTATAACTGTTTTTCTCTTAATCTCTCTAAAATAGATCTTCCTGTCTACATAGGTAGGTTTTGATTAGTATTAAAAGTATTATATTGAGTTAAAAACCATTTAACCAAAATTGGGTCTTTTTTTTCATTTTTTCGATATTTACCCCCCCCCCCATCATCGCCTCAGTAAAATAACTGAAATTAACTTTTATAATTGCGAGAGTCGACAAAAGTCGACATAATTGTCAGAATGCGGGACTCGACTAATGTCGTGATCTAAGAATTGGGTGCTATAGACCACAGAAAGCGTTGACATAAGTCGCTTTCGTGAAAAATAGAACATCGTCGTCAACAGTCTAACACCTACTGTCAACAGTGCCAGAAGCCGATGCACGCTACGAGCTGTTTAGAGCATCACCACATGTTGAAGGACTACTGCACGCAATGAAGCGGCGAAGAGTAAAGAAACATTGTGTCTCCCACGGATTACATCATTTATCCTTATGTTGTTTTAGCTTACTATAAAGATATTTATTTAGGAAACACAGCCATCCACCTGTTTAAGTACAGATTGTGTTTCATCGGATGAGCCAAATCTCTCCCTATGTTCCCTAATGCATTCATGGTTTTCCCCGGCTCTAGTGTAGGAGTATTTGGCGATGATGATTCGTACACGTGACAGGTTTTAGTTCCATAGTCTAATATTCAATAGTGCCAGCAGAAAAGAAATTATTGGAGGAAGTGCAGTTGCACCTATACTGTTTTGGAATTTACAATGAGTCTCCGTTGCCAATCTTTCTTTACTAACGATAGGTCTCATCGATGTCCTTTTTATTTAATAACGCAACATCATCACTTCTATTGCTATTTTCAATGTCATTCATCAACTTTTAATAAATACTATCAACGATTTATCCCGAAAACCACATAAGACATGCATTTTCGAATTTAAACATTCTGAATCGTAATACAACTGTATTATGCCCTTCGTGAAAGTAGATTAGATCAGTTGTCTTAACTCTCACAAGCAGTACCAAAAAAATGTTCATGAGGTTCCTTAGCAGCATTCAAATACCATTTCTACCGGATTATATGCATTCCAGGTCATTCATGAGAGCTCATTGAAAGATTTGCGGAGTTTCATGGAATTATTTCTTAAATTCTTTCCGAATCTCACGGAAATTCTAGAGTTACTGATGCGAGAATATCACACTTTTTTGTACTGATTGTACATAAAGTAATATAACATGATGAAGAAAGTAGGACATTTATGCATTAAAATATAAATAAAATGAATATGGCTTAGTTAATCTGGTGACTTTAAGTTCCCAGACTATTCATGCTAACTATATATTACAGCGTTATTTTTTCAATGAATAATGCCACTCAAAAAACAAATTATGGGGGGGATATGCTTCTCCATTTCCCACCTTCATCCTTACTATTTCAACCTCCAAAACAAACCGATGCAACTGATCATAATGAATTTATATCCAAAATTCAAAGCAATTCGGATAATTTAACATAAAATCATTTTTATTTACTGAAGGAGAGTTTGTCGGCCGTTCCCTCCTATATACTTATTGTTTTGTGGCGTGCGGGTACACGTCCTGGGTGTCATTTGTAACGTGAGGATGAAATGAAGACATAATTCGAGATATAAGTTAAAACCAAAGTTTATTTAAACTGCTAGGAATCAGGGAAAGTGGAGCGTCAGATTGATAATTTCAACAACTAGTCACAATACTAAAAGATTAAACTTTTAGCTATACTCACAGCTCCGGCGCTAGACTCAGTCGGGGCACTTCAAACCAACTTCTTGTTCAGACTTCAGCTAAACACTAGATAAAATCTTTATAAGACAGCCCGTGGCTGTAAGCACTCTTTATTATAAAAATACCCAACGTAATTAAACTATCGCTTACCGCAGGCAGTTTTCCTGGTAGCTCCGCTGGTGATAAACTATGTCGGCAAACGCTGCTGGCTATCTCACTCTAAAAATCCTAGCTAATTCACTTGAGGCTATAATAACTCGCTTTAGCGCAATCCAATTAACCTGGCTGGCTTTCGCCGCCTTCTCCTCACACCTTCTCACCACCACACACTTCTCCTCACTACCACACACAGCTTTTATACGTTGCAAACTGAAGTCGGTACTATAAGTTTGCATATTACTTCTATCCGCGACATAACTGTAGAACCGAGGCGACACACATGCTCTAGCAAGTTAAAGTAAAATAAAGGATAGAGGTCGCTTTCACGCCACACATGTTAAAACTTTGACGTCACGATCTCACAAAAATGCTGAGATTTAGAGTTCCTTTATCACAAAGGACACTTCCTCACAGTTTTACCCCAAAATTATTCAGCGATTTGCCTTATCAGAAAAAAATGTGTCGAAGATTTGAAGCAAATGGGATATTTCTGCATAAAACACATTTATCTGATTTAACCAGAGAAGTAATCGGCCCTTCTCTCTTTTATACTTAACAAAAAAAACCCAAAACTAATGAAATAAACGTCTTATCAGTATGAACCTACATCCTAAAATTAAAGCAAATCAGATAATTTTGCATGAAAGAACTATTTATCTAAATTGAGAGGGGTAGCCCCCACGCGATAATTCCTTTATACCTAACGAATCCCAAAATCAAATCAGGGAAGCGCCATATTAGAAAGAACATACATCCATATTTTGAAGCAAATCGGTAAATTCTGCGTGAAAAACACAATTACCTAATTTAAGGAGTGTTATTGACGGCCAACTTCATCAGAGACTACAGAAGATTTCGTTTGTTAAGGCGGAGTTTAGGACGGAATTCATGATGTCAGATCGTGTAATTTCCGCCGATCAAATCCCGCGAGAAAGCTGTCCTAACAAGAGTTGTTACAAAAATTAGCTGTCTCTGCTGATTGGGTCGGCATGAAATGATGCCATGAACTCCATACAAACTACGAAGAGGTTTTTAGGCCTCTAATGAAGTTGGCCATAGGTTACCCCCATTCTCCTCCCCCTGAATATTTGTCCAATAGACATCCAAAAAGTATCATTGAGGCGTCTAGTCAGAATGATCCTATATCTTAAATTTGAATGAAATCTTAAAATTCTGCATGCAATCTGTAATTCTGCATCTGATAAATGTAAACATTTATCTAAAATGTGTGGGAAACGCCCCTCGTTCACTGCCTTTTATTTATCTAAAAACTGCGAAAACTAATCAGGGAATAGTCTTATTAGAAAAAAACTACTTACAAAATTTGAAGCGAATCGGATATATTTATTATGATTTAACGCGTCGCATACTTACCTATACATACAAACGGCGCGCAAATAAGCTCTCAGGCTTTGATTGACTATGAGCATAAAAAAATGTATACCTAAAAAACACATAAACATCATGAATAATGCACACATACACAAACAAGATTTTTTTTATGAATTTGTGCAAATAACTTAATAATAGTTCAGAAAATCGACTATTCAAACTGCTACTTCAATAATCTCCAGAAACAAATATGATGATATGCTCATATTGTAGAGACGAAAGCTTCTTATCGAGTCTGCGTTGATTCTATTCATAATATATATTCATATATGATCTATCATTTCTTGTTAATGTGTAGCAATATTCAAGTGTATGCAAGTGCATGTCCATTTTATGTTTTTAACATCTGTATATTATTTATTGCAATGTAGTACATTTATACGCAACTTGTGTATAACAATTTAGAAAATGATTTATTTATAATAGCTACATTATAAATATAATTTAATAATACAAATATTTTAGGTCCATCGCAAATAGGTTAATCTTATATAAATCATCCATATGACGTATGTCTAACATTTTCCCACATGTTAGGACAATGAAATTTATTTTTGTGGTCTTTTAATGTATTAAATATATATAGAAGAACTGCTCAACTGGTCTATTTAACTTTTAACCTTCCGTCTACCAGACGGGTCCATTGGACCCGACAGCAATATTTCTGGTGTCAATGGTAAAATGAGAAATTGTCGATTGACACCGGAATTTATAAAGGACTTGTCTAGATATTACGAATTCCTTAATTTAAGCTTTCATTGTAAAAGCAAAATTATATTAAAATATTACTGGTGCCATTTGCAAGTTTGGAATTAAAATTAGGTGTTGCCGTAGATAAATGGGTGTTTTGTCTGGTAGACGGAAGGTTAAGGCAAATGTTTATGTTTCGAAATTGAAAATAATCAAAAGCTTCCCTGTTGAATTATTGCTGAAATTCAAATGCTTTCATGAATCATGAAAAAAGATAAATGTTTTCTTCACACAGTTTGTTCAATCAATTCGATCAGTTTGTAATCTTTCATTAACTTGATGAATATAGATATTTGTTCATTCTTCTCGTATATGTTTAATACGAAATGTGATTTTTAAAATTTATAACAGGCGAAATAACACGAAGGAAGTGAACTGCGACTTAAAAAAAAACATTCTACAGTGACATGATTATCTGGATTAATTATATCTTAATCATTTTTAATTACTCTTTTGTGTAAGTAAAGAAACTAATAAAGTAAAATAGTTTTGAGAACTATTAGCTGTCTTCACCAGTGTTTTATCCACAAAGAGTAGATGATACGACAATTTCAAATATAGATTCTGCGAGATCTGATGAAATCTGTATTTCTCTTGTGAAGTTATGAATTAATAATTACAACCCGCTACTAATCCTCTCCTTTCCTACAGAAATCGCTGCTACTGAATACAATTAACGAAACTTACTCCTTTCCGTTCTTGAAGATCCTCGCTTTTTCCGGCATGACAGGAAAAACCAGGATTTAGCATTAAAAAAATCTGGTCTCCCTCGAAATTTTTGGCTTGCCGGATAATGTGGAGGATTACGGTATACATATTATATGGTATATATTAATGTGATTTGCAATGATCAAAGACAGAGCTATGGAGTCGAGTATCAGTGTTACCGTGTTACCGCAAATATATATATATATATATATATATATATATATATATATATATATATATATATATATTTGCCAAATACGGCAATACAAATATTCTACTCCATAGCTCTGTCTTTCATCATTGTAATTAATAAGAATCTTTAGTAAAATTAGACAGATATACAATCGCTCAAAAAAGTATTGGGACGTGAAAAAATTGCACTAAACTTTATTTCCTATATGACTGATATAGGAGAAGAAAAAAAAGAGAAAATAGTATATCATACTTTGATGAGTGTAAATCATAATAACAAAAACAAAATGTATATTTTACTACAATCATGGTTAATATTTAAAATAAAAGAATGAAAGTCTAAAAAAGTTCTCAAAAAAGTATTGGGACACTATCTAATAAATCAAGAAAATATTATGAAAGACATAGTTAATATCGTGTTCGGCCCCCATTATACTTTATGACTTCTCGTAGTCTATTTGGCATAGATTTTACTAATTTTGCGCAAAAGGATGGGTCAGTTTTGGCCCATTCTTCGACAAGATACTTTCTTAAATCTTGCTTGTTAGAAATGGGGTGCTCACAGATTTTTTGCTGAACGTAATCCCAAATATGATCAATGAGATTAAGGTCTGGACTCTGGGTAGGGGTCTGAATCACACCAGGACAATGATAAAGAACCCACATCTTGCAAATGTAAGCATTATATTTCGAGTCATTGTCCTGTTACAATTTAAAATGTTGTGCAATTCCCAAATTATTTGCACTTTGTATTAAATTCCGTTTTAGAATGTCAAGATAGACATATTTGTCCATTGTACATATTTGTCCATTGATTCCAACACTAGAAGTCGCCATACAACCCCAAACCATTTGGCTGCCGCCTCCGTATTTTACAGTAGGTCGTAAATTTTTAGTCTGCAATTCTGTATTTGGTCTGCGCCAAATTTTTTGCTTGCCATCAGATCCAAAAATGTTATATTTGCTTTCGCCCAAAAACAGAACATTTTTCCAAAATTCCGCTGGCTGCTTTACACAAGTTTTAGCAAATGCCAGTCTAGCACGTCGGTTTGCTTCGCTGATGTAGGGCTTTTTCCTACGTACTCTGGCATGGAGCTTATATTTTCTCCAGATATTCCTGATAGTTTCAACATTTGCAGATTTTAGTTTCCAGAGTCAATTTAACGACGCTAGTTCTGGGGTTAATGGTGAACCTGTTTCACAATCCATCTCTCTTCGCGTTCATTAAATATCCTTGGACGCCCTGATCTTTGTTTGTTTTCAACAGTATTTGTTTTTTTTTTAATCTGGATATAATATTAAACACATTAGACTTACTCAGTTTTAAAATTTCTTCTACACGACGAACTGATTTTCTATTTTTCCAGTGTTTTATAACAAGATTTCGCACAGCCCCAGAAATATCTTTGCTTCGCCCCATTCTTACATGAAAGACACAAATATACTGAAATTTAACGTCTAACATACAATTAAAAAATACTAAAAAAATACTGGTGGCAAATTAATTTTATTGATGCGATAAATAAATTTCAACTCTTCTTTTTTTCAAAAGTGTCCCAAAACTTTTTTGAGATCTATTTGAGATTGTATAACATTTATAAAGCTAGAAAAAGCTGCAAATGTAAAATATTCAAAATTTTTTATACATAATGTTTGCCAAACGCTAAATCATTTCATTTTTAATGTTGTTTTGGTGTTAATGTTATTAATATTTTTATAAATAGCTTAACATATTATATTTTCAAAGTGTCCCAATACTTTTTTGAGTGACTGTATCTACAGCCCGTAAAAATGTCACATATAGATAAATACATAATACTACTTTAAATTAGGCTTGAAAATTTTACAAGGTGGAATAATTTTTAAAGCTTTTCGCTAAAATTATTTTTTTAAGAACAAAAAAATAGTTACATTTGTTGTCTTGCACGGAAAAAATTCCAAAGGAAATTAAAACCTTAAACATAGGTCACATTTTTTTTTCGTTTCATATATGAACACATGTTAAAATCATTCATGTTAAAATTAATCTTAATGACCTAATAACACAGTACGATAGTTTATAATACTCCTATTAGCGTTGTTTTAAAATTCTTTTTATTCCGCTTTGCACCTTAATTACGAAATAATTAGCTGCATTAAGTAAACTATTTAAAAGCTAAGAATTCATTACATGTAACATTCTAAAACGTTAAATGAAGAGAAACTTATACTTTTATTATACGCAATGTTCATACCTATTACAGAGAAAATGTGTGTTGCTTTTCCTTATAACGGATTATTTATTTTTAAAAATAAAATTATATGTTTTTAAATATTAATGAAATATGAAATATGAAATATTTAAAACAACATGCTTCGTAAAACGAAACCTAAACAAATTTTTTAGATGTAAGTGTCTATTTATCGATATAAATATATATATTATTAGCGGACCGACAGACGTTGTCCTGGTACCGACTCCAAAAATTTAAATAAATGCACATAAATAAAATAATACGCATGATAAATACTACGCTCTTAATTTAATTTCTTAATACAATTATTTAAGGAAGTTATTTTTCACTTTGCAGTAGTTTTTGAAGTCGGTTCAATTTTTGATAGAAAAGCTTATTTTTCTCTTTTTAGTTAAAAGTTAATGATTTTCTGAAGTCAGTTAATTAAAATTATAATGCAGGAAAAATTATTGTAAATCATACACGTATGTCAGGAGTGGGGTTCGAACACACTATCTCTTTCTTCGAGAACCAGGGCTTAAATCTGGCGCTTTAGACCACTCAGCTATTTGGTCTGCACGCGATACAGCAAACTTATCCAACACATTGAATTATCAAAAAATCACTAACTTTATTAGTTTTTGCCTAATTACTAAAAAAGTACTGAATCAATTTCGATGAAATGCTAATCTAAACGATTCTATAATCCACTGGAACACACACAAAAAATTTCATTCAAATCGGTCCAGTCGTTTAGGAGGAGTTCAGTGACATACACAAGCACAGAAGAGTTATATATATAAAGATTTGCATTGGATACTTACTTTTAATTTTGAAATTGGTTTGGCTGGCACCGACTCCAAAAAATCAAATAAATGTACATAAATATAATAATACGCATGTTAAGTACTACGCTCTTAATTTAATTGTTTATTACAATTATGTAAGAAAATTATTTTTCATATTGCAGTCAAAAGTTTTTTGACATCAGTTCAATTTTTGAAAAGAAAAGTTTATTTTTCTCTTTTTAGTTAAAAGTTTAAGATTTTCTGAAGTCGGTTAGTTAAAATTATAATACTGAAAAAAATATTGTAGATCATACACGTATGTTAAGAGTGGGAATCGAACACACGATCTCTTCCTTCGAGAACTAGTGCTTAAATCTGGCACCTTAGAACGCTCTGCCATCCTGTCTACAGTCAATTCAGCGAACTTATTCAACACTTTTAATTAGCGAAAAATCACTAACGTTATCAGTTTTTGCCTAATTACTAAAAACGTACTAAAAAATTTCGATGAAATGTGAATTTAAACCACTCTCAAATCCATTGTAACACACACAAAAAATTTCATTAAAATCGGTCCAGTCAATTAGGAGGAGTTCGGTCACAATCGCATGCACAGAAGAATTATATACACTGCTCAAAACAATTAAAGGATATTTGAAGTTTTATATAAAATAAAGATATAAACGAATTTTTTTTGCCGAAAATAGAATAAGAGAATCACAAATGCAAATTTTTCTGGTTTTCAAACTGTGGAGTATGAAAATTTTGAGTTTGACGTCAAAAACGTCGCTTCAGCGGCAGCGAATGAAATTTGACTTTCAACTGGATAAAAGAGAATGAAGACAAGGATGATCGGCATTCTGTGATTGCTTTGTTTCGATGAGTACGATTTCTCAGCGAAGTCATTTGACAGATTCAGAAGCTTGGAGAATTGTTGGTAGGTTAGAAGGGGGCCAAATTCAAGCCGAAGTAGCTCAAGCCATTGGAGTGTCACAAAGTGTCCTTTCCAGGATCTGGAACCGATTTTTGAAGGGTGGATGTGCAGGCCAAAGACCAGGGCAAGGTCGTAGACGGGCAACAACGCCCAATGGAGATCGGTATTTAGCGTTAACCGCTTGGAGACACCGAAACATGAACGCTATTCTTCTCCAACAACACCTTCGCTCGGCTACAGGCACCACGATTTCAACTCAGACTGTCCGAAACCGGCTCCATGCTGTAGGTCTGTACGCTCGCCGACCGATGGTATGTGTTAGATTAACATCAAGGCATCGTCGCGACCGAAGGGAGTGAGCAACCCAGCATGTCAACTGGAGGAGAAATGAATGGAGCAATATTCTGTTTTCTGACGAGTCCCGTTTTTCTGTGCATCCGGATAATAGGCGTATTTTTATCTGGAGGGACCGTGGCAGTAGGAATAATCCTGCGTTCGGGCACGAAAGTGTCAAATTTGGCGGTGGAGGAGTGTTGGTGTATGGTGGCATCTCCATTGACGGGCGCAATGACCTCTACATCATTCGAGATGGAGCTGTGACTGGTCGCCGATATAGGGATGAGATCCTCAGACGTATTGTAGTCCATTACGCTGCAGCAATAGGAGATAACTGCAATGGACGATAACTGCAGGCCACATCGTGCAAACCTGGTAGTATTTCCTTTTCGAGGAAGGAATCGTTCGAATGGAATGGTCAGCGTGTTCTCCAGACATGAATCCAATCGAGCACGTTTGGCACGCTCTAATAAGACGAGTTTCTGGCCGCCAACAACGCCCACAATCTCACCAAGAACTTGAAAGAGCTCTTCTGGAAGAGTGGGGCAGAATACCCCAACTCGTCATTAATAGCCTCATTGAGTCCATGCCTCAGAGGTGTTAAACGTTGCTGGCCGCCGGTGGAAACCATACGCCCTACTGAAAATGATTTTCTTTAAAGAAAACACCTTTTCTTATTCTTTTTTCTCATATGCACAAATTGTGTTTTTTTCCTGTACACAAATGCGCAATAAAATGCATTTTTTCTGCCAAACATGTGTAATTTATTCTTATATAACCTACTATGTCTGTCGACCATGTATCAATCAGCTAAAAAGTTTCCCAGATAAAAAATCCACCTAAAACTGCAATATCCTTTAATTGTTTTGAGCAGTGTATATAAAGATATGTCATATAATTTGAATTTACGACAGTTAGATTCTCATCATTAAAGAGCAATAATAAGAATAATATAATATGTCCTACATTGATTGATCCATTGTTAAGAGATACGTAGATGAAATATCCATACATGAATATCCACATATTTATCCTTTATATTTAAAAGATGGCACCACACAATAATCCACTGCGTTGGAAAACACTGATGAATAAACCCATATTATGGTAACTATATTTAATGAAAAATTAAACAAGTATTAACAAAAATTGACATTTAAAGTTGCAATAAAATTTTCTACTTTAAAGCTTAGAGACAAAACTAGAAGACTCACTGAAAAAATGTACTTTCACATTCACTTTACACCGATTGCATCATTAAGATAAAATACATAATTACCGGGAAAAAAACAGTTATTATTGAGAGAAAAACCCGATTACATATTGAAAATTAAAATATCTTGATTAAATAAAAATAAGATTTATTTTTATAGTTTTAGAAAATCAATATGTCTATCACCCCTGTTTGATTTCTGAAGCTGTAATAGTCATTAGATTTAAGTCACTCCCATGTTTAATGAAATCAACCTTAGGTAAGGGCTTATTAAAAATGTCTACAGTTATGTCCTTGCTTGGGAAAAATTCCAAGTCTATAATGCCTTTATTTCGAAGATCCCTTATACTGTGAAATTTTATATCCACATGCTTTGTTTTCGAATGATATCTTTCATTTTGTGTCATTTTTATGCAGGACTGGTTTTCTGCAAAATAATTATTGGCAAAGATTGGTTTAAATCTACATCTTTTAAAAAATTAATTATCCAAGTTGTTTCTTGGGCTGCACTGGCAACTGAAATATATTCAGCTTCGGCTGAAGATAGTGTAACTGAATTTTGTTTCTTTATTTTCCAAGAGATAGCTGTATTTCCTAATTTACATAAGTTACTACTGGTTGATTTTCTATCATATTTATCCCCTGCCCAATCAGAATCTGCGTATGTTGCTAGGATTGGTTTCATTTTATTGCTAATATTCAATTTTCTTTCCTTTGTAGTCTTTAAATATTTTATAACTCTTTTATTTCTATTCCTGTTGCTAAACTTTTAGATATTAGTTGCTTAAGTGAATTTATGTTCTTATGTCCAAATCTCTTATGCCAAAGCTCAATGCAATTTTTATTCTTGCATTGATAAGCTAAATTTGCATAGTTGTCTTGTTTAGGTTTATAGAGAACTATTTCGTACAAATTATTTAAAATTTTTCCTTCTAAGAACTATTTCCCATTTTGGGTTAATTTACATGTTTTCTTTTCAAATATGAGCTTACAACCATGTTTTACATCTTTAGTAACGGACATTAGATTTGACTGTATGTCCGGCCCGTACAAAATGTCATTTAAAGTTACATCGTTAGCTTGTGTTTGTAATTTTATTTTCCCTATGCCTTGAGACCCGAGATTTTTTCGTTCAAAATCGTGACAGTATTTTTATTAACTGTGTTAATGTCAACGAATAAATTTATATCATTACAAAGGTAATAGTTGCTCCATGAATCAATAAGCCATGTATATTTATAATCATTTTGTGTCATAACTCGGTGGGAAAGAACATAAAAGAAGAGCTGATAGATGATATTCTTTAATTTCTTCGCCTATAGCCTTCAATTTATCAACTGTTTCTAGAATTTTAACAATGTGGTCACGTATGTTACCGCTTTCGGCAAATTTATGCTATATAATTTACGCAACAAATATAATTTACTTAACAATTCAGAGTGCTCATGCATTCCTTTTAAAACTAGCCAAGTAGCGTTAGCTGTTGTTTTATTCTTTATGTAAATTACTTGTGAGTCTTCTAATGTTAAAATTATCGTAGCTCTAGCTTTGTTATGTTTTTTAGCCCACTCATTATTTAATGGAGTTTGTGGATCGTCAGTTATATGATTATATAAATATTCTTTCATAAGAAGCATTTGGAGTTTAATACTCCACATTGCATAGTTATTAGAGTTAAGTTTTTCTATAATAAAACTTTCCTTTGAAGAAGAAGCCATATTTTTTATTTTTATTTCTACCTTATTTCAGCTTTTAAAACTTTTACTATTTTTAAAACTTTTTTTAAATAATATATTAATTAAATTTACTTCAGTTTTATTGTTCCTTTAGAGGAAAACAATATTGCTAAGTTCAGTTTTTTTTTTCAGTCTCATAATCTATTACACATTTTGAACTTACGACAGTTAGCTTCTTATCAATAAAGAGCAAAATTAAGAATAATATAATCTGTCCTACCTTAGTTGATCCATTCTTAAGAGATACATAGATGAAATATCCATATTTAAATGTCCACACGTTTATCCTTTAAATTTAAAAGATGGTACCACATAATAATCCAGTATGTTGGAAAACACTGATGAATAAACCCATATTTTGGTAACTATCTTTAATGAAAAATCAAACAAGTATTAGTAAAAATTAGCATTTAAAATTGCAGTAAAATATTCCGCTTTGAAGCTTAGAGACAAAACTAAAAGACTCACTGAAAAAAATGTACTTTCACATTCACGTTACATCGATTGCATCATTAAGATGAAATACATAGTTACTGGGATAAAACTCGATTACATATTGAAAACGAAAGTCTCTTGATTAAATAAAAGTAAGATTTATTACTACAGTTACAGAAAATCATTATATGTCTATCATTATATAACAAGATATTTAAAAAAAAACCCTAAGGTATAACCTACTTTTTCGAAATTATGATCATCTTTCCCCCTTTTTGCTCGTTGTCACATTTATTTACAGAATATTAATTAAATGAACTATAAAATGCTTAATACATCATGCTTGATAAAACAAAATTTAAACATTTTTTGTTTAGATTTATCTATTTAACGATGTATATATGTATATATATATGTAAGAAAATAAAACAAATTGCGCCATTTTCTTCTCTCTGAACTTTTAATTCTAAATTTGTGGAACATATTTTAAATCTTAGTTTCGTAATGTTTTAATATTTTTAAAGCTGAAGTTTTTTTTCTTATTTATTTAACTTACTAATAATCTACGGCTTGTTTCTCAAAAAGTGCGGGAAACAATTTCGTAATATTTTTCCTTTTTAAGAATATTATCGAGATTTTAATTTTATTTTTTATTAAGATCGTCTGCTCTGTGTTAATGCGCGGATATGTTAGCAGGTTAGTCTATTTGCGAGACAATATTGAGTTCCTACGGGAAGGCCACGTCTCGTGTACCAATCAGAGGTGATGATTTCTGACGCGTAGCCTCGAAGTTAATCCTAATTGGATTTTTAATTTACTGACACAGACTGAAGAGGGGCTAGTTTTTCCGTGTGGGTGTTGAAGTTTCATTCTAGTTTTTTGGAGCATTCAGAATGCATCTCTCTCTTAAATTGCTAGGACGCCCGTTAATTTTTTTCCGATAAATTGTAAGCTGGAATGAGGTAGCTTAGTCACGAAGTTTGGAGTATTCTATGTGTGCCAAGGTGACTGCTGGTCTAACTTTACGTATTTTATGTGTTCCAATAAAAATGAATTCAAAACGGAGTGATGTAATTTTTTACGGGGAAATTTCAAAGACCGAAATCCATCGCTTGGTAAGTTACACTACGGCTGTTGAACCTGCTGTTGATCTTCTAGATGGAATGCCGCCAAAAAGATTAATATAAATTTTACGTAACATATTTAAAACCGGTAGGATTTATAATGAACCGGCGTTCGATTTTTAAATAAGAACTATCGAGCTTAACAACTACCAACTAAACCTTTGTCTGATAATTGCTTCACAACGCTGTTTGTGCACGCGCCATTTTCGCCGAGCTTAAAACTAATTACTAGAATTTCTGCCTTTGTTTATTCGCACCTTAAACAAACATGAGTAATTAAAGTAATGTCACTGGTGTTGAAAGAAATGCTATCGATAAAGAAAAAAATTTTCTCAAAAAAGTAATCTGAAGACACATCTTTTCGTGCATTTCGAAGGATAAACTTTTCAGCTGTGAGATATGCCACAAAATGTTTTATACTTAAATTAGCTTGAAATAACATCTTCATGCGCATACAAATGAGAAATCTTTCAGCTGTGAGATAATCAAAACAAAAATTACAAAAGAACACCTGCATGGAATAATTTCAACATCATTTGGTTTTATTTATCTATTTATTTTCTATATAACAATGCTGCAATATTGTGATTAACTTTCGCGAGTTATTATTATTTTTTTGTTTTTGAATAAAGTTTAGGAATGTGAACAAGTTCTACATCTAGGTGATTGTAAGTTAATTATTTTTATTTTATTTTGTATTGTGTATAAAAGATAATATAATTTTTTCCTCTTTTTTTAATTGTTGATTTTATCATGATATTACAGATTTGTATAAAATTTGTAACTAATTTTGTTCTTAATTTATTAATTGAAATTTTCTGCTCATAGAAATTTTACTTAAGTTTAAAAGTGTTCTTAGTACTAAAGAGGAAATTATTTGTGTTCTTAAAAAATATTTGTTGTGTATTTCCTATGTTATTGAAACTGTGATATTGATTTATTTATTATTTATTTATTCCACATGAATTCAAAGAAAGAGTTTATTTATTTATTTATTGTTTTTATTGTTATTTATCGTAATTGAATTATAGCATTTACATATTTTCCCGTATGAATTATCCCTCTTTTATGTTGTTAAGATCGGGATTAGTAAAGGAGGATAAAATGACTGAAAATAAACTTGATATTGTCCTTTTTGACTTTGAGTTGGGCATGAATATTTTTTCATGGTTCAAGCATTTTGATAAAGAATGTTCTGTAGAAAAAAAAGATGTTGATTCGAAAAAACTTAACCTCTCGAAATATTTAAAAGATTAAGCTCTAAAAGTTTTTATAAATGATTGTTTGGATTGTGCTACTTATAATGAAATTGTTGAGATTTTAACAGAAAAATTTATCCAGATTAGAAATTATTATCCAAAATTTTCTGAGTTTATCTCCTTAAAGGTCAATGATCTAAGCGATTTAGATTCTTATTTTAGAAAGAAAGTTGAGATTGAAAGACAACTTCAGTTTGGAGAAAATATAATTATTCTGGGATTAAGTGATGGACTTAAGCCTGAGAAACAAAATTGTTTAATTGTAAACCCTCCTTCTAATACTCGTGATTGGTTTCGCATGCCTAACAATTAGCAGTGATTCCAGCTCATACATCTAATAACAACAATAGACATTTTCAACAAACTGGACAGTTGCACAATCCCAATCCTCATCCTAGATATTGGACTCGACCTATTCCAAACAACCGAACACAAAATTTTAATCCTAGATTTTTCACTCCTATAATGCCTACGACGCATTATCAAAATAATTATCCAAGTCGTCCGAGCAGAATATGTTTAAACAGAGGTATACAAAATGCTTATCATTGAGAGAGGAATTGTATATTTAAAACAAATTCATTGCAATCTCAAACTCCTGCTCATATACAACCACCCCCTACTAATGTCTGACAATTATTTATTCCTGGATATGTGGACAGTAAAAAAGTGTGTTGTGTTGTAGTCAGTGGATCAACTGTCTCAATATTATCTCTCAAATTTGTTCAATATTTAAATGCTAACCTAAATATTGTGTCCCCTATTACTATTAGAAAGGCACAAGGAAAACTTACAATTAATAAATCTTGTCGATTATGTATTAAATTTGGTAATATAAAGAGGTATGTTATTTTTTTAATAAGTAAGATAGATTTGGACTATGCTGTTTTAGGTTTGCCTGATTGTGCCAAATTTAAATTGAAAATTGATTGTGCAAAAAGTCAGGTGCTACAAGACAATATTACGTTAAATCAACCTGTCAGCATATCCAGTGATAATTTAGAATTACTTCATTTTGATATTATAAAACATGATACCACTGTGCAACCCGGTTATAGAAATACCATAACTTCTCAATCCTTGCCGCGATTAATAATGATGATTATAATCTATTTGGGGATCTAAATGCTATTCAAAATAAAAATGTAAGGGAACTTTTAAGTGATTATTTAGATATTTTTGCCAAAAATAAATACGATGTAGGGAGAATTAATATTGAACCTCAGCGTATTTTTCTTAAATCTGACCTACCGATATCTTTGAGGCCTTATCATGCATCTACTGCTGATGAAAAAGAAATCTCCCAGCAAATTCAATCCTTATTAGCTGCTGGATTAATTAAAGGAAGTTATAGCCTATATTCTTCCCCTGTCACGTTAGTAAATAAACGAGATGAAGGCAAAAAACCCGAATGTGTGTTGATTACCGAAAATTAAATTATATTATGAAAAATGATGCCGAACCTTTGCCCCGAATTGATGAAATTTTGGATAAATTAAGTGCTGCCCAATATTTCTCTACACTGGATTTAGCCTCAGGTTATTGGCACATACCTATTCACCCAGCAGATTCAGAAAAGTTAGCTTTTACTACCAATTGTGGGTTCTGGGAATAGAATGTTCTCCCCTTCGGTGTAAAGGTAGGCCCCCACAATTTTCAATAGGACAATTAGAAGAATTCTTACAAAATATAAAATAGACTTTGCTTGTTATTATTTTGATGATATAATTATTTTTTTCTAAATCAATAGATGAACATATACATCATCTTATCCAAATTTTTGATTTATGCCGAATAGAAAATATTAAATTAAAATTATGTAAATGTACTTTTGCTCAAAAACAAATCAATATTCTAGGGTATGAAATCCAAAATGGAACTTTAACTCCAGCTAATACTAATATAGAAACTATTATAAAATTAAAACACCCTACTAATACTAAAGAATTATAAAAATTTCTTGGTTCTATAAATTTGCATCATACATTTATTGGCAAATATGCTGAAATTAGACACCCCCTAAACAAATTACTTAAGAAAGATACTATTTGGGAATGGAATTCTGAATGTCAAAACACTTTTCTAAAATTAAAAGATGCCCTCATATCTAAAGAAATTTTAAAGATTTATGACCCAAAATTACCCCTACACATGTTTGTTGACGCTTCTCAGGTGGCGGTAGGTGCAGTTCTTAAACAACCCGACCATAATAAGTTTTAACATACAATTGCTTATTTTTCTAGAGGATTGAGGAGTTATGAGAAAAATTACTTCATTACTGAGTTAGAGTGTCTTGCCATCATTGATACTTTAGATAAATTTTATCATTACTTTCGTGGTGTACAATTTACCATCCATATTGATCATGCATATCTTGTTCGGTTAAAAAATGTCAAACATTTAAGAGGTCAATTTTTTAGGTCGTCATTGAAGTTAATTATGTTCGATTACAAGATTTAGTACTTAAAGTGATCTACAAATGTCGAAGCCGACATGCTGTCCAGAAACCCTATTTCTCATTTTTGTAAATCCCTTACTTTTCTTCTTGATGTTAAAGAGATTATTGAGATGCAAGAGAGAGAAAATGTGTGTGGTTCAAATTATATTAATGACAATGGACTGATTATAGTGAAAAAGAAAAGTTTTTGTAAAGTGGTAGTTCCCATGTACTTAAGAAAAAAATTACTTAATTGTCTCATGAACAGTTTGCTGTTCAAAAAATGCAAAATTTAATTTCTCCTAATTGTTATTGGCCAGATATAACACAATACATTACCAATTTTGTTAAATATTGTGATATTTGCCAGAAAAATAAAAAACCTAGACAGAAGAAATTTGGCTTATTACAAGCTATGCCCACTACAGATCAACCTTTTGAGTGTCTGTCTGTTGATACTGTAGGAGGGTTCAATTCTACAAAAAAATCTCCATATTATAATAGACCATACAACAATATATGTTTCGGCATTTCCTACCAAAAGTGTCATTACAGAAACTTATACAAACTGTCTAAAATAAATTTTCAATATCAAAATCCCTCATCAATTATTCTGTTTTAATAAAATTTCAAGTGTACAGTCCCCTCAAAAAATACTAAGTGACAGGAATGATGCTTTTACTTTTTCAAGATTCAAAAAATTCCTGCGAAATCATACTATTAAGCAACATTTGACCACTGCCCATTATCCACAAACGAATGGGAAATGTGAAAGAGTAAATCAGACAATAGTAACTAGATTTAAACGTAAAGTGAACTCCATTACCTCTAAAATTCCCTGGACTAAGCTTTTAACTGAAGTAATTAATGAATAAATAATAAACCCCATTCTATTACTAAATTTTCACCTGCTTATTTACTTTTTGGCCATTTACCCTATGACTCCCCCTTACAACAAGTTTATTACCCCCCCCCCCTGTTCATGAAAGCCTTAAGATTGCTAAAGCAAGAACTGATGAATTTCAATTAAAAATAAAAAATATTATGATAAAAATTATGTCGAACCAAATTTTAAAATTGGGGATCTAGTTATCTATGAAGAATTTTAGTACCCTAATACTAGAAAGTTTTCGCACGTATTTAGTGGCCCTGATAAAATTCTTAACAAATTATCCGAAGTAAATTTCGAAACTGATAGGCAAAACCAGTTCAAAAGTTCAGAAATAGTACATCTAAATTACGGCCTTATTATTCCCCTGATAAATTTAAATTAAGTCATGAGCAACAACCCTCTAATCAACAACAACAAACTCAAGTAAAAACTGTACCTTAAACTTAATCTCTAGTTTATTATCATTTTATAATTTTTTCTTTTTTCTCTTAAACAGTAAATTTCTTTTCATATTTTAATTCAGATAATATCCTGTAATCCTTACAGAATAGCAATGATATCTCTTGACTGCAGCGAGAGTGTCACTTGTCTGGAAATTTTTATATTTGTTTGTTTATGCCGGCGTAAACGAGCAAAGTGAAAATTTCTTACTCCGTATTGAATTACTCTAGTTATAACTTAGAATAATATAATAACAATTAAAATTTAAGTCATTTTTTAAAATTATCAACTGAACCTATTTGTAATATTAAAATTAATCTATCAATCATTAAATTAATTATTTGCCAAGTAACAAAACTTTTATCTCTTTATTTAAATTTCTTTCTCTGTCTTTGCTTCTGCATTCCAGTCCAAGTACATGTCATTTAGAATTTAATTTAATTTCTTTTTCTCTTTCCTTCTTGCATCTTGCAATGTTTTATCGCAAAAAGAAAACATTTATTGCGTAATTATTTGAAATGAATAAATCTTGTCTTTAATTTTTATTATTTATTAATATTTCTTTTTAAGAATCTTAGGATTCTTTAAGAATCTTAATTGAAAACTCACGTGCATTCTCAAACATGAACAAAATTTTTATTTTATTTTATTTTATTTTATTTTATTTTATTTTTTTTAATTTTTTTTTCTGTACATATTCCTACTTAATCCTGTTCTTGAATTATAAGATTATGTAAATGATTACATAATTGATTATATTCTTTATTCTATTTCACTTCTCTCTATATTTCATACCCAATAATATGAGATGAGATAAACGAGATTAAGTATTTAATTTAGAATTTACAGAATGTCTTTTGAGATATTTACTATTAATTTTTGAAAGATTTACTTATACCCATTATGAGATTTACTTATACTTATTATGATAATTATTATTTTTGATATTTTTCCTTGTTATATTTCTTATTTATATAGTTTATTATTTACATTGTTAAAATTTATTATTACTATATTAGTATACTATAAAATGTGTTATTATATTGAATTTGGACAATTAATAACGATATAATTAGACCTCCTTGAAAAGAGGTAATGGACTATACCACTCCAGACATGACTCTTAGAGGATTTTTGAAACAAACTCTCAACATTGATTTCTAGAACTTTCTAGTCAATTTCTTCATATTTAGGTTTGACATTGTCAAGAATAATTTCAATAGTATTTTTTTTTTTTTACTTTTCATGTTAATATATTAAGATTAGTTGCTTATATTTTCAAATTACTTTCTGATGTGTACTGTTAATCAAGATCATATCTTGTATTTTTGTTGATGACTATTTTAATGTATGTAAATTTAACCTTCCTACCCTGTTGAAAAAAAAGTTTCGTTTTACCTGAATGGGTCGATTAGACCCAGTTTACTTGTTTTTATTTATTCTACCTCAAAACAAGTATTTTTAACTAGCTTTATTTTAGATATTATTTTTGTATTCACTTTTAGAGACCAACATATTTTATAATCCCCCCCCCTCCCACTTTAACTGCACCCCCTCCCCCTCTTCCTTGCAATGCCTTGTTTGTATAAGCAATAATTTGGAAAATAATTATAAAAAATGTACATTAGAAATTTGTTTTATTTCCATTGTTTTGATACATTTTTTGTGATAAACAAGATTTACAGTACACATTTACATGCTCCTGGCAAAGAAAAAATAAGCACGAAGTACATCTCGTCTGCGTTTTTCGATCTCTGTTTGGACCACATTCTTTACATCTTTCACGTTTAGCTGAACTAATACTTTCTTTTTTTTCACCTGCTGCGGTAGCCAATTGCTTCTTTATGGTTACTCGGATATTTTATTTCATCCTAATATCTCTGTGAGGTTCGGTCAGCTGTTTCCCAAGTTCCTTTAGAAAAAGCCGCCTTTTGTATAGTTTGTTTTGATTGCAAGAAGGATTTACATGCATAAAAACAACAAATGCATTTATTGCAGCTAGATCAATTAAATTGTAAAATAAACACACAGGCCATCGCTTAGTGCCCCTTTTGCATGTATATGCAGCAGCTAATTTATCAGTAGTAGCTACTCCACCTTTAGTTTCATTATAATATAAAATTATTTCCGGTTTCTTTTCTTTCTCCATTTGAAACTTTGGCCTCATGATACATAGTTGAAAGGAGGATTACCGATTTGTTTTTTTTCGGCACATATGAGACAAGTGTCATATCTTTTTGAAACCCGAATAATGAAGAAAATACAGGGTGGTCATAAAAAAAAAACTTTGCCGATATATGGAGCTCTAGCGGCCAGTCCGCTCAACCGATCAAAATGAAATTTCAGATATAGCTATTCAGAGGTATAAGCTCGAGATTCTGCGAACAACAACAAAATGGCGCTCACGGTTACAGTTATACTTACAGAAACTTGAAAATTTCCAATGGCAACACCCATTTTTTTCACCGCAAAATGCTCAGTGCATGCTAAAACCCTAAAGAGCGTTGGAACCGTACGTGTATCGCAAGAAACGGACATGTTATGCACGCACAAAAAACCGTTCTGGGAATCCTCCCCCCCCCCCCCCAAAGAAAAAACTCGATTGGGGCGCAAGGACGAAATTTGCATATGAGACAGAGTCAGTACACTAATCTCTGATTACAATACAGATCGGAGAAACTAAAACTTTTATTTTGATTAAACATTTTCCACAATGCATGGAACATGGCATTTCCACAATGGCATCGAAAAATCTAATTGTTTTCCATGCATTTATATGCGATAAGTGATATGGGTCGATTAGACCCATTCAGGTAAAATGTGACTTTTTTTATTTTGGCTAAAAAAAATAATTTCGGAAGTCTGAAAAAATTATAAACTGAAGATATTTATCTGTTTGAGGAATACTTAAAATATAAGAGCTCTTAGTTAAAACCCGACGGAGCTATTATAAAATAAATAATAGAAATGGGTCGATTAGACCCATTCAGGGTAGAAAGGTTAAAGTTATTCCACGCATCACCTTAGTGTTCCTAAATTTAAATTCCATATTTATAAAAAAATTAATTTAAATTTTCTTTTATATAGTATCTAAGTATTATTACTTCTATCAACTTCGTGATCTAAGTGTGCATCATCTCCCTTTCAGTTAACTTGCAGGTCTCAAACCTACATTTTCATCCGTCTTTTTGAGAAGGAGGATTTGTAATAAAAAAAAATTGCGCCATTTTGTTCTCACTGAGCTTTTAATTCTAAATTTGTGGAACTTATTTTTAATTTTAGTTTCGTAAGGTATTAATATTTTAACAGCTAAATTTCTTTTTCTTATTTATTTAACTTATTAATAATCTATGGCTTGTTTCTCAAAAAGTGCGGGAAACGATTTCGTAATATTTTTCCTTTTTAGAATATTATCGAGATTTCAATTTTATCTTTTATTAAGATCGTCTGCTCTGTGTTAATGCGCGGATATGTTAGCAGGTTAGTCTATTTGCGAGACAATATTGAGTTCCTACGGGAATGCCACGCCTCGTATACCAATCAGTGGGGATGATTTCTGACGCGTAGCAACGAAGTTAATCCTAATTGGATTTTTAATTTACTGACTCAGACTGAGGAGGGGCTAGTTTTTCCGTGTGAGTGTTAGAGTTTTTATCTAGTTTTTCGGAGCATTCAAAATGCATCTGTCTCATAAACTGCAAGGACGCCTTTAAATTTTTCCAATAAATTGTAAGCTGGAATGAGGTAGCTTAGTCACGAAGTTTGGAGTATTCGATGTGTGCCAAGGAGACTGCTGGTCTAACTTCACGTATTTTATGTGTTCCAATAAAAATGAATTCAAAACGGAGTGATGTAATTTTTTAAGGGGAAATTCTCAAAGACCGAAATCCATCGATTGGTATGTTACACTACGGCTGCTGAACCTGCTGTTGATCTTCTAGATGGAATGCCGCCAAAAAGATTAGTATATTCTTTACGTAACACATATATATTCAAATTCATTTGTATTCCATCTACAAGTTCCATTTTTATTCCTTTTAATTACACTGCTAAAAACAATTAAGTGATATTGCAGTTTTAGGTGGATTTTATATCTGGGAAACTTTTTAGCTGATTGATACATGGTCGACAGACATAGTAGGTTATATGAGAATAAATTACACATGTTTGGCAGAAAAAATGCATTTTATTGCGCATTTGTGTACAAAAGGAAAAAAAACACAATTTGTGCATATGAGAAAAAAATAATAAGAAAAAGTGTTTTCTTCAAAGAAAATCATTTTCAGTAGGGGGTATGGTTTCCACGGGCAGCCAGCAACGTTGAACACTTTTGAGGCATGGACTCAATGAGGCTATTAATGACGAGTTGGGGTATTCTGCCCCACTCTTCCAGAAGTGCTCTTTCCAGTTCTTGGATAGTTTGTGGGGGTTGTTGGCGGCCAGAAACTCGTCTTCCTAGAGCGTCCCAAACGTGCTCGATTGGATTTATATCTGGAGAACCCGCTGGCCATTCCATTCGAACGATTTCTTCTTCGAAAAGGAAATCCTCCACCAGGTTTGCACGATATGGCCTGCAGTTATCATCCATTAAAATGAAGTTATCTCCGATTGCTGCAGCGTAAGGGACTACAATACGTCTGAGGATCTCATCCCTATATCGGCGACCAGTCAAAGATCCATCTCGAATGATGTAGAGGTCAGTGCGCCCGTCAATGGAGATGCCACCATACACCAACACTCCTCCATCGCCAAATCTGACACTTTCGTGCACGAACGCAGGATTGTTCCTACTGCGACGGTCCCTCCAGATGAAAATACGCCTATTATCCTGATGCACAGAAAAACGGGGCTCGTCAGAAAACAGAATACTGCTCCATTCATTTCTCCTCCAGTTGACATGCTCGGTTGCCCACTCCCTGCGGTCGCGACGATGCCTTGATGTTAATCTAACACATACCATCGGTCGGCGAGCGTACAGACCTACAGTATAGAGCCGGTTTCGGACAGTCTGAGTTGAAATCGTGGTGCCTGTAGCCGAGCGAAGGTGTTGTTGGAGAAGAGTAGCGTTCATGTTTCGGTGTCTCCAAGCTGTTAATGCTAAATACCGATCTTCACTGGGCGTTGTTGCCCGTCTACGACCTTGCCCTGGTCTTCGGCCTGCACATCCACTCTCCAAAAATCAGTTCCAGATCCTGGATATGACACTTTGTGACACTTCAATGGCTTGCGCTACTTCGGCTTGAGTTTGGCCCCCTTCTAACCTACCAACAATTCTCCAAGCTTCTGAATCTGTCAAATGACTTCGCTGAGACATCGCAATCATCGAAACAAAGCAATCACAGAATGCCGATCATCCTTGTCTTCATTCTCTTTTATCCAGTTGAAAGTCAAATTTTATTCGCTGCCGCTGAAGCGACGTTTTTGACGTCGAATTTAAAATTTGCATACTCCACAGTTTGAAAACCAGAAAAATTTGCATTTGTGATTCTCTTCTTCTATTTTCGGCAAAAAACTTTCGTTTATATCTTTATTTTATATAAAACTTCAAATATCCTTTAATTGTTTTGAGCAGTGTATTTTTCCCACCATGTTTAATGTGGTATACGTTATTAAATTCAATGGTTCAGAGGGTTCCAATTTCAAATGATTATAAAAGACGGAAAAATTGATCGATTTGTTTGCGGTTTTCACTAAAACTATTCTTTATATCGGTGTTTTATTGAAAATAAATTATAAAGATAAATTTCAAAAAATGCTGATAGAGGGCGCTTTAAACTTTGGAGTAACGAACAACTATTTTTTGCCGTTTTTTTTTTTTTTTTTTTTTTTTTTTTTTTTTTTTGCATTTGATTAAATGTTTTCTTAAGCTTAGACTTAAACTTAAATTTTGAACTCAAAATCTGAATAGTTGGGAGTGGTTAATTATCACAAATTGAACTGCTTTCAGAGGTTTCACAGTTCATATGATTATAAAAAACAAAAAAAGAATGTCGATTCGTTTGCGGTTTTTGCTAAAACTGCTCTTTAAATCAGTATTTTCTTTAAAAAAAAATTAAATATAAATTTCACAAATTGCCGACAGAGGGCGCCTTAGATTTTGTAATGGTATACAACTATTTTTAACCGTTATTATTTTTTTAAATCTCATTAAATGATTTTAAATGTTTAGAAATTGGAGCTCAAATTCTGAATTGTTGGGAGTGTTTAATTATTGCAAAATTAAACTGTGTTTGAGGGGGGGGGGGTTAAATTTCTACTCCTGAACACACTTCAGTTTGCGCTCCTTAACCGCTCCCAACGGTTCAGAGTTTGAGTTTAATCTGTTTAAATCTGAGATTTCGGAAACATTTAATAAGCTTTTGAAAGTATTTAATTAGATACAAAAAATAACGGTTAAAATTAGTTGTTGGTTACTCTCAAGTTTAAGGCACCCTCTAACGGAATTTTTTGAAATTTATATTTTTAATTTATTTTCAAGAAGATACTGATTTAAAGGATAGTTTTATTTTAAACCATAAACGAATCGACCAATTTTTCCGTTTTTATAATCATTTGAAATTTGAACCCCCTGAACACAGTTCAGTTTGTGCTACTTAACCACTCCCAACTATTGAGATTTTGAGCTCAAAATTTAAGTTTAAGTCTAAGCTTATGAAACTACGTAATCGGATGCAAAAAATAGATGTTCGTTACTCTAAAGTCTAAAGCAACTTCTATCGGCATTTTTTTTAAAAAAATTTATTTTTATAATTTATTTTTAATAAAATACCGACATAAGAATAGATTTAGTGAAAATCGCAAATTAATCGATTAATTTTTCTTATTTTTTGTTTATTTAAAATTTTGGACCCTAAACTTTAATGGCGGATATCTCCTTTAGAAAACATTTGGGACCCTTGGTTTCCTATTTAATATTGCTTGTCTTGATGTGTACTATCACCCATCTTTTATTATAAAAACAATTTAGAATCACCCTGTATATTAAAAAACTAAGTTATAATATACTGATGCGAAATTATAATCATTTTCGCTTTTTTACTGGTTGTCACATTTATTTACATAATATGAATATATAAAAATAGCAATTTATTCCACAAGTACTCTTTTAAATGCTTTAAACCCTTCTTACAGATTCAATAAAAAATGTAAATACTTTCTATTAAAATGACATTTAATATTCTAGTTTCTTTTCACCGCATTAGGAATCTGTTGTACAAATAAAAAACATTAAAAAAATAGTATTAAATGGAAAGAATAAAATATTTCCAAAAACAAAATTATCAAACACACGCAATGAAGCAACTGTCAATAAAAAATCTTTTCATGGGAGAATCATGATTGTTTCCATATGTTTCAATATAAAGTAAACAAAGAAATATGAGTCTTTACGTATTTATTTTTATTTACTTATATTTAAAGTAAGAAACACTCAAATATATATGCATCATAAATCCACAAATTATGTTATTTGTGTTTGTCACAAAATGCAAATTGCGTATTTAAGGAACAGAATATAGGGAAACAGTAATTTTCGAGTAAATATTTATTTAATTTGTTTGGATTTTATTTTATTTTCTAGAAAATGACTTTTAAAATCTTACTTGTTTTTAACCGCATTAAGAATGTATTGCATCAGAGAAAACCGTATTAATTTAGAAACAAAAAATAAAATAAAATAAAATGATCGCTGAAAGCAAAAAATATTTCTAAAACAATGTTATCAAACATACACAATGAAAAACTGTCAACAAAATATATTTCATGAGAAAATCATGATTGTTTCCATATGTTTCAATATGAAATAAACAGAGAAACATGAGTAACTTCATTTATTTATATTTAAAATAAGTCGTACTCAAATATACATGCATCATTAATACACTTATGTTTATGTGCACTTATTTGTGTTTGTGACAAAAGGAAAATTACGTATTTAAGGAATAAAGGAATGAGAAGTAGTAATTTTCGAGTAAATATTTATTTAATTTATATAGAAATGCTTACTTTTGGAAACGAAAAGATTAATTATTGATGCGAAAATGTAATTAAATAAAACTGAGAGATAAGTTTCTCATTTTCAATCATTTTCCTTATAATGAGCGGATATGAATAAATTAAAAATATGAATGTTCCAATCAATTGAAAGTTATGTTTTTAATTTTATCACATTTTTTTTTAATTCTGTTAGTGTGTTTAGATATATTGTCTTAAACATTTAAAAAAAAGATACAAATCGATACATGAAATTTGCTCTCTGATGACATGGCTTCATTAAGAATCATTTTTTAATTTATAAAATGAAAAATAAATTTTGAAAAAATAAATAACGCATTTTAAATCCTCATTAGGTTTCACTGGGATTCATGTTCTATATTTCAGCATCAGGGATTTTATAAAAAAGATATTCGCAAATATTACCTATAAAGACATTATGGTGTATCGTTTTTAGCTCAGAGGCTATCATAGCCTGAGAGCTTATGTGCCCGTCCGTTCTGTATGTACGTGCGTTCGTGCGTAACGCGATAACTCATGATAAAAATATCGGATCCACTTGAAATTTTGTATACAGGTATATCCTGATAAGGCGCTTCCCTGATTAGTTTTTGGAGTTCATTCGATATGTATAAGAGAAGGAACGGGGGCTCATGCCCCTCCCCTTAATGGATATAAATGGGTTTTTCATGCAGAATTAACAGTTTTTGTCCAAAATTTAGATATAGGATCATTCTGATGAGGCGATTCCGTGACTGTTATTAGGTGTTCATTGAATAAGTATAAACAGGGGGAACGGGGGGCTCATGCCCCCCCCCCCTTAATTGATATAAACGGGATTTTCATGCAGAATTAACAGTTTTCGTTCAAAATTTAGATATAGGATCATTCGGATGAGGCGATACCGGGGCTGTTATTAGGTGTTTATTGAATAAGTATAAACAGGGGGAACGGGGGGCTCATGCCCCTCCCCTTAATTGATATAAACGGGATTTTCATGCAGAATTAACAGTTTTCGTTCAAAATTTAGATATAGGATCATTCTGATGAGGCGATACCGTGGCTGTTATTAGGTGTTCATTGAATAAGTATAAACAGGGGGAATGGGGGGCTCATGCCCCTCCTTTTAATTGATATAAACGGGATTTTCATGCAGAATTAACAGTTTTCGTTCAAAATTTAGGTATAGGATCATTCTGATGAGGCGATACCGTGGCTGTTATTAGGTTTTCATTGAATAAGTATAAACAGGGGGGGGAACGGGGGGCTCATGCCCTTCCCCTTAATTGATATAAACGGGATTTTCATGCAGAATTAACAATTTTGGCGACTAAAATTAATCGTCAAAAGTGACGCCAACTTGGCGATATCTTTATTATTTCGCCAAGCTGCCGTAGACATACACTGAAAAATATTAGACAAATTTGCGTGATAACAGATACAATGTAACAAAAATTAATATTAGTAAAGGAATGGAGCTTAATAAGATTATTTATAAAATAGGCACTAACTATTTATAAAATTCGTAACAATATGCCTTGAAATTCAAAGGTTGCTTTATATAAAAAAGCTCACCAAAAGTTAGCCATCCGAAGTTCTAAACAAAATTTGTATAGCTTATAGCGATGATAATCATCGTAGAAAAAATTGCTGTGTAGATCCATCAGTGACAGCGAGTTGAAGTGCAAGGATATACGTTACAGAGAATGCGCAAATGACTAAGGGGTGAAAATCTTCCAACGGTATGCATTGCGCAGCACTCTAATTAGTGTGAAACACCCAATGGCACCCAAACACATTTTCAAGCCCGCTGGTGCCAAGTGATTTAACCTTTTCACGCCTGGGCGTCAAATGCATCCGGTTCGTTACCTTTATTTTTAATAGTGTAGACACCGCAACTTACCACAAAAATTTTTGGATTTTTTAAAATATGTTTAGGTCTCCCGCACAAGGCCTAAAGTTTAGAATATTTTTTTTAAAAGAATTTTAATTTTTTTTAAAAAACATAAAGCACTTTTTTCCTAAATAGCAAGTTAAAATTCCGCTAACAATAAGCACAAAAAACGATAGAAAATGTATTGCAAAAACTTATCACAGAATTTAGGTCTCCCACAAGGCCTAGAAGTCGTAAATTCCAGCCAATTTTTGAACATTTTTCAGTGCTTTGATATTTGTGTTGTTGCTGGTTTTAAAAAGTCAAATAAAGCTCTTAATTGAGAACCATAATGGTATGTAGACTTTCATTATGAACTCTGCAAGATTTCTTAGCTCAGGGGTCGGATCATCTACGGCTACATATAAACAAAAGATTCGATTTGCCAGGGTAAGCCGCCTGGTGTGCGAGACAATTCCGGAGTTTCGTCTGGCCAACTCTTCCGTACATGTACCTGTTGATACGCCTTTGGCTATTTCGTACAGATACTTTTGGTCTGTGTTCATTTCTTTAAGATCAACTTCTGGTACATCGCTTTCAATTGCAATAAAATTGACAACATCCAGAATTTGGCAGCTTAGATGTTGTTCACCAATAGGCCCGCTAAATGTGTTGGTCCAGAAGTTGGCCCATGAAGAGCAACCATATTTTTTCTAAATGGCAATTCATTCAAATGTATTAGATACACAACTGCCTGCAGTGACTGTATTTTATTTTCAAATAAGGTGATAACTCCATTTGAAGTGCTGCCGTACGATCACAACCAATAGCTTTTAGTTTTTTAAGATCGACAGTTTGTTCTACACAATACTTTACAAGTGATGTAACTGTTTCCTTTCCTGTTCCATTTATAGGAGTTACATGACAGAAATACTTGGATCCAGGTTCTTTTAACAATAGGTATGTGTTCTTTCATTAAAGATTTTCGGACTCTTTTACCAGCTACAATTTCTTTTGTTATGGTTTCATCTTTACGACTATCAAAGTAAATGCCCAACAGATCGGAGGTTGAGCTTACTTCTTTACGAGACTTAAGTCTTTCACATGCTACTTTTGATTTCGCTATTACTGCTTCTTGGTTTTCCGCAATAACGACAGTTAAGCCTCGCAAAATTGCAGTAGCTACCTGAGCTTCAGCTCTACTATAAAATGCCCTTGCGGTCACAAACTCATGAAAGCAAAGACAAGCGTTGTGACAGTTCTTGTTTTACTTCTACACTTGAAGCACTTTTTGACATGTATCAAGTACATTTATTTCAAAATCCCTATCTTGACATGATGTGTGAGACATTGAATCATTTGTACTAAAACCAGAATCGATGTTATCAACAGATTTTAAGTTTTCAAACTCTGTCTTTTTACAACTACTTGCATTAAAGCTTGTGACCTTAAAGCTTGTGACCATTAAAGCTTGTGATTTTCTTTCTAATCGCTTTTTAAGCTTTTTAGTCTCGTTTTTGTCACACTCATCAATTTAGGACCACGTTGGTTGAGCAAAAACTCATGTTCTAGTGCCGGGAGTTTTTTGTCAATAGAGCAAACATAGTTGCTGAGGTCATATTTGTAAGTACAAATATCAAACAATGCAGTTACAGTTTTTGTCTAAGCTAGTTACTGCATCTTTGTAGGAGTTAGGATACTTCCTTTTAGGCCCTGGATACTTTTTAATTTCCTCAAGCTGTTCATGCAGTTTTAAAACCATAAATATTGTGTTTTTTGGTGCCACAAACAGGAATTGAAGCTCTTTTCTATATTTCCTCAAGTTTTAAAGCAACTCTTAACGGAATTACCTTTTTTGCAAGATGTTGTATTTCCTCTTGTTTCGTTTCAATGCGTACGCACTCAAAATACTTCAAAACATCCATCTTAGTTGGCAGAACATTAAATTCACTCACATCAATAGGTTGCCGGATAACCGGCCTGTCGGCAGTTTGTCTAGTTAGATGCGGTTTTTTACTCATAATGAACAATAACAACACTCACTCAATTGATCAACAAGACTATCGTACTAAAACACAACCGTAATGCTGGCTCACAGACAAACGACTACTGACAAGTCTGCGCAGTGATTCATAGGTGTCGCGTCACCGCGGCGCGACAGTCTGGCCTTCCCCCACCCCATTGCTTGAAGCTGATGCTTGACGTATTGAAATGTGAATGATTATTTCACTTATTTCAACAATTCCAATCAAGCCTGACGAGGCTTTTTGTACATTTAATTTTTAAACCATCAACAATACAAATATCAAAACACTGAAAAATTTTAAAAATCGGCTGAAATTTACGAATTTTAGGCTTTGTGCGGGAGACCTAAATGCTGTGATAAATTTTTGGAACACATTTTCTATCGTTTTTAGTGCTTATTGTTAGTAGAATTTGAACTTGCAATTTAGAAAAAAAAATTTGTTTTAGGGTTTTTTTTAAATTTTTGTAAAAATTTACTTTTTAAGTAAAATTTCTAAACTTTAGGCCTTGTGCGGGAGACCTAAACATTTTTAAAAATAATCCAAAATTTTTTGTGGGAAGTTGTAGTGTCTAGTAGCAACTTTTTATCAAATTCGAATTTAGAAACAAAAAAAAGTTAAAAATTGATACACCCTAATAGACATTTTACATCTATATAACGTATATATATAGCGCATCTACAGTAAAGCATCGTTTATACGACGATCATTTATACGACGTTTCAGTGTGGTCCCAATTCTTTCTTATTTGTTTTAATATAAAAATGTATCGTTTATACGACGCATAAAATCGTTTATACGTCGGTTTTTCGATTTGTACACATTTTTTTTTCTTGTGTATTTTAAGAACAGACGGTATTTGCCAGCTATGAATGACATTAATGACTGTTTATAATGTGCCTCATCCATATGATAACAACGTGGGCTAGTATAGGAATTGTCACAAAAAATAGAAGGAGGAGTCATTCTTTTTGTGAGCACCGGAGAGGGTAAAATTTCTCGACCTGTTTTATTTTTCCACGGCTCGGTACATTCTTTGCTTATCAATGCGCTAGTAGTACAGATCATTTTTTTTCACTTTTCGTAATGTTTTGGCCACAGCTTTTGCGGGCATGTCTTAAAAACGCATGTCTATCTTGGTTTAAAAAAAAATACGAATTGTATCGACACATTAAGAATTTATTTTGTTTGCGACAATACCAGTGGAAATACTTTTCAAACCCTTCTCTCACTGTACAAAACATTAATTACCACTCAATCTCAATCAATCGCGTCAGGCATTCTTTTCCCTTACGTAAAAGGATCAAAAAGTAAAAATAAGTGTATCATAAAGTAGCGAAAGTAAGCCCCCCCCCCCGCTTTAGCAGACAGGAAATTCTAATAATTTTAAGGCATTTAAGGCAGGCTTATAATAGGAAGTTTTGTGAAATAGAGAGGTAACAAAAGAAGGGTCAGGGGATATATTTGGAATTTATAAATTTCTCAAGATTTATATAATTTGTAAATTATATCAGAGAAGGAGGCATATATTCCGAGGGAGTTTAATTTCGGTACTTTTTGGTGTTACATTTAAATTGCTTACAGTATTCTCCTCCCCCATTTTTTAAAAAAGATTTATAAATATATGTAAATTAACACGCTAAACATTAAAATTAAGTGAAAGCAACATTAATTCAAGATTTAGAAGTAAAAATCAATTATACGACGTTATCTTTTATACGACGTTTTTCAGTAGTCCCTTCGGCGTCGCATAAACGATGCTCCACTGTATATAGTATATAGCTATATATACTATATTTACATGTAGTAAAGTTAATCAATTATGCATCACCTTAAAAACACTGAAATTGCATTAAATTACAATAAAATTAAATTAGAAATTTTATGGTATAAACACATTACTTCATCAATAAAAATCTCAGTAACATGAACAATTGCAAGAGAATCAGTTAATCAGAAATAAAATTAAGTATAATTATCGGTAAGATTTGTATATTTCTCAAAAATGGCGCAACATTAAATGAGTGTTAAAGCACATCATACACTGAAACAACAAAGGGAAAATGAAGGGTGACATAGGAGACAAAACCTGTCAAAACAAAGGAGGAAGGTGTTAAAAACCTCCCGAAATCGAGCAACATGTCTTATGTTTCGAATAAGTGTGTGACTCGCCTAATATACTATGCTTCAAAGATATTGCACTTACCTGTATACTTCAGATATGAAAAACAAAATCTATTTATTTTCTTTTTTTTTTTTTTTTGTTGATATCCGAGTGTCATTATCAAAGATGAAAATTTATAAGTGTGACTTGTAATTACTATGCGTAACTGCAATTATTTTTACATTAGTAAAATTAATAGATCTTTGGAGATTAGATTGAAATATATGAAAACGCCTTTTCTTACCATTTTTTCTGTTGTTAAATGTATTTTTTAGAAGAAGAGCAGTAATTTAGGATGAATTACTTTAAGAAGACACCTTCAGTCCAGAAATTGTCATTAAATCTGTAGATATAAATCATGCCGCAAAATGTTTAGAATTGTTTCTTTGAGATCAGATTACAAAACAGCAAGCTGACTGCAAATAGAATATTTGCGGAAAAGTGACAAATTAATACCAGAACCGCGGAAAATTTTACTCAAGTTTTATAAAAATATTTCTCACCAGAATTTTTATTTAGAACTATTTAAGTTTTTTATTTAAATCATTTTTGCGCAGCATATCTTTAACGTTTTTTTTTTTTTTAAGGTTTCTGACTCTAATCGACTTCTATTGATTTGGTACGGGTCAAAATGACCCGTTACCGCGGTTCTAGTGTTACAATAAGAAATCACGCTTCAGTGATTCTTGTGCTACTTCGAGGAAAAGCGAAGTTCTGCTCGGTGAATAATTTTTATTATAACGCTCATTGGTTTATATTTTTAGACGCATTTATAGTATCGATATTTTTATCGATGAGTATAGTACTAAGCTTCTTTTTTAATTTAAATTTTGTATTTATTTTACTTTAATGTTATTTTTTATTTATTTATTTTTTTTTGTTTTTTTGTGAAAGTTACATGCAATTGAAGTTATGGAATACTAAATCATGCTGGTATGAAATGCACGTATTAAACCAAGTTTTTTTTTCCTTTTCTTTTTGGAAGTTGCTAAGGTCTGTCTCAAAAGTATAAGCACAAGCATAAAATGTTGACTTTTAAAGAATTATAAAAAGTTAGAATGAATAACATTTTTTTATTTGCAGATTTTGCAACTTTATTTAATTAAATTACATAAAAATAGAAAAAGAAAATACATAATTAAAAAAATATATAATAAAAAAAGTTATAAAATACTGTTTCAAAAATTCATGCACAATGTCAAAAACAACCAGATTTATAATTTTTACAGAACTCTTACCAACAAATTATTTTTCCGTGATTTTGGATTAATGTAAAAAAACGTGCATCCGTCGAAATTAATAGTTTTTGTGGGGTTTCTGACGGCAAAAAATACCATGCTTTCTCAATGTTCTCTTGGTGTTCTTCAATAGAGTCATACTGCTTTCCATTGCCTATACCTGGCGGGTTCAAATACTCCAGACATTTTCAATCTTGTTTAAGTCTGGACTTAAAGCTGACTAGTCAAGTACTTTATCATTTTTCTGATAAAACGAAAATTTTGCAGAATGTGTTACGTGGACTGAGGCATTGTCTTCCAGAAAAGTCCATTCAAGACCCCCCCCCCCCCCCAAATGTCACCGAATGGAAGCAAATGATGGTTTAACGTCTCTTGAGACTTTTGTGAATCTTCTCTTACTTTTAGAAAAACCAGAGACGGCTGGCAAATGTCCCAAATGGCCCACAAACCATAACGGATTTACCGCCTTGTTGTCTGCTGAAAAAGGTCCTTCGTTTCTTGCGTAAGTCATACCAATACGCGTTCAAACCATTAGGACTAAGTTCTTATCGAAGTTCCACTTTATCTCATCGCTGAATAAAACAGTAAGCCACTTGTCCCCGTAGGTGATGTGTTTTTTAGCCCAGTTCATTCTTCCCTGTTTTTTATGTAATTTAAGAGACGGTTTGCGAGCCAATTTCTTTAGCATGATGTAATCACACACTTTCATACGTTTATTTACAGTATCTTTGGACACCTGTACACTGAGATTATTTTTAATTTGCAGTATGGACATATTTCGTCGAAATACCAATCTCCATATTTTCCGATCAGTCTGAACAGTCGTCGTACATGGTCGTCCTCATCTTTGTGTCTGCATAAAATTATAATTTCTAGAGAGTACTTGATACATACCTCTCTTTTATCAATTTAAAGCTTTTGCAGTTTCAGAAATAGTTTTATTTTGCGATTTCAATTAAAAAATTCACATAATGTTAATTCTTTACCCTTTGTCATTTTTAAAACGAGAGAGAATAATTTATCCACCTTTTATACTTGTATAAAAGTGCAATATGATGTTATACAACGACATCACACAATACCAATCTCGTGTTCTTTAGAAAAATTCCTTAAAGTGCTTAAACTTTTGAGCGTTCCTTCAAGAAAAAAGAAACATTAAAAATAAATAATTTTTTTTTATTTTAACTACCCAAAACGGCTTTTTTTATTACATGGCGAGTAATTATTGTAAATTAGCATAAAATGTTTTCTTCTTGAATTTTTTAAGCCAGATTTGCAGAGTGCTTAAACATTTGAGACAGATTATAGTACAGCTCATATTCAAAATATTAGAATAATTGAGAAAAAGTAATAAGAAAAAATTATTTGTCATTTATTTATTTTTTATACTAAGTAAATGCAATTAAATTTCTTATAAATTAAATCTGGAATGTTTAGATAAGATTTTAACATTTATAAAATATAAAATACAGCACAATAAATTAGGTATACAGCTTCCTTAAACACACCAGAATATTAGAATAAAATTTAGATTGGTTCAAAATATTAGAATATTTTATTTTAAGCAACAATATTACCTTATGAATATGAAGTAAATGGTAGTTAATATTTTGTAGCATCCCCTTTAGCATTCATAACAGCGTACAATCGATCTTGCATACTATATACAAGGTGTTTACAAACATTTCTATCAATATTAGCCCAAATAGACTTTATACGTGCCACTAACTCAGTTTTACTTGAAGGAGGATTTTCTTGAAGTTTTTTCTGCATTATACACCATAAGTTTTCGATGGGATTAAGATCTGGTGAATTTGGTGGACAAGAAAGTACCTTGATGTTGCGTTGGCGAAACAAATTCTTAGTTGACACCGAGGTATGCGGGGACGCTAAATCTTGTTCAAAGATGAAATCATCTTCAAATAAATCTTCTGATGATGGAATCATGTAATATTCTAAAATTTCTTGATATATCAGAGAGTTAACCTTTTCGTAGACGATGCATAACTTTCCAGGTCCTTCTGCACTCATACAACCCCAAACCATGACACTAGCGGCAAATTTTACGAAACGTTTAAGGCATTCTTTATCAAATGCTTCTTGCTTCATTCTCCAAACTCGAATACCTTGATTACCATATGAAACACAAAACATACTTTCATCACTAAATAATATATTTTTCCAATCTTCATTGCTCCATGAACGTCTTGATTTACACCAATTCAATCTTATACGCTTTTGTCTTGCAGTCATGGGAGGTTTTGTTTTCGGTACACGAGATTCAAATTTAAATTTATGGAGACGTCTTAATGTTGTCGATGTAGAAACTTCAACTCCTTCTTCTTTCCATTTTCGGTGCAAGAATCGCACACTTTTAAAACGGTTTTTCTTAACTATACGCTTCAGTTTCCTGTCATCTCTAGCAGATGTTTTTGGTTTTCGGCCACCATTTCGGCGATTATTTTGAAATTTTCCAATTTTTGAATATTGTGTTAGTATTTTACTAACGCTCGATTGCGAACAATGTAAATAATTCGCTATAAAACATTAATTTTTACCGTGCCGATACAAATCAACCATACGAAGTTTAGTAGATTCAGGAATATCACTCACACGGCCCATTTTAAGACGAAAAAGAAACAAACTGCAAAAAAGAATACTGATTTTAAATAAAATAGTCTGAATTTAATCAATGATGCCACCAGTTAAGAATTGGTAATAATTAAAGGAGATTTAATGTGAAATATTCTAATATTTTGAACCACTTGAATAAATATTCTAATATTTTGACTTTTCAAAATAAATTTTTTTGCAATTAATCTTTTCAAAAATGATATTAAATTTAAGATAATAAGTAAGTTTAATCAACAATAAGTTCTTAATAAAAATATCGTTTGCATATTTTCATTAAAAGACATTAAATTACCAAACGATATTTTCAATTTCTAAAAAAAAGGTAATTATTCTAATATTTTGAATATGAGCTGTAGAAATTGGATTTTTTAAAGACATGGAATTAGACAGAAAATAGATGGCAATGTAAAATGGTAAATCCAGACGAATTGAAGATTCGTTAGACTCACAAATTCAGTAAAAATCCATATGATGCACTATTGAAAAAAAAATTCCAAATTTTAAGAAAATAAAATATAAAGTATTATTCCAATTTTTTTAATAAATTTTATTCCTTCTACACAAATAAAGAATAAATGATTTATATGCCTTAGCCCTTAAAAATTTAAAGATTTATACATACATACATATATATATATATATCATTTTTTTTCAGTGAATGATAAATAATAAAAGGGATTTTAGAAGAAAATAAAATTTTATTGTCGGTAAACTTTTTTAAACGTCAGATGTGGTTTTATTCAGTTTTATTACCCTTGAATTTAGAAAAAAAAATTCTATAGAATTTTGCTTTTGTTAAATGTTTTTGAGAAGATTGATTGATTGATTGATTTTTGACGTCCGATTATCTGCGCTAGGGATATAGGACCAGGGGGGAATGCCCTTCGTGGGGGTCTTTCTAAGGGAACCTAACCCGTATTTACGCAAGGTTCGAAGAAAACCACGAAAACTCCGAACGGTTAGGCCGACAGCCGCGATTGGGTTCGAACCCAGCACCTGCCGTCTACCAGTTGAGAGGTCCGAACCTCTCGGCCGCTGGTGGGGCCGAGTGTTTTTGAGAAGAAGAAAGTGCTTGTCAAATAAATTTCGATTTGTTTATTGTTTCGTTTTTTAAATGTTTTGAAAAAAAAAAAAACTACTTATATCTTAACTTATATCTACTACTTATTAAACTATACAAACTTCCTCTCTTCTTGGAGTTGGAATCTTCTAAAAAACAAACTATCATCTTTTTGGCAGACATAACATTGGGCAATAAATAACTATGAAAACAGGAATTTTTCGGATTGGTATCAAGAACAATGTTCTAATAGTACAACAATAAAATGAACGGTCATTATTATAAAACATTGTTACACTTTTGACTGCCCGTAATTGATTTGACTTTTTGAATTCGTTATATCCTGAGTCTCGCGTATTTCACCAGACGACTCCGTTATAAACTATCAGGGACTAACTTTGTAGATCCAAATGTGTCACAAAATTGAACATAATAATATTAAATTCACTTGCATACGTATTATTTTCTACTTCACGTAACATACTAATTAGTGGTACTACTCTGTTATCCCGTCGACCAATTTCGCCAAACTAACGGTCAATTTATACATATTGACGTAATTTTTAGTTTAAAAACGAAAAAACAAATATTTAGTAGAGTATTAATAAAAATATTAATAAAAAGTCGAAATAAAAATCACTTAATGACATTTTACACACGTGAATCGTATTTAATGTCATTGAATGTGACATTCGCGATCATCCATTATTGACATTTTATCTTATAGTTTGGTGATGATTTCTGGTCGACGGGATAACCTAGTAATACCTTATTGGTGTAATTTGTACGACTTATTTTTATTCATATATTTTTTATGGTGTGTCTGTCTATCGTCTTTCTTAGTTTTCGGTTCTATCAATGAGTATAATAGACCTATAACGAAAATTAGCAGTGACTATATTCTAATGAGCTAGTATTTCATAATTCAAAACAATTGCATTGTTTCTTGCTTGCAAACTTTGAATCTTACAGCGCATACTCTGCAAAAAAATATTAGATTCAATGCCATAGCGGCACTGCAAACCTTTTCATCATGATTGAAGAGCAACTATCCATTACGTTTATATTTTCAATGTTTCTATACCACACACAATTAATACGTACTACTAATAATTATTCAAAAATTGCTAATAATATATATTTTTGCTAAAATAAAAAGAATTGAAAAGAATGAAGTTCCTTTAAGATGCTGTATAAATGAATAAAATGTCAAATCTGTAAAATTATGGCGATAGATTGTTTGACGTCTTTGTTTATATTTAAAAACAAATTCGGAATAGTTTTTTTTATACAAAATTAAATTTATTTAAATTTCCAACGCTGTATAAAACAAATTATAATTAATTTAATACATTTGAATATTTTTTGTAAGTTACTAATTATATAACAAAGTCTTACAGAATAAATAAATAAATAAAAGATGAAACAAATATTTTTCTGCTTTTGTCCTAATAACTATGATTTAAATATATATTCACAATTACTTAAATTTTTTTAAATATATTCATAATGGTTGAATGTTTTGTTTTATTTGAGAATTATTAAAAATACATTCTGAAGATAAAATACTTGCATAAATTCATTAAAACAATTAAAAAGGAAATTGATGATAATGCAGATAAAACATATTATGTTTGAGAAACGAACAATTATTTTTTTCTTTTAATTTTCGTCATTAGATAATAGATAAAGGATATGAGAATTCTACGAAAAATTTGATACTTCTTTAAGAAATTTAAGCAATAAAGTATTTATAATCCTCTAAAAAAAGGAACCTCCAATACATTTCTTTTTCTCAAAATTTTAATCGCTGTAATCCACTTATTTATAAAACAATGGAATATAATTAAAATAAATATATATATTTGCTAATCTCGTCTTACGTGTTATCTCTTAATCAAATTATATAATATGTTGTCGTTTTAACGAATTTAAAATAAAGACATTATAGTGTTTCAAAAATTAACGAGTCACGTTTATTCAAATAAAAGCATAATGGAAAAAATATATAATAGAAATCATAAAGTAAGAAATGTAAATTGTTCCTTACAAACTATTTCACTTTATTTCCCTTCTTGCTTTTGGTAATGTATTTCTCTCAGTATTGCATTCCGTAAAGATATCAAACTGTTCGCTTCTTAAATTGTGTTTCAAAAAAGTATGATAAATATGGCACCAGATAAGCTGTTTGTAGAATAAACTACAAGGCAGGGTCGTATTTTGTCTAATTTAATTTTCGTATTAATAGAATCAGCCTATTTTTATGTAAAATATTTATAGAAAATGTATATGCAGCTGTTGAAGCGTATTATGTGAAACTTCGTGCAAATTGCACGTTATTTTAGCCAGATATACTCTTCAAATCTGCTTTGAAGTTGGAATCTAAGAAACAAGACATCACCTTTTATTGTAGACATGACATTGAGCACAAAATAACGATGAAAACAGAGATTTTTTGGATTTTTTTTTTCTAATAGTATAACAATAAAATGTAAGGTCACTATCATACCGAAAGGCCACAGTCTCGACTGCAGTTAATTGATGGGGCATTTTGAGTCTCGGGCAAATTTTACATAACTGCTCCGTTATAAACTCTCAGGGACCAATTTTGTAGAACCAAATGCGTCATAAATAGAATATATTAATATCAAATTCACTCCCATATGTCTCAACCTCTATTTTACACGACGACGATGACAGTTGATAACTTTTTATCGTGTATTTTTATTAATGCATTTTTTTTTGTGTGTGCAACACCTTTTTTAGCTACCGGATTTAACAGCGAGTATAATATACCTGTAATAAAATATAGCGTGACAACATTCTGATGGGCTAGTATTTCATAATCACAGAATAATTGCATGGTTTCTTGTTTGCGAGCTTTAAATCTTGCAGCACATTCTCTGAAAATAATATTAGATTCAATACTACAACGGCTCTGTAAATCTTATCATAATGATTGAAGAACAAGGATCTATTTTGTTTTCAATGTTTCTATATAACACAGAATTAATACAAATGCAGCATAAAAATAATCTAAAAGAAATGACTTTCTTGCAAATACTGTGTAAATGAATGTAAATTTAAATCTGTAGAAATATAGAGATATATTTTTTAACATCCTGGATTATAATTAAAAATTATTTTAGTAATTAATTTATCAAATTAAATTTATTCAAATTTTCCAACAGTGTATAAAACTAATTATCAGCAATTTAATACATATTAATAATTTTCTTCTCAGTTAATAATTATATAACAATGTCTTGTAAAAATCAAAATAAGATCAAGAAAATGTTTTTCTGCGTTTGTCCTAATAATTATAATTTAATTATATTTTCACATTATGTCTAATTCAGACCCATATGTCTCATTCACTCCCATATGTCTCAACCTCTACTTCACATGACGACGGACAGTTGATGACTTTTTATCGTGTATTTTTATTAATGAATTTTTTTTTCTGCAACTCCTTTTTTTGCTATCGGATCTAATGTGTTATTTATATCAATTATTACCTCACATACACTACATGGCCATTGATGACCGTCCAATCGCGATTTTAGACATTTTGTTAAATATCTAGAAAAATACACGAGGAATTATCCTGAAACTCTAAGTGTGTAAACATAATAGTACAGGTCATGTATTTCCGTGAAAGTTTTTTTCCCGACACTTTACAGTCAACAAATTAAAAAAGAATGAATATTTTTTGGATAACCCTGACAAAGTTAACATAGCAAAAGCGTTCAAACTGTAAATTATGATTAAGTGGTTTATTGTAATAAACTGTGTTCATTTTTTTTATGTTGATAGCATCTATATTCGTAGAAAAATTAAGGTTTTTATAAAAACAGTCCGAAATTTTTCCAATATTTTTTCTTATCCTTTACAGAGTTCTTAATATAAAATAATATTCTTTTCTGAATATATGACAAACAACATTGCACATAATACTCTGCAATCAGAATTAAAAAATAATAAAAATTATGCGAAAAATGAGTAGGTTTACTAAATACTTTTTCACTGCGCATACGTCAACAAAATCAAATTTCATTTGCATATTATGTTAGCTAAATGCATAGAGCAACTTTTGTGAAAGTCGCAAAATCATTGCTTGAAAATTCTGAAAATAATAGTCAGTAGAATATGTTGAAAATCCGTTTTCACAAAATGAAGCAAAAACAAGAGGGGTTGTATCCATATGTTCATTGATTAGCGTCAATATAGACATTAGCTTTTGCTACATTAGTTTTGACAGGGTTCTCCAAAAGACATTCACTCTTTTTTAATTTGTTGACGGTCCCCTATGGAGTTTCGGGAAAATACAAGGTCCGGCTATTAATTTCCAAGACTTATGGAATAACTCAGAAGAAAAAGAAGTTAGACACATAGACATTTAATATGATTCGAAGTAATCCTTAATAGCCGTAATGCACGTCTGTGCTCGGCTGTACAAATTTCGGAAAGAAGCTTTAAAGTCCTCTTTTGGAATGCTCTTTAATAATGAAGTTACAGTCTTTTGATGGATCCGACATTCTGAAATCTTGTTCCCTTCAGCAGATTTTTGAGCTTAGGAAACAGGTCTCAACATTCTAGGTCTGGATAATATGGTGGATGCGGCATCTCAACGACATCATGCTGGGCTTAGAATCGTCTCACAGGCAACGCAATGTTAATTCTTTGTTCCATTTTCACTTCGACAACAGGAATTTAAGAGCTACGTTTTAATGCGTCTTTCCACGTTTACAATTTACTTCAGAATGGCACCGACTGCTCTGCACATTCGCCAGAAAAAGCTCTTCAATGTGTAATTATTAGCGCCATCTTCCGGCTTTTCGTTTTCTCACAGTTATGTCACGCCTGGAAATTAATAGCCGGACCTTCTATCTTCACGGAAATGTATGGCGTGTACTATTATATTTAAACACTGAGAGTTTCAGGATAATCCCTTATGTATTTTTCTAGATATTTAACAGTACGCCTAAAATCGCGAATGGACGGTCATCAATGGCCATGTAGCTTATACTTTAAAGTAACTTATTAAAAATTTCAACTGATAACTTTTTTATGAGCCCCACTTACTTCCCCCTACTTTACCTTCAAAAGAAAAATACGTTTCTGTTTAATAAACGTCAGTAGATAATAATGTATTCTGAAAATCGTTAACAGCTATGAAGATAAATGTGAACTTCGTTATGTAATTAACTTGAAATCAACCAAGTCAATCGGATTTTATTAGACAGATTAATGATTGTTACATTAAATAACGATTTCCGCATGCTAAACGAAAGTTGTATGAGTATTTAAAACAATTCAAAACAGTCAATAAATATTTCTGTTTGAAATTTGACAATTTCACTATTCTGTACGAAACATTTAAAAAAGTACCGGGTGATCCAGAAGTTTCGGGAGTTTTGAAAAGTTAATAATTAGGAAACTATGTATAATACAAAGGTTCTGTTTTCAGATATATGCTCAGAAACATGTGGGATTTTTGTTTAGAATGAATTTTTTTAAATATATATAGTTACCATTACTGTTAATCTAATTCTTTGAAACGTGTTCATAATGGTTAAATGCTTTGTTTTATTTCAGAATTAAAAAGAATACTTTCTAGAGAAAAATGCTTGCATGAATTCATTAAAACAATTAAAAAATAAAATAGATGATAATGCTGATAAATTATATTATATGTCGGAGGAGAATAATTACTTTCCTTTTTTCAGTCATTATACAATAGATAGGAAATAATAATTCTATGAAAAATCTGTGAATTCTTTAAGAGATTTAAACAATAAAGTACTTGTTATAATAACGACGTACGTGTAATAATAGTACGTGTAATAATCTAAACAAAGGAGCCTCTGATAAATTTCTTTTTCACAAATTTTAATCGTTATAATCCATTTATCTGTAAGACAATGAACATCATTTTAAAAATATATGTGTGCTAATCCTCCTTCTACTTGTTATTTTTTAGTCGAAGCATATAATATATTTTCTTTTCAACAAGTTAAAAAACAAGAGCTTAGAGTGCTTAAACAATTAATGAATTTATTTTATTCAAATATAAAAAGATCCTTACGGCCATTAACGGTAGAGAAAAATAAATATTAAATTTTCAAGAGTCCAATTAAGTTTCTGAAATGCACTATGTTAAAACAGGCGTAACTCGATTATAGAAGACTCCTAATCTTCATCAATATAAAATTCCAACGGAAAAAATAGTCTTTCACGAAGCTGGTTTTATTTATTGTAATCACATTTTGTTTCATAATTTGGCTATAATTCGAAAATATCACAATGTTTCGATAGTACATAACTTGGCAAACATGCGCATGTAGTTTTAAGCTGATTAGAAAGAAACAATGTTTAATAACAATGAAAGAAAACCTATTAGAAATCGCGTTCACTAAAACTCATGTATTTCACTACATAAGCCAAGAGTAACATATTTCAATTTATAGTCTTGTTTTAAAAAATCAGGCATCCTAAAATTTAGTGTTGTTATATCTCAGCCAGAAGAAGAAGTCTAAGAAGAATTGATCTAATTTTTTTTCAATTTTTATTCAATGTCGAATGTTTAAGGGACTGCATAAAAAAATGATGACTCCTTTGAACTGGACACGAAACTCAGTCGCGACCTTGATAGGTCATGTATACATACTTAGACACTTTCAAATCCCTTTATTAATACGAGTGATGTCTCATGACAAATATCGTACATGTGTAATAGGGCGGAGCGTAAAAAAGTTTTTTTCGAAATTCTTTTCTTCCTGGCGCGGAAAAATTGTGGAATTGTATGAGTAATATGCTCACAAAACTTCACACGAATCAATCAATATCTTCCAGTTCCACTTTTGGGTTGAAATACGCAATTTTAGCCAAAAATTTTGCAATTTTTCACAATTCTGTAATATTTTAATTTTCAATTTTTTCTTCGCCCCAGTTCGGAAAAACTGAAAGGGTACATAGAGAACACAAGTCCAAAATATTAGAGTAATTAATAAATATCTTATGGTTCCACTTTGAGTTCTAAATATGGGAAATTTGTCAAAAATGATACAAATTTTCCCATTTTAGTCATTTTTTTATATTTTTAATTTTTTATTCCCGCTGGAATGAAAATTTTCGAAGAATATGTAAGAAACATAATAAAAACCGAATAATAAATAAATATTTCAGGCTTCTCTTTGGGGGTCTAAAAATGACAATGTAGCCAAAAAGTATGTAAATTTTCACGTCTCAGGGATTTTTTTTTTCTTATCAATTTTCTCTTCTCGATGGATCGGAAAGTATGGAAAATTACATTAGAAACATAGCAGAAGAGGTTATTGATAACACATGGCCTATGTAATCCCAGCCAGTTCTTCTAAAAATTTCAAGTATTCTTCAAGCACTCTTTTTAGGTGCGTTCGTAATTATATAGTACGTAGCACCTATAGTGGCCGTTCAGTCCGTCCGTCTGTCTGTCTGTCCGTCTGTCTGTCCGTCTGTTTGTCCGCATATAACAACGGCAAAACTACCCAACCGAATCGTTTGAAATTTAAAATACATAATTATTACATAATTTCGTCGAGTCATTTCAAATTTTATGAAAATCGGATACATAGATCAATTACAGGGGCAATCAAAGGTATTCCATTACATTACGGTCAATGGCGAAAAAAGTTTCAAATGCATTTTAATCGTTTGAAATTTAAAATACGTAATTATTACATAATTCTGTCGAGTTATTTGAAATTTTATGATAATCGGGTTCATAGATCAATTACAGGGGCAATCAAAAGTATTCAATTACATTATGGTCTATGGGGAAAAAGTTTCAAATATATTCTATACCTTTGAAATTTAAAATACATAATTATTACATAACTTTGTCGAGTTATTTCAAATTTTATGAAAATCGGATGCATAGATCAATTACAGGGGCAATTAAAAGTATTCCGTTACATTACGATCAATGGGGAAAAATGTTTCAAATGCATTTTAATGGTGTTACACTCATGTGAACTTAATAAAATTTATATGCAACTATAAAGTACATATTATAATATACATCTTACATAATTTGTAGTGCAAAGAACATTTGTTATTGATTTACAAGGCCACACAAAAGTATTCCATTACATAATGGTATAGGGAGAACATTGTTTGATGAGTGTTTTAATTGTAATTCACTATTTACAATTTTATGAGATTGATATATGAAAGTAATATTTTTAAAACTACGTTATCGTACGAACGCACCTCATTTGCTACGCTTCACGTGCAATTTCCAACTTGTTTTATGTTGCGTTCCCTCAATATTCCTCTGAAGTTTGATCTTTTCGACGGTCAAAATACAATCTTTTCAAGGTATTGGTGCATATGAAACTCTAATCTTGGACTTGACATTTCATGCGATATTTATTTCTTTCTCTTTTTGTGTTACGCCTGTCTATAACATTGGACATGTCGTCATGTGTCACAACTCCTAAGTCTTCAAGAAGTGCGCCTGTTACTGATACTACAACTCGGTCAGACACTCCCATTGTGTCTCAAGTACTGGCTAGGGCAGGACGACGGGTTGTTCGTGATATGGTATTTATGTTCGATTGCAATGACACTAAATGTTTATCACTATGATCGTGACACAATTGTCCATCAACATGATTAAAAGATTTAAATAACTCTAAGTCTTCGATGAAGCAGTAGTGATAGTTTTTTCCCTTTTTTACCGTTTTTTGAAACTTTCTTATTCTTTTTCGAGCCTGGACGTTCATTTACTGAGTTTCAGTGTTGTGGGCCGTGTTTAAGAGTGTATCAACTGTGTTTATCGACAATTTCTTGGAAGTTCTTTGATCCTCAAGAAACTGTCCTCCAATTCTGGAATTTTTATGTCACGTGGGCATTTACATCCTTCTAGAGGTGTACACTTGAAAGAAAAAATTTCAAACAGACTTTTTTCTCCTTCCAATAAGAAAAATTTCAATTTTGACTTCTTCCGTTTTTTAGCCTCAAAATTCTTTATACTCTTGTATGTATCATTATATGAACCCATCATTTGGACTATTCTTTGCCTAGAAACCGTTGGAACTGAGGCAGCCTGCCAAATTGCTTCAACCATTTCAGCCCCCGCTATCCCCCAAAGGTGGGCCCGATTTTTAATTATATTTCGATTCATTTCTCACCAACAAAAAAGTACATTATATCTTTTAAGTTGGTAGAACATCAGTTTTTAATTCTGCAGGATCCCAAGAACTGGGATGAGACGAATCCCGTGTACTGCGCCTTAATTGTGATATTTCTGTGTAATATTTTCCATGTACACTATTAGTTCAACACAATATTAAAAATTTAAATTTTGTAAACACTTTCAGATGTATTACTTTTCAATAAAATATAGAAGCTAAAATTGAATATCCTCATTACGAACCTATCACGAGCAAATCATTATATCGACGGTAACACCACAGTAAACGAAGAGAAAGCTGAACTTATTAGAGGAATTTCCCTCAGATCGATTTTAATTCCATTGTTCTATGATCTTTGTGTACATTAATGCCATGTTTGCCAGGTTAAGTAATAAAATTAATGAATTTTTATACTTATGTTTGTCATATTATTTTCCGAATTTTCTTCGCCTGGGAGAAGAGAAAATTGATAAGACAAAAATCCCTGAGAATAGAAAATTTTCATAATTTCTGGCGACTTTGACATTTTTAGATGCCGAAAGGGAAACCGAAAGATATTTATAGATTATACTAAAGTTTTTCCCCTATGTTTTTATTATATTTTTGATATTTATTGATTGTTGGGAAATTTTGTGAGTATGTTAGGGATACCACTATACAACTTTTCCACGCTAGGGAGAAAAGAATTTCGAAAAAAAGTTTTTTACGCTCCGCTCTAGTGTGTAACTCAATATTTGAATTGCAAATGCGTTTTCAGAAGCTATGATCGATAAATATGCATAGAAAAATTTAAAACTTTCGTCAGTCCTGTCTTCTAGAATATGAAGATTCTTATATCTTCTAATTGAAGCTACTTTACACATTAAAAATATTAAATATATATGTATAACGACATCAGTAAATGCAATGCCAAAACCCAAAACACAAAAATAGACACATTTCGAAGCACTTCTGGCTTAAAATTCACAACAAAATATTGTGTAGTGGTATGTCGTTTGTGTTACAATTTTATTCTTAATATATTGCAAAAAATGTTGTTGTCTAAAAATGTCTTCTTAATATATTGCAAAATATTGCTATCCAGAAATGTGTTCTAAAAATACAGTTGTTAATTGTGTTGAAATAGTGTTGTAAATAGTGTTGATGATAGTTTCTTAAAATAGTGTTGTTCAGCACAAAACTTTGACCTCATGTTAACAATACGCTGTAAATTTTTCAATTTCTAACACTATAAAACAATGTAAGTAAAATATTTTCAAAATACTTTTTATGATGATGCCTTCAAAATTACACAATTTTAAATATAAACACAACCATTCATAATCGAAATAGCACAATCAAAAACGATATTAGACAGAAGTGTTGATTTTTATGTAAATTTAGTGTTGTAAGAGTGTTTCATGCGTTTGCAGTGTCATCAAAAGCTTCTCAATCGAGTAAAATAATGTCTGAAACCAACATTTATTGACACCGAACATGTAATTGACACTTTAGAGCCTACACTAATCCATCAGAAGGGCTCGGATGATAATGTTAAGTTTATGGAGGCATTATTTTCAAATATCTCGCTCAAATTTTAAAAATTTTAAATGATTATTTGCATAAGATAGGTGAGGATGATGTGCATTTAACCGAGTTTTTACTTTTCCGATTTTGGTTTCAGATTTTTTTTTAATTACTCAATCATTCGGAACCGGTTAGAAACGGTTCTGAAATTGAAACTATCATAATATAAAAAATAAAATATAACCAAAATTGAAAATGCAAAACACCAGAATAAGATGCTTGTACACTTTGCGCCATTGATTAGTTTTTCAAAATAGTGTTGTTTTCGTTTACTTCAGTTATTCACCGTATTAGTCAAGCAAAAAATAAATAACAAAATAAATAAATAATCATAATACAATGTATCAGCTTAATGAGTTTTGTCTTTAATATATATATATCCAAAAACTTGCTATATGTCATTTATCAGGGATTTTAAATCGTTAAATGTATTTTATTATATTTTCAACAAATAGAAATGTTCTCTAGAATGAATCTTTTTCTGCACTAAAAGAATACTTTTACATACAAACTAAAATAACACAACGCCTTACTATTTCTCAAAATAGACATTTTAAAGTAAGTATTTATATCGAAATTATTTTTAACATTTTCACCTGTTCATAATATGAACTTTACCTAGATATTTTAGATCTCTTCGTGGAGATACAAAGAGTTCAAGTGTCTTAGATCAATATAAAAGTTGTGCTCTTACTTCATGTCATAGACATTCTCGTCATGTAACCTTTAGATACATAAAGCTCTTAAAACAGGCAGTATTCCATTTTTAGATATGCTTTCAGAATTTTCAATGATAAAGATTCAGTCTAGAATGCAAAAATGATCGGCGAAAGAAGAAAGAAATACTACGCTCTACGTAAATGAGAGCATACACATATGATTTTTGGGGAATTTTTAATAATATGTAATGATTAATGCCATACATACTACTTTTTACACAAGCGGTCATATACACTTTATAAAGTAATTCTAGGAAATTCGTAAAACCTTTAAAAATCATGCTAGCATATTTTGACCCTGGATTTGTCAAGGGTAAATCTCTCGATTTAGTTTTGTATTCCAAATATAATATTCATTTCTAACCATCTCAAAACTGATTAAAATGGCGACATTTTCTTAAACAAAAAATATGAACTGATGCATGCGTTGTAATATGCATAATTCCAAAAAACATAATTTTAATGTTTACGAACCAGATTTCTAAATATATAATTAACATAACTAATAATTTAATAACATGTCATGAGGTATATATAAATGCTCTATAAAGATAAAAAAAAATTATTATCAACAAAAAAGTACTTAAAAATGTGTCTAATAATATTCTAAAAAATATACTTAAAAATTTTGAATCAATTGAAATGTATACAATGAAATTTTAACAGAATTTTATTATATTCACAAAAATATTTTCATTTTAGTTTTTTTTAATTATTGGTGGCTTAGTTGTTCTAGGATAGCTCCTGAACAAACCTATTCTATGATAGAATGAAATATCAAAATCGAAGAATTAATGCCACATTTTTCATTAATATTTATCAAGAACTACATTTTCGTAAAAATCAGTTAACAAATTTATAATTTATGGAGAATGCCTTATTATTCAGCTGCATTTAAAGAGAACTAAAAAAAAAGCCCATTACAATCGGCAATATCTTTCTAAAATCTTATGATATTTGACTGGATTTCTTTTATGTGTTTCTCCATAGTGTTGAATATTAAATTATATAAAAAGATCATTGTTACAGGTCGCGCATGAGCAAATAAAAAAAGTAATTTTTACAACAAGTTTAATTTTACCAGATATTTATTATATTTATACTCGTATTGTACTATATTGTTTCTAGTGCATTTTGTATTTTTTTCTGAAACTGGCGTTAGGTTTGGTTGAAAAACCTGCATGATTTAAGATAAAAACGTGTCAGATTTTTTTTAACTTTCAACAAATTTGATGTATCTTCATGAATATACATGCAATTCTTACATAAAATCCGTGGACATCTTCTACAGTATTTAAATATCTGTAGTCTGCAGTAATAGATCATTCCATGCATTATATGTACGTACATATTATGTATCCCCAATGTTATTATTTTTCATTCATTATTTGTCGCCTCCCTAATAGTCCTCTTTGTTAGATGTACGTTGATAATTAGGATGTGCAACATAATCTTTATAATTGTGATGTTCTAGAAGAATGCAATAAGTATATATTAAAATATTTGACAAAATGCCTAAAATTGAAAGAGCAAGATATTATTTGCCATGTAGTGTGTGTAATTGATGAAAGCTCCACGAAACAATGAGTATTCAATACTTCACTAAGTCTTTCTAAACGAAACAAAGTCTACTTTAACAAAAATCACGTATTCTAAATTTTACTGGAAAATAATACGATTTAATTGTCTAAATTTCAAGATTGACGAGATCGTGAATAGATTTTAAATAAAAAATTAAAAAAAAAAAAAAATACGGCGTAGCGTTGCCACTACAGAATACTTTTTTTATTCAGAACTCTTCCTATTTTTAATGACTATTCAAGCTTTATTCGATTAAGGAAGGTGTGTAATTTAAAAACAGAAATTGCTATTTGAATTTTTCTTAATTAGTTTGAAAAGGAAAACGCACTAAATTCGTTCTTTTTATTGTATGATGCTTTTTCTTGACAAGTTTATACTCATTTTTTTATATTCTACTTTAAATAAGTAATCATAATCAAAAATGCTTAAAGACATTTATTTGTGTAATTCTCAAATACACTTAAGAGTCAAAACATTATGATTAATAACAAGTTGGCCCACGAAAGCAATTACAAATCGCCCTGGCGAGGATGTCACACGTTATTGGTAAATGACCAAATACAAATTGAATTAGTTGTCAAAGCAGCTCTCATGCGTATCCAGGATATTTTAAAATGATTGTTTTTGTACTTTGTACTCTCGTTGAATGACAGCCAAAACTGGCTCTATCAGGTTAAGATACTTCGAGTTAGTGGACCAGAATGTTAATTTGAACTCAGTAATTAATACGATCCTATAATCAATCCAGCATACTTGAAGTCGTATAACTTGAGGCGTTGCCTTGATCAAATCCATTTCCTCTTCAGAAGACAAATATTATGTAATAGTGCAAATGATCCTCAATGATGTTTAAATAGACAGTGGCCTTCATAATCTGTCCTAAATTATTTACATCCATGGAAACGACATCCTTGGAAACGTTCCTCAATGCTTAATATTGTCACAACCGGCCTGATGCATAGGGGAAATAAACAGTTCACATAGAAGATGGCGTAACCCAATGCAACCATTGGTATGTTGAAGGTTAAATCGTGTTTCATCCGACGAGGCAACTAAAGAGTTGCCTCGTCATATGTTTCATATTCCAGTCACGATGTTCCCACGCCTAGTGCCGCAGTGACTATGATTCTTAGTCAACAGTGGCACATGAGAGAGACATTAGCCCCGTAGCCTCACAGTCACCATTGTCAAATGAAAGAATTTTGCTTAGACCTGTGCTGTTTGGGATGTACATTTAGCCAGTTTTTGTTGCCGATTTTGCTTTACATAGGTTCCCCCATACCAAGGTATGGGGGGGGGAGTTGCTGAAATCCTTTTTATTTCATAACACCTGGTTTCCAACGCGATGGGTTTGTACTGATAGCTTCATCGTCATTCACTCGCTGTTTACAAGTGCAAAAAGGTATATTCAGAACAACCCAAGAGACGTGCAATTTTGATGTCACTCACTCTAAGTATTCGGACCACTGAATTCTGCCGTTATTGAAAATAGCTTAGTTGAACAGTCTTTATCTTCACTTGCATATGCAACTGCAAAAAAGATTCCTGTGGCTCCCTTGCTGCATTTAAAAACCATTTTTACCATACTTTGTGCCTTTCACGGTATCCATGAGTGTTTTTTGCAAAATGCGGGAGTGGTCATAATATTTTGTTTGTCAGTATAAATCAATTGTTTCTTAAATTCTCTTCAAATATGATAGATTTGCATCGTATAAAGCGAGAATGTCACAGTTTTTTATTGAATTTATAAAATGCAATATAGTATGATAACATAAGTAGAATATTTATGCATAAAAAATAACAAACAAGGTGTATATGTTAAAAGGTCATAAAATTGATTAATAGTACATATAATCAAGAATGTTTTTATATGCTTCAGGGGTTGAAACAGTTCACATAGTAGACGGCATACCCAAACACGGCCATCGACGTATTGAAGGATGGATCGTGTGTCATCCGCCGGGGTAACACTTTTTAAACGGTCCATAGTCCAGTCATGATGTTCCCGGGTCTAGAATCGTAGTATTTGACGACGATACTTGGTCAAAAAGGGTATCTGAACGGGACGTTTGCCGCATAGTTTCACATTATACAGTTTTAGATAAACTGTATGGACCGAGAGATTTTTTTCTTGGACTGTATTGACTTGGAACGTAAATTGAGCCAGTCTCTGTAGCCGATTTTGGTTTACAAAGGGTATGGTGTGGGGAGTCACTGACGTACTTTTTAACTGATAATATCTGGGCGTCCGACTTCATGGCTTGTATTGGTAATTTCAACATCACCACATAATTTGTAAATTTAATAGCAACGGTATGTGTCGAATAACCCTTCAGATGTGCAATTGCTCGTTTTGTTTCATCGGACAGCTGAAATCTGCTCTCATTCAAAGCGACCTATGTGAGCATCCTCAATTTTCACAAGCTAGTATACGCAAAAAACATTACTGGGGCTCCCGAGCAACATTTAATTCCCATTTTTATCGGATTATGCGCTTTCTACGTGTTATCCATGCAAACTTCGCAAAATATGGGGGTGGTCGTAATGTTTTGGTTTTTGAGCGTAAAGCAAATACTTCTTAAATATTCTCGTTGTCTCATAGAAATTACCAACTCGTATCTTTTAAAGCGAGACTGTCACACTTTTTTATTGAATTTGTGTAATACAATGTAGCATATTAATATAAGTCGGCCATATATGCAACAATATATTATAAATGTGACGTATATGTTAAAAACAAATAAACTTTATTAATATTATACATAAACAAGAATTTTTTTCATGAACTTGCGTAAATAAATTAATAATAAAGTATAAAACTAACGTTTCAAACAGCTATTTTAATCGTCTTCATGAAAAATATCGTCATATGCTTGAAAGTCTAGAAAACGAAATATTCTTGTTGAGTCTTGATTGATTCTATTAATCACTTATGTGTACCTTTAAGCAATTTACTTTGTGTTTAACATACATATATCTTCATTATAGCATACATATATGCAAGCTGTTTAAAACAATATAGAAATTATTTATTAATAATAACTACTTCATAAATATATTTTAATCATCCTTCAAATATTTTAGGTAGATAGCAAACAGGATAATTTTATTTAAACCTTCTATTTGAATTTTAGTGATAGTCAAACATTTACTTCATACCTTAAAACAATGAGATTTAGTTTTGTGGCCTTTTAATGAATTGAATATATAGAAAAATCGTTTAAGCTATCTACTTAATTTTTAAGGCAAACATTCAATTTAAGTAACTGAAACTAATCAAAAGCTTCCCCTCTGAATTATTGATGAAATTCAAATAATTTCATGAATGATAAAAAGAGATAACTTTTAGGTCCACTTGGTTTATAGAATCAATTCAGTCAATTTGTGTTCTTTCATAAACTTCATAAATATTTATGTTTGCTTATTCTTCTTCTTTATGTTTTAAGGCGCAAATGCGATTTTAATATTTATAACAGATGCAATAATACGGAGGAAGTGTACTGCGAATGAAAATTAAAAACATACTAAAACTATATAATTTCCTGGATTGATTATAATCCAATTTCATTTCTTTTTACATAATGAAATGAATAAAGTATAATAGTTTCGAGAATTATTGATTAACAGCTGTTTTTAACAGTTGTATTTTGGCAAAGGGTACCTGACCCGAGTATTTTTAATATAGATTTAAAAAAAATCTACTTACATCTGTATACCTCCTATGAAGCTAATTACGGCCTAATTCTTGAGATGAGAACTGTTATTTAACTGCTTTCAAAATAATAGTTGTAGTATACATTATTGAGGGATAAATAGAATAATATCATTAAGGGGGTTTTGGAACACTTTCAATATATACTTATTTATTTATTCATATGTAAACAAAATAACATAAAAAATTTCTCATAGTTTTTTCATTTAAAGTTTATTAAAAAGTGGTGTATTGTAAAATCATAAAAGTGCATAAAAATATGCACAGATAAATAAAACAATAATAAATACAATAAACCAATTGGAGTGTAAAATTAGCCAGTGTCGGGATTTGAATCTGGAGAGCAGCATTCCTGATTGTTGCCCTAACCACTGACCGACTCCGGCCCAGCCGATGCTTTCGTGTGCAATTTCTCACTAATACGCCAATTTGGGTAAAAAAATCAGCTATCTAGAAGACAGTCAATGATGATTATCTATAAGATGGTCGATGATGGCTGTCTTCTAGATGGCTGAGAGAATTTTGACGCTATTCGTGGTCGCTTATCAGCAACAGTGCTGTTGCGCAAGAGAGTCTTACTGTTTGGGACGTAGGTAGGTATTGCCGACGAATATGGACCGCTCATCGCGGCGGTTATAGTCAAGGATGAGTCAAGTATTGAAGGAAATCACGGATGATTATCTTTTAGACGATCAATGATGGCTGTCTTTTAGATGACTGATGACTTTCTCTAAATTGGTTTGTTAGTGGGAAATTGCACACAAAGGATAGGCCGGAATCGCTCATTGGTTAGAGGAATAAGTTGGAATACTGCACTTCCGCGTTTAATTCCCGGCTCTGGCTAATTTTTCACTCCAGTTAACACTGTGGCTTATCTTAAATGTCACATGCACTTTACATTAAATACTTTACATATGCTTGTATGTCATAACAGGTTTTTCATTAGACATTTTATTTGTATTTTTATTAATCTTTAATTAATTTTTTTTTTCGTTATTTAAAATAAAAACTATGCCAATTTGTATAATTTACGAGTAATTTTTCGATTTATATAAATTGTCGAAATGGTTTCATGGGAAAATCAAGTAGTATGAGCAATTCCGTAATAGAGCATTATTACATTTTAAATTTATTTAAATATGCGTTAAATTTTATTTGGAATTGTAATGCATTTTATAAATATTTTACACGTGTTTTACTTTCATATTTTATAGCATGCATATTCATGATGGGTAAGTATTAAAGGGGGCCCCCAACGACTAGTTTTGTTTGTTTTGAAAATGACATGGGATGAGTTTAAATGTGCAACAATTAAATAAAACTATTTAACATAAAAAAAATTAGTACATCTTTTTAGGAATTAGAATGAAGGTTTCTAAATTTTGCTGATTTTATAGAATAAAGTAAAATAAAGGAAATTCTGTAAATTATACTTAAAGAATGTATGAGGTCTATCAGATAGCTATCTGACCTTAATTTCTCCTGATTCTATCGTTCATTCTAAGCTAATACCTCTCTGATTATGAAAATTGAGTCTCTTATTTCGCATGCTTGATATTTTCTCCACAATTTCAGCGAACCAGTCTTTTTTTTTCGAATCGCGGAGTGAGGGGCTGTTATACGTGTTTGTCGAATTTTTTTTTATCCTAAGATGACACAACAAGCCATGTAAATTACTGAATCGAATTACATCAAAATGTTGGAGATTCTCAAAGCGAAACAATTCATAAAATTCATCAAGTATCTTTATCTTCACCAGAGCTTTCACTAATTGGTCACAACAAAATCAGTCTTTCTTGGTAAAACAGGGAACAACAATCGTTCACGACCCCCCGCCCCCCTTTTTTTCAAGACATGGCTCCTATCAATTTATGGTTGTGTCAGAGATTGAAGTCACTTTTAAACTATTACAGTTTTGAGAGTAAGGGCAAGATAATAGAACCCAACGGCATCCAACGCAGCATACGACAAGATATTTTCATGAAGTGTTTTGGCGGTACAAGACAGAATGGACTAAACACATTTGCTTAGTCCATTAAGATGGACTAAGAAGGATAAATGACTTAAGGATAAAGGACTAATGGATGTAAAAGAAGCCTATTTTTTAGGAAATTCGATAGCATACATATTTTTTTACGGGAAAAGTTCCAATACTTTCAGAAAGACCTTGCACATATTTTTGAGAATAATAATGCTTGAACCATTGGTAACAAATGAATCATTAGTAGGAATAGTAATTCTCAAAACATTCCCTAAAACAGGTAAATTTGATGAGTAAGTTTGAGATTTAAGTCAAAATGCAGTAAAATATGCTATACGGGTGGTAATTCGATGGCAATCAGATTGTACTGCTACGTTTTACGTAATATCTAAGTAGCTTGTAAGGTATATATTGGGAGATCAGCATTAGATGTTTTTATGTCTGTGTGTAAACGCATTATTTTTTCTGTAGTAAGAATTTTTTTCAACAATTAGGTGGGTGTTTGTCTGTTAATTCAATAGTTAAAAGTGAATTCATTGGCGGAAGATGCGCGAACAAAACACATGAATAATCAGTCAACACTGGAAACCATTGTTGAAATTTTCATAAAAAAATAAAAAAAATAATTAAAATAATAATCCGTTCATTATAACAAAGTCAAAAGGAAATATGACAGATTTGCATTAAGAGGACATATATAATCTACCAGATAATAATGACGGAACCATTAGGAGAATGTGATTTTAGGAGTAATATTGCATTACGCGAAAATTGATGAAAAAACGATTGAAAACTTTTATATATTAGAACACGATTATTCAATGGGTAAATGAAATATAACTGCGAAATTATATTAGATCATTAAATTATATTAAATTATCGCGGAGTGAGGCGCAAAATGAATTAAATTGTATTATACCAATCTAATATAATTTTGTGTGCAACATTTTCTGCAGTTCCATGCTCTGATCTTCGATTTATACTCTTGATCTGATCCAAAGTATCAGATCAGACTGTGTGATCATTAAAAGTTATTTGGGTGAATTAGTCCTCCAGTATTCTTCCGAGATCACTCAGTTGGATGAGCGCTGGCAACTTCAGCCAGTACATCCCTGGTTCGAATCCTAGCCTGGACTTTTTGTTATCCAATTTGAAAATTTGCGTATGTTATTTTTATGTAAATCGAATAATTTATTAGATCAACGGTTGATTACAATTAAAAGGGATATGTTTTAAAGAACGTTATATTTTTTGGCATGACTTAAATATAACCATAATAATATTAATCAGAAAATAATAATACTAATCATACTAAACATAGCACTTATTTTTTCTGATGCAATATCTTTTTTGAAAGATTCTATATTTATTTCAAAAATGCAGTAATTTCAAAATTTCAAACATTTTTAACGTTTGAACTTTACATTAAAACAGATAAAAATATTATTTCGCGAATATATATTAGTAAAGAACAATTTTTTTCTAAACAACTCGCATAATTAATTTGTCAAATTTAAAATTGCAATTATTCTTTTATAGTTCAGAAATTTAAGTTTTGTGTTTATTTTATATTTTAACTATCGAGAAAATATCATTACAATTTATTGAAATAAGTTTTCAGTTCCTGTATTTTTTAAATATATATATTCTTATTATAAATAAACGAATTCATTAAAGAATATTTTTAAAATAAATTCTTTTAAAACAGCGAGATATTCGTATATTTTAATTTAAATAAATGCACAAAATCTGTTTTCAGTATGTATGTTAAAAAGCACAAGAAATGTAAAATATAATTTAATATTGTCTTGGGAAATGTTTATGTTATTTTATTTTAAACAATTATTGCTTATTCTATTTTTTTAAATGATGTTTCGTATCAAATTTTAATACAACAAAAAATGTTTTTAGAAAATGTGTTTATGAATTATTTAATTTTATTTTTCAGAAAATACATGCTTCCAGAAAGAAATACAAGACATATACCTCCATACTTAAATGAATATTGTATAGTAAAACAATAAATTCCACAATGTTCTTTAACACAATATTACTAATCTTTCTAGTGCTGTATGTTTGCTTGGGTAATTAATTATTAATCGTTTTGTTTACCCACTTCAGTCTAAATAATTTTAATTTAAAGTTACAGAAAAAAGTCATTGTTGATATTGTGGAAGTATTGCTGTTGATTAAAAAATCCCTGTCGGCGGGGCCTATAGGCGGAGGTAGATTTCGAAGAGTGCTCATTTCAACAACAAAAAAAAATATGATTAGAGATAAACCCAGTTTAATAACTTCATTTGGACGTTTATGAAAAATTTTTAATTTCATTTTTCTGCAAAAACTGGTTTTATCAGAATCATCTTAAGAAAAAATCAGCTCAAATGCCCATTTTGACAACATATTTTAAAATAGATTCTGAATTTATTAAAAAATCGACCAAAACAGTAAATTACACAGTTCCTAAATAACAAAAAACTGTCAGTTGAATGCATTTGAGAAAAAAATTGAATTTAAAAATGAGTCATAAAATAACCGATTTGTTGTTTGAATACATCCTTAATTCTTTAATCATAATTGCTACGGAAAATTTTGTGCGAAATACTCACTTTGACAGCATTTTTAAAAATATATTCTATCTTTATCAAAAAACTGGCCAATGCGACACATTATATAGTTCCTATATAAGAGGATCTGTAAAATGGATGCGTTTGAGAGCGAAAATGGATTTTAAAATGAGTCATAAAAAACGCAATTTGCTATGTGAAAACTTCCTTAAATTTTCAAATCACGAAGACTTCGGGAAACTCTGTTCAAAATACACTTTTTGGTAGCTTTTTTCAAAATATATTCTGTCTTTATAAAAAACAGATCAATGCATCACATTATATAGTTCCTAAATAAGAGGATCTGTAAATTGGATGCATTTGAGAGCAAAAATAGATTTAAAAATGAATCAGAAAAAAGCGCAATTTCTTATTTGAATACTTCCTTCAATTTTCAGTCCCGATGACTTTCGGAAATTCTGTTCAAAATACCCTTTTTGGTAGCCTTTTTTTAAATATATTCTGTCTTTATCATAAAATTGACCAATGCGTCACTTTATACAGTTTCTAAATAAGAGGATCTACCATTTGCATGCGTTTAAAATAAAAAATGAATTTAAAAATGAGTCAGAATATAAGCAGTTTGGATTTGAGGTTTTTTCTCCAACTCCCATTTTTGTTTAATTTCTTTTTGCTATAGGTGTTGGTCCTATGAAAAACTTATCAATATAAAAGTTGTAGATATTTTTGAGAAGATGTAAAATAAATTTAATCAGATTTGATATCTTAAAAATTGACGGAGTTATGGATTTTTCTCTTTTTTCAGCACCCTTTTTCTTTTCGTTTTTAATTTTTTTCATCGATAAAAGTTGGTCCTATCAAAAACTTGTAAATACAAAAGTTTTAGATAATCTTAACAACATTTACAAAAAATTTATTTGGACTTGATATCTTGAAAATTGACGAAGTTATGATTTTTTTTCTCTCAAAATCCCTGTTTTTTTCGTCCTTTGAGCCCACTTCTAAATTTATCAAAAACCCGTAATGCATATACTTTTGGCCCATTTTTAAGAAGTAATATAAGATTTAAACCGATTCGATATCTACTTTAATTAAGAAGTTATGGTGTTTTTTCGGTTTTCACAAAAACGCCCCCTATTCCGACCCCCTTGATCCGATTTTGCCCATTAACGAACATAGCCAAAATTTTTCCCCTTTGATTTTATGTACCAGTTTGGTGGAGATATATATATATATATATATATATATATATATATAAATTGGTGCGATTGCAATAGGTAGTATTTCTTACGAAATCTACCAGAAAATGACGCAATAATTTTTGCCTTAAAATGTTTCTATTAACTTTTCTTTTGTTGTATATTTCCCCCGAGAAAACTTGATCGAAATTGAACCAATTCTCATCGTATTAATTTTTATCGAATTTTACAGAAAAGGTCATTGTTCATTAGGGTGGAGTGAAAAAGACCAAAAAAAATTTTTTTTGAATTTTTTCTTTGGATAGGTTTAAAAAGTTGCCTTTTGGTACACTGAATATAAGGTTAAAATTTCATTTCGTTTGGAATTCATCTTTAGTCCTCTACCAGCTCTTGAAGGTTATGCTCTTTATATGTAAAAATCAAGATTTCACTATGTGGTGTAAATGACCAAAAAAACATTTTTTTTTCGGAAATTTTTCTTTGGATATGTCTAAAAAGTTGATTTTGGGAACACTGAATGTATGGTTAAAATTTTATTTCATTTGGAATTCATTTTAGTTCCCTACTAGCTCTTAAAGATTATGCTCTTTTTATGTGAAAATCGAGATTTCACATTGTAGTGTAAATTAATAAACTTTTTTTAAACTAAATTTCGGATTTCAGTAAAATAACCCACAAAAATGACTTCTTAAAGTATTACTTGTGAACGATCTAAGTATAGTTGCGTCTTAACTCTTTGAACCGCGAATAAAACCCTAAAATGCGAATCGTATTGTCGCAGACAAGAGAAAACACAATAATTAGACATGCATTTCACTTTTATTTTTGGAATGCACATGAAAGATAGTTCTCTAAATGTAAAGGAAATTCAGTTTTGTGAATATATAGTAATAAGCTGAAAAGAATATATACGATGTATTGTAAAACGATCTTTCATTTTACTCTAATTTATATTGGTTTTTGTTATCAAAATTTGGTATTACCTTTCCTGATTTTATTTTTGCTCATATATATCCGGTTCTTGCTTCAACTACTACAGCCGCTAATGGCGCTTCACTAACTAAGTTTACGCATCTTTCGAATACTTTAATCTAACAACGATATTTTTCAAATGAAAAGATGGGACAGATTTTTTCTGAGAATGAAAAAGTGAAACAACATAGATGAATGTATTTTCATTACAAATTCAACTAAAATCTTCAGATTTTGGAATGAATTCCGACTTCTAATTTGCAAACCAAGTAATCAATTGGCAGTTGTCAATCATTTAGAGTGCGACATTCTTGCTGGATTACGATTTACCAGATTTGTAAATCATTAACCAGATGCAAATGTTTGACACATGTCACGAAAATAATTTTGGTCTACACTTAACTCTCCAGAGTTCATTTCTCGAGCAGATATTTTTTTAATTTCCATAACTGGCTATTGTTCACATGATCCAACGACTTTCCAATTAGAACAGGAAAAGCTCGTGAGCCTTTATTTTGTTTATCAAGTTCAATGACTTAGTGGCAATTCGTTTGCAGAGAGCTCACATATTAACTTCTACATCGGACGACTAAATCGTAGTTTCAAAAATCTATTAGCATGTTTTTCTATCTTACTGTTTACAGTCGTTCCGTCACAACCTATTGCCATAAATTTATAAAGGTTTAAATGTTTTTCAGTGCAGTATTTCAATACTTCCTGCAATGATCTTTCCTGGTCCAAAGGATGGTGTAATGTGTCCCAAATACAATTCATTTGACTCTTAAAATCAGAGATTATGTTTTTCACTTATAGTTCTTCCATATATCTCCAATTTTCCATAATTTCCTTTGATTTTGAGGAATTGAATAAGCTTCTGATATTCAGAAAAATTATTGTCTATCATTTGATTAACAAGTCTTTGAGAAACTACAATAATTGATGCCTTCGATGTTTTCTCTCAGGATTTTTTTTACCTCTGATTTTGGCGAAACTGTACAATTACTGCTGTGTTTTATTTATTCTTTTGTATAATAATAATATTTTATCGCATTCTGCTACTGTTGGCAAAACAGCTTTATTTAGTTTTGAAGAATCACCAACTTCTAGTAATGGCAAACGATTTGCTTACACACGTACTCATTTTGACTGTAAAAATGACAACATACAATTTTTAAAACTCAATAAACCGTTTCAAGTATTTAAAAATAAAGACTTAAAGTTTTGAAATGATGAAAGGAATTGCACTAAACATTTTAGTACAAAAATGTAAAACGAGATTACCAAAATATTCTGTTAATGTACAATTTATGGTAAGAATCTATCGTATAAATCAATGAAATCTAAATGTCCTGGTAGGGGACTCAAGAAGTTTTTCAAAATTCATGAAATTTTGCACGTGTATTAGAGGCACTAAAAGACAACTTTTGGCTATCCAAAATCAAAATTCTAACTTTCGATTTTTCACTCCACCCTAATGTTCATAACTATGGTATAATTGTTTAAAGAAAGGCGAGACCAACAAAGAGACGACAATTTGCGCCAAATCATTTGTTTTGCACATCTTCAGTCAGTTTTCCCAGTCTGATGCAAGACTTTAAGGTTGAATAGAAAGTTAGAAAATATACATTTTTTTTGGACTTAAAGAACAAAGATCTTTATGACAAAAAAAAATTATTAGCTGCCGTTAATTTTCAGAAAAATCTTCGAGTAACTTTCATAATGAATTCAGTTGCATAACTGAATATGTGTGTGCAATTATAACAGGAAAATCTTAATTATAATGTAACGTTAATTCTGTTATTTTGTATGTTTTTCAGTGATACATGTTTGCAGAACATGATAATAATTAATTGAGATATTTTTGCAGCTCAAAAATTGCTTTTCTAGGTACAGAGGATAGCCTATCCTGTGAAACCTATCCTGAAACGTTTTCGAAAACTGTGGGCGACTAATGAAAATTTAGTTTTATAAATTCTTTAAATTTAAGAGATAAATTCTTTTGTGAAGTTTCTAATATAAATAAATTATTTTCGAAATCAGGAGTGAATAAGTAGCAGGAACTGCATATTTTCTTTAGCGATTATATGTATTTTCGAAAATTAAGAAATACCTGTTAGAAAAAGATAAAATTAAATAAGAATTTTGAAATTTTGCCACCAAATATAAATGAGCCATGCAAACAACGATTGCTGAATAAAAATATTAATAATAATAAAACACGTAAAATATAATATTCATTAAACGATAATTGCAGTTAAATAAAAATTCTTTAATGTATATTTTAAAGTGCCGTATTAAACTAATTAAGAAAGACATACGTATGAGATAGGTGTGTAATAATTAAAAAAAATCGCCATAACCTATTTTTAAATTCTTAAAATAATATGTCGAGTTCCTCTGCCTTTTAGTATCATTTTAATGTATTTATTATATTTTATCTTCACACGTTTAATCTACGATATCTTTATTTTATTTTATTCTGAAAAATACTAATTTGTTGAAGCAACACTATCTTTAAAATTCAATTATAGAATTTTGTTCTTTTATTTGTTTCACAATAATGTTTTTGTTTATATTCTAAAATCATCCGATTAAATACAATTCCTTGCTAATGACATTAGTGCCAGATTGCGTCACTATTACTCCGAGCAAATGGTAAAACATTTTTTCCGTTGTTTTACTTTCGCTTTCTTTAAAAACGTATTTTCTAGTATATTACTTCACAATATGGAACGTTACGGTAAAATCATGTATTCTACACACTTTACACAATTTATATTCCTACACGTTACTATTACTTTGACTCGAGAGGCAGATTTTTACATTTTTACGTGTGTTAAACTTTTTGATTTGGTTTGGTTTATTTTGTGTCGGTTGATTATCTATTCTAGGAATATAGGCCCTAGGGGGAGTGGCCTTCGTGGGGACTTTCTAAGGGAACGTAATCCGTATTTGCGCAAGGTTCGAAGAAAACCACTAAAACTCCGAATGGTTAGGCCGACGCGTGTGTTAAACGGAACCTTGCCACTTGGTGAGTAAATCTCGTTTTGAAGGTAAGCTTCTATTACAATAACATTGTTCTGTTTATTTGATTTAATCTTACGGCGACACAAAATTTAAAGTAGAGCACCAGTGACAGTTTTATCGATGCTATAAGCACGAATAAATGCATTTTTAAAAAAGGATTTCGTTTTATGTCTATGTCTAGCGTTATATCTTCGACTATGTCAAATTTAAGTGATCTAAGGAATTTCCAAGGAATCTAGACACCGTATGCCCCACGACTACTGATTGTGTGTTCCTGATAAAGGATTTGGTAAGCATTTTACGTTTGAAGTATTCCTGGCAAACGATCTAAAGCAGCATTTTAAATATATGTATCAGAAATTTTAAAGGACAATAGTTTGTCTGTAATTTTTTTAAATACAGGAACTATTTCATTCTTAAATTGAGATGTATCGTCGTTTATTACTGAAGTATATTAACATTCGATACATCATGATTTATGTAAAACATAACTCATTTAAAAATGTTCCCACATTTTCTTTCCTCTGAATAAAATAATCTTACTTCTAAATTATTCCTAAAGTACCGTAAATGACGAATTTCACGCCTAATGATTAAACTACAATTAGCATTATTTCAGAAAGTTGTCCCTTCAACACTCAATCGTAACGACAGATTAATGGGACATAAATGCTATTTCAAAATTAACGAGATATTAATGGTAATTAAGTTCGGAGCCAGTTTCAACTTTATAACTTTGTTTTAAAACTAATCTCGAGTATGGAATGGACAGATATTGTTTGAACACTTTTGTTATTAGTTTAATGTTTTAAATTTAAATTTATATATAACGAAAAGTACATCGAATAGATAAAATATAACGAATACTACAATGCATATTGTTCAACATAAAAAATATTTAAAGCAGGAAATTTAAAAAGAATAAAAGAAATGTTTTTTCGGTTTTTTCTTGATTTTGAAACATGTTGTTAATTTGTGAATACACACAGCTTTACATGAAATTTCTTCGTTAAGTTAAATTTGATTCAAATTACCACATTCTAATTCACAGACTGTCTGAAGTATGTTTTTCATGTAATATATATGCTACAGAACAAACCCGATTTTAAATCAAACTAGGACAAAACATTTTATACTATAATAAACTAGATTTTTCTAGGGCGAATTAGTTTATCGTAGGATAAACTAGATTTTCTTAAGAAAAACCAGTTAGCCCATAGGATAAACTAGTTTGTCCTAGGCCGAACTGGTCTATCTTAAGGTCCATAGGACAAACTAGTTTAGACCGCTACTCATTGGTCTGAACTAGTTTATCCTAGGTCGATCTAATTTATCTTAGGCCAATTCAATTTGACATAGTTTTATTCGACCCAAAGACTGCCTCGGAGCTAAACTTTCTAGATTGTCGTAGACTGATATAGTTTGTCCAAGGTTAATGTAATTTTACGTGTTTTTATGTCATCAGGATTACAAAGCCGAGGAGCTAATTTGTCCGCAGTTTCTGTATGTATGTATGCACGACGTATATAGTACGTAACACATTAATTCTTGATGGAAATACCGATTTACATAAAATTTGAATATGGATTTATTCTAATGAGGCGCTTCTCTGATTAGTTTTGGGAAATTATAGGAAGAGGTTATGATTAGAAAGAAAGGGAGGCCGATTCGCCCCGCCCCTTAATTTAAATAAATGGGTTTCATGCATAATTATCAGATTTCATTCGAATTTTAGATATAGGAGCCTTCCACGAGGCGACTCTATGTTTAGTTGTGCGTGTTCATTGTTTGTGTATAAGTGAAGGAGAATGGGGGTAACCCCCCATAATTAAGGTAAATGGATTTTTTCATGCAGAATTTACTGATTTGCCTCAAATTTTGGATATAGGTTTATTCTGATAAGGTAATTCCCTTATTATTTTGGGAGGTTAATTGGTAAAGTATAAAGGAAGAACGGGGTAATCCCCCTAATTTAGTAAAATGGGTTTTATTTTAAATTTTAAATATGTTCATTTTGATAAGGCACTTCGTTGATTAATTTTGGTGTTTTTTGGTTAAGTCTAAATAGGAAACGGATAATTTATCTCATTCCTTAAAATAGATAAAACTTTTTTATGCAGAATTATCCGATTTGCCGCAATTTTTGAAAAAGGCATTTTTTGATAATTCAAATCCCTGAATAGTTTTGATGATTAATTTTAAAGAGAGGAATTGAGAATAAACTTCCTTAAATCAGATGAATGGGTTTTTGTTCGGAATTATCCAATTTCCTTCGAAATTTAGCTAATTGTTAAATGTTATAATGCATATCTATGATTGGTTTTGGGAGTTCAGTGGTTAAGTATAATTGAGAGAAAAGGGGGAATTAGGCCGTCTTATTTTATATTTTGGGGGATGTTATTCTTTGAAAAAATCATACTATAATATACAATTTGTGTAAATAGGTTGTAAAAACAAAGCTATCAGTTTAACTAGGGAATAATCTTTTTTTATATATTGTTCCCGAAAGCTTCAGCTCAGCTTGAATCTCATTATTAACGCTTGGTGTTATTTCTCATTATTAACGAATTTTCCAATGAACAGATGTTGTCTTATACTTGACCTTGAACAAAGATGTCGCAAAGGTAAAACAGATAACATTGGGCCTTTTAGAGGCTTATTTGCTTAAATCTTTGGAGATATTAGATAGTTACATCCCGTAAAATACATTCTCCTAGAGATAGTCTATAAAAGACATTTCTTGTCTCATCATGGATTAAAAGAGCTTAGATATACGGTTAGATATACGGTTAGACATACGGTTAAGAGATATACGGTTTCAGGCTAACTTAAATGATTTGAAAATGTGATGTGTCTTTTTCTCAAAAAGAAACAGACTAAAGAACAAAATCAAGACGTACGTCGTAAATTAAAATTACTAAATGACATGAATTTTAACAGGCTATAATTATTAAACAGCAAGATAGAGTGGAAAACACATGTCTGGATTTTTCGCTGGACATTTCTCAGCAGTTGGATGGAAATTTCTGTTATATGCTAATACCTGGATGGAGTGAGGATTGATGAATTCTGCACAAATTACGATAAAAACTATCGCTTATTGCGCGAGATTTTAACCTCGAAGCTTTTTAGAGTTGATAATGTTTCATTTACTTAATTAAAAATAACCATTTCTAACTGGAAGATTTTTCTCATATCAAACATATTTGTAAATATTGAAAAGTTTACTTTACTACTTTACTTTACTAATACTTTACTAATACTTTATGTTAAGTCAGTTTTCTGTAACTGATGCCCTGCCACCATATACAAATCCCAGAGTTTAATTTTGGGAAATGATGCCGCGTCTAAATGTGTTATCAAATAAAATAACTTATGGTACTTTTATTATAATTTGCCGTTTACAGGAAGTAGTGCTCATTAAAGCGTTTTTCGTTTAAGATAAGCATAGCCAAATTGTAAAGACGGGAGCACTTGCTGACAGATTAGGATAAAAGACTTAGCTAAAGCAACTGACGACTGAATTAAATACTTCAAAATGAAAATTCGACGACTGTTATTTCAGCTATTCTCCGCTTTTTTGTAATTCCTTAGACATTTCAAATTTTCTTAAAAAGCAAAATAGAATAATTTGGGGAACTATGTTTCATTTTATTATTTTGAAAATGTTTTGCTTTACAGAAAACAAACAAGAAATATGAAATTGACAGGTAATGAATATATCTATTCCGGCAAGTATTTGCAGTTTTTCTGAAATAACAGGGCTTCATAATATAAGAAAAGTAAAACAGATGTGCCAAATACGCTATCGTCCCCAATTCTCTACCGACACATGTTCACTTTGTTAATGCTGTTTTTTAATAACATATTAAGCTGGATTTAAAAAATATATATAAGTATAAAAATATGGAAGCGATTAGGAATCAAATATTTTTAAAAGTCAAATTCTAGATACGATTGGAAATCCTAGAAAAATGAATAAGTAAAAATGATAATGGAGTACATTAAATTAAACCATAAAGCATTGTCATTTAAAAATCAAATGTTTTTAAAAATACGACTTGACTATTTATACGATAAATATTAAAATATTTTATCATAAAAATATTAATAAAATTTGATGAATCTTGTTACTTTTTATGACCAAGTAAAGTTATTAATGGAATGTAACATGACACAGACGGAGAGAGATTTATTAAAACCATTGTCGATAAAAATCTTATTGTTGCGAAATGTGAATTGATGGCAAACATGCTAATTGGGCGTTTTTTGTACGTACACTTTATGATTTACTTATTCATAGAGGTTAATTAATTATGCGGAATTATTTTTATGTATTTGAAAATGAAGTATGTTTTTCAAATACCATTGTAGAAAAAATCATAAAAATATTTAAAAACTAGACCTTATATTTTACATTGAAACATGTTTCATGAAGTAAATATATTTTTCATTTCAATTAAGTAATTTAAATTTAAAATTATATCCACCGAATGTTTTTGATTTCAAAAGTACTTAAAAAATGAATGTGTATTAGTTATCTTTAAAAAAATATGTGTCTAAATTTCAATATATACTCATACCTAAACACACACACTCACACAAAAATTATAAATAAAAGGGTGTCAGGTAAATTCAACAGTAAATACATACCAAATTAAAAAGTCCTTTTTTAATTATAATTGCAAAAAAAATTCTTAAATGTTATATGACTTCAAACTAAAATCGAGAAAAGTTTATCTTATTTAATTTTTTACCCCATGCTTAATTCATTTAGAATATTCCTTGACGCCAAATTTCATTTTACATATTATAATTGACTTAGAATATTGTAACATTACATGATTCTAGTAAAAGTTTGGTTTGAAATTGTTGTAAAAGTACTTTTTTGGTTAACTGCATCTGTTTTTAGTCAAGTTAATAATATAAAAATAAACAAAGATACAGAAGAGAGCTATCGTATCCATTATTTGTTTCTACTTGAAGTAAACAATAAATGCTGAAAGGTAAAATGTTTTCGAATCAATAAGCAGTGATTAACTGCAAAGTTGTGTAATCAACAAAGAGAAATAGAAATAAATCGTCAAACATTTCTTTAAAGATTTGTACTCTTCAAATTTTCAAAAGATTAAATTTTGTTAGGGGAAAAAACTAACTGAAGGCGAATTAGACACATATGGAAATAATGTATACTTTTCGTACATAATTGACATTATTTTTTTAATAATATGGAAAAGGTTTGTACTGAAACCATTCACAGAATCTGGATGATTTTTAATCAGCAAAATTATTTGAAACTAGTTGACTCACCCGGTGTTGTTCCGGGCCGTGATAACTATTGTAAAAAAAAAAACCCTATAATATTGACAAACATGAAAAAAAAAGTATTCTAAAAGCACAAAAAGTTAAAAAATCGTTAAAAATTATTTCGAAAATCTTACTGAAAATCGCATTGAAAATCGAAGAAATTCGAAAGTCGTAGCAGACAAAATTTAGTTAATAAAGCTAAAAGTTTGAATCAATTTTCTTTTTATGAATGTCAAAAAATTGCCGCAAAATGCAAAAAATAAAATAAAAATCGCATTAAAAATCGTTAAAAACTCCAAAATCGCTGCACAAATTCCGATCAAGCTCTTTTGAAAAGAGAACTAAATTTACTATGTTGGGTTAAAAGAATGAAACAGCATTCCTTTCACTAATAGGGAAAAATCATCTCGAAACATAAAAAAACGATGACTAAAAAAGTTGATTAAAAAAAAAAAAAAAAAATCTAATACGAAATTGAAACTCGGATTTCGAGGCGCTAAATTTCAAATACAGAGTCACCCTCCCTCCAAATATTGTAACTCTGCGTGTAGCGGTTTCTTCAGAACAGCGCTGACACACTCACAAACTTGTTTCTTTATTATTATAGATTGAAAAAGGTGAGTAATAGCCAGAAGTATGACTACTTCATTTGAATTTACATATATGAGGACAAATATGAAAACTGACTGTTCATGAAGCATTTATAGACAGAACCAAGCATTTAAGACGGCTGATCACTCAACGACAGAATTCCCATTGGTAATGTTAAATCTTTGGGCGTTTGATGCACACTTATATTCCGAACATCTCTTCAGGGATTTAATATTATTAACCTCAATTTTCAGTATTCTCTTCTTAAAAGATGTCACTTTTTTTCTTAGCTGTCCAAATATTTCTTAAATTTATGCTCAATTTAAAATTTTTAAAATTCACATAAAATTATGCATAAATTTTATAAATAAAAAAGATACATTCTTTAAGAAGAGGGCACTGAAGAAAGAAGTTAAAAATAATAATTTTCCTAAGAGATATTTTGAATGTGAAATTGTATGAAACGCCATTAAGCTTTTAACATTGCGGAGAGGAATTTGGCCGCTAAGTGACCAGCTGTGTTAAGTTGTAGCACAAAGATCTGTAAACCAGAAACCATTCTCTATTTTTACATTCTTTTCAAGATAGTAATTTCCGTTTATGGAATTTTTAGGAGATATATATGCACGGTGTAATTTTTCCTACACATGAAATTCCTGATTACATCAATAAAAAGATTTTTTTTTGCCTCCATACTTGTGAAAACTGTATTCATGTTATCATCATCCATCGTTGACATTCTGATTGGTTTTTAAATATTTGGTTTCTGATGGAATTAACCTTCATTGAAAACGCTTTTATTGTAAACCACACTGTTTTGACATTACATATTTAATTGTTGATTAATATCTATGCGAACTTTCTATGTATGTTAGATTTTAAAAGAAGCTTAATGTAATATATCTAGCAAAATGAAATTTTTATGAAGTATACAGATTAGTACACTGTACACTGTTTTGCTGTTAAATTTACACAAAAATTGCTTACAGCAATGTTGCCAGCAGCTTTTGCCATAAAAAATACAGTAATTAAATTTAAATGTTTTTATTACATATAATTTTACTGCAATTTTTACGGGAAAAACTGCTGGCAACATTGCTGCGCCGTAAACTTAACGAGATTTTTTACAGAGTATTTTAAAAGATCAAAATGTGCAAATCTCATTTAAAGTAAAATTTGCATATTCATTCTTAACTTTTAACATATTGAAAGTGTCTTAACAATTTATAACTTGGCTCAGGCAAGAAAGCGGCGTCTTTATTATAATAACTGGAATTGTTCGTACCCGAAGATAATGGAATTTAAATGTGCTTGTTTATTTTGTAGTCTGCTTGAAGATATGCGTAACATCGAACAAAAAATTTCTTTATTACTCTAGAACTTCACTTGTTGTTTCTATAGTCCACAGATTACAACAGAAAGTTTCCTCATAATGTCGCTTTATATGCTTTGTTTGTCGTAGAAGCTCTAAATAAAAATTCAAGTTATAATTTCATTGATTATTACCGCAATTTTTGGCACAATAACTAATCGCTCTCTTGTGGTTCTCTGTTTCTTTCTACACTGCAAGAAAATTCCGCAACGTTATATATTATTTCCAGCAATGTTCCAGATTTTCGCAAATTTTTATTAGATTCCTGGGGAAAACAAGTTTTTTTGTGAATGGTTTCTCAAATTCAGGAATTAAACTTTTTTGTGTCGCAATTCTTCTTTCAGAGGCCTATTTGTTTATTTTAGTGCATACTAGATTCTCACTTGAATTGAAGAATTATTCCATGTCCCGTTCTCTATCTCCAATTATAGATTGGTAAGTAGATTATTTTATTTTATTCTAGTAAGATAATTTATGTAATATTTGAGTATTAGTGTACAGTATTCTGATACATAATGCTGGCCGTTTTGCAGTTATTTTTATCTATTTAATTTTGAAAAGAGAACGTTTTATGTAATTTTAAGTCCATCAAAAAATTTATGCATGGAAATAAACTTCGTCAAAGCTTGTAATTGGATACACCTAAATTATTTTACTTTTCTTTGATATTTACTATCATAGGTGTTAATCTCTTAATTTTTTAAGTATTCCACAGTTGATCAAATTTTAAGAATTTTTTCTCGTGTTTTTTGCACCGGAAATATTAATATTTTTTTTAGGGTAGATGTGCCATTAATGGACACCCTTAAAGAATTTCTTTAAAAATTACTTTTTAATAAGTAGTTATAATTATTATATTATAATAGTTATAATTATTATATCGGCCTGTCACATCGAGAAAAAAAAATTCATTATCCTCTTATTGAAACCTTTGGGAAAATAAATAAAAACAGAAATATTTCTATGTACAACAGCAAAGTCTAATCTTGTTGTTCATGCTTACACTATTGCAAGAAAAATATATAATCAATTAAATTATTTATTTTTAAATTAATCACATTTGTCCAGAAACTAATAACCTGCCGTTTTCGAATATCCTTTGTACTTAACGAAAACACGAAAGGTTATTTTGTTCCACGAATTTATTCAAAAGCTGTCTTTTGCGAATGTCAGAGGGTAAACAATGTCATATTTACTGAATATTTATTTTATTAGATCCCTACTTGAAAACTTCTTGATAACTCTTATTAAGAAAAAAAACAACTCAGCTACCCAATTGTTTTTTCAAAAAGTATTCGCTATGATTAGGATTTATTTTAATTAATTGAAGTTATGTTAATTATACACTTATGCAATAACGGATTACTTAGATCATGTAAGTACAAAGTATGCTAATATTAATGAAACAAATCATTTTTTAAATGTTATGTTTATGTGTTAGTAAAATATTTATGTAATTAATGCGATGATAAATTTGTTATTTGCTCACATTTTGAATCATCTTTTTTTATTAAATGAAAAAAAAAATGTTTAATTTTCTCTGCCTTTACATCAAAATATGCTTGATCGAAGGATATATCCATAATTTAGAATGGATTCTTTTCAACATTTTCTCCAGAAAGCCTTCACAAATATGAAAGATCATCATTGCCTTATTTTATCGCAAAATATTTGTCATAAGTGTAGACTTTTAATGTTATGCTAAACAATATTAATCATTTTATTATGTACGGAAAATTCGAGTCTCAAAATCGTAATTAATGTAAAGTTACTAAAGGAATAAAAAGTAGCTTGAGTTTGTGCATGTATATTACAATTTTAGGATTGAGAGGGCTGGTGGCACATGATATCATAAGGTATCTCATAAGATATCTTTACGGGAAGTTGGGGCTGTCTTTTGATATCGTTATCATTTTTGATCGAATCAAACTTTCATCTTTTTAGATGCGTTCGTAATTATGTAAATACGTAGCACCTATTTTTGTCGCTCAGTCCGTTCGTCTGTCTGTCTGTCTGTCCGTCTGTCCGTCCGCATATAACAACGCGAAAACTACCCAACCGAGTCGTTTGAAATTTAAAATACATAATTATAACATAACTTTATCGAGTCATTTCAAATTTTATGAAAATCGGATGGATAGATCAATTAGAGGTCTCATTTCAAAAGGATTCCGTTACATTACGGTCAATAGGGGAAAAAAGTTTCAAATGTATTTTAATCGTTTGAAATTTAAAACATATAATTATTGCGTAATTTTGTCGAGTCATTTCAAATGTTATGAAATTCGGATGCATTGATCATTTACAGGGACAATCAAAGGTATTCCATTACATTACGGTCAATGGTAAAAAAAGTTTCAAATACATTTTTATGATGTTACACTCATTCGAACATAATAGAATTGGCATGAATCTATGAAGCATATACTAAAATATGCATTCTGTACAATCTGTGATGCAAAGAATTTTTATTATTAAATTACAGGGCCACACAAAAGTATTCCACTACATAATGCTATACAGGGAAACATTGTTTGGGGCGTGTTTTAATTATATTCAACTATTTCACATTTTATGAATAAGATATACGTTTCTGAGGTGTAATAAAAATTACTTTCTGTATATTTACAGGAACACAATTAAAGATTTCGATTACTATACCGTATCCGAAGTACGCTCTACTATATGAGCAAGATTTTAATATTTTTAAAACTTCGTTATCGTACGAACGCACCTCATTTGCTACGTTCACGGGCAATTTCCAACTTGTTTATTTCTAACTTTGTCTTTGCATCCCAATAGTATGTTATTTTTTGGTTTGTTATAGACACTTATAAAAGTCAAATATATTATTAAAATCATTAAATAATTATAAAATTATTTATTATCCTATATATAGAATACCCAATTGTTTGTCATTTTTACTCATCTGTCATAAGTATATGCCTTGTGGCAGAATTTTATTAAGCTTTCTGCGACAACTTTCATTATGAACAGGATTTTTCTGCAGAATAAATGATAAATTTATATGTAACACAATTATAGAAAATACACAAAAGAAACAATGTAACATAAATGTGATATATACATATTTTTGTATGTAATAATTTTATACGTTTTTAAAATACATGTAAAAAAGCCGGAAGTCCCAATTTTATAAATCAGTAGAGGTATTATTTAGCATATCTGCAGTAATTTATTATAAACTAGCTTACTTACACGGCATTACTCGAGTACGTCAAAAAATTACACAAATTGACAAAATACTAAAATTGAAGATAAATTGTCCCAACATTTTTTCTCAAGATTTGTTAGTTGAGCACGAGGTTAAATGTCTACAATTTATAGCAATACACCATAGGTTTAAAAATTTATTTTAGATAAATGTGATGGGATAGAGGAGTTGTTAATTAAACTTTTTAGAAAAATTATATTTTTTAGTGGCTCGATACCGAAAATGATCTGCAGAGGTATGTTCTGTTTCTATGACTATGTTGATGTATCGCCGTGTTTCTGCCACTGGGCGTATACGCATATATAATACGCATTTCGGAAACCATATTTCAAGTATATTTAAAATGATCCTTGTATTTCATTTAGACCAACACACCAAATATTATAATGTTATTTAAATAATACGTATGAGTAAAATATTTCAATTTGATCTTTATTCTAATCATAATATTTCACGATTACGTTTAATATTTCAAATCATTTATAAATTATTATTTATAATTCAAACAGAAAAATAGAAATACTGTATATATAGTGGTCATCGATAGTGTAAACATATTAGAAGCTCGACAGACTAACCTCAAGGTTAATTTTTCAAGAATTTACTAATACTGTTGCAAATAGGGATGAAAATTTTTAAATTTTCATTTCATATTTTATAATTACGTCAGCTTTAAATGACACTGTCTTTTCTGTTGAAGCGGTCTGCAGAAAATTCTAGTTAAATTCTAATCTATCATGCGTAACTTGATTTTAAAATATTTTTCGTATGAAAATTTCTTGTGTATATGTAATAAGTAAACAGCAGCATTTACTTCTTTTAGCTGAATGTAAAGAAAATAGAAATGCGTTTCAACGTGTCTTATTTACATAGGAAACAATCCTCTTATTCTTTAGCCTGTAAAAGGAGTGATTTTAAATAATTAGAATTAATTAAATAAACTATTAAATGTACAAGATTACTAAAGGGATGAAAAATATAACACGAATTTTATCAAATTCTTCCAAAATTATTCGTTAAGTTCATACACCGTTTTGTAAAATAAACGTTTTCCATTTCGTTACTGAAACACTTGTGTAAATAGTGTTTTACTATACTTCATGTTTTATACAGTACGTTATACATCTCTCATATAAATATTTTTTAGTTATTTAAACTATATCATAATGTGTTACTAAAATTATTGCAAAAGTATTTTTTGCATAAGAACGACATTCAATATTTTACGTCCATATTACATAATTTTTTTTGAGAACATAAAATCTCGATTAAAAACATACTATTAAAAAGATATCAAAAAAAAAAAAAAAATACTATCATATCAAAGTAATCAAACATACACGATCTACCAATTGCTGAATTTCATGAATAAGAAAAACTTTTAATAAGAAAAACATGATTCCGCTTATATATTCTTAGGGTTTATGTTGCCATTACATATATTTATTTACTTGCATTTCATCTGAGAAATACTCAAACAAGCTTGTTTGCAAATCAAGAAATTCTGATTAAGGTTCTACTATGCATTGCATAGAGTTAAATAAAAATAAAGTTTTAGTTTTCGATTTTAATATTGAATATATTACAAAAGTATTTTGTATATAAGAACGGCATTCAATATAATTCATCTATTTCTTTTTTTAAGAATATAAGTTTTCGATTAAAAAAATACTATCAAAAACATTTCTAAAAAATACAATATTGTGATATTAATTTAATCAAAAATACAATACTGAAACTGTGTACCTTATTTGATGAGAAAAATATAATTTCGCTGATACATACGTAGGATTTATGTTGTTATTACATGTATTTCTTTACTTGCATTTCACCTAAGAAATACTCATAGACATGTTTTGCAAATCAAGAAATTCTAATTAAGGCTCTTCTGTGCGTTGCATAATGATAAAGAATTATAAAATTGTAGTTTTCTATCACATATATATACATATATACACTGTATTGCCATTGATTATTGGACACTTGCGAATTTAGACATTTTACTAAATATCTAGAAAAATACATGAGGAATCATCTCGAAATTCTTAGTGTATAAATATAATAGTATACGTCATACATCTCCGTGAGGATTTTTTACCGAAACTCCATAGGGGACCGTCAACAAATTAAAAAAGAATGAATATCTTTTGAATAACCCTGTCAAAACTATTGTAGCAAAAGCGCTCAAACTCTAGATTATGATTGAATGCCATATTGTAATACACTGTGTTCATTTTTATGCAAATAGCATGCATACTCGCAGAGTAATTAAGGTTTTTATAAAAATGGTCCCAAATTTTTCCAAGTTTTTTCATTATAATTTTCAGAGTTCTTAATATAAAATAATATTTTTTTCAGAAAATATGACAAACAACATTGCTCACAATACCCTGTAATCAGAATTAAAAAATAATTAAAATTGTATACAAAATGAGTTAGTTTACTAAACAATTTTTTACTGCGCATGCGTCAACGATATCAAAATTTCATTTGCATATTATGTTAGATAAATGTATAGAGCAACTTTTGTGAAAGTCACAAAATCATAACTTGAAAATTCTGAAAATAATCGTCAATTGAATAAGTTGAAAATCCGTTATTCTCAAAATGAAGCAAAAACAAGAGGGATTGTATCCATATATTCATTGTTTAGTGTCAATATAGAATACACAATATGGGATGTTACGACTACTTTTGGATAAAATCCCTCATTTTTTTGCTTCATTTTGGAAACAACGGATTTTGTCCTTTTTCTATAGACGATTACTTTCAGAATTTTCAAGCCATAATTTTGAGACTTTTACAGAAGTTGCTCTATACATTTAGCTAACATAATATTCAAATGAAATTTTGATATCTTTGACGCATGCACAGTAAAAAATTATTTAGTAAACCTACTCATTTTTCATACAATTTTTATTATTTTTTAATTCTGATTACAGGGTACTGTGTGCAATGTCTTTTGTCATATTTTCTGAAAAAAATATTATTTTATATTAAGAACTCTGAAAATTATAAGGGAAAAACTTAGAAAAATTTGGGGCCATTTTTATAAAAACCTTAATTACTCTGCGAGTATGCATGCTATTTGCATAAAAATGAACACAGTGTATTAAATTAAGGAATTCAATAATAATCTAGAGTTTGAGCGCTTTTGCTACATTAGTTTTGAGAGGGTTATTCAAAAGATATTCATTATTTTTTAATTTGTTGACGGTCCCCTATGGAGTTTCGGTAAAAAATCTTCACGGAGATGTATGATGTATACTATTATATTTATACACTAAGAGTTTCGAGATTATTCCTCATGTATTTTTCTAGATATTTAGTAAAATGTCTAAAATCGCAAGTGTCCCATAATCAAAGGCAATATAGTGTATATATATGTATATATGTATATATATGTATATATGTATATACATGTATATGTATATATATAAATACTTTTATAAATACATCCAAAGTTATTCAGACAATACCATTAAATAAACGAATGAAACCAGTATTTTTACAATCATATTACTGAAAAGAGTTGAAGTTTGAAGAGAAATAGAAAGCAGATTACCAAATTATTAAAAAATATATGGACAAATGGACACTGTATAACCAGAGTGATTCATATATTACCATACAATAAACCAATGAAACCAGCACTTTTACAATCATCTTATTGAAGACAGTTGAAGTTTGAAGTGATATATATATAGTATATATACAGGGTGATTCCAAATTTTTTTACAATAAAAGAGGGGTGATAGTACACATCAAGACAAACAATATTAAATAGGAGACCAAGGGTCCAAAACGTTTTCCTAAGGAGATAGCCGCCATTAAAGTTTAGGGACCAAAATTTCAAATAAACATAAAAAACGGAAAAATCGGTCGATTGATTTGCGGTTTTCACTAAAATTATTCTTTATGTCGGCATTTTCTTGAAATTAAATTATAAAGATAAATTTCAAAAAATGCCGATAGAGGGCGCTTTAGACTTTGGAGTAACGAACAACTATTTTTTGCCGGTATGTTTTGCATCGCATTAAATGTTTTCGTAAGTTTACACCAAAACTTAAATTTTGAGCTCAAAATCTGTAGTTGGGAGTGGTTAAGTAACACAAACTGAGCTGTGTTCAGAGGGTTCAAATTTGAAATGATTAATAAAAAACGGAAAAATTGGTCGATTAATTTGCGGTTTTCACTAAAACTATTCTTTTTTAGGTATTTTCGTGAAAATGAATTATAAAGATGCATTTCAAAAAATGCCGATAGAGGGCGCTTTGCACTTTGGAGTAACGAACAACTATTTTTTTGCCGTTATTATTTGCATCTCTTTAAATGATTTAGGAAGGTTAGACTTAAACTTAAATTTTGAGCTGAAAATCTGAATAGTAGGGAGTGGTTAAGTAGCATAAACTGAACTGTGTTCAAGGGGGAGGTGGAGGTGCAAATTTAAAGTAATTATAGAAAATGGAAAAATTGGTCGATTCGTTTGCGGTTTAAAATAAAACTATTCTTTAAGTCAGTATCTTCTTGAAAATAATTTTTAAAGATAAATCTCAAAAAATTCCGTCAGAGGGCGCCTTAAACTTCAGAGTAACCAACAATTCATTTTAACCATTATTTTTTGGTTCCAATTAAATGCTTACAAAAGCATTTTAAATCTTCTCGGAAGCTTAGATTTAAACTTAAATTTTGAGCTCAAATCCTGAATCGTTATAAGGAGTTAAGAACCACAAACTGAAGTGTGTTCAGGAGTTAAAATTTAACCCTCTTTCCTCCTCGAGCACAATTCAATTTTTCGCTACTTAAACACTCCCAACGATTCAGAATTTCAGCCCAAAATTTAAGTCTATGCATTTGAAAGCATTTAATGAGATTAAAAAAAATAACAGTTAAAAATAGTTGTAAGCTACTCCAAAATCTAAGGCGCCTTCTATCGGCATTCTGCGAAATTTATCTTTAAAAATTATTTCCAAGAAAACACTGATTGATCAAGAAAACTGCTGCTTTAAAAATTAGTTTTAGCAAAAACCGCAAACGAATCGACCAATTTTTCCGTTTTTTACAATTATTTAAAATTTGAACCCTTTGAACACAGCTGTTTGTCTACTTAACCACTCCCAGCTATTCAGATTTTGAGCTCAAAATTTAAGTTCGAGTCTAAGCTTACGAAAGCATTTAATAAGATGCAAAAAATAACGCCAAAAAAGAGTGTTTCGTTACTCCAAAGTCTAAAGCGCCCTCTATCGGCATTTTTTAAAATTTATCTTTATAATTTATTTTCACGTAATCTTTTCACCTAAATAAAGAATAGTTTTAGTGAAAACCGCAAGTCAATCGACAAATTTTTCCGTTTTTTATAATCATTTGAAATTTGAACCCTCTGAACACAGCTCAATTTGTGTTACTTAACCACTCCAAACTACAGATTTTGAGCTCTAAATTTAAGTTTGAGTCTAAGCTTACGAACACATTTAATGAGATGCAAAAAATACCGGCAATAAATAGTTGTTCACTACTCCAAAGTCTAAAGCGCCCTCTATCGGCATTTTTTGATATTTATCTTTATTATTTAATTTCAAGAAAATGCCGACATAAAAAATAATTTTAGTGAAAACCGCAAATCAATCGACCGATTTTTTCCGTTAATTATGCTTATTTGAAATTTTGGTCTCTAAACTTTAATGATGGCTATATCCTTAGGAAAACGTTTTGGACCCTTGGTCTCCTATTTAATATTGCTTGTCTTGATGTGTACTATCACCACTCTTTTATTGTAAAAAAAATTCGGAATCACCCTGTATATATATATATATATATATATATATATATATATATATATATATATATTTGTGAGCTTGTTCGCTAATCGGAAAATAAAACATGAGAATATTTATAAGAAATGGGAGAGCCCAATAACTTATCATATAAAATAAGCAAATTATTTTGAGTGTCTGGGTTTCGAAAACGGCTTTTGAGATTTTGAAGAAACTTGTTACAATTTACTAAATTGATTGTGAAAGCTATTTAAGTTCTATTCCGTATTACGTTAACTTTGTTTTGACAGATTAATATGACCTTATGACTCTAGATATTGCTAGACATTACAAAAGTTCTAATTATTTTAACAGGACGTACGTCCTCTGCTATTTCGAACGCGAGAAAACAACTTAGATGGACAACTAATTAAAAAAATAACTTTGACAGATTAAAAAAAAATAGCACTGAAATTTCCTTTGTTGAATGCAAAATTTCCAATTAACAGTATGAACTACTAAAAAATTCCATTTACGTTTTTTATTGAATTTTTGGCAAAACCCCTGGCTCCGTTCAGCAATATGAATACGAACGAAATCATAGGTATTGATATTTGTTTTTGTAAAGCACCAGGAAAACGATCTAGCTATATTCGAAATTCGGGAAAGCATTATTTTAACAAGTTAGAATAAATTGAACACTAATTCTGAGATTAATCGGAAAATGGTTTTGATGATTGTTATACAAAAACCTAATATAGTAATACGATCACAAGGATAGCATTTAAAAATATCTCGATCATAAACACTGTAAAACATTTGTGTAACGGTATACCATTAAATGTGTGGTAGCTTTACTCCCTCCAATTTTATGCAGTGATTTTTTTCACCTATATATTGGTGAAATATAAACATATATTACTGGTGTAACATTACTATGTTACACCGATTATATCGATTAAAATACTCCTTAAAAATGGAGCAAGCAACGATACGCCATAAAAATGAAAGCAGAGAAGCTGCCACCTATTTTATGGTGTAACGTTACTCAAATATTTTAAAACAAGAATTTAAATATTTCAGATCTGTTGCATGGAAAAGGGGAAGTTTTGATGCAAAGTAATAAACAAAAAGATTGTGCATTTCCTTCTTCGGTTTTGTAAAATTAATGAATTTTTCAAACGGTTTTGCAAAAATAGTGAATTTTGTTCATCAGACACGGAAAAATAGTGGATTTTATTCATGTTTTTTTTTTTTTTTTTTTTTTTTTTTTTTTAATAATCAATTTTTTGGATCGATTTTGCAAAAATGGTGAATTTTATCAATCAGACACGGAAAGATTGTGGATTTTCTTCTTCGGTTCTGTAAAAGTAATGAATTTTTTCGATCGGTTTTGCAAAAATTGTGATTTTTGTTGATCAGACACGGAAAGATTTTGGATTTTCTTCATCGGTTTATAAAAAATAATGAATTTTCTCGGTCGGTTTCGCAAAAATTGTGAATTTTATTGATCACACACAGGAAGATTTTGGATTTTCTTCACCCATTTTGTAAAAATAATGAATTTTCTCAATAGGTTTGGCAATAATTGTGAATTTTATCGATCAGACACGGAAAGATCGTGGATTTCCTTCTTCAGTTTTGTAAAAATAATGAATTTTTTCGATTTGTTTTGCAAAAATTGTGAATTTTGTTAATTAGACGCAGAAAGATAGTGAATTTTATTCATCCATTTAAAAAAATGAATTTAATAAGAATTATCTTTTTTTATTTGTTTTTATAAAGTAGAAGCAATTTTCATAAAAACTGGAAGTTATTTCAGCGGAAAGTGGGTTATAATGCCCCTCCTAGGACATTTTTCTATCCGGATTTTTCAAAAAAAGTAAACGAAAATTTTCCGATAAGGGGAGCAGGGGGGGGGGAGGCATGGAAGAGTACCTACTCCTTCCTAAATTTTGAAAACATAATAAAATTTATTCTTTGCGAGTGGGGAATGCACTTCTCATAGAAATGCTGTCAAAAAAGTCTGAAGGAATCTATAAAGTGGAAAGTCACAGCCTTATCATAAAATATGACAACCCAGCAAACGCAGAGCTATCGGTAAGGAATCGGACGATAGCCGCTTGCCAATGCCAGCGGTATTGGACCGATGCCACTTGCGGCTACCGGTTCCGTATCTTTTTTGATACGCCGCGCGAATGCCGCCCGATTCATTTGGCACGCAGCCGGTCCGGTATCGGCAAAAAACTATGCCGATAGCTAACCACACGAATACCAGCTGAACCCAGGCACAAGCAAAAAAATTCCTCTGGTGGCGCCATCTGTTAAACACTCTAGCAAGTGTTTTGAGAGCCAATGAATATATTTCAGTGCGGGAACAGGCGGGATTTGATCGCGCAACCCCTAGCTCATAAGGTGAACGCTTCAACCACTGGACAAGTCAGACCTGGTTAGGGGAGTTTATGTGTGGTAATAAGGGTGTGGCTTTTCAGTAAGTGCTATGTTAATGGCAAATGTCGTTGACGTAAATGACAGATTGGAAAATTGTAATATTAAAGGGTTTTTATTTTATTTATGTATTCATTTATTTGTAATTGTCTTATGCGCCTGATTTTTAAAATTAATTTAATATTTAAATTAATGAATTAGAAAATTAATTAAAGTAAACGAATTGTTTTTCTTATAAATTTTAGAATCATTAAGTAGTATATTTAAAATTTAAAAATAATTTTTTTCAGAAGTATTGTTAAATAAATAACATTTTTTATTAAAAACTATAACATAATTACATGCTTTGCGTTAATTTCTAAAGTGTATATTTTTAACGTAGAAAAACTTATTTTAAATAATAATAAATTGGTAATAATTAACTTTTAAGTAGAATAAAAAATTATGTTATGCCATTTGATGATTTGAATTGGTATCTATGTTTTACTTCTGTGTTGGAATGTTATTTTGTTGATTATGTATATTTATTAAATAAAAAATAAAATAAAAATAACACACACACACACACACACACACACATATATATATATATATATATATATATATATATATACATATTATATAATACCATTAAAAGTAGACAAGATTCACCAATGGATTTTATCAATAAAACAATAAACCAAAACGAAGAATTAAATTGAATTATAGTACACAATTATAACCATTTGAAATTAACCATTGAATTTAATAACTTATAGCACATTGAACATCGAAGGAAAAAAGAATAATATGAATACAAATGAAATTTGTAGAACCAAAGCAGAATCTTCAGGTCCCAAATACTTTGGAACTACAAATGGAGTGTGTGGTTTCATCTTCGTATTTGCCATGAAAAAGCAAAACAATACGAATTTGGGACTACCTTCACACAAAAACCAAATTATTAAACAAGGAACAAAGATATTTTACAAAAAGGAGTTGAAAGTAAGTAAAAATAATAGTTATCCATAACAAGCAAAAAAGATAAAGCTGAATGGAAATATAATTGAACCGGAGAAAATAATTAATAATCGATATTAACATAAAATTAAATTAATAAAATGATTAAAATTAGAATTAAGAGATAACATTCATATTAACATATAACTTAAAATACATTATTGTTACTTTAATCAGTAACATTTATTGTGACTTTACATGGTAAAAACTCATTATCTTAATATAGGATAATAAAAATTAAAAAATAAAATAAAATAAAATAAAAATAAAAGAATAAAAACTAAAAAATTAAAATAAAAAAAATAATAATAGTAATAATATTAATAATAATAATACCAAAAATTATATCAATAACATTAAAAATAATTTGATAATTAAAATATAGCTATTTAACTATAGATATAACTAGACAAATGTCCATATATTGGTGTAAATTAAACAGTTTAAAAATTATGTTAAACTAAATAACCCACTCTCATTTTTTTATAAATAATTAACCTTTTGCGTTTTTATCCAGACAACACCACCCTCCTTCGTACTCTAACATCTACCCACCCAACCAACCTATATATATATATATATATATTTATTACTTTTTAACATTTTTAATTTTTTATTATTATTTTTATGTTTTATAATTTTTTTATACATTTTTACGCAAAGAATTAATTATAAGATCATGTAATATCTAATTATAAATTAAAGAATATATGAATTTTTTAGGATAACCATTATTTATAGCATCATATACAAGCTTTTTAATATTAGTATTAATTAAATGGGAAGAACATAGACATTTTATTCTATATAAATGGTTAAGTATTATATTACGATACACAGAATTATGAAGACATGATTTAAAATTAATAAAGGTATTAACTTTAAATTTAAATTCTTTCCTTTTGTCATAAATATCAGTTATAAATTTGTTCTCTTTTAATATAATTTTAATATCTAAGAAATTGATTGTATTATTAAAAAGTAGGTTTTTTGAAAGTTCTAGATTAGAAGGATAATCAACAGGGAATTGAGATATACAGGTGTTATCAGTATCAATTAAAATTACATCATCTATATATCGATATAAATGTATTGTATTAATTAAATAATGTCGTTCATAGTAATATAAGTCAGATAATACACTAGATGTACTACCACCTTGTGGTATACCAACATTTTGAATATATATATTGTTATCATGCATGATAAAATTATTATAGATAATAATATTAGTTAAGGTATGAAAATAATCAGAATCGATATTATGTGATATATCCAACTCGTGTTGATATTTTTTAAAAAGCTCATTTATGATATTATGTAAATCCTATAAATCGATATTATTAAATAAATCTTTAAAATCATAGGGAGTGATATTTTTTATACATTTAAGATTTTTCATAATATGGACCAGTTCATAACTATTTTTTATGCAATGTGTATTATCACTTTTTTTTTTTGTAATATTATATATTTGATTAAGAATTACTAATAGAAGTTTGTTAGCAGCATTATTATAAGTATTGCAACCAATTGTAACAGTTCTGAATTTAACAGGATGCTTATGAAATTTGGGTATAAGGACTAGATAAGGATATTTAAAGTTAGTAGGGTGAATGTCTAATAATTTATAGAATCCTTTAATTTTACGATTATTGGCAAGTAAGTTATCATTAATTTTTTGGAATGTGTTATTATTAGATATACTAGATTTAAGCAGTTGATGATAATAAGATTTACAAATAATTGCATAATTATTTGGAGATTTATCAACATAAGTTATTACAAAGTTTTGTTGTAATTTATTGATTTGCTTAAACAGATGCTGTGTATTTACATATTCTAGGTGTGAAATATTATATTTTAAGGACCTGGTTAATTTATCGATAACTAATATTTTCCATTGATTAAAATATTCAATGGGTTTATTATAATAAATTGCAAGTTTATAAATAAATATATCTATATCATATGTAAATTGTTTTATGATAGATTTAATGTTTAATTTGGATGGAATTCTGTACTTGGTCCCATAACCCATAATTCTTCTAAGTTGTAAATCATCTACAAGATTAAGATTACCAGTAATAATATGTCCATGATCTTTATTTATAAATTTTTGTAGAGAGGGGTCATTGCATTTACAGGGTAATGTACTAGCATCAAAAGAAGATTTAGCGAAAGAATTATAGTTAAAAATCGTTCTGCCGATAGATATGGGATACTTAAAGGTTTTAGATATATGAATATTATTAATAGGAAATTGACAGTTTTTATCATTTAATATGGAATTAATATTGATTTTATTAAACATTGGATTAGAAAAAGTAATTGCCATTTGAGTATTAGTTTGTAGATTTTTAGATTTTTTTAGGAAATTTATATTGTAAAGGTTGACACGAATCATAATGAGATCATAAAAAACATCTGAAAAATGTTTAGAGTAAGTTTTACTGAGAAAAATATTTAAATATTGTACTATATGTTTCTTTTTTATTCCAAAAATATATTTACGTATTAGAAACCAATTGTAATTTTTTAAATAATTACGATGCAGATTATTAATTTATTAGATTATAATGTTTTTAGGAGTAATACTAGAAGATGAACCTTTTCCTCTTTTGTTACGTGTAGTTTTAGGATTTATAAGATGATTTAAACTATGATAAATTGGAGAATAATCTGTAGTATCATTTATAGATGAAAAAACTTTAACAGATCTTTTAAAAACTTCACTATTAAGACCATAAGGATAAATTGTATTATAATATTTCATATATGAAGACTCTAAATAGAGACGCTCAGATTTATTTTTCTGAATTTGTATTATTTCAATAGTAGTATTTTTAAATTTATGTTTATGAAAATGCTGTTTTTCAGCTGTAGACTGTATATTTTTTGCTAAATTTTTATCAGAATCTGACCGATGTTGATTCATGCGTATATGAAGAGGACCAGAATTTTCACCAATATATTTCAAATTGCAAATGTTACACTTTATACTATAAATTACATTAAAAGCCTTACAAAAAATAGAAATATGAGGATCTGATATGATTTGTGACTGAGAAGCAGATGGACAAGTTTTACATCGGATATCAGAACATTTCTGAAAATATAATTGAGGAGGAGGAGCATGTATATGGAAACTGGATGACGGTCCAGGAGTAACCCTATTATTGCTCCTGTACCGGGCACTACACTGCAAAGAAGCATTGTGTATCTTGCCAGGATCGAGATTTTTACTAAGTACTGCCATAATATAAGAGATAATACAAATATAATAAAAAGATAAAAAAAGAAAAATTACAAATAAATAATCGAGTATCTTGACTAATATAATTTACTAAAGAAAAGGATCTAGAATAATACAACTATAAAATGAAAATAGATACAATATGTACAATGCTTTAAAGCAGTACTCAAACCTCCAAAAGGAAACAATACACGACCATAATACTACCATCCCACACCACATATAATAAAAATCATAGTACTCACAGTACAATAAATGCAAAATCACAAAATCGACTCATTTAAAAGTGAAAAAATCACCGCACATAATAAACCATCAACTTATCCAATTAACATCTCAGCACAATGCTCACATTGTTACTACATTTCACATAGGCTTAACTAATCATAATTTCAACGTATTTCTTTAATATAAAAAATAATAAATAATGATAATTTCAATGTATTACTTTAATATTAAAAAATAATAAATAATGACTATTGATTTTGACATTTATTATACCATATATCAAGACAATGAATTAAACATAATAGCAAAATTAACAGTTAAAATATTATAAATATACCATATATAATATTCATGATGAAACGATTTGCAACTCTTAATGGAAATCCTATTAAGTGGTAACGGAAAACTCTATTGTAGAAATCTCACAGACAATACACAAAGGTTATGCGGATAGCAGCAATTACCTATGCGCACCATATTTATAAAATTGCTATTAGCAACGGATGTTATATATAAATTATATATAAGATACCAAAATAGGAAAAAATTCATTATGACTATTCAAAATGAAAAGATATCAATTAAATATCAAATTGTATACATTCATAATTACACGCGCGGAGCAGCATAATAATTTGAATGCTAATATAATACCATTAAAAGTAGACAAGATTCACCAATGGATTTTATCAATAAAACAATAAACCAAAACGAAGAATTAAATTGAATTATAGTAGACAATATTAGCCATTTGAAATTAACCATTGAATTTAATAACTTATAGCACATTGAACATGGAAGGAAAAAAGAATAATATGAATACAAATGAAATTTGTAGAACCAAAGCAGAACCTTCAGGTCCCAAATACTTTGGAACTTCAAATGGAGTGTGTGGTTTCATCTTCGTATTTGCCATGAAAAAGCAAAACAATACGAATTTGGGACTACCATCACACAAAGACCAAATTATTAAACAAGGAACAAAGATATTTTACAAAATAAGTAAAGTTTGAGTAAAGTTTGAAAGTAAGTAAAAATAATAGTTATCCATAGCAAGCAAAAAAGATAAAGCTGAATGGAAATATAATTGAACCGGAGAAAATAATTAACAATCGATATTAACATAAAATTAAATTAATAAAATGATTAAAATTAGAATTAAGAGATAACATTCATATTAACATATAACTTAAAATACATTATTGTTACTTTAATCAGTAACATTTATTGTGACTTTACATGGTAAAAACTCATTATCTTAATATAGGATAATAAAAATTAAAAAATAAAATAAAATAAAATAAAAATAAAAGAATAAAAATAAAAATTAAAAAATTAAAATAAAAAAAATAATAATAGTAATAATATTATTAATAATAATACCAAAAATTATATCAATAACATTAAAAATATGTATATATTATCTTTTTATACACATTTTTTAAAAATAGGAGATATTTCATATTCCTTTTTATAAATTTAAAAATGCATAAGTATTGGCTATAACAAATGAATTTTAGTGGTTTTTCTGTTAATGCAATTTTCTTTTTGAGAATTATAACGCAAATAAATGTAATAATAAAGTAAATAATAAAATAACAAAAAAGAAATATATATTTGTAACATAAAATAACTAATTTAATAAAAAAAATAAGTTGGTAATTAATCAATTTTAATTAGAATGAGAATTCCCTTTAAGGCATTTCACAATTTAATATAGAATATTTTTTATGTAGCAATATTAATTCTGAATAATTGTTGCAATAATAATTTTTAAATCTTAAAATAAATAGTAATATTAATTTATTTTTCGTTTGTGAGAAAATATTTTAGAAAAAAAAACTGTTTTTTTTTTTTTTGTGTGTGTTAAAAAAATGGGTAGATATCTTTTATATGTTTCACCTTCTAAAATAATTTCAAGCACTTTCTAGTAATTAATATTAAAATAAAAAGTGAAACGAAGTTATTCCTTTTAAAATGAATAGATAAATAGAAAATAAATTCACTTACCATACAAAGGTTTTTTTTTCTGTTTTTCTATGATTAATTTCCTAATAGTGAAAACAATTTAAAGGAAATAATTTAAAAATTCTTTTGTAAAAAAAAAAAAAAAAAAAAAAAAAAAAAAAAAAAATTGTAAATCATTTTAAAAATTAATTCAAAATTAATAATTTTAAATAAATAAATAAAGGTTTATTTTCTGTTTATCACTGAAAGAATTTTTAATGAAATACATGAAATATACATTTGTTATCAAAACTCAAACTCGAATAAAATTGAGAAAATAAAAAAGAATCGGTTAAGACTAAATATTCTGAATTCGGACAGATGTTGGCAAATCTGATCGGTCCACTATCAGAACTCAGATATCGGTCCTGCGTCACTTGCCGGTATAAGTCGCTTGCCGTTATACAACCAAATTTGGACCGATTACCGTAACCGGCTGTCAAAATAGCAGATTCTTAAGTTTCAGGTGCCAACCTGCGACCGACACTTAACCGACACCGACGGCTCCGGCCCGATCGTATGCCGAAAGTTATGTGCTTGCTGGGAAGCTTCAAATAAAGAATGAGTTATTCCGTTTTGTTCCATATCTTTCTTTAACATTAATTTCTACTTACAGATAATTTATATTGTATGCTACAAAGACATGTACAAATAAAGTTATATATATATATATTGAATTTCATTATCTGAAAATGTTTGAGAGAATATTAATCATTCAAAATTTCTAAAGGAATCTATTTTTATTGATTATAAAACATTTCAAACTTCTCATGTGGATTATGTATAGCGTAAGGCTCTTTATTTCAGCAAAAAATATATTTTTTTTTTCCATTCTTATCAAATAAAGGTAATATTTAATAACATGTGAATTTTCTATATTTTAATTTTGAACTTAATTATAATAACAAAAGGAAATAATAAAAGAATAATAATTTTAATGATATACAGCAATATTAGAAAATTTCTGCCAAATAGATTTTACATTTCTTATTTACGCTTATTAGAATACACTTTATTATTGCATTTTTCATATAATTTAAACTCTTTGCATCTGCTTTATTACTATTCTTACTGAGACATACGAAATTTAAATTAGTAAGATTTAATAGTTATTATGGCTTTATAAGACGGGAAAAATTCATAAATAAAATGAATGAAAATTGTAAATGAATAAAAATTTTTCTAGAGTGCATTCAGTATGTTTAAAAAAAGTCCGCCAGATGCGACAATACTTAAGACTTTAGTCATGGGTCATTTAGACACCGGTCATTTAGAATCTTTTGTTATATTACATTTTACTAGTAAGATATTTTTTATTATTTTTCTTTAAAATGCAAAAAAGCTTCACGATACCAATGTTTTTTATATTTTAAAATACAATAATTTACATTTTAAAATACAATCTACAATCCTCATAGCACAAAGTAATGGTAAAAAGTTCCAGCAAAAGTTCGTTATTTTTATTTTTATTTTTTAATACAAATGAAAAAAGCCCCATTTTAATTTACATTGAAATAACTGAATGGTAATGTTTTCTTATAAAATAAAGCATACCAAAAAATATTGCGTTTACAAAAAATCAAAAATCATTTTTTTACTTTAAACATAACGAAAACAAAATTAGGAATAGTAAATTATTGTTAAAATAAGTAATAACATGGATATTACAGCATTTAAAAAAATCTCAAGAACATAAGAATTATAATGATTCTTTTTCTCGTTTGTTGTTGCTATGAAAATATCAATCAGTAAATAAACGTGTAACACAACTGTATAACTTATATTAATATATCCTTGTTAATAAGCAAGAATGTACTACATTTCATATGCTACATACATATGTAGCCTGCATATTATCCACAAAATAGGCGAGATAAAAGTAGCCAGTGTTCTGAAGGTTGACCACCTCCCAAGAAAATAATTAATATAATGTTTAATCATCAGAGTGTGATACTGCCTCTTAAACAATCCATATGCAGGGCAAGTCGCTGAATTTGATTCGTTTAGTATAATACACTACCATTGTATGCAAACGTTTCACTTTTTAGAAAAAGCTATTTTAATTTTCAGATTAGGAATAATTTAATTTATATCTGTTTAATTTTACAGAACAGTGAATTATAAAATATTTTCCGAACATTTATTTCTTACTTTTGAAACACAATTACTTTGATTTTAATAAATTTATCAGTTTTATAATTTTACATAGTGAAAATCGGGATATGCATGTTCCCAAGTTTTTCACCAGGAGAACTAGTGGGGTTATATATTCGCGTGGTGCGAAAACAGATAAGCTATTATTTCCCAATCGCTATGTTCTTGAAAACTTACAATTGATAAATACAAGAAAGAAACAAAGAAAAAATTTCGAATGGAATTTATTTTCCGATTGCGAAAACCACTTATAAATAAAAAAAAAAGAAGTTTTCTTATTTAAAAATTTTTTTTGAAATGCTATATAGATATATTTTTTATGGCTATAGCAAAAAATTATGTGCAAATTGTTCTAATTAATAAAAATAATTTTAAAATTTTGTGTTTAGGAAATGTTTTGCGATTGCGCAAGCTCAATAAAAATAGAGAATTATCAATTTTGAGGGATTATTATGAAATAAGAAAATATGACTAAGATTACTTTGCATTTAAATGTTAAAGTTTACAAAACTTGTGCAGCACTTTGCTTGTTTAGATATTTTCAAACAGCTAACCACTGAAGTGTTCGCTGTTTACATTTCTTAATTACACAATTTGTTATTTTATTTGTTTAACACTTGAAATACCCCAATTCTTGTATACCTAAAAAAACAGTAATATTTATAATAATAGTAATTACGTATTTCATTCATTCGGTAATTAGCTGTATTTAATATTTTAGTTACATATTGCTAGACATTGTACATTTTAAGATATTAATGATAAATAACATTTATATTGTAAAACATGTTTTGGAATTCTTACCGAAAATAGACTTTTAATAAACTAAAACTTTAAAATTACGTTTTATTCCATAATTGATTGTTTTATATTTCATGAATATGATAAAATTTGAAATTTTGAACATGTCTTAATCTTAAACTGTAAAACTCGAAGCATGTTTCGGTAATATATTTTCAGCAAACAATATGCATAATTTCTATGCGTTATTAAATGACGTGGTTTGAATAATTTAATTTAATAAGATACATAACTTTGACCACTGAAAAGCATTTCATAGATTACTCCACTTAATGTACTAATTCCATTTGTGTTCTGTAAATTTCTACTTCGAATAAACGTAAATATCATTATGTAGTCAGAATTTTGAATATAATTTAAGTATGTATAAATTGAATTATAAACCAAACATCAATATTCGGTAACAGTATTTGATATTCTCTCCTATACAAATACCTTGCGCAATTTTTCATTGCAAATTCCATTTTAAATTACAGTTTGATTTATTTTCGCAAAGTCATTTCAGAATAATATATAGCGTATAATTCATGATTTACGTGAAGGATATTTCGTTTGCTAAGTTTGTTCAGTTAATCATAAATGTACATATTTTGGCAATTTCTATAGAATTATAGAGTTACGTAAGTACAGTACGGATAAACTAACTCATGTTAATTTAAGTATTGATTGTTTAAGTGAAAAAAATTTCTTTAAAACACCATAAAATAAATTAATTGCGCAAAGCCTTTCGAAAGAATTTAGTCTTTCTTTGTCAGGCACAAAAAGATATGGGTCTACTATGAGTATAGCGGCACAGTACCGATGTACTCAAAGTAGACGCATGTCTTTTTGCGCCTGACGAAGAAAACAGCGTTCCATAATTTAATTTATTTTATGGAGTTTTAAAGAATTTTTTTTCACTTCAATTGAACAACACCATTTTCAACTTATTTTAAGTATTAATGTCTCATTTTTCTTCGAATGATTAAAAATCGATGATATATAGTTTGCAGGAATATCTCTCTTAATTGCCTATATCAGTGGATAACCGTATATTGCCTATATCAGTGGACCAACTATAGATTGTGACTATATTTTATGGTTGTGGAATTATCGAAAAAAAATGACAGCCTTTCAAATAATATAAACATTTTTTACTGCATAATTACAACTAATAGGATCTCCGACATCAACACAGTCGTAATTATTGCATAAAAAATATTCTTAAAAATAATTTATTATAAATTTTATTTCAGTTAGGAGTGCAACATTGTGGCAACCAAGTTTAGCGTGTATGATTATGCTCAGGATAGATTATATAATAGTGATAAGAAAACAGCCATTTAGCTAATGCTCCAGTAAATGTTGGGGTAATGGGTTCGATCCATAGACCCTGAAAAAAATTGTTAACAGGTTAATGGTATAATTCGCACTCGGGCAAGATTATCAGTAATCCTGCTTCCTTACAATGGGAAATGTCACAGTTGAAAATGCATGCATTTTGTTTTTTGACAGCCTTTCCACTGATTTTCCAACTAATTGGTAGTTTCTTTATATAAAATATATAATTTATCATACGTATCAAAATAATAGCATTTATATTTTCTTTCCGAAAAATGATTTTCTCTTCCTAAATATGATGTATAGGGCGTCGTGAAACTATCATTGACATGCTATTATCCCATTTAATGTTCTTTTTTTTATTATTTCAAAACAGCGTTAAGCACATTGTCCTATATTAAAGTATTAATAAACTGTTGATTTGAAAATTTTAAAGCATTGTTATTAATAAAACTATTTACAGCTGGAAATTCTTATAGGGTTTTAATGCATTCCATTGCTAAATGCTGTCATACACGTATGCTTTTTCGTGACGACAAAATGATCTTTTACTGAGGCTCATATAAAAAATTAAAAAAGACTCTCTATTCTGTTTTTTTATTTATTTTTCTTCAATCAAAAGTTTTTGAATTTCAAAAGTATCAAAAAGTTTTTGCACTGTCTGGAAACGTACATTTTCTCTATATTTTTAAAACTAGCATTTATTCCAAATTTTAATAATTCATCCACATTCTTTTTAATGAAATCTAAGTTAAAAACATTGCAGTGTTTAAAACCATAGCAACAGTAACTGAAAAGTTATACTTAAAAAGCACGAACATACACAAAAAAGCAATCATTAAAAAACTGAAATTGATACCAGAAATCTTTTTTTTATTATAATAATAAAGAACTATTCCAATTTAAAATAATTAGCTATTAGTTGACTGCATCTCTCTTATTTTTTAAAGGCTAAAAAAGGTAACATTAATAATCTTTTGGGCGTAGATATCCTCCTTTGAAATATTTTTATTACGATTTTTTTTAAACAAGGCTTATTGTTTTGTTAATTTCTTAGTCCATTCAAAAAGACAGATCTAACTCGGTGCGTAATTTTACTTATGGTTACATATATAGATACACATTCTAAAAAAATCAAAGAAGTATGCACACAAAAAGGATTACGAACAATAAATACTATACGGACGCCGGTAACACTAATAATACGCTGATAAATCTAGCTCAGGGTATAAATTTACAATCCTATCTTAATGTGCATTAAAGGGAATAATAATTAAAGTGAAAGTACATAAAATAATAATAAACGAATGCCGAATCATTATTCCAAGAACAGGGCGCAAAATGTGATAGACGCGAGTGTCGCATGTAGATCAGGAATGTAAACATTAAGCGATCTAAAAATCGGAAGTTGAGGAGTTTTATGTCTTCTACCAAGGCTACACTAGATACCGGATTTGCTCATTCCTTATCACGACGTCACAAAAGATGGCTGGTCGCTACCTGTGATTGGTAAAAACAGGGCTCAAAGTGACGCACCCATCGTTTTGTACCAATCGCTGGACGTCATTCAGCCACCTTTTGTGACGTCATGAGAGGAATGAGCAAGCCCGGTATCTAGTGTTGCCTTGCTTCTACCCTAGAGAGATTTTTCGCTGTTTAGCGAAACGGGATTAACCAATCAGAGGCCTACATCTTCATGATCTCTTAGTTCTTGGCAAAACTGCAGGGTTCTGATTGGTCAATCTCGTTTCGCTAAACAGAAAAATCTATGTTGATATCGGTTGCTGTTCTACTAAGTTTAAAATGTAAATTTAAATAATCTATTTAATAAGAATTACCTTTTTTTATTTGTTTTTATAAAGTGGAAGTAGATTTCATAAAAACTGGAAGCTATTTCAGTGGAAAGTGGGTTCCAACGCCATTCCTAGGACTTTTTTCTTTCTGGAATTTTCAAAAAAAGGAAACGAGAATTTTCCGATAAGTGGAGCAGGGGGGGAGACATGGAAGAGTAATTACTCCTCCCTAAATTTTGAAAACATAATAAAATTTATTCTTTGTTAGTGGGGAATGCACTTCTCAGAAAATAATGCACTTCTTATAGAAATGCTGTCAAAAAAGTCTGAAGGAATCAACAAAGTGGAAAGTCACAGCTTTTTAAAATATGACAAACTTCAAATAAAGGATGGGTTAATCCGTTTTGTTCCATATCTTTCTTTAACATTAATTTCCACTTACAGATAATTTATATTGTATGCTACAAAAATGTGTGAAAATAAAGTTATATATATATATTACGATTTCCATTATCTGAAAATGTTTGAGAGAATAAAAATCATTCAAAATAATTTCAAAAGGAATTTATTTTTATTGACTATAAAACATTTCAACTTCTCATGTGGATTATATATAGCTTAAAGGCTCGTTATTTTAGCAAAAAATATATATATTTCCATTCTTATCAAATAAAGTTAATATTTAATAACATGTGAATTTTCTGTGTTTTAATTTGGAACTTAATTATAATAACAAAAGGAAATAATAAAAGAATAATAATTTTAATGATATACAGCAATATTTGAAAATTCCTGCCAAATAGATTTTACCTTTCTTATTTACGCTTATTAGAATGCACTTAATTATTGCATTTTCCATATAATTTAGACTCTTTGCATCTGCTTTATTACTATTCTTACTGAGACATTCGAAATTCAAATTAGTAAGATTTAATAGTTATTATTGCTTTATAAGACGGGAAAAATTCATAAATAAAATGAAGGAAAATTGTGATGAATTAAAATTTTTCTAGAGTGCATTCAATGTGTTTTTAAAAAAAGTCCGCCAGATGCGACAATACTGAAGACTTTAGTCACTGGTCATTTAGACAATGGTCATTTAGAAACTTTTCTTACATTACATTTTACTAGTAGGATATCTTTTATTATTTTTCTTTAAAATGAAAAAAAGCTTCACGATACCAATATTTTTTATATTTTAAAATACAATAATTTACATTTTATAATACAATCTACAATACTCATAGCACAAAGTAATGGTAAAAATCTTCAGCAAAAGTTCGTTATTTTAACTTTTATTTTTTAATACAAATGAAAATATCCGCATTTTAATTTACATTGAGATAACTGAATGGTAATGTTGCCTTATAAAATAAAGCATACCAAAAAATATTGCGTTTACAAAAAATCAAAAATCATTTTTTTACATAAACATAACGAAAACAAAATTAGGAATAGTAAATCATTGTTAAAATAATAAATAACATGGATATTACAGCATTAAAAAAAATCTCAAGAACATAAGAATTATAATGATTCTTTTTCTCGTTTGTTGTTGTTATGAAATTATATCAATCAGTAAATAAACGTGTAACACAACTGTATAACTTATATTAATATATTCTCGTTAATAAGCGAGAATGTACTACATTTCATATGCTACATACATATGTAGCTTGCATATTATCCATAGAATAGATGAGATAAAAGTAGCCAGTGTTCTGAAGGTAGACCACCTCCAAAGAAAATAATTAATATAATGTTTAATCATCAGAGTGTGATACTGCCTCTTAAACAATCCATGTGCAGGGCAAGTCGCTGAATTTGATTCGTTTAGTATAATACACTGCCACTGCATGCAAACGTTTCACTTTTTAGAAAAAGCTATTCTAATTTTCGGATTAGAAATAATTTAATTTATATCTGTTTAATTTTACAGAACATTGAATTATAAAATATTTTCCGAACGTTTATTTCTTACTTTTGAAACACAATTACTTTGATTTTAATAAATTTATCTGTTTAATAATTCTACCTATTGAAAATCGGATTATGCATGTTCCCAAGTTTTTCACCAGGGGAACTAGTGGGGTTATATATTCGCGTGGTGCGAAAACAGATAAGCTATTATTTCCCAATCGCTATGTTGTTGAAAAATTGCAATTGATAAATAAAAGAAAGAAATAAAAAAAAAATTTCGAATAGGATTTATCTTCGAAATGCGAAGACCACTTATAAATTAAAAAAAATGAAGTTTTCTGATTTTTAATTTTTTTTAATGTTATATAGATATATTTTTTATCGCTATAAAAAATAAAATTGTTCTAATTAATAAAAATAATTTTAAAATAGTGTGTTTAGGAAATGTTTTGCGATTGCGCAAGCTCAATAAAAGTAGTGAATTTTCCATTTTGAGTGATTATTATGAAATAAGAAAATATGACTAAGATTACTTTGTATTTAAATGTTAAAGTTTACAAAACTTGTGCAGCACTTTGCTTGTTTAGATATTTTCAAACAGCTAAGCAATAAGGTGTTCGCTATTTACATTTCTTAATTACACAATTTGTTATTTTATTTGTTTAACACTTGAAATACCCCGTTTCTAGTATACCTAGAAAAACAGTAATATTTATAATAATAGTAAATACGTATTTCATTCATTCGGTAATTAGCTGTATTTAATATTTTAGTTACATATTGCTAGACATTCTAAATTTTAAGACATTAATGATGTATAACATTTATATTGTAAAACATGTTTGGAATTCTTACCGAAAATAGACTTTTAATAAACTAAAACTTTTTAATTACGTTTTATTCCATAATTGATTGTTTTATATTTCATGATTATGATAAAATTTGAAATTTTGAACATGTCCTAATGTTAAACTGTAAAATTCGAAGCATGTTTCCATAATATATTTTCAGCAAACAATATGCATAATTTCTATACGTTATTAATCAAGTGGTTTGAATAATTTAATTTAATAAGATAGATAATTTTGACCACTGAAAGCATTTCATAGTTTACTCCAGTTAATGTACTAATTCCCTTTGTGTTCGGTAAATTTCTACTTCGAATAAACGTAAATATCATTATGTAGTCACAATTTTGAATATAATTTAAGTATGTATAAATTGAATTATGAACCAAATATCAATATTCGGTAACAGTATTTCAAATTCTCTCTTATACAAATACCTTGCGTAATATTTTTCATTGCAAATTCCATTTTAAACTACAGTCTGATTTATTTTCGCAAAGTCATTTCAGAATAATATATTGCGTATAATTCATGATTTACGTGAATGGATATTTCGTTTGCTATGTTTGTTCAGTTAATCGTAAATGTATACATTTTGGCAATTTCTATAGAATTATAGAGTTACGTAAGTACAGTACGGATAAACTAACTCATGTTAATTTAAGTATTAATTATTTAAGTGAAAAAAACTTCTTAAAAACACCATAAAATAAATTAATTTCACAAGGCCTTTAGAAAGAATTTAGTCTTTCTTTGTCAGGCGCAAAAAGATGTGGGTCTACTATGAGTATAGCGGCACAGTGCCGATGTACTCAAAGTAGACGCACGTCTTTTTCCGCCTGAAGAATAAAAAAGCCTTAATTTTGAAGCCTTAATTTTTTGAGCCTGAATTTATTTTATGGTATTTTAGAGAATTTTTTTTTCACTTCAATTGAATAACACCATTTTCAACTTATTTTAAGTATTAATGTCTCATTTTTCTCCGAATGATTAAAAATCATGTTCTCTTAATGACATATAGTTTGAAGCAATATCTCTCTTAATTGAATATATCAGTGGATAACCGTATATTGCCTATATCAGTGGACCAACAATACATTGTGACTATATTTTATGGTTGTGGAATTATCGAAAAAAAAATGACAGCCTTTCAAATAATATAAACATTTTTTACTGCATAATTACAACTAATAGGATCTCCGACATCAACACAGTCGTAATTATTGCATAAAAAATATTCTTAAAAGTAATTTATTATAAATTTTATTTCAGTTAGGAGTGCAACATTGTGGCAACCAAGTTTAGCGTGTATGATTATGCTCAGGATAGATTATATAATACTGATAAGAAAACAGCCAGTCAGCTAATGGTCCAGTTTATGTTGGTGTAATGGATTCGATTCGTAGACCCTGAAAAGAACTGTTAACATGTTAATGGTATAATTCGCACTCGGGCAATATTATCAGTAATCCTGTTTCCATACAATGGGAAATGTCACAGTTGAAAATGCATGTATTTTGTTTTTTGCTAGCCTGTCCACTGATTTTCCAACTAATTGGTAGTTTCTTGATATAAAATATATAATTTATCATACGTATAAAAATAATAGTATTTATATTTGCTTTCCGAAAAATGATTCTCTCTTCCTAAATATGATGTATAGGGCGTCGTGAAACTAACATTGACATGCTATTATCCCATTTAATGTTCTTTTATTTTATTATTTCAAGACAGCGTTAAGCACGTTGTCCTACATTAATGTATTAATAAACTGTTGATGCATGATAAATCAAATTTATACTTGACAATTTTAAAGCATTATTATTAATAAAACTATTTACAGCTGGAAATTCTTATAGGGTTTTTATGCATTCCATTGCTGAATGCTGTCATACACGTATGCGTTTTCGTGACGACAAAATGATTTTTTACTGAGGCTTATATAAAAGGTTAAAAAAGACTCTCTATTCTGTTTTTTTATTTAGTTTTCTTATATATTGCAAAAAATGATAAATTTAATGCGGGATGAAGGACAATAATGTTTGAGAACTGTTGGCTTATCACAATTCACACATTTTTTTATTTTAAACTAAAATATCTTATAAGTAGATAACGATAACAGTTGATTTACCCGAAGTGTGAAATGACAATTACGTTCATTAGCTTGAGAATTATCCTATCATTTTGGTAATCTTTTTTTAATTTTGACTAAATGAAAGTGAAGCTTTTAAAAATATATTTGAACATAGGTATTATGACGAAAATAAAAGAAATTACTTCGACAATAAAATATCAATATAGGAATAAATGAGGAAAAACGGTGATAGTCGTGACAATATAAAATTATAAGCTACAAATGTACTGATGTTTATCCTGAATAATATTTTTAAATAAATGACTTAATAAATTTCATTTAATATGCATGATCATATTTTATGTATGTCTGCTATTCAAGCTTTGATTAGAATGATAATACTAATGAGTTACATTTGTTAGGAGTATGACCTAAAGATTTCGCATGATGTCCTCCAGAAAAAAAATCAACATTTGATGTCACTATGAAGAAAAAATGCTTAAATATCTAGGGTGAGGGAGTAAACAAAATTGTTTGCTTTTTCATATTTGTATAATATGAATCTCGGGTGAAAATAATTCAGTAACTTTTAAATGAAGCCACGTTGACGGATTTTGACCTGCGAGTTTGTGACAAAATGAGCTAAAACCGTACCATAGTAACTTAGATTCCACTCGACTGTAGAGTTCTCTTGTCAATGACAACAATAACAATTGATCTTTATCCAGAGCGTTCAGTTTTGGTTAGAATTTATCCAATGTGTTAATGTTATTTCATTTATTCATGACTGAACTACTATGAAGCGTACGATTTTAGCTGATAAAATTGGTACATATAATTCGGGAAATTTAATTGCAAAAACTTTAGATTCAGAATCTGGTAAATCTAATATTGAATTTTACAATCAAATCCATGAAATTTCAGAAAAATTACATTATAAATATAGCGAGAAATGACGAAGATGATAAGTTTACAGGCGGCATACAAATAGTCAGCGCACAATAGAAATTTAATTGTTTTATTTAAAAAAAAAGTCTTTAAATTATTTGGTTTAATTAAAAGATAGTTAAATAATCAAAAAAGATGTTAATAGTTAACCTTTATTTCAAATATCTTAGACCTTTCAAATCATAATCAGTCTCTTTATGAGAGAATATTTTTAAAACTATTTTTTTTATTTATACAAATACATTTAGTTTTGAAAATGTTTTTGCATAAATAAAAAAAAAGTTAGTTGTAAAAATTTTCTTTAATGAAAAGCCTGATTATGGCTTGAAACTTCTAAAATATCAAAGAAAATCAACAATAAAATCTCTTTCTGATTATTTTAATCGGCTTTATGTAAAACTAAATGTTTTAATGTCCACATTATGCATTTTGTATTTAAAACAAGGTAAAAAATGCTTTCCGTCATATGTTTTTATCTAATTCCTTTGTCTTACATTTATCTTTCAAAGACAAAGGATGCAACTAGAGCCTTCGTTTAAAAAAGATTTTACTCACTACAAACAGCCATGACTGAGTTGGGAATCGAATACAACTCTTTTTGTCCAATAGCTAATTCCTAATGTGTTAGGTATATGTGTTTTTCTGTAACTAAATGTATTCTTAACAAATAATTTATAAATATTAGATATAAGATTACAACTACATGGATATGGAACTAGTTAATATTAATGAATGTTATTATGTGATGTTATTTGTAATTTTGTAATTGTTATTTATAATTTTATAAAATATGTACGATTATTTGTACGATATATGTACGATAACATTCTTTTATATATTTTTTAACAAGACATTATATCATGAATTTAAATGAATTTATAAATTTATCAGAATAGGTAAACGATAATTTATTTTATTTATTCATTTATTTTTCCAGATAGATATTATGGTACAAAACCTTACTGAGAAAAAAAATAATTAAAGCAAAATACTACAGGGTGTTTCAAAAATGATTGGTATTTTTTGAAAAATCAATACAAATTAAACGGGCAACGATAGAACAACATCGCTTGTTGCAATATCCTTGGGACCACAAAAAATTTCCAGGCAGACAAACTTTCGAAATTAATTACAATTTTCAACAACATATGGCACTGAACGCAGTCTGTGAGGTTGCATTCTGTAAGTCGTCATCCTGCTGTAAGCGTGTGCTGTTCACAGATTGCAAGGTTTGCTGTGAAAAAATGGTTTATTCATTACACTGTTAAAAATCTGCTGCATTTTGCTGCAACACACTCCACCGCTTGTATATAATATATCTATTCCAACCAATGAGAAAGCTCCATTTCACGGCCATGTAACCATTTTCTACACAAGCAGGGGAGTGCGTTGCAGCAAAATGCAGCAGATTTTTAACAGTGTAGAACAGAGGATTTTTGACTTGAAAGACCAGATGTACCGCCACAATCCTTGAGCAATTGAAGCAGTACCTCTCTTCTGCATGTGAAGCCATCCCATCTGACATGTTTAGAAAGGTTTCTGGTAATTTCGTTCAGAGACTACGTCATATTATTGCTGTGCATAGCGGACATGTGAAAAATATCGCACTTTAGATCTTTTTCAAACTGCAGCGCTATTTGTTGTTGAAAATTGTAACTAATTTCGAAAGCTGGTCTGCCTGAAAATTTACTATATTACCAAGCATATGGCAACAAACGATGTATTTCTATCGTTGCCCGTTTAGATTTTATTGATTTTTCCGATCATTTTTTAAACACCTTGTATTGGTGTACTTTTGTCCTAAAGAATAAACATTCATTACTGCATTTAAGCAAATATTCTTATTTTTGTATATCAATATAATATATTATACAATATTTTGTTTTATTTCGCAACTATCCATACTATCCACTAGGAAAACAAATAACTTAACTTTAAAAAAATCAAAATTAAAGAAATAAATATTTTAAATTTACCCCCAAAACTGTTTTTAAATATTTTGTTATGAAAGAACTTTGGAAGAAAATAATATTGATAAACAAGATATATAATTTCTACGAAGATCATAGAGATTCTTCAGGGAAATTAAACAGTGAAAAATTCTTAATCCTATTATAAAAGAACACTCAATCAATTTATTTTTCTTGAAAATTTTAATCGTTGCCATCAATTTGTCTTTAAGACAATGAAACATGATTTTTAAACAAAATATTAGCCAATTCTCTTTGTCACTGTCATTCTTTTCAGAAGAAGATAATGGATTGTTTCTTTAACGGAATTTTTTAAAACACATTATAGCGTTCTAACAAATAAATTGTTTTAGAGAATTTAAAGTCCAAATATATATATAGGAAACTATTTCTTTAATTTTATAACAATGGGAAGAATTGCTGCTCGCGTTCATTGGTAAAAATTTAGAATTATTCTATAAGGCATATAGTTTTCATATTGTTCAATAGTTGAATAAGAAAATTGAAAGAGCTCACAAGCATATGGTATAAATAAATGCAGAACCAGATGGGGGAGGGATAATACCAGTCTGCATTTTTAAACATTTTGTCAGATGATTTCTTTTGAGCATGTTTTCTTGAATTATTTTTTTATGCTGATTCCGACAATGAGTGCCATTTTTCTCTGTCACATCGAGAGTTTACACAAAAAGTCTTGTTTTTAATTTTTAAATCAATAAATTTAAATATTTATCCAAATTTTATAAAATTTATTTCATTAAACACTTTAACAATAATGTAAAATATGTCGCTTTAAGTTCATGATATTTCTTTTATAAAACGAAAAGTAAACAGTGTTCAATTAAACATACTTTCTTCTACTTGCCTTTCTTACAGATACCACTTCATCATTTGTGCCTCTCTTTAACATCGAACAATAGGTCCGCCATCATATTTACATTCCATCTTCCCCGTTAATTATTCCCCATAACTTTGATATCCTAATGAAAGCGCTCATCGTGCTCATAACTGTATTGTACTAGATTCTCTGTAAAGTAGTTGATATCGTAATGCAGAAAATGCACTTTTACTTTCTTATTAGAGCCCAATTTCTTGTAAAACTCCAACATTTCTTCAAAAATATTCCTGTATTTTAGATTTTTCTCATTCCTTAGAAAAGTTTCATTAAAACAACTGAATGTGGTTCATGCGTCTTCTTCTATCGCATTCATCGTTTTTTTTCTTTGTCCTTCATCAGTATTTTTTATATTATATAATTAAGCATAATGATTTCCTTGGCGATGAATCTTCTAAATCAGCTCGGGTCGATTTCATACAAACTATACAAGTTAGAAGACTAAGAAAGTTCTGCAAACAACATAAAAAATTCATTAAGGGCAGACAATGGTTTTCAATCATGTGATATCATGTATTCTAGTATAATAAACAAGCATAAGAATAAGACAATTAATCATTGTTTTTTATGTAGTTAGAACTTTCATTATTCATTCTATTTTATATCGAAAACTTTGGTTGCTATTAAAGCCGTCAACAGTGCAACATATGGTTGCTCAGAAAAGGAACTTCCTTAAATATATCTAATCTGTCCATAATATAATGATACTGACATTTCCACATAAACAAAAGGCCGAAATGACAGCGGTTGCAAGCGATACATGTGGGATTGTTTGTCAACTACAGATTCTAGCAGAAGTCTGTTGGCTTTGAGCTTTTGCAGTGCATGGATCGTTCTTAAAACAGATATATTTTAGAAAGTGGCGTTAAGTATTCAAAATGAAGCAAACTGTCGAGCGGAAAATGTGCAAAACTAAACAAATTGCCTACTGATAAACTTCCCCTGTTACAGGAAGTCTACGAGAAAAACTATTTGTCCAAATCACAAATGTTTAGGAGCTATAAAACGTTCAAAGAGGGAAAGAAAGGAAGTAGATGAAGAACAACACGATGGAGGTTCATGAAATTTCAAACTTCACACAATTCGGCTAAAATGTACATGCTTTTGATGTGTAATAAAAACATAAGTGTCCAAACGATGATGAGGTGTTGGTACATAACAATATCGATTCGGAAGCGGAAAATTTGTGAAAAGCCTTTTTTCTTCATATTAACGAAGTTCCTCACACAACACTTCGCCGTAATGCTTCTCAAACCATTGTATAGCCTAAATCTGTAATCGTCGGACCTTTTTCTATTTTATCGATTAAAATCCTGGTTATACTGTCAATGATTTGGCTATTTGGAGATCATACAGAAAAAGGCAACGGGCGTAATGAATAGCATTTCAGTTTTATACTTTTAGGCAATCAAAAATGGGTCGCAGGGTTGGTGTATTAAATGATATATTAATACACTAACTCATGATGACACATGATGGTATGCTATGGCTGCCGAAACTAGTTTGCAGAAGAAATAATGTGTTTCGGTTCTTTAAACATCGTGTTTTATTTTATTATAGTGTTCTGCACCAATTACAGTTTCATTATAATATCTCTTACGTAATTATGCATAAAATGTATTATAATAAATTCATACATATATATTCTTATGCACTAGACTAAAAAATTACTATCGTATCTCGCATTAAATTAAATATCGTTTCATTAGAAGGTATTTAGTGGTATCTCGGATTTTATATTAATGTTATTTTAGTGCAGCATATTGCAATTTCATTGAGATGTTAAAAAAAAAAAAACTTCAAATTTGTACATTTTAAAATATGAAAATTACGCGCATAAAAATTACACACACATAAATTTCAATTGAAAATAACACACATAAAAATGAAAATATACAAGTTAAAAACATGTAAATGTTGTCTTTACTCCTCAATTATTTTCTATTATAAATATCTAAAAACCTGTATATTTTGTGTCGTTCCTTTTTTATATGCAATCCTGTCATTAATGAATTTCATTTGAATAGACATAAGTTGCGTAGATAAACGAGAATCTAATTTATTACAATACATATTTAAATGATTTTTTAAAAGAAGATATTTATGAATTCCGATCTTTGTTCAGATACAAGAAAAAATTGCAAAAAGTTAGAAAACACAGGCTATTATTAAGATAGATTTATATATATATCTTATTAAGTTTTCTTCGTACGCATTGAATATAATTTAATGTTTGAAAAATGTGGATGGACACTCCAATATTTTTCAAAATATATTTTATCTTATTATCTGTTCGCAAATGTCCTTGTTCTGTTCAGAATACAAATTTTAACAAGATAGTTTCTATATTTCTTCTGAGAAATACAAATATTTTGAACCAATAGAAGACGTCGAGCACCGACTCTACTATACAGAATTTCAGTCACGTATTCTTTGCATACATAGCGATGTAAAGGCATACAAAATTGCATTTGTGGATATTCCTTCAGAATTTTCAATGGTAAGGATTCAGTTTTCAATGCATGTACACGAGAATTTCTATAATAAATTCCACTCTTCGTCTAAAAATGTGAAAACATTGCAAAATATAAAAAAACACATGCTTAGTATCTATTATTTAATGTTTTAGAGAATGTTTTTATGTTATGTTTATGTGGAACATAATTAACAACAAATTCTCATTTACATGAAAAATTTCTTTCAATCAATTTTCTCATTCGTATGAAAAATATTTTCAGTAGACATCATCTGTGTAAATAAACCATAATCTGTATTAATATGATACATTTTTAAATGTTTTTAAAAAAGACAAATTTTGTAATATCTATTTCTGCACATTAAATATAATTAATGTTTTTTTCTTATATAAAAGAGGTATACAAGCAATCAAATGCTTTTTTAAAATATATTTTTTCTTCTTGTGCGTTCTGAAATAAATTTCTGTTTTTCAGAATGCCAATTGTAACAGGATAGTTTAGATTTCTTTAGAAAATACAGAAGGAAATCTCGATCAATTGAGGAAGTTGAGCACGCACTCTACCCCTTAGAATTTCTTTTCACATATTCCCAGCATACATAGTGATGTTAAAGCATACAGTATTCTTCTGTGGATATTCCTTAAGAATTGTCAATGGTAAAGATTTAATTCTCAATGCATGTATACAAGAATTTGTATTATAAATTTCGCACTTTGTCTGGATGCAAGAAAACATTGCAAAAGGTAAGAAAATACGTGCTTTTTATCTGCTGCTTAATATTTTAAAGTGTGTTTTTTAATTAAACATTTATGAGAAACAAAATTGACAAAAAAACATTTTGTATAAAAAATAATTTCCTCTACTTAATCTTTCTCTCATTCACAAGAGAAGGACAAATATCGTTATCATATGAAACACGCAGTACCGTAAGATGAACTTTATTTGTAGTTTATTTTTAAATCTAAAGTAAAAGTAAAAGGTTAATGTATACTAAATATTTCTGGTGATATGTTAAAAAACAGGATAGATGGACTTTCCAATATTTGTCAAAATATACCTTACTTTTGTATATGAGAGGAATCATCCTTATGATGTTCTGAATACCAATTTTAAGAAGATGGTTTAGATTTCTTTGGAGAAATGCAGAGTTCAAATTTCTTGAATCTAAAAAAGAAGTCAACGAATTACTTTACACCACCAAATTTCTGGTCACCCATTCTTTGCATACTTAACTATGTTAATATACTGTGATAATATTGCATTCCTAGTTATTCCTTCCGAATTTTCAGTGATTCAGTCTTCAATGCATGTAGACGAGAAGTTTTTTGTAATAAATTCTTTTCTTTGTCTAGATTCAAGAAAATATTGCAAAAGGTGAGTAAATGCATATTAAATAATTTTGCTATTATATAATTCTACTATTACATAAAATAATTATGCCCCCTAATATTTTAAAGGATGTCTCTATGTTACATTTATGTGAAAAAAAATTACAAAACAAATGTGATCACTATTTCACATAAAAAATCTTTTCTTAAACTTTGTCAAATTTACAAGACAGTGACAAAAAAAAATCGAAAGAGAATTGGAAATATTACAATTCATTTTTAAATGTTTCTTAAAAAGAGCAGTTTTATAAGTTTTCTTCCTGCCTATTACATACAGGGTGAGTCATAAATATCGAAACAATGGACTATCTCTTGAAGTATTACCCCTAGATCCATACTTTCATTTGCAAAAATTCATAAAAAAAAATATATATATAAAATTTCTGATGAGATGAGTTGCAACTCCATGGGATGTCTATTTAAAAAAAATACGATAATTAAATTTTTATACGGCCCCCGTTGGGCAACATTTCCTCTTAGGAAATTATTCCTAAATTGAACAAAAAAATTACCTCGATATCTAAAAACCTGACAGAAATATGAAAATTCAAAATTCTCCAAAATTCGTGGCTTACACCTCCTAACCATCCCTGTAAACTAAGAGTTTTTGACTCATTTTGAAAGCAAATGAGGGATCGTTCATTATTAAATGTCGATTTAAGACAGTGTCTCTTTTCTGAATGTAATAAAGCAGCGTATTTATTTAAATCTAAACTTGTTTTCAAAATATATTGGTAGTCTGCATGGATCGCAATATCTAGATCCGGTCCAAAACCGACGTACAGGGAGAAAAATTCGGCCCGGCCTGGAAAAATGTTAAAATCATAACCCGGACCTGCCTGGAAAAAAAGTTTAAATTATAGCGCGGCTCAGTCGTGAATTTCTACATAGTTTTTTACTTCCGTGATCTTAAAAATGGTTTTATTTGGAGGAGTTTGGACCAAAAATACTTATAATAGCTTTACTTTTTTTATATATTCATATTTTTATGATTAAAGAAGTACCAAAGGCTGTGATATATTTATTTTATCAGTGAATCTTTATTTATATGTAAATGTTTCACTTATATTTTAATATCATTAATACATATCGCATGCGTTGGAGACTTTGAAAAATGTTATACAGTAAAACCTTTTAAGACGGAATCACATAGGAAAGAAAAAAATATGTTATAGAAAAATGCCCTTCCTCGGTTGTGTAAATTGAGTTAATTTTTTTCCCAGGTATTATTATATTTATTTTGCATGGATGAATACATTTTCCATTTAAGACAGAATTCCGTCATAGGCAGATCATAGGCTTTTCACTGGTTTTATTGTATTTAATATTTTAGCCTTTGAATATACTATTCTTAAAAATAAATAAATTTAATTTTTTTTAATAATAAAAGTTATTTTAAAATCTGTGTAGTTTTTGTAAAAATTTTCATTAAACCAAATTTTACTTATTTTATGCATATATTAGGTCAGTCAGAGACAGTGATTTTAAAACAGATTTTTCGAGACCGCTATTGAAAATTTCGTCCAGTGCAGGAAGAAATAAGCAGTCCCCTCAGGTATGAAAAATACGTTAGGCCCTAAAAGGCGTGTCTTCAGAAAAAAGTAAAATCTCTATCCTGGTCCGGCCTGGGCCCAGAATTTTAAACAGATTTTTTAACATCCTCTCCAGGACGAAAGAATGAAGTTGTGAGACGTATAAAAATCAATTTAAATAATTGATAATTTAAAAATCAAAACAAAACATTGCGCCCGCTATGATCGTGAATATAGCCATTGCCTTCTAAGTAAATAAATATGAAATGTTTTTATACATGAATGAAAAAAGGTGAAGTGATTTTGTTTTAGTTTTTGAAAAAACGAAAGCTAACAACAGTTTTAACATTGAAGTTGTGAGAGCTAAAGTGAAAAAAAAGGCTTAATGTGCATCTTAGAAAAAGCATTCTTTTAAATAACTGACGGACATTTAAAAAGTACCCTTCGTTTTTCTGCATAATGAATATTTTCTCCACTATTTCTTCTCTTTTACTTATTAAAAGTTAAGATTTGTTAAAAGGAAAAAGCACAAACCTGAAACATGTCATTTTTTTTTTATTATTTTACTTTAATTTTGTTTCGGCAAATTAAAAAAAATACATGCTTTTAAAAATGTGATTTTTTTTAAGTTATAATTTTTTTAAATAAATATTTTTAATAGTTTTAAAATTAATATTGAAAAAACAAAAACCCTGGAACAAAATTAAAATCAGATTTTTATTTTTAATTAAAAGGAAAGACATTGGAATCCAATAAATAATGTTTCGAGTTATAGCGATTTTTAATTATCCCATTTAAATTGGTATTAACCATACATATATATATATATATATATATTTAGATAAATTTTACGATGCGATTTTCTTAGCAAATTATCATCAAAAACCATCACAAAAAAAAAAAAAAAAAAAAAAAAAAAAAAAAAAAAAATCAAAATTCTAACTCAAAAGGTAGATTTTTTACACGTTTCATAGAACTGTTAAAGTAACATTGTTTTTTCAATTGCGAGCATTTCAATTTGTATTTTATCACTTAAAACCTGATGAATTGTTTAAACGGCTATAACTCGGCGAGTTTTGAAGATATGAAGATGCAAATTTTTGTGTCTTATTCAGAACTGGATATGAAAAGTTTTTCTAATTGGGATTTTTATCGCATGGGGGTCGTATAAAAATTTAATTTTCGTGTTTTTTCAAATAGACCCTCCATGTAGTTGCAACTTATCTTATAAAAAATTTTATCTTTTTTATGAATTTTTGCAATTGGAAGTATGGTTTGAGACAATATTTAAGGAGACAGCATATTTTTTTTATATTTATGATTCATCTTGTATAGTTTAATGTTTTTTAAAGATAGACGGACACTCCAATATTTTTCTAAATATACTTTATCTTATTATATGTTCGGAAACATTCTTTTGCTGTTTAGAATACCAATTTTAACATGAAAGTTCAGATTTCTTTCAAGAAATAAGAGTCCGAGTATCTTTCATCAATAGTACAATTGTAGAACTCACGCTGCACCATAGAATTTGTAGTAACGTATTCTTTGCATGCATAGCGATGTTAAAGCATACAATACTGCATTTGTAGCTATTCCTTCAGAATTTTCGATTATAAACATACAGTTTTGAATGCATGTACAGAATAATTTCTATTAAAATTCCGCTCTATGTCTAGATACAAGAAAACATTGCAAAAGGTAAGTAAGTACATGCTTAGAATCTGCTATTTAATATTTTAAGGGATGTTTTTATGTAAAAAAATAACAAAATAATGTCATCATTATTTTACATTAAAAAAAAATTGAATAAGCATCATCTGGGTAGATGAACAAAAATTTGAATTATTATGACATTTTTAATTTTTTTTAAAGAGAAGCTTTATAAGTTTTCTTTTTGCACATTAAATAAAATGTAATGTAGAGGAGAAAATGTAATGTAAAGGAGATGGACACTCCAACATATTTCAAAATACATTTTATCTTATTATATATTCGTAAACATCCTTCTGCTGTTTAGAATATCAATTTTGACAAGATAGTTTAGTTTTCTTTACAGAAAAACAAAGCCCAAGTATATCGAATAACAAGAAGTCGAGTATTCACTCTACGCCATAAAATTTGTAGTCACGTATCCTTTGCATTCATCACGATGTTAAAGCATACAATATTGAATTTGTACATATTCCTTCAGAATTTCCAGTGGAAAAGATTCAGTTTTCAATGCATGTGTAACAGAATTTGCATTATATATTCCACTTTTTGTCTAGATACAAGAAAAAATCGCAAAAGGTAATGTACAAATAATAAATTATAATAATAATACTGTACAAATAATAATAACAACATAAATATACACTGGTGTCCAAAAGTTAATCATAATTAATAATTAAGTAATTATTTTTAAGTAATGAAAGAAATATAAATCGAAATGTGGTGAAACTCCAGGTGTGTAGACAAAATAGTACGCTTCATATATTTTTACGAAGAGTTTTCCCCGAAATCAAACAGGGGACCGTCAACAAATTGAAAAAGAACGAAGATCTTTTGGATAACCCTGTCAAAACTAATATAGCAAAAGTGTTCAAACTGCACATTATGATTAATTGGCTTATTGTAATGTGCTGTGTTTATTTTTATAAGGATAGCATGTACACTCGTAGAGAAATTAAGGTTTTTATAAAAACAGTCCTAAATTTTTCCAAGTTTTTTGCTTATAATTTGCAGAGTTCTTATTTTAAAATAATGTTCTTTTCTGAAAATATAACAAACATCATTGTACACAATACCCTGTCATCAGAATTTAAAAATAATAAAAATTGTATGAAAAATGAGTATGTTTAGTAAATAATTTTTCATTGCGCATGCGTCAACGATATCAAAATGTCATTTGCATATTGTGTTAGCTAAATGTATAGAGCAACTTCTGTGAAAGATTCAAAAACATAGCTTGAAAATTCTGAAAATGGTCGCCTATAGAATCAACTCAAAATCCGTTATTCCTAAAGGAAGCAAAAAAATCAGGGGTTTTACCTAAATATAGTTGTACGTGCAATATTGTGTAGGCACTAAACAATGGGATATGGATACAGCCCCTCATCTTTTTGCTTCATTTAGGGAATAAAGGATTTTGATCTCATTCTATCAACGATAATTTTCAGAATTTTTAAGCTATGTTTTTGAGACTTTCACAAAAGGTGCTCTGTACATTTATTTAACATAATATGCAAATGAAATAAGTTATTATAAGATATTATATGAAATAAGTTAAATTAATAGCGTTCACGCATGAGCAGTAAAAAATTATTTAGTAAACCTGCTCATTTGTCATAAAATTTTTATTATTTTTTAATTCTGATGACAGGGTATTGTGTACAATGATGTTTGTCATTTTTTCAAAAAATAACATTATTTTATATTAAGAACTCTGCAAATTATAAGCAAAAAACTTAGGACTGTTTTTATAAAAACCTTAATTTCTCTACGAGTATACATGCTATCCTTGTAAAAATTAACTCAGTACATTACAATAAGCCAATTAATCATAATGCGCAGTTTGAACGCTTTTGCTACATTAGTTTTGACAGGGTTATCCAAAAGATCTTCGTTCTTTTTCAATTTGTTGACGGTTCCCTGTTCGATTTCGGGGAAAACTCTTCGCGAAAATATGTAACGCGTACTATTTTGTTTACACACCTGGAGTTTCAGCCCATTCCGATTCATATTTCTTTCATTACTTAAAAATAATTACTTAATTACCAATTATGCTTAACGTTTGGACACCAGTGTAATACACAATACATAATACATGTATAATACATTTATAATTACAATAAAAAATGTATAATACATGCTTAGTATTGTCTATTTAATATTTTAAGGTGTGCTTTTATATGAATAATATTTATATGAAATAGAATTTTTAAAAAAGTTTATCTCAATTTTATATAAAAAATTCATCTTTTCCTGTTTAAGCTTAGTCAAGTTTAAAAGAGAATATGAAACGCGGTGTAGCAAAACAACATTTATTTTTATATTTATAACATATCATTTTACTACAAATTTTTTTAAACTAAAGTAGAAATACAATTAATATTTTTAAATAATGTAGATAGACACTCTATTTTTCAAAATGTATTTTATCTCATTATATGTTCGGTTACAAATTTCTGCCGTTCCGAATATAAATTTTAACAAGATAGATTAGATTTCTTTGGATAAGTATAGAGTCCAAGTATTTTGAATCAATAGAAGAAGTCAAGCACTCACTGAACACCATACAATTCCTAGTCACGTATTATTTGCACACTTGGCAATATTAAAGCACACAACATTTCATTTGAAGATATTGCTTCACAGTTTTTAGTGGTGAAGTTTCAGTTTTCAATGCATATATACGATAATTTGTATTATAAAATCCACTCTTTTTCTAGATACAAGAAAACATTGCAAAAGGTAAGTAAATGCATAATATGAATATCATACATTTATATACTGCTATTAATATGATACATTTTTAAATATTTTAAAAAAAATTGAGGCTTTCAATTTTATTTTTGAACATAAAGTATAACGCAATGTTAAAAATAATGTAGTTGGGCACTTCAATGTTTATCAAATATATTTTACATTATTATCTGTGTGAAAATATCCTTCTGCTGTTCGGAATATCAATTTAAACATGATAGTTTAGATTTCATTGGGGAAATGCAGGGTCCAAGTATCTTGAATCATTAAAAGTCGAGCACTCAATCTATGCCACAGATTTTCTAGTCACCTATTCTTTGCATACATAGCGATGTAAAAAAATACAATATTTCAATTGTAGATATTCTTTCAGAAGTTTCAATGGTAAAGATTCAGTTTTCAATGCATGTTTACTAGAATTTGTATTTTAAATTCCGCACTTTGTTTAGATACAAGAAAACATTGCGAAGAGTAAGTAAATACATATTTAGTATCTACTATTTAATATTTTAAAGGATTTTTATGCTATATTTATGTGAGCCAAAATTAAAAAAGAAATGTCATCACTATTTTGCGTGAAATTTTTTAATAGACATTATCTGGGTATATTAACGAAATAAGCATTATTTCTACACATTAAATGTAATTTAATATTTAAAAAAGGCAGAGGACACTCCAATGTGTTTCAAAATATATTTTATTTTATTATATATTCGGATACATATTTCCGTTGTTCAGAATACCAATTTTAACCAGATAGCTTAGTTTTCTTTGCAGAAATACAGAGTCCAAGTATCTCATATAACTAGAAGTCGAGTACTCACACTACGATATAGAATTTCTAGCCACGTATCCTTTGCATACATAGCGATGTTTAAGCACACAGTATTAAATTTGCAGATATTCCTTCGGAATTTTTAATGGTAAAGATTGAGTTTTCAATGCATGTACCAGGATAGAGAATTTTCCGCGTTTTTTCCCACCAGTGTAAGTTTAGAGAAAATGTTAATATTCTCAATCGAAAAATGTTGCGATTTAACAGAATAATATTTTCTCTAATACTATAATGGTATGGAAATACGCGGAAAAATATCACCCCTAATGTACAGAATATCTTGTATCATAAATTCTGCTCCATATCTAGATACAAGAAAACATTGCAAGAGGTAACGAAATAAATTTTTAGTGTCTGCAATTTTGTATTTTAAAGTATGTTTCAATGTTATATTTATGAGAAAAAATAACATTTATATTTTTTACCATACAAAATTACGTTGAATAGATATTATCTGAGTCGATAAACAAGAATTGGATTTACTATGGTAAATTTTTATGTTTTTTACAAAAAAGAAGCTTTATAAAGTTTTCTTTTTTACTCATTAAATATAATTTAAAGCGTTTTGAAAAAAGGTTGATTAATACTTCAATAATTTTCAAAATATGTATTATTATTTTATATGTTCGGAGACATCCTTCTTCTATTCAGAATACCCATTTTAAGAATATAATTCAGATTTCAAATATCTTGAATCAAAAGAAGAAGAATAAAAGCACAATCAATAGAGGCACTCATTTAACACTGTAGAATTTCTAGTCACGCATTTCTTTGCGTACATGGCGATGTTAAAGCATACAATATTGCATTTGTTGATATTCCTACAGAATTTTTAATGTTAAAGATTCAGTTTTGACTGCATGCCTTTCAATGCATGTACACAAGAATTTGTATAATAAATTACACTCTTTGTTTAGATACAATTAAATACATGCTTAGTATTTGTTATTTAATATTTTAAAGATGTTTTTTATGTTATATTTATGTGAAGAATATAACAAAAATAATCAATGTTTTACAAAAGAAAAATATTTTGAATAGACATCACCTGAGTTGATAACCGGGAAATAAATTATTATGATACTTATATAAATATTTTTAAAATAGACTAAACTTTATAACTTTACTTTCTACGCATTAAATATAATTTAATGTTTAATAAAAAGGTAGATGGACACTCCAATATTTTTCCTATTATATGTTTGGAAACATCCTTTTATTGCTCAGAATACATATTTTAACAGGATAGTTTTGATTTCTTTAAAATAATACTGAGTCCAAGTATTTTGAATAAATAGAACTCGAACTTATTTTACACCAGAGAATTACTAGCGAGGTGGACTAGATTTGGATACATAGCGATGTTAAAGCGCACAACATTGCATTTGTAGATATTCCTTCAGAATTTTCAATTGTAAAGATCCAGTTTTCAATGTATTTACACTAGAATTTGTATTATAAATTCTACTTTTTGTCTAGATTGAAGAAAACATTTAAAAGGTAAGTAAACACGCACTTAATATCTGACATTTATTATTTTTAAGGATATTTTTATAATATGTCTATGGAAAAAAAAACTAACTCAAAAATATCATTACCATTTCACAAAAAAAAGTATTTTTAACTATTTATATTTTTCTAAATTTACAGAGAAGGATAAAAATCATTTATATATGAAACAGCAAGTTTAATAACAACATTTATTTTTATATTTATAACAATAGTTTTCTACAATTTAATTTTAAAACTAAAGTATAATATAATTTAATTAAAAAAAAGTTAGATGGATACTCCATTATTTTAAAAATATATTTTATTTTATTATATGTTCGGAAATATCCTTATGCTGTTCTGAATACAAATTTTAACAATATAGTACAGATATTTTTGGAGATATACTGAGTCCAAGTATGTTGAATCAATAGAAGAAGTTCCCTCTACAAGTCACTCCCTCTAAACTATAGAATTTCTGGTCACGTATTCTTTTCATACTAGATAGCGATGTTGAAACATACATTACAGCATTTTTTAATATTCCTTCAGAATTTGCAATTGTAAGGATTCAGTTTTCAATGCTTGTACATAAGAATTTGTATTACAAATTCCGCTCTTTATTAAGATACAAGAAAACATTGCAAAAGTTAAGTAAATACATACTAAGATTATGATAATTTATATACATATTATTATTGTGACTCATCTAATCCCTTTGGAATTCATATTCTACTGTAACATATTAGAATATGAAATCACATTCAAATGTAGAATCTTTAGAGAGCTAATTACATTCAAAAAATTCTTGCATTCAAAAAATGCTAGTGGAAAAACTATACACAATATTTAAAAGTAATGTTTTAAAATGTCTTTAATAGCAGAATGTTTATAAAATAAATTACGTATTAAAAAGACTTCCCTACGTTTTCCTTTTCTTTTCTAGATACAGTGAAATTTCCTTGTGTGACCAATTTTCTGAACGAATATTTTTAATGGGACACAAATGATCACAGGATCAATTTTAATTTAACGTCTGTATGGACAATATACTAATCGTAACACGATAGTAATTGTTTCCTCTAAGACTCTAACTTTTACTATTTAATATCTTTCGATAAACTTTAAATTTTTAATGGAAAATGTTACTCACATTTAGTACCTTTAGTAACTCGTATTGCTGCGATGAATCACAGCACCTACGGTGAGTAAAAACACTAAGTCTAAAGCAATAAAACTTATATGGAAAAAAACCAACAACATTTTTAATTTATCTATCTTCGAAATTAGAAAACAGGCTGTTGCCACAAAATACATCAAAATTTGGTTTTTCTCAATTTCCTTTTTACATGAGACAATCACACACGAGCGTGCAAATAAAACAAAGTATTAAAATGTCAATTCAACTCAATGTTTCTTTTCTCTTTTTCTATTTTTTTTTCTACACTGTTCATAGCTGATCGCGTGATTTCCTAACATCCTCCCACCTTCTGATTATCTTGTATAATCAGAACTAATTCTAAACTTAGAGGAATTGATCAGAGTCACTTGTTATAAAATCAGTCTTTCGGGAATTTTCAGGAGCCTTCCAGCTCTGCTGTGTCTAGGTGATTCCTTGCTTGAGGATGCATCCAAAATTGTAGCTTTGTTCAGTATTTTCACTTGGTTGTGGACAGTCTTTGGTTTCGGACAGTCAGTGGGCGTAGCTATCTCTAGTGGATATATTCTTTGTATAGGTCGTAAAAGCTCATGTTGTGATGTTTGAACTCTTACGAGTCGAACTTTCTTGTCTCTACCAGGTATAAGTTCAGTGATTCGACCTAAAGGCCAATCAATTCGCTTTTTGTTATCTGATCCGATCAATACAACATCATTGACAGCTATAATTTGCTCTTGGTGTTTCTTCTTTGCTCGTTCAATTAATGCACCTAAATATTCGGACCTGAAGCGATCTTTTAACTCCTTTTGCAATGACTGCCGATATTTCAATCTCTTACTTAATGATTTTTGTTCCACAATATCCAGGTCTGGGAGACTGCATTCTTCTATACTTTGTAGAAACATAGATGGGGAGATAGGTTTCATTGTTGCGTCTTCCGACAGGTATGTTAACGGTCTTGCATTTATTACACTTTCCACATCTGTCAAAATTGTGTTCATTTCTTCATAGGTGAGGTAAGCATGACCTAATACTCTTTTGAGGAGATCTTTCATTATTCTGATAAGTCTTTCCCAAAAGCCGCCCCACCACGCCGCGGTTGGTAGATTAAATTTCCAATCAATGGCATTGACAGAGCTGTATTTCTGTATCCGTGACCAGTCTAGGCTTCTCAATAAATTAGCTGATCCAGTGAAGTTCGTGCCGTTATCGGAATAAATGACAGCACATCTTCCTCTCCGTGCTATGAATCGCCTGAGTCCCATTAAAAATGCCTCTGTCGAAGCAGCGGTCACTAACTCTAAATGCACCGCTCTGTATATTGCACAGGAAAATATCAGTATCCAACTTTTTTGCATTTTCTTCAAGTATAACGGACCTGCCATGTCTACTCCTGTAATTTGAAACACGTTAGCATCCTTTATTCTATTTTCCGGTAGTGGCGCACTATCTCTCCATAAACTTTTCCCACTGAATCGTTTGCACACAACACACTGTGCTAACACTTGTTTTACATTTCTACGACCATTAAGTATCCAGTATTTCTCTCTCAATAAATTAAGTAGGATCTGTAGTCCAGCGTGACAATGGTTTACATGAACATGATAAATGAGCCGTTTTACAACTTCATGTTTTGCTGGCAGGACTATAGGTTTCAGGAAATCTTCACTGTCTTTTCTGTTCGTTATTTTGGTGCGTAGTCTAATTATATCTTGTTCATCCTTCCATGTCTGTAAAGTACGCAATCTGTTATCATTCTCGGGAAAAAATGCTTCTTTCTGAACCATGCGTAGAGTCTTCAATTCAGCTTCCTTAAACTCAGATGACGTCAGTTCTCCTTCTCTTTTCACTTCTGCACTTTTGCAGTTATGCCTGAAACGTAATATCCATGCAACCATCCGTACGATTTTTACATAACTGGAGAAATATCTGTAATACCAACTATCTTGTTTAACGCCAGAATTCGTTATCATGGAAACTGACTTTATTCGTTCCTTCCGAATTTCGTCTTCATCATAGTCTTGGTCAGTAGAGATCGGATGTTTTCCAAACTCTGTTGAATGTCTCAGCCAAGCTGGACCCTCCCACCATCTTCTGGCAGCTAGCTGTCCGGCCTTACATCCGCGAGTTGGCAGGTCTGCAGGATTTTTATCACTTGGCACATACAGCCATGATGAAGGACTGCTTAGTCTTCTGATCTCTAGAACTCGATTTCGTACAAATACTGACCAATTGTCATCTCTGGATATCCAAGCGAGTACTGTGGATGAATCGCTCCAATAATACTTCTTCATCTTTTCCCAACCGAGAGCATCTACAATAGTTTGCGCCAAACGAGCTCCCATAGTTGCCGCCAATAATTCCATTCTTGGTATCGTGACATTCTTCAAAGGCGCGACTCTTGATTTGGCTGCAATGAAAACTAACTCGACTTGGCTTTCAATTTCTATTCTCAGGAATATAACTGTTGCGTAAGCATCTTTACTTCCATCTACAAATGTGTGAAGTGAACACGCTTCTATGTTTCCTGGAGTCATTTTCATGTATCTTGGAATCTCCATATCTTCAAAACTGATAATTCTTTGAACCACAGTAAAAATTCTTTACGTAACTCACCAGTTATCTCTTCATCCCATTTGAAACCTAATTTCCAGGCTCTTTGCAACATTATTTTCGGACAAATCGTGACTGGCGACGTAAAACCAAATGGATCAAATATTTTATGCACAGCTGATAACATACTGCGTTTAGTGATCTTTTCTGTGTCGAAATCTTGTAACCAACTTAAGTTGATCTTTAACATGTCGGTATCCTTCTTCCAAATGAGACCTAAAACGTTGGTTTCATTCGTGTTTGGCGCTTCTTGGCGATCACCTGTGTACTCCCACTGTCTGAGATCAAAACTGCCTCTCGCCATAAGCGTCTTAGAATCTTCGATAAATTTTTTCAATTCTTCTTCGCTGTTTACACTGGTTACGACATTATCAACATAAAAGCTATGCAACAGTCTATCTTTAAAATTTTCAGCAAAATCTGGAGTCCTTCGGATGTGATATTCGATGACTGATGAAAGAAGAAATGGACTGCATTTCACACCAAATACAACTCGGGTATGCCTGAAGATCATTAATTTCTTTTCTTTTAAGTCCTTCCACCATAAAAAACGTAGAAAATTTCGATCTTTTTCACAAATGCTGATTTGTAAAAAAGCTTTCCTAATATCTGCAATTAAACCAAGCTTTCTTTCTCGAAAGCGTAGAAGAACATCTGGAATTAGCTCAATCAAGTTGGGTCCGCATTGTAGACATTGATTCAGAGATGGATGATTCGCGAATCTTGCTGACGCATCAAATACAGGACGAATCGGAGTTGTGGTACTACTCTCTTTTATGACTGGATGGTGCGGCAAATAATTACCGTACAATTTCGTTTCGCAAGAAGGAACTTCTTCTATAATCCCTTCGTTCATCCAATCCTTAAAGACATTTTCGTATTGTTGAAACATGTTCTTAGCGATTAACTTGGAGGTGGTATTTTCTAAACGTTTCATCGCCAAATTAAAGTTATCTGGAAGTGTTGCTGCGTCATCAGCCCAAGGAAGGCAAACTTCGTAACGATTTTCATCGTTTACCTGTACTGTTTCTAAGAAATAGTCCTTAGTTTGGCGATCAATCTCTTCTTTTGACTTCTTCTCTATAGGATCTGTAATTCCAATTAAATCAAGCCTCTATAGATTTGAAATATCTGCTTCTTTCACAAACATCGATGTTACTGTCATCGCCAAGTTTTCAGATGAACATTCCTCTTCACATGGTACTTTTCCCATTAATGTCCATCCAAGATACGTTTCCACTGCAACTAAACCAGATGACAATATTTTTCTTTGTCCAGTTAACATTTTCCCCATAACATCAGCTCCGATTAAAACTTCTATGGCACCACAACATTGACTCACATCGCTTAACATGATGCCACTTTCCTTTAATTCTTCTAACCATGGCCCCTGTGTAACAGGTTGAATGTCTCCGCATATGCTAACTTGATCTCGTACTTCAAAATTGCACCGGAAGTTTTCGCTTAAATCTCTCATTCTTATTTTGTAACAGTTGTGTTGGCATTCTTGAGTAGTAATACCGCCAAACAAAGAATGGATTATCTTTTCTTGCCGAATAGGCTTGTAATTCATTTCTTCTGCTACACTTTTTAGTATGTACGATTTTTGTGATGCTGAATCTAGTAATATACGAACAATTTTTTGTTTACTTTCTGAAACTAGCTTCACCTTCAAAGTCTGCAAGAACACCTTGGCGCTTTTCTTACTAACATTTGTCAAATTCAATTCATCTTTTTTAAATTTCTCTTCAGCTCCTTCTTGAGTTTCTTTACCGGACGATTTACGTTGATCGCACAGTAATGGCACATGGCGCTTATTGCAAATAATGCATTTTATCATCGCGCGGCATCTTTTAGCGGTATGTTCTGGTACTAAGCATACGAAACAGCATCTCTTCTCTTTGGCGATTTTTTGTATTTCTGTCAGGCTTAATTTTCTAGCAGAAAAGCATTCCGAACTTGCATGTTTTCCCTGACAAAAAATGCAGGCTAATTTTTTCTCTGTTACGGAAGAGGTAGTCAACAGACCTGCCGCTGTCGAAGTTTTATTAGTTTTATGTTCAAAATTAATGTGATTCTTTTTGGCGACATATTTACGATCTTCATTCTTACCTAAACCAAAACCAGCTACTGCAAGTGACACTCTCTCTTCACCTTCTACTTCAGTTTTCAAAAACTGCATAAGACTATTTAATCTGTCCTGCGCCTTCGTTTTCTCCGTTGATATGTTCGAACGATTCCATGCCTTTAGAAATTCTGCTGGAAAACAGGATTCTACTAGTGGATATAAGATCGATGCGCACTTGTCAGTTGTAACACCTAAGGTATCTAAAGCCCGTAAATATGATTCCAACTTATCATATAAGGATGTCAACGAGAACTTTCCCTTCGTTTGTACTGATATTATCAATTTGAGTAATTCTCTCACATATACTTCTACTAATATATCTTCTCTACCAAAGCGGGTTTTCAAACTCTCAATTGCTTTGGCGTAGTTTACACCACTTGGCGGAAAGCTCTCTACCACTTCTCTTGCACGGGAGCCGGCAATTGTTGCTTGCACGAGATACTGAAATTTGTCTTCTGGCGCAATTTCTGTATCTTCATCAATTTGTCTAAATTGACACCAAAATGGTAACCAGTCTATGATTTCACCGCCAAACTTTCTGAACTCTAATTTTGGTAATGTAAACTTTCTTCTCATTCCATAAGTATCGATAACTGGATTAAGAACTTCACCTTGGCTGTTTACTGGCAATTGAAGTTTCGCCAACTCTAATTCATGTGCCAATTTTAACTTTTCGCATTCAATTTTTGCTTGTAATTCTGCAGCTTCTTTCTTTGCTTGTAATTCTGCAGCTTCAGCTTCTTTCTTTGCTTGTACTTCGAGTTTTTCTTTTTCCTTTCTTTCGGAAATGGCATTTTCTAAAACGTTTTGTACAAATTCTGGATCGGTTTTGTATTCTTTAGAATTCAAAATTAGATCCTTAAGCGTTGAAAGAGTAGCCGTTGACGATACTTTCTCACCTAATTGCTCAGCCAAAAAGATTAAATCTTCTCTTTTAAAACCTTTAACCGATTTAAACATTTTGGAAGTCTTTATTTCATTTAAACTTTATTAATACTTTTAAAATGAATCTGATAAATATATTTGTTTAAACTCAATCCTGTGGCGGACGCCAATAATTTTATGTATGGACAATATACTAATCGTAACACGATAGTAATTGTTTCCTCTAAGACTCTAACTTTTACTATTTAATATCTTTCGATAAACTTTAAATTTTTAATGGAAAATGTTACTCACATTTAGTACCTTTAGTAACTCGTATTGCTGCGATGAATCACAGCACCTACGGTGAGTAAAAACACTAAGTCTAAAGCAATAAAACTTATATGGAAAAAAACCAACAACATTTTTAATTTATCTATCTTCGAAATTAGAAAACAGGCTGTTGCCACAAAATACATCAAAATTTGGTTTTTCTCAATTTCCTTTTTACATGAGACAATCACACACGAGCGTGCAAATAAAACAAAGTATTAAAATGTCAATTCAACTCAATGTTTCTTTTCTCTTTTTCTATTTTTTTTTCTACACTGTTCATAGCTGATCGCGTGATTTCCTAACAACGTCCATTCAGAGACCATCTTAACTAAATTTCTTCCATATCTTACAGTTTTTATCTACTCGCCTGAAGAAGGTTTTATTACAAAATTATTTCAGGAGATCACATGTTGTATCTAACCACTAAACTAAGTTAAGTTTTTTTATTCCTCTAACTTTTAAGAAAGTATGCCCCTTTATTACTTTTTAGGCAATGAAATAACTCTAAGGACAAATTAAGAATCGCGGTTAATAAAGTCCCCCCTCTCTATTCAGTCACATAATTCTCAAAGAAACAGATAAAGTAATAAAATCATCATTATATGTCCCCCCCTCCCAAAAAAATGCATTTATTTATTGCAGTTCGAAAGGTCACGGAAAGAAGAGCTATAAAAAATAAAATTGTAAAGTCAAAATTAATGGCAATGTATTCATTTTTGAAACGTCTCAGTAATTAACTTTTGTAAGTATTGTTTTCATTCTTACATTTTAAAATTTTTAGTGTGAAAAATAAATTTTAGTATCATTTATTGTTCCCTTTGTTCGAAAATTAAAATCTTGATTTAAACGTGAATTCCATTAAGAGAAAACCTCTTAGAACGATAATGTTTATTGTAACGGAACGTGGTTGATTTTGGGAGATTTTACTATAACTCTTAAATAAGCATTATAGTGGCATTTAAGAAAATCAACAGTTAAATGGGAATTGTGTTTCAAAAAAAAAATACTTTATTTCCTCTTCTCTTGTATCTTTCTGAAAAAAATGGTTATTACCATTTCTCAACATTTTCAAATTTCAGTATTCATTAAACACAGGTTATACAATTTCAGGAAAATACTCGCTTGATACACATTTAGACATCAATAATTAAAGTAGTAATTTTTTCACACTGGCCTACAGTGTGCCTAGTACCCAGCTCGTTTTAAAACAAGCTGAACAGCTAATTTAGCAGATGAGCTGTTATAACAGACACATGTGTCCGGTATATCTCCCCACATGTATCCAGATGGTAGAGCTTTGACTGTTTCATCTAAATGATTCCAGTTTCGAATCCTGGCTATGAACACCTTTTTTCTTTGTTTGAAAAAACTGCATGATTATTAATTATTATTAGTTTGGACATGCTTATGAATTTCGATTGAACGTCTTTTCTTGATCCAACTTCCATGAAATTACACTGGCTGTCTAATATTTTTATAGGGTTCGTAATTTTCAGGGAATTTTCCAGAAAAAAATATACTTTTCTTTTTCTGAAAAACTATACCTACGTTAGGCGAATACAATTTCCCCTTATTTAAGTAAAGATTTCTATAAAAATTATGGTTACCGAGGAATAGCCTTGCTGGATATTCCAGGATCCTGTTGTATATTGTTGATACTTATCAGAGCTCATTCGCTATTGAAAAATATGTAGTAGCATTTATATTTCGTTTGCAGAGACAGTCAAAAATATTTCATTATAATAACTTAGTGGGGAAAATCTTTTCAAGTGTGTTTAAATCGTGTTATACAATTAGACAAATAAAAAAAGTGATATGCATTTATGTATCATTATGTATGCATCGCTCAGAGTCTCCATCCAACCCGGAACTTGTCATTGAGATCGACCTTTAGACATCTATATACATTTTTCCACGAAAACCTCGGTACTGGAGCAGTCGAACTTTTATTACCCATCGAAGTGGGTTACTATACATATAGACGTCCTTTAAATGCGGTTTCTGGACTCTATAATTTTAAATAACAGAGGCGACAGCCTTCCCTTGGCCATGACAAGCTAAGACCGTGTTTCTATGAAACGGGTGGTAGAATTATATGTGATTTTCGCATCAACTGACAAATATGAGAGAGAACGACAGTCGTTTCTGTTACTTAAAGTGAATATAATGAGGCACTTACACAGGATGTGGTTCATTTTCATCCGGACCCTCACATTAGTGTAATGCGATCTTAGTCGGGCTACTAATCCTCTCCCCCACTCTAGGGTTAGGTTCGGGACCATCTGAAGGGACAACCGCCTTACCTGCATGCAAAACATAATTTGATGATACAGCTTTAAGAAAAGAAATAGTTAAATTACATTTATAATGTTACACGAAAAAAAATCCTTCAAGTTGCAAACTTAAAAAATAAGAAACAAAACAAAGGATATCAATTAAACATGGTAAAGACTATACGTATTATCATAGCAATTTGGAAACTATGTGCCAAAACAGAATTTATCAGACATAAATGTAGAGTCATAATCGTTCAATTTTTAATTGCCAAATACGATTAACGATTTATGGTGCACGATATAATCCAAATATGGTATGTGTCAATAATTTTCTTTCATATTACTAGTGATTCAAATTTCAAATTGTAATACTTATGTTTTTAAAAACGTGCAATAGAAAATAAAATATTTATTAAAATAAATTATTTATTACAATATTAATGCAATTTTTAATAGAATATTATTTTAAATCATAAAAAATTGGGGATTTTTTTTCTTATTTTTTGCAAAATACGTAGAATAGTATTTCAAAAATATAAATCTGTTGTTTGGGTGAATTAAAATATTTCTTAAAATTTGCTATATATATTGTAATATATAACCAAAGCATATAAAAATTATTTATAATGTTTCACGAAAAAAATATTTCAAGTTGTAAACGTAAAAAATAAAGAATAAAATGGAAGATAACAATTAAACTTGGAAAAGCCTGTACTGTATTATCAAAATAATTTCAATAAAATGCTACATTATTTTTTACCAAAAAAAAAAAAAAAAAAAAAAAAAAAAACCTCATTGAAACTATATTATTATGTTAAACTTTAGGCAAATATTGTACACTTTTTTTTAAAGATTCTAATTATATTTTTATGGATTTTTTTAAATAAACAGTCAATAATTAAACAATGCAGAAAACTTCAAACAATTTTAATTAATATCTGAGCTGAACTTAAAATAATATTTCGTATATAATCTTTTTTTTTCTTTGTATCCTTATTTTCTACTTTTAAACGCGTATAAAATAAATTCTCATAAAAGTGAATGGTTATGTTCTACATGTAGTTCCTAAAATTTATTTATTAATGTATTTTACTCAACATCTTTTTATAGTTAAAATGCTTAAAACGTAAAATTTTAAATGAATTCTTTCGCAATAATAATTTATTTTATTTGCTTAATTTCACTTTTAAAATGTTCATACCTTAAGATTAAAAATTTTCAGATTACAAAATAAAATAAATACGTATCTACGTTCTGTAATAAAAACATTTGCTAAATTACAAATAACTGAATCAATTATAAATTACGATATAGAAAATTAATTTCAAACTAAGATATGTATCCGTTCATATTTATTTCCAGTTTCTTATTTTTTGTTCTGCATATAATAAATATAATAATTGTAAAACTCCTGTAGTTTACATCATTAATTTTCGTTACAAAGACAGTCTTATGAATTATTTTTATATTATTAAAAGTGTTTGTGATTGTCTATAAATGTAATAACATTTATTTTCACTGCCGAAAATTAATTGAAAAATTAATTAAAAATATGTAATAACAATTTTTCACATAATATTATTCGTTTTTCAAATTTCGCAAAGGAGGTCGAAATATGTTTTAGTCAATGCTTTGTAAAATATTTAGTGTCATTTTTGAGAACGTAGATACAGTCACACGAAGGCCTGTCTACATTGTTCAAAGGGCTAGGTAGAAAAAAACTTATTTGCGTAAAGTAAAAAAAATATATAAATATAATATTAGATTATTTATTATTTTCCTTTTCTACAAAAGAAAACTCACTTAAACAGTATTATTATGTTAAACTTCATATAAACTTCACATACACTGAAAAAAAATTGATTTTATAGTATAATACTGGATATTGAGGAGCGAGTATTATAGTGCAAAAAATCATTAATATACCGTCATACAATTCAATTAAACTGTATATTACCACTTAACGGTATGTTATTTGAAAACATTATGGTTTATTGCTGATAATTTTACGATTTTAAACCGGCACTCCAGCTTATAATATTATACTGTAAAATCAATATATTTTTGTTATTGTATTTTTATTTTCCTATGATTTTAGTTACATTTTTTCTGAAAAGAAAGTTAAATTAAAATAAACATTCAAGTGCGAGAATTACACGTGTTCAGAGAGTTTTGTACAGTAAATATATGAATTATTAATTTTATTATAAAAAGAAAAATTCGGTGCTTGATGTATAATAAGACATTGTAAAAACAATATAACGTAAGATCGAGTATAGCTGTTTAATACCAGAAAGTTATACAATAAAAGTTCTAAGAAATTTGAAATCTTCATAATATGAAATATTGCTATTCTGTATAAATCATTTTTCTTTCCTTGTCCGAATCTTTTTCTGATGAACATAAATCGTTACTCAATATAAAGTGATATTTATTTAAACTTCAATTCAGTGTATCATTTTTTTTACAATGTAGCTAAGACGAAATCTTTCTTCAAAGTTTTAAATTGGCATTGTGCTAAGCGCGTTTTGAAAAGAAGTCGCAATGTTAAACTTTCGAATCCGTGTTTCGTTTTCATTGATAGATTTTTAAGAGTTTTTTTTTTTTTTTTTTTTAGATTTAACCCTCTGCGGCACAGTGGTTTCACAGATATATCACTGAATTTTAATTTCCAAACGTCACATTGTGAATGGAATTTTGTTTTAAAAAATTACAGTTTATTCATTGCGTGAAATATAGCGTTTTCTTATTTACAAATAAAGTTGTTTTCAAATTCCGGTGTCAATCATTAATTTCAACACGTAAGCAATGAATTTGTTCAGCGCCGCAAAGGGTTAAAATTTAACAATAGATTTATTTTCAAAGGAATCGCTAAGTAAAAATGCTTCGGTAATGATTTTTTTAGTAGATATATTATTTCTTAGTAATTCTTGGAGTTTGGAAACAGCTGTTGGCATGAAGAAATAATTCATTCAAATATTTTGGGCGATGATCATGGGTTAACATCATTGTGTTTGCACTTGTGCTATGTAATCGAAGATAAAAGTAAAATATTTAAAACAATATTTCATAAACATAAATTTTTTGTATGCGATTTCATTGATTCGGAGATTTTAATTAGGATGCATATTTTTTAATTAAGGGAAAATGGCGTGACATCACATAAGGTACACTGTAAAATTTTTGTAAAATTCCATTAGATGTACCGTAAATTTCACGGTACTTCTACCATTTTCACTCTTTACGGTATGAATACCGTATTTCTAAGTTATATTAGGCGTAAAAAATAGATTTTGTTCGCTTTCGATTAAAAACAGTATTTACACTGTAAAATGATTGTTTTTCAGTAAAAACTCGGTATTTATACCGTTAAATAATTATTTTTCAGTAAGATAAATGGCATTCTAAAACTTTTCGTAGCATTTCAATTGATGTACCTAAATTTTACTGTGCTTCTACTGTTTATATTCTTTAGGGTATGAGTAACGTATTTCTATGGTATAGTAGGCATAAAAAAACATATAATTAGATTTCAGTAAGGGAAAAAATGGTATTCTCGCCTCAGTGTACGGTAACCTAACAAGTGATGCTCTTTTTCTTGCTGCGTAATGAGTTAAAATCTGAGGAGAGGAGGGGGGGGGGATGATGCCGGCAAGTTGTTTTGGGGCCCAAGGAGCTCAACGGAGCAACACACATACAATACACATTGTATATTATAATTTTTACGTATATCATAATGTAGCAATAAAAAAGGAAATGTCTGTAATTACTTTTTTTTAAATAGTATTAATATCTAATTATTATCTTTAAATTCAGCAAAATAAATCATGTAATTTATGAGAGACGAACAAATTAGTCTTCAAAGTCACCGAGGTATTATTAAAGATTCTCATGCTTTTTATGTGTCTTGAGAGTCTGTATAAGAGGGAAGGGGATGTGTGACTGATCCCGAACGCGTCACGGCTCTCGAAAGCCTGAATAGATGTCGTATTTCTTGTGGGAAATTTCAATCTAATATACGGAATGATGTCAAACCAATCCTTAATATTTATTGAAGAATTATAGCACTCATAGAAGTGAAATTCTAGGATTTTAAACTAGTTTAATCAATCAGTTATTCAAAGTCATGTAATTAGAATTATAATATTGTGGACCATTGAATATATTGTTGCGTATATAGGGTTCTTTTGGTCTAATGGTTAGACAACTTCAAACTCTTGTCTCTTAGAAAAGTAGAAAATAATTTATTTACAGATCTTCAGAACAACAGAGTCTTCGAAACTCACAAATATTACTAGATATTCAAAAATAACTGCCCAAATCTATCGTGCAAGTACAGCTTTAGATCCCAGAGACTCTTTATACAACGTCTCAACACTTAATAACATTCAAAACTACATAAATGAAACTCAAGCAAACTTGCTTAAAAAACGCCTTGTTCACTCAATGACTGACTGGTAAATAATAACAACAGCTCGTATTGCTCTCCTTATATAGGCTCGCAGCATGCACGGGAAATTTCTACAACCTTCTCGAAAAAATCCACGGAACAACATTCAATTTATCAGTATATCTATAGGGGGTTACCATAGAGAGGGAAGGGTTATCATCGCCAACAATTGCCAAGTTTTTCGCCAGTTTGGCGATATCTCTATTATTTCGCCAAGCTGCCATAGACATTCACTGAAAATAATAGACAAGTTTGCTGGATAACAGAGACAGTGTAACAAAAACTAATATTAGTAAAGGAATGGAGCTTAATAAGATTATTTACATTATTTTACAGTACAAACACTAAGTATTTACAAAATTCGTAACAATATAGAAATGATATATGTTAAAAGGATTTGTTCATCTTTGTATGCTCTTTTTGTTTCATTCAGTTGGATCCTCATACCGGACGTGCGAGACAAAAGAGTATGTAACATTTTAATAATTTTTAAGTAAAAGTAATTAGTATGCAAGTATTTTTATTACATTTTTAACTTACATAAATTCTTAATTAAGTTCTTCTTTAATGTTATATATTTGTCTTATTAATTTATTTTAGGTCTAAAAAATATTTTTTTTAGGTATGACAAATAAAAAATTTTCCAGCTAAAAATAATTTAAAATTCAAAATTCATTGAAAAAAGCTAATAATACAAAGTTAAAAATTTCTGTTCAAAGTTAAGTCAATCCATGAAGCAAAATAAAGAGAAGCACTAAAATATGATATTTCTTATTTTTCGAAAACTCCAAGCTGACAAAGAAGGTCTCCATACGGGCATACCCCGAAAAATCTGAAAAAAATACAGAATGTTCTTCTCGTGTGGATATATACGTTTATAAAAAAAGTTTCGGCGGAACTTCCATTCAGTAACCGTAAAAAAAGAATGAAAATTTCGTTATTTGTCGATTTATCGCCGGTTGGCGATGAAATGTAATTTCAAAAAATACTTTGTGTCAAATACACTACAAGAAAAAAAAAAGTTTCATGTTGAACTTGTTTTGATAAATTTAACTTAAATAACTTTAGTTTTGTAAGCTTTAGTTTGTTTTAAGTATAATTTTGTTATATCGATAGTTATATGTATTTATATTCTAATTTAATCATCAAAATTTCAGATTTAAAGCAAAAATCATAATTTAAATTAATTAAATTTGTTTCAAGCTCAAAGTCTAATTGAAAATTGTCGAATAGATTTTGTTGCTATGGAAACATCTCGCTTTTATTTTTATAAGACGCTAGAATATATGAAAATAATTTTTCTCAATATGATTTTTTTTTTTAAATCTTAGAAAACATTTTTTCCAGTGATTAATTAAATAACTATTTTAACAAGTAATATATATCTGTAATACAATATGCATTTATGAATATATTAAAATCTCTCATTTTTATATTTAAATTTATTAAATACCATCAGCGCCGAAACTAGCCTTTTTCGCGCCCAGGGCAAACATGAATTTTGGCGCCCCTCAGCCCACCCTCTACATATATGAATTCTTTGTATCAAACACACGAAACAAAATCTTAGATTTGTGCCCCCTTCACCTTCTGTTCTGGTGGCACCTGGGCACGCGCCCCCTCTGCCCTCTCTAGTTTCGGCTCTGAATACCATTTACACGCATTCTAAATATCCAACAGTTTTGAGTTGCATTAGAATCGTTTGCTTTTGGCGAGGAAAAGGGCTGTTCGCCAAATCGAGTGACTCTTTCGTCTTTTCACGCCAAATATAAGAAAATATTTTATTTTTTTACATATTTTCTGCTGTGATTCCGCCGTTAATTTTGACTGATCCTTTATTACATACATAAGTATTTCAGTTAATAGTTTTTTCATAAAATTTTGTGTATGCCCAGTATGGAGACCTTCCTTGTGAGCAGCAAGATGCGCTTTACCGTTTCTTTTTTTCCGTATTCATCAACACACTAGCACCATGCATGTTAATGTTCTTTACAATACTAATCATCGAAAGTCTCATCGCTCAATATTGAAGATCGGCGGCTAGTACGTTGCCTCTTTAAGAAAAGAACGAAATGGTGTCAGGTGTGCTCAGATGGTGAAATCTTGGAGACTATAAATACCCACCTCCCGCGAATAACCCCTGTTCAAAATTTAGACAAAATTATCATAAAAGCAGAAAAAAATACATGCTTATTAGAAAAATATATTAAAATACCAAACAGTCAGTTGGCTTAGATTTATGCATAATCCATCGGTAAAGCTACAAACACCAGTCCCCTTTCCGCTACCATTCTCATAAATAGCTAAAATTCAAAAATTCTTTTCGCATACGCTGTTTAAATTTTAACGACCTCAGGCCACAATCTTGATGAGCTCAGGAATTTAGTAATTAACAATCCTGTTGATCTAATTCTTAAAAAGGGGGAAAATTTCAAAATCTCTAAAAATCTTAAATCACTCAACCGATCTCGCTCAACATGCTGACAATAATGCTATTTCGCCATACGGCGCAGTGTCGAATTCAGACATTTTTCTCCGGAAGGGACTTTACTACTCCGAGGGGGGGAATGGCACTTTTTCACCTGTAAAAACACAAAAATTCTATTTTTCCGGCGGGGGACATTTCATTGCTTAGGGAATGGGTGTTTCCCTCTGGGCACCTCATGAATTCAATACTGATACGGCGAGACTGCTATTTTCGTTAATGAAAGGGTCTCTCTTTCGATAACTCATTCTTTTTCTGCCCCCCCCCCCAAATTCTGGAAAATTCTAATATTAAAAACCATTTAGACAGTTAAAGTTAATTCTCAATCTCATCCGTATGTCTCTAAACCTTCGGCAATCCCCCCTTCCCGCGGTCGCTCTTCCGTCCGTCTTGTATAAATTATTCTGGCTAGATGGTAAATGATACTTTCAGGTTACTTCAGTGGTCATCATTCGAGTTGTGACGCAAACAGTACCATTTATGCTTTGCCTCCTACGTCTCCTACCAACAGTGGGTGTTGCTCCTACCCGGATGGAACGATTAATCGACCTTGTTCTTCTTAACACACTCTTAAAGATGTCTGTAAAATAATGATTCTCTGATCGTATATTTTACACTCACTTTACTATCTTTCAAGTAAATTATAGGCACACAATCAATTTACAAAAATTCCATTCGACCAGTAAGGGCTAATTGTTAATTTTGGATCCCCTCCCTCCCTTTGGATATCATACGTTATAATCCATCAACTCTACCCCCCCCCCCGATAATGATATCGTTATCAAAGTGTAAAAAAAAATATTTTTAGGATTTAGCTCTTTTGTTTGGAGTAATATACAAAACTGGTTAAATTTATTTTTCGCAAACTTTATTGATTCAAATGAAGATAAGTTAATAAAATATCGCTTTATTCAAATAAAATTTAAAAAAAGTTACTATTTAAAAGTAAATTATTTTATAATAGCTCTTTCTTACATAGTGCATTTAACAGTACTTATGTCTTGTTGAACTTGTCCTTCGAACGAAGGAGGGATGAGGGGGGGGGGGAGAGAGACGTACAAATTCTTATCAACAGAACAAGTGGATTACATTCTTTCGCTTTTATTTATTAGAAAACGCAAGCTGCATTTACAATAAACTTCAGATAAGGTTTCTCGATCCATGTTTATATATGCATACATATATGAAGATGAATAGGAATTTAAAAACGTTGGGGTATACCATAATTTAGAATTAAATAATTTTATTATAATTTAGTGATTTTAATGATAGCTTTGTATTTTCATAAAAATAGATAACTGAATTAAAAAAATAATAATGTAATTTTTTTCAACAAAAAGCCACGTTACAAAGAAAAAAGTTTTGATTGGGTCAAAAATGATATCAATATCAAAAGGTAACCCCCTCCCTCTCCTTAGAGATATCTTACAATATTATGTTTCAGACAACCCCTCCCCCCTAAAATAATAATGTTATATATGTACAGCCCCTAATAAAAAAATATCATTCTTGTTTCTAGTAAAACCATCGTAATTATTGACTAATCAAAACATTTTTCATGAAAATATCTAGATTATAGGTAAGATAATGCAGTATACGAAAGTTTGTTTTCGACGGAAGTACTGCTATCAGATTTTCAAGTCAAAAGCCTCTTTTATGGGTAGTAGCATAAGTCTCAGTGTTTCCCAACCAACCAACCTAATGTTGTCAATTTGTTGATGTGGAGCAATGGAAGTTTGCGATCTGAGTATTCAAATTAAAGTGAGTTATTCGGTTATATTTCTTTTTTTCCTATAAATACATATTTAGATAAATAATTTGAACTATATATATTTTTAATTTTTTTGTCTTAAAAGTATGTAATTCATTTGTTTGTCTACACTACCTAAGAAATGGAAAATAAATCACTTTGTTAATGAAAAGTGCGCGTTGTGTTAATTAAAAAAAAAAAATAAATAAGAAAGTGACATCAGTAAGTTGTAGAATATTTTCTGTTCAACATTTCAACTATTTCTCTTTAAATTTAATCCTTTTAATTAGAATATTTGCATAATATTAAAAATCTACACTTATCTTATTTAAAAGAAGGAATTTGACTTATTTCATTCCTCCTTTTGCTAGACTGTCCCATTCCTCTCCACTATTGTTTTTATGTTAAATTTCTTATATAAACAACAGTGCTGCTGTTAAGTTTAGTTTAAATTATGGATAATATATAATATTAGGTTTTCTAAACAGGGGAACTAGTACAGCTACACATAAACAAGTCATTAATGTACAGCAAACATTAAAATTAAATGAAGCAAATTAACTTTTTTTTCATAAACATTTTTTTTAATACAAATCTAAGTTGATCAGCAACATTTTTCAACAGAATATAGCTGCATCTCAGTGGCGTAGCTAGGATAGGTGACACCCGGGACGGATGTAAATTGTGTTACCCCCAACTAACATGGTGTCATCCCCCCCCCGCCGATTCATTATATTTTTTCATTCACAATTGCACGCTATTATAACAAATGACTACATCATTCCTCATTTACCTTTTGCCTTGCATTACGAATGAAAAAACAAAACAGAGTAACGAATTTTTCTTAACCCATAATTCGCATAAATCAATCTAGTGTCTGTATGTAGAAGAAAATTATTTCTCGTTGAATAGATTAGTTTTTGTTACCTGGTGCATATATCTTATTTATACACTCCAGTCTGCATAAAATTTCAACTTCTAAGAAAAGAAAATTAACTCTATTTCGTCGTACGCTAGAAATTTAATTTAATTTCAGAATTATTTTCCAAAATTATATAAGATTATGTATATTTATTTGCAAATAAATATCGGGTAACACCCTTTAAAGGATAACACCCGGTTCGGACCGCCCCCCCCCCCACTAGCTACGCCACTCCGTCTATCTAGTATGTGATTGATGCTTAGAATAATACATAACGAGAAAAAATTTCTGTCCCATTCCATCCCATTCTTCGTTACTAACTAATATTGTAATAAATATTAGTACTATTTATTACTAATATTAGAACTAGTACTAACTAATATATCCCGTACTACTAATAACAATAATTAATTAAAGCTTGAAAATATAGTATATTAAAACACGAAATAAATCCTAAACACCAGATTGAAATTTAAAAAAAATATGATTTAAATAAAAATATAAATAGATTTTTTTTTAAACCATGATTGTTTTACACCTTAGTTGCTATTTAAAAGCGTGCATATTCATTCATATGCCATTCATAATGCTGGTTTTAAAAATAGTGAGAAATGGTGTTTATATTAAGACTTTGTTTGGTTTTAAATGTTTATAAATATAAAATAAGACTTGTAGATCAATTGCTCTTAAAAGTAGAGTCATCGTCCTGTTTAATTTTATAAAACGCAGAAAAAAAGAGGGGGGGGATTCAGTCAATTTAAACCAGAATAAACCAATTTTTATGGAACTTTTAAAAATCAGCTGGCATACTTGCAATTATGATTACAATTCTCTGACAGCTCATATCTACGTGTTATTAACAGTATTTATGTTTTCACTAGTTAGAAACTGGGTTATTTATTAAATTCTAAGTCAATTAAATTTCGTTTAAATTAGTGTTTGACTAAAGAGTCGTTCGGTATTTTGGGATTCAGCATGTTATACACGAATATAAGTGTCATTAAACTAATTAAAAAACACTTAAAAATTTATAATTCAAATACTTCGCTAAATAAATGCGTATTACGGCCAATATTGATCCCTCCCCCTCCTCCCTAGAAAAAAAAAAAGCAAGGAGTTAAAGTCTAATTACTGGAGTGATATATATATATTTAACACGTTCGCTGCCGCGCGCGCGAAAGTGCGTGGTATGGCGCCAACGTTAAGGGGCCACTCACGTGCAGCACGGTATGTGGGGTGATGTCCAACAGCCAGTCACGCGCTGGTGCGGGAAATTTTTTACTGATTCTTTGTTATAAAAAATAAATCGGCTTCTGGGAAAAACCCACTTCTACTGTGTGGCATTATGTAGCATCACATCTTTACGTAAGCGGCAGCGAACGTGTTGTCTTTTTTGCACAGAGAGAGAGTTTATTAAATCGGATTTAAGTCTTTATGTTAAAGGTTTACTTTCTGATAAACCTTTCTTTTTTTTAAAATTTGGTTGGTAAAAATAACGAAATGTCTGATTATGTGAAGGTCCTATTATTAAATGATTTTTTTTAAGTAGGCCTTAAATTTTGCTTTAATTGAGTCTGATTACGTAACTTAACATTCAGAATTTAGAGTTTTACATATTTAGATCTTAGACCAGGGGTGCAAAAATATAGTCACCCGCAGAGTCAGTCACACGCCAATAAAATTTAATAGCATTCTAGCAAGAAATGTATACAAATTATTAGATGATGCAAAACGAAATAAATTTTATAGTAATAGCATAGAAGCAACTAGAGGGAGCAACTGGCGCAAAGACTTTTAAAGAGAAACTTTGTGAAATATGCTTTAATTTATTTTTCTTCGGAATTGCATGAAAATAGCAGCTGTTGTTATTCAGAAACTGTCTAATTGCACTCAGTTTTCTGTTTAAAAAAATGCAATAGATCTTTCATAAAAAGCTTTTAAAGTTGACATTTTTGAACACATTCCCCGACGAATTCAGAGAAACCGGTCAAAAAGCAGGAGAAAAAAGGGTGCACGGAGAAAAAATATATACCGCCTTCAACTAGAATGAATAGTTAGTCACTTTCTGAATACCTTATAATTATGACTTTCAAACAACAAAAAAAGTGTGAAATAATTTTTCGTCTGTCAGTATTCTCTAATTATTTGTTAATATTTAATGAAATTTAATAAATTTGTAACTATTTGATAAAATAATGTAAGATCTATTAATTATTTTAAGTTTTAATAGTTTATAGAAATGTAAGAAAGAAATTTAATATTAGCATTTTATTTTATCAGATATCATCTCACATTATCATAGCGGTCACAAATGGTAAACACTTTTTTGTATTTTTTTTTTAATTCTCTAAGTGCATATTACTTTTATAGCATATTTATACATCTATTTTAAAATAATAATTTTTGTTATATATTTAAACCTGAAATGTAACAGCAGTAGCTGTTTTAAAATAGGGGTATGAAAAATAAATGTATAAAAAGGTGTAGAAGTTGGCAGCTATGTAAGTATAATTGCGCAATTCATCGTTTTAGTTACATTTTACCATTTCTTTTAACAATTGTACATAATGACAAAAAAACTTCCTTAACAAATAAAGAAAATTTAACATTTATAATATATATATATATATATATTTACCAGTATACATATCTTTGCACAAATTGGTGACCCACAAATGGTCTTATTAAAAATTTTATCAAATGTTCAATGTTTTATCAAATATCGTATTAAAAAAAATTTTAATGTATCCTCACATATCTAATATTTTCCGACAAAATAATTTTTTATAATAAGTAAGACTTTGTGTTCACTATGTATATTCGGCGATTCTGATTAGAGAATAACACATAAGAATATCCCATGTTTGACAGGATAATATAAAAGAAAAAAAAGACTGTAAAGAGAAACTTGTCTTTTTTAAAATATACAATGGGTATGACAAGAGTTTAGAATGACTACGTTTTAGAAATGATGCTTGGTAAGACACTTTCCTGACGTCATTCCTGAAAAATAGTCATTTTAAACTCTCGTCATACTTATTCTATATTTTTAACAAATAAGTTTCTCATTGGAGTCGCTTGTGTTTTTTTATCCTACCAAATGTGGGAGGATTTTTTTGGATCATTCTGTATTTTTACGGTATATATACCGTATATTTTATTTACGGTACATATACTGATTACAAATGCTTTTACGGCACATATACCACACATTTAATTTACGGTATATATGTTGTATAAATATTTTTACGGTACATATACCATATATTTAATTTACGGTATACATACTGTATATTTAACATACGGTATATGTGCTGTATAAATATTTTTTACGGTACGTATACCGTATATTTAATTTACGGTACAAATGCTGTAAGAATATTTTTTAAGGTACATGTACTTTAAATATTTTACGGTACATATACCGTCCAGTTAAATTACGTTACATTTACTTTAAATATTTTACGGTACATATACTACAAAATATTTTAATTTATGTTCAGTTAAATTACGGTACATTTACTTTAAATATTTTACGGTATATATACCGTCCAGTAAAATTATGGTAAAAGGAAGTGTCACAATGTTGACGGTATAACCATCATGATTTCAGACCAAAATTTTTTACAATGAATGAATTTGGAAACAATAAATTTGAAGGAAATGTACGCTAAACTGTTCTTTATTAAATACAACAGATAAATTTACTTAAGTTAAACGCATAAATAAAATTACAACAAAAAGCACTCTTGGTGGAAAATTCCATTCTTGAGAAATCAGTACATCAAAGTATTATGCAGTAAAATATGACAGAAACTTTAAAAAAACTGGTTCTCATACTGTATACGTCTACCGTGGACATAAATGTATTGGCGGCATCGATTTTCCATGGTCTTAATTGAATTATCGGAAACCGAAATATGTAGCACTGATGAGACTCGGAGTAAGATTTGTTTTAGCTCATTTAATGACCTTGGGTGAAGACTTAAAGCCGCAATCTCTCTTCCAAGATAGTCCCAAATATGTTCTATCGGATTCAAGTCTGGAGAGTGAGCTGGCCATTTTATTCTCTCTTAACTGCGATCCTTAAGATAATCCTCAACAACCACAGCTCGGTGTGGTTTCGCATTATCATCAACTACAATGAACCCATTGCCAATAGCACGGCATAGGGGCACACATATGAATCAAGGATCTCATCCCGATATCTCGCACCAGTCAGAGTTAGTCCATGGAACACATGCAGCTTACTATGGCGTCCGAGTGAGATCCCTCCCCAAAACATAATTCCTCCGTTTCTGTATCTATGTGTTTCAAGTAGTCATGTAGTGCATTGTTCTCTCCAGATCAGACGACGCTCTGAATCGCTTTCCAATGTGAATCTGCACTCGTATGTGAAGAATACGGAAGCCCACTGTTGTCTGGTCCACGAAACATGTTCTCTTGCCCAACATAAGCGGGCCCTTTTATGTCGTCTGTTGAGGGTCACACACACATCTAATCGCCTTGCATAGAGACCAGCATTGTGAAAACGTCTTTTCATCGTAGTAGCGGAGATTCTATTAACAAATGCTGCACCAAATTCTGTTAGGTTAAGTAATCTAATAGAATTTTAAATACATGTCATTTTGTAACGATTTGAGACAGTTGCTTTTCATAATTTAAATTAACAAAATTTCTGTTATATTTTTACTTACATTTTTAGTACATATTTTGCTTTAATATGTAATCATCTACATAAATTTAAAAATAATATTGTAAAAAATTATTTTACTCTTAATGTTTAATATTAAATTTTATATCTTGCGTCTATTTTCATTTCCAGTAAATTTGTAACTGACCCCTAATTTGCAGCAAAAAATATGCTTCAACTTTAAACAGCGATTACTCGGTCAGTTTTAATTGCACAGGAATGGGACATTTTTTGTATTACTTGTTCGAGTAGTGGTAAAAATTTACCAAATATCACTTATAGGACCGGGGGACCGTATGAAAATTAAATTTTCGTAATTTTTTAATAAAAATTTTATTTGACCTAAATTGTTTGAAAAACAATTCTTTACCTTTTTTAAAGCATTTTTGCGCTTGGAAGTATATGTCTGTGACTAACGGTTTAGAAATTAGCCATTGAGAGTGGACACCCTGTATATTGTATACGTATATATACGCATTGTCACTATCCTTTTCGGAGCTTATCAAATATCATATTTTCAAAGCAAAAAGGAAAAAAAATCAAATTCCTTCATAAAATATAAAATTTTTAAATAAAAAAAATGACTACCACAACCAATAAAAAATATAAAAAAAAATGGCAGCCTTTTATTTCTGATTTTTTAATGTTTTTATATGAAATAAATATCCCTCACATATCATTGTAAGTTTTGTCTACTTATGAATACGCATTCTCGTATTTCCTTTATTTTGAAATATCGTATTTTTAAAACAAAAACGTAAAACATTTAGTTCCATCGCAAAATGAACCATTTTATGTAAACAAACATATTGTGACTCTCAAAACCACTAAAGAATATTGAATAGTATGGCAGTATAATGCCAAAATTAACATTGCCTTTTATTCTTGGTTATAACATGTCAGCGTTACTATTTACGATAAAACTCCAAATTTCGCGACTATTCATTAATTTCCAATTACCATTATTACAGAAAGTTGTCGCTTCACTCTTTCATCTAAACTACAAAATAATTAGTTGTACATGTTGTTTAAAAGATAAACCACATTTATGTTCAACACAGCGAAAAGCTAATTAAAAAGAAGTTCTGATGAATATGTCTTTTTTAAAAGGACAGTGCATTTCTTGAATTTTGAGTTTACTTTTTTCAGCTCTATTCTGTAAATGGATATAAAATTTAAATTATGACACAATAATGTTTCAATATTCAATTTTCACAAATTCCAATTTCAATTCTCACAAATTTTAACTGTACCTTATTACTTTTTTATGTTAATGCATATTTTATTACTTGCCTAAACTTTTGGGACAGAGTGCATTCACGGTAAAACAGCAAAATTTCACGACTACTCATTAATATTCGATTACCATTATTACAAAAAGTTGTCACTTCAGTCTTTCATCTTAATTACAAAATAATTTGTTGTAAATGTTTTTTAAACAATGAAATAACATTTATGCTGAACATGGTGAAAAGCTAATTAAAAGGAATATCTGATGAATGTATTTTTTAAAAGGACAGTGCATGTCTCGAATTTTGAGTATAATTTGTTCAATTCTATTCTGAAAATGAATAGAAAAATTGAAAGGACAAAGGAATAATGCTTCAAAAATATGCAGATTTTTACTGTTATTTTTTTGCACAGTTTCACAATTGATTACTGTATATATTTATCTGTAGAATGTGAATTTAAACATTATTTAGTTTCTTTAAGACAAGCGAGGTCACCAAATTAACTGATTCTCCGGTATATTTTTTATTATCTTTGATTTATAAGCACGCATTATGGAAATTCACGGATACAAACTGTAATTACAAAATATCTTTGTCTTATATCCCTGGTTATAACACGTCAGCATTACTGGTCACGATAAAACGGCAAATTTCACGACTGCTCATTAATCTTCAATTACCATTATTACAGAAATTTGTCTCTTCAGTCTTTCATCCTAATTAAGAAACAATTTGTTGTAAATGTTGTTTAAAAGATAAAGTAACATTTATGTTGAACATAGTGAAAAGCTAATTAAATGGAAGCTCTGATGTTTGTATTTTTTAAAATGACAGTGCGTGTCGTGAATTTTGGATTTAATTTATTCAGTTCTACTTTGCAAATGAATAGAATAATTGAAAATAACAAGAACTAATGTTTCAAAAGTACGCACATTTTTCATATATATATTTTTATATTTTTATTTCATATATATATATATATATATATATATACAGGGTGATTCCAAATTGTTTTTACAGTAAAAGAGGGGTCATGGTACACATCAAGACAAACGATATTAAGTAGGAAATCAAGAACTCCCAAACATACTCCAAAGGAGGTAACCGCCATTAAAGTTTAGGGTCCAACATTTCAAATAAACATAAAAACGGAAAAACTGGTCGATTGATTTGCGGTTTTCAATACACTATTCTTTATGTCGGTATTTTCTTGAAAATAAATTTTAATGATAAATTTCAAAAAATGACGATAGAGGGCGCTTTAGACTTTGGAGTAACGGACAACTATTTTTTCCCTTCATTTTTTGCATCTCATTAAATGGTTTCGTAAGCTTAGTCTAAAACTTAAATTTTTAGTTCAAAATCTGAATAGATGGGAGTGGTTAAGTAGCACAAACTGAACTGTGATCAGAGGGTTCAAATTTCAAATAATTATAAAAAACGGAAAAATTGGACGATTGATTTGCAACTTTCACTAAAACTATTCTTTATATCGGTATTTTATTGAATAATAAACTATAAAGATAAATTTTAAAAAATGCCGAAAGAGGGCGATTTAGACTTTGGAGTACCGAACAACTATTTTTTGCCGTTATTTTTTTTAGATCTGATTAAATGTTTTCGTAAGCTTAGATTTAAACTTAAATTTTGATCACAAAATCTAAATAGTTAGAAGTGGTTAAATACCACAAACTGAACTGCTTTCGGAGGGTTCAAATTTCAAATGATTATAAAAAACTGAAAAATTAGTCGATTGGTTTGCGGTATAAAATAAAACTATTGTTTTATTCAGTATCTTCTTGAAAATAAACCTTAAAGATAAATTATGAAAAAGTCCGCAAGAGGGCGCCTTAAACTTCAGAGTAACCAACAATTATTTTAACCGTTATTTTTTGTATCTAATTAAGTGCTTTTAAAATCTTATTAAATGTTTTCAAAATCTTAGATTTAAACTGAAATTTTTTAACTGAAATTTTGAATCGTTAGGAGGGATTAAGAAGCGCAAACAGAAGTGTGTTTAGGAGTTGAAATTTAACTCCTCCCACCCCCTCGAACATAGCTCAATTTTGCGCTACTTAAACTCTCCCAATGATTCAGAATTCGAGCTCAAAATTTAAGCCTAAGTATTTTAAAGCATTTGATGACATAAAAAAAATAACGGTTAAAAATAGCTGTACGCTACTCCAATGTCTAAGGCGCCCTCTATCGGCTTTTTTTGAAATCGATTTTCCAATTTTATTTTCAAGAAGACACTGATTTAAAGTGTAGTTTTAGTGAAAACCGCAAACGAATCGACCATTTTTTTCTGTTTTTATAATCATTTGAAATTTGAATCCTCTGAACACAGTTCAGTTTGTGGTTCTTAACCACTCCCAGCTATTCAGATTTTGAGCTCGAAACTTTAGTTTAATTTTAAGCTTACAAAAACATTTAATATGATGCAAAAAATAAACGGCAAAAATAGTTTTCGTTACTCCAAAGTTTAAAGCGCCCTCTATCGGCATTTTCTGAAATGTATCTTTATAATTTATTTTTATAAAATACCGACATAAAGAATAGTTTCAGTGAAACCGCAAATGATTCGACCAATTTTTCCGTTTTTTATAATCATTTGAAAATTGAACCCTCTGAACACAGTTCAGTTTGTGTTACTTAATCGCTCCCAGCTATTCAGATTTTGAGCTCAAAATTTAAGTGTAAGTCTAAACCTACAAAACAATTTAATGAGATGCAAAAAATAACGGCAAAAAATACTTGTTCGTTACTCAAAATCTAAAGCGCTCTCTATCGGTATGTTTCGAAATTTATCTTTAAAATTTATTTTCATGAAATACCGACATAAAGAATAGTTTTCGTAAAAACCGCAAATCAATCGATCAATTTTTCCGTTTTTTATGTTTATTTGAAATTTGGGACCCTAAACTTTAATGGCGGCTATCTGCTTTGGAAAACGTTTGCGACTCTTGGTTTTCTATTTTATATTGTCTGTCTTGATGTGTACAATCACCCCTCTTTTATCCTAAAAGCAATTTAGAATTACCCTGTATATATATTATAAATAAAACAAAAGTAACTAAGATATTACCATGAAAATATAAATATAGGAACAACGCTTAATTCTGTCATAAAATGTAAAATTTTAATTAAATAAACCTATTTTTACTATAACAAGCACTAAAAAATATTCAAAGAAGAAAATTACAGTCTAATGACAAAATAACTTTGCCTTTTATCCTGGTTATAACACGTCAGCATTACTATTCAAGGTAAAACTGCAAATTTCACGACTACTCATTAATCTTTAATTGCCATTATTACAGAAAGTTACCCCTCAGTGTTTCATCTTAATTACAAAATAATTAGTTGTAAATGGTGTTTAAATGATACAGTAATATTTACATTCAACATAGTGAGAAGCTAATAAAAGGAAGCTCTAATCTATGTATTTTTTAAAAAGACAGTACGTGTCTTGAACTTTGGGCTGAATTTGTTCTGTTGTATTTCGAAAATGATTAAAAAAATGAAAGAATAAACGAATAATGTTTTCCAAATATGAGAATATTTAAATCATGCTATTCACAAAATATGAATTTATAATGACTTGAGCATTTGATTGTATGTTCCAAAAGGAAATGATACTGTCATCTAAACGTCTACTTTGAATCATGATAAAACCATCACGAGATCATAAAGAATGGAAGGGGATAAAGGACGGATACTAAATAATTTCGGGGAATGCCCTAAATTATTTAATTTTATAATGAAAAAAATTTAGAGTAGAAATAATGAATTCATTGTTGTGGTAATACACAACACAGAGACATACAACTACATGGCCACTTGAATTACTTTTCAATACTGTGGATAAAGAAGCACTTCCTGTTTACATTATACACACTATCAATAATGTTATGGCTTAGAAATTAAATAAACAAACGTCGTTTATTTTTGCGGAAATTGGGTGAAACATTCAGAATTCAAGCAATTCAAGATTATTTACTAAATATACGCGCTGTGAACTGCTTTTCAACCAAATGAAACACTGGAAAAATACTGAAAAAATGCTTTGCCAGTATTTGAAACAACTATGCTTTTAGAAAAGCATAAAGTAAGATATACAAGGTAGAATAAATGAAGTTAGTCAGACATGTTTATTAGAGCCTTGAACTCGCAGCATAATATCCAGAAAATAATGCAAACAATCTTGGAAAGCCAGTACGAGATTCATATTTCTACGCTATTTACTATTATAATGCTTCTCCGTGAAATTTCACATAAATGAATTTTTTTTTTTTTACCTCAAAAATTTTTTCTAACTCATATTTTTTTTTTTAATTATGTTTAATTAATTAAAATTAAAATTTATTGATCTAAATCTAATTAATACACAATTTTTTCGATTTCTCCAGAGAAAATTTACATGGGTACCTGGGTACCCAGGTCAATTTTAAGAGGCATAATAACTTTTTTGTGCCACAAAATAGAAAAAAAAACAAATTCCACATTTCAAAGTCGTTATACCAATTGACAGTGAATACTATAAATAACACAGATTGAATGAGTCATTGGCAGGTCGCGTTTTGCTGAGCTCATCATGGAGGGCTAAAGGCTTAGGAACCAGGTAAGTCAGGGCCTTAAATCATGTCTCATTCTTTTTCTAAAGTGCCGCTGATCATTTTGGCACTTGTTCGTTCAAAATCGGTGCAGTGGTTGCCGAGATATAGTTATTTAAACTTTTAAGCTTTTTACTTAATCTCGTCCCCAGGCAACCAGCCATTGCAACTACACTGATAACTTTCTGTGCTTATACTCTAATTATGCTTAATTATTTTGCTATCTTGTCATTTATTATTGATACTCAAATCTATTCTGAACATTTTGAGGTATAATTTGTTTTTCTACGTAACATATTAACGATGTTATGGGTACTTTAATAAACCGTTGTCAATCCCTTCCGTTGCTATCGCTACGATAGATGTCGTTTTTAAAGTGTTTATATATATATTATATTAATTTAAAATCTCATATTAGGTATTATTCTTCGTTTATTATAGTTTCTTCAATGTTTTAGATAGAGTTCTTTAAGTTTTCTATTTATTTACTATGCTTAAATTATCTTTCAAAATAGTTTGTTAACGCAATGACGAGTGCTTTTAATACCCCCCATTGAAAATTGCATTGTTTACATTTTTACTTACCTTGTAACATACTAAATTATAATAGTATCTTAACAAAAGTGATCATTATATATAATTTAATGATTTATCTTTGCTCCGCCGCTATTCCGATAGCATTTTGACTATTTTAAGTTATTCAAATAAATTTTTGAAAAATGTTTTGAGTTCGTTTTTATAATATGCTTATGTGGTCCCAATAGGGAGTAACTATTTTTAAAAATCAATTAAAAATATCAATTCTTCTCTTAACTTAAAATAATGCATTTGTATGTCTACAGTAATGTCTGAACTTTTCTCCGCCATGCTTTTTATTGTTTTTTTTTGAATATTTTAAGTGTCTCTAATAGTGTTTTTATAAAGTGTTTATCATTGTTTTTAAATGTCTCCCATTACGACGCTTGGGTATAGCACTTCCCGCCCAAGTTCAGAACAAGTTGAGAAGTTTATAGCTGGTCCCCCAGCTCGTAAACTGTGGTCCGTTGCTGATCTAAGGGATCAACTCAATTATAACTTAGAGAGCTTAAAGATCTAAAGTGTAGAGAGGCAATGTCCAGTTGCCATCTCTTGTTGTTCCTTTTTAATAGCTAGTTTATTTATTTAAAATATTTTCAATGGTATTAATTGCTCTAGAGGCTTGAGGTATGGTGTTGCCACACAGTTATTCTCCGGATTTAATGATTTTTGTAATATCATGGGCATTTAGTAGTCTAGCTGCAGGTATGAAGGTCTGCGGGTAACCATTACAGCATGTATTATACTCTGATAGCATTATTCCTTGTCTTTATTAACTTAATCCTCTTCAATTTATCTATTAATTATCCATTCTGATTTTGTTTCGATCTATAGGGGCTATTAGGGCTGCTGGGCCCTCCCAGACCTCCTCATTAAAAGATCTTATTGAACAGTGAGGAAATGATTAAAATTTTTTAAGTTCAAAATATCTTATCTTTGAAGGCCAGTCCAGGGGGGGAAAGGGTACGTACCCCCCTAACATATACCTTAAAATTTCGCTCGTTCAATTGTCTATCACCTTCATTTAAAAATTTTTATTAATTTTGCACCCCCGGGGCTGTAGACCCCCCCTGTTGGTCATTCACTCAAAAAGGCCCATTTCTTCACTTCTTTTCAATCTTTAACAGCTTATATCTCTTGTTCTATGGGTGCTACAGCGTGGAGAAATGTTTTGGCTAGACTGGCTTTGCACAGACTTTTTTCTGGGTTTTGAATTTCCCCGGTAACTGTAAGGGGACCGCCCCTGGGGGGGGCAGGGGGGGGAGTCTTCAATTTTTGGTGTAACATGTCTACTGAAAGCTACTGACCCCCACAGCTCAATTCTACCTTCATTTGATCTCTCCTGCTGTTTTGGGCCACGCCGCGGCCCCTTATCGGGTTAATTTCATCTTCTAAACTACTCTCGGGACTATTCAAAATTATCACCGTAATACAGGCATGTTGCACCTCTATCTTTTTTTTTTTTTTTTTTTTTTTTTTTTTTCTCTAAGAGCGCTTGTCACTATTTAACTTTCATCCCCCCCCTCTATGGAGCATTTTATAATATAGGTGTCTGGAGATTTCCAGCTTAAGCGCTGCTAGGTAAACTTCAATAACAGGTTAGCCCATAAGAGGTCCCTCCCTATTCCAAGTATTGTAATTCTCCTAAAGTCTAATTATTTCGTATAATGTTCAATGTATATTGTAATTTAAAATGTAGATCAATATATGGTGCATAGTATGTGGCACACCAATACAACTTACATTTTGCTCCTATTACTGTTTTTTTTTTTTTTTTTTTTTTTTTTTTTTTTTTTTTTTTTTTGCTGTGGCGGAGAGTGATTCCAAACATATTTTAATAGTTTTACTGTATTTATTTTGAAATAACTGAGCAGATAACTATTTATAAATTGGTATATTTACTCAAGATTCATATACGCATTTTTCTTACCGGGATATTTTTTCTGTATATATATATGTGTATATATATATAAAAAAAAAAAAAAAATATTAATGTAAAAAATATATATATGGATATAAATATGTATGTGTATATATGTATGTATATATGTATGTGTATATGTATGTGCGTGTATGTATATGTGCATGTGTGTGTGTATATGTATGTATGTATGTATATGTATATGTGTGTGTATGTGTAGTGTATATTTGTGATAAAAATAGTATATTTACTCAAGTTAATTCATTACACGCTTCTCACTCTGGTATATATGTCCAGTAGTTCTTGAGAATGTCAAGGGCAGGGATCGACAATAATAAGCACAGAAACATACAAAATTTTTCTCTTTTTTATTAGCAGCACATTTTTTCATTTCAACTACGTATTAGTTATTTCTTTACATTCTTCGTTTAGACCACTTCCATTAAATATTCCCCTCTTTATTCCAAAAACTATTCAAAATTAGTCTATTTTTTTTTTTTAATTATTATTATAATTATTTTTTTTAATATTAACTTATTTTTAATTTTTATCTTAGCCATTTACGGTGAACAAGTTCACCGGTTTATGCTATAATCCATCTATATTCCTTTCTTTCATCGAGACATGTAGGGGGCTCTGACGAAGCCTGGTATTTTGCATATTTTATACTTGAAAAAAATTTTAAAAACCTTTTTGATAAGGGCTAGTACAAAATAGCCATCATATAATTCAACAAATATGGATGAGTCTTTGGAATTAGAAAAGAGAATCCAACGTAAAGATAGATCCTCTTCCTTCCCTGATCTTACATCCCCAAGAATGGAACATCAGTCAAAGAGTGAACAACCAGTTCAAAAAAGTAAGACAAAGATTCCAGGACTAGTGTCAAGCAGTATAACCTCTCTGCAGAAAAGTAAATATCTTCAGAAATTTGTTCCTGAAGAAGCGGAAAAATTGCCAACATCAGGATTGATAAGGATCCTTTATGATCTGATGAAAACGCGCGTCAAAGGTTCCAGGGACGAGGCAACAAAATATTATCAATTAATCCAGGGTCAATTAGCAGTCATGGAGAATAATCTAAAAGAAATACCTCACTTACAGAACAAACTCCAACAACTCCAAAAAGAAAAAGACACTTGGAATGAACAATTCCAACTTCTAAAAGAAGACTTGAACTTCAAAGAAGAGCAACTGACTAAGTCACAGGCACAAAGCGAAGAGAGAAAACAACAGCTATTAGTATATTTGAAAATGCCAAAAGATCACCGAGAAAGTGAAACACTTAATCTTAAAGAAGAAAATAAAAAGCTACACAGAGAAATCACAGAAAAGACACAACAACTGCAACAAATAGAAATAGATTTACAGAAACAATTGCAAAGAATAAATGAAACGTCAGAAAATTTTCCACCCGGCAAGGAATTATTTCAAGATCTTCAAACCAAGTTACAAGTAATCCAAAACAACACAGAAGAAATCATGAGTAACTTGAAAACACAAGATGATCAAAGTAAAGCTGAAAATCAACAAAACAGAAATTATTCAGCACCTCTATATTCCGACAAAATTAAAACACCAGCCAAGAATCCAACGACAACCTCAAAATCAGCAATTCTGCTGAAAAGATTGCGCAACTCAAATGTGTCACTCTCAGCAATTCGCTCAATATTAAATGAAGAAACAAAAAACCATAAAGACTTGCCTACGATTTTCTGTGAAGAAGCGAGAGATCGCAACACACTCATAATCAAATCAGTAAGTGAAGACGACACAGATAAACTGCTGCATATAATAGAAGAAATACAACACCTTAAAACAATGACAGAAGTAGTATATAAGGCAATAAAATCGAAAAAATTAATCATACTCGGAATCCCAAATCTTATACAACCAGAGGAAGTCACCGAGAAAATCTTGGACGACATAAATTTAGAACTCCCAATAACGATTCACAAAAAGATCCAAAGGGAGAAAGCACAGACATACCAACTAGTCTTAGAAGTGGATGACACAATTGCTCTCTACTTAATGAAATCTGGACGTCTTCTAATCGGTTTTAACTCATGTAAAATATCCGAATATCGCCCGGTAATAAGATGTGCCAATTGCCAGCGTTACGGACACTCAGAGGTAAATTGCGGATTCCAAGCATCCTGCGCATACTGCACTCGAACACACAACTCATCTACATGCTCGACAAAAAATGACCCATCGAAATTTCACTGTGTCAATTGCCTACACTCCGACGACTATTTTCCACATTCAGCCGATTCAAATAAATGCCCAATTTACAAATATAACCTACAAAGAAGAAATACCTTCATCAAAAACTTCACTTCAGGTTCAACTCGTTAAGTAATGCTTCACCAATCTCTGATCAAAAATTTAAGGATTGCCCACCTTTCGGTCACATCAAAATTCTCCAGGTTAACTTAAATCATTGCAAAGCAGCAAATTCAACCCTGAGAGATTATCTTATCAGTGAAAACATTGACATTGCTCTTCTGCAAGACGCATATTGCAACAGAGAGGGCACACTTACGGACTTTCCTATTTCCTGGGCGGTCTTCCCGTCCACGTCAAAGAGTGCCCATCTTGTCATTCAGAACACTAGCCTTATTTATTCACATCTTTACACAGGCACACATTGCGCTTTTGTCACAGTTACTGCTAAGGAGGGAAAACTCATAATTGGCTCGACTTATGCAGCACCAAAATCAGATTTCGAGGAAACCCTCGAAGAGTGGCAACACCTCATTACACAGAGGCATTTCTTCATTTGCGGTGGTGATTTCAATGCTACATCTCCACTCTGGGGATATGACTACGAAAATGACCGTGGAGAATGCCTCATCGAACATATTGTTGCTCAAAATCTTGTCATTGCCAATATCGACAACACTATACCTACATTTCAAAAATATAACAGCAAAGGAGAGAAAATAGCTGAGGGTTTTCCAGACCACACTCTGGTAAATCCCCCAACACTACCGAAAATTCGGCAATGGCAAGTTGAAGATGTCCACAATGACTCAGATCATAATTATATAAGATTTTCTTTCGAAATAACACCCTTATACACTTCACAAAGAAGATTCAATACTGCAAGAGGTAACTTCCGTAAATTCTCGCATGTTATTAAAACTCACAAACCAATCCTGAATCAACACCTAAAGGACGTTACAAATACCACTCAATTAAACGACTTTACCATTAATTTATTAGAAACCATGAAAACAGCAGCCAAAGCGTCCTTTAGATTAAAGAACACTCGGAGGCAGCAGTCATTCTCGTTTTGGACCTCCGATCTTAGGACTAAGCGTAATCACCTCACGGCACTGAGGAGGAAACTAAAAAGACTCAGACTAACAGAAGATGTTAACACGGATTACTATCGCAATCTCAGCGCCAATTATCGTCTTCTCTCCTCTAAATATAAGCGCAGTGTACTGGATGCGAGAAATGCTGCCTGGCAAAAGTTCTGCACAAATCAAACAGACCCTTTCGGAACAGCTCAAAAATTTTTCACAGGAAAGTTTTTCACTCCTGATGAAATTAAGCTCGAACTGCCACCCAGCCGATCATCTAGGCAGGAAAACATGGAGCACCTCACCAAACATCTTTTTGGCCCCTCCTCATATCCGCCAGGAGATAATTCTGACATTACTTTTGATGCACCCCCCGACAAACCCTTTTCAAAAGCTGAGGTAGCAACCGCGCTACGTACGTTTAATGACAAAAAAGCTCCAGGTCCGGACTGTATAGACTTTAAAATTCTGAAATTAACTTTCCATGTAATTCCCAAAATTTTTACGCGTTGGGCTAATCTCTGTCTCACTCACCATTACTTCCCGCTCACTCTGAGACAAGGGGAAGTAGTATATTTCCTGAAGCAAGGGAAAGACTCCTCAGAACCTTCTTCTTACCGCCCAATCTGCCTACTACCATCCTTAGGCAAATTATTAGAAAAATTACTTGTATTTCGGCTTAACCACTTTCTTGAATCTAATAACTTACTTCATCACAGACAATACGGATTCAGAGAAGGCAGATCATGTGAAAAGGCTTTGTTTGCAATTCTTACCTCCTGTGCTCATAGCATAGCTGAAGGAAATTACACAACTCTTGTCTCCTTAGATATTAAAGGTGCTTTCGACAATGTAGAGTGGCGGGACATCTTATTACAATTACGTGAAATCGGCTGCCCGAGAAACATAGCTGGAACCATTGCAACATATCTTAAATTTCGTAGCATTCTTATCAACTGGGGTTCAGGAACTTCAGTTCACCCATTAGAAAAGGGTTGCCCCCAAGGTTCGTGCTTGGGCCCAATCCTTTGGCTGCTTATTGCCAATGTCTTGCTAAAAGAATTGGAGAAATTAGGCTTCAATCTTTACTCCTTCGCAGATGACTTCAACTTTGTTTTTTCGGGCCGTCGTCGTCTGGATCTCGAACTGCAAGCGGCAAGAGCTCTCCCTGCTTTTTGCCAGTTGTTGGCTCGCCTTCATCTCCAGCTTTCACCCGGAAAATCCCAAGCTTTAACCTTCATTAAACCAAGAGAACTCAAACGCAAGCCCGTGATGCGAGTCAATGGGGTTAGCGTCCACCACGTTCATACTCTTAAATTATTAGGTGTAATTATTGATAAACATCAGAGCTGGATTCCACATATCAAAGCACTAAAAATTAAACTTTTAAATTACTACCATAATTCCTGTAAATTAACATCAAAAACATGGGGCATCAAGCCCAATATGTTAAAAACATGGTACCACATAATCATTGAACGCATCATCTTTTACTGTGTGGGCGTTTGGGGAGGTTCGCTAACCAAAGTGGCTAAGCAAAAACTTGCCTCTATCCAGCGCATATTCCTTCTGCAAATGGTTAGAGGTTATAGAACTATCTCAACGGATGCACTTACAGTACTTACTGGCATTCCACCCATACACTTAACACTCGCTTACGAATTTCAGAAAAACAGAATACTACACTTAGAACACGAACCAACACAGTCAGCACTTTTCCCTAACTTGCTCTTACAAAGAAAAGTCCACAGCTGGACTATGCATCCGGCGGATGAGACATCCTATCTTCAAGTTAATGTTAATAAGCATTCTTACAGCCCCTCGAAAAATCCAGCCATTTTCACCGATGGTTCACACACGGAGACGGGAGTAGCATCATCCTTCTGTGTTTTCAAAGACAGTGTTGTTATTCATCAGTGGGCTTGCAGGATTGGAGATAACAATTCGGTGTTCCAAGCAGAACTCTTCGCAATCCTGCGGGCTTTGGAATGGATTGTTCTCTATCCTCATACTACTTTTTTTCACCTTTATAGTGGCAGCCTTTCAAGCCTACAAGAAATATTCGCCCATAGAACTAAACACCCTTTAGTGCTTAAGATAAAAGTTATCTTAAAAACTCTCGTCCATAGGGTCTCTCTCGGCCATGTCACCGCTCACATCGGCATAGCTGGCAATGAGCTAGCTGACGCACTGGCCAAGGAGGCCACCTCACGTCCAAACATAGATATCCCCCTTCCTGTTCCCCCGTCTCATGTTCGCCACTTCCTCAAAAGAAACATTCTTTCTGACTGGCAACTCTACTGGGATGCCTCAAGCAAAGGCAGGCACACCTATTCCCTTATCCCAAAAGTCTCATACAATCTCTTAGCTTTCTCCCCTCCCACATCAGCATTCCTCTCCGGCCATGGTCCATTCAGAACATACCTAAATTATTTTAAACGCTCAGATACGGACCTCTGTGAGTGTGGGGCCATAGGGTCTCCAGACCACTACTATTTCTTCTGCACACTCACAGAGGCCTGGCACCTTAAGAACCCTTATTCCCGCCCAGATACCTGGCTCACAAATATCTTAACCCGCCCAAAACTACTCCGTCAATTGGCACAAATTTATCACTTCCTTATGGACCTGGCCAATCTTACCACTTAACCGTTCTCTCCTAAGACTGCCCGCTGTCGCGTTAGAGCCTTTGTTGAGCTTTTGGCAGTCGTAGCGCCACTTGTCGCGATGGAGCAGGTCTCCGGCGCGCATACCACTGTGTTGATGTTGTATACAGCCTGTATATTATGTATTTTATGTTTTTTTTTTTTTTTTTTTTTTTTTTTTTTTTTTTTGTGTTGAAGTTATTGTAATGAATCCCCACATGCCGGGGAACATTCCGGGTGGGACAAATAGGGTCTACACCGGATCCTAGCGATCTGGTGATCTTGTCCCACTTAGGCATAAATAAATAAATAAATAAATAAATAAATAACACAGATCTAAATTCTTTTTAGTTTATTTTGATATTAACACTCTGATATGGGGATCAAATAAAGTTAAAAGTTACATGGTACCTGTCTTTCACATAAGGGTTATAAGAAAATGTTTAAAATCAAGGTTCCATGTCCTAATCGAAATGTTGGGTGTCATTCAATTCCATTTAATTAAAATAGAAATTCCCAAATTTTAAGAATCTTCGATTGGTAGGAAATATTTATCTATAAATATGCGGTTACTTAATTTATAAAGGTTTCGAGAACAAACTTATTGGCAGACAGACAGTTGAGTGAGACAAATAGATGTTTGTTAGGTTAATGAAGCACTGAAACAGTGTTCGTAGGGATACCATTACTTTATATGTGAAATATCAATATATTTATACGAAAAAAAAATCTAGTTTAAACATGCTTATTTAAAGAAAAATTTTCCATAAGAAAACTCTAATATCGAAAAATTTCCTGCTCGAGAAATTCCAGGAGCCGTACGTTTCCAGTAAAAAGATTAATTTTTATTTTACCAAGAAAATTAATAAAACACAAATGTATCATATGTTCACCGCTCTAATGTGGGTGGAGGAAATTTGAGATCTTGCAAAACCTATAATATTTCATAAACATCAAAGTGAAAAAAAAGTTAAAAGCACTATGTTTTAAAATTGATCTCATAGTACTACTATAATATCATCTGCCAAACTTAGACTTGAACTATTTCTTGTGGTGTCTTTTTTAGATAGATAAAGTTTTGTTTTACTGTTGAGTTTTAAAATACCTTGAGTTAAAATATCTTTTACATGTGAAAAACCATCTTTAAACAAACTCTCAAAAGTTTTGATTTGTGTGAAATACCCTGTATCTTTCATTGAATAACTGTACTATGCTGCTATTTGCTAAATGCAATGTGTTTAATTATCATTTTTGTGTCTATATTTCGTTTTATACTATGTATACTATCAAAAAATTGTTTATTTTTGTCTACCTAACTTCAAATAATAATAATAATAGTAATAATATAATAATAACAAGAAGAAAAGTATCCTTTTTTGACAAATATTTAAAAATATAATGCTATAAATTTGTAACGAATAAGGAACACTAAGTATAAATAATATTTCTTCAATGAAATTTTTAAAACCACTGTTAAAATAACATCTAATTTATTATTGTATGTTTGCTGAAAAATCTATACTACTATCTTTTTCAAACAAATACTTATCTGAAAATACTCATTTATCTAACAGAGATGTAATCATAACCAACAAATTACATATTACTCATATACTTATCATACGCGTTGAAACAGATAATTAATTCTAATTAGCTGTTTTGAATATTTGTAACAATAGTTTCCGACGAATTATCTTTAAATAAAATTTATAATTTCTTTCCCAATATTGAAATATAAAATTTCATTTGCAACAGGCAAATGCCGACACAAGACTTTATTCAAAGTTTAATTATAACTGCGATTTACATATCAGATAATTAATTTTAATGTACTTTTCAAATAACTGCAGCTGCAATTTGACTTCAAATTCCCCCAAATGTAGTTTGTAATCTGGTTTCTAATATTGTGATACAAACTATTTTTTAAATGTTATCTGCCATATGCTAACGGAATTAATATCTTATATACATTTTTTAATGTTATTTGTTTGTATTTTTAAAAAAATTAAATATAATACAGCTTTAGGGTGTCATTTTACGGATAACTTATACTTAGTAATGATTTGCAAATTCTACCATTTTAAAGCCAATTTTAAATATGTCTACAACAATTTATTATATTTTACATAATAATGTTTGTCTTATATTTTGTTTAATGTTTTAATACAATAAAAAAGAGAAAAAAAATGAAAAAGAAAATATTTATTGTCTATAAGTGTAATCTCCATTAGCCACCGCAATTATATCCAATGTTTGTAAAGGTGAATAAAACTACTAACAAATACTTCGGAAGAAATGTATTGTGGCACCTTTGGAGCGCATTCTTGACCTTGAAGTTCATGATCAAGATGTAAACCTTTTACGACTGTCATTTATTTCAGATTTCTTACGTCCAATTGTCACCAAGAATCTTTTGCAATCCCTCAATATTGTGTATGAGATTGCAGATTTCAAAGTAATGCTTGATAACGTTCACCATAAATCAACATTTGTCCTATTGTCATCATGGAAACAGCTGATACAGTCTTAAACATATATTTAGTCAAAGCTTTTGCTTTGTAATTATGTAGTAAGGGAAACCTTTACATTTTATTCAAATTTGTAGGAAAAGTCCGTGTTCATACATTTCTCCTTTGTATTTGACACACGGGTATTTCCATGAGCACATGTCGTGTAAGTCACATACTAGATTTTGGATACTAGTATTTTAGAACGGAAATCTGCGACTTATTTTATTATTTCATTAATTAAATAAGGCCGTGCAAAGCTTTTGAAAATAACGGTGGCCAACAACTTCTCAGTCACTAATAATGTGACTTACAAGACAAATGCTCATGGAAATACCTACACCACAATCCATCGATTCTTCCTGGGAAAAACTATGCTTGATTGACAAGAGGTGAAATTTAAATAAGTTGAATACTCACACACATGTTCTTCTCTTAAAATTTTCTCATAAACTGGATATTTTATTATATATTTAGGTAACAATATTAAACACTTTCTTGTTTAAAATAAATTAATAATATTATCAAAAATTTAAACAATTTTTTTTGTTTCTTAAATTTGTTTACTAAATTGAAAATTAATAAATATACCGAATAATTTCTTTAGAATAAAATATCATGTAAAGGAATTAAAATAAATGAAGCAAGCTATACACTTGAAAAAAAAAAAAAAAAAAAAGAGAGAGAGAGAGAGAAATTTTTCGGAAAGAACAAACGCAGGTTATAGGAGAAAAAAACAGACAAAGAATGATTTTAAAAAGATATAAAACACTAAAACATTACTTATAAAAAAAATCATTGAAAATTCAGTTTTTATTAATATTAGTCACATTCTATAATACTACAACAGGTTTCACATAAATATTATCATAAATTCAACTACTCATATTCATTTTTATCCCCAAGTATTTTTATTAATGACAGGGAACATGATATAGGTGGAGAGAAACATGCTTTTAAAGCATTGTAGATACCGATTATGTTGTGGTAAAGATTGAACTTATGCCATACATGGTAACATGCCATGATCTTCATAGACTTATAAAGCTATAGTTATTGTACGATATTAATAATAGGAGGAAACCATTTTAAGTATTGAACAAGATATTAAAATCATGCATCAAGCATCAAATCATGCATAAAAATTTTTCAAACACCTCCTGAAATATTTAAAAATACTTCGTTATTTAGAGTAATAAATTATTTAAGGTAAGTAAATAAGCATTTTATAAAACATGGCATTACTTTAATGTAAATAACGTTAATAAATTAAAATAAAATGTGTATGAAATATTAATACATGGCAAAATTTTTAATTTCTTATTCCATTTTATATAAACAGATATTATTACCGTAGAAAATGTTTTTTCTTTTCTTATTTTGTGTTTACACTTTCCCCAACTATTCCTTATTTAATTCTTGACGAAGAACTTTTAAATTGTAACATTAAAACAAATCTTATATACTTTACATAAGTAAAAAGTGAGTATTAAAAGGATTATAAGTAAAAAATAGCCATAATTTTATTTTCTTTATACGTTATAATCATATTTTTAGCAATATTAAAAAAGTAAATAAAAAAAATATATTCACATTTACCCTCGCTTTTTTAATACTATTGAGAAAATAACTAAATGTAGTTTTGGCAGAAAAAATTTGAAAAATATTTGTCAAAATCAGTGAGACATTTTATGATTTTATATTTTGTTTATAATGTGTATTTTGAACATTAATGATATAATTAACAGATCCAACTGTCCTAAAAAGTGGGCAAAACATTTTTAACATAACTATTGACAAATACGATTTTCAAAATGACTTAATATACATCATCATTTGAAAACATAACACTATTTTGTAACAAACAAAAGTATTTTTGAGCTATCTAAAGCTTAACTAACATTTTAAAAAGAATAATATTGAGAAAATATTTAGGTTATCTAAAATTTATCTTTGCATGTTTGATTCTTCTTTATAGTCTAAAGGAAATTAGATAATAAATTCCTAGGTTTTATGTGATTTTAAACGAACTCCAGATAATCATCTTTGGTTGCACACAAAGAATAAATTTAATAAATAAAGATGCAGTATAAAGTGAAAACAGTTTGCAATATGATGTGGTTTTATACTAAATTTAATTAAGTTTAATTAAAGGTCTTAATTGGCAAAAGAAAAGTAAACTTGATCAGAGTTTTTGACGTCACCAATGCATTTTTTCTTTGCATGAAAATGATCTGCTTTTGTCTAAACTTTCTTAAGTAGCATTTCATTTTATCATGTATTAAAAACTGTCTTGCTAAAAGTTTTCTGCTTTTTTTTTTTTTTTTTTTTTTTTTTTTTTAACAAAAGAACTTGGTTTTGTTTAAACCAAAAGCAATGAATTTTACAATTATAATTTTGCCTTTACCCTCAACCATCATAGTTCTCCTTTATTTTTTCTTTTTTGTCTACGGTTACACGTACAACATCAGTCAACCAGGGGAAAGATTAAGAAGCACACTACCGATACACATAAACACCTTGTGCCGCACGTACTAAGCTCTTTTCTGTGGTGAAGTTGGAAACAGTTATAGATCTTACTGCGTCGTACTAGAAAGCAAAAACATTATTTTTCGTACAAATAAAAACCCTGTGAGTTGTTTTATACGTGCATGAAGCCAAACTGATTTAATTCATTTCAATTAGGTTTTTTGGAGGAGCAAGGTTAGAAAGATACATTTGAGAGATCCTGTATTATAAGTACTTAAATTACATATTTCCAATAACATATACATGTTCATCTTTTTAAAGTTACTGTTTTTCTTACTTTTTAATTATTTTTTACAGAAAAGGGGAAACTAATAACCTTAAAGCAGTTTTAAGACAATAAATAAAATTACAATAGACTTTAAGATTTTCATATTAATGTCTCCCGTCTATTAATCTAAAGCTAAATAAACATTGCTAAGTAATTTAAAATTCCAATTAAAAAAAGTATTCATATAATACATTTTACGAGTAAGAATTAATTGAAAATAATGTTTTGATTACCTTCAAATGTACGTAGGCAAGTTGATAATACAACAGTAAAAAGAGATCGATCCAGCAGCTATATATATTTATTTGCTTTTACCTGAAGTAAGATTCGCTGAAACAAACAAGGTTTTCAAATCGATAAACTCTGATTAAGTTTCTTTCTGTGCAGTTGTTTAATCAACAAAGAGAAATAGAATCGTAACTTTTGATCGAAAAACCTTTTCTATTTATTTGTGAAGCTTCAACTTGTGTAGCTTTGTTTGAGGATTGAACAAAATAAATATATATATAGGAAGTAAAAAAACAAGTTTATTAAACGAATCACAGTATCACATATGTAGCGTGTATGCTTATATTTCCATGTAAAATAACACTTTAACATTTGCTTGGGTGGCTTTGAAGGTTACATTTCAGTTTTGAATGTCCTTGCGAATGTTGACACTGATTTAATATAGACAAAAGAAGAAGAATTGCTTTTAGAAAAATAAATTAAATTTTAAGATTATTGAAAATAAAAAACAAGTAAGAAAAACCATGCGTTAATGATAGATAATGAAACACTTTCCAACGCTTCCGGAAATCTTTAACAAAACATTGTTATTTAGGGAAATAAGATGCTACTATAAATAGCAAAATATCTATTGAAATACTTTTGAACAGCCCTGTATTTGATTCGTCGATTGATATACATATTAAATATAATAGGAAAATTTAGTTTATCAAGAAAATGTCTAAATGACTGAAATTTCTCTTGCAGCACTTTATTCTAATCGATGGAAAACTCTTCAATACATTTGTTCAGCCCTGTAATTTATCCAGAATCTTTATTACACGCGAATATTTTGTTAAAATTTAGTTCAAACAAACACATACTTAAAGCCACTTAAATCACATTTCCAGTAATTATCACATATGTGTGACCCTGACCATGTTCATAGATACCTTCTTTTTTTAACATTTTCAAAGTTGTAAAGTGTTTATGCCTTCGGTTTGTCTGGCCGCGCTCTAACTCCCTTAAATATACTTGGATTGCTCTGAAATTTTTATATGTTATTGATGTTTACCCTACAACGAACCCTAATGAAAATTAAGTTTCTACTATGATTAGTTTATTTACAGGGATAGTCAAAAGTTTTCCGATACATACGGCCAAGGGGAAAAAATCGCTCTTAATGAATTTCAATGAATGTTTCATTAGCGGCTGTAGTAGTAGAAGCAAGGAATTGATATATATGAGCAAAAATTAAATTACGAAAGGTAACACCTAATTTTGATAACAAAGACAAATGTATATTATAGTGAAATAAAAGATCGTTTTACATTATATCGTATATATTTTTATCATTACATTACTATGTATTCAGAAAACTGCATTTCCTTTATATTTAGATAAATATCTTTCAAGTGCATTCGAAAAATAAAAGTGAATTGCATGTCTAATCATTGTGCTTTCTTTTTTATTTGTTAACATGTGGTCGAAAAATAAAAAGTATTTTTATTTATTTTTTATTTTTTATTTTTTGTAAGTTTATGCTTGCAATTAACAATCTATGCTTCATGTTAATAATTTTTACTGTTTTCACTAAAATCTCTTCATAATGAAAATTGTAGAATAGTTTTCTGTTTTCATTCTTTAAACACATCCCAATTTAAAAAAGAACCTTAGAAATAATTAAATGAATGAATTGATCGTTAAAAAGGCTTTAAAAAGAGAAAACGCAAAGAGCAAATAAAAGAGCAAATTTCACATTTATCAGACTCTTTAACTTCTAATGAACGCAGCTGCAAACGTTTGTTTGTTGCTGATAAGAAGCAAACTGTTATTCGGTAATTTACGTTACACGTTTTTGAAAAAGAAATATAATTTATTTTTCATAAATATGGTAAAAAAAGTGTTTTCTTATACAACTGCTAAAGATTATAAAATACATTTATCACTGCTTTAACAATTTTTTGTTAAAAATAATTGCAGAAAAAATATCGTATACTTGAATTTTCTTTAAAATTTAGAAAAAAATATATAATCAATTACGATCCTTTTATTATTAAAATAAATCTAAAATTTGACTATTGTATATTTTTGAATTGTATATCAATAATAAAATCATTCGAATAATAAAATGTGAGCTTTTTAAAAATTATGCCTTTTTTAAGTGTTTAATAATCTATACTTCTAGTATTCCTTTTTATCCCCTTTCTCTATACTTCTCATTTTTTTTTTCTCGTTTTCACTGAACTCAATTCACAATGAAAAAAGGAGACTAGTTTTCCTTTATCATATTTTTAAACATATACCTGTTGTATAAAAACCTTTGAAATAATTTAATAAATGAATTGATCGTTAAACTAGTCGTATGGGGGGACGCCTTAATAGTTACCCATCAGTGATATGCATAATATAAAATATGAAAATAAAACATGTGTAAACTATTTACAAAATGCATCGGAAATCCAAAATAAAATGTAAACGTATATTTAAATATTTTTAACTCGTAGTAATCCTCCATTAAGGAATTTCTGATGAACTACGACATATAACTACTAATTACTTCTGCTGACTACTAATTTCGACAAATTATATAAAACGACAAATTACTCAAGCAGTATTGAATTGCATAAAAGAAACATCCTTATAACTCCCAAAATAATAATCGTATTAATTAACATTTTACTGCGTCGGTTTAAGCGTCTCATTTCCAATTAAAATATATCTTTGGATTGAAACTTGAATGAAATACAGGGTCATGAAAAATCGAAAATTTTGAAAACCAATATTGCAAATATCTCGGCAATTAATAATTTGATTGACTTCGTTCTTTATTCAAAATTTTTGATATTTTATTGCCTGTTACGTCCATTTTTTTAGATAAAAATAAAAATCGAAGATTTTTATATATCTTTTATCAGAACAAATTATTCGAGAAACCGAATAAATAGTTCAAGATAATCGAGTTTACGGATATTAAATAGACTTCGTCGCAGACAGACACACAGACGGACGGAAGGCAATTTTTTTTTTCTAAAAATATGTTTTTCGAAATCTCCAGTATCTGAAACGTGTAAATCAAGCAAAAGAAATTTTTTGATTTTCAAAAAGATTGCAAGGCTTACCCTATTCTACGTATGATGGGTAAGTAAAAGGCTTTAAAAGAGATTTTGAAGTTTTTTCATGAAATGACTTTCACATTTATCAGACTCATTCGTTTCTGATGAACACAGTTGTCAACATTTGTTAGATTTTGATAAGAAGCAAACCGTTATTTGGTAATATAAGTTGCACGTTTTTGAATTAAAAAAATGTAATGCAATTTTTTTTTTTCATCACTAAGGTGAAAAAGTGTTTTTTTATACAACTGTAAATATTATAAAATACGGTTGTCTTTTGCTTTTCCATTTTTTATCTACAAATGCTGTATTCCCCCGCATTAGCTGACATGCCACAATAGACGAGGGAGACCAGATTTTTAATTTTTTAATCTCTGGTTGAATAATGAAAAGTCAGTATTGTAAATTTATGCTTGCAATTAATAATCTGTGCTTCATGTAATATTTCTTTTTACTGTTTTCAATAATATCTTTTCATAAGGAAAATTGTGGAATAATTTTCTTTTTTCATTGCTTAAACACATCTCAATTTAACAAAGACCCTTAGAAATAATTAAATAAATGAATTCATTCTTAAAAAGGATTTAAAAAGAGATTTTAAAATCTTTCCGGAAACGACTTTTACATTAATCAGATTTATTAATTTCTAATGAACACAGCTGCGAAAGTTTGTCCGTTTCTGATAAGAAGCCAACTATTATTCGGTAATATATGTCATACGTTTTTGGAAAAAAAAAAAAAAAAAAAAAAAAAAAGCTAATTTATTTTTTCTAACTAAGGTGAATTTTTTTCCCTTATACAACTGTAAAGATTACGAAATACGTTAGTCAGTGCCTACCCCATTTTTAGCTAAAACTAAATGCAGAAAAAAATGTCTAATATGTACATTTATTAAATATTAATGGGATTTATATCAGTATAATATGTACCTCGAAATAAAACTGATTCGTCGTAGCAAGATTCCACTTTAACAAATAAAATTTATATTTATATATTATTATTAAATGTAAGTTTCTAGAACTACACACACATTTAACATATTTTATTTTATATGACTTTATACTTCTATTGAAAAAACGAATTCAATGAATTTATGTAGTTCTAAATGGAAGGAAAGATTGTATAAATAAGGATTTATTTAGGGTGCAAGAGTCTACCTTTAAAATACAATTTGCTGTAAAAATATCCTATTTTGTATAGTTTGTTTAGTATTCAAGTATGACATTTAACTTTCTTCATCTTTGAATTTTGTTTATTTTCTCAGAACTTCAGTTACAGACATTTTAAAATTAAACATTTAAGATGTATAAACTGATTTTTAATTAGGTATTATGCCTTTTCCCAATATTAGACTTTTACATTTTGCTTCTCGCAAAACATCATAACTCAATACAATATTGATGTAAATTTATGAAATTTTGCAAAAGCACTGGAAAGAGGTTTATTTAGAATATGTCTTTCTCGTATGATTATTGTTAATAATTATTTTTTCACATTTTAGTTGATACAAATTAATATATTAATATATATATATAATTTCTTGGCTTTTCTGTATGTAAAAACGTTTGTTTTTATATATTTTGAATAATAAAATTATAGATATGAAAATAGTTCGATACTTCAAGAAAGATTTAATAATCATAATAAAATTCACAGAATCAAAATACTTTCATTTAAATTGGAGTTTTTATATTTTGAAAAAGATCAATTTTTATTTATGTTTTGAGCTTAAAAATCAACATATTTAACGAAAGATGCATATTTTCATACGCTATTCATATTTCTTAGCTATATTCTGTAATATAATGGACATGAATAGGCAAATAGCCACGTTGCCATAAAAGAGGTATTTTTTATAACAATTTTGTCTTTGTTATTTTAAATAAAAACATAAGATGTTGTTGAAGGACATATTAATTTAGTTCATGTTACTTTGAACGTTAGCAGGTTCCACTAATTATAGCTTAGTCAAAGATGATATTCTGTTAAAATAAATAAATAAAAGTAAAATAAAAACTTAATGTTTAGTTTGCTGGATAATATTTTAACAGTTACTAATTCATTTAATTTGTATTAAATGCCTGACAATGTTTAATTCTTTATTTAATTATACTGTCTGTTTTCTCTTGTATTTTATCTTTGAAACCTCTCATAATACCTTTATATTCGTTAGAATAAATCTAGATAACAAAACAATGTGTTTATGAGTCTGTCTTTCTATTTTTCTATTTTATAAAACAGTGGCACGACATTTTCATCTTGTTTAAGATATTTTAATAGTTTTTATACTTGCATATGGCTATTTTGAAAAGTGTATAGAAAAAAGTATTTTAAAATAAATTTTAAACTAATGAATATTTTTCATGAAACTTTAAAGACTTGAACTAATAACAAATTAAAATGTTAATTAAGTTACTATTTAAAAGAAAGATCATTACGAAATTTTTTTTTAGATAATAAATGCTGATCTTCTTTAAAAATAACTATAGGATAGGTTATCAATGCGCTTTATTACAAAAAATAATTAAATGAAACCTGTTAACTCTCCACAAGGAAAAAGTAATCTGAAATACTTCCATCCATGTTAGGAAATAAAACAATTCGCACCACAGCTTCATCACACACTACCAAGTTCAACAAGGGAACTTATCAACAAGCGGACAAGGGTCAGCAAGCCCGATATGATTGTTAATTAGGGTGGAGTGAAAACGAGAAATAAAAAAATGTTTTTCGGAATTTTTTCTTTGGATAAGTCTAAAATGTTGCCTTTTGGCACACTGAATATAAGGTTAAAATTTCATTTCGTTTGGAAATCATTTTTAGTTCCCTACGAGCTCTTAAAGATTATGCTCTTTATATGTTAAAATCAAGATTTCACCATGGAGTCTAAACTATTCAACACTTTTTTTAAACTAAATTTCTGATTTCAGTAAAATAACCCACAAATAGTGACTTCTTTAAGTATACTTGTGAACGATCTAAATATCATTGTGTTTTAACTCTTTGAATCACGAATAAAACCCTAAAATGTGAATCGTATTGTCGATTTTAAGACATATATATTATATATATATATATACTAATAAAAGAACAAAACGCCCTGTCTGTCTGCGTGTGTGTGTGTGTGTGTATGCGATGGCTAGTAAAATCTATGGGACGTACGAAGCTCAAAATTTTTATGAGAGTAGCCTAATAACTCTCCTAATGCACCTGAAGATCAGAATTTCAAAACTCTACTTATTAACTGAGTAATTAATTAAATACCAAAGTTCAGTCTCATAAAAACGCCTTTTTTTGCTGTTTTCCCCCTTTCATTTTCTTATGGTTGATTGGTTGCATAAAATTTTCGCAGAAATAATTAAAAAAGTTGGGACAGACCTTTAAAATTCATAGACTGGCAAACTTTTTTTTTTTTTTTTTTTTTTTTTTTTTTTTTTTTTATCACAGCTGCTGTACGCCATGGAGGAAAAAGGTTGGTGGAAGCGAAGTAAACCGAAAAAAAAAGGTTTGCAATATGAAACCATTTATTGCTGAAAGTTTAATGTCTCAAACAAAAGCACGATGAAGGAATTTTGTATTAAGAAGACGGATTGAAAGAAATGAATTACAGCTGAAGCGTATTTTACGAAGAAATAATAATTTTTTAAATGATTTTTTTCTATTATATTATTTATTAAAATAAATGTTTGCTTTTAAAATAATTGAAATTGGAAGATTAGAAATAATTAAATGTCAAAATAAAATTAAATAAAATGTTGAAAACATTTGATTTCAACTAAAAAATTGTATTACTAAAAGTTTTCTTTTTTTCCAGAAATTTTTAATACTTTATAACGTAGATGAAAAATGTCTATGATTTAGCAATATATTAATAATTCCATGTCAATATATAAAATATATTGCTGAATACATTCTTTTAAAATCATGCATTAACACTTAAATAACAAATATTAATATAAAATCTAGATTTCAGAGTGCAGACGATTTTAAGACATTAACGAAAGTATGTTAACTTTTCAAGCAAAATCTTAAATGATGCTTCTATATTGATATTTCAACGTCATATGATAAAAACAATAAAAAAAAATTCTTGCCTGTGATTAATCTATTTGCATCTTTTATGCATTCCGATCGTGTATTACAGCCAATAATGGCACAAACGTTATTTTTAAACGAAATTTTAGTCCTATTCAATAACAGTGTAAAAAGTAAAAAACAAAAACAAAGAAATACGGGTTTAAAGCAGTTTGAATTGATTATCGTCGGAGTGTCAAAGCACATGATTTTGTTGGTGCTTATTTGGACGTAATGCAGCGGATGTTAGAGTTGCATTTTTGGCGTCACCCCAAGACATTATACTGTCACTCTATTGAATTATTTTTACTGTATGGTTGTACGCAGATTTTTGGCATTTCGAACATTAGAATGTTTGAATCATTAGCTGTGTTGCAGTGAAAAAATCACACAACACTTTTCTAGGAGTTTATTTTTTTTTATCATTGATAAAATTAAAATGTATTCTATTCAATTTAAAATTGTATTATGGCTTTAATTTGTTTTTAAAACAAAAATAAAATAGCTGTTTGGCATACAATTGTTCGAATCAACAAACGAATCATACACCATAATAAATTATCAAATAGCAAAGTAAATTATTTATCAGAAATAGCCATAAAAAGAATAGAAGCAAAACTGATTATAACCTTAATTAACACATAAGCCGATCCCAACCAGAAAAAAACAGACCACACTCCGATCCGTGATAGACGAAATTTCCGTGAGTATAAACCCGACCCTAACCTAAAAATTCTGTTTGAAAAAAAAAAACTATGGATTTCATAACGGACCCGAACCAAATCTCAATCCCGTAAAAATGTTCAAATGAAGCATAACCCGATCCAATCAAGGAAAAATAATTTTAGTGAGCATGAAACCTGACTCGAACCTAAATATTTTCTTTTACAAAAATTCGAAATATGACCCGAACAAAATCTGAAACCGATAAAAAATATTCCAGAGAACTATAACCCGATCCCAGCAAGACAAAATACTTTCCGTGGTCATAAATCTGACTCAAACCTAAAAAATTCCATTTGAAAAATCCTGAAATTTGACCCAAACCACATCGAAATCCGACCAAAATATTCGAAAGAGCCATAACCAGATTCGAGTAAGACAAAATAATTTCCGTGGACATGAACCCGATACGAACCGACAACTTCTATTCGAAAAAATACCTGAAATTTGAATCGTACCAAATCTGAATCTGACAAAACTATTTCAAACCGCAACCGGATCCGAACAAGACAAAATATTTCCATGGGCATGAACCCAATCCGAACCCAAAAAATTTCTTTGAAAAAAAACGCGAAATATGAATTGAACCAAATCTGAACTTCGAAAAAATAGTCCAAAGAACTGTAACCCGATCAGAGGAAGACGAAATAATTTCCATGGACATAACACGGCTCGAACCTAAAAAATCCGATTTGAAAAAAACCTGAAATTTGACCCAAACCACATCTGAATCCGACCAAAATATTCGAAAGAATCATAACCGGACTCGAGTATGACAAAATAATTTCCGTGGGCATGAATGATGTCCGAACCTAAAATTCTATTTGAAAAAATACCTGAAATTTGAATTGAACCAAATCTGAACCTGACAGAAACATTCCAAAGAACCGTTACCGGATCCGAATAAGACAAAAAATTTCCATGTACATAAACCGAATCTGAACCTAAAAAAATTCTTTGAAAAAAATCTCGAAATCTGAAATGAACCAAACCTGAACTTGACAAAAATATTCCAGTGAAGCATGCTCTTATTCGAACAAGGAGATTAATTTCCCTGAACACGCAAGAAAACCCGAACCCAAAAATTACATTTGAAGAAAAAGCCGAAATCTGAATTAAACCAAGTCTGAACTTGACAAAAATATTCCAGTGAAGCATGTCTTTATTCGAATGAGACAGAATAATTTCCGTAGACACGCAGGAAGACCTGAACTCAAAAATTCCATTTGATGAAAACGCCGAAATCTGAATTGAACAAAATCTGTTCCCGACAAAAATATTTCACAGAACCATAACTGGATCCGAGAAAGGCAAAATAATTTCCATGGACATGAATCCGATCCGAACATTAAAATCGAATTTAAAAAAATACCTGAAATCTGAATCGAACCAAATCTGAACCTGATGAAAATATTCTAATGAATCATAACCAGATCCGAACAAGACAAAGTAATTTACAGGGACATGAAACCAATATGTAACATTTGGGTTGAATTAGGTTGCAATTACATTAAGGTAAGTCTTTGATTTTATTTGATTCCACGTAAGGTTACAGTTAGATCACGGTTAATTTAAAATTAGGTTAAAGTTAAATTACATCTATTTTACGGTTAGAATAAGGATAGGATACAATAAAGTGACGGCTAGGTTACATTTGTGTTATACTTAAATTACGGTAGGCTACTGTTAAGTCGCAGTTAGGTTACAGACACTTATGGTTACGGTACAAAAGTTTACGGTTAGGAGTTTGTCCACAGAGTGAACATTATGCATGCTTTGATTAAAAATATACACTTACTTTTTTTAAATACCTCTGAAATTATAATACTGTATATAAACTTCTTATCATCGAGTATCGATTTCATTCACGGTATACTCAGATTTAAGAGTGATATAATTAGTTTGAAATTCAAAATTTCACTTGGGATTTCTATGTAAAATTAATAATTCATTACGTAACTTAACAGTGATTTTTACGGGTAAATATCAACACTTTAACACGAAAATAACGCAAACGTTGGATATATGTTCCCTTCCGCGTTTCTGATTGCTCATTTTAAGTATTTTTAGAGCTTAATATTAGTTGTTTTTTAAACCTATTTTTCACACAGTTAGCTGCCACGTATTTCAGACAATGCATTTCTGCATGCCTCGAGTTAATAATAAAATCATTCAAATTTATGTTCGTTTAATATTGTTAATACGGGCGGGCCAGCTAGTATATATATATATATATATATATATATATAAAGCATAGATTAGTAACTGCAAGCATAATTTTACAAAATTTATTTTTATTATTTAGCCAGAAATTAACAAATTAAAAATCTGGTCCCTCGAATATTGTAGTATACCGGATAATGCGGGGGAAGACGGTATTTGTAGCTAAAAAATAGTAAAACAAAGACAACCGTGTTTTATAATATTCATAGTTGTATAAGGAAACACTTTTTCACCTTAGTGATGAAAAAAATTGCACTGCATTTATTTAAAAAAAAAACGAGCAACGTATATTACCTAATAACGGTTTGCTTCTTATTAGAATCAAGCAAATGTTCACAGCTATGTTCATTAGAAATTAATGAGTCTGATAAATGTGAAAGTCGTTTCCGGAAAAGATTCCAAAATATCATTTTAAAGCCTTTTAAACGATCAATTCATTTATTAAATTATTTCTATGGCTCGTTATTAAATTGGTATCCGTTTAAAAATATTAAAATAAAAATAGACTACAATTTTCATTATGAATTAAGTTTAGTGATAAATTAAAGAGAAATATTAAAAAAAAATCGTTTATTAAACACTTAATTAGAGGCACAATTTTGCAAAAATTCGTTTTTTATTATTTGAATGAATACATTATTGAACAATTTAAAAATATCTTGTAGTCAAATTTTAGGTTTACTTAATACCCATTTTTTATCTATTTTTTTAACAATTTAAAGTTGGTAACTGATTTTATAGTATTTTTCCAAAAAACGAGTAATGTATATTACAGAATAATGGTTTGCTTCTTACCAGCATCAAACAAACGTTCACAACTGTGTTCATTAGAAATTAATGAGTCTCATAAATATGAAAGTCATTTCCGGAAAAGACTTCAAAATGTTTTTTAAAGCTTTTTTAACGATCAATTCATTTATAAAATTATTTCTAAAGTTCTTTATTAGATTAGTATATGTTTAAATATGGCTTTTAATTAAATTGAGATGTATTTAAAGAATGAAATAAGAAAATTATTCCACAGTTTGTATAATGAAGAAAGTTTAATGAAAACAGTAAATAAATAAATAAATAAGTAAATAAATAAATATGCATTACATCAAGCATAGATTATTAATTGCAAGCATAATTTTACAAAAAATCACTTTTCTTTACTCAACTAGAGATTAACAAAGTAAAATTCTGGTCTTCCTCGAATATTGCAGCATGCCGGCTAATGCGGAGGAACAAGGTTCTTGTATCTAAAAAATGGAAAAGCAAAGACAACTTTATTTTATAATATTTACAGTTGTATAAGGAAACACTTTTGATGAAAAATAAATTATATTACACCTTATTGATGAAAAATAAATTATAAACGTGTAAAGTATATTACCAAATAACGGTTTGTTTCTTATCAGCAACAAACAAATGTTCGCAGCTGTGTTCATTAGAAATTAACGAGCCTGATAAATGTAAAAGTCGATTCCGGAAAAGACTTGAAAATCTTTTTGTAAAGCATTTTAACATTTATTTACCATTATCATTATCATTTATTAAATTATTTCTAAGGTTGTTTATTAAATTGGGATGTGTTTAAAAAATGAAAAATGAAAACTAGTCTAAAATTTTTATTATGAACTGAGTTTAGTGAACACGAGAAATAAAAAGAGAAAGAGAAGTATACAGAAATACAATATAAAGAAATATTACATGAAGCATAGATTATTAAACACTAAAATACAGGCATAATTTTTAACAAGCCCACTTTTTTATTACTCAAATAATTATATTATTGAACAATTTAGAAATATACAACAGTCAAATTTTAAATTTATTTAATGCCCATTTATTTATTTTTAATAATTAACTGTTAGTAATTGATTTCTTTTTCTAAATTTCGAAAACAATTCAAGTATTCGACATTTTTTCCTGCATTTATTTTTAGCTGAACAATGGGAAAGCAATGATAAACGTATTTTATAATGTTTACAATTATATAAGGAAACAATTTTTTATCTTAGAGATAAAAATTAATAACATCATTTTTTTTTCAAAAACGGGTAACGTATAATACCAAATAATGGTTTGCTTCTTATCGCCAACAAACAAACATTCGCAGCTGCGTTCATTAAAAATTAATAAATCTAATAAATATGAAAGTCGTTTCCGGAAAAGACTTCAAAATATCTTTTAAGACTTTTAACGATCAATTCATTTATTAAATTATTTCTAAAGTTCTTTATTAAATTGGGATGTGTTTAAACAATGAAAAAAGAAAATCATTCCACAATTTTCATTACGAAGAGAATTTAGGGAAAACAGTAAAAAGAAATATTGCATGAAGCATAGATTATTAATTGCAAGCACAATTTTACAAAATTCACTTTTTATTATTCAACCTAAGATTAACAAATTAAAAATCTAGTCTCCCTCGAATATTGTTCATGCCGGCTAATGCGGGGGAATACTTTATTCGTAGTTAAATATGGAAAAGCAAAGACAACCGTATTTTTTAATATTTACAGTTGTATAAGGAATCCCTTTTTCACCTTAGTGATGAAAAAAAAATGCATTAAAGTAAAAAAAAAAAAAAAACCGTGTAACGTATATTACCGAATAACGGTTTGGTTCTTATCAGCATCAAACAAATGTTCACAACTGAGTTCATTAGAAATTAATGAGTCTGATAAATGTGAATGTAGTTTCCGGAAAAGGCTTCAAAATCTCTTTTTAAAGCGTTTTTAACGATCAATTCATTTATTAAATTATTTCTAAGGTTCTTTATTAAATTGGGATATGTTTAAACAATAAAAAAAGAAAGTCATTCCACAATTTTCATTACGAAGAGAATTTAGGGAAAACAGTAAAAAGAAATATTGCATGAAGCATAGATTATTAATTGCAAGCACAATTTTACAAAATTCACTTTTTATTATTCAACCAAAGATTAACAAATTAAAAATCTAGTCTCCCTCGAATATTGTTCATGCCGGCTAATGCGGGGGAATACTTTATTCGTAGTTAAATATGGAAAAGCAAAGACAACCGTATTTTTTAATATTTACAGTTGTATAAGGAATCCCTTTTTCACCTTAGTGATGAAAAAAAAATGCATTAAAGTAAAAAAAAAAAAAAAAAAAAAAAAACGTGTAACGTATATTACCGAATAACGGTTTGCTTCTTATCAGCATCAAACAAATGTTCACAACTGAGTTCATTAGAAATTAATGAGTCTGATAAATGTGAATGTAGTTTCCGGAAAAGGCTTCAAAATCTCTTTTTAAAGCGTTTTTAACGATCAATTCATTTATTAAATTATTTCTAAGGGTCTATATTAAATTGGTATATGTTTAGAAATATGGAAAAACGAAAAGTAGTAAACAATTTTCATTATGAACTAAGTGTAATAAAAACTTTAAAGAAACATAGATTGTTAAACACATATATAGAGTCTTAATTTTACAAGATTTAACTTTTTATAATTGAAATACATACATTATTGAACTATTTCAAAAAATCCAAACTCTAGGATATCGTGTAAAGTTCATGAAATCTATTAGATTTTTAAATCACAAGATTTTAAGAACTGCACCTTTTATATAAACATTTGAATAAACAATTTTATATTACTTGAGAGAAGTGTAACAAAAATTTAAAACAAATATTATTGACAGGTACCGATTCTATTCTAATAAGAACCATAATCCTAATAAAAATAAAAAATAAAATTATTTTTATTATTATTATGTCAACAATATTTGATTTAAATTTTTTGTTACACTTCTCACAAGGAATTAAATTTCAATTTGCATTTAAAAACCCAATCGGTCTCCCAAGTCATACGCTAGAGAAAAATATCTGAAAAACCCGATTTGAGCGGTTTATGTACTGCTAGGTCGTACTAGTTGTATGTATTAAAAATTTTGTTTTTAAATATTTTTCAATTTTTCAATTTTTTTATATCGAATTAGTGGTTTATGTTTTATTTCAAGTAAAAGTATGACGTAATATGATTTAAACAAGTTGGAAATTTCCCATGAAGCTTAACAAATGAGATGCGTTCATAAGATAACGACATTTTAACAATATCACTCTCATATATATTAATCTCATAAAATTGTAATTAGTTAATTACAATTAAAATGTGCCCCAAACAATGTTCTCCCTATACCATTATGTAATGGAATACTTTTGTGTGGCCTTTTAAATCAATAACAAATATTCTTTGAACCACAGGTTATGCAAAATGTATATTATAATATATACTTTATAGATGCATATAAATTTTATTATGTTCGAATGAGTGTAACACCATTAAAATGCATTTGCGAAATTTCTCTCCATTGCCCGTAATATAACGGAAAATTTTTGATTGTCCCTGTAATTGATCTATGCATCCGATTTTCTTAAAATTTGTAATGACTCGACAAAATTGTGTAATTATTATGGATTTTTAATTTCGAACGATTAAAATGCATTTCAAACTTTTTTCGTATTGACCGTGATGTACCGAAATACTTTTGATTGTCCCAGTAATTAATCTATACATTCGATTTTCATAAAATTTGAAATGACTCGACAAAATTATGAAATAATTATATATTTTAAATTTCAAACATTTCGGTAGTTTTTGCGTTGTTATATGCGGACAGACGGAAGGACGGACGGACTGAACGACAAATATAGATGCTACGTATTTACACAATTACGAACGCACCTAATAAATGTATAGAAATTTAAACATGTCTTAAACATTAATTCAGCTGGCAATGATTTTTATTCCATTGCACTTTTCACTCTGTTGTGGCCTAAATGTAAGTTGATTAACCCTTTTTGTTTCGAATTTTTTTCTCATTTTTGAAAATAAAATTACTTTTACTTTAATAATGTTAATTGTAGCTATCGAATTAGACTTACTGATATTTAAAAGTTATTTCACTGTCTGAAATCTAATGATTATATTTATTTTGTGTACTGTTCAATTCATATTTATATAATAACAAATTAAAGAAGCATTGGAAAATATCATATTAAAATAAGTTTCAAAAGATATTACGACTTTCTAATATGGTTTTGTGTTTTATCAGATATGATTCGTTCAGAAAAATAACCTAGATTTAAAATTTAAAGAGTAAAATTTATGTTTAAAATAAAGAATTTGCTAACGGTGCAAATTGAATTAAACATTTTTTCTAATTATTAGTATTACTAAAATGTCTAAACATAAATGAAATCATAATAAGGATGGAATATAGACATACTAACAATATTACGTGGAGATTGTAACAAGAATACTTGTTAAGACAAAATAATACTCAATCTGATAAAATGTACTAATAAAAATAAACCAGACGCGAATGAATCAACCTCGACGAAACTTTTCAACTAGTAGCGGTTAAGTTTTAATTTGGAGCATCGTTTTTTCATAATAAAAATTATGACTTTATTTAACTACTGAAATTCTGCTTTTAATATGACAGCATTGTCAAAAGTTGAATGACCAAAGACATCTTGCCGTGCATCGCAATGTATAATACATGCAGCGTATACCAACTAAAATGTTACGAATTTCGAGCGGAGGTAGTCCACACCTAAGCGTCTCGTAATCATATAGGAATACTAATTCTGCAACGGCTTTCTGATATAATAAAGAGATTGAAATGGTGGGGTCACACAAAAGCTGATTCTTGGCCATAGAGTTGCCAACGACATCATACCACACAACGTTGCAGCTGCCGAGAAAATCCAAGATAGGTATGTTTGCGAATTTTCACACTTCCATTTAACTAAAATTTGAGGCTTATATCACATGCGGGGTTATAATTTCGAACACCTCCAAAATATAAATGGTATTTCGCTTTTGTTTCTTTTGTCCTTATGCTTATAAACAGCGATTAATAAACAACCTTTTCCTCATATTATTTATGCATTCCTTTTCTTTGTTTTATGTCCAAAAAATGAATAATTCAAAATTACATTTCGAAACTAGTAGAATAAAAACACAGACAACAACTTAATACCCTCTACTGCGTCAAAAAATATTCCATACTCGGTATGATTACGAATTGACTAGGTGTCAACTCCAGAAGAATTCAACGAAGGCAAATTCCAAACTTAGAATGTGAAAAACAAGTTGAAACTTTCACTTGTGACTTAGAAAATGAGATGCGTTCGTACTATAACGAAATTTTAACGAAGTATATAGGTAAGTATACAGATACAAGACAGTACCCGAAATCTTCTGTGTGCCCCCGTAAATACTAAATGCTATATATTATACAGGATTAATTTTGTAGTAAACGTCAGCAATCATAGCAATCAGCAAGACAAACCTCAGTGGCTATATCAATTTCATAAAACGTGAAATAGTTTAATATAAATGAAACGCACGCCAAACAACAGCTTCTCATATACCATTATGTAATATAGCATTTTTACGTGGCCCTCTATTTCAATAAAAAATATTCTTTGCACCAGACATTATATATAATATATATATTAGTATATATTTCACAGATGCTTTTGAATTGTATTATGTTCGAAAGAGTGCACCATCTTTAAAATGCACTTAGAAGTATTTTTTCCTATTGACCGTAAGGTAACGGAAAAATTTTAATTGTCCCTGTACATGAACTATACATCCGATTAGAAATAATGCGACAAAATTATATAATATATATATGTTACAGGCCAAACCCGATTTTAGGCCAAACCGGTCTATTCTAACACCCATCGGATAAACTAGTTTTACCAAGGACAAACAGGTCTATCCTAACGCCCATCGGATGAACTAGTTTTTCCTAGGCCAAACTAGTCTATTCTAAGGCCCATAGAACAAACTAGATCTTCCTAGGCTAAACTAGTTTGGCCTAACTCTTATAGGATAGACTAGTTTAGACTGCTGTTTATTGGTCTGAACTAGTTTATCCTAGGCCAATTCAATTTGGCGTGATTTTATTGAATTCAATGACTGCCTCAGCGCCAACATTCTAGTTTGTCCAAGACTGATCTAATTTATCCTAGGCTAATGTAGTTTTACGTGTTTTTAGCTCACGGGCGTGAAAGCCAGAGAAACAATGGGCTCACAGGTTCTGTATATGCATGTACGCATATATGTACGCATCTATGTACGTATGTACGTAACTCGATAACTTTTGATAGAGATATTCGATTTACTTGAAATTTTGGATGTAGATTCATTCTGATAAGATACTTTTCCAAATAATTTTGGGAATTCATTGGATAAGAATAAAGGAGGGCGAACGGGAGGCTAATCCCCCACCGTTAATTTAGAGAAATGGATTTATCATGCACCATTATGAGTTTTCATTTAAAATTTTAGATATAGGATCATTGTGACAAGGCGACTCCGTGATTAGTTGTGGATTAGAGCCCCCTCCCCCCTATTTCTTCGCCAATGACCTCCCAAAATTAACAGAAAAGCGCCTCATAAGAATAAACCTATATTGAAAGTTTGATGCAAATCGAGTATTTCTATCAAGAATTGTTGCGTTACGTACTTCCGCACATACATAGATACGAAGTGTGCGTGTGAAACTTTATAACATAGAAATACATAGAATACTATAAAGTACAATTCTTTGATTATGAAGTGTGCCTGCTGAAATCTGTTGTCACCCAAATAATTTCTGAACGGCTGTTGTCATAAAGGTGTTGTCAAGTTACAGTAAAATACAGTCATGCTCTACTAAATGAATCTGCCTACAGCGTCACCCAAAAGTAATTATACCTCTCTCGAAAACGAAATAGGAGGGTGGCAGACGTTTAACAAAGTTGTAGAGCATTATTAATTTAATTTGAAAAGACTCCTTGTAACCTACGGGCACATTAGTTCTCAGGCTTTGAAAGCCTGATGAGATAAAAACACGTGAAATTACATTATTTCTATTAAGAGTTATCGCGTTGCGCACACACGTACGTACATACGTACATACATGCGTACATACATACATACATACAGAACCTTTAAGCCCATTATTTCTCTGGCTTTGACGCCCGTCAGCTAAAATCACGTAAAACTACATTGGCCTAGGATAAACTAGATCCACATAGGACAAACAAGAATGTTGCCGTTGAGATGGTCATTGAATTCAATAAAATCACACCAAATTGAATTGGCCTAAGATAAACTAGATAGGTCTAGGATAAACTAGTTCCGACCAATAAACAGCAGTCTAAACTAGTTTATCCTATAAGAGTTAGGCCAAACTAGTTTCTCCTAGGAAAATCTAGTTTGTCCTATGGGTCTAAAGATAGATTAGTTTGGCCTAGGAAAAACTAGTTTATCCGATGGGCGTTAGGATAAACCGGTTTGGCCTAGGAAAATCTAGTTTATCCGATGGGCGTTACGATAGACAGGTTTGGCCTATCAAAAACTAGTTTATCCTATGGGGGTTAGGACAGACTGGTTTGGCCTAAAATCGGGTTTGGTCTGTAACATATATATGCATTTTTAATTTCAAACGATTCCTTTGGGCAGTTTTTGCGTTGTTACATGCTTACAGACGGACGGATTGAATGACGACTAAAGGTGCTACGTATTTACGTAATTACGAAAGCACCTAAAAACCTATTTTGATAAACTATTAATAACGACAAAAATCTTATGTTTACAAACATCTAACTCTGGCAAACATTGACGAAGAAAAAAAAACGAATGTGATAATTCAAGGTTATTAGGTACCATATGTTTTAATTATTCACACAGTTTTTTAACCCCATTCTGTCCATAGTCAAAATGAATATATATCTGCTCTGACCATTATTCGCACATAACTTAAAACTCAAATTACTTATTACGTAGATAATACTTGTTTGTTAAAGCCTAATAGTCAATTAATTGTATTAATTTTTTGGAATAAATTTATCATCTTAGATATATTCTATTTTAACAAGATACCAATCGCAAGTAGGTAACTAATAACTTTAAAATTATCCACATAGTTATACTTAAGACTCAAAAGGGATATTATAAACTTTAAATCAATTTATATAGCTCTGCATAATATTATTACAGTTACTTCAATTGATCAGTAGTTAGAACTACATTTTTATGTGCTTACTAACACATGACTAACAATATGCCTAACACCATTCCCTTTCACGTTACCGTTCCATTTCCTGCGGAGAACAAAAAGGCGAAGAAAAAAAGTTTTTAACAGCGAACGCTTTCATTAGTTGAAGCGCTGTTTAGTTACATTTTCCGCAAGAGCTACTAGACCCTCTCCGACATGACAGTCTAAGGAACCATTCCTTTCTCGGTGGATTACAGTAGAAAGGCGAAATTCCATCCTCCACCTGAACTTAATGTTTGCCTTGCATTTGTACTCTAAATTTCCCTTTCGAGGTAGGACTTAACTTTTCGGCGATCTTTAATTTTATTTTCACTTAAAACTGCTCTCCCCCTTTCAGCTAAGTTCAGTACTATAGTTTAGGCACTAAATTGTCCAGCCTCATTCCACTTAGCGTTATGAGTACGTGATGTGCGGCATCAAATCGAGTACACCAGACATCACCGAGAGCCAATCAGACAGTAACCGACTTATAAATTAAACTCAGTCCATTATTTAATTGTCCTACTCAGTCGGTGGTTTTTGTGGCTCGCATCATACGGCGAAGAGTTCATTCTCACTCCGCTCCTCAAGCAGGTAAAACCGATTCAAATGGGCCAAATCCTAACAGGAAGAATCCTTGTCAGCCCTTGCTCCAAATTTCCGAATCGGCTAAGTGTGCCCAGTATCCCTTTTAAGTTTGTAAAATATTATCTGGAATACCCTGTATACAATTTTCAAAAATTCATTTGAATTTTACATATTTTGTTCTTTAGTAGTATTGTCGAAATATACAGGGTGTTTCGCTACCAGACCGGCAAACCTTGAGGGGTGATAGTAGACATAAAGACAAACATTATTAAATAGGAAACCATGAGGTGCAAACGTCTTCTGTAGGTGCTAGGGGCCATTAAAGTTTAAGGTCCAAAAATTCAAACGCTGATAAAAATTAGAAAAAATGGTCGATTTGTTTGCAGTTTTCTCTAAAATCATTCTTTATATCACGATTTTTAATTTTTTTAATTTTAAAGGTTAAGTTCGAAAATTGCCGACAGTGGGCGCTTTAGACTTTAGAGTAACGAACAAATACTTTTTCCGTTCTTTTGTGGATGGGGTTGAAAGTTTAGACTTTAACTTAAATTTTAAGCCCAAATCGGAAATATGGGGATCGGTTTACTAGCGAAAATTTAACTGTGAACCGAGAGGGAGATTTTAAACGCAAATAAACATTGGAAAACTAATCAATTTTGTTGCGGTTTGCTTGTAGGTCATTCCCTTGGTAATTATTTTATTCAAAATGACGTACAGCTGTGGTGTCCTCATTTTTTCATAGAGGGCGCTTCCGACACATCTCCGACATTTCAATGGCATTACTTCTGGGTGTTTTACTACCTGACTACCATACTTCCAGGAAGTGTTAGGGATGCGAAAGCGACACAGAATCACAAAGGAATGTAACGTTGAAAATGTCTTTTTTGCAAGTTATGGTTAAAGGAAGCAGAAAAAACAACAAAAACAAGCAGAGAAACAGCAACATGTTAATATGACATAAAACAGTTTATATAAAGGTTTTACTAGAAAATGTGTTCGAAATTACGACCAGAAGTAATTCGACATGCTTGACAGCGGCGTCGCATGTAATTCCTCACGCTTTGAAAGATTCCTGGAATCTTTGATAGATTTCCGAAAGCTAAAGAAACACGAGCTGCCAAGTCATTAATTGATGGTACGGGATTCTCATAGACTCAACTTTTCAATTGACCCCACCAGAAGAAGCTCATACTTGATAGGTCCGGTGATCTGGCAGGCCAATAAACCGGGACACCACGACCTATCAACCGCTGTCCATATGTTACGTTGAGGTATTGGTGAACATCATTGGTAAAATGTGGAAGAGCCCGATCGTGCTGGAACCACATGGAGTCTGCTGAGAGAGAAACTTTCACGTGCATTACCGTTCAGCGCCATCTACCGCAAGAAAATCGCAGCGCTATCTACTATCGCTGTCAAGTAGTTTGCCGGACATTTTCTGGTTGTAATTTCGAACACGTTTTGCAGTAAAACCTTTAAATAAACTTCGTTCTGTCACTTTAACATGTTGCTGTTTCTCTTCTTGTTTCTGTTTTTTTTTCTCTGCTTTTTTTTAAACGTAACATGCAAAAAAACAATTTTCAACGTTACATTGCTGTGTAATTCCGGGTAGTCTTTGCATTCCTTACACTTCCTGGAAGTATGGTGGTCTGGTAGTAAAACACCCAGGAGTAATACCATTGAAATTTCGGACATATGTCGGAAGCTCCCTCTATCAAAAAATGAGGACATGAAAGCTGTGCATCACTTTGAATAAAATAATTACCAAGGGAATGACCAACACGCAAACCGCAACAAAATCGATTAGTTTGTGCAATGTTTATGAGCGTTTAAAATCTCTCCCTCGGTTCACAGTTAAATTTTCGCTAGTTAACCTATCCCCATGTTTTCGATTTCGGGCTTAAAATTTAAGTTAAAATCTAAACTTTAGAATAATTTCAACCCCATGCACAAAAGAACGGAAAAAAGTATTTGTTCCCTACTCTAAAGTCTAAAGCGCACTCTATCGACAATTTTTGAACTTAACCTTTAAAATTAAAAAAATTCAAAATCGTAATATAAAGAATGATTTTAGGGAAAACCGCAAACAAATCGATCCTTTTTTCTAATTTTTATCAGCGTTGGAATTTTTCGACCTTAAACTTAGTGGCATTTAGCTCCTACAGAACACGTTTGTGCCCCATGGTTTCCTATTTAATAATGTTTGTCTTTATGTCTACTATCACCCTTGAAAGTTTGTCGGTCTGGTAGCGAAACACCCTGTATATAGATAGATAAAATACATAAAAGTAACTTTGGGACTTTACGTCTTTATATATTTTTATATTTAACCCAGATGAGCTTTTATAAAAAGAAATTTTATTATTTGCTACAATAATAATTCAAAATTTCATTCTTTTAAAGTCGCCCGAAGCACTGTGCATAATTCTTTATTCGGCCCTTGATAAGAAATATGTTTGTGGTATTTGCTTGTTTTAAAAATATAAAAAAAAAATAAAATAATACAAAAGTCATCCATTAAGTTCTCGTCTAATTTCAATAAAGTTTTCAAAAAAATTATTATTTGTCTTATAAGACTTATTTTTTATCTTTTACACTTTCCCTCTTAAATAAAAGAACATTATTAAATTCATTTGTTTTTAGGGAAGATGTGTTTTTCCTTTTACAAGAGGTTTATTTGATTTTGTGTTTGATTTGCTTTATTTTTGCTGTAAGGCCTCTTACTACTTCTTTTGCTTCCTCAATTAAATTTGTTTTTTGAATTATATTTTTAAATTGAATTCTTGAGTATCAACAGTATAGTGCATTTCATTAAATTTAATGAAATTATTTTTCAAGAAGTTTTAATTTTATAAAATAGTAGACTTAGAGTACCATGAAAATTTTAAAAAGATTAAGATTTTACAAAGTTAAATAATGAGATGAATTTTCTGCAGAAAAAGAAATTTACCAAACTGGAAAAGAATGCGGGATTGCTATTCTGATTCCTGTAGATTCAAGTTTAAGTGTTGAAATGTAAAGTTTTGCTTCGAAAATATTATATAATAATATTAGACAAAACAAAAAAAGTTTTTCATATGAAATGCCGGTTTAGTGTGATTAGTTTTTTACGTGTTAAACAAAAAAAAGTCGTATATTATTAGATTTGGAATGAAATTAATTCTTTCGGTAGCGATATGGTAATATTGATTACATTCAGTTTGTAGAATTAGCCATCAATTACAGAGGCAGATCTTGGACAAATGTCTCAGATATCTGGTCCACTTACCTTATCATAGTCATTTTGCCAAATTTAAACATAAAATTTCAATAAAGAATTAGTAATATACCCCACTTATCTATCAAAGCCCATGGCTCCGGACAAGAAATAAAAATAATCTATGGGTTATCTGTCACTCAATAGCCACAAGCTTTTATATTCAATAGTTTCAAATTATCCGTAAATTACCCTTTTAATGAAACTCTCCGATGGCAACATAAGAATCTATGCAAAAATTTTACGAGCACGAATTATCATTACCAAATATAGTTATTAAAATATAGATTTCAGTAACCAAAACTAGACGTAAAATGTTACCAATGCGTTGTCAAATTATTATGAATAAAGTAAAGCAAGAAGTCCGACACGGCGAGCAAATTAAAAATTACCTACGTATTTTTAATGAAGATAATAAAATTCCATCTAGTGGAAAATTCAAAATTAATCGTCATTACAGAAATATTGAAAATTTTACGAGACAAATATTTAAAAAATACATCTGTGGCATGTAGTTTTTGTTGCGACGAACATTATATCGCATTTTGACACATAAACCACTCCAGATAATTTATAGGAGACACACTGTAAATTCAACCCAACACCATTCTTGTATTTTATAGCAGCGTTTCATGCAAATGCAGTTTCAAGAAGTAAAGCAGCGCAAAAGAAGAAAGCTATTATTGGGATAACCGACTGAACATAGAATCACCTCATCGAGTTCACGGCCGAAATTCCAGAATTAGTTAAATCTTTATTTGCATATTAAAAACGCAAATGGTCTGACATGTCATATCATTGTAGAAAACACCTGGAAACGCCTATTATAGCGGTTAACACTTTTACGATTGTGTTTTGTTGTAGGAAAACAAAATGGTAAACCTTTATGTCAACCGTTAAAATAGGGTCTTCTGGTATTTTGGACAACTCGACAATAGGATAGTTTTTTTTCGTGAATCAATTTTTAAATAATTTTGGAAATTTAGCCGTGAACGCAGTCAGCTGTGGATTGTCTCATTTTACTTTTATCTCGCATTATTGTCATAGATAAAATACACTACTTGGATAAAAGAGTAATAATTTTTTTTGTCAATTAAATATCTTTGATTTTCAAAAATAATTCTTCCGATCTGTCTTCAGGTCTTGCCTTACAGCTTGCCCAACGCAGTCTACAGCATCCGTCGAACATAAGAAAAACTGTACGTAAAAGTAATTCAGTTACAGAAACATAAAAATAAACAGACCTTTATATAAAATTGTTTTAAATGAAATACACATTTATACAAGCAAGCATTATGTAAATAACACAGACAAAAAATTTCAATTTTAACTGTAATTAATTCTGCCTGCACATCTTTTTTCGAAAATTACATATTTCTCAAAAGTGGCTGCATTCTAGTAACGTTTGTTAGTACTAACTATAAACATAAAATTTTCTGTAAAGACTGAATAAAATTCAAAATAAATTTAAAAGAATCAATAGCTATTTAGAATAAGAATAAAATATTTGCACATTTACAATTGAACTGGGTTAACTTTTTCGCAGCCGCGAACTGATATACCCATCAATTCAGCAGATTTAACTGTAATAGTAACATTATTTAATATAATTTACAGATATATTCCAGTTTTAAGAAATTAAGTTATGACTAATGTTCTGGAATCTTATATACCTATACATAATTATATATATATATATATATATATATACAGTGGCGGTCAAAAGTTTATGGCCAGCAAAAAATTTTTATTTCATTTGTAAATAAACCCATATGAAGAGGAATCTCAAAGCGATACTTATACATTTTATTGACATATTAGTTAGGAAATTATTTATAGAAGAACCTGTAAATATCAATAAATTTAAATGACAAAATTAAGTTAAAAAAAACGCATGTTCTCAAAAGTTTCCGGCCACTTATCATTCTTTAGAATTTTTCTATCTATGAAGTGTTTTTTGGTTGTGTTTATGAATGAATCAACGTGTATAGCATAGTTTGAATGCAAATTTGAAAAGTTCATCAATTGTTGTTCATAAATGAGTGATTAGTTTGTCGCTAAAAGTCCAATCTTCTAGAGATATTGCGGTTAAGTTATCGTTTGGTAAAATCGACTGTAAACGATATTTAAAAATTATATAAAGATGGCCAGGGATTTCAGGACTTTCAGAGGTCCGGGAGACCCCGGAAAATTATTATTCATGTGCACAGAATTACCAGGAGAAAAATCATTGATAATCCGCATGAAAATTCCGTTGCAATATACTGCCATTTATGGAGTGAAAATATTGATGAAATAAGTTAGTCCACCGTGTTATGATGCTGACGTGATACAGAACTTTATGGAAGAGTCGGTGTTAAAAATTTTCAGAGGTAAAAAAAATACCGACGTACCCTACTGGCATTTTCCAAGGAACACAATATCTGCTCAAGTGAAAACTGGACAAAATATCTATTTTTCCGTTAATCGAATTTGAAATTTTTTTGGTATTGATGGCAAACATTACATACGATGACTTAACAAGAAAAGGTATGATTCGACCTATGTTATTTTTACTATGAAGCATGGCGGAAGATATGTTAAAAAAGTGGGGAGTATTTTCTTAAAAAAGTGTCGGTCCGTTATTTGAAATCCACAGCCAGATAAATGATACTATGTATAAGGATATCTTGCAAGACAATGTTTTGCCTTATTAGCGAATAAAATTTAGTCGCAACTATTTTTCGAAACATGATAACGAAATAAATAATGTATGCAAGCCTTGATAATCAATAGTTTTCGCACAAAAAAATTTCGTTTTTGACAATGTCAGCCCAAACGCCCAACATGAATACAATGGAAAATCTTTGGAAGGAAGTTGGCAAAAGTCTGCGGAACTATAAATATTCCAAATCAGCTGAAGTTTCGCCAAAATTGCAAGAAATGTGGAAAAATGTACCATAGACGATCTTTAACCATTGATTGTATGAATGTCACGTTGCTGCGCCGCAGTACTTATTACTAAAGCTAATAAAATAACAATACGATAAAATAGTATTTGTAATTGTTGTTGATCACTGTAATTTTCTATTACAATACCACTTTTTTACGAACTTGTGAAGGTGGCCGGGAACTTTAGAGAACATGCGTTTTCTTTTATACTTAATTTTGTCTTTTTAAATTTATTGATATTTACACGTTCTTCTATAAGTAAGTTCCTAACTAATATGTCAATAAAATGTATAAATATCGCTTTGAGATTCCTCTTCATATGGGTATATTTACAAATTAACTGAAAAATTTTGACCGCCACTGTATATATGTATATATATATATATATATATATATATATATATATATATATATATATATACATATATATATATATATATATATATATATATATATATATATATATATATATATATATGTATGTATGTATATCATGTTCGAATAAACTTTATTTTAGTGTATAAAAAAATACAGAAAAAGCAGCATTACGATTTTGCCTTTTTTCTCGGCAGTCAGGGGTTAAGGCCTATTTAATAAAATTGTAAAAATTTGCGTATGATACAGAATCACGTAATATACTTGATTTGAATAACTTTTCTCGAAATGGCATTTACTCATTTCATCAACTAAATGTACTTTACAGTTTTCATTTATATTATTGCGATCGGAAATGGTGATTCTTTCGTACATTTACATTGAAATTCGACTGTATTCAACTTTGGAACATAGTTTCTTAATACAGAACCAATTGAAAAAAAACTGAAAATAACACATGTAGATTTAAACATGTTTTCATTGCCTGTTAATACGCTACAAAAAATAAAACAACAAAAATAATTTTCCTGCTACACTAACACACTAACTTGTTTCACACGAAGATAAATATTAAAATTTTGAAGTACAATAACCATGTTGAGTACTTGTCTTATAGTAGGTGACACTATATTTTGTCTTTCATTATTCATAATATAAGAAAAAGACTATCCATATAAAATATCGATAGCATTGAAAAAAACAATCAAAATATAACAAGCATTAAAGAATTATACAGCGGAAACCGTATTTGTTTAATTTTCAGGAGGTTCATTTTTTGGTATTAGAAAACGAAGTAGTATACTTTGTAAATGTAACTGACACTACAGGTAAAATCACCTAATGGTAATTATTTTCACGATGTTCTATACGCCTTAAAATCGTCTGTCTATCTCTACGATTGCTAAAATATACAGAAAGAGAACAGCACAGAATATAAGGGCATGGACTAATAATAATAATAATAATAATAAATATTATTTTTAATAATAATAATAGTAGTAATAATAATAATAATAATAATAATAATAATAATGATAATAATAATAATAATGGTAATAGTAATAATAATCAATGTTTACCTAATTATTTTGTAATTAAATAAGGCAAAAATTATTATTTGAAACATTGGCTGAAGGAATTTGCATGTTGATGTTTGAGTTCGCATCTTAAGGCAGAATTGTTAACTCAAAGACCAGAAGCCTTTCTTATATTAAGCACAATAAAACCTTTCGCGTATTAAACTTGATAATCGTGTATCCACCTTATAGCCGATCTTCAAGGGACCGGGAAATATGAGACTGATTTTGAGAATATGAGTGTTTTAGCTTCTGTTTCGATATTTAAAATGTTATCTTAACGAAAAATAACTACATATCATCAAAACTAAATATTTTCATAGCACCTAGCATAAATTTTGTAATAAGTGACGTAAAATATTTTAACAAAATGATAATTTACTTTGGGGTTAGTAGACTTTGTAGCTTTAACATAATTTACCAAAAAACCATCACATCTTTTCAACAATCCGTAATCACATTTCAGATCGGACACTTTACGGAAAAAAAAAATATGAATATTATGTAATATTTTCATATTATTTTTTATAAAACTCAGATTATTTTAATTTATAAACATGTGTTTCACAATGTTTCACATTATACTATTAGTTTATACTTTTATCAAAAAGCCCTTCTTATTTTAAAATTTATGAAAAAAAATCCAAATTATAATTTTGAAACATAAAGTTGTATGCGGAAGGAGAAGGAATAAAATGAGTTTTAATTTTACATGTCTGTTCCTTTAGGAAAATACTATCATGAACATTACACAAATATATGTCTATTTATTCTTATTTGCCTAAAAGAATATTTATATGTGAATTGAATTTGAAATTTTATCTGTGTTTTTGCGTTTTTCATGTTTATATATTACATAACCACATTGCTCCTCTTTTCTAAATATAGGTATGGAAACGCGAAACTGAAAATTGTATCATATTACGTGGTAAAACATAAATTTATTTCATCTAACATTGCTTATGTATTATGTTACTTATTATAGCGTACAGACTATGCTATCTAAAATAGTTTCATCTTTTATTTCAATAATGGGTGTCTCAAAATATTTTTAGTCCTATATTTTTTTAATGGTATAGTTATTGATATTTGCATATAGAAATGTCTAAAGACAATTTAAATCATATAGTTATTTTTATTAAAGTGAATACGGATGATGAATTGTAATTTTATATACACTTGAAATATGTTCAATACAGAAAATGATTTTATTACGGAGTATTCTGTCTTGAGAATTTTTTTTATATGAATCGCATAAAAATTGTGGGACTTTGATTTGGAAATTTACTTGATTTAGAAAAAAAGTAAAAATACACATAAATTATTATACAGAGTGTCCCCTCTCAACGGTGGCCAATGGCTAATTTCTAAACCGTTGGTTATAGACATATATAGTTCCAATTTCAAAAATGCTTTAAAAAAGGTAAAGAATATTTTTTTAAGCGATTTAGGTCAAAAAAAAGTTTTACTAAAAAATTACGAAAATTAAATTTTTATACGGTTCCCCGGTCCTATAAGTGATATTTAGAAAATTTTTACCACTACTCTAACAAGTAAGACAAAAAAAAAGACCCATTCTCTGCGATCAAAATTGACCGAATTATAGCTGTTTAAAGTTGAATCACATTTTTTGCTGCAAAATAGGGATCAGTCACAAATTTACTGGAAATAAAAATAAACATCAGACAGAAAAAATAACTTTAAACATTGAGAGTAAAAAAAAAAAAAAATACAATGTTGTTTCTGAATTTTTGTTGATATTTACATGTTAAAGTAAAATATGCAATTTGTGCTAAAAAAATAACAGAAATTTCGTTAAATTAAACTATGAAAAGCAACAGTCACAAATGGTTATAAAATGATACATATTTAAAGCTCTATTAGATTACTCAACCTAATAGAATTTGATGTAGTCCTATAAAATAAATATATGGAACGCACCTAAAATCGTATTAATATTACTTTGTCATTGGTTTAAATAAGTATGGGAATTGAACCTCAATCAGATATTTGGAAGTGAGTTAAAATTTGAATATAAGTTTTGAACTAGAAAAATTTACATGCGAAAACTATGAATAAAATAAAAGGTTATCAAAATAATATACCTTTTTAAAATGAAATCACGAACAGAATCAGCTTCATTTGCTTACAAAATAAAACAGACGTAAAAATACAATTGAGGATATGAATTTCAAAACTCGACTTATCGCTTTTTGATTTCTCTATCAGTCTATACAAACCTCCACTATTGTAACAATGCAATCTCAAAATTTATAATGAAAACCAATAGATGCATTTAAAGTTTTTTCGCTATTTCCCAAAATTTGATTTTTTCGATAAAGAGAATTTTGAAATTCATGTCTTCAGTTATTTTAATAACCAATCTAGAAGTTAATTAATTATAATTAACACTACCGTAAAACCTTTTTCGGTGACAGCGCTTTCAGTTAAAACATTTTGTAATTGGAACTATATGTTTGTGACAAGTAGTTTAGGAAGTAGACTTTGAACAGCGTTGGAAATCGACTCCCTTTATAATACTTTAAGCACTTAGTGTACGTTCCCTTAAAGCTCAGTCGAACTCATCCGTTTTCAGCTATAGAAAAGTGGTTTAAGTCATGAAATTTAGAGTTTCATAACTCGGTCAATTTTAATGTTACATGAATGGGACCTTTTCTGTATTACTTGCTAGAGTGTTGAAAAAATTTTACTAAATATCACTTATAGAACCGGGGGACCGTATAAAAATTTAATTTTCGTAATTTTTTAGTAAAACATTTTTTTGACCAAAATCGCTTAAAAAACAATTCTTTGCCTTTTTCAAATCATTTTTGCAACTGGAACTATATGTCTATGGCCAACGATTTAGAAATTAGCCATTGGCCATCTTTGAGAGGGGACACCCTGTATATCTAATGTTATTAGTGACTTGGGGAATTTTTAGTGCCATGCTTAGATGCGTTCGTAGCTATATAAATATGCAGAATTTATAGACTTCTCCGTTAACGTATAGTAATTGTTCAGTCTGACCGTTTCTCCGTCCGCCCGCACGTAACAACGCAAAAAACTGTCCAGTCGAATTACTTGAAACTTAAAATATGTAATTCCTGCATAGTTTTGTTGAGTCATTTTACATTTTACGATAGTTGAATGTATAGTTCAGTTCCAGGAATAGTCAAAAGTATTATATTACATTATAGCAAATGGGGAAAAACAGGTTTAAGTACATATTTATTATGCTAAACTCTATTTATAATAGTAAAATTTATGTGCATTTATGAAAAACACGAAAATACATTCCGTAGAATATGTGGTGCAAATAATGTATTTTTTTCCCATTTACAGGGTCACGCTGAATTTTCCTATAGCATAACTGTGCAGGGGAAACATTGTTTGGGGTGTATTTTATTTATGTTAAAATATTTTACATCTACTAAAACTCATATACGATGTTGACGCTTAATATAAGTTATTTTCTGTATGACAAAAAAATGCAAAGTATTACAGAGGCACACAAAAGAATACGGAAATTATACTACAGTCGAAGAACTGTATATTAGCGATAACTAATCGATGTGCATGATTATGTGTGAAATGACTTTATTTAAAATATTACGTTGAGTGTATAAATGCTGTAGATCATCAGGGCTACACATATAAATTTTTAAGGGTAATAGAATATGAACGAAAATAGATCAAGTGTATATTTTAAATAAATAATGTATCTTTTAGTAAAATAAAATTTAGTGTACTAAGATCATTTTATACAATAGAGATAAAATGATACACATTTTCACTTAAATAATTGTATATATGGTGATCTATGTATGATAATCATTAGAAGTTTGATATCAGTAATTCTAAGCGTTTTATAGTCTTAATTAAATTCTATATAAAAACGGCGTATAAATGGCGTGTATATAAAGATCGTAGGTAAAATCCCAAGCAGTAGAAAAGTATTTATGTAATCTTCCGTCAGTTGATATAATTTCTGAAAGGAAATTTTCGAACTATTATTCGTTTTTAACAATTTCCAATACAGTTGAGAAATGTTTTTTTTAATTTCACTCGTCTCTTCATCTGGCCGTCTGTCTGCCCGAACTAGAAATTTCGTTAATATATTAGTTTGATTGATCGGTAATTGATTTATGTTATTAAGATTTGCTATGCCATACTCTATATTGTGATTAGAATATGTAGCATTCATAGTTTATTTAAAGACACACAAAATTATTTCATTACATAATGGTCTAAGGTTGAATGTTGTAACTATATAAATACGTAGTACCAATAGTTGTCATCTGGTCTTTCACTCTGTTTGTTCGTCTGTCCGCGAATAACAGAGTAAAATGTGTTCAGCCCAATAATTTAAAATTAAATATATGTAATTGTTGCAGATTTCTATCGGGTCATTTCACATTTTAGGAAAATAATGTCAAAACTTAAAAAATATATTAATTAAAGTTTTCTTCATTCTATTAAATTTTAAATTGGTAATTAATTTTATGATGTTCCATGAAAGGTAATAATTATAATAACTGCAATGGTAATTGTGTCATTTTTAAGATATCTCTTATGGAATTTATATAAGCATTGCTTAACAATAAAGCTGTTTTAATTTTTTTTACGACTTCAAATATTTTTCAGTAAATATAAATGATTAAAATACTCTTAAGCAAGGTAATTTTAGTACGGAATGATTATATTAACGAATTTTGAAACTTATGTTTCTTAATAAAAAATTACATAAATGTTACAATAGAAATTATCCTTATTTAAATTGCAATATTATTCTTTAGCTCCTTATTTTAATTCTTACTAATCTTAACTTTTATGATATTATTATTATCCATTGAAAACATTACAATCATGTACATATATTTGCACTTTACTTATGAAAAATATCAATAGTAATGCCAAAAGCTTATTTTATGGTAATTTGGTTGATATCATAAACGATTCGATTGCATCAATAATGGACACAGAAGCAAAAGCAATAAAAAAATCAAATACATTTTATGCATTTTTTAAATCCGAAAACAAATTTTGATTTTCAAATACTATATTTATGAAAACATTATATAAATTCACTATTCAAAATATATCACTTCAAATAACTGATATGTTCCTTACGGACTACAGGATCAATAAACTTATTGCTTTTTTACATGATTTTATTTCTGTATCAGTTAGACAAATCTTTCATAAGAAAGAGGGGGAAAGATTGTACTTTGTGCTAATATATGAACAAATAATGATACAACGTTAAGGAGCACAAATTATATAAAATAAAAATGTTTAAAAGGCTAGCCGTTTCGGGACTTCTGTAGTCCCGTCATTAGTGCTGAAAATAAGTGTAAAATGCAAAAGATAAGTCACATCATTAAATGGAAAACGTGCATCGCAGGGGTGTATTTGATGTGCTCCTGCTGATATTTGTGCTCCTGGGTGTATTTGATTTTTTTAATATAAATCAGTAGGGCAACAATATTAAGGCTGTTTGAAAATATTTTTTAATCAATATATATATATATATATATACATATAAGAAGAGCAATAAGTATGTCCAGTATACGCGGCTGAGCGACATCACATATGCTTCAAGTACCTCATCCCCATTGAAATGTGCATTGAGAGTGCTTGCATCGTAGGCGTGCAGTGATGTACCATTGTTCAACATTATGCCACCTCAGACATGGATTCCTTTACCGCCAGTTCTGTGATTTTAAGAAGGATGATCACCAATTCCACATTCTCTCAGGTGAAGATTTGACAATAATCAGTGGTGAATCTCGATTCATCATTGAAAAGTATACGCCCTAATTCTTTTTGTGACCAAGATTGGTGTCTTCGGCTTCAAAATAACAGGACACTTCTGTTGGAAGCAGTAAAAGAGAGACACATGTTTGGAATCCGGTCTTTAAGAATGAAGTCTTTGAAGCCTATGTGAGTTTTTTAGCAGTATTGTAGGCCCGGATTTTATGTTTATGTACGGTAAAGATAAGCCACACAGAGCTCACATTGTTTTTGATTTTTTTGATAAAAAGGATATTCACCGTATGTATTAGCCTTTAAAGTCTGCGGGCCTCAATTCTCCTAACATGATTAAGATGGTCTAAGAAGAGACATTGCACAGTGTGACCCCTCTCCTACGACCCATCTGGAGTTTAAAATCTCGCTTTTGGTTTAATGGACTTTCTTCCCAAAACCATTTATAGTCACCCTCAAACACAGCATGCCTGTACTTGTATATCAGTAAACGGTAGTAACACTCAATATTTGGCACTCCATTTTTCGAATATAAATGCTTTAATTCTGATTCACGATTTAATACTTTTTGATATACCCTGTTTAATTATTCACATTTAAAATAGTATCAATATTTGTATAGTGCTCTATTCTTCCCCACGTTATAATCTATCTATGTGCGAAAATTTCGTGGCGATACGTTCGTCAGTTTTCACAGATTTTATGTTTGTGACTTTAATTATGGAAGTGAGTTTATTTAACAATAAAACGTTTTCTGATTAACCTACAGGATAAACAAAAATAGAAGAAAATTAAGGATATTTAAATTTGTTTTATCTATGTTTGCTACGTTTATCTTCAGTAGAATATTATGTTTAATGCTTTCTTTGACTTTTTTAGATATTAGTATACAGGGTGTTCCAGAAATAATGGAATAAAATTTTAAGGGAGGTAAAGGTATCACAAAGGATTCAGATTTACATAGCAACTCATGGTCGAAAAACACTTTCTTGGTATAGTTAATGACACAAATTGCAAGAAAGGACAGGAAACGAATAAGAAGAGAACATATCTGTATTATCATCAGTACAGCAGAAAAATAAGAAAAAAGAACAATAAAAAAACAGCGATCATTATCAAAGTAAGTGTTTTGAAATTACGACCCCGGGCCCTGATGCATGCAGGCGATTCTCCGATGCATGGAAGTTCTAATGTTCCACAGAAAACACCTGGAATGTCCTGATCTTCCCCACCAGCTGCAACGATGCGTACAGCTAGTTCTTTAGAACTTTCCAGTGTTTTCCCGGTACTTTTGCAGCTCTAAGAATAATAAACATGTTTTCTCTACCTGTTCGTGTCTTTTCTTGCATGTGTTTTGGGTCGTCACTACTGCGCCGGGAAACTGTTTCCGGCCATGGGTTGCTATGTAAATTGGAACCCTTGTAATGACCTCTACCTCCCCTTAAATTTGTCCCATCATTTCTGGGACACCCTGTATATATGTATACATAAATAGTAAATGAGACTTTCCCCTTTTTAAAAATTTGCATTCTTTATAGAATAGAATATCACCAGAAATTAGAAAATCTACATTTCTAATGTTTATAATATTTAATTATTAAATATTTTTCTGAGTATTTTCATTAAAAAGAAAAAGAAGTATTGTTTTTCTGTTATTATTTTATAACTTAAAGTAAAGTCTTCATAAATGGAAAATATGAATTCAGAGATCTCTCGTATATGGAAGAGAAAAAAAGACCAAAGAACTTTCAATGCACTCTCTTATAAGGTACCCTGGGGTAATAACGCCAGTCGGGGTAATAACGCCAAGTGCTTATATTTTGCATAATTATGAATTAATCAGATAAATGACACCCATGTGCTCTGCGCAGAAGGGTTTTGAGTCATATAAATCGCAAAAAACAGCTTCCAGTTAATTCCATAACATTTTCAATATCTTAGAATGCAATTTGTCAATTTCTAAGTTTGTAGAGTTTGTATTTTTAGAATTGGGCTCCCTACATGCAATTATTCCATCTTATTTCATAGTTTTGTTTGCATGGCGTTATTACCCATATAGGTGGGTAATAACGCCAAATAGCATGGGTCAAGAAAAAACGTCATTACATTTTATGAATACATATCTGTTAAATTATTTTATTTTATATAGATAGTCAATGAGTTGCTGTATCAGATCCTATATTTGTTTGAAAAATACAGTCTAAAACTAAGCCGTGAAAAGCTTTTGATGTTTAGCTTTTGATGTTTATAAAAATGAATTTGTCAGTACATTTCTATTCATTTATAATTACAAAATAAACAATGTATTTTAATCATTTTTTAAAATCATTTTGAAATCTTTTGAAATATTCATATAAATATTTCAAAAAAATTATAAAGGCGGGAAAAATTCCCAGATTTTACATCATGTAATACGAAGCAGATTTACACCTTTTGTGAGAAAATAAATAATATTACAATATTCAAAATCTGTATGAAAACAAATATTAACTGCTGGCGTTTAGAAGAAGAAATACATATAAAAACAAATCATTTTAATGTTAAACAAATGGTGTTAAAAGTATTTGTGTAGGAATAAATTTGTTTCAATCTATATATTTTTTTATATCGCAGTTTGGTACAATCAAAAATATTCTGAGTAAAAAAAAATTAAATGTCTTATGGTGGGTAAAGTCAGAATATCAGACATCATTTCTTAAATTATCAATACTCCATTTTATGATAACCATTGTACTACACAGACGCAAAATGGTATTCGTCGTCCATTTACCGTTCGGAGTTAAATTTGCATCAAAACAGCTGTGGAATACTAAGTATTGTTAAACAGATAGATTTACATAATATATATACGAAACAATCTGAAACATTCGTATAATATCATAATATGAATATAATAGCGTACAAATATCCATTATTGTTTCATAAATTTTAGCTTTGAGTATTACTTTTAAACCTTGCTGTGATAGCATTTAATTTCGAAGTTTTACTGCTGTCTGTAGTAGTAAATGAAATGTTATCTATTCATATGTTTCAGTCAATATTTTTTATTAATCTTTTCTAAAAAACTCTATTGTAAGAAATACAATTATTTACGACTTTTGAGAAGAGTGTAGTTGTATCATTTTGTTGGTTGGTAAATTAGTATTGTTTAAAAACCAGTCAAATTGAATTAACTAAAATATATTTTTAAAAATTAGATATATTAAAATTTACTTAATTTCGTTTTTTAAATTTGCCGCAGGAAATTTAGTTACTTAAAAAATATGTTTTTCTGAGAGAAATGCAAGCATTATTATCGGATCATTTTATAGCAAATTATACACAGAAAATCATATAATTATTCTAGCATAAATATTTAATCTAAATGTTTATGCACAACCAGAATGTTTAGACTAAAAATGTGTCACATGTGTTTTATGGTACATTAATTTCCATTAATAATTAAAATGTTAATGAATATTGTTATATTTATTGGTTTCAACATTACATAATTGAATTCATTATAGCAGATTTAGAATTACAACGTGTGGATGGAAGTTTATGCCAGTTGCAACTATATAATTTTTATTTACAGGACGAAGACATGTATACTTTTTTTGTTCTTATATATACCATCCTTTATCAATAAAAATTCAATGAAGACAGATACAAATATAAAAAATATATCATTAGAATCATACAAATTGAATGTAAATCGAATGAAATTTAATATTAAATCAACAATAAATCAATATAAAATGAAAAAATCAGTTGAGTGTTAATCTGTTAAAAATTAAGTTAGTATGTTTCAGAAAATTAGTAAAATTCGCAGGTTCTATGTTTTGCAGTCAATAATAAAATTTGCTCAAAATTAAACTACACCTTTCCAAGAAATGCAACGAATACACCGTTCATAAGTTATTATGAACAATTATGACTTCATATTCAAAATGAAGATAAATATTTATTACTTTTACGCAGTTGCTGACATTGCGATATTTTTCAAAGCCCCAGTTTCAACCAACTGATTAGCAATAAATTTCAATTACGTGTTCAAATCTGTTGAATTCTTTTTAAAGCTTTAACTGTCATAAAAATGAATTCACTATCAAAATTTAGATATATCAATTGGTTTTATAACAATAGGATAAGATCCGTGATTCAGGTATGTAGATCTCAGTAGCGAAGAGGGTAATAATATTTTACGATACAAAACTTCACAAATATTATGAAAACGTGAAAATTAAAATGATTATAAACTCCGACTTTTAAAATATTTTTAATCATAAAAATACAATCTAAAATATGCAAAAACAAATTTATCATAAATTGCATAATTTGGGCACGTCGTACTGTATATAGGAAATAATTCTGAAACTTTAATGAATTAATTAATGTTCTTTCTACTAACTAAATAGGAAAATTAATTCATGAATTTTTAAGCTTCCTTATTTCACAATTTCTGGGAAGTGGTTTATTAATTCCAATCTCAATTGAATATTAGTTATAAGAGAAAATAAAGTACCTTATTACACGAAGTCTGAAATTTATGAATAAATGCAGCGATATGTTCAAATATAACTAGCAAATAACAATTCTTGGTATAAATGACACAAAATATGTTCTAATACTATGTGAGTTTGACAACATAAATAGATATAACATTTATAGTCTTGTATTTTTAGATTAAATATATTGATTGAAGTGTAGAAAATATGAAATGTTAAAAAACAAATTCATATAGTTTTAAGAAAGATACCACTTATTTTATTATTAAAGTCAAATTTGTTATTTTCAATTATCAATTAGGGGAAAATAGTTTTGATATTCAACACAAATTAGTTTTCGGGCATTCTGTAGAGACAAATTATACTTATAATCATGATATGAAAAATCATTTAACCGAACGAAAATAATGTCTACACTGCTTTTAATAAAATTATCAATTAATTGTAACTAGAACAAAAAAAAGAATTAACATAATAAAAAATATACTAAAAAAAAATTTTTTTAATCCGGAAATTACAAAATAAACATTCTTGTAAACTTAATTAATCTTCATAAAATAAATTAGAAACTTTTAGTAAAATATTACAGATATAATTTAATGAATGTTTTATCAGTCATAAAAAACTATTATATATTATCTGATAAATAAATATTTGTTACTAAGGCTTATAAAACTTTACTAAAATGTTATTATGTACTCTTGGCAAACAAATAAGTATTGAAAATGCTCAGTGTAAGAAAAAATCAGTTTTAATAAATATTTATCCAGCTCTTTGTTTTTCATTAAAATTCAGAAAACTTTTACGTGATCTTAAAAGATTTTTTATAATGTCTTTTTACCATAAGAATATTTATTTAGAGATAATTTTTTTTAAATATTTGGATTAATATCCTTAAATTTCATAAAATTGAAATTCTGCATAATTTGCTTAAGATTAATACAACTAATATTTATTTTAAGAAATATATCTTAGAATTTATTTCATTAAACAAAAAAGCAAAACACAGAAGAATTGTCACATTTTAGAAATTAGTAATGTTACATAAACATTAATCTTTAAAAAATTAAATAAAAATTTAAAATGTGTGTGCAACTTATTAAGATAGAACAATTTGAAATCGTAAAGAGTCTTGACAGAAGTGCCACCTGTTGTGCGATTTACTCCAAAATATCAACGTCTCAACCTTGTAACAGGAATTACCTGAAATAGAAGATTGCTGAAAATTTGTCCATTAGTTCTTGAGAAGAACTAATGTGATAATCATAAATCAAGCCGTATAGCAGAGACACCTTTTAATCAATTTACATCAGGAAAGTAATAAGCATCATATTATATCAATTGCTAACGGAATCCGAAGTTTTATGGAAATCTTACTAGTTTTTGAGCTATAGTTATTGATGTATTCGTTAAAAAGGCAGCATAACAACGCCACCTCTCCGTTGATTTACACCATACTATAATTATCAATTTTATATCTAACTGAATCTAAATTTTATTGAAGTCGTTCATTAGTTCTTGAGATAGAGTGCCCCCAAAATATGTATCAGAGAGAGTTATTTTTTAAAAACATGTTTCTCAGAAATTTTTACGAATCCAATATTTTCTTCTTGTAAAGTAAGAAGAAAGTAAAAATAAAGTTCATAATTTTTTCTTGAAAACTATGATTTCTAGAATATTTTATGTAATGGCAACAACAAAAAATCATATAAGAGGAACTCGTTTGCGCTGCAAATACAAAAGTCTATAAAATTACTAAACACTCTTTAGGAAACTTTAAAGCTTATTGCAATTTTGATTTATTCCTTCCTAAAGCTACATATTTACTACTACTACTACTACAAAAAAAAAAAAAAAAAAAAAAAAAAAAAAAAAAAAAAAAAAAAAAAAAGACAAGTTTAAAATCATTTTAAAATAATGAATTCCTCGTAAACAAAGTATACGAATTTCACGCAAATGCGTATTTAAGTTGACTGAAGGATGTAAAATGTATCCTTAAAAATTTTATCATATTGTTGAAAAAAAAAATTGTCTGCTTTGATATTTATATACATAACTAAGAAAATTTTATATACATTTTTTCTAATCGGTTTATACCAGTCATTTTATTTCATGATAATTACTTTGAGAGTTAATACGGCTAGCTTTCCTTTTTCCCTATGACAGTACATTTAATACATTCGCTGCCGATCACGCGCCAGCGCGTGATATGGCGCCGACGTTAAGGGCTCTCACGCGCCAGCGCATTATGTGGGGTGATGTCCAATAGCCAGTCAGGCGCTGGCGTGGGAAAATCTTTCACTGATTCTTTGTTACAAAAAGTAAATCGGCTTCTAGGAAATACCCACTTCTACAATGCGGCATTAACTATCATCACATTTCACGTAAGTGGCAGCGAACATGTTAATTTATATGATTATTTATATTACATAGAATTTGAAGTTTTGCTATAATCTATTGAGAATTAATCTACTAATAATATTGAAAAAAATTATATATGTGAATTTAAATTTAAACAAGAAATTTAAATAAATAATAGAATATCAATTGGGTAAAATTGTATACATTAAACTAAATAAATAAAAAAATAAATAGAAAAAAATCTGTTAAGTTACTAAAATGTTTTTATGAAACTGTAATTCTTAGACTTTTCCATGTAACGGTAAAAATATAAATTCATGTTACCGGTTCTTTTACTTATATTTTTGCTGTTACTGATACATAAAAGTTTCTAGGAATACCAGTTTTCTACAAAAGGTTTATTAACTTTAGAATTTTTTTTAATAGTGAACAATGTTGTAATAACTATACAACTGACACATAAATTAAGCTGTCAATGGTAAAATTTTTAAGCATTTGTGCGAAATAAAGAATAAAAAGTATAGTTATGTATGGCATAGTGCTAATTTCACCATGGGTGAAAAAAATACATTGTAAAAATGCCTGTAAAATTTTTGTGGAAATCCTTGATTACATTTTATGCAAGGGCAAAAACAAAATTATTTAATGTGATGTGCCAAACTAAAAAAAATCTGTAGAAAATCTACAGCTTTTTGGCCCAAAAATCTGCGTGAAATCCGTCGGTTTTTGGCCCATTATGCAGATATTTTTAAGAATATCTTTAAAAATTCTCCAGATATTTAAAAAATAAATCTAAGTCTGTTTTTTTTCTTCAAATTTCTGATTAATTTTCCGAAGAAAGTAGCGGTTTCTTCAGAAAATCTTAAGATTATTTTTAGTGAGGTGGGAATCCTTGTTTTCTTTCTCATACATGCTAATATATCAAACTCCCTATCACAGTGCAAAAATTAAGTGGTAATCTATCCACGTCGCGAGTATTCAAATGTATGAAATTTCGTGTATTTTTTCTTGAAATACGACTATTGTTTATATCGAGATAAATGCAAAATAAAAGCGCCACCTGTTGAACTATTTACATCAAAACATAAGCAGAAGTCACATTTATTGAGGTAAACCTGAATCTGAAGTTTGATAAAAATTCTTGCATTAGGCATTGAAATAGAGCTATTGCGAGAATCGGGAAAAAAATCAGTAAAGTAGCACCACCTATTAGACGATTCATAGTAAAACCGAAATAAAACTACTTCAAATTAAGGAAAAACTAAATATGAAGTTTGATGAAAATCCGGACATTAACTCTTAAGGTAGAGCTATTGCAGAAATCGTGAAAAAGACATCATAGCAGTGCCCCCTGTTGTGCGATTTACACTTAAATTTAAATAATATTCATCCATGTTTAGTACTAGCAGAAACTGAAATTTGCAAAAAAAATTAGTGCAGTAGTTTTTGAAATAGAGCTGTCGAGAAAATCGTAAAAAAAGTAGTATGACAGCGGTACCTATTGAACGATTTAATATACTTAATCAGCTTCAATTTATATCATGGACTACCTGAATACACATTTTATGATATTACGTGCATTAGTTCTTGAGATAAAGTGCTCACAAAATTTGTCACATACGCACAGACATAGAGACCGACAGTGTTAGAATTTTTCCTATGAAAAGAAAATATTATGTAAAATTGTCAGTTTAAATGTTTTGATTTATATCATTTATTTATTTTTTAAGTATTTTTTGAAAACTTTTGTGTGATTTAGATCTTAAACAATTTTAAAGAAAATGAAGGAACTACTTGTATTCTTGCAATGGATGGTCAAGAAATTTCTCGATTAGAAAATCTTAATTGTCTTAAAACGTTTTTAGAAATGTTTAACTATGAGAGTAAATAAAGATCGATACCTTAGTATACAGATTAATTTACTTATATCCAAAGAGAAAAGTGTCTGAATAAACAAGATTCTTGAATCGATAAACTATGATTAAGTTCCTTCTTTCCCATGCTGTTGATTACGGATCAATCTACAAAGAGGAATATAATCGTAACTTCCGATCAATGAAGATTAGTATACCGTTGTGATTTGCTCTATTCTTTATAAAAACGGAAAAAAATGTTTATCTATATAAAAAATACAGAAATACTTCAGTGCAGTGCAAACAAATGGGAACCAAAACATTCATTTTCATTACATTATGCTTTTACTTTATTCTTTTTTGTGTGTGTGTGTGTGTGTTATCGCCAGTCTTTGCTGCTCTTCGATATATTGTTTCTTTTAGACAATAAGTAAAGAGGTGTTTCTAAAAAAAAATACGTTATGTTACATAAACTAGCCCTAAGACAAAGGAGATGAATCATTGTACATTTAAATGCTGTTTAATTATTTTTATAAAATTGTAAGCACCGAATTAATTTTCAGATATTTGTACAATGAAAAAAGTACGTTTAACTACTATTTGTTTAATAGTGTTTTGAGATGATTAATTAAATTTGACTAACTTTCTGTAGTCTTAATGAAAAATGAAAAATGAAAAATAATGAGAATAAAGCGCACCATCTGTGTGAAATAAAAGGAAATATATTTGGAAATTAAAAGGCCACTTTATATTTATATTGCTATTTTGTCATAACAACTAACAAAAAAAATGAAATATGCATTATTTATATTTATATATATATATATATATATGTATATATATTTATATAAATTTTAAGGGAATATTTGGATATTTTTGGAAATATGATGCAGGGAGAATTAATATTGAACCTCAGGGTATTTTTCTCAAATCTGAACTACCAATATCTTTGAGACATTATCTTACATCCACTGCTGATGAAAAAGAAATTCCCCAACAAATTCAATCATTAGTAACTGCTGGATTAATTAAGGAAAGTTATAGCTTCCTTAATTAATCCAGCAGTTAATTAATAGTAATTCTTCCCCAGTTACTGTAGTAGATAAAAGCGATGAAGGTAAAAAAGAAAAAAAAAAAAAAAAAAAAAAAAAAAAAAAAAAACGAATGTGTGTTGATTACCGAAACTTAAATACTATTATGAAAAATTATGCCGAACCTTTGCCCGGAATTGATGAAATTTTAGACAAATTGGGTGGTGCCCAGTATTTGTCCACGTTGGATTTATCGTCGGGCCACTGGCACATACCTATACACCCAGCAGATTCAGGAAAATTAGCATTTACTACCAATTGTGGGCTCTGGGAATGGAATGGTCTTTCCTTTGGTGTAAAGGTAGCCTCCCCTCCCCAATTTTCAATAGGACAATTAGAAGAATTCTTACAAAACATAAAATAGACTTTGTTTGTTTTTATTTTGATGACACAATTATTTTTTCTAAGGTACTAGATGAACATATGCAGCACCTTATCCAAATTTTTAGATTATGACGAATAGAAAATATTAAATTAAAATTATCTAAATGGAACTTTAACGCCAGCTAATAACAATATAGAAACCATTAAAAAATTGAAATCACCTACAAATATTAAAGAGTTATAAAGATTTCTTGGCTCTAGAAATGTGTATCATAAATTTATTGACAAGAATGCGAAAATTAGATACCCCCTAAATAAGTTACTCAAGAAAGATATTATCTGGGAATGGAATTCTGAATGTCAAAACTCTTTAAAAAAATTAAAAGATGCCCTCATTGCTAAACCCGTTTTAAAGATTTATTACCCAAAACTACACCTGCACATGTTTGTTGATGCTTCTCAGGTGGCGGTAGATACAGTTCTCAAACAACCCGACAATAACAACTTTTTACATCATATCCCTTATTTATCTAGAGTATTGAGAAGTTATAAGATAAATTACTTCATTACTAAATTAGAGTGCCTTGCCATCATTGATACTTTAGATAAGTTTTACCATTATTTTCATGGTGAGCAATTTACAATCCACACTGATCATGCATTTTTTGTTTGGTTAAAAAATGTCAAACATTTAGGAGGTAGATTATTTAGGTGGTCATTGAAGTTAAGTATGTTCGATTACAAAATAGAGTATTTAAAGGGATCTACAAATGTCGAAGCCGAAATTTTGTCCAGAAACTCCATTTCTCATTTTTGTAAGCCCATTACTTTTCTTCTTGACGTTAAAGAGGTTATTGACATGCAAGCGAGAGAAAATGTGTATAGATCAGATTATCTAAATGACAATGGACTGATTATAGTTAAAACGAAAGGTTTTCGTAATGTGGTATGTCCCATGTTCTTAAGAAAAAAATTATTTAGTGTTGCTCATGAACCGTTTGGTCACCCTGGTGTTAAAAAATTGCAAAATTTAATTTCTCCTAATTATTATTGGCCAGATATGACACAAGATATTACCAATTTTGTTAAATATTGTGATATCTGCCAGAAAAAAAAAAAGCCTAGAGAGAAAACGTTTGGCCTATTACAAGCTATGGCCACTTCAGATCAACCTTTTGAATATATGTCTGTTGATACTGCGGGAGGGTTCAATTATTATAATTCTACCAAAAAATATCTCCATATTATAATAGACCATGCAACAAGATATGTCTGGGCATTCCCTTCCAAAAGTGTCACTACAGAAACTTATACCAATTATTTAAGACAAATTTTCAATATCAAAATTCCACAACAAGTATTCCGTTTTAGCAAAATTTCAACTGTACAAGCCACTCAAAAAATATTGAGTGACAGGAATGCTGCCTTTATTTCTTCAAGATTCAAAAAATTCTTTCGAAATCATAATATTAAGCAATGTTTGACCACTACCCATTAGGGTGGAGCGAAAAAAAATTTTTTTTGAAAATCAAAAACGGGTAGGTAACTAGTATAAAGTTGCCTTTATACTAGTACATTAACTGCGTGAAATTTTACCGCTGAAAAAAAATGGCTTGAGTCTGCGCTTTTGCTCCAAAAATCGAAATTTTGAGTAAAATTTGTCATTTTTTGACATTTTTTCAAAAAAATTAAAAAATTCCTACAGAGCTGGTTAGTATTTAAAAGTGTTGCTTAGATCTTTATATTTATCTGCTTAACATATTTAAACTATAAAACAATATCTGTAGTCTGTATAAATGGAGCAAATCTGACAACTTTTTGTGAAAAATCAGCGTTAACCTCTCTATTGGAGCATACGACGAAATGTTCTTTTGAATGCATATCTTACCTAGCTGCTTTCAAAACTACTGTGTATATAACTCATAGAGATGGTTGCATTATCCCACCCGTCTCAACCACCCAATCATCTAGGCCCAGTGTTTTATTTATGTATTGAATTGTTACTTTTTTCCCGAAGACGAGTATAAGTTTTTTATATATCAAAGTAATTTATCTCTTCTTCGTATTCACCGACTTTAGATGATTTGGATTGCTGGTGTGACCTGCTGCACGTATATTTTTATACCATGTATAACAGAAGAGAAGCTGAGTAATGTATTGGATATGCTCTTAATTGAACCTATTCAGCAGTCTGTTATCTTCATTAAATTTTCATGCAATTAATACATTATGATTGGAAGTTCTGTTACCACAGTATTTTTTCAATCAATTACATTTTATATATAATGATTTTCCTAAAAATTGATTGTATGAATTCAATTTTTAGTATGTCATCATTTACTGTACTTATTACATTGAATATATTTTGAGAAGCTGGCTGCTTAATATTATGACGATTGTCACAGGGGATTGCAAACAAAATTTGCGTGTAAAACAACAATATTTCTAAAGAAGTTTTAGTATGCTTTATGTCGTTTCCTGTGTTGTTCCATAGTCTAGTAATTTCTAATAAGATTTTGGATCTATTATTTAGGTGTGTAATACATTTGGTATAAAACATCCCGCGGTATAAACTTGGATTATGCATTTTGTGAGTGAACATATAGACGCTGATTGCCAATCTGTGCTTATATAAAGCGGAAAATTTTATTAACTTTATGAGCTGTCTTTTGTGTGAGATGTTTTCTAAACTCCTATTCCCATTCTTTCTGAGAAATAGCTTTCCTTATGAGTTAGCTTTGCAATCTCTGGCAGAAATTTCTAGTCTGTTCTGAGTATCTTTTTCTCAATTTGAGAAAATAATTTTTCAAAATTATTCTCTATTTAAAAAAAAAATTACAATAGGAAGTGAATAGTATGTAGACAAAGATTTTCCTTATTGATCCAGTGAATCCATGTAGCTTAGAACGTTTTATATCGACTTCTCTAATAATTGGCGCAGAGGAAATTCACTGGAGTTGAAGTAGCGAATGATTCAATATTATACACAATTCTAAGCTTACCCCATGCAAAATGGTTCACAGTGACAAATAAAATTCTCCTAATTTTAAATGAGCACTTATAGTCGATTAGAATCCGTACATTCCCTCATAAAGTACTATGCATTATATGTTTATGCCCAGGACATTTCACCATCAAACGTTGTCCACTCATAAAAAGAGGATCTAAATGTTAATAGAAAATTACCTGGATACCAAAACACTTAGAAAACGGCATAAAACTAATGCAAAAAAAAAGTTAATTACAACAGTGGTTGCTTTACACATGGAGAACAAATTTTCATTGCAATTCTCGCTGACGATCACCATCACATTAAACAGCTCGCTTCTCAACGTATAAAAAATGCAAAAATAGAATAAATGATGGCTTACTTATAGTTGAAATATCTGAAATCATCTTTGAAGCAAATCATTACGTAAAAAAAATACAATTGACTGAAAAAATGTTGTGGTAACAGAACTTCCAATCACTATTCATCAACTGAATGTAAGTTTGATAAATATAATAGATGGCCGAATAGATCCCTTTAATAGATTCCCGTGAATTACTCTGCTTGTAATTTTTTTGTATAAACAGTAAAAATGTACCTGAAGATAGTTACAGCAGCATGTAGATGCAAAGAACAGATGGACAACGTAGAAGCATCGAAAACATGCCAAATTTTTATAAAGAAAATCACAAATCAATGTATAAATAAAACACTGTACTAAGAGGATCGAATAGTTGGGCCGGGTGGTATAGAAAATATAGCCACCTCGACGACGCATGTCCAAGGTAGTATTGAAAACAAGAGCTGTATTAAAAACAACAATTCGTTGTATGACCCAATAGAGTGGTAATGCTGTTTTCTTACTAAAAGTTGCCTGTTTTGCTCCAGCTATAGGGAATAAACATATTGTTTTATAGTTTAAATATGCTAAGCAGATAAATATAAACGTCTAAGCAACACTTTTAAATACTAACCAGCTCTGTAGGAATTTTTTAATTTTTTTGAAAAAATGTCAAAAAATGATAAATTTTACCCAAAATTTCGATTTTTGGAGCAAAAGCGCAGACTCGAGCCATTTTTTTTTCAGCGGTAAAATTTCAGACAGTTGATGTACTAGTATAAAGGCAACTTTTGGCACCTACCCGTTTTTGATTTTCAAAAAAAATTTTTTTTCGCTCCACCCTACTACCCATCATCCGCAAACGAATGGAAAATGCGAAAGAGTAAATCAGACAATAGTAATAAGATTAAAGTGTAAAGTAAACTCTACCACCTCCAAAATTTCCTGGACTAAGCTTTTAACTGAAATCATTAATGAGTACATTAATACACCCAATTCTATCACAAAATTTCTACCTGCTTACATATTTTTTGGTCAATTACATTATGACTCCCCCTTACAAAAAGATTATTATCCCCCTGTTAGTGAAGCCCTTAAAAATGCTAAAGCGCGAACTGATGAATTTCATTTAAAAATTAAAAAATATGATAGAAATTATTCGAAATCGAACCAAAATTTAAAGTTTGGGATCTTGTTATCTATGACGAATTTCAGTACCCTAATACTTAGAAACTTATCAAAAGTATTTAGTGGATCTTATAAAATTCTTCCCAAATTGTCAGAAGTAAATTTTGAAATTGATAGACAAAAGCAATTCAAAAGTTCAGAAATAGTGCATGTATCTAAATTAAGACTTTATTACTCCCCTGATAAATTTAAATTAAGTCATGAGCAACAACCCCCTCAACAACAACAAGCTCAATTAAAACTGTAGCTTTAACTTAAATCCTTTGTTTTTGCCATTTTGTGAATTTTTTTTTCCTAAAAGTAAAATTCTTTTCCTAATTTAATTCAAATAAAAGCCTGTAATTCATATGAAATGTCAAATATGTCAATGATATTCTCGGCTGCAGCGAGAGAATCCCTTGTCTGGAAATTTTTATATTTGTTTGTTTATGCTACGTAAATGAAAGAAGTGAAGATTTCTTATTTTGTATTGAATTAGTCAAATTATATATTAGAATAATATAAATAAATATTAAATTTTAAGTAATTTAAATCAACACTTTTCAAAATTAAATTAGTTTAGTTTTTGATTCAAAGCAATTGTAATATTAAAAATAATCTATCAATCATTAACTTAATTATTCAACAGATAACCAAATTTTTATCACTTTATGTTATTTTTTTTCTCTCATTCAGCATTCCAGTACATGTCAATTAGAATTTAGTTTTGTCTCTTTTCTGTTCTTTTCTTGCATCTTGCAATGTTTCTATCACACAAAGTAAATTTTGATTGCGTAATTACTTGAAATGATTAAATCTTGTCTTTACTTTCCTTTATTTTTTATTTATATATATTTTTTAACAGTCTTAGCATTTGAAATGTCACTTAAATTCTCAAATATGCACAAAATTTTTATTTTTTTTTTATTTTTTTTTATTTTTTTTGTACATATTTTGCTTAATCCAAATACAACATTAAGTAATTGATTACATAATTGATTACATTCTTTATTCTATTATACTTCTCTTCATATTTCATCCCAAATACATAAGATGACATAAACAAGATTTAGTACAAAGTTAGAATTTAGAGAATGCCTTTTGTGATATTTATTTATAATTATTAGGAGATTTACTTATACTTATGATATTTACCTATACTGGTATTTCTCCTTGTTATGTTTCTTTATTATATCGTTTGTTTATTACATTGTTAAATTTTATTATTTATAATGCTATGTTATAAACTGTGTTATTATATAAAAATATGATTATAAGAAATATTTTCCCAAAATTTTAAAAAATGGAACTATCAATATTATTCTAGGATCCTATTACAAAAACAAACTGAACTAACATCATGATGTTAAAAAAATATGACTATCTATTAAGAAACAACTTAATGATGTAATTAGACCTCCTTGAAAGGAGTTGGTGAACTATTCAATTTCAAATGTGACTTTTTAGACGGACATTTTGAACAAAACTTTCAAATATTGATTTCATGAACCTCCATTAAATTTCTCCATTAGATCTAGGTTCATTATTGTCAAGGAAGATTCAACGTTATTGTTTTTCATTTTTATGTTAAATATATATTATGTGTAATTGCCTACATTTTCAAAATACTTACTTGATGTGTATGTTTGAACAAGATCATACCTTGTATTTTTGTTGGTTTCTGTATTTTATCTGTAAATTTAAAAGTTAATCCACACACCACATTAGTACTCCTAAATTTAAATTCCATATTTTTCGAAAAAAAAATAAGTTATATTTTTTATTATTATTTAGTTATTATTACTTCTATTGACAACTTTGAAATCTAAATCCGTATCATCTCCCTTTCCGTGAACTTGCAGATCTCAGACCTACATTTTCACCCGCGTTTTTTGAGAGGGGGAGGGATTTGTTATAAAAAAAGTTTTTTCGCAATTTTCCCGCTTTGGGTGTATTCTAAAATTTTATAGGAACATATTTTCATTCTAAGTTTCCATATATTAATGTTTTTAACGGTTAAAGTTCCTTTTCATTTTATTTTCTTTCACTCAGCATAATCTATTAATTATTTTCTTAAAAAGAGCTAGAATGTATTACTTGAATGTCAATATCTTATTGCGGAATCTTAAATTCGTTACACAAATCCATTTTCCTTTTTAGAATTAAAAACATTTATCATAAACTTTAATTTTGTTTTATTTATTTAATAACCGCCTGCTAGTTGATTTTGGGACATCCGCATTTGAACTGTTCACTCTAATTTCTTGCGCGAGGTATGAAAGTGTCCTTGCATCTAGCCCCACCCATCAACCAATAGAAGAGCACAAAGTAAATTACCTTTACATTCCAAACCAATTTAGTGGATTTTTAAAAGACTTACGTCAGAGGGGAGGGGCAAGGTTATCTAAGAATCTTTGAGAGAGTCATTTGGTTTATCGGAGTGATCAGAATCCTACTGACCTTCCCTCTGTTTAAGACTCAAGGTTCTTATCAGAATAATTTCGAACGTTTTTGGAGTGCAATGCATTTCCAGCGATGTACTTTCAAAGACCACTTTGGGTTTTCTTATTATTTGCAGTGATACTGAATTAGAAAAAATGCCTTATCTGTTGTAGTGGATTTTCTTTAACGGACATGATTGAATTAAGAACATTTCGTATTTAAGGTGGTCTGGTGTAATAACGCCAGGCGGGATAATAACGCCAAGTGCTAATATTATGCATAATTATGAAATAACCTTATAAATGACACCCATGTGCTCTGCGCAGAAGGGTTTTGAGTCATATAAATCGCAAAAAACAGCTTCCAGTTAATTTGTTTCATTTTTAGGTCTTATTGTTTTAACAAGCAACTAAAATTAACGCTTGATCTAATATTTTCGAGATACGTTTTGTGATGTGAATTTTTATCCGGAAATACTTTTTTTAATTACATAAATTTGTAGTACATTTCATGGACTTTCAAAATGTTGTTGAAGATTTTGGATATCTTCTCGGGATAATTTTTAATTTAAAATGTACAGCGCATTAACTATAACGGGGTAATAACGCCTGTTCTTAGCATTAATACCCCGGTTGATTCCTTACAGTGGCCGAGCTACATCCTAAATACTGAATCAAATAAACACAGTTAAAACTGTGCAATGTTTCTAATAATTCTATTTAAGCGGTCTTTTTTAAGTATAAAGAAGCTCACGGTCTGATATTCTTTTGCCTCATCCTCCCCCACACCACACATTTATTTTTCTTACACTTTCACAAAAAAATTGAACATTTTCAATAGCTTAGAATGCAATTTGTCAATTTCTAAGTTTGATGACTTTGTATTTTTAGAACTGGGCTATCTACATGCAATTATCCCATCTTATTTCATAGTTTTGTTTGCATGGCGTTATTACCCATATAGGTGGGTAATAACGCCAAATAGCATTGGTCAAGAAATCACGCCATTACATTTTATGAATACATATCTGTTAAATTATTTTTTTATATAGATAGTCGATGAGTTGCTGTATCAAATCATATATTTGTTTGAAAAATACAATCTAAAACTATGATGTGTGCCGTGAAAATTGGTAGAACCTTAACATGGCGTTATTACCCCAGGGTACCTTATTATAAAATGATGGAGAGTGAATTATGTGTCGAATATCAAGTAAAAGTAGACAGTAATAAAGTTTTTGATGCCGCCTTATTTTCGTTATTGTTGCATTTATTGATGAAACCACCAATTAACCTCCTTCATCTGCCTTTATATGCCAGCCACGACAAGGATATACGTCATTGGTTTTTTAACGGAGAATATAAAAAAATGAAATTGGCCAGCGGTATTGTGAGATAATCCGTTCTTTCCGCCATTTCACCAGATGTTCTTTCTATGATCACACTGTCATCTTGCATATATATATGTATATATGTATATAAATATACATATTAATAATTTCTCATAAAAGCGATGGAGCTATTATAAATGATATTTAATTAAAGTATTCATATCAATTTTTTACAACAAATGAGAGCATTTGGATTATTGGATACATGAGTTTTTGATATTATAATTATTATACTCGGTTATGGTTTATAACATCGATTCTAGCTGAGTTTGGATATTATTCAATAATTACGTTCAATGCATACTTGTCTATATATGTTGTTTAGGACTGGATATTTAATAGTATGTGGTTAAAATGTAGAATTCGTCAGTGGGTACAAATTACGTCATTTTATACAAAATAAAATCCGTTATTTTAAGTCTTAAATCTGAAATATGCTTAGAATTTAATCATTTTCACTTCTGCAAATTTTGAAACTCTTCACAAGAGAAAAGGCTTCATTGTTGAATAACACAATTAAAAACAAATACCAATAAACTACAAATAATTAAATATATGTAAATTATCTTTATAGAAATGTAGCGCTCTTTAGGTTAATATGGCATTTATGGGAGAGTTAGAATAACAGTTATAGGAGGCATTTTATTCTACTTAATTTTATATGTTTATTATAAATTAATGATACAGTTTCTTCTTTCAAAAAACTCATTAAAATTCAACGTAAATTCAACTTTATAATAATATGATTCGCATTGTTTTCTCTACGAGGATGGCACAAAATTCTGATAAAAACAGCAGATTTTTGCTTGTATATGAAATTTACTAAAAAGTATATGTACACTAAAAGGTATATGTATTCTCGTAATGCTTATGCAGAAAAAAAAATGGATTCAAAAATTTAATTTTGTTGAAACATTTTCAGTGAAGTTAAAAATACTTGAAAGAATTGAGATCGATCTCGTACTAAATAGAATTTATTTACTTACATTTAAAGACAAAAGCATACAATGAAGCTTGGTATGCAGTGATACGCATTTTTATTCTACTTACTTTTGTATGTTTATTATAAATTATTTTATTCTTTAAAAAAATCATTGAAATTCAACCTTATAATAACAATAATATGTACATTCTTTTCTCAACGAGGATGGTACTAATTTATGAAAAACAGCTGTTTTTTAGTTATATGAAATTTATTACGCATTGTAAGGTATATGTATTCTCGCAATGCTTATGCAAAAAAATGGATACAAAAATTTAGCTATATTGAAACACGTTCAGTGATGTTAAAAATACTTGAAAGAATTGAGATAGAAATTGGTAAATATAATTTATATTTACTTACATTTAAAGACAAAAGCACACAATGAAACTTGGTATGCATTAGGATGCATTTTTATTCTACTTAATTTTATATATTTATTATAAAAGAATGATAGAGTTTCTTCTCATTTCATTGAAGTTCAAGGGAAAATCAACCTTAAAATAATAATAATAAACATATTCTTTTATCAACGAGGATAGCACTAAATTCTAAAAAGCAGCTCATTTTTCCTTGTTATATGAAATTTATTACGAACTATTAGGTATATAAATTATCATAATGCTTATGCAAAAAATTTTGGATTCAAAAACTTAATTTTGTTGAAACATTTTCAGTGAAGTTAAAGATACTTGAAAGAATTGAGATTGATCTCGTAGTAAAGAGAATTTATTTACTTACATTTAAAGACAAAAACAAACAATGAAACTTGGTTCTCGAATCGATAAACCTTGATTAAAGATTCTTTTTATGCAGTTGATTAATTAACAAGGAGAAATGGAATTCTAACATCTTTTCGATAAAATGTTACTTGACTTGTAAAGTTTTTGCTGGACACAAAAACAAAAAAGAGAAAATATTGGTAATAAACAAAACAAAGTCAGTTTTAGATTAACTATGTTTTTATGTGTCGTGTATGTTTTTATGTCTCCATGATTACATAACTGCATAGATAATAAATAATAATTTATGAAATGTATAAGCGCAAACAGAAAGTGAATAATAATTTAATATAGTAAACAAAATGTTATTATTTTAATGTATAATCTTAGGTAACTGTAATTTTTTTCATATAGTTGGGGAAAATGTAAAAGATTGTTAGTCTCAGCTGAATTGTTATTTTATGTATTGAGTATAAGTTCTCGGATGTATAACACAATGCATAATAAATAATACTCCATTATATTATAAACGAAAACAAAGATTAAATAATAAGGATGTAATATAAATAAAATGAATTATATAGCATCAAACAGAGATCGATATCATAGCCTAATAAATAGTGTTACATAAATATAAAAACAGAAATGCACAAATAAACAAGCTTCTTTTATCTATAAAGTGTAATTACGTTTCTCCCTATGTTGTTTGTTTAGTAAACGAAGAGAAATGGAATCGTATCTCAGATCAATAAACAGTTGTATGTCTTTGTGATTTTGTTTATACTTTACAATAAATAAAACGATCTTTAATGAACAAAATAAACAAACATTTCTAACAAAACGAATAATACGATTGAAAAAATCCGAATCAAATATGAACCAATTAAAAGACCTTAACAACCAAATATTTAATCAAAGATTTTATGATACCATGCGTATATTTAATGTATTTATAGATATTCTTTTTTTTTTTTTTTTTTTTTTTTTTTTTTTTTTTTTACAATAGCACTTATTTAGCATTTTCTTAAAATGTTATGAAATATTTTTTTATAAGATAAACTTTTTTCTTTTTACCTTTAAGATTGTCATTTGGCTTTTTAATTTTTTGTTGCCATTTCGGAGTTAATTTTGAGTTTTTTTTTTTTTTTGACACAAACTGTGAAACATATAAAAATTCATTAATAAAAACCTAATCAAACATATGCACATTAGTGATAATCCTATAGTAAAATTTTTAATATTTAATTTAATCGTAACTCACACTTTTATTCTTTTTTTTCTGGGATCGAATGAACATTTTTTGTTTCATTATGAGTAATCGCATGATTTTGAAATCTCATTCCAGCATTTTTTGATCCTGTGGAAAATTTCTTCGATTTTTAGAACGATATTTCATCTTCTTATGGTGATAGTAATAGAGACACTTCTCCGTGAACCAATCAGAAACAATAGAAAACTGATTCAATTTCCTTACTTTTCGCAAACTAACTACTAAAACAAATTCTATGAAAACTTACTAAATGGGAATTATAGCATTACGTGTATAAATGAAACAAATTAGAGAAAAATATTTAAATTAAATAGGAAATCTTAATCAATTAACCTACTTTTTTTTCGTTATTTGAATATATCACCGCGCGCATGATTTCTCAAAAATTATTAAGATAATGGGTTTAAATTTTCTGTGTGTGTTAATAGTGTACTTTTTCATAGAATAAACGAAAATATGTGAGAAAATTTACAAATTTTCTTTTCTTAAATTTACTATTAAATAAAACATTATAAATGAAGATAATTAATAGATTCTAATTCACCATGTTAAGCGAAATTTTATCTTTAAATTAAATTCTTTTTAAAGCTCCAAAATTAAAATGAATACGATATCTAATACGTGAAGTAATGTATTGTAATTACAAAAAAAATATATTAGGTAACTTAATTTATTTTTCCTAATTAATTTAAATGTTTTTCATAAATTTTCAGCTGATTGTAACGAGTAATGCTATATTTTTCAGTCCAAAAAATTTCGATCAATTTGCCTTATTAGTTAATTTATGAAAAGGTATGGAAATTGAATCGGTTTTCTAGCATTTTTGATCGGCTTAAGGGGAAATATCCACTAAAGGTACTACAGAACTAAAAGTTTTTCAAAAAAAATTTTTAACAGTGTAGCATATTGAAAAATACTCTTATTTGGTTAATTTTTAACATTGTTAGTTGCCAATAACGTAACATAGAGAATTTTTCAGAAAAATATATTAATTTTTTTGTGAATGTTTTATAAATTGCTCATATTTGGTAGTTTTTAGTGATATATTAAGACAATTCGGTACATTTGTAATTTAATATTTGTCAGCGAATACCTCAAACTGGCAGATTTTTATCATTTGAAATATTGATTTGTTACCTACCTCATATTTGTGTTTTATAAGGTACAAATATTAATTAGATATTATATAAATATATATATATATATATATATCTAATATGTAAAACAATCAACAATAAGCAATAGAAATTCATGTGAATTGCGCCGAAACGCTGCATTAAAACACATAAATTAAAAATATAATTTCACATTTATCAATTTAGCAAGAACCAGCACACCCCCCCCCCTCACAAAACGAAAATCATCTAATACCTGAATGAGATGTTATATGGACTAGCTGTTATGCAGAGATAGTAATTGTTAGAATTATATTACTTCCTTTTGAATATTCGCGTCAAAATTATCGCTTGAAAATCCCTTGAAAATTGTGATTTTGGGACTCGTCCTTAAATTTTGCACACCACTGTATATGTATATATATATATATATGTGGGATTAAAGAATGAAGTATTCAGCAATAAAACATAATAAACTCAATGATTTAATAAATGTGATATCCCAAGTGAGACTCGTGTGATGATGCGTGAGGAGAACGAGGTGTTCTATAGATTTTAGCGATGGCGAGTTGGAGGGACTTTTAATCCAAAGCTCAGGGAAGCTTATTTATACTAAATATTATTCAGTTTTACTGTTATTTTTGAATGCTACGTATATATTTTATGTCTATTAAACCTTTTTATCTTATCAAGAATATTAGTTTTGCTTAAATCATAAGCTAATCACTCAATATCCCACAAGTGTTGGGGGTTTGTTGCCGGGATTTGAATGATTTCGCTGATTTATATTTGAATTTGAATTTCACGATGAAAGCTATTTTGTACTAAAAAGATCTAAGTCTAAGAAGAATGTTTTGTTTTTAAACTAAAACGTGTTATATGAAAAAAAAGAACTGTTTGTTATATGTGTAATGATTAGAAATTATCCGTAATCAAGCCTGCAAGATAGTGCACTACATTGTTTTGCTGAAGTGTAAACAAAAATTATAATGTCTGTTCTGAATAAAGCTAGAAAGGCGGACTTGTTAACATTGTGTGATGATCTAGGTATAGTTGTGCTTCAGAGTCCAAGAATCACTGATTTGATAAAGTTGGTGACGGAATCGAAGGATTATGAAGAAAATTTTGTAAAAGTTCGACTTGAAGACATTGCCGCGGAGAGAATAGAAAAAGAAAGACTAGAAGCAAAAAAAGAAAAAGAAGAAAGAAGACTAGAAGCAGAAAAAGAAGAAAGAAGACTAGAAGCAGAAAAAGAAGAAAGAAGACTAGAAGCAGAAAAAGAAGAAAGATGGTTACGGTTAGAAACAGAAAGAAGATTAGAGGAAAAGAAGATGGAGATGGAGTACGAATTACGAAAAATTTAACTTCAAGGAAATATGACAAATACAAGTGACGGTTCGGCTGTTACTGGTTCAGGTAAGCAACCAGATTTGTCTAAATTAATGTCACACTTTGATGGGAAGGGTGATATCAGTATCTATTTAGCTCTATTCGAGAGACAAATTTCTAGGATGAATATAACAAAAGAAAATTGGGTAATGCACTTATTAAGTTTAATGCCGCTAGAAATTGCTAATGTTATAACTAGAGAACCAGAAACATTAACAAATAACTACGATTATGTAAAAAACTTGCTGCTCAAAAGATTCAAATTGACGCCAGAAGAGTTTAGGCAAAAATTAATGTCGCATAAGAAAGAAAACTCAGCCACTTGGCGCGATCTAGCATTTGAGTTAAGGAATTATTTAGAAGAATGGATTGCCGGTCTTGATGTATCCAATTTTGAAGATTTAAAAGAATTAATATTAGTAGATCAAATCAAGAGAAGGTTACTGATAGAAATGAAAGAACATTTTATCGATGATCTTCCCAAAATTAAAAATGTTGATGTATTAGTTTGTAAACTAGATGATTATGAAACAGCAAGGCGTAATGTTAAAACCATGAATAGACACTCACACCACTTTGAAGATAGGAAGTCAAAAATGCGCGAAAATAACAATTCAAAACCGTCGTTACCATCTCAACGTTATGATACTTTAAGAAAACAACAATTTACAGATAATACAGCTAATAGAAATGAGTCTTCTAATTTAAATGAAAGAAACAGGGCACAAATTAGATGTTTTAAATGTAACCGTCTTGGCCACGTAATATCCCAGTGTAAAAATGAGAATAATAGTCAAATGAATTATGACAGCCAAAATCGGAGCCAAAACCCGCAATTATCCAATCACAAAGAAGTGAATTGTGCATTAATCAAAGAAACAAACAGCGCCAAACCGGATCACATGTTAGACAACGACATTAACGGGAGCCAAAACCCGCGATTATCCAATCACAAGGAGATAAATTTTGCAGTAATCAAACAAACAAACAGCGCCAAGCCGGATCGCATGATAAATATTGATATTAACGGAGAAAAGACACAGATCTTTTTTGACACTGGAAGTGATATCAGTCTGGTCAGTTATGAATACTATACGAAGATTGGATCGCCAAGATTACGTTCAAATAATATTTCTTTGTCAGGCATAGAAAGAGTAGTTGTTTATCCTAAAGGATACTTTTCATATGAATTTAATATTGATGGTTTTCTAATCAAAGCAAATTTGTATGTGTTAGAATCTCTTTCATATGATATTTTATTGGGATATGATGTGATTAGCAAATTAAATTTGGCGATAGACGAGAACGGAATTAAGATCGTTGGCGAACGCAACAATATTGAAGTAGGTTACACTGAAGTTCAGAAGAATTCTGATATAAAATTGAATCATGCTGCCAGAAATAATAATGAAAAGAAAACGTCAACGTTAGATAATTCACGTGATGAAAATATTATAATTGTAAATGATAATAATGCAGGAGATAATTTCTTAATTAATTTAGCGAGCGTCATAGAAGATGATGAAATTGATTTAGATCACGTGAGAAATTTTAATATAAGAAAACACATAAATGAATTAGTAAAGGGATACAAGCCAAATAAATCAAAAGATACATGATTACGGATGCATATAATTTTATCTGATGAAATTCCTGTTTGTCAACGGCCACGAAGATTTCCTTTTAAAGAGCAAGAAATAATCGAAAATCAGGTTCAGCAATGGTTGAAAGACGGAATTATAAGGCGCAGTTTTTCAGATTACGCAGCACCAGTAGTTTTAGTTAAGAAGAAAGACAACTCGTATAGGTTATGCATAGATTACCGTAAACTGAATAAGAAAATAATCAAAGATAGGTACCCATTACCTTTAATTGAAGATGTTTTAGATAAATTAGAGGGATCAAAAGTATTTACTACTCTCGATCTAAAGAATGTTTTTTTTTCATGTTGAAATTGAGGAGAAAAGCAGGAAATACACCGCATTCGTGACACACGAAGGGGAATATGAGTTTTTGAAGTGTCCATTTGGTTTATGTACATCAGGAAACCAGTTCCAAAGATATGTAAACACGGTGTTTAGAAAGCTATTACGTGACGGCACAGTTGTTATTTATATGGATGATTTTATTATTCCATCACAAACTGAAGAAGAAGGTTTAGAGAAATTGAAACAAGTACTTGCAGTTGCAGTGGATTATGGGCTAGAGTTTAACTTCAAAAAATGCAAATTTTTAAGGAAAAAATAGAATTTTTTGGTTATATCATTGAAAATGGAACGATACAGCCATCTGAATCGAAGACATCAGCTGTTTGGAATTTCCCTCAACCAAAAACGATAAAACAATTGCAATCATATTTAGGATTAACAGGTTATTTTCGCAAATTTATTCCGAACTATGCTCGAATAGCCAAACCATTGACTGATTTATTGCGTAAAAATGTCACATTTGAATTTGGCACAGAACAAATACAGGCGTTTAAAAAATTAAAAGAAATATTATCGCAAAAACCAGTATTGCATTTATTTAAACAAGGATCAGCACTAGAATTACACATCGGCGCCAGTAGCCATGGTTTCGGAGCAGTACTACTAAAAAAAGCGGATGATGGAAAATTCCACCCTATACAATACATGAGCAAAAAGACAACCCCGCAACAAGAAAAATATTGTAGTTATGAATTGGAGGTATTGGCAATAATTGAAGCTCTTAAAAAATTCAGGAACTACTTACTTGGTACAAAATTCAAGATAGTAACTGATTGTGAAGCATTTCAGAAAACATTAAACAAAAAAGATTTGGCTCCAAAAGTCGCAAGATGGTCTTTATTCATGGAAGAATTTGATTATGAAATCACACATAGACCAGGGAATAAAATGAAACATGTAGATGGTTTGAGCAGGAATACTGTTTTAGTAATTACAAGATCACAGAGTGAGATGACAGTTAGAATAGCTATAGCACATGAGAAAGATGAGCTCATAAAATCAATAAAATCTTTAGCTGAAAAAGGTGAAGAAAATGAATATCTTATCAAGAATAACGTGTTGTATAAGTTTGATAACGGAAGAGAGTTGCTTGTAGTGCCTAAAGAAATGCAAAAAGAGATTATTCGTAAAACACACGATAAATGGCATTTTGCTGCAGTCAAAACAGAAAAATTAGTAAAAAAAAAGAGTTCTTCATCCCTAACCTGAGAAAACAAGTTGAAACAGTGATAGTAAATTGCATCGAATGTATTCTATTTAACAAGAAACGAGGCAAAGCCGAAGGTTTTCTAACGCCCATACCAAAAGAGAATATACCATTAAGCACATACCACATTGATCATATTGGACCGCTGCCATCAACAAACAAGAAATATCAGCATATATTCACAGTTGTAGATGCCTTTACTAAGTTCGTATGGTTTTATCCGATGAAATCCATGACAGCTCAGGAAGTCATTGAAAAGTTATCATTGCAACAAACTGTGTTCGGGAATCCCAGCAAAATAATAACGGATCGGGGACCAGCGTTCAGATCAGATGAGTTTATAGAATACTGCAAAGAGCAAGGGATAGAACACGGTAAAATTACGGCAGGGATGCCCAGGGGAAACGGACAGATCGAAAGAATTCATAGCATCCTGATTCCTGTATTAGCAAAGATACAGGAATATAGCTATGTGGGAATGAGCCCACAAAATGGTATAAATATGTGGCCGATGTGCAGAGAATTCTCAATAGTACAGTTACAAGAAGTACAATATACAGCCCGTTTGAATTGATGATTGGCGTAAAAATGAAAAATAAAAATGACTTAAGGATTAAAGAAATACTAGAGGAAGAAGATATAAACCACATGATGATGGAACGGGAAAATGTAAGAGAAGAAGCGAGAAAAAATATTTTGAAAATACAAGAAGAAAATAGAAAACAATTTAACAAGAAGAGGATAGAGCCCAACAAATATAAATTAAATGATCTCGTGGCAATCCAAAGAACGCAGTACGGCACAGGTCTGAAATTAAAGGAAAAATTCCATGGACCTTATAAAGTTACTAAAGTAAAGTCAAATGATCGTTATGATGTAGAGAAAATTGGAGACCATGATGGTCCCAACAAGACATCAACTGCTGCAGAATATATGAAGCCCTGGAGTAACGCATCTGCATAACGGGACATGTTTTTCTTTTATGTTTACCTGTTTTGTTTGTGTAAATGTGTGCCTAAATTTTTATAAACAGCTGCCGAGGGCATCAGAAACGTCAGGATGACCGAGAATGTGGGATTAAAGAATGAAGTATTCAGCAATAAAACATAATAAACTCAATGATTTAATGAATGTGATATCCCAAGTGAGACTCGTGTGATGATGCGTGAGGAGAACGAGGTGTTCTATAGATTTCAGCGATGGCGAGTTGGAGGGACTTTTAATGCAATGCTCAGGGAAGCTTATTTATACTAAATATTATTCAGTTTTACTGTTATTTTTGAATGCTACGTATATATTTTATGTCTATTAAACCTTTTTATCTTATCAAGAATATTAGTTTTGCTTAAATCATAAGCTAATCACTCAATATCCCACATATATATATATAATTTCAAATTTATCAATTTAGCAAGAACCAGCACACCCCCCTCACAAAACAAAAATCCCTTAAAATTGAAAATTCAACAATCAAAATACAAAAACAATAGGCTGCCAGCCTCGTCAGCGATGGGTTTTATTAGACAAAAGCAACCGGACACTCGAGTTTACTAAAACAAAATATATTAAAGTGGCAGTGGGTTTCGGCCAGAGCGGTGAATAGCAAAAAATCAGATGTTAAACACCCGATGGCTATAATTCACGTGCTCCCCCACCGGACCCTACGCCACATTAGAAAACGAATGTCTCACCTGGAACATTGTAAACGATGTAAAAGTATGTTCTCTGAATAAAAACCACATCCCCAACTTAGCTGCAATGCCACAACTCAAAACAAATTAAAAAGAACAAAGTAGCAACCGTATTCCAAACCAATCCAAAAACAATCCAGGTCTGTTGCCACCCAATGCAGCTCATCATCATAAAACCGTCCTTAAGCAGGCTTTAGGTAATACAAGTCATTTAGCTGTCACTGAGTAGCAAACGATCAAAAATGTAGAGAATCTGCAAAATCAGAGTACTTTTTTATGAACTTGAAAGAAATATTGTTTTTATAGTGAAGTTTACTTTTAAATTGAAAAAGCTCACTTTGAAATAGATATTTTTCTGAACATATTCTATAAAATCGTAAAATTTGGATGATTACAATGTTAATGTAGATTCGTTTTGAAATATTGGAGGACCAGTGTACGAGCTGATTAACTGTAAAAGAAAAGCTTTTACGCTTATCATAAATAGAAATTTGTATTTTGTTATCTATTTTTTTTTTAATCTAGATAATCAGCCTCCGAACTATTTTCATTAGTTTTTTTTAACATTAAGGAGTCAGGATAAATTTCTTGAGTATTTCATTAAAATCAGAACTAATATTCAAAACGATCAAATCATCAATGTATCGGTAAGCAAAAAATGTTTTTTTATTTTTTTTATTTTTATTTTTTTAGATCAGCTTTATTTATACTATATTGAAATTCATAAAAAATAAAAATAAGTTAGCTGCAGTGGATGAGTAACTAGTACTCATACCAATCCCATTAATTTCTAGGTATATTTTAGAACCAGTATAATTTAATTCAAACTTGTTTTATAAATTATGCCGGTTTTGCCTTTATGATAATTATGTTTATACTGGTTCTAAAATATACCTACAAATTAATGGGATTGGTATGGGTACTAGTTACTCATCCACTGCAGCTAACTTATTTTTATTTTTTTATGAATTTCAATATAGTATAAATAAAGCTGATCTAAAAACTGAAAAACAATTTTTAATAGATAACAAAATAAAAATTTCTATTTATGACAAGCGTAAAAGCTTTTCTTTTACAGTTAAACAGCTCGTACACTGGTCCTCCAATATTTCAAAACGGATCTACATTAACATTATAATCAGTCAAATTTTCCGATTTTATAGAATATGTTCAGAAAAATATCTATTTCAAACTGAGCTTTTTCAATTTAAAAGTAAACTTCACTATAAAAACAATATTCCTCTCAAGTTCATAAAAAAGTACTCTGATTTTGCAGATTCTCTACATTTTTGATCGTTTGCTACTCAGTGACAGCTAAATGACTTGTATTACCTAAAGCCTGCTTAAGGACGGTTTTATGATGATGAGCTGCATTGGATGGCAACAGACCTGGATTGTTTTGAATTGGTTTGGAATACGGTTTCTACTTTGTTCTGTTTAATTTGTTTTGAGTTGTGGCATTGCAGCTAAGTTGGGGATGTGGTTTTTATTCAGAGAACATATTTTTACATCGTTTACAATGTTCCAGGTGAGACATTCGTTTATTAATGTGGCGTAGGGTCCGGTGGGGGAGCACGTGAATTATAGCCATCGGGTGTTTAACATCTGATTTTTTGCTATTCACCGCTCTGGCCGAAACCCACTGCCACTTAAATATATTTTGTTTTTCTAAACTCGAGTGTCCGGCTGTTTTTGTCTAATAAAACCCATCGCTGACGAGGCTGGCAGCCTATTGTTTTTGTATTTTGATTGTTGAATTTTCAATTTTAAGGGATTTTTGTTTTGTGAGGGGGGTGTGCTGGTTCTTGCTAAATTGATAAATTTGAAATTATATATATATACACTATCTACCAAAAAGTATTTGTACACTTTCAGTTTTTGACATTTTGTCAAATATTTAAAAATATACTGGTCGGATTCTTCTGGTACTTCAGAAATATAAAGATTATGTTTCACTTTATATTTATTTACATTCATTTGTTAAGCGGGTAATTAGGGGGCCGGCAAAAAAACAAAGAATAATAGAAATATTTGGGATCGCCCTGTACATGAAAATGCACGAAACGACTTATCGCTTTAGAATACAAATATATGAATACAGTAGAATATGTACACTAATTTTTGTGAGAATAGCATGTATATTTATGGTGAAAGAGCGATTTTTTTGAAAAATTCAAAAAATTCTGGTATGTTTTTTGTTTATATCATGCTGGGCTTTTGACCAAATTTAACGCAAATTTCAGAAAAATTGGCAAAATGCAGTAGAAAAAATGTAGCGCAATTGGAATATAAACAAAACTGCATATATATTCAAGCGTTCCAACACTTATGGAAGAGCTGTCCGCAAGATTAAAGGCGGGGTCAAGGCATATGCCATCTAGCGGCAGGGGTGCATAACTAGAGGATTATTAAGTAGAGGATTATGGCAGTTTCTTTTGTGTGAATGGCAACAAAACTTTTTTGTTTCTATAAAATGTTACTTCAAAATATTTCGTAGAATTAGTTTTAGGTTTGAAATATTGTAAATAAATATAGAATAAATAAGTGTAGTACGACTAAATATTAACATAAAATATACTAAGATGAAATATCATTTAACTATGCGATACAAATATCGCTGATTAAAATATGTTCGATTTTAATTACGCTTTTAATGTAATGAAAGATGACTCATTAAATTTTGTAAGTACTTATTATATAAATGCAGAATTTTGAAATAGTGTCACATTTTAGTAACTTTTTGATGAGCTAAATTATACAAAATGATATACACCGTAGTATTTCATATGATAATATAATTATCAATATTTAAAAATGTATAGAATTTAATACTAAATAAAATATTCAACTTTTATTTACAACAAGCTGCATTTTTTATTTACCAATTTCAGACGATAAAAATCCAATGTTTTCTTAGTCGTATCGACTTTTATTATTTAACTTGCAAAATTTTTATTCTTTTAATTTAAAAACCTATTTTATTATACGTATATTCGGAATAACTTTAATTTTAAATGTATGTATTAAATGTTGTTTTGTTAAACAAAGAAATATTGTTAATTTATTTGTTTAAATATTTAACGTTCTAGACAATAATTTTCCTAAAATCATTGCTTAGACTTTTTTTTTTTTTTTTTTTTTTTTTTTTTTAACAGACAAAGCCATTTTGAGATTTCATATTAAAAATTCATTCATAAATTTCAAGCTATTCTCTCAATCATGACAGATTAATCAAGTCTACGAGGTTTATTGCAAAATATTTTTGCTATAGTTTGTTTCGGTAAAGTCATGTACATTTAAAAAAATAGTCACGATATCATTTTAATTTTGGGAGAAAAAATACTAACTTAGTAGTCATAAGTACCACATAATGTTACGAAAATATTGACTTTTACCCTAAAATTAAAATGACAATGAGACTTTTTTTAAAAAACACAGATCTTTTTAATTAAAAATATGTGTATTTAAAAAAAAGTCTCATTATTATTTTAATTTTAGGGTAAATGTCAATATTTTTCGTAGCATGATATAGTACTTATGAGTACTAATTAGTACTTTTTCTCCCAAAATAAAATTAAAATGATATTGTAACTATTTTTTTAAATGTACATGACTTTATCGAAACAAACTATAACAAAAATGTTTTGCAATAAACCTCGTAGACTTGATTAATTTGTCATGACTGAGAGAAAATTCAGAAAATATGCACAAAAGATATGGAGATAATAAACATCTGCGCATATATGACGTCAAACCCACGTCATCCTCTAGTTATGCACCCCTGCCGCTAGATGGCATATGCCTTGACCCCGCCTTTTGCTTACGACAGATTCCAGCATTAAGTTGGTACGCTCTAGCAGCTCTGAATATAAATATATTAAATATTTTATGAAATATGAGTAGTTGTATAAAATAATTTTTATCTGCGCATGCGCGAACTAGAAAAACATTTTATTTACATCATTTAATAGTCAATTCTATGGAGTGACTTATAAAAAAAATTCAATCAAATATCGTGAAAATTCAAAAAGATATCATTATTTTAGTGAGATGTTTTTACTCTGCTCTCTAAAAACGGCTGAATCTTAAGGGATTCTCCACAAATTGACATTTTTTAATAACTGACTTTAAAAAAAAACTAGTATTGAATTAATACAATATCTAATACAATATTGCTGCTAATAAGTACTTGACAATTGTGATAGAAAAGAAAAAGAGCTTTATTCACATTCAGGGCCAAAACTAAGAGAGGGTTGGGGGAGAAGGGCATGTGCCACGGGCGCTAGGATGAAAGTGTCCCAAATGTACATTTTGTTTGGCGATTTTTTCCATGTCTATGTTTAGCATGATATTGTCAAAATCGTCCCATTCAAAGCATTTCTCCTATACCAAAGCGTAGAAGAATCTAATGATGATGGCATAAAGATCCCGCATAAAGCAGTTTTTTTTCGTTTTGATTCGGTTTCACGATTTTAAGGTATTTTTTTTAAACAAAGCAGACTACTTTAATCAATATTACATATTTTAAGTTTTAAAATAAGTCGGCTATTAATAAATTAGAAAATTTTTCTTTGCAAATACTTTTGCAAATGCTTTGCAAAGAAGAAAAGGGAGGGGGGGGGGGGCAGTTCATCAAAATTCATTGAAATATAAATATATTAAACATTTTCTAAAATGTTCTATGTCATGCAATATTTTTAACCAAATATAAAGCCACATTCAGAAAAATTCGCAAAATGTAGTAGAAAGAATAAGGTGCTATTGAAATATAAATATATTAAAAGTTTTCTAAAATATGAGTATTTGTATGAAATATTTTTTAATCAGCGTATGCGTGAACGATAAAATTTATCATTTTACATAATATAATATTCAACTCTATGGAGCTACCCATAAAAAAATCCGATCGAATTTCGTGGAAATTCAGAAAGTTATTGTGGATAGGAGTGAACTGATTTTCAATTGGTCTCTGAAAGCAGTTGAATGACGTCAGATTTTACGCAAATTGCCAAATCTCCATTTACGTTTTTTACTGGTGATTTACTTCTTTTCTTAAATAATTACCAGAACGAACCTATTTCAGGATAAAAATAATTATAAAAAATCGAAGCATTTGTGTCAAATCTACCCATTGATACATAATTGATAATGGCTCTTATGCAAATGCCGATATCTGCGATCCTGAAATACGTCAAGTTCTCCACTGTTAAATGTGGTGTCGAAAAGAACACTGACATCAATCGCATGCATGATGCCAAGAAGAACAGAGCTATCTGATTTTGAGAAAGGTGTGATCATCGGGTACCACCGAAATGGCCGATCTTTAATCGACATATCTAGCGAGCTTAATTACCCCAAACGACTGTGGCTTATGTGATTAGAAAATGGAAGCTGAATGGTGATTGTCAGAATGTGGCCAGAGTAGGCAGACCGACGAAACTGGGAGATAGAGACCGACGGGTTCTGTCTAGAGAAATTCGGAAGAACCGCAACCAACCAATGTTACACATACGCCAAGAATTTCAACAAGCTTCAGGATGTGTTGTTTAAATGAATACCATCCGTAAGGAAGCTCATCTGCTTAATTTTTATGGCCGTGCTGCCGCCCATAAGCCTTTAATCACCAAGTCCAACCGCGCAGCTCGGTTAAGTTGGTGCAAAACACGCCAGCAATGGACTGTACAGCAATGGAAACAGGTTCTCTAGAGTGATGAATCAAGGTTCACCCTCTACCGTTCTGATGGTATGGTCTGGGTCTGGCGTCTGCCTGGGGAACGCCTCCTACCAGAATGTATTGTGCCCACAGTTAAATTTGGCGGAGGGGGAATTATGTTCTGGGGTTGTTTTTCCTGGTTCGGACTAGGACCCTTGGTCCCAATTCATGGTAAGCTCAATGCCGATGCCTACTGTAATATACTGGACAACAGTGTACTTCCTACGTTGTGGCAATACTATGATTGGACCCATGTTATTTCCAGGATGACAACGCAAGCTGCCATGTAGCGAGATCCAGCATGGATTGGTATGCTGATAATGGAGTGCATCGACTCGAGTGGCCTGCCCAGAGCCCAGACCTGAATCCAATAGAGAACCTCTGGGACGAGTTGGATCGTCGAATTAAGGCGGGTGACACACGCCCAAAATCAGTAAAAGAGCTTACCTGCCTTGTGCAAACAGAGTGGAATAAAATACCATTAAATGTAATACAAGGACTAGTTGAGAGCATGCCCAGGAGAGTCGCAGCTGTAATTGCTACAAATTATTAAATGTGAACAGGGCCAAAACCAGTCTTTTTTTCCCGAGGCAAACGTGGATTTTGAAGGTACCCCTTTCCCCCTCCTTCGCAAAGCATATTTACAAAGAAAATTTCTCCAATTTATTAATAGCCGACTTATTTTAAAACTTAAAATATGTAATATAAAATAACGTATTCTGCTTTATTAAAATACTCCAATTTGATACTTTAAAACGAATAAAAAAAAATTCTACTTTCTACAGGATCTTTAAGGCCCTTGTCCCTGCTCGCGAAGACACTGCTGAGCTAATGCTATTCCTGTGGGGAGGCATTTTTCTAGTAACTCTTTCGCATTTTGAAATTTTGAAATTTTTTTTTTTGCATAGGATAGCGGAAGTCCCTCTCAAAATCGCTCCTTGACTACTTTTTCGATTTGAGTCATAGATATTTTTTATAAAGTTAGTTTCACTTTCAGAACCGCTTTTGGAAGTGAAAGAAACATTATAAAAATATCTACGCCAAAATTGAAAAAGTAATCACGGAGCGATCTTGAAAAGGACTTCCGCTATCCAATGCAAAACATATTATTTAAAAATGTCCAAATGCAAAAGAGTTAGAAAAATGCATTCCCATAGGAATAGCATTAGCTCGTGAGCATCTTTGCGGGTAGGGGCAGGGACCTTAAGCCATCATCATTAGATTTTTTTATGCTTTAGCATAGCCCAGATATAATAATTTTAACAATATTATGCTAAACATAGCCATGAAAAAAATTGCCAAACGAAAGATACATTTGGAACACTTTCATCCTAGCGCCCGGAGCACATGCCCTTCTCCCCCCCCCCTCTCTTAGTTTTGGCCCTGAATGCGAATAAAGCTCTTTTTCTTTTCTATCACAATTGTCAAGTACTTATTAGCAGCAATATTGTATTAGATATTGTATTAATTCAATACTAGTTTTTTTTTTAAGTCAGTTATTAAAAAATGTCAATTTGTGGAGAATCCCTTAAGATTCAGCCGTTTTTAGAGAGCAGAGTAAAAACATCTCACTAAAATAATGAAATATTTTTGAATTTTCACGATATTTGATTGGTCACTTGATTTTGTCACTCCATAGAATTGACTATTAAATGATGTAAAAATAAATATTTTTCTAGTTCGCGCATGCGCAGATAAAAATTATTTTATACAACTACTCATATTTCATAAAATATTTAATATATTTATATTCCAATTGCGCTACATTTTTTCTACTGCATTTTGCCAATTTTTCTGAAATTTGTGTTAAATTTGGTCAAAAACCCAGCATGATATAAACAAAAAACATACCAGAATTTTTTGAATTTTTCAAAAAAATCGCTCTATCGCCATAAATATACATGATATTCTCACAAAAATTAGTGTACATATTCTACTGTATTCATATATTTGTATTCTAAAGCGATAAGTCGTTTCGTGCATTTTCATGTACAGGGCGATCCCAAATATTTCTATTATTCTTTGTTTTTTTGCCGGCCCCCTAATTACCCGCTTAACAAATGAATGTAAATAAATATAAAGTGAAACATAATCTTTATATTTCTGAAGTACCAGAAGAATCCGACCAGTATATTTTTAAATATTTGACAAAATGTCAAAAACTGAAAGTGTACAAATACTTTTTGGTAGATAGTGTATATATATTAGGGTGGATCGAAAATTTTTTTTCACAGTGTCAAAACCTACCTATGCGGAAAAGATGTTCTCTTGGATGGAGATTAAGGGAAAAATAATTAAAAAACTTAATTTTAAATTTTACTACTGCCACAATAAGGTTGAATTTCGAAAATAAGTGAAAAAAGACCTAATTTTGGCTAGATTATTTTTGATTCAAAATAATAGTTTAAAAAATTTTCCAAAACCTACCTATGCGTAAAAGATGTTATATTATATGCTGAGTATGAGAAAAATAATTAAAGAAATTAATTTCAAAATTTAAATATGCCGCAATGTGGTTCAAATTTATGTATTCGTACGTTTTTACGGTAAAAAATCAACTTTTTTTTGTAAAATAAAATATGAATTTTAGGGGGTATTTGATTGATTACAAGATAAAAACTTTAGTTTCTTAGTTAACAGCTTCATTAGTATTAAATCAAGAAAAGTTGTCAACATTGCAATTGGCGATAATGACGTTCGGTATTGAAAATCGGCATGAGATTTTGTAATTCAATTTGATTTTTATAAAACCGTCTCTTATATACTATGGTCCATACACAGCAGAAATACTTCCGTGAATCTTTTGATTATTAGTTTTGTAGAATGAGCGTTGCGTGAATAGATATTATTGATAGTAGATGTTATTGCGACTGGAATGATTGCTGGATTTACATATTGCTTCTGAAATCATGTCGTTACTAAATCCCTCAGTTAGTGGAGGTTCGACACATTTTCCTATTTAATTAAATCTATGTAATCCATCGCAAAAAATCAAAAAGCTGGTAAATGGAAAATATAGATATTTTTTAATGTAATGATTAGGATTACAGCAGACCTTTGATTTTACTCGCGCGCTTTTAGAATTCATATACTGACATAAATGAAAATACAAAAAGCTTCTAATATGCTGCGAATAATCTTTCTATTTCACCAGTGAAACATTTGTGCCAAGCCGCGGTTCCATCCACGATGCAAAAAGATGACATAGTGGAACCTCATTGGTATGTAACTAGCACAAAAACCATTGTAGTGGACGCTTGAAGATCAGTTCCATATTTCGAATAACACATTCTTTATCATCTATATTAACAGATATTCCGTCTCAACCGATCGCAACCAACTTTGTTACATGTATGTTATTGTTAACACATCACAAAAAATGTGCGTCGTGTTTTCAAATTGTTTGGTACTCTCCCAGAATTTACATATATGTGACCGATGTATTCGGAACCCAGTTCTTTTTTCAAGCTCAAGTCTGCTTCCATTATGATTTTTCTTGTGCTGTTTTCTAGTGATGTGGTCTGTCCTTACAGCCATCAAAGTTTAAAGAAAATGGCCATGATCCTAATCTTTTACAAATGACTAAAGAGAATGACTAAAACGATGGAGTGGTCTTTGGTTTGTTTTGTCATGCCGAATTTTTTCTGTCAGTAGCATTCGATTCGTAGTTTTGTGAGATAATGCCCACATCTTGAAGTGCAGCAGACACGATGGCAGCACCTGCTTGGTCGGAAGTGCACAAACTGTCCAATATTATGATGATGTGACACCTAGCTCGGCAGCAGTTTGGCTTTTCAATGATATAGCTGATGATGCAGAAAAGTGAGTTTGCTCTCAATACGTCGGTTTAGTTTACACTCAATATTCATATTCATATTCAAATCTATTCAACTGAAAAAATAGGCAGTATTTTCGGAAATGGTCCAAAAGACTGTAGTAGCTTTCAGTATTTTATTTTGTTTTACAAAAATTAAGAAGAGCGCAATATTTGTCGTTAAACAGTTTAATTTTTCTTAAAATGCTGCTGTGGTAAGTTATTGAGATTGAATCTCATTTACAGGTCACTAGTAACTTATTAGCAACTCCTTCTCATTGGCAGGAAATAAATAGATGTTGATCGATTCCTTTCTTCGGTTATTTTTTAAATACCAATATGTAAATTTTATAACTTTTTGTAATAGGGAGCATATTTACTGGCATATAAAAGCTAGACCCAAATAGGGTGTAATTCATATCTCTCTCTCTTTTTATTTTTAACAACGCCATGGTACAGTAATATTCAAGGTACACTAAGCTACACAATACAAGCAGACAAATTCTAGCTATAGACAAATTCTAATATTTTTTTACTTAATATCCATGCAATATAATATTACTTACGCAAAGGTAGGTTTTGATAGATATTAAAATGATTATTTTGCGTCAAAAATAAATCTAACCAAAATTAGATCTTTTTCCATTTTTTCAATATTTTATCGAATTTTCAACTTTTTTGTGGCAGTATTAAATTTCGAATTTATTACTTATTATTCTTTTTTCCTTAACCTCCATACGATATAACATCTTTTCCGCATTGTTGGATTTTAAAAATTATTAAAATAATTAGTTTCTGACAAAAATAACCTAACCAAAATTCGGTTTTTTTTCGATTTTTTTCGAAAATTCCACCCTTTTGTGGCAGTATTAAATTTTAAATGTAATTTTTTTTATTATTTTTCCCTTAATCTCCATACAATGGAACATCTTTTCCGCATAGGTAGATTTTGATGTATGGTAATTTTTTTTTCGCCATAGACAATCGATCCACCCTAATATATATATATACATATACAGTGGGGTGCAAAATTTAAGGACGAGTCCCAAAATGACAATTTTCAAGGGATTTTCAAGCGATAATTTTGACGCGAATATTCAAAAGGAAGTAATATAATTCTAACAATTACTATCTCTGCATAACAGCTAGTCCATATAACATCTCATTCAGGTCACACATAGTCACAAGAGTGACAGTCACTACGGTGAAACCAAAAATAGGAATTTCCATAGGTCTTTTTTATGAGTCTCAAATGACTAATATATGCAACTTCACTGACAGGTCACTGCGACTGTTTGTTTGCGCCGAATCATCAGGTGACTTTACATTGTCGTTTTATTAAGATTCTCATGTGACTGTCATTTGGAGACTCAATTTCAAAGTCATTGTGAATGTTGCATGACGATTTTAACAAAATCTATGAAAAGAAAATGCATTATGTAACATTGGTTAGGAAATTTTTTGTTCGAAATGCAATTTTCTTTTTTTTATTTATTTACTTACCTATTACTGTTTTGTTAAATTTATTTAACAATGTATTTATTGAATACAATTTATTACTAAAATCCCGAAAAACTATGAAAACGTAAAATCGGAAGTGTTTTGGCACAGGTTCACTTGGCTTACGCTTATGTTTTCACTAGTAAATATTCATATTTTTTAACTATTTTTCAAAGAAGATTTAGATACAGTTATAGTTGACGTTTTACATCCGGTTTAGATAACAGAGCGTTTGAATGGTAAACAAAAATTTTTGTTATGAAAGTAAACAATAAAACTGAAGTAATATTCCTTTTATAATTATAAATCATTATTTTTTATGGATTTTTTAGAAGAGATACAAAATTGTGAAATTTGTAATGGAAAAACTTCTTGAATTGGGACAAAAACAAATATATTTTTTTAAAGAATTTAACGACAAAACGATCCTACGAGTAAAAATCAAAGCATGTTTAAAAACTGAATTCGATTTTAATACTATAAATAAGTTTCTGAATTTGATGAAAAGCGGTTCATCTGATTCATATCATGTTTTGAAGATAAATATTACTACCTTAAAGCGATGCTAGTTTGTAAAGCTGTAATGCTGTTTTGTACGGAAACTTTATCGAAAATTGTAAATACTAACACCAAATCAATTTGAAAATATGAAAAGAATTTTCCATGTTTTTCAGTGCATTTCATAAAGTGATTAAACGTGTAACCGCATATTTAATATAATATACATCGAATGAATGAGACATCAAGTGGTGTAGAGGTAAAAGGGGCATAAAGTGATTTGTATGTAAAAACACGATGTTTCCATCAATTGAAGCACGTACAAATTTTCATAATTCCATAATAACAAAACAAAACTTATTACATTATTTTTCTATTATTATGAAAGCATCAGGTTCTGGTTATAAAAGCAACTCAAAAGATTTGGAAATTTTTCATACAATTTCGTTTTTACATCTACCTTATAGATCTATCTTTATATAAATGTTTCCGATGAGAAAATCAGGATATTTTTTAAATGTTTCAATAGACTAACAATAAATTAAACATAAGTTGATGCCCAAGCCTTATTGATTTATTTACTCTTAATATAAGGCAGACACTTTCAAATTAAGTACGTTTCTCGAATACATAAAATGTGGTTAAGTTTCTTTCTCTGCCATTGTTTAATCAACAACGAGAAATATAATCGTAATTTCCTTTCAACAAAGATTTGTATGTTGTTGTAATTTTTTTGTATATTTTTAAAGAGACTACGATAAATATTTCAAAAATACGAACAATAAAGTAAGATTCGAACATAATCCCCTTTTTATGTGCATTTTGTACATGCGTGAATGTATAATAGTATTTCTAATATACTTAGAATAACAAGATAAAGAGAGGGGTAATAATAACAATTAGCCAATAAACAGAAAATCATTAAAAAATTCATTTTGATATTTATTATTTTATTTAATAAGAAATTGGGTAAAATTAGATATTTTTAAATAGAATTTCATAATGGTATTGAGAAAAAGAAAAGGAATATTAAACAACATGTGACAAAAACCTTTACACATAACTTTTACCTGGTGCACTGATTGTTCCTAAAACCTTTAGTGTTCTACATAATATTTTCTGCTTCCTTTTTTCACGATAAACAAATGTGTTCTTAAAATTGAGTACTTTTTACTCAATTTTAAGAACTTTGCATACTCAAAATAGTAAATATATTCAAAATTGAGAGACTCATTTATTCATTTTTCATTCCATTGATTGTGTTCCAATATGAATCGATATGTACAGCCTTCTTAAATTACAAATTGAAGTAAAAATGTTCTGATATTTATTGTCCGCTCAAAATTATAAACAATAAAAGTTTAGTCTATTATTTATTAAGAAAAATTAGCAAAATAATTAGCAAAATACGCAAAACGATTATTTTTATAACAAGAGCAGTATTTGCAAGCACATTTATTTCAAAATGCTGTGCATAATTTAATACATACATTAATAAACATCTGTTATGCCGCTATAAATAAAATACACATTGACAGGAAATTACAATTTACAAATTTTGGAGCAACATTATAAAATTATTGTTTAATATGATTTAATAAGATTAGATGACATGTTGTCATTTTTATCCAAACATACTTCATTCGATACGAGTATACCGATTTACTCATTTTTGAGAACTTCATTATTTCAGTGTTAAACAATTTATTTTGGTATAATTCCAAAATAAAGTATAAGTCAGATATTAAATCATCATTAATTTCTATATAACAGTCATTTTGCTTCTAAGATTTCTTTAACTAACCAACACTTTTAGTAAATGGAATACTTACACATTTTTTGTACTATTCTCTATTCGATCACTTATTTAACATTATTTATGACTATTGTTAAACAGACAATGTCATTTGAATAGACCATAGAGAGGTGTATTCACAGAAATGTCAATTTTTCATGAAGGGTGACACTTGAAGTTTTAAAAAGTAATAAAATATCATGCAATTAATATCAGCAACTTGTACTCTTTCACTAAAATCGCAAATATTTAATGAAAAAATGAGATTGAAACATTTTCAAGTGAATTTTTAAACTTTAAATAACTTTTTAACTAGCGAATGCAACATGTATGAAAGATTTCAATAATGAAAATTTTGAAAAATAAAATCTGCTTAATGTTTTATGCATACTTTCATTTGCAGTGAATTTAATAGAAATTTTAAAGGTATAATATTTTAAAATTCATTTTAATAAATAAAACACAACTGGAAAAAAATTACAAAACCTTTTCGCTCACTTTTAAAAACGTGTGAACATATATTTCACAAAGTACCGCATTTAATTTCAATATATTTTCTTTATCATTTGGGTTCTTTAAAAATGAATGATATGTATTCCAAATCACGTAGAAACATAAAACCTTTTAATATGTTATTATCTTAAAAAATCCAAGAAAATAGAAAGCAATAAAATTTTCCATTTTAGCAGAAATACATTTTTATTACTAATATAACTTTCCGAACTTCTCAATTCGATTGCATTTAGTTTTATTGAAGTTTATTTTTTGAAAAAATGTAGCTTTGATATTTATCAGATGAACTGTTATTTTATTTTAAACACCGTGTTTAAAATAAATATTTTCTTCTGTATAAGTGTGTTCTTATAATAAGGATTACTTAGTATTTCAAGTAAAGATTTAAAGGTTTTATAAACTTATTTTATTTAATTTTATAAGAATTTTTCTTTTTTTACATTATTCCCTTCTCTTTTTAGGAACTACGCTTGAAATGTACTACCTGATCCCAAGGCTCTAGAAACAAGCAAATGTGTTTTTTGTCTTAAACAAATTATTATATTTCGATCCAAATTTCTGGAGTGGAAAAACTTCGCCTAATGAATTCCCAGATCTATGTTGAATACTATTTTAAAATGGACATTTATAACGTATAGACGTCACAGAAAATAACTATAGCTCAATATATGCTGCTGTTAAAAAATACATCCATCTGAAATGCAGTCAGTTTTAGTTAATAGATATTTCATGTTACGTTTCGGGAATTAAGTTCAAATCATATAGTCTGGACCGTAGACAGATAGCAATCCGAATGCAAAAAGTAAGAAAATAGAACTTACTGACCTAGTCAGTTTAGTCTATTTTATAATGTAGTCATGTATATCACGTAGTCAATGTATATCAAAAATCAGGCATACTGAAATAAAAAACAGCCGACCTAAATAAAGACATGTTGGTTTCAGATGAAATCTGATACCCATTGAATGCAACATTGTCACAAAACCCACACTTGTCGAAAATTAGTCAGCCTGAGGCTTCACTGATAATCAGGTGATATCATGTTGGCAGTTGCACTGTCATAATGACGTTGTTGCTATTTTCCAAGGCCATTGACATAACTATAATATAACACAACTCCTTTGTTTTAAAAAATTAATTGTATTTATTTTAAAATTTCCTTTAATGCTGCACATAACATTATTATTTTTAAGATTGAAAGCTTCTCTACAGATAGAAATATATCTTCATTGATTATTATCAGAAGCATAAATGGAAAAGACTGAGAATATAATAACTTTTCTCTTGATGAACAAATGTTCCTTAATCTAAGCATCAATGTTTGTTTTATAAATAATACTCGTAACAAATCGTGTTCATAACTTATTGGTAATATTACCCTATATGAATATTTTTACGCAATATGATGCATTCTTTTAATTAATGAAACGAGTTGGATACATTAGTTCAGTTGATATAGAAACTCATATATACTGTATCTTCGTTTTGAGTAAATGCAAATATCACTAGTTATTTAATATCTCGCATGAATTGTAAATAAAGATAAATTGATTCAAGAACAAGTAATGTATTATATGTCCTACAACATACGATATTCTATTATATATCATAAATATTTCTTAGTACATTACAATTTGATTAATTATCTTAGAATCATTGAGTTAGCATATATTGAATATCAATCACAAATAACATCAAGATAACTTCATTTATATTATGAACGCATTTTACAAACTATTGCAAACAAAGGATGTTTTTATTTTTCTTCATCACAGTGCTCAATTACAATTTTTAAATTAATCATGTACTTATACAGTGTTAACATATACAAATGATAAAATATTTTAAGTGTACATATACAAGAATTACCATAGATATAATGTAATGAGTAATATTTAATAACAAAGGTTTTTTTATTATTCGTCGTTATACACTCAATTAGGCGAGTAAGTACTAATAATATACACTTATTCATATGCCCTCACCTTCAAGTTCTTCGGATTGTATTGCATAGGACTGGTTTTTCTAGGGTTACATTAAACATCTCCATTATGAACCACCATTACCTAAAATACTCAAAGGACTTAATCAGTCTTTAACAGTAAAAAACAGCAAAATGTGTAGAAGGAACTTCATTACAGTTTGTTGCTTTATAAAGTTTCACGAATTAAAATTTTTAACTAAAAAAGAAAAGAAAAACCCAATGTTTGTTGTCAATTTTCAAATATATCTTATTAAACTTTGTGTAATATTTCCGAAAATATTAATTTTTAAAATAATTGTTCTTCAGTTATACTGACCTTATATGTCCACTTAGGGCCGTAGCTAAGGGGACGCTATGGGCGACTCAGCCCCCATTAAATTTTTTGAGCCCCCCCTCCCCCTGGAAAAGATTCCAAGGTCACTAAATGAATTTCTGTTCCGAAAATTCAAATGAAATTCAGTTCAAAAACCAAATTTAGTTTGGAGACACTCTCACAGTTTTGTCGAATTATTAAACTGCATCTAAAATAGGATTTTAAAACACTCCCTCATCCTATTTTCACATGTGAAGCTTACATGATGTTTAATTTTGAGCAAGTCATACACTCGAAATTTTCATCAGCATATATTTTTCTTAGCATAAAATGAAGTTATTTAAACAGTTTAATATAAAACATAGTACCTACAATGTGAATATGCACTAATTTATCTTTCTAGTCAGAGAGAGAGAAAAAAAGAACCCCCCCCTACAATCCCTTGAGTTCCCCCCCCTACTGTTCACTTGTAGCTACGGCCCTGTGTCCACTCCATAATTTTGTGGTTTTACTTCTTCGTCACATTTAAACTGCGGCTGGAAAAATAGATGAGAACCACAGCTTTTACTTAAGTTAAAACAACATAACATCGCCATTACAAATATTTTTAAATCCAAATTTGTACTTTAAAAATCAACTAAATTGTTGACTTATGTTGAATATTAGATGTAAAGATAAGAGCATCTTCTACTAGGTAATGCAATCAGTTTTTAAAAATGACGAATGTTAACCCTTTCGAAAAATGCGCAATTCGTGAAGACAAACATTTTCTGCTCTGAAAGTAACAAAACTTCTGTATTACGACACAATATGTTTCGAATATTTTAAGAATCGCATTTACAGCATCTATCGAAAAAGTTTCTAAACTTTCTTAAGAGTCGAAGTATTAAAAAAAAATTTAAAGATGTTTCTATAAAAACGGTAAAAAGGGATGTGTTGTGGCGCAGGTGCACTTAGTTTCGGCTATGTTTTCAATCTTAAATATCCATATCTAAAAAAATGAAGTAGATTTAGGTATAGTTATACTTGACAAATGTTATTATTTATTTCCGTTTTAATTAATAGAGAGTTTAAATGGTAAGAACAAATTTTTGGTATGTTAAATCACCTTACACAAAAAAACAATAATCGAAGAAATATAATTTCTTTTACAACTATATATCAGAATTTTTCTTTGATGTTTCAAAAGACGTACAAAATCGTTATTTAGCAACGGATAAAAATTCTATCGAGTTCGGGCAAAAAAGTACTATTTAACCCTCCGAATTTCTTACAAATGAATATTTTTTTTAATGCTCTGAATATTTTATTCTTTTAACATTATAAAAAAAATAATTATAGGTTATAACACACATTGTATGGAGGAGACATATAGAGGTGCATAAGTAAAGGGTGTATAAAGTAAAGTCTAAATGAAAATACGACAGTTCCTTTAATTGAAGCAAGGCCACATTTTTCTAAATTTTATAATATCAAAAGAAAATTTTATGAATTATTTTTCCTTTTTTAAAGCATCTGGTTTGCAATTAACTCAAAAGAGTTGGAAAAAATATCACATAATTTTTATTTAAAATTTGCATTACAGAAGCATGTCCATAAAAAATTGCGATGAGAAAATCATATTTTTAAATGTTCCTATAGAGAATAATAACAGATTAAACAGAAGATAATGCGCAAGCTCTATAGATTTCTTTATTTCTAATATAAGGCAGAAATTTTCAACTAAATACGTTTCTCGAGCACATAAACTCTGATTAAGTCCCTGCCTCTGCCATTATTTAATCAGCAACGAAAAATATGATCTTAACTTCCATTCAATAAAGATTTTTATGTGTTTTACGATAGGGAATATTATAAATATTTCTAAAAAAATAAAAAGCAAAATAGATAGGAGCATAATCATTTTTTATGAGTAGACTGTACATAAGTGAATGTATATTTTTTTAAGTGTTAAATAAAATAAAATTTAAATAACGAGACGGAGAGATGGATAGTGAGCATCCTTTAGGTTAAAAATAAAAAAAAGCGTTAAAAAGTTCATTTTTGATATTTATTAAGTTTATGTATAAAGAAATTAGGTAGAATAATATATTTTAATAGCATTTGATTATTAGGCCAGTCAAGTTGTCAGAAAAAAGGGCCGATAGATGCAATAATTCTGCTAGAAGATTTTATGTTTTTTAAATGTTTATGTAGATGCTAGTAACAAGAATTAACGGTTTTCCAAAAAATTATCTCGAGGCTAAACTTTGTAGAATCAAAAAACCACAAAATATTCGAACTTTTTTCAGTTTTTTGCTTATAATTCAAAAATTATAAAATTTTTGCATACCATACTCAATTACAAAAAGAAAGAACATTAAATTCTCTACAATTTTCATAATAAAACTGTTTTTCTAAAGCCAATATTAAGCGCTCTACAGTTTTCTGAAAGTGATTCTTTTTTTCTAACTTTGTGGAAAATTTTCAAAAACGAAAATTTGACACAATTTTTCAGTATTTTATACTTTTTAAGGTAACTTATTTAAATTACAGTATTTGCATGATAACAATCATGATGAATTACAACAGTAACATTGTAAAAAAATTAAGAACATTATAACTTTTTTGTATTTAGAGCTTTAGTAATGAACATTAGTATTAGCTATTTAACTGAATGTAAGTAAAAAAATGTTTTTGGTATTTTGGTTGTAACTCTAAAATTATAAACGTTTTGCGTAACATACTTAATTACAAAAAGAAAGAACATTAAATTATCTATAATTTTGTTATAAAAACGTTTTTCTAAACCCATTACTAAGAGCGCTATGGTTTTCGAAAATGTCACTTTTTTTAACTTTACAGAAAGTGACCTACTTTTCGCATCCCATCCCAAAAAACTTTTCATAACTAACAATGAAAATTAAATAGGCCTATTGATCGATGAAAGATGAAAGTTTTAAGAAAGGCAGGCAGAAGATGCGCAAATTCTAGAAACCCTATAAGAAAACAATTACAAAGGGAGGGCCGGGGATAAAAAAAAAAAGAGAGAATGCAGATGGAAGATTGTGGTCAGTGACTTTCCCGAGCCGATTTCGTTCAGATGCAAGTGTTCTTTTTAACATACATACTCTTCTAATATACTATTATTAAGTTTATAACATCTCTTCTCGTGCAGTAATGAAAAATGAGTGAGCTCTACCCAAAATTGTGTTTCATTTGCCAAACGGCTTCAAATAGGGATACTCGCGTAGTACGCCAGAAAGGACTTTATAAGCTCTTTGAACATAGCTTTTAGCATCAAAGTAATATTCATCAGTTTTTTGAAAAACAGCAAGGAAGTTAGAATACAGGATGATTGCCAAAAAACATATGCAAATGAGAGAATGATAGCAGCATACGATCGTCGGGATAAAGATTCTACACAGACTATAGTTTTCCCCTCAGATCAAGCACTTCTTTCAAGCTTCAATATAATTGTTTTATGTGACGAAGTTAATCCCGGTGACTTCAACGAAAAACAATAGAAAAAATCCTACGCAAAGACAAATTTGATTCACAAAGTAATGAAATTAGAAGCGAAAATTACATTTTTGAAAGCTGCTGAAAAACGTGTGGATGTAGGGTCCCAAAAAGTAATTGAGTGTACTCAGCACGAACCTGACTTGCAGATAAATCTGCACAAAAATCTGTTTTCTAAAAGCCAGGAAGAAGTAACACCAAAACCAAGTGGTTTTTAACCATGTACGTTCAAATACAGTTACAACAATGTTCTTTTAACTCATGAAATCTGCGGAAGCGATACAACATCCGCTCTTTTTAGGCAAAGAAAGTCAAAATTTTGTAACACTTTGAAAAAACATGATCAGCTTAGAGAAATTGCCTGCGTATTCAATAAAATAGGTTCTACCCGTCAAGAAATCATAAAGGTTGGAAAAACAATCCATATTGCTCTACACAGTGGATGCATAGCTACCACACAGAATTTGAACACCTTAAGGTTCCAGTTATTTGCTAAATCTGCCACAAAAATGCAAATTTCATTTTGAAAGACTATCACCAACACAAGAGACTGTGTAACATTATTTTCTCCGATGGTATCATCAAGTACAAGCTAGACTAAGAAACAACATCCCTCCTGAAAGATGTGGGAGGGCTCACAGGTTCTCTTTTAGCCAGTTCAAATGTGCCAAGACCCTTCACTTGAATTTTGCTCCATGTTCTGTCATGTAGCTGTAGAAAAAGGTGCAGCAAAGCATGTTCTTTTCATAAATTAAGACTCAAATGCTCAGCAATTTGTAAAAAAAAATGTAATGGGATCAACTACGAAAATGTCGACAACATTATATATCAAGAAGGAGAGGATGTAAAAATGTCACTGTAAATATTTTTTACTTACATTCAGTTAAATACCTAATATTAGTGTTCTCCACTAAAGCTCGAAATACAAAAAAGTTATAATGAAACAAACGTTTCCATTTTTTACTTACCCATTATACGTAGTATAAGGTAAGTCTTGCAATAGTTTTGAAAATCGAAATTTTTTTGACGGATTTACACGTTTTAGATAGTGAAAATTCCGAAAAAAATATTTTTAGAAAAAAAATTGCCGTCCGTCTGTCTGTTTGTGTGTCTTTAAACGCTCTAGCTCACGAACAAAATGAGATAGAGACTTGAAAATTTATATGTACTTAGTATGTAAGAATAGAACGAAGCCTATTTAATATTAGTAACCTCGATTATCCCGAACTATTTTTTCGGATTCTCCAAAAATTCGTTCTGATGAAAGGTATATAAAAATTTTCGATTTTTTTAATTTTAAAATATGGATCTAAAAAGTAATAAAATAACACAAATTTTTGCATAAAGAACGAAGTCGTCTGGATTATTAGTTGCCTAGAAATTTGTAATCCTGTTTTCCACATTCTTCGATTTTTCATGACCCTGTATTTCATTCAAATTTAAATTCAGAGATTTTTTTTTTATTGGAAGTGAGACGCTTAATCCAACGCAGTAAACTGTTAGTTAATTTGATTATTATTTTTGGAGTTATAAGAATGTTTCTTTTACGCATTTCGGTACTACTTGAGTTATTTAGCATTTTACATAATTTGTCGAAATTGATTTATCAGCAATTCATTAATTGAGCATTACTATGTGTGTTAACAATCTATACTAATAAAAGAACAAAACGCTCTGTCTGTGTGTGTGTCTGCGATGGCTAGCAAAATCTACAGCACGTACAAAGCTCAAAATTTTTTTGAGAGTAGCCCAATATCTCTCCTGATGCACCTGAGCTTCAGAATTTCAAAATTCCAATTATTAACTGAGTAATTAATTAAAATCAAGAGGTCACTCTCATAAAAAATCATCTTTTTCCCAATTTTTTTCTCTTTCGTTTGTTTACGGTTGGCTGGTTGTGTAAAAATTTTCGCAGAAGTAATAAGAAAGCTGAGACAGAATTAAAGAAACCCATGGAGGAATAAGATAAGTGGAGGTGAAGTAAGCTCAAAAAAGGTTTGCGATATGAAACCATTTATCGCTCAAATTTAATGTGGCAAACAAAAGGACGTGGAAGAGATTTTGTATTATAAGACGAATTGAAAAAAATGAATTACAGTTGAAGCATATTTCAAGAGGAAATAGCAAATTTTTAAAATGGTCTTAGTTCTATTATTATTTATTAGAATAAATATTCGCTTTTAAAATGAAGGAAATTGGAAAATTAGCAATAATTAAATATCAAATTAAAATTAAATAGGATATTGAAAACATTTGATACGAATTAAAAATTGTATAACTAAAAGTTTCCTTCATTAATGTAATTTTCAATACTTTATAACGTAGATGAAAAATGTTTATGACTTAATAATTGCATGTAAATAAATATTTAAAATATAATGATGAAAACACTCTTTTAAAATTATGTATGAAAATTTAAGTAATAAATATTAATCTAAAATATAAATTTCTGACTGCAGACGATTTTAATGTACTAACAAAATAATGTTATATTTTCAAGCAAAACGTTAAAATAATTTTCTATATTGATATTTAAAACACATATGATAAAATAATTAATAAATTTTTACCAGTGAAGCGATAAATTAGTTCTTTTTTTAAAAAACGAGAGAAAAAAAATACAGGTTTAAACCTGTTTCAATTGATAGCGAAATTTTAAAATGGAGGGCCAAAATCACAGTCCGGTGAAATCCAAACACCTCATTGGTCATTGAGCCGCGTCCTTTTCAGGGAAAAATCTCATAGCAGTTGGGTAAATGTTGTCATACTCCTTTTTCCGAGAAAAAATCGTAGCGGCAGTTTTGAAGTAAATCTTATCTCTTTTCATTTATAATCTAAATTTTTCAATCTCATTTTATAAAATGGCATCAAAATATCTTAATTGAGTTAATTTCGATGGTTTATCTTAAATAAGAACAGGCGGTAACAATCGCTTAAAAAATACTTTCCCCCTCACCTTTTTCAAATGGAGAAACAAGTTCGTGATTTTCACCCTTACCACACGACCAATGGGGTGGCTGGATTTCACTTGACTGTGATTTTGGCCCTTCACTTTAAAATTTCGCCAATTGATAGGCGTGTCAAAGCACGTGCTTTTGTTGGTACTTCATTGGACTTAATGTAGGGTTAGATCTTAAGCATCATCTCCAGAGATAATACCTCCACTCTATTAATTTCTTTTTACTCTAAAAAAGAAACCAATTTGAGATTTTGACATTTCAAAAGTGACTGTTTTTTTCCCAAAGACCTTTAAAATTCATAGACTGGCAAAATGTCAGTTTAACGTAGGATTTTTGAACATAGCTATTACGTCAGATCGTTGGTACTTCGTACATTAGAATGTATTTGTGGTTGGCTATGGTTTAGTTAATATATGTATATGTATATATGAGGCTTTTTTAGCGGTTTTTTTAAATCATTGATTAAATTTGAATGCATTTATTTAAGTTAAAATTTTATTAAGACTTTAATTTGTTTTTAAAACAAAAATGAAATGGCTCTTTGACGTACAATTGTTCGAATAGGCAGACGATTCATACACAGTAATAAATTATCAAATAGCAAAATAAATTATACATAAAAAATAGTCACTAAAAGAATAGTAGCAAAACATAATGTTTAGGCGTATTAACACATAACCCGATCCCAACCAGAAAAAAACAGACTATACTCCGAGCCAAGCAAAACAAAAATTTCATGAGCATAAACGCGACCCGAACCTAAAAATTCCATTTGAAAAAAAAAAAAAAAAAAAAAAAAAAAAAAAAAAACTATGGATTTGATATTTGACCCGAATCAAATCTGAATCCCACAAAAATATTCAAATGAAGCATACCCCAATTCGATCAAAGAAAAATAATGTTCGTGTATATGCAACCCGACCCGAAACCTAAAATTTTTCACTGAAAAAACCCAAAAAATGACCAGAACGAAACCTGAAATCGATAAAAATATTCCAAAGAACTATAACCTGATAAGAGCAAGACAAAAAAACTTCCATGAACATAAACCTGACTCGAACCTAAAAAATTCCATTTGAAGAAAAAGCCTGAAGTTTTATGCAAACTACATCTGAATCCGATCAAAATATTCGAAAGAACCATAACCGGATTCGAATAAGAGAAAATAATTTTCGTGGACATGAAACCGATCGGAACCTAAAATTCCATTTGAAAAAAATACCTGAAATTTGAATCGACAAAAATATTCTACAGAACCATACCCGGACCTGAACAAGACAAAAAAATTTCCATGAACATGAACCCAATCCGAACCTAAAAAATGAACTAAATCTGAATCTGACAAAAATATTCCAGAGAAGCATATCCTTATTCGAACAATGCAGAATAATTTCCGTTGATGCGCAACCCAACCTGAACCTAAAAATTCCATTAAAAAGCCGAAATCTGAATTGAACGACATCTGAACCCGAAAAAAATATTCCAAAGAACCAAAACCCGATCCGAGCAAGACAAAATAATTTCCCTGGACATGAATCCAACCAGAACCTTAAAAATCAATTTAAAAAAAATACCTGAAATCTGAATCGAACCAAATCTGAATCCGACGAAAATAGTCCAAATAACTATAACCAGATACGAACAAGACAATATAATTTCCATGGATATAATCCCCATTCCAAACCAAAAAATTTGTAAAAAAAAAGAAAAAAAAATCCCGAAATTTGAACCAAACATAATCTGAACCTAACAAAAATATTTCAGTGAAGTATAACCTCATTGGAACTAGGTAAAATAATTTCCATATAAGTACAACCCGACCCGAACTTAAAAATCCCATTTGAAAGGAAAAAAAAAAACCCCACGAAATCTGAATTAAACCGAATCAAATCTGAAGACAAATATTCCAAACAATCATAACCGTATCCGAAAAAGACAAAATAATTTCCATGAACATGAATCCAATCCGAGCCTAAAATTCGGATGTTCTACAAAACATAATGCGCTCCGTAGCGATGGAAAGTGAAACTAAGTACTTAGCGCGAGATGGTTAAAATATTTCGTTTATAGTTAATGTTAAATTAGAACTTGGTTACGGTTAGATAACAGTTAGGTTGCAATTACGTTCCAGTGACCCTTTTGTTATTTTATTTTCCGGTTAGGTTACAGTTAGGTCATGGTTAAGTTGCAGTTAGGTTAAAGTTAAGTTGCGGTTAGGTTGTGGTTAGATTATGTGTAGGTTATGATTAGGTGACGGCCAAGTTACATTTATGGTATATTTAACTTGCAGTTAGGTTACTGTTAAGATACAGCTAAGTTACAGACAAGTTATGATTCCGATACAATTAGGTTACGGTTAGGATTTTGTTCATAGAATGAACATTACGCATGTTTGATAAAAAATATACACCTATTTTTGTAAAATGGCTCTGAATTTATAATATTATATACTAACCTTTTAGCGAATCATCGAGAATCGATTTCATTCACGGTATAGTCAGATTTAAGAGTGTTATTTAATTAGTTTGAAATTCAAAATATTTCACTTGGGATAACTATGTGAAAAAAGTATTTAGTTAAGTCACTTAACAGTAATTTTAAGGATAAATATCAACACGAAATCGTTGGACACATATTCCCTCCTGCGTTTCCCATTGCAGTCATTTTAGGTATTTTTGCAGCTAAATATTAGTTTTTTTTTAAAACCAATTTTTGACACAGTCAGGGGGCACGTATTTAATATAATGTACAATGTAAAAAATTTGACCCTTTTGCTGTATCATCACTCCCCCGCTTTTATAGAATATATCTCTTTTGACCTATGACAATGTTCCAAAATAGGCTGAAGTAATCATTTTCTATAAAAGCGGTGGAGTGACGATGCAGCAAAAGGGTCAAATTCTTAACAGTGTATTAACACATATTTTGAGTTGAAGATAAAATCATAAAAATTTCAAGTTCGTTTAACATTATTATAACGGACCCGGGCAACGCCGGGCGGGTCAGCTAGTATTTAAATAAACATTTAACTTTTGTTTTTGAATTGCAATGCATTGTATAAATAGTTTTCACATGTTTTATTTTCATATATTATATTATGCATATCCATGATGGGTAGTGGCCCCCAACGACTAGTTCTTCCATGGTTGTGTCCAAAATTAAATCATTATATGCTGATCGCGGAGTTTACAATTTAAATTAAAATTGTCTGACATTTATTTTCCACTCAAATTTATTAAAAATAAACATTTAATTAAATATATATATATGTAATAAAATAAAAAAAATTGCGCCATTTTGTTCTCTATGAGCTTATAATTCTAAAATTGTGGAACATATTTTTAATCTTAGTTTCGTAATGTATTAATATTTTAACAGCTAAAGTCCTTTTTCTTTTTTTATTTAACTTATTAATAATCTATTGCTTGCTTCTCAAAAAAGGCGGGAAGTTATTTCGTAACCTTTCCTTTTTAGAATATTCTCGGAAATTTAATTTTATTTTTTATTTAACATCACGTTATCTGTGTTCATGCGCGGATATGTTAACAGGCTAGTCTATTTGCGAGACAATATCTAGTTCCCACCCAAACGCCACGCCTCGTAGACCAATCAGAGGTGAGGATTTTTTACACGTAGCCTCGAAGTTAATCCTAATTGGATATTTAAAATGATTTACGCTGAGAGAGCAGGGGCTAGTTTTTCGGTGTGAGTGTGGATTCTCATTTTGGGTTTTTGAGAGCTCAGAATGCATCTTTCCTTTAAACTGCTCGGACGCCCGATAATTTTTTTCCCGACAAATTGTAAGATGGAATGAGGTAGCTTAGTCACGAAGTTTGGAGTATTCGATGACAGTGCCAAGGTGACTGCGGGGAAGATCTTACTTATTTTATGAGTCTAAAATAAATGAATTTAAAGACTGATGGATTTATATTCTTATGGGGAAATCCACAATACAACTCATCCACTGCTAGTCAAACTGCAGGAGCGATTGCTCAGCTCATTCCACTGCTGACTTTTAGTGAGTAGAAGAATATTCGCATCAAACATGATGTTGCACTGGAACTTGTACTTTGTTCTCCTTCGGCGTATCATCATATATATTTATATTTAAATAGCAAAATTTTTAGCAAAATACCCAAATCGAATATTTTGGTGACAAGAGCGTATTAACAACAAGCATTTTTAAATTATTTTAAATTCCTGTGCATAATTTAATATTTAAATTTAAAAATATTTTCATCGCGAAATAAATGAAATAAATCTTTACAGAATGAAAAATTGTTGTTTGTTTGGATTTGATAACATGTGATGATTAAAATAAAGTGTTTATTTTTTATGTAAATATACTCAATTCGATATGGGTACGATTTACTGAATTTTTAGTTCTTATTTTTTTTTCAATGTCTGAAAATTTCTTATAATAAAATCACAAAGTAATGCATAATTAACTTATTAATTTCAATGTAACTGTCATTTTGCTTCTAAGTTTTAATTAACTAACTTAAATTTTCAGTAAATAAAGTAGTTTCACATTTGTGTATTATTCTACTTTGGATCCTCTTTTTTTACGCTCTACATTACTATTTTTACGAACCAATAAAATTTGAATAGTCCTTAAAGAGGCATATTTGCAGGAATGGGCATTTTTTTAGAAGTGTGACTCTTTAAGTTCTTAAAAGTAATGATGCATATTTCGTACCATTGTTATCAATAATATGCATTGAATCACGAAAATAGCAAATAAATAATTGACAGACAAATTATTAAAACCTTTCCAAACGAATTTTTAAACGTTAAATAACTTTTTATTAATATCCATGACAAAAAAAATGAAAATTTTCTATAATGAAAATTTTGAAAAAGAAATTATGACCTCAGAAGCCAAGGGGATAAAAAGTGACTTAAATTCGATTTATAGAAAATTGAGTTAAAAGATAATTGACGTTAAATATGGTCATAGATAATAATTAAATAAGTTAAAATAAAAAACTAGTTTATAATTGTCTTTTATCTCTTATTTTAATAACTGTAAAATTGGGCAAAATTTTCTCGAAATTTATTATTAATCAATTTTGTTTATTTTTCGGCAAAAATGGTTTACTTCTAGAACCAGAACATAATTATAAAATCGTTTTTATTTCTATACCGTAAAAGAAAAAAGCATATTTCCAGGTCATCTGTGAACTTTTGTTTCACTTTTTGTCACTTATACCAATTGGCTTCTGGGGTGCTCAAAATTCTTTTACACTTGATTCATACTTGCACTAGCAGTACATTAAATAGATACTTCGAAGTTATAATGCTTGGATTAATTTTAATAAATAAAATCTAAAAGGAAAAGTAATTTTTATTTTTAAGTGATCCTTGTAGCTTACTTTAGAAAACGTGTGAACTTCATTTTCGCAAAGTACCGCATTTAATTTCATTTTTTAGCATTTTCATTTTTTTTAAATGAATGATATTTATTTCAAATCACGTAGAAAAAAAAAATATTTCTTTCTACTAATAACCTTAACCGGCCAAGAGAACAAAAACAATAAAATTGTATAATCTAGCAGAAATATATTTTTTATTACCAATAAAACTTTCCAAACATCGCAGATCAATTGCATTTAGTTTTACTGCAGTTTATTTTTTCATAAATGAAACTTAGATCATTATCTGATTAAGCATTATTTTATTTTAAACCCTGCGTTTCAAAAATATTGTCTTTGATATAAATATGTTCTTATGATATGGATTATCTAGTATTCCAAGTAAAGATTCGAAGATTTTATAAATTTATTTAATTTAATTTTATAAGTAATTTTTACACCTTTCAACATTATCCTTTTCTCTTCATCTTATGAGCTACGCTTTTAAATATACTACCAGATCCTAAAGCTCTAAAACCACGCACATGGTTTTAGGTAGATTTTGTAAGAAATACTACCTATTGCAATCGCACTAGTTTATCTATCTATCTATCTATCTATATATATATATATATATATATCACTTTTTTATGGACACGATAACTTCTATAATTCTTCACCAATCTCCACCAAACTTGTACATAAAATCAAAGGGGATAAAATCTTGGCCAAGTTCGTTAATGGGCAAAATCGGACCAAGGGGGTCGGAATAGAGGGCGTTTTTGTGAAAACCGAAAAAACGCCATAACTTCTTAATTAAAGTAGATATCGAATCGGTTTAAAGTTTATATTACTTCTTAAAAATGGGCCAAAAGTATATGCATGACAGATTTTTGATAAATTTATAAGTGGGCTCAAGGGGTGAAAAAAACAGGGATTTTGAGAGAAAAAAATTCATAACTTCGTCAATTTTCAAGATATCAAGTCCACCTAAATTTTTTGTAAATGTTCTTAAAATTATCTAAAACTTTTGTATTTACAGGTTTTTGACAGGACCAACTGATGAAAAAAATTAAAAACGAAAAGAAAAAGGGCGCTGAATAAAGAGAAAAATCCATAACTCCGTCAATTTTTAAGATTTCAAATCTGATTAAATTTATTTTACATCTTCTCAAAAATATCTACAACTTTTATATTGACAAGTTTTTCATAGGACCAATTCGTATAGCACAAACAAATTAAACAAAAATAGGAGTTGGAGAAAAAACCTCAAATCCAAACTGCTTATATTCTGACTCATTTTTAAATTCATTTTTGATTTTAAACGCATCCAAATGGTAGATCCTCTTATTTAGAAACTGTATAAAGTGATGCATTGGTCAATTTTCTGATAAAGACAGAATATATTTCAAAAAAAGCCACCAAAAAGGGTATTTTGAACAGAATTTCCGAAAGTCATCGGTACTGAAAATTGAAGGAAGTATTCAAATAAGAAATTGCGTTTTTTTCTGACGCGTTTTTAAATCCATTTTTGTTCTTAAACGCATCCAATTTACAGATCCTCTTATTTAGGAACTATATAATGTGATGCATTTGTCAGTTTTTTGATAAAGACGGAATATATTTCAAAAAAGGCTACCAAAAAGGGTAGTTTGAACAGAATTTTCTGAAATCATCGTGACAGAAAATTTAAGGAAGTGTTCAAATAAGAAATTGCGTTTTTTTCTGACTCGTTTTTAAATCCATTTTTGCTCTCAAATGCATCCAATTTACAGATCCTCTTATTTAGGAACTATATAATGTGATGCATTGATCGGTTTTTTGATAAAGACAGAATATGTTTTGAAATAGGCTACCAAAAAGGGTATTTTGAACAGAATTTCCCGAAGTCTTTGTGATTTGAAAATTTAAGGAAGTTTTCACATAGCAAATTGCGTTTTTTATGACTTGTTTTAAAATCCACTTTCGCCCTTAAACGCATCCAATTTACATATCCTCTTATTTAGGAACTATATACTGTGACGTATTGGCCAGTTTTTTGATAAAGATAGAATATATTTTTTAAAATGCTGTCAAAGTGAGTATTTCGCACAAAATTTTCCAAAGCAATAATGATTATAGAATTAAAGATGTATTCAAACAACAAATCGGTTATTTTATGACTCATTTTTAAATTCAATTTTTTTTCTCAAATGCATTCAACTGACAGTTTTTTGTTATTTAGGAGCTGTATAATATACTGTTTTGGTCGATTTTTTTAATAAACTCAGAATCTATTTCAAAATATGTTGTCAAAATGGGCATTTGAGCTGAATTTTTCTTAAGATGATTCTGATAAAACCAGTTTTTTTCAGAAAAATGAAATTAAAAATTTTTCATAAACAGCCAAATGAAGTTATTAAACTGGGTTTATCCCTAATTATATATATATATATATATATATATTGTTGAAATGAGCACTCTTCGAAATCTACCTCCGCCTATTGGCCCAGCCGACAGGGATCTATTAAACCTAGTTTTGATCTTTAAAACATTTAAAATAGAAGAGCTTGTCCTAGTCAATTTCCGTATCTATGTGTCGATTTATGCCAAATTATAATGTACACTGGAAGTTTAGAATGTTTAGTTGTCACAGAAAATTACTATAGTACGAAATAACCTGCTGTTAAAAATATACATCCAAATGAAAAGCAGTCGTGTTCCGGTAAAACATGTTTCGTGATTTAAAATTCAATGACAATGTCTGGATTGTCAAGAAATAGCAATTCTGTTGCGAACTATAGCAAAAAATAAGAAAATAGAGCTTTTCGACCTAGTTAGTTCAGGTTTCACCCATGTAATCACCCGATCAGATGAAGAGGCCAAAAACATGAGTACCGAAAAAAAAAACAGCTGACTTAAATAAAGACATGCCGCGTTCAAGTGAAATCTAGTCGCTCATTCAAAGAAATATTGTCACAAAGCTCTCACATACAAAAAATTAGCCTTTACTAGACTTTACACATAAGCACGTGGCATATGCATATCGACAGTTACACTGTTAAAATGACATTGTTTGTTGTTCCCGGTGAAATTCGCATAATTGTATTGTAACATAACTTCTGTATTTAAAAAATCAGATGTATTTATTAAAAATTTTCTTTTTTTTTAATGCTACACATAATATTAGTTTTTTAAATTGAAAACGGCAGCGTCTATATTGCTATAAATATATCTTCATTGATTCTTATCATAAGCATAAATGGAAAATGACTAAGAATGTAAGAATTTTTCTATTGATAAACAAATGTTACTTAATCAATGCTTCAGTGTTTATTTTATGAATAATACTCGTCACAAATAGTTTCCATAAATTATTGGTAATATATCCCCCTATATAAATATTTTAATGCAATATGATATATTCTTTTAATTAATGATACGAGTTTGATACATTAAATCAGTTGATATAGTAACTCATAAATACTGTAACTTTGTTTCGATTAATTGCAAATATCACTAGTTATTTAATATCTTGCATGAATTGTAAATAAATATAAATTGATTCAGGAACAAGTAATATATAATATTTCCTACATCATACAATATTCTGTTAGATATAACAGTAAAATATTTCTTAAGGAATTACTTTGGATAATTTCTTAGAAACATTGCATTAAAATTTATTCACATATCATCTACAAACAGCATTCATGAGACATATAATTTCATTTATATTATGAGCCTAGTTAATAAACTGTAAACAACAGAGTTTTTAACCTTTATTCAGCTGAATGCTCACTTAAATTTATCAAAAAATTACATAATTAGACACTATTAAGATAAATAAATGACCACATATTTTAAATATACATATTCAAAAACTATTATAGATACAATATAATAAGTATTATATTATACTGTAATGCTAATTAAAAATCTTCTTCGTTCCACGATCAATTGGGCCAAGTGAGTAAAAATAATGCACTCTTATTCATCCAATTCCAGCTCCCCAAGCAACGGATTGTATTTTATGCGAATTGTTTTTCAGGGTTATATTAAAGATCATGTTTATGAAACTACACTGTTAAAAATCTGCTTCATTTTGCTGCAGCGCACTCCCCTGCTAGTATAGAAAACGGTTACTTGGCCGTGAAATGGAGTTTTCTCATTGGTTGGAATAGAGATATTATATACAGGCGGTGGAGTGCGTTGCAGCAAAATGCAGCAGATTTTTAACAGTGTACATTGCCGAAAAATCTGCTGCATTTTGTTGCAACGCTCTCCGCCGCTGGTATATAATATCTCTATTCCAACCAATGAGAAAGCTCCATTTCACGGCCAAGTAACTCTTTTCTATACAAGCAGGGGAGTGCGTTGCAACAAAATGCAGCAGATTTTTAACAGTGAATGGAAAATAAGCGAAGCGATTCCATGGGGTATTGGCGAGCGCAGCAAGCAGGGGTAGCTTACAACTTGGAATTGCGAAGCGATTACGCGGGGGTTGGCGAGCGTAGCGCTAGCGTAACTAGGGGGGCGGAACCCCCCCTAGTTATCAAAACAAAATAACATTTTAAAATGTTACTTTGTAAACTAATATATTTGGAGGGTATTTAAGATGATTTTATAAAGTAATTTACATTTCATCACTTTTAAGAAAGTTCTTTTATATGTAAGACCTTCTCTCATATTAAACAGAGGACACAATACAACAGGAGTTCGCAATGTAGGTCACAGTTCCCCCTGGGTCCACATGCTGTGGATACTTGAAAATAACATCGGCAATAACGAAAATCTCAAAACTTATTTAATTTAGAATAAATAAAGATAATTGATATGTTACAAATACAGTCCCACGTGTAGATCCACTCTCAAAATAAGAGGAAAAGCTAACTACTTATTCATAGAAAATGCAATGTCAGTAGTTTCCTCCACTGCTAAAAATATAGCATGAATACTTATAATTTTTTCCCAATCTTTCCGAAAACTCCCATCATATCGTTATGGAACATTCACTTCTATTTTGATCATTTGATATCAAGATGCAAAATTGTTATCAATAATCATCTTAAGATAAATAAAAAAATAATGTGAAATTGATCTTTCTTTATTTTTGCCTTATATTTAAATATATATATATATATATATACTAAATTTACAATTTAAAAAATTAAAATATTAGAAATGTCAATGTAATTTGTTTGGATTTATTTTTTAGTTTTGTTACAAAGATTATTGACGGAAAAATTAATATTTACTTAATGCACTTGCGTTAGAGAGAAATGGTGGATGTTTAAGGGAAATGGGAGGGAGGCTCCAAAACGAAAACTTAAAAAAAGGGTACATGAAAAAAAAAAGGTTGGGATGCACCGCTCTACAACTTTGTAATTGACCCTTTTTAATTTATCCAGCAATTTTCTGAAATAGAAACTAAAAATTGTGAGTCGCTTATAGGTAGTGGAGTACATGGTCTCATCGGGAGAAAAATAATAGTTTTAAAACCTAGGGACAAATCTTATATAACTCTCTCTGATCTGACGTTAATAGGGATGGATGAAAAGGACGATAATTGGCGACACATTCACTTATATTATGTTCAACGTTGCAATGTTTTTCATTTCTTTTTCACATTTTATGTGTGGCAGAGAGTAGTTATTCTACAAATGTTTCATCGAAAAGTCTAATGTTTATGTTTGACCAATGATTGACACTGACGTATTTCTTTTTCATATTTTGTGTGTGGCAGGGGATAGTTATTATTCAAATGTTCCATCGAAAAATGCTTAATCCGCATTATTTAACCGGGCCATCTTTTAAATTGAAGCGTAGTCTTCTCGTATGCTTATCATCAATATTAAAATATTACATTTTAAATTTAAAATAATTTTGTTGTATTGTATATATGTACTACATGTCTAGGTATAAAATATACTTGTAAGTTTAAGAGGTGTGTTATTCATTTTACATTTTTTGCTGATCGTATTTTTTATACATTCATTATTGTTTACTGAAGAAATGTGCCGCGCTATATATATATTATTTACTAGAAAAATCAATTCATTTATAATATAAAATGTGTAAGTAACCGTTTCAATTCTTTTAAAAACACTTTCAATAATTAATTTTCCAATTATTTTTATTCGGAATTATAATTTATGCTAATATGTCTTAAATCATTAAAAAAAACATAAAAATATGAATCATTTTAAAAGACGCAGAAAATAGATAAATTATGAAGCTAATTATATTTTACTGGAATCTTTATTATGCATTTCTACAGAATTCCCTATTACATTTCTGAGAAAAAGAAAATCTTTTCCCGAACATTTAATATTTTTTCTTTTAAGCATTACCACTTCAACAATTGTGATTGAGTCTGTTTCCTTGAATCATTAAAATATTCTTAATAAAAATGATTCCGGGCTGTCATAATATGTGTTCATTAGAATACACACTTCTGGGAAATTGTCATTACTCAGGCCATTAATTCCCACTCATAGTTTCTCAAAATTTTAAAATGTTAGCAATTATCGTTAATATATTTGTTGATCGTAATGAACAGGTAATATTTTCTTCTACCTAGAAGAAATTATTTTCCATTTTTTTTCTTTGTATATTTCCACATATTCTCTTTTCATATACACACATATATATATATATATATATATATATATATATATATATACAGGGTGTTTCGCTACAAGACCGATAAACTTTGAGGGATGATAGTACACATGAAGACAAACATTATTAAATAGGAAACCGTGGGGCGCAAACGTCTTCTGTAGGAGCTAGGGGCCATTAAATTTTAGGGTCCAAAACTTCAAACGATGATAGAAAACGGGAAAAAGGGTCGATTCGTTTGCGGTTTTCACTAAAATCCTCCTTTATATTACGATTTCTTAAAAAAAAATTAAAGTTTACTTTAAAAAATTATCGATAGAGGGCGCTTTAGACTTTAGAGTAACGAACAACTTCTTTTTACCATTATTTTCTACATGGGGTTGAAATTATTCTAAAGTTTAGAATTTAACTTAAATTTTAAGTTCAAATTTGGAAATCGAGTAACTAGCAAAAATTGAACTGTGAAGAGAGGGGGAGATTTTAAATGCTCATAAACAGTCGACAAACTAATCGATTTTATTGTGATTTGCGTGTAGGTCATTCCCTTGGTAATTATTTTATTCAAAACGACGCACAACTTTGATGTCCTGATTTTTTTATAGAGAGCACTTCCAACACATCTCCAATATTTCAATATACTCCTGGGTGTTTTACTACCAGACCAACATACTTCCAGCAGGTGTTAGGGGTGCAAAGACGATTCGGAATTACATAGGAATGTAACGTTGAAAATGATTTTTGGCGAGTTAGGGTTAAAGGAAGCAGAGAAAAAAGGTAATAGAAACACCGAGAAAGAGCAACACGTTAATGCGTCAGAAAGCAGTTTATTTAAATGTTTTACAACAAAAAGTGTTCGAAATTACGACCAGAAGTAGTTCGGCATGATTGACAGTGGCGTTGCATGGAATTCCTCACGCTTTAAAAAATTCTTGGCATCTCTGATAGCTTTCTGTCAAGTTACAGAAATATTAGATTCAAGGTCTTTAACTGATGGTACGGGAGTCTCATACACCCAAAATTTCATTTGACCCCAGCAGAAGAAGTCGATACATGATAGGTTCGGCGATCTGGCAAGCTACCACGTCCCGTTGCCTAGATGTTACTTTGTAGTGTCGGCAAACGTCATTGGTAAAATGTGAAGGAATCCCATCGGGCTGTTCATCTTTCAATTACTTCATTCTGCTACTTTTGGAGCCGGTTCGCGAATGATAACTTCAATCTGATCGCTGTTCACACGCATTACCGTTGAGCGTCATCTACCGCAAGGAAATGCAGCGCCATGTACCGTCCCTGTCAAACTTCCTGGATTACTTCTGGTCGTAATTTCAAACACCTTTTGTAGTAAAACCTTTAAATAAATTGTTTTCTGTCACGTTAACGTGTTGCTCTTTTTCTGCTGTTTCTGTTGCTGAATTTTTTGCTTCCTTTAACCATAACTGGCAAAAAAGACATTTCCAACGTTACATTCCTTTTGTGATTCTGAGTCATCTTTGCGTCCCTAACACTTCCTGGAAGTAAGTTGGTCTGGTAGTAAAACACCCATGGGTAATGCCATTGTAAAGTCGGAGATGTGTAGGAAGCGCCCTCTATCAAAAAATGAGGACACCAAAGCTGTACGTTATTTTGAATAAAATAATTACCAAGAAAATGATTAGTTTGTCCAATATTTATGAGCACTTAAAATCATCCCCTCAGTTCACAGTTCAATTTTCACTAGTTACCCGATCCCAATGTTTTCGATTTTAGGCTTAAAATTTAAGTTAAAGTTTAAACAACCCCATGCAGAAAATAACGGTAAAAAGTAGTTGTTCGTTACTCTAAAGTCTAAAGCACCCTCTATCTATAATTTTTGAAAGAAACCTTTAAATTTTTTTTCTAAAGGAATCGTAATATAAAGAATGATTTTTAGTGAAAACCGCAAACGAATCGACCCTTTTTTTCTGTTTTATATCATCGTTTGAAGTTTTGGACCCTAAAATTAAATGGCCCCTAGCTCCTACAAAAGACGTTTGCGCCCCATGGTTTCCCATTTAATAATGTTTGTCTTCATGTGTATTATCATTCCTCAAAGTTTGTCGGTCTGGTAACGAAACACCCTGTATTTTAAAATGCGGTAATTTTATGACGGTAATTTTTTTAATGTAGTGCTACAGAATTAGAAATAAACCCACGCTGCCTGTTTTAAATTATTTTTCTGTATTTGAAATCTCTTTTTAAAAACTATATGATGATGCAGATTATTTAAAATTCAATTTTCTTTTTCTTTTCCTGTATTTCTTTTTATTCTATAGTAAACTAAAATGGAATTTTATTTTAAAACACATAAAATATTAAACAAACAAATAAATGTTTTCTTTAGAGCAGAACTTCTTAACCTTTCTTTATTCACGTACCCCTTTCTTAAGTTTTCCATTTCGTATTATCAAAATTTTTTATAAACTGGCTCCTTCCGCCCCCACACTCAACTGGATAAAGCAAGCATGCTAATTTAGGGCTTCATTCCCGAAATCCTATTCGTCTCACACTTTTGTCTCTCACGTGCAGAGGCACGCTCTTAGAAACTGTATGCGTTATAGACTTGAAATTTTGCATATTTATAACTGAAAACCTCACATTAAACGAAAAATCATTGCATTTTCAAACCGTCGTAATAAATTGACGTTATAAATTAACCCCCCTCCCAAATACAAATGTGAAATTTATTCATTAATTAAGATAAACTGGATTTTTAAAAATTATTTAATTACAATAATGAATTTTTCCATGGTTTAAAAATGCGCAAGTCGGCGCAATTTTCTCATTTTCAGGTGAACTGTTTATTGCGCTTTGACTGCGTTTTTCACTGAGTTCTCATATAAATAATAATTTATAATATTAAATCTTTGAACCATTGGGAAATTCATTATAAGGAGAGGGTCGTCCAGGGAGGAGCTATTTTCTAAGTTTTATTAAAATTAGAAACACTAAAGAGCCGATCGCTTTTAAATTTTGAGATCGTTTAAAACACGTAATAACAGTTACATAAATCTAGGCCGAGTTCTTTATTGATGGTTGTGAGGGAAAATTTTCTTTTTTTTTGCGATCAGATATTTATTGATACTTACCTACATTTTTTTCAGTGAGCACTCAATTAAACATTATTGCTTAAGAATAAATGTGACATTGTTCATGTGACAAATCGGTAAACAGATTTATGAAGAATTAATTGTATTTTGATCAGTCAAAATTTATTCTAATTAAATTACTTTTATTTTGTGCATCAGTAATCCATTTATGTAAGGGATTGTTAATTTTCTAATGAAAGTTTTGATTTATTAATTTAAGGATAGAGCGTTTTTAAAGATATATTAAATGATTTTTTTTCGGGCGATTTTAAATCATTAATATCCACAGGTTTAATTAGTAATATTGTTTTCACAACTATTTAAACGAAGCAAAACAGATTGTTCTTTACTGTTTTTAATTATGAATACTTTTATTTGTCTTTTTTCGTCGTTACTGAATTAATTTGCATTTACCCCCATCCGTCCACATATCCCCGGGTTATCGCACTCTTAAATATTTAAGCTTACTTTATATGAAATGATTAAATAAGCTGGTGTGAAATGATTAGAAATAGAACTGCTTAAAAAGTCATAAAATTTTAATACGTTCGAAAGGTTTTCGAAAGAACAATTCTTTCTTCACCCGACGTAGGGAACACGTCTACATGCAGAGAACTAAATAAAAAACAGCAGCAATTCTACCAGATAGCAAGAAACGGTAAGAGACAAATTGAAAAAAAAACAACAAATAGGGATTCATGAGTAGGCAAAAGCCAATATGAAAGCATTAATTTATCAGTTAAACATACAAGAGCCTTACCTAAGAACAAAGCAGAACAGCAGAAAAAATAAAACAATTAAAAAAAGTCAAAATACAAATATACAAAATAATGCATAATTAGATAGAATAAAATTTATCAATTAGAAAATAAACACATGACAATAACAGTTATATACGTATGTGTGAAATAATGTAAAAGTGTGAAGACATATATATATATATATATATATATATATATATATATATATATATATATATATATATATATATATATATATATAACTTTTAATATTACTACCAAAATTATTAATAAATAATTTAAAATTGTAAAATTTATATGATAGGTGACAACCTTCCCCAAATTTTGAAGAACATAGTCAAATCAGATGTTTCATTTACAATAAAATTTTGTTTAAGAAAAAGAGCTTAATGTTCAAGAAATATCCAATTCAGAAGAGATTTAAGCATTGAAGTTAATTTTTGCTTTTAAAAACTAAAACTATGACCAGAATCCCAATAATGTTTTAAAAATAAAATATTCAGAAATTTCCATATTATTAAAATAACGAGACTGTCTTTATATGCAGATTTTAATATATTTTTTAATTTGACAAATCTAAGAGAGACAACAACTATTAGAATGAATATTATAGATTATCTATTTATGAAAAGCAGGAACTGGAGATTTAGTGTAGCAAACAGTATTTTTACGAAAGGAATTCTAATATCAGTTAGGCTTCTGTAATGAGTTAAAAACAAATAAGTTACAACTAGATGCAATTATTCTGCAAAGTTTTCACAAGAAAAGGCTTATTTGATTTAGATTTCTGTTGAAGCGTTATAAAGATACATATTAGTGTTAGAAAAAATATCTTTGCAGAATTTTACAAGAAATTGCTTACTGATTTTTACTGAAGTGTCACTTACTAGTTAAGTGTTAATGGCTGTGAATGATACCATATATCTGATAATTAAATCATGAAAAATAAGTTTTAAATTATCAAGATTTCTTGCAACATACTTTAACGTAACACAATTTGGATTACCCATTCATGGAAATTTTAATTTATAGATATTAAAAAAATGAAATTTGGAAAAAATCTTATTCTTTTAGTTAGCCAAGAAGGACTGACTATTTTATCTGTTTCGCGTTTCCAAATCTAATGTAAAATCGTGAGAGTGGGTATGATTATTTGGCATCTTCCCATCGTGGAAAATGCCATAAGCAGTAAGCACCAACCTTGTTTGAGATCTCCAAGTTACCTCAAATGTCATGATTACCTCTTATCAACTGTGTCACTACATACATAACTTATAATTGTTTTCTAATGTAGATCTATATAACAGCAATTGGCATAAATATTACACAGAAGAAAACTCATTGTAGATATTTAAATAGGTGTAAAATCATTTTTTTTATTAAATGAGTATTATAACAACAGCACTAAATGAAGAGATAAGCTGAAGCAGATCTTACGGTCTTTAGTTAAACTAAAAAAAAGCAAATAGATACAATAATGTAAATAAAGTATCATAATTGAGATTTAAATTATGCCTAAAAGAAATATTATGATTTCAGATGAAGCAGAGTTCTTAATTTATACATATAAAGCACTGAGCCTCACCTTACCAATACATGATTTAAAAATCTTTATATCCTCAAAAAACATTGCCTGTTCATTTTATGCGAATATGCTTCTAAACTAGAATGCTAGAAGTGAAAATATAGTAGTCTTCTATTAAAGGTGTTTTATTCAGTTCTATGGTCCTATGAATTTCATTAACAAGTGTCTTCTGTTACATATTTTTGAAACACTACACAATCACTAATTCAATGGTTCAAAACAGATAAGAGATCTGCAAAAAATTTAATGTCTTTATCTGAATGTCACATTTAAGAATTTTTTTAAACCTTATTCTTATTTCAGCTGGATATGCCGTACATTTCGTACTAATTACTAGAATCTTTTTCCTTTTAATTTTTTTATTGTCTTTTTCCTCGACTTATTCCTCACAAATTTCTTTCACCACCTACGTTTATTACATTATGCATCTTTTAATACTTTATTTGCTTGAAAATGTTGTTTCATATTAAAATATTAAAGAGAAAAAAATAATTATTGATAGGATCACAAATTTAAAACTCTAAACTGGTTTAAAGATCCGGAAGAATTTGTCGAACATTTAGTGTGGTTAATAGAGCTCTGGAATTAGAATCTTTAACTCAAATAGTCACATATAGGCGAGATACGATACACACCTTAACATATGTACACAAAAATGCATCTATGACTTATCAACTGTAATTGTGGGCAGGTTTCGCACATTTTAATGTTTATCAGTATGTTATAATCAGAGTTTACTAAGCAATCTTTCTAAAAGTAGAAAACTAGAATGGAAACAAAAAGAAATACACATTGATTTAGAAAATATTATGAACCGTCGTCTTTGATATAAATGTAATATGCATATCTGTACTACCAATAAATGCAACATGATTAAATAACAAAATACAATGAAATATGAATAAATTTTATTAAATAACTATTTAATTCATTACAATAAAAAAAATATATTTTTAATGTGACTCACATTTTGCAAATATTACATAATTAGTATTTATACAAATGCCTACGAATTGCATACTTTTTAAAGATTATTTTTGGAAATAATATCAGAAAATGAATTTAAAGATGTATTGCAATAAAATAATTGGAAATTTTCAGTGCTACAGAATAAGGTTCGCAAGATTTTTCTCAGTCATAATAGTGCTCCTTTTTCCTCTACTTTCGTCGTCAAGGAGGCTCGCATTGTTTTTAAATTGAACTTCAGTTTCTTCCTGCATCTAAAATGATAAGTCAGATTTTAACATAAAAAAGAAAGAAAAATTTTGTAAAATTTATAATGAATATAATATTATAGAAAAGCGAATATTCATCTTCGTATTGAATAATTGAATATTACAACTAGTTAAAAATTAACTAGATGAAGAAAAACCATGCATTCTAAATTCAAGCTGATGATCGGCATTTTGGCCGAGTTAAAGTAACATATGCAGTCATAGGATTTTCTCATCTAAGGTTTTTCTATTTACTGACATAGCATCAATAAATCGTAAATTGCTCTCATTATTCATTACAAATTTCATTTAAAATGAACTCGTAAAACCATATTGAAAAAGTCTTTTTTATAAAGGCTTGGCATCCTTATAACTAATGAAATAAAAATAAAAAATCCATTGATAGGTGGAATTATTACACATAAAAAATATTGAATATGCTTTGTAAATGCTAAATATATATCAATAAATCGGCTCAACTGTTTTTAAAATGATGTCCTGAAGGCATCCATAATGTTGACGTTGTGGATTAAAAAAAATCATCAGCATTGTATGTTGCCATTGTCCTTTGACGGCATGTTTTATAAGTAAATAATGCTGAAACACTATCCCCCTTCTTACCCAATAAATGAAGCCAATAGGCATGCGTTGTAATACAAAAGCTTAACCTTCGAATATATGCAAAGAGCCATCATTTGACAGGACCATTTATTAGGGTATTTGGGTACTTACAATTTTTGTTATTATAGAGGAAATTGGGGTGGGATGCGACATTTTTTACAAAACTTAGAAAATCAACTTTGTTTAACTTTAAAACAAAAATTTCAATTTATAGAGTGCAATGTGAAACACCATTTAATGTTCTTGAACAATATAGAACAAAACATGAAAAAGGTATTTTATAATTAATGAAATTGTAAGTTTCAAAATCGGCCCCTAACTCACCACTAACAGAGATATATCGTATTGCAATAAAATAAAGCTATAAGTCACAAATAATCAAGTGTCGGCTAGATATATAATAGGGTGGATCGAAAAGTATAGAAAAAATATTTTTTTTAGAAATCACTATCGGCGCGGCATGCAAAAGTTGTCTTTTATGTATACTAGTTTACAGGGTTTTCTTTATTAAAATCCGTTCATATCTTCCGGTGCCCCAAGCGCCTCAAAAATAATTAAAATTTGAATTTTTTTTATGATTTACTTATTTATTTTTTCTATTTTTTGGCACGGGGTGCAAAAGCTATCTTTTATCTTTCTTAGCTTACATATTTTTTTATATAAAATTCATTCAGACTTTCCGGTGCCCCAAGCACCCCAAAAATAGTTTAAAATTCATTTTTTTTTTAATTTTTTTGTTTTATTTTATTTTATTTTTTTAAATTCATTTGGCACCGGATTGATATTACTACATTACATAACTCTGCAGTTCCCATATATTTTTTTAATAAAAATCCATTCACATCTTTAATGCACCAAATATAATTAAAAACTGAAATTTTTACAAAAATGTATTAAGAATTATAATTTACGAAAAATATTTAAAAATTTTGAAAAACAGTATAATTAATAACGTATAAAGTTATAAATAACATTAATTTTGCAATAATAAGTTACAAATAAATTTAAAAATCAAAGCATTAAATCATAAAAATTATAAAAATTGAACTTTTGTAGAGAAAAGTTTTACATCCTTCATCTTGGAGATTTACATATTTTTAAAGTTTGTAATCTTTTTTGGTATCAATATCTTTTTTGGTATTTTTATATGGCTTCTTGATTTTATTCTATTCAATATGAAACCGTGTCTCTTTTCTTCTCCAGATACAGTTTCTGATGCCCCAGACTCTAGTCGAACGCATCTTTCAACCGCTTGGGTATTCCATGGATATTTTGACCATTCATTCGTTTTTACTTCTGTTATCATATCCTCAACGTCTTCACAGGGCACAGTCATGAAAAGAGTGGTTCAAAACGTCCAACTCGTTGCCCGTCAATAAGTTCAAAACAATCCTACGTTTTGAAATTTATTTCGGGTACTTGAAAAATTCTCATTTCTGGTGATTTTTTATTTTTATTTCTAGCATAAATTAGCTTTCGCATTGGTAAAGATCTGATATGCTCTCTGTTTCTGTGATCATTGACAATAGCAAATTTTCAGGGTGATATACCAAATAATAAAGTATAAAAAGTTAATTTTATACATTTCGTTTATAACATACGATAAACAATTTCTCATCCTCTCAATCTACGTTTTACGTTAGGTAAATCATTCTTCAACTGTTAATTTTACTTGTATTTTTTAGCTCAAAATTTGGATGAAAATCAATTTTTGGCAAATGCTTAAGAGTTTTGGGGCCCTGGAAGAAATTTATCAAAGTCGAAAATTGTTTGGATGCATGCTAATGTGCTAAAAAGGCATATTTTGTATCCCGCTGATAAACTAATTTAAAAGTAATTAAAAAAAACAAAAATTATAAATTTTTATAAAAATTTCAATATTTTTACTATTTTGGGGCACTTGGGGCACCAGAACATATGAATGGATTTAAATTAAAAAAATGTGCGAACTAATATATATATATATATATAAGCCAACTTTCGCAACCCACGCGAAAAGTAATTTTTTAAAAAATAAAAAAAAAAATATAAAAATTTATAAAAATGTCAATTTTTAACTCTTTTTAAGGCGCTTGGGGCACCGCAAGATATGATTGGATTTCAATTAAAAAATGTATGTAAACTAGTATGCATAAAAGGCAACTTTTGCACCCCACGCCGATTCGATTATGCAAATTTCAATTTTTCGATCCACCCTGATATATAATCTAATAAAGATTGTAGATTGATATAATGTATGTGGCACAATATAGAATTCCAAGATCTTCATAACGGAAATGGAAATTCAGGATTGTTAGTCATTGATAACTTTAAAAAAATTATAAATTCAAATTATTTACATTTTGAAGTAAATGAATATGTTATCAATGTTATAATTAATATATTACCCTCTAAATATGTTTGCATGTTAGGACTTTACATTCATTTCATTAAAAAAAAACGAAAGACATATCCCATTCCACCCTTTACTGGCATGTTCCATTCCTCTCCACTTTCTTTTAGGTAGATTTCATTACAAAAAGTAAAAAGCTACCTCTTGCAGCCATCCGGAGGAAAACACTTCCAGAAAATTTTGGTATATTTTCACCGATCATGACCCCCAGACCCCAAAACCACCCTCCAATCAAATGTTGACACACATATATATATATATATATATATATATATATATATATATATATATATAACCATATACATATATATATATATATATATATATGTATCTGATTTTTGTCATGCGATAACTAACGTATTTATGAACCGATTTGAATGAAACTTGGTATGTACATAGTACATACAAATATCTCGACCGAGTTCGTTGGCCAACATCATCCGCCATCTTGTTTTAAAATGGCGGCCATTTAAAATTTTAAAAATTTAAAATTTAAAAAATTTAAAATTTAAGATTAAATGCAAAACAACTAAAAGTTGAAAAATATTTTTATTTTATGTGTTTGATCTTAATACATCATATCGAGAACACACTTTAGTTTGTCTATATCTTAAAAAATGATTGAGTTATAGCACTTTGAATTTTTCTTATGGCTGACATTTTGAAACGGTCTGATTTTTGTCATGCTATAACTAACGTATTTCTGAACCGATTTGAATGAAACTTGGTATGTACACAGTGCATACATATATCTCAACCGAGTTCGTTGGCCAGTATCCTCCGCCATCTTGTTTCAAAATGGCGGTCATTTAGATATTTTTAAAAAATTTAAAATTTAAAATTAAATGTGAAAAAATTAAAAGTAAAATAATATTTTTTTAATATGTGTTAGATCTTAAAACACCGATTCTAGAACATATTTTACTTTGTCTATATCTTAAAAAATGATTGAGTTATAGCACTTTGAATTTTTCGTACGGCTGACATTTTGAAACGATCTGATTTTTGTCACGTGATAACACTCGTATTTATAAATCGATTTGTATGTAATTTGGTGTGTACATAGTACATAATAAAGCCTGGACCGATTTCGTTAACCAGTTAAATCCGCCATCTTGTTTGAAAATTGCGGCCATTAAATTTTTTTTTTAAATTTTAAATTTTAAATTAGGAACAAAAAAGAGAGAAATTGAAAAAGATTTTTCTTTTATACATTTGACCTTGATACAAAGATTCCAAAGCATTTTTTGTTTCGTCTGTATCTTAAAAAATGTCTGAGTTATAGTACTTTCTAGTGTTGCTCACATTTTGAACTGATCTGGTTTTTGTCACGTGATAACACGCGTATTTATACACCGATGTGGATGAAACTTGGTGCGTAGATAGGACATATTGATGCCTAGACCGAGTTCGTTGGTTAGTTACAACCGACGTCTTGTTTCAAAATACCGGTATATTATATTTTTTTAATTTAGCACTTTCAATTTCCAGTGTGACTGACATTTTGAAACGGTCTGAAATTTGTCACGCGTTAATATGCATATTTATAAACTGATTTCGATATAACTCAGTGTGTTCATGGTACGTATTAATGTCTTGACTGAGTTCATAGGCCAACTTTATCCGCCATCTTGTTGCAAAATGGCAGCCATTTAAATTTGTCAAAAATCTTTTAAATGTAAAATGATGTATAAACAAAAAATTAGAAATTGAAAAAGGGTTCTTTCTAAACTATTTATCTTAACAATGAATTCCGGAGTTTTTTTTTTTTTTTTTTTTTTTTTTTTTTTTTTTTTTTTTTTTTGTCTTTACCTTGAAAAACGCCTGGGATGTAGCAGTTTGAATTTCTAATGTGGGTGACATTTTTTTAAAAAAGTCAATTTGCCCGCGACAGCACCCGTGTATATTAATCGATTTCGATGTGAGTGTGCATGTTCACATGAGTTAAGATTTCGATCAAGCTCATTGGTTTTTTTTATCCATCATGCTGCTTTAAAATGGATACCGTGAAATTTGGCGACCCTATAAATCGCTTAAAATAAAACCAGGTTGAATAAAAAAAATATACTTATAAAAATATACCTATTAATATTCAGTATTGACAAAAACTAATATTCAATCTTATATAATCGTGTTCCACTATTTTGAGCTTCGTATATTTATATAACTTAATTTAAAATAAATAAATAAGTATATGAAAGCTACCTCTTCCTCCCGGCACTGCCGGAAGGACTATTTTTGTGTTAAACTTCTTGTATAGGCAAAAGTGCTGCTTTTAGACTTGTTTTAAATAATAATATAAAGTATAATGTTCCATAAATAATGAAACTATTACACCTATGAATAACAAATCATTAATATACAGAAAGCTTAAAAAGTAAATTTACTTTTGTTTCGTGAAATAATCTTTTATACAATTGTAAGCTTATACAGACCAACAATTTTTTTTCAACTGAAGATTTGGCTACCATTGCTTCATCTAGCGTGCGATTGATGAAATGTTTAGAGAAATACCTACTGTCCAATTCCTCCCATTATCTCACATCACTCTCCCCTATATATTAACCATTTTATAAAAATTACGTAAAACCATATTAAATACCACTTATATTTGCATGTATAAAAAATATTAATTAAATTTTAACAAAATTATTAGTTGTATTTTAACTCTTTGAAATACATTGGCGAAGGATGGTCACTTCTCGCCAGAAGGAAACTATATGTTTATTTACTATACGTAATTTTTTTCGTCGTAAATGTATCTGAACTTCCGTATTTGAACATCTTTTTTAGAGCACCTCAATGGACCATACTACGAAAATTTCGAAAAATTCCGACAATTAGAAATATTTCTTTACAAAATAAAATGTGTGACAATTTTGACAAAATTTGTTAAAACCTGAGAGTTTTATCACGGTAAAAATCTTACCAGCCTTTTTCCACTAAATATCAATATTTTTTTCACCTAGTCTACATATATTTCAATTTTAACATAAAAAATTCAAAGAGTTTGGATGAAATGTCAAGTTTTTTAAAAATGTAAAATACCGGAAGTACCTTGTCCACAACTCCAAACCCCACAACTTTCTTCTATGTTATACATAATACTATTTCAAAATTCGTCAACGTACCAAAATTAAAAGACAATCTATGCCCATCATGGGGATTCTAACGATATAAAATTCCGCGCATTAGTTCTTTAAATATGAATATCGTTAAAATCACGTAAGAAATGCACCATAAAAGCGCTTCTTGTTTAGTGATCTAAACCGAAATGTGTAATGGTGACACTACATTAGCTGGTGTCAACATGTAACTAAATCTGAAGTTCGATGAAAATATTTGCGTTAGTTCTTAAGATTGGAATTTGCGGAAATTGTGCAGCTCCCCTCTCCTCTCTATTGTGCAAATTATGAAAAATGCAACACAGCAGCGCCACATGCTGGACGATTTACGCCGAAATATAAAAAAACACCAAATTATATTAAGGACAAATTAAATCTGAAATTTTATGAAAATCCGTCCATTAAACATTCAGATAGAATTGTTGCAGAAATCTCAAAAAAAAAAGTAGAACAGAAGCACCATTTATTGCCAGCGATTTAAGCCGAAAAATAATCGGAATCAATTTATAACAAGGACTATCTGAAAATATTTTTTTTTGAAAAGCAGTGCATTAGTTCTTGAGACACAATGCCCACAAAATGTAGATCGCATACATACAGCCATTTTGTAAAAACAAGTTTTTTGGTATATATGACCCCTATAACGTGTAAATCCTTTGAAAACTAGAATTTACATTAAAAATTAATTATCGCCATTTTATATCAGATACAGCGGGGGTGATGATGATAATCTCTACATTAAACATATATACTTTAAGTATTAATATCTGTACATTAGTTCTTGTGACAGAGTACCCACGAAATGTGTGTCACATGCAAATAGAATCACAGACTTGCATTTCGTAAAAACGGGATATCTGGCCCCTTAAACGTCTAAATGTGCCGAAACTTTTTACGAATCCTATACTTTCTTTTCGTAATAATAGAAGAAATAAGACATACAAAAATTATCTTTGAAAAAATTAATTGTTAAAAATCTCTCTTTTTCTGTGTATTTTACTGTACAATTCATATTACGTATATTTTAAATAAATACGTACACCTGATTTTATGCAATATAACTATAATTATAGTGGCATAGCCCCTTAATGATTGTCCAAGATTTTAAAAACAATTTTGAAGCATGAAATGTTTTTTTAATTATTCCTTATCGCGTAGACATCGATTACCAAAGGGGTTGTGCAAATATAATTTTATCAACTTTTTGTTAATTTTGGAACCCCTCCCTCCCCTTCCAATTCATGCATTATCATCCCCCCCCCCCGGTTATGATATCGTTATCAAAGTGTAGAAAATTTTGATTTCTATAATTTATTTTTCTCGAAAAGACATACAAAATTTCTTTCATTTATTTTTCGCATACTTTTATGATTCAAATGATGATAAGTTAATAAAATATCATTTTTCATATGAAAAAAAAAAACTTTGTATCACATAACAATTAAAAGAAATAATATCTAAATGAATCTTATGATACCTTTTTGTTACATAATGCATTCAACAATAATAAAAAATTATTGTACTTACACCGAATGGAAAGGGGTGGGGAGCAGAAAGAAATCCATACCAACAAAACGAAGACACCATTCTTTCTCTTTTTCTTTATTTATTAGTAAACATAAGCTTCATTTCAAATACACTTTACACACGGTTTCTCGAACTGTGAATATATCTGCATACACATATGAAGAAAAATAAGAATATTAAACATTGGAGTATACTATATTTTAGAGTTTAATTTTATAATAATTTAGCAATTTTAATAACTTTGTATTTTAAAAATATAGGTAACAGGCTATAAAAATAACGTACTATTTTGTACTAAAGACCATGTTACAAATAAAAAGAGAAACAAATGATGATCAGAAATGATATTTATATCGAAAGACAATCCTCCTCCTCTAGAAATGATAACAGTATATTTGTACAACCCCTAATATTAATTTGTTTGTTCTTAAAACAACCTGAAGAGAGTTCATCCTTTTTACGGCTGATTTACATAAAAATAAAAATTCTCTCTATGAATAATTAAAATTAATTTAACCCGAATAAAACAGTTTTAACAGACATGCAATTGAACTACTCACGTAAAGCTCTGAAATTATTGGAACATAAAAGAAATTATGGGAGAAACGATTTTATAATTAAAGAAATTGTAACTATGTCCCATTCCTCACTGTATTGTATGTTAAACTTCTTGTATCGACATAAATGCTGCTTTTAGACATAGTTTAAATTATGGAGGATATACAGTATAATGTTCTATAAATAGAGAAACAATTACATACATAAAGAAGTCATTAATATGCAGAAAGCATAAAAATATTGAAAGCAAATTTACTTTTGGTTCTTGAAATATTCTTTTCCTTTTTACAATTGCAAGCTTATGTAAATCAGTTATTTTATTCAACTGAATATTGGAGATATTTTTGCTTAATGGAATACGTAAATGATGAAATGTTTATTAATGGAATATAAAGAGAAAAATGTACTGTCCCATTCCACCCTACTTTCCCTTATTAAGTAACAAAATCTTGATTTAAGAGATTTAGGGAAAATTTCAAGCGTTTAACTTCTATCATAATAAAGTAACAAATACAGCAAGAAGAAAAATAGGCAATTAAAGATTTTTAATTCAACGAGTAAGAAAGGAAACAAAGATAACCATATTTTCTATATTTATTGAAGGAAGGAAAGGGGATATTTGAAACGATTGATAATATAACTTATTGAAGACTTACAATTAGGAAAAAAAATCTAAATTAATTAGGGTAAAAAACTAAATTTTGTATGGTTGTAAGGCGAGGGAGGGGGTGATGATGATTATTTGGATTTTGTGGATATGACCTACTATTTATTCTTGTAATAAAGCAACGGATCAGGATTGTTTTTTTTTATAAATGACTTAAGGTTTTAAACTTTATATAATGAGGGGGCAAAGAAAATAGCGATTTATTTTTCTTTTAAGAAAGGGGGAGTATTAGATTACTTATTTACAGTAATAAAAATTTACAAATAAGTGTAGTACTAATAGCCCAGTGATTATTTCGTAGAATTCGATATTAAGGGAAAATAGGAAATTGGTTTAATCCCTTCAGTTTAGATCGACAATGAATAGATTAAGTTTTCTTCTCATACCAGGGGAGCGTTAGAAATATATCAAATGTTCGGTTTAATACCATAATAATATCTCAAAAGAACTAACTACCAAAAACATTATCAATATAGGTGTTATAAAGCTTAAAATTCCGAGTAAAATGAACCCTTACATTTAATATTTATGCTGAACATCAATACCACATTCTATTTCAAAATTTAACCGCAGTGATCAGGAGGTTTAACTTAAAATTAATTAGGGAAAAACTTGAAATTAATGTAAAACTTAGAATTAATGTTCTGACTTTTTACCCACTAGATGAACGTTAGAAAATATGTACGTATAGTGAAAATATACTTTTTAAAAAATTATCTTAACAATATTCCAAAATAAATAATTCTATAGAAACCATTGTGATTACAAATGTCTTGGAGTTTGAAATTCGCAATAAAATGAACATATTTTTGTCGCAATTCTATTTCAAAAATTTATCTTAATCGCTAATCCAAAGCTCTGAACAAGGAAAGATCAAATTATCCATCCGCTCTGTCTCCATTTGTTACATACGTGTACATTTTATAAATTGTTGAGGTTCTTCACAATGTTTTTGTAACTATGTTAGGATTTTATTTTGCATATTTTGAGAATTATAATTTAGTAGTTATTGAGAAAATGGTGCATAAATGATAGCTGTTTTACATTTCATTTCCCAACTGACATCGCGAATTAAACATTGGTTTAAGTGAAAGATTTTTATTTAAAGAATAATTTTTTTTTCAATATTCCTAAGGTTTTAAACTTTTATGAATTTAAATGAAGATCCCTAAGTATACTAGTCGAAAATCCTTTTATTAGAACGATCTTTGTCCTTTACACAAAATATGGAAGTTTAAAATCGCGCTATTGATTGACCTTGAACTTCTCTAGGGGAAAGTTATGTACACTCATTTGTTCGCTTCCCCCCCTCCCATTCTTTCATTTTATTTTCAATTTCCTTAATTCTAATAGATGCGCACTGTTGTTCACTCTATATACACATTATTAATTGCTACAGACATTTCATACTGGAAATAATAAAATATTTCCCATCATTTACAAATCACTTTTGAAATATTCTAAAATTTATGAAAATATGTACTTTTTGAACTAATTTTTTTGTAGCGGCAAAAGCTCACCTAGCAAAAGAAAAAAAAACATACTACAAAAATGTCTAATCTATATCGATGGGATTAAAACAATTTGCGGATTTCCCGCAATTAAATCTGACTTCAGCATGTCTTTCATACCCCACCACTGGGCTATAACCCGCAATCAATAGATTATGCCACAGTTCAAAATATCCATCCTAAGTTATGCACAAATAACAAAAAATTATATGTACATAATAATAACAAGCGCACCGTAAACTGATAACCTCGTTTGTTATCAGTTCAAGCTCTTGTTTAGCGATTTAGGCAATACTTTGAAGTAAAATTGTGAAAATTCAACAAAAATGTAAAATATTGGTTATCAATTTATTCAGAATTTTAAGTTCTACAAAATTTGCATTGACAACGTTTTTGATGAGTTTAATTTTTTAGTTTATTGTAATTGTAAAAAAGTGTTTCTCAATTATAAATCTCTACATATTTTTTAACGCGCATCTAACAAGAGTGGGAAATTTTAATACATTCATTCCCTCTCCTAGACCTAAATTACTGAATTTAAATAATTTCCAGCTTTCTTTAACTAATTCAGAGTTCAGCTTCCCCCCCCCCCCTCCTCTACCACAAGAAAGAGTTTTAAAGACTTTCTATGTGTAATTCTAGGTGTTCTTTAATTTGAAAAAGGGTGGGAGAGGAACAAGAAAATGACATTTTTGGATTGGAAGAAAAGTTTTGATAATTTATTATGGCAATAAAGTATCGCATAAAGCACAGTTTGTATTTTATTTTATGTTATTTTAAATAAGGCAGTTTTAAAGAGTTTTTAAATTTTTAGTACTGTTATTGAGTGAAGAAAATTCGGAAGCAAAATTTTAAGGGTGAAATTCATATCAAAATATAATGAAATGAATGTGACGTAATGAATGGTTAATGCATTTTATTCACTATAAAATAACAAATAGTAACAAAAATTTAAAGTTTTAAACACCTAAAATTTTGGTATTGTGGAAATGAAGGTAAAAAAGGAAAGTGAAATTTCAGAAAAAGGAGCAAGCAAATTTTATTTATTATATAAAACATTTGAAATTTCGTACTTGTAATAAACTCAGACGTAAAGAATAGTTATTTGAACAAAATATAAATATGTAATAAACTGAAAATAATAGGAATATTAGCTTGCTTATAACTAAAAATCAAATAGTCCTTTTTAAATCTTTGATTTTTACTTATTAATCAAGTAGAATGGAAATATAATTCAACTCATAAATGATAAAAAATTACTTACTCAGTAACTAGTTTTTTTATCAGTTCCGGATTCAAAATGGATGCATTTCACGCCTCTGTGGTTGCGTGAATAGTCACTACGTCACCACTAAAGCCCTTTCTGATTAGCTAACCGGTGAAACTAAGATATTTCATGTATTTGTACTATGTGAGTGGTAAATATTATACCCAGTTACAGATAAAATTTTAGTAAACATGCAGATTTCTGTAGCTTTACAAAAACTAGTTTTGTAGGTTTCCAGATTTTTTTTACTGTGTAATAGATTAAACGGAAATTGATGTTCAAACTAGATAGATTAATTTATTTGTACATTATAAAGCAGAAACTTCGAAATAAATACGTTTTTCGAATACATAAACTTTAATTAAGGTTTTTTCCCATAGCATTGTTTAATCAACAATGAGAAATAAACTCGTAAATTCTGTTCAACAAAGATTTGTATCGATTTGTGTATTTTTGTAATTATTTAGTAGGATATACGATAAATATTTCTTATGAAACGAAATGTATAATAAGTATGAGCTTGATTCTGTTTTTATATGTAGTTTGTACATGCGTGAATATATAATGCCTTTTTTAAAAGTATTAGAATAACAAGACGGTGAGAGGGATAATAATAATCATTTGGCTTATAAACAAAACAAAAAATTAAAAATTTATTTGTGATATTTATTAAACATATTTATTAAGAAAATAGGTAAACTATGTAGTCTTTAAATATCATTGTATTACGGTGTTGATCGAAAGAAAAGGATTATCGAACTAATCGTATCCTAAACATTTACTTGTACATTAATTGTTTTTAAACCTTTAATGTTCTAAATGTAATTTTCCGTTTCCCATTTTTTACTCTGAAAAAAATGTGTTTTACGAACTGCGTAAAAGATACTCATTTTCTAGTACTTCACATGCACAAAATATCTCTGAATCAAATTTACTCAAAACTGAGAAACTTATATAATCATTTTTAATTCCATGGATGTGTTCAAATCTGAATCTTTACATACTTCCCCCTGGACATTCAAATTAAAGTAAAAAAATTGTGAAGCTTAATTCCAGATCAAAGGTGTTAATAATAAACGTTTAATTGATCAATTAATACGAAAAATAACAAAATAGCAAAATCGAATATTTTTTATTGTGATGACAGGGATGACCGCCTCAGGAACCCAGCTTTCGTTTTACAGGGCGCAATCTTAGGGGGACGATATTTTTGTGACGAGAGAATTATTTGCAAGTACTGTTATAGCATTTTAATATGGTGTGCATTATTTAATATTTACATTATAAACATATTTTATGCCCCCATGAATGGAATGAATTATTACAAGATAGAAAATAAATTTCTTTCAATTTGATAACATATGATACTTGAAAATTAAGAAGGCATGTGTTCATTTTTGATGAGTAATCATGATGAGATCAATTCTATATGAGTACATCGATTGATTAATTTTTCAGTACTTTATTTATTTCAGTGTAGACAACTTATTTTATTATAAACATAATGTCAAATATAAATAACTTATCATTAAATTCTATGCAACATTCATTGTGCTTTTAAGATATCTTTCTACAAAATTAACTTTTCAGAGAAAGCAGTAGTTTTATATTTTGTTTTCCATTCTATATTGGATCGCCATGTTCTTTATGAATGTTTTTAAACAACACCAACGTCATTTGAATAGGCATAAAAAAATGTTCTTGGAGAAATGTGTTATTTTTCAAGAAGTGTGACTCTTTCGGTTCTTGAAAGTAATAATATATTTTATGCAATAATTATCACTAATTTGTAGTCAATCAGAATTATCGCAAATAGTTAAGTTTAATAAATATTTAAGTTTTAAATAACTTTTTATTAATATCAACGACAATAAATAGAAAATTTTCTACATTGAAAATTTTAGAAAAAGAAATCTCATTTATATTTAATTCACACTTTCTGTTACAGGGCACTAAATAGAAACGTTAAAACTATAAAAATAAAAAATTAATTTTAATAAACAAAATCTAACTGGAAAATTTTTTTACGAAACCTTTGAGTTTACTAGTGAAAATGTGTAAACGTATTTTCCCTCAGCACCACATTTAATTTAAATTTTATTCGCTTTTATTTTCTTTAAAAATGAATGATATTTATTCCAAATCACGTAAAATGATAAAATCTTTTTTTTTTTTTTTTTTTTTTTTTTTTTTTTTTTTTTGTTATCGCCTTAAGACGTCCAAGAGAAGCAATAAAAATTTTCTAATTCAGCAGAAATATATTTTTTATTACCAATAAAACTTTCCATACATCGCATATCAATTGCATTTAGTTTTATTGTAGTTTAATTTTTTTAATGTAGCTTTCGTATTTATCTATTGAATTGTTATTTTATTTTAAATACTGTGTTCAAATAAATATTTTCTTCTCTATAAATATGTTCTTATAATATGGATTGTTTAGTATTTCAAGTGAAAATTTGAAGATTCTATAAATTTATTTTATTTTATTTTATAAGAATTTTTTTATATTATCCCCCTTTTCATCAGAAACTAGGCTTTTAATTATACAAGCAGATCCTAAGGCTCTAAAAACACTCAAATGTGCTCTATAAAAAATACTTTTGGATAAAAGTTTTACAATAGAAGAACTTCTCTTTGTTAATTTCCCGATCTACGTGGAAAATTATTATGAACTGGACGTTTAGAACCTTTATATGTCGCATGATATTATTATAATTCGGAATAACATGCTATAAAAAAATACATGCATCTGGAATGTAGTCGGGTTTAAGTGAAACTTGTTTCGTGATGCATTTCAGGATTTAACCCTTTATCTACCGACGGTACTTATAAGAACCATAAAAATTACTTATTATAAAAATATTTTAATACGTCAATTAGTTGTAATACTGTTTAGAATGAGTTACAGATACGTTAATTTATTTAGTTCCAAAAGCATCATTGGCTATACAAAACAAAAATATTTTTAAAAGAATAATTTCTTTTTCCTCTGTATATTTTCAGCTTTCTTGGCGCTGAGGGAGGGGGATGGGATTTTTCCATTCGGAAATATTTAATATTTCTATATTTATAATGTAAGAACATCATATTTCTACATATTATAATTCTATAAAATACGAAGAAAAGAATTTAAAATAAAAGATTTCAGTAGGGTTTCAAATACTGCATAAAATCCCTGTAAATTGAAATTTAATTAATCCGCATAAATCCTTCAACTCTCATAAAATCCTTAAAAATTTATTAAAGGATTATGTAAATCTTTTAATTTAGTTAAACAATTTGCGTAAAACGATTTAGAATGTAAATTTTTTATGACTTCATAGTGCGGTAGATATAAGATTAAAATCAAATAACACGGTCTTGGTCATCGATAGACAGCGATTCGAATGCGACCGGGCGCAAAAAAATATGATAATAGAACTCACCCGACTATGCCTTTGTGGTTCGTGATAGTCACCATATTAGATGAATGATCCTGCATGTAGAAAAAGAAACAGCCGGCCTGATAAAGACAAGTCTGGTCCAGGGAAATTCTCGTCACCCTTGAATGCAGTATTGTCACAAAACTCACATCTACCGAAATATTAGTCATTCTGAGGCTTCACACACAATTAGAATAATTTATAACACGATTATTCAGTCGGTAAATTAATTATAATAGATGTAAATTTCACAAGTGGGTCCGGGCCACGATTCGAACCACGGATATATTGGCTGAATCCCCGAATTCTCTACTAACTGCGCCATCCCGGACGAACACTGGAGGACTATTACTTGGGAAATTTACATCTGTTATAATTCATTTTACCGATTGAATAATCGCGTAATAAATCATTTCGTATGAACGTTTTCTGCAGTTCTGTATATTGACCTTCGATTTATTCCGTTCAGCTGATCCATGGTATCAGACCAGTTTGTGTGATCATTAAGTTTATTTGGGTGAAACAGTTCTTCAGTGTTTACCCAGGATGACTCAGTTGGAAGAGCATTGGCGGATTCAGATAATACGTCCTTAGTTCAAATCCTGGCTCGGTCTTTATACACTCACGTATATCTGTTCGCACATAATCACGTGACATCATAGCGACAGTTACTCTATCACAATGACTTTCTTATTATTTCCAAATGTCATTCGCATAATTATAATGTAAGACAACTCTTTTGTTTTTAATATTAATTGTATTTATTTAAAATTATCTTTTTTCTTAATTCTGAACCCAACATTTTTTTTAAGATTGAAAACGGCTCCTATTGCTTCTCTGTTGCTATATATGTATCTTCATGGATGCTTATCATAAGCATAGATGGAAAATGTCTGATAATATAAGACCTTTTATATTGATGAACTAATATTACTTAGTCTAAGTCTCAGTGTTTATTTTGTAAATAATACTCGTCACAAATAATGCTCATAAGTTATTGGTTATATTACCCTATATAAATAATTTAATGCAACATGATATATTCTTTAAATTAATGATACGAGTTTGATACATTAGTTCAGTTGATATAGTAACTCATAAATAGTGTATCTTTGTTTCGAGAAAATGCAAATATCATTAGTTATTTAATACCTTGTATGGATTGTAAATAAAGATAAATTGATTCAGGAAGAAGTAATACATAATATTTCCTACATCGTCTGATATTCTGTTAGACATAATACGTAAAATATTTCTTAACAATTTACTGTTGGATTAATTCTCGTAGAATCACTGCATTAACATGTATTGTATATCAGTCTCAAATAACACTTATGATATTTTCATTTATTTTAGGAATTTAGTTAATAAACTACTATAAACAAGAGGGTTTTTTATGTTTCTTCATTACATCACTCACTTAAATTTCTCAATTAATTATGTAATTAAACACGGTTAATACAAATAAATGGCCAGAATTTTAAAATGTACCTGCAAAAACTATCACATATGATATAATAAGTGATATATAATAAATGATTTTCTTTGTTGTTTAACACTGAACTGAGTGAGTGAGTAAAAATAATGCCCTCCCCCCCTCCCCCTATACGATCTCTCGAATGTTTTGCATACGACTGATTTTTGTGGTGTAATATTAAAGATCCTGTTTATGAACCACCACAATTACCGAAAAAACCCAAAGACTTAAATAAATGAATCTGTCGTTAACAGTAAAAAACAGTAAAATGTCTTGAAGAACTTCGATACAGGGTCATTCCATGTAAATTCAACCAAACCTTGTAACCCGACCCACACCGATTTTGATGAAACTTTGTGTACACACTAATTCTATCATGAAATGATTCCATCAGAAATTTTTCCTACCTAGACCTCATAGTTTATGAGATATGGGAAATCTAAGTCTAGGGGTTTACTCAAATCGCACATTTCTGAGTCTGTATTTTGAAATTGCAGTTCCATCATCAAAAAATTGTTTCTCTGGATCTCAAACAAGAATCATCTTAAAAATATCACTGTAAGAATATAAAAAGATGCAGATTTTAATTAAAAAATATTTAAAAAATTTACATGTAATATTTAGGATAAAAAAATTAGCCAAAGTTGAGAGTTATGGTTATTTTTCCAAATTTTTGTGACTTCACCAAAAAGGCTGTACAAAAAAAGGCAAATTAAATTTCCAATTTCTTTTTGTTTTAAATAAAAGTTTATACTTTGGGCTTTCCATCTATGAAATAAAAATGATGTGTTTCACATGGCTTATGCAAAAATTTTGGGTACTTTCCAATTAGCCGGATGCATGTTTTATTTTTACATATTACATATGCAAACAAAAAGGCAAATGAAATTTCCAATTTCTTTTTGTTTTAAATAAGAGTTTACACTTTGGGCTTTCTATTTGTGAAATAAAAATGATGTCTTTCGCATGATTTATGCAAAAATTTTGGGTACATTCCACTTAGCCGTATGCATGGTTTTTTTTTTTTTTTTTTTTTTTTTTTTTTTTTTTTTTTTTTTTTTTTACATATTACATATGCACACAAAAAGGCAAATGAAATTTCCAATTTCTTTTTGTTTTAAATAAAAGTTTACACTTTGGGCTTTCTATCTGTGAAATAAAAATGTCTTTCGCATGGCTTATGCAAAAATTTTGGGTACTTTCCAATTAGCCGGATGCGTGTTCTATTTTTACATATGTACATATGTATAGACCTATATAAATGCAGATGTATTATACATGTACATATGTATGCATATATACAGTATATTGATACATATATGTATAACACTGGTGCCCGTCTAACCGAAAAGTACCAAATTTTGCCTTGTTTTGAGAATCTGCACCAATTAAGAGGAAAAAAATCTGACTAAGTTTAGCTGTGGTACTTAACTAATTACTGGAATTTCTATGAGTTATTGAATTTAATGTTATTTGCTGCATGTTTTTTTAATTTGCAAAGTAAAATTTAGGCTTTGTTTTTTTTTATCAAAAAAAATCTCACTGTAATATGTTTCCCCATTAAATTTAGTGAATGGTCCATATATTTCATTTAGTTATTTAATAATGGGCATTTTTTGCTAATCTAAAGAATCTCTTACTTTTATTTTCAATAATTAAACTCAAAACCTATTTTTTTTTTTTTTTTTTTTTTTTTTTTTTTTTTTTTTTTTTTTTTTTTACAGTATAAAATAGGTAATTTTTTCTTTCTCCTCGCATTTCCATTCTTTCTTTCGAATGCTTATATATTAATTATTTGTGTTTAAAAAATGTTCAAAATTTTGTATTTCCTGTCCTTGGTTAATTTTAATCAGTTTAAATATTTATATTGGCAAGTTTAAATACACAAATGTTTAACAGAACTTAAATTTGTTTTCTATAGTCTGGAAGATTTAATTGCATCTGCCTTGTATAAACACCTTCTGATAAAGGCAGGGTAATGTTCGTTAGTATGAAAGCAGATGTTTTGAGATCAATTTAATAAAATTATTGTCATTCTGTTTCTTCTTATCATAAAAGAATGATCCAACTTATACTGTGCTACCAAAAATATAATCTGATTGTTACATACTTTATAATTTATGATATGTATAAATATTTTTTTTTACTTTATTGTTTTAATATGGAGACTGATATTAAACCTTCTACTAGTCTTCAGGCTTGCAGCATTGTAATATTAACTGGTTTAGAATATCACAAAACTAGCTATAGAAATAACAGAGAAATAGACTACATTGATAATCTCTGTGATTCAGAAAAATAACTTTTATTAGTTAGGACTATTGCATTTATGAAACAAAAATTAAGTGAAAACCGTTTGATTAATATATGTGAGCATCACAGAATTTCGCTCTTAATGAAATATGAATTATATAAATGTGGAGATCCATTTAAGCGGCATAAAAAGCAAGTGAAAAAAGCAATTAGGTCAGTTAATAGAGATTCATATACGGCCGAAAAAGTAAACCAAAGTTGAAAGTTATGATTATTTTTCCGAAATTTTGTGACTTTATGAAAAAGTCTTTACACAAAAAGGCAAATGAAATTTCCAATTTGTTTTGTATCAAATAACATTAAATTCAGTAACTCATAGAAACTCCAGTAATTATTTAAGTACCACAGCTAAACTTAGTCAGATTTTTTTCCCCTTAATTAGTGCAGATTTTCAAAACAAGGTAAAATTTGGTACTTTTTGGTTAGACGGGCACCAGTGTTATACATATATATATCAATATACTGTATATATACATTCATATGTACATGTATAATACATCTGTATTTATATAGATCTATACATATGTACATATGTAAAAATAAAACACGCATCCGGCTAATTGGAAAGTACCCACAATTTTTGTATAAGCCATGTGAAAGACATCATTTTTATTTCCTAGATAGAAAGCCCAAAGTATAAACTTTTACTTACAACAAAAAGAAATGGGAAATTTCATTTTCTTTTTTGTGTGCATATGTAATATAAAAAAATAAAGCACTTATCCGGCTAATTGGAAAGTATCCAAAATTTTTGCATAAGCCATGCAAAACACATTATTTTTATTTCATAGATAGAAATCCCAAAGTGTAAACTTTTATTTAAAACAAAAAGAAATGGGAAATTTCATTTGCTTATTTGTGTGCATACGTAACATATAAAAATAAAGCACTTATCCGGTTAATTGGAAAGTACCCAAAATTTTTGCATAAGCCATGCGAAACACATCATTTTTATTTCATAGATAGAAAGCCCAAAGTGCAATCTTTTATTTAAAACAAAAAGATATTGGAAATTTAATTTGCCTTTTTGTGTACAGTCTTTTTCGTGAAGTCACAAAAATTTGGAAAAATAACCATAACTCTCAACTTTGGCTGACTTTTTGTATTTTAAATATTACAAATAAATTTTTTAAATATTTTTTATTAAAATCTGCATCTTTTTATCTTCTTACAGTGATACTTTTAGGATGATTCATGTTTTAGATCCAGAGAAACAATTTTTTGAAGATGGAACTGCAATCTTAGAATACAGACTAAGAAATGTGAGATTTGAAAACCCCCCAAGAATTGGACCCCCCATATATCACAAACCATGAGGTCTAGGAAGGAAAAATTTCTGATGGAATCATTTCATGATAGAATTAGTGTGTACACAATGTTTCATTCAAATCGTTGTCGGTCGGGGTACAAATGGGGAAAAAATTGGTTGAATTGACATAGAATGACCCTACAATGTTTTTTTTTTTTTTTTTTTTTTTTTTTTTTTTACAAAAGGTTTACAAAACCAACCAACATTTATAACTGAAGAGATAAAATTAACTTTGAATATTTTTTCGATTTTCAAATATATTTTATTAAGGTTTGTGTAATACTCTCAAAAATATAAATTATAAAAATCCACATACCCCCTGACAGTCTTGCAAATGAGCAAAATTGTTTATTGTTAATTTTCTCTTCATTTTGTTTTAATTACTAATAAAACAAGACTATTCTTTCAAAATTATATGAAAAACTTAAAAGTGAACATACCTGTTGTCCTTTAACGATTTGATTGATGTACAATGTATTAGAAATCTATTAAGTGATATGAATTATATTTTTTAAGTATTGCTATTATTTCGGTAAAAACTGGAGCTTAGTGAATGTTTTGACACGGGCTTGTCAGGTACCGGACTCATGGTTTTTTCCTTTCCCGTCACAATTAAATTGTGTCAATAAAAAGTATGAAAAATAGTGTTTTAATTTTTCTAAACAAAAAAAAAAATGTTCTCAAAAATATATTCTCAAAAATATATTCTCTTTTTACACACTAGGAGCTTCAGAAAAATTTCCTCATATATTTTTCTAGATATTTAACAAAACGTCTAAAATCGCAAATGTCTGGTTATTAACTGCCATATAGCGTATAATTAAATGTAAATAATTAATGCCAATAATTATTACAAATTATTAGTATAGTGTATAAATATATGCAAATAATTATATCTTTATTTTTACATTGATCATATATAATATAGATATTCAAAGACAATTTTTATTCATCAAATAATTATAAAGTTTGTAATCTCTGATTAACGGTGTTATTATAAAACAACTGTATTTTAACGCAATCATTTTATCAATCTACATAAAAAAATGGCTTAAAATGTACAATAAAAAAACATAAGTTATTGAAAAATGCAAATCGATTTTTTAAGAAAATTTCTCGCTTAAATTTAAAGAATCACAGTAAAAATAATGTTTAATTTTCATTAATCGCTTTATACTTAAAGTATAAAAAGCTTTTATAAACCCTACTTTTTTCTTTAAGAAATACTCAATATCAAAATACGTTTTCATTTTCACTTTGAAGTCAAACCTCATTAATGCTGTGTATATTTTTAAATGCATTATTTCAGTCTCTTTAGTTATTCTAGTATTGATAAACTTTCATTGTAAAGAAAAATAAGTAGTTTATTTAAGACTATTAGAGTTTGAATAATGGAATATTGTTAATAAAATTGAACCTTTTAAAATGTTCCTTAGATAAGCAGGTTCATTGATGCTCACATATTGACGAAAAAATTTATAATATTTATCATTTTTCTGTTTAATAAAATATTTATTTTTATTTTTATGATGCTATCCGGTTATCTTATTTCGATATTGCTAATTATCTTTAAAAAGTAAAAATAAATTTATTTACGAATACTCTAATTTGAATAGCAGGATATTTATTTTGGATAAAACTTAAACCTTTAAAATGTCTCTTTTTTATATTATTAGTTTGAAACTTTTTTAAAAAGGTGATTTATGAAGGTCATTTACATTTCATCATTCCGTCACATTCCGTCCGTTTCATCATTGCATTCACCTTCCTTCGGGCGCGCCGTTGTAAAAAGTACAACATTCACGTTCTTATTTCTTTAAAACAAATTCAAGCAGTAGTGCGTGTTAATAAGCATTTGTATTCGTTTATTGGATCTCTATCTATTGTTCCGAAAAGTTATTTGTATTTCAGATTGCACAAATTGCTGCAAGTGTCATTTTAATCTGTTAACAGTACATGGAATGGGCAGGTTTATTTGTAAACAGCCTTTAAAAAAGCAAGTGGAAAAAGCAAGTGAAGCAAATCTTATGCTTGACATGGGAAGCGATTAATATAGGTGAAATGTAGGCCTAATTCTGTAAATCCAAAATTACTTAATTATTGTTTAGTAATTCATTATTATTTTTTATTCTTTGTGATTGTAATAGCAAGTAGCTTTTTATACATTTAAACTTCTGATTTAATATGTTATAACAAAATGAGTGTATTGCGGAATACTTTCATAAATTGTGATCAGAGATAACTTATATGATATTTGTAAGTTAAATTATTTGTAAAATTAAAATAAATCAGCAATAATTGATTGTTTTTCGCCTGTTGTACAATTTACAACGCGCGCCCGCTCATATGATGAAAATTCACGCGCCCGGCGATTGGTTAAGAAAGTTGTTTTACATGTAAGACATTATTCCATATTACATAAAGGACATTCTCTGACAGTGGCTTCCAATATAGAACACAGTTGCTCCAAAGACTGCACGTCGGAATCCATGCTGCCGGTAAATGAAAATAATTGGGAATGGCGGAAATCACAAAAAATGATTTACTTTAAAATATATAAAAATATTGATAATTTTAGTTTGCAAAGTTAGTCTCATACATAAATTCAGTATAACACCCTCAAAATGAGGGGAATGGTTTCTAATTATTCATAGATTTTATAATGTCATCAGCTCCGTCCACAGCTAAGGATAGCATCGTTTTTTATCTATCATTCCGAAAACTTCCATTAAATTATCACCCAACATTGTCTTCTATTTTGATTATTTTGCATACCAAGATGCAAAATTGTTATCAATAATCATTTTAAGACAATTATAAAATGTTTTAATATTGGATTAATTTTTGCTAATACTATAAATACAGTACTTTGAAAGAAAGAAAAAAAAACAGAAATATCAATGTAATCTGTATCGTTTTATTATTAAATTGTGTTAAAATGACTACTAATAAATATGAAAGCATGATTGCTTAATCTAGTTAAGTGGGAAGGAAAGAGTGGGTGCTCATGAGAAATGGGGGCGGAAATTCCGGATGAAAAGCTTAAGATAGGAATGTCTGGGAAGAAAAGGCTCGGAAGCGCCGCTCTACAACTTTGTAATTTCCTTTTTTCACGTATCTCGTACCCTTTCTGAAATAAGAACTGTAACTTTTGAGTCGTTTCTTGGTAGTGGAGTACACGGTTGGATCGGGTAAAAAAAAAAAGTATCTGGGTAGGAGTAATTGTTCTGAAAATGTTCCATCGAAGAGTTTAAGTCTTGATTGTTTTCGAAAATATTTCATCATATATAACTGAATGCAGTGCAGAATCTTTATTTTTCTCTATTTAACATATTGAATGCCACACCAGTTTCCGGTAACTGACACTGAATTTTTTGCTTAGGCCACGTAAATCACCGGTGACTAACAGCATTTGTAACGGGAATTTTATTTCGTAGCACAAACGGAAAGACAAACAAAGTAAAATTGACACTAACGTGCTGAATTCAAGATTTGTTTTAAGGCAACAGTCAACTGTAAACCTGATTTCAAAAAAAAAAAAAAATCTAAAATTTGGATGAATAGATTGATAATTGTGATTCCAATAAAAATCTAGACTAATGATCTTCAACACTGAAAAAAGAAGTATCTCATATATCTAATCTCTTATCTAATATAAAGAAGCACGTACATATTGAATTTTTCAAATTTAACAAAATATTGGTCATTTTCTATACAATTGTTAATTTGCAAATATTACAGAATTCAATCAAATTTTACAAAAATTTTAGAAATTCTGAAAACGTGCTTTAAAAAAATACCTTAGAATCTGCACACGAATATTCAATTTATTTTATAAACGCATATGGTCGACAAGTTCTCTTAAAAAAAATTAACATGTCACATTTATAAGATCACTTTGTTATTGCTGCATTTTCCAGATAATTGTTGAGTCGGACAAAGCGTAATGTTCGCTATCTTCTATGTTAAATTATTTATAGCAAAAATTAACACTGTTAATGTAACATCACTCTTCAAACATTCAAAACATTTTTGACGTGAAGATACTTGCGCATTTCTCGCTTTCCTTTCTAACTTCTTTATACAGGTCAGTTTCAAACATAACCTACAACAGTTTTTCCTTTAGATGGCTTACAAAAGTGTTTCATATTTGGAAAAATTGATTGAAATCTGTTCAATATCGCATGATAATTTAAATTTTAATTAGCGTTTTTATGGATCACGTTGCAGTTTGGAAAATTTTCCATTAATTGCCAAAATAATATTGATTCACTTAGGACGTAATACTACACGAGTAGACCTGCAAAATTTTAATTAATTTTCATGTAAAAGTTAAAAAAGAAATCACTTGGAATTAAAAGGAGATATCTTATAAAGGTGATATCTAGTCACAGAAAAAAAAATCTTGACATTTGCTATTTTAGATGTTTTGTTAAATATCAAGAAATATACATGAGGAATGACTCTGAAACTTCAGATGTATAAATAAAATAGTACAAGTCATATATTTTCAAAAAGATTTTTTTTTCCCAACTGCAATAGGGGACCGTCAAGAAATTGAAAAAGAACGAATATCGTTTGAATAACCCTGTCAAAACTAATTTAGCAAAATCGTTTAAACTGCAGATTATGATTAAGTGGCTTATGGTTATAAACTGCGTTCATGTTTATGGGGATAGCATGCATACTCGTATAGAAATTAAGGTTTTTATAAAAATGGTCCCAATTTTTTTCTTGCAATTTGCAGAGTTCTTACTAAAAAAACAATGTTCTTTTCAGAAAATATGAGACACTACATTGCGCATAATACTCTGTAATTAAAATTTAAAAATATTAATAATTGTATGAGAGACGAGTAGCTTTACTAAATAAATTTTCACTGCGCATGTGTCAAATCTATAAAAATGTCATTTGCATTTTGTGTTAGCTAATTGTATAGAGCAAATTTGTTAAAGTTTCAAAATCATAGCTTGGAAATTCTGAAAATTATCGTCGGAAGAATAAGATCAAAATCCGATATTCCCGAAATGAAACAAAAATAAAATGAGGGGCTCTATCCATATTCCATTGATTAGTGTCCTACACAATACTGCACGTACATATTTTGAATACAGCTCGTCATCTTTTTGCTTCATTTTGGGAATAACGGATTATGACCATATTCAACAAACGATAATTTTCAGATTTTTCAAGCAATGATTTTGTAACTTCACAAAAGTTGCTCTATATATTATCCGTTTTTATTTCTCGAAAAAGAAAATATAATAATATTTCAATAATTAATTTTCAAATTACTTTTATTCGCAATCATAATTTATAATAATGTGTCCTAAATCATTATAAAAATGTAAAAAAAAAATCTCGAACCATTTTTAAAGACACAAAAAATACATAAATATTAAAATTAATTACATTTTACAGGGATCTTTATTTTGCATTTCAACAGAATTCACTGTTACGTTTCTGAGAAAAGGAAATTACTTTCCCAAAAACTTAATATTTTTTCCTTTAAGCATTAGCAATTCAACAATTGCGACTGCGTCTGTTCCCTAGAATCATTAAAATATTCTTAGTAAAAATGATTGCAGTTTGTCATAATATGTGTCCATTAGAACACACACTCCTAGAAATTGTCATTACTCAGGCCATTAAATCCCACTCATAGTTTCTCAAAATTTTAAAATGCTAGCAATTATCGTTAATACGTTTGTTGATTGCAATAAGCAGGTAATATTTTCTTCTTCAGAATGGGAATTATTTTTCAAAGAAGTTATAATTATTATTTAGATTTCATGTAATAATTCCGAGTGCTAAAAACATATTATGTTTTGTTAACTCTTCGAAAATGTTACTTTTTAAAAACTAATTTAAATGATTATATTTTACGACGGTATTTTTTTTTAAGTAGCACTAGAGAATTTGGAAATAAGAAATTAAAGCACATGATTCCTATGTTAAATTATATATCTTTAATTGATATCCTTTTTTAAATTTTATATGATACTACAAAGTATTTTAGCTTCAAATTTACTTTTATTTTATTTTACTTTATTTATTTTTACTCTATTGAAAATCAAAAATAGTTTTTAATAATGCAACGGATAAAATGACAAATAAATTAATTTGTTTAAAGCTGCACTTCTCAACATTTCTAGCTCACAGGCTATTAAAGAATGAGAGCTTATGTGCCCGTACGTTCTGTATGTGTGTAACGCGATAACGCATGATAAAAATATCCGATTCACTTGAAATTTTGGTTATATGTATATAGCGATAAGGTGCTTCAATGATTAGTTTTTGTAGTTTATTCGATATGTATGAGAGGGGTATCAGGGGCTAGAGTCCCTCCCGTTAATTTATGTAAATGGGTTTTTATATGATAAAGCATATGCCTAATTAGTTTAGGGGATTCAATGATTAAATATAAAAAGGGGAAATGGGGAGAGATACCCCCCTAACTTGTTTTCAAACGGCATTAACCCTTGAAAATATAAGGCTGCAATGAACAAATAGTATGCATAGCTTGTGAGCTCAATGCCATCAGTTTAACTGGCCAATATTCTTTTTATTATTTTCTTTCACGTATCCTTTCTTAAATTTTTCGTTTGGACCTATCCCAATTTTTTGCTCTTTTTTTTAATTTTTTTAGCCCTTCACCGCCCCTGTTTTCAGCTAAATAACACAAACATACTTATGTACGATTTCGTTCATTTAATGAAATTCTATTAATCTCACTCCTTTGTCTGTCTGTCACAGATCATGTTCTTGGAAACTATATAAGTTGGAAATTTGAAAATTTTCATACTTATAGCTAAACAGCTACATCAAACAACAAATCATTACATTTTGAAAAATTATTATCAATATACTAATCAATAGGTGCTATAAATTAAAATCTTCCAGATACAGCATTAAATTAGCATTCATAATTCAACAAAAACGCGGATTTTGTTTTTATTATTAAATTTAAAAAAAATCGTCGAAATAAATACGTCTTTCTTTTTTTAAGCATCCCAGAAATTTGAAATTATCGCCACAAGAGGGAAAAACTTTTAGAAATCCTAATAGGAAAATTTATCGATAGTAATATAAAAATTCGAAAATCTATTAAAAAATGAGAAAAATCTTTTTATTTTCTCTTTTTGTAAAGTTAAGAGATATCTGATGATTCTGCTTTACATCTTGTAGTAAATTCTAAAACTTTGAATTAGAAAAGAAAAGAGAAATAATAATAAGAAAAATTATATCAAAAATATACTCAAAGAGATTTATTTTGAAAAAAATCTTTGTATTATATATGCATTTTTTACAGTTATCGAATTTTTCAAAATTCACGATTTTTATGTTCATCAGAATATAAAATATGTCTCAAAAATACTTTGGAAAATTACTCATATTATTTAAAGTAATTTTCTACAGAAAAAAAAATATATGTTTAAAGATAAAAAACCAACGATTATAAATGCACAAATAAAGTAAGAAAAGGTAGCAAACAGCCGTTTCGAATCTACTATGGAGATTCTTCATCAGTGCAAAACTCAGCGAGCTAGAAAAAGCAAAACTGAGTGAAGAGACAGAGAGACGCAGGCTTATATACCCGCTACGGAAACGATCCTGCCTAAAGGAAAGCAACCAATGAGAAGAGAGCAGCCTAACAACTGGCTGGACAAGTAGCGACATCTACCGGAGAATAAACAAAACAAAAACTAAAAAGCGAGGGAAAAAAGATTAAAATTAAATTAAAGATTTCCAAATGATAGGAAAATAAGGCGTACTTGATAAGTCATTAACTAAGGAGTGAGAATTTTTAATGATGTGGTAAGCTTCCCAAAAATCAAGATCAAGAATGGAAGGACACTTTTGGATGATGGTAGCTGAAGAAAAGTTAAACTTATGTTGTAAAGACCAACAATGTTGAGCAATGGAAGAGCATTTAAGCTCTTGATTTTTGACATACCTTTTATGTTCCGTTAAACGAAATCTGAGAGCACGCTTAGTCTCACCAATATAAGAAAGGCCACATTGGCAAGAAATTTTGTAAATACCCCAGTAATCTAAGCGATCAATGGGATGCTTAAGATTTGTTAGGCTGCTCTCTTCTCATTGGTTGATTTCCTTATAGGAAATCAATTCCTGCAGGATTTCCTTTCCTGCAGGATCGTTTCCGTAGCGGGTATATAAGCCTGCGTCTCTCTGTCTCTTAGCTCAGTTATGCTTTTTCTAGCTCGCTGAGTTTTGCACTGATGAAGAATCTCCATAGTAGATTCGAAACGGCTGTTTGCTACCTTTTCTTACTTTATTTGTGCATTTATAATCGTTGGTTTTCATCTTTAAACATTTTTGAACAATGTCTTTATTTGCTATTTTAATAAAAAATATATGTTTTACACTTAAAAAGAGTTCCTGTAATATCGAAAACAACATTAATATAAACAAAACAATTACGTAAAACTGATACTGTTAAAACCATTATATTAGATAGAAATAATTATTACATAAATAAAAATGTATTTGTTAAAAACACACAAACCTGTTCATTGGTACACAATAGGGAATTATATTGTCAAAAAATAAAGTATAAAATCAACGGTTCAGACTGTTTCTGTAGTCGTCCTTGAGATAAAATATGATGGTGAAACAATAATATTTCATCCTGAGGACGACTGCAACAGTAGCTTGATTTGATCCCCTTCAGACACCAGTGTTTATTTATGGTTTGTGTGTTTGTTTATAATTTAGGTTTTAGATTTATATTAACAAACTCATAATTAAGAGAGACAAGGTAAAACACAGCGATTTTTTATAACAGCGACTTTTTTAACATAAAATTTGAAAATACATAAAAACTTAAAACGCACTTTTTTGACAATGTTTTGGATTTTTGTAATTTTGTTCTATTTTTTCATTGCAAAAATAATACAAAAATGAAATAAGTAATAAAAAAATATTAAATATATACTGGACAATTGCACCATAAAATTTAACTACTAAGAATGTATTTATTAAAAATACAACACATTGCTCAATGGTGCACAAAACAAAAATTTTAATATACACTTGTACAATTAAAATAAAATAAAGATATCAACGTTTCGCACCGTCTTCTGCCGGCGTCTTCAGGAAAATATGATAATGGAAGGATTAAGTTTGCTTCTTGATCGAGAGGTAATATTTCTAATAAATTAAAATCGAAATGAATTAAACAATGTTGCCACTTATACGTGAGTAAAAATTAAAATATTGCAACGAAATAAAAATTTTAAGATTTTATGATGTTAAGCCATATTTTTGGTATATTCTAGGACAAATTATCATTACAAGGTTTATTTTCTCGTGCAATGATTTCGACAGATTCTCTTATTTTACCTTGAACTGAGTTATTGCACGGAACTATGATTTTGTCCTCATCAAAGTTAATACGGCAACCCTTGTTCGCCCTTGTTTGGCGAACAAGGGTTGCTGTATAAATGTAGCATTATTTAAAAAAAAGCATTATTTCTAAAAATATCTATCAATTTTATTTTTAAAAAGATCCGTGGTGAAATATATCGTTATTTGATACTTAGTTCTTACTATTTCATTTCATTTTGAAGTTCCTTAGATCACATTCGACTTTAAATTTATTTGCCTATTTATGCAACAAATATCATATAGAATTATCTGTATATATAGTGTGGGAGGTAAAAGTAGATGTAGCAATAAATAAAACAATGATGCTTTCACACTGAAAAGTTATGTACAGAAAATGTTGCTATAAATATATTAGTTGCAAATTACACCTTTACATGTTTGGCAATATTTGTTTCAAAAAACAAATTGCTTTATGATAATAAAATTTAAAATAAATCATTTTTCTTTATGTGTGATAACCAAATCTAACATTTTGAATTATTATTATTATTATTATAATTATTATTATTATTATTATTATTAAATTTCTTAGTTCCTTATTATTAAATTTTGCAGTTTTCAGACAAATTAATACGCATTGATACTTTCTTTTTATAGTATGAAAAGTGTACATAGTATAGTACAGTGCGTCAAAACAAATATGAAACTCACAAAACGATTTATCCACATAAATTATCAAGCATAGTAAATAGTGCCTGTTTCCTATTCTCTTACAGGGTGTCCAGTAAATGACTGACCCATTTTGAATGCAAAGAACAAAAAAAAAAAAAAAAAAGTTTAAGAAAAAATGTGCGGTTTGCTTCTTTATTAACAGAAAATCAATAAATTTTTAGATATACACTTTCTCAAAATAGTACAAACTTCGGCGAACAGATGGCGCTGAAGACAGCAACAGGCTGTTGAAATTCAGACATTTCCCTTAGTTTTCATACGAGAGTTTTTCGGCTCATTTCGCAGAGTCGAATCTCAGTCGACATGCTAAATCGGCACTCCATTCACCTGCAGAAATGGAGTTTGTTGGATGGAAAGAGATTTAAAACAATATTTATAATTGAATAACGCCTATTATACTTAATAAAAACCAACAAAATATTCATTGAATTTTCACACATTTACCATAATAAATTATATTCAAAAAATGTTTTTGTAACCGGTTCACTGATACGCAAATCAGTTTACAACAGCATACGACATGTAGAGTACATCACTGATTTTTTAAATACAATTTAATACTATTTAATGGAAGAAATGTTTAGATTAAATATTAAGATTTTTTAACTTAAAAAAGCGGTGTTTCTCCCATATTTTTTATTTATTGTACGTAAAAAGAGAATCAGTTAACCGGTTACAAAATCTTTTTTGAATACAATTTATTATGGGAAATGTATAAAAAGTCAATGAATATGTATTTTTTATGTTTTTGTTAAGTATATAGACATATTTAAGTCATAAATATTAGTTTAAATCTCTTTCCATTCAACAAACTCTATTTCTGAAGGTGAGTAATGTGTCGATTTAACATGTCGACTGAGATTTAACTTTGGGAATTCAGCCGAAAAAATGAAAACTAGAGTAATGTCTGAATTTCGACAGACTGTTAACGTCGTCAGCGCCATCTGATGGCCGAATTTCTAACTATTTTAAGAAAGTGTATATCTAAAAATGTATTTTTTTTCTAATAACAATGCGGCAAACCGTACATTTTTTTCTCAAATCATTTTTTTATTTACATTCAAAATGGGTCAGTCATTTACTGGACACCCTGTACATTTATATATGAATTTTGATATGTTTTGAGAGCATGGGTATTTCTTTATAAATATAACAGCATTCATGTTTAATATATATATCAGTAATACCTTTAAAAAAGATCCATGGTATAATGTATCATTATTTCATGCTTAATTTGAACTATTTAATTTCATTTTGAATTCTCTTAGAACAAATTCGACGATAAATTTATGCACCTATTTATATTCAAAAGTATCACATCGAATTCTTCTATGTATATTGCGGGAGGTAAAGACAACTGTAGCAATAAATAAAACAAACTGTGCATTCACAAGGAATAGCTTATTCTGAACGAAAATGTTGCTATAAATATCTTATTAACAAATTACATTTTTACATGTTGGAAAATATATGTTTCAAAAAACAAATTCTTCTATGGTAATGAAATATAAAATAAATAATTTTTCTTTGTTATTGACAACCAGATCAAAAATTTTAAAATTTTTTTGTTGTATGCATATTCATTATTATTATTATTAATAATAATATTATTATTATTGTTGTTGTTGTTGTTCCTGTTGTTGTTAATATTATTACGTTTCTTATTATTATTTGGAAATTTTATGACACATTAATATATATTGATACTTAAATTTTATGTTATAAGATAACGTGTCAAAAGTGATATGAAAATCACAAAATGATTTATACACATAAAGTATTAAGCATAATAAATTCTGCTTGTTTCCTATTCCCTTATATCCATGCATGAATATTGATATATGGCTGTGAGTTAAACTGCTTCTCTATAATTTAACAGCATTCATTGTAAAAATAAATATCAATAATGTAAGAATCAAGGAGCTTTGAGGACCTACTCTATGGCCAAGGACTGACCCCATGGCTTGGCGTGAACTGTCTCGCAAAGAAAATAATGCTACATTCAGTTTCTTCCGATTTCGAAAAGTGGCAACAGCAGAACTGATGAATCATTTTTCTGGAACTTTCGTGGAGTTTTAAAATAAAAACTGAAAATCGTGGTATGAAATATAGACAGGTAGTAGTGATTTTGTTAAGAAAGTTAATATGCTCGTTTTCCTTGTGTCGCAATAAATAAAGAAAAAAAAATACATTGGATTCTTCAACTCAAGACTTGAAATTTATTCATCTTCTACAAATTATTGTGTTTCTAAGTGAACTAAGTTACAGACCTGTGCAGCGGGAACTTAATTGGCGTAGTCTGAAAGGATGCAAGGTGAGAGTTTTTACTAATGTGACTTCCCATTATAATAATTTATATTGCATCTATGATAAATTTATTAAGATTTGTGCGATTTTAATTCATATTTTGACGTTAAGGAAAGGAATTTGTTTTGAATGTAACTAAGTAGTACGTCAGTACTAAGGTGTAGCAGTATAGGAATGGTGTTTTGTAGTGCCGGCTGGCTGGAGGATATTTTGAATTGATTTTGGTTGTGATTTTTTTTATTGTTGGTTTTATATATGAGATGTTTTGCTATGAAAGTAGGGCTGTGTATATTTCGGATAGTAATTGATTATTGGTTGTGTATATATGTTAATTGAAGGATTTATAAATTATGATGAGTGTTTATTTATGTGGTGTGTATATTTTTGTTTTAATATGAATCTGGATTGATTTATGAAGTAGTATTAGTTGAAGAGTTGTATTGTGACGTGATACATGTGAAGGTGTTGAATTTTGAAATTGCTTTGGTGCTCGCAATGGTATTGAATTTATGTGCGTGATATGGTTACAAAGTGCGACTTATTTCTGGTGTTTATTAGAGTGGTGGATTAGTGATTCCGAGTTACGGTTAATTTGAGTTTTCGCCAATTTGTTGGACAGTTTGCTACCCTCTTGAGAAATTATTTAAAAAGTAACAATGTCATTTTTGGGTAAGGCTCGTAAAGAAGATTTACGGTGTCTGGCTGAAGAATTGGGAGAGCACCCTGAACCGGATGCAATAATAGCTGATTTAAAACAACTAATTATGGCGAGTAAAAACTATGAAGTAGAGTTTGTGAAGGGATTGATGGAAACTATTATAGAGACGAGAAAAGAGAATGAGGCGAAACGAAAGGAGATGGAAAAAATTGCGTTGGAAAGAGAAGAAAGGGAGTTAAAAATTGCGTTGGAAAGAGAAGAAAGGGAGTTAAAAATCGCGTTGGAAAGAGAAGAGAGGGAGTTTAAAATTGCGTCGGAAAGAGAAGAGAGGGAGTTTGAGTTGGAGAAGTTGAGGATAGCGAAAGATAGCGAAAAAGCGGGAATTGATGGATTGGAAATGAAAGCCTATAATTATGGAATTGAATTTGCGAAACTTATGCCGAAATTTAATGTCAAGGAGGACGACATTGTTTTGTATTTATCTATTTTTGAACGTCAAGCAAAGAGGATGTGTGTAGATCCAGAACATTGGGTATCGAACTTGTTGGTTTTGCTGCCGTCCGATATTATACAGGTTCTCGCACGTGAGGCAGAGGAAAAATTTGAGGATTATGAATATATTAAAGGGATTCTACTGAGACGGTTTAAGTTATGTCCTGAGAGATTCCGTAGAAAGTTTATGGAACATCAAAGAAACCCTGAACGCACCTGGCGAGAATTTGTATTTGAATTAAATGGTTATTTTCGAGAATGGATTGATGGACTTAAAATTGTTGATTTCAATTCTTTGAAAGATTTGATTGTAACTGATCAATTAAAAAGAAGAGTGCCTGATGAGATTCGAGATCATTTCGTGGATGAATGGCCTAAAATAGTATCTCCTACTGATTTGGCTGAGAAACTTGACTTATATGAAAGTGTGCGACAAGATTTTAGTAAGTTAGATAAGAAAGATAGATTTTCCGAAGAGAAGAGTAATTTTTCATTTTATTCTAAACACATTGATAATAGAAATCCTGGTTTCGCTTCGGACCGCAGATATGAGTCAAGAGTTGGTACTTATAAAGCAAAGACACGGATACCTAATAAAATTACTTGTTATTCGTGTGGACAAGAGGGTCACAAGGCTTCATTTTGCCCAAATCAACGTGGTACTCAAGGTGTACAAAGAGCGCAAACGAATTCTGTACAATCGAATGAGAAAGTTGGAGAAGAGCAGTCATCGATATTAACTGCAAGAATAACAATACCTGTCTCGTCCTGTGTGAAAAGAGAGGGGAAATTTAATGAATTGGAAATGGTTAGGATTAAATGTGGAAGTAATGTGTTGGACGGTATCTATGATTCTGGTACACAGATCTCGGTGATACGGGCAGACTTAGTCAAGGATATATCAGTTGAAGGAGAGGGAAAGATTGAGATAACTTCAGCATTCGGAGAGAGAGAAGTCGCTCCATTAAAAATAATACCGATGAGAATAGATGATAAAATTCATGGAAATGTGATGGTACCTTGTGCCGTTTCCAAGAAACTGGTGAATGAGATGCTTATATGTCCAACTGCTTATGAAGCATTAAACCATAAGGTTATATTATATACGAAGGTTGAAAAGTTGAATTCTGATCCTGGAAAAGATGAACTTGATTTGAGTGAGAAGGAAACAGAGGAATCTTTTATGAAACTACAAAGAGCTGATGATACTTTAAGAAATATTTGGGAAATTGATAAAAATAATAAAAGTGCTTATTTTATAGAGGAAGGTATTCTTATGCATTCTGAAGATGTCTGTGGTGAATTTGTGAAGCAGGTGGTGTTACCTCAGTGTAAGAGACAGTGTATTTTATCTGTTGCTGACGAAATTCCTTTGGCGGGTCATTTGGGAAAAGTAAAAAAAAAAAAAAAAAAAAAAAAAAAAAAAAAAAAAAAAAAAGGAAATTGCATAATGTTTAAATTTTGATGTATTTTGGTATGTCTGTCGTTCATGCTTATATTTAGTGTATATATTGTGGTATTTGTATATATTTATTTTAAAAGAAATGGGAAGATTCACATTGCTCTCATCCTTGCTAATATATTTTTTTTTGTGTGTATATACTTTAAAGCTTCATTGTGTCAAAAGCCACTAATGAGCTCTTTTAGGGGGGAGTTGTAAGAATCAAGGAGCTTTGAGGACCTACTCTATGGCCAAGGACTGACCCCATGGCTTGGCGTGAACTGTCTCGCAAAGAAAATAATGCTACATTCAGTTTCTTCCGATTTCGAAAAGTGGCAACAGCAGAACTGATGAATCATTTTTCTGGAACTTTCGTGGAGTTTTAAAATAAAAACTGAAAATCGTGGTATGAAATATAGACAGGTAGTAGTGATTTTGTTAAGAAAGTTAATATGCTCGTTTTCCTTGTGTCGCAATAAATAAAGAAAAAAAAATACATTGGATTCTTCAACTCAAAACTTGAAATTTATTCATCTTCTACAAATTATTGTGTTTCTAAGTGAACTAAGTTACAGACCTGTGCAGCGGGAACTTAATTAATAATACCTTTAAAAAAATCCGTAGTAAAAAAATATCGTTATTTCATACTTATTTCGAGCTTTTTAATTTCATTTTCTAACCACTTCGACGATAAATTTATTCGACTGTTTTTATTCCAAGCATCATATCGAATTCTTTCTATATGTAGTGTTGGAAGAAAAGATTAATGTAACAATAAATAAAACAAGTGAGCATTCACAATTTGAATAGCTTATTAGTATTCAGCTAGAGCTTAGAGGTCTGCACGGGCCGGAATTTCCAGGCCCGGCCCGGCCCGTAGGAAAAATTTTTCGGCCCGACCCGGCCCGTTGTAAAACTTAAAAGTTCGGGCCGAGCCCGGCCCGGCCCGGCGCGTTTAAATATTTATATTTTAAGCCCGGCCCGGCCCGTAAAGAAATCATTGAAAACAGGCCCGGCCCGGCCCGTTTTGGCCCGTTACAATTTCTACGAATTCTAAAAAATTCAGATTTTTTTCATATAATTAAGATTTCTTTAAAGAATATTGCATACATATCTATGGAATGATTTTACAGTATATTTTACAGGAAATACACATTAGCAATATTAGTGATTACTAAGATTCTTAGGCTTTCAACAATCAAATAAAGATTCATCAAAAAATTAATATGGCTTAGAATAAAAGAAAAAAGAAAATTAAAAACATGGTAACTTTTGAAGGCGTTTAATAACAGAAGATTTATAAAAATATTTCTATATCATTTTATTAAAAATTTTAAATCCAAATTCATTCGTTAACTCAAATATACGCCTTTCTGATACATTTGTAAATTCATTTTTTTCTCAGAAACGCACTGCAGGTATCTTTATTCAGAAACTATATAATCAAGTGGCATTAACCGTTTTTTGATACAAGAAATTTAAGAATACTGAAAGGAAATAAATTATTGTTATAGTCAGCATTTTCAACAGAATTTCCGGAAGCGATAGCATGGGAAGGGAGAAAAACCTGCAACCGTTTGAGAAATTATTGTCTCTGAACAAATTTATGCAAGTATTTTATTCATCAAAAATGAAAAATGCTATTCGATTCAAATGCCTTCAATAGTCAGGCTTATCACTTTTATGTTTTTACAATTAAAAATTAATCTGAAAATGTGTCAAACTTTCGCGTTATTGAGAAATTAATTTAAAAACCATCAAGAAGTATATATCCAAAGATTAATCTAACATAAGTTCTTTATCGCTGTTAATAATTTTACAAATCATGTTGTCTGCCCTACAGATCTTGAGAACAATTAAGTCTTGTTCCGGTCCGGCAAGTCTATATATGGAAAAATGATGCAAGCTTGATCTCGGCCCGGTATGAGTCAGCTAAAAAAATATTAAAACGGGTTACACACAATTTAACTGTCCGATGCCGATCTCACACTGTACAAGTTATATTTTTATATTGATGCTGTCAAACTAGTATGGCTCGTGACGCATAATTATATTTGCTCTCGTTAAAACCATTTGCGTTGAAAATAGATCATATTTTATCGTTTATGCATAGATGTGCAGAACAGGCCGGCAGGCCCGAAAATTTTTTTATTGGCCCAGCCCGGCCCGTATGGCCCGTTCAATTTTTTTGCCGGCCCGGCCCGGCCCGGCCCGTTGAAAAAACTATTCTGATTCTGCCGGCCCGGCCCGGACCGTTAGAAAATTTGAAACGATTCCGCCGGCCCGGCCCGGGCCCGTAGAGCCTAGTAGAGCTTGGTGCAATAAAATGGAATACAAAAACTAGCAAAGTTCGAAAGCACCAAATATTGTCTATAAACAGCAGACAATATTTGGTGCTCTCGAACGTTGCTAGTTTTTGAATAGCTTATTCTGAACGAAAAAATTTTACCATAAATATTTTAGTTATAAAATACAACTTTACATTAAAAAAAAATAGTTCAGAAAACAAATTCTTCCATGATAATGATATTTTAAAATAAATCTTTTTTTTTTTTTTTTTTTTTTTTGTTTGTGATAACCAGAATTGAGATTTTAAAATATAAAGACGCATGGATAAAATTTTCATAATAATAATAATAATAATAATAATAATAATAATAATAATAATTATTATTATTATTATTATTATTATTATTATTATTATTATTATTATTATTATATTTATTACTATTATTTGCAATTTTCAGAAAACAAATTCCTCTCTGATAATGAAATTAAAAAAAATTCATTTTTCTTTGTTTGTGATAACCAGAATTAACACTTTAAAATATTATGACGCATGGCTATAATTTTTATAATAACAATAATAATTGTTATTATTAATAATTTTGTTATTTTTATTATTATTATATTTATAACTAATATTTTGCAATTTTGAGAAAACAAATTCCTCTCTGATAATGAAATTTAAAATAAATAATTTTTCTTTGTTTCTGATAACCAAAATACAGCTCATATTCAAAATATTAGAATAATTGAGAAAAAGTAATAAGAAAAAATTATTTGTCATTTATTTATTTATTATACTAAGTAAATGCAATTAAATTTCTTATAAATTAAATCTGGAATGTTTAGATAAGATTTTAACATTTACAAAATATAAAATACAGCACAATAAATTAGGTATACAGCTTCCTTAAGCACACCAGAATATTAGAATAAAATTTAGATTGGTTCAAAATATTAGAATATTTTATTTTACGCAACAATATTACCTTATGAATATGAAGTAAATGGTAGTTAATATTTTGTAGCATCCCCTTTAGCTTTCATAACAGCGTACAATCGATCTTGCATACTATATACAAGGTGTTTACAAACATTTCTATCAATATCAGCCCAAATAGACTTTATACGTGCCACTAACTCAGTTTTACTTGAAGGAGGATCATTCTTCATTTCTTCATTATACACCATAAGTTTTTGATGCTATTAAGATCTGGTGAATTTGGGGGCCAAGGAAGTACCTTAATGTTGCGTTGGCGGAACCAATTCTTAGTTGACACCGAGGTATGCGGGGACGCTAAATCTTGTTGAAAGATGAAATCATCTTCAAATAAATCTTCTGATGATGGAATCATGTAATATTCTAAAATTTCTTGATATATCAGAGGGTTAACCTTTTCGTAGACGATGCATAACTTTCCAGGTCCTTCTGCACTCATACAACCCCAAACCATGACACTAGCAGCAAATTTTACGGAACGTTTAAGGCATTCTTTTATCAAATGCTTCTTGCTTCCTTCTCCAAACTCGAATACCTTGATTATACCATATGAAACACAAAACATACTTTCATCACTAAATAATATATTTTTCCAATCTTCATTGCTCCATAAACGTCTTGATTTACACCAATTCAATCTTATACGCTTTTGTCTTGCAGTCATGAGAGGTTTTGTTTTCGGTACACGAGATTCAAATTTAAATTTATGGAGACGTCTTAATGTTGTCGATGTAGAAACTTCAACTCCTTCTTCTTTCCATTTTCGGTGCAAGAATCGCACACTTTTAAAACGGTTTTTCTTAACTATATGCTTCAGTTTCCTGTCATCTCTAGCAGATGTTTTTGGTTTTCGGCCACCATTTCGGCGATTATTTTAAAATTTTCCAATTTTTGAATATTGTGTTAGTATTTTACTAACGCTCGATTGCGAACAATGTAAATAATTCGCTATAAAGCATTGATTTTTACCGTGCCGATACAAATCAACCATACGAAGTTTAGTAGATTCAGGAATATCACTCACACGGCCCATTTTAAGACGAAAAAGAAACAAACTGCAAAAAAGAATACTGATTTTAAATAAAATAGTCTGAATTTAATCAATGATGCCACCATTTAAGAATTGGTAATAGTTAAAGGAGAATTAATGTGAAATATTCTAATATTTTGAACCACTTGAATAAATATTCTAATATTTTGACTTTTCAAAATAATTTTTTTTGCAATTAATCTTTTCAAAAATGATATTAAATTTAAGATAACAAGTAAGTTTAATCAACAATAAGTTCTTAATAAAAATATCGTTTGCATATTTTCATTAAAAAACATTAAATTACCAAACGATATTTTCAATTTCTAAAAAAAAGGTAATTATTCTAATATTTTGAATATGAGCTGTATTATGATGCATGAATATAATTTTTATAATTACTATTATTATTAAATTTGTTATTGTTATTATTATTATATTTATTACTATTATTTTGCAAATTTCAGACAAATTAATATATATTCTTACTTTCCTTTTGTATTATGAAATGATATGTCAAACGTGATACGAAACTCACAAAACGATTCATACACAAAGCATAATAAATACTGCTTATTTCCTATTTCCTTCTTTTCATGTATGAATTTTGGTTCAGATTAAAAATTGCTTGTCTATAAACGTAACAATATTCTTTCGAAAAATATATGCCAATAATACCTTTAAAATGCTCCGTGGTAAAATATATCGCTATATGATACTTAGTTCGAACTATTTCATATCATTTTGAAGCCTCTTAAAACATATTCGACGATCATTTTATACGCTTACTTATACACTATATTGCCATTGATTATGGGACACTTGCGATTTTAGACATTTTACTAAATATCTAGAAAAATACATTAGGAATCATCTCGAAACTCTTAGTGTATAAATATAATAGTATATGTCATACATTTCCGTGAAGATTTTTTACCGAAACTCCATAGGGGACCGTCAACAAATTAAAAAAGAATGAATATCTTTTGAATAACCCTGTCAAAACTAATGTAGCAAAAGCGCTCAAACTCTAGATTATGATTGAATGCCTTATTGTAATACACTGTGTTCATTTTTATGCAAATAGCATGCATACTCGCAGAGTAATTAAGGTTTTTATAAAAATGGCCCCAAATTTTTCTGAGTTTTTCCCTTATAATTTTCAGAGTTCTTAGTATAAAATAATATTTTTTTCAGAAAATATGACAAACAACATTGCACACAATACCCTGTAATCAGAATTAAAAAATAATAAAAATTGTATGAAAAATGAGTAGGTTTACTAAATAATTTTTTACTGCGCATGCGTCAAAGATATCAAAATTTCATTTGCATATTATGTTAGCTAAATGTATAGAGCAACTTTTGTAAAAGTCTCAAAATTATAGCTTGAAAATTCTGAAAGTAATCGTCTATAGAAAAAGGACAAAATCCGTTGTTTCCAAAATGAAGCAAAAAAATGAGGGATTTTATCCAAAAGTAGTCGTAACATCCCGTATTGTGTATTCTATATTGACACTAATCAATGAATATATGGATACAACCCCTCTTGCTTTTGTTTCATTTTGAGAATAACGGATTTTCAACTTATTCAATTGGCGATTATTTTCAGAATTTTCAAGTTATCATTTTGTGACTTTCACAAAAGTTGCCCTATACATTTAGCTAACATAATATGCAAATGAAATTTTGATATCGTTGACGCATGCGCAGTAAAAAATTATTTAGTAAACCAACTCATTTTGTATACAATTTTCATTATTTTTTAATTCTGATTACAGGGTACTGTGTGCAATGTTGTTTGTCATATTTTCTGAAAAAAATATTATTTTATATTAAGAACTCTGAAAATTATAAAGGAAAAACTTGGAAAAATTTGGGACCATTTTTATAAAAACCTTAATTACTCTGCGAGTATGCATGCTATTTGCATAAAAATGAACAAGGCGTATTACAATAAGGCATTCAATCATAATCTAGAGTTTGAGCGCTTTTGCTACATTAGTTTTGACAGGGTTATTCAAAAGATATTCATTCTTTTTTAATTTGTTGACGGTCCCCTATGGAGTTTCGGTAAAAAATCTTCACGGAAATGTATGACGTATACTATTATATTTATACACTAAGAGTTTCGAGATGATTCCTAATGTATTTTTCTAGATATTTAGTAAAATGTCTAAAATCGCAAGTGTCCCATAATCAATGGCAATATAGTGTATTCCAAATATCGCATCGAATTCTTTCTATATATAGTGTGGGATGTAAAGATGGATGTAGCATTAAATAAAACAACTGCGTACGTTCACAATGAATGGCTTAGTCTATGCGGATATTTTTCACATAAATATTTTACTAACAACATTCATCTTTTCATGTTAAAAATATTTTTAACTTACAGTTAAAAAGTTTCAAGTTACTCCTTCAAGACGGAAGCTATTTACAAAATTTTTAATATTTTTTCACCGGTTTTTAAATGCATAAAATTGTGCCTTTTTTAATTGAGAAAAGGCTCGAATTAAACAAAGAAAATTTTACAGTAAAATTTTACTGGAGGGGAAAAATAAGGACTCTTAAGCCCTTTTTCTGGCACGTATACAACGGTGGATCGAAAAAAAACACAATTTCAAAATCTACCTATACGGAAAAGATGTTCGGTTGTATGAAGTTTCAGAGAAAAATAATTTCAAAATTTAATACTGCCGCAATGGGTTTGAAATTAAAAAAAAAGAAAATGAGAAAAAATCTAATTTTGGCTAGATTATTTTTAACTCAAAATAATTATTTTAGTAATAATCAAAACCTATCTATTTGGAAAAATTGTTTTAATGTATGGAGATTAAGATAAAAGTAATTAAATAACAATAATTTCAATATTTAATACTGCTGCAAGGCGGTTGAATTTTATGTATGCAATGTGTATCTTTTGGTATTTTATGTATCTTTTGGTAGTAAAAAATTAAAGTGACTTTTGTTAAGTAATACACAATTTTAGTACATTTTAATATTTTTTGCAATTAGAAGACTCTTAAATAGTTACAAGAAAGACTTCAGCTTCTTATTTAACAAATTCTCTTTATTAAAACAAGAAAATAAAATAAAAAATCTTCTAAATTACATTGGGCGATAATCGCATTTCGTGTTCAAAATCGGCATGAGGTTCCATGAATGTATCTGATTTCGTATAAAACCATCTCTTCTAAGTGTCTCAGAACAGCATAAGATGTTTCCGCGATTGTTTTGACTATTCGTTCTGTAACTTGAGTGTGGCACAGAAACCTTTTGAGAGTAGGTAGTATCGCAACTAGAATGATTGCTGGATTTACGATTGCGTCTGTAATCAAAACCACACTTAATCGTTCAGTTAGTGGAGGATCCATGACTTTTTCCCACTTCAAATCAACATAATCCGTTGCATTAAGATCAAAAGATGGTAAATTGAAAATAACGATATTATTCATTGGCATAATTAGGTTTGCAGTGGATCGTTTGACTTTCCGCGATTTTTTTAAATCCTTTGAAGGGCCAATTACTTATATGGGTTCTGTCATCGGCTAACATGAATATCAGGATATTTTATGATGATCAAAAAACCCACTTCTTTTGATAACTGGATCAGTGATGTCCTTCAAATCACTTGGTATAACGAGAAACATCGACTGATTGATGCAAATGCTTTGCACCTTAGATTACCGATAGTTTCTTTTCATTATGAACCACATTGGCCCATAGACTTTTACTGAACTTCGTTAATGAAGCTAAAGCCTCAGATGGAATTTCACACATTACCTTCACTGTTAAAATTAATGGTGACACATTGCACCTTTTAGGGGTGAAAGCCTTCGTTCTCACTGTTGACTCCCCCAAAGGAGCCAGAATGGCATCTTTAATTAGAGTGAAAAGATGGCACGCTTAATCCAGAGTGCCCAATAATAAATATTAAAAAATATACAAACCGACTTTTGGACCTCGAAGAATTCGAACCCACAACGTCTGATTGCAAACTCAACGCTCTAACCTTTCGGCCATCGAGCTCACTTTCAATGCCTCCCTGAAATGCTCAAATGCCCTGAAATTCAAAGGTTGCTTTATATAAAAAAGCTCGCCAAAAGTTAGCCATCCGAAGTTCGAAACGAAATTTTGATAGCGCGTAGTGGTGATAGTCATCGTAGGGAGAAATTGCTGTTTTGATACACCAGTGACGGCGAGCTGAAGGGCAAGGATACACGTCACAGAGCATGCACAAATGACTAAGTGGTGAATATCTTCCAACGATATGCATTGCGCGGTACCCTAATTAGCGTGAATCACGCAGTGAGAGATCAAACGGCACCCCAAACACATCTGCAAGCCCTCGGGTATCAAATGGTAATACCTTTTCACCCCTAAGCGCCAAATGCGATTGATCTGTCACCTTTATTTTTAACAGTGTAGAGCCTAAGAATTATGTCTGTGATTGTTAGCCCCATTGAGTGACAAACATTTGCAGGATTTCTCTTTTATAGACTTTCGCTGTAATATCAACAGCTGATAGCTTCATAAATTTCTGTTATTCATAGATGATCAATACACTGTAAAAAAGAGTCTTATCACATTTACTTCGGTTGTATGAGATCTGAAATAAGTTGTAAATATATTATTTTTTGAGTGTCAATACCAAAATAAATGTTACGATACACTTTGAATGATCTATCACACCTCTTTAAAAAATAGGCGTTCTGAACCACACGAAATCGTTATAATTCGCTCTTTGAAAGACTTTATGGAATTCATCAATATTAAAGCAGGCAGTTTCTGAATCCAGCAATAACAAGGCTGCATTCTGCTGGATCTTTTTTTAAAGCTAAACAAAGTTTTAGATTTTTTTTTCAAATAAGTGACGTTTATTTACTTTCTCTTTTGTACAATCACCCTTAATTCTCTAAATAATGTTTTCTTCTCGTCACTATTTCTTTGTTTTTGCGACTTTGAAGTCTACACATGGATATAACTCTTCGTTTTTATTTTCTCCATATCCACTGTGGATTACTTGGTATTTCTTTAATGAATTTTGGTTTTATGCGTGTTGGTAGCCCGAAATTCGTACTATTTTGCTTTTTTATGACTAATACGAAGATGAAACCACACACTTCATTTATAGTTCCAAAGTATTTGGGGCTTGACAATTTTGCTTGGTTCAACAAATTTCTATTATATTCATTTTATTTACTTATTTAATTTTTTCCTCACGTCTAATTGGATTTTTTGTATTAAATTCAAATGGTTAATATTGTTTACTATTAATGGTCTTATATATATGTATATATATATATATATATTATTGTTACGAATCTTGTAAATAGTCAGTTTTTGTACTCTAAAATAATGTAAATAATCTTATTAAGCTCCATTCCTTTACTAATATTAGTTTTTGTTACATTGTCTCTGTTATCAAGCAAACCTGTCTATTATTTTTCAATGAATGTCTACGGTAGTTTGGCGAAATATTATAGTTGTCGCCAAGCTGGCGTCACTTTTGATGACTAATTTTGGTCACAAAATCTAGCGATATATCGCAAGTTAACTACAAACTTGGCAATTGTTGACGATGGCCTTCCCTTTCTAAGGTAACCCCCCTTAGGTATACTGATGCATTAGATGTTATTCGGATGTTTTCTGGATTTTTCTAGAAGCTTGTAGAAATTTCCAGTGCATGCCGCGAGCCTATATATAGGAGAGCGATGCGAGCTGGTTGTTGTTATTTTTTGTCAGTCTGTCATTGAGGGAGCTACAAGACGATTATCTAAGCAGTTTTGCTTGAGTAATATGATTTATCTGCGCTGTTTTGAATAGGATATAGTATATTTCTAAAAATCTGGTAATATTTGTGAGTTCCGAAGGCTCTGCAGCTGTGAAATTTTGTAAATAAATTATTCCTTATTTTTTTTAAGAGATTAGACTTTGAACTTGACCAACCGTAAGATCAGAAAAACCCTATATACGCTACAATATTTGGTGTCAGAAGTAGGATTTTATGGCGAAAACAAGAGCAATGGATGAACAACAGAGTGAATTGTTGAAAGCTATTAATAAAATCTACAAAGTCCAAGAAGAGTTGACAAATAAAACTAATAAATGCCAAGAAGATGTGGCTTAAAAAATTTACAGAGGGCAAGAAGAGTTGGCGGATAAAATGGATAAAGGCAAAGAAGTCCAAGAAGAGGTGACTGAAGAAATGAAGAGAATCCAAGAAAGAATGGAAGAATTGAAAAAGGAAGCTAATAAAAGCCAAGAAGAAATGAAGAAAGCTTTAGAAGAAAAGCTCTCCTCGGTAGAGAGAGGAATAGATTCGGTAGAAGAGAATAGAGAATGAAAGATAGAAAATAGAGAATGAAGATAGTAATGTTGCAGAGAAAATGGAAAGGAAAATAGTTGAAGTAGATAAAAAGCTAAATAAAAGAGTACAAAATCTTGAAAAGAAGCTTTCAGCGTCCTGTGGTACTTATGAAAAAATTTAGGAATCCGCCTGCTTCTCCTGTGCACGTTAAGCTGTCGACATATGACGGAAAAGTTCTTGGCAAGTTTACAAGACCCAATTCTCCATTGTAGCAGAAGCGAACAACTGGAGTGATGAGGTGAAAGCTTGTCAACTGGCAGCGTCTTTGAGAGGAGAAGCTGCCGACGTGCTGCAAACATTGCCCGATATGAATCAACCCAATTTTGATACTCTGAGTTGTGCACTTGAAATGAGATTCAGAAAAAAAATCTCAAAAGATTATACAAGGATACAAATGAAAAGCCGCCATCAAAAATCGGGTGAAACCCTCCAAGAGTTTACCGCAGAAATAGAACGGCATGCAAATTTAGCATTAATCGACTGCCCAACAAATGTACGGGAAATGCTCTCACTGCAGTATTTTGTAGATGGAATAAAAGATCCAGAAGTGCAGAGAGCGGTACGAATGGCACATGTGCAGGATTTAAAGGCTGCTTTAATATATGCCTTAAGTCGGAAACAGCTACACAAGCCAGCCGACGAGGTCGTCATTCAGTCCGAGGGGAAACGTTGAATAAAATACCAGACACTGAGATCGATGTCTTTAACAAAATTAGGAAAATATACCAATAGCTTGAAGCTTTAAAATATGGAAGAACAAGCTAAAGACAACAGAATCTCACGTGCTGGATGTGTGGTGATATAGGACACCTCCGAAGAAACTGCCCTAAAATCCACAAACGTGAGATGAATTCAAGGCCAGAGAATAAAAAGCCCTATCTGAAGTTCTTCCAGATATCAAAAATGAGTGGCGGCGATAATGAACTATATACGATACGATTTATTAACGATATTCAGTGCCGTATGATTGTCAATACAGGGACCAATGTGACAATAATAAGAGAAGATTTGGCCCGGAAATTGAAATGTAAACTCATCTGGACTCCGCCCTTGCGTTAAACTGCAAACTGTGCCAAGAGACAAGATAGGCATATATGGAAAGGTCAATTTAACCATCAACTTTGGAGGAACCAAATATTACCATGCGGCATAAGTGGCTGACATAGCAGACCCTAGCATAATCGAGCTAGATTTTCTGAAGAAGTTTGGCTTGAAACTTGATTTCAAAAATAACAAAATGCTTTCTAATTTTGAAGAAATAAGCCTTTTTTAATTAAATAACGAAATTGAATACAAACAAATAGTAATATCCAAAGAAGACATTAATCTAGATCCAAGAACAGAATTTTTATTTCCTACTGTAATTAAAAATGAAACTAATTATCGATTTGGCCATATAGATTATTCCGAAGACAATAATACACAAGCAGGAGTATTGGTAGCTTTTTCTGTAGTGGACCTCTCGAAAAAGACCATTCCAGTCAGAATTGCTAACATCATTGAGAAGATGAGGATTATCAAGAAAGGAGAGGTGATAGCATCATGTACTCCTGTGACGTGCATAAGTCAAAATTCAAATCACTATCAGAAATCTTCAGATAATTTTGTCAAGGATTTGTTACAAAATACAGACATAAATCCAAACCAGAGGGATGCTGCGGAAAGCTTAATTAGGGAATTCCAAATATTTTCTCTAACATCAGAAGACTTTGGACGAACCAAACTGACACAACACCAAATTTATACGGGAGATCACTCTCCTATTGAACAGCACCCTAAACGATTATCTTTTGCCAAGCAAGAAGAGGTGCAGAATTAATTAAGGATATGGAAGAAAATGACGTCATCGAACCATCGACAAATCCATGGGCGTCCCTCATTGTATTAGTAAGAAAGAAGGATGGTTCTACAAGATTTTGTTTAGACTACCGCCGACTGAATGACGTGATCAAAAAGGATAGTTACTCTCTAACAAGAATTGTCGACACTCTCGACAGAATTGCGGGCAACACTTGGTTCTCGACACTGGATCTGAAGCGTGGTTAATGGCAGATAGAGATCCATCCCGACGACCGCGAGAAGACTGCCTTCACAACGGGACAAGGATTATGGCAATTCAAGGTAACGCACCTGCAACTTTTTAATGCCTTATGGAAACGCTTCTGCGGGGGCTGTCATATGAGGCATGTCTTGTTTATTTAGATGATATCGTAATCATAGGATAATCTTTTGATGAACATCGGAACAACCTCAGGCGGGTGCTACAAAAGTTAAAGGAAGCTAATTTGAAGTTAAGCCCTTCAAAGTGCAATTTGTTTCGCAATGAAGTCGCCTACATTGGACACATAATTTCGGCGGAAGGAGTTAGGACTGTTCCGGAGAAGAAATTGGCCGTGAAAAATTGTAATCATCCTGCAGATGTTCACCACATTCGGAGTTTTCTAGAATTATGCACCTATTACAGAAAATTCGTCAAAGGCTTTTCGATGATTGCAAGACCATAAATTAACAGAAGCCAATCAAAAATTTATGTGGACACAGGAATGTGACGCTGCTTTCGAAAAGCTTAAGGAGGCATTAACCTCCACTCCAATTCTGTCATATCCACAAATCGAAAAACAGTTTATATTTGATACGGATGCAAGTAACGAAAACATTGGCGCTATTCTGTCCCAGGAAGTCGACGGCCAGGAGCGTGTTATCGCCTATTTCAGCAAGTGCTTGTCAAAGGCAGAGCGAAACTGCTGCGTAACAAGAAAAGAGCTTCTTGCTGTAGTGAAAGCCGTAGACCATTTCCATCACTATCTTTACGGTCGAAAGTTCCTGATCCGAACTGATCATGCTTTTCTAACTTGGCTATTGAATTTTAAGAACCCCGAAGGCCAGATAGCCAGGTGGATACAAAACCTTCAAGAGTACGATATGGAGTTACGCCATCGAAAAGCTCATCGCATGGAAATGCAGATGCTCTCTCAAGGAGACCCTGCTCAGAGAATTGTTAATACTGAGACGGGGTTGAGTAGAAATTTAATGTCAAAAGTCCTATAGTGAGACAAGTTACAACTGGGTCTACATCATCGCAAGATTAGTGGAGTGATGAGAGCCTGCGTAAAGATCAACTTGCTGTAATTAAGCCAATTCTAGAGCTGAAAGAGGTGTCCAACAGGACGCCCAGCTGGCAAGACATGGCCCATTACCATCCTACGACTAAACGTTATTGGGCTCTCTGGGATTCCCTACATTTGAAGAACGGTATGTTGTACCGAAAATGGGAGTCTGATGATGGAAAGATATGTATATGGCAACTAATACTTCCTAAGACGAGAATTTCTATGTTCCTTCAAGAACTTTATGGTAGTCTTACAGGAGGTCATTTTGGTGTAATGAAGACCCTGCAAAAGGTTCGAAAACGTTTTTGCAGAATAATGTTCGCAGTAATGTGGAGAAGTGGTGTCGAACATGTGACACCTGTGTGGCACGTAAAGGTCCAAAGAGGCGCACCCGTGGACGATTGCAGGGTTATACTGTAAGAGGTCCTTTCGAACGAATTGCTTTAGACATCCTGGGTCCTCTTCCTAGAACATCTGATGGCAATACGTATATCCTCGTTATATGGACTACTTCACCAAGTGGCCTGAAGCTTACGCCATACCTAATCAAGAGGCAGTAAACGTAGCAAAGATACCGGTTCAGCACTGGGTTTCCAGATACGGAGTTCCTCTTTAAATCCATTCCGATCAAGGAAGAAAATTTCATTCGACTGTGTTTAAGGAAATGTGTGGACTACTTTGCATGGACAAAACTCGAACTACACCTCTACATTCTCACTCGGACGGCATGGTGGAGCGGTTCAATCGTACCATCCTAAATAGCCTCTCCTTCCTGGTGTCTAAAGATCAACAGGACTGGGACAAGAAATTGCCTCTTTTCCTGCTTGCCTACAGGAGGGCTGCTCATGAGGCCACTTGTTATTTCCCTTCTCAAATGCTCTTTGGTCGTGAAATTCGTCTACTTGCTGATCTTTTGTTTGGCCGTCCTCCTGATGCTCCTTTATCGCCTGAGGAATACGTGGATGAACTCCAGGCACGGATTGAGGAGATTCATTTTCTAGCGAGGAACTGAATTGGACTGGCATCAGAAAGAATGAAGACTCGGTACGACCTAAGGGCAGCTAGACATGAGTTCAACGATGGTGACAAAGTTTGGTTTTGGAACCCACGACCAAAGGGACGTTACGACGTAAGGGACTGCCGCCAAAATTATAAAGAAACTTGGATGGTCCTTACACTACACAGTCGTCAACAGGCTGAATGATGTTGTTGTACGTTTAAAAAATCGCCACATACCAAGCCCAAGGTCATACGTTATAACCGGCTAGCCCCTTATTTTGGCTAAAGTGATTAGAAATTCGAAACTGGAATTTCAGACTATGGTCATGGAAGTCACTTTTTGCAAATATGTAAAAAGTAATTAGTTCTTTATTTATGTAAATCTTATTATTATTTTTTTAAGTGTTTTTCTCTAACTCAACGACTGCACTGCCCGGGACGAGCAGTCTTTGAGGAAGAGGTAGTGTTAAGAATCTTGTAAATAGTGTTTGTACTCTAAAATAATGTAAATAATCTTATTAAGCTACATTCCTTTACTAATATTAGTTTTTGTTACACTGTCTCTGTTATCAAACAAGCCTTTCTATTATTTTACTGTCTCTGTTTTCAAGCAAGCCTTTCTATTATTTTTCAGTGAATGTCTAAGGCAGATTGGCGAAATATTATAGTTGTCGCCAAGCTGGCGTCACTTTTGACAACTAATTTTGGTCACAAAATCTAGCGATATATCGCCAAGTTGGTGACAAACTTAACGATTGTTGGCGATGGTAACCCTTCCCTCTCTATGGTAACCCCTTGGTATATTGATGCAGTGAATGTTATTCTGATGTTTTCTGGATTTTTCTAGAATCTTGTAGAAATTTCTAGTGCAGCCTATATATAGGAGCCTATATATCCGAGCCTATATATAGGAGAGCGATGTGAGCTGGTTGTAGTTATTATTTGTCAGTTAGTAAATAAGTGAGCTACTAGACGATTATATGAGCAGGTTTGCTTGAGCAATATGATTTATCTGCGCTGTTTTGAATAGGATATAGTGTATTTCTGGTGATATTTGTGAGTTCCGAAGACTCTGTAGCTGTGAAGTTTTGTAATAATTTTGTAAATAATATACGTTATAATAAATGAGACAATTTATTATAACGTACATTTTAAACATATTTCTTACTTAGCACCAAAAATGGTGGCAACTAAGTTGTCACTAAAAATAGCATTTGTTATTACCATTTTATATTTGGTGGCTCATTAGACAAATTTACAAGTGGAATTTCATTACACCACTTGGGGTGGCAACTTATTTGCCACCCATTTTGGTGTACAGTAAGGCAGTATTTTTTACAGTGTACCTAAGTCTTTCTAGTTAATCACATCAAATAAGGTAAGGAGTTCTGGTGTAATAACATCAGACGGGGTAATAATGCCAAGTGCTTATATTATGCATAATTTTGAAATATTCTATTAAATAAGACCCAATTCTGCTCTGCGCAGAAGGGTTTTGAGTCATTTAAATCGCAAAAAACAGCTTAATTTGTCTTATTTGTAGGCCTCGTTGCTTTTACAAGTAACTAAAATTAACGCTTGATCTAAAAATTGCGAAATACATTTTGTGATGTGAATAATATTTTTTTACCCGGAAATTCATTGTTTATTGTATAAATTTATAGTGTATTTCATGTACTTTCAATCAAAAAATGTTATAGACGATTTTGGATGTCTAGATAATTTGTAGTTTAAAATGTACTGCGCAATAAGTATACCGGGGTAATAACACCAATCCTTGGCATTAATACCCCGGTTGATTCCCAAAAGTGATTGAACTACATCCTAAACACTGATTTAGGTAAACACAGTTAAAAATGTTCAATGTTTCTAATAATTCTTGTTAAGTCTTCAGAAAATGATACTACTTATTTCTGAAAAAAGACACTAGATGGCAGCACCAAACATTTTGATACTGAAAACGAAACTAGTATTGACTTTAATTAATATTTATTTCTCATTATTTTTAACTCACTTGTATTTTAAAATTCCTAACATGTTTTATTATATATATATATTTTGCATTTACTCGTCTGTAATTCAACTTTTTACATTGTATTATTTATTCAGCAGATTTGAATGCGTCACTTGTTAGAAAATTTTTTTGATTTCTAAAGGATGTTTTAAAAAAATGCCAAATCTAATTATGCTATTAAATCTCTCTTAAAATTCCAACCAATTATCTTTATGTGTGTGAATAACCTTAAGTAAAAATGTTTATAATCATCAAGCAAAAATATAAAATAATTATTTCAAGAAATCAATACTTCATAAAACCGAAGACTGCCACTGGAGTAAAGAAAAGGATACTTGTGAATATCATCAACGACGAATTTTCTACACGTGAAATCTCTCTTCTCATTAAGATAAATAAAATCTCTATTGATTCATTAAAAATCTCTACATAATAAAAGTTTCTGGTCCGTCGAGCCGGTGCGTCCAGTGTATATTTAAAGTTTAAAGATAAATGTTAATTACGTCATTACGAAAATAAAGAACGAAATTGCCAGTGAGAATAAATTCAATTTCACTATTAAAGAAATCAAACGGTATAATATTCCAGTTGTTGAAGCAATAGAAAATAAAAATGTTCAATTAATTAAGAAACTCAAATCAAAATTAATTAGCTTAGAAGCTGATTTACAAAAATCTTATTTTGGCATTGCCGAAGAAACCATTAATAAGTTATATGATTCGTTTACCAAAGCAAAGGATATAGTAGTTGACGATTTAGTTAAATTTGAAGAATTCTTTGTAAATGAAGGTGTAAAAATACAAGGAAATGAGAAAGAAATTAATAATAAAAGACGTGTGGCACTTGGGGACTGCCGCGGTAAAGCTATTGCATAGCATTTTTTATCAACTTATGCAATCATAGTTATTTATTTGCTTTTTATTCATGCAGTTTTTTTGTCTTTGATATTAATTCAAGTTATACTTTTTGAGCGTGATGACCGATAACAAAACATTTTTTTTCTTTTATTGAATAAATGAGAAATTAATATCGTTTAAAATATTTTAATTATCTTACAATACATGTAGGTTAATCAGGAATTTTTATCATTGAAACTATACGTTTATCGTAGCTGAAATAAAAAAATATAAGTTTGAGACTTGATATTATCAAAATATCTGAAAAATACCGCTTTAATGTCTGCCGAAGTCTACCGAAGGATACCGTGCCGAAGTCTGCCAAACTCAAGCGACGATAGCCGGAGTGTTAAGTTTTTTTCCTCGTTACGGAATTTCTAGATTCTTTCGCCGCGCTCAAAGTCCGCGATAAAAGATATGCAATACCTTAATAAATTACCAAACAAAATTTGGCCGCACTACGAAAATTATATCGCGAGTTATAAGCATTATAAATTTTCCGATCCTCACCGTGGGGGTTTCCTGTGACCAAAAATTAACATTGTCTCGTTAAAAATTACCAAACGAAATTTGGCCGCGCTACGAAAATTAGATCGCAAGTTATAAGCATTTTAAATTTTGCGACCTTCACCGTGGGGGGGGGGGTCTCCTGTCACCAAAAGTATCACTGTCTCATAATAAATTATCAAACAAAATTTGGACGCGCTACGAAAATTAGATCGCGAGTTACAAGCATTTTAAAGTTTTCGACCCTCACGGTGGGGGGTCTCCTGTCACCAACAGTAACACTGTCTCATGATAAATTACCAAACAAAATTTTGCCGCGATACAAAAATTAGATCACGAGTTATAAGCATTTTAAATTTTTCGACCCTCACCGTGGGGGGGGGGGGGGTTCTCCTGTCACCAAAAGTAACACCGTCTCATAATAAATTACGAAACAAAATTTGGCCGCCCTACGAAAATTAGATCGCGTGTTATAAGCATTTTAAATTTTGCGACCCTCAACGTGAGGGGGGGGGGGGTCTCCTGTCACCAAAAGTAACACTGTCTCATAATAAATTACCAAACAAATTTTGGCCGCACTACGAAAATTAGACCGTGAGTTATAAGCATTTTAAAATTTTCAACCCTCACCATGGGGGGTCTCCTGTCACCAAACATTAACACTCTCTCATAATAAATTACCAAACAAAATTTGGCCGCGATAAGAAAATTAGATCGCTAGTTATAAGCATTTTAAATTTTCCGACCCTCACCGTGGGGGTCTCCTGTCATTAAAAGTAACGCTGTCTCATAATAAATTACCAAACAAAATTTGGCCGCGCTACAAAAATTGATCGCGAGTTATAAACATTTTAAATTTTTCGACCCTCACCGTGGGTTGTCTCCTGTCACCAAAAATTAACTCTTTCTCATAATAAATTACCGAACAAAATATGGCCGCGCTACGAAAGTTAGATCACGAGTTATATGCTTTTTAACTTTTTGACCCTCGCCGTGGGGGGTCTCCTGTCACCAAAAATTAACACTTTCTCATAATAAATTACCAAACAAAATTTGGTCGCGATACGAAATTTTGATCGCGAGTTATAAGCATTTTAACTTTTTCGATCCTCACCGTGGGGGGTCTCCTGTCACCAAAATTTAACACTGTTTCATAAAAAATCATTAAACAAAATATGGCCGCGCTACGAATATTGATCGCGAGTTATAAGCATTTTAAATTTTTTGACCCTCACCATGGTAGGTCTCCTGTCACGAAAAATTAACACTCTCTCATAATAAATTACCAAACAAAATTTGGCCGCTATACGAAAATTAGATCGCGAGTTATAAGCATTTTAAATTTTTCAACCCTCACCGTGGCGGGTCTCCTGTCACCAAAAATTAACAATCTCTCATAATAAATTACCGAACAAATTTTGGCCGTGATACGGAAATTAGATTGCGAGTTAAAAGCATTTTAAATATTTCGACCCTCATCGTGGGGGGGGGGGGGTTCCTGTCATTAAAAATTAAAACTGTCTCATAATAAATTACCAAACAAAATATTGCCGCGCTACGAAAATTAGATCGCGAGTTTTAAGCATTTAATTTTTTCGACCCTCACCGTGGGGGTCTCTTGTCACCAAAAATTAACACTGTCTCATAATAAATTACCAAACAAAATTTGGCCGCGCTACGAAAACTAGATCGCGAGTTATAAGCATTTTAAATTTTTCGATCCTCACTTTTGGGCGGGTCTCCAATCACCAAAAGCTACATTATCCTACCTTGTTTTATCTTAAGATGATTTTTTTCTATACATATTCTATCAGGAATTTTTATCATTGAAACTATAGATTTATGGTAACTGAAATAAGAAACATAAGTTTGAGATTTGATATCCTCTAAATATCTGAAAAATACAGCGTCAATGTCTACCGAAGTCTACCGAAGGATACCATGCCGAAGTCTGCCGAGCTGAAACGACGTTAGCCGAGTGTTAGGTTTTTTCGTTACGGATGTGTTAGGATTTTTCGCGTTACGGAATTTTTGGATTCGGTCGCATCGCTCAAAGCCCGTGATAAAAGCTATGCAATAGCTTAATAATTCAGGAATGTCTGTCAAGGATAACACTTTGAGATTCTAATCACTTGTTGACACTTTTAATTATTGATATTTTATGGAGATATTAGTAATTGGATTACCTTTAAGGAAACATTTCTGACTTCAATTTATAATGATGAAAATTTATCAGATCAGTTAAAATTTTCTTATCTAATAGCGAGTGTAAAGAATTATCCTACTAAATTAATTTCGGCTTTTTCAATTTCTGGCGATAATTATAAGAAAGCGTGGGAAACTCTTGTTAATCGCTATGATAATCGTAAGAATTTGGCATATTCATAACTGTCAAAATTCATTAATGCTAAATCATTAAAATCACCTACGCAAAAATCAATTTTAGAGCTATTGGACACTTGTAATGAAGTTATTCGAAATTTAAAATCTTTAAAGTTCAAATTAATGAATTTGTTGATTTGATTTTAGTTTACTTAGTTTAAACGAAATCTGATGATAATTTATGAAAACAGTAGGAGTTATCATTAAATAATGATTGTTTTAAAAACTATGAAATGATAATTAGTTTTCTTGAAAAACAAGCACATAGCCTGCAGATTTGTAATGTTGAATTTTTTAAAACTGAATCTAAATCCAATCACAAATTCGATACTAAATCTCGATATTTTCCAAAAAGATCGGTATCGAATACTGTTGTAACAGATAATGTAAATAAATCACAAAAAATTATTTGTCCACAATGTAATGAACCCCACCAACTTCATAGATGACCAGCTATGCAGAATTTATCCATTGAGCAACGCTGGCATTTAGTAAAATCAAAAAAGTTTTGTACGAACTGTTTGCGTTCTAACCATTTTGTTACTAATTGTTTGATACGTACCACATGTGTAAATATTGCAATTCGAAGCATCATACACTCCTTCATCGTGATCAATCTGCTAATGCACAAGAACAAAATGTTAGATAACAAGATCATGTAACAACCCTAAATGTTGTAGGTAATTTAAATGAATCTAATTGTTTTACTAATCAATCGTTTAGTGAAAATTCTCAAACATTGTTGGCTACTGCCATTATACATGTAAAATCCAAATTAGGCAAATTTATTCCTTGCAAGGCGATGATCGATAGTGGTTCTCAAAACAGCCTACTTTTTAAAGCTTGTTGTATAAAATCAGGTCTTTCTTGTAAGCCATCAATCATGAAATCTTCATGATAATGAGATTTTCAATCATAAAATCTCAGGAATAAATAATTTAGTTGCTGAAACATCTCTTTCACACTCTCTCCTTATTTTAATGATAAAATCTTTCAATTAGACGCATTAGTTGTTAATGAGATAACAACAAACTTATCAATTTTTTTGATTACGACTAAGTTTTAGCCACACATTGAAGGCTTTAAACTTGCGGATCCAAATTTCCATGTGTCCAGTGTTATTGATCTCCTTATAGGTGCAGATTTGTTCGCCAGTATCATAATAGGAGAATTTTAGGACGTAAAGGATCACCCTGTGCTATTAATTCTAAACTGGGTTGGATATTATCGGGAATTAATTATTCGAATGAATCAAACCAAAATTCATCTGTTATTTGTTATGTTACTACACAGGCTACGTCTCAGCTGCAATAATTCTGGGAACTTGAGTCGGTTCCCAGTTCTGATCCAATTTCTCTTGTTGAAGATAATTACTCTAAAGCCGTTTCACGCGCAGAATCAGGAAGATATGTTGTAAACTTGCCGTTTAAAGCAAAACCAATCGTCGGTGATTCAAAATCTCAAGCTCTAAGGCGGTTATATACACTAAAACCCTTTGCTTAGAGAACAATATTTAGCATTCATGCAATAATATATCGACTTGGGGCAGATGGAACTTGTACCAAATTCAGAAATTTCAAATCCGGATCATTTTTATCTTCCGCATCACGGGGTATTAAAGGAAGATAGTTCAACTACACGACTTAGTGCAATATTTGACGCTTCTGCAGTTGGTTCATCAGGCCGCTCTTTAACACTAGAACGCCTGAAATATTGCTACCCCCTAAAACGCCGGCAGGTGTCATTTTGACACTGGTCGATATTATGCAAAAAAGATTTTAAAAAATATACAGTTTAATATTCTTTTTTACAAATACATGTAAAACACACAAATAATGTTAAATCTAAAAAAAAGAAAGAAAAATCTTACAAGATTAAATTAAAATGCTTAACTCTTTGAATCCCATAATAGCCGAAGCCTCCCAATACCCTGAGTCCCATAATAGCCGAGTCTAGCTGGAAAGATTTCCGTTCCCCCGTAAGCTGGGGTTCGGAGACAGGAGGTGTGGTTCTTTGATGGAAGGGATTAACATTTCTGGACAACACAATAAGAAGGCAAATTTTTGGAATTTTGCAACCAAATTCTCTTTGCTATCTCTGTGTATTTCAAAAATTGTTTCTCTCTCATTTGGTTTCTGTCAATGGAAAATAATGGATACATTAAGTCAATATGCAGAAAATTCATAAGAATGTAAACTAAGCAAGAAATATTCAATTGAAAATACTGATTAGTTATTTAATTAATTAGAAAGAGAAAAATAATAACATAATGTGAAATAATTAGTTTTTGTATATTTCTGTATAGCTATATATTTTGAAAAATCTTATATATATATATATATATATATACTATATTCATGTTCATAAAGTTTAATTTATTTTCCATTGATGGTTATTAATCATTTTATGGAAATAATTATTTACTTCCGTTTATTTTTCAACTTCACTTTATTATCGCATATCAAAACATATTCACATACTCTATAATAATAATTCGAACATTATCATATCATTTTAATAAGTTTAAAATTCTTAAATAATTCAGAGTTGTTATTAAGTTACCAATTTTAAAGACTTGAATGTACTTGTAATATAAATTACGTTGGTAAAACACAATTTAAAGCTAATGAAAAGTTAAATACAATTTTTATAACATACGAAGAATACACAAATAAATTTGGCACGCGAAAAAAAGAGGGGGGGGGGGCACAGGATGTACGTCTAAAAAAATTATTGAACTTTTTATTATTCTTTTTTACTTTTTCAATGACAAAAAAATATATATATGCATATATATATCTGAATTTGTTTTTAAATTTATTCGTGAAATAGTAAAAATGAAGTATAAAGGAATTCAGATATGCTGTATATTTATGTAAATTTACTTTCTAAAATAGGCGAAATGTAAATGTTGTCGTTTCATTTTCTTTTCTAAATAGTATCAATACTTTTTTGAGAACAGTGAGATTATAAAGTAAAAAAAAAAAAAAAAAAAAAAAAAAAAAAAAAAAAAAACCTGCATTATGGAAATTGTTATTGTACCGCGCTCAAAAAGATACGACTTAATCAAAAATTAAATAAAAGTAATTTTATCCTATTTCAATAAGAGGAAAAAATAGTTAACAGACTAAACTTTTATTAATTTTTACTTCAAATTACGTGTATTGTTAATTTGTAAAAGTAAAAATTGCAATATTTTCAGTGTATGCGTTTAAAATTTAAACTAAAAGCTTTTCTTTTATAACTGAATATAATTTGAACTTACAATAGTACAATATTAATTCTCTGCATACATGATTTGATTCTATATCAATCAACATGATAAATTTGTTTGTAATTTTAAGAGATATACATAAAAAAATGCACTATAAACCCTAGTTCATCTTTGAAGTTTTAAAAGATTCGCGTTTTTCAACCTCTTTATCTGAATAAAGATCTGTGGATTAACAGACGAGGGGCGTAGCTGTTAGTTGAAAACTGACGAAAGGGACAAAGCTGTAGAGTGTCATTTTTACCATTGTGGAAGCAAAGAGGGGGAAGAAAGCAGCGCGAGACGTTGGCTATATTTCTGGGATTCAGAAGTTTCTCATTTTTTGGAGCTTGGGATTTAAGGAGTTAAAGTACACACAAATATTATTATATTTGTAAAATACTCTTAACTTTTCGAGATGTAGAGAAATATATTTCACACACAAATTGTATTTTATCTATAATATAAGAACAATTTTGCTTGATGATAAGAGCATACATATGGAACATACGAATAATTATTATGTCTATAACTTAAGAATATTTTTGCAAGATAATAGAAAAATATAAAGAAGTGAAATAACTACTTACATTACTAACAGTCAATACATTTGTAGATGACATTTTTTGTGCATTTGCCGCATGTCATTCTATTACAAGAGGAACAAACTTTATTTGTCACATTTCCATGACATTTTTTAACTTCGCATTTCCTACGCTTAGAGGAATTTTCAGCCCGCAGTTCTTCTTCATCTCTCCTGCTTCTTTTAGTGGATTTTTCAGTGTATTCTGATCGCATTTCTTCAGCTAGTGTTTGTGTAAATACACGCCTTGTTATGTTTTTTCTCGTTACACGTTTGAAAACAATCCAAGCGTTTATGGCAGCAAAGTCTAGAATATTGTAGAATGTGTGAATTGGCCATCTTCTTGAACCTGCTTTGACTGAGTATTGTCTTGCCATTTGGTCAACAATATCTACACCACATTTCGTTTCATTATAAAAACTTACGGTTTCAGGTGTTTTCTTTGAATTGTTAGCAATTAAGATGCTTGAATGCATAGAACTAAGAATTATTACATTTTTTTTTCTTTTTAGATTGATAAACTGTAAGTGTTGAGCCCGATTCTTCATTCTTCAATATTTTTGTTGAGTACAATTCTTCTTTTCCTAATTTTACACAATCTGGAATTTCTCGTCTGGCCCTATTTACCGTGCCAACTAAGCTTGTCCGCCTTTCCTTTAGTTTCTTTGCCAATTCAAGAGAAGTAAAAAAATTGTCAACTGTGACATTTCTTCCCATATTTTTAAAAGGTTCCATTAATTTTAAAACCACATACTCAGAAAGTCTCTGACTTTGATCTCGTTCTTCATTTTTTCCTAAGTAGGGAAATGCGTTTAAAATATACTTACTTTCTAAATCTGCAGCTATCCAAAATTTTTGCCCGTATTTATCAAGTTTTGATGCTATAAACTGAGTAAACGGACAGCGAGTCTTACTTGGAAACAATTGTTCATCAATTGTTATGTTCTGGCCTGGTTTGTAACAGCTTATGCAATTTTCAATAAAACGATTCCATACTTCTGAAATCATTGCGAATTTATCATCTTTAATTCGATTACGACGAGTTGATTTGATATCAAATCGCAAAAATCTTGATATTTCACAAAATTTGTCTCTGGACATGGTTTCTTTACAAAAATTTATACCCCATTCTGTAGACCATAAAGAATGAAGTTCGAGGTTACTAGCTCCTGAAATTCCACGTGCATACAAAATCGAAATGTAAGCTAACAGTTCCTGTTCTGAAAGAGACCAAGCATCGTTTTCTAATACTCGGCGAACTTCTGTTTTTGTGCAGTTAATTATATGCTCTAAAATCCTTTTGTCTATAAAAAGTAACCAAGCACTCAAAACACTGTCATAATTCACATTTCTTTTTGCATAACTAGTTGGACCACTAGCTTCTCGCAAAATATTTTGTATTGCTAATCTACCGGTTGCACTTCCAGAACCACATTCTTTCCAGCGCGAGCCATCGCGAGCCATAAATTCAGTCTGATTTTGAGAATAATTAATTTCAATATCCTCATCGCTTTCCGATTCAGATGATACAATAGGAATAAAATTTTCACTATCAGATTCATCATACAGTTCAGATAATTCTCCACCTTCTGATTCATTATCTGACAATTCTCTCAGAAGCGCGGTAATTTCATCCGCAGTAAGCCCCCTTTTACGAGACATAAAATGTAAAAAGAACGAAAGAAAATCTCACGAAATTTTACTAGTCATAACTCGGAAGCAACCGTATATGTACTATCTTTGAGAGAAATAAAACCTCAGTGGCAGGTGTTTTTGCAGCTGAAATAAATCACGTGATGACCAGGTGTTGAAAAAACATTCTGAGATCCCCCTGAACTACGATAGTGTGTGGAATTATCGCACAGAAGAACAAAATTAAAATTAGGGGAAATGAAATTATTGCGGTGTCCAATTGACACCAGTCCGGCGTTCTAGGTAAATTTGCCCATAAACCAAGTTTGAATAAATCGATTTCCAAAAAAATTTCGATGCGAGTTCTACCCACATATTTAATAAAAGTCGAGAGATATAAAAAATTTCCTTTATAATTTACAGATTTTACACAGAAATTTACACGCTTCGGTGTCGAAATGACACCGTCCGGCGTTCTAGTGTTAAATGATTATCTAGAGATAGGTCCAAAATTGCAGCCGGAAATATTTCCTTTATTATTGAAGTTCAGAATGAATCCAATTGCTTTTAGTGCTGATATTGAAGAAATGGTTAGGCAAATCCTCGTTAATCAAAAGCATATTGATTATCAACGCATTCTTTGGAGATTTAATTTAGAAGACACTATCGCATCATACAGGCTGTTGACCGTTACATACGGTTTTTCCTGTGCACCTTTTTTGGCCGTTAGAACATTACGCCAGTTGGTCATTGATAATGAAAAATATTATAAAAAAACCTGCCAAATTATTCAAGATGAAATTTATGTTGATGATCTCCTTTCTGGATCCGATTCACGAGAAAACGCTCAAATTTTAGTAACAGAACTCATAAGCATCATGCAAAGCGGAGGTTTTAATCTAAGTAAGTGGACCTGTAACGATCCAGATATAAGACACTTACCTGATGAAATGAAGGCTTCCTCGAAAAAGGTCATTCAGGGAGATGATACTGTTAAAGTTCTCGGTTTACTTTGGGATACTTCCAAAGATTTTTTGCAAATTCAGTGTACCGATTTAAGAGATGTAAAAACGAAACGAGATTTATTATCTGTAGTTGCTACAGTATTTGACACTCTGGGTTTCCAAGCTCCTACAACAATAAATATAAAAATTATCATGCAAGATCTTTGGAGGGATAAGATTTCTTAGAATGAAGAAATCCCAGATTCCATTCAACAGGTTTGGAATGAATTTTCATCTGAAATGCAATTATTAATTTTATTGGAAACTCCTACTTACATGAATTTATTAAATCAAGCAGATGTTCAAATTCAACTGCACGGGTTTTGTGACGGCTGAAATAAAGCTTATGCTGCTGTTACCTATTTACGTATTGTTACACCTGAAAAGGTATTTGTCAATTTGATTGCTGCAAAAACTAAAGTAAATCCTATAAAACCTCAAACATTGCCAAGGATTGAACTTTGTTCAGCTCTTTTACTAGCAAAGTTATGTTCTGTCATTATCGACACATTACCAGTAAACTTTGACAATATTCATTTGTGGTCAGATTCACAGATAATTCTTAGTTGGCTAAAGGCACCACCTTTAATAAGGAAATCAGTTCGTACTCAATCGACTATGTCAAATACAAGCATTAATGCCTTCCCATGAGGGGAATCATATTCCAGGTATTTTAAATTCGGCAGATGTAGCTTCTAGGGAAATACCACCACGAAAGCTTCTTAATCATTCGCTGTGGTGGCATGGGCCAAAATGTGCAAATGAGCAAATCGCAACACCTAAGTACACTGCTCCGATATCTGAGTTAAATCAAGTAATTGACTCTGTCAGTAATGTAACACAAGTAAGTGCACTTCCAGATATTCTTCTTAAGTTTTTAAATTCTCTAAGCTGTCAAGAGTCACAGCCTGTTGTCTTAGATTTATCCATAATGCTAGACATAGTTCATCGAAAAAGATTGGAAATCTAAGCTCCGAAGAAATCTCTAATTCAATTCAATCTATTGTAAAATTAGTGCAAAGTTCTAAATTCAACACAGAGCTTAAGTTGTTAAAAAAATGAAAGGCCTTACCGAGCAATAGTAAACTGTTATCCCTAAATGTATTTTTAGATTCAAGTGATATAATTCGAGTAGGTGGTCGTTTATCACAACATCAGTCTTTAACCTTTGATAGAAAATATCCAATGCTACTCCCAAAGAATCAATTGGTTACAAAGCTATTAATAAAGCATGTACATGAGAATCATATGCACGCAGGTACACTGCTAGTACTTTCCATTATACGTCAACAGTATTGGTTTGTTAATGGTCGTTCTACTGCACGACAAGATTTCAACACGCGTGTGCTTTGCCAACGCCTAAAAACGCAAGCTTGTCAACAGATGATGGGAGATCTTTCCGTTGACAGAATCACACTAATCCGTCCATTTTCCAAGGCTGGTTTAGATTTTGCCGATCCCTGCTTAACTAAAAATAAAAGCTTACATAGCATTTTTCGTCTGTATGTGATTTAAAGCTGTGCATCTGGAAATGGTATAAGACTTGTCTGTGCAAGCCTTGCTAGCAGCCTTAAAGAGGTTTATTGCACGTAGAGGCCTACCGTCTGATATTTATTCTGATAACAGTAAGAATTTCGTAGGTCTAGCAAATCAACTGAAGCAACTATTCCAACTTTTGAGGGAAAGTGAAATTCAAAATTTTCTTTCGAGCCAAAACATCAATTGGCATTTCATTCCTCCATATGCGCCGCACTTTGGTGGGCTATGGGAGGCAGCTGTAAAGCTTACAAAAAATCATTTGTTAAAGGCATGTAAATCCAGCATTTTAAACTTTGAAGAATTATCCACATTACTATGCCAAATCGAAAGCTGCATAAATTGCAGACCTCTAATGCCGAAGTCATTAGATACCACAGATCCGCGCGCATTAACGCCGGGTCATTTCCTAATCGGAGCACCCCTCCTTGATATTCCAGAAGCTTCAAAGTTACGAGCTCTATCAGTAAATGCTCGCTGGCGCCTGATTGAAAAGTCTAAGAATCAGTTTTGGTATAGATGGTCGCGAGAGTATCTTCAACATCTCCAAACAGCGTCGTAAATGGACTGCTCCCAGTATTAATCTGCGGGAAGGAGACATGGTGATAATTCATGACCGATCCCTGCCCATGAGATGGAAAAGGGCCGTATTCTGTAAACTTTCCCAGGACAGGACAATCGTGTTCGTGTTGTTTTGACAAAAACAGCCGACGTTGACATCAAACGTCCCATTACAAAAGTGTCCCCTCTATTGCCCGAAGCGGAGGATGTTAAGTCTTCAAAAAGCGACACTAGTTATTATTTCTAAAAAAAATACACTAGATGGCAGCACCAAACATTTTGAAAGGATGAAGTAATGAACATGAAAAGATGAAGTAGTGGAAGCTCATAGGCGTGTAACAGGCACATAAACCATTGTAGTGGACGCTTCAGCATCAATACAATATTTTGAATAACAACTCCTTTGAAACTAGCCTTAAGGGATATTCCGTTGCAACTTATCACAACCAACATTGTTACATCTTTATTATTGACAACGCGTGACAAAAAAGTTATAATGTGCTTTCCAACGATTTGCGCTTGCTCGGATTTTACAGATAAGTCGCAAATATACTTAGAATCAGGTTCTTTTACCCAGCTTATGTTCTTCTATTAAGACTTTTTTCTATTATTTTCTAGTTATATAATTCTATCATTACGCCCATCGAAGTATAATCCAATCTGGTTCTTGTTATAAACTTTTACAATTGTTTGAGACGTCAGAGTGGTTCTTGCGTTTGTATTTTCACGCGGAATTTTATTTTCATCAACAATTGTACATGTCCAATCTTGAAACGCAACTGACACAATGGCAGGGCCTGTTCGGTGAGAAATACCAAAATGGTACAAATTTTTGGCTACGGCTGGAAATTTCGTCACTACCGTTGTGAAAATGATAACATCAGTGCTTTGGGTCCCGCTTTCAATGATAGCTGATGATGCAAAAGTGACCTATGCTTCCATGACGTAGCATTTCCAAATCACGCAGGTGTGGAAGTATAAAGCGTGAGATGAAAAAGGCGGAGTATTAATTTTTTTCGAAAATTCAACCCTCTTGCAGCATTTTTAAATTTGAAAAAAAAATTTCGCTTAATCTCCATACAATATAACATCTTTTCCGCATCCGTAGATTTTGATTAAAAAACAGTATACTAAGATAATTATTGGTATACTAAAACAATTATTTTGAATCAAAAACCAACAAACCAAAATTAACTCTTTTTCAGCTTTTTTTTAAATTTCAATTCTTTTGTGACAGTATTAAATTTTGAAATTATTTTTGTATTCTTCATAGATAGTGTTTTATTACTATTGAAAAATTATTTTAAGTAAAAAATCTTCTAACCAAAATTAGTCCCTTTTTTTTTTTTTTTTTTTTTTTTTTTTTTTTTTTTTTCGAACTTGTTCGCATCAGCATTAAAATTAAAAATTCATTCTTTAAATTACGGCTTTTCTTAATTTCCATGCAATAGAAGATCTTTTCCGCATAGGTAGGTTTTGATTATAAAAACTTAATTTTTCAACATAGAATAGCGATCCACCTATGCATGTCGCTCGTCCCCAAGGTGTTAATCGTGTGTTATCATTTCATGTGTTATCATTCAATACCAGGGATAAAGAGGTATCATTATACCTTTAGAAATCAAATGACAACTTTTGATATACTATGATGCATGGATATTATTATTATTTCCACTTATTATTATTATTATTATTACTATTATGCAATTTTCAGAGAAATTAAAGTACATTAATATTATCATTTTATGTTATATTTTAATTATACAATAATGTTATGTAATTATACTACGTTATAATATAATTATATTTGAAATAACGTGTCAAAAATAAAACATCGAGCGATATGAAAATCACAAAATGAATTATATATACCTCAATAAGTGTCAATCATAATAAATACTGCTTGCTTCCTATTCCGTTATATTCATGTATGAATTTGGATATGTGGTTGAGCGAAAAACTGTTTTCTCTATAAATGTAATAGCATTTTTTCTAAAAATATCTATCAATAATTCTTTAAAAAGATCCATGGTAAAATGTATATTTTTGATACTTAGTTCGAACTATTTCATTTTATTTTGAAGCTTCTTAGAACACATTCGATGATAAATTTATACGCCTATTTATATTCGAAATGAAATATCGAATTTTATCTATACATTGTGTGGGAGGTAAATAAAAAATGTAGCAATAAGTAAAACAAGTGTGTATTCACAATGAAGAGCTTAATCTATATGGAAAATATTACCAAAAATATTTTAGTAACAAAATATATCTTTACACATTGGACTACTTTTCTATGGTAATGAAATTTAAAATAAATTTAATTAAATTTTTTCCCTCTGTTTAAGGTAACAAAATCTAATAATTTATGAATATGTATAAAAAATTAAACATGCGCTCTTATAAAAATTTTATATGGAAGTTGCTATATTATTAGTAAAATAAAGATAATCTGTATATTATCGATTTTGATAGTGAATTGCTGAGTTTGCTATAATTCAGTTGTATACCGTAACTCACAAATAACAATGTTTTCACATAGTGTTTGTATAATGTGGATTCGTGTTAGAAATTCTTCCAATACAATCATTCTTAACTTTCTAAAATAATAAAAGGCAGCATGATATTTTGCCCAGTTTCAAAATTTTTGATTCAATTGTTCAGTAGCAACGACGATAAATTTATAAGAACAGTTATAGTCTAAATACCATATTAAATTCCTCATACATATAGTTTGGGGGGTAAAGATAGATGTAACAATAACCCTTTAACAACTAATCCGGCCCGTTCCGGCTCTGTTGATAAACTTCTGAGCCGGCCGGTATGAGCCGGTTGTCGGAAAAATAGGGGTGAAGGGTAGAAAAAGAAATACTTTTCTCCCCGGCGTGCAACATTCGTCGCTATTGTCTGCAATCGCTTTGTCTGATGACAGTGATGGAAAGGTTTCTAATTGCCACCAGATTTGTCAACTGAAATGATTCTATTCAGTCAAGCTGCTTTTTTCTTTACTTAGTTATTTTCTTCGAGAGAACTATATCGTTTGCTGATTATACTTAGAGCTAATATTTAGATTTTCATATTTCTTTTTTTCCCTTTTTCTTTTTCAAAATGAGTAAAAGAAAAAGGCCTCTAACTCAATTTGAAATAAATGAAATATTATTTCGATCAGATGATAGTGATAGTGATTTAGATAGCGAAGATGATGGATGGCTGTTAGAAGCAAAAGAAAATTGCTCTTTCATTAATAATCGGGATTCTGATGAAGAAATTATACACATACAGAAAAAGATTACCACTCTCTTCATTCTTCGAGAAAAAATTATAAACTCACCAGCAATATCGGAAGCTAGTGAATACATTTTGAAATAATGTTATGATATTTACTATAGCACTAACAATGAAACTAAATTACAGATAAAGAAACGGAGTGAATAAAAAAACACATACTACAACCCCCCATCCCCCCCCCCCCCAAAAAAAAAAGATGAGATTTAGGAAGCGAGTTGTAGAGATCTCCCTTCCTTTAGGATTGAGCAATCAAAATGTTAAAATAAATATTTTTAATTTAGTTTCGATATCGGTTTTAAAACGTGCAACCTCCCCCCCCTCCCAACTTCCTAGAATTCCATATTGCCCGTCCTTGGACCGTCGGACTTGCAAAATCACACCCGAGAGAAAAATGCTTTTATTCAACAATGATTGCGAATAATTTTACATTTTTACATTCGCGGTAAAAGTAAGATAATTCTGAAAAGAGAAGAAGAAGAAGAAAAAAAGAAAAGAAAAGAAAAAAGTTGCTTAGCAATCTGAATTCTGGAAAATTTACAGTGTCACTTTAACGTAAAATTGTTATACATGAAGACGTGATTACCGAAGTTATTTAAAATGGAAAAGATTTTATCGGTCGATTAAATACACATCGAGTTATAAGCGCTTATTTTTTCATGACGGCAGTTTTTTCTTTTCTCGCGTGGTTACGTCAGTAACTTCTGTTCAAAACGGCAATTTTTGCGATATTTTCATAAAAATATTTTGCCTTTTCGGCAAAAAATTAAAAAAAAATAAAAAATAAAAATAAAAATAGACTTTATAGTTTTTTAATAAAAATATCTGCCGTTTTCATCCATATAGAACAAAAATGAGTTTAAAAAATGTCATATGAGAGCAAGTTCGGATTTCGGAATACTATTTACAACCTCTATAGGTGCATTCTTATCTTCCCTTGACACAGACATTACGCTTACACACATTTATACTTAAGTGCTTGTGTGGGATGCAAATTGTATTTATAAACAATCTTATGTAAAATAAACAACATAATATTTTTTAATGAAAAATGTTTTATCCAAAAAATTTTACATAAACAGGAAGTTAATAAAAAAGAATAACAAAGCCTTACCAAAATTATTAAGCACACAAATAATTAAAACTAATTCTTCCTGCACCCCTACCCCCTACACACACAAAGAAAAATAAAGAAAAAAAAGCTATCGCTTTTAGATGATAAAGTAATATTTTTTAGACTCATGGGCGATTTTGAAGAGGTTATTGTATATTTTTGTTCGTGATTAAATTATATTTTTTATAGATTAAGAAAACTTTGTGATTTTCAAGTGAAGAAAAAAAAATTAAACACGCCCGAAATATCGAAAGCTAGTAAATTCATTGAAATAATATTACGATATTTTCAAAAACACTTAAAATGAAACTAAATTACATATAAAGAAGAAAACGGGGTGAATAAATAAACAGATACTGCAATCACCAAGACAGCATCGAAATATTAGAATAAAGATCTTAAATTTAATTTTTGATATCAGTGTTAAAAAGTGCAACCCCCCCCCCCCCTCTCCCTCCAGAAATCCACATTGACCATCCTCAGAGCTGCAAAATTAGAACCGAGAGAAAAATTTCTGGATTCAACACTGATCACGAATCATTTCACATTCAAGATGATTTTTTTTTTTAATTTGACACTTGATTTTAGAAATCTGTTTGAATGTATAATTTTATTAAAACTGTTACATTATATAACGATTACAAAAAAATATATATATATTATTTGATTGCAGAAAAAAAATAGCATACTAAGCCGACCATGCTTTGTTATTTAAAAAACAAGCTTTTCATTTTTTTTAACTAATGATTTTTGCCAATGAAAAAAATCTTTATAAATAACTTGAAAACAATAATCAAGTCTTTCTTTATTAATAAAAAGGACTGGAAGATATTTTGCAAATAATTCCATAAACGTAAAAAAAAAAAAAAAAAAAAAAAAAAAAAAAGTAGTTTGGATTTGAGAACAGCTTTATTATTGATTATTATGTGAATTGTGCAAGAAGGCGTGGAGCAATAAAAAAGCCACAAAATCCTTTTCCTATTTTTTAATAGGAGTAAAATGTCTTTCTGAAATCATTGTCATGGCTGGCGTTTTGGACCGAATTCTCCAACTGAAAACCATAGAAATATATTCATGCGACAGCAATCGTTTAACAATCAAGATGCAATACATTTATATATAAATATATATATAATCAGAATGGCTCAATGATCATGTTTGCCGATTACATTGTTTTACGCAAGAGGAATGCAACCATATATGTCACAGAAAATTTCGCAATTTTGAACGAGAAAGTTTTTATTTTAGTTAAAATATTTATTTATTTTGATTATCAACTGAAGGCCATTTGTTATAAAAATTTAAATAAAACTTTCTGAATTTTAACTTTTTTTACTAAGAAAGAGCCGTTTTCTAAAATAAATAATTTTTTAATTTGTTCATCTCATTCTCTAATAGTTGGTATCAAATTTTTACTAATAGAATTAACAGGGTAGAAAGTTGCTGAATTATTCTTGTATATGTACTTATACTTCTTGAATCTTTACCAGATTTTATTTTCCCATTATAATATTTTATGGATGAAAGAGCTTCTATAATATGCTTCTCTAGGTTTTATTGTTCGGTTATTTATTGTTATTTATATTATATATATTAAATATTAAAAAAGAAATTTGTTATATGAGGAAATGCGACAAAAAATCTTTTTGCAGAAAGCCGTTTGTCAGAGAATAATACTAAAAATCTATATTACAATTCTTATAATTTCATAAACAGACAGATAAAATATACAAAGTTAGAATGCAGTGTAAACACTATTCCCTAGCGATTAAAATGATAATATATATATAATTGTATGTGCGTGGAAATAACAATCAAAACAAAGTCAAAAATATAATTTTTTAAACCGATCAGTCCTTCCCTGAATTACTTCGGAGAGCAATGAATGAAAGCATGTGGATTGTTGTGGGATTAAACATGCATCAAGATGACATTTCAACCACGCCTTCTCCATTTAAGAGCATAAGATAGTTAAAACGTGGGAATCGGGCGAGTCTATTTTCAGAAATACTTCTTTTCAAGATCCAGGAGTTAGGGGTACAAATATTTTCGCCTTCTCCGTCATTAAAGAGATAAATAAAATAACTGTACATTCACAATAAATAGCCTATTCTATATGAAAATGTAACCATTAATATCACAGTAACATTACACATTGGATAATACTTGTTCCAGAAAACAAATTCTTCTATGATAATGAAATTTAAAATAAGCAATTTTTCTTTGCTTATGCTAGGCAGATCTAAGATCTTATTAATAATTATTAAAATTTATACACCCGTACTTATAAAAAGTATGTATGCCAGTTGCAATCTACCAATATTATAAAGGCCAAACATATATGTGCATAACTCATACGTCATTTTCCGAATGGCATCACTTTGAAATTTGAAATGAAATTTTGGTTTTCAAATTTTTTGTACTGCAAATTTTAAAACTTCTAAGCGTCCCAAATTTTCAACTTTTAGATCATCATACAGGGAAAAAAATATTTTTAAATGCTATTTGTTTGAAAGCTGTATCTTTATTCGTTTTAACGATATCAATTTTTGTAGTTTTTTTTACCGTTTTTCTAATTGTGACAACAAACGTATTTCATTTCTATAAAAAATAGAGAGAAAAAACAAATTACAGTACGTTTTTGCAGCCTTTTGTCGTAAAAAAGTAAAAACACAATTGAATTTAAAATACGTGCTGTGTGAAAAAATTTCATTCTTGACATAGTTATAAAATTCTGCGAATTTTGTTTTTAGTTCATTTTTATTTATCAATTACAGGATTTTTAGTTTATTAAACTCTTTCTTTAAGCTCGATACAACACTCTCCTTTTACACTTTGACGCCACAGAAATACTGTATATCGTATATTTTGCATAAAGATTATTTCAGGAATTTTCATTTAGACTTGAAAGAATATAAATAAATTAGTATATGTTTACACTAGAAGCATTGGAAGCGTTGCATTGGGGTATTTCCCCATTAGAAAAACAAAATCCATCAGCCTTTAAATTATTTTATTTATTAACTCATAAAATAGGTAAGTTCTTCCCCGCAGTCACCTTGGCACTGTCATCGAATTTTCCAAAACTTCGTGACTAATCTGCATTCTACGATATTTGAATTTTTCGGGGAAAAAGAAACAGTATCCTAATATTTGAAAAGTCAATCGCATTCTGCGCTCTGAAAAAACCAAATGAGAAACCCACATTTGCACAACAAACTAGCCCCTCCTCACTCCGCGTCAATCATTTTAAAAATCCAACCATCTAAGTCTACGCAATAAAAACTTATCACCTCTGATTGGCCTAGGAGGCGTGGACCACGGGTAAGGATTATATCTTGTCTCGCAAATAGTATAGCCTGTTAACATATCCGCGCACTAACACTGATCACGTGATGTTAATAAAAAATTAAATTAAAATCCCTAGAATATTCTAAAAGGGAAATATTACAAAATAATTTCCCGCTTTTTTGAGAAATAAGCAATAAATTATTAATAAATAAAATAAGAAAAAAAATTTCAGCTGTTAAAAGTTAATACATTACAAAACTGTTCCGCAATTTTAGAATTAAGGCTAAGGGAGAACAAAATGGCGCAATTTTTCTTTATTTTATTACATATATAAATATTAATATCTTATTATAAAATTGTTTATTTTCCAATTTTAAAGCAGAATCAACAAAAATCATTTTCATTAACTGACCGTAAATTATAGAAACGTTTCCTATAGCTTTTACAATGATTAAATAAGTTCTCTGTCCATGGAAAATTGGTTTTTCGGATTCTATAAATAGGCAAGTAGACGTTCATTTTTAGATATTTATACCTGATATTTATCTTTTACAAGGATTTCTGTAAATTATTATCTGTTATATCAGAACTTTTTTAAAGAGTAATAAAAACACTTTTACAGTTTCAAATCGAAAATTTTCTATTGTATTATGTGTACAGCTTTTAATTAGGACGGGGGAAAAGTTAATTAAATATGCATTGCTTGATTTATAATTCTCATTCATATCTTGAGTCAGTCATAACTGATAAACAAAGAAGTTCGTAATAATAAATAGACTTATCTGAACCGAAAAGTCAAATGAATAAGTAATATCGAAAATTTTCGAAGTAAGAAGTGAGTTTTTTGGAAAACTGAAAGTTTCGGTCAGATTTAATCTTCAGAATAATTTTTGCCGAAAACGAATATTCATCGAAATTCCTATTTCGGACATAAAACAAAACAAAATCGAATCTTCGTTAGATTAATAATTACTCTCAAAGAGTGAGATAGGTGGCTCATTAAAAACTTTAGTTTTCTTAGTGCTAATTATAAAACTAAAGAAATATTCTTCCTTACAATATATACTAATAAAGCGTTTAAATATTACAAAATATTCCTAATTACAGAAACACTTCAAAATACCTATCAACTATACAGATAATACTCATTATGTTATCATTTAAAAAAAATTTCTACAACTATAACTGTCCTTTTTTAAAGATAAGGTAAATAATTTGCTCATTTATTCATTTATTTATTTTTTATACTCTCCCTATTTTAATATCCGGATTTTTCCTGAATTACTAAAAATGCTCTTAGTAAAAATGTTTCTGGATGAATGCAATTTAAGTTCTTTAGAATTCACATTTCTCTAAATTATCATAAGTCACACCATTAAAGTCCATTCATACTTTCACAAAACTTAAAAAAGAAAAAAAAACAATCTTTAACGTTAATATTTTTATTGATTGTAACGAGATTGTAATATTTTTTTTTTTTTTTTTATAAGGAATATGTTTTCAAAGATTTTTTTTTAATTATTATTTTCGAGATTTTTTTCCTGCTTGTAAAAAGCATCACATCAAAAAGTTTCATTAACATTATTTCAGTTTATCATTGAAGTATAATATGGTGGGTTATGATGAGTGAGTTTATGATCTTAATGTACTTAAGTAAATTTCTGTCATATTTTAAAATTTATTTTTATTCAAATAAATTCTAGAATGTCATTTTAGTTGCTTAAAAATATTTAATTAAAACTTCATTTCAAAGTGTCTAAGTCAAATAATTTTCATAGAGTAAATGTGTAAAATTTCTGAAAATAATTTAATTTGCTAAAACCTATTTTGATTAAAACTAGTTTTCAAGATGTAAATATACTTTTGAACTGTATTTATTTTTATTCAAAATATTGAAAATTTTTTAATTAAATTATAAAGCAACAAACTAAACGTTTTTCAGTTTTTTATAATTTGATTATTCAAATTTCCTCTTTTTTGCATTGTCTGTGCGCGTACAAATGTCTTAAAAAGTTAGATAAACAGAGATAAAATTAAAAAATAGATTAAAAATAAAGCAATTTATTTTCACTATTTTCAACATTCTAACACAGTGTAGAAAGTTATAATTACTCTAAATTGTCTGTCAGGCCAATCTCACCCCTATTTTATGAAATAATGTAGCTCATTTTAATCCTATGCAAAATTTTTTTTGGAATTTCATGTTCCAATTTTAATGCAGTTTAATGATATATATAACTGGTTCTGATAAGACTTACACAGATATTTTTTCTTAAACCTTTTTGTATATTATATATTGTTATATCGTTTTTTACCGAATCGTACATCAAATGATTTATTGAAGGAACTGGTCCTTAAAAGCCTAAATGTTATATGACTCAATAAAAGGTATAATAGCATAATGAAGTTCCCTTTGTTTTGAGCAATTCAGTTGGACATTCCAGTTTTATGACCATATAAATTTAAAACACTTGGTAAACTATATTTTTATATTTCTTCTTTCTATATTTCTATGTATCTATCATTTTCTTTAATTATTTTATTTTAAACAATTTATCGAAATTCTTTTAGTTGTTTAAAAAATACATTAAATGCAGATACATTTAAAGTGTCAAAATCAAACAAGTTTTAATGTTTAAATGTGTAAAAGGTTCAGGAAACAGTTTCAGTTTTTAAAACATACTTTAATTAGAAAAAAGTTTCAAGACGTAACAATACATTTTGAAATGTATTTATTTTTATTCAACATTTTTAATTGTTTTTTGCAAACAAACATTAAAGTCACACATTATTATTTTTTACTTTTTACAGATTGGTTGTTTGAATTTTCTCTTTTTGCATTCTCTCTGTGTGTGTACAAATTTCTTAAAAGAATAGAGAAACAAATTAAAAATTAGAAAATACATTAAAAAAATACACTTTTACTTCCGCTATTTACAAACTTCTAATAGGATGTTTAAATTGGTCTTTAAACTTATTGCCCTTTATTCTTACTTTTAACTGTCTGCCAGGCTATTCTCGTTCTACTTTTAATAAATAATCTAACTCATGTTAATCCAATGGGCAATTTTTTTAGAATATCTCGTTCCCATTTTAATATATTTTAATGATATATATATATATAGTATGTATATATATATATATATATATATATATATATATATATATATATATATATTCTTGAAATCATAAAGAAAAAATTATACGCCAAGCAAATACTATGCAACACTGTACATATATATATTTACCAATTTTCTTCGGTATTATTTCATAAAAGGAGTCCGTCATACCCTGATACATGTATGCGTTACTTGATAACCGCTAAAGAGTCTAAATGTAATTATTGTGAAATGTTTTATATTATCACTTAAAATACTAATTCAATTGCTGTGCATAGCATAGTGTACTATTTTCGTTTAATCTGAAAATATAGTACTTCTTATTGATATAATAGAAATAAAGAAACTAGTAATATTTTTCAGAACACAATTCTCATACAAACGTTGGTGTCAGAATGTTTATAATGATTGCTCTTAAAGATATTCCACAAAATTGGTAAGTATATACATGGTTTGTCCGGAAAGTATTAGGACTGATTTTCTTCCGCCGCGACTTTACTTCGGAGCGTCGCACACCGACTGGATTCGGTAGAGGGCGCTCCTAGCTAACGAATGAGCGGCTGTTCAGTTGTCTCCGAGCATCTAGAGAGTCAGGACAGGCATTTTCGCGTGACGTGTTTCTGTGAGTGGTGCAAGCCAAAAAATGCAGCGTTTGTTAGAGCAGAGGTGTGCGATTAAATTCTGTGTGAAACTCGATAAATCGGCGACAGAGACGTTTGATATGATCAAGCAGGAATACCCAAATGTTGCTTTAGCAAGAAATGGTGTGTTTCGGTGGCACCAGGCCATTTGGGAGGGCCGGGAAGAGGTCGCCGATGAAAATCGTGCTAGAAGGCCTTCGACATCGACAAACACCGACCATGTGACTCGTGTGCGTAAAGTTTTGAACTCAGACCGTCGACTAAGTATTCGTTTAATTGCCCAGATGGTAAATTTACGAAAATCTGTGGCTCATGATATTGTGAAGGAGCATTTGAACATGTGCAAGATGTGCGCGGCTCACACCGCCTTTCTTGTGAACAACTACCTGACCAAGGGCAGCATCCCAACGCTTCCGCAGCCGCCCTACAGCCCAGATGTGGCTCCCCTGGACTTTTTTTTTTCCTCGCCTGAAAAGCCGAGGAAAAGCAAGCATTTTGAGACGACAGAGGGGATCCAAGCAGCATGCACCGCGTCTCTCAAGGCTATTCCGCAGAATGGCTTCCATGACGCCTTCAATGCTTGGAAATCGCACTTGCAGCGCTGCATAGACGCAGAAGGAGCCTATTTTAAAAGTTTTTAAAGAATTGTAATGATTGGCTCAATTTTTTTTTTTAAAATCGACTCAGTCCTATTACTTTCCGGACAAACCATGTACGTAAAGTTTACTGCAGATATTAACCAAAAAACCTGTATTTTTTTTTTATTATGTAACATTTTATCAGCAAATTGGGAAAAATCTAACTTCTTTGGTTAAAAATGCGATAAAAGATGTTTTAGTAAACAATTTAAATCGATACAATATTTGAATTCAAATTTAGCAATTTCTTTCTCGAGTTGGTAATTTTTCCACATTCAATTTTGAATGCCTGTATCTATAGTAGGAGAAACTGGGGAGTGTTGACTAACTGTTTACAAAATGAATATAATTTTATAAATACTGCACCTAAGTTTCAGATGTCCTTTTATTAATTATACAATTAATTATCAAAAAAATTAAGACTTAAGTATAACATATAACAACTTTAAATTTTTTTATCTTAATAATGAGTATACAATGTGACAAGGATTTCTGTTTTAAGTTATTGATCGGTTTGAACTTATTATTTGTTTGACCTTATTATTCGGTTGAAGACACTTTAAGAAGAAATTTTAAACATTTTCTTTTCCATGTTCCTATTTTGATATAAATTTAATGAACAAAATTATATTATTTTTTGGGTAAAATCCATTACTCTTCCTTATGAACAGTACATAATAAATAAATCCCAAGACATTTAATTAAGAGAGCTTTGACCATCTAGTCAACAATTTTCTCACAATGATTGGGTCACGTTTCCGCACATAGTCACTTTTTAAAGTATAAAATATGGATATGTTTAACCTAATTTACTGTATAATATTTATGCAGAAATGAAAGCTAAATGTTTCATCACTATTTAAAATGTCTATGATATATTTTATTTAAGAAAATCTTTAACATTAAAGAGTGGATCAAGCCTATCTTAAGGTCAACTATCCCGAGTCACGCATAGAACATTTCATTTCTACTGCAATGTATGTAACCATTAGTTCGGAAACGCTTAGAACATTCAAAGATTTCTATTAAACAGTTTCTTCCTTCTACAAAAATGTAGTCAAAATATTTTTCACGATGTTCTGTTTAATGATTAGAACTGATATAATCGTAAACATGTAAAATTTTAAATGCAAATCCCAAAATTGAAGCCATCAATTATTGCTCAAAGACAGTAGGGGAGAATCGTGTGGGTTGAACTTAAAAGCATTTTAAACCACCCTTCAGTTTTCATATTTGAAAAATTCAGAATATTGCCTGTAGTTCGCAATACGTACTGAAACGTTTAAGCAGTAGTCTTTGTATTATGCAGATATCTGAAATATTTTATGAGAGTCAAGTAATTTGGAAATTTTAATACAGATATGTCTTCTACATTAGCTTTAAAACCAAAAGTTCAGCAAAAAACTTCAACAATATTTAAGAAGTTCCTCCATTTTTCCAAAAAGTGAAAACGCCTTTCAGCGTATAACTTTCCATAAAATCATGTCTTTTTCTGAAAGAATGTATGTTTTAAAGCGTTCTAATGTATATTCTTTCTCAATTTTGTTCGTCAAACTATTTTAGCAAAAAATGGTTTCAGAGAGCTGCAAAAAGTAGCATCAGTAAGAAAATTGTCTATTTTTCAAATCTAAATGCAATTTTTGAAATTATGTGCCATATACATAATACAATTTGCATTAACTATGAGTTTTCAAATAACACTAGTAACTTTAATGATTTCTTTGTATCAAAACAGCTCGCAAACAAATATTGTTATAACATTTCAAAGTGCCAGATGGTTGTCAAGTGTCAGTTTTCAACACAAGCGATATAGGAAATGAGGAAGAGTAACCTATTATTATTATAAAAGAACCTATTATTTACGTACCTAGACTATTTAAGCAAGGAGATCCAAGGTTCGAAGATAAGCAAGTAAAACCTACGGCATCGAATCTCGCACCTCCCGTCTACCATTTTCGAGGGTAGAACCTGTCCGCCATTGGTAGGTCTGTGAAAGTTTCAAAATTATGAAATTAAATTCACATGATAAACATAAATTTACTCTTACCAAGAAAAACTCACACACTTTCAGATATTTTTTAATTAGTGACACAGAATACACATACAATAATCACGGAATTTACTGGTTTCATCCTTTTTTAATTAGAAAAATAATTTAGAAACACAAATTTAAAAATGAATGACCTTCATGAAACATATTACAGTTGTTTAAAATATTTGTATGTAAAATTAAAACGAATTCGAATCATGTGTTTTTACAGATTGTATATTAATTATTCTTACGGGATCATTTAAAAATAGGTTAAATTTTCCTAATATGTCTTATACTATCAGTATTCTGAAAAATCATTTTTCTCTTTTTCTTTTAACCAGTCTCATTTTAAGTGAAACGTGGTTATGTATATAACATTTTGCGTCTTTTTTAACATGCTTTTGTTAGCTTTACCTGTATTTAAGTATGTAGGTATGTAATGGAATCTATGAACATTATTTTCACCCACTGTAAGACATCAGATTAATTTGAAACTATGCTCGCTTATTGAAAACCGATAACACTTCAATAATTTAAAAAGTCGCAGCTTAGAAGAATGTAAAAAAGCCTTAAAAACGAATCAAAAGCACTTTGAAAAATTAACAGTCACCTGATACCCTAGATACATGAAAATCATTGAAACAGACATGAAAACCTTAAAAATGTTATTATACGAGGGACTGAAAATTTTCGTGGGAGCAAAAGTGATTTTAAGGACGAATATTGATATGGAAAAAGGTTTAATATATGGTAATATAGGTTTTATCAAAGAGATTATCTGGCCACATTTTCGACGAAAGTATTTGACACAGACATATTGTCAGTCCGTATCGATTTCGGTTGAAATGACTTACATATAATAAAAGGATATCGATCCAATTTCCAGCAAAATACAGCTATGGTATTGCTCAAAGACGAATGCTGCCATTGATCCTAAGTTCAGCATCGACCATACATAAAATGCAAGACTCATACAGTCATTTATCTGGGTTCTCGGCTGTTTGCTGCTAGATAAGCTTACGTAGCACTTTAAGGTCTCTGGAGTATTATCCAAATCAAAGAACATGATTGCTCAAAGTAAACAGAGAGAGAGTTCCATGTAACGCTGATGCATTAAATGAAATGATCAGATTAGGAGATAATTCACAAAACAGACTTATATCCATCCGTTGCCATGTATGATATAGTAAAAATTCGAGTCCTTAAGTGACTATAGCATTTAAATTTACACAAAGCTGTTTAATAAAGTAATTAATTTTTTTAGTCAAACTGAACATTGAAATTCTAAATAAAATTGATTTAGAAAACCAGACACTAAAAATTTAGAAAATAAATAACAGTGTAATAAACCAAAAAACATGCTTTTATAGCTTATTGAACTAAAAAGTTTAGAATTTTAAATACTGAGAAATTATCCATCAGTGATAGAAATGCCATGCTATAATTAATACAAAAAGTGTGGGTGCTCAGTATAGGTTTTTAAAGATATTTCAGTTGTAGCTATTTCTAAAATCTGACTTGGTATAAAATACATAACGAGACACCCCACTTTTTTTAAATTTTTACATGGCCTTTCAATCACTGTTGGATAACTTCTCAATAATTAAAAAAAATTCTAAACTTTTAAGTTTGACCTGCTATAAAAGCGTGTTTTTTGGATTTTTAAATTATTATTTATTTTATTGAAGTAACATAGCATTGAGCAAAATGTAGTGTTACAGAATGAGAATTTTAGAATTATTAATATGTAGGTAACCTCTATTTCAAAAATTGTATTCATTCTGAGGAAAAATAAATAATTCTCTTTTGAATAGTATTTCTGTTATCTCATTATCATGATTTAATGATAAGAAAGTGCGGCGTATTTATGCTTAATTATTTAACAATTTTGTTCGACGATAATGTACTCATCCACAAAGATTTCATTTATTTGAAAATTTGAAGACCATTAGGCTATTATAGAAAAAAACTTTCCTTTTATTTAGATATGATCGTGGCGTTTCATTTACATATATTTGAAAAGACTAATATGAAAATAATTTTTATTTTATCTTTTATGAAAAGAATTTTAAGAAACGTGCTAAATAATTTAAAGCGATATTGTGATAACATCATTTTGTTTTAAAATTGTCTCATTGCACTTATTTTGAATGCTAGTTTTCAATCCTCAGTATTGTCAAACTGAAATGATTGAACTATTCTTATACTGACTTGCATTTGCTATTCAGCAATTGTTACGTGTGCCGAAACAGCTGAGAAGTGTAGAATATTGGGCCATTAAATGCGCTGAATTTGAAAACAGTTTTATTCTGAATAATTATATCAATCAATCGCTTTATGTTTACCTGAAATATGCATCTAGTAGATAAAATGTACTTGAAAAGTATTTATTATGTATCCTCAATACATTTTTCTTTACTTTAAATTCACATTACGTATTTTAGATAGGATTTCTATGCGTGTACCTAAACTCATTTTAGTTTAATAATATTTAAATTAAAGATAAATTATTTTAATCATTGTTTGTGATAAACTTTCATGACATTCTTTTCGTTCTATTACTTGGTATTAATTTTCAAGTTTCTATTTTCATCACAAATGCATCTATAAGAGCCAGAATTGAAAGAATTGAAAATTAGACAAAATGCGATTGTTGTATTTTTTTTGTTTGCTTCATTTTTTTATGTTGAAGTAGATCATATTTAATGAATAATGTGCAGTTTTAAAGTCCTAAAAAATGCCCTTTTCCTATAGAAAATGTCAACGTTCAAGGCTCTGAATGCCATTTTTCATGAAAAGTGAAATGGTAGTATGTTTGGAGATCTATATTTCAGGCAAACAATAACATTCCAGAACTCTGCTAACAAAAACTCTTTATATATCTCTACCTGCCTATTAAAATTTATGTTTTCCCTGGAACATTGTTATTTTACATTGTTATGTTGCTATGAAATACAATTAAGATAACGTTTTTTGTCCATTTTCTGCACTTAATATTTCATTTAAGGGGACAAGCGACTTTTAAAATCATTTTAATTATATTTTTTAAATTATACTTTAAATATTATTCAATGGTACATTTTACGCAATATAGCATATATTTATCACAAAAAAATGTAAAAAAAAGCAATCAGAAAATAGGGAAGTGCTCCATGCACATTATTTTTTTCCTCTGCATGCTTTAAAATTTTTTATAGTTATTTATTATAATATATGTCATAAATCTGTGCATAGATTTTTGAAAATAAATATAATTGTAAAAGTTAAAGATAGTTAATTGTAAAAAAGATTAAAAAATGCTCAAAAATTTAAAAAAAAAGTAAATATTTATTTCTTACTTTTATATGTAGATGTATACAATTCAATGTACAGTTTTATTTATACCGGGTGTTCCAAAAATAACCGGTAGATTTTAAAATTCAATAACATAAAAACGGTGACAGCTATTAAAAAAATTTTTGCAGGAGGGTTATGTATAATGCCATAAGTTTTATCTCCGTGATTTTTGATTTTAGTTCGGAAACCAAACAATAGATGGCGCTGACGGCGATTGGCGCTCAGTCGAAGCCGAAACTGAGCTCACTCAGCATTGATACAAAGGAAGGAGATTAAGGATATGGAGTGCGTCTCATTCGATTTGATTTCAATGAAATGCATTTTTGCGATGGATGTAACAGATTCTTCGATAGTGGAATGCAGCGTTCAGAAATGGGTATAAATTTCGCAAACAGTATTTGAGTTTGCAGGATATTTTACATTTATAAAGTTTTATTTGCCCGGATAAAATTACTTTCTTATGGCATGATTTAAAGAATATTTTATGCATCGTATTTTAAAACTACACTGTTAAAAATTTGAAACCTTTGCTGCATCATCACACCTCCGCTTTTATAGAAAATGATTACTTCACTGTATTATGGAGCATTCTCATCGGTCAAAACAGAGATATTCTATAATAACATCGAGTGACGATGCAGCAAAAGTTTAAAATTTTAACAGTGTTGGTGACGATGCAGAGAGTCACAAAAATGACCGGTATATTTGAAAAATCAATAAAATTTAAATGGGCAGCGTTAGAAATATACCGTTTGTTGCAATATGATTGGGACAATAGTAAATTTTCAGGTATACAACTTTCGGAATCACTTAAAATTTTCAACAACAGATGGCACTGCAGGCAATTTGAAAGCTATAATAGAAAACGCAATCTGTGAATTTGCCATTCTGTAAACTCCCTGTCCCTGCCCGTGAAGAAACTCGCAAGCTAAAGCTATTCACTGTAAAAAAAAAATTTGACCCATTTGCTGCAGCATCATTCACTCCGCCGCTTTTATAGAAAATGGCTACTTTATTGCGTTATGGAGCATTATCATTGGTCATAAAAGACATATTCTATAAAAGCTGTGGAGGGACGCTGCATCAAATGGGTCAATTTTTTATAGTGTTCTTTTGGAGAGGCATTTTTGTAATAACTCTGTCGCATTTTGACATTTTTTTTTTTTTTTTTTTGCACTGCATAAGTAAGGTCCCTCTCAAGATCACTCCTTGATTACATTTTCGATTTTGGTGTCAGATTTTTTTATAAAGTTAATTTCAATTAAAAATCGGTTTTGGAAATAAAAGTAACTTTATTCCGTCTGTTTCAAAAATGACGGTATATTTGAAAAATCAATAATACACCGTTTGTTGTAATGTGCTTGGGACAATAGTAAATTTTTAGACAGACAAACTTACGAAATTACTTACAATTTTCAATATCAGATGGCGCTGCAGTCTGAAAAATCTAAAGAACGATATTTTCCACATATCCACCATGCGCAGCAATAATATGGCGTAGTCTCTGAACGAAATTACCAGTAACGTTTATAAACGTTTCAGGAGGGATGGCTTCACATACAGAAGAGATGTACTGCTTCAGTTGTTCGACTGTTCCTGGATTGTGGCGGTACACCTGGTCTTTCACGTGTCCCCACAGATAGTAGTCACAGGGGTTCATGTCTGGCGATAAGGGAGGCCAATCCACGCCGCTCCCTGTATGTGTGGGATAGCCCAAAGCAATCACACGATCATCGAAATGTTCATTCAGGAAATTAAAGACCTCGGCTGTGCGATGTGGCCGGGCACCATCTTGCATAAACCACGAGGTCTTCGCAGTGTCGTCTAAGGCATTTTGTACCGCCACAAATTCTGGAAGAATGTCCAGATAGCGTGGTGCAGTAATCGTTTCGGATCTGAAAAATGGACCAATGAGCCCCTTGGATGAAATGGCGACCCAAACCAACACATTTGGAGGATGTAGGGATGATGGGACTGCAACATGGGGGTTTTCAGTTCCCCATATGCGCCAGTTCTGTTTATTTACGAAACCGTCCAGGTAAAAATAAGCTTCGTCACTAAACCAAACGCTGTCCACTTGGATATCGCCGACATCAATCCTTTGCACCCTATCATTAGCAAATGTTACTCATGCATCAATAGAAGAAGCGCTGAGGGGTTTCCGAGTTTGAATTTTGTATGGATAGAGGTGTAAACTCTGGCGCATGAGACGGTACGTGGACGTTGGCTTTATTTGGACCGCAGCTGCAACACGGCGAATGGAAACCTGAGGCCGCTGTTCGATCACCTTCTGCATAAGCTGAGCATTACTCTCTGTTGTTGTCGTACGCGGTCGCCCTACATTTCCAGCACGTTCATCCTTCACGTCTCCAGTCCGTTGAAATTTTTCAAACAAATTCTTTATTGTATCGCTTTTCGGTCCTTTGGTTACATTAAACTTCCGTTGAAAACTTCGTCTTGTAGCAGCAACACTGTGTTCTAAACGGTGGAATTCCAACACCAAAAAAATCCTCTGTTCTAAAGAATAAACCATTTTTACCTGCAAACTTGCAGTCTGTGAACAGCATACGCTTGCAGCAGAAAGACAACTTACAGAATAGCGAACTCAGAGACTGAGTTTTCTTCAATAGCTTTCATCACACCTGCAGCGTCATCTGTTGTTGAAAATTGCCAAAATAATTGAAAATAATCAAGAAATATAATAAAGGAGAGATCTTGAGAGGGACCTCAGCTATGCAATGCAAAAAAAAAATTATTAAAAAATGTCAAAATGCGATAGAGTTATTACAAAAATGCCTCCCCATACACTGTTAAAAATCTGCCGCATTTTGTTACAACGCACTCCTCTGCTTGTATAGAAAACAAACGGTTACTTAGCCGTGAAATTGAGCTTTCTCATTGGTTGGAATAGAGATATTATATACAAGCGGTGGAGTGCGTTGCAACAAAATGCAGCAGATTTTGACCAGTATAGAAACACTGCAAAAACGTTGACCCATTTGCTAGAATGTCACTCCACAGCTTTTATAGAATATGTCTTTTATGACCAATGATAATGCTGCATAATACAATATTGTAACCGTTTTCTATAAAGGTGGTGGAGTGACGCTGCAGCAAATAGGTCAATTTTTTACGATGTAAGAGCAAGATTGTAGCAAAATATCTTCACCAACATTGTTAAAATTTGAAACATTTGCTGCATCGTCACTGCATTGCTGTTATAGAATATCTCAATTTTGACCAATGAGGATGCTTCATAATACAGTGAAGTAATCTTTTTCTATAAAAGCGGAGGTGTGATGATGCAGCAAAGGTTTCAAATTTTTAACAGTGTAGTTTTAAAATACGATGCATAAAATATTCTTTAAATCATGCCATAAGAAAGTAATTTTATTCGAGCAAATAAAACTTTATAAATGTAAAATATCCTGCAAACTCAAATAGTGTTTGCGAAATTTATACCCATTTCTGAACGCTGCATTCCACTATCGAAGAATCTGTTACATCCATGGCAAAAATGCATTTCATTGAAATCAAATCGAATGAGACGCACTCCATATCCTTAATCTCCTTCCTTTGTATCAATGCTGAGTGAGCTCAGTTTCGGCTTCGACTGAGCGTCAATCGCCGTCAGCGCCATCTATTGTTTGGTTTCCGAACTAAAATCAAAAATCACGGAGATAAAACTTATGGCATTATACAAAACCCTCCTGCAAAAATTTTTTTAATAGCTGTCACCGTTTTTATGTTATTGAATTTTAAAATCTACCGGTTATTTTTGGAACACCCGGTATATATATATCAAACAAGTATAAATAATATTACAAATTTTCATTGATATCGAATGTGCATGGGGCATATTAAAATGTTCTCATTAAATCTAAATTATTCCAAAAATTTGCATATTTTTATCAAAAATTTTTTTTTTTCATATTTTTGTGATATGAATATGGATATATGCTTTAATGAATATAATGTACTCTTTAATAATATTAAAAGTGCAATTTTGAAAATGTAAAAAAATATTTTAAAGGTCCCTTGTCCCCTTAAGTAAAAGTGCCTGGAACTTTTTCTTATGGAATATGAAAGTGTACTACTAAGCCATGTTAAATAATGCAGTATTCTACCGGGATATAGTTGCTGTTAGCAGATATAATCTGCATAATGTTCAAATTTTTCAAACTCATGTTCAAATACTTGTTTCTATCTCAACTTCACTCTTGTTTTTTCAATGCAATTTAGTCTTCAGCAATGCATCATGACTGTAAAATAGCTGAACAATGGAGAATATTCAAAAACATTAAACGCGTAGGTTACAAATAACAATTATATATGCTTTTGCTTTAAGTAACTCACACAAGCTTAAGTTAAACACACAATCGACTCAATCATTTTGTTTAGATTTCGCAGACATGCGTATGTAATAAATACACAGCATTGTAATTGCATTCATCCGGGTATCTTCAGAAGATTTATCATTTCTAAAATGTCGTCTTCAAGGAATGCATGTACTTCATCTTTACAATACTTTCAACGGATTACTGCGTGTTTTAGTAATATTACAACATGCGATTTCATATGAGATCCTTATCCCTATGGTCAAGTAATTTATTTTTATGCGAGAGATCTTACATCAAAAGGTTATTGGACATTGATAAAATACAGGAAAGTTTTTTCATAACAGATCAATAACTAAATAACTTAAGTTCATTTCACTAACATTATCTTATTATAATAAAGTCTTAGTACATTCGTTTTATATTATTCACTGAGTCATCCAAAACATAAATTAAAAAAGAATGATTAGAAAATGTATTTAAAATATTCGCTATTTATTAAATTGGGAACAATTTTATATTTTTCCATTATATGTTCTTTTTAAAGCGTCTTGATCAACATTTTTGTGATTTTAACGTTATGACGCTGGTGGAAATGCACGATTAAAATTTTTTTACGATGGATAATTGGCATTTCTTGACAATATCCTACTTTTATGAGAAATATTTAGGTATCAATCGCATTACAAATTATTGAATTATAAAGATAATCTGTTCATTAGTAGTTCATCACTGGTGAATAAAAAATACAGGTTGCTTAATGTTACTTACAGGTTACATCAATCTCTTTAATCGAAAAATATTGACATACTTCAGATTAAAAATATGAATTCAAATAAGTTATAACTTTTGGATGTGGCTTTTTTTACAAGATATTTTTCAATTTATTAAAAGAAGACATTAATATAGTATTTAGCTGAAGAATTTCCTCGTATATATAATAAGGGCATCTACAAATTTCCCATTTTTTATGAAAAGTGCATTACAAGTTACATTACTTAAAGTTGTAATATCTTTCAGTTTTTTCTTGAACTTAAAACTGACGTAATTTATTATCATCTGCACTTAAACGCGTAATATGTGTAACTTCTATTTTCAGTCATGCTCTTTAATTTATATTCTTAATGTAAACTTATTGTACTTTATCTGCCACTTATTTCAACATAAAAATGTGCATATGAATAATTATCAACTACAATACCAGTTAGAATATTTCAACTACATTAGTTAAGAAAAGTGATCCAAAAAAGGAAGAAAAGAACATGCAATAACAGTCACAAAAGAAAAAAATAGTTTTTGGAGGCAAGTTATTATTTCTAACTTTATACTTTATTTCATTTTCAGCATTAAACAGATTGCGTATTTACACGACTTCCACTGAAACTTTTATGATATTTACTTTCTTCAAAAAACTGACATTACATCTTAAAAGATTTCATTGCTTGGAACTGAACAAACAAAAAAATTTCTTGCGTTTCATCTAGTAATTTTACGAGTTAGTAAATTTCGTCTGTTCCAAATTACTTCTGAGATATATACATTTTTATTTTTTGTTTTATTGCAAGCTGTTAAACTGGAAAAATCTTTAATTAAAAATATTCTGATTTTCTAGAAAATAGTTCTAGGAAAAATCCTAATTTCAATAAATATTTAAATATACTGCAAAATGTGCATTTATTGTATTTTTAAACTATAATAATAACTGGAGATAATAAATATGATTTAACATTTTGTGGCATTGTAGATATTATTGTTGTTGGTAACTAACAATATTCATTCCTCAAGAATATTCTATAAGCAAGGACAATTTTATTAAGGCACACGTACAAACATAAATAATGTCGGAATACAACTCTTAAATCTACATACAAATATTAAACAGTATACATAGAATAAAAACAATAAGCTCAACTTGAGTGAAAAAATAGTCAATAGAGCCTGGGTCCACAGCGGTTAAATTACTCCTCTAACCACTGAGCAACTCTGGCAGATATCCGAGTTGAAATTTTTCACTAATAATTCATGTTGGGGAAAGTCATCAGGCAACTATTAGATAACCTTGAATGACGGGACAACGATGAATAGGTCCTACAATCCATCGATCTAGAATATAATTTGTGTATGTGTGTTTTAATATGCATTGTTAATAGATTTAATGTAAAAATTTATTTATCATTGTCTCGTCATTTAAGGTTATCTTATAGATAACTGATGACATAGTACACTGTGGACCCAGATTCGGTTCTTCATTCCGGCTAATTTTTCATTCCAGTTGGATTCAGTTACATGACGATCCTCTTAAATAATGACACTGAATTGGTCATTAGAAACTTTAGTCGGTCGACCCGAAAGTTAGTGATCTTTCAGTGAATAATCGCCGGAATAAAATATTTTAAACCAATTCTGACACGAGCGCTCTGTTATGCAATCAACACTATAAACTTCACATATTTCTTTATGAACATCTGAAAAATCCTAATTTCAATAAATATTTAAATATACTGCAAAATGTGCATTTATTGTATTTTTAAACTATAATAATAACTGGAGATAATAAATATGATTTAACATTTTGTGGCATTGTAGATATTATTGTTGTTGGTATCTAACAATATTCATTCCTCAAGAATATTCTATAAGCAAGGACAATTTTATTAAGGCACACGTACAAACATAAATAATGTCGGAATACAACTCTTAAATCTACATACAAATATTAAACAGTATACATAGAATAAAAACAATAAGCTCAACTTGAGTGAAAAAATAGTCAATATAGCCTGGGTCCACAGCGGTTAAATTACTCCTCTAACCACTGAGCAACTCTGGCAGATATCCGAGTCGAAATTTTTCACTAATAATTCATGTTGGGGAAAGTCATCAGGCAACTATTAGATAACCTTGAATGACGGGACAGCGATGAATAGGTCCTACAATCCATCGATCTAGAATATAATTTGTGTATGTGTGTTTTAATGTGCATTGTTAGTAGATTTAATGTAAAAATTTATTTATCATTGTCTCGTCATTTAAGGTTATCTTATAGATAACTGAAGACATAGTACACTGTGGACACAGATTCGGTTCTTCATTCCGGCTAATTTTTCATTCCAGTTGGATTCAGTTACATGACGATCCTCTTAAATAATGACACTGAATTGGTCATCAGAAACTTTAGTCGGTCGACCCGAAACTTAGTGACCTTTCAGTGAATAATCGCCGGAACAAAATATTTTAAACCAATTCTGACACGTGCGCTCTGTTATGCAATCAACACTATAAACTTCACATATCTCTTTATGAACATCTGAAACTTTTCTTCCTTTCCGGAAATAAAAAAGTAAAATGTGCCGAAAATGTTCGTTTTTGCACTCTATGTTAAAACTGATCCTCAACAAATAATTGCAAACTAAATCACACTGCAATGGCTTAAAAAGCAGCCTCAAGGTTACTGCAATCAAATGGCAAAACGCCAAAAGCATTACTAATAGAATTCATTCAAAAAATTTACATAAATCCCTGAATGTGTGAAAACAGAAATTATTTCCTTGCCATCCCAATATACACTGGTGTGCAAAATTTAAGGACGAAGGGATTTTCAAGCAATACTTTTCACGCGAATATTCAGCAGGAAATAATATAATTCGAATAATTACTATCCCTGAATAACAGCTAGTCCATATAACATCTCATTCAAGTCGCACATGGTCACAAGAGTCACAGTCACTACGCCGAAACAAAAAATAGGAAATTCTATGCGTTTCTTTTATGAGTCTCAATGACTAATATACGTGACTCCACTGTCAGGTCACTGAGACTGCTGCGTTGTGACAAGTCACCAGGTGACTTTACAATGTCGTTTTATTGAGACTCTCATGTGACTGTCATTTGAAGGCTCAATTTCAAAGTCATTCTGAATGTTGCATTATTATAAACAACCAAATAATGGCACAAGACTTTGTCAAATGGTAACAGAAACCCTACTGTGAAGTAACCACTGTGGAAAGTGGTGAAAACTCACCATGTGACTTTAATGGGACATTGTTTGGTGATTTATCATAATGCAACATTCACAATGACTTTGAAATTAAGATTCCAAATGACAGTCACACCAGAGTCTCAATAAAACGACACTTTAAAGTCACCTGGTGACTCGTCCCAAAGCAGCAGTCGCAGTGACCTGACAGTGGAGTCACATATAGTAGTCATTTCATACTCATAAAAGAGGCGTATGGAGTTTTCTATTTTTTTGTTTCACCGTAGTGACTGTGACTCTTGTGAACATGTCTGACTTGAATGAGAGGTTATATGGACTAGCTGTTATGCAGGGATAGTAGTTATTCAAATTATATTACTCCTTTTTGAATATTCGCGTGAAATTTATCGCTTGAAAATGCTTTGAAAATTGCATTTTAGGATTCCGTTTTTGCACACCAGTGTATTTTCGTATTTGCTCCAGTGTCACTTGTTCACGGAAAATCATTCCACATTTTGCTGCAGTTGTAGACTTGTCTATATATGATAATGAGAAGAAGCAGGCTAGGTATCGTCCCAACTGATTCAGTTGGTAGATATACGAAAGATGAAATGGGTTCGAGTCCAAGCGTGCATAATATTTTACACTGTTAGTTTTACGCATTTTGAGCTATTTAAATCTGACACGTTGCAAGTTTTTTTATCTATCAATAATTATCTGAAAAGCTTCAGATTAGATTTTCGTGTACCTTCAAAAGTTTTCTATACCCGAAATGCTATTTTTTAATTTATATCAATTCTTAAGAGAGCATTTTCGTGATCACCCACCCTAAAAAGTTATTCTCACCATTAAGATATTAAATTACTTTTATCAGTATTTATTTTCCCTTGTAAGTATAAATTTTGTTAAGCAACTTAAAAATGTTTATTTGACTATTGAAAAAACACAGAATTGTGGATAAACACAGAGAATTTCATTTAGTATATTTAAAAACAACCTATGTTTAATTAATAAATTTAAAGTGTGAAATTTTATTTATTGCATTCTTACATAGAAGGTAGCATCAATAAATTTAATTTTAAAATAATTACAAAAGAATATTTTTTATTTTAATCAAATTAAGAAAAATTCAAATCAAATTATTTAATTAAATTAACTTTTTTTAATTTTTGAAAATTCGAAATAAAAACAAAGTATCAGAGATAAAAATAAAATTTTAAATTTTTAAAAAAGTGAAAAGAATTTTGTAACTAAATTTCATATGCTGAATCATTAAATAATTGCATTTTTTTAAATTGAAAGATAACTGAATTTCAAAAAATATTATAAACGTCAAATGAACGAAACCTAATAGTATAATATACCTTTATTTTTTTGCAAAAATACGAAATTTTTTCTTATGAAATCTTAACAAATTTTCAAAATTTCTAGTACCATCTTCAAGCATTAAACATAAAGTATTCCGTTTGCTAGTGAGTTGCTGTATCTCCAAGCCATGATATCTATTCACAAAACGTTGAAATTGCGGTTCTCTTTTGAAATTTAAATCGCAAAAATGGATGATGATATAAAAAAATTAATTTCGTTAAAATAATGATTTTTTTCAAAATTTTTTAATTTGTCGTATGACACGAGGTATTAAGGTGTAAGTACACAAAATTTGATGTCTCTGATTTATACAGATTTTGTGTACGAACTCTGTGACGGATGTACAGAAATGAATATCGTTTTCTCAGATAAGCGAAATTCTACAAACGATCTTCCGTTAAGAAAAATGTGATTAATCACATTCAAAAGCGTACTAGGAAATATTTCCAAAGATTACAAACAGCTAAAGAAAGCTTTTGTTTAATAATCTTTACATAAATCTCTGAAACCGATATTTTACACCGGCTTTTAAAGATAAAGAAAAGCTTTCCGGATTTCTGGTAAATCACAAAATTTTATATACGGCGTATATAATATATTGTAGCATCGCCATATAGCATAACATCTTGATTTAAGAACATGTATGCTATGAACATCTGTTTTAAAACTATAAAATATTTATGAAACCTTCAAACTACATTCCTCTCAAAGAAATGTTATTAATGCATTGACAAGTCTATTCGGAAATTACTCCTATGATTACAAACAGCAAAAGGAAACGTTTTGTTCAATAACGTTTATTTAAATCTGTGATGTGAATTGCTTAAAGGGGCTCTAACGATAATAAAAACTTGTGGGAATCGCTGATAAATCAGAAATGATGCATAGAGAGTATGTAATACATTCTAGCAGAGCCATATCTGAAAACGTATTGATATAAATACATGTGTGTGATGAACATTTCTATTTGACGCCTTTGAAATATTTATAATAAATGCAGTTTTTGGGGATAGCAGCAAAAAATATTACCGTCTTTTTAAAGACAATGAGCAATTAACACTGTTTCTTGAGTGTGTTGCAGATACGAAACTCTGAAGTGTGAAGTGTTAATGATTACAAGATTTTGTTCACGCTACGTTGGCTTCTTAGCCTAAAAAACAAAAAATACTTAAAGTTTAAGGCAAAACAAAGAATAAAAAAAATAAAGATACTTATTCTAAAATTTACTAAGAATTTCTGGCTCAAAACAACATTAAAAAACAAAATAAAGACGCCAAAATATTAACAGAAAAAATTGCTGCGTTTTAATATAATTACCATTATTTTGTGACTGCTGGGCATATACATAACTTAATTTTAAACTTTTCTAATTAAGAAGCTTTTGGTATTTTACATTGCTTTTGAATCTAAAAATTAACCTGTTGTGTATTTCAAAACAATAAGTGTATTGTTCAATGGGCCTATGAAATTAATCATAAAATATTCTTAATAAATTATACTGTTTAAAAATCATTCCTTGAGAGCGAGAAATAAAAACAATAAACATTCATGAAATAATGAGATTGAATAAAGAATGTCATTTATTATGAAGGAGAGGATGTTTATTAGCATTGTTTCATAATCCGCTGGGGGAATTCTTTTAAAGGATAAACAAAATTGTTTGGTTGCATGATTTTCTAATTTACTTCAAATTTTTGCAATTAAAATTTATTATCTAAACAAGCACAATAGCGAATCATTTAGATATTTTTTTCTAATTATATTTGCCTATATCTATATATATACATAATCGGTATATATTTGTAATATTCTGTAATGGTGATTTAAATGTATATTTGCATGTATATATATAGTTGATTCAGTGATAAAAATGATATGTATTAAATGATAATTATTTATATGAGTCAGCAGTAGCAAGTTGACAGTAAGTATTTTAAAATGTAGCAATTTTCTATGTTGAGATTTTGGTAGTTTTTTTTTTTTTTTTTTTTTTTTTTTTTTTTTTTTTTTTTTTTGTCATTTTTGATATTGTTTTGAGCTAGAATTTCATATTATATTTTAGAAATAAATTTCTTTTTTGCCTCTTTTTGCCTCAAATGTAAGCATTTTCAATAATCATTATTCAATAATTGAATTTTCAATGCTCAATATGTAACGGAACTTCCCTCTACAGAAGTATCTTTTTTAACAAAGTTCTCTGCTTATCGAAATTTTCGGCTGAAATATGATTTTGGACACCATTAACATGGGAATTATTCTCTATATTACAAGGCGTATATTCTATTTAACGAATTTTTTTTCCATTTTCGAGCCTGAACAGCATTCGAACAAAGAGGTTGAGTTGCGATAGATGTATGAATTTATATCCTCGTATTGCATGAAAATGAAATTCGTTATTTAATTACACATTTCCGTTCTACTTGTGGTAAACAAAAAATGTCTTTTTTTTTCAGTAAGATACCTTCTAAAGGTACCTTCTAAAGCGCACCTTTCACACACATACTCTGGTACTGACAGTAGGTGAAGGTTACGGTAATGATTTGCAGTTTCCGGCGAACCGCAAACGAATCGACCCATTTTTCGGTTTTTCATAACCATTTGAAATTTGAATCTCTGAACACACACCTCGGCGTTTTTTAAAAATTTATCTTTAAAATTTATTTCTAAGAAAATACTAACTAAAAGAGTTGTTTTAGCGAAATCTGTAAACGTATCGAAGTATTTTTCCATTTTTTTTATAACCATTTCAAATTTGAATCTTCTCCCCCTCTCTGAACACAGTTCGATTTGCGCTACTTAACCACTCTAAACTATTTAGATTTTGAGCCCAAAATTTAAGAATAAGCTTTTACAAGCATTTCATGGCATTAAAAAAATAACGGCTAAAAAGAGTCGGACGTTACCCCAATATCTAAGGCTCCATCTATTGGTATTTTTTTAAATTTATCTTTAAATTTTTTTTTTTCAAGAAAAGACTGATTTAAAGAGTAGTTTTAGCGAAAACCGCAAACAAGTTAAGAGATTATAATTATTTGAAAGAACCTCTGAACACAGTTCAGTTTGCGAATCTTAACCACTCCCATTTATTCGGATTTTGAACTCAAAATTTAAGTCTAAGCATCCGAAACTTTTAAAGAGATGCAAAAAATAACTGAAAAAATAATTCTTCGTTACTCCAAAGTCTAAAGTGCCCTCTATAGGTATTTTTTGAAATTTATCTTTATAATTTATTTTCAAGAAAATACTGACATAAAGAACAGTTTTAGTGAAAATCGCAAATCAATGCACCATGGTCTGGTTTGAATGGACAGTGCTTTGAGGCCTATAGCTACAACGGCTGTCGCCTCGATTGATCCAGAATACACAGAAAAAAATACACAACACTTTATTATTACAGAAAATCCATTACCTACATTTATAACACATCAAAGAGACAACAAAGACGCCTATGCCGCTAGTCGGACTCGGACCGGGAACCATCGGTGTGGGAGCAGCTGCCGCTACCAACCACGCCACTGGGTCGGCCCAATCGACCATTTTTTTCCGTTTTTTATGTTTATTTGAAATTTTGGATTCTAAACTTTAATGGCTTCTATTTCCTTCGGAAGATGTTTGGGACCCTTAGTTTCCTATTTAATATTATTTGTATTGATGTGTACTATCACCAACTAAAGTTTTCTCCAATAGTTTATACACACCCTGTATAAAAACAAACAAACAATAAATACAATAAATCAAACTAAAGAGGAAGTTTATCTAGAGCCAGAAATCGGACAAATGACGTAGCACAACAGTGGTCGCGGCTCGATCCTCATTATTGAATTATTACATTTTTTTTGCGACATTGTGTACATGTAACTATGTATAAAATATACTTGTTAGTTTAAGAGTCGCTGATTTTTTTTTTTTTTTTTTTTTTTTTGTGCATTGAGATTTCTATTGATACATTGATTGTTATGTACTGTGTAAATAGAAATTTATCGCACTTTATTTATTATTATTTCTAGACAAAAAAAATTATATTTAATATAATATATATAATTATCCGTTTTAGTGATTTTGAAAAAGAATTTCAATAGTTAATTTTCAAATTATTTTTATTCGCAATTGTAATTTATGCTAATATGTCATAAATCATTTTAAAAATAAAAAAAAAGTTCTTGAAACATTTTGAAAGATGCAGAAAATACTTAAATTATAAAATTAATTAAATTTAAATTTGACTGGAATCTTTATTATACATTTCTACAGCCCTTTCTGTTTCGTTTCTAAGAAAAATAAATTCCTTTCCTGAACACTTAATATTTTTTTTTTAGTTTTAAGCATTACCACTTCAACAACTGCGACTGAGTCTGTTCCCTTGAATCATTAAAATATTCTTAGTAAAAATGATTGCGGTCTGTCATAATCTCTGTCCATTAGAAGACACACTCCTAGAAATTGTCATTACTCAGGCCATTAAATCCCACTCATAGTTTCTCAAAACTTTAAAATGTTAGCAGTTATCGTTAATGCGTTTGTTGATTGTAATAGGCAGGTAATATTTTCTTCTTAAGAGTGGAAATTATTTTTCAAAGAAGTAATTATTATTTTTTAGAATTCACGTAATAATTTTGAATGCTAAAAATATCTTATTTTTTGTTAATTCTTCGAAAATGCCACTTTTTAAAAACTTATTTAAATTATTATATTTTACGATAGTAATTTATTTTTTAAAGTAGTACTGCATAATTAGAAAAAAGAAATTAAAGCGTACGATTCCTACGTTAAATTATTTATCTTTATTCGATATCCCTTTTTAAAAACTATATGATACTACAAAGTATTTTAATTTAAATTTTATTTTTTTTACTTTATAATTTTTTACTGTATTGAAAATCAAAAATAGTTTATAATATAAAACACATAAAATAATAAATAAATGTGGAGCTGCATTCAACATTTTTTTTTCGACCTATCCCAAATTTTTCGCTCCCCTCCGACCCTCTTTTCAGCTGGATAACGCAAACATGCTTATGTAATATTTCGTTCATTTAACGAAACCCTATTCGTCTCACTCGTTTGTCTGTCTGTCAAAGAGCCTGTTCTTGGACACTATATATATTGGAAATTTGAAAATTTTGATACATATTAGCTGAATACCTATATCAAAAGACAAATTATTACATTTTGAAATAATTGGAATTAATATACGCTATAAATTAAAATTCTCCAATTACAAGATCGAATAAGCATTTATAACTGAACAAAAATGTGGATTTTGTTTTTATTATTTAATTACAAAAATAAATTCTTCCACGGACAAAAAAAATCTATTTATATATATACATATATGACATTTTTAAGTTAAGTGCTAGAAGCATCATTACGGGGTTCCCCTTTTTTGCACAGAGTCATGGCAAGCGAGGGAGAAAAAATAAATTAAATAAATGTAGACGCTTCATTGAACTACACATTGGCTGCTCCAAAAAAGTTTATTAAAAAGCAGGCATATACGGCAGAAATGCTCTCTTCGAATACGAATATGCCATCATAAAAAATATTGTTGCACAATTCGTCTTAACAGAATCACCGGAAAAAAAGAATATTTTTCATCACCTCTCAGCTTCCTTCTTAAATCTAAAACCAAAATACTTCCAGAAATTTATATTCTCTAACAATCATTTTCCCATTCATTTACTGACGCAACTGCTGACGATACCAAAGCAGAAGGAGCATAGGTTTGTGCTTTCATGATCATCCATTCCAGAAGTTGAGCTCTACTGTGCACTTTGAAAGACTGAATAATGCCTTGATTTAAAGACTGCGTTTTCGAAGTTGTGTTTGAAGGCAAAACTTTAAGCTTCACATTTGACAGATTATTCAGTTTCGGGTGGCGGCAGTTGTCTACGATGAGCAGAATAGACTGCTTCTTGAATAATTTCCTTTAAACTCTTCTTCGAACAAAACACTAGTCATCCATGCACATCTATTCGCTCTCCAAAAAAAAACAGGAAGATCTTCCGGTTTTATATTTGTATTTTCATGAGTTTAAGCAGATTTGCTGATCATCGTAGGCTTCAAATTTTCATCAGTCATATTAGCACATAGAAGAACAGTAAAATGTTGTTTTTAAAGGTTTTCCTATTTTGCAAGTGTCACCCTTAATTACTACATATCTATCAAGCATTGCTTTAAACAAGAGATCACACTAATAAGCAATAAAGATGTTCTCATTTTTAACCTTTTAGCAAACACTGCGAATTTTTCAAAAAACTTCTCCACCACTTCAGCTGAAACCTCTTTCAATTCCCCACATAAAACGTTTTGAGAAATCTCATTTGAATCTTTATCTCGTTTGAATCGTTTCATAGTTTGAATCTTTCAAGCCAACTTAACTCGCGCACGCTTTAAAGTACTCTATTTCGAATTCTTTGGCAATTTTTTTGCTACTTACTGAAACTATAGGTCCCAATAATCTTGCATTGATTGATCTCATCACTTTAAATCAATGAAACGTGGCTCGTTCCCAGCGTCAATGCACGTTTTTCCGCGCTTTCTTTGGAGTCCCCAGTTTTCAGTTGAATAACTTTCCAGATATTCTTCCTTGATTTTTAAAATGTTGCACACAGTTGTCTTGTCCAGAACAAATTTTTCCGCTGTCTTTCTTTTGCTTCTGCTTTCCAGAAAATTGAGAAGATCCACTTTCTCCTTTAATTTATATTAGGTAGCTTTCATTACAAAAAGTAAAAAGCTACCTATTGCAGCCGTCCGGAGGAAAGCACTTCCGGAAAATTTTGATATATTTTCACCGATCATGACCCCCAGACCCCAAAACCACCCTCCGTTCAAATGTTGACATATATATATATATATATATATATATATATATATATATATATATATATATATAACCATATATATATATATATATCTGATTTTTGTCATGCGATAACTAACGTATTTATGAACCGATTTGAATGAAACTTGGTATGTACATAGTACATACAAATGTCTCGACCGAGTTCGTTGGTCAGCATCATCCGCCATTTTGTTTCAAAATGGCGGCCATTTTAAATTTTTAAAAAAAATTTAAATTTAAAATTAAATGCGAAAAAATTAAAAGTTGAAAAATATTTTCCTTTTACGTGTTAGAACTTAAAACAAAGATTCCAGAACACTTTTTATTTTGTCTATATCTTAAAAAATGATTGAGTTATAGTACTTTGAATTTTTCTTATGGCTGACATTTTGAAACGATCTGATTTTTGTCACGTGATAACACGCGTATTTATGAACCGATTTCAATGAAACTTGGTATGTACATAGTACATACAAATGTCTCGACCGAGTTCGTTGGCCAGCATCATCCACCATTTTGTTTCAAAATGGTGGCCATTTTAATTTTTTTTACAAATTTAAAATTTAAAATTAAATGCGAAAATTTAAAAATTGAAAAATAGTTTTCTTTTACGTGTTAGAACGTAAAACGACGATTCCAGAACACTTTTTATTTTGTCTATATCTTAAAAAATGACTGAGTTATAGCACTTTGAATTTTGCTTATGGCTGACATTTTGAAACGGTCTGATCTGAACGATCCACAATGTTGCTTTAAAAGGGCTTACACTTTATGATATCGTGGAATTTGGTGACTCTCTAAATCGCTTAAAATAAAACCAGGTTGAATAAAAGATGACTAATTTCTAAAAATTCCTATTAATATTCAGTCTTGACAAAAGCTAGTTTCAATCTTATAAAATCACTAATTTTATAAGATTATTTCCACTAATTTGAGCTTAGTATTTTTGAACAATGTAACTTACCTTAAAATAAATAAATAAATATTTAAGTATATGAAAGCTACCTCTTCCTCCCGGCATTGGCGGAAGGACTTTTCTTTTAGATCTTTTCTTTGCGCAATTTTTAATGAAAATTAGCAAATAATCGACCTGTTCCGTCATGACGTGACATCCAGAAAAAAAAGAACAGAATGCGTTTCACAAGTGAGGGATACACGTTGCTTTCCAATTATGCGTATAATTACACCGCTACACACATCTCACACTCCCCTAACATTTTCGACAGATTCAAGGAATTTTTGGCATTTGCCTCCCATTGTATCACACTGGAAGTGAACAATGATCCCACAAGAAACAAGTGTTGCTCAGATAAGCCGAATAACTGAAAAAACGAAAAAAATATAGAAACCGGATGGAGAACAAACGAAAGAGAAAACAAGTACAAGAAAACATGAGTGGTTTGGTTATAGAGAGTAGAACCAACTAAAAAGTGGTCAACATACAACTTACAGTGGTGGTCATCATAGAGAGGTAAATCATCATTGAAAACGTGTTGTGACCATTCAAACTAATAAATTTCGGTCAACTTATAGAGGTGGTCAACAATAGGTAGTCAAATTTGGAGGTTTTGTATAGTATATTGTTTCTATAAAGATTAATAGATTAGATCTAGTAACAATATTTTAATTTAATAAGTTGAAATAAGTACGTAATATTGTTAAAAGGAAATTAATATAGTATAAGGTTAATTTTCGCGAAGAAAAGAAATTAAATTTGTAATTTTATCCCCCTCCCCAAAAACTTTGTATGAAATTGATAGTTGAATAAAACTGCAAGTTCAAACAACATAAATCTAATAACTTAGAAAAAATAAATTTAAAAAAAAATGTCAAACCCATAAAGCTAAGAGATGGAAGACAAAAAATTAACGCAATATAAAAAATAATAGCGATTAAAAGAAATAGTTAAGAGCAAATTACATAGAGTTAAAATTAGGTAAGAGCATTTCCCTGAAAGAAATACAATACTATTACAATATCAGTTGCCATTTGTAAGTGCGTAGGAGCTAAAACTAAAGATATACTCATTTCTTAATATATATATTTGTATTAATATTTTATTATAATAATATATTTTTTTTTAATTTTAAAGACGGATCAACAAAAATCCTTTCCATTAACTGCCCGTAATTTAGAGAAACTTTTCCTAATAACTTCAACAATACTTAAATAAGTTCTCTGTCCACTGAAAATTGGTTTTTCGGATTCTATAAATAGAGAAGTAAACATTCATAGTTAAAAATTCATACCTGAATTTATCTTTTACAGTGATTTCTCTAAATGATCATCTGTTATATCAGAAGTTTTCCAAAGAGAATTCAAAACACTTCTGAAGTTTCAAATTGAAAATTTTCTAGTCTGTCACGTATGCAATTTTAAATAACACGGCGAAAAGTCAAAAAAGAAATTCATTTAAAATTATTTCATTTTAATTTTTTTTTCAAATTTAAAATGAAAAAAAATTAAATTTGCATTGATTGATTTATGATTTTCAATCACATCTTGAGCTTGTCTAATTGATAAATAAAGAAGCTCATAGTAATAAATAGTGTCATCTGAGCCGATAAAGCTCAAATGGATGAGTAATATTGAAAATTTTCAAAGAAATAAGCGAAATTTTAGGAACATTGATATTTTCTATCAGACTGAATCCCCAGAATAATTTTGGCCGAAAACGAATATTCGGCGAAATTCCTATTTCAGGCCTAAAAAACAACGAAATCGAATATTCGTTAAATTTATAATTGCTCTAAAAGAATGATATAGGTGGCACTATCTGAAAGATAAACCCCCATCACATAGGAACACATAGAGAAGAAGAATGTGGTTGATCTACAGTATTTGAATAATTCAGAATTCGAATTAATTTAAATAACTTAATGAAAAAAATTCAATAAATTTATAAATAAAAAATATTGGAAATACAGTATACAATCCCACTTATTAAAAACTTTAGTTTTCTTAGTGCTACTTATAAAACTAAAGAAATATTCTTCCGTACAATATATACTAATAAAGCGTTTAAATATTACTAAATATTCGTAATTAAAAAACACTTCAAAATACCTATCAGCTATACAGATAATACTCATTACGTTATCATTTTTAAAAATTTCTGCAACTATAACTGTCCTTTTTTAAAGATAAGGAAAATAATTTGCTCATTTATTCATTTATTTATTTTTTATACTCTCACTATTTTAATATCCGGATTTTTCCTGAATTACTAAAAATGCTCTTAGTAAAAATGTTTCTGGACGAATGCAATTTAAGTTCTTTAGAATTCATATTTCTGTAAATTATCATAAGTCACACCATTAAAGTCCATTTATACTTTCACAAAACTTTAAAAAAAAAAAAATCTTTAACGTTAATACTTTTATTGACTGTAACGAGAATGTAATATTTTTTAATAAGGAATACGTTTTCAAAGAATTTTTTTTTTAAATTTTTGAATCATTATTTTCGAAATATTTTTCCTGCTTGTAAAAGGCATCAGTTCAAAAAGTTTCGTTCAAGTTTGATTTATTTCAGTTTATCTTTAAAGTGTAATATTGTGGGTTTCAAAGAGCAAATGTGTAAAAGTGTCTTAAAATAATTTCAATTGTTAAAACCTACTTTAATAAAAAGAATTTTCAAAAAGTAAATATATCATTGAAATATATTTATTTTTATTCAAAACATCTTAAATTGTTTTTAAAGGCGAATTATAAAGCAATAAATAAACATTTTTAGTTTTTATAATATGAATATTCAATTTTTCTCTTTTTTGCATTCTTTGTGTGTATAAAAGTTTCTATAAAAATTGAGAAACAGATATAAAATTGAAAATAGATTAAAAATAAAACACTTTTACTTTCGGTATTTCCGACACTCTAAGAAAGCGTGGAAAATAATCATTACTCTAAATTGCTTGTCTGGCTATTATAATTCCTATTTTAATAAATACTGTAGCGCATTTTAATCATATGTAAAGAATTTTATAAAATATCATATTCCGATTCAAATGTAGTTTTATGATATACGTTATTGGTTTTTTATGAGATTCACATCGATAAATTTCCTTGAATTCTTTTTGTATATTACATAGCATTCTATCATTCTTTACCGAATCGTACATTAAATGATTCATTAAAGATATTTCCTAGCCAAAATCTTGTAGGACTCAATGATATAATAGCATAAGGACGTTCATTTTGTTTTCAACAAGTCGATTGGACATTCCAGTTAAATGACCATATATCTTTGATACGCTTGGTGAACTATAATTATATGTTTCTTATTTCTGTATATATATGTGACATTTTGTGATAAGGAGCCAGTAATATTACTCGCAAGTTTACCAATTTTATATCACAGGAGTCGTGGCGAGAAAAAAATTATAAATGTTGAAGCTTCATTACACTACACATCAGCTGTTCCAAAATAAGTTATTAAAAGACATTCATGTAGGTGGGGAATGCTCACCCCCGGAGCGACATTCCATCATAAAAACATAGCTTCCGCAAGTCGTCTAAACCTTAATTATCGAAAAAAAATATTCCGTCATCACTGGGCCTCATTACTTAAGTCAATAATTAAAAGCTTCCAGAGTTTTCAAAATCCCTAACCACGATACTTTTATGTAATCAGAATTTAATGTCTGGCTTCGAGGTTAAAAATAGCAGTCTCGAGTCTTTTGCTGACGAGACAATAATTTTTATTTTAAAAGATTATTATTTAACTAATTTATAATCGAAATCGAAATTCCATTATATATTCGACAGACTATAGTTTATCACAAAAAAAGAAATGAATGCATTGATACGCAATAAATATCAAACGCGAGGAAAAAAGAAAAAAAGAAAAAGAATGATATTTTTGAAAAGTACTGTTTTGGAATAAATTTTATAAGACTTTCTTTAAAAAGGGTTAATAAAAACAGGGAAAAAATGAGTTTTATTGGGTATTTTACTAAATAAAGTTTAATTAAGATTATATTTAATTTAGAGCCATTTTTAACATTTTCGCATATTTGAATAAATGCTTTAAGGCGAATTAAGAATTTATATCGTTTCCATAAAAATTAATAGATTACATCTAATAACAGAATTTTAATTTAATAATTTGAAGTAAGTACGGAATATTGTTAAAGGGAAATTAATTTAGCATAAGTTTAATTTTGTGAAAAAAATTAAATTTATAATATACATATCTATCATTTTCTTTCATTAAATAATTTCTGAAAAATGTTTTAGCTGTTTAAAAATACATTAATTACAAATACATTTAAAAGTGTCGAAAACAAATAAGTTTTACTGTTAAAATGTGCGAAATGTTCTGGGAACAGTTCCAATTCTTAACATACATTGATTGAAAATAATTTTCATGACGTAACTATATGTTATTAAAATGTATTTATTTTTATTCAATATATTTTTAGTTATTTGTTCCAAATAAATTATAAAGTCACATATTATTATTACTTATCTAATCAGTGATTAATTTGTGAATAATCTAATTATTCACATATTATTATTAATGCATCTGTTTATTTTTTACAGTTTGGTTATTTCATTTTTCTCTTTTTAAACTATTTCTATGTGTGTAAAAACACAGATTTAAAATTAGAAATATATTAAAAATAAGAAACTTTTCTTCTGCTATTTCCAAACTTCTAACATAGTGTTTAAAATTGTCATTAGTTTAAACTGTCTATCATGCTATTCTCGCTCCAGTTTTAATAAATATCTAGCTCATTTGAATCCAATGGGCATTTTTTTTAGAATGCCTCGTTCCGCTTTCAATATATTTTAATGATATATGTTCATACATACACATGTGTATACACATTTATATATTTGCATATATATATTTAAATACATTTTGCTGAAATCATAAAGAAAAATTAGGCGCCATGCAAATATTATGTATCAATATATATTTGTATATGTACCGATTTTCTTCATATATTATTTCATAAACTGAATCCATTATACCGTCATACATGTCTGCATTCCCGGATAACTGCTAAAGAGTATTCGTATAAAGAAACTAGTAACATTTCTCATAACATAATTTTTATTAAAACATTGGCATCAGAAAGTTCATAATGATTGCTCTTAAAGAGATCCCACAAAATTGTTAAGTATATAAATGTAAAGTATACTACAGATATTAACAAAAAAGTTTAGTTTTTATTTATAGGATTATGTAAAATTTTTCAACACATTAGGAAATATCTAAAAATTTGTTTAAAACTGCGAAAAAGGATGTTTTAGTAAACAATTTAAATTGATAAAATATTTGAATTCAAATTTAATTATTTCTTTTTACAGTTGAAATTACTATAGTTGAATTGTACTAATTTTCCCACATTCTTTTTTTGAATGTCTCCATCTGATAAGGGGAGACTGGGGAGTGTTGACTAATTCTTTGCCAAAATGAATTTTACTTTATTAAAATTTTATTTTTACTTTATTATTGGACCTAAAATAGGATTTCAGATGCCTTTTTTTGTTATACAACCAATTATCAAAATAAACTTTCGATGTAAGAGTAACACATAAAAACGTGAAAAATTGTTAATTTTAATTCAGAGAAAATAGTGTCACAAGGCTCTTGATTAGCACTTATTGATCAGTTTGATCTTATTGATCAATTTGAACTTATTATTTTGAACTTATTATCGGTATGAATTTATTATTTGGTTGAAGACTTATGGGAGTTTTGAACAGCATTATGGGAGGCTTCATTCACTTTTTAACAGTTAAATATTTGTTAAAAGAAAATAAAATATGATTTAAAAAAAGCTGGATAACATACGCTATGTGGTTTAAATACCGTTAAAAATTATTTGGAAAAATGTGTTGTGTAAACATAGTGGTCGCGAATATACGTTTAATAGAATTAAAACATATTGTTAACTGTAACGATTTTTGATGGGTATAATGTAGAACAAGTTGGAAATTGCACGTGAAGCGTAGCAAATTAGGTGCGTTCGTACGATAACGAAGTTTTAAAAATATTACTTTCATGTATCAATCTCATAAAATTGTAAATAATGAATTACAATTAAAACGCTCATCAAACAATGTTCTCCCTATACCATTATGTAATGGAATACTTTTGTGTGGCCTTGTAAATCAATAACAAATGTTCTTTGCACCACAAATTATGTAAGATGTATATTATAATATGTACTTTATAGTTGCATATAAATTTTATTAAGTTATCATGAGTGTAACACGATTAAAATGCATTTGAAACATTTTTTTCCTATTGACCGTAATGTAACGGAATACTTTTGATTGTCCCTATAATTGATCTATGCATCTGATTTTCATAAAATTTGAAATAACTCTACAAAATTATGTAATAATTATGTATTTTAAATTTCAAACGTATAGAATATATTTGAAACTTTTTCCCCATTGACCATAATGTAATTGAATACTTTTGATTGCCCCTGTAATTGATCTATGCACACGATTATCAAAAAATTTGAAATAACTCGACAGAATTATGTAATAATTGCGTATTTTAAATTTCAAATGATTAAAATGCATTTGAAACTTTTTCCCCATTAACCGTAATGTAATGGAATACTTTTGATTGCCCCTGTAATTGATCTATGCATCCGATTTTCATAAAATTTGAAATGACTCGACAAAATTATGTAATAAATACGTATTTTAAATTTCAAACGATTCGGTTGGGTAGTTTTTGCGTTGTTATATGCGGCCGGACAGACGGACGGACTGAACGACCACTATAGGTGCTACGTATTATATAATTACGAACGCACCTAAAAATGCTTAACTATTCATAAGTTAAAACGCATATAAACTTACGTTTCCGAGAAGTGAAACAAACCAGCTAATATGGAATTCAAAGAAGAAAAAAACTTCTGTTTCAAACACCAACTTTTTGTGACAATCAACCTAGCAACCTGTGTTGTCACATAATTTGAATTCAGCTCATTGTGTTCAAATTGGTAAAATTCTGGGCAGAATCTTCTAAAGCGCTTGATAAATTTTAAGTTCTTTCCAGAGGCATTGAGAGTTTACATTTCCAAATCTTTCACCTTTTTAATTGTTTACCTTTTTTATTTTTACTTACTACTTTTACTACTTAAGAAAAAAAAATCTTATCAACATTCCAATTTATATTTCATATTTTTTTCTTGCTTTTTTAGAAAATTTTCACATCTGCTTTTGATCAATTTTAAATATTTTCTTTTCTATTTTTTCATTTTGCTATAAATTTACAGATTTTGTTTTCACTATTTTAGAAATATAATCAATTATTCTGCCTTATGTACAGTATAAAATAAAAAGATTATCCAAAATATTTAATTAAGTGAGATTGGACCATCTAGTTAACGTTTTTCTCAAAATGATTTTATCAAATGACCGCACATACCTACTTTTTAAATTATAGAATTTGGATAAGTTTACCTTAATTTACTGTACATTATTTATGCAGGAATGAAATCTAAATATTTCTTTAGTATTTAAAATGTATATGATATGTTTTATTTGAGAAAATCTTGAACATTAAAGAGTAGATCAAGCTTATCTTAAGGTCACCCTTCCCCAGTCTCCATTAGAAAATTTGTTCTGTACTAAATTGTATGCAAACAGTGTTGTGAAACGGAAAGCACATTCAAAATTTTCTGTTAAGCAGTTTCCTCTAGTATTAAAAAATGTAGTCAAAATATTTTGAATGAAATTCTATTAGTGAGTAGAACTGATATACAACGTAAACATATAAAAATTTAAATACACATACCAAAATTGAAGCTAGAAAGTATTGCTTGAAGATAGTAGGGGAGACTCGGGTGGGATGAACTTCAAAAAGGCTTAAACAACCCTTCAGTTTTCAATTTGGAATAATTTCAGGATTTTGCTTGCACTTCGCAACCAAATTTACTGAAATGTTTAAGCAGTAGTATTTGTATCATGCAGATATTTGTATCGTATAAAAATGTTTTTATGAGTGTCAGGTAATTTGGCAATTGTAATACAAATATATTTTCCACATTAGCTTTTAAACCAAAAGTTCAATAAAAAAATAAGCAATACCTAAGAAGTTCCTCAATTTTTCTAAAAACGTCTTTCACTGTACAACTTCCATATAATCACGTCTTTTTGTGAAATAATGTCTGTTTTGAACCGTTCTGCCATATTATTCTTCTCAATTTTGTCGCCAAACTATTTAACAACAAATTGTTTCAGTGAGATGCAAAAAGTAATATCCGTAAAGATCTTGTCTTTTTTTTTTAAATATAAATGCAATTTTTAAAATTATGAGCTGTCTACATAATAAAATTTGCATCAATTATGACTTTTCAAGTAACACGAATTATTGAAAATAATGATAATTTCTTTCTATCGAAACATATCGCAAACAGGTATTGTTATAAGGTGTCAAAGTTTCAGATGTTTGTTTGTATTAATGACGAGATTGTATTTATTACGATGAACTGTCAACTCCAGCGATATAGGCCATAAGGATGAGTGCTTTCCTTAGGGATATTTTTAAGGGAACCTAACGCGTATTTACGCAAAGAAATACTAGATTCGAAGAAAACCGTGGAAAACCGATGGGCGTGGTTGGACTCGAACCGTGACCTCATGTCTACCAATTTCGAGGGCACAACTTCCCTGCCACTGGTAGACCTGTCAAAGTTTCAGAATAATGAAATTAAATTTACGTGACAAATGTAAATTTACTCTTATAAAAAAACTCACTCAACTATAGTTTTTTTTTCCTTTAATGGAATTGAATAAACTTACCATAATCTAGTCATTTATTCGATTCATCTATTTTTAGTTTTAATAATAATTAATAAACTGAAAGTTAAAATAAAAAAGGACCTATATAAAGCATACTACAGTTGTCAGAAAAAGTTGTGTATAACATTTTAGCGTATTCGAATCATTTATTTTTTTTCACATTTTTGTTACACTTACAGGATTATTTTAGGGATAAATCAAATTTTCAAATAGTTCTTATACTACTAGTATTCTGAAAAATCATGCTTCTCATTTTCTTAGAACAGGACTTATTTTCAGTAAAAGATGCTCCAGTAAAATATATCACTTTTAGTTTATGATTTTATTTAAATACAAAATACAGTGGGCAAAATATAGCGTTATCATTTTAAAAATAAAGATTTTAGAATTATTAATATGTAGAGAGCCCCTATTTCGAAAATTGCATTCATATTCGGTAAAAATAAACAATTCCCTGTTAAATAATCTTTAGTTTACCTCACTATTATAATTTTATAATAAGAAAGTGCTGAACGCTCATGCTTAATTATTTAAAAAAATCTTCGACGGTAATGTCGATATCCACAAAGAGTTTTGTTTCTTTGAAAAAATTTTGAAGAACTTAGGCTATGTTAGCAAAAACTTTTCTTCTATTTAGATATGTGCAATCCACTCGAGGGGCTTATGTCACATAATTTTTAAAAAGACTAAATTAATAAAAAATTGTCTGTTATGAAAATCTTTTTAAGAAACGTGCTAAATAATTTATTTCGATGTTAAGATTATTGTGATAAAATCGTTTTGTTATGCAAGTGTCTCATTTCACTTATTTTGTATCATCGTTTTCAATGCAGACAGAAAGTTTTCAATGCAGACAGTGTCAAACAGAATTGACTGATCTATTATTATACTGTCTTGCATTTGCTATTCAGCAATTGTTAACTGTATCGAAACAGCTGAGGAGTATAGAATATTGGGTGCCATTAAATGCACTGAGTTTGAAAGCAGTTAAACTGAATAATTATATCAACCAATCTCTTTATGTATACCTATCAGATGCATTTAATGCATAAAATGTGCTTGATATTTATTTCTTATGTATATTCAATGCATTTTTCTGATTTTAAATTTACATTAAGTAATACGGTTAAAGTTTCTCTATGTGTACCTAAAATCTTTCAAGTTTAATTATATTTGAATTGTAGCTAATTTCTTTTAATCAATGTTTGTAATGAACTTTTATATCAATCTGACTGAAATGTTATTTTATTATTTTGAATTATTTTTCTAGATTTCTATTCTAACCACAAAAGTTACAAGGCATTTTTAAATGTACGTAATTCAGATCATGGTTATACTGTGAAAACCAACGGTTATTTATTAGTTAATACGATTTTATGATCAATACTTACGTGTATGCATGCTTAGGTACAATTTAAAAGAAATACATTCATTTAATGATCTTTTTATACTTTTCCGTTTTTCAAAAATAATTTTATTTATACATTTATATTTTAAATTATAACCCTTTCTAACCGTCTGCATAAAAATTTATTTTTGCTCACTTTGAAAAATCGTTTAAGTTATTTTCCCATTTAATTGATTGAAAATTTGTTCTACTTTGAAATAGCGTTTTCTGTTGGAAAAGATGACATAATGTCACAGAATTGGAACCTATAAAGACTACAAAATTTTTCTGCCCACTGTAAAAAGAAAAAAAAAATCCGTAAAATTGGCGGCAAAAACTGCTGGCAGCAATGTTGCCAGTATTTTTGCCTTTAAAATTACAGTAAAATTAGATGTAATTTTTTTATTCTAACTAATTTTACTGCAATTTTTAGGACAAAAACTGCTAGCAACATTGCTGCCAGCAGTTTTTGCAGTAAATTTAAGGTATTTATTTACAGTGTTTATCTTAGCAATTTCTTTATTTTTATTAGAATGAAGAATGGTTTAAAAAATTTTTGTGTCAATGAGTTCCAACTCTACACCAACTTTCCGCCTTTGCTGTTGCACTATGTTAGTTCATAAGTATAAATCAATTGCATCAAAGCATCTTAAGAGAAACGAAACACTGTGTAATTCTATCATTTCGTTTAGACAAATGTTCTTTTTTATGTTCAATTTTTATACGTTTAAGAGACAAAATACATTCAATCGATAATATGTACAGTAATGCATTCATTTGAGTCTCCAATATTGCTTTTAAGCTCAAAAATCGATTCTAAATCAATCATTTAAAGTTTGTTTTTGTGGGTCAATTTTTTTCGAACTTTTCAAACTTATTTTCTTTAGCATGTACAGATTTTCCTAATAGAGATTAGTGGTTAAGTTCTTAATAATAAAAAGATAACTTTATTAAATGATTTTAAAGCTATTTTCAAATGTTACTTTCTGCAAATTATAAATAATTACTTAATGTATTTTTATATGAAGTCAAAGAGTCACCCAAAACATAAATGTAATGCATTATAATTTATTGAATAAGAATTATTAGAAAATTCTTTAAAAAAAACCGCTATTTACCAAATTCGAAATACTTTTAAATTTTTTCATTGCAATATCCTTGGAAGACGTGTTATTCAGCATTTTCAAATATTTAATGTTATAAGATGGGCTACGTGTTGATGGATATTTATGATAATCAACGTTTTATGGTGATTAGTTTGTTTTTTATTAAAAATATCAGTTCCAGATTTCCCTTTTTTTAGCATGCTCGGTCTTTGAATGATGAAGAATTTCGGTTTTAGATTCGAAACGGCTGTTTGTTCCTTTTTTATGTATTATTGAAACATTTTTAAAGTGTTTTTCTAACTTTATAAAATTATGAGTTATTTTGCGATGTCCAATAATTCAATTGTATATTCATGATAAAGGATAATAAATACATCACTGATAACAGGAGTAAAAGTTGGATAATTACAATTTCCTGGCGATACTCCACTTCATTGAGAGCTATTCGGTATTAATCGCGTTTCACAAATTATTAGATTTTAAAAAGAATTAGTTTATTTCGTAATTCACTCCTGATTAAGAAATACAGGTTACAGGAACAATCTCTTTAATCGTGGAATATTGAAACCCACTTCCGATTACAATTAGAAATTGAAAAAAGTTATAACTTTTGAAAGTGGCATTTATTTTACAAGATTGTTAACTTTATTAATATAAAAAATTAATGCAGCTTTTAGCCGGAATATTCTTTCATTTATATATGAAGAATATCTACGAACTTCTAATTTTTCTGCGAAAAATGCATGATAAGTCATATAACTTAGAGTTTTATGATATTTCAGCGTTTTATGGAACTTAAAACTGAATGGGATAATTTACTGTCATCTGTACTTAAACACGTAATATCTATAACATCTATTTTCAGTCACGCGCTATAATTTATATTCTTTCTGTTACTTTATTCTACTGTATTTGTCACTTATTGTAATATGAAAAGTTTTTTAGTTTTTTTAGTAATGAAAAATGAGCATATGAATATCTATCGAATATAATGTTACTAGGAATATTTTTGGTACATTCGTTAAGAAAAGTGATTTAAAAAAACAATGACAATAAAAAAAGAAATAGAAATAGTTTTCAGCTACAAGTTAATATTACTTTATTTTTTATGAACTTTTACTTTATTTTATTTTCAGCATTAAACAGATTGCGTATTTACACGACTTCCACTGAAACTTTTATGATATTTACTTTCTTCAAAAAACTGACATTATATCTTAAAAGATTTCATTACTTGGATATGAACAAACAAAAATTTTATTGCGTTCCATCTAGTAATTTTACGAGTTAGTAAATTTCGTCTGTTCCAAATTACTCTTGAGATATATACATTTTTTGTTGTTATTTTATTGTAAGCTGTAAAAGCTGTTAAACTGGATAAAAACTTTAAATAAATAAATCTGATAGTCTAGAAAATATTTCTAAGAAAATTCTTAATTTCAATAATAGTTTTAATACACGGATACAACTAAATATGTATATATTATATTTTTTAAGTTATAGAAATATTTGGAGATAATAAATATTATTTAATATTTTGTGACAGTGTAGATAATATTATTGATGGGAACTAATATAATTAATTTGTCAAGAATATGCTATATTAAAGGTAAAATGTTTTAAAGCACACATTACACACATAAATCATGCGCATACATACCTGCATTCAACTCTTAAAGATACATACAAATATGAAGCAAAAATACTTACAATAAAAACAATAAACCCAACTTGAGTGAAAAAATAATCAGAGCTATGGATAGTTCTATTCAACAGCTCTGTTGCTCTAATCACTGAACAGTTCTGGCCGATATTTGGGACGGAATTTTTCACTAATAAACCATGTTGGAGAAAAGTCATCAGCTATCTATCAAACAGCCTTTGATAACGGAACAATGATGAATAGATTTCACTATTCCATCAATCTACAATATATTATACAGTGTATCTGTGTTTATATATCTGTGGCTTCACGTAATAACAAGGTAAGGCACATTTTTAATACTTTGAGTAATTAAAGGTTAAAGTTTTCAAAAAGGTCTTTTTATCATTACTCTTATAAAATTTAGTAGAACTTAATAATTTTCTCTACATTCAATTAGGATATAAGAACCTTTCTTTTTGTCAAAATAGTTACATAAAAATGGTTTTTATTAATTGAGAACCAATTAAAAATGTAACTTTATCTGGTTATTACCATTTTACATTTATTTTTAATAAGTGTAAAACGGTAATAACCAGATAAAGTTACAATTATTTTTAATAAAGGTAAACAAAATTAAATATTTTTTTTTACATTTTAAATAATAATTTTTTATTAAATGAAAATTAAACAAAAGATTTTTTTAATTAATGTTTAATTTAAATTTATAATTTCTGTTCTAATTATGATAAAAAATTTCATTTTTATCAACTTTTATTATTATAATTGCTTATTTATATTATATTAAAAGAATACATAGCATTAACCAGATCATTTATTTTCTGTGATTATTTTGCAAATTTATCCACAAGCTGGGTGCAATTTCCTGCCACAAATAGGTAACTTTTTATAGTTTATTGGTGTTAATTTAATTATTTAAAGATATTTATAAGTTATACAAGCCATTTTTATGTTATTTCTTTAATTATAGACGATTTAAAAAAAATAGAAATCTTATCTGGTTATTACCTTTACCTTATGCACTTACCCGATTATTACTGTTTTTCAATTTTTAAATGGAAATTTATAGTCACCGTAGGACGTGAACTAATAGATTTTCATTTTTCAGTACTATGGCAGATGAAAGTACTCTTTTAAGCTACATTTTCCCAAATCATGCCAATTTTTTCAAAAATGTTTGTTAAGAATTAAATACTGAACTCACCTAGATTTTATTTTTCTTAATCAGAATAGAGATTTACCTGTGAATTCTTCGTCGTAGACGGCATCTTGCATAGTCACAAATATCGGCTTAATGACTTGAATGAGAGTCCTCGATTTCATGATTATTTGATGTCTTGAAAATAGTTATTTAGGAATTTTGGCCACTGGCGATATTGTACCTTTTTACGTCTGGTTATTCACAAACAAAAAAAAATGATTTAAAGGGATTTTAAAGAGATTTAATAGACTTCAGAATTCGTAAACATACTTTTGAAACTTAACATGTTCTGAATTGTCACGCAGTCAAATCTGTGGAATAAAGAATAATCTAAAAAGATGAATTACAGATGAATAAATACAAAATATATATATGAAAAAACATATTAGGAATTTACAAACACAAATGAGTGATAATTAATGAAATATAATAATTAATAAAAGTTATTTAACAGTCTCGTATTATCAGGAACAAAGTTTTGATGCTGCCATCTAGTATCATGTTTCAGATGTAATAGTGTCAAGACACAACATCCTCCGCCCCCGGCAGTAGAGGGGACACTTTTGTAATAGGACGTTTGGTGTCACTGTCCGCTGTTTTAATCAAGACGACACGAACTCGATTGTCATGTCCTGGGAAAGTTTGTAGAATGCGGCCCATTTTCCATCTCATGGGCAGGGATCGGTCATGAATTACCACCATGTCTCCTTCTCGGAGATTCACACTTGGAGTAGTCCATTTGGGACGCTGTTGTAGATGTTGGACATATTCTTCTGACCATCTATATCAAAATTAGTTCTTTGCCCTTTCAATAAGGCGCCTACGAGCATTTAATGATAGAGCTCGTGAATTAGAAGCTTCGGGAATATCAAGGAGCGGTGCTCCGATTAAAAAAATGACCTGGCGTTATTGCGCACGGATCTGATGGATCTGATGACATCGGCGTTAGAGGTCTTGAATTTATGCAGTTTTCGATTTGGCATAGTAACGTGGATAATTTTTCAAAGTTTAAAATGCTGGATTTACATGCCTTTAACAGATGATTTTTTGTAAGCTTTACAGCTGCCTCCCATAGCCCATCAAAGTGCGGCGCATATGGAGGAATGAAATGCCAAATGATTTTTTGGCTCGAAAGAAAATTTTGAATTTCACTTTCCCTCAAAAGTTGGAATAGTTGCTTCAGTTGATTTGCTAGACCTACGAAATTCTTACTGTTATCTGAATAAATATCAGACGGTAGGCCTCTACGTGCAATAAACCTCTTTAAGGCTGCTAGCAAGGCTTGCACAAACAAATCTGATACCACTTCCAGATGCACTGATTTAGTGCACATGCAGACGAATACAGCTATGTAAGATTTTATTTTTATCTTACTTCTAGGCAAGTTTTGCTTAGTTAAGCAGGGACCGGCAAAATCTATACCAACCTTGGAAAATGAACGAATTGGGGTGATTCTATCAACGGGAAGATCTCCCATCATTTGTTGACAAGCTTGTGTTTTTAGGCGTTTGCAAAGTACACACTTGTTGAGCTCTTGTCGCACTGTAGAACGACCATTAACAAACCAAAACTATTGGCGTATAATAGAAAGTACTAGCTGTGCACCTGCGTGTATATGTTTCTCACGTACATGCTTTATTAATAGAATTGTAACAAAGTTATTTTTGGGGGGTAGCATTTGATATTTTCTATCAAAGGTTAAAGACTGATGTTGTGACAAACGACCACCTACTCGAATGATATTACTTGAATCTAAAAATACATTTAGTGATAATAGTTTACTACTTCTCGGTAAGGGCTTTCTTTCTTTTAACAACTTAAGCTCTGTGTTGAATTTAGAAATTTGGACTAACTTTACAATGCATTGAATTGAATTAGAGATTTCTTCTGAACTTAGATTTCCAAATTTTTTCGATGTACTATGCCTAACATTATAAATAAATCTAAGACAATAGTCTGTGACTCTTGGCAGCTTAGAGAATTTCGAAAACTTAAGAAGGAAGTCAGGAGGTGCACTTACTTGTGTTACATTACTGACCGAGTCAATTACTTGATTTAATTCCGAAATCGGAGCAGTGAACTTTGGTATTGGGATTTGCTCATTTGACAGCAGCCATTGAGGCCCATGCCACCACGGAGAGTGATTAAGATGCTTACATGGTGGGATTCCCCTAGAAGCTACATCTGCAGGATTTAAAGCACCTGGAATATGATTCCATTCATGGGGAGGCATTAATGCCTGTATTTGGCACACTCGATTGAGTACGAACTGATTTCCCTTCAAAAGTGGTGCTTTTAACCAACTGAGAACAATCTGTAAATCTGACCACAAATAAATATTATCAAAGTTTACTGGTAATATGTCGATAATGACAGAACATAACTTAGCTAGCAAAAAAGATGAACAGAGTTCGATTCTTGGCAATGTTTGAGGCTTTATAGGGTTGACCTTAGTTTTTGCAGCAATCAAATTAACTAATACCTTTTCAGGTGTAACAACACGTAAATAGGTAACAGCAGCATAAGCTTTATTCGAACCATCGCAAAATCCATGCAGTTGAATTTGAACAACTGCTTCATTAAATAAATTCACGTATCTGGGAATTTCTAATGTTTAAAATAAATGCATTTCTTATGAAAATTCATTCCAAACCCGTTGTATGGACTCTGGGTTTTCCTCATCCCAAGAAATCTTATCCTTCCAAAGATCTTGCATCATGATTTTTAACTTTATTGTTGCAGGAGCAAGGAAATCCAGAGGGTCAAATATTGTATTTACTACAGGTAACAAATCTCGTTTTGTTTTTACATCTTTTAAATCATTGAACCTAATTTATAAAAACATCTTTAGAAGAGTCCCAAAGTAAACGAAGAACTTTAACAGTAGCATCTACCGGAATGACCTATTTTGAGGAAGCCTTCATTTCATCAGGTAAGTGAGCTATTACATCAGGATCGTTACATGTCCACATTCGTAGATTAAAACCTCCCCTTTTCATGATTCTTATTAGCTGTGTAACTAAACTCTGAGCGTTTTCTCGTGAATCGGATCCAGAAAGAAGATCATCAACATAAATTTCCTCTTGAATAATTTGGCAGGCTTTTTGATAATATTGTTTGTTATCCATGGCCAACTGGCGTAATGTGCTAATGGCTAAAAAAGGTGCACAGGAAAAACCGTATGTAACGGTCAACAGCCTGTATGATTTGATAGTGTCTTCTAAATTAAATCTCCAAAGAATGCGTTGATAATCAATGTGATTCTGATTAACGAGGTTTGCCTAAATATTTTTTCAATATCCGCACTAAAAGCAATTGGATTCATTCTGAACTTTAATAATAAAGGAAATATTTCTGGCTGCAAATTTGTACCTATCTCTAGATAATCATTTAAAGTGCGGCCTGATGAAACAACTGTAGATGCGTCAAATACTACTCTAAGTCGTGTAGTTGAACTATCTTCTTTTAGTACCCCGTGATGCGGAAGATAAAAATGTTCCGGATTTGAAATTTCTGAAAATGGTGCAAGTTCCATGTGCCCCAAGTTGATATATTCTTGCATGAATTCTAAATATATCTCTCTAAGCAAAGGGTTTTGGTGGAGTCTCTTCTCCAAAAAATAAAACCGCTTTAGAGCTTGAGATTTTGAATCACCGAGGATTGGTTTAGATTTAAACGGCAAGTTTACAACATATCTTCCTGATTCTGCGCGTGAAACGGTTTTAGAATAATTATCTTCAACAAGAGAAATTGGATCAGAACTGGGAACCGACTCAAGTTCCCAGAACCTTTGCAGCTGAGAAGTAATCTGCGTAGTAACATGACAACTAACAGATGAATTTTGGTTTGATTCATTCGAATAAATAATTCCTGATAGTATCCAACCCAGTTTAGAATTAATAGCACTCGGTGATCCTTTAGGCCCTAAAATAGATTCTCCTATTATGATATTGGCAAACAAATCTGCACCTATAAGCAAATCAATAGGACTGGACACATGGAAATTTGGATCCAGAAGATTCAAGCCTTTTATATGTGGCCAAAACGTAGTCGTGATCAGAAAATTTGGTAAGTTTGTTATCTGATTAACAACTAACGCATCTAATTGAAAGATTTCATCATTGAAATGGGGAGAGAATGTCAAAAAAACTTCCTGAAGAGATGTTTCTGCAATTAAATTATTTATACCTGAGATTTTATGATTTGTAGGCCTTGAAGGATGACCTAATTTTTTACAACAAGCTTTAGAAAGTAGGCTCTTTTGAGAACCACTATCGATCATCGCCGTGCAAGGAATGAATTTGCCTGATTTGTATTTTACACGTATAATGGCAGTAGCCAACAATGTTTGAGAATTTCCACTAAACGATTGATTAGTAAAACAATTAGATTCATTTAAATTACTTACAAAATTTGGGGTTGTTACATGATCTTGTTGTCTAATAATTTGTTGTTGTGCAGGGGTAGGTTGATCACGATGAAGAAGTGTATGATGTTTTGAATTGCAATGTTTACATGTGGTAATTATCAAACAATTAGCATCAAAATGGTTAAAACGGAAACAGTTCGTACACAACTTTTTTGATTTTACTAAATGCCAGCGTTGCTCAATAGATAAGTTCTGCATAGCTGGTCATCTATGAAGTTGGTGGGGTTCATTACATTGTGGACAAATATTTTTTTGCGATTTATTCACGTTATCCGTTACAGCAGTATTCGATACCGATTTTTCGGAAAATGTTGAGATTTAGGATGAAATTTATGATTAGATTTAGATTCAGTTTTAATAAATTGAACATTACAATTCTGCAGACTACGTGCTTATTTTTCAAGAAAACCAATTACCATTTGATAAATTAGAAAACAATCATTATTTAATGATAACTCCCACTGTTTTCGTAAATTATCATCAAATTTCGTTTGAATTAAATAAACTAAAATCAAATCAACAAATTCATTAAATTCAAATTTTAAAGATTTCAAATTCCGAATAACTTCATTACAAGTGTCCTATAGCTCTAGAATTGATTTTTGCGTAGGTGATTTTAATGATTTAACATTAATGAACTTTGACAGTAATGAACATGCCAAATTCTTACGATTATCATAGTGATTAACAAGAGTTTCCCACGCTTACTTATAATTATCGCCGGAAATTGGAAAACCCGAAATTAATTTAGTAGGATAATTCTTTACACTCGCTATTAGATAAGAAAATTTTAACTGATCTGATAAATTTTCATTATTATGAATTGCAGTCAGAAATGTTTCCTTAAATGTAATCCAATTATTAATGTTGCCATAAAATATCGGCAACTCAAATTTTGGCAATGTTAAAGTGTTATCCTTAACAGAAATTCCTGAATTACTACTGGTTTCATTCATATTTTTCTATATTTTTACAACCAAAAATTCTTGAATTTTTACTAAATCATCAACAAGTATATCCTTTGCTTTTGTAAATGAATCGTATGAAGCATTAATACTTTCTTCGGCTATTCCAAAATAAGATTTTTTTAAATCAGCTTCTAAGCTAATTAATTCTGCCTTAAGCTTCTCAATTAATTTAACATTTTTTTTTCTATTGCTTCAACCACTTGAATATTATATCTATTTATTTCTTTTTTAGTGAAATTAAATTTCAATTGACCGGCAATTTCCGCCTTCGTCTTCATGACGTAATTAATTTTTATATTTAAACTTTAATGTAACTCACTGAACGCTGCGGCTTATGACGGACCAAAGACTTTATTTATGTTAAGATTTAAATACTGAAATCACATAGATTTTATTTTTCTTAATCAGAATAGAGATTTACTTGTGAATTCTTCGTCGTAGACGGCATCTTGCATAGTCACAAATATCGGATTCGTAACTCGAATGAGAGTCCTCGATTTCATGATTTCTTGATGTCTTGAAAATAGTAATTTAGGAATTTTGCCCACTGGCAATGTTATACCTTTTTACGTCTGGTTATTCACAAACCAAAAAATGATTTAAAGGGATTTTAAAGAGATTTAATAGACTTCAGAATTCATAAACATACTTTTGAAACTTAACATGTTCTGAATTGTCACGCAGTCAAATCTGCGGAATAAAGAATAATCTAAAAAGATGAATTACAGATGAATAAATACAAAATATATATATGAAAAAACATATTAGGAATTTACAAAAACAAATGAGTGATAATTAATGAAATATAATAATTAATAAAAGTTATTTAACAGTCTCGTATTATCAGGAACAAAATTTTGATTCTGCCATCTAGTATCATGTTTCAGAAGTAATAGTTCAAGAAACAGCAATGTTCCTTACCTGGATATTACATGAAGCCACACACACACAATATATATATATATATACAGCTCATATTGAAAATATTAGAATAATTGAGAAAAAGTAATAAGAAAAAATTATTTGTCATTTATTTATTTTTTATTCTAAGTAAATGCAATTAAATTTCTTATAAATTAAATCTGGAATGTTTAGATAAGATTTTAACATTTATAAAATATAAAATACAGCACAATAAATTAGGTATACAGCTTCCTTAAACACACCAGAATATTAGAATAAAATTTAGATTGGTTCAAATATTAGAATATTTTATTTTACGCAACAATATTACCTTATGAATATGAAGTAAATGGTAGTTAATATTTTGTAGCATCCCCTTTAGCTTTCATAACAGCGTACAATCGATCTTGCATACTATATACAAGGTGTTTACAAACATTTCTATCAATATTAGCATAAATAGACTTTATACGTGCCACTAACTCAGTTTTACTTGAAGGAGGATTTTCTTGAAGTTTTTTCTTCATTATACACCATAAGTTTTTGATGGGATTAAGATCTGTTGAATTTGGTGGCCAAGGAAGTACCGTAATGTTGCGTTGGCGGAACCAATTCTTAGTTGACACCGAGGTATGCGGGGACGCTAAATCTTGTTGAAAGATGAAATCATCTTCAAATAAATCTTCTGATGATGGAATCATGTAATATTCTAAAATTTCTTGATATATCAGAGAGTTAACCTTTTCGTAGACGATGCATAATTTTCCAGGTCCTTCTGCACTCATACAACCCCAAACCATGACACTAGCAGCAAATTTTACGGAACGTTTAAGGCATTCTTTATCAAATGCTTCTTGCTTCATTCTCCAAACTCGAGTACCTTGATTACCATATGAAACACAAAACATATTTTCATCATTAAATAATATATTTTTCCAATCTTCATTGCTCCATAAACGTCTTGATTTATACCAATTCAATCTTATACGCTTTTGTCTTGCAGTCATGAGAGGTTTTGTTTTCGGTACACGAGATTCAAATTTAAATTTATGGAGACGTCTTAATGTTGTCGATGTAGAAACTTCAACTCCTTCTTCTTTCCATTTTCGGTGTAAGAATCGCACACTTTTAAAACGGTTTTTCTTAACTATATGCTTCAGTTTCCTGTTATCTCTAGCAGATGTTTTTGGTTTTCGGAGACCGTTTCGGCGATTATTTTGAAACTAGCGAGCTACGCCCGCTAGCTGGGCCACTTTTTCCAAACGAACCTAGGTATTAAGCGGTATATAATAAGCAAAAAAATTCATTTAATAAGCCAGTCTTGGTGTTCGAATCCTCAAGCACAAAAAAGTAAATTAAAGAGCCATGGTCCCGTTAAAAATATGTGATTTCTCACTGTGGGCCACGTGCACTTGAAAAAAAAAGATTGCGGATCGGAGCTATGGTCGCTTCGCGCCCATAGTCCCGTTAAAAATATTTGGTTTTGCACGGTGGGCACTACGCGCCCATAAGACATTTTTTCGTATTTTTTAGTTCATCAGAAGCAGATTTTTACTCAGATTCTGAATATGTAATCAGTTTTTTCTACTTTAAAAACTGTCTGCATGATGGTTTAAGAAAAAACGCGCAAAAAAAAAACGCAATTAGCGCCGGTAGAAAAAGCGGTTTTCGGCTGTTTCTTCTTTTAGCCAAAGGGGAAAAGTTCAGGTTCTTCACCGCAAGGTGGCGCAGTGTTCTGCTTCGGAGCACCGTTTGGGAATTGAGATATTTTCCGTTCCGATTCCCAAGGGGTTTTTAATTCATAACTTTTTTAATTTTGGTCCCAAGGTCTCGAAAATGCCCGAAATGACTTCCCCAGAATTTTTCCAATCGAAAAACACCTCTCGCGACTTCCAACTCGCCCGCGTTGCGAACTGTAATCGGCTTCAAGCAGACAGAGGCGCACGGATTTTATTAGTATAGATTTTCCAATTTTTGAATATTGTGTTAGTATTTTACTAACGCTCGATTGCGAACAATGTAAATAATTCGCTATAAAACATTGATTTTTACCGTGCCGATACAAATCAACCATACGAAGTTTAGTAGATTCAGGAATATCACTCACACGGCCCATTTTAAGACGAAAAAGAAACAAACTGCAAAAAAGAATACTGATTTTAAATGAAATAGTCTGAATTTAATCAATGATGCCACCAGTTAAGAATTGGTAATAATTAAAGGAGAATTAATGTGAAATATTCTTATATTTTGAACCACTTGAATAAATATTCTAATATTTGGACTTTTCAAAATAATTTTTTTTGCAATTAATCTTTTCAAAAATGATATTAAATTTAAGATAACAAGTAAGTTTAATCAACAATAAGTTCTTAATAAAAATATCGTTTGCATATTTTCATTAAAAGATATTAAATTACAAAACGATATTTTTAATTTCTAAAAAAAAGGTAATTATTCTAATATTTTGAATATGAGCTGTACATATATATATATATATATATATATGTGTGTGTGTATATTAATGCAATAGAAAAATCTATTTATTATTGTCTCGTCATCAAATGCTGTTTGATAGATGGCTGATGACTTAGTACGCAATGCACCCAGATTCAATTGGTGTTTCTAGATATTTTTTTATGCCAGTAAAAAGGCCTCGACAAAAAAGCTCAGTGTCAGTCACCGGTGTCTGACGTGACATTCAATGTGTTAGTGTCAACTGAATGTGACATTTGCAATAATCCATAATTGGAATTTAAGCTTATAGTTTCACAAAAGTTTTTTGGTTGATTAGACAATCTATATTCTATTCCACCTTAACTTGGCAGCACTGTGTAAGGTAAAAACAGTAACATTCCACCGTGAAAAATAGTTCTCCAATATTTTTTAATCTTATGGTGGAAATGCGTAGAAATTTATATTTATATAGGTATGTTTATAAATTAATAAATTCGAGATTTAGTAACACATATTTAAAGTAATTTCTCTGTTAAAAGTATTTAATTAAAAAGTAATTTCGATTTTAAGCGTACTTATAAAGTAAAAAAACTTGGCGTAAAAAATTCTCATTTGGCGAGGAACCAATCTTCAAGGTTAAATATCTGGCGCACTTTTTATCGTCTGTCAATTCCAGTGCTCTTGTCACTCATCGCATTCTTATTGTTTTTATGAAAAGTTCTGAAGCAGCGCCGTGCGAAAGGGGAGAGGGACGAAAAGGGCGGTCGCCCCGGGCGCCGAAATTTGGGGAGCGCCAAATTTATACCAATAAAGTTATTTTTAGCCTGTTCAATAAAAATTTTCACGAGAGGGGCGCCAAATTGCAACTTTTTTTTCTTCGCACACCCCTGTTCTGAAGCATAAAATTGCATATTAATATTATGTTACTACTTGGCGAATCAATTGTTTAGTAATTATTAAGATGTTACTTCACTCATGAAAAATTCTGCTCGCTAACATTACTTCTATGGAAGAAATTAAATAAAATCTAATTTGCTTTTCAGTATTTTTAAATTATTAACTTTGGATTTCATAACTGGGGTCGACAGAGCTAAATTCAGATACTTTTCTTCGGTTGGGAATTATGCGGTTTCTGAGGGGGGGGGGGATATTGCAATTTTTGCCATTGAAAATCTATGATCTCAAATTTTTCGGGGGGGATTTCATTCTTCCAGAAAGGAATGTCCCCAGGCCACCTCCTGAATTCGACACTGGAGGTCGAGTTTCACAAAGACCCTTTTTACTTTTTCGATTTTGTTTTAGGACATTTTGCTAGGATGATTTCTCTTTCGAAACAAACTCTGAAAATTGAAAAATCCTCCCTCCCCAGAAAAGGAAATCCTACTGACAAAACCTAAAAAGAAAAAAAAAAGTTATTTGTAAAGATTGAGCTCAACTATCCAGTGCAAGAATAGAAACCCCATTAAAATATTGAAATGCAAACGAGATATTTAAAAAAAACGTCCATAGGTGTAATTTTACATGAGTGAAGGAGCCCCTTAATTTTAAGCAGTGATAGCCATTTAGTGTAAAATGCAGTTTTTAATTATTCTAATAAATGTAAATATCAGTAATATTCGATATTTTTTCCTTAATTATTATAAAATTTAACATAATGTTATTGGATATTACTAACTAATGAAATTACTAATTCGCATTATATATATATATTTTTTTTTTGAATTTCTAACTAATAATTATAATTTTAAAATTAAAGCCACATGTTTTACATTAGTAATTAGAGATGTAATTATTTACAAAACAAACTTTTTATCAGAAATTATGTATTTTACAACAGGGGCGGGGGAAGGGGTGATAATAAAAAAAATATATATATAAAATAATTTAAATTTTTTAAAAACATGATGTTTTTCATTTAAATATCTATAATTTTATATGCATTAAAGCTGAGAGACACTCAATCAGATAGAATGGTACCTGGCTTTTTCCAGATTTCCGCTAGTGGCGGGTATAAATAATAAATTTTCTGTTTTAAATAGATTTTCAGAGAATTTGGGTTTAATATTTTAACTCAATAAATTTGATGCTTTCCTCTTTTCGATAAATTTCGCTTAGAATTCTAGTTTTATTTTTATTTTTCTTAATTTTTTAATGTGATTTATAGAATTTTTTTGCTCTTTGAGGCTTTTTAAAAATTTGTAAGAGGTATTAGGTTATAAATTTTGAGCTTAAATATATATATTTTGTCCCCTGTCCTCTGCAATTAAAAAATCAAAATCACACTGAAACGAAAAAAAAATCGCACAGAAAATTCTTTAAAAACAAATGTAGTATTCATGCTTGGAATTCAATTTCAAGTTTTTGGCTTATTCCAGTAAAAATTTCCAACTTTTCAACAGCGTTTTTCCGGAATTTGTGCAAAGTTTTTAAAATTTTTCGGATTTTTTATATATTTTTCGCATTTTGTGAGTCTGGCGGATCAACAATAATATGAAACAAAACTGAAAAAAAATGTGAAACAAAGAAAAGAGTTATAATGATATTCGTTCGATATTTTAGTAAATGATTATGTAATAATTTCATAGAAACCTCAAAACATATAATTTTTTTCACAACACATTATATTTTCCCGCCAAAATGGCGCTTTTCCTTGTTTATATGCAATCCTGTGCTTTTCGAGCAAACCCTGGTTTCTACTGCAATGGCTGTAATTCGGCTCTTGCAAAAAAATTCAGTACTGCCAAGTTAAGGTGAAACGAAGTATAATAGAACCAAACTGCGTTAAAGAAATGTCCTTATAACTCCAAAAATGTTAATGATATTAACTAAAAGTTTACTGCGCCGATTTCAGCTGATCATATCAAATTAAAATATCTTTGAATTGAATCTTGAATTAAATACAGAGTCATTAAAAATCAAAAAGTGTAGAAAATATGATTACAAATATCTCGGTTACTAACTATTTGATTGAATTCATTTTTTATCCAAAATTTTTCTATTATATTGTCTTTTATATTCATTCTTTAAAATAAACACTTTCGAAAATTTTTATATACCTTTCATCAGAACGAATCTTTCGAGAGTGTGAAAAAATAGTTCACGATAATAGAGGTTTCGTATATTCAAAGTCTTCTTCCCATTATTACATACTAAATACACATCAAAATTCAAGTCCCTATTTCAATCTGTTTGGAACTTTACAACACACTGACAGATACACAGACACACAGATAGACGTGCGACATTTCTTTTCTCTAAAAAATATGTTGTCAGAATCTACAGTGTCTAAACGTGTAAATCTGTTATTTTTTTATTTTTAAAATTATTACAAGATTTAACCTATCTTACGTACCATGGGTAAGTAAAAAGAAACAAGTCATAGGAGCCACCGTAAAGCGGCCACTTACCCATCATGACTATGCATAATATAATATATGAAAATAAAACATCTGTAAACTATTTATAAATTGCATCGCAATTCCAAAACAAAATTTTAACGTGTATTTAAATATTTTTAATACATAGCAATGCTCTATTACTGAAATGCAGGCTTTACATAATTATCCTGTCGAACAATTTAAACAAATTATTTAAATCGCCAAACTCTTCGTAAATTGTACAAATTGGCATAATTTTTATTTCTAAAAACGAAAAACAAGTAAAATAGAAAAAGATTAATAAAAATGTAAGTAAAACGCCGAATTAAACATCACTTGATGCCGTAACAAACACATGTATCGTATTTAATATCAAGTCAATGTGACATTTACGATAAGCCTTTAATGGCTATTAACTTTATTATTTCACGATAGTTTTTTTCGTTGACAGAATAATTAATTGGTACTAATTGGCGCTAATAATCCTTCTAACTTCAAAAATAACAATCATGTTAACTAGTCTGTGTTGGATTCAGCATTTTATTTCCAATTAAAATATGTAATTGAATTGAAATTTAAATGAAATTCAGGGTGCTAAAAATTTAAGTGTGTAGAAAATATGATTTGAAATATTTCGGCAACAAATTATTCTATTAACGTCATTTTTAATAATAAATTTATGTTGTTTATTACTTTTTATATCCACTAATTAAAATAAAAAATTTCGAAAATTTTATATTATATAATGTCTTTCTTTAGAGCGAGTGTTTCAAGACTCCGAAAAGATAGTTCCGGATAATCGAGGTTAATGATATTCAGTAAGCTTCTTTCAATTAGGGGCTGTGCAAATATAACGTTATCAACTTTTTGGTAATTTTAGTCCCCCTCCCCTCCTTTCTATATCATACGTTATCATCCCTTGAACACTCCCCCTCCCTTGGTAATGATGTCTTTATCTAAGTGTGAAATATTTTTATTTTTAAAATTTATTTCTTTTGTTTGAAATGATATACAAAACTAGTTACGTTTATTTTCGCATACTTTATTTATTGAAATTAAGAGAAGTCAATAAAATATCGCTTTGTATAAAAAAACAAGCAAAAGGAATACAGGGGTTGGACAAAAATATGGAAACACCTTTTAAAATGCATGTTTGAAAAGAAAGATTGATTATAATGAACTATGTTGATAGCACTGGAGTTTTCGCCTACTGACGCCACCTATACAACTCCGTAAAATCGCTGCACCGTTCAGTCGTTGTTGGAGCACTGTTATGTGAGATTATTATTGCATTATGTCAGAGTTAACAGACTTCGAACGTGGACATATTGTTGGCGCGCATATGGCGGGTGCTTCCATAAGCAAGGTAGCCGAGGTTTTTAGTTTTTCAAGAGGTAGTGTGTCGAAGATTTATTCCGCATATTTGAAATGCAGAAAAAACATCATCCGCTAAATTACAGCGCGGACGAAAGTGTGTGCTGAGATCGTGACAGACGATCATTGAGGAGGATTATCGCGGAAAATAAGCAGACCACAACTGCAAAAGTTACTGCTGAAATGAATGTCGTGTTACCAAATCCTGTGAGTACCAAAACAATTAGAATGGAGCTTCAAAAATAGGGAATTGCTGGCCGTGTTGCAATTGAAAAGCCATCCGTCAGTAATGCTAATGCCTGCAACAGGAAAAAGTGGTGTTTAAGTCATAAAGCCTGGACTATAGAGCAGTGGAAGAGCGTAATATGGTCTGATGAGTCTTCTTTCACATTGTTCCCCACTTCTGCCCGAGTTTACGTCTGGAGAAAACCATCTTAAGCCTATAATACAGACTGCTTGTTGCCAAGAGTGAAACATGGCGGGGGTTCGGTGATGGTTTGGGCAGCCATATCGTGATTCTCTTCTGGCCCCATGATAACTCTGTAGGGGCTTATTACTGCTCAGATTTATGTGAACATTTTGGCCGATCATGTCCATCCAATGGTACAAGCTTTGTTCCCCAAAGATGATGGTATCTTCCAAGACGACAACCTCCACATTCACACGGCTCACATTGTCCAGGACTGGTTTTCTGAGCTCGAGGATGAATTTTCGCATCTCCCCAGGCCACCAAAGTCATCAGACTTGAATATTATCGAACCTTTGTGGTCTACACTGGAGCGGAAAGTGCGTTCTCGCTATCCACCGCCAACATCGTTATCTGAACTTGCCACCGTTTTACAGGAATAATGGTACAATATTCCCTTGGCAAACATACAAAAACTGTATTTATCCATTCCGAGAAGACTGCAAGCTGTTTTGAATAACAACGGGTACCGTACACAATACTAGGCATAGAACTGTGTTTTTTTTTAAGGTCTTTCCATATTTTTGTCCAACCTCTGTACATATTATTTTAGTTTTTTGTGACATAATGCATTCAAAAGTAGTAAAGTATTATTGTATTTAAAGTAGTATGTAGAACGGAAATGTGGTGAGGAGTAGATAGAAATTATTGTAAACAAAACAAGTGAACAACATTCTTTCTGTTTTATGTTTCAGTAAACTCAAGCATCATTCCAAATATAGTTTCTTGAAACTTTTACATATGCATACACATGTGATCATGAATAGGACTGTCAAACGTTTTCATATTTTAGATTTAAGTGATTTATGATAAATTAGTGATTTTAATAATAACTTTGTATTTTCATAAAAATAGATAATTGACTAAAACAAGATAAGTACTTTTTTGAACTAAAGACCATGATACAAATAAAAAGAGATAATTTTGATGGGATCAAAAATGATATCCATATCAAAAGACAACCCTCCTCCCCCAGAGATATCTTATGATATCATGAGCCATTTCCCCTCCCCCCCCCCTAAAATGATGACGTTATAGTTGCACAGCCCCTTACTACATACTAAATAACATCCAAATTTTAAGTTTTTATTTCAATTTGTTTGGCAGACAGAGCGTTTAGAGACACATACACAAATCAACAGACGGTAAAATTTTTGTCTGAAGCATGTTTTTCGGAATCCGTATTAAGTAAAACGTGTAAATGCGACAAAAAGGTTTTACGATTTTCAAACGATAGCAAGAGTGACCTTATACTACATATGATGTGTATTTAAAAATGTAATTATAAAAAACAGAAAGAGAGAAAAGAAAAGTTTCGAATTTAAATTTAAATATTAATTAATTTCTAGATTCATTTAAAAATATTCACAGATTATTTTTTAAACATAAAAAATATATCAAATTAGAACTGTATTTTAATGACACATTTAAAAAAGGTATTTTAATTAAAACATCAAGAGGCAAATTCGGTTTTACTCAAAGCATAATTTCGCATAAAAATATTATATTTATATTGTACATCTGGAAATCTAAATAAAAGTATTTATAATTCGTATTTTAATCATTTTTAATAGTAACTTAATAAGATTCCTGACAGCATTTGAATAAAAACGAAATCTTCCTGAAATTAAGTTCAAATTTCAAAAATTAATGAAGCCATATCCATCTGAGGCAAACATATATACTTCAAAAAGTTTGCTGAACAACTTTATCTGCGTGGTTAGAGCACTGGTTTTGTAAGATCAATGTAGATGGATCGACATCAAAATCTGAAAATTTTATTTTATTCCTATTTTGCTCAATTCACTCATATTTAACCTGTTGTAACGGGGGAAAAAGATACGGATATACGTCTCTTAACGGAAAAGTCCTATTAACACTGCTGCCTTGGTATCACTCTGAGTTAAAGAAAATATTTCAGAAAATATTAATAACAGTTAATAGTTCACTAAAAGAGAAATAAAAAGTGTCATGAGGCAAATAAAAATAAATAAATAAATAAATGAGACAAGATTATGTAAGTCCCTAGTTGCACTGTGCAATGTATTTAAATGTTAATAATAATATAAAAAATACAAATGTTGCTTAATTTGCCCTTACACTTCTCACAACTTGTAAATTTCTTTGTGATCCATTCAAAGATAACAACTATTTAGAAAAAGGATTCCGTCATTTTTAGAATTGATTACAAACCAAAATACTTCCCACATTTAAAGAAGCATTTTGGAAATAAACGTTCCCCGTTTGGAAACTATTTCACTCAGTTATTTGTATGCCTTTTTAGGAATTAAAATTTGACACATTTTTAAATTCGGAAAAAAATTTTCAGTAGAAACAATTCCAATAAGTATATAGAATTATTCTATTTCATCGATGTCGGATTGTCTATATTTTCGTGTTTGATCCAGAGTAGCTTGCTCTCGGAGAAACATTTCATCTTGTGCTGCGGTTGTAGTCTTGCCAACTTATGATTCAGGTTCGAGTAAATGCTTGGCTGTTTCTCACTCTATTGGTTGAAGCATTTTAAGCAATAAATATTTGACACATTGAATGTTTCTTTGGCTATCCGTAGCTACCGGAAAAAAACTTCCGATTATATTTTACCTTATTTTAACAAGTTGAGAATTTGCACGTCAAAGGTGGTATAAGAGGTACTTTCGCACTATAAATATTGTTTTTATAAATATTCAGATTTTAATGAAATTTCTGATAAATTCTTATGCAAAATAAGCATGAATACGAAATATGATATGATTATATATCAATTACAGACACGTTTTAATTACACAACACTCCAATTATATTAAGCCAATTTAGAGTAATAACAGAGAAACCAAATTCTTAAACATTTTCTACTATGTTGTACAATGTTTAAACGAGAATTAAGTTAAAATTTGATTTTCAGAAATTTATGCCCAATATACGTTAGCATATTTTAATTCTTTTGTACTGCCGAATATTTTATCTAATATTTTTACATACTTATATACAACTATTAAGCTAAAATTTAATTAAGATTAAAACGTGCTTAAATCTTATGAAATCAAACTTCCAGAGATTCTCTTCCATAGATAGCCATATAGCTAATTCTATGTGTTGCCCTTTATATATTTTTCTAAATTCTAAAAACATTACTTACTACATACACTTCAGCTCAAAAGTACTTATTAAAAACCACGTTTAAGCTACTATTGTTTATATTCTATAACCTGTGCAACTTCTGTTGTATTAACTTGTATATGATTTACAGCATTTATATACACAACGCAAAACGCAAAAATTTAATTAAACTTAAAAACTCATAACGCAACTAAGAATTCACTTCTAGCAATCATTTCTAATAAACATTATTTGGGTTGCAGAATAGTATCTAAAATTTTTTGTGTGCCTATGTAAAAGTTATGTACTTTCTATGATAGAGGATGTAACTCATAGTATACCTCACCAACGTTTATCAGTTTCATTATATGTGAAAAAATTTAACATGATTGAAATACACCGAAAATAAAGTTTCACCCTATACCCGTAATGTAACGGAATTCTTTTATGCGGCCCTGTAAATAAATAATAAAATTTTTTACACCGCATATTCTAACAGTGGGTATGTACATTTTAGTACATTTAGTAAATGCATATCGATTTATTATGTGCAAAATGCTGTAAAATCATGAAAATGTAATTATTTTTTCATTGGGCATAATGTAACGGAAAACTTTTGACCATACATGTAATTAAATTATACATCCGATTTTCAAAAAAATTCAAATGGTTTGAAAAGATTTTGTAATAATTATATATTTGAAATTTCGATGCTTTCGGTGGAGTTTTTTTGCGGACGCATAGAGAGACAGCCAGACGGACAGACAGGCAGAAAGATAGACGGACAGACGAACATACGGATTGAACGACGATTATAAATGCTTCGTATTTACATAATTACGAATGCAACTGGTTAGTTTTTTCTACATAAAATATCGGCTGCTATCAATTCTGAAGTAAGCATTTCAGGCTCATTCATCATAATAAACCATTATTCTTATCATTTACACATTATTAATAACGAGGTGGTACCCGCCGAAATTCGACGAAAGAAAATGTTTAAGAAGAAACCGTTTTATTGACTTATAAAAATCTACAAAATTTGTTAAAGTAAAAAAAAATGCCTCTTTATATTGGTTTGTCTAAATCTCAAGCAAATATCATTTTAAGATAATATTGACAAAATAATATTTCTATAAAACTCAGTTGTCCAAATTATTAACACTAAATTTTAATAGCTATATTATAAGTAAAATATAATAAACATAAGTTATTATGATAAAGTTGTTGAGACTCTTATATTTGGCATAAATGCGAATGAAAAAAACAAAATTTATTCCCAATTAACACGTTTATAGAATTTCACGTAAAATCTAAACCCGTTATCTTTTTCATCTTCTCAAAATTTACATTTTTACTTCTCATATGCGTATTCACCATGTTTAAAGAATGGTATTTTAATTTGATCATTGATGAATAAAAACGAAATGAATTTGAAATTCACCTGAATTTATAACATACGATATATTTGACACACTCGTTTTAATTTCTTTTCAATTTTAAGAGAAAATGGTGTGATACTGTTGCCACAATTACAAAATTGGTACTAAAAACTAATAAAAAAATTAATAACTCAAAAATAGAGATACAGCTTTCAAACAAATTGCATTTAAAAGTAATTTTTTTTCTCTATACGACGATATAAAAATTTAAAATGTGCAAAATTTATAGTAGCGAAAATTGCAAAACCGAAATTACAGGGGAAAGTGTTGCCATTCGCAAAATAACGTATGCGTTACGCAAGATACGTTTGGCCTTTATAATATAGATATTAACATTTTTTTCTGCTCTTGCAAGTATAAATTCATTTAAGAAGCTTGAAATGCATATATGACTGTTGAAAGCGTTCTTCCGCTTAGAGAAAATTGATTAACATATTCAAAAACCTATTTGAAAAATTTGTCAAAAATTACCAACAGCAAAAGAAGGCTTTTGTTTCATAACGTTTATTTATACCTCTGAAACTGATTTCTTATATGAGCTTCTAACGAAAAAGAAAAACTTACCAGAATCGCTGTTAAATGGCAAAGTCCTATACAGGACGTTATATAATCTGTAGCTTAGCCATACTACATAACTTCTTGATTTAAAAGTATGTATGTGATGAACATCTGCATGAAACCTATGAAATATTTAAAATAATAATTGCAGTGTTAGTGGATGGATAGCAAAAGAAATCGTCTTTTTTAAACGCAAAGTACAATTAAGGGCGTGTTGCATGTACGCAACTCTGTGGTGCGAAGTGTGTTACTCACTACAAGTTTTAGTTATTGCTACACTGACTTCTTAGCTTAAAATGTTTAAATTTAATGCAAAAATATTAATAAAAAAACAGATATTTATTATTAAAATACAATATGAAACTCTAGATCAATACGACATCAAAAGTAAAAAAGAAATTGACAAAATCTTAATATGAAAAATCGCGGTTTTATAAAGCAATTGCCCTTATTCTGTGACTTATATCAGACAAATAACTTATTTTCATAGTTTTTTAATTAAGATAAGCTTTTAATATTTTTCATAATTTTTTAATCTAAAAATTAACATTTTGAAGTTTGAAAAAAATAAATTTGTTGTTCATTGAGCACACGAAATTATGCGTAAAATATTCTGAATAAATTATTCTGTTTAAAAATCGTTCTTTGAAAACAAGAAATAAAAACAATCAACATTCATGGAATAATGAGATTGAATTGCTAATTTATTATGAAGGAGGGGATGTTCATTACCATTGTTTCATAATCTGCTGAGAAAATTGTTTTAAGGGATAAACAAAACTATTTATTTGCGGAATTTTCTAATATACATTAATTTTTTAGCAATTAAAGTTTACATTAAACAAACACAAGAGTGATTCATTTAGATATTTTTTGGCTGATTACTTATCTGTACATATATACTTACTTATGTAATAGATTTGTAATGTTTTATATTAATGATATCTATATCGATATTTATATCTATATATATTATATGGCCAAAGTTAATGACTACAAGTTTTTGTTCTTGCAACATTGGTTACATAGTCTAAAAAATGAATGTACTTAAACTTTAAAGCATCGGTCAAAACATAATTTGGAACTCTAGCTCAAAACAATATCAAAAATAAAAATAAAAATAAAAGAAACTACCAAAATCCTAAAATTAAAAATCACTCCGTTTTAAAACAATTGCCATTGATTTGTGACTTATGACGGACAAATTGCTTAATTTCATAGTTTTTTAATTAGGAAGCTTTTGATAATTTTAAATTATTTTTGAATCTGAAAATTAATTGTAATGTTTAAAAATAACACTTTGAGTGCCAGAAATGAATGCATTCAACATTCATGGAATAATCAGATTGAATAATTAGTGTCATTTATTATGAAGTAGAAGATGTTTAACAAGATTGTGTCAAAAGCCTCTGAGAGAAATGATTTAAGGTATAAAAAAAAACTATTTGATTCTAGGATTTTCTTATTTATTTAAAACTTTAATTAATAAAGTTTATTATTTCAACAAACACAATAGTGAATCATTTATCTATTGTTTTTCCAATCATATATATATATAATACATAATAATAATTAATTGTGTATAATGGTGATATGTACACACACACACACATACACATATATACAGGGTGAGTCATAAATATTGAAACAATAGGCTATCTCCTCAAATATTGCCCCTAGACCCATACTTCCAATTGTAAAATTTCCTAAAAAAAGGTGAAATTTCTGATAAGATAAGTTGCAACTCCATGGAGGGTCTATTTGAAAAAATACGAAAATTAAGTTTTTATATGGCCCCCGTAGGGAAAAATTCTCAATTAGGAAATTATTCTTTATCCATTCCTAAATTGAACAAAACAAATTTCATCACCGTATCTAAAAACCCCACAGAGATATTAAATCTCAAAATCCTCAAAAATTCCTGACTTACACCACTTTTCCCTGCCTCTAAACGGTGTTTTCTTCACTCAATTTCAACGCTAGTTAGGGAACATTCACAAATTGCAATTTAATAAAAATCGGTTTAAGATAGCGCTTTTTCTTTGGACATAAAATAGCAGCGTATAATTTTTACGTTAAATTTGTATACCATACGTCTGCCTGGGTCAAAATATCTAGGTCAGGTCCCAAATTGACCATTAGGGGAAAAAGTTCGGCATAGCCTGAAAAAATGTCAACATCATAAATCGAACCGGTCTGGAAAATAGTTTAAATCATAGCTCGGTTCAGTCGCAAATTTCTACATAGTTTTTTACTTCGGCATGGGAAAAAATTGTTTCGTATGGAGGTGTTCTGACTAAAAAATTCTTTTATAGCTTTTCGTTTTTTATATTTATACTTTTTATTATAAAAGAAGCGCCAAAGGCTGTAATATATTTATTTTATCAATGAATGTCTATTTATATGTAAATGTTTCACGTTTATTTTAATATCGTTAATCCATATCCAATGCGTTGGAGACTTTGAAAAATGTTATACAGTAAAACTTTTTAAGACGGAATCACATAGGAAAGAAAAAATACGTTATAGACAGATGGCCTCCCTAGAAAATGTAAGTGAAGCTTATTTTTTCTCAGGTACTATTGTATTTATTTTGCGTGGATCAACATATTTTGCGTTTAAGACAGAATTCCGTCATAGGCAGATTTTTTTTCACTGGTTTTACAGTATTTAATTTTTTTAGCCTTTGAATAATCTATTTAAGAAAAATGAATTTTAAAGTTTTTCTTTTTTCTTCTTTTCTTTTTTCTTTCTTTTTCTTTCTTTTTCTTTTTGTTTGTGATTTTAATACGGATTTTGTCGAGACCGGGTTTGAAAATTTTATCCAGTGTGCACCTAAGTTGAAGGAAGCAGCAGCCTACCTTATGAAAAGTACGCTAGGCCCAGCCTGGCGAGTGTTCAGAAAAAAATAACATCTCGGTCTTGGCCCTACCTGGGCCCAGAATACAGATTTTTGAACATCCTCTGGAGAACGGTATAAAGCCCGAAGTTGTCAGAGCTAAATTTAAAAAGAAAAAAAAAAAGGCTTCATCTACATCTTAGAAAAAGCATTTTTTAAATAACTGACAGACATTTAAATAATATACTTCGTTTTTCTGCGTAATGATTTTTTTCCCTCTATTTCTTGCCTTTAAGTTATTAAATATTAAGAATTTTTAAAGGAAAAAGAACTTGAACCACATCATTTTTCATTTTACTTACCCATCATACGTAGTATAGGGTAAGTCTTGCAATCGTTTTGAAAATCGAAAAAAATTTTTGACGGATTTACACGTTTTAGATAGTGGAGATTCCGAAAAACATATTTTTAGAAAAAAATTTTTGCCGTCCGTCTGTCTGTGTGTCTGTCTGTCTGGCTGTCAGTCTGTCTGTCTGTAAACGCTCTATCTCCCGAACGAATTGAGATAGAGACTTGAAATTTTGTATGTAGTTAGTATGTAAGAATGGGACGAACCCTATTTAATATCAGCAACCTCGATTATCCGGAACTATTTTTTCGGACTCCCGAAAAATTCGTTCTGATGAAAGGTATATAAAAATTTTCGAATTTTTTCATTCTAAGGAATGGACGTAAAAGGCAATAAAATAACACACATTTTGCATATAAAGCGAAGTAGATCGGATTATTAGTTGCCGAGATATTTGGAATCCTGTTTTCCACATTCTCGGATTTTTCATGACCCTGTATTTCATTCAAATTTCAATTCAGAGGTATATTTTAATTGGAAATAAGACACTTAATCCGATGCAGTTAATTGTTAGTTATTAGAGTTATTATTTTTGGAGTTATAAGGATGTTTCTTTTACGCAGTTCGGTACTAATTGAGTAGTTTGGCGTTTTATATAATTTGTCGAAATCGGTAATCAGCAGTTCTTTAATAGAGCATTACTATGTATATTAACAATATTTAAATTTTGTTTATGAATTGCAATGCATTGTATAAATAGTTTTCGCATGTTTTATTTTCATATACATATCCATGATGGGTAAGTATTACGGTGGCCCCCAACGACTAGTTTCTACTTTAGTTTTGTTTTGGCAAATTTGAAAAAATGTTTACTTTTGAAAAAATGTTTGCTTTTGAAAATATGATTTTTTAAAAAGTTTAATAGTTTTAAAATTAATATAAAAAAACCTTGGAACAAAACTATAATCAGATTATCATCTTTAATTAAATGGAAAGAAATTGAAATCCGATAAATAATGTTACGATTTATAACGATTTTTGATTGTCCCATTTAAACCGGTACTAACCACATGAAACTTTTATAAATTGTATGAGAAATTTTAAGATGTAATTTTCTTAGTTAATTATAAGGCTAACCATCACAAAAAAGAAAAAAATCAAAATTCTAACTGAAAAAATAGATTTTTTACGCGTTTCCTAGAACTGTTAAAGTAGCATTGTTTTCTGAATTGCGCGCATTTCAATTTGTGTCGAATCCTAAAAACCTGATGAATTTTTTAAACGGCTATAACTTTGAGAATTTTGGAGATATGAAGATACAACTTTTTGTGTTTTATTCAGGACTGAATAAGGAAAGTTTTCCTAATTGGAATTTTTGTCCTACGGGGGCCGTATAAAAATTTAGTTTTTGTAACTTTTCAACTAGACCCCCCATGGATTCGCAATTTGTCTTATCAAAAATTTCACATTTTTTTATGAATTTTTGAAATGGGAAGTATGGGTCTAAAAGTTATATTTAAGGAGTTAGCCTATTGTTTCGATATTTATGACTCACCTTGTATATATATATATATATATATATATAGAGAGAGAGAGAGAGAGAGAGAGAGAGAATGACCACTGTAAAAAACTACAAAAAAAACCACACACACACTCGCACAAAAAAAAAAAAAAAAAAAAAAAAAAAAAAAAAACGGACGATTTTACAGTGATTGTGCTAGCATTCGGGATGTCAAATAGTACAATTCTCTGTTTTCTTATGGAAACATTTCCATAAATTTTAGAAGATTTTCAATTTTTTGAGAGAAAAAGCGGAAACATTTCTGGAATTTACGGGAATTATTTTCGCTAAAAAACATTGAATTGTATTGGCGTCCTGGTTAACAGTACAATCAGTATATATATATATATATATATATACTAGCGAGCTACGCCCGCTAGCTGGGCCTCTTTTTTCAAACGAACCTCGGTATTAAGCAGTATATAATAAGTAAAAAAATTCATTTAATAAGCAAGTCTTGGTGTTCGAATCCTCAAGCACAAAAAAAGTAAATTAAAGAGCCATGGTCCCGTTAAAAATATGTGATTTCGCACTGTGGGCCACGTGCACTTGAAAAAAAAAAGATTGTGGATCGGAACTATGGTCGCTTCGCGCCCATAGTCCCGTTAAAAATATTTGGTTTTGCACGGTGGGCACTACGCGCCCTTAAGACATTTTTCCGTATTTTTTAGTTCATCAGAAGCAGATTTTTACGCAGATTCTGAATATGTAATCAGTTTTTTCTACTTTAAAAACTGTCTGCATGATGGTTTAAGAAAAAACGCGCAAAAAAAACGCAATTAGCGCCGGTAGAAAAAGCGATTTTCGGCTGTTTCTTCTTTTAGCCAAAGGCGAAAAGTTCAGGTTCTTCACCGCAAGGTAGCGCAGTGTTCTGCCTCGGAGCTCCGTTTGAGCGGCCTTTGGTATTTGGGACATTTTTCGTTCCGATTCCCAAGGGTTTTTTAATTCATAACTTTTTTAATTTTGGTCCCACGGTCTCGAAAATGCCCGAAATGACTTCCCCGGAATATTTCCAATCGAAAGACACCTCTCGCGACTTCCAATTCGCCCGCGTTGCGAACTGTAATCGGCTTCAAGCAGACAGACAGAGGCGCACGGATTTTATTAGTATAGATATATATATAGATAGATAGATATACACATACACACAGAATATATACACATACACACAGACATATATAGGAGAACTTTCTTTTAAAAATATCCCTTTTTAAAAAAGTTTTACACTTAATTACATTTAAAGATTTTGGACACTATTAACATGGAAATTAATTTCCATATTACAAAACTTATATTCTATGTTATGACGTTTATTTAACTTTCGTGCGTGAACAGAATTTAGACGCGGTGGTTGGGGTTATGATGGATTATGAATTAATTTACCCCATTTGCATGAAAATGAAATTATTTATTTACTTAATTATTTTCGTTATTCTTGGGGCTAAACAATATTTTTTTTCGCTGTAAGAAGTTTCAAAGTTTTCTAATTAAGAAGCTTTTCGTATTTTACGTTATTTTTGAATCTAAAAATTAAACTTTTGTAAATTAAAAAAAAATAAACGTATTGTTCAATGAGCATAAGATATTATGAGAAGAATATTCCAAATGATTTATTCTGTTTAAAAATCATTCTTTGAAAGCACGTAATAAAAACCATCAATATTTAGGGAATAATCGAATTGAATAAATAGTATCATTTATTGAGATGAAGATTATGTTCATTAGCTTTCTTTCATAATCCGCTGGAAGAATTGCTTTAAGCGATAAACAAAACTATCTGATTGCAGAATTTTCTAATTTACTTTATATTTTCAGTAATTAAGATTTATTGTTTAAACAAACACAACAGAGAATCGTTAAAATATGTTTTCTTTCTTATTACATAGAGATAATTGTATATACAATCTGTTACAGAATTATAAGACCACGACATATTTTGTTATTGAGCTAATTAAAGAGATATATTAATTAAAATAAAGAATATTCTATGTTAGTAAATCAAGTTTTTAGTAGAAATGCAGCAACTTACTGAAATGAAATTAATTCGGAAAAAATTAAAACATCAATGTAACAAAAAAGTGCCAAAAAGAACTGTTACAAAAACTATAGGATCACCTATGGGAAAGGTATTTTTCTGAAATTTTTAGTAAGATTTGCTCCACCATATCTCTGAATAGCTTCAAACATACGATTTAGCAAAGAGTTGATTAATTTTTTAAAGAACGATTCGGGAATATTATCCCATTTCTGTATAATGGCCATTTCTAATTTATATATTGAATGATATTGCTTGTTATTTTTATACACCTGACGAGACAAATACCCCCTTAATTTTTTCTCATGCTTAGGTCAGGGCTTCGACTTGGTCAAGATAAAACACCAATATTTTCTCTTTTAAGCTTCTCTTTTGTTGATTTCAATGAATGACTGGGAGCATTATCTTGTTCAAACTTTTATTTTGTACTCCTAAAAGTGGTCCGAAAGGTATCAGACTTCGAAACAGCATCCGTTGCTAACTGTCCTGTCAACTTTATCCTAAACACTTTGGAGATCGCTTTTTCCCACATATGAAAACGCACCCGGAACGATAACGAACCGCCTCATATCTGCCTTCTGAAACACTTGTGAGATTATTGCTTTGAATCATACCAGTAGTATTTACTGCCGTCTGGGCCATCAAGATTGTATTTTTTTTTTTCGTCTGAAAACAAGATATTTCTCCAGAACATGACATTCTTTGCCCACTGAAGATGAGCTTCTTTGTGAGATTTTAGTATTAGTGATTTACTGTTTAATTTGCGACAAATAACACCAGCATTAGATTTCAAACTAAGCAACACAGTTGCATGTGATTCCTTTTTAGTTATCAGATGTGCTATTTTATGAGTTGACTGATATATTTTTTATGCTTGTTTGACAATTCCCCTATTATCACGATCGGATAACTTCTTTGTACGACGAGATAGCTTCTGTGTTCCATACAATTATTTTTTACTTAAAACATTATAAATCGCAGATTTAGAACGAATAATAATCTTATTTTTTTCACATTGAGATTTTTCTTTTCTTTTGCAGAACAATAGTCTTCTAACTTCAATTTCAGACAGCTTATCGAGGCATATTACTAATGAATTCAAAGAATCTGATACAATTCAGATTTTTTGCATTTAATTCTTCTTTTTAAATTGTACCGAGTGTTTAGGTTACAATTAAACTCTGAGTTCAAGAGAAAATTGTCTGCTTTATTATTAATATGAGAGTGGTCATATATTTATGAAACAGTGGATTTGTGTAAGATCGTTTAACATGAAATAAAAAAATTATTCAAACTTTTTTCCCGAGCTGAATAAACATTCTAAAGTTATTACTTTTTATGTAACTAGTTTTAAATTCAAACTAATATTTTCGCTATTAAAAAAAGGTGAAATTCTGACTAGTCTTGTAATTTTGTAACAGACTGTATATATAGGTATATACATACATACATATGCATGCGTATATATATATATATATATATATATATAATATGTAATGATTTGTAATATTATATAATGATGATATATGATTAGAGATAGGTTGAGTCTCTCCGAGCCCGAGCACGATACGAAATATATACAAAACAAAATTATATGATATTTAAAAATTATTCTAAACGTAATGTCTCATTTTATTTTATTTTATTTCTTTTTAACACAAAGTACAATAAACATTCGGTTTTATGCATACTGCAGGTACGCAAATATCTGATGCAAAGTGTTAATCACTACAAGTTTTCGTTCTTGTTACGTTGGCTTCTTAGTCTAAAAAAAGAAAACATTAAAATTTAAGGCAAAAACAATAATTTCAAAAATGTAATATAGATATTTATTACTAAAATGTAATATGAAATTCCAACTCAAAAGAACAATAAAAATAAAAAGAAACTGCCAAAATCTTTACAAGAAAAATTGCTGCGTTTTAAAATAATTACAGATATTTTGAGATTGCTGGGAGACAAACTACTTAATTTCATAATTTACTAATTAAGAAGTTTTAACTTATTTAGTTTACTTTTGAATCTAAAAATGAACCTTTTGTGTATTTCAAAACAATAAATGTATTGCTCAATGAGCTTACGAAATTATGCGTAAAATATTCCGAATAAATTATTCTGTTTAAAAATTATTCTTTGAAAGCCGAAATAAGAACAATAAACATTCATGGAATATTCAAATTAAATATATAGTGTGATTTAATATGAAAGAGAGGATAATCATTGTTCTATAATCCTCTAGGAGAATTGTTTTAAGGAAAAAACAAAACTTTTTGATCGCAGAATTGTCTAATTTACTTTAAATTTTTATGAATTAAAATTTAAAGTTTCAACAAACGCAATAGTAAATCGTTAAGGTATATTTTTCTAACTATGTATATACAATAGATAATGATTTGTAACATAATATTCTGTAATAGTGATACATACGTATATGTGTGTAAGTATACTGTAGTAAAAAAAAGAAAAAAAAGCCGATTTTATGTAGATTGAACTGGTATTCGAGACGGCGCAGTACAATGCTTTTTTTAATGGAAACGTTTCAATACATTTCAAGATTTTCTCAAATTTTTTCGTGGAAAAACGGTCAATTTTCTGGAATTTACGGGAATTTTTCCATTAAAAAACAGAGAATTGTACTTGCAAGCCCATTGCCAGTACGATCTCCCTAAAACCGGCCGGATATTTTTACAAATTATGTACATATATATATGCATACACACACATATATATATATACGCGTGTGTGTATAAAATGGAATTTTCCTTTAAAATGCCTTTATAATATAGTCTTCTAATTAACAAAATTTTCTGCTGAACATTGAATTTTTACATCGTTAACGTGAAAATGAATCTCCATATTGCAAAACATATATTCTTTATAACGAAATTTAATCCACAATTGTGCCTGAAAAGTATTCAAATGAAGAGGTTGGGCTTGCGATGAATGTATGAATTTATTAACGAGGATTTCATTAAAATGAAATGATTTATTTATTTAATTATTTCCGCTCTATCTGGTGCTTTTATTTTGCTGTAAGATGTGATAGTTTTGTACTGATAGCTTTGTACACCTGCTAATGTTTTACAATTTTCAGTTAAACCGAATTTTGAAAGTAACTCCTTACTAACAAAAGAATATATATATATATATATGTATATATATATATAATCTTGTTTGTGATTTATATTATAAAAGACAAAACATATTTATGCGTAACGCTGATGTCATTTTGGAAATGGCAACATTTTCCAATGATATTCGTCAAGCCCATTAGTAAATATTCATTGGAATAATTATCCGCTTACTAATAATTTATATATTACTGGGTTTAAAGATACAGAAAATTAATTTTTAAAAATATGGCATCATAGTTAACACAAGTACTTTTTTTTTAACGCAACATCTTTTTCACGAATACCAACTGAACTAAAACAACTTTATGCTTCGTGTTATTTAGAAAGCCTAACTAACGTGTGAGAGCTATAAATGCCCAGAATGCCTGATTATATTCAACAGTAAAACTTAATTGCAAATTTTGCCATATTTAATTAAAATATTTTCGCAATTCAATCAGGTAAAAAGTTCTGTTTTAAGAAACCGGTGATAAAAGGTTGAAAAATTTGTAAAAGGGGCCCGTTTCGGAGGGATTAAAGAAAAGTGTATTATGAAAATTTAAAGTCTATAGATTTCTTCTGTAAATTAAAATAAATGAAGAAATTTTTCCTTTGTTTTAAAATAAGTGTTTTAAATGAAAAAAATGTTTAAAATGACTTAAAGGTATTTATTTGTGTCACAAAGCATTGTTTTACCAGAAACGGACTAAAATAATTTTAATAATAACAATCCAATATCAATAATAATGCTATAAAATGGATAAACTTGGCAAGAGTAACATAATTGTGATTTTTGTGTCAACGAAGTTTTTAAAATGCATCAGTATCGGTGTTCTTTTTTTTCAGTAGTGGTGCATTGTTTTGAAACATATTTATATTGTGCCTGACAATATACAGGAAGATTTTAAATTTGATGTTAATCTGAAAAATATTTCGAAAGGCACGCCCATATCTAAGCGTAACATGAAAAGAATTTAATAAAAGAAATGAAAACAATTAAAAATACACAGTCACATAAATGCAATAATTGTTTGGCAGCCGTTTTTTGTGTATAGTGCAGAAGCCAGCTTATATAATTAAAAATAGATCGTTTCAAATGATTATTTTTTAAACATAATGATAAGTAAAGCTCTGCTAGGGGTTCTTAGTAATGAAATAATAAAAAATAATGTTAAACAGAAACGAAATATGAACAAATGAAAAAAAAAAATTAAAGCCATCTTTAATTGAATGTTTTTCGGTTACTCTGCATATAGGAAAACTTTTCGATTAAAGATGGCTTTATAACATCTTCTCTTGTTCATTCTTGCTTTCTTGAAATTGCATGATATCATTTTGATACTCACAGAAAGGGAGTTTTTCATGGATTTTTCATGATACAAAAATTAATATTATCTGTAGCATTGTCAGTCTAATTGATTTGACTTACATCACTTCTGTTTTTTAGTTCTTTTTAAAAATGTATGTGTGATTAAATGATTAAGAGCTTAAACAAATTAGAAAGCAGTAGCTAATGAATGAAAAAATAATTACATTTTTAAAATGAATGATCAAGAATCATCTCGATTAGAAAAGCTTTATTGTAATAAAACCTTGTTCGAAAGATTTAAATAAGAGAGTAAATAAAAATTTGTGTTTCGGTCATACAAATTTATTTACTTATATCTAAAGACAAAATTGTCTGAATAAACAAGATTCTCGATTCAATAAACTATGATTAAGTTTCTTCTTCCCATGTTGTTGATCGCGGATCAATCTATGAAGAGGGACAGAATCGTAACTTCCGATAAATGAAGATTAGTATGGCGTTATGACTTGTTCTATTTCTCAAAAAAGGTAAATATATATGTATATTTCTCTATGGTAATATAACGTGTATATATTATTATGGTAATATATACATGTATATATTACCATGTTTCGTATTACGTACATGTATATATTACGAAGAAATAAAGAAACAGTTATCTCAACAAAGTGTTATGTTTAATTTATGTGTGAATAAATATTTAGAGGGATAATTATTATGTATAGTAAGAAGGAGACAGAGACATATCGTCACCTGTGAATGATAGAGTTCTATTTGTGTTTTTGGAAAAATTGACTTATCGATATAGAAATGTTCGATTTATATCTATGAAGTCATTTCTGGATAAAAATAATGTCATATTATGATTCTAAGGCCATATGTAAATTACATGTAACTTACATTTGATGCAAACATGCCTTCATAGATACAAATAGAACCTATCTATATCAATAAGACATTTTTTAAAACACAGAGAACTTAATTATTCTCATGTGGCGACATCCAATTATAACAACTTTTGTTAGAATCTGGAAAATAATTAAATTATCTTTTCGATATCTTGATTTAATTCGCACCGCATGTGAAATTAATCTTTGTTTTAATTGGGTTTTATCGCTTCTTTTCACAAATGAAAAGCCTTGAGAACACAATTTTATCTCGAATTTATTACATTACTCACACCGGTTATGAGAATTCTTAGGATACGAGATAATCTTTCCATTTTTATATATATTTATACATTTCATATAATTTTTAACAATAATTTGTTTTGAAAAAAAAATCCCAAAATAACATATAAAAAATTCCTCATACTATAACTATTATTTCTTTTCAAAAGAGTTTATCAATTATTACTTATATTTGTTTTTATATAATATTATGCATCATTTCGATATAATGTCGTTATGATATGCTTTGATTTTTTTTTTTTTTTTTTTTTTTTTTTACAGGAAAATAATTATATAAAGTATTCAAAAAACTAATCAACCATAATCATTCTAGTTCATAATGCTTATAACACACACCCTAAATACATTTCAATGAATCTTAATTGTAATCAAATGTTTGTGTAAATGAATAATAATATAAGATTATAATAAGTTTAATATAAAATTCAATATAAATTATACAGAATTTAATATTCAACAGCATTATGCATCTGATGACGTAATTATATAATACTTATAGATTTCTATTGATCACATAGAAGACTATACGCAAAAAATCGGATATATTTTCAACAATAGATGGCCGAAAAGTGATACTCAAGTTTATTTTGTTTTTTCCAAACAAAATTTACTTACTGTAATGTGAAAACTGACTTTCTCGGGTGTTTATTCTTTGTCAAATCTTAAATACTTAGACATTATTTGTCACCTTGTACATTTTTATGAATGTACTACAAAGTGTTTCATCATCTTGTTTGAAGGATCTTTTTTTATTGTTTTTAATCATCAATGGTATATCATAAAGATCTAGCTATAAATATCTGCCTATTTAATATAAAGCAATTTTTCTTCTTGCATGAAAAATGCTTGTAAGTCTGCTGATGGAATAATATCCTAATTAAGAAGCCTTTGATTTGTTTATTTTTTCTTTTTTTCATAACTCTTCAATCTCATAATATTGCATACTTTAGTAGAATATATATTTAAATATAAGTAATATTTTCCTGAAGTTATGCATATAATAGTCTGAAGAAATAAATGCAGCTTCATGAATTTTCTAGAACCAAACATCAAATATGCATGAAATAATGAGATAGAAAAACTAATGTTATTCATTTATGAACAGTAGTTTATTAGCTTTGTTTCTTTATTCGCTGAAAAAACCGTTTCCAGTAATAAACAAAATTATTTATGCGTAAAAGTTTTCAAATTTAGAATTTTCATGGATAAAATTAATTACACAAGCTTACTCCAAATAGATAATTTAAAGCCATTTATTAGATTTAACTTACTCTTTTATAAATTACCTTTATTTTACATCGAACTGAATTATTTAAAAAGAAGGAATTTTAAATTTAAATTTCTAGAAGTTCTTCGTTTTGCTTTATTAGTTTATGAATATATTTATTACACAAAATAACAGCATAAATGTGTTATGAAGTTTGAAGTTAGTTATTTTTTTCTTATTCAATTCTTATCTATTATCATAATCTTTGTAAATATTTTTTATTTGTTTACTCTTCCTTTGTTCATTCCATAGTTTATTTTAACTTATCACTTTTATCTTAAGAATTTAAAAGAGTACAAACATATACTTTGTTATGCATCTCAAACAATTATACTTTATTTTTACTTTCCTCTTTTTTTACAAGAAGAAAGTATTGGATGAGTAAAACTTTTCTAGCTTCGCTTTTTGACGGATTTATACTTTTTAGGGGTCAGAGGTCAAGAGAAACACGTTTTTACAAAATCTCAGTCGATGAATCGATGTGTCTGTATGTATGCATGTGAGACAAATTTTCTGGACTCCTTGTCTCAAGAATTAATGCATTGAATTTAATAAAAACTCGTATTCAGTTAGTCCTTGGTATAAATTGTTGCTGATTAGTTTTGGGTGTAAATCGCTCATTAGGTGGCACAGCTTGGCAGAATTTTAATCTATTTTCGCAATAGCTCAATCCCCAGAACTACTGCATGGATTATTGTCGTTTTACAGATTCAGTTAGTCCTTGACATAAATTAGAATTTTCTATATTTTGGTGAAAATCGCTCAATAGATGGCTATGCAATGCTGCATTTTTTACGATTTCTACAAAAGCTTTATCTTCAGAAGTAATAGACAGATTTTTATCAAACTACAAATTCAGTTAGTCTTGACATGAATTCACATTTTCAACATTTTGGTGTATCTAACTCAACAAAAGGTGCAATAATTTTGCATTTTTTAAGGTTTTCGAAATAGCTAACCCTTTCAGCGGCTTGCAAAATATTTCATTCATGTTTAGCAATTCATAAAATAGTGTTTATAAAAGATATTTGTATGAGAATTTTTATTTGACAAACTAACATATTTATTTATCTTGTTCACTTCAAAAAATTAATTATAATATTGGTTTTGTATTAAATCAGCCATTCTTTTTAAAAGTTACATGACGGAAAAACCCGGTTGGGCCGCTAAGATCTTATCCATCGATCTTTATCAAAATTCAGATTCACTTATATGTTGACTTAAAATATTTCATAATAAATATAAGCACCATTCACCCCAAAAATGGCGTTATTCCGAACGAAACATTATTACTATCGTCGGCATTCATTGTCATTTTAATTTGGCAACTGTGATAGCGAAATAAATATAAACCCTTAAATTGGAAAAAACTACGATTTTTTTTATTAAATTCATCTTAATATAAAATTTCAATTTACAGATTATGGGCTCGAACTGAGAACCTTCGGTTTACTAGCGAAGTGCACTACCTCTAAGATATGATGCCGACACGCAAAACGATAAAATCTCTTTTAAAATTTAATTGAAATGAACCTATGACATTGAATCTATCACTTTTCTCAAGTGACACGAAATATACAGCTGTATGTACACAAAATTTAAACTACTTGACTTATATAGTTTTTGCGAACAGACTCTGTGACGGAGATCTATAGTTATAATCTATAGTTATAAAGGACAGAGACGAATAGGGTTTCGTCAGATGAACGAAACCCTAAAAATGAACGGGAATTAGTGAACGTTCCGCACATATTTTCATCAATTTGAACCTTACTTGTAAAAATGTACCTCAAAGAAAACAGAGATGTCTTCATATTTTACAATATTGGAGGGGAAATATTTAAAACCAGCTACATGGTAGTTTTTGGATTGTACGTGTAATGGTATATGCGTTATAGATGATAGTTTATGTGAGCCTCAAAATGACCTACACACGACTATTAACGGGTTAATTGCAAAATATTTCTGTATTTAAAGCAATTTTTTAATTGTGTCAGTGTTTGAATCGGTAATTTATTTGTAGATCAAGGTATTCTAGTTGTATTTATTGATTTCATAAATTTTGTTTTTGTTTGAAAATTGAGGTATTTTACGCGGAAACGAACATTATTGAATTAATTACATTGTTTTAATTTCAAACGCGTAAATTTTCTAAAATCTCGCTTCATGTTAATTATTGAGATATATTTTAAAGAAATAATGCTTGAAAAGTACCATAAAAATTAGAAAATAAATCCGAAATATAAGACTCTTAAAAAATGCATTGAAAAATACATTTAAAAAGAAATACAAGTGATTGTTTGTCTATGCTTTGTAATAAAAATTGGCAGATTTAAAAGTTAAAAATTTGCAGTAAAATCGAAATTATGAAGTGTGATCGTTAGTGTAAAATGAGAGATGTACGCATATTTTTAATTTCAAGTTTAAATTTCAAACTATCACATGCTAAAACATACCTTATATGTAGTGGTACACATACAGCGTCAAATACCTTTATCTTTTTTTAGAATATTATACATCATATTTAACATAAACAAGCTTATTGTCTTTTTTTGCGTCTTTATTTTTTCTTATGTATGTGTGGGTATAACCATTGGCATTTAAAACATATTTAAGTATATACGTAGTCATTCTAAATGTATGTGGATACACATGTGGGTGTTTTACGCAATTGTGAACAAAAAAAAAAAAAAAAAAAAAAAAAACTAGAGAATTATTTTTTAAACACACAAATTATGACTTTTTAAATATGCACTGACGAAAACTTATTTTAAAGGAAACTATTACTACGCAAGAACTAATGAGTTTATGTTTACGGATTCTATATTAAAATAAGATTTCTTTCTCTTTTAAAGTGTGAGTCATTGCATATTATGCAAAAATAGAATAACGGAATTTCATTATTCTTTATATTTTACATCTTAAAAATAATATAAGGAACATCAAGGAAGTTTTATAATTTAAATTAGAATAAAATATGTAAATTCTAGTAAAAATAGAAAAATCCAAAATAATAATAAACAGCTTTTTAAATTACTTTAAATTTATTCTTGTGAAAATTTATACATTAAACTTAAGTTGGGAATGGCACGCGAAACGTAGCAAATGAGGTGTGTAACAATATTGAAATGTACTTCATTTTTCTTCCTGTTGACCATAAAGTAATGGAATAGTTTTGATTGTTTCTGTAATCAATCTATATATCCGATTTTCATAAAATTTGAATTTACTCGACAACATTATGCAACAATTATATATTTTAAATTTTAAATGATTCGGTATGGTCGTTTTTGCTTTTTTATATATCTACGGATTAGCGGACGGACGGAGCGGAGGATGAATGTAGGTGCTACGTAATTATTTACATAATTACGAACGCATCTAAAAATATTCAGATCTTGATGTAACAGTGCACGGCATTTCAGATACAATATAGTAGCCAAAATCTTTTGTGTCTCCTTGTTAATACTATCTTCTTTCTATTTCCTTCTATGTCTTTCTATCTTCTTTCTATCTTTTTACTACAATAAAAGTTAAAAGTATTCAGATCTTGCTGTTATGTAATAGATACAGTATAGTGGGCGAAATCTATTTGTTCCTGTAAATGGTCTCTGCTTTCTACTGTTCAAGAAGTAAATTATATTAAACCTCAACAACGAATATCGATCTCAAAAAATGTGAAATATTTTAATATAATTAAACACACCCCAAACTATATTTCTTCGTATATCATTATGTAGTGGAATATTTTGAGTAACCCTGTATATTAATAATTAACATTCTTTGTATCACAGATTGTACAGAATGTATATTTTACTATGTACTTCATAGATTCAAGTCAATTCTATTATATTCAAAAGAGTGTAATAACATTGAAATGTACTTGATTTTTTATTTTCTATTGATCGTAAAGTAATAGATCAATTTTGTTTGTCTCTGTAATCAAACTATGTATCCGATTTCCATAAAATTTGAAATGACTCGACAAAATTATGCTAAATTTATATATTTTAATTTTAAATGATTCGGATGCGTAGTTTTTGCGTTATTATATGCCTACGTATAGACGGACGGACAGAGTAGACGATGACTATAGGTGCTACGTATTTTTTTACATATTTATGAACGCATCTAAAAATATTCAGATCTGGGTGTAACAGTGTACTTTATTTCAGATACAATATAGTAGCCGAAGTCTTTTGTGTGTCCCTGTAAATACTACCTTCTTTCTATTATACAGGAAATAACTCGTAGTAATTATCAGCAGCGTATATCAATTTCATAACATGTAGTTGGTGAGTATATGTACAAAATCATGGAAAAGAAAAATATGTGGGGAAGGGGTTTTTTTTTTATATTTTCCGATAGAAAGTATTAAAAGTGTTACAAAAAAAATTGTCTCATCTCCCCTAGCAGAAAATGAAACATTCCATTTCTTTTCCATTTTTCAAGTGGAATGGAATATTTCATTTTCTAATAGGGAGGAGGTGATACTGCTCATTTTACAGCTGTTGTCATTTTTTCCTGAAAAATATCATGAGACCCCACTTCTGTTTCTTTTCGATGTTTTTGTACATAAAATCACTTACTAGATGGTATATTTTGTTTTATCCAACTTTACGCTTTTCTGAGAAATGAGTAATTAAAATGTTGCAAATTTTAAAAATTTTGAATATTTAATAAATTATAGCTGTGAACAGCCGCAATATCTCCGTAAAGTTTATTTTTCATTTTTTAGCTTGTCCTAGTATAACATCTTCACATTCTACGACAAAAATTCATATTCTATGATTTGGGGTACTATTGTTTAACTAAGGTAATAAGTGTAGAAAACGGACAAAAAAGTCATTTTGCTTGCATTTTGTAGAAAAAAAAACTGTAAACTAACAATGCCCGATGCAAAAATGCAAATTTAACAAAGCAAGCTGAGTTATACCTATAGTTTATAATAAAATATTTTTGGGATATTGTTGCTTTATAGAGGTATACCACTTTAAATTTACTGGCATTTCACTTTTCATTAAAAATGGCATTCACAAACTTAAATTTTTCTATCATGAAGGGAAAAAAAAATTTCAGGGCTTCAAAATTATACATTATTTTCTAAATATCATCTACTTCAACATAAAACACTAAGCAAATCAAAAATTACAAGTATCGCACTTTCTCTGATTTTCAAATTAATCGTTTAATAGTTCAAGAAATCGCAGACTATTTTGTCATTTACAGCAGCATTTTTATTGGGATAATTTCTGTGATTAAAGCGACTACTTGGATTACATATACGTTTAATTTTTATTCTAATTATATTTTTTGTTTATTCTAACTAGAATTGTAATTTCATTATAAAATAGTTAGCGAATACAAATGTTAAACTATTCATGAAGTTTTAAATGCAAAAGGTTTAGTGTTTTGAATTTGGGAAGCATGTGGTAGAAATTTATTATTATTATTTTAATACTGCTTGAAAGTTAGTTCAATAACAATAAAATCAATCAGTAATTTGAACTACAGTTTTAAACTGATTTCATGTAAAAACAACATATTGTTACTTAACTTGACAGTATAAAAGCTTAAATGGTTGTTAAAATTATGATGTTAAAAGAATTACAATAAAGGCGAAATTTATTTGATATTAAGTGTAAAAAATGCTACCCTTAATATCTTATGACCCTCACTCCAAGGCATACTTTTCTTTGATAATATACAGGTTGTTCTAAAATTCAAGCGACAAATTCAGAGGATGATAGTAAACATGAAGAGGAGGAAAAATGGCCATACACTGTTAAAACTTTTAATCTTTTGCTACATTGTTACTCCACCTCTTTTATAGAAAACGATTACTTCACTGTATTATGAAGCATTTTCATTGGACAAGATAATATATTCTATAAAAGCGATGGAGTGAGGATGCAGCAAAAATTTCAAGTGTTTGTTAGTGTATAAAGTGAGGTCGCAAACCAAATATTTAGTCACAAATACAGGATATTTCATCTTAAATAAACTCGAGTTTCCGATTATACTTTAGCGAAAAATAAATACACCGCAATGAAAATGTATCGATATGTATTTTGTTTTAAGTAAAATGTTTTAATATAACATTAAGTTCAGGATAAATAAAATGCTAATGAAATCGATGATACCGTATAAACTAATACGCATTCCAAAATTTGGAGCATCAAGTGCTTTATCTAGATACATAAAATGTAAACTTGTACCACTTATAGATAAATATATAATATTGTTTATTAGTTATTAGTTGTACCACTTATGTTTATATTAAGACATGCATGATAAAGTTGATATCGACTATTTAAAGTTTTACCATATTATATAGTGCCAGCAAAAAAAAAATAATAATAATAATAAAATAAAAATAAAACAAAATAAATAAATAAATAAATATTGACTCTTAAGCCGCAAACTCAATGTCCGAATTTATTTCTTCCAGTCTTAAATGAAAGAGGAAGGTAAGATTTTCTATCAGGCGTTGGTAACATGGAGTGTTGGCCTTTGCAGCACATTAATTAGAGTTCACCTTTATTTTTTAATTCTGATAGTAGTTTTAAAAGAGTAATTGTTCGAATTCCTTTGCTTAGGAGAAAAACATCGTCTGATGCACAAATCGACGAAAAAAGCTTACATTTAATTGTTGAAAAATCTCGCTCTTTGACTATTGGAACAAAATGTCCTTGTAAGTCATAAATATTTTGATTTACAAGTATCATGGCATTCTAGCTATGTCATAAAAATGCCAATGCCAATTTTTCTCACATGTAGTACATCAAAATATAAAATCGATTCAAACAGCTTAGAAGGACCTCAGCCAGATTTGATAATTTTTTACATCGTGACGTACTGTTAATAACAACTTTAAAAATAGCGGAAATAGAAAAGAGATAGTATTACTGAAGGGAATCAGTAAGGACAATGTATAAGAAACGTTTCAACAACTTTCAAACTTTATATTGTCTTGATTCTTTTTGCTGGAACTGTATTTCAGTTTTCTAAAAGTTATTACCTTTAACTGAATTTAATTTATTGTTGAACAAATATGTGTATGTATTTGTGATCATACTGGTTTTCTATTCCTGTTCTGTGGTAAATTTTAATCCTCTTCATACCGAGACTGTAATTCTACGAATGTAATGTTGTTAAAATCTTTTTGCTTTATAATTTTATCTCAACATCTACACATATCTATTTCATTTTATCTCTATATTTCTATTTCATGACTATTTAAAACACATATGAGTCTACAAACCTAATTTTTGTAAAGCTACAGAAATTTGTAGCTACAGAAGTAAACTACAGAAATTGAAGAATGTACTAAAGTTTCAGTAAACTTACCAAAATATTACCTGTAACCTGGATTGCAGTTACATAAAAAGCTCTTGGCATCCCAGTTCCCTAAAATGTCCTCAGTAATCTTACAGAATGTTTTATTTACGGCACAAATGTGTATCAGTTACTTGAATTTTTTCATTACATGTAAAGTTCTATAAATCCAAATTATCTGGAAAAAGTTTAGTAAAATTGCATATTTTTTGTTACTTTGTATTATCAACCCCTTGATTTTATAGTTGCAATTCAGCAGCACAAAGTATATTCTAAATAACTTAAAAATACTTTAAAAATTAGTAACAAATGTGTATCTGTTACATGAATTTATGTTGTTTTCATCACATGAAAAAGATCTATGAATCTCAATTTCTTATAAAAATTTTAATACCTCTGTACATTGTTTTTATATTGTACTATCACCCTTCTGATTTTATTTGTTGAATTCGGCAATACAAAATTCATCTTTAATAATTTCAAATACTTTTAAAATTAACAGCAAAAATATTATCAAAATATATCGAAAGCTATTTTTCAAAATAATAATAAAATATCTATAGATTAAAATTCAAAATTTTTATGCATTAAACAAGTATATTTACCACTTGGGAGTTTATAAACTATACAATTCTTTTGTAAGTTTCTTAATTAAAACTTCTTAGTCTTTCGCAAAACTTTTGAAGGTCGCAATTAATCTTTAGTATATTTTCAAACACTAAATGAATTGTTCAAGATCTTTCTGCAATTTTATGTTTATTTTATGTATATTTTTTTGTATAACTCTCCGGGGATTTGAAGTAAAAATTAAATTTACATGAAATAATGAAATTTAATAAATAGTCCCATTTATTAATAAATCAGAGGAAGTTCATAAATTTTGCAGAATTGTTTTAAGTGATAAACTCATTTATTTGCGTATATGAGAATTTTTTATTATTTATTAATTGACATTATTTTTAAATACATTAATTAGACATTTGTAATGTTTATAAAGATTTTCTTTCTAATTTATTTCTTTTTGATTTTTTACATTAAAATGATTTTTTTTTTTCTACATGTGATTAATTTTAATGTCATTTGAAATATGTTTCTTAAATTCGTCAAAAAATGCATATGTTACTTCAAAGATATTTTACATAATGCTACGTTATAAAATATCCTAGTAATGAAAAAAATAGTATATTTTTAATGAACAATTAGCAGAAGATTACAAATAGAAATCAAATAGTATTAGCATTACATTTATTCTTATATCTTATATATATATTTATTAACGTTATTATTAAAAATAATTAGAGTGCAGATTTTGTTTCCATAGAAAAAAAAACGCAAACATAGAAAAAATTAACAGTGTTATATAAAAGAAAGGGTTATCTATACATGTTATGCAAAAAATGGGATTTAATTTTTACTTCTCTTAGAAAAAGAGATAGATAAATAATGTAAATAAAAAAATTCATAGAGAGGAAGAGAATGCAAAAAATATGATTTCATCCACATTGCGAGGGGATGGGAATGCTTACTAGGACATTCAAAATTTATTTTTTATGTCGCTTCAAATATTAAAATAAACTGTGGAAAAATTATCTTTCATTCATCCTTATTCATATCTAAAAAAGACTTATTTGACAATATGTAACAGCAACAGATTTAAAAAAAAATTAAACAGTGTCTTAGCTCCCGTTTTTACAGAGCTGAAACAGCAGAATCTCGAAAAAAATGCAGACCGTATATAAATCTATGATTGTAACATGTAGGTCAATCTTTATTTTTTTTTTGCTTGGCCCTTATAAAAATAAAATAGAATATTTTTTCATAGTTCAGTGCGGTTTTTTAACAATGATGCATAAAATTAACAAAAACGTTGGGATTATACACATATGATAATAAGGATTAAAAGAAGGATATTTCGATATATCACCTATACAGTGGGATGTGAAACAGAACTAATTCAGAAAATGTTTACAACGGTAGAAGCTCCATATAATCGAGTGTATCGGAATAAGAAACTATAAAACAAGTTGCAAGAATTAAACAGTACAAAACTTCATAAAATAATGTGAATAATTATACTAAATAACTCATAATGACTCATGGATGAATGGACTGCTCTATAGTCGGGTTCACCATTTTGTCTGCAGGGTTCATTTTTGGAATAGAAGATGTGCAAGGTTACTTCGAGTGCACTTTCAAAGACTCTGTTGTCAGTCCCAATACAAATGTATGCTCGTGACAAAAAATGCGTGAGACATTGTTAGCTATAGTCACAGGGCCGACAGCATAAAAAATCTAAAGCATCATGCACAAGAAAATACAAATCTCAGTAGTCTATTATTTTAAACACTATTTCTCTATTGCTCCATCCTGCCTGCTGATAGGCGAATTAAACTTTGGAATTTAGCTTATAAATTTGTCAAGTGGCATTTTTTAGGAACGAGTCTGCAGCTTGCTGTTTCGGGTCATCGATAAAGAAGGTGTAATGTTAGTGAACGGCGTACAAGCGCCTTTTCCACAAATTAGCCGCAGTTATTGATAAATGTGACAGACAACTGAACGATTTCCGGTAACTTAAAGACACTACTCGTTAATAAATGGTAAAGTTAAATTAGTCGTTGGGAGCTACCATAATACTTCTCCATCATGAATATGCATACTACGAAATATGAAAATAAAATCAAGTAATATCGAATTTTGAAAATTTTGAATTATCGAATTTAAATTTATTTTATTGAATTTATTTTTTAATATCGAATTTTGCAAGCAACATCTTTATAATTCCAAAAATGAATGTTATATTAACTAACAACTGACTGCGTTGGATTATGCGTTTCATTTCCAATTAAAATATATCTTTGAATTGAAATTTGAATTAAATACAGGGTCATAAAAAATCAAAGAATGTGGAAAACTGAATTCTAAAAATCCCAACAACTAACACCCCGATTGATTTAATTTTTCTTCAAAATTTATGTTTTTTTTAATTGTTTTTTATATTCATTCCTTATTCATTCCTTAAAAAAAAAAAAAAAAATCTAACATTTTTATACATTTTTTATCAGAATGAATATTTTGAGAGTCCGAAAAAGATAGTTTTGGATAAACGAGATTACTGATACTCAATAGGCTTCTACTCATTTTTACATGCTAAGCGCATACCAAATTTCATGTCTCTATCTCAATTTTTTCGGGAGATAGTGTATTTACAAACCCAACTACAGACACACTGACGGACGGACGGCATTTTTAAAATATTTTTTTTCGGATTCTCCAGTGTCTCAAATGTGTAAATCTGTCAAAAAATGTTTTTCGAGTTTCAATGTTTTTCGAGTATGATGGGTAAGTAAAAAAGATATTTTGAAATAAAATATTGCCTTTCATCACTATTATGAAAGAACTTTGTTTTAACAATGTAGATATGATGAAATCCTTGAAAAACATAGTTTTTTCAAATTTTTTGGTGGTTAGTTGAACGTTTTTATTAAATCATATTTTGGCGTTTTTTAAAGAGGTCTTTAATATACGCTTAATTTTCTAAATAAAATTATTTTATATCATATTTAATTTGATTATAAATTGAAATCTTTTAGTGATGCATAGTGGGGTATTTGACAAATCTGGGCGGCCAAAATTATTTTTTTGTTTTAAACTAATTTAAATGTTTCAAATAGTAAATAAAGGACTTTTTCGTAATAAATATTGTTTACTATTTTAAAAATCATTGATGTTTTACAACTTTGTACTGGTTTTATTGGACAAAATTACACAGGCCTACAAAAAAAATTTTTTTTTTTTGGTGCCTGAGATTTTACAACTGATTTTGGATATTTTTGGGACGCTGATTCTAAATATGCAATCAGTTTTTTTCTATCAGGTCTACTTTTTTAGATATGCAAAGCGAACTAAAGATTTTTTAGAACTAAAGTGACCTTGAACACTTAAACTGACCTTATGATACATAGCCCTGTAACGACGCTCAAGGCGATTACAAGGACGTTGAAATACCACAAGATCTTGAAAAAAAGAAATGTGCAAGCAACACTGAAGATCTGCGCATCCTTATGATTTTGCGCAGCTCATCCATAAAGCCAAATGTAAAAGCCTCCAAGAGATATGGTTAGTTTCAGAGTTCGCTCCATGGAAACAAAACTGGCTTTCTTTGACTTTCTAAAGTTTTTGAACTTCCATGATATTTGTGTTTAAGGTAGAATTCGTATCAATTTAACGTAAAACTCATAGTGTTGTAGTTTGTTGTGTTTGCGTTGTAGAATGGAATTTAAATGAATTCAAGTAGAAAAAGTTGTATAAATCATTCAGATAAATTTTGCTACATATGCGGAGAATAAAAGTTGAAAGAACACAGAAAATATGTTACTGACTTTGTAAAGAGAGCTTATTTTGGATCCTTTGGGGTTAGACTTGGTGATCAGGATAAAATCTGAGCACCACAACAGGTCTGTAAAACTTGTACAGAGCATTTATGACAGTGAGCTGACGGAAGAGAATAAGTCTCAAATTCGGTTTACCAATGGTTTGGAGAGAACTCCAAAACCATTTCTATGACTATTATTTTTACCTAGCACTGGAATACTATTTGAATTAATCGAAACAATTGTAATAAGAAAACTTATCCTGATTTAGTGTCTTCAAGACTCCCACTTCCTCACTCAGAGGAACTACCGATCCCAACGTTTCTTTAGCTACCAGAGCTTAGTGAGGATGAATATTGTCCTTCTGATCATCTTTTAGATAGCTGTGAAGGTAACAGTGATTATGAGGAGACGTCATCAATGCGTAAATTTTTCAACCAGGTTGATTTAAATGATTTCAAAAGAGATTTCAATGTTTTAAAAGAAGCTTCTGAACTACTGGTTGGTTTCAAGATTAAAAGATAAAAACTTATTAGAACAAACAGCCAAACTTAGATTTTAACACACAAGACAAAATTGTCTACTACCCTACTTCTCTTAAAAAAACAATCTTGTATTTTGTCATGAATTTAGAGGACTGTTAGAAAAATTGGTTCTTCCTAAATATTCTCCAGATGATTGTCCTTGGACAGCAAAGAAGTTACACAAAATACTATTGTTTTTCTATTTTTGGGATAGCAGGGATAAAACACACCACTAGATTAGAAAAGAGAGGCCTAAGAAAGAAAACATGGATGTTGGAGAAAGGAATATCATTAATAACACTTTAGTTGGGCGAAAGAAAATCATACTTTCTGCACTGCATATCAAGCTCTGTCCTATGAAGCAGTTTGTGTAAATTCTCCATGAGAACGGGTCATGATTTGCATATATAAGGTAAAAACACCCGAATTGAGTTATGAAGATATTAAAGCAGGAAGGTTTAACGGACAACAAATAAGACAACTGATTAAGGATCCTGCTTTCGTAAATTCAACGAATGAGGCTGAATAAAAAGCCTGGACTTTTTTTGTGGCAGTTCACAAAAATATTCCGGACAAATGCAAAAGAGAAATCTATGTAGAACTGGTAAATGAAAAGCATAATAGTTTTAAAGCTCTTGGGTGTACTAGAAGCATTAAAGTGCACTATTTACATTGCCACTTAGAGCATTTTCTTGAAAATAAAGAAGGCACAAGTGATAAACATCTCGAAAGATTTCACCACAATATTAAGAATATGGAGGACCGCGACCAAAAAAGATGAGATATGCAAAGGGTTTCAGATTACAGTTTGAGTTTAAAAAGACACTATTCTAAAATATATTCCAGAGTGTCACGGAAAAGAAGCTTCCAAAGCATTCAATGAGTATCAGTTTCGTCAGTGACGTTTTTATCTATTTTTGTGAGTAAAAATATTTGTACAATATAATTAAAAGATAATTACTTCAATATGTGTATATCATAATAATAAAAACTAACATTTGTGTATTATAAAAAATAAAAATCCTCTATTTTATTTTTACATACATTTTTTAATACATGGATTTACCTTAAAATAATGAAACATATATTTCACAAAAAGTTGTTTATCTTAAAAAACTGAGCTGATAGAGAAAAACTAATGCCATATTTGAATTCAGGACATCAAATTCATATAAAATCAACTAAAAATACCCGGCACCAAAACAGCTGTTGACCAGTGTTAGTATTATAAAATAAATCATAATTATGATAAATAGTTTTATTTGTGTGATAGGGAGATGTATTATTGGAGTATTATTGGTGTAATAGTAGTGAGGCATGCAATAGGTTTTGCCTGATAGTTTTGTTGTTTATGCTGCAAATTAATTGAATTCAAACAAATAAGCTCTGAAATATAGGAAGAGGAATCACTCTCAAATTTTTTTTTATTATTTTTGTCGCGATACATCACAGCCCCATTTGCATATAAGAATTAATGCACATTTTTCTCAATTCATTTAAATTTTTCAAAATTTCTTTCAAATAAATGAATAATCAAGTCACTGTTAAATTAAGTTATTCTTGAGTACTGATTTATGCACAAATTTTGGTAATTTTAAAAGACTGCTTTGCTGGATAGCAATTAATTTTCGCTTGTTGTAGAAGACTGTAGAACGGGTATATACTCTTTTTTAATATCGTCTTATAATTTCATATTGGTTCCTTTAATAATTAGTTTCGATAAATAATGATCATGTTTGTAAAGTGGATATTTGTTTTTTCTGTTTGCTGACTTCTCAAATATGCTTTTTTATATTTGGTTGCTTGCTTTAGTGATTATGTTAATTATTTCGACACATATGCTGCATCTATGTTCCCTGTAATTTTTAATTTTAACTGAGCGGCATGTGTATTCTGTTGATCTCCTCAAACTTTCAAACTTTCTTCGCTTTATCCTATCATTCGATTCAGTGAAAGTTTTTGCTGTCCTCCCTGGTCCATTTATTTTTCTTGAAATTTCTACTGTACCTTCAACCAGTCCTTATTATTTTTCATAAAAATAAGTAATTTGTAAAGGGCTACGATCCATTTGATCTTGAATTTACTCTTAAATTAGGAAAAATTGTGCTTGAAATTTTTAAATTCATCATTATCAAAAGTATCATTATTAAGAAGGTAATTTTGAAGAAATTTCAGTCTATCATTTACATTTGGTAGGTTTTGCTATTGCATAATGTTAAAAAATTAATTTCTAGTCATTACTTTGACATTCGAAGACCCTAAATGAAAATAAATACGAAATGTAGAAAAGAGATTGCATAATTGTCTGAGCGTAGCGAAGTCGTATACTCAGAGTACGTAATGATATTAAAAGTCAAAAAAATTCTTTCGTCAAGCAAATCTCAAAAAGTACTTATCGGATTTAGATTCTGTTTGTACCAGAAGGTACCTATGAAGATAATCTGGTGAATGCACCTACTTTTAAAAATTAATTCCAAATAGTTTAAAAGTTATATTAAAAATACTGATAAAAAAGTACATTTTATTTGCATACGTCACAGAAATTTGGTGTGCATGATTTTCACAAGCTGGATATTTTCGTAGATAACCGAATCAGTACATGGAGTAAATAGTAATCATTTACGCACTCAAAAATATTGAATGCAATAAAACATTTTAAAATTTAATCATGCAGGAAAACAAAACTGTTATTTTTTTATATTAAAAAATGTCATAAAAACTTAACAGCATTTTTTGATAGCTAAAAGAATATTTTATATATTTCGCGTGTGAAAATTAGAAACAATTACGTTTTTAAATAAAAAGTTTCTTTTATGACATCATTTTCCCTTTATATTTATTTTTATTGCATGTTTTCTTTTAACTTATATTTTGTTTGTGTGTGGAAGTCAATTCTGGTCACTAATGTTTCGGCACAGATACCACAAGCGCATCAGATTTGGCGCAATTTTTTTCAAAGCCCAATTGGCGAAAACTCCGTTTTCAAATAACGCTTACATACACATTTTTAAATTATTTTCTATTATCAAAAAGAACTTACAGTAAATAAAATAATAATAATAATTAATAACTATAAAAACAAATATTTTATATAATTAAAAAAAGGAAATGAAAGAAACTAAACATTTTATGAGTAAATAAACAAATAATAAATAAATAAAGCCGGGTTACCATCTCAGGTAAAATAATGCCATTTTGACACGAATTATGTATCCTGGTGCATATGTGACATCTTTTCCCATTTTTCATCCATTTCCTGTTGGCATACAACTTTGAAATTTGGAATATGTATGAATACCTGGGAGCAATACTGGAATTAAACAGTGATTTTTTTTTTTAATTCGATCCAAAAAGGGGCAACGGGGGTTATTTTTTAAAGATTTATACAATTTATACTGCATAAAACAGCCACTTACCTATTTTTATATACAAGAAGAAGTAAGTGGCATGTAAAAACAATTATAGTATACATAATAAAATTATAGTATGCATAAATAAAATTCTTCAGATAATATACTAGAGACATAAGCACCGGGTTAGGCGAGATTTTGTATGCCAATTAGGCGAAAACATCGTTCTGATTACAAGATACATATAGCATGCTATAATAACACGTTATTTATTTATTTCAAAATAAAAAAAAAGGAATAAACGAAACATTTTCTGTTATAAAAAAAAGAAATAATAATCAATAAATGATAATATTTTTAGAACAAACAATTTATTATAACATTTATATGATAACCATGTTAAGCAACTGAACGCCATTTTGGCACCAATTAGGTATCTTGGTGTGTATAGGGCATATATGTGCCATTTTTTTTTGTAAAACTGAGCATGAACGTTTACCAAGTGTGATTTCATAGCCGCTTATATCTTTTTGCAACATAGCGCATCTTTCGAAGTCAAAACTGCACAAAAGAAAAAAATCAATATTTGGAGTATTTTTATTTTATTTAATTTTTTTTAATGTAACGCACATTTTGTAATCAATAGGTTCGATAATCAGACCTCGTTTTTTTTTGCTTTAAAAGATGATATTTTATACGACGTCTCTTTTGGATTCGTCGTTTTTCCATATTTGATAGTATGCGTCTACTCGTTTTTGTAACTTATTTTTGTAACTTTCTTCTTTATTAACAGAGATATTTTATTTTCCTATTTAAATAAAAATTCTTCTAAATGCAATGAATTTTGTTAAAATAAATAAATAAATGAAATGCGGATATCTATTGCTCAAATCACAAAATTTTTCCTATTGAGTTAATAAAAATCAGCAAAAACATAATTTTTATGATGATAAAAAGGTGACTTATGTAATAACAGAGTCATATATTATGTACGTTATGGATTAAGTATTAATATTTCTTCACCATTTATAAATAATAATAATAATAATAAAATAAAATGCAGACAGACCAAAGTCTATATTCGACTGAAAACAACAACCATTTTCTAAAAGCTTTAAAAAATGGCCAATGAAAAGTGATATTTCAAAAGTATTATGAAATTAGTTAAAAACTATTTACTTTAAACTAAATGAATAAAAGATTTATTATTTTTAATGAAATAAATGGGATTTGAAAAATTATTGGAAATTTAGCACCATAGATGTTATACTAGTGATCGTATAAGTGAACCCAGGGAGAGAAATCGAGAGCGCATAGAAGATGAAGAACACTCCAACATATTGTAGACAGAATAAGGTGTTTATTTAGATGAACGATGGAAGGTTTACAATACTAAGACGCTAGCAATACGGGAAATCACATCATGTGCCCGAAGGCACGGCATTAGCCGGAGAGGGGCACAGCGCCCCTTTTTGCGTGATGTTACATGGCCAATGGTCTGAGTCGAAGTGAGTGACTGCAGCAGGGAAGATGTACAGCGTCAAGGTTATCAGTAACCGTTAAAATGCTTAGTAACAGAAAAAATGCTATCGTTGGTGTAATACTGAAGTCCTGTGGTTTTTAAGGAGTGTCGATTGCATACGCACGTGTGCTTCCAGATACTGAAAGAATTACATGCCGAATGATTCATGACATCTGGGAGATTTTAAAGATTAGCTGAGTGCATGAGAATGTTAACGGATAAACTTATTATAAACCACAGCTGGATCTATTTAACATGGGAAAAATGCAGAAATGTGCAGATCTAAGGAAGACTGACATTCGGTTAACTTTTATTGTGACGAGAAAAGAATTAACAGATCTTTTTCAAAGTGATGCAAATCCAAAACAAAGAGTGGGAATGAAATGATGTTTTTTTATCATCTGAAAGAGGGTTTGTAAAGGAATTAATTTCACCTACAAAGTTATAAAAGGGAAAATAACAAAGTACTGCATTATAACCTTAAATGTAAGAATATTAACTTTAAGTAATTATTTAAGGGGGTTAATTTTCAGTTAAAATTTTGAAGTTTCGATTTTAATTGTTAAATTTCTAAAAAGGGGAGAAGACAAAATAATATGTGACAGAAACGCTGTCACATATCTCACTCCCAGCATCGGGAAAAAAAACTGCAATGTTTCCAATAAAGTTTTTTTTAACAACAAGCGCCGCACATCTTCTCTACTCCAAATACACAATCATAACACTAAGTATATAAATTGAAAGTAAAAAAAAAATACATTTAAACATAAAACTGTATACATATAGTATATTGCTTGCTTTTTGAAAAATTGTTTACATCATGCAAACTTCTTTTTTTTTACACACTTTATAAACGTCATGACTTTAAGCGCTTTTCAACATCATCATGTCTTGGTGATCATTAGTCCTTTCAGTCCCAAGACAAATAATTAAAATAAATTTTTTTTATGCGCATCCGGATGACTTTAAAAAATATTTTATTTTGAAAGTGCTGGTACCAGCTTTTGTCATGACTAAAAAAAATGTGAAGTTTAAATATAATAATAGCTTTTTAATACTTCACAGTGAATGCAAGCAAAAATTGAATTATATTTAGCACACAAATAAAAGATACACTAAAATATATACAGGGTGTCCGAAAAGTCTGGAAACGGCCGAATAACTCGAGAAATACATATGAGATTGAAAAACGTAAATATACGTGTTAAATATTTTTAAATAAGCTACTCTGTGATACCAAATTTGACCTTCGAAACCGACTCCCTGGGGGTCAAAGGGGGTCCAACTTTGAAATCTTAAATTATAACTCCCATTTTTTATTGCAGATTCGGATTCTACGGACAAAAATACGTAACTTTTGTATTTGATGTTTATTTCAAATCTTCGTTTATCACGGTATAATCGAGCATATTATATCGATACATATTCCCGCTTTTCCAACGGGATTTTCCCTAATCGAAACTGATTGGGCAGAATTTTTGACGTCAAACTCCTCGTCTTTTGTAGGAATAGCGTTTCCTGAAAATCACCCGTAGCGATTATTTCAATAGTGCTACACTGTTAAAAATTTGACCCATTTGCTGCAGCGTCACTCCACAGCTATTATAGAATATCTCTTTTGTGACCAATGAGAATGCTCCATAACACAGTAATCGTTTTCTATAAAAGCGGTGGAGTGACGATGCAGCAAAAGGCTAAATTTTTTTACAGTGTACTTTACTGTGTTATGGAACATTCTCATTGGTCATGAAAGAGATATTCTATAAAAGCTGTGGAGTGACGCTACAGCAAATGGATCAAATTTTTAACTGTGTAGCACTACCGAAATAATCGGCACGGGTGATTTTCAGGAAACGCTATTATTGCAAAAGACGAGGAATTTGATGTCATAAATTCTCCCCAATTAGTTTCGATTAGGGAAAATCCCGTTGGAAAAGCCGAAATATGTATCGATTTAATATGCTCAATTATACCGTGATAAACGAGGATTCTAAATAAACATCAAATACAAAAGTTACGTATTTTTGTCCGTAGAATCCGAATCTGCAATAAAAAATGGGGGTTATAATTTAAGATTTCAAAGTTGGACCCCCTCTGACCCCCAGGGGGTCGGTTACGAAGGTCAAATTTGATATCACTGAGTAGCTTATTTAAAAATATTTAACACGTATATTTACGTTTTTCAATCTCATATGTATTTTTCGAGTTATTCGACCGTTTCCAGACTTTTCGGACACCCTGTATATGATATAATAAGTACTGGATATATAATATACATTGAAAAACAAAAAGAAAAAAATTTGTGCACACAGCACAGGACCTCAAAAAAAAGGGATGCAGAGCAAGCCCATAGACAGGTGGGGCCCTAAATCTTGTTTTATTTTTTTTAATTTGATAAAACAAGTATAATGGCTTCAGTTTAGGACCTCAGCCCTAGAGGAGGAGGGAATTGTGAGACTCACATAGCACGAAGGTATATGAGTCCCTGCTCCCCCAAGATCATAATGATCTTCCAAGGAGCACACGTCAAGTAATCGAAAAAAAACTTTATTTGTAAATTGAATTGAAAAACAATTCAAGAGTTTTCGATAACATAATGAAGTTGGAAACCTAAGGGCACTAATTTTGAACGGAAACCAGCTTCAGGAAAGGGGATAATTGAAAAAAACAAGAAAAAGGCAATTCAGAGTGACACAGGAAAACTTCTCATTATTTCTAAACTACAACTGCAGCTAAATCAGAAGGTAAAAGTAATTTATGTTGTTACTGACTGTACCTATCAGCATTATACTAACCAGTTTGAAGTAAAAAATGTAACTCATTATATATTGAAAGGAAATGACTAATCTTTTATATGTGTAACTGGGGTGTGTTTACCATTATTACAAACAAAACTGCCTCTGACAAGATGCTTTCAGTTTTCAATTCAGGAAAAGACCTGTGTATGAAATGAGTTGAGAAAAACAACTTACTCAACAACAAACAGAAGTGTAAAATGTAACTTAAGAAAATGAAATAATTTTGAAAAAAATACAACCTTAATGTGAAACGAAAAGAAGTTATGTGAAGAAGTTGTTACTTAAATTAATTATCTGTTTTTTTTTTATAAAGTGAAAATGACATGAAGAATCATGCCATTACCAACAATGAGATGTAGAATTTAAATTAGATGAACAAACTACGTGTAAAAAAATTTTCATGCTGAGCACTTATGTGTATGAAAAGAATATTACTGGAATGAAATTAAAACAGAAATGAATTTTATCAGCCTGATTCGAAGAAAAGAATGCAAATGAAAGATTCAATGCATAATTTTGATAGGAATAACTGGCTCTAGGTTTGTAAGGATAACAATGTGTATAAATGTATAACTCGATAAGTAAAGACTAAAAACGCAGCTGCCAAAGCCCCAGAATGTGTGAATTAAATCCAATGACAAGTGTTTAACAAAAAAGTGTGATGATTTTTTTAACTTATGCTATAAGAAACATGTAGACTGTGGTTTACTTTCTATGAACTAATGTGTTACATATTCTATGAACAAAGATGTGTATTTTCAATGAACTAATGTGTAAACAATCTATGAACAATAATTAACACTTCAACGAACCAAAGTGTACATCTCTATGAACTACAATGTAAAACAATAACTGAAAACATGTATAACATCACTATGAACTAATGTCTAAAAACATCGATGAACTAACGTGTAAAATTCTGTAAACAAACATGTCAATATTCTATGAACGAATGTGAAAAAAAAATCGATGAACTAATGTGTAAAATTTCTAAAAGTAAACGTGTAAATATGCAATGAACTAAGTTGTTTATTTGGTGAACTAAAATGACCAGGAAGAAAGTGGTTTTTTTTTTGTTTTGTTTTAACAACAATGAATGTAACTAGTTCCCCATGTACAACACGAATGGAAAGTAAAGCTATGAACTAGTGTAACATCAATGAACTAAGAATGTACGATGAATTCCTGTGTTTTTTTTCTATGAACAAAATTCTCATGTGTACCAGGAACTAATACATTCAATGCCATAACAAAAAAAAGGTCTTTTAAATAATTGATGTAAATAATGTGTATTTATAAGAATTTAAGTTTCAAAAGAAAAAAAATGCATGTTCCTAACAGCAAAGAAACCCAGCATGAATGAGTGTAAAATTATGTAAAACAAAAAACAGGTTTTGTTCGCAGAGTAAAATAAAAGAAAAAGGAATGTGATGTTACGTGTACACCTTCAACAAAAATACCAACCGTGTGAACATAATCTAATGACCCGCATCAGAAAGTTTCAACCATACATCCAAACCTTACTCAGGTAACTGCTTGCCGGCTAAACAGTCAAATGAAAAAGGAATCCTCACCAACCGTACACTCACGTGTTGAGGAATTTTTAAATTTTTTGTTTATTTTTTTTTAACCTGAAATGAATGGTGTAACAAAAATGTGAATTGACTCGTATATAAAAAAAACCAATAATGTACAACTACAAAATAACAAATAGACTGTTGAGGTAAAAGTAAACTTCTTCATACTAATGTGACTTATTGGAAAAATAACTAAAAGGCTGTTAATTATGTAAGTCTTTTTTTTTTTGAGCAAACCTCATTATTGAAATAGATGCAGTTGTATATTTTTTCTTTCCTGTTTAATAAATCTTTTAAGAGAGGGGCAAGATTGTGCAAATGCTGGATGAAAAATATTAAAATTGGTATTGTTATCTTGATTATTTCTGATACAGTTTATGCATTTTGGTGAATTTGTACATTGAGTGTCACAATGTGGGAGAGCACATACAGGACAAAAGATATTATTAGGACATAGTCTAGCAACATGTTTGTACATTTGGCACGAAAAGCATCGCTTGACATTAATGTATACATGTACAGAATATTCATTACCCTTAATGTTTATTTTTTGTTGCCTTATTAATTTTTTAGCTGTCTGCGAAGATGTCTCAAAAACCCAATTGTATGAATCGACATGTTGCAATTTATCTTTCTTAGAAAATTGAATATCAGGTTCATTAATATGCAAAAGCTCACCCACTCCCAGTAAAATATCTGGTATACCACATTCTTCTGGCAAATTGAAAATAATAATTCGAACAGGTTTTATTTTTTTACATTCAGACGCTGAAAAAGAATTTTGATTAGAATCGCTGAATTTTTTAAGTGTCTCTAGTTCATGTTTTATGTCATTTTTCAGATTATGTTTGTATTTATTATGATTATCTGTTTGTGTCGCTTTGTCTTTTGTTATTGTGGACAGACTATCACTATTGCACTTTAATTTGTCACCCTGCATAGTCTCGATTGAAATTGTAGAAGTTTGTTTACTAGTTAAGTTATGTAACCTTTCAATAAGTTTTTTATTAACAATTTGTAAGCTATCTTTGTCGCGTTTTAAGTTATAAAATTCCACTTTTAGGATATTGAACGATTCATTAAGCGTGTTAAGATTCCACTTCATTTGCATAGTGATATCTGCAAAATCTTCTAAAAAAGGGGAGTTGTTAGCTAAAATTTTATTTTGAAATGCAGCTGCCTCTTTACACATACTTTCTGTGTATTTATTTAGGGTGTCTTGAAAGAAATCTAGCCAAGGAGAAGTATAGCTAGGTTCATTTAGTTCAAGTGGGGGTTTGATATCGTTAGTTGCCATATTACACAGCTGCTAGAATTTTTTTTTAAACAAACTACTATGACAGGATAAAGACTTTGAAAAACATTAGGTTTGAAAAACCAGTCAAAAATCAAAAAAATTAAGGGTTAGTTAGAAAAAGGGAATAATGAATTTGCCCAGACAAGTCCAGTTAGAAATGACTGTTTCAAAATATTAGCACATGAGAAACCTATAATTTTACCTTACGTAAAATCTACAGTTATGTGCATAACTATTTTAAGAAAAACCAACTGGGCTTTCACTTGCGAGGGGGGGGGACGGTGTCTAACTTTTATTATCTAAGATGTGTAAAATGTGAAAGCGAGAAGCTCCCATTTTTTTTAACAAGTGAAAAAATCAAGTGTAAGTAAATTAATTTTGTCTTACTATACACACACTTGCCTGTTAAGAAAGTGGATCACTGAAAAATGATTCTCGAAAATTTTAAGCACAAAAAATTAAAGTATGCAGAACTCTAAAAGGATAGGGGATAATGGAAAGAGGCAAAAAAAAAAAAAAAAAAAAAAAACTCCATACATATTAAAAGTACCCCAAAACTCAGAACGATTTCAACATGGACATCATGTTTACAATTCTGACCCATTTAAATTAACACCAACTTTAACCCAGAAAATAAATGCATTAAAGTTGCATTTTCTCTTATTTATTTATTTTTGAAATCCCCCATTTTGTTATTTGAAGCAAAATTTAAGTAACTGTGCAAAAGCCAAAAAAATGTTAGTAGAAGGGTTGGCCCTTTTTAAAAAAAAAATAAAACTATCAGTACATAAAATAAAAGGTAACGTGCAAAGTCGAGCGACTAGCTCAGAATATATGCACCAAGAGTAGAATAGGAATATTACCTAAAAACACAAACAAAATAACTAACTGCAGAATCATAATTGTGAAAATCTACATGCATATCACTAACACAAAAATTACAAAATAAAGCGTGAAAAGAGAAGATTGTAAAATTTATGCAATGATAACTAAAATTTTTAACTTTTAATTATTTTAGATTTATAAAACAAATCTTCTCTGTTCATGCTGACACACAAAAATATTTAAAGTAACTTTGCAATAATAATAATTTGAGGATGGCATCAGACAAATAAATATGAAAACTAAATTTATCACACCTGAAACATGAGGTAAGAATTATTGTGCAATCTATGTACTATCTATATATAATTTTTTTTTAACACAAACGGCATGATATTGTAAACTATTAGTTCTTTTTTGTTACTGTAGAAACCTGTATTTACTATAATTTTTAATAGTTGCACAGAATCTTGACTTATTTTTATCTTTTTATGCCAGAAGTTGCCGTTTATCATATTTCACTCCAAAATATTTTTGAAGCACCACATTACACATTAATAACACATCAAGGACACATTGATACCACATTAAGAAGAAAACTGGCAGCATAATAAAGATTTTGAAGGCTAAACACCACAGGCTGAAAATTTTTGTTAAAACATTAGACTTGATGATAATTTTGATTTCTTGTTTCAGTGTCACCTATATATTTCACAAAAAAAATTTAACGATCTGTTTTCATCAATTTCAGAATTGTATTTTAAACGTAAATGAAACGCACAGAAAAATAACCACTTGTCACACACCAATGTTAAAGTGGGAAGAAAAATTTTAAGAATATTTATTTGTACCAACTGAAACTACTAAGTTTCTTTTAATTCACTTTCGCCTCTAACTATTACACATATTTCACAATCACGGAACACTAGCACTGTGCACCACAATACTTTTTGAAGAATTTCACAAAGGCTGGCCACACAAAAAATTAAATTTTGCATGATTTCACAGGATATGAACAAACGCACCGTAAACATAATAACACAATTTGTAGCAGCAGGGAGGAGAGCCGACGATTTTTTTTCAGAAGCAGAAATTTACCGATGGAAGCTTCACAGGCAACCGGGGGGTGAACGACCGATGAAACAAAACTGCGCGCTGAACACTTCTTATCAAGGGAAAGGTTTTTCGATGTCCGTATGCAGCGGCGAGTCCATCCTGAGAGAACAGGCGATTTACGATTGTTTCCAAACACACAACGGCATGGGGGGGGTGACACTGTAGAATCATTTGAAGTTTCTTTAACGATCTAATTTAGGAGGGGGTAGTCCAATAAAGTTATGCACTCCATTGTGCGCTCTCTTTTTTTTTATGTTGGAGCAATGGGCATTGGCACCAGTAATTCATATACTAGTGATCGTATAAGTGAACCCAGGGAGAGAAATCGAGAGCGCATAGAAGATGAAGAACACTCCAACATATTGTAGACAGAATAAGGTGTTTATTTAGATGAACGATGGAAGGTTTACAATACTAAGACGCTAGCAATACGGGAAATCACATCATGTGCCCGAAGGCACGGCATTAGCCGGAGAGGGGCACAGCGCCCCTTTTTGCGTGATGTTACATGGCCAATGGTCTGAGTCGAAGTGAGTGACTGCAGCAGGGAAGATGTACAGCGTCAAGGTTATCAGTAATCGTTAAAATGCTTAGTAACAGAAAAAATGCTATCGTTGGTGTAATACTGAAGTCCTGTGGTTTTTAAGGAGTGTCGATTGCATACGCACGTGTGCTTCCAGATACTGAAAGAATTACATGCCGAATGATTCATGACATCTGGGAGATTTTAAAGATTAGCTGAGTGCATGAGAATGTTAACGGATAAACTTATTATAAACCACAGCTGGATCTATTTAACATGGGAAAAATGCAGAAATGTGCAGATCTAAGGAAGACTGACATTCGGTTAACTTTTATTGTGACGAGAAAAGAATTAACAGATCTTTTTCAAAGTGATGCAAATCCAAAACAAAGAGTGGGAATGAAATGGTGTTTTTTTATCATCTGAAAGAGGGTTTGTAAAGGAATTAATTTCACCTACAAAGTTATAAAAGGGAAAATAACAAAGTACTGCATTATAACCTTAAATGTAAGAATATTAACTTTAAGTATTTATTTAAGGGGGTTAATTTTCAGTTAAAATTTTGAAGTTTCGATTTTAATTGTTAAATTTCTAAAAAGGGGAGAAGACAAAATAATATGTGACAGAAACGCTGTCACAGATGTATCAATATTACAATCGGTACCTTGTATGCAAAATGGAACAATTAGCAATACTCCGAAAAATGGTCATTGCTTTTTTTATGGTTAAAAAGTAGATTACGAAATATTCCTACACTGAGATGCCAAGCCGCCGCTTATTGCATAGCAGAATTTTCTTATAATAAAAGTTATTTTTAAGTCTGCAGAATGTTCCAATTTAATAAAACATTTTCTGTATTAAAATACCGGTATCCCAAATGCCGGAGACTTGGCAGCTCTGCCTATAACATTTTAATTAAACACGGTACTTTTTTAATCGGATTCAAATTTAGTGGAGACTACGTTTTTTGGCCAAAAGCAGCTTTTTTCCACATGTGTAACTACGATACAATTCCTTTTTGCTGAAATAAAATGTTTTGACTTATGCTATTATTGCTTCCTCTTATTTATTTATTTGAATTTTAAATAAGATGACTCAAAATCGTGTTTTTTAAATGTACGGAAAAAATCCATTTCGAGAGAGGGCGAAAGAACAATATTTGGCGATTTATTATCTGCGCTTGGCTAAGTGTCTTACTACCTTGTATTTAATACTCTTCACAATACTTCGCTGTTATATGGACTTTGGCGCTTTTATAAAAAGTTTGACGTAATTCGGGCTTAAGAAAGTGCGTTTTTTACTGAATAATACAAATAAATGAAAAATGAATATTAAGAAATACTAAGAAAAGAAAAATGAAGAATTATATTGATCTATGGGCATTTCCATGCGAATTTGTTAATCTGTTACACAACCGAAAATCGCTATGCTTGATGGACACCGTTATTTTCGAAACGTTTGCTTCGCTTTTTTCAACTGATGATATATCTTCGATAAACTAAGTGACATTTTCTCGCTTTAAAATACTGGTAACCAAAAATCGTAGTACGTAACAGACAAACAAGTTCGCATGGAAATGCCCCTATATATATTTAAAAATGCATCTGCTAGCACTAATTAGATAATTTATGTATATAATAGAAAATAAATAGCTTTTGATTCTATATTTCTAAGCAATAACGTTTGTGTGTTTTTCGTTATCATTTGGAGTACTTTGCCGATTTAAAAAATAATGTGGGCAACAGATGTTGGTAACCATGTTTGCTGCAAAATATACTATATTTTGCGTAGGAACAATAATCACTATCAATGCACGAGCAAAAAAAGTTCTAAAATTGAAAATTCTTTAATGTTGATATGACTAAAAATTTAATTTTTTTTGTGGCAACATTTAAGATGTAATATTCTCGTTATGAACGATTTCTAAAACATTCGGCAATTTAAATTCACAAATTAAACATTTTTTTTTCTAGAAAAAGTTTAAACCCAATTTATTGAGAATATTGCAATTTTTAGGATACTGTTGGGGTTAGAAACTATAACTTTAGCATGACAGTAACTTATAAGATGTAAATGCTCGTTTAGGACAAATTTTTAAAAAGGATTCCTTAATTCTTATCGACAACCTCATGGCATCCATGGAAAACAGATGTTCAACAATATAAACTATTCAGACGGATCTCACACCATATAAAATACATTACATTCTCTTCAAACATAATAGTTTATGTTATTTATAGTTTCTCAAATCGGTGCGGAGCTTCTGTTTATGCTCATGATATCATTTCAAAAAGTTATATTTCCAATGTAGGAAAATTTGGTGTTTTATTTTCCGTATTACTTTTAACATTTTGCATATTTCCAATTTTATATCCATGTATGGTTTGCTTTCCCTTTTATAAAAATAGTATATGCAACTTTATGTATAAGATTTTGTAATTCTATGATTCAATATGCTTATTTTCATCATATTTTATATATTTTATCACAATGAATGATCAATTAAAGGTAACATCTCGTTTTCTTTACTTGTCGCAATTTATTAAATGCGTATTCTCAGCAACATCGCTCAGACTAATCCCTCTGAGGGAAGTCCTAGTAAATGTATACAATTTAGATAGATAACATTATTTATCTCTTATATTTTTTAAAAATCTCGGAACCTTTAACTAATTTTTAACAAAATTGATTCAACTTATTTTTTAGACAAAAAAAAAAAAGTTAACAACAAGCAATAAATTCCTTTCATTTTCTGAAAAGTCCTTTAAAAAGATAAAAGGGGATGAATACATTATTTTAAAGCATTTTTTAAATTAATATAAATTCATTTCTCAGATTGACTGAAAAGTAAACAAATATGATCACTTTCTAATAAATCATAACAGCATTTTTCATTTTAAAATTTATATCATAAATATGAGTTAACCATTAGTACGTAGTAATTTCGGATGCTTATTCAGAAATTTGGAAGAGCATATTTATATTGCCTTCAATTTCAAAAGCGGACGAATGCGGAACTACTTTAAACGAAAACACAAAATAAAGGGTGTATACTTATTGATACAACAAGTAACTCTGCTTGGAAAAGCTTGGAAATATAACTAAACCCTTCGTGAAATCAGAAATAAGGGACAAAAATAATAGGAAAATATTGTTATTTTAAATTAATTTTGCAAATACAAAAACTATCTTTTTCTTAATTCAAAGACTAAAAAAATAATAATAGATACCTGCCTCGCCACTATCCATAACGATTAGATTTTAAATACTTTGAAAAATAAAGTTATTCACTTTCGAAAATAGAAAGTCACGATGCACAACGATCTGACGCCGATTCCTTTAACGCAACACTCTACTTTAAACTGATAACACAAAATCATCGGTCACTTAAACAAGATAAAAATGGTATCACAGGATTCCCCATAGACTCAGCTTCAACTAGTATCCCTCCATTCGACCGTGGGTTGTACTTTATGAAATCGACTTTTGGCCAGCCAGATTTTTCAAATACCCCACAGTGTGATGTTTCGTAAACGGTTAATTCAAACATTTTATGGAAATATTGTTATTGATGAAATGAGTAACTTTAATTCAACATCTCTTCATTTTAAAACTTTTTTTTTATTGACGAGAAAAAAAATGGTCATACACTATATATATATATATATTAATTTTTAAAATATCCATAGCAAAGAGTAAAATAAGTAAAATAAAAGACGAATTAAACTGCACGAACAAAACATTTTTTTCTATTGTTTATATTTTTAAGTAATACCAGATAAAACATTTCGGAGAAAATTAAATTATTTTTGAAACAACCTATACAGTTAAAAATTTGCAGCGTTAACATTGCATTTTGATTTCACTGTGTTGGATGTGTTTCGATGTGTACAACTTCAATCCTTGCATAAACACCAAATAACTGTACAATCATTTGACCGTTTTTTTAATCGGTTACATAACATTAATTTAATTACATTCTTACCATAAAATAGGCAATAATATGTTCAGAATAGCAAAAAATTACGGTTGTGTTGTAACGGTAAACACACGTTGAATGTCATTTGTAACGGTTGGGTGCTCGTACTGGGTGTTAAATGCAGACATAACTCAGTACATAAGATAAAAAAAACAGTTTATTAAAAACGATAAGGGCTCAAAGGGAGTGGAGCAAGTCTGTAATTTTCACAACTGAGAATACAACTAAAAGATTAAACTCATACTCACAGCTCCGGAACTAGCTCAATCGGGGCACCTCTGATTACTTCTCAGTTATTTTTCGTCTAAGCTGCTAGATAAAATCTTATTAGACAGCCCGTGGCTGTATATATTTCTTTATTAACTTTCAGATAATCAACGTAATTACTATTAAATTTCTTACCACCGGCCAACTTCTCGAGTCGAATTCCCAAGCTCCTTATCAACTCACTGGAGGCTCGCTAACACTCGATATCGCTTGCTCTGGATCAATCAATGCAGCTGGACACACTCTGCTAGACACCAACGGGCAATCGCCGCTAGAGAAACGCCTTAGCTGGCTAATATCGCTAGACACACTCTGCTGGCTAACGTCGCCAGAGACACTCTCTCAGCTGGCTAATGCAGCCGGAGACACTCAAACTCCCAGCTTTTATATGTTGCAAACTGAGATACTTCAAATTTACATATTACTACTAACCGCGACCTAACATCAGAATCCGAAAGAGACACACATGCTCTAGAAAATTAAAGTAAAAGAGAGGATAGATGTCGCTTTCACGCTTACACATGTTAAATTATTGACGTCACGATCTCAGAAATGCTAGAGTGCCTTTATTACAAAGGTCACTCCCTCAAAGTGTAACAGTTTTCAATTAAAATGGTTAAATGACTTAACAGAATTCTGCAAATTTTTAACAGTGTTTAGTGCTCGTGTTGATTTACCTTAAATTTTATTTGAATCATTTCAAAATGAATTTTACATCAGTGTCATAGGTTTACTAGGTCAGAAATAAAACAGTAGGTTTAACCTATCAGTATTTTGAAATTAAATTTATTAAACGTATATATATATATATATATATATATATATAAAGTAATATATTTGATAATTTTTTTAATCAAAATGATTTTTTTTATTTGTAGAAAACAGTAGTTTTTACGAAACATTTAACACTTTTATTATGCGTGTACCTGATGTTAAGGGAAATCAAATGCATTCCATTACATAGAAAGGAATAGTGTTTTGACAAAAGGTCAAAAGAAAACTAAATATTCCAATTAAAAGTACGTATATGAAGCAAGAATGTGACCATAACAGGATAAAATTTCAATGATTTTATTGTAATATCAGTGAATATTGCGAACAGTTTCAGATTGCTTGTAGAATAAACACGCATCAATGATCAAATAATAGCATTGGAGTTTTAAAAAACCCCTTAACTGCGTATACTTCATTCGACAAGAAAAAATTGATTGAGTTTGATTAATTTTTATATACGCAGATATTGCATTATTTAACACTAGAACGCCCGGAAATTCTACTCAAGTTTGAAAATAATATTTCTCACCAGAATTTTTCTTAAAAATTATTTAATTGATTTATTTAACGTAAATTTGCGTGGATTAGATTTAAATTATTTCAAGAAAATTTTTCTGGTTCGAATTGAAATTTAGTTACATGATTGGAGTCGAATCAACTCCATCCGGGCGTTCTAGTGTTAAAAAAAAAACTGAACGTGGTCAACAACCGAAAAATAAATCAAAATATCAAATTTCCATATTCATTAAACTGCGCATTTGGAAAATAGTTTTTATTGAGGGGAAATTTCATGTTATTATCAGGGATGCAACAATGGATAAATGGAAATTTTAATAAAAGTTTAACATGCATTCTGGCTTTCTATGAAATCGTTTTTGTAATTTGAATAAGATTACATTAGTTTGTAAAATTTTCAAAACAAATATGCATGTTAAAAAAAAAAAAAAAAAAAAAAAAAAAAAAAAAAAAAAAAACATAGTTATTATTTAATTTGATTGATGACTTAATTTCAATTAAACCCTAAATTTTTGAGCACTTCTTAGTGCAAATTCTTATTTACAGTTAATGTTAATATTCGAGACAATATTGAAAAAAAATTGTTTTAGAACAAAACAACATACTTAAGAATAAAGCTGCTTGTTATTTTCTGTGTTCCGAAGACATGTATCAAGAACTTCAAGTTTAATTCACAACAATCTCTATAAAAAATATCTAAATACAAATAAACAATCTATATGTGGAATATAGAAAATAATACAAATATCGAAAATTAAATAATAATATTTATTCGGAAAATTAAGTTATTTTACTTACATTAAACATCGCTAAAATAATGCATAGAATTTTGCGATATTCTTGCGATATATTGACTGCAAATGGTAGTGTGAGACTAACATAAGTATAACCTAAATTATATAAATTATATAAATTTGTTTAATTTTTTAAATATTTAAAACGAATGCAGATATATTTATGGAAGCTTCATTCATTTGAAGGAATATTTCACATGAACTTCGTAGAGTATATCAATAAAGTTTTCGAACAAAACAATTTGTGCTCATACAATAGATAATTATATAACAGATTTGGTAATTTTATGAATAGGTATTTTCTCGAGACTCCTATATGAGATAAAAAGTTTATATTAGCATGCATTTTTACCTCTATAGGTAAACATATATTTAAATTTTTGCATCCTTTACATCTAAATATAAAGATTTTATGGGATTTTTTTTCGATGCATAAGACAATTAAATTATTTTTTGATTTAATATTCAGAAGGTTCACAACTCCATTTATTATAGTTGTTTCACTAATTAATTGAACTGAAACCAAAGTTTTCAAATCTCTGGATTTTCAAATAACTGTATAATTCTTTATGTTAGGTGAAATCGCAAAACTTTACGGTTAAATAAAACAATAATTTCTCCACTAAAATAGTGATATCAATAAATAAATAAATAAATAAATAAATAAATAAATAAATAAATAAATAAATAAAAGGACATTTCGATTTCTCTCTAATGTACCATTTCTCCCAAACCATAGGTACAAAATCTGAAATGTACTAGCTGTTTACATACATTTTTAAGGAAATTAACAATGCCTATGGTTTTTTTTTAGTATTTTATAAGACTTATTGAATTTCTTCTGATGTTATATTGATCGAGGATATATGTTCATTAAGATCATGCATGATCTTGTTATATTACTATATACATTCAGGCTGTATGGGATAATATGCAGATATAACACCACGCTTCTTGTTTATCAGAAACACATCAGTAATTATTTGCAGAAAAACTCGCCTTACGTAATTCCACAATTACGAATGTGATCGTTATTAGTTTATTGCATTAAATATAAATTAAATATTATTTAGAAAGAAAAATTTAAATTATCTAATACACTCTTACATATATATATTAAAAAATGTATATTACTTTTTTTTGTCTGTGTATAATAAAACACTGTGTAACGCATAACGTGCCAAACCAATGTTTCCTTCCAAAAACTGACATTGAAAATTATTCTCTCACCGAAAACAGTATGTCGTCTGTTTCCATCCGATGCTTGCTTGCAAAAACTGATATTTGCAAATAAAAGTTTAAAATGACAATATTTCTTTTTTTTTTTTCGAGAGAAGGGGTAAACAGCAAAAGAATACAATTTTAAAATTGTATTAAAAATAGTAATAATTATTATTTGTCAATATACATAGATAATATACCCCCTCGTTATATCACGCCCCGATATATCGCGCATTTGGATATATCCCGCATGTTCTATGTCTCTTAACTTTTTTTCTGTTTTTTTTTTCTTCGAAAATTCTGCTACGAAAAATAATTTAACATGCTAAATAATAAATCATGCAAAGTGGAAAAAAGCCTGAAATGAAATAATAAGAGACCGGGGTGGGGGGGGAGAGGTAGAGGGTGAAAAGAAAGCAGATGGATAAATCGCATCCCATTGGCTGGGCCATAATGTAATTTCTTATTTTTGCTGTCACTTCAATGGTAGGAATCTGGGCAAGTGTTGCAAAATTAGGGATTTTATCCGCATTTTGGGGAAAAGCCTGGGGGCACTGATCTCGACACCGAGTCCATTTGTTAGTTCACAGCTCTTCTCGAATTATCATGTCTGCTAAACGAGTCGGTCTGCCTCTAAAAGTAAAAATGGACGCGATTGAAAGAATTAAAAAAGGTGTAACGCAAATTTCGATTGCTAATGAGCTAAGCGTTGGAGCTTCTACTGTAAGAGGATTGCTGAAAGAAGAATATAAATTAAGAAAATTTGTAGAAAATGTGGATCAAACTGAAGGACTAAATAGAAAAAGAGCTCGAATGGCAAATGACGATGAGCTAGACAAGGCATTAATCTTATGGTTCAAAGAACAACGTGCACTGGGAGTTCCTTTATTATGTCCCATCATAAAAGAGAAAGCGAAAATCTTGGCGAAAAAGCTAAAGCCGTATGAAGAAATCGATTTTGAAGCAAGCAATGGATGGTTTTGGCGGAGGCAAAAGCGGCATAGCATTGGACAGAGTGTAATTCACGGGAAAAAGTTATCAGCTGACGAAGAAGCTGCTTTGAAATTTCCTGCTGAACTGAAGACAAAACTGGATGATTTAGGTTCAAAAGACGAACAGATATACAATGCCGACGAAGCTGCACGTAACAGGAAGTTGTTGCCAAATAGAACACAAGATTATAAGAACAGTTCGATGAATTGTGGATACAAAAAACAAAAGGACAGGGTGACACTCTTTTTTACAGCAGATAAAGAGGGAAGTCATAAGTTAAAGCCGTTCCTTGTGGGTAAGCGAAAAAAACCTAGAGTTTTGAAGAATGTAAATAGGAAAAATTTGACACTGATATATAAAAGCTCCAGAAATGCTTGGAAGACACAATCCTTATTTAAGAAATGGTTTTTCGATAATTTTATCCCATCTGTTCGTGGTTTTCTCAGAGATAAGTGTTTAGAAGAAAAGGCTGTGCTCTTAATAGATCAATCCCGAGCTCATCCCAGTGAAGAAGAACTTATGTCATCGGATAAAAATATTAAAGATATGTTTTTGCCGCATAACACAACAAGTCTTCTTCAACCAGTGGACCAAGGAATAATTGCTACGTTAAAAAAAAACTATCAACGGGAGTTATTGAGAAATCTGTTGTTCGTAGAAGAACGGTCACTGCATGAGGCTCTGAAAAATGTGAGCTTAAAAGAGCCATGTATGTCTCTGAAAAAGCGTGGTTCACTGTAAAGTCCGAAACCATTTCCAAATGCTGGTCGAAAGTTTTAAACAATGTCGAACTCGATGCTAATGAAGAAGATTCAAACGATGTTGTAGTTCAACAATCCAAGTCACTGGGTTTGAATACAAACGAAGATGATTTGAAAACTTGGATAAATGTAGAAGATGACGAACCGATTTATGAAACTCTTACAGATGAGCAGATCATAGCTGATGTACGAGCGGACGAAGATCCTGAAGACGCAGACAGTGATAATGAAGAAAAAACGACACATGTTTCCATGAAGGAAGCCGTTGTTATGCTTGAGAAAGCATACATTGCATTTTGAAAGATGCAACTCCACTCATATAAATGGAATGCAATTGATTAATTTTCGCTCACTGATATTTTCTGGAAAACAAGTTGTTTCAGAAAAATCTAAGCAGACGACTTTAGATTCCTTCTTCAGCAGAAAATGAAAATGTGAATACACATGTGTAATCGTACATAAAATAAAAAAAGGTAAATGGAATTTCTCTATCTTCATTATAAGATATTTTTTACTTGCTATTATTTTACTTACTATTACTCTACTTACTATTTTTATTGCTGCACTTAAATTACTCATTTTATTTTTAAGACTTATGCTCGTAAAAAATATAAAATTTGTACTAAATCACCCGCTCCCTGGGATATATCGCGCATTCGGATATATCACGCATTTTTCTTGTCGCCCGAAAAGCGCGAAATAACGAGGCGCTACTGTAATTTCAGTAGTTGCCGCAGACTTTTTTTTTAATTAGGTAGTTTTTATTGTATATTTGTTTAAATCTTGTTTCATAAATGTTATTTAAATTTTAACTTTATTGTAGTATATTACCCGGAAAGCTTGGTTTACCTAGAAGTTTTGTAAATGCTAATAGTGTGTTTATTAGACCACAAACTAACCCAAATTTGCTCATTTTAAACTCTTCCATACTGTCAATAAGTTTTACCAGTTTTTGTTTTCAAATATATGTAAAAAAACATTTTTTACCCACAATCCTAAGAAGGGCATCTACACTAGTATATGAATAAATAGAAACAAAAGTTTTTTAATTATTTGGCACAATATATGTATATATAACATCAAGGTTCATGTTGGTGAATACATTTTTCAAGAAAAATATCAGTCTTATTTATACAAAAACATGCCTTACATAATCCCGCGATTATATAAAACTAGTTTTTCTATAAGAAAATACTTAGATGTACACTGATAGATTTCTTGACCTATACCGATCCAGTAAGACAAAAGTGATCACTACTACTTTACATTAAATATAATTGAAATATTATTTAGAAAGCAAAATTAAAATTAGCAATTACACTGTGATGAATTTAAAAGTCTAGATTACGTTTATTATAGATAAATAAACGGAAACAAATGATTTTTATTAATATTAAATAAAAAAATACCGAGAATTACAAAGACACCAGACCTTTTATAAGTCAGAAAAAAGTGGAAAATACTCCTAGCACAAGAATTGTTGTATATTTTATTATACATAAGATTTCTATGTGGGAAGAAAATACCCGTTATTTATAAAAAACACTGCAACTTTAGAAGTTCATAAATTTTATCATATCTGAGATGAATCTTGAAACTTTCACACTCTTTCTCAACATTTTCACTAACTGATTGCCTGTCACTATGCGACGATAAAAATAATAGCAGTCTGTGAGTTTCGCAAAAAAGATATAAAATTCTGAATACTTTTATCTAGAATTTTATCCAACAAAGATACAGTTTAAAGAATATTACTTCAGTGTGTATTCTTGATAAAATCATTTAAATATAAAAATTCAATGACAGTCAAGTAAAAAATCTGTCTGATGTAAGGTTTCTATATGGGAAGAATATATCCGTTATCCATAAAAAAGACTTCAATCTTAGTAGTTCATAAATTTAATCAAATGTGAGATGAAAATTTCACATACTTTTTCAAGATTTTCACAAACTGATTGCCTGTCACTATGCAACGATAAAAATAATAGCAGTCTGTAAATTTCAAAAAAAAAAAAAAAAAAAAAAAAAAAAAGATATGAAATTCTGAATATTTTTACTTTCAGTTTTATCCAAGCAGATATAGTTTAAAGAATATTACTCTTCAATGTATTCTTGAGAAAATCGTTTAAATATAAAGATTCAATCTACTAAAAAATCTGTTTGATTTCGCCTTCGATAGTAATTTAAATATAGAAGGTAAAGGAACAGTACCCATGTTTAATAAATACATTTTTCATTAATTGGTAATTTTATCTTATTTCCAGCATTTGGGTCATTCTCTCCAAACAGACCGAAGTAAGAGTTATGAGGGGTGATCGTGAGGCAGTGATTAATTTTAACAAAATACCTTTTTTACCATTATTTGAATTGAGATTGAGTTTACTGGGCTTGACTAAATGTAAACATTTATAAATCAGTAATAATTGCTATTTTTTAATAGTTAACTGTATTCTATATAAGTTGATGAGGAAGTAAAAAGCTAAACCCTTACCGCATCTCAATTCAAATGATAAAAAAGTAAATGTATATTTCGTTAATATCCATTGCTCTCTCATAATTTTTATTCTGGCTTGAGAGAATTACACATTTATATCTATAAAAGATTCCATTATATAGTTAAATTTTATCTAAAAATTTTGTTTTTTTTCGTTTAAACTGTGTATATTTCCATTTACATTTGGTTGTTATTACATTTTTTGTATATAAATCAGTAAAAACATTTTTTTTTTCATAATTCAAAGTATACTGAAAATTACAAAGACCTGAAAGTTTTTATAAATGAGAAAAAATGAAAAATATTCCAATCATAATGCAAGAATTTTACTCTATTTTATGTTTCACGAAGTTTCTGCATGGGAAGAAAATACCCGTTATCCATAAAAACACTTCAACTTTAGAAGCTCATAAATTTCATTAAATCTGAGATGAATCTTAAAACTATCAAATTATAACAGATCGCCTGTCACTGTGCGATGGTAAAAATAATAGCAGTCTGTGAATTTCGAACAAAACATAAAAAAATTCTGAATACTTTTGCCTAGATTTTTTTGAAAGAAGATAGATTTAGATTAATATTAATTTAGAATGTAATCTTGATAAAATCATTTAACTATAAATATTCAATGCCAGTCTAGTTAAATGATTGTTTAATTTAGCAGCAGAAATTAAAGAAATAGTATTCACATACAATAAATATATTTTTTATTATTTGATTAATTTTAGCTAATTTCTAGCATTTAGATTATGTAAGACATGTTTACCTATATAGAAATAAATACTGGCTTGTATTCCGATAAATTTCGAGGCCTGTAACACTCATGTAAGACGAATGAGACCATGTCTACTTTGTTACATTAATTAATGTTACCATGTCTACATTAAATGTAATTTAAATATTAATTATAAAGCAAAAATAAAATGAGCAATTACACATTGATATATTTAAAAATGTAAATATAGTTTTTGTATATAAATAAAGAGAAATAAATGCCCCTTTTCCTTTTTTATAACAGTTATGTGAATTGAGATTAGGCTAAGTGTTCTTTGAGTATATCTGAATACTTATAAACCAATAATAATCGATATTTTAAAAGATATTTAACTATGTTAAGTAGAGGCTGATGAGGAAGTAATGAGGATAAAACCCTACCCCATCTCGATTCAGATAATGATTTAAAAAAAGTAAATGGTTACTTTGTTAAGATTACTCCCTCACAATCACTCCCTTGTAACTCTTATTTTGACAGCGGAAAATTACCCACATATATTTACAGAAGATTATATTGAAAAATTAAATTTTATTTAAAAAATTGGGCTATTTCCTTTTAAACTGTGTATATTTAAAATTACATTTGGATGTTATTACGTATTTTGTACATAAATGAATAGATTTTTTTTTTCTTTTTTTTTCTTTAGAAAGTATACTGAAAATTACAAAGACCTCAAACTTTTTATAAATCAGAATAAAGGTAAAAAGTCTCAATCATAATGTAAGAATTGCACTCTATCTTATGTTTCATAAGTTTTTCGTGTGGGAAGAAAATACCCGTTATCCATAAACTGTTAAAAATCTTGTCCTACTTTAAACCAAATTTTCGTGCTCAGTAGATGCCCCTGTAATATGGTGAAACGTCGAAACAATATTTGGAGCTGCTGTTTAAGCATAGTTCCAGCAGTTGGAACGAGATTGAAATAGAAATGTTGGCACGGTATTTCGCAATCTAATGTTTAACAGTGTATAAAACTGATATCTTCTTTGTTGCAGTAAAAATTAAAGAAATAGTACCTATATATAATAAATATATTTTCCGTTAACTGGTTAATTTAAACTTATGTCTAAAATTTAGATTATATAAGACGTGCTTACCTATAAAGAAATATTTGCTCGTATACCGATAAATTTCAAAGCCACTACCACTTACGTAAGATGAATGAGGGAATGTCTACTTTGTTACATTAAATACAAGTTAAATATTAATTAGAAAGAGAAAATAAAACGAGCAATTACACACTATTATTATTAAACACTATTATACTACGATACTAAAAATTACAAAGACATCAGATCTTTTATAAATAAATAAATAAATAAAAATAATGGTAAATGTTCAATTCATAACGTGTTTTTAATTATAATTAAATGTATCTTTCATTACTTGATCAGTTTTAGCTAATGTTTAGCATTTAGATTATGTATTAAGTGTTTACCTAATTTTACCTGTTTGGTTGATTTTAAACAATTTCCATCATTTAGATTATGTAAAACATGTTTACCAGATTTTAGCTATTTGGTTAATTTTAACTAGTTTATAGTATTTAGATTCTATAAGATGCGTTACCTATAAGATTTTTTTGGTTTGTATGCCGATAAATTTTCAAGTTTGTACCACTCCCATAAGACGAATGAGACCATGTATATTTGGCAACATTAAGTAAAGGTTTAATATTATTTATAAATCAAAAGCAAAATGATCAATTACATACAGATATATTTAAAAATGTAAAAAAACTGTTTTGTATATAAATAAAGGCAAATAAATGTTTCTTTTCGTCATACAAAGAATGCAGAAAATTACAAAGACTTCAGTTCTTTTATAAATCAGTCAAAAAGAAAATTACTCCAATCATAATGTAAGGATTTCATAAGGTCTTTATATGGGAAGAAAATACCAGGTACCCATAAAAAACACTTCAACTTTAGAAGCTCATAAATTTTATCAAATCTGAGTTTAATCTTCAAACTTTCACATACTTTTACAAGATTATCACTAACAGATTGCCTGTCACTATGCGAAGATAAAAATAATAGCAGTCTGTCAATTTTGAACAAAAGATATAAAATTTTGAATACTTTTGACTAGAATTTTTTTCAACGCAGATATATTTTAAAGAATATTACTTTAGAATGTATTTTTGAGAAAAGCTTTTAAGTATAAAGTTTTAATAAAAGTCTAGTAATTTTTCTATTGATTAATTCTTAAATGGTAATTAGTAGTAGAAATTAAAGAATTAGTACCCACATATAATAAACATATTTTTCATTAATTGGTTAATTTTAACTAATTTCCAGCATTTCGGAGATTCTCTTCAAATAATCCAAAATAAGAGTAATGAGGGAGTAATAAATTTTAATAAAATAACCATTTTTTTTTACTATTATCTGAATTGACGTTAGGCGAAGTTGGCTTTAACTAAAAGCTCTTGATTCGCAAATAAATAATATATTTTTTTAATATAAAGATTCAAAGACAGTCCAGTAATATATTTGTTTATGCTTTGATGGTAATTTAATAATAGAAAGCAATCACATATGATCAATATAATTTCATTAACTGGTTAATTTTAACTAATTTCCAACATTTGTGGGATTTTCTCCAAAAAATCAATAATGTATTTTTATGAATATAAATGGTTAATTCTCGCCAAATAGGCCAACATAAGAATTATGAGAGAGTAAGTTTTAGTGAGAGATGAATTTAACAAAATTCCCATATACTTTTTTTTACCATCGTTTGAATAGAGATCAGCTTAGAGGTCTTTAATTATATCTAAATATTTAAAAATCAGAAAAAAATAATATATTTTTTAAACATTTAACTGTATTTAGTAGAGTCTTATGGGGAGGTAATGAAGCTGAAACCCTACCTCTTCTCGATTCAGATAATTGTAAAAAAGTAAATATGTATTTTCTTAAAACTCATTAATCCCCCATAACTCTTTTTTTTTTTTTGTTCTATTTGGTGAGAATCAACAATTTTTATTTATAAAAGATTCAAATTAAAAATCAAATTCTTTTAAAAATGCAAAAAGGCTGCGATATTTTCTTTAAAATTGTATATGTTACAGGCCAAACCCGATTTTAGGCCAAACCAGTCTCTCCTAACGCCCATCGGATAAACTAATTTTTCCTAGGCCAAACCGATCTATCCTAACGCCAATCGTATAAACTAGTTTTTCCTAAGCCAAACCGGTCTATCCTAACGCCCATCGGATAGACTAGTTTTTCCTAGGCCAAACTAGTCTATCCTAAGGCTCATAGGACAAACTAGATTTTCCTAGGCCAAACTAGTTTGGCCTAACTCTTATAGGATAAACTAGTTTAGACTGTTTTTATTGGTCTGAACTAGTTTATCCTAGGCCGATCTAGTTTATCCTAGGCCAATTCAATTTGGCGTGATTTTAATGAATTCAATGACCGCCTCAACGCCAACATTCTTGTTTGTCCTAGTCTGATCTAGTTTATCCTAGGCCAATGTAGTTTTTTATGTGTTTAGCTCAGGGGCGTCAAAGCCAGAGAAATAATGACCTCACAAGTTCTGTACGCATGTATGTACGCATGTATGTACGTATGTACGTACGTATGTGCGTAACGCGATAACTCTTGATAGAAATAATGCAGTTTGACGTGTTTTTATCTCATCAAGCTACCGAAGCCTGAGAACTAACGAGGCCGTAGGTTTTGCATCTATATATGTACCTAAGTACGTAAAGCAATAATTCTTGATAGAAATACTCGATTTGCATCAAACTTTCAATATAAGTTTATTCTTATGGGGAACTTTTCTGATTATTTTTGGGAGGTCAATGGAGAAGAATAAGGGGGGGGGGGTGAGAGGCTGATTCGCCCCTTCCTTCAATTCAAGTAATGGGTTTCCATGTATTATTAGAATATTTTATTCAAATTTTAGATATAGGAGCATTATCGTGAGGTGCCTCCATGATTAGTTGCGGGTGTTCATTTTTTAAGTATAAAGGAAGGGGGAGATAGGAGTAACACCCCATAATTTATGCAAATGCTTTTTTCCCGTAGAATTTACTGATTTGCTTCAAATTTTAGAAAGAGATTCATTCTGGTAAAGCGCTTCCCTAATTAGTGTTGGGGGTTAATTGAATAAGAACAACGGGAAGAATGGGGGGATTCCGCCTAATTTTGGCAAATGGATTTTTTATGCAAAAGTAACAGATTTGTTGGAAATCTTGGATTTGTTCATTCTGGTGAAGTGCTTCACTGATTAATTTTTGTAGTTCTTCGGCTAAATATAAGGTTGAAACTTACAATTTATTTCCTTCCTTATATTAGATAAATTGATTATAATACAAAAGTATACCATTTGCTTAAAATTTTGGACATGAATTCATTTGATCAGGCATTTCTTTAATTAATATGGGTTTTTCCTTTTGGTTAAGTACAATGGCCTATACACGTTTTATCACCTTCCTTAAATTAGATAAATGGGTTTTTTATGCAGTTTTATCCGATTTGCCGTAAATTTTGAATATAGTTTTTGTTTTAAAGGCGAATTCCTGAATTGTTTTGAGGATTTAATGATTAAGTATAAAGGGAAGGATGAGGGATTACCTCCTTAAATAACACGAATGATTTTTTTGAGCAGAATTATCTGATTTGATTCAAATTTTAGATAATTTTTAAATTTTATAAAGCGTATCTGTAATTAGTTTTGAGGGTTCAATGGTTAAGTATAATTGGGTAAAATGGGAAAAAGTAATCTAACTTACGTTTTTCTTCGAGGGTGTCATTCTTTGAATAAATAAGGCTGTAATACACAATTAGTGTAAACGCCATGTGACTACCAAGCCATCATTTTAATTGGGCAATATTCTTTTTAATATTGATCCCGAATACTGCTCCACTGCTAACCTTGTGCAAAGTGCTTTTGTCACAACCCTTATATAATGTATTTTAATCGAAGGGTTGTAGAATACTGTCAAAGATTCACGCGGGTCGGAATTTCGAGGCTCGGGCCCCGCCCTTCCCGAAGGAGAGTTATTTCGCCGTGACCCGGTGTAAAAATTAAAAATTCAGCCCGAGCCCTGCCTGTACAAAAACCAGTGAAAAGAGACTCAGTCCGGTTCAATCTGGCCTTACCCAATTTCTGCAAAAAATGCAGATTTTATTTAGCATTCAATTAGGATTCCTTTAAAATATACTGCATGCATATTTATTGGATAAATTTACAATGTATTTTTAAATTACGATGCGTTCACAGAATGGTAAATACGCAATGTATTATTGATTATTTAGATTCTGCAAACTTTCAATATTCAAATAGGGATTCATTAAATAATTAATGTAGTTTACAACAAAAGAAGAAAAAATAGAGTTATAAATATCATAACTATTGAATCTTTTCAGCAAAAAGTAGATTTGTGAATATGTTTCTCTGTCATTCCTTAAGGCTTTTCTCAAATCCAAAAGAGCTACATCCTAACACAGTTAAGAACTAATTCATTTTCGGAAATGCATAAGATTAGCAGGCATTCTCACTCAGAAAATATGTAATCGAATGGCGTTAGCAATTTTTTCATAAAAGCGATGTAGTTTCAAGAAAATACTATTAAAACTACGTTTTGACTCGAATTTCCGCTTACGACATTACGGAAAAGAAAAACTTGACACCGTGACAAGAATAGCTTATTTGTCGACAGATAATTATTTTCTCAAAAATGAAAAACGCTGTTCGATTCCAAATTATGTTCAGCTCTGATCTGGCTCGAATATGCAATAATAATAATAATAATAACTGCAAGTCTGATCTCAGTTGGCACGAGTCTGCAGAAAAAAAAATAAAAATAAGCAGACACCTTGTCCAATGCATCATGTCTCTACGGTGGACATGTTAAATTTCTGTGTTGATGTTATAATCAATGACCCTTTACACACATTTATACTTATTCTTGTGAAAGACATGTTTTTTACCGGCCAAACCCGATTTCGAGCCAAATTAGATTTGCCTAGGCCAAACTATTTTATCCTAAAGCCGATTGGATAAACTAGTTTTTCCTACGCCAAACTTGTTTATCTAAATGTCCATAGGATAAACTAGTTTTTTCTAGGTAGAAGGGCAATCCTTCATTTTTTCCCCTTCATACTTAACCATTAAACCCCCAAAACTATTCAGGGAATCGCCTTATAAAAAAGAACCTATATCCAAAATTTGAAGCAAATTCGTCAATTCTGCGTCAAAAATCATTTATCTAAATTATGTGTGTTATCTACATTTCCATTTTTTTAGACTTAAACAATAAACATCCACAAATAACAACGGTGGGGGATTAGCCTCCAGTTCGTCCCCTTTTATTCTTATACAATGAATTCCCAAAATTAATCAGAAAAGTACCTCATCAGAATGAACCTACATCCAAAATTGAAGCAAATCGGATATATCTATCAAGAATTATCGCTTTGCGTACATACGTTTATACATGCATATATAGAACCTGTAAGCCCATTATTTTTCTGGCTTTCACGCCCTGAGCTAAAAACACGTAAAACTACATTGGCCTAGGATAAACTAGATCAGCCTAGGCCAAACAAGAATGTTGGCGTTGAGACGGTCATTGAATTCAATAAAATCACGCCAAATTGAATTGGCCTAGGATAAACTAGTTCAGACAATAAACAGCAGTCTAAACTAGTATATCCTAAAAGAGTTAGGCCAAACTAGTTTGGCCTAGGAAAATCTAGTTTTTCCTATGGGCCTTAGGATAGATTAGATTGGCCTAGGAAAAACTAGTTTATCCGATGGGTATTAGGTTAAACCGGTTTGGCCTAGGAAAAACTAGTTTATCCGATGGGCGTTAGGATGGACCGGTTTGGCCTAGGCCAATCTAGTTTGGCCTAAAATCGGGTTTGGCCTATAACGTTTATATTTAAAATTACAGCTGGCTGGCGCAATGCCTTTATAGTATTACAACGAAAAATATTAATATATAAGCCTTTTACAAGCGGCATCAATGATATTTATTTTACTTAAAATGTTATATTTGTCTCACAGTATCTGTTTGAGACTTATTTATGAACAATTAATCACCAATGTAATACGTTATTCATGAAATAGTGCTAATGTAATCAAAAAATGACGTTAAAATAAGTGTAGTTGCGTAGTAGCATAGCACAGTTCTGTTGTGAAAAACTGGAAACGATGTAAAACGATCAAATAATGTGGAACAATTTGTTTGTGAAAGTGTTCTAAAATCGACTCTACAATAATTAAGTATAGAACAATTTACCTGCATCCGGATGTACGGCGAAAGCCAAGTATCGTGACAGATAAGATTAATATGAAATTGAAGAAACAATTCTAAAAAAAATTAATAAACATAAGCGAGAATGAACTTGTTGGAAAGTTTTTCGGTTCAGAGTAGTGTGCATAAATCATTTTAAATTCTATTGGCATTGAGTTTCAGGAAAATGATAAAGCGGCACAGTGTACAGAATAGGAAATAATGTCCTTTTTCGAAGACCTCATCCCTCATGTATAAAGGTCGGTAGAAGTAATAATAGCTTTAATTGTTCATTCTGGGAAAACGACGAAAGTATGATGAATAGAGCATAATGTTTATTGATATAAATTACTACTTTACAAAAAATTTTAAATGAGAATAAAATTATATGTATATTTTAAAAGTATGATTGGAGGAATTTGCCAATTTACACTAGTAAATATTTTTCTTTTTGTTGATACACTCATTTCTAAAAGAAATAACAAGTTAAATATTCAAATATATAAATTATATATGTAGTCCGTAAATTTCAGACAGTTTTATGATTGTAATGAATGACAGTTATGGGTTACAAATTCGCTTTGAAATTTCACACAAGAAGCAATAAATAAATAAATAAATAAACAAATAGTGATTTCAACGCAATTTTGCGTGATATAGTTACCAATCACTATTACTGAATTAAAGTTAATGAAATTTATCTGTAGACCCTTATTTACATAGTGCTTCATTATCTGTGCTTTATTAGTAGAGCTGATTCAGAAAACAGATAAGATGCATATAAACATCGCTGTTAGTGTGTTTTGAGCAGATTGGTTGTCGGAACATATATCTCACTAAGCGGAGCATTAGCACTTTAAGCAAGGTGTTCCCAGTTCGATCCTGGGAAAGGATATGTTTTTGTCGAAAATATGCAAATTCCACATGAAAATTGATCATTTGAAAAGAATGTTCTTAATCTCTCTATTATGCATACTTAATATCAAACGTATGGAAGTCGCAATGGCAAAGCAATAAGTTATTGGTTTTTATCAATAAGTAAAGTAAAAAATAACTAAATTACAAATACTAATAAAGCTACTGCAAAAAACTAATAATAGGTACATTCATGGTGTGTCAAATATGAGGGTGGAAATTTCAAAAATAATTAAAGCAAAACTGAAAAGAGGATTGTAATCTACCTATTTCCCCATTCTTCTCCAAAAGTCTGGAAATTTGTAATTACGTCTTATGTTAAAATTAAATAAGAAATGTTGCTAGCTTTGCAACTTTAGATATTGCAATTTACAAACGATGAATACTACATATATTGGAATTTCACCAGCGGGACTATACGTAGTATTGTTTAAATAAGGCGAACTTACAAAGGCAGTTTAAGGTAATAAAAATCCAGAAAAGAATACAAAAGATGATTTGTTTGAAAAATTTCAATAAACTGAGAAAATTAATGAAGATTATGAAAGAAACTGGGTTACACCAATTAAAGATGCGGAAGTCAAATTTTTCAGAAAATTAACCAATAAAATCCGTGAATTTTGGTTCGACATGTCTCAGCTGAAGGTTGGCATAAAACGCACCGTACTTACATCATCATATTCAACATCCTCAAACACTCTACATAGAAGAGTAATGACCCGTACTTCTGACCTGCATATAAGATTTCTGCCTTAATAATGCTGCAATGCATATCATGAATTGACGAGTGCTATATAGCAGGAGCGTTATGCTGGAAAATTGATGCGTGAAACTTTTCGTTTTCAAAAGTTGCGAATCATATCGAATCAAGCATATTTAAAACTGTGCATTCATATGCGTTAACGCCAAACTGCTAGAAAAAAGTAGCGTCAATCTGCTTTCGCTAATTTCACAAAATCTATTTAGACACCGATTTTTGTTCAGTCTAGATTTTGCACTTCGAAGAAAAATGATTTCGTATCTGTGTAAGAGTAATAGTTTCTTCTTGTAGCATCACATTTTTCGTATTTTTTGGTTATTGTTAAGTCTATTATCCATGTTTATTTATTTTATTTTAATTCTCTCATCTTTAATTCTCGTTGCATGTTTTGTATATGATTTAACGGGAAACGAAATTGTATTTTTTACAGTTTGAATATTATTTATTGAAAAGAATGAATGCTTTTAATTGGACGATTGCTTGAAAAAGAATTTGAATTTTTAAAGTTTTTATTTTATAAAAGTTCTCATCATCAGAATTTATTGAGATTAAAATGGGACTACATGGGTATCTTACACTTTCAAACAAAAAAAAAGAATTATGAAAATCAGTTCATATTTAGAGAAGTTATGAGTGAAAAAGAAATACATACAGGTCGAAATCATAACCCACTTCTTGAAGTCGGTTAAAAATAGCACTACCCGCCAGATGCGAAAATGCATAGGATGCAATTGTTTTCTTATCTTACGAGAACGCGGGTGTAAGTTTTCAAGAAATGACAAAGTGATATCTATGAGTAATAATCCCTATTAGTTTCTTTTCTTCCTTTTCTGCAGCTTGTATATAAAAGGCATTCAGTCATCATTTGAAAGATGATTAAAAATATTGACATTATAGGACTTAAAATAAATGCGTAGTAAATTGTATCTATCTCTTTAAATCATTTCGGGTTTATTCACTATTGTCGAGTGAAAAAAAAAAAAAAAACTAAAGAAAACTATGGTAGAATATTTAATTTTTGCAAAAAGAAAAGAAAAGATATAAAGTGTGTGGTTGGGGTGACGCCAAAAATGAACTCTGAAACCCCTACATTCGGCCTAAACACCAAACCATGCTTTCATAAAGAAGAAGAAAACATTTAATAATACTATTTTTTATTCGAACACAATCAAACGCTATTCTAGAAGGCTTAAATATAAGCATATCATTTTCATTATAAAAAAAAAGGGGGCACGGATGATGTCAGAGTATTAGGGCATTGTTTCACGTCTCTGTTTTGTTTGATCCCATTGACAGCATTTAGATTTGAGTGATAACGTGCATCTTACTGCAAACTTTTTATGTCATACTGCATCTCTACCTATCCCTTTCCATCATGTTTTTTTAAGTCAATGGAATGTATTTCAACAATTAAAATAAATAACAGATGATTTTTCGTTTTCTGACGTAAATTGATACCTGCAGATCGTATAATTATAAATAAAATTTTGCTTTTTCTGATATTTTTAAAAAATATAACTTAATCATAATATTGTTTTCTCAACTGATATAAATAAAAGTTACATTCGATTATTGATTTTTAAAAAACTCTGAAAATCAAATGGTTAGCATATATCACTAATAATGCAAAGTTATCAAAGTCAAAAATAACCTCATTTTTAGTGGAAAATTATTATTTCCATTCTTAAAAACTAAGAAAATATCTAGACTGCCTGAATTAAAATTAATTAAAACTTAACATCCAAATTTTACAAAGTATTTTTTTAATTGCTTATAAATATTTATGTAGTTTGAAAATTTTTAGAAATCTATTTGTAGGAAGATGAATGTTAAGTAAAGTGCGTTAAAAACAATGACTTCCTTATCTGAGATGAGGCAACGGATCACAGATTTACTAGTGTATTTTTAGATGTTCCACTCCGTATTTTAAACTGAAACTATAACAAATTTAAATGTAAATGTGCTTTTATTCTTCATTTAGTAGAACGAATGTCATAGTTTAAGCTGAGAAGAAACCGCCTTTAAAAATTTGAATACATAATGAAGATTTCCTATTCAACTTTTTGTTTTGTTTTGAATCAAGATATTTATTTTAAAGCAACAATAAGTTTGAAAGTTTAGAGAAAGTTTCAAGATTTTTGCATAAAGGAAAATTATGAATGTTTTGTGCAAAAATACAGTTTCAATATAAGCTGTAAAAGAATTTGTGTGTGAAGTAATTTTCAGCATCTAAGTTTTTGAAAAAAAAAATAAACTTATAATTTATTTTATGAATGAAAACGAAAATTTAAAATGCACAGACAAATAGAATTTTGTGTCCCGCATGATAATTTAATCTCTAATTTTTCAAATAATAAAATTATTATGTAACACTATTTCAAAAGCTCTATCAGTGGTTACAGTGTTTTCTAATTAGATATTGAAACATGACACACGCTTTTTAAATTCAAAATTTTTTATGTTATTTTAGGTGTTTTTACATTTGAAAACTGTATAATTGCATTTATTCAGGAAAAAATAAAAATAAATAAAAATAAACCTTTTTAATTTTTCTATACGAATTAAAAAAGCTACATGTTAATCATGCTACTTCATTTATTATTTATATTTAATATAATACGTAAAATGTTGTGTTTAAATATAAAAAAGCTCTAGGATGGAGCGAAAAAAATGTTTTTTTTAAATCAATATCCCATTAAGTGTTAAGGAAACCGCTTTAAGACACTAGATCCTCAGAGAAAAGTCTGGACCAAGTTATCTGATGGCAAAGACTACCAATCAAAATTGCTAGTTTTCTTTATAGCGAGTATTAACAAGAATGAAACAGATTTTCAGCTTACTTTTGACTTTTCTGCGGCCACACAGGCAGGCTAGTTACTGTTTCCGGAAAACTACTTGACAGTCAGCTCTTTGCAATGAGAGATAATCTGCAATCTGATGATCTCACTCAATCTGCACACGGGATAAGCTGTTTTGCATGGTGCAGAGATACCGGACGTTGAAATAGGCCAGGAATCATTGGGGGATAATCTTTCTCACTTATCTGTTCAGCCGAACTATATATATTTAATGTATTTTCTTCTAGAGAAAACCAAGGAGCCGGTACTAGCATAGTTTTTATAGTCTGAGCGGTCATCATGTTAGATGGAAGCACAGCATTTCCTGTGCTTGGTTCTATAAGTGGTGCGATATAAAGTGATGATAATCTTGGTATCCAATGTTCGAATTCTCGGAGGTGTAGTTAGCATGATTTAATTTTAATGGGCTGCAATACACGTCCAGATAGATCTCATTTGGGTCTATGATTTTCTGGATAACGAAGATATTTATTTCATGCGTATGGCAGATATATATCCAGACCTAATAGAGAATGTCTTAGACGCACTAGATCGGACAACTGGAACTCTCTTTACACATTAGAGAATCCTCAAAGACCTGAAAAAAGTCGCAAGAAAAGTGAAACTCACTACCATACGGACATATAAACTCTCTGATTCCCAGTATGCGTTTTTTTAAGAGCTGTATATTTGTAAGATAAGGGAATACCCCTTATATTTTATATAGTTATATATATATATATATGTTACAGGCCAAACCCGATTTTAGGCCAAACTAGATTCGCCTAGGCCAAACCGGTCTATCCTAACGCCTATCGGATAAACTAGTTTTTCCTAGGCCAAACCGGTCTATCCTAACGCCCATCGGATAAACTAGTTTTTCCTAGGCCAAACCGGTTTATCCTAACGTCCATCGGAGAAACTAGTTTTTCCTAGGCCAAACTAGTCTATCCTAAGGCCCATAGGAGAAACTAGTTTTTCCTAGGCCAAACTAGTTTGGCCTAACTCTTATAGGATAATCTAGTTTAGCCTGCTGTTTATTGGTCTGAACTAGTTTATCCTAGGCCAATCTAGCTTATTCTAGGCCAATTCAATTTGGCGTTATTTTATTTAATTCAATGACCGCCTCAGCGCCAACGTTCTAGTTTGTCCTAGGCTGATCTAGTTTATCCTAGGCCAATGTATTTTACGTGTTTTTAGCTCTCAGGCGACAAAGCCTGAGAAATAATGGGCTCGCAAGTTCTGTATGTACGCATGTATGTACGTAACACGATAATTCTTGATAGAAATAATGTAATTTGACGTGTTATTATCTCATCAGACTACCAAAGCCTTAGAAATAATGTGCCTGTGGATTCTGTATCTAGTACGTAAGTACGTAACGCAAAAATTCTTGATAGAAATACCCGATTTGCATCAAACTTTCAATATAGGTTTATTCTTATGAGGAGTTTTTCTGTTTAATTTTGGGAGGTCATTGGAGAATGATAAGAAGAGGAAGATCGAGAGGCTGATTCGCCCCTTCCCTTAAATCAAATAAATGGGTTTCCATGCATTATTAGCATATTTTATAATAAAAAAAATTAGATATAGAAGCATTCTGATGAGGCGCCTCCGTGATTAGTCGTGGATGTTCATTGTTTAAGTATAAAGAGAGGGTAAATATAGGTAACGCCCCATAATTTATGTAAATGCTTTTTTCGAGCAGAATTTGCTGATTTGCTTAAATTTTTGAAATAGATTCGTTCTGGTAAGGTGCTTCCGTAATTAGTTTTGGAAGTTAATTGGTTAAGAACAAATGGAAGAAAGGGGGACTCCCGCCTAATTTTGCCAAATTGGTTTTTCATGCAGAATTTGCTGCAAATCTTTGATTTGTTCATTCTGATGAAGCTCTTCACTGACCAATTTTGGTGGTTCTTTCGTTAAGTATAAAGGGGAAACGTACAATTTATTTCCTTACATTAGATAAATTAGTTATAATACATAATTATCCTATTTGCTTAAAATTTTGGACATGAATTCATTTTGATCAGACGGTTCTTTAATTAATTTTTCTTTTGTTTAAATATAATGGGGCAGTGGATGATTTATTGCCTTCCTTAAATTAAATAAATGGGTTTTTAAGCAGATTTATCTGATTTGCCGATTAAATTTTGAACATAGTTTTTTTCATAAGGCGAATCCCTGAATAATTTTGTTTAATGATTAAGTATAAAAGGAGGAATGTAGGATTACCCTCCTTAAATCAGATGAATGTTTTTTGAGCAGAATAATCTGATTTGCTAAAATTTTGGATAATTGTTCAATTTTATAAAGCTTATCAGTGATTAGTTTTGAGGTTCAATGGTTAAATATAATTAGGGGAAATGGGAAAAAGTAATCTCCCTTACTTGTTTTTTCGAGGGTGATATTTAAAAAAAATATCTGTAATACACGATTAGTGTAAACAGCCTGTGAATGCAAAGCCATTACTTTAACAGGGCAATATTCTTTTTAATATTAATCCTGACTACTGCTCTCTAATTTTGTGCAAAGTGGTTTTGCTATCACCCCTGTATAATGTATTTTATTTGAAGGGTAGTAAAATGTTACAGGTTTGCACGGGCCGGAATTTCGAAGCCCGGTATGAAAATTAAAAGTTCAGCCCGAGCCCTGCCTGTAAAACAATCAGTGAAAAGGGACTCAGTCCGACTCCACCTGGTCCTACTCAATTTCTGCAAAAAATTCAGATTTTAATTCACATGCATTTAAGATTCCTTTAAAGAATACTGCATGCATATTTATGGATAAATTTACAACGTATTTTTAAATTACGATGTGTTCGCTAAATGGAAAATACACAATGTATTATTGATTATTTAGAATATTAGTCCTTCAATATTCAAATAGGAATTCATTAAATAGTTAGAACAAAAGAAAAAAAGGAGTGTTATAAACATCATAACTTTTGAATATGTTTAGTAAAAAGTAGATTTGTAAATATATTTTTCTCTCATTCCTTAAGGGTTTTCTCAAATCCAAAAGAGCTACATCCTAACACATTTATTAGTTAATTCCTTTTCAGAAATGCATAAGATTAATAGGCATTCTCACTCAGAAAACATGTAATCGAATGGCGTTAACCATTTTTTCATAAAAGCGATGTATCTTTGAGAAACTACTATTAAAGCTACGTTTTAAATCGAATTTCCAGTTGCGACTTTATGGAAAAGAAAAACTTGACGCCGTGATAAAAAATAGCTATATGTCGACAGGTAATTAATTTGTCAAAAATGGAAAACGCTGTTCGATTCCAAATTATGTTCAGCTGCGATCTGGCTCGAATAATAGTAATAATAAAAGCAAGCTTATCACAGCATGGCCTGAGTCTGCAGAAATAAAAATAAAAATAAGCAAACAATTTGTCCAATATATCATGCCTCTACGTTGGACATATTAGTTTTCTGTATTGATGTTACAAGCAATGATTCTTGACACACTTTTATGCTTATTCTAGTAAAATATATGTTTTTATCGGCCAAACCTAATTTTGAGCCAAATTATATTAGCCTAGACCAAACTATTTTATCCTAACGAAAATTGCATAAACTAGTTTTCTATGCCAAACTTATTTCTCTAAATGTCCATAGGATAAACTAGCTTTTCCTATGAAAGTTGGTAATCCTTCGCTTTTTCTTTCATACTTAACCATTAAACTCCCCAAAACTATTCAGGGAATCGCTTATCAGAAAGAACATACATCCAAATTTGGCGCAAATCCGTAAATTCTGCATCAAAACCATTTATCTAAATTATTGGGGGTTACCTACATTGTCCTTTGTTTTCCACTTAAACGATAAACATCCACAACTAATCACGGAGGCATCTTGTCAGAATGATCCTATACCTAAAATTTTAAATGAAAACTGATAATTCTGCATAAAAAATCTATTTCTCTGAATTAACAATGGGGTATTAGCCTCCCGTTCACCCCCTCTTAATCTTATCCAATGAATTCCCAAAACTAATCAAAAAAGTATCTTATCAAAATGAAACAACTTCCAAAATTTTAAGCAAATCGAATATTTCTACCAACAGTTATCGCATTACGTACATATGTACGTACATACGTACAATCATGCGTACATACATGCGTACATACATAAATACAGAACCTGAGAGCTCATTATTTCTCGGGCTCTGACGCCTGTGAGCTAAAAACAAGTAAAATTACATTGGCCTAGGATAAACTAGGTCAGCCTAGGACAAACTAGATCAGCCTAGGACAAACTAGAATGTTGGCGCTGAGGCGGTCATTGAATTCAATAAAATCAAGCCAAATTGAATTGGCCTAGGATAATCTAGATCGGCCTAGGATAAACTAGTTCAGACCAATAAGCAGCAGGCTAAATTAGTTTATCCTATAAGAGTAAGGCCAAACTAGTTTGGCCTAGGAAAAACTAGTTTGTCCTATGAGCCTTAGGATAGACTAGTTTGGCCTAGAAAAAACTAGTTTGTCCTATGAGCCTTAGGATAGACTAGTTTGTCCTAGGAAAAACTAGTTTGTCCGATGGCCGTTAGGATAAACCGGTTTGGCTTAGGAAAAACTAGTTTATCCGATGGGCGTTAGGATAGACCGGTTTGGCCTAGGCAAAACTAGTTTATCCGATGGGCGTTAGGATAGACCGGTTTGGCCTAGGCAAAACTAGTTTATCCGATGGGCGTTAGGATAGACCGGTTTGGCCTAGGCCATTCTAGTTTGGCCTAAAATCGGGTTTGGCCTGTAAGATAATACATAGTTATTTTTTATATGTTTCGAAGATGATAATTCTTACGCAGATCAGATATGTGCATTATAATTATTATATATATATTTTTGGTTAAATGAAATCGATGTATTCGCACACTTAATTTCATTAGACTTTGCATTTATGAAATTCTATTAGCAAATTTTCTCAATTTTGAACTTAAATGTAATTTGAACGCAAAATAAAATGAAAAAAAAAACTAGCATTTTGATGTGGTGCAATTTTTAAAGTTTCATGATTTTTTTTAAATATTTCGCTTATTCATCTACAGAACATACAGAAAATTTGGTAATTAAAATCTATTAAAAATAAATTGCCAACTTAAAAATCATGGAGCAGTTTTGAGACATAAGAATTGTGATAAAGTTTTTTATGTTTTAAAATAAAAGTACTTAGTAAAATAGATTTTTTTAAATAAAGTATTAAAATTAATGATCTATTCCAATTAATGTTCAGATTAAAATAATCTTGCTTTCTCAAATTAAAATTTTAAAATAAGGAATTGTTATACGTTTATCAATTTATATTTTTTAAAAAATTAAATCAATAATTATAATTTCTTACTTAAGTAAAACAGACATTTCTTAATGTTTCCTTCAAATATGTCTCAATAAGCTATTGGTTAAATGAATAAATATACATAAAACAATACCTCGTTTCCTTCTGCAATTTTACGTTTTGGAAATTGGACAAAGTTACAAGTGAACATGCAGAAATTCATTTCATAACATACATTTAAGTAGCAAAATTACACAGTTGCTTTTCCAAATGAACGCTTCCGAAAGATCTGGATGACCCCGCTTTAAAGCTTTATTACTCATGAAATAGTTTAAGTAGCGAGTAAATTTATAAGGATGCTATTATAATAGTTGTCTGACGAGTAATGTATTATGCATATAATAGGTGTTATATTTAAAACATGAGAATTAGTTTGTAAATTAATTTTAACCGTAAAGATCAGATATGCAAAACTATCTAAGAAAAGTCAATAAGATTTTCATAAAATATGTAAAAGCTGTGCTTTTATTTTCAATAAATTTTAAATTCTATTTAATAAATTTTTTTCACTTAATACTGTATTAAATTGTGTGTACCTAAATAGTGATTTTTTTACTAATTATTATGTTTAGGTGATTTTGTATAAAGCATTTTATAATATAGTGAACTTCCGTTACTATGGCATCGTTTAGGATGGATTTCTCATTATTCCGTACAGAAACAAAATTCCCGGATAAGTTCTAAAGCATACGCATTTAATAGACATCGTTTAATACATACAGTTTAAGAGTTAGTTCGTTAAGATTGACAAATATTCGCTCAAACGTTTTCGTTCATATATTACCATTCTTCATCTTCAAGTTACAATGTAAGTATGCTTCAATATAAACTAGAGTTTCAAACATATGCGTAATATTTTCCATTTTGAAATTGATCACGAACATTCCTTCTCTTTACTTATTTTTGTTTCAGTATTGTAAGTAAAATAGTATAAACTGGTTTGAGAAAACAAATTTCTATATAAATGCATAAACGGCCATAGAATAGTATCTAATTTTCTTCTTTAATTGTATGTTTTAGACATTGGATAAAGTTTCATGTGGCCATGCATAATTTTGTTTAATCTCAAGCAGCAAAGTTGCTCAGTTGCTTTTGGAAATGAAAGCTTTTGAAATGTCTGGATGACTCCAATTTAATGCTTTATCACTCATGAAGTGGTTTAAGTAGCATATAAATATATAAGGAAACGATTAAAATAGTTGTCTGGCAAGTAGTGTACTATGCATAAAATAATTCATTGATGCTATAAGGTATTTCATTTAAAACATGAGAATTAGTTTGTGAATTAATTTTAAACTTAAAGTTCAGATGTATAAAACTATTTCATAAAACTCAATAGGATTCTTATAAACTATGTAAAAACGGTGCCTTAAGATTCAGTAAATTTTACGTTTCATTTAAGAAACGTTTTAAACGTAAAACTGTATGTTTAGCAACTCATGTGTTTAAAAAAATGTGCGTATTTGATGTTTTTTTTCGAATTATTACGTCCAAAAAATTTGAATAAGGTCTTTTATAATGTAGAATAAATTCCGGCAAGATATCGCCGTTTAAGATGGATTTCTTGTTATTGCGTACAAACAAAAATACCCGTTTATTATTTTTTATTAAGTTTTTTATTTTATATATAAAAAAATTGAATAATTTTTTACTTAAGACAAAGAAGAAAATAAGAAAAAGTAGATAATTTTTATTAATTTCTTCAAAGATGTCCAAATATTTTTTTTAAAAATGCATAAACATACATAGAACAATACATAATTTTACTCAAGATTACTATAAAATATATAAAAATTGTGCTTTTAGTTTCAATAAATTTTAAGTTTCATTTAATAAACGTTTCACATAATAGAATATCTAATTTTCTTCTGTATTTCTATGTTTTAGAAATCCGTTAAAGTTACAAGTGAACATGCAGAAATTTATTTCATCATATATAATCTCAAGCAGCGAAGTTGCACAATTGCTTATCCAAATGAACGCTTCCGAAAGGTCTGGATCGCTCCGCTTTTATGCTTTATTACTCATGAAGTGGTTAAAGTAGCATTTAATTTTATAAGGAAACTATTATAATAATTGTGAAGTATCTATTGTATTATGCATAAAATAACTCATTAAAGCTGTAGGCATTATCCTTATATCCTTATATATATTATAAATGTGAAAGTGTATCTGAAAAATTGGAATGAAATTGGCTTCAAAACGGATGGATTAATGTCTTTGAATTTTTGTATCTATCACAGGACAACAAAATTTTTTTTTTCAAATGGTCTGACATGTTTTAATGAATTTAAGATATTTCAACCTCCAGAAACCAGAATATGGCATCCGTTTCCGTACATCAGGTAAGATTTTGCTGTGAAGTTGAATTGAAAAAACAAATATATACTACAGAAGTGTAATTAACTGAACCGAAAAAAATTACGTATGTTAACAGAAAACATGTTTAGTTAATTACATAGTTAGTTAATAACTAATAGACAGGAAAAGATTCGGTTAGTTCACTGTTTCGTCATTGTGCAACACTTATGGTAGGAATTTCCTGTTCGTTGAGGTCCGAGCATGGACGGCAGCAGGAATGTCTCTATGGAGATTCCAACAGTAATCCGCCATCATTACTGCATCCCAGTGACCTTGGTATCTGTTCTCCATCTCCTTGATCTGATGAAAATGCTCTCAATGTTCATCACTCATGGAGCCCAGGTTGTTAGGAAAGCGATCCAAATGCGAGAATAGGTAATGCATTTTGATGCTCATGTTACATCCGAGGTTTCTGAATGCTGTTATCATATTGTTCACCAGTTCAATGTAGTTAGTGGCCTTCGTGTTGCCGAGAAAGTTTTTCACAACTAGAACAAAAGCCTTCCATGCTTCCAGTTCCACTTCACTCGTATGTGTTTCGAATTGCGTATCTCTCATTAGCTGACGAATCTGTGGACCATCAAAGATGCCAGCTTTCAGCTTCTCAATGCTCAATCTGGGAAAAACCTGGCAAAAGTACATGAAGCAGTCACCATTTTTGTCGAGAGCTTTGGTGAATTGCTTCATCAACCTTAGCTTAATGTGCAATGGAGGAAATATGATCTTCTCTCTGTTCACAAGAGAAGTGTTGATGATGTTAGCTCTGCAGGGCACCAAGTCCTCCCTAAGAGGCCAGTCCTTGATTGTGTAATGATGAGCCCTGTCCCTACTGTCCCACATGGAGATGAAACAGGGGTACTTTGTAAACCCTGATTGTTGTCCCAACAAGATGTTCACCATTTTCAAATCCACAGAAATGTACCACTGATGGTCATCATAATGAATTTTCTCCAGAGCATACTTCACTGATTCATACTTCTCCTTCAATGTAGTTGAGTGAGCTAATGATACAGAGGTAAACTGGTTGCCATTGTGTAGCAAAACACATTTTAGTGAGCGCTTACTGCTGTCGATAAACAGCCACTAATGTTCGGGGTCGTATTTTGCCACTTGCAGCGTGCACAGCAGCCGTGCAATATCATTACAGTACACCAGGTCAAGCTCTTCACAGAAATACTGTAGGAAGTCTTGATGTCTGTTGCGGTAGAAGCTGATGCGAACACTCTCAGTGAGACAGTTTTTGTCCTTTAATCTGGATGCCAATAGTTTGGCAGATGACTTGGAGAAGTTAAGATCGCAAACGAGAGTATTTAGCTTCATTTGTGTGAACGGAACTGCAGTACTACATTCTGGAACCACATAGTCGTCGTCGTCAGCAGCAACCCTGATAGGGGAGGATGATTCTTTGTCAATGTCCGGAAGTTCTTTAAACACGGGAACAGGAATGGCTTCAGAATGGGCTACAGGACGACGTGCTGATTGCAGATCTGGATATATCAGGCTACTCCGGTTGTTTCTGTTTATACCAGTCAGATCTATAGCGCAGAAGTAACAATCTGTGACCCGGTTGGTAGGCTCCCTCCAGACCATAGGAATTCCAAATTTCAGCGCCGTCTTCTGGCCTTTGGTCCACGCACGAAGATACTCGGTGCATTTCTTGCATACTATATGTGGTGCCCAACCTTTATCTTGGTCACCTAGTGCCATTTGGAAGTAAGCAAGATAGGTGCGCTTTATAAAACTGGTGATTGGCTTCCTGTTTGGTACAAGGGTGTATTCGCCACAGATATAGCAAAATGCATCCGCTTACATGATCTTTTTGAAGACGCAATTTACTTCACATATATCCTGTAATGAAAGAAAATTTATCATTAGTAATACAGGGCAACGAAATACGACTTCTCGGAATGCAACACACACAAGTACTGCAATGAAGTATAGGCATTTATGCCGGAAATCACTTAAAGTAAAATGGACATTTGCACAAAAAACTGACCTGATAGGGCGAAACCGTTTTGGGTTTTGGATTCAGGGTATGAAAATGAACATATATCAGTTGGAAAAAGTTAGACCATTTATTGGCTGTTGACCAGTGATTGGTCTGTAATGAACATAGGCTAATTTTTATTTATTTTATTCAAATAATTCAACAATTCTTAATAATTCAACATTTCACTATTTTTCATAGAGAATAAATTGAAAAATTTTCCATAATATTTAATCATCTTTCTTTTTTCGTTGTCAAAAAATAAAAAAACCGGAATAATTATTTCTCTTCTGTAATTAATTTTCAACTCTCAAAATGGAATAAATAAATGGACCCTGTTCTGTTTTTCGGTTCGAGGTTAAAAACCACAATTTTACCAATTGTGACGTCAGAGGAATACCGTTTTTCTTCTTATATCACGCAGATGTTTATATAATATCTATTTTACACTTAGAAGACTTCACAAGAATATAACTTCATACTTTATAAGAATATAATTTTTTTAGTAGTTTTTCCAGATATTAATCCGTAATAAAAATGAACCTTTTTCTTTCTATCGGTTCGAGGCTATAAAATTGAACTTTGTACGAATCGTGACGTCACAGCAATACTTTCCATTAAGAATTTAAAAAATATCAATGTTACGTCATATCTCAATTAAAGTATAAGTTTTCAAATTTTCAAAAATTCTGTTTTTTTCGTTTTACGGAAACTACCCCCTTTTTGACAATTTCTAACATGGTCTAAAAGTGCTTACAACTTCAACTTGTCTGTACACCGGATGTCGAGTGCCTGGGGTCTGCCGTTTGTTTGTTCATGTTTCAACTTGAGTAAATATAGTGGGATTCATACGAAAATAACATACGTTATTGAGATTTGCCATAGCATCTCCGGCATTGAAAATGAACCAGGTAACAATTATATCTGAATCACATGAGCACTCAAAAGGAGACTTTACATTATGGTCTACGCCGAAAAAATCATTTAAAGTGTATTTTGATAATGATACATAATTTTAAATGTAATGAAATTTACATGCATTTTTAAGGTTCACAAGAACATGTAAGTAAATAAATAAACAACGTTAAAGCACACAAATATTATAAAATAAAAGATGTTAAAAGCATACAGCTGTTTCGGGACTTCTAAAGTCCCATCATCAGTGCTAAAAGTGTAAAACGTAAAAGAAAGTCACATCGTAAAATAAACGTTTACGTTTTACACTTTTAGCACTGATGATGGGACTTTAGAAGTCCCGAAACAGCTGTATGCTTTTAACATCTTTTATTTTATAATATTTGCGCTCTTTAACGTTGTTTATTTATTTAGTTATATACAAACACAAAGTACAATCCTCCGCCCTTCTCACAAGAACATGGTTACTATCGAATATGTTAAGTATAGTACTTATAGTGTGCGTACAAGGAGTTCAAAAGTAGTATTTCAATATATCATAATCTGTGAAGAAAAACCATTTGCAGCGTATTTTAATAATGTTATTTTATTAAGGTTATTTTAATAATTTTGAAATTGATATCAGTTTCTGAAGTGCACTAAAACAGGTTTTCTGTAGAAAATTTAACATTCATTTACAAAATCACAGAAGAATGTTCGGTAATATAATAGTCTACGGGAGAAAATATTCCCAGCGTATTTTAATTGCATTGAACTATTTCAAACATGATGAAATTAATATACTGAGATAATCAATACAATGATAAATACTGAAATTTACTATAATATGCTTGCAGTTAAGTATGATTTGCTTCACATTTTTTGTTTACTTACAGAGACGCATAAAAGATTTTGGACCTGTGTCCAGATCTCAGTTATTGTATCCAAAGTATGGTCTATCAGAAAAGATTGCTGAAGAGCTTTTTTAATTATCGTATGTCTTTTATAGAAAACTAATGCATCCTGAATTTCAGCTACATTTGGTATAATAAGAGATGTTTTTAGAATTTAAAAAAATCATGTATCGGACTATACAATAAACTGGATATATGGTCACCTCTGCAATAGCGATTCCCGGAAATATGAATTCAATAATTTGAATCGGGTTTTTTACTTGAATAATGTACGCTAAATGTACGGTCGTATAAATATTTGTACGTTATATACAGGACTGTACAAAGGAATTCAAGTATGTTTCTGTCTGTTATTAGAAATTGCTAAAGGTGAATTTTAATCTTTGTTATACTTTTTCTAACTAAGCAAAATTTTAACATTGTATTTAGAATATTTACAAACACATAGATCATATACATAGCTGCAGAAAAGAATGGGCCGGCAAAGTTATGTATTATGGAAATGTTGGATATTTTTTTTATTACCTAGGTTTAACACATCATTTTTCTCTCTTTGATATGGGATTCTGAAATGCACTACAATATGATTTCTGTACAATTGGGGTGCGTTACAGTTGTTCTAAAGTATAAATGGTTGCAATTTCATTTTCGCAATTGTTCATATTTTCTAACACATTTTCCATTTATTTGACTGAGTTCTTTAAGTCCCCTATAAAAAAGAACTACTGCATAGCCTGGTATAAGATATGTGTTATATATTTTTCTAATTATTGTTAATGAAATGTTTTGTTTAATTAAAGCGTTTATCTTTTTTTTAATGCTACGTGAACGACGTCACGGGAAACAGCTAGTATATAAAACATGAGAATTAGTTTTTGAATTAATTCTAATCTAAAGTTTAGGTATGCAAAACTATATCCAATATAACCGAATAAGATTACTTTAAATTATGTAAAAGCTGTGCTTTTAGTTTTGTACGGCCTCGGGTTATGAATCAGTGATGATATTTATTAGCGATATTATATACTTATTATATATTCTTATTAGCTACTTATTATACTGCGAGATTAATAAGTACATCCCGTTTCGTGAATATAAAATTGAAATTTATTTATATCAATTAAGTCTGGTATATATATATATATATGTATATATATATATATATATATGTGTGTGTGTGTGTTTGTGTGTATTTGATACGTGTTTTTTTTCGAAGTATTCTGTTTAAGGGAGACCCGTACGAAAAAACCCAAAATTTTTATTATTGATTTTAAAGTAATGAATTTTGGTGTACTATTTAAGAATCTTCTTGTAAGGAATAATTAGCAAAAAAATTCACTTTTTACGAAAAAGTATATTTTTTATGGGGATTTTTATTTTATTTTATTTTTATTTTTTGTCCAAAAATACGCTTTTTAAAATTACTACTCCTCATTCATTTTCAATATTTTGGTATTACTAAAATTTCTTAAATAGTGTTACAGTATATAGAAAAGAACTAAGGAGAGATATTTTTAATTTTCTATTTTAATCAGCTAAATAAAAATAAATAAAAATACGCATGGTAAATTTCCTTAAATTCGTTATAATTTTCATGTTTACCAATTTATGTAAAATTTTCAGAAATAGTTAACAAAAATATCTCTCCTTACTTTTGTTGCAAATTATTTTAGGATTCTAAAAACATAAGCACTTTGTTTCTAAATCATTTTACCACTCAGCTTTAGTACTTTGAACTCAGGCAAAATATGAAAAAAGTCATTTTCAGGAAAACACGTTTTAAATGGCCGCTAGTCCTTTAAACTCTATAGTGAGTACAATTTAGAAAGCTCATTTTCTACCTGTTCGAAGTGTCCCCGAGTTCTGAAATTTTGCATGGATATTTGCAAATATGTATTTTATCGTTTTCTGAGAAAAAAAAATTGAACTTTTGATGATTTTTGGCCGAAAATGGGTACGGGTCTCCCTTAAGCGATTTTGTGTAAAATCTTTTATATTATAGATAACTTCCGATAAGTTGATGCCGTTTAAGATGAATTTCTCGTTATTACGTACAAACACAAAATATTCGTTCATTATTTATTATTATTATTAAGTTTATTATTTTAAATTAAAATCTTAAATAATTTCTTAACATTAGACAAATAAGAAAATAAGAAAAACCAGATTTTCTAAATTTATTTCATCCAAAATGTCCCAATAATTTATATAATAAATGCATAAACTTAGGTAGAACAATATTTAATTTTACTAAATATTACTATAAAATATGTAAAAACTGTGGATTTAGATTCAATAAATGTTAAGTTTCATTTAATAAACGTTTTACTTTTAAAATTGTATGTTAGCAATTCATAAAAAATGCGTGTTTTTGATATGTGTTTTTTTTATTTGAATTATTCTATATAAGAGATTTTGTATAAAGTTTTTTATATTACAGATAACTTCCGGTAAGACGGCGCCGTTTAAGATGAATTTTTCTTTATTACATACAAACACAAAATATCCGTTTATTATTTTTATTATTGTTAAACATATTATTTGATATTAAAAACATAAATAATTTCTTACAGAAGAAAAATAAGAAAATTAGAAAAATTCTATACTTTTAAAAGATTTCTTCAAATGCGTCTCATTAAGCTATTTAATAAATGCATAAACATGCATAGAGCAATACTTAATTTTACTTAAGATTTCTAAAATATAGATATATAAATAACCAGTGGTTTTAGTTTCAATAAATTTTAAGTTTCATTTAATAAACGTTTTACATAATGCAGTATCTAATTTTCTTCTGTAATTCTATGTTTTAGAAATTCGCTAAAGTTACAAGTGAACATTCAGAAATTCATTTCATAATGTATAATTTCAAGCGGCAAAGTTGTACAGTTGCTTTTCCAAATGAACGCTTTCGAATAGTCCGGATGACTCTTCTTTAACGCTTTATTACTCATGAAGTGGATTGAGTAACATGTAAATTTATAAGGAAACTGTTATTATAGATGTCTAGTATGTACTGTATTATGAATAAAATAATTCATTGATGCTGTAGTTATTATATATAAAACATGGGAATTAGTTTGTGAATTAATTTTAATCTTAAAAATCAGATATGCAAAACGATTTTATAAAGCTCAGTAAGATAACTACAAAATGTGTAAAAACTGTTTCATTTAAAATACGTTTTAGTCTTAAAGCTGTATGTTTAGTAATTCATTAAAAAAAAAAATATGTTTAAGAGATTTTGTATAAAGTCTTTTATAGTAACTTGAACTGTACTAAAAAAAATCATATATGGCGTTTGTTACATAAAAAAGAAAAAAATATTTTACAAACAGCAGTTACTTTTCCTTGTTTCTTTCTAAAGCAAAATTTCTTTCTTCAGTTTTAATTGTTATAAGTAATGATTAAGCAATATACTTAACACAATCCATTTTTTAAATACACTTTCTTATTAAGAACTCTTGAAAAGACCGTTTTATAAGTTTCTTTTAATAAAGTTTCTTTGTAAACATATCTTTCTTAAAATTTTTCGGTATTTAAATAAATAAAATTCATCACCACAATATAAATATAAGACAAAATAGATATCGGGTGAGATATTATTTCGATATATTACATGAACATAGATATATTTTTTCTTTAAATCTCTTTAGAATCTCTTTTTAAATCTTGCCTTTTTTCCAATTGCAGGCTATTTCTATTTATAATTTGCGCTATTATAAATTATTATATTTCTAATTATTATACATATTATTTTATTTTGCGCTATATCTATTTAGTCAGTTTTCTAATTACATCCCGTGTGCAATTTTATGATTAAGTATCGTGAGTGGTCTCATTTTTTTCTTTATGTATTGTAGACTAAGAAAAGCGACGGTGAACATCTGGGACCCGCAGCTGGGGGGGGGGGGGGGCGAGAGAAGAAAGTGTTGAAAGGGGCAAGAAAAAATATTTAATTTCACAATAAAAAAGAAAAAAATATGTATAAATATTAATGAATAAAACTTTTATAGAATGAGAAAACATTTGTGGACATCCGTAACCCCCGACTAGAGAGGGGGAGGGAAGAGGAGGGGAAGGGGCAGAAAGGGGAAAGGAAAAAAATTCAATTTCACAATAAAAAAAATATATATAAATATTAACGTTTAAAGCTTTTATAGAATAAGAAAAACATTTGTGAACATCTGGGACCTGCAACTGGGAAGGGTGAGGGGAGGGGAAAGGGTCGAAAGGGGCAATGAAAAAAATTCAATTTCACAATAAAAAAGAAAAAAATATGCATAAATATTAATGTTTAAAACTTTTTTAGAATGAGAAAAACATCTGTGGACATCCGGGACCCGCGACTGGGGAGGGGGAGAGGAGGGGAAAGGGTCGAAAGGGGCAAGAAAAAAATCATTTTCACAATGAAAAAGAAAAAAATATGTATAAATATTAATGTTTAAAACTTTTATAGAATAAGAAAAACATTTGTGGACATCCGATACCCGCTACTGGGGAGGGGGAGGGGAGGGGAGGGGAAAGGGTCGAAAGATGCAAGAAAAAAATTCAATTTCACAATGAAAAGGAAGGGCAAGAAAAATTTATATTTTACAACAAGAAAGAAAAAAATATATGTATAAATATTAATGTTTAAAACTTTTATAGAATATGAAAAACTTTTGTGGACATCGGGGATCCGCAACTAAGGAGGGGGGAGAATTGTAACGGGCAAGAAGAGAAATTTCCATTTCACAATAAAAAGTATGAATAAATATTGATGTTTAACACTTTTATACAACGAGAAAAATTTTGGATACGAGGGACCCAGAACTGGGGGGGGGGGGATTAAATGGGGCAAGTAAAAAAATTCCATTTAAAATATATATACATATATGTACAGGAATATTATTGTTTTAAGCTCTTATAGAATGAGAAAAGAATTGGTGGACGTTTGTGGAATAGAAGGAGATGTGGAAAGGGTTGAAAAAGGCAATAGAAAATTTCGATTAAAAATAATTATATATAAATATTAATATTAAAAACATTTATTGAATGAGAAAAGCAATGATGGACATCCGGGACTCACGAATGGAGAAAAGGAGGGGAGAAGAGGGAAAAGAGTTTAAAGGGGCAAGAAATTGAAATTTCTATTTTAAAATAAATTTATATGTACATACATAAATATTAAAGTTTAAAATTTTATGGAATGAGAAAAGCATTGGTAGACATCCGAGACCCGTCGATGGAGAGGAGTGGGGGATGCAGAAAGTTTAAAAACGGTATAAAAAAACAAAAATTCGTTTAAAAGTATACATATATATAAATAAATATTAATGTTTTCCAAGTTAATAGATTTTTGAGCAAATTTGACGAAATATTACGGCAACAGTTTTATTGCCTGTTGAAGGTATCAATGTATGTTATTCTGACATACAATCTATGATTGCAACACCGGAGTCAGATGATTTTATTTGAACTGCACCTTTGCTAATCCATATGGAACTATTGAGAATCTCTGTTGTCCGTTCTTTTATGCAAAATTCTTCCAAATTATGCATTATTAGTTTACTTTTGACCTGGGATTTGTACAGTGTTCCATGGTTTGCTCATAAGGATCGTGGAACTCCAGTTAACTCATACTTTCCGATATATTCTTTGAAATTTATATCAGGATGCGAACGGCAAAAAACGACAAGACGGTCAAACAAGTTTTCATCTGAATTTCTTCAAGTTCTGAATTTCCTTTTTTTACTTTGCAACAACAGAATTTTCAAGTTTTCCATTGTTTTACACAATTTTAAATTTCTTGTGAAAAATGAATCGCATAAATTCTTTATTCTATTAATAATAAGTAAAAATTAAAAAATTTTTAGTATTCTTGTAAACCAATGTATAGCATTCTCGAACCATTAATACATATGTAAATACTTTTTTTTTCAAATGGAATTTTTTTCTGACCTCTTTCAAACTTTTCTCCCTCCACATACAGCGTCTTCCGGGTGTGAACCGTTTCTTTTCTCATTCTATAAAAAATTTAAATATTAATATTTATATATATATATTTTAAAACGGATTTTTTTTTTTCATGCTGCTTTCAAAGCTTTACCCTTGCCTTCCCTTACCTCCTTTCCCACTCCCCAATTGCGAGTGCCGAATATAAACTATTGCATTTCTCATTCTATAAAAGTTTTAAATAGTAATATTTATGCATGTATATTTATTTTTTTGAATTGGAATTTCATCCCTGTCCCTCCCCTCTCCCTCCCCAATGCAGGTCCCGGATGTTCACAAATGTTTTTCTTATCATATAAAAGTTTTAAACTTTAATATTTATATATATGTTTGTCTTTTTTATTCAGAAATTACTTTTCTTCTTACCCTTCCCCTCCTTTTCTTTATTCGTGAGTCCCGTATGTCCATCATTGCTTTTCTCATTCAATAAAAGTTTTAAATATTAATAATTATTTTTTAAGCTAAAGGAGGTGGGCTAATAAGGGCTATTTTTCACCCATGATATACCGGAAAAAAAGTTTCGAATTCCGACAATTGTTTAGTGACTTTGCATAATTAAAGATATGTATTTTTATTTAGTATAAGCTTTACATGATAAATAAAATGGTAAGTCATGGAAATTATAGCCCCCAAAATAGAGTATTTTGGCTTTTTTCGACATTTTTGTCGTTTTTTTTGCGTCTCTGAATTATTATTATTATTATTTTTTTAAGCGCTCGATGAACCCAATTAATTTTGACATGCAATGATACTAATCCTTAAAGTTTTCATAGGAGCATTATTTTATTTGGGTTCAGTGTGCGCTTCTACTTTTTAAAGGAAAAAATGTATCATCCGGGAGAATCAAATTCACTGTTATAGGAGCACGTTCAGATTTGTTTTTTCGTACTCAAAAAATATTTACGCTGTTGAGTTTTCAATGTTGTTTTCTGAAATTATTTTTGTAAATTTTTATTAAAAAATTACTAATAAACAATGCTTTGATGTCAGTGTCATTGAGTTGCAAAACCTGGCGGAAAAATTTTCGTATCTGTTCTAACAAAGAAGTTATATCGTTACTTAGATGTTCGAAAAACTGCGATCTACAGAATGGTTCTATGTAGTGCTTTAAATGTGTATAGGATGCATTTCGTGATATTCAGGATCAAAATACTTGTATTTTTTCTTGTAATGTAAAAATAACAGATTATGCGTCAACAATTACTGCCGACGAGACCACAAATAAGAAACCTATTATACATTTATGAATATCTGATTTTAATTATTTTAACACTTTTTGTATAATACGTAAAGGTATAAACTACCTCGTTATTGCAGCAAAAGATGTTGAAATTCAAGCCTTTATAGAAACTAGAATCTATATTTCGTTGGGAAAACGATTCATATTTCTTGATCGGTCTTGAGTAAATTGGCTCTGCAAGATTTACTCTCTGCATTTGAGAATACATCGATGTATGAAATACATATTGAAATTATTTAAAACAATTTCAGAAATGTACAAAGCAGAAGACCTCGATTTTGATACACTGGACACTTTGCCGAAATTGATCATTATACTCTCATGGGTATATCTGTGTACCATTTTAGCTATATCTTTAAACTAGTAAAGTTCAAAGTACGTTCCTCAAAAAAGAGATCATTTCGTACTTGCTTTGCAGTGTTACTTGCAAAACTTAGAACTGGTCTCTCTAATGGTGTTCTCTCCACATTATTCAATATAATAAAAATAATAATATCTTCTTTAAATATGCAAAACAGACATTGATTAAGAACTTTGTCCCACAACACCTTGGAATGCAAAACATCACTAGAACACAGGTTATTGAAAAATATACGAGGCCATTAGCAAGAGGATTCTTTATTCCGGATGACGGCAATACTGTAATGATTATTTTTGATACCACGAACGTTTATAACCAGAAAAAAGCAAACTAATCCTTTCAGAGAAATTCATTCTGGTTATACAAAGAAAGATCTTTCGTTAAGCGTACGGTATTCTTCGCTACTTCAAATCATATTGTGAATCTTTTCGGTCTTTATTTCGCGGATTCAAAGAATAATTACGCTAACGTACTTACACTATATTAAAAAAAGTTTCACATAATATCAAAGAGTTGCTGAAGCTAAACGATTTTGAGAGAACTGATAGGTTTTTACGGGATGGTTTGGAACTTCTGCTACAAATGAATAACGAACAGGCCAAGATTCCTAAATAGCAACAACAGTTTTCAACAGAGGATGCTAAAGGACACTTCTCGTGAACAAAGTTTGATTGTTCGACACAAAAGTGTAAAAAACTACATCTATAATACTTGGATAAAAAAACAGCGAAGCAGCATCACAGAATGGCACTGTCAATGTAAAGTTGGCGCAAGTGTCTAAGAGTACTAGACGCATGTTGCTTCCGTACTATGGTTTCTGGTTTACTTTTGCCATAACTCAACCAAAACTTAAAAATCAAGTATTGAATATGCTCATATACTACAATACGAGGAAAACGGATTGTCCAGTAATGATTCTAGTGAAGCAACCCAAGGAGGAAAATAATCTGAAACATATTGCCAAAAGTGTCTGAAACTGTATGATTATATTTTCTGTTATTGATTACTTCCGATATTTCATATATTGAAATAAATGTCTTAATAAGCTCCATTCATCGTAATTTTGCATTTTGTGTTGTATTTGCTATAGATTTCTTGGATTAAAACTAATGGCAATAGTGTTTATGATCTTTATTTTTCATGGTGTTTACTTAAATACACATTTTATTTTTCCATCAATTATTAGACTTTCATTCAAGATACTGTTATTTTCTTATTGTATGGGGTACACTAATGAAAAAAATGAATGACACATCTAGGTGCTAATGGGAGAAAAATAGCCCTTATTAGCCTACATCCTTTTCTTTATTGGCGCTTTCAACCCTTTCCCCTCCCCTTCTATTTCCCAGTCGTAAGTCCCAGACCTCGACCAATGCTTTTCTTATTCCATAAAAGCTTTAAATATTAATATTTCTGTATATATATGTAGGGAGAACTGGGGCACATTGATACACCCCCTCTACTGTTCACAGGGTCATTACAGAAAGTTTCACAACGGCTCCAAAAGGTGATGCTAGTGCACTCAACTACATACTGAAAGTCTTGGAATGATTCAGTTGTTTTATGAAACGGGATGGGTGATTTATTGTTTTTGTAGATCAAAAGTAAATTTGAGTTGTACAATTGAAATGGTATTATACAACTGTTCTAGTGTTTTCAACCGAAAAAAATACCCTCTCTGGCAAGTAAAACTAATCTTTATCAGTTTCTCATTGTTTTTTGTTTATGAAGTATTGGATTTAAGACTCTTTTTATTCGAAATGGCTGTATGGGGCCCATTGATACAGTCTTTGTCGGAGCACATTGATACAACATAAATCCTTTTCTAGTTTATTTTTTCATTACCTTTTATTATTATTATTATTTTTTTTTTACAACGCACTCCTTAGTCCAACCATTTTTCGCTAAAAATTTCTAATATTAGTTTTTATTGCAGTGAAATAGTTTTAATTTCTTTATATTAGAACATTTTATAATATTTTTGCAAAGAAAAGACGTACGAACTTACCCAACATATAGTGCTAGTAGAACTAATTAAAGGAAAAAACGGCAGCTGGAAAAATCTCAAATTTATATCAATTCTCCAGAGAAAAAAGTATTTTCTACATGAAAAGTGTTACGGAAGAGAAACAAGCTACAGAACAGCACAAGATAATCATATTAAAAACAGAATTTTTAATATAATTATCCTTTATTTTCTGTTTATAAACCGATTTATAAACAGAAAACTTGGTAATTTTTCATATTTCCTAAGAAAAAAGATAATGCTGGGGTTGAAGTACCAGATATGAAAAAGTTACCACAGCCAACAATCAGACAAGGAACAACCAGAACATGAGGTCCTTATACACATCATTTTTATTGCTTTAATATTGCTTACAAATAAAGTGTAGGTGATTTGAATTTTTATAAATAATATAAAATGGTTTGGTAACTATTTTTTTGTGAAAAATATGCATTGATATTGTTTTGTCTCCATTTTTCCCAGGCGTATGAAAATGTATCAATCTGCCCCGGGGATGAGGCACATTGATACAAATTACTTTTTTTGATTTTCTTAAAATTACATGCAAAAATAATATATAAAAACACGATTGTACATTTTTATAACACACTACACAGGTTTTGCTGACATCACATAGAAAAATAACTTGAAATTTCTTCTTTGTAGACAATAATTTTTTTTAGAAAATAGCTGCATCAATGTGCCCCAGTTCCCCCTATATATATTTTAAATGAAATTTTTTTCCTTGCCCCGTTTATTCCTTTTCCCTCCCCTAGTCGTGGTCTCGGATATCCAGAAATGGTTTTCTCATTCTATAAATGTTTTAAACACGAATATTTATGCATATCTTTTTCTTTTTTATTGTGAAATGGAACTTTTTTCTTACCCATTTCAACCCTTTCCCCTCCCATTCTCCTCTCCAGTCGCTTGTCTCGGATGTCCACAAATGTTTTTCTCATTCAATAAAAATTTCAAACATTAGTATTTATGCATATATTTTTCTTTTTTATTATAAAATGGAACTTTTTTCTTGCTCTTTAAACACTTTCCCCTTCCCCCCCTTTTCCATTACTAGTCGAGGGTCCCAGATGTTCACAAATGTTAATCCCACTCTATTAAAGTTTGAAACATTAATATTTATGCATATTTTTTCTTTTTTATTGTGAAATTGAATTTTTTTCTTTGCCCTTTCGGATCTTTACCCTCCCCTCCACCTCCTCATTCGTGAGTTCCGGATGTCCACAAATGTTTTTCTCATTCTATAAATGTGTTAAACATTAATATTTATACATATTTTTTTTCTTTTTTATCGTGAAAGTGAATTTTTTTCTTGCCCCTTTCGATCCTTTACGCTCCCCTCCACCTCCTCGTTTGTGATTTCCGGATGTCCACAAATGTTTTTCTCATTCTATAAATGTGTTAAAAATTAATATTTATACATATTTGTCTTTTTTATTGTGAAATTGGCTTTTTTCTTTCCCCTTTTGACCCTTTCGCCTCCTCCTCCCAAGTCGCGGATCCCGGATATTCACAAATGTTTTTCTCGTTCTATAAAAGTGTTAAATATTAATATTTTTACATATCTTTTATTTTTTATTGTGAAATTGAATTTTTTTCTTGCCCCTTATCGACACTTTCCCCTCCCTAGTCGCGGGTCTTGGATGTCCACCATCGCTTTTCTTAGTCTAAAATACGTAAGGAAAAAAATGAGACCACTCACGATGCTGAATCATAAAATTGCACACGGGCCTATGAAAAGCTGTAATTAGAAAACCCACTAATTGTAATTTTACTGATTTCATGAGAAAACAAGAATAAACATTACTCTACGGATTGAAAAGCTGTATGCGCCGAATTCGTGAAATTGTGTCGCTGAAGCTGAGTCGCTGTATAAAAAAGGCAAAATATGCATAAGTAATATATAAAACTTAAAGTTGAAACTAAAACGACAAATACAACTGAAGATTCAGGAGATGCCGAACCGACTAATACCGTCAAAATATTTCTTGGGGTTATTATTATTTTCATTTTATTTATATAAAATCAGCTTCATATCCTTTCTTTATCTGGGATTTCCATATTTTGTTTCTGTGCTACCACCAGAACAATCATAATCCCACAAATAAAACTGTTAAAATCGATGCATTTCTTCTAACTCTACTCGCTGACATTACTAAAATACAAACACCTAGTTGCTAAAAGCCAGTTAATAAAAATTGTCCATTTGGAAAAATCACTTATATTTCAGCAACTTTTAGAATGCATCTGAAAATCGGCTCACTCTATTGCCGATATCTTTCTGGATTTTCTCGTTACTTAATTGGCCTTTTTTAATGAGTTGAATTATAGAGTTAAATATTAAACCATGAAAACAAAAATTAACGTGCACGCATGCACAAATAAAAAATATTTCATACAATTACACATACTTCATCAAATATTTAACATACAGGAGTTGGACAAAAATATGGAAACTCCTTAAAAAAAAAAAAACACGTTTCCTTGCCTTGTATTGTGTACGGTACCCGTTGTTATTCAAAACAGCTTCCAGTCTTCTCGGAATGGATAAATACAGTTTCTGTATGTTTGCCAAGGGAATATTGTACCATTATTCCTGTAAAACGGTGGCAAGTTTAGATAACGATGTTGGCGGTGGATAGCGAGAACGCACTTTCCGCTCCAATGTAGACCACAAAGGTTCAATAATATTCAAGTCTGATGACTTTGGTGGCCTGGGGAGATGCGAAAATTCATCCTCGTGCTCAGAAAACCAGTCCTGGACAATGTTACCTGTGTGAACGGGGACGTTGTCGTCTTGGAATATACCATCATCATTGTGGAACAAAGCTTGTACCATTGGATGGACTTGATCGTCCAAAATGTTCACATAAGTCTGAGCAGTAATACGCCCTTTCAGAGTTATCATGGGGCCAGAAGAGAACCACGATATGGCTGCCCAAACCATCACCGAACCCCCGCTATGTTTCACTCTTGGCAACAAGCAGTCTGCTTGAGATGGCGTTTTCCAGACGTAAACTCGGCCAGAAGTGGGGAACAATGTGAAAGAAGACTCATCAGACCATATTACGCTTTTCCACTGCTCTATAGTCCAGGCTTTATAACTTAAACACCACATTTTCCTCGTACAGGCATTAGCATTACTGATGGATGGCTTTTTAATTGCAACACGGCCAGCAATTCCTTATTTTTGAAGCTCCCTTCTAATTGTTTTAGTACTTACAGGATTTGGTAACACGACATTCATTTCAGCAGTAACTTTTGCAGCTGTGATCTGCTTATTTTTCGCGATAATCCTCCTTAATGATCGTCTGTCACGATATCAGCACACACTTTCGTCCGCGCTGTGATTTAGCGGATGATGTTTTTTCCGCATTTCAAATATGCGGAATAAATCTTCGACACAGTACCTCTTGAAACACTAAAAGCCTCGGCTACCTTGCTTATGGAAGCACCCATTATACGCACGCCAACAATATGTCCAAGTTCGAAGTCTGTTAACTCTGACATGTGCTACACTCAGTGCTCCACTGCTAACTCAGTGCTCCAACAACGACTGAACGGTGCAGCGATTTTACGAAGTTGTATAGGTGGCGTCAGTAGGCGAAAACTCGAATTCTATCAACATAGTTCATTATAATCAATCTTTCTTTTCAAACATGCATTTCAAAAGGTGTTTCCTTATTTTTGTCCAACCCCTGTATTTGCACTTCAACTGCGCTATATTACTTCTACTGGAATTTTTAAGTAGATTTCGTAAGAAATACTACCTATTGCAATCGCACCAGTTTATATATCTATCTATCTATATATCTCACTTTTTTATGGACACGATAACTTCTATAATTCTTCGCCAATCTTCACCAAACTTGTACATAAAATCAATGGGGATAAAATCTTGGCTGAGTTCGTTAATGGGCAAAATCGGACCAAGGGGGTCGGAATGAGGGCGATTTTGTGAAAACCGAAAAAACGCCATAACTTCTTAATTAAAGTAGATATCGAATCGGATTAAAGTTTATATTACTTCTTAAAAATGGGCCAAAAGTTTATGCATGACAGATTTTTGATAAATTTAGAAGTGGGCTCAAGGGGCGAAAAAAACAGGGGTTTTGAGAGAAAAAAATTCATAACTTTGTCAATTTTCCGGATATCAAGTCCAAAAAAATTTTTTATAAATGTTCTTAAAATTATCTAAAACTTTTGCATTCACAAGTTTTTGATAGGACCAACTTTTACCGATGAAAAAAATTAAAAACGAAAAGAAAAAGGGCGCTGAAAAAAGAGAAAAATCCATAACTCCGTCAATTTTTAAGATATCAAATCTGATTAAATTTATTTTACATCTTCTCAAAAATATCTACAACTTTTATATTGACAAGTTTTTCATAGGACCAATTCGTATAGCAAAAAGAAATTAAACAAAAATAGGAGTTGGAGAAAAAACCTCAAATCCAAACGGCTTATATTCTGACTCATTTTTATATTCATTTTTGATTTTAAACGCATCCAAATGGTAGATCCTCTTATTTAGAAACTGTATAAAGCGATGCATTGGTCAATTTTCTGATAAAGACAGAATATATTTCAAAAAAGGCTACCAAAAAGGGTATTTTGAACAGAATTTCCGAAAGTCATCGGGACTGAAAATTGAAGGAAGTATTCAAATAAGAAATTGCGTTTTTTTCTGACTCGTTTTTAAATCCATTTTTGTTCTCAAACGTATCCAATTTACAGATCCTCTTATTTAGGAACTATATAATGTGATGCATTGGTCAGTTTTTTGATAAAGACGTAATATATTTCAAAAAAGGCTACCAAAAAGGGTATTTTGAACAGAATTTTCAGAAATCATCGTAACTGAAAATTTAAAGAAGTGTTCAAATAAGAAATTGCGTTTTTTCTGACTTGTTTTTAAATACATTTTTAAACTCTCAAATGCATACAATTTACAGATCCTCTTATTTAGGAACTATATAATGCGATGCATTCATCGGTTTTTTGATAAGGACAGAATATATTTTGAAAAAGGCTACCAAAAATGGGTATTTTGAACAGAATTTCCCGAAGTCTTCGAGATTTGAAAATTTAAGGAAGTTTTCACATAGCAAATTGCGTTTTTTATGACTCGTTTTAAAATCCATTTTCGGTCTCAAATGTATCCAATTTACAGATCCTCTTATTTAGGAACTTTATACTGTGTCGCATTGGCCAGTTTTTTGATAAAGATAGAATATATTTTTAAAAATGCTGTCAAAGTGAGTATTTCGCACAAAATTTTCCGAAGCAATCATGATTAAGGATGTATTCAAACAACAAATCGGTTATTTTATGACTCATTTTTAAATTCAATTTTTTTCTCAAATACTTTCAACTGACAGTTTTTTGTTATTTAGGAACTGTATAATGTACTGTTTGGGTGGATTTTTTAATAAATTTAGAATCTATTTCAAAAGATGTTGTCATAATCGGCATTTGAGCTGAATTTTTCTTAAGATGATTCTGATAAAACCAGATTTTGCAGAAAAATGAAATTAAAAATTTTTCATAAACGGCAAATGAAGTTATTAAACTGGGTTTATCTCTAATCGTATATATATATATATATATTTGTTGAAATGAGCACTCTTCGAAATCTACCTCCGCCTATAGGCCTAGCCGACAGGGATTTTTTAATATTTTAAAAACCAATATTTAATTCTGATGTAAAACGAAAAAACTCTTTTTTTTAAAAAAGAAACACATTATTTTGAATTTTTAAATAAATTACTATATTTCCTTAACATAACGTGCTAAAGATAACTAAAAATATTTTTTCTTAATTTTTTGCTAGTCCCCAAATTAGCTTGCTGATCAATTCGCCGTTGATATACCTAAAATATCACATATTCTTCATAACTCTGAAGCTCTTAGAAAATCCGACAGCATATCTTTAAATATTCGACAATGCGTCAAAATTTGGAAGTTTTCGGTGATTAATGACCATATAGTATATTTCACAACAATTTCTCAGTTTGAAATAAAATAAAATCAATTTCTTTTAGAAATAAAACATAATTTCGATAGTTTTTCGATTCCTTTTTTTTAATTCCCACTACAATAAAGACGATAGTTGAACTAAAGCTGAGAAGGCAGAAAAATATCAATGAAGCTTTCAACAATTGACTTACAGTGATCTTTGACATTCTTTCAAGTTCAAGAAAGATTTCTTGAAAAAAAAAAAAAAATACAATTTTCTTGTATTTGATCAGTATTAAAAAAATGAGGGTTTTTTTTGTAATTTTAAAAATATTATGTCTTTAATAGCTTTTTACAAAACAATTTCTGACTATGTCTATAGCTAGCTAATTTCGGGTGTTCACTATTCAGATTTTGATCTTAAAATATAAGTCTAATTCTAAAGTTTTGAAAGCATTAAATGAGATACAAAAAATAACAGTCAAAAACAGATGTTCGTTACTCGTAAAAGTCTAAAACCTAAAGCACCTTCTATCGGCATTTTCAAAAATTCTTTAAAATTTATTTTAAAGAAAATACTGACATAAAGAATAGTTTTAGTGATAACCGCTAACGAATCGATCTATTTTTCCGTGTTTTTTAATCATTGGAAATTTTTGACTCGAAGTTTAAATACACCTATCTCCTTCAAAAGACGTTTGCAACAATTCTTCATACAATTACTCATATTTCATTAAATTTTTAATATATCTACATTTCTATTGCACAATAATGCCCCACTTCAGTTTGTTAATTTTTCTGAAACTGGCGTTAAATTTAACAGAAAAGTAAAGGATACAAGTAAAACAAAATCTATTAGAATTTTTTGAACTTAAAAAAATCCATATATCGCCATCTATAGATGTGCTAATCTTGAAAAAGTGAATACACATATTGAACAATGTCTACATATTGGTAATGTATAATAATAGATCATTTTGTGCATTTTATTGTACAGGTCCTTAAATATTTTTACTTTTTCGTGACATTTTTCTGCCTCTTTCGACACAAATCATCGTTGATAAAGTAAAACATATTCTTCATAATTCTGAAGATAAAAAAAAAATGAAAAGCATATCTTTAAATATTCGACAACATGTTTAAAACTGAAAGTATATGGTGACTAATGACACATAGTGTATTTCTCATGAATTTCTTAGTTTGAAGTAAAATAAAATCGATTTCGTTTATAAATAAAACATAATTTCGATGGTATTCTTCCTTCAATTCCTAATATAATAAAGACGATGGTTCAACTAAAACTTAAAAAACGAAAAATTATCAAAGAAGCTTACAACAATTGACATACAGCGATCTCGGATATTTTTTTGAGTTCAAGAGCGACGTCTTGAAAAAAGTACATTTTTCTTGTATATGATTAAAAAAGGAAGATTTTATTTGAAATTTCAATGAACTATATCTTTAATAGCTTTTTTGAAAATAATTTCTGAATATAAGTATTACTAAAAACTTTTGGTGTATATTATAATAATATTATAAAAAATGCATTACTTAAAACAAATATATTTATTTAACTATCTAATAATTTCAAGTATTAAACTAGAAGAAAAATGATGTATTTTATGAATTATCTTCTTTGTGTGTTGTTCACTGTTCTTAAATAAATTTAAAAAATATATAAAATGAAAAGATATATATTATGTAATACATGTATCAGACGTACTGAGTTGAGTTAATGCAAGTTTTTTTTTTTTTTTCTGATAAATTTTAAGTGCGGGAAATAGTAAATATTAAACAATATGCTTTTATTTTTAATGGACATAGATTCCTGAAAATGACTATTGTACTTTCGCAGAATATAAATTACAATTAAGTACATATATATCGCGCGTACAGTCTTAGCAAAAAAAAATCTTGACACTTGAGATTTTAGACGTTTTGTTAAATATCTAGAAATATAGACAGGGAATTACAGTAAAATCTCCATAACGGACACTCCCGAATAGCGGACACCTCTATTTAACGGACAGTTTTCCAATCCCTACACCCAAAACTTAAATTGTTGTATGTTTAACCTCTGAATAACGGACATTCCGAATAACGGACACATTATTCGGCAATAAAGGATGAAAAAGTATTTTTAAACAGAAAATAAAAATGAAAAAAAGTAAAAAAGCCTCTGAATTTATTAGGACAACGTCTCACAAAATTTGTGATCACAGTTAAATGTAAATAAAGAGTTGGGGAAAATCTCCTCCCCCCCCCCCAAATGTTCAGTGCTAAATTTAGGAGGTTGCCCGGGAGAAATAATCTCCCAGACTATTAAAATGTCATCCAAGAACATTGTGAGATTTTATGCTTTCAAAAATCAAAAAATGCAATCCCTACCTCCTCGCCCGGAACTCTAGAATCTCCAATAATATCACACAGAAAAATAAATTACATCTAATCGAAAACAAAAATAAATTTTTGTAAAAGATTTTTTTTCACAATATTATAATAAACAGTGGATAAAAGTGTACACAATTTTTTTCAATTTTATTGTTAAAAAATTAATTTTAATTTCTGATTAATTATATAATAGAGGTTTTAGGACATGTAAAAGTAAATTAATGAAACATTAAGCATTTCTTAGCGGTTTTTGAATCTTTGATGTTTTCCCAATAGTGGACACCTCCGAATAGCGGACAATTTCTGCGTTCCAGAGGTGTCCATTATTTAGAGGTTTTACTGTATTTTGAAAGAAAAGGATAAGGATCCGCAGATAAGGAGCCGTATCCAGATATAGTAGTACATGCAATATTGTGTAAACACTAATCAATGGCACATGAATGACTGTTTGCTTCATTTTGGGAATAACGGATTTTGAACTTGTTCTGTCAACGATAATTTTCAGAATTTTCAAGCTACGTTTTACAGACTTTCACTAAAGTTTCTCTATACATTTAACTAACATAATATGCAACTGAAAATTTCATAGCGTTGACACATACGCAGTAAAAAAGTGTTTAGTAAACCTGCTCATTTGTCATATAATTTTTATTATTTTTTCATTCTGATTACAGGGTGTTAAGTACAATGTTGATTGTCACATTTTCTGAAAATAACATTGTGTTGTGTTTCATGAAGAACTCTGCAAATTATAAGCAAAAAAACTTGAAAAAATTCGGGACCGTTTTTATAAAAACCTTAATTTCTCTATGATTTTACATGCTATATTAAAAAAATGAACAAATTTTATTACAATAAGCCACTTAATGATAATCTGCAGTTTGAACTGTTTTCCTTCATTAGTTTTGACAGGGTTATCCAAAAGATCTTCGTTCTTTTTCAATTTGTTGACAGTCCCCTGTTGGATTTTAGGCAAATTTCTTCGCGAAAATGTATGACGTGTACTATTTTGTTTACACACCTGGAGTTTTAGAATAATTCCTTATGTATATTTCTAGATATTTAACAAATCGTCTAAAATCACAAGTGTCAAGATTTTTTTTTTTTTTTTTTTTTTTTTTTTTTTTTTTTTTTTGTCTGAGATTGTATATACACAAGGGATATATACGTGTAGTATATTTCTAAAAAAATTCTCAGTTTGAAGTAAAATAAAATCAATTTCTTTTAGAAATAAAACATACTTTTGATAGTATTTTGATTTTGTTAGTAAAATTTTTAATACAATAAAAACGAAAGTTTAACTAAAAAACAGAAGACAGAAAAATATCAATAAAGTTTGCACCATTTGATTTAAAGTGATCTTTGTCATTCTTTTAAGCTCAAGAACGATTTCTTGGAAAAAGTTCATTTTTAGGTAGATTTCGTAAGAAATACTACCTATTGCAATCGCACCAGTTTATATATCTATCTATCTATCTATATATATATATATCTCACTTTTTTATGGACACGATAACTTCTATAATTCTTCGCCAATCTCCACCAAACTTGTACATAAAATCAATGGGGATAAAATCTTGGCTGAGTTCGTTAATGGGCAAAATCGGACCAAGGGGGTCGGAATAGGGGGCGTTTTTGTGAAAACCGAAAAAACGTCATAACTTCTTAATTAAAGTAGATATCGAATCGGTTTAAAGTTTATATTACTTCTTAAAAATGGTCCAAAAGTTTATGCATGACAGATTTTTGATAAATATAGAAGTGGGCTCAAGGGGCGAAAAAAACAGGGGTTTTGAGAGAAAAAAATTCATAACTTTGTCAATTTTCAAGATATCAAGTCCAAATAAATTTTTTATAAATGTTCTTAAAATTATCTAAAACTTTTGTATTTACAAGTTTTTGATAGGACCAACTTTTACCGATGAAAAAAATTAAAAACCAAAAGAAAAAGGGCGCTGAAAAAAGAGAAAAATCCATAACTCTGTCAATTTTTAAGATATCAAATCTGATTAAATTTATTTTACATCTTCTCAAAAATATCTACAACTTTTATACTGACAAGTTTTTCATAGGACCAATTCGTATAGCAAAAAGAAATTAAACAAAAATAGGACTTGGAGAAAAAACCTCAAATCCAAACGGCTTATATTCTGACTCATTTTTAAATTCATTTTTGATTTTAAACGCATCCAAATGGTAGTTCCTCTTATTTAGAAACTGTATAAAGTGACGCATTGGTCAATTTTCTGATAAAGACAGAATATATTTCAAAAAAGGCTACCAAAAAGGGTATTTTGAACAGAATTTCCGAAAGTCATCGGGACTGATAATTGAAGGTAGTATTCAAATAAGAAATTGCGTTTTTTTCTGACTCGTTTTTAAATCCATTTTTGCTCTCAAATGCATACAATTTACAGATCCTCTTATTTAGGAACTATATAATGAGATGCATTGATCGGTTTTTTGATAAAGATAAATTATATTTTGAAAAAGGCTACCAAAAATGGATATTTTGAACAGAATTTCCCGAAGTCTTCGAGATTTGAAAATTTAAGGAAGTTTTCCCATAGCAAATTGCGTTTTTTATGACTCGTTTTAAAATCCATTTTCGCTCTCAAATGCATCCAATTTACAGATCCTCTTATTTAGGAACTATATACTGTGTCGCATTGGCCAGTTTTTTGAAAAAGATAGAATATATTTTTAAAAAAATGCTGTCAAAGAGAGTATTTCGCACAAAATTTTCCGAAGCAATCATGATTAAGGATGTATTCAAACAACAAATCGGTTATTTTATGATTCATTTTTATATTCAATTTTTTTCTCAAATGCTTTCAACTGACAGTTTTTTGTTATTTAGGAACTGTATAATGTACTGTTTTGGTCGATTTTTTAATAAATTTAGAATCTATTTCAAAATATGTTGTCATAATGGGCATTTGAGCTGAATTTTTCTTAAGATGATTCTGATAAAACCAGATTTTGCAGAAAAATGAAATTGAAAATTTTTCATAAACGGCCAAATGAAGTTATTAAACTGGGTTTATCTCTAATCATATATATATATATATATACTAGGGGGGCCCCGCCCCCCTGCTCGCTATGCTCGCCAACCCCCCACTTCATCGCTTCGCGATTCCAAATTATTGGCTACCCCTGCTTGCTGCGCTCGCCAATGCCCCATAGTGTGAATAAGCAGTTGCATACCTTTCAAATGATGTGTCACACGACTGGTGTTGTAAAGAAATTAAAAATGTGCCCAGTGGGGGGCAGAGTGGGAGGCGACACAAAAGACATCCATAATATGAATAAGCAGCTGCAGACCTCTCAAATGATATGTCACACGACTGGTGTTGTAAAGAAATTAAAAATGTGCCCCCCCTGGGGGGGCAGAGTGGGTGTGACAAACAAGACATCCATAAAATGAATAAACAGTTGCAGACCTTTCAAATGATGTGTCACACAATTGGTGTTGTAAAGAAATTACAAAATGCGCCCCCTCTGAGGGCATAGGGGGGGGGGGTTACACACAAGATATCCATAATATTAATAAGCAGTTGCAGACCTCTCAAATGATGTGCCACACAATTGGTGTTGTAAAGAAATTAAAAATGTGCCCCCCTGGGGGGCAGAGTGGGGAATGACACACAACACATCCATAATATGAATAAGCAGTTGCAGACCTTTCAAATGATGTGTCACACAACTGGTGTTGTGAAGAAATTAAAAATGTGACCCCCCTGGGGAGAGCAGAGTGTGGGGGTGACACACAAGACATCCATAATATGAATAAGCAGTTGCAGACCTTTCAAATCTTGTGTAACACGATTGGTGTTGTGAAGAAAATAAAAATGTGTCCCCCCTGGGGAGCAGAATGGGGGATAACACACAAGACATCCATTATATGAATAAGCAGTTGCAAACCTCTCAAATGATGTATCAAACGACTGGTGTTGTAAAGAAATTAAAAATTTGGCGAAAAATTACAGTTATCGCCAAGTTGGCGTCACTTTTGACAACTAATTTTGGTCGCCAAATTTGGCGATATATCGCCAAGTTGGCGACAAACTTGGCGATTGTTGGCGATGTTAACCTTTCCTCTCTTTATGGTAACCCATACGGCGATGCATAGACGGAGCCCTTTCCAGATTGGTCTATTCGAGTCATGGAAGGAGTGGACAATCCCGGATTCGTTAGTTCCGGAAATCTTCCACATCAGCATCATTCCAGGAGTCATTCCTTTTAAGGCTAGTTTTTTTTTACTATAGAAGGATTTGTTGAAATGAGCACTCTTCGAAATCTACCTCCGCCTATAGGCCCAGCCGACAGGGATTTTTCTGTTATTGGATCGGTTTTAAAAAAGGAAAACTCGGAAATAAACTGCTCTCTATACTCTTGGTTTGAGTCAAATTCGGACGCTAAATCTTTTAAATCTTTTACTTCTACCTTAATACTTTTACTCGAATTTTTTATCATTAATTTGCGCTAACGACTTTTCAAACCAAGGCATATTAATTGTACTATTATGATTTTCAAATACATCATTGATATTATTCTTGAGCTTCGTTGTGTTAGTCTTTTTACTTTTCAGTTTTGATTTTAATAAATATAAACTTTCCATTTTAATATTCCCAAACGAAATAAATACTTATCACATAATATTATTTAAACAAAATAAAAGCGCAACATATGGGTGCCATAATGTTTTTAAAAATACTGGCATCTCTATTAATCTAAATTCTCTTACCTGAGATGCAAATTCTGTTCATTTATATTTTAGTCATCTTAAATGTAAGTATTTTCTTCAAATAACATCCATATTGCACGAAAACAAACATTTAATGGACAAAAACGAATATTAAAATCTACATAAACTCTCTTTAAAAAATGTGTACATTGCGTGCATCTCGTCTCAAAAAAAATATAGAAATAAAAAACATAAATTAAAACAAGAAACTAAAAAGGTCTTATTAACTCACACAGCTTGGAATTTTTCGTACGCCAAGGAGTTTCAAAACTGACAAGGGCACCACCAAACATGGTGCACACAGATTTTGATGATTTCAAAGTATGTTGTGGGGGTCATACCACTAATTATTCAGCTGAAAGGATTCTTTCAAATGGGCCTTAATTTTTGAGAAATTGGGGGTCAAAGTTCAGCGTATATTTCAAATACTTATTAGTACAGACGCCGCATGTGAATCAGTGGCGTCGTGGTAACGCACGAGCCTGCAAGTTGAAAGGTTGCGGGTTCGAATCAGTCCTCGGCCTTTTATTTTTTTTTATGTTTTTTTACACTTCGCAAATTATAAGCAGAATTGAAAATTCTACAGCTTTGAACCTTTTGATATTTTCTGAAGAGGACAGTTTACTTTGTCAACATTTTTTTATTATTATTTTTTCAAAATATGGTGAACTGACTGCACTTCAGGGTTCAACTAAAAGTACATTTTGCAACAAATAAATAAAAATTTGTATTTAATTAAAATTTTGAAAAAGTATAAGAAAATTTCAATATTTAAAAATCTCCACTACTTTAAATATTAATATTTTTAGATTAATCAGTCACTTTTTTTTCTTTTCAAATGTGTATTACACAATATTGTGCTTCGATTTTTAGATAATTTAATACTGCATTTAATATAATTTATATTACTAAAATACTCAATTCGTGATAAATATGTTTAAAAATATATTAAAAGTAAAAAAAAAAAAAAAAAAAAAAAAAAAAAAAAGGTTTAATCATCATTTGTAAAAGTGAAAAAATAAGACCAATAAAAAGAAATCGTCATTTATTCTGATAATTACGGAGGAAAGCAGACGATTAAAAAAAGTATTTTTATATGTATTATAAATTTTATCTCATTAAACAGAATATAAAAAATTACACGCTTCTGCTAGGAAAAAAATTTTTGATATGGAAATTTGAATATTCTGGGAAAATCTAATATTTATACATTTTTCATAACACAAACACACGTTTGACATCCTATCTGTTTCTAAGCAATTATATTATTTTTTATAATTTCTCGTTTCAAAATCTACAAAGGATTTAAACCCATATGAATGTAAATAAAATATGCTTATTTAGCTCGGAATTAATATCTTTTTAGACACAATATAAAATAAAAAGGCATGTATTGTGATTTATAAGTTGTTTTGTTGTATTTTTGTTTCTTTTTAATGGATTTTGGTGGCGCCATCTAGTGCCGATTCTAAAAATGGCTGCAAAGTGGTTAAAAGATATAGTTTCGAGTATATTTCTGTATTTTATAGTAATGTGCAAGTTTCAATGTGGGAACATTGCTATTTTCGATAAAATATGGATGTTAAAATATTTTAACAACAAATTTACGTAGTCCTATGAGATGGCAAACGGAATCTCATTTTTAAGCATATTTTGAGGCTTCATCCCATCGTCTATTTCGTATTTCAGTTGAATTACGGAACGAGTGTTTTGATTTGATAACAAGTTGGAAATTGCACGTAAAGCGTAGCAAATGAGGTGCGTTCGTTGATAACGAAGTTTTAAAATATTCAGATCTTGCTGATATAGTAGAGCGTACTTTGGATACAGTATAGTGGTCGAAATCTTTGTGTTCCTGTAAATATGCAGGGAGTAATTCTTATTATACTTCATTAACGTATATCTTATTCATAAAATGTGAAGTAGTTTAATATAATTAAAACACCTCCCAAACAATGTTTCCCCGTATAACATTATTTAGTGGAATACATTTGTGTGGCCCTGTAATTTAATAATAAATATTCTTTGCATCACAGATTATAAAAAATGTATTTTTAGTACATATTTCATAGATTCATGTCGATTCTATTATATTCAAATGAGTGTAACACCATTAAAATGCATTTGAAACTTTTTTCCCCATTGACCGTAATGTAACGGGATACTTTTGATTGTCCCTGTAATTGATCTATCCATCCGATTTTCATAACATTTGAAATGACTCGACATAATTATGTAATAAATATACGTTTTAAATTTCAAACAATTAAAATGCATTTGAAACTTTTTTCCCCATTGACCGTAATGTAACGGAATCCTTTTGATTGTCCCTGTAATTGATCTATCCATACAATTTTCATAAAATTTGAAATGACTCGACAAAATTATGCAATAAATATACGTTTTAAATTTCAAACGATTAAAATGCATTTGAAACTTTTTTCCCTATTGACCGTAATGTAACGGAATCCTTTTGATTGTCCCTGTAATTGATCTATCCATCCGATTTTCATAAAATTTGAAATGACTCGACAAAATTACGTAATAATTATGTATTTTAAATTTCAAACGATTCGGTTGGGTAGTTTTTGCGTTGTTATATGCGGACGGACAGACGGACAGACAGACGGACAGACAGACGGACAGACAGACAGACAGACAGACAGACAGACGGACAGACAGACAGACGGACGGACTGAGCGACAACAATAGGTGCTACGTATTTACATAATTACGAACGCACCTAAAAAAATAGATGTAATCTGTCATTTCTTATTTGTGCAAGCGATAACTTATGTTCATGTTGAACTTTGGAGATAAATGTATTTACAGAAAATTGGAAAATTGAAAACTTGAATAATTGGTAACAACTTGCATTTTAACATTACTGCATTAATATTTTATTACTTTTTCGAAGATACGCATTACTTGAATAATCTAATCCTAAAGACGTTTAAAAAATTGCACCCGAAAATTATTTTGTATTATTTATACATATACAAAAAAAGGCAAGTTTTCATTTAGAATGCTATAAAATAAAAAAGCTAGAGGGAAAAAAAAATCATTATTTCAGGATTGTGCTTAAAATAAAAAACGCGAATAATAATTAATAAAAAAAAGTTCTAGGCGTAAACTAGTTTTGTAGTTTTGTCAATAGAAATATTCGTTTAAAAATTGCAGAAAAAAAAATAAATTTTCATGAAAAAATTTAAAAATGTAAATGTAATTTATTAAGAAAATATCAAAAGCTGTAGCAATTTTGTAATAAAAATACTTAAAATTTGTAACGTGTAAAAATACAAAAATAAATAAATAAATAAACGCTGATGACCGATTCGAACCCGCAACCTTTCGACTTGCAGGCTTGTACGTTACCACAACGCCGCTGATTCACATACGGCGTCTGTACTAATAAGTATTTGAAATATACGCTGAACTTTGACCCCCAATTTCTCAAAAACCAAGGCCCATTTGAAAGAATCCTTTCAGCTGAATAATTAGTAGTATGACCTCTACAACATACTTTGAAATCATCAAAATCTGTGCGCACCATGTTTGGTGGTGCCCTTGTGAGTTTCGGAAAAAACATCAAACACATATTCTGCTTAAATACACAGTTCCATGAATGTCCGACAAACATATATTTAAATATTCGACAACATGTCTAAAATTGAAAGTATTTGATGATTAATGACTATATAGTATACTTCTCAACAATTTCTCAGTCTGAAGTAAAGTGAAATTGATTTCTTTCAGAAATATGAAATACTTTTGACAGTATTCTTCTTAAAATTCCCAATACAATAAAGACGATAGTTCAACTAAAACTGAGACTTCAGAAAAATATCAATGAAACTTTCAACAATTGACCTACAATGATCTTTAACATTCTTTTAAGTTCCAGAACGATTTCTTTAAAAAATCACATTTTTTCTTCTATTTGATCGGTATTAAAAAAGAGGTTTTTATTTTAAATTTCATTTTTTTCCCTTTACTAGCTTTTTTGAAAACATTTTTGGAATATGATTATGTCTAAAAACTTTACAGTTCAAATTATTATAATATTAGAAGAAATACATTATTTTTTTTGGAAATATTTATACTGTATCATCTTATTATGGCAAGTATTAAACTAGATGAAAAATAACTTATTTTTCATTTTCTTCTTTGTATGTTGTACACTGTTTTACAAAAAAAAAAAAAAGGTAATACATATATATTAGGATATTTTATTTTGTAAGGTAAAAAATAAAATGTAAAATTTGTGCAGATTTCGCTAAAGCCCCGAATTTCAATGATGCAAAAGTTATGTTTGCCAAATTTCCAGATGATAGTCTAATATTTAGAGGTTGCACACTTTGGTTACTTTTCTAAAATTAAGTCAGAAATAAGATTTTTCAATTTTAATTAATTTTATTGGAAAAACTAAAAAACACAAACTTAATAGAATACTAAAACTCAACACTTAGTTAATTAGGCAGTATGAAAAATAAAACAGGAGTTAAATTGATAAAATCTGAACGATGGAATCCCTTCTTTTGTTTACTTGGTGACGACTTATCAGGGATGCTTGACTACCCTCAACAGAAATTTTTATTTTGTTTTCCCCTGACCGATTCTTTATTTTTTTTATCTGAGCAATTCTTTTTTCTGTGGTGCTATTGAATAATGTAGGAGCGTTTACAAGCCTTCCTGATCTGATATATTTTGTCACGTCATGGATCCCATACAATTTAAAGAAGGTTTTTGTTTTATTAGTAAGGAAATGGCGCAGATCATTTCCTACAAATACTAGGTTTATACCCTCTAATCGTTTCCATTCCGTTTTCTTTGCACGTTTCGTTTCTAAAATTTTAATCATATTTTCCTTATTAATATGAATGACAATATATTCGTCCATAATATATTCTCCTATATAATGCACTCATCCAAAAAAAATACAATGCAGCATTTCTTTATGCGGGTAACAAAGGTGTCTCTGAGTAACTGTGTGAGCCATGTTTTTGATATCTACATGTGATTAAGTGTACAGAAGCTCTAGTATATTCGAATAATTACTGAAAATCTTTGGACATACAATTACCTCATGCCAAAAGTGAACATATATGAAGATGACAAAAAGTGCAACCCGCTTCATACCGTTCACTTCTCATTGAAGAATGTTTAACTATTTGGTGAAGAGGGCAATTTGTATGCACATAAATAGCCTTTGTTGCCCTTCTTCCTTCATATAGAGCACCTGAGATCCAGAAATTCAAATAATTTTCAGACCAACTTCCTAAGTACAGGCGTGAGAGTTGTGATGATTCTTTGATTTCTTCTCATGGAAGATATGCACAATTTAAGACATTTTGGAGTTAGTTAAACATTTCCACTCATTGCTCTTCTAGAAAGCCTTAAACGATATTTTCTTCACCCAGGATTGTCGTATATGATCTGTTATCTAATGAAGCTCACAGCCTTTATAGAGTTCCGGTGAGAAATTGCACTTTTTGACCATTGAAAACACAAAGTATCAAATCTTCTAGGGACTACATCTCATTCCTTTAGGGAGGAACATCCTCACAGTCCCCCCTCCTGAATTTAACACTGCTTTCCTTTTCACTTTCTCCAGTTTAGTACTGACAGATGTAGCAGCATTCGAATCTGTTTCTTTCATTATCTTGTAACGAGAAATAAAAATTAAAAGTTTCATTCCATTGAAGGGAGCCGACTTCCTAAAAAAGAAATCTCTAGGCGCCAGAAACAAAATTTCTCTTTTGGTTCATATTTTAAAGTTCAATTATCTCAAAAGTTGGAAGACATTCACGAGAAGCCTATTGGTACAAAACATTCCAATATTAGAAATTTCACTGCATTGAAATAAAAGTGATCAAAATGTGCAACACCTAAATATTATTTAATCTTCTTGAAATTTGGCATACATACTTTTTACAACACTCAGACTCGGAGCTTAATCAAAGTCATATGGAAATTACACCTTTGAAAAAATGAAACACCCTGGTGCATATATATATATATATATATATATATATATACACTCCTGGTCAAAATTATAAACTCAGAAAATTCTTAATTTGTTTACATCATAATATAAATAAGCTTAGCTTTATATTAATAAAATAATGATGAATATTTATAATAAGACATCTAAATTTAATATAACTTATAAATAAAACGGAGTAAGTAATTTAAATAAGAAAATACATAACTTTAAAAAATAACATTATGTGAATCCTGGACAAAAATATAAACTCAAAGTTACGAATTTTAATATTCTGGCACATTTCATATAAATAACTGCATTTTATGATAAAAAACAAATAAATGGAGTCATTATGGATGAATACATTTCAATACATCAATACACGTTTTAATTTTTCCCATAAAATAAAATTATGTGAGACCTGGAAAAAATTATAAACTCAAGGCATGAATTTCTATACTCTGGTATTTAATATCTAAATAATAAATGTGTTCTGTGATAAGAAACTAATTCAGTGAAAGTATTTTTCACATTTGTATTAATGCAAACGACATTTATTCATATTTTCAATTCTCTACATGATTTTATTAAAGATCTCTAATGGTGTGAGCTGGTTCTTTTCAGAATGGTAAAACTGCTTTGGCTTTTCTTAATGGAAAACAAACAGCAGAAGACTGCGAGTTAATGCTGGCAGATAATCTTTTGCTATATGGATTTGCTATATGATCGCTGGAGTAAACTGGGTATTTCAGCAAGATAATGTAGAAATACACACAGCAAAAAATACAAAAGAGTGGCTGCAGCACTGGCATGTAAATGTCTTGAATTGGCCATGCCACAACCCTGATCTAAACTTCATTGAAAATCATTGGGATGCAATGGATCGAAGAGTCAATCGTGATGGACGTCAATATCAAAACACAAATGATTTAAAAGTGGCTATATTTTCAGCCCGGAACCAGTACTCTGTTTAGTAGTTGGAAAATTGCATATTCGAAGTCATTTAGAAAAATGGCGATTAAACACATTTTTGAATGTATGCGCTAATACTTTGCACCAGGATTCAAAAGTACGTTCACTTCTTAAACTCTATAATTTTATGTTTTCAGTTTACACATGTGCTATACTCAGGCTGTACTATATTACTCATCTTTTTTGAAAGAAAATCTTAAAAATGCATTCATGTATTGAAATATATTCATCCCTAATAACTCTATTTATAAGTTTATTATCACAAAATGCATTTATTTATAATAGAAATTCACAGCTTTGAGTTTATAATATTGTCCAGGTTTGACATAATGTTGTTTTATGAGAAAAATTAAAATATGTATTGATGTATTGACATGTATTGATCCATAATGACTGCATTTATTAGTTTCTTATCATAAAGTGCATTTATTTACATCAAATATGCCAGAATAGAGAAATGCAGAACTTTGAGTTTATAATTTTGTCCAGGTCTCGCATAATGTTATTTTTTTAAGTAATGTATTTTCTTATTTAAATTATTCGCTTCATTTTATTTATCAGTTATATTAAATTTAGATGTCTTATTAGAAATATTCATCTTTATTTTATTAATTTAAAGTTAAGTTTATTTATATTATGATCTAAACAAATTACAAATTTTCTGAGTTTATAATTTTGTCCAGGAGTGTATATATATGTGTGTGTGTGTGTGTGTGTGTGTGTGTGTGTGTGCGTGTGTGGGTGGGTGTACATGAAAGGATTTATTAAATAATACATGTATTAGATGTATTGAGTTGAGTTAATGCAAGTAATTTTTCGGATAAATTTTAAGCTTGCTATACAGTAAATATTAACAATATGCTTTTATTATTAATGGACGTAGATTTCTGAAATTGATTATTATACTTTCCCAGAATATAAATTATGTACACATGAGAAATATACATATAGGATATTTTTCAACAATTTTGCAGTTTGAAGTAAAATAAATTAGTTTTTTTAGAATCAAAACATACTTTTCATAGTATTTTCTTTAAACTGATAATGCAATAAGACGACTTTCCAACGAAAACTGAGAAGACAGAAAAGTATTAATGAAGATTTCAACAAATGACATACAGTGATCTCTGACAGTCTTTTAAATTCAAGAACGGTTTAGAGAAAAAAGCACATATGTTCTGATATAAATAAGCTAAAACACTTTGTAAAATCACCATAAAAAAGAAAATTAAACAGGACGCGTTTCGAGCTTCAAAGATACCGCTCGTCATCAGCTAATCCTAAGGGACACGTGTTTGGATTAGCTGATGACGAACGGTATTTTTGAAGCTCGAAACGCGTCCTGTTTAATTTTCTTTTTTATGGTGATTTTAAAAAGTTTTTTAGCTTATTTATAAATTTATCGCTAGTGATTTCGGTGTTTCTCAATATATGTTCTGATATTTGATCTGTATTAAAAAAGGAGTTTTTAATTTGAAAAAGTAAGGAGTTTTTAATTTGATAAAGTAAAATAATGCATTTTTTAATAACTTATTAATAGAATGTTTAAAAAATATATATAATGTTTAAAATATATATATATATTTATTTAGTAGCTTTTCCTAAAAAAATATCTGAATATGACTATTGCTAAATACTTTATTGTGTACATTATTATAAAATTACTAGAAATATGTTATTTTATTAGAAAATATTTGTCTTGTATTATCTAATTATTGCAAGTATTAAACTAGAAGAAAACTAACATACTTTTTTTTTATCTTCTATGTTTGTTGTTCTTTGTTGTTCCATGTGTTGTATTCTTTAAAAATAAAATATGAAATGTTTTATTTTGTGATATATATATTAAACGTATTCAGTTGAATTTATGCAAATTATTATTCAGATAAATTTAAACTGTGATATGCAGTAAACAATAAACACTATGCTTTTATTTTTAATTGAAGTAGATTTTCGAAAATAACTGTTACAATTTTTCAAATAAAAAATAACGATTACAGTTTGCATAATGCTGGATAGTTTCTATTAATTATAACATATTTCTGAAATCTTCCCATAAATGTTTTAAAAAAGAACTTCATGAAACTTTCTACATTGATATTTGAAAATAATCTTTATTCCAAATATTATTACTGATTATTACATTTTATTTTTGTTAATTATATCCATTGCTATTACATTTCTTATTACTTCATATTTCATACATAAAAACTTTTAAACTTCGACAATTTTTATGGCGATTCATAAATATAAAAGCGTATTTCTTCCAAACATGAAAGATAACTTCCAAAATAATTGTTTATTTTTGCATACACAACAACAATAAACGTCATTGTTAAACGTTGGTTGAGAAGTGACGAGGAGAACCAGTGACGTTTGAATAACAGACTTGAGGTTATTTCTGATTTTCTTTTAATCTCAAGAAAGAATTTCTGAAAGAAAGAAAGAAAAAAAATAATGCAATAATGTAATTCGAATATTATTTTCTTTTTCTTATTAATTTTATTAATTTCTCATATAGAGATGATAGCATAAGGCAATGCTTTTCTTGTTATGACTTCATTTGACATTTAATAATAATAATAATAAAAGTATGCTTACTTATATTTGAACCGTTGGAAACCCCTTATTTTATATATATACTTCAATCTTTAAATTTAAAATATATGTTACCTTTCTGAACGAGTCATGTGTCATAAAACGTATAAACATTAGAAAATTGTAATATCTGTTAAACTCTGTTGTAATGCAAAATTTTCCAGATGTCTTCAAAAATGCTTAATTAAACCATTACCATATCAATATGAATTGAATAATACACAAAATAAGTACATTTTTTATATTTCAATTAGTGAGATAATCTTCAGAAAGTCTATTTGTATTGCATGATTTATGTTATTTCAGTAAAAATAAATTTGTTCTCAAAAATGAAAGAAAAAATCGGACACAAAGTATTAAACTTTGAAAAAAATACATATTTTATTTTTTAAATAAGTTTAGACGTATAGTTATTAACTGCAAATTTATAAAGTAAAATAATGCATTTTTTAATAACTCATTAATAGAATGTTTGTTAAAAATACTAAATAAATAAAAAATGCTTACATCAAGACTGCAATAAGTAAATAACAAAATTACTTTAAATCGGAAAATATAAAGTAGTACTCTTAATATTTAATGTAGATTTTCTTAAAACATGAAACAAAAATAAAATTATACTATTAAACTGATGGAGAAAATCACAAAATTTTATAAATAGTCGATCACGGTTAGTACGGGTTTCCGCCTCTTAAGGTATATGCTTACGTTTAAAACGTCAATTTCGGAGAAAATTCTAATTTTTTTAATTTAATTTTCTTATACGTAGAATGAATATCTCTGTTTCAAAACTTGCTTTTATTTTTCCTGGTACACCTATAACAAATTAAATCAGAGCTCTTCAAAAAAGAAAAGAAAATAGACGGCATTAATTTAAATCGGAGTTCAAAACTTTAAATGCATTTCTGAAAAATTAGATTTTCATTGGGCAAACGACTATTGCTCTAACTAAACATTTTCATATATTGAAACCATTAAATTTTTGTACAGCTTTTTGATAAATTCTAGACTGTAATGAAGAAAAGAATTAACTCTATGCAACTTATTTGTAGATATATAGCTCTTTTTCTGAAGAATAACTTATAAAATTATTGAAATTTTTTATGTCATTGTATACAATCAGTTATATCTTTTTTTTTTTTTTTTTTTTTTTTTTTTTTTTTTCTTTTTAGATTTCCGTATATTGATTAGTTTTTAGTTCAATATAGTCAAGAATTTTCAATACGCATATTTTGAAAATAGTTTTGCGTTGTATGCATTTTTTGATTTTTTAAAACCGGAACCATTTTCTTAAAAAAATGCTAATAAATGACTAAAATTCTTTACAATTTTAAAAGTTACTTATATTTTATATATGATTTTATGCATTTTTTCTGCATTAGACTACTCTGAAAAATACCAAAAAATGTGTTAAAAGTAGAGTTAAAAAAAAAAAAAAAAAAAAAAAAAAAAAAAAAAAAAGAAGAAGAGGAAGTCAACGAACGTACTCGGGAGTATGTGGATTTTTTTTTTTTCAAGTTTATATGAACATTGTCCATAGAGTATTGCAAAAATATCACGCTTATTATGCAAACGGTTATTACTCGTTCTAGATTTATATGCTAGAAATTTTCGGCCTATTAAGGAAATAAATCACACTTAACGCGCGAATTCACTGGTCAACATGCGAATTCCTTCACTCTTGAGAGTTTAGAATATTTTTTTTTTTGGTTATTGAGATAAAATCATAGTTTCCCAGTAGTATCATTTACTTAATTTAATTAAGGGGATTAATTAGGATTAACAGATTAATCAAGGTTAGAACTATTAATCTGAAAATGTGGTAGAAATTTGACTAAAAAAACCAGCAAAATATTAGCAAAACTGCAATTCGTCTTTGATCCCACCTCCGAATATTCTTTGTCTCTCACTTCAAATATATTGTTACTGTAATATAGAAATATCGATGAATTCAGGTTATTCCAATATGTGATAAAAATTATGACTAGACATCTTCACACACGTAATTTATGAGACTTTAAGCTTACACTACATAAGTTCTATGTTTTATAATGCATACTATTCCCTGCAAAAATTTTTAATTTGAATTGACAGTGCTTTGAGGCCTATAGCCGCTATGGCTGTCGCATCGATTGATCCATTATACACAGAAACAGAGACAATATAGAACTATTTCTATTACACATAGCCATTACATATATTTTATTACACTTCAAAGGGAAAACACACCATCCATACCAGTACCCGTATTCGAACAAGGAACCCACGGTGTGGCAGCAGCTGCCGCTACCGACCACGCCACTCTGCAAAAATAAATAAATGAATAAATAAATGTAAATATAAATATATAAAAAGACTGAAAAAAAGGCAGATGCCTTGAGGGAGTGCTTCAGCCATTCGAAAAACACCCGCTCCTCAATGCTTTTTTTTTTTTTTTTTTTTTTAAACTAAGATTGATGCGTATGTAGGCCATTCTTTTACAAAGTTAACGATTAGGTTAAAACCACATACCTTTCTAAGTCATTATGATAATTAAAAAAAAATCATTAAGTAATCCGCACAACTTTGAAAGTGACATTTTTTAAATTTTTGAAAATTTTCTATTGCTTTTTATTTTCTTATAATGACGTTTACTTTAAAACTTTGAAAAAAATAGCAATTACTTAGCAATTAATTTTTCAAAAGAAAATGGTCAAAATTATGTCAAAAATTGACATTCCTGGAAAGAGTGATAACTTAAAAAGACAGTGTATTTACTTTTTTTGTAAATCGCTTAATAATAATAATAACTTTCTCTAGAACTTAGAATACACTCATTATAGTGTCGCATCTCTATCTCAAGTGATACAGCAGTAAAAGTACCAATGTAATGAAAAATTTTAAAAATTTGCCTCATGTTGGTCATTTATACCAGTACAAATATAAAATATATTATTATTATAAGCTACATAATATATTATTATAAGTGAAGTTTATTGCCTCAAAATATATTTGAAAACGCAGTACAGAAAATTTCGTGGCATTTTGCACATATTTTTTTAAATTTTTTATTTTAGGATGTTCTGCATATAGTAGAAATCTGCAAAGCTTCATTTTGAGAAAAAGCTAAAAATAACTTTAAAGCGCAATTCAAAAGCTGGAAAGAGATGTAAATTTAAATTGATGTAACCCGAATTCTATTTTAGATACAATGAAATTTAAGCAGATTTCGATAAATAAATGATTCAAATTTAATGTTATTCCAAGAAGGAAAAATTGATATTCTGATCGAAAATTTTATTTTAATGGTGTTCGGAAAGCTTAAGTGGATTATTTTATCTAAGATACTGCAATGATCTAAGTTAATATTCAGATTTTTAATGAACTAAACTAATTATTCAATTTTAATAATTGTAGTTTGTATTCATTTTGAATTATAGATACCCACTAAAATAAAATTTAAAATTATGCAAGAATTTTTTTCTTATATAATAACAGTTTTATTTTCTTACTATTATTTTTAGCGGAATAAACTATATTCATTGCTTACTAGATTAGGCTTGAAAAATATGCTTTTTGACACAGTGCTTTTTAGAATAGCTTAGTAAGAAAAAGAAACTTAAATGTCAAATTAAGATAGATGTTTGGGAATAAAAGAATAAATACAATTTACTAAACAGAAACATATTTTAGTGTACATAATTATTATATACACAATCAAGTGCTAAAAAAAATTTTGTATTTCTTGAAAACTTTTTTATATAATATTTGGAAAAGAATATAAATTTTTTAAAGCTTAAATTAAAAATTATGCACGACCTGAAAAATTAATATAAAATGTTACACGACCTTTTTTAACATTTTTTATCATAATACACATTTAATTTACTTACTTTAATGCCACTTAGTAGTAAAACTAGAAAATTGAGATAGAATATTAATTTCATTGCATGGAAAAAAATCAAATATTTCTTTTCCAAATTTAAACGAGCTTTAGTTTTTGAATTGTTTCAAACTCTAACCTTCTGCAAATATTTTAAATATTTATGACATTTCATCATTTCGGTAAGAAGGATTAAGACTTTCGACCTCATGTGTAACTTTATCTTCAGCACAAAAAAAAAAAAAAAAAAAAAAAAAAAAAAAAAAAAATTAAGAAAAGAAAGGACTCATGTTTTAGAAAAAGAGTGAGTATAAAAAAAAATTATGCGTTGCAAAAATTCATTTTAAGCGAAATAAAAATGTTGAAGTAGAATAATTCATGTTTTAATCCTATCGCTTCGTGACTGTTTTTTCAAAACCGGTTAAAAAACTGCGCGTTGAACTCGTTCTTGATGAGTGTCTTTTACAGATTTTTCTTATCTTTTGTCACCGGTTTTTCTTTTAAATAGAAACTTTTACCTAATTTAATCGAGAAAATATTGGTATCAATATCTTATAAATACCGGTATGTTTACAATTGTAGAAGATAAAAACTATAAGATATAATTAATGAGAGATTTCGCTGGAATCGAGGACAGACGATGGAGATTTCTTTTCATGGTTTTACTTTTATATATTACAAATCACTTTTAACACACAGCATAAAAACGAGCATAATATTTACAAATTAAAAATAATACTTTATCAGAAATATTCATTCTTTCACATTATAATATCAAAATAAAACAGTAGCTTTTAACATTCATTGCTATCGTTTTTCAAATCTTCGAACAGCAACATTCCATCATAACAAACCTGTCGTTGCCATTTTCAACATGCAAAAACTGGCTTCAGTGGGTTTCTTCTTCTCGCGACAACAATAATAAAAGCTCATGGGGATAATAAAGGAGGGTTAATTTACAGAAAAAATACACCATCGTGGAAGTCTTGCGTTGCACAAGTTTTGTTGCATGTGCTTTGTTCGTGGAAACCTCGTGATTCACAGCGAGAGCGTTAATATCTAATAAAATATACATTTAGTAAGGTCTATGTAATTTTATATAAAAAGAAATAAAATTGATTTGTTATGTTAAATCCTTTGATTTTTTTTTTTCATTTTTTGAAATTAATTGCAATGAAAAATGATATAAGATTATTTAAATTGTTTAAAAGTGAATGCACTTTCAAGTATAGCAGTGCTTAGTTGTACCGTGTGCTCAAAAGTTGCTTCAATTATAACATTCATATAAAATTTCAAGTGCCAGTAAATCAGTTAAAATAGTGACGACACTATGTTTTGCTTTTTACACCGATTACCTTTTCTTTTAGGCAAATAATTTAGTGTACCATATTACCACTCGTCTACTTTTAGATAACTTTTAATCGGGCAATCATAGTGTCGGTATTCCATAGATAAGCAAGTGCCAAATTTATGGCTCGAAAGCTAATCTGGTACATTGTTTCTTGTATTGTGGATTTATCAAACAAGGTTACAAAATTATATTACTATTTTTATCTTCTTTATAAGAATAATGTACACATTATGTTTCATTTATACAATGTTTATACAGTTTTGAAAATATTCAGAGATTTATCGAATTTTCTTTAATGAGTGCTTTGAGGTTAAAATTATCAATTTAAATCCTTATATAGACTCAAAGCAATACCATAATTACAATGGATATTTATACTATAATTTCTTAATACACTCACTGATAAGCATATTTTTTATGTTTTGCCTTTTTGTCTCAGTTAGTATACAATTTGTTTCACAAATAATTTCTTTTCATGAAACAATGTACATTTCAATGTAGTTCGCGCATGCAAATGTTTACCACTGCAAAAAGTATTTCCTGTACAATATTGCTGTTCTGAGTTATTGACACAGGTTACAAAAATTGAATGTTTTCCTGTCGAGTTTTTATGACTATCAGTGGCTGAAACATACTATGAAATATAATTTAAATAAACTAAATTATCTGAGAAATTATTAAAAGAATGTAATCGCAAAGCATTATTACTTTTTCCATTATTTTATAGATAATTTCGCAGAAAATGTTAATTTAAAATTTTATAGTTACGATCATGTAAAATAATGACATAATTAACACCTTTTTGTTTTTATTATTGTAAAATACACTTCATTTTATGCAAAGAAATCACGTTCGATTCGGAGAAAAATACCATACGTTGTATTTAAACATAATCCATTATTTTATTAGCTATGATTATAAAGAGAAATAATGATGTATTCATTAATTAAATGACAAATAGTGCATTCAAGTGTTGCTTATAAATTGATCGTAATCTTTTAAATTTATGTATTACGAAAAATTTGAATTCATGTTATAGATAAAATGAAAGGCAATGTATGAGAATAAATATTGTTCAATATCAGATCGCCATATATGTGTATGTAATGTTCCTTCTAGATATAATACAGATACGAGATAATGATATTTATTTAAAATATTATTATGTTAATATTAGTACTTGACGCTATAGTTAGAAAAAGTTAATATTTTTTGTTAAATGAATTGTGTTTGTATTGTTTGCATTTAATGTTACATTTTTATATAAAAAGTAATTTAGGAAATAAAGATTTTTTTTTTATAAAACATACTACACCACTTAACTTATAAATATATCTATTACTACATATTTCTACATTCAGTTCAATATTTTTTTTAATTAAAAAGTCCAAATAAACATCATTTGTCCATATATTTTTTTTGCAGTTTAAATTAATTAAAAAAGAAATTTTAATAATTTTTATGAATATATCTTGTACTGAATATAGGACGAAGCACTATATGTATATATAACCAGCATGTAACAAAATAAGTCTAAAATTCTCTTTTATTAACTTCATATGATAGAAATTGGGACAATTATTTCGTTCATGAAATATGCATATGGGTGCCTTTTTAAATGAATCAAAATTCTGGAAGAGTGACAAAACTTTACATGTTAACTTTATTAATTTTTACAGCTTTTAATCGGTTTAAGTAGGACCGGATTATTTTTTTCTTCGAAATAGTATATTTTGTTAAATTTCAGTTATTATTTCAAAAAAAAAATTCTTTATTTCAAAGTTTATGTTATATCATTAAGCGTGTCTGTCAGTATTGTTAAACTAAAAAGTAAAACTATGTGGTACGACATACGCTCATAATTTTGCTTTAATAGCATGTATAAAATTCATTATTGTCTATTTAAATTTTTAAATCTAAAGAAAAAAGATCAAATACCATATTTTCAAACAATATTTCATTCGAAATATTAAAAAAATGTGATGTCTTTTTATTGATTTTGCTGTATAATTTTACAAGAATGTATTTTTTTATATCTATAATTAGCTATAATTAAAATAATTATTTATCTATAAACGTTTATTTGCTAACTTAATGTACGGTACACATTCAATTAATAAAAAAAAAAAAAAACAGGGGACTACAACAATATAAGCATATTTTTGGAGGGATTAACAGTTTCTGTGGCAATTGAGGACTGTATTACTATAATCGACTTTCCTATGCTGTAAGTAAATTAGTGCATGATATAATCTGAAAGAAAACTCCAAATTCACCATTTTAGGGCTTTAAAAGATAATTATGTTAATAAAAAATTCATTTAAATGAATTTAATTCAGAAGTTTAAAGCTTCTATCTACTACATTTCTTTTTAAGTCTGCATACTAACCAGGGCAGTGAAGTAGAAATTGCAGTGGGGCCTATTTTTTTGCAAAAGAGTTGGAGTCACAATAGTTGGAAAAGAAGACAACTGAATTTTTTTCTTGGACAAGTTACAGGGAAATTAAAGTAATTCATATGTAATCTTAAATCTATAAAATAAATTGTTATTGTTATTTATAGACTATATCATGCTAATCCAGTTAAAGATGATCGACGTACTGCGGTGCTTACAGTAGAAACAAGGGTAGGTACTGAATAAATACAGGATACACGTATTCAGAGTACATGAAAACTGTTTTAATTCACAATTGTAGTAGATATTTTGCAGTTAACATATAAGGGATTATTGCACACCCCCGTATTTTTGGGGTTTGAGTATAGAACACGAGTTATAAAGGTTTGCAAGAACTCAAAGACCGGAAATAAAGTCAGATTTCAAACAGACTGCGTAAGTAGATTTAAGACGGCTGATATCAAAGGACCAAATCAAATTGTTTAAAAGAACTGAATAGTTTGATAAGCCCAATATGACAAATCTGAAGAATCAAACTAAGTTCATAAAATAAGAACAATTTACAAAGGTATGATTGGGGTAAGAACTAGTACAAAGGTATGGCTGAACTATTTAGGTGATGGATCTAAATTTCGGCTCCTACGGATCTCTTACCGGAGATAACGCATATATTATAACGTTGTGCATTTTTTTAATGCAAAAGATGTAAAAAATCGTTTTAGAATGTAATTGAAGACGTTATTGCCTCTTAATTTTATCCAACCAAAAGTGAAAATTCTAAAATATCCTTCCTGTACATAATTTATTTATTGTACATAAGTAAAAATACGATTCTTTTTAATAGCGCTCATAATAAAGGTTGTTAGTTAATTTTTTTCAGAGAAAATTGGATTCAAGATATAATCTCCAATATCTTCATTCCATACTTTTGTTTTCCTAATTTTCATGTTATTTAAGATTTTTGCATCTCATCTCATTTAAGTCCACTAGATAAAATTGTTTCCATTTCAAACAAAACTATTGCACTAAGTTTAACCTATATCTATATCTAAGAGTTAATTCATTTTTCGTAGAAGGAATGACTTTTTGTTTTAAGGTTGCAACGCTGTAAGTCTTTCTCCCACAAGAAAATGCGCTGGACACAAGGGAGTTGGCTCGTAGGCATCACTGTACACAAACGTTAATGAGCAGGAATTCAAAATAGCTTCCACTTCCAGTAAATTAGTTTCAAATTCTATGTTAATCTAATGAAGATCTTCCAAGGATTTTCTTAAAGCACATCTTCTTTGAACGTACTAGTCGCTCGTAGAATCCTTTCCACCACGTTGCTTTCTCTACGATGAATTTCCATTCAATTCTCTTTTCACTAAAATAATTTTGCACCTCGGGATTCTTTATCAAAGTCGGCTCCATCGTTCTTCTAAGTAAGTATAATTCCAAGTATTATTCTTGAGAAACATACATTTGCACCAAAAAATAACATGTAATGAACAAATGAACATAAATACTATATGAACTCTCTTTTTTTTAACATCTCAATTCATAAATGCGTACATTAATACTTCTCGTCTCGGGAAAAGCACAGAACAACGGAAATATAAATCAAAATATAATACAAAATGTTTTATTATTTCACACATCTTACAAATGTTTGTGCTCTAAGGAGCTTTAAAATTGAGAGTCTGAAAAGCAACACTCAGGAAAGAACCGTAATTTATTTGACCGTGAATAAATTGTGTTTTAAACGTTTTACTTGTCTTGATTTAACTTGCCTGTTTTAATTACTCATCTGTATTTAGTTTACTTAAAAACAACTCCTCACTCAATTATTTCAACTCTCTACGAGAAGCTGCCTTTCAAATCGTGAGATGAGTGGATTTTTGCTTAACTTGAATTATTTTGTGGCTGAGGTTTTAAGGGAGCAATAATATATAATGCCGTTTAAAATGTTGATGCTATTTACTATTGCCTAGAAATACAGGATACGAAGTATGAACTTCTTATTCTATTAAATTGAGCTAAGTTATAAAATAATTGCTTTTAATAAAAGTTAGATTACCCATTAGATATGAATTCATAAATATATATATACACACACACACATATATATATATATATGGGAAATCTCCTCCACTATTAGATCTGCATATTATTTTCTACGCATCGCAACTCTGATGAACAGGCTCTCAGTGAGGCAGACGATTTTGAAGAAACTATTAATTCCTAAGAAGCCAGACGATTTAAGCGGTAGAAAAAAGAACTGAACGGAAGAAAGGAGAATGGAATGTTTTTAGTTTTAAGTGGGTGTAAAAAGAACGTAAGATGAAGACGAGTTCCCGTATAAGATGTAATTGATTAATTAGAGTTATGATTGTTTGCTTTGTAAATAGTCTTATGTAAATATCTTTTTTATAAATATTAACGTTTAATATAAGTCATTTAAAAGTTTAAAAACGGTGTCAGAATTTAATTTACCTCCGAGTTTATTTACTTATGTGTTCAAAAGAACTTTTTAAAGAAGAATCTCCATAAATTTTGGTCTCAGTAAGTGAGATACAGACGCACGCCCACAGAGATGGAAATATATAAATTTTTTTTATATCTTGGAAGCCGATATTTTTTAGAACTGTGATGGAATGTCAAGCCTCCAAAGCTATTTCAGAAGAGGTAAAATTTTGCGATGAAAGTGAAATCAAAGTGTGTGAAGCTGAGCATCTGATTATGAAGTGAGTTTATTATTTCATTTTTCTTTTCAATAATGGAAAAATTAGTTGATTTAAAGGAATTAGAGTTTTCTTTGAAAACTGAAAAATCAGCTAGTATTAAGACATTGCACAAATTAATTTTTGGAGAAATCGGTGACAGAAATAATCGACGTAGAATTTGGAATTTTACTGGGTTTACGTTTGAAGTAGATTCCGATGAATATCAAACTAAATTCAAAGAAATTAAAGATAATTTTTCTGTTAACGACTTAATTACCATTTGCAATGTTTTGTGTATAAATAATTCGGGAACTTTTGATGAAATTGCTTCCAGAATAATTTCTAGTTTATGTGATTTTAATATTTTAATAATTAATATGATAGCCGATGTAGGTACTCTTAGTGATGACTAAAGTGTAGATGAATTTAATGATGATTTACAAGATAAAACTAAAAATATTTCAACTGTTTTTGAGAATAATATGAGAAATGATTCTGGTAGTTCTAATTGTGAAAGTAATGAAAATCAGAAAATTCTGATTCCTGATTCTGTTATTAAACCAAGCATTTCTATTAATGATATTGAAAGTATGATTACAATGTTTGAAGGTACTCAAGTACAAAATATTAATAAATGGATTGCCGATTTTGAAGATATTGTTTTATTATTTAACGTTAGTGATTTGCACAAATTGATTTTGGCTAAACGCCGTATGACAGGCAAAGCAAAATTATTTCTTGAAAGTGAAACAAATATTAATTCGTGGTCTAAATTAAAAGCCCTACTCATATCTGAATTTGGTCAAACGTGCAATTCAGCTGAATTACACGAATTGCTGTCCAAAAGAAAAATTAGACCACATGAATCGTTAGATGAATATTTTTTAAATATGAAACAATTATGCTCAAAAGGCAATATTGAAGATTCTGCCCTTATTCAGTATGTAATAAATGGAATTAATGACCCCATTTCTAAAAAATCTTTTTTGTATGGTTGTCCCAATATTGCTGAATTTAAACAAAAATTAAAGATTTATGAAAAAATAAGATCGGAGTATGAAAATGCAAAATTTCATAAATATGAAGGAGCTAAGCCTAAAATTAAATCCGAAGTTGAAGTTAAGAACAAATTTAAGCCTGTAAAGCCAAATATGCGTTGTTTTAATTGTGGCGGGAATAATCATAAGAGTATTAACTGTGTAAATAAAGATAAAGGGCCGCTTTGTTTTGCTTGTAACGCTTATGGTCATAAATCATTTCAATGTAATAAATCTAAAGATACAAGTGTTAAAAATGCTCAGTCACAAGTAAACATTATTACATCCCAAGATTTAATTCTGAAAGAGATAAAGCTTTATTCTTTGCGTTTAATCTCTTTAATAGATACTGGTAGCCAAAAGACTTTGTTAAAGAAAAGTATTTATGATAATTTGAAGAACTTTGTAGAATTAAAACCTACGAGTATCTCTTTGACCGGTCTAGGAAAAGCCTCAATTAAACCAGAAGGTTGTTTCAATTCAGAAATCGAAGTAGATGGTTCAAAATTTAAAGTTACTATTTTTGTCGTTAAGGACAGTTGCATTAATTTCGATTTAATTATTGGCACTGATGTTATTCATCAAGGTACATTAATTATTTCTGAGAATAAAGTGAAACTGTATAAAGCTGAAGTTCAGTCTAATGACTTTTTAGTTAATATTGTAAATGTTTTGGATGAGCCTCAAATTGATTTAACTCACATTGCTGACAAAAAATTACGTTCAGAGTTATACTCTTTAATTGAAAATTATGTACCAATTAAAACTAAAACAGTAGATGTTAAAATGAAAATTAATTTAACTGACGAAATCCCAGTTTGTTCTTCTCCTCGAAGATTACCGCCATGCGAGAAAAAAATAGTCGAAAACCAAATTGAGGAGTGGCTAGTTCAGGGAATAATTCGAGAAAGTTCTTCTAATTTTTCTTCGCCGGTTGTTTTAGTCAAGAAAAAAAATAACACAATGAGACTTTGTGTTGATTACAGATGTCTTAACAAAAAGACAGTACGCGAGCATTTCCCCTTGCCAGTTATTGATGATGTAATAGACCAATTACATTCTGCCGAAGTATTTACCACCATAGATTTGAAAAACGGTTTCTTTCATGTAGATGTTGAAGAAGACTCGCGGAAATACACCTCGTTTGTTACTCATGAAGTACAATACGAATTTTTGAAATGTCCATTCGGGTTGACCAATAGCCCTAGTGTTTTTCAAAAGTATATTTATAATGTATTTCGGAACCTATTAAAAGATCACATTGTTGTCATTTATATGGATGATTTAATAATACCTGCTAAAAACGAAGCTGAATGTCTAGAAAAATTAAAACTTGTACTCGAAACTGCATCGGAATATGGATTAGAATTAAATCTTAAAAAATGCAATTTTTTGAAGCGTGAAATTGATTTCTTGGGGTATAGAATCATAAATGGTAAATTGTATCCCTCTCCACTGAAGACTAAAGCAGTAATAAATTTTCCCGAACCAAAGTGTACCAAAGATGTTCAAAGTTATTTAGGATTGACAGGATACTTTCGAAAATTTATAAGAAATTATTCGGTTATAGCTAAACCGTTAAGTGACCTGCTAAGAAAAGATTCAAAATTTAAATTCGATATAGAAGAACGAAGAGCTTTTAATGAACTCAAACGTATTTTGTCGTCAGAACCAGTACTTTTAATTTACAATCCCAAAAGTGCGACCGAAATCCATTGTGATGCCAGTATTGATGGCTATGGAGCTGTTTTAATGCAACAATCTCCAGTAGATAATCAGTTTCATCCAGTTTATTTCGCCAGTAAAAAAACCACCGAAGCTGAACGAAAGTACACTAGTTACGAATTAGAAGTTTTAGCTGTAATTGAAGCCATGAAAAAGTTTAGAGTATATGTGCTAGGTATCCCATTTAAAATTGTAACCGATTGTAATGCATTTAAAATGACTATGGATAAAAAAGAAATGAGTACAAAAATAGCTAGATGGGCAATAATGTTATCCGATTTTGATTATGTTATTGAACATAGACAGGGTAGCAGTATGAGACATGTCGATGCATTAAGTAGGTATCCTATTTGTATGGTAATCCAAGATAGCTTAACTTTAAAAATTATCCAAGCTCAAGAAACCGATGACCATATTAAAACAATAAAAGAAATCCTAAAGGTGAAATCTTATGATGATTATCTAGTTAAAAATGATGTTCTTTATGAATGTGTTAATGGTAATGATTTATTAGTTGTACCGGAAGACATGCAAATGAATATAATCAAGGCCGCTCACTAAAAAGGTCATTACGCAGTTGCAAGAACAGAGAAAAGTTTAGAAAATGATTTTTACATCCCTAAAGTTAAACAAAAAATTGAGAAATGTATAGCAAATTGTGTTCCCTGTATTTTAGTTAATAGAAAATGTGGTAAACAAGAAGGCTTACTTCACCCAATAGAAAAAGAAGAAACTCCATTACATACGTACAATGTTGATCACTTAGGTCCATTAGAAAGCACTAATAAAAATTACAAACATATCCTTTCGGTCATTGACGCATTCACAAAATTTGTTTGGTTGTATCCCACAAAATCTACCGATGCTGCCGAAGTAATTTCTAAATTAGAAATCCAAAAATCTATCTTTGGAAATCCAGTTCGAATTATATCAGATAAAGGTCCTGCATTTACCTCTAAAGCTTTTGAAGATTATTGCATCAATGAAAATATTAAACATATCCCGATTACCACTGGATTACCCAGGTCTAACGGCCAAGTTGAGCGTCTAAATTCTGTCATAATATCTGTTCTGTCTAAATTGACTGTCGATAATATTAAAAAATGGTATACACATGTAAGCAACGTCCAACAGGTGATAAATTCGACTTTTCAGAGAAGTATAAGCACAACTCCTTTTGAATTGATGTTTGGTACTAAAATGAAACTAAAAAATAACATTGAAATTACTAGTCTTCTGAATGCTTAAATACAATCTGATTTTACAAATAATCGCGAAGATATGAGAAAAAATGCTAAAAAACAGATTTTAAAAGTCCAAGAAGAGAACCGTAAAACTTACAACCTCAGACGAAAGAAAGCTAACAAATTTAAGATTAATGATGTGGTTGCTATAAAACGCACACAACAAGGTCCAGGTTTGAAGTTAAAACCAAAATATTTAGGTCCGTACAAAGTCATAAAAGTAAAAAATAATGACACCTACGATGTAAAGAAACTTGGATTCAACGAAGGACCCATGGTCACCAGTACATGTGCAGAGTACATGAAGCCGTGGACGGACGAAGCTTAAAAAAAAAGAATTTCACCGATTGTGACACTATACCAACTATGACAAACCTCTGGACTGACAACTAATAGAATTTTAACTTTATTCTCGAAAAGACGAAAAGACGTAAGGTAAAAGAAGATGAAAAGACGTATGAAAGAAGACGAAAAGACGTAAGATAAAAGAAGACGGAAGACGAAAGAAAGAAAAGACGAAAAGACGTAAGGTAATAGAAGATGAAAAGACGTATGAAAGAAGAAGACGAAAAGACGTAAGATAAAAGAAGACGAAAAGACGTAAGAAAAAAGAAGACGAAAAGACGTGAAGAAGAAAAAAAAAAGAATACGAATTTATTTTGAAAGAAATTATTTAAATTTTCATCATGATGACTTCTTTTTTTCAATTTAGACTTTGGATGCTGCTGTGTTTTTTTTTCTTTATCTTTTCAGATGATCCAGCTGCTGTTTCCAGCCAACAAGAATACATTCGAGGACGAATGTCTCATCAGTATGGCCGAAATATGGGAAATCTCCTCCACTATTAGATCTGCATATTATTTTCTATGCATCGCAACTCTGATGAACAGGCTCTCAGTGAGGCAGACGATTTTGAAGAAACTATTAACTCCTAAGAAGCCAGACGATTTAAGCGGTAGAAAAAAGAACTGAACGGAAGAAAGGAGAATGGAATGTTTTTAGTTTTAAGTGGGTGTAAAAAGAACGTAAGATGAAGACGAGTTCCCGTATAAGATGTAATTGATTAATTAGAGTTATGATTGTTTGCTTTGTAAATAGTCTTATGTAAATATCTTTTTTATAAATATTAACGTTTAATATAAGTCATTTAAAAGTTTAAAAACGGTGTCAGAATTTAATTTACCTACGAGTTTATTTACTTATGTGTTCAAAAGAACTTTTTAAAGAAGAATCTCCATATATACATACATATATATATATATATATATATACACACACACACACACACACACATATATATATATATATATATATATATATATATATATACTTTTTCAAGTTCACCCTCCTCTTCTCCAGTATAAATACTTCCATCTACTTCCCAGCACAAATTTTCTAATACAGAACTAAAAATTCAGAAAATTTATATTGTATAAAGCATTTTAAAGTAAATGACTTTAATGTAGTGATATAAAATAACTATTAAAAACTGTTTTTTATAACTTTGATTGTAATTAAGTTAGAAATACTTTTGAAAAATTTAGTAATATATTTTATAAGTGTATGTATTTATTTTAAATTTAATGCGAATTCAATATTTCTATATTGTACAATGGATATCTATGAAACATGTATTCTTTTAAATATGCTTTTAAAAATATATAATATTTCAAAGAACTTTGTTGATAAAGAGACAACTAATTTGAAGAGTATATATTTAACAAATATATGATACATAATGTGACATTTTTTTCATTCTCTATAGTAATACAGCGTTGGTGGAAGCAAACAAATGTAGAAAAGTGTTACAAAGATATTGTATTTATTTACTACAATGATTTACAATAAATCTCAAACACTGAGTTAAAAAAACAAAGTGTGTGTGCTTATTACATGTAAAGCGAAGACAAGCACTTCTTATGGAGTTACTTCATCTTTATGCTTATTTATCAAACTTCTTCCAAATGGATAAACCAGGATGTTTATTTTATTTTCTTGTTAATGCGAACCCCATTACTGTGATAGGGAAAACAACAAGGCAATGTAGTGGATGAAAATAAATAATTTCTTAGATATTCAATAAATTTATTGCACAATGCCCGATACTAAAATTAATTTTTAAATGCACTATATATGTATTTTTTCAAATAAAATTGGACGGAGGAAAACAATATTTACAAAAAAAAAAAAAAAAAATTATGTACGTGATTTCAATCAAAATATTATTTGATGCAAATAGAAAAAATAAATTTGTAGCGTTAGTCTCTGCAAGAAATTTGAAACACCAAGAAGAAAACACAATATTCTATATCCTTATTACAAGCAAAATAATGTCATATACCTCTCAAGAAGATACTGTATCTGTATGATGTAACAATGTTTTCCGTATTTGTTTATTTATTTATCGATGATGATAAGTTTGGAAGTTTATTATATAATATTGTTCACTTTAGCCCCTTTATTGTAACAGGATTCATATGATGAAAACTGCAATACAGACAAATTCATTCATTTCTGATGTTTGGATTAGAGGAATATAGAAAATAGTATAAAGTATAATAAATATTTTGATGCGCAACAATGCTGATTCGTTTCTAAAAAAGTTAAGCATAGATATTCTTAATTATTAAAGTAATTTAACTTTTTTGGATCTGATGTACATATCTTTTAATGGAGTACTATTTTGTTTAAAGAAATACTTTTGCTACAATTCACATGTGGTAGTGTTAGTACATGACTATACATTTACCATATGACTTCATTTATGTAAATATTTCTGACATTATCACAGTCATTAGTAACAATAATAATTATTATTATTTGCTTCCTTCTCATTGCAGAGTTTGCGATTCTTTTTATTTTAAACATGTATTTCACTCTTTAAATTTTAAATATAAGTTACTTTCCTGAAAGAATCATGTGTAATGAAGCGCAAAATGTATCAGAAAGGTTTAACATAATTTAAATCTTATTGTAGTACAATTTTCTAAACATCTCTAAAATTGTTTCCTTGGCCTATTGCCATATGAATATTACTTAAATAGTACCCAAAACATCAACATTCGTTATCTTTTAGATAATAAAATATTTTTAAACACTAATTAATCCATTTGCATAGCTAGTGTTAATGTTATTAAAATAAAAGAAATTTTTGCTAAAAATTGAAAACAAAAATGTCGGATCCCAAAAGGTCTAAGAAAAATTCAAAATACAATGAAAAAGTGACAGAAATATTGAGTATAAACATAAATACAAAAAATCTCAGATTTGCTCTGATTATAACTTAGTAAAACTTTTTTAATGTAAAAGCAATAATTAGACTATTATAGAAAGGAAATACTTCCATAATAATCGTCTTACAATTGTTTAAAATGATATTTTTGATACAAGTAAATATTTGTTGTATTCACTAAACTAGCTGAAGCATAAATGAAATGTAAAAAATATAGTATATTGAATATGTAATTATTTCTTAAAACTTTACATAAGATATCCAATATTGAGAATAGAGAGAAAATAGAAATTATTTTTATAGTTAAATTAATAGCATGCAACTCTCATGATGTGGCTGCATATGTGATAAGTAATAATTTTCTATTTATTTAAGCAAGATGTTTATAAAAATAGAATACATTGAAAACATAATTTTTTCATAAGACTTTACATGAAATATCCAATAACGAGATCAGAAAAAAGTGTAAGTTTAAAATTAAAAATAATTAAATTTTATGCACATTTCATGAGGTGCTGTATGTATAATGGTTCTTCATCTATTTATGTTTGATAAAAAAATTTTTTAAAGGTGTTTGTTAGGAAGGTGTGTATTTATTACAGTGATACTTTAGAAAGTTTAGATCCTGAACGAAACTATAAAAGATGCACTATATCAGCGAGTATTAACAAAATTACAACTGAGTTTTCACATTAGAATATTTTCAGAATTTCAAGAATAGTTGGTAACCAAAGTTTCTTAAATGTACAAACAATAAGTCTTTGTTTCATACTGATAATTGAAAAAGGTGTAGAAAAATCAATTATAAATAATTATCTATATAAAAGTGTATTTTTTAGAAGATTTTATTAAACTTTTACTAGACAAAATATAACATATAAATTTAGGTAAATAGGTTTTAGCTTACACATAATATTAAATTTTTATTTCATGCATAAAGATTGTACAATAGATTAAGCTAAACAAAACCATGTGCGATTCTTTAAAAATCTCTATGCGAGAAGGCTTAATCCAATCAATGTGACAGACATTTGAGCATTGTAAAACCTCCTTTATTTACGCTTTTTTTTTTTTTTTTTTTTTTTTTTTTGCAAGTCTTATAGAAAGTCACTGTGCATAATAAGGGGTCAATGATCACATTTATAAAGTAATGCTACATTAAAATAGAATGATAGAAAATAAAGTGTAAAAAACTGATTAAAGACTCATGTAAACAATTGCCATAGAAGAAAAAAAAGTTAACAGGGCCTTTCATTTTATTTAAATAGAACTCAAATTAGGTAAATAAAAATAATTAAAATTTTTAAAAGGATGAAAATAGCAGTCTCTCGAAATGTTAAGTGTTAATATAAGTCAGTGTTAAAAAAAAAAAAAAAAAAAAAAAAACATTGATTAAAACGCATAAAAACGCATCTATAGAAATTTCAACAAGACAAAAAAAAAAAAAAAAAAAAAAAAAAAAAAATCGAGAAGTGTTACTTAAACCATGATTTATATTGACAAAATTAGTTACATTGTAACTAGAAAAAAAAAAACCTCGGTTAAATTAATAAGGATAATTTAATAATTCAATATTGGTTAAAAAATAATTTTCGAGATATTGAATATCATTTTCGGTGTAAGGTTTTAGATAAAATGTTCTACGTATGATTACAAGTTTTGAACATTGTCTTGCGTTTTAAATTAAATTACCGATATCCTATCTCTAAACTAATTAAAGTTGAAGCCGAAATGAATGTGCAAACCTAGTACTCTGTAAACTTAATTCATCGATTTTGGACAACGCAAAAGATATAGTTTTCATGTACCCAATTAAGGTAACAACAAATGCACGTATAATGAATCTTTGAATGTTGTTTAAAGCAACAATTCATAATAGACCGGAAGTCGGCAAAAATACAAACATGTTATTGAGTAGGCGGCTGAAATTCCATAATGAGTTAAAACTCGATACGGATATTAAACCGTAATCGGTCTGCCAAGTCCTATCTTGTTGGAAAACTCCTGAAAGCCCGATTTTTACGGTTGCTACATAGTTTTCCTGCACCCAAATGTATGAAAACATAGAGGACCGGAAGCAGGAAAACACAATAATAAACATACGGGAACACCACTAAAATCGGGTTTACGATTTTTTTTCACTAAGATATAACGTAGCAGACAGATAGCGTTTTAATATGCGAATAGATTTTTAACTAATTTTGGAATTTCATCCGTAAATTTGATAAGGAGATTCTCTTTTATACCACCTTCCAGTTCATGGAAAATGTCTAGATTCATGTCTCTAGATTCATATAGCAACATTGTTTTAATTTCTTCTATATTTACAAGGAGAATGTATTCGGTTCGCAAAAAAATCAAGTTTCCGATGGATTTATACGTTTCAGAAGGTCATGATTTTTACAAAATGTCTATCCGTGAGTTTGTCTGTCACTCTGTGAGTCTGTGTGTGTAGTATAGTGGGAACTCTATCTGGAATACTAATGAACGGAATTTCACAAAACTTTATGTTTTGTTGTATCATGAGAGAAACGGAAGCTGATTTGTTTTTGGTGATATCGATCAAAAGGTGCCACTTCTATGTTGCATTATTCACAAATTCCACATAAGCTGTGTTTCAAAAACTAATGCATTCATTATAATAAAACCTTACATTATGTTAGTCCTTGATATAATTTGGTGCAAAGAACGCTTTAAGGCAAATCGAGGTAGTGCGCTATTTATGATTATGACAATAGTTGTAACACAAGAACTAATTCACAAATTTTCGTCACACTTCTGATACCGTTAGTCTCTAAAGTAGTTTAGTTTAGTTTAGTTTAGTTTTTCGTGCTTATTCTTGGCATTATTACCGATCAAACTTCAAATTCAGTCATCAGTTGTTTCTGACTAGATTTTGATAGAAATTATCTAACTGGTAACGCTAGTATGTTGTTTTTTTTTCACGAATTCACAGTAGGTATATCGCAAACCTAATGCACGGAATTTCATCAAACTTTAGTTTCTGATACAAATTGATCCTCATTCGTTTTTGGTGCATATCACCCAATAAATGAGGCATTTATCTAGAATTTTTTTTTTTAATTTCCAGAATAGGCTTACGTCTGAATCCTATGCAGTCATTTTCATCAAACTTCAAATTCAGTTAGAAATATAATACGTTATTACTGATTATATTTTTGTGTGAATCCTTTAACAGTTGAACTGCTATGCTGCATTTTTTTAGAAAGTATTAACATGCATGATAACGAAGAAACTTTTCAAAATATATGCTATATAAACAAAATACGTGCATTATTTGTCACAAACACAACCATTATTGTTTCCAATGTCTTTAAAGAAAATATGAGTCAGCCAACAGTAAGTGATAGTTCAATAAATCCCAATTTCATGCTTGTGGTTTATTAAATATAATTGTAAATTCGGTTCTATTTTTGTAACCTGAGTAATAATATTTATTCTAGAAAAAAATATCAATACTGAGTTATATTGCACAGGTGTTTCGTTCAAGTATAATGTAATAAACAGTAAAAAAGCAGATTTTAATTCTTTGGTTTTAGTTCATTAGTGTTCTTAAAGTTTAATAAATTATATATTTCTTTTAAAGAAAATTAATTAATTATCTAAATCATACAAGGTTTAAATGTGCATTGTTATAAAAATGATAAACTTCATATACCTTTTTTAGGAAAAATTTACATGCTTTAGATCCATAGTATGACTCTATGTTACTGAGTATACATAATATACATAAAATTTAAACCTGATAAATATTCATTTATTTACTGCAGCATTGATTTTAGAGCTGGTAAAGCTTGTAGAGAAAAAAATGTACATTTTGTAAGAATTTCAAAAAAAATTTAACAAGAATTTCGCTTTCAAAAATCTCCAACTTAAAATGTATTTCTTTAAATTGATTTAGAATTAATATTTTTAGTTTTATTTTACTTTAAATAAAGATATTAAATTTAATACATATCAATAAATGAATTTGTCACTATTGTTTAAATTAGGAAAGAGATAACTACATTTAAGAAATTTCAATGAATATTTTAACAGCACTGAGCATTCGAATCAATATAAAAGAATGAATATTTCTTTCAATTGTGTTAAGCAATATAAGTGCTAATTTATCATTTGTTTACTACACAATTACACATGGTAATGAACAGACTGATCTATTGACAAAATTATCGGAATGGCAATGTCATGGGTTTGAATGTAGCATTCACATCAAAATTGAATTTAAAGTGGCATTATCTGTATGTTGTACTAGCAAAACATTATTGGAAATTGCTTTGTAATTTTAGATTAAATAGTGAAATTTAAAAATTTAAGTAGTGAAATTTAAATAAATATGAATACAAATTAAAGATAGCTTTCTCAAATGTAAGTAATTTCTTACAAAATTTAATTGCATTCGCAATAATACTTGCTATATTAGAAACATTTATACAAAATTGTCATTATTTTAACACTTTTTCTTGTCAATAATGAAATATCATTAGTATATTATGTGTAAATGAAATCGGATTTAATCATTTTAGGTGTAAAGCACTGTTATTGCTAAAATGCTGAAATAAATGAAAGGCACCAAAATTTAAGAATGAATTTATTTTAAATAACAAAAATTGTGTAAATTCAAGCGGATAATAAACAGAAAATTTTATACAGAAACAGTGGTGGCATTTTGGCATTTATGAATTAAACTTAAGTGGTTTTATAACCATAACACAAACTTTTAAAGATTAAAGTATATGCTATTGGTAACAATAATCGACGAATGGGGATATAATAATAAAGACTATTTTTTATGTACTGAACACAGCCAACTACATCTGAATTTGTTAATTGCATGGAAGCAAAAATTAAATTCAGTTAAAAAATTCATAGATACATTAGTTGAGATTTCACTTTTGGCAACTTCCGAGAATAAGAAGAATTACACATGTTCTCTTTTGTGCAACCATTTAAATGATGTTTAGATTTTATATACCACTAGTAATGCAAAAAAAATAGTTAAATTTAATTAGTTAAAATTAAGAGCACATGCTGAAATTGAAACTTTACTTCATGCAATTATTATTCAAAGATCTTTTCAAAGAGCGTTTTTTGATTATCTCTGTAAAAGAACAATTAATGTTCTGAATGCCCTATGCATTGGTAAACCTCTTGTAGTAAAATATTCAGTGATTTATTTCAATTCATTTGAAATAGTGTAGTGTCGTTAAAATACTGTGCGATCGAATTTTCTTTATATAGTATAATAAAATGGAAGTCTTTTGAGTTCACCTGTAAAAGAATTATCAATCCCACATACTTAATATACAGAACCAAAAATGCCTAAGTGACCCTAAATTACTTTTATCTATGGTATGAAAATTTTAGAATATTTACGGGAATTAGAATTTTAACAGACGAACAGATAAATGGAATGCATAGAAACTTTAACTTTATTGAAAAATGTTTAAAATGCTCGTTTTAAACTGACATAAGTCAAAGACCTTCTTCAAACTGTTTGTATATTATCACATTGTTTTATTTGGTACGTTTGACATTCAGATAGCAAACAGGAAGTCATTGAGTAAAATTCTTTCTGAATTATAAAGAATCTCTCTTATTTTATTTCGATTTGAATTATGCTGTGCATTATAAAACGAAATTAGATCAGAAATTTTAACGTAATCAGTGCAATATAAATTAAGTATATATAAAACGGTGCACAGTAAAATTACCAATAGATAGAATCAATTAAATTTACTGAAAGCATCCAGTAAATCTCGTTACTGTTTTCTTACATTTCTATAAAACCATATTTTTCGTTATATAGTCTCTCAGTTAAAAGTCAATAAATAAATAAGTAAATAAATTAAAAGTGAATTTAATGAAAATTGTATTGATCATACTGAATATGATAAAAAGATTTGTTATAGAAAATATCCTTTTATGCATTCAAATAATACCACGTTACATCCCTATAAAATGTTTTTAAAAGATTCGAAGAGCTTAGTTTTGAAATTAAGATAAATATAGATTTTGTACGATTACTCATGAATGCTAAAATAATTCTTTAGGGCTTAAGTGAAAAAGTAAAAACTTTTAGAATCTTTCAAACTTGTGCTTAAAGCTTTAAATAATTCAAGGACGTAAATACTTTATCCGTAATTTTGTTAAATCATGTGAAAAATCATTTGAACGAACTAATGTGTTTTGCGACTTTCCCGAGTTAAGGAAATTTAAAACAAATAATCATCCTGGAGGTAGATTGAATTATTTATTTTGTTTATTTACGATTTAGAGGAAGTTAATTAAGAATCTTTCGTAGTCAGGTGTGGCTTTTGTAATGTCTGTTAAAATTGATATTTGAATTCTTTTGGTGCTTTTGAATTAAAATGTGCATTAATATGATTGTATTTTGAATAGAATACTTACCACAAAACAGTTCCATTTGGAATTGATTTTAAATTAAAGGATGCTTTCTTCTGTAGTTTTTTACAAATAAATTTCCATTATATTTTCAAAAATATCATTAATTAAAAATTTATTTTCATATAATTAATAAAATAATTAATAATAATTAGTAGAGTACAGCGTACAGGATTTGCCAAATGCGAAGAAGGAAAGGGGCACAGTTCAAACAAAAAATTTTATTCTTTTAAATAATAATGACTGTTATTTATTTGATTCAAATTAAAATGTTTTTCACTTTATTCCCGATTAGATTTATTAAGAATCTTTCGCAGCCAGATGGGGCTTTTTAAATGTCTGTTAAAATGATTTTTAAATTCTTTCGGTGCTTTTAAATTAAAATGTGCATTTATATGAATGTATTTTGAATAAATTACTTATTCCAAAATAGTTGTTTCTTAGAATAGATTTTAAACTAAAGTATGATATTTGTTGTAGTACTTTTTCAAATAAAAATCCATTATATTTTCAAAAAATAATTAATTTAAAAATATTTTCATATAATTAATAAAAAAGAAGACAATTTTTAATTAGTGGAATACAATGCCCAGGAAATTACCAAATGTGCAGCAGAAGAGAAACACATTACAAAGAAAGAAAGTACGTTGAAAATTGTGTGAAACAATATATGCACATTTCTTAAAGTACCATCAAAATTCATAAATGCTCTACTCTTTTCGAAAGATCTGAGACTTTCTTCGTTAAGCACAGAGTAGATGTGATTCTACTATGAAAGCAGCTGCACGACTGAAATAAATGAAAAATAAGGGTAAAATGGAACAAGTTGAAGAAATAGCCAATAGTAAAACAAAGGGCAACAGCCAATCACTGAAGAGTATAAGCAAAACAAAAAATACAGATTAGAAGGGGAATAAAGAAGCAAATTGAAAAAAAAATCTTTAAAATAAATTATAGATAAATAGAAACACGCACATATATAAGAGTAAAATAAAATTAAATATTAACATATATATCAGCCTTATGCTAATTATTACTGAAAATAAACTACATGGTAACACTGGAAAGGTTTTTCCAAGTGCCAGAGAGGATTGTGAATTCATATTTATCAATAAAAACAACTTCACGTTTAAGATACAAAACTAAATTTTCAAGAAAATTCAATTCAGAGATACTATTGTCATTAAAGTTAATTTTGACATTTTGAAAATCAAAACTGTGGCCGGAATCCTAGGAGTGGTAATGAACAGAAGATTTAGAAATTTCTTAATTATTGATATAATGATAGTGTCGATTTAAACGGATAGTGATTTTTTTTAAATATAAGATAAATTACAGCCATTACAAAAAAAGATTTAAAAAAAATTATACATTCCCTATTTCTGAAGATTAGGGACAGGGAATTTTGTGGAAAGGAATTTGAATATATTGGTATGTTAATTTTAAAATTTAAAGTCTAAAAAAATTATCTAATTTGAAATATCATGGAGGATAAAAGCGATGGAAGACCAAATTTTTAAGTACAATTATGACAGATTTCGAAAGAGTAGATTTATTAGACGGTATATTGAATTTCTTTACAGCATTATTAATCAAATAAAGATTCAAAAATCTTTGATTAGCAATAGTTTTTAATTAATTCACTTAATCCTTAAGAGATGCAGTGACGGAACAAACTTTGAGAACACGATTTTTGCATGTGTTAAAAACACTGATATTTTTGATCACATGACGATTTGAGAGAACATGAAATAAATGGGAGACAGAAAAAGGTTTTCTATAAACACATGTTTTTAAGCAGTCCCAAATGTGATACTTTTTTTAAAACTTGTGATTATACACTGTCAGTTTGAAGTGAAAAACATATTTATACATATGTATATATGCATATAGGAAACACACACACACACACATATATATATATATATATACATATATGCATATATATATGTGTGTGTGTGTGTGTGTTTCCTATATGTATATATATATACAAGGTGTTTCGCTACCCGACCGACAAACTTTGAGGGGTGACAGTAGACATAAAGACAAACATTATTAAATAGGAAACCATGGGGTTTAAACGTCTTCTGTAGGAGCTAGGGGCCATTAAAGTTTAAGGTCCAAAAATTCAAATGCTGATAAAAATTAGAAAAAAGGGTCGATTTGTTTGCGATTTTCTCTAAAATCATTCTTTATCACGATTTTTTATTTTTTTAATTTTAAAGGTTAAGTTCGAAAATTGTCGATAGACGGCGCTTTAGCCTTTAGAGTAACAAACAAATATTTTTTGCCGTTCTTTTGTGCTTGGGGTTTAAATTATTCTAAAGTTTAGATTTTAACTTAAATTTTAAGCCCAAAATCGGAAACGTGGGGATTAGTTAACTAACGAAAATTTAACTGTGAACCGAGGGGGAGAATTTAAACGCTCATAAACATTGGACAAACTAATCGATTTTGTTGAGGTATGCGTGTAAGTCATTCCCTTGGTAATTTTTTTATTCAAAATGACGTACAGCTGTGGTGCCCTCATTTTTTGATAGAGGGCGCTTCCGACACATGTCCGTTATTTCAATGGTATTTCTCCTGGGTGTTTTATTACCAGACCGCCATACTTTCAGGAAGTGTAAGGGATGCAAAGACTACTCCGAATCACACAGGAATATAACGTTGAAAATCGTATTTTTGCATGTTACGTTAAAAAAAAGCAGAGAAAAAACAACAGAAACAAGCAGAGAAACACCAACATGTTAAAGTGACAGAACAAAGTTTATTTAAAGGTTTTACTGCAAAAAGGTGTTCAAAATTACGACCAGAAAATGTCCGGCAAACTACTTGACTGCGATAGTAGTTGGCGCTGCGATTTTCTTGCGGTAGATGGCTTTGAACGGTAATGCGCGTGAAAGTTTCTCTCTCGTTGCGTAGCTCTATGTGGTTCCAGCACGATCGGGCTCTACCACATTTTACCAATGATATTCACCGGTACTTAAACGTAACATATGAACAGCGGTTGATAGGTCGTGGTGTCTCGGTTTATTGGCCTGCCAGATCACCGGACCTATCAAGTATGAGCTTCTTCTGCTGGGGTCACATGAAAAGTTGGGTGTATGAGAATCCCGTACCATCAATTAAAGACTTAGCAGTTCGTATTTCTGTAGCTTCCGGAAATCTATCAAAGATTCCAGAAATCATTCAAAGCGTGAGGAATTAAATGCGACGCCGCTGTCAAGCATGTCGAATTACTTTTGGTCGTAATTTCGAACATCTTTTCTAGTAAAACCTTTAAATAAACTGTTTTATGTCATATTAACGTGTTGCTGTTTCTCTGCTTGTTTCTGTTGTTTTTTCTCTGGTTCCTTTAACCATAACTCGCAAAAAAGACATTTTCAACGTTACATTCCTATGTGATTCTGTGTCGCTTTCTCATCCCTAACACTTCCTGGAAGTATGGCAGTCTGGTAGTAAAACACCCAGGAGTAATGCCATTGAAATGTCGGACATGTGTCGGAAGCACCCTCTATGAAAAAATGAGGACACCATAGCTGTATGACCTACACGCAAACCGCAACAAAATCGATTAGTTTGTCCAATGTTTATGAACGTTTAAAATCTCCTCTTCGATTCACAGTTAAATTTTCGCTAGTTAACCGATTCCCATGTTTCCTATTTTGGGCTTAAAATTTAAGTTAAAATCTAAACTTTAGAATAATCTCAACCCCATGCACAAAAGAACGACAAAAAGTATTTGTTCGTTACTCTAAAGTCTAAAGCGCCCTCTATCGATAATTTTCGAACTTAACCTTTAAAATTAAAAAATGAAAAAATCGTGATATAAAGAATGATTTTAGAGAAACCGCAAACAAATAGACCCTTTTTTCTAATTTTTATCAGCATTTGAATTTTTGGACCTTAAAATTTAATGGCCCCTAGCCGCTACAGAAGATGTTTGTGCCCCATGGTTTCCTATTTAATAATGTTTGTCTTTATGTCTACTATCACCCCTCAAAGTTTGTCGGTCTGGTAGCGAAACACCCTGTATATATATATATATGTTTCCAAATGCAGTTTGTTTCAAAAGGGCATTGCAATATGACAGAAAATTATGTTGTAGTTTACTCTGTTTTGTGATTAAAAAAATCAAGCAAGAATTATCTTTAAAAATATAATTGAATGGAGACAATTATGAAAGATAAATCCTTTTTCAAAAAAAGTTATGTACAAACTTCAGAATTTGTTTCTGTATGAAATTTTTTAAACAGAAATTGAAGCTTCACCGGTGAAATAAAACAATTAAATATATATACAGGGTGGTCATAAAAAAACTTTGCCGATATATGGAGCTCTAGCGGCCAGTCCGCTCAACCGATCGAGGTGAAATTTCAGATATAGCTATTCAGAGGCATGAGCTCGAGATTCTGTGAACGGCAAGAAAATGGCGCTCATGGTTACGGTTACGGTTATAGTTACAGAAACTTGAAAATTTCCAATGGCAACACCCATTTTTTTCATCGCAAAATACTCAGCGCATGCGAAAACCCTAAAGAGCGTTGGAACCGTACGTGTATCGCAAGAAACGGACATGTTATGCACGCATAAAAAACTGTTATGCGAATCCCCCCCCCCCATAGAAAAAACTTGATGATTGGGGTACAAGGAGGAAACTTGCATATGACACAGAGTCAGTACACTAATCTCTGATGACAATACAGATCGGTTATTTTGATTACATTTTCCACGTGGGTGGCATCACCTTTAATTGCCTGTGATGATACCCATGCTGAAAATGTGTAATCAAAATAAAAGTTTTAGTTTCTCCGATTGGTATTGTAATCAGAGATTAGTGTACCAAGTCTGTGTCATATGCAAATTTCGTCCTTGCACCCGAATCGAGTTTTTTTACGGGGGGGGGGGAGGATTCGCAGAACGGTTTTTTGTGCGTGCATAACATGTCCGTTTCTTGCGATAAACGTACGGTTCCAACACTCTTTATGGTTTTCGCGTGCGCTGAACATTTTGCGATGAACACAAATGGGTGTTGCCATTGGAAATGTTCTAGTTTCTGTAACTATAACCGTAATCTCGAGCGCCATTTTGTAGTCGTTCACAGAATCTCGAGCTCATACCTCTGAACAGCTATATCTGAAATTTCATTTCGATCGGTTGAGCGGACTGGCCGCTAGAACTCCATATATCGGCAAAGTTTTTCATGACCACCCAGTATATGGAACATATATTCAATTCACATGTAACCGAATTACATGCTTTATCCTTTCATGCATACATTTTTTTTCATCATTTTTCATTATTCACAAAAATATTTTTTTGTTATGAATGACGATAGGTTATAAAATGATTTAGATCCTTATGAATGAAAATTTAAGCAACAAAACCATCAGAACCCTGTTGTATATTACTGCTTTGACGTCTTCTTCTGTTACCATCTCAAACGAAACTAGCAATCTATATTATAAAGGCCAAACGTAACTGTGCGTAACGCATACGTCATTTTGTGAATGGCAACATTTTCCATGCAATTTCGGTTTTGCAATTTTCGCTACTGAAAATTTTACACTTCTAAATATTGCACATTTTAAATTTTTACACCATCGTATAGAGAAAAAAATATACTTTTAAATGCAATATGTTTGAATGCTGTATCTCAATTTTTTTTTTTAAGATATTAATTTTTTTATAGTTTTTAGTACCGATTTTGTAATTGTTTTGATTTCGCGTGAAATTCTATGATCGTGTCAATTTGGAAATTTTTTTTTCTATTTGCATTTATGCCAAACTAAGAGCTTCAATTGATAACTTCATAATAATAACTTTTCTTTTTATATTTTACTGATTACATATGCGATTAAAGTTTAAGTTTAAAATTTGGGCAACTGAGATTTATATCATTTGTTAATCTTAGCTTAAAATAATATTTGTTTGAGAGTCAGACTGATCAATATATCATGTATTTTTTATAATATTTGTTTGAGAGTTAAATTGATCAATATAAGATGTATTTTTTACTGTAACTAATTCTGTAGATTTATTATAAATCAATGAAACAGTTGTTTGTTAAATATTTTTTTCGTCAAATTTCGACGGGTTCCACCTAGTTTTGATAAATTCCAAAACAGTATATTCGAATAAAAATTTGATACTTTTCGAATAAAAATGCTTATTGGGATTCTCATATGTAATCTAGAAAAAAGTTTTGCCTTATGTTTCGAATTCTTTTGATCCGTGTTAGTTTAGTTTAGTTTTTTTTTGTTGTTTTGTTTTTTGTAAATTGTAGAATTTATTGATTGTTTGTTTGATTGATATTAAATGATGGGCATTTTGACTTGCTGTACGTAATTTGTTTGGTACACACTGTAAGAAAAAAATAATAATCAGTATACGGCGAAAACTGCTGGTAGCAAAAATGACAGCAGTTTTTGTCGTAAAAATTGCAGTAAAATTAGATGTAATAAAAAGGTTTACATCTAACTTTACTGCAATATATACGGCAAAAACTGCTGGCAACATTGCTGCCAACAGTTTTATCCGTAAATTTAATGCTTTTTTCTTTAGAGTACATTTTTATTGCTTTCCAAATATTTCTAACTGAAAGAATCCACAAGATATTGAGAGGTTTGGATAAATTTTCACTCCAAAGAAATACATGATTTGGAACTTCTTTGTGAAAATGAGTTAAGATATGTATTTGCATAATAATATCATTAACAATATTTCTTTGTAAGATATTCCAACATTCACTGTAAGAAAAAATCCGTTAAATTTATGGCAAAAACTGCTGGCAGCAATGTTGGAAGATGTTTTACCGTAAAAATTCTGTAAAATTAGATGTAAGAAAAAATTTACATCTAATTTTACTAAAATTTTTACGGCAAAAATTGCGGGCAACATTGCTGTCCGCAGTTTTTGCAGTAAATTTAACTTGTTTTTTTACAGTGTAAATTTTGAAAAAAAAAGTGGAAAATGAAGATATTGTCTAATTTACAGGTAGTACTTTTTTAGTGCTAAAGATTTTTTCCCCATTAATTTTCCCCTTAATGAATTCAAAAAGACATTTGTAATTCATATCAATATTTTGAAAAACTAACGCAATATGCATTTCACAGAAAATATATATTTTATATATTTACGATTTCTATTTCGAAAATGTATTACAAAATACATTTCAGAAGTAAATTTCAAACATTTTTCGCAATGACGTCACATGTTTTATATGTTTACATAGGAAATGACACATAAATAATTTTATATCATTTATGAAAAGTAATGAGTCGGAAAAGATATTTCCGTTCGCCTTTATCACTGCATTTATGTTATTTATGCAATGTTTGATCGATAGCCGTATATTAATAAAGCATATTTCAAATAGAAAAAAATTAAATAAATAACTAACTACATATTAAAATAAATCATAAATGGTGAATATAGATCAAATTAATTTCATTTCTGTAAATACATGTAATTTTTATTTAAATTACGCATGATTGTTTTATTATCATATATTAATAAGAACATTTTATGCTTTATTTTATGTAACATTAAAATGATTCTTAAGCGATGGCCACATATTTCTTAATGTCAGTCGTTAACTGAGAAAATACTGAATAATCTATATAAATCTTCAATTAATTTTAAAAATCGAACTTTTTCATTTAGTATAAAATATTTTAATTATTCTTTTTTAAGTTTAGTTTAATTTTTCATTACAAAATTCATGTTTATATTCTGAATAAATGAATGAAAATTATATAAGCATTCAAACATTAAATAATTTAACTTTTCATTCATAAATTAGTTTTCATTTTTTTCAGTATTCACAAAAAAAGACTTTTTTGTGATGAATGAGAATTTATTATAAAGTAATTTTATCATTGTGCTGCATTCTAGCTATTTTCTATCCAGAAATCAGATCTCCATAACTGAGTGCTCAATTTTTGCTTGATTAATAATGCAAGAATTATATGTTCTCATAAGAGACACGTGTGAATGATGGGGTAAACAGCTAAATGCTAAAATGAAACAAGAAATAAAAGGTGTATTTTTATGTAATCCTGTTAAAGAAATTTCTTCTAAATATATAAACTAGATTTGTTTTTCATTTATTTTTAAGTTAAATTTGATTGCAATGCAAGAAAAGACTTGGCGAGATCTAACGTTTAAAATGCCAAATACGATTAATTTTACTGTGAATTCTACGTAATATTCAAATTTCAAGTTTATTATTTCGTTTCATTTAAGGACTGAAGAAATAGATCTGCAACTATATGGAACTGAAGCGTGGACATTCTTTATTTATAAATTAATAAATTAAATTAAATGCTATTTCAGGAGAGTATGTAAAAACTCATTCTAACGTCTTACAAGTAAACACAAATTTTAAGAAAATTTGAAATTTATGGCAGATCAATTGAATACTTAAAACTGTACCGTAAAATGTGGTGAATAGGAACATCGGCGTGAATAGGAACGAAACTTCCTGGTCATGCAAATAAATTCATTATAAATATATGTGATGATATTTTTAGTTGTCAATTTTTTATGTGGAGTTAATATCATTAAGAGTTTGGAAATTCGGTTTTGCTATGTTGGCACCACTACTGAGGTATATAATAAAAATGCAAGTGGATCCTCAAAAACCTCATTTTTTTCAACGTCTTCAAAACTTTGTATATAACTGTGGTATTTTTCGTATTCTAAACCTAAAAGTAGGGATTTTTAATTAATGATAGACCGGTACACGATATGCTGTATTAAATTCTACTTATTTCTAAACTTCATAATGAAAAAGTGAAAAATGGCTTGTAACATCTGAGGTTTAAGATTTCAGAAGTGAATCGGAACATGTTTTCTCTCATGGTTTATTTTTCTATACAATAATAGTTTCATGAAATGTCTGAAAAAATATGTATGAATATGTATTGTAACAATATTTTGTTTGTTCTAATTACTTGAAGAGTTTAAAGGTGCCAATAAAGTACTAAGTTAACACTAGAACGCCCGATGGAGTCATACATTGGATTTCATACAAATTTTGATTGATATTTTTTTCCTTCCGTGATTTTTATTCTTTTCATAATTTCTATTTATTTACAAAATTATAAAATATATACACATTTTCTAAATTGTTAGTGGGCTACTACCCCTAGAACGCCCAACGGAGTCGAAGCGACTCCAACGTAAGATAAGTAAAATTCCCTCGTTATCTTCGCTTCTCGTGACCTTGGGATTTATAGCATATTCTAGGTTACCAAATGTGTAAATGTTTTTACCCCTCCCTTCTTTCCACCCCTTTTATTTAAAAAAATGGTCAGTTCCGTGCACCTGCGGAAAGAATTGCCTGCTGCTAGCGAAAATTTTTGCGTGTCATTATTCGACTATCTTTTAGTATAAAGTATTATCATTTTTACGTTTTATAATTGAGCGACTCTGCATAGTTCTTTTTCAGAAGAATTAAATGCAAAATGTCGTTGAAAAAAAGGTTTAACAGCAGATGAAATAGCTGCTTTATTACGAGAGCTTTCAGATAACGAATCTGAAGGCGGTGATTTATCCGAATTTGAAGAAGAAATTGATGAAATTGATATCGATAATATTTCTTCATCGGATTCTGATGAAAGTAAAGATCTAGAAAATACTGCATCTTATAAAGATGGAATTCATTTTGCTCCAGATGGTACGCAATGGAAAATGTTTGTAAATAAGAAAAGTCCTCAAAGATATTCGAAGCAAAATGTCATGTGCCAGTCCACTGGTCCAACTATTTATTCTAGGAAATTTGTAAAATCTGAAATTGTTTTGAGGGCCTGGTTACTATTTGTGGATAACAAAATGTTACAACAACAACAAAAAAAATGCACAGAAGCAGAAGCAAGACGTGTTCCTGAAACCGATAATTGGACAGTTACATTAGATGAACTCTATGCCTTTATTGGAATTTTATATGCTCGAGGTGAATGCGGTGCAAATGGAATTGATATTCATTCGCTGTGGTCAAACACATGGGGTTTAAATTTTTGCCTTGAAACTATGGGAAGAAATAGATTTTGTGAAATTCTACGATTTCTGAGATTTGATTTGAAATCTACGAGATCTATGAGATTAAAATCGGATAAATTTGGAATGAGTCATCAGAAACAAGATCCCTAAAGAGAAGGCATTGCGAAGTAAAATTATGTAATAGCAATATGACTTTCAAAGATTGCATGACATGTAAGAAAATGGTTTGCGGAAAATGCTTAGCTAAAACAAACTACATTTGTAAATCATGCTGGTCAGATAATTAATTTCAAAAGATTCTGTGAATATATTTGTTTTGATAATATTTTCTAATTTCTTAAAGCTGTTCATATTAATATTATTCTTCCATTTGTAATATATATATATATATGTATGTAATGTATATATATGAATCTCAAATACAAATATAAGTGTTATATTACGCGCTTATACTTATTTTCATGTGTTTTGTATATATTTATCTCTTCTGAAACAGACAGGAGTCGAAGCGACTCCCACGGGTGTTCTTAGGGGGGGGGGGGTGTAGCGTTCTAGTGTTAAACAAAAAAGTCAACGCCCAATCCAACAGACATGGAACCCACAATAAAAGAATTTAAAAATAGCATATTACTAAGAAAAATTGCATAGAATTATTTTTTGACATTCACAACATTACACAAGCATCTCAAATTAAAGAAAGAGTAAAAAAGAGATATATGCAAATAGTACTAAGGGCTGGGAATGCGGGCGTACTAGTTGATCGTATCAATGCATGCAGCGATTGCGGCTGCTCAATAGATTCTATTACCCAATGACTACTAATAAATGGTAACATAGAACAAGGCTTAATTTTTTAAAATTCGAATACAATTTCTTCGAATACAAATTTTAATTTTTCTTGAGTTCAAAGTTATTTTCTGATTTTTAAAAAGTTATATATTTACTTGTATATAAAATAAAGGCTTGGTTTGGTAGTAACTACGTGTTCCTATTCCGCCTTTATCATCATTACCTATTTTTATCAATCCTATCAAAGTTTAAATAAAAATAAATAAAGATTATTACATTTGTTCCGATTCACTCCGCAGATAGGGGTGAATCGGAACACCATTAAAAAAATAAAAACTATGTATATGAACAGTAACAAATATTACGTTTTTGCTTAAAAAGTAAAGAACAAAACAATACCGAAGTTTCTAGCAAAAAAATAAAAGAATTTAAAAATCAGTTATTGCTTTTTTTTAACGTTAAAGTTGAAAAGTGTAACGATCCACTGCATTTTACGGTACTTAACATTTCGAAATATGCAAACAAATTATATTTTTACATGAGTTTACTGTATTTTTGGATTACGCAATAAAGTTTAAAAATTAAGAATGTTATTTACTACAAATTTAACAACATTTGATTAAAGTTTCATTTATAATGATGTTATTTACTACGACAAATGTTGAATTAAGTTGCATAGCAAATTGAAAGAAAGAAATAGTTGATCATTCTAACATTTGTGGGAAAAAATCTGCTAGTAGCTTTTATGGTATTTTGTCAAAGAATGGATTATACTTAAAGAAAGATATCTCTATTTTTTTCGTGTTACGTATTACGTGACACGAACAAACATAATTGCACCATACATCTTTTTAACGCTTTCTCTTTAAGACTATGTACGTTGTCATTTGTTTTTATTAGAGCGACTGAGGATATATATCACGTTCAACTTAAAATAATAAGTAAAGTAACTATTTTGTATTATTAAAGTCAGAAATTACAATGCTCCATTTCTGCATATTTTTAAATTAAAAAATTTAAATTTTTAATCTGAGAAAAGATATATAAATTGAGCAATTCATGTATCTTTTCTCAGAAACTACCAGTTGTCTCTTGAAATTATATCTAATATGACGAATCCCATGTTAAATGTAAATGATTTCCGATTTTTTTATTTATATTTGCAGAGGCGAGAAATAGGTATAAAGCTTCAAGCGTTTACCGTTCTTTATATTGTTATATGATACTACTGCTACGTTTTTTAATGATAAAGTAATTAATAAATAGAAACCTCGTTAGATATAGATTGAATTTACATGTCAGAGTGTCTAATAATAAGTTTTATTTTATTTTAAATTAATCTCTATATATACATTCCTCTTTATAAATAATATGTAGAGTAAATAATTGTTAAATGTGCTTAATTATCAGAATCGGTGCAAGTGCAGACTTCAGTTATGATTATATACATTTTTTATATATATATAATATGTAATATAATATATATAATACGTATACATACATATATATATATATATATATATATATATATATACAGGGTGTCCAGCAAATAACACCCTGATTTCAAAATTAAATTTCTCAAAAACAAAGATTAGTAGAATTATGCAGTACACGATTTGTTTATCAGGTAAGCTGTAAAAATCTTATACAAAAGTTTCGAAAGGTAAATATTTTGAAAAGATTGTGTTCTGATTGCAAAGAATGCTCTGATTTGACATTTTTCTTGCTGTAGATTGCTACCAGAGGATGTGTTTTTCGGCTTAAAGTGCCATATTTCATAGTTTTTTTAGATTAAATTTTTGAAATTTCGAAATTCTAAAAATTTACTTCGAAAAATCTTTAAAATATTGCACTGTAAGCGGAAAAATTATTTCTCTGCAGGCAATCTAAAACAAGAAAAATGTCAAATAAAAGAATTCTATGCAATCAGAACACAATTTTTCAAAATATTCACTGTTTGAAATTTCTGTATAAAATTTTTACATCTTACCTAATGAAAAAAGCCCTTCCGGCATTGCCGGGAGGAAGAGGCAGATTTCATATACTTATTTATTTTTTTATATTAAGTTATATAAATCAAATATAGGAAGTTCATAATAGTGGAACACGATTATGTAACATTGAATACTAGTTTTTGTCAATACTGAATATTAATAGAAATTTTTAGAAATTAGCCATCTTTTATTAAACCTGGTTTTATTTTAAGCGATTTGTAGATTCGCCAAATTCCACGATATCCATTTTAAAGCAGCATGATGGATAAAAAAAAAAAACAATGAGCTTGATCGAAATCTTAATTCATGTGAACATGCACACTCGCATCGAAATCCATTTATATGTACACGAGTGCTATCGCGGGCAAATTGACGTTTTAAAAAAAATGTCACCCACATTAGAAATACAAACTGCTATAACCCAGGCGTTTTTCAAGGTAAAGACAAAGCAAAAAATATACCGGAATTCATTATTAAGATAAATTGTTTAGAAAGAACCTTTTTTTAATTTCTAATTTTTTGTTTATTCATCATTATACATTTAAAAGATTTTTGAGAAATTTAAATGGCCGAAATTTTGAAACAAGATGGAGGATAAAGTTGGACCGTGAACTCAGTCAAGACATTGGTATGTACCATGAACACACGGAGTTACATCGAAATCAATTTATAAATATGCGTATTAACGCGTGACAAATTTTAGACCGTTTCAAAATGTCAATCTCACTGGAAATTGAAAGTGTTAAAACTCAGCCATTTTTCAGGATATTGATGAAACAAAAAATGCTCTATAATCTTTGTATTAGAGTCAAAACACATCATTTTTTTACTTTTTTTCTCCTAATTTTAAAATTTAAATAAAAAAAATAACAATATTCCGCCATTTTGAAACATGACGGCGGTTGGAACCGGCCAACAAACTCGGTCCAGGCATAAGTATGTCCTATCTGCGCATCAAGTTTCATCCAAATCAATGTATAAATACGCGTGTTATCACGTGACGAAAACCAGATCATTTCAAAATGTGAGCAACACTAGAAATTAAAAGTACTATAATTCAGACATTTTTTAAGATACAGACGAAACAAAAAGTGCTTTGGAATCTTTGTATCATGGTCAAATGCATAAAAGAAACATCTCTTTCAATTTCTCACTTTTTTGTACCTAATTTCAAATTTTAAATTTCTTTTAAAAAATTTAAATGGCCGCCATTTTTAAACAAGATAGCGGATGGAACTCGTTATCGAACTCGGTCCAGGCTTTATTAAGTACTATGTACACACCAAGTTACATTCAAATCGATTTTTAAATACGAGTGTTATCACGTGACAAAATCAGATCGTTGCAAAATGTCAGAAATAAGAAAAATTCAAAGTGCTATAACTCAATCATTTTTTAAGATATAGACAAAGTAAAAAGTGTTCTAGAATTGGTGTAAGATATAGACAAAGTAAAAAGTGTTCTAGAATTGGTGTTTTAAGATCTAACACATAAAATAAAAATATTTTTCAACTTTTAATTTTTTCGCATTTATTTTTAAATTTTAAATATTTTAAAATTTTTTAAATGGCCGCCATTTTGAAACAAGATGGCGGATGATGCTGGCCAACGAACTCGATCGAGATATTTGTATGTGCTATGTACATACAAAGTTTCATTCAAATCGGTTCATAAATACGTTAGTTATAGAATGACAAAAATCAGATCGTTTCAAAATGTCAGGCATAGGAAAAATTCAAAGTGCTATAACTCAATCATTTTTTAAGATATAGACAAAGTAAAAAGTGTTCTGGATATGGCGTTTCAAGATCTTACACATAAAGTAAAAATATATTTCAACTTTAAATTTTTTCGCATTTAATTTTAAATTTAAATTTTTTTTAAACATTTTAAATGGCCGCCATTTTGAAACAAGATGGCGGATGATGCTGGCCAACGATCTCGGTCGAGATATTTGTATGTACTATGTACATACCAAGTTACATTCAAATCGGTTCATAAATACGTTAGTTATCGCATGACAAAAATCAGATATATATATATATATATATATATATATTTATTAGGTAGCTTTCATTATAAAAAGTAAAAAGCTACCTATTGCAGCCGTCCGGAGGAAAGCAATTCCGGAAAAATTTGGTATATTTTCACCGATCATGACCCCCAGACCCCAAAACCACCCTCCGTTCAAATGTTGACATATATATATACATATATATATATATATACATATATATATATATATATATATATATATATATATATATATATATATATATATATATACACTATATTGCCATTGATTATGGGACACTTGCGATTTTAGACATTTTACTAAATATCTAGAAAAATACATGAGGAATCATCTCGAAACTCTTAGTGTATAAATATAATAGTATAAGTCATACATCTCCGTGAAGATTTTTTCCCGAAACTCCAAAGGGGACCGTCAACAAATTAAAAAAGAATGAATATCTTTTGAATAACCCTGTCAAAACTAATGTAGCAAAAGCGCTCAAACTCTAGATTGTGATTGAATGCCTTATTGTAATAAGCCTTGTTCATTTTTATGCAAATAGCATGCATACTCGCAGAGTAATTAAGGTTTTTATAAAAATGATCCCAAATTTTTCCAAGTTTTTTCCTTATAATTTTCAGAGTTCTTAATATAAAACATTATTTTTTTCAGAAAATATGACAAACAACATTGCACACAGTACCCTGCAATCAGAATTAAAAAATAATGAAAATTGTATAAAAAATCAGTTGGTTTACTAAATAATTTTTTACTGCGCATGCGTCAACGATATCAAAATTTCATTTGCATAATATGTTAGCTAAATGTATAGAGAAACTTTTGTGAAAGTCACAAAATCATAACTTGAAAATTCTGACAATAATCGTCAATTGAATAAGTCGAAAATCCGTTATTCTCAAAATGAAGCAAAAACAAGAGGGGTTGTATCCATATATTCATTGATTAGTGTCAATATAGAATACACAATATGGGATGTTACTGCATTTGGATAAAGTCCCTCATTTTTTTGCTTCATTTTGGAAACAACGGATTTTGTCCTTTTTCTATAGACGATTACTTTCAGAATTTTCAAGCTATGATTTTGAGACTTTTACAAAGGTTGCTCTATACATTTAGCTAACATAATATGTAAATGAAATTTTGATATCTTTGACGCATGCGCAGTAAAAAATTATATAGTAAACCTACTCATTTTTCATATAATTTTTATCATTTATTAATTCTGATTACAGGGTACTGTGTGCAATGTTGTTTGTCATATTTTCTGAAAAAAATATTATTTTATATTAAGAACTCTGAAAATTATAATGGAAAAACTTGGAAAAATTTGGGACCATTTTTATAAAAACTTTAATTACTCTGCGAGTGTGCATGCTATTTGCATAAAAATGAACACAGTGTATTACAATAAGGCATTCAATCATAATCCAGAGTTTGAGCGCTTTTGCTACAATAGTTTTGACAGGGTTATTCAAAAGATATTCATTCTTTTTTAATTTGTTGACGGTCCCCTATGGCGTTTCGGTAAAAAATCTTCACGGAGATGTATGACGTATACTATTATATTTATACACTAAGAGTTTCAAGATGATTCCTCATGTATTTTTCTAGATATTTAGTAAAATGTCTAAAATCGCAAGTGTCCCATAATCAATGGCAATATAGTGTATATATATATATATATATATATATATATCTGATTTTTGTCATGCGATAACTAACGTATTTATGAACCGATTTGAATGAAACTTGGTATGTACATAGTACATACAAATGTCTAAACCGAGTTCGTTGGCCAGCATCATCCGCCATTTTGTTTCAAATAGGCGGCCATTTAAAATTTTTTTTTTAATTTTAAATTTAAAATTCAATGCGAAAAAATTAAAAACTGAATAATATTTATCTTTTACGTGTTAGAACGTAAAACAGCGATTCCAGAACATTTTTTATTTTGTCTATATCTTAAAAAATGATTGAGTTATAGCACTTTGAATTTTTCTTACGGCTGACATTTTGAAACGATCTGATTTTTGTCACATGATAACACGCATATTTATGAACGGACTTGAATGAAACTTGGTATGTACATTATTAGTACATACAAATGTCTCAACCGAGTTCGTTGGCCAGCAACATCCGCCATTTTGTTTCAAAATGGCGGCCATTTAAAATTTTTTAAAAAAATTAAAATTTAAAATCAATTCGAAAAAATTAAAAGTTGAAAAATATTTTTGTTTTACGTGTTAAAACCTAAAACAACGATTCCAGAACACTTTTTATTTTGTCTATATCTTAAAAAAAATGATTGAGTTATAGCACTTTGAATTTTTCCTATAGCTGACATTTTGAAACGATCTGATTTTTGTCACGTGATGACACTCGTATTTATAAATCGATTTGGATGTAACTTGGTGTGTACATAGTACATAATAAAGCCTGGATCGAGTTCGTTAACCAGTTACATGGGCCATCTTGTTTCAAAATGGCGGCCATTTAATTTTTTTTTTTTATTTAAAATTTGAAATTAGGTGCAAAAAAAGTGAGGAATTGAAAAAAAAATATTTCTTTTATGCATTTGACCTTGATACAAAGATTCCAAAGCACTTTTTGTTTCGTCTGTATCTTAAAAAAATCTGAGTTATAGTACTTTTAATTTCTAGTGTTGCTTACATTTTGAAATGATCTGGTTTTTGTCACGTGATAACACGCGTATTTATGAATCGATTTGTATGTAACTTGGTGTGTACATAGTATATACTGAGGCCTGAATCGAGTTCGATACTCAGTTCCATCCGCAATCTTATTTCAAAATGGCGGCCATTTAAATTTTTTTATAAATTTTTAAATTTAAAATTAGGTACAAGAAAGTGAGAAATTGAAAAAGATTTTTCTTTTATGCATTTGACCTTGATACAAAGATTCCAGAGCATTTTTTGTTTCGTCTGTATCTTAAAAAATGGCATGTATATATTATCGCATGTATATATTAATCTATTTCAATATGAGTGTGCATGTGCACCTGAATTAAGATTTCGACCAAGCTCATAATCAGGTTCTACTAATTTTGAGCTTAGTATTTTTGAATAATATTACTTAATTTAAAATAAATAAATAAATATATAAGTATATGAAAGCTACCTCTTCCTCCCGGCACTGCCGGAAGGACTATATATATATATATATATATATATATATATATATATATATATATATATATATATATGTTAACATTTGAACGAAGGGTGGTTTTGGGGTCAGAGGGTCATGATCGGTGAAAATATACCAAACTTTTCTGGAAATGATTTCCTCCGGACGGCTGCAATAGGTAGCTTTTTACTTTTTGTAATGAAAGCTACCTAAAACCGTTTACCGGATATTACTGTCGATCTTTGTTTTTGAGAAATTTAATTTTAAAATCAGGGTGTTTTTTGCTGGACACCCTGTATATATATATATATATATATATATATATATATATTAATATTTGTATATATGGGGAAATTCTGTAAAGGTTGAAATGCTTACTTTAATTTATATTAATAATAGATATTAATGTTAATAAAGTCCTAAATGCAATGCAAAAAGTAATCACTAAATGAAAAGTTCGTTAGGTATAGATTGCATTTACATTGCTGGATGTTTAATTTTAAGTTTTATTCATTTTTCAATGCACCCATCAGACATAACACATACAGTAAATAATCATCAGGGCAGCTATCATTGTCAAATTCATTGTATATTACATAGCTGCAAAATACTTTCTTTGCTTTTACCGTCAAATTCATGAGATAATATCAAAACTTAAAAATTAGTCACATTTGAAGCCAAATTTTAAATTCAAATTTAACCCCATACATACATATGCCCTTCCGACATAAGACGTGAAATAAATAATCCTTAAAAAGTTCAATTATAAGAAATACTACATATAACATAAAAGGAAAACTATTGCATTGTTTCTTTTTCTGTGAGATTCAGGAATTAGTTATAAAATATTTAACATTACTTGCATTTGAAGAAGCGGATATTTTGTAATGGATAAAACAAAGATACAATAAATATATTATACGTAATTAAACAAATACTTTGATTGTTTCGTACTTAGATATTTTTCACCTTTTTATTATTTTTTAAATTTGTATGCCTCATAGAACTTTAATTTTAAATTAAGATGTGATATTTGTTTATTTGAATATAAGCAATATCTAAGAATCAAGTCTTAAAAGTTCAATGCAAATTTATATTAATGTTACCTAAATGCTTGGCAATTCTTTGCATTTCAAATAAATTATGCCTTTCATTAACAAATTGTTTAATTCTTTTTCATGTGTTTATATAGTCTCTTAAGTGATTTTTAATAATACTGATTGAGGATGAATTTTCTTTTAATTTTTAACATAAAAATACCTTTTTCTTCTATTATGTGACGCATGTTAAATGTGATCTGCATATATTCTAAGTCAGAAACAGTTTCAAACAATTATTAAAGATTCCGAAAATAAAAATCAATTAATTTCTTATAGGTTATTTTCTTAAGAACACTTTGCTGTCTGTTTAATTTTTCGAAGAAAATATCAGATTTTGCTACTTGCAATAAATTGTTTGTCAGTATGATTATGACGTAAGATCTGACTAAAAATAATCTTCGCTGTATTTTCGTGCTACTTAAAAATAAAATAATAATTCTCTCAACATAATGATTTAAAGCTTAGAATATAATGCAATATAACCAATGTTTCTGATTTGGTTGAAATCGTTTATGTAACTGTTTGTGCCCCAAAATAACTTCAATTTCAGAAGAAGTATTTCATATTAAATTTTTTATATACAGAGTTTTGTTAATAAATCTCATCTATGCAATAAAGAAACAATCTTTTTACGATGTGGAAAAGATTATTATAAGATACACAACACTATAGTAAAGAAAGTGGTTTTTATAAAACTGGAATATAAAATAGATCTATGTGTGGGAAAATGAAAACGTATTAACTCAATTTATCCCACTTTAAATTTTTGTTGTGTAGCAGAAATTTTCAAAATTCTTAAACAATTTTAAATTCTTCCAAATTTATCTCTAGCTAAGTTTCAGGAGCATTATTAAACTCTGTATTTACGATCAAAAATTTTTAAAAGAGCTAAATTTAGAAATTTCAATACTGATGTTCATGAAGAATGTAGCATATCTACATTATTTTGCTATTCATCAACTTTACATATTATATAATCATATTATACACATACAATACACATACTTTACATATTATATAATATTCATTATATAATATACATAATGAATATTTATCTATAATAGCAAATATAGAACTTTATGTCACTGTAAAAAATGTCTGTAAGTTATCTTAAAACTAGAAGTATTTTATACATAACTTTTTCCATTCTTCAAATTCGGGTCTCAAGAAAAAAAAAATATGCAGGCGTATTCACCTAATGATTCCGTTTAGCATCAAAGTTTATGTTATCATATGTTTACGAGAAGTATTGTATGGAAAACAATAAAGAAGAAGGTGACAAATTTACCCTGGGTTTGGAGCTACTTTGTCACCTAACAACAAATATGCTTTAAATACTTACAAAGGACGATATGTAACAAACGTATCTTAGATATTTATGTAAGATAATAAATATAGTTTAAAAAACTAAAAAACACGCTTTTTAAGTATATCAAACTAAAAAGTGAAAAATAATTCGTACTATAAGCTGAAAACGAAAATATGAAAAATACTATATTACTATAAAATCATTGTTATTATAGAAATTAATTAATAAGCAATAAATAAAATTATCGTGGAAAGAAAGCGTGGGGTGCTCCATCTATCAGTTTTTAAGAAGCACCCCACGCTTTTTTGCACGATCTTTACAAATAAAAGTTTTATGAATCCCAGTTTCCTAGAAAAAGTTTAGTGCCCTGAATCAGGGCCATACTGACACCCCGTAGTAACTTTATCACGTTGTAGGGGGACTGTTTTATTATTATTTTATATATATTTATTGTTGTGTTTTATACATGTAACTAATTCTATCTTTTCGTACAGGTCTTAAGTCGTAAGTGAAAGATTTCGAGCTAAGAAAAAAAGACCAGGGGGCCGAAATTATTTAAAATATTCTGAAGAGAATACGTCAAACATATGTCAATTGTCAATAATAGCATAAGTACTAAATATTAGCTGGTACAACATTCCAAATACCAAGTAATAATCTTGCAAATGAGTGCCTTGAAAAAAGCACCAACCTTGAGGGTCGTCTAACAGTCCTTACTCAAGAAGAAAAGCAAATTTGAGCAAAAAGATTTCCAAGACCTTGTGAGTAGTAGTTGGGTGAGATTTTCTCTTAACGAAGCACAATGTTAAGATGTTAATTAAAAAATACCTTATTTGGAAGAATGCTAATGTACTATTCACTAACAGTATTCCAGGTGATAGTATAATCAATGATTTACCCAGAGAAAAATATGTTGGAAAGTCTTATATTTTGAAATAAATCATAACATTTAATCATTCAAGTATTCCTAAGTGACCTAAAGAGTGTCTTTTTTTACCACGCTTTTATTAACTTCACCTGTATGTTTGTGAGTTTGTGAGTTTGTAACTCTCCTTATTTTATGTATATTCACGATTACTCTGAAACCATGCAACTGTTTAACTTGGTTTCGCTGTTAAATGAAAGATGATGCTCTCGAATTGGTACCACTTTAGTTTCATCGAAATTGGTTCAGTACTTTTTTAGTAATTAGGCAAAAACTAATAAAATTAGTGATTTTTCGCTAATTAAAAGTGTTGAATACGTTCACTGAATGGAGTGTAGACAGCATGGCCGAGCGGTCTAAGGTGCCGAATTTAAGCTCTGTTTTTCGAAAGAGATTCTGGGTTCGAACTCCATTCCTGACGTTATTTACATCTATGTAAAATTTAAAAAAAAATTCCGTATTGCAATTTTTATTTTTAACCGGCTTCAGAAAAGGAAGAGGAAGTTATCAATTTGACGCGTATGTATTTTTTTTCTCTGTATGTTCACCAATTACTCTGAAACTATCCAACCGATTAATTTGGTTTTTGTATTGAATATAAATATAGTTTAAAAAAACTAAACACCGCGCTTTTAAAGTAATCAAACTGAAAAGTGAAAAATAAATATAGTTTAAAAAAACTAAAAAACACGCTTTTTAAGTATATCAAACTAAAAAGTGAAAAATAATTCGTACTATAAGCTGAAAACCGAAATAGATGAAAAATACTATATTACTATAAAATCATTGTTATTATAGATATCAATTAATAAGCAATAAATAAAATTATCGTGTAAAAAAAGCGTGGGGTGCTTCTTAAAAACTGATAGATGGAGCACCCCACGCTTTATTAAAAATTTTAAAATTGATTACAAATGCATATTTGAACAAATTATATGTAAATTTATAAAAGAATAATATGCTGGAAGACATGTACTTGGCAGCTTTAACTATACCATTTGATTTAATAGAGGGAATTCCAGTTAATAAATAAAAATTTGCATCATCTGAGCATGTGGCACTGTGTGCAGATGATTTATTCAGTTTGGATTGATAAAATTGTTGCTTTACTGCAAGAAAATAATTTTATTAGTGATAAATGATTAAGAAATTAATTTAAAAGGTAAGTTTTTTATAGAAATTAAAAAAAGGAAATTACGAAACAATATTTTAGCAATTTTCTTTAAATTTGTTAATTTTGTTTTGTTTTTTATATACATTTTTTTAATTTTGTTATTTGATAGAATTTATCTAATATATATATTTTTAGTTTTTTAAAATAAGTAAATCAATATTAGGGGAAGATTTTTTTTCTCTTTTAATTCAAATTAAATAAAAAGTAGAAGTAAGAATAATAGAAACTGTTAAGATGTTTATTAAGTTAGCATAAAATGTATATAGTCAGTTTGAAATTAACCAAAATTTAACATAATTTACTTTAAGTAAGATTAGAAATTTCAATGGATAACTATTAAAAATTTGTTAAGCTTATACTTTTGGACTGGAAGTGCTATATTTATTCAGTTTACACATTAATTTCTTCTCTTTTGCAGAGAATAAAGAGTACAGAAAGATCACGATATCATTGAAAAAAGATTAAGGAAAACCCTTTTAAATATGAAGCATATCTACAACAAGAGAAGGAAAGAGACAAAGCAAGGAGAGAAAAGAAGAGACTATTTTTAAAAATCATGGTAAAGGATGGCAATCCTTTTGCATTTCATCTCATGGTAAAGGAGTTTTCGATGGGGTTGGTGCAGTTGCCAAGAAAATGGTAACACTAGCAACGCTCTGCAACTATAAATTCAGCTTCAGATTTTGCCATATGTGTAGAAAAAGTCCTAAAAATATAAAAGAACATTGCTGAATGTGAAATTTCAAACGATATTGTGAAAATGCTTCATGAATGCTGGCACTAAGCACAATCGGATCTCAACATTCATTTGATACATCATGTTGTTTTTATTGACTTAGGAACAATTAATGTAGCAATAACTTCAGAAAGTGATCACAAGAGAATTTGTTTGTTACCATATTTTGTCAAAAATATAATATCCAATGATAAGATTGCAGTTGGAGATTTTGTAGAAATTGTTTTGTTCTCCACATTAAAAAAAAAAAAAAAAAAAAAAAAAAAAAAAAAAAAGTGAAAACTTTGATGGACAAATAAGACAAATGAATGGGGATATTATAGAATCACAGTATCGGAATATAAATCAAGAAAATGTGTATATTTGGCTCAGTCAGTTAGATGTATCCATACTTTAACAAGGATATAATATCCAACGATGAATGTGCAGTTGGAGATTTTGTAGACGTTGTTTTATTCTCGACATTAAAAAAGTGAAATCTTTGATGGACAAATAAGACAAATGGATGGTGACGATATAGAATTAGAATGTGTGAAAAAAAATTAAGAAAACGTGCATATTTGGCCCAGTCAGTCAGATGCATCCTAGGAAAAAAAAGAGCATTTCTGTAAAAAAAGCTACGACCATCAGAAATTATAAATTCAAGATTGGAAATGAATTTTTTTTCCTCTCTAGATATTGTAATTGTAATATTTATTAATTCTTTAATTAAAGAAAATCTGCCTTCAAAATATTCGTGTATGTCATTATTTTATTGGCTGTACAAGTCACACCCGCAACAGGGCGTCACAGCCGCAACGAAAATTTTAATATTTTCCACAAAAGCAAGAATTGAGTAAGTAATTTAATTTTTTCATAGAATAATTATTTAAGTGTTACTGTCTAATATATAAAAATATCAATTCACTGAGTTGTCATAATTCACAGAGTTTTGCATTTTTGCACTGAAAGATGAAAATGCATGTCCTTTTCATGTCACACCCGCAACAGACGGAAATTATTTTTTTTATAAATAAGTGATACATCGGACAATTTTCAGATTTGGATAAATGTATGTGTAAGTGGTCTACATTGAAATTCATACAAATTGAAACCAATGCTCAAAAATTTTTTTGCTGGTGACTAAATTAAGTTGTGTAAATGTGACACCCGCAACTTTGGATTGGGCGTTTAAGAATTTTGAACTAGTTATAAATTTGAAGATTGAAAATTAAAAAAAAAATCCAAAAAATCCAAAATCCAAATTATACATCGAATATAGCTATCTTCACATTTCAAAGCGCCGAAACACTAGAAGAAAATACAGCTTTAGGTTCTTCTGCTTTTTAAAGTGTATATCTGTAGTTTCGTTTGGATATGTCATCATTTAAATTTATCTATATTGTGCCGTTACGTTGTCTTATACTACAAATAAAAAGCACAAGCATGAAAAATACATATATTTATTAATTCGTATTTTTATCGTAATCGTAAACATTTTATTCGTATGAAGTAATCTAGTAAACGTGTATTTAATTGTTCGGTAAAAGATAAATAAATATAAAAGAATAATTAAAGCCATAATAAATAATAAAAATAAGAGAAATAAAGAAGTACGAAAAATAAATAAAAAAATAAAACTCTGACGTGATTCGAATATCGAAACATTTTATAAAATGCTGTAGATGCAGATAAATTTCAGAAGCTATGGAATCATCTGTATTAAAACACTGAACTTCTCTCTTCAAAAATAATAATAATATAAAAACATCATCTCAATATAATCGCTCAAATTCTAGTATATAATGTACTTAGAAACCAACATTCCTCATTTGATTATAACTGTTTATATAACTGTTTGGACGGCAAAATAACTTTGATTTCAGAAGAAATACTTGATATCAAATTCTTCTATTACAAAATATTTTCGACAACTCTTAATCTATACAATGAAATAGCTATATTTTTTATGATGGGAAAAAGCTTTTTATAAGGTGCATAAAAATATCGAAAATAAACTGGAATTTACCTAGTAAACAATCTCCATCAAAATTGTGTTTAAGAAGCTTATTATAGCGTAACATGTCTATTAGATATCGGAACTAATAATTTTATTTTGTAAAATTTACCGTCATCATTCAGCAACGAAGAGATGTCATGTTCCCATTGAGACATTCTTTTAGTATGTGACAAAATAGTTTTAAAATGGTTTTAATGGTTAATTGATCTGTCGGTTTGTGCGATATTGTTTACAGTTTTTTGGAATGTACTCTGTTATATATTCACAAAATGAGAGTTCAGTTGCAAATTCTGTCCGGAAGTTTTCGTGATTACACGTTCAATTACACCTTAATTATAATGTGCGATCAGTCTGCAATGTTAATCAATGCCTTTTGAAAGTTATAGCATAATGCAATGTGTTACAAAATGAATAGACAGGAGCGGAAGCACGGACAATATCATAATCGATTTCTCGGTTGAAATTCCAGAATTAGTTAAAAAGATTCGTTTATTAAAACGCAATTGCCTGCCAATTCATATCTTGGTTGAAAAATCCTCAAAGCTAATTTTATCGGTTTACTTATGGGTTAACAACTATGTTCTCCTGTTCGAAATCATCCTCCATGTTTTCACATTCTTCAGTGCTGGAAAGCACAAATGTAAATCTTAAAGTCAACCGCTGAAATTAGGTTTTCGTGTGTTTTCCACCAAGATTTCTTGGCTGAGCGTTTGATTTTAACCACTTAATCGTCGTGCCCGAGACATGCTGCAAGTTTCAGGGCTTTTATTCAGAAGTTTTGATTCCTACCAGTGTTATAAAATAGACAAATTTCGCTTTACTCTGGTATCATTTTACTCGTCATTAAATAAGATGAATATTTCTCGTTCAAAAAGTGGTTGGAATAATGAATTTGAATTTTTAAACTGTAATTTAATGCGACCATTAAGTGGTTAATATGTGAACCGAAATTGAAAAAAATTCTGCAATTTTATCGATGAATTCGATGAGGTGATTGTATGTGGTGTTTAAAGATAGAAAACCAACGATTATCAATGCACAAATAAAGTATGAGAAGGTAGCAAATAGCTATTACGAATCTACTAACGAGATTCTTCATCAGTGCAAAACTCAGCGAGCTAAAGTAGCAAAACTGAGCAAAGAGACAGAGAGACGCAGGCTTATATACCCGCTATGGGAACAATCCCGCCTAAAGAAAAGCAACCAATGAGAAGAAAGCAGCCAAAACCAACTGAGTGGACAAGTAGCGACATCTGTCGGAGAACAAGCAAAACAAAAACTAAAAGCGAGTGAAAAAAAAGAAAAGAAAAAAAAGTATTAAATTAAAGATTTCCAAATACTTGGAAAATAAGGAGTCCTAGATAAGTCATTTACTAAGGAGTGAGAATTTTTTATGATCTGGTAAGCTTCCCAAAAAACAAGATCAAGAATAGAAGGACATTTATGGATGATGGTGGCTGAAGAAAAGTTAAACTTATGTTGAGAAGACCAACAATGTTGAGCAATAGAGAAACGTTTAAGCTCCTGATTTTTGATATACCTTTTATGTTCCATTAAACGAAATCTGAGAACACGTTTAGTCTGACCAATATAAGAAAGACCACATTGGCAAGAAATTTGGTAAATACTCCAGTTATATAAGTGATCAATGGTGTGCTTAAGATTTGAAAAAGCAATTTTATTAACAGGAGAAAAAATAACATTGAAATCGAACCTTTTTAAAATTTTAGCAACTTGCTGACTGATTTTGGGGGAAAAAGGCAAAACAACCAAAGCATTGGAGTTCGAATTAAAGTTCTTACTTTCAGATTGTGTGGATTTAGTCAATTTTCTATGAATAGAATCTATAATATTAGGAGAATAACCACGATCAACAGCAATAGCTTTTAGGTAATTAAGTTCATCACTGAGTAACAGAGGAGTTGAACAAATATTGGAAGCCCGGAAAACAGAAGTTTTAAAAGCTGCAACTTTCTGGTTAGGAGGATGAGAAGAATATCTGTGAGGTGGAAGACTGACCGCAAAAGGTTTGCGAAAGACAGTAGTCTGAAAATTATCTTCATTGCGAATAACCAGAACATCCAGAAAAGGAAAGCAATTGTCCGATTCAGTTTCAAAAGTAAATTGAATGCACGAATCAATAGAATTCATGACAGAGAGAATATGATTTATATCAGAATTCACTTCAACTAAAGCATAGATATCATCTACATAACGAACATAGAACGGAAATTTTAAGACTTCAAATAATTTTATTTCAAAGTAATGCATGTACAAATCGCATAAAATCGGACTAAGAGGATTACCCATAGCCAAACCGTCAATCATACGAAAGAAATTCCCGTTAAAAACAAAAGTATTTTGAGATAAGCAAGCACGAGTTAGATGTATAAGCTCCTCGATTTCGAAAAAGAAAAAATGAAATTCACAGAGCCTTTTCTTGAGTCAATCTAAAGCACCTTCGACAGGAACATTGGTAAATAATGATTTAACATCAAAAGAAACCATCATGTGGCCTTGGCTTAAAACTGTGAAGTTTCTTAGTAAATTCAATATTATTATTATATTATTATATTATTATTAACAGCTATTTGCTACCTTCTCATACTTTATTTGTGCATTGATAATCGTTGGTTTTCTATCTTTAAACATTTGTGCACAAAGGCTTTATTTGCTATTTTAATGTATGTGGTGTTGCTTTCCGGTCTAAGGAATAACGGGAAAATATAATAACACGTTTGGCATGTAAATTCGTTAAGATTTCTATTAATAGTAAATATATAATACAATACAAAATGTTAAGGCGTACAACTGCAAAAATCTGTAAATATTTGTAAATGCGCATTTTACTAAACTTGCACTTTCAAAAATGTTCAAAACACCGCACTTTTTTTTTTATTTATTTATTTTGTGAATTGTAATTGATAGCTCTTTATATTGTATGTTCGGAAAGCAAAAAAGACAATGCAAATAACTAAAAATTATATATATATGTTCTGAAAATACATGTATCATTTTTATCTATGTTCTCGGTTTTGTGAAAATGCACTTTTCTATATGTAGTATATATTTTAAACGCATAAAGTTCTTATAAAAATGTATAAGTGTTTTTAGAATATTTGTATAAATTGCAGCTGTGTGTGAATATATCCATATAAATTCAATTAGATAATAAATCTAATGCAGTAAAAAAAAATGTAAAAATAAATAAATAAATAAAGGCGAAGACATTTTTTTTTCAAAGAAGATATTGCTTTTTTAATTAAAAAATCGATAATTAAACAAATACTAAATGCGTCCTTGATACACTTATCTTTTTATCTTTCAGTTGATTAAGTACTCTACAAAAAGATTCATTTTTATTTTGTGTCTTAGAAATGATCTCAAGAAAAAAAAAACCTTGTTAATTGCTTTTTTTTTACTATTCATTTTTTAAAAGAAATACTACACTTTTTATTGAAAAAAAAAAAAAACTTACGTGCATAATATAGCATCATGAAATAAAAAAGAAATGCTGTTAATATATATATATATATATAATTAGGGAATTAAATTTTGTTAATTATTCTTAAGTAGTAACTCAGAATTTAAAAAAAAGTCTAAGTGTTACACCGATGTGTAAAATTATCCGTGTTTCTAAATCTTAGTATTACTAATAATAATAACACTAATAAATTTGCGTGGCATCATTTATTTATTTATTCTTCAACTAAATTAAGGTTATTTTTATCATTTCTTACTTAATTCAAACCTGCACTTACATATCTATAGACAATAATGCTGCAAGAATATCAAAAGTAATTCAGAAAAAAATATAACATGATTAAACACACTGCAAAATGCTTTTTTACTTTCTTCTATATTTATAAGAATAAATTATTGTTCGTGAAAATTTTCGACTTTCGCTTTTTGAAAAATTCGCATTTTTTATGACCTCCTGAACACGATGTTTGACTGATTTGCAAATTGCCTGTCATGTGTCTATATGGCTGTGTCTCTGTATGTGTGTTTTCATGTCTGTGTATCTGTATTTGGCATAGATTTGGTTTTCTATCTCAAGTTCTAAAGCACAGAATTTAGAAAAACTTTAGGCTTAGTTATACATTCTCATAAATTGTAACTGATTAAGCGTTTCTTGTACAGTTTGTTACAAAACTTGAAGACTACTAAAATTTTCACCTTTTTTCAGAATATATATATATATATATATTAAAATTTAAATGTAGTTGCATGAAAAGATGTAATTCTATAATTTTTATTTAGCATAGGGGAAAACATAATAAGGTACCCTTGGGTAATAACGTCATGTTAAGGTTCTACCAATTTTCTCGGCTCAGTTTTAGTTTGTATTTTTCAAACAAATATAGGATCTGATACAGCAACTCATTGACTATCTATATAAAAAAATAATTTAACAGATATGTATTCATAAAATGCAATGGCGTGATTTCTTGACCAATGCTATTTGGCGTTATTACCCGCCTATATGGGTAATAACGAAATGCAAACAAAACTATGAAATAAGATGGAATAATTGCATGTAGATTGCCCAATTCTAAAAATACAAACTCTACAAACTTAGAAATTGACAATTTGCATTCTAACCTATTGAAAATGTTCAATTTTTTGTGAAAGTGTAAGAAAAATAAAGATATGGTGTGTGTGTGGGGGGGGGGGGGCGGCGAGGATGATGCAAAAGAATATCAGACCGTGAGATTCATTTTGCTTAAAAAGGACCGCTTAAATAGAATTATTAAAAACATTGCACAATATTAACTGTGTTTATTAGAATCAGTATTTAGGATGTAGCTCGGCCACTGTAGGGAATCAACCGGAGTATTAATGCCAAGGATTAGCGTTATTACTCCGTTATAGTTATTGCGCTATACATTTTAAATTACAAATTATCTCGAGAAGATATCCAAAATCTTCAACAACATTTTGAAAGGCCATGAAATGTACTACAAATTTATGTAATTAACAAAGTATTTCCGGATAAAAAAAATAGTCTTCACATCACAAAACGTAACTCGCAAATTTTAGATCAAGCGTTAATTTTAGTCGCTTGTAAAAACAATAAGACCTAAAAATGAAAAAAAAAAACTACTCGAAGCTGTTTTTTGCGATTTATATGACTCAAAACCTTAAATACACGTGTTTTATTAATGACTCAAAACTCTAAATACACGTGTTTTATTATTATTATTAATGCATAATAATATTTAGATATTAAAGCTGCAATTTATTAAGATAAAGCTTAAATGTCGGGTAATTTTTTTCCCACTGAATTTCTTTACGTTTCTTAATAGGGTCGCAAAAACATTTTTAAATGTTAGAATTTCTTAAGTAATTTCAGAAAAAAAGTTCATTATTTATTTTAAGCTGAGTGTCAAAATGGTGGTCGCAGTTATGATTCTTTGTAACACAATGTATGTTCCTTAAAATAAGATACCTTTCTTCTTTTGCACGTAATGCATTAGGTGAAACGGACATACAATATTGCACCATATATCTTTTTAACGTGTTCTCATTAAGGCTATGTACGATGTTATTTGTTTTGATTAGAGTGACAAGAATATACACATCTCGTATATATTTAAAATATTTACCGGAGTAACTGTGCACAAGATGGATGGTATAATTATTATTTCCACAAATTTTCAGTTTAACATACTGTCCTATGTATTTAAATTTACACATAAAATAAGTAATCTGAAAAAGAAAAAGAATTTAATTAACTAAAATAATTATATTAATTTATACACAAGATTATATTCAACGATAATGAAGTTAGCATTTTTATTTCTTTCAGAATTAGATTTGGAAATGTCAAAAGCGGTCAAAAAAGCATAAATATTATGTAACACATCATATAAAATTTTTAACAGTTTATTTTTATATATTTTATTTATTTTTTATTTTTTATCAATACCCGGGTTATTTAAAATTTAAGAAAATCAAGTTTTTTCTTTCAATCTATTCTGAAAGTGCATCGAAAAATCATTCTCCAAAATAACTAGTTTTTTTTTTTTTTTTTTTAAGTCTTCTACTATTTACTACCATTTGAGTGCCATGGAAAAGAAAAGTTTAAATCAGAGTGAAATATAATCAGTACAATCTTCATATTATGTTTATTATTATAAAATAATAACTGATGTTGTTATTGAGAAATACAGCTTTTCATACGAATAAAATATTTTCATGTTCTACAGGATTCGTGCGCTTCCAATAATTTTACAACAAGGAAATACTCCAAAACCACACTGAAAAAGAAACATATATTAGTAGTTTTTTAAACGCAGCAAAAATAAAATAGAAGAAAATATTTGCTTGAAAGCAAATTATTATTATTTTTATTTATTTAATTTAATTAATTAATTTTTTTTATTTTTTATTTTATTTACATTTGTGGGTGTCTACGATTTCTAAACTGTATTAATTAGACACTCGATATGTTATTTCTTTATGACAGCAAGTATCGTCTCTAGAAAATAATGCTAAACACTTTTTACCACTTCTTGGTTCCATTGCTTTTCGCATGTTTTAGAACCTTTTTATTGCATTGTTATATTCAAGTTTTATATAAGCTGTAAAATTTGTTTATTTTAAAGTAAGACATATCAATGAAACTAGACCTAAGAACATACTTTAAATTTCCCTTTATGATAACTAAATAGTAGAGACAACAAATAATGGCTCTGATATAGGTAATTTTCTAATTTGGGTTTAGGAAATTATTTATTCGTAAACTCTCAAAAAATTTGAATAATGACAAAGTTCATTTTTATTTCGTTGGCGCAAGTATATTTTTTCTTCAATTTACATGTGGTAAAGTTAATTTTCTTAAATTACAAAGTTTGAATATATATATATATATATATATATATATATATATATATGTATATATTTAAAGACTTATTTCTTTCAATCCATGTTCATAAAAATCATTTATCCTTGTAATAATTATAGGTTTTAGCAATTACAATTTTTCAATTGTAAATGCGCTTCATTAGTGGCCGAGAGGATCTGCTCTCGAAACTGATAGACTGGTAGTGCTGGATTCAAACCCAATTGCGGCTGTTGTCCTAATTGTTCGGAGTTTTCTGTGGTTTTCTTCGAACTCCTGATTTCTTTGCGTAAATACTGATTAGGTTCCTTTAGAAAGATCCATCACGGCTAGAATCAACCCCCCCCCCTTAGGGCCTATATATCTCGTGTTTATAATTGGTCGTCATAAACACAACCCATCAAATCAACACTTAACCAACCTTCCTTAAATTTCGAAGAAAAAAATAGATACTGCTATGTTTAATTTGTTCCTTTGTTAAAGAATGCTAAATAATGTAAACGCACACAGGGTAAATGTATTCGTTTTTTTTTCTTTGTTTTCAAGTCACAGGTTTTTGTTATCATTTTATCCATATATAGGCTTAGTTCCCCGTTGTTAATTTATTCCTCAAATCGGTGTTTTTCAATTGATTCCGTGCATTTATTTAATTGGCTACATCTAAAAATAACTTCAATTTAAGAAGAAATACTTGATATCAAACTCTTCTACTAATGAGATGAGTTTCTTTACTTTCTTTCTATACCTTCTTTAGAAAACTCTATATATTCAATAAAGCTAAAATTGTTTTTATGATGGGGTAAAGCTTATTATTAGGTATGTAAAACTATCCAGAGGAAAGCATCTGTTATCTTTAAAAGAACAATTGGAAATTATTTTTGCCAGTGTTTTCTCTAAGAGATTTTTTTTAATGTTAGAGGTATATTGGATAATAAGAAAGAGTGAGAGATACGTTTAATGCGAAAATACAGACGTATTTCACTGTATTTACTTTTTTTTATTTTCATACTTTTAGTTCTAATGAATTTTATACTTATTTAATTACTTTAATTATGGTAGTAAAAAAGTGCCTTTGTGTATATTATGTATTTGGGATTACGTTAACGGAAAATATTCAGACTAGTTTAACATAATGCGAAATATTTTAGACTATTATAATTTTCAAATTGCTTAATAACTTATAAAATAGAGGGAAATCAATTATTGGCGCAGTTACACTACCATCCAAATATGTAATATTCAAAATATTGATATAAACATTGATATACCTAAAAAAGTGAAAGAAAACGCAACTTTATTTAAATGAAATTTCAGGGATTTATATACATACAGGGTAAGTTATAAATATCGAAACAACAGGCTATCTCTTTAAATATTGCCCCTAGACCCATACTTCCAATTACAAAAATTCATAACAAAGCAGTAATTTTTGATAAGATAAGTTACTATTCCATGGGGATTTTATTTGGAAAAATACGAAAATTAAATTTTTATACGGCCCCTGTAGGACAAAATTCTGAATTAAAAATTTATTCCTTATCCCTTCCTAAATTAAAAAAAAAATCATTTTCAAATCTCAAAATCTGACAGAGATATTAAAATCCAAAATTCGTGGCTTACACCACTTAATCATGCTTGTAAACGAAGACTTTTTGACTTATTTTAAAAACAAATGAATGATCGTTCGCGAATTATCTGTTATTAAATGTCGATTTCAGACAGTGCTACTTATTTGGACATAAAAAAGCAGTTGTAGTTGATTTATTAAATTAATTTATTTAAGTTATTGATTTGAAGGAAAACTTTTTTTCAAAATGTGTTCGTAGTCTGCACTGGAGTCTGCATTGGTCGAAAGATCTAGGTCCGGTCCCAAACCGACCCATAGGAAGAAAAAAATGGCCAGGTCTAAAAAAGTGTTAAAATCATAACCCGCACCAGCTTGGAAAAGAAATTAAATCATAGCCCGGTTTAGCCGTGAATTTCTGCATGAATTTTTACTTCGGTGTGGTTAAAAATCGTTTCGTAAGGAGAAGTTTTGACCAAAAATACTTATTATAGCTTTTCGTTTTTCATATTTTTACATTTTATTTTTAAAGAACACCAAAGGCTGTGATATATTTATTTTATCAATGACTGTCTATTTATAAATAAATGTTTCCTTATATTTTAATATCGTTAATCCATACTCGATGCGTTGGAGACTATCAAAATTTTTTTACAATAAAAACTTTTAAGACGGAATCACACAGTAAAGAAAATATACGTTAAAGACAAATATCCTACTAATGAGGAGTCTAAAAGGAGTTTATTTTTTTCTCATTAATTATTATATTTATTTTGCATGTGTAAAAAAAATATCCGTTTAAGACAAAATTCCGTCATAGACATATTTTTTCACTGAATTTATTGTATTTAAATTGCTTTTGAATTTGCTATTCCTTAAAAAATGAATTTTAAAGTTTTTTGTAAAATAAAAGCGATTTCAAAATGTATGTGTTTTTGCAAAAATTTTGTATGGGCCAAATTTTACTTATTTTATGCAGTTATTAGGTCAGTCAGAGACAATGATTTTAATACGGATTGTGTCGAGATCGAGATTGAAAATTTCATCCAGTGCTCACCTAGGAAGAACAAAGCAGCCCCCTCCAGGCCTTTCCTTTTAACAGCCTCTCCAGGACGATAAAAAGGCCTGAAGTTTTGAGAGCAAGGTTTATAAAAAAGATTAAATCTACATCTCAGTAAAACAATTGTTTTAAATAACTGCCGGGCATTAAAATTATGGACGGACAATAACAGTACTGACAGAATATGGAAATGAGGAAAGTTGAATTCGGTCGGAAGTTTGAGCTACAGAAAGGAGCTGTTTTACACTTTCAAATTTTTAAAAAGATTTGAACATTTTATTATGAGCCAAACTTTTTTTTAAATTTTAAAATCGTTTTTCTGCATAAAAAGGTTTTGCCCCTCTATTTATCGTGTTTAAATCATTAAAAGTCTGGAAATGTTGAAGGAAAAAAGTGTAAGAACATGAAACGTGTCATTTATGATTATTTTAAATTAGTTTTGCATCGGCAAATTTGAAAAAAAAAATTATTTTTGAAAATATGATTTATTTTAATTATATCATTTTTTTTTAAATAAATAGTTTTAATAGTTTTAAAATTAATATTTAAAAAACCCTGAAGCAAAACCAAATTTAGAATTTCATCTTTAATGAAATGGAAAGAAATTTAAATCCGATAAATAATGTTTCGAGTTATAACGATTTAAAATTACCCCCTAGTCATTTGAAATTTTAATAAATTTAATGACAAATTTTAGGACGTGATTTTCTTAGCAAATTATGTGACTAACCATCACAAAGAAAGAAAAAATAATTTAAATTCTAATTAAAAATGTAGATTTTCCTAGAACTGTTAAAGAAACATTGTTTCTTGAATTGCGCGCTTTTCAATTTGTGTCTAATCCCTTAAAACTTGATGAATTATTTAAACGGTTATATCTCTGCGAATGTTGAAGATATGAAGATGTAATTTTTGTCTCATTCAGGACTGGATAAAGAAAGTTTTCCTAATTGGCATTTTTATTCTACGGGGGCTGTATAAAAATTTAATTTTCGTATTTTTTTTTTCGAATAGACCCCACCCCCCAATGAGTTACAATTTATCTTATTAAAAAATATATCTTTTTTATGAATTTTTGCAATTGGAATATGGGTCTAGGGCAATATGTAAGGAGATAGCGTATTGTTTCGAAATTTATGACGCGCCCTCTCTCTATATATATAGATAAATAACAAAAAGGATCAATTGTCAGATATTGTTTCAATGGATCCACTTTGAAAATTTATAAATCTTTTAAACCATACAAAAATTCACATAATATTTAAATTAAGTATTTTTGTTTAGCACTATTATTTCTCTTTATATCTGTATTTCTTTATAGTTTTTTTTTAAAATCCTTAAAAACATTTTTTCCATTTTCTGTTGCTCCATCATCCTGTTTGTAACTTTTGATTTCTAATAGATATATACATTTCAATTCTTTAACAACAATAAAAAAGAGCTTAACAACTTGCAATTATCAAGATCAAAAGAGTACACAAATGCTAACATTTTTGTTAAAAAAAGAGCTTATTTTCATAATTATACAACAAATCACATAGAACGATCTACTATCTACGAAAATCTTCTCTGAAATAATATTTATCTACTAGTGTGAGTTCCATCCAAATGTCTTCTTTAGAACTCGAGTAGTAAACAGCTGGAATGGAATTTACGTTTGTATTATATGTATGTTATTTGATTAGCTCTTAAAAATTAACTATATTCCTTATACCTTTAAAGATTATATTTAACGTCAATGAAGTTATCATTTATATTTCTTTCAGAATTAGATTTCGAAATTTCAAAAGCGGTCAAAAATGCATGAATATTATATAACACATCAAATAAAAAATTTTAAAGTTTATTTTTATTTATTTTATTTATTTATTTATTTATTATCAAAATCCGGAATATTTAAAATTTAAGAAAACAAAGTTTTTTCTATGAATCTATTCTGAACCTGCATCGAAAAATCATTCTCTAAAAGAGTTAGTTTTTTTATGTCTTTTACTATTTACTATCATTTGAGTGCAAAGGAAATAATAGAGAAATAATTAGTACAATCAATGATCAATTGAGAAATAGAACTTTTCATACTAATAAGATATTTTCATGGGTTACAAGGTTCGTGCGCTTCGAAGAATAGAGAAGAACCAAGACGATAGGAAAAGACTTCCAGAATAAAACCGGGAAAAAAAAAAAGTTAAATTTACTGCAAAAACTGCTGCCAGTTTTCGCCGTAAAATTTGTAGTAAAATTAGATGTAATAAAGAAATTACATCTAATTTGACTGCAATTTGTAAGGCAAAAACTGCTGGCAACACTTCTTACAGCAGTTTTATTTTTTAAAATATACTAATATTTCACTGGGAAAATTCCCAGAGACGTACGTGCCATGGTTCTAGCAACATTATTTCTGTCGATTCCGTTATCTCTTACACAAATTTTAATCTCTTGGCACCACTTTTTTTTTAAAAAAAAAGAGTTTGCTTCTAATGTCACACTATTAAAAACCATCTAATTAAATAAGTCGTATTCTACTTTCTTTATTACCGGTAACAAATATTAATTTGTCAAAGAATGATTATATTAAGTCACATTGGACATATAACTGCAAAGGATCGAGAAACACAGCTGCGTTTCTATTTATATGTATTCTGATGAAAAAAAGGTCTTTAGCCATAGTTAAATAAAATTTATATATTTAAAAAATTTTATATATATATATATATATATATGTGTGTGTGTGTGTGTATGTGTGTGTAATAAATAAAAAAAAATTCGCCATTTTGAACGCCCTGAGTTTATTCTAACGTTTTATGGAACATACTTTTATTCTCAGTTTCAGTAATGTCTTAATATTTTTAACGGTTAACGTTCTTTTCTTTTATTTTATTTAACATAGCATAATCTATTGATTATTTTTTTTAAAGAGCTAAAATGTATCTTGAATGCCAATATCTTATTGCGAAATCTTACATTCATCACACAAATCCCTTTTTATTTTTAGAATATAAAAAACATTTATCGAAAGTTTAATCTTGTTTTATTATTTAAGTAACCGTCTGCTAGGGATTCATAAGCTTTTCGCGTGGGCAAATTAAGCTATTACGCGATTCAGTAAAGAATCCGTGCATCTAGTCACGCCTATCGGCCGGGAGAGAACGGGTTGGATTACCTTTACGTTGAAAACTATCCTAATGGATCTTTAAATGCCTTACGTAAAAAGGGGAGGTGCTAGGTTTGTTTAGAATTTTGAGAGAGTCATTTTGGCTTTTAGGAGCGTTAGAATGCTTTTGATTTTCAAGTGCCGGGATTCTCGTGTCATCTTCGGAATAATTTGGAATGTTGGTGGTGATGCAGGCTTATACAAGTTCTTGATTATGAATTTGTGGAGACTTGAAAGATGTAGAATAATTGCTGGAAGTGCTCAAAAGAATAAAGGATTAGAAACTGATTTCTGGAATTTTTTCTGGAGAAACTCCCATCGATCACAACCCCATTGCTTCTAACGACGGCCGCTATATCAACATTGATGAAAAGACTGGTCTTATTCCATTTTAATCGATATATTATTCAAGCAAATCTGTTTATTACTTCACAAGAATCGATTTATTATTACAGCTTTTTTGTAATATAAAAAATTATTTTCACATATTCAATCTTCAGGAATCAAATTTTCATGAAAATAAAAATGTGCTTGATGATGCATTACAATAGGGAAAAGTATTAAAATCTGCTATTGAAATAGTTTAAATTCAATTTAAAAAACCGAAAAAATAGGATGGCTTTCATTCAAGGATTCTGCATAATTTCTTAAGGAATGACAAAGCTACAAATTTCAAATATATGTTTCAAAGTATGTAAAAAAATTAACAAGCTAAATTGTCGCATATCATTAAAGCTTCAGTTCTTGCACTCAGACAGTATGGAAACAATTAACCGCAAGCATGGTGAATGATTTTACAAAAAATATCCTGCTATGGAGCCTCATTATCAATCGCAATGGAATGCAGAAATGCTTGCCGATTACTGTTGAATCATCAAATGTGAAGATACTGAATGTAAATATAAACACAAAGTTGGTAGTAAAGTAGTTAATGGTATCCTCGCAAGTTTTGTTCAGCTGCGTGAAATGAATATAAATAATTTAGAAGTATATTGAGGTAAATTTAATATGTATGTATTATTATTATGCATTATTGTACACTTTCCTAAATTGTGATATAGCATGATAATACATCCTTTGTTTAAAAAAAATAAGAATCAAGTAAAAAATTCAAATATCATTTCAATTTACTCCAGAATATTTGTATACAACTGAGTTATTAGTTCTAAATTTAAGAAAAAATAAAAAGTTAAATTTGTGCTCATTAATGTAATTTTTCGTTTCACTCTCAAAAAAACTTCCGTCTTTTGACAGAAAATGTGCTGGCAGCACTGCTGCCAGAAATTGTTTGTAGATTGACGATTTTCCGTTATATTTTTTCCCGTCAGAAGAGGGAAAATATCCGTCACTTGAAAAAAGTTTGGAAAATATCAATGCGGAAGAGGTGAGGATCGAACTCACGACCCCAGCATTACAAGGCGAGCGCTTTTCCTCACAGCGCCACGAATGCACATGATGTTTGTGCTTCGAAATAGAAGTGTTCATTTTATATGGGTGTCGTTTGGTGTATTTTGTTAAAAAGCTTTTAATTTTGCCGTTAATCTCGGAAAGATTTCATCTTTAATAAAACTGTGGCTTTTTTTTTTTTTTTTTTTTTTTTTTTTTTTTTTTTTTTTTTTTTTTTTTACGTTTAGTATTAATACAGTATAAAAATGTGAATTTTAAATATATTACGTAGCTTGTTAGAGAAAAAAACATGGATGTTCTATTTTTATTCGATAAGATTTTTTTAATAATATCATTTTTTAATTAAAATATCTTTTAAATGTGTTCACTTAAAGTATATTTTATATGCGAATATTTATCTTAGAAATAACTTAGTATATTCAATTTATCCAACTTTGAATAACAAATTATGAGAATTTTTGAATGAATGAAGAAAGTAATTGTTATTTATTTTAAAATTCGAAAAAAAATTTCTTTTTAAACTAAATTAGACATTTTAATATATAGAATATTTTGTTTTTCATTTAAAAAATAAATTCGAATTTATTACTAACAGATCCAATGCGCATGTGTGCTAGAAATAAACGGAATCTCTTCCTCATTTTTCTACGTCCGCAATGAATTCACAGATGAAATACGTTTTTTGTAAGTACGGAAATTATTTGTGAAAAAAAGAGAATAATTTAGTGTATATTGACGAATTTTTCTGACAGTGTATTTTTAAATTAAATATTACAAAAACACACACTAATATTCATAGATTTATAATTTATAATTATACAGTAAATCTTATGCAATAATTAAACTTTCTTAAAACATAAATCCATAAAATCCATAACACTTTCTTTCTTAAAAAATGATTTTGTGTGGAAAAATCTATAATTAAAGAAATTTTAAATGTATTTTCGATACACAGTTTTTCAGTAATTCTTTTTATCTGGTAGCTACTTAAGTATGCAACAAATGATAAGTTTGTATTTAATCTGTTACAAATAGCCTCCAGTAAAAAACTCGTGTTAATTCCATTTTTTACTAATGAGCATTTTTTAATAACAGCTTAATTTTTAAAGAAAAAAATTTAACTCGTGCTTAACCTTATACGATTAAATTTTTAAAATAATTACATCTAAAAATGTGCAATCTAAAAATGTGATTTTATCAAGGCTTATTTTTTAATATGTTTTTCCATTTTATGGTAGAGTACGTTTGCCAGCGGTCTGGCAGTCGGGAGACGTTGCGTTTACATGTGGCAGAAGGGGTTATGCGGAAAAAAAGCTTAAAAATCACGTAATTTTATCAAGGCCCGTTTTTTAATATGTTTTACCTTTTATGGTAGAATACGTAGGCAAGCGGTATGGCAGTCGAGAGAAGTTGCGTTTACCTGTGGCAGAAGGGGTTATGCAGGTCAAAAAACATCAAAATCACGTCATTTTATCAAGGCTCATTTTTTAATATATTTTTTTATCAAGCTTAAAAATGACTAGATATTGCATTTTGGATATCAGACAATCTATAATTAATTTTCCAGGCACAAATTCGGTTGCAAAGTTAATGCCAGACGGCTTTAAAAATGGCAACGAATGTGCCTGTTCCTAAAGTGGTTTATAATTTAAAAATTATAAGACCTCTTTACGTCATTTTGTCAAGCTTAAAAATTACAAGATATTACTTTATGGATAGCAGACAACCTACAATTAATTTGCCAGACAAAAATTTGGTTGCAAAGTTAATGCCAGACGGCATTAAAAATGGCAACGAAAGTGCATGTTCCTAAAGTGGTTTATAAATTAAAAATTATAAGACCTCTTTACATCATTTTATCAAGCTTAAAAATTTCAAGATATTACTTTTTGGATAGCAGACAACCTATAATTAATTTGCCAGATACAAATTCGGTTGCAAAGTTAATGCCAGGTGGCTTTAAATATGGCAATGAAAGTTCCTGTTCAGAGAGCTGTTTATAATTTAAAAATTATAAGACCAATTAATAATCAATTAATATATAAATTAATTAATTAATTAATTAATACGTTAATGAATTAATAAATTAATTAAAGGTTGTCTGCTATCCAAAGAGCAATATCTTGTAATTTTTAAGCTTGATAAAATGACGTTAAGAGGTCTTAAATTTTTTTAATTATAAACCACTCTTGGAACAGGAGCTTTCGTTGCCATATTTAAAGCCGTCTGGCATTAACTTTGCAACCGAATTTGTGTCTGGCAAATTAATTGTAGGTTGTCTGCTAACCAAAGAGTAATATCTTATAATTTTTAAGCTTCATAAAATGACGTAAAGAGGTCTTATAATTTTTAAATTATAAACCACTTTAGGAACATTTTGAAGCTTGATAAAAACATATTAAAAAATAAACCTTCATAAAATGACGTGTTTTTTTTTTTAATTTTTTGATCTGTATAACCCCTTCTGCCACAGGTAAACGCAACGTCTATCGACTGCCAGACCGCTTGCATACGAATTCTACCATGAAAGAGAAAAACATATTAAACAAGTTGGAAATTGCACGTGAAGCGCACCAAATGAGGTGCGTTCGTACGATAATAAAGTTTCAAAAATATCACTCTCATATATCAATCTCATAAAATTGTAAATAGTTAATTACAATCAAAATGCGCACCAAACAATGTTCTCCCTATACTCATTATGTAATGGAATACTTTTGTGTGGCCTTGTAAATCAATAACAAACGTTCTTTGCACCACAAATTCTGCAAAATATATATTATAATATGTACTTTATGATGCATATCAATATTATTATGTTCGAATGAGTGTAATACCATTAAAATGCATTTGAAACTTTTTTTTTTCTTTTGACTGTAATGTAACGGAATACTTTTGATTGTCCCTGTATTTGATCTATGCATCCTATTTTTAAAAGATTTCAAATGACTTAAGAAAATTATGTAATAATTATGTATTTTAAATTTCAAAGAATTAGAATGCACTAGAAACATTTTTCTCCATTGACCGTAATGTAACGGAATATTTTTGATCGTCCGTGTAATTGATCTATCCATCCGATTCTCATAAAATTTGAAATGACTAGACAAAATCATGTAATAATTATATATTTCAAATTTCGAAAGGTTCGGTTGGGTAGTTTTTGCGTTGTTATATGCGAACGGACAGACAGACGGACGGACTGAACGGCAACTATAGGTGCTACGTATTTACATAATTACGAACGCACCTAAAAATGAGCCTTGATAAAATGATGTGATTTTGAAGTTTTTTGACCTGCATAATCCCTTCTGCCACTGGTAAACACAACGTCTCCCGACTGCCAGACTGCTAGCAGATGTATTCTACCACAAAAGGGAAATCATATTAAAAAATTAGCTTTGATAAAATGACGTGATTTTTGACGTTGCTAGCTCTTAGACTAATACTATGCATACAGTCCTCTTCTCTAGAGTTAATGGTTAGATTGTTTATCACTATTGGGGTCTCTCTCTTTCATTATTTCATTTTTCTTTCGTGATTCATTATTTCATTGCTTTCATTGCTTTGCTGATTTTTAATTTTATTATCGTTAACATAACTACGTGGCTCAACAACTACGACATTTTAATGTTGACTGTACGTAACTTACATTTATTTCATTTTACTAAGTTACTGGTCACACAATAAATGTTATGTGCCGACTGACCTTACATAAAATTAAATCAAGGTAATTCCTGTCTTTTTTTTTTTTTTTTTCGCTTTTTCCAAACACATTCTTAAAATATACAGTTCCTTATAGTATTCCTGCTATTTGGTATAATAACCTATTTATTTAGAGAGCTTCTGAAACTATAAATTAATATTTTCATCGCTCTTTAGATTGAAACTTGCTTTCACATGCGTAGTATTTTGTTTATGCTTTTATTTATGTTTTATAATCTGTTTAGTTATTTTTTCCTTTTGAAAATCGACGCACGTGCGTTGGAATGATTTCTAGGACGTATTAATATCATTACACACGTGTAATGGCCTTTAAAAAAATTTTACGCATTCTTTTAATTTATAATGTGTACCACTACATTCGTTTTATTCATGATTTTTAAGACAATCTATTTGTATTGACAGAAAAGAAATGTACAATTTTTTTTAAGTAGTTTGATTCCTTGATGAACAAATCACAAAATATTGTTAAAAATTTGGAAAAAAATGAAAACCCTATCTGGCTATATGTTTCCGTCATCGCTTTATATTATTAATGAATCCTTAATGATTTAACCAATGGTATTTACATTTTTGAGATAAGCCTATTACAAACAAAGATCGTGGCTTATACAGGGTGTCCCAAAAGGTCATGTCCAAACGGAACACATGGTTGTGTCAGGTCATGAGGAAACAGAATTACATAGGAAAGGGGGGTCGGAAACGCGATCTAAACAGTGAAATTGCATCGTAACCGTCACGCAAAGAAAAGATAACAAACGGTGTAAAATATCTTTATTTTACAACAAAACAGTACCAAATAAAAAAGAAAAATGCTACAACTCATAGTAAGTGCTCATCCAAGTGCTCATCAACTGGTTCATCCTTTCTCTGCAACGTCCGCGCTTCGAATGATCCGACTGCCCGCGCTTTCGTCTGACATCGCTTATCGCCCTCTAGCGGATTACAATCGCGTTTCCGACCCCCCTTTCCTATGTAATTCTGTTTCCTAATGACCTGACACAACCATGTGTGCCGTTTGGACATGACCTTTTGGGACACCCTGTATGCTTTAAACTATGAAATTACTGTTTTCATTGAACAAATACTTATCGAGCGAACAAATAATCAATCAATTCACTTCATAGTTAAATGCTGCAACACAAATGTCATTTTACCTTAAGGCTAAACGACTCTCCAAGATAATTATTAATTAAAATTTTGGTACTTGAAATGTGAAACTTTGAAACGTCGTATTTCAGCGATATGTGAAACTGTATACTTTAAATATCATGCAACAAGAACTATATTTATCTGTCTTGTAAATGAAAGAATAATAACACAGAATTTTTTTCTAAAAATATTAATTTAATATTTTAGATATTTTATATTAAGGTATAAAATACAAATTTGCATTGTGTTTTTCATTTCGTGAGCTACTAAATTCACTACAACCAACATTGAACAACTAGATTTATCATTGAAATGCCACCAAAAATTTCATAAATTTTAAAAGATATACAATTCATCAAATATTAAGGTCAATCGTTAAATTTTATGACGTTAGTATTTAAGAGATATCTGAAGCAAAACACATTAAATATCATGAAACAAGTACTATATTTATTTATCTTGTAAATAAAAAAAATTAGCCGAGAATATTTTTCTAAAAATATTTATTTAATAATTTAAATATTTTATATTATGATAGAAAATACAAGTTCACATTCTGTTTTTAATTGCGTGAGCTTCTTAATTAACAAGAGCCAGCATTTTATAACTAGATATATCATTCAAATGCCAACCAAATTTTATAAATTTGAAAATAAGTACCATTTATCAAATGGTAAGGACGATGAATTCTCTTCATAATACTGAGCAGCATTATAATTTCCCCTTTATTATTTCCTTTTATTGTTAATTTTAAAACATATTTGGAAAACTATACACAGATAACATGACATACTTCAAACAAATAGGAAAATGCAAGTAAAACGTAGCAAATGAGTTGTGTTCGCACTATAATGAAGTTTTTAAAATATTCAGATCTTGGTGTGATAGTATACAGTACTTCGATTACAGAATTACATCTAAAACATTTTGTGTGTTCCTGTTAATATTTTCTATTATACAGGAAGTAACTAAGCTCAGCAACGAAAATCAATTTCATAAAATCTGAAATAGTTTAATATACTTAAAAATGCCCTGAACAATGTTTTCCCTTGTATCATTAGAGAATATTAGAGAGTATATAGAATATTATTGTGTGGCCCTGTAAATTAATAAAAATAGTCTTTGCACCATATTTTGTATAGAATGTATATTTTAGTATGTATTTCATAAATGCATATCTATCTCATTATATTACAAAGAGGTTAACCCTATTAAAATACATTTAAAGCATTTTCCCCCCATTGACTGTAATGTAAAGGAATACTTTTATTTGTTCCTTGAATTAAACTACATTTCCAATTTTCATAAAATTTGAAAGAACTAGTAAAAATCAATCAGCAATTATATATTTTAAATTTCAAAAATTTGGTTGGGTAGTTTTTGCTCTGTTATATGCAGACGGATAGACAGATGGACTTAACGACAACTATAGGCGCTATTTTTTTTAATAATTACGATCGCACATAAAAATGCAGTTTTAAAATACAGGATGAGTCATAAATATTGAAACAATTGGCTATCTCCTTAAATACTGACCCTAGACCCATACTTCCAATTGCAAAAATTCATTAAAAAAGGCAAACTTTTTTTATAAGATAAGTTGCAACTCCATGGGGGGTCTATTTGAAAAAGTATGAAAATTAACTTTTTATACGGCCCCCGTAGGATAAAAATTCCAATTAGGTAAACTTTCCTTATCCAATCCTGAATAATACACAAAAAGTTGCATTTTCATAGCTTTAAAATTTGCAGAGTTATAGCCGTTTGAATAATTCACCAGGTTTTAAAGGATCAGACACAAATTGAAATGCGCTCAATTCAAAAGACAATGTTACTTTAATAGTTCATGGAAACGTGTAAAAAATCTATCTTTTGAGCTAGAACTTTGATTTTTTTTCTTTTTTGTGATGGTTCGCCATATAATTTGCCAAGAAAATCACATCCTAAAATTTATCATAAAATTTATAAAAATATTATATGATTAGTACACGTTTAAATGGGATAGTTAAAAATCGTTATAACTCCAAACATTATATATCTGATTTCGATTTTTTGCCATTTAATTAAAGATGAAAAACTGATTTTAGTTTTGTTTCGGAGTTTTTGTGTTTCAATATAAATTTTAGAACTATTAAAAATATTTATGAAAAAACAACATGGCTTAAAAAAATCTTATTTTCAAAAGTAAATAATTTTTCAATTTTGCCCGAAACAAAACTAATGTAAAATAATTAAAATTTACATGTTTCAAGTTTGTACTTCATTTTTTTAACAATTTTTATCTTTTAATAAGGTCTACACTGGATGAAATTTTTAATCTCGGTCTCGAACAATCCGTATTAAAATCACTGTCTCTGACTGACCTAATACGCATGAAATGTGTAAAATTTGGTTCAATCAAAGTTTTTACGAAAAACACATAGATTTTAAAATCGCTTTTATTTTACCCCCCCCCCCTCCCCAAAAAAATAACCTGTAAATTTTTTTAAATTAAGAATAGTATATTTAAATGCTAAAAAATTAAACACAATAATACCTGAGAAAATATAAACTCCTTTTCACCCTCCTAGGCAGGGCATTTGTCTATTACGTACTTTTTCTTTCCTATATGATTCCGTCTTAAAAGGTTTTACTGTATAACATTTTACAAAGTCTCCAACGCACGGGATATGTATTAGCGATTTTAAAATATAAGTGAAACATTTAGTTATAAACAGAGATTCATTAATAAAATAAATATATCACAGCCTTTGGCGTTTCTTTAATAAAGAAAAGTATAAATATAAAAAAAACGAAAAGCTATAATATGGTCAGAACTCCTCCCCACGAAATAATTTTTAACTACACTGATGTGAAAAACTATGTAGAAATTCACGGCTGAACCGGGCTATGATTTAAACTTTCTTCCAGGATAGTCCAGATTATGATTTTAACATTTTTCCACGCCAGGCAGATTTTTTCCCCTGTGGGTCGGTTTAAGACCGGATTTAGATATTTCGATCCATGCAGACCTCCAGTGCTAACGATCAACGTATTTTGGAAACAAGTTTAGATTTAAATCAGTACGCTGCTTTATTATGTCCAAATAAGAGGCACGGTCTTCAATCGACAATTAATACCGACAATTTTTGGACGATCCCTCATTTTCTTTGAAAATGGGACAAAAATGCTTCATTTACAGGCATGGTAAAGTGGTGTAAGTCATGAATTTTGGAGAAATTTGGATTTTAGTATCTCTGTCAAATTTTCAGATATGGAGTGGAAATTTTTTTTGTTCAGTTTAGGAATGGATAAAGAATAATTTCCTAATTGGGAATTTCGCTCTACGGAGGCCGTATAAAAATTTAATTTTCGTATTTTTTCAAATAGACTCCTCCCATGGAGTTGCAACGTATCTTATCAAAAATTTTACCTTTTTTTATGAATTTTTGCAATTGGAAGTATGGGTCTAGAAGCAATATTTAAGGAGATAGCCTATTGTTTCAATATTTATGACTCACCCTGTATATTCGAAGTAAAGTAAGGTAATTCGAAAACTTATTTGCAATGTTTGTATGAACTTGATTTTGTATGAACTAACCGATTTTTATAGCTTATCACATGTGTCTTTGAAATAGTTTTTACAGCAGTTGATAAATACCATTTTTTAAAGAAAAAATCTACTAAATCCATCTGCAGCACAAGATTTCTGTCTTGTGCTGCACAGCAGCCTTACCAATATATGAGAGTGAAAAATGCTAAGCTGGGCATCGTCCTCGGAGCTTAAATTGTAGAGCACTTGGAACGCTGTTCCACGGGTTCCGTGTTCGATCCCCGGCTTGGACATTTTTCACAATTTTGGCTCTATGCTTAATAAGGAGGTGATATTTCACATATTAAATATTCAATAATTTCAAGCGTAATTTCACTGCTGGAAATTTAAATAAATATAATAACTAAACGTACAGAAATTCAAATGGAAATCTGTGTATGTTTTGATGGCAACCTATATTTTATTTGATTCCGTATCCAGTTAATTTAAATTTATTAAAAGATTCGTTGCATTATCAGTTAATATTTAGCATTTATATATTTTTTATTTATGTTATTTTAATGCTTAAGTATGATATATTACAGTTAATCTCTCATATTCGAATCTATATCCAAATGACTTATTTTAGAAAATGTGTTTCTGTCACGAGCATTTTCTAAAATATTTGGATAATATTTCACTTTCTGTGACTCAGCATCCACGATTGAATTTGATACAATTACGAGAGATTATTTTATTTTTTAAAACCCGAAGCAAAATTATTGACGCTTCCTCCAAATTTATTTTACATTATTATAGCAAAAATATATCCATTCTTAAGGCAGAATTTTATTTTGAAGTACATTGTTTCAGTATTCTGAAATGTAAAGTTGAATAGCTATTGTATTGGCTATTGTATTAGCTATAAAACTGAAAGCTATAGGTATTTCGTAACCAATACTGATAGAACTGCTTAAGGAACCTTTTTGCTGAATAAATCATTTTTCTTTCATAGGAAGACGTTGATATGAATAGTTTTATAAACATTGAAATCGGAAATTGCACATCGAACGTTGAAAATGACATGCGTTCGTGCTATAACGGAGTTTTAAAAATATTCAGGTCCTAGTGTAATAGTATACAGTACTGCAGATACAGTATAGATTCCGAAATTGTTTCTGTAACCCTGTAAATACTATCTATTTTCTATTACGCAGGAATTAAATTGCGATAAACTTCAGCAACGTATATCAATTTCATATAAAGCGAAATAGTTTAATATAATTAAAACGTGACCCAATCAATGTTTTTACTTATAACATTGTGTAATAAAGTAATTTTGTGTGATAATCAGATTCTAGTAAACTGGGATTCCAAGAAATTTTTATCTAATGGTAACAAAAAAAATGACATATCTGATTCTGTTACATGAATTTGCTGTTCCCGTTACCTAAAAAGTTTTAGAAATCGCTGTTTCCTAGAAAAAGTTTCGTAACTTTACAGACTTTTTTTAATGCATGCGATAGTATGTGAAATGGATTATTTTCTTCGTATTGAAATTAATTATTCATCTTGTTTTTTAATTGCTTAAAATTAACTTGTTTATTCGAGTTGTTTCAAATGTTTACAAGAATCTGTCTTTGAGATCGTGCAATGTCGGATTTCGGCTCAACTTGAGTTATTTTGCGGCTGAAGTTTCATGAGAGTAACACACCAAAGACAAAGCTTAGATTGAGTTGGCACACATTGTTTTAAGAAGTAGTCATGTGGATGCAATACTGACAAAATTAAAACTTAAACTTCATCCTTTTTTTTTTTTTTTTTTTTTTTTTTAATAGCCTGTGGTTCGGTTACTTGGTGGGCCGAGTTACCTCAGCTTACTTTAATTTTCAAGTTAATTTGTTGTTGTTGTTGTTGTATTTAGTCTATATTTTTTACCATTATGTCCGTATACGTTGTTTGTGCAACTAAACCTGTATAACTAGTCAATGACCAACTGAGATTTTAATTAATAAAAATACGTTCAATTATTACCAAATGTAACTTTACCATTAGTGAAATTTCTTGCGCTAGTTATAACTATGAGAGCATCTATGTTCACTTTCAAACCCCCTTAAAGGGGTCCGAAACACAAATATCTCCAAATTTTCTAATTAAAAAAATTTAATTAAAAATATCTTTGTCTTTTTCTGCTAAAAAATGACGTTAAAGTCATGTTTCTATCATAATTGGAATAGAAAATATTTTTTTTTCGTTTTGGTTTGTTTTCAAAATCCAAATTTCAAACAATGGTTGTTATAGAAATGTCCGAGTATTGAGAAAGAGCATTTTACTTCACGATGTTTTTTTTCACTATTTCTTCTATGTAAATTGTTAAAAGTAAAGAACCGTTAAAGATAAATTGTTAAAACTTCAAACATGTCTTTTTCAATTGTTTTTCCTTAATTTTGATTTAGCAAATTAAAAAAATATACATTAACTTTTCAATTTATGTTTTTTATAAGTTACATCACTTTTTTCAAATTTTTAGTGTAAATATTTTTAAATATTATTTAAAATAAAATTTTTTTAAATGTTAAATGAAATTTAAGCTTATGTATTTCTGTTTATTTAAATTAAAATAAATTGAAATTGTATAAATAACATTTTGAGTAACAGAGATTTTTAAATTACTCCATTTTTCAATGAAATTTTAAATTAAAAAAAAAATGAGAAGTTACATTATTTGATTTTGTTTGCATAGGATTTGGTTAACCATCACAAAAAATAAAAATGTTAACTAAATAAATGAAAATTATTTTGTAATGTGTCCCGCACACTCTTAATGCACTTTCTACACGCAGCTTTTTTCAGAACTTATTTTTCAAAAGAACAAAGCATAAAAAGAACGTTTACAGAAAAAAAGTTGTCTTGAAACTCATCAGGAATCTAAGTCGGATTTAGATATTACTGGATATTCTGCAGATATGTTCAACTAGAAGGAAAATAAGAATTTTCCAGGGTTGCTGCCATGGCGATTGTGCGATTACTGACTTTCAGGAAGTTACAACTGACATAACTGGCTCAAAGTCGTAGGATAATATGACTGCAAAGAACATAGAATATACATTGCATTCAAGTTGATAGCCGAAGGGCAGTTTAAGAAAACACTACCTTCCCACAAAGTTTTTGTTTAAGCTAATAGCTTTCATGATTAATGAAGTTGTAAAATTTTGTATTACGTATATATACAGGGTGATTCAGCTCGTCGGTGACAAACTTTAAGGATCGATAGAGCACACCTAGACGAACATTTTTGAATAGGGAATGTAGGGTCCCTGACGCGATAATAAGGCGCTAGGCGCTTTCGAAAATTTGGGTGCCGAAATTCGAAACGTCATAAAAACTAGGGAAATGGTTAGATTTTCTTGCTTGTTGCGTCGAAATGATTCTGTTTGTTTAGACTTTCTTCAGTACCAATTTGATAAGCGTATCTCTTAAAACATGGATAGGGGGCGCTGCAGACTTTGGAGAGCTAGACAACAACTTTAAGCCCGTTATTTTGATAATTTAACACATGCTCGCCAAAGTTTATACTCTAACTTAAAGTTTGAACCCAAAAGTAGAGCCCTGCAAAAAGCGTAAGAGCCGGAATAAAATGTCAAAGTACAGGGTGGTCGAAACTCGAAGGCTCCTAAGAGATAAACAAACAGATTTCTTGACTTATGGCATGCATTTTCATGATTCTGTTTGCTGGGGCTCTCTGAAACTCAGTTGAACGGTACAAAAAGAAACATCGATAGGGGGCGCTTTGGGCAAAAAACATAATTCGTTGACATTTCGGACGCTAACTGGAAACGGGGCGCTACGATCAGTTAGTAATAATGAAAACACATTTTCTACCTCTGCTCAACACTTCTGAATAAATTTAGACCAAAAACATCAATGATACTGGAAATTTATTTACAAAAAATAACACTACAGAAGATGCTCGAAATTTCGACCTTGGGCCATGATGCAGTCTTCGCACCTCCGTCGCATTGAGGAGTGTGTGTTTCCAACAATGCCAGGAGTATCTCTGATCTGCCCTGCAGCTGCCACAATGCGCGCCACAAGTTCTTCAGCACTGCTGACAGGTGTATGGTATACCTCGGCCTTCAGGTAACCCCAAAGGAAGAAATCCAAGCAGGTGAGGTCTGGTGATCGGGCAGGCCAGTGAACTGGACCCCCACGCCCGATCCACCGCTGGCCATACCTTGCGTTTAGATGGAGACGCACGTCGTTCGTGTAATGGGCCGGAGCTCCATCGTGCTGGAACCACATCTGGCGACGCGAACCTTCGGGTACGTGCGCCTCCTCCAGAAGCTGCGGCAGCACTTGATCCAGGAAAATCAGGTAATTTCCACCTGTCAGCCGTTCAGGTAACAAATAAGGGCCAATGAGGCAATCCCCCAGAATGCCGGCCCACACATTTACTGAGAAACGCTCCTGGGCTGCTCGGCTTCTGGTTTCATGTGGATTTTCATTACACCACACATGACTGTTGTGGGCGTTCCACATTCCCTCCCGGCTGAAGGTGGACTCGTCCGTAAACAAAATGCTGTTTACAAAACGGGGATCCCTGGATCTCATCGCCAAGTACCATCTTGAGAATTCCACTCGAGGGCCAAAATCCTGCTCTCTGAGCAACTGCACCCGCTGGATGTAGTAGGGGTGTAGATTCCGGGAACGTAAGATGCGCCACGCAGTTGCTTGCGAAATGCCAACATGTCTGGCGATATCTCTCGTGCTAAGACCTGGGTTGTCCTCAACCAGGTTAAGCACAGCCTCTTCGTTGTCGGGGGTGCTCACTGATCGCTCCCGTTCAGGCCTGCCTCCGTCGAAAGATCCCGTTGTGGACAACCTCTGGTGTACTCGAGCGAAGAAGGCATGGCAGGGGATTTGCCTGTTGGGGTAACGCTCGGCGTACAACCGCTGAGCGGCTCGTCCATTACAACCAGCAGCGCCATACGCCAAATGCATGTCAGCCAATTCAGAGTTTGTGTACCGTTCCATCCTACTACCGATGTGCAGACAAGTAACCCGAAGCTTAAGTAGGTACCGCACGTTCAAAAGACGTGTCTGCGCATACAACTACGTCATCTCGCGTTGTCGTCTACGCATTACGTATCTTTTGCATATCGATATGGTACGATATCTTTTGCATAAATCAGCAAAAAGCACCTTATGTAAATTTTATTGCGCGCATTGTGCATGATTGAAACCAGCTATGTTTGTTAAAAAAAACAAACAAACTGCAGTTTTAATAGCTTCTTATGATAAGTAAATTACTCTCTTGTTTTGTTTCTAACTGATCGTAGCACCCCGTTTCCAGTTAGCGTCCGAAATGTCAACGAATTATGTTTTTTGCCCAAAGCGCCCCCTATCGATGTTTCTTTTTGTACCGTTCAACTGAGTTTCAGAGAGCCCCAGCAAACAGAATCATGAAAATGCATGCCATAAGTCAAGAAATCTGTTTGTTTATCTCTTAGGAGCCTTCGAGTTTCGACCACCCTGTACTTTGACATTTTATTCCGGCTCTTACGCTTTTTGCAGGGCTCTACTTTTGGGTTCAAACTTTAAGTTAGAGTATAAACTTTGGCGAGCATGTGTTAAATTATCAAAATAACGGGCTTAAAGTTGTTGTCTAGCTCTCCAAAGTCTGCAGCGCCCCCTAACCATGTTTTAAGAGATACGCTTATCAAATTGGTACTGAAGAAAGTCTAAACAAACAGAATCATTTCGACGCAACAAGCAAGAAAATCTAACCATTTCCCTAGTTTTTATGACGTTTCGAATTTCGGCACCCAAATTTTCGAAAGCGCCTAGCGCCTTACCATCGCGTCAGGGACCCTACATTCCCTATTCAAAAATGTTCGTCTAGGTGTGCTCTATCGATCCTTAAAGTTTGTCACCGACGAGCTGAATCACCCTGTATATACACTATATTGCCATTGATTATGGGACACTTGCGATTTTAGACATTTTACTAAATATCTAGAAAAATACATGAGGAATAATCTCGAAACTCTTAGTGTATAAATATAATAGTATACGTCATACATCTCCGTAAAGATTTTCTACCGAAACGCCATAGGGGACCGTCAACAAATTAAAAAAGAATGAATATCTTTTGAATAACCCTGTCAAAACTAATGTAGCAAAAGCGCTCAAACTCTAGATTATGATTGAATGCCTTATTGTAATACACTGTGTTCATTTTTATGCAAATAGCATGCACACTCGCGGAGTACTTAAGGTCTTTATAAAAATGGTCCCAAATTTTTCCAAGTTTTTCCATTATAATTTTCAGAGTTCTTAATATAAAATAATATTTTTTTTTCAGAAAATATGACAAACAACATTGCACACAGTACCCTGTAATCAGAATTAAAAAATAATAAAAATTGTATGAAAAATAAGTAGGTTTACTATATATTTTTTTACTGCGCATGCGTCAAAGATATCAAAATTTCATTTGCATATTATGTTAGCTAAATGTATAGAGCAACTTTTGTAAAAGTCTCAAAATCATAGCTTGAAAATTCTGAAAGTAATCGTCTATAGAAAAAGGACAAAATCCGTTGTTTCCAAAATGAAGCAAAAAAATGAGGGATTTTATCCAAATGCAGTAGTACATCCTATATTGTGTATTCTATATTGACACTAATCAATGAATATATGGATACAACCCCTCTTGCTTTTGCTTCATTTTGAGAATAACGGATTTTCGACTTATTCAATTGACGATTATTGTCAGAATTTTCAAGTTATGATTTTGTGACTTTCACAGAAGTTGCTCTATACATTTAGCTAACATAATATGCAAATGAAATTTTGATATCGTTGACGCATGCGCAGTAAAAAATTATTTAGTAAACCAACTCATTTTTCATACAATTTTTATTTTTTTATTTTGATTACAGGGTACTGTGTGCAATGTTGTTTGCCATATTTTCTGAAAAAAATAATATTTTATATTAAGAACTCTGAAAATTATAATGGAAAAACTTGGAAAAATTTGGGACCATTTTGGGACCTTAAGTACTCAGCGAGTGTGCATGCTATTTGCATAAAAATGAACACAGTGTATTACAATAAGGCATTCAATCATAATCTTGAGTTTGAGCGCTTTTGCTACTTTAGTTTTGACAGGGTTATTCAAAAGATATTCATTATTTTTTAATTTGTTGACGGTCCCCTATGGAGTCTCGGTAAAAAGTCTTCACTGCGATGTATGGCGTATACAATTATATTTATACACAAAGAGATTCGAGATGATTCCTCATGTATTTTTCTAGATATCTAGTAAAATGTCTAAAATCGCAAGTGTCCAATAATCAATGGCAATATAGTGTATATATATATATATATATATATATGTATATATATATATATATATATGTATATATATATATATATATATGTATATATATATATATATATGTATATATATATATATATATGTATATATATATATATATATATATATATCTTAAATATATGAAATAAAAGATGTATTTGTAAGTCAAGCCTGTACTGTTCCGCATCACTGGAAAACATCCGCTGCGACTCACTAATAGTTCGTGACCTACAGATTTGGAACCGCTGATATAGCTATAGCTGTTTATATTTGTTGAATTGATATGTTTTTGCTTTGAATCAACTCTCCTCCGCCGCACCAGAAATATTATACAAATGTATACATTATTTTCACATACACTGCAATACGTTACCTTGCATGTTTTAATCATAAAATGTTTCAATTTAAAACTTCATCGCTACGTTGATGAAATACTTGAATTAAAATATATAAACTGAATATTTACTTTCATGATAAGCTACTAACGCAACTTTTTGCTAATTTGCTTATTTTTAAACGAACTTTTTTTTTTTTATAACGGTTAGAAATTAAACAATTATTAGTCTTTTAATTTGTATCCATTATTAATCAGAAATATAGTTTTTTCCCGTTTTCCTTTCAAAATTAATTAGGTCTTAGAATAATTAAAGTGTATATTTATTATTTTCCATAATTACGTATTCTTTATATGATTCAAAATATGCATTTTCATAATAATTCTTGGATTATATATATATTTAAAATGCAATTAATTCCTTTCGGAAATAATTAATAATTAGTGCACTGAGAGAAACAATTTTAGTGCTGATTTTTTGTCGGTTAGTAGGTACATGTATTTATATATATTTAAAATATATAAAAAAATTAAATAGTACGACCTTCTGTTGTTTATTCTAAAAGATTAGGTGATAGAGCTATAATAATTAATTTTTAACAAATTTTTATTATTATAATTACATATTTTATAATTTGCCTTCATACACATTTCGAGTATACCTAAAAATAAAATATATTTTATGACTAAGAGGTTGTATCCCTACCCGAATACTTTAATAAAATGCACATTTTTTCGATGGATGTTTTGAAAATAAATATAACAAAGAACCCTGTTACACATGCTGGTTAATATAAACAAACATATAAAAAAATTAAGAAGGTTTAAAAGAAAGTTTAATTTAGATTTTTTCTATCACGCATACATCACGATGAATCTTTCAATGTGATTATCTCAAAAATGTGATTTTAAAATCTGTGATCTCGAAAACTCGAACAAATAACAATTCGATCAAATTTTAAACTTTACATACGAGCTGTAACAGCATCTGTCCAGTTTCACCATGTGTCATTTGACCGGTTCTATGTTATTTTATGTAACACTGATTAAATATTTTTCTCTTAACAACTGACTTTATGATGAGTTTTGTGTTAAGAGACGCGTCAAAGTTTATGTAATGGGTGTGAATATTTTTCCAAATACCGGCAGCTTTTACTTCTGTTGCGAACATCTTGCCTTCCTGACCCTGACCCTGACTCGTATTTACCCAAAATGCCCCACTAATCAAATTTATTCACCATGTAAATTAGCTCAATTATCTTCTCTTAATCCAAATTGGTGCAAAATTTAATCCATGTCGTTTACACTGTTTTTTGGATGAAATTAGCTTGACCAGCAGTTACCTACAAAAAAACCTACTAATGTAATTTCTCGAACATGGGGCCCACCACAGTGGTCTTCTGAAAACTTAAAAGGGTAAAAAACAAAATTTATATGTTAACAAAATTAGAGATGTATTTCATACAAAATTAGTTTCATTTGTAGTTATCCAACGTAAACGTAAATTAAATAATTTTTTTTATTTTTACTAACCAAAAACGTTTTGAAATTCAGGATGTAATTTTTTTTTTATATTTTTTGATATTTAATAGTAAACTCATGAAAATTTTACTGCATTTAATTTGGAAGTATGAACATTTTTTTTAAATACAACTTCGTGTGAATTCGTTTAAATATAGCTTTAATGTGAATGAATGAATATTTTAATTTTATACCTCTAAAATTGTTCTTGAACTAAATGAATTTTTACCTTATAAACAGAATAATTTTAATTTTTTTTTACAGCTGCACTACTAAAATAAGCAGCTAGATAATGGATAATAATAAGAGGAAATAAGCTATATAATATTACATAGATACGATACAAATTTTATATACTAAAGTAACATTTTATATGTACTTAAAAATTGAGACGTCCATCTTGAATGGAAATTTCTCTTTCAGTTTATTCTGGCTGTATCTAAACGTCCCTATAGCATCTATTTTTTAGCTTTATTCATAAATTTCTGAAATATATGGGAGCATTATGTTTTCTTTTCAAATATATATCCAAACGGTTTGAAATGGATTGAAATAGTCTAAATAATATTCTTCAAAAGATACATGATCAAAGGTGGATTTTTATTATACATTCAATAAGTCCTTCAAAGTAAAACGAAACTATCACAATATTTGAATGGAAAATTCAATATGCCTAGTATTTTTTCAGATATATAAAATACCTATACAGCGATACATAAAGCATAAAATTTTTAAAAGATATTCGACATAACATCACTTATAAATATTAGACACATTTCATGCTTACAAAGGAAAATATTAAACTATAAGTATATAAGTGGATTTCTTTCCGTAAATTAATAGCTAAAAATATATAAAATTTATATATGACCTAAATTATGCAGTGAATTAGTAATCGAAATCTTTAATATGTTTGTAATAAAAACTAATAAAGTTGGAGCAGCGATAAACAAAATGAAATGTATCCTTAATGATTACCAAAACAATAAACGCAGTTAAAAAATTAATTAACATAAATCATTTTCAATTTAGGAATTCGTTAGCTTTCATTAAATGACTAGTTAAAAGCATTCCTACGATGAAATGAAACAACAAGGTTAGAAATAATTCATACATGTTTTGTATTTAGTACATAAATACTTTATTTACATATTCTAGTATTGAAAATAATTAATGAAGTTTAAATATTCCTCCCCAAAACAAATGTTATTTAAAGTAACATTATATTTTTTTTTTACTTTCTATGAATGAATTCTGTTAGATTAAAAACATATTTTTTGATTTTCGAATACTATAAAATGTATTATTAATGACGAATATTAATGAATTTTAATGAAATATTTTAATTAAAAAATCTTTTAATAAAGAAATGACTAAACGAATCTCAGATAAAGTTAAGGGGCAATACGGAATAATTTATATTTAATAATTAATTTTTTCAGATATTTTGCTTATAGATGTATAAGTTCAAGGAAAAAAATAATAATGATTTTGTTTTTATTTAGATACAAGAGCAGAAATTCTTTGACTAAGTCTGCTTTCACATAGCACTTCAAAAACATTCAAATACGGTCTTTTCAAGTACAAATGAGTTTGATATCTATAGGGCATAACTAAATAAGAGTGTGGGCAAGAGTGTGGAAGATAAAATTTCATTGTTCGAGACTATTATCGAAAATCTCAAAATATTGGTGAGCCTGCAAGTATTAACAGGTTTTTTACTCGGTATCTCTCATCTATTGGAACTCGTCTATAATATAAGTGCCTAGCTTTGGAAAGCCGGTAGACGTAGTTTGGCCAAAAGCTTCAATCTGAACTTGCAAGATGTACTTATGAAACAACTTTCCTTATTCAGAAAACACATCGTAATGTTGTTGATTTTCACATCTGATATTGAAATATCCATAAATTTGAAAGAGTAAACATGAAATGAGTACAAGTCTCTGTAGCTCATTTTTCAAAACGAATTCCAGCAAAATTGCTTTATAATGCACGATCAATTTAGTTAATCGAGAATTTTCTCGTGTTTTTTTAATATATATATATATATTAGCTTTTTCTTGATTGTACATAGAAATAGATTTTTTTTATTTTTACTTTTCTAATTTTTCATTTTTTTAGATCAATGTAATAAAGGTAAAATGAATTGAATTTTCTTATATCATTGCCTAATTCTAGAAAACTTTAAAGCCATTTACAACTTAAATTAAAGATCTGGTGAAGCTTTAATTCTGTAAGTGAATTTCTAGACAAAATATTTACTCGACTTTCTGTTTAGTTGCATCATTAAGTTCCATTAACGTTACTTCTGTGAACATTACTTATATTTAAATTTTATTTAAGTTTTAGATTGAATATTTCTTAAGAAAAAGATAATATTATGGTTTCAGAGACTGTCAGATCATTATAGCATGGAGTTTAAATTCATGATATAAGTTTACATTAAGTTAATTTTTTTTCTTTTATATAATGGTATCGTGATGTATTGTTTTACCTAAATTACATTTAACTATTGATACAATATTGGACACATTGTACAGAATTATTGAATTATATTATTGGTAATATTAATCAGAATTCATGAATTGATTTACAAACAAAAAAATATTACACTTTTATTTAGAAATGCTATAAATGTCCTTTTATAACGTAATCGTATTGAAATTTGGTGATTTATAACAGTTTCAATGCACTTTCTATAGGCTAGTTCCATGGGTTTTGTAATGTAAGTCACATTACCTTATAATTGCTATGCTTGTTTGCCAACGTTATTTTCGAAAAGTCTGCTTGACCTTATTCAATTAATGCGACTGTGCCGATAAAATAAATCGCATTTATTCGTACTGAAATACTGGTAGCCAAAAATCGTAGCCTGTGACTTACACTATAAGTACTCATGAAAATAGCCTAAAGCATAATGTTACTAAAATACTCTGCAAACGATTTTTCCACATAGATCATAATCTAACGGATATTTTTGGCGTACCCCTGTAAATGATTTATCAATCCCACATATTCCATTCACAATAACAGACGTGCCTAGGGCACCATAAATAAGGTTTACTAATTTGAAGAAATTCTGACTATATTTACGTCAGTTAGAGGGTCAAAAGACCGACAGACAAATGCATAAATACTTTTCAACCACGTTGAAAAGTGGTAAAAAACGCCGATAAAAGACCTTTTTGCCAGAATCTCTTTTATATTTTTGCTGAATATTTATGCAAATTATACTGCAAATTATATATTGAAATCTGTTTTTTTTTGTTTTGTTTTTAAGCGGACTTTGTTAATTTATTTAGGAGAAAAAGAAATACATGATATAAAGAAGAAATAATTATTTCCTTTTAGATTCAAGTTTCAGTTGTGTGAATTGGAGCAGTGGCATGCTCATTAGTGCCTTTCAAACAGTAAATAAATGAACCCTTTTTTAATGATTCAAGTACAAAGGAATATTATTTTTAAATAATTCCGTGAAATATCAAAGATTAAAAAAAAATAACAAAATCATTGATGCCTGATAATCCTGGAATTTTTAATGTATTCCATTTAGTGGTGATTTTTCTTTTTTTAATTTCTCTTTCAGCAATTCTAAGCTTTTTTATATTTAGGATCTATTTTTCGATATGATAATATTTCGTTCAAAGAACAGTAGGAATTTGATATATTTAGATGAAACGCAAGGACTATCTGCCAATAAAATAATATACATGGTGTCCCAGAAATAATGGTACAAACTTTAAGGGAGGTAGAGGTCATCACAAGGATTTAGATTTACATAGCAACCCATGGTCGGAAACACTTTCCAGGCGCAGTAGTGACGATAAAAAAACACATGAAAGAAAGGACACGAACAGGGAAATAAAACGTGTTTATTATTCTTAGTGGCGCAAAAAAACCGGGATAACACTGGAAAGTTCCGACGAACTAGTTGTATGCATCGTTGCAGCTGATGGGGAAGTTGCGGATATTCCTGGTGTTTTCTGTAGAACATTAGAACTTCCATGCAACGGAGGTGTGTCTGAATGCATCGGGGCCAGGGGTCGTAATTTCTAACACCTACTTTGATAACGATCGGTGTTTTTTTAATGTTATTTTTTATTACTTTTCTGCTGTACTAATGATAATAAAGATATTTTCTCTTCTTATTCCTGTCCTGTCCTTCTTGCGTTTTGTGTCATCGCTACCACGTCAAAAAACATTTCCGACCATGGGTTGCTATGTAAATCTGAATCCTTGTGATGATTTTTTCCTCCCCTGACAATTTGTCCCATTACTTCTGGGACACCCTGTATAAATAGTGAACGTGTAAGGTGTGACAGAATGTTGCTAATGGCAATTTATGAGACCAAAGGGCCTGGGGTCGTAATTTCAAACACATACTTTGATAACGATTGGAGTGTTTTTAATGTTGTTTTTTTTTTCTTCCTTTTCTGTTGTACTAATGGTAACAAAGATATTTCCTCTTCTTATTCGCGTCCTGTCATTTTTGCGTTTTGCATCATCATTACCATGCCAAGAAAAACGTTTCCGACCGTGGGTTGCTATGTAAATCTGAATCCTTGTGATAACCTCTATTTCCCCTTAAAGTTTGTCGATTCATTCCTGGGACACCCTGTATATATATATATATATATATATATAATATAAAAAATGCGCCATTTTGCCCTCTCTGGGCTTTTAATTCTAACTTTATGGAACATACGTTTAATCTTAGTTTCGTAATGTATTAATATTTTAACAGCTAAAGTTCTATTTCTTATTTAATTTAACTTCGTAATAATCTATTGCTTATTTCTGAAAAAGAGCGGGAAAATAAATTCAAAATTTTCTTTCAATGTAGAGTCTATTTTTCCTTTTTAGAATATTATCGAGATTTAATTTTATATTTTATTAAGATTGTCTGCTAATGTGTCCTTGCGCTTATGTGAAAAGGTTATTCTATTCCGAGACAGTATGAAGATCTTACGGTAGGTCACGCCCCAGTCTACCAATCGGAGATGGTGATGTCGGACGTCGTAGCCTTCAAGTTAATCCTGATTGGATCATTAATTTTCTGACGTGAACTGGGGAGGGGCTAGTTTTTTCGTGGAGTGTCGGAGTTTCATTCTAGGTTGAAAGAGCGTTCAGAATGCAGCTGACATTTAAACTAGTAAGACGCATGTTTAATTTTTCCGATAAATTGAAATATCTAAGGATGTAGCTTTGGTTCACGAAGATTGTAGTTTTCGATGTGTGCAGCGATGGCGTAACTTTACTTCTTTTGTGAGTTCAAATAAATATGACTTCAAAGACTGAGTGACTTAATTTTTTACGGAGAGACACTCAAGGACCCCAATCCATTGCTTGGTAACTTACACTTACGGCTGCTTAAACTGCTAGCAGTGCTTAAGGGAATGGAGATGGAACTTTAGATGGAATACCTCCAATAACCATACAATATTTTTTTTTTGTTACATACATATATATATATGAATTTATTTGCGTGTTTTAACTCTGTTTTAACCCTGTTTGTACTCTGTATGTAGCAAATAATCAATTTTCCCAGCGATAACGTAAAAAGAATTTTGAACATTTATCTTTTATACCTACTTCCACGGATTTTTTAAATTAATATTTTTTTTATTAAACATATGCATTTTTAGTTAACACAGGGAATAGAGCAGAGAATTAAAATAAATTTGCAATGGTATTTTAAATAATTTTTCAAATTAAAGCAATATTAAATCAAATTTTGGCAAAGAACTATGCTTATCTCAAACTTTCTAATAATAAAACATATTTCACTTTTCATTTCAACAATATATAAGTGAACCATTTCCTTGTATTACAAACAACGTAATATATGACGTACTTTTTAAATATACAAATATGTACCCCAATTTTGTATATAAAACACTTTTTTTTAAATATATGGGTTTTTTTTTAATAAAAACAATTCTGAAATTGATATGTATACAATACATATTTAAAAGCTGTATTTTGTTTCAGAACATATCAATACACTGAAAAAAAAAGAATCCATTAAATAAAAAAGTCTAGTAAAGTCAAGTAAATTCTAATTTTACTGCAATTACTACACAGCTGGCAACATTGGTGCCAGAAAATTTTGCCGCAAATTTAACGGATTATATACCGGGTGTCCCAAAAATGACTGATGGTTTTTAAATTTCAATAACTTGCAAACGGGGACAGCTATTTAAAAATTTTTTACAGGAGGATTATGTATAATGTCAGGAGTTTTTTTACCGTAACTTTTTATTTTGGTTCGAATTTCAAACAATAGGTGGCACTGACGGCGATTGAAGGCCAGATAGACGCTGAAACTGACCTAACTCAGTATTGATCACTTGGCCTTCAATCGCCGTCAGCGCCATCTATTGTTTGAAATTCGAACTAAAATAAAAAATAACGGTAAAAAACTCCTGACATTATACATAATCCTCCTGTAAAATTCTTTTAAATAGCTGTCACCGTTTGCAAGTTATTGAATTTTAAAATCCATCAGTCATTTTTGGGACACCCGGTATATATATATACTAGCAGCCTTCGCCCGCTACGCTGGTCAGTTTTTCTAATGAAGCCTTGAATCAAAAGAATTATTATCTGTGAATTTAATCATGCTTTTTAAAGTAATGTAAAGGTTTACATGGAATGTTGATCTCAATTGCTGAAAGCAATATGAATGTTATTACGCTATTATATGTTCTATTGAGTCAGACACTATTTGGGCTGTTAAGAACGAATTTCTTTGGTTGATCATTTACAGTAAGATTTGGTAATGAAGGGTGGAACAATATATAACATGCTAAAAATGTTTATGAAAAATTGTCAATGCAAGTTTCATCAGTTTCCGTTAATTAGGCCTATTGAAAAGTCTTACCGTACATAATCGGGTTCATCTGATTCTAGATATTAAATCCATAATTTTATAACCAAGCAATCTAGTGACGAAGCAACACAAAGCAAATGATATGAGTTTTACACTAAATAATTCACTCAAAAATTAACTAACCAATAAAGTTCCATTGAAATCCCCTTAACAAAATATTTTAGACTGAAAATGTATCAAATTAAACTAAACTTTGCGACTGAACAATCCATGAAGGATCTAGAGCGACAGTGTCCATCCCTGTTTTCTTGTCCGTGATTTCCAAGGTACTTTGAAGCATATGTTCCGGCTAGGTGGTCAGCCTAACGCAAGATCCTCAGTCTTTAATTTCCAAGCAAGCTTAGTATTCATTTTATTGACACCGAAGGGATCAAAGACTGAGTGAACCTTGGCCAGTCGGAAATCGAACTCTCGACTTGCAGAACAGAAATCAGATGCTCTGACTACAACGCGGCTGAGCTTAAAATTTACCGAAACCTAACATAAAATTATATTATTAGCTGTTAAATCTATTAAAAATTCATTCACCAGAAACTTTTTTTAAAAAATCACATCTTGCGAAATTGTGTTTAATTGATTTAGAACTTTCCCTTTAATTGTTTAACTGCCCAACGTAGAACGATAAATTTCATTCTAACATATTTTCTAAAAAATTATCTAAATAACAGAATAAATCCCATCAAAATTTATTCAGTAGAACTCAAGTTAATAACGGCCAGAATAAAATTCCTGTTTTAATTTTATGTATATTGAAATAACATATAGCTTTCATAATCGCATTAACTTCATTATAGAGCTCTCAAGGAATAAGGTGTTGTTATAGAGTTCAGATATAGTTATATGACCTCTGGATTTTTTAAGAAACTGTGTACAACTTCCATAATTATAGTATATATATTCTCTAGTGTATACACTCTGTCTGTAGCGAAGTATTTGTTTTACTATATCAGTGTGAACTTTCCCGCAAAACTAAAAAAAAAAGATAAATATTGATACAATCCCTTAAGTATTATTTAACTTTGTAGCTCTTATCGAAGTCAATTTATTAACATTTTAAATCTTTCATAATCGGGTACACCCTATTTTAGAATACCCTAAGTATCGAAAATGTTTATTTTTACATTAAAGCATTTATAAACCGAGCAATGTTGAGTTATAATCAATCGGAATGAAATAAGAATTTGAATTTTACATGCATAGTAAATGATTATGAGTAAAAATGTTAGTACTACTCTTTATGATTTAAAAAACACTATTGGCGAGATTTACCCGCGGCTAACATAAAAAATGCCCATCTTTTATATAATCTAGGAGCAAACGACAAATCACCAATGTACTACTTAATTTTCCCATCAACCAATTTCGCCAAATCACACAAATCGCCAAACTAATAGCCGAAATATGCATATTCACATAATTTTTATTTTAAATAACAAAAGAATAAATAAATTGGTAAAAAATAATAAAAAATACAAATAAAAAGTCAAAGTAAAAACTAATTAATGACTTTTTAAACACGTATTTAGGGTGGCGAGTGGTCAAGGAAAAGCAGAGTAAAAAAAAAGTGTTAAATACCTGTATTTTATTACAGGGAAATTTACCTTCTTTAATCCCTTTATATTATTTGAAGTATTTTCTATAAATAAATATTAGTGGAATCCTCCTTTTTTTCTACTGGTTTTTCGCTATAAAAAACTTTGCGCAAAACCCGGTACATATACGGCATCTGTGCCAAATATTTTTTTAATTAGGTTGTTGCTGTTTATTTATTAAGGATTTTTTTATTTTATTTTTTATAAAGACATAAATTATTTTGTTCTAATAGATATTGTACAAAATATCGTTTACTCGTCATTTCCTCTTTCAAATAATGGAAAATAATTTAAAAATATGTGTGTAACTGATATTCAAAAATTAAGTTATCGCCAAATTGTTATTTAAAAAATCACTCCAAACCCGTTGCTTATATGACATCTGTGCCAAATATTTTATGTAGACATAAAACGTTCTTGTTTCTAATTTACATTCTAATAAACATATAATCTACGATAACTTCAATTGAAATTAGATTGACACCTTACTATCCGACTTCATAAAGAAAACAAATGCAAGAGATTTATTCACATGGGTAAAAAAAATTAAACCACGAAGATAATTTTTTCTAATAGTTACTATACAAAATATCATTTACTCAATATTTCCTCTTTCAAATAAAAATCTTTTAATAGAAAATAATTTAAAAATATGCCTGTAACTGATATTCAAAAATTAAATTATCGCCAAATTGTTATTAAAAAAATCGTACCAAACCCGATGCAAAGCACTCCAATAAAGAATGGGCATGGACGATAATTCTTATGACATCATAGCATGTAAATTGGAGGCGCTATCATTTGTTTACGATTTGCTTTCACGAGGAGTGTAGGCCTCCCTCATCACTTAGGGTTATAAAAAATAGATAACAACCTATTCTCAGACCTACTGAGTATACATAAAAAATTTCATTAAAATCGGTTTAGCCGTTTCGAAGGAGTATGGCAACTAACACTGTGACACGAGAATTTTATATATTAGATAAATAAACACCACTTGGCCACTGATGAACGTTCACTTGCAATTTTAGACATTTTGTTAAATATCTGGAAAAATACATGACGAATCATCCCGAAACTCATAGTGTATAAATATAATAGTATAAATCATACATTTCCGTGATAATTTTTTCCCGAAACTCCATAGGGCACCGTCAACAAATTAAAAAAAATGAATATCTTTTGAATAATCCTGTCAAAACTAATGTAGCAAAAGCGCTCAAAACCTAGATTATGATTAAGTGCCTTATTTTAATAATATGTGTTCATTTTTATGCAAATAGCATGCATACTCGCAGAGAAATTAAGGTTTTTAGCTAAATGGTCTTAAAATTTTCCAAGTTTTTTGCTTATACTTTTCAGAGTTCTTATTATAAAGTAATATTTTTTCTGAAAATATGACAAACATCATTGAACATAATACCCTGCAACTAGAATTAAAAAATAATTAAAATTGTATGAAAAATGAGTCGGTTTATTAAATAATTTTTCACTGAGCACGCGTCAACGATAAGAAAATTTCATTTGCATATTATGTTAGCTAAATGTATAGAGCAACTTTTGCGATAGTCGCAAAATTATAACTTGAAAATTCTGAAAATAATCGCTAATTGAATAAGCTGTTCCCGTTATTCCCAAAGTGAAGCAAAAACAAGAGGGGTTGTATCCATATTAGGGTGGTGCGAAAAAACAAAAATTTTTATTTCCGAATCGCTATAGTGCGGAAAAGTTGCGATCGGTAAATACAAGAAAAACTAAAAAAAAAAATTTCAAATCGGACGTTATCTTCCGATCGCGCAAACCACCTAAAAATTTGAAAAATTTGAAAAATTCCGATTTTTTCAGAATTTTTTTAAAAATATTACATATACATATATTTTATCACTATAGTGAAAAATATTTGCATATTATACTGTTTAATAATGATAAAAAAAAAATGCGTTTAGAGAATATCTTCCGATCGCGCAAGCTCATTAAAAATCGGGAAATTTCAAATTTCACTGATCTTTCATGTATTAAGAAAATAATTAAATAAGTTCGGTTTGCGGTCTAATGTTAAAATTTAAATGTAAATTAATACTATTGAGCATATTATGCTATTTTTCAACAACCGAGATTTTACCACGACGAGATCGCTGTAGGGCGAAAAGGTTTAGTAGTTCGCTCAACTCCTATTAGCCACTTTGCGAAACAGCGTTGAAGTCGCCCAACGTGTCCACATGCTTCTCTCCCCAACCTCGTCCACTTGCACAGTGCGCCATTTTGTATCAGTGAGCCCGTGAACGAATTTCGCTTGTTAATTGGGTATATTGTGTTATTTTAAATACATTAGCATGTAGCATGGATACGGATCTGCATACGTTGTTGACAAAGAAAATTACTGGTCAATCTTTTCATTGTCCAATATTCGGTCATCCAAGAGATTTTCTGCCAAATATTCTTCCAACACACGAAGATGTTCTTCAGTGCTACTTTGAGGAGAGATCTCTATTAGCAAGTAAACTCAACAACATTAAAGTGAGTTTCTCATTTGTCAGCAATACATTGGCAGAAAAAATAAAATATATTTATTAGAAGTGTTTGATTTAGAATCATTTAGATAATTAATGCCTACTACGATAATTATTATAAACTAACGAAATCTTATATTCGAGACAAGGAGAAGCCAAACCTCATAAAAAAGTTTGATGAATTTAAGAAACAAGAAACTCAACTGTTTGATATTTCAGCCTGCAAATGCGTAATTAATTTTCATTGCTCCTGTAAAAAGTCACCAGATCTGAAGGAGTGTCTGATTGAGACCAATTGTACGCCTCAAAAACACAACAAAATTGAGCATAGATTTATTTACCTCCAGAGAAAGTACGGAACGGGAAAAAATGGTACTATAGATTAAAAAAAAGCAAAAAGAAAAAAAAGTGAGTACAAGACTTGAAATACGGAACTATATATTGAAAAGGCAACTGTCCAAATTTTTTGAAGCGTAAATAAAAGATCTTGAGCATTTAGATGAAATACAAGAGAATTTTAATGCTAATGTAGGTATATGTAAATTACCATTACCATGGCAAATGAAAGTGGAGTTACAATCTACATCTTTACATTGCGATCGCAATGGTATATCTGATCGTGCAGGTGCTGCTATAGCATTGAGTGTGCTAGAAGACATTGCTGTCATAACTAAAACAAATGCTTCTCAAGTTATTGACCGATACAATATTAGAAGGGAAAACAGCCGCACTAGAAAATTTACGGCAAAGTCAAGTGGATTCAGAAAAACCATGTGACATATATTTTGATGAAAAAAAGGACGAATCTTCAGCTATCCTCCTCAATTCTGAGACAAATATCACGAGGTACAACATATACCTGTTTAAAACTACTATAAAACATCTTCAAACATGTATCATTCTACATATCAATGTGTATTATATGGACACATTTATTGAAAAAGTCTAGAAATATTTTTTAACAATTCTAGAAGCATTTAAATTCATTTAAAGGGTGTTTTTTAGTGTCTCGTACAGGCGCTATATTCGTGTGTTGGAAGAATATTTGACAAAAAATTGCTCGGATGACCAAATATAGGACAATGAAAAGATTGTCTACTAATTTTCTTTTCCAAAGACGCACAGTGGGGCAAAATCCCGAAAAGCTGGCCAAAATATGAAAATGTAATTCAAATTGTACAAAAATTCGTATACAGGTGTTTTTGAGGCTGCTAAGTAAGAATACAAAATTAAAATAAAAAAGAATGGCTGATACAATATGGCGGAGCAAAAATTAAAAATGTCTCGAAAGTTATTCAATTTATATGCAATTTCGTAAACTTTTCAGGATGCTAATTAAGATTCAAAAGTTAAACTTTAAAAATAAATAAATAAATATTATTACAGATTAAAAGTAAAAACAATTAGATTTAAATAAAATTTAAAATTTCGAGGGTAAACTTAAAAAGCAATTTTCAAAAAAACAAGGCATATTTAATCAAAATTTAAGTATGTTAATGGAATGTAAAATATTAGACTATTTAATTTTTATATTACTAAAACAAAAACGAAAATATATTCCAGAAATTCACCTTTAGTATCAAATTTTGTATAATAAAAAGATTCTTCAGAGGTCAAGGTATAGAAATAGTTAGCAGAACCATAGTTGGCGGTATTGGAAGATCCTGTGATTCTTAGAATCAATGATTTTAATTTCTTCTAAGATAATTTATCTAAACTGGAAATAAAAGAATCTAATGACATTAAATGGCCTAAAAATATCTTTCTTTTTTTCTCGCTACTGTATCTTTGCGATAAATCTTCTCGATAATTTTTGATTAGTTTGTTGCATGATTCTTGAGTATCTTATGGCATTTGACAAATTGGCAGTAATGAAGATAATGTTATTTCTTTGTCATTAATAAGTAGTTTGTGTATGTAGTATACTGAAGTAGGCATATAGAGCCAGGGGTGCAGTTCAAATCTACGGGCTATTTGTAAGGAAAAGTCTTCGAAATTTATCAAAAAAATGACATGACTACAAGAAATTAATTATGACATAGAATCGTTTAATCAAATCTTCGTACACGATCGTTATAGAAGCACAAATAGATGCGTTTTCAAAGAATCGTTGAATTGTATTGCCATCATTTCTGCTTCCAAATCTGGAATTTAGTTTCTGGATGAGAAGTCTTAATTGTAAACGAAATATTTTTTGCATATTTTATTTTGTAATTTCAGTGTTTTTCCTTTCATGCAGAGTACGAGCTTTTCATTTTTTCTATCCAGTTTGTCTGCCAGGTGCAAGCCCTCTCTAAACTTCTTTGCATGTAACTTAGATATTCTGAATTCTAAATTATCTCAATCCAATTTTAATAAAAAATGTTAGATCTTTTAGATGCTTTTTTGATAATGTCTGACATAGGTTGCAACGTTTGCAACGTTGAATATTACACTAATTCGTTCTTAACGACTATTTCTTCTGTATCAATGATTGTATTAAACGAAATAAGTTGATTCTCCTGGTGTCTAATACAATCCCATTCATTGACATTCATTGACAGTAGCTTCCGTATTTCTTGAAAAAGAAAAATGGACCTTGATTGGCCCGATAAAATCACTGAAATGAAGATCTCGGAATTTTCAAATTGACGATTCATGAATTATTAGCAACATTTATGTATTCTAATAGCACGGGAAAAAAGAAAAATATATTAGACCTCCTGTCATCTTCATAGCTAAATATTTGTTTAAATGTACTCAGAATATGTGTTCCATCACATCCTCACTTGCAAATCATCAAATCCAAATTACTAATATAGGCGAAAGTGATATTCATAATGATTTTTTCTCGCATTAATGAAATACACTCAGTGGTTTGATCTAGCATATATTGCCATTCACAAAATAATTCTTCAAATTACAATAGAACAAACAAAATTACTTCCTATAAAGATGAGAAAATGTTATTCTACCAGATCAATAATAGAGAATTATTTTCATTTTTTCATTACTAAGCTTACTTATCAAATTAATTTAATCTTATGATTATAGTACTTATTTACAATATAACAGGAAATAAACTATAATAAAATTGAATAATTCAATAATTTGAAAAATATTTATCAGCTAAATTATGTGAAAAGTAGTCAATTTCAAAAATTTTGAAGTGGCCGAAAAAGTGGCATTTTTACTTGTGGTTACTAAAATATGCGTGAAATGCAGAAAGCAGTTTCAGGCAGCTGATTTTTTATGAATCATTAGACAATAGCCTAGGTTACTATTTCCATTAAGTTTCGTTGCGGAACACTGTGGAACATTTAAACATTTTGATGTTTGAAAGCAAAAAATATAAAAAAAATTCTACATTTTTTTTATCAAAAATGACAATGAGTTTATTAATTTTTATGTGCTTAATATAAGTTTTGTAATGCATGCAAATAAAGTACACACTATCATAGTGTGAATCCATTTCAAATCATTTAAATGGGATAATATTATAAAATGTAGCACGCGTTTAGAAAAACTGTTGTTTTGCTGTTTTTGTTTGCTCTATATGATATCCCTTCAAGCATCACTTTTGAAATAATGCTGCTTGTAAGGGTAAAGCAAAAATCTTTTTATAAATACAGATTCTGACTCTACAAACATTATTCTAGCCAACTGTATAGTCGAAATTCCCTAAATCGTAACTTCATTTTTCGACTTTTGGCCAGCTTTTTGAGTTTTTGCCCCACTGTCCGACGTATGCAGATCCGTATCCATGTCACATGCTAATATATTTAAAATGACACAATACACCCAATTAACAAACGAAATTCGTTCACGGGCTCACTGATACGAAATTGGACATGTTGGGCGACTTCAACGTTGTTTCGCAACGTGGCTAACAGGAGTTGCGCGAACTACTAAACCTTTTCGCCCTGCTGCGATGTTGTCGTGGTAAGATCTCGGTTGTTCAAAAATAGCATAATATGCTCAATAGTATTAATTTACATTTAACTTTTATCATTAGACCGCAAACCGAACTTATTTAATTACTTTCTTAATACAATAAAAATCACTGAAAATTGAAATTTTCCCGATTTTTAATGAGCTTACGCGATTGGAAGATATTCTCTAAAAGCAATTTATTTTTTATCATTATTAAACAGTACAATATGCAAATACTTTTCTCTGTAGTTATAAAATATATGTATATGTAATATTTTTAAAAAAATTCTGAAAAAATCGGAATTTTTCAATTTTTTTTAATTTTTAGTTGGTTTGCGCGATCGGAAGATAACGTCCGATTTGAATATTTTTTTTTTTTTTTTAGTTTTTCTTGTATTTACCAATCGCAACTTTTCCGCACTATAGTGATTCGGAAATAAAAACTTTTGTTATTTCGCACCACCCTAATCCATATATTCATTGATTAGCATCAATATAGAATACACAATATGGGACGTACTATTACATTTGGTTAAAATCCCTCATTTTTTTGCTTCATTTTGCGAACAACGGATTTTGTCCTTTTTTTTATAGACGATTACTTTCAGAATTTTCAAGCTATGATTTTGGGACTTTTAAAAAAGTCGCTCTGTACATTTAGCTAACATAATATGCAAATGAAATTTTGATATCCTTGACGCATGCGCAGTGAAAAATTATTTAGTAAACCTACTCATTTTTCATACAACTTTTATTAATTTTTAATTCTGATTACAGGGTATTGTGTGCAATATTGTTTGTCATATTTTCAGCAAAAAATATTATTTTATATTAAGAACTCTGAAAATTATAAGCAAAAAACTTTGAAAATTTGGGACCATTTTTATAAACACCCTAATTTCTCCGAGTCTGCATGCTATTTGCATAAAAATTAACACAGTTTATAACAATAAAGCATTTAATCATAATGTAGAGTTTGAGCGCTTTTGCTACATTAATTTTGAAAGGGTTATTCAAATGATATTCATTTTTTTTAATTTGTTGACAATGCCTTATTGAGTTTTGGGAAAAAATCTTCACGGAAATGTATGATACTCTTATATTTATACGCTATGAGTTTCGGGATGATTCCACATGTATCTTTCTAGATATTTAACAAAATGTCTAAAATTGCAAGTGAGCGTTCATCAATGGCCAGGTAGTATATATATATATATATATATATATATATATATATATATATATATATATATATATATCAGATTTTTTAATTGCACAAAAATTTATCTATAAGGATTTGTATTATGGGCTTCAACGTTGCTTCAGATTTTCGCTGAACAAAAAGAAAGGCATTTTTTGTAATCCAGAATATTTGCCCTTTAATTTAAATTTTCGTAAATACTCCAATTCGAGGATAGGTACATGCCTTTTTAAAAAGTGTGTTTTTATCTTTTTTATGTGTTTGTCGAAAAAAAATGGATTTTGTTTTGAACTAATAGCTTTGAGTATGAATGATTTCGAAATCACACTTGACCTCTCTCCTGCCAAAAATAATAAATAAAGAAGCTTTTTTTATCAATCTATTTTATTGGGGAATTTGCACTGGAAATCATTTCAATCTGCCTATATACTAGTTTTATCGTAAATTTCTGCCATTCTAAAATCTTGGCTCAGAAAGAAAACAATGGACACAGGTCAGAAGTTTCTCGCGGATTTCCGAAAATTCATTTTCCTGACAATTCAAGTTTTCAAAATCAAGTGCTAAATTGCTTCTTTTTGTATTTTTTAATTAAAGCATTTTTTCACAGTATTCTAAATAATCAAAGTTAATTTTAATTTTCCTCAAACGAAAACATCAGTCATATAATGATGATGCAATGTTCTAATAAAATCACATTGAATTATTTTTCCAAATATTACATTACTTTGAAATCCCCTATGATAGTTCATTTTACATACAAAAAATCTTCCCATCAAATTTAACGACCCGTGATTGTTTATAAGTTCGAAACTCGCTTAATCATAAGAAAATAAACTTGGACAAAATCGAATTTGTAACATCTGGAGAAATAGAATAAAAGTTTACGAAATCAGTTCTTGGATAACAGAAAGATAAAAGCCGCGGTGAGCGGTCAATTTTCGTCGGCGACCCCTACCCACGACCCAAACAGCCGTAGTCCCTTGCGCGAAGCGCTGTTGACGGTAGGAGACCACGGATAGCGCCAACTCCTTTATTTACGACCCGAATAGGTAATCCTGAATAATCCTGAAAAGCATTCAGATTTCGAACAACTTCAGTAACTTGGCTTTGAAGGATTACTGATATTTTGTTTTGTTAGGGAAACAAATTTTGTTTTTCTTCCATTTCTGAAAACATAACATATAGAAAAATACCTTTTTTCTTTAAGGTATATGAATTTATCTTATTAAAAAATTCCTAGATACGAAAAATTTAAATGGATTCATTTTAATTACAGATTAAAAAGCTTTGCTTATAACTTGTATTGTTGCATCATTTTAATCACAATTTTACATTTATTTCAATTAGGGATACGGATTTTATGTTAAAAACATTTTCAAAAAATATCTTTAATATTAGCATTATTCAGAAAGTAATGCACTGTAAAAAAGTTTTAAAACTACTAAACTTTTTGAAAGAAATTGGGATTCCTAGAACTTGTTATGTAACGGTAAATGTAAAACGTTATTGAACATAATTGTTTACATGTATTTTTGTTGAATAAATAAAGAAACAAAGTTAAAAAGCACAAATTATATTAAAAAATAGATGTTAAAAAACATACCGCTGTTTCGGGACTTCTAAAGTCCAATCATCAGTGCTAAAAATAATTATAAAAATTTAACCCGCGAGTAGTCGCGACTTTTTTCACAACGTCATTAGTCACGCTCGGTCTTTTCGCCGCTGGCCCCCCGCATACCAAAAATGTAAAAGAAAAAATATTTTTCACCTAATATACGAAAATAACATTACAACGAAGATATAAATTCGCAGTTTTCTTAAATTATGCATTTTATTCATGAGATCTGCCGTAGTTGGAAAAAGTAAAAATGAACTGACATTAGTGATTTTTACGTAGACTTTTTCGCCAATTTCAACTTTGTTTCTAAAAATGTACCTGAAAGAAAAGCAGAGGTGTCCTGTTACTTCAACAAGGTGGTCTAAAAAGCTTCAAAGTCAGCTACGTGGTAGATCTCCGTTGTATTTGTAATGTGATATAAGTTAGGAGAAGATAAGTTATACGGGCGGCGAAAAGACAGACACGCGACTACTGACGGGTTAAAAGACAAGTCACATTATTAAGTAAAAATAAAAACAAAAAGTGCATCGCAGCTCGCTGCTAATCGGTTATCTATAGAGACAAAATTGTGGTAGGAATTAGACAGAAAAAGATGTAAATCATATAGTTCATGTTCAATCGAGGCAATTTTTCGACGAGTCTCCTGTATAACAGATCTTAAAAGCGCGAGTTTAGTACGGAATATAATTTTTTTTCTGACTTTGCTTGAAGTGTGCAAATTACAATGTACAGAAATAAAATTAGGGATTATTTTATTATATTTACAATTCAAAAGAAAACTGAGATGATTAAGATATTTGAACTTTTTAAGACGGAGGTTAGCAAATCTATTACAATGTGACATTTTATAAAATCAAAAATGTAAACAGACAATCCAACGGCCCGTTGAAGCCAAATGTAAGAAAGTGGGGAGGATTGTACTTTGTGCTTATATATGAATAAAATAAAGAAACGACGTCAAAAAGCACAAATTACATAAAAATGAATCATAAAAAAATAAACTTGGACAAAAGCGAATTTGGAGCATCTGGTGAAAAAAAAATAACATTTTCCGAAATCAGTTCTTGAAGAAAAGAAAGATAAAAGCTACACCTGAATAATCTTGAAAAGCATTCAGGTTTCCAGCAACTTCAGGAACTTCTCTTTGAAAGATTAATGATATTTTGTTTTGTTAGTGAAAGGAATTTGATTTTTTATCCATTTCTACAAAAATAACATATAGAAAAATACATTTTTTAATGTACATGTTTTTATCTTATTAAAAAATTAACAGATAAGAGGAATTTAAATGGATTAATTTTAATTAAACATTATAAAGATTTGCTTATAAATTATATTCTTACATAATTTTAATCATAATTTTACATCTCTTTGGATTTGAAGCTAAAAACAATTTCAATAATTATCTTTAATATTAGCAGTATTCATGAAGTAATAGACTGTAAAAAATCTGTATAGCTACTAAACGTTTTCTAGGAAACTGGGATTCCTAGAGCTTGTTATGAAACGGTGATTATAAAACGTAATGATACATAATTTGTTACAAGGATTTTTGTTGTTACCGTTACATAAAAACTTGAAAAAAAAAACTTGGAAAAAATTTAATTTGTAATATCTGGTGAAGTAGAATATAATTGGCCTACTTTTGTTATTTTAATTTTCTTCAAACGAAAACCGTAATCATACAGCGATGAGGCACTGTTCAAACAAAAACTCATTGAATTTTTTTCCCAATTATAACATTTCACTAAACTCCATTATGACAGCTCATTTTACATACAAAAATACTTTTATTCAAATTTAAAGTTTCGTGATTGTTCAAAATTTCGAAACTTACATAATCGTAAAAAAATAAATTTTGAAATCTTTTATAACATCTGGTGAAATAGAAAAATTTTTTTTAAATATTTTCTTGGATAAAAGAAAGATAAAAGTTACACCTGAATAATTTTGAAAAGCATTCAGATTTCGAACAATTTCAGCAACTTAGCGTTGAAAGATTACTGATATTTTGTTTTGCTAGTGAAAGAAATTTTGTTTTTTCTTCTATTTCTATAAAAATAACATACAGAAAAATGCTTCTTTAATTTAAGGTATATGTATTTAGATTATTAAAAAATTATCACATAAGAAAAATTTAAATGGATTTATTTTAATTAAAGATTATAAAGCTTTGCTAATAACTTGTATTGTTACATCATTTTAATCACAATTTTACATCTCTTTCAATTGGTGGAGGGGCGGAGTTCAAGTTAAATGCAACTTCAATAATTATATTTTGCTATTAGCAGTATTCTTGAAGTAATACACAATAAAACATTTGTAAAGCTACTAAACTTTTTCTTGAAAACTGGGATTCCTAGAACTTGTTATGTAACGTTAATTGTAAAATGTTCTGAAATATAATTCATTACGGGATTTTTTGTTAAAGACTTGGAAAGAAAAAATGGAAAAAATTGAATTGGTAATATCTGGTGAAATAGAATATAATTTTTCGAAATCAGTTCGTTAAGTAACGAAAGGAAAAAGTTACAACTACCTTGTTAATTTTAATTTTCTTCAATCGAAAACCTCAATCATATAGCGATGAGGCACTGTTCTAACAAAATCTCATTCAATTATTTTTAAAATTACATTTCATTGAAATCCCTTATGATAGCTCATTTTACATACTAAAAATCTTTCACTCAAATCTAACGATCCGTGATTGTTCATAAGTTCCAAAATTGCTTAGTCATAAAAAATAAACCTGGACAAAATCGAATTTGTAACATCTGGTGAAATAGAATAAGATATTCCGAAATGAGTTCTTGAAGAAAAGAAAGATGAAACCTGCACCTGAATAATCTTGAAAAGCAGAAAAGATTTCGAAGAACTTCAGTAACTTCTCTTTGAAAGATTGTTGTTATTTTATTTTGTTAGTGAAAAAAGTTTTTTTTTTTTCATTTCTAAAAAAATAACAGATTGGATATAGAGAAATGCTTTTTTTCTTTAAGGTGTTTCCATTTGTATCTTATTAAAAAATAGAAATAGGTAAGAGAAATTTCAATGGATTAATTTTAATTAAAGATTAAAAAGATTTTCTTATAAATTGTATTTTTATATCAATGGAGTCACAATTTTACATCTCTTTATTTATTTATTTTATGGGAAGGAGGGAGAGTGAGGGGGGAGATTTCAAGTTACAAACAATTTTAATAACTATCTTTGAAATTTACATTATCCTGTATGAAATACACTGTTAAAAATATTCTTCAAAGTTACTTATCTTTTTCAAAGAAACTGGGACCCTTGGAACTTTTTTTGTAACGGTGACAGCAAAACGTTATGAAACACAATCGGTTAAATGAATTTCTGTTGTTACTGCAACATAAAAAGTTATAATGTAAAGTTAACTTAAAGGTGAAATATTAAAATTGGAGCCAGACATTTGAAAATAACACCACCATAGATTTAACATTATCATCCGAGTCTTTTTGAGCAAGTCGAGTGGCCTCTTAAGAAGAATATTTTTTTTTCTTTAAGATGTATTTTTTTTTTATTTATGAATCGCAAATACTCAATTTTAACAATTCAGGATTGTTTGTAAGTTCGAAAATTACTTAATCATTAAAAGTACACTTGGACAAAGTTAAATTAGTAACATCTGGTGAAATAGAATATTTTTTTTTTCGAAATCAATTCTTGGAGAAAAAAAAAGATAAAAACTACACCTGAATAATCTTGAAAAGTATTCAGATTTCGGACAACTTCAGTAACTTCTCTTTAAAAGATTATTGTTATTTTGTTTTGTTAGTAAACAAAGATTTTTTTTTTCATTTCTATAAAAATAACAGATTGGATACCGAAAAACACTTTTTACTTTGAATTTTTTTATCTTATTAAAAAACAGAAATAAGTTATCCTGGGGTAATACCGTCACGTTAAGGTTCTAGGAATTTTCACGGCTTACTTTTAGATTGTATTTTTCAAACAAATATAGGATTTGATACAGTATCTCATTGGCTATCTATATAAAAAAAATAATTTAACAGATATGTATTCATAAAATGCAATGGCCTGATTTCTTGACCAGTGCTATTTGGCGTTATTACACACCTATATGGGTAATAACGCCATGCAAACAAAACTATAAAATAAGATGGAATAATGGCATGTAGATTGTCCAATTCTAAAATTACAAACTCTACAGCTCTATAAATTCATAAACTGCATTCTATGCTATTGAAAGTGTTCAATTTTTTGTGAAAGTGTAAGGAAAAAAAAGATGTGGTTGGGGAGGTAGGGTAAAGCAAAGAAATATCAAATTCTAAGCTACATTTTGCTTAAAAAGGATCGTTTAAATAGAATTATTAGAAACATTGCACGACTTTAACTGTGTTTATTTGAATCAGTATTTATATTCCCATTTATGCATTCTATGCGATAGAAAATATTAATTTTTTTGTGAAAGTGAAAAAAAAATGAGTGAGGGGGAAGCTTAAACAGAATATCTCTTTGGTTATAAAGTCCCGCTTAAATATAATTATAAGAAACATTGCATTGTTTTAACCATTTATAATGTAATATTTTAATCATGTGAAATTTTAGAGTAACTACAGTTATATGTAATAAATATTTTTGTTAATACTATTATAGTGGTCTTGTAAATAGTTTTTAACTCATAACTCCAAATTAATGCGGATTTTCGAAACCTTAACTGCCGGCGTTATATAAAACATGCTTTAAAATTTTTTTATTAATTAAATAAGATTTTTTATAAAAATATTATCCCAATGAGATTTATTATTAAATTTTATGCATGATTCATGTGGTTATATATCATTACCTCTATATTAGCGACAAAATTAACCTTTAACTAAAGTTTTCACTGATCTCACTGAACGCTATCCCCCCACTCAAAAAAAATTTTTTTTTTTTTTGAGTTTAACTTGTATTTTCTAGTTCAAATACAGCTACAACTGAAATTCTCTTTCGTTTTGAGTTCTTATACTATTGTTAAAAATATTTAAATAGATTAGATTTAATTAGAATTAATTCTGTTTAAGTTTAGTTCAGGAACAGTATTTTATATGATTTTTAATCATTGATCGCCCTTAACCTTCAACTAATGTTACCGGTCTCACAGACCACTATTTATCTAAAGTTACTAAACTTTTATTAAGAAACTGGGATTCCTAGAACTTTTTATGTAATGGTGACAGCAAAACGTTATGAAACACAATCGGTTAAATGAATTTCCGTTGTTCACGTTACATGAAAAGTTATGTAACGGTTAACTTAAAAAGTGGAAATATTAAAATTTGAACCAGATATTTAAATTAATACCGTCATATACTTAACATTATCATCCGAGGCTTTTTGAGTAAGCCGAGTAGCCTCTTAAAAAGAATCCTTTTTTTCCTTTCAGATGGATTTTTTTCTTTATCAATCGTAAACATTCAAACTTAACAATTCGCGATTGTTTCGAAATTCGAAACTTGCTTCATTCGAAACTTGCTTCATAAAAAAATACACTTGGACAAAACTGAATTAGTAACATCTGGTGAAATATAATAAAATCTTTCGAAATCAATTCCTAGAGAAACGAATGAAAAAAGCTGCACCTGAATAATCTTGAAATACATTCAGATTTCGAAGAACTTCAGTAACTTCTTCTTGAAAGATTATTGTTATTTTGTTTTATTAGTGAAAGACGTTTTTTGTTCCCTTTCTACAAAAATAACAGATTGTCTATAGAAAAATACTTTTTTAAGATTTTTTTAAATCTTATTTAAAAATCGTACTAGATAAGAGAAATTTAAATGGTCACATTTTATTCAAATATTAAAAAGCTTATATTTCTATATCAATGTAATAATAATTTTGCATCCTTTCAAGTTGATGTATGGGTAGATTTTAAGTTACAATTAATTTGAATTAACTCCTCAGTTCTCGAGTCTCCTGTAGTAGACTTTAGAAAACACCCTTTAAATTAATTTAAAAAAAAATCATAATTACTATAATTACCTCTAGAATTCTTAATTTAATGCGTGTATATCATACACTGTAAAAAATCTGGAGAGAAATTAAAATTTTTTTTAAGAAACTGACATCCCTGGAATTTTTTAGGTAGCTTTCATTACAAAAAGTAAAAAGCTACCTATTGGAGCCGTCCGGAGGAAAACACTTCTTGAAAATTTTGGTACATTTTCACCGATCATGACAACCAGACACCAAAACCAACTTCCATTCAAATGTTGACATATATATATATATATATATATATATAGCAAAAATTTCTCAATTTGTAAATATACCCATATGAAGAGGAATCTCAAAGGGATATTTATACATTTTATTGGCATAATAGTTAGGAACTTACTTATACAAGAACATGTAAATATCAATAAATGTAACTGACAAAATTAAGTAAAAAGGAAAACGCATGTTCTCAAAAGTTCCCGGCCATCTTCACAAGTTCGTAAAAAAGTGGTATTGTAATAGAAAATTACAGTGATCAACAATATTTACAAATACTATTTTATCGTATTACTATTTTATTAACTTTAGTAATACGTACTACGGCGCAGCAACATGACATCCATACAATCAACGGTTCAAGATCGTCTATGGTACATTTTTTCCACATTTCTTGCAATTTTGGGGAAATTTCGGCTGAGTTGCAATATTTATAGTTCCAAAGACTTTTGCAAACTTTTTTCCAAAGATTTTCTATTGGGTTCATGTTGGGCGTTTTGGCTGATCATTTCAAAAACGAAATTTTTTGTGCGAAAACCATTGCTTATCGAGGCTTGCATACATTATTTATGTCGTTATCAAGTTACGAAAAATAGTTGCGACCAATTTTTTTTTCTCTAATAAGGCAAAAAATGGTCTTGCAAGATATCCTTATACATGGTATATCATTCATCTGACTGTGGATTTTAAATAACGGAGCGACACTTTTTTAAGAAAATAATCCCTACGGCATAACGCGTCCTCCGTCATGCTTCATTGTAGGAATAACATAGGTCGAATCATACCTTTTGTTGTTAGGTCATCGTATGTAGTGTCTGCTATCACTACCAAAAAATTTCAAATTCGTTTAATGGAAAAATAGAACTTTTGTCCAGTTTTCACTTGACCAGACTTTGTTTTCCTTGGAAAATGAAAGTAGGGTACGTCGGTATTTTTTTTTTACCTCTGAAATTTTTTTAACACCGACTCTTCCGTAAAGTTCTGTATCAAGTCAGCATCATAACGCGGTAGACTAACTTATTTCAGCAATATTTTCATTCCATAAATCGCAGTATATTGCAACGGAATTTTCATGCGGATTAACATTGGTTTTTCTCCTGATAATTCTGTCGACAGGAATAGTAATTTTCCGGGGTCTCCTGAACTTCAGAAAGTCCTGAAAGTCATAGCCATCTTCATATAATTTTTAAATATCGTTTAAAGTCGATTTAACCGATCGATAACTTAGCCGCAATATCTGGAGAAGATTGGCCCTTTAGCGACAAACTAATCATTTATGAACAACAATTGTTGAAAATTTCAAATTTGAATTCAAACTGTGCTATACACGTTGATTCATTCATAAACACAACCAAAAAACACTTTACGGATAGAAAAAGACTAAAGAATGATAAGTGGCCGGAAACGTTTGAGAACATGCGTTTTCTTTTATACTTAATTTTGTCAATTAAATTTATTGATATTTACACGTTCTTCTATAAGTAGATTCCTAACTAATATGTGAATAAAATGTGTAAGTACTGCTTTGAGATTCCTCTTCATATGGGTATATATACAAATTAACTGAAAAATTTTTGCTGGAAGGAAACTTTTGACCGCCAGTGTATATATATATATATGATTTTTGTCATGCTGTAACTAACGTATTTATGAACAGATTTGAATGAAACTTGGTTTCTACATAGTACATACAAATGTCTCGACCGAGTTCGTTGTCCAGCATTATCTGCCATTTTGTTTCAAAATGGCGGCCATTAAAAAAATTAAAAACTTTACGAGAAAATTAAAAGTTAAAATATATTTTTCTTTTATGAGTTAGAACTTAAAAGAACGATTCCAGAACATTTTTTGTTTTGTCTTTATCTTAAAAAATGATTGAGTTATAGCATTGCTATGATTGAGTTATAGCATTTTGAATTTTTCTTAAGGCTGAAATTTAAACGATCTGATATTTGTCACGAGATAACACGCGTATTTATGAATCGATTTGGACGTAACTTGGTATGTACATAGTACATAGTAAAGCCTGAACCGAGTTCGTTAGCCAGTTCCATCCGCCGTCTTGTTTCAAAATGGTGCCCATTTAAAAATTAAAAAAATAATAAAACTTAAAATTAGGTATAAGAAATAGGAGAAATTGAAAAATATTTTTCTTTTATGCATTTGACATTGATACAAAGATTCCAGAGCATTTTTTGTTTTGTCTGTATCTTAAAAAATGTCTGAGTTATAGTGCCTTTAATTTCTAAATTGTTTCGTTGTAAAAAGTTTCTAGTGTTGCTCACATTTTAAAATGACCTGATTTCGTCACGTGATAACACGCGTATTTATAAACCGATTTGGATGATACTTGGTGCGTACATAGTACATACCGATGTCTGGATCGAGTTCGTTGACCAGTTCCATCCTCTATCTTGTTTCAAAATGGCGGAATATTAATTTAAAAACAATTAAATTTTAAAATTAGGTGCAAAAAAGTAAGAAATTAAAAAAGATTTTTCTTTTGTGTGTTTGACCTTGAAACAAAGATTCTAGAACATTTTTTGTTTTATCTATATCTTGAAAAATGGATGAGTTATAGCAGTTTCAATTTCCAGTGTGGTTGACATTTTGAAACGGTCTGAAATTCGTCACTCGATAATACACATATTTATAAACTGATTTGTATATAACTCCGTGTGTACATAGTACGTAACAATGCCTTGACTAATTTTATCTGTCAACTTTAACCGCCCTCTTGTTTCAAAATGGCGGCCATTTAAGTTTGCGAAAATTTTTTTTAATGTATAATGATGTACATACAAATAATTAGAAATTGAAAAAAGGTCCTTTTTAAAGTATTTATCTTAATAATGAATTTCAGAGTATTTTTTTGCTTTGTCTTTACCTTAAAAAAGCCTGAGATATATAGCAGTGTGAATTTTTAATGTGGGTGACATATTTCTTTTCAAAATCAATTTGCCCTCGACAGCACTCGTATATCTTAAGGGGGCTGAGGGGTTGATGAATACGGAAAAACATGTAAACAGAGCTCTCGCTTTGAGCCCATATAAAAACAGAAGTATTCAATGTAATTAATCTAAACTTTCTGATATTTTAAACGTATGTTTGTAGTCTTATAAAATTACAAAATGGAGTATTTCAATGTAATATAATAAAAAATATAGCGAAATGTATGTAACACAATTTTTGAAAAAAATATATATGCTATATTACCAACACCAAAATATCTTAACGTTGAATTGACTTAAGAACCTAATTTTTCTTTAATATGATCAGGAAACTTTACTCTAGAGAATGAATTAAAGATATAAAAATCCCTCAAAAAACCATTATTAAAAAACTCTTAAATTTGAAAATTTAAAACCCCCCTAAAAAATACAACTTTTTTTTCATTAAAAATAGTCAAAATATTAAACTATCTAAAATATATTAAATCATAACCTAGATAATGATGTTATATAGATGAAAAAAAAAGCCATTTCACCTAATAGATTTTTTTTTTTTATTTTGGTGTTAATCTTCAAAAAACAAGTTTTGAGAAAACGCGACTTTAAGTTGAAATTAAAGTTGAAATAAAGTGTTGATACATAAATGCATATAAACTCCGTTAAAAATGCAAATATTTTTATGCGGTTTTTTGCATTGAGTTAAGAATTAAATGAATAATCAAATTAGATCATAAAAAATCAATTTTTTGAAAAGTGTTCAACCCCTGAGCCCCCTTAATCGATTTCAACATGAGTGTGCATGTGCACATGAATTAAGATTTCGACCAAGCTCATTGGTTTGTTTTACCAATCATTTTGCTTTAAAATGACATACACTTCATGATATCGTGGAATTTGGTGACTCTCTGAATCGCTTAAAATAAAACCAGGTTGAATAAAAGATGACTAATTTCTAAAAATTCCTATTAATATTTAGTATTGACAAAAACTAGTTTTTAAACTTCTAAAATCGGGTTCCACTAATTTGAGCTTTGTATGTTTGAATAATATAACTTAATTTAAAGTAAATAAATAAATAAATAAATATATGAAAGCTACCTCTTCCTCCCGGCACTACAGAAAGAACTTTTGTGCAGCAGTAAAACCAAAAATGCATGTAACATAATCGGTTACATGATTTTTTTCTGATAGCGTTACATAAATTTCTTGGAATCTTAGTTTCATAGAAAATGTTTAGTATGTTTATTGTTTTTTAGATTGTACAATACAGGTTGTTGTGAAGTTACTTTATTATTGGGTATTATAACATAATTTCAAAAATATTTTTTTATTCTGTTAAAAAAAAGAGTTTATTTACAGAGGTTTTTCATTTATTTTTTAAATAAACTTATTTTTAAAAAAAATCAAAAATGATTGTACTAATACGAGACGAAACTATTTAAATAAAAAAGAAACATTCTATATTTGATGAAACTAATTTTTTTTATTAATATGGAGAATTTACAGGTAGAATCAAACGTCTCGCCCTGTGTATAAACATTTATTGTGATAAAAATATTATTATTGGACATATAATTGTTTGAATACATTGTGAATAGTGTTATATTTGTATTGTAAGACCAAATACCTCAGTAAATTTTCAAGTGTGCCGTCTTCGTGTCTCGAAGAATTTCTAAGCGGCATTGGAGGTCCCGTCAAGTATTCCTTAACATGTCTACTTTTACACTGTAAAAAATTTTGTAAAGTTACTAAACTTATTGTAGGAAACTTTGATACCTAAACTTCTTATGTAACGGTATCAGGAAAAAATCATGTAACCGACTCTGTTACAGGAATGTTTGCTGCTACAGTTACATGAATAATTCTAGGAATCCCAGATTTCTAGTAAAAGTTTAGTAACTTTACACATTTTTTACACTGTACACTACACAAAGCATTTTCAGTTCTTCGACGTAGGGAATTCGTTTAGCAAAGAATATGTTTGTGATGTAACCCCAAAGAAAAAAATACAGAGGAGCAATATATCGAGATCGCAGTGGCCAAGATATTGACCCACCCCTTGCAATCCACCGATCCGAAAATATTTTTTTACATTGTAAAATAATAATAATAATAATAATAATAATAATAATAATAATAATAATATTCAAAGTTACTAAACTTCTTTTAGAAAAGTTGTATTCCTAGAACTCCTTATGCAACGATAACATCAAAAATTCATGTAACCGATTTTGTTACACGGATTTTTGTTGTTCTAGGAATCCCAATTTCGTAGATAAAGTTTGTTAATTTTACAGATTTTATTTTTACACTGTAAGAAATCACGTGCTAAGAAACCCCAGAGTAGGCTCGAAATTAGTAAAATGACTTATCTCTTGATACAAAAGTAAAATAAATGTTTATGCAACACATTAAACAAGCTTTCAATTTGTAATGAATTAGTATACACAGGCGAGACTTTTCTTCACCCTATAATGCGAAAATGAAATGCCAGACTCACTTATATTCGTACAAAAGAATTAAATCTAAAAAAAAAAAATATGTATTATTAAATGCTGAAACTACACTGTAAAAAAAAAAAAAAAAAAAAAAAAAAAAAAAAAAAAAAAAAAAAAAAAAAAATCTGTGAAGGTATTAAACAGTTTCTAGAAAACTGCGATTCCAAGAACTTTTCATGTAACGATAACAGGAAAAATTCATGTAATCGATTCTGAAACTTAAATTTTTGCTGTTACCATTACAGGAAAAGTTCTTGGAATCCCAGTTTCCTAGAAAAGGTTTAGTACCTTTGCAGATATTTTTTTACAGTGAAGCTTTGAGCTGCATAACATCATCCATGTATGTACCGTTCTGTCAAATCTTTTTAATATATACGTGGTTGTGTTAAGAAAATACGACAGATAATTTCTCTTACACACACAAAATCATTTATTGTAATAAATATAGAACAATTTATTGCTTTGTACTAAAAAACAGATTGACTTATTTATTTTATTATAACAAAACTAATTATGAAATTTGATCGTTTTTATGTTTTCCGAGGCTGCAAAAGAAGATTTATTTGTGATTTTTTATGGCACTCTCTTTAGCAATATTATTAACACATTAATATGTTTACAAAAAAACAATAAGATTAAATTGCAGTTTTTTTCTTTAAAAAAAGTTTCAAATGGCGCTAACCGTTCTGAAATTAAATTTAATTTTTCTTTCAGCGTATTGTATTATGTTCTGCTTTTTATTGTTTTTTTCCTGTGTGTGTGTGTGTGTGTGCTCACGGATTAAATATACTTCAATAAAAGAAGGAAAAATCTAGTTTTATTTTCTGTGTTTGTCAATTTAGAATGATACATGAGAATTTTTTGATAATGAATTAAGCAGTAGGTATTTCGTAATATATTTATGAATCTTTCTTCCGAGAAGTCGTGCAACAGTTATATAGTTTAGATTATTTTTACGTTTTTTATAGATATTATGCAAAGATGTGTTGCTTGTAGGTCATATGTTTTGTACTGTTCTGAAAAGAAAGATAAAAAAAAGGTAACCGACTGCTAATGTGGAGCTGTATGGAAGCTGCATTGGAATTTTGCTTTTTTCCGAAAATTGTAATTTTCAAAATTCAGAGAGAATTTGCTTCCCTGCAATTATATAACCTGATATTCACTCATTACAGTTTTACAATCTTAACTGCACTGTAAAAAAATTCTGTAAAGGTACTAAACATTTTCTAGGAAACTGGGATTCCTAGAACATTTCCTGTAACGATAACAGAAAAAAATCAAGTTTCAGAATCGTTTACATGGATTTTTCTTCTTATCGTTACATGAAAAGTTCTTAGAATCCCAGTTTCCTAGAAAATGTTTAGTACCTTTACAGAATTTTTTTACAGTGTGGGATAACAGAATAAAACTATATTATCATTTCTATCCAGTGAAAAAATATTGAAAATATATATTAAAAAAAATTAAAATTACATAGCTTTGAGAATTTTTCATTATGGTAATATAGAGTGTGAGTCGTAAATATCGAAACAATAAGCTATCTCTTTAAATATTGCCCCTAGACCCATACTTCCAGTTGTAAAGATTCATTAAAAAAAGTACCATATATGATGGCATATGTTTCAACTACATGGGTAGTCTATTTGAAGAAATACGAAAATTAAATTTTTATATGGTCCCCGTAGGGCTAAATTCAGAATTAGGAAATTATTCCTTATCCATTTTTGAAATTATCAAAAACTTTCATCCTCATATCTATAAATCTCACAGACATATTTAAATCCAAAATTCGTGAATAACACCACTTATCCTTGCCTCTAAACGAAAAGTTTTGATTCATATCGAAAGGAGGGGAGGGATCATCCACATGTTGTCCGTTTTTAAATATCGATTTCAAACAGTGACTCTCCTTTGGTCACAAAAGGCAGCTTACAGATATAAAGTTAAACCGGCTTTTAAAATTTCCTTTTAGTGTGCACTAGAAGTCTGGAGGGGTCGAAACATCTAGGTCACGTCCAAAACTGGCACATAGGAAAAAGATCAGCCTGGCTTGAAAAAAGTTTTAATCATAGCTTACTGAATTTCTACATAGTTTTTATCATTTTCCATCAATATGAATAAAAATTGTTTCGTATATTCTGTCAAAAAATATTTATTATAGCTTTTTCTTTTTTCATGTTTATAATTTTTACTTTTAAAGAAACGCAAAAAGCTTCGATATACATTTTTTTATTAATAATATCTCTTTTTATACGTAAATGTTTCAATTTTCCTTTAATATCGTTTGCTATACTGTAAAATCACTTAACATGGAATCTCATGGGAAAGCTAAAAATGCACTATAGACAAGTTCCTTTCTTAGGAGATATAAATGCAATCTATTTTTTTCCCTCAGGCATTATCATATTCATTTTGCATGGATCTTTTCCGGGTAAGAGAGGATTGCGTCATAGGCAGATTCGTTTTCACTGATTTTACTGTATTTTATTTTTTTCCTTTAAACCTTCTATCTTTTATAAAAAAAAATAACTATAAAGTTTTTATTGTAAAATAATGACGCTTTTAAAAATGTATGCACTTTTTGTAAAAATTTGTGGGCTGAGCAAATTTTACTTATTTTTGAACAGATTTGACTAGTCGCAGACGATAATTTTAATACGGGTTCTGTCGAGGCCGAAACTGAAAATTTAGCTCCGTGCAGAACTAGGAAAAAAAAGACAGCCCAGGATCGAAATGAAAAACAAATGTAAGACCTGGGCGAGTCTTCAGAAAAAAGTAAGGTCCCAGGCCTGATCTAATTCGGTTCTAGAATACAAACTTTTTTTAAAGGCTTCACCAGGACGATAAAAAGCTTGAAGTTGTATAGTTAATGTTATGAAAAAAATCTTTATCAGCATGCTAGGAAACGCATTGTTTTAAATAATTGTTAAGCTATTGCATAGCTTTTATCGCAGGCTTTGAGCGCGGCGACCAAATCCAAAAATTCCGTAATGAGAAATATCCTAACACATCCGTAACGAAAAAACCTAACACTCGGCTACCATCGTTTCACTTCGGCAGACTTCGGCATGATATCCTTCGGTAGACTTCGGCAGACATTGACGTGGTATTTTTCAGATATTTAGAGGATATCAAGTCTCAATCTTTTATATCTTATTTCAATTACTATAAATCTATAGTTTCAATAATAAAAATTCCTGATAGAATGTGTATAGAAAAGAATCGTCTTAAGATAAAATAAGGTAGGATAATGTAGCTTTTGGTGAGTGGTGACCCGCCCAATGGTGAGGATCGAAAAATTTAAATGCTTATAACTCGCAATCTAATTTTCGTAGCGCGGCCAAATTTTGTTTGGTAATTTATTGTGAGACAGTGCTAATTTTTGGTGACAAGAGACCCTCACGGTGAGGGTCGAAAAAGTTAAAATGCTTATAACTCGCGGTCTATTTTTCGTATCGCGGCCAAAATTTGTTTGGTAATTTATTATGAGACAGTGGTAATTTTTGGTGAAAGGAGAACCCCCCATGCTGAGGGTCGAAAATTTTAAAATGCTTATAAATCGCGATCTAATTTTCGTAGCGCGGCCAAATTTTGTTTGGTAATTTCAGGAGACCCCCCCACGGTGAGGGTCGAAAAATTTAAAATGCGTATAACTCGCGATCTAATTTTCGTAGCGCAGCCAAATTTTGTTTGGTAATTTATTATGAGACAGTGTTACTTTTGGTAACAGGAGATCCCTCATGGTTAGGGTCGAAAAATTTAAAGTGCTTATAACTCGCGATCTAATTTTCGTAGCGCGGCCAAATTTTGTTTGGTAATTTATTATGAGACTGTGTTAATATTTCGTGACAGGAGATCCCCCACGATGAGGGTCGAAAAATTTAAAATGCTTATAACTCGCGATCTAATTTTCGTAGCGCGGCCAAATTTTGTTTGGTAATTTATTATGAAACAGTTTTACTTTTGGTAACATGAAATCCCCCCTGGTGAGGGTCGAAAAATTTAAAATCCTTATAACTCGTGATCTAATTTTCGTAGTGCGGCCAAATTTTGTTTGGTAATTTATTATAATACAGTGTTATTTTTGGTGGCAGGAGACCCTCCACGGTGAGGGTCGAAAAATTTAAAATGCTTATAACTCGCGATCTAATTTTCGTAGCGCGGCCAAATTTTGTTTGGTAATTTATTATTAGAGAGTGTTCATTTTTAGTGACAGAACCCCCCCCCCCCCCACGATGAGGGTCGAAAAATTTAAAATGTTTATAACTCGCGATCAATGTTCGTAGCGCGGCCAAATTTTGTTTGGTAATTTATTATGAGACAGTGTTAATTTGTGGTGACAGGAGATCCCCCATGGTGAGGGTCGAAAAATTTAAAAGTCTATAACTCGCGATCTAATTTTCGTAGTGCGGCCAAATTTTGTTTGGTAATTTATTATGAGACAGTGTTAATTTTTGGTGACAGGAAACCCACACGGTGAGGTTCGGAAAATTTAAAATGCTTATAACTCGCGATCTAATTTTCGTAGCGCGGCCAAATTTTGTTTGTAATTTACTAAGCTATTGCATAGCTTTTATCGCGGGCTTTGAGCGCGGCGAAAGAATCTACAAATTCTGTAACGAGAAAAAAATCCCTAACACTCCGGCTAACTTCGCTTCAGTTTGGCAGACTTCGGCACGGTATTCCTCCGTAGACTTCGGCAGACATTGACACGGTATTTTTCAGATATTTTGAGAATATCAAGTCTTAAACTTATGTTTTTTTTTTTATTATTTCAGCTACCATAAACGTATAGTTTTAATGATAAAAATTCCTGATTAACCTACATGTATTGTAAGATAATAAAAATATTTTAAACGATATTAACTTCTCATTTGTTCAATACATGGAAAAAAATTGTTATCGGTCATCACGCTCAAAATGTTTAACTTGAATTAATATCAAAGACAAAAAAAAAACTGCATAAATAAAAAATAAGTAAATAATTATAATTGCATAAGTTGATAAAAAATGCTATGCAATAGCTTTATCGCGGCAATCCCCGAGTGTCACACGTATTTTTTTTTTTAATAATTTAATTAGTAGTGGAGAGTGGTGTGGTGTGGGACGCTTTTTACAAAAGTAACAAAATCAAATTTGTTTGACACAAAAACTTTAATTTATAGAGTGCAAGGCGAAACAATTTTTAATCTACCTGAACAATATGGAAATGTAGCACGCAAAACCTATTTTGTAATAAAAGAAATTGTAAGTTTCAAAATGTGTTCCATACCTTCCCACTAACAGAAAGGTACAAAAAAGCAATGAAACAAAGCTATAAAACACAAATAGTCTATTGTAGGCTAGATATTCAATCAAACAAAGATTGTAAGTTGATAATGTATGTACCACAATATAAAATTCCAGTGTTTTCATAATTGGGATGAAAGTTCAGGATTGTCAGTCATAGATAACATTAAAAAATCACCGATTCATTTTTTTTTGCATTTTGAAGTAAATGAATATATTATCAATGTTATAAATAATACGCTACCCTATATAAATTTTTTCATGTTAGTAATTTACAGTGATTTTATTAAAAATGAGAAATATGACATGTCCCATTTCTCCCTTTATAGGCACGTTCCATTCCTCCCCACTCCTTTGTTTTTTGTTAAACTTTTTGTATAAACACAAATAACATTTTTATTGTTACTTAATAATGGATAGTACAGAGTATCATACGGAAGATTATACAGGTCAAAATTTTTTTATAACTGAAATTGAGTCCCCATTGCTTCATTTTGTGTGTGATTGATGAAATATTTAGAATCATACATAAACAGAAAAATCAACTGTCCCACTCTGATCCATTTGCCCCTTCAGAAAAGAAGTGAAAACGGCAAAAGTTACGCTGATTCGGGAGTTTAAACTACAGAAAAATGTAATTTTTTTCACATACATTTTTTTAAAAACACTTTTGTTAGTTATTTATTTTGTTTATTAATTCAAGAATCGTTCAAGTAATAAGGTGCGAACTTAGAAATTGTCTTTTATTTTTATTTATTAATGTATTACATTAATTTTTTTCGGCAAATTTGAAAAAATATTTACTTTTGAAAAAACGATTTAAAAAAATATGTTACATAAATTTTTGAATAAATATTGTTAATATTTTAACAATTAATATTAAAAAAAATACTGAACCAAAACTTAAATTTTATTTTACACTTTAATTAAATGAAAAAAAATGAAATTCGATGAATAATGTTTCGAGTCATAACGATTTTAAATTACTTTACTTAAATAAATAAATAAATAAAGAATATAAGTTATTATTTTTTTAACTTTATGGGAAATTTTCGGATGTGATTTTGTTTGCAAATTATATAGTTAACCATCACAATATATATATTTTGCATTTTGCTCAATAAATATATATTTTGCATTTTTCCTAGATCTGTTAAAATAACATTTTTCTTGAATTACACGTATTTCAATTTGTGTCTTAATCTATAAATCTGACGAATTATTTAAAAGACCATAACTCTGTAAGTTTTGGTGATATGAAGATAAACTTTTTTGTGTTTAATTCAGGAATGAACGAGGAAAGTTATTCTAATTAGAATTTTTTTTCCCTGCGCGGGCTATATAAAAATTTAATTTTCATATTTTTTCAAATAGACCCCACATGGAGTTTCGACTTATGTCATCATACATTATACCTTTTTTATTGAATTTTTGCAATTGAAAATACGGGTCTAGGAGCAATATTTAAGGAGATAGCCTATTGTTTCGATACTTATGACTCACTTTGCATATATACACTATATGGCCAAAGATCACCAGCCATTTGCGAATTTGGATGTTTTGTTAAATATCTAGAAAAATACATGATGAATAATCTGAAACTCTATGTGTGTAAACCTAAAAGTACAGGTTGGTCATACAATTCTGCGAAGATTTTTCCCAAAACTCTATAGAGAACCGTCAACAAATTAAAAAAGAACAAATATCTTTGAGATAATGCTGTAAAAACTAATATAGTAAAGACATTCAAACTGTAGATTATGATTAAGTGGCTTATTGTAATAAACTGTGTTCATTTAATGTGGCCCCAGTAGCCAAACAATATTGGCCCAATATTGGCTATATCTTGGAGCAATATTGGCACATTGGCGCAACATTGGCATGAAATATTGCTCCAATATTGGGGTGTTTACATTTTGCCCTTATTTAGCCAATATTTGCAGCCAATATTGCTCCAATATTGGTATGAAATATTTCCCCAATATTACTATGAAACATTGATCCAATATTGGCATGAAAAGTTGCGCCAATATTAGGGTTTAATATTGCTCCAATATTGGTATGATATATTTCCCCAATATTATCATGAAATATTGCTCCAATATTGGCATGAAATGTTGCACCAATATTGGGCTCTTTACATTTTGCCAATATTGTACCAATGTTGGGGTGTAATATCACTTAAATATTAGTATGAAATATTGCCGCAATATTGGCATGAAATACAGCGCCAATGTTGGGGTATTTACATTTTACCATTATTTAGCCAATATTGGTATGAAATATTGCACCAATGTTGGGGTATAATATTGCTCCAATATTGGTATGAAATATTTCCCCAATATTAGCATGAAACATTGCTCCAATATTGGCATGAAATGTTGCGCAAATATTGGACTCTACATTTTACCAATATTGCACCAATGTTGGGGTGTAATATCACTCCAATATTAGTATGAAATATTGCCACAACATTGGCATGAAATACAACACCAATATTGGGGTGTTTACATTTTACCATTATTTAGCCAATATTGGTATGGAATATTGCACAAATATTTGCATGAAATATTGCACCAATATTAGGGTTTAATATTGCTCCAATATTGGTATGAAATATTTCCCCAATATTATAATGAAATATTGCTCCAATATTGGCATGAAATGTTGGGGTTTAATATTGCTCCAATATTGGTATGAAATATTTCACCAATATTATCATGAAATATTGGGCTCTTTACATTTTGCCAATATTGTACCAATGTTGGGGTGTAATATCACTCCAATATTGGTATGAAATATTGCACCAATATTGGTATGAAGTATTTCCCCAATATTAGCATGAAACATTGCTCCAATATTGGTATGAAATATTTCCCCAATATTATCATGAAATATTTCTCCAATATTGGCATGAAATGTTGCACCAATATTGGGCTCTTTACATTTTGCCAATATTGTACCAATGTTGGGGTGTAATATCACTCCAATATTAGTATGAAATATTGCCGCAATATTGGCATGAAATACAGCGCCAATATTGGGGTGTTTACATTTTACCATTATTTAGCCAATATTGGTATGAAATATTGCACCAATGTTGGGGTATAATATTTCCCCAATATTAGCATGAAACTTTGCTCCAATATTGGCATGAAATGTTGCGCCAATGTTGGGGTTTAATATTGCTCCAATATTGGTATGAAATATTTCCCCAATATTATCATGAAATATTGCTCCAATATTGGCATAAAATGTTGCACCAATATTGGGCTCTTTACATTTTGCCAATATTGTACCAATGTTCGGGTGTAATATCACTCTAATATTGGTATGAAATATTGCACCAATGTTGGGGTATAATATTGCTCCAATATTGGTATGAAATATTTCCCCAATATTAGCATGAAACATTGCTCCAATATTGGCATAAAATGTTGCACCAATATTGGGCTCTTTACATTTTGCCAATATTGAACCAATGTTGGGGTGTAATATCACTCCAATATTAGTATGAAATATTGCCGCAATATTGGCATGAAATACAGCGCCAATATTGGGGTGTTTACATTTTACCATTATTTAGCCAATATTGGTATGAAATATTGCACCAATGTTGGGGTATAATATTGCTCCAATATTGATATGAAATATTTCCCCAATATTAGCAAGAAACATTGCTCCAATATTGGGGTTTAATATTGCTCCAATATTGGTATGAAATATTTCCCCAATATTAGCATGAAACTTTGCTCCAATATTGGCATGAAATGTTGCGCCAATGTTGGGGTTTAATATTGCTCCAATATTGGTATGAAATATTTCCCCAATATTATCATGAAATATTGCTCCAATATTGGCATGAAATATTGCTCCAATATTGGCATGAAATGTTGCACCAATATTGGGCTCTTTACATTTTGCCAATATTGTACCAATGTTGGGGTGTAATATCATTCCAATATTGGTATGAAATATTGCACCAATGTTGGGGTATAATATTGCTCCAATATTGGTATGAAATATTTCCCCAATATTAGCATGAAACATTGCTCCAATATTGGCATGAAATGTTGCGCCAATGTTGGGGTTTAATATTGCTCCAATATTGGTATGAAATATTTCCCCAATATTATCATGAAATATTGCTCCAATATTGGCATGAAATGTTGCACCAATATTGGGCTCTTTACATTTTGCCAATATTGTACCAATGTTGGGGTGTAATATCATTCCAATATTGGTATGAAATATTGCACCAATGTTGGGGTATAATATTGCTCCAATATTGGTATGAAATATTTCCCCAATATTAGCATGAAACATTGCTCCAATATTGGCATGAAATGTTGCACCAATGTTGGGGTTTAACATTGCTCCAATATTGGTATGAAATATTTCCCCAATATTATCATGAAATATTGCTCCAATATTGGCATGAAATGTTGCACCAATATTGGGCTCTTTACATTTTGCCAATATTGTACCAATGTTGGGGTGTAATATCACTCCAATATTGGTATGAAATATTGCACTAATGTTGGGGAATAATATTTCCCCAATATTAGCATGAAACATTGCTCCAATATTGGCATGAAATGTTGCGCCAATATTGGGGTTTAATATTGCTCCTATATTGGTATGAAATATTCCCCAATATTATCATGAAATATTGCTCCAATATTGGCATGAAATGTTGTGCCAATATTGGGCTCTTTACATTTTGCCAATATTGCACCAATGTTGGGGTGTGATATCACTCCAATATTAATATGAAATATTGCTCCAATATTGGGATGTTTAAATTTGGAATTATTTACCCAATATTTTTAGCGAATATTGCCCCAATATTGGCATGAAATATAGCACCAATATTGGGGTTTTTTACATTTTACGATTGTTTAGCCAATATTGGTATGGAATATTGCACTAATATTAGCATGAAATATTGCACCAAGATTGGGGTGTGATATCGCACCAATGTTGGAGTGTAATATTGCTCCAATATTGGTATGAAATATTTGCCAACATTAGCATGAAATATTGCTCCAATATTGATATGAAATATTTCCCAACATTAGCATGAAATATTGCTCCAATATTGGTATGAAATATTTCGCAACATTAGCATGAAACATTGCTCCAATATTGGCATGAAATATTGCTCCAATATGGTGCAATATCTCATGCACATAGCACAACAATATTTTATGCCAAGAATGGGACATTTATGCCAATAATGGTGCAAGATACATTGCCATTATTAGAGGAATATTATATAAACATAAAACACTTAAAGATAAATATGTAGCATCAGGCTTGATTGATTGGATAATTTTACCTCCCCACACAAATCACCCTTCTTCTATATCTTGCGCTGAAGAATCTCAACTGCATAGTAGAAACAGCTATTTTCTGCTTTTTATGTATTTTTAACATCAATTTTCTGCCTTTTAATATTCCGATAGAAGTTATTTACTATTTTCATGAGCAATTTATTTTGTCAAATAACTTAAATGGTGCTAGTATCATAGCCATGTCCGATTGACACAATTTATATATATATATAATTCACTCAATATTAATATTTGTTAACTTATTAAAACATTAATTTTTTCCATTGTTGGCAGTATTCTGTCATAAGGAATTATGTATTAAAAATCATACTCAGCATCTTAAAAATCCATTTGTGTAGTCATGACTATTGAAACAATTTGAAACCTTTGTGTTTTCATTTTTTGATAATTGAATTATTTATAGAGTTTAATCGACAAGTTTTTCTTCTTCTTCCAGTGTCATGTCTGGAAATTTGTTCAAAATGCTAAATTTAGTATAATTTTCAGAAAGATCTTTTGTGTTTACCGAAAAATAGAAAACTTTTTCACTTAGATAGTGAACAACTTCTGTCAATTTCATTTATTTCTGAACAAAAATTAAATAAATTTGTCAGAAAGTAATCTTTGCAGATTTGAGAACAGCTGTAATATTAAATTTCTGAAAAATTTTTAGTGTAAAACAACTTTTCTTTTCCCTAGAAAATGATATTTGTGTGAAAATTTTTGACATATATATGTATATTTCAGAACGGATAATAATAAAATTTCATTTTATGCACAGTTAATTTTTTTTTTTTCAAGTTCCTATGAATACATTTTTAAAGTTATATTTTCTTATATAGGTTATATAGGTCTTGCAGTCACAGAATTTTGACAATTTTTTTCTGATGCATTAACTATTCTTTGTTATATATCCTATTTCTGCTGAAATGATTTTCCAGTTTGTTCAATTGAGGGGTTAGAGATTACTCTGAAACATTTTAAAATGGTCATTTTTTTTAGTTTTATTAAAGTTTAACATGTTACCAAATGCTTTGAATAGAGGTTCTGGTGATACTCCTATTAGAACTGCTTTTATGAAAAAATATGTGCAGTAATATTTATCCACTGCAAAATAAATTTGAACTTTATTTTTCTCAAAACAGATATTTGTCACTCTGTACACATCATATTTACAAAATGAACTTTTTTTTTTTTTTTTTTTTTTTTGCTATATTGTATTTATATTTTTTAACTATTTATTTTTACTCTATTTTTAAAATATTGCAAAATACAGAAATATAAAAACTAATACAAACAAAATAAGAATATGTGCAGTATAAACATTTTATTTTTTTTTTCCTGAAATAACAAAAAAATTGTTAACTATGAACAATAAAAATTAATTTTTAAAACAGTTATTGCAGTAGGACCATTTTCATTACAATTAGTTCTCTCTTCATATTAGCACCTGTAAACAATAAAAAGAAATAATTATAGTTTTTAAAAATCATTGAAAATACACATGTTGAATGAAAATTTTAAACTATAAAAGAATTTTTTAAATAAATATGTGTCTCTTAATACATTTACAGTAAAATGTATTTATAATACAATTCTTTATGCAATTTTATATATAAACATAACTTCTCACATGTAAACAATAAATTTTGCATTTAAGAAACTGCAATCTACATTTTAGAATTATTGTCACCGATAATTATTTAATGCTTTACAGAACTAAGTTTCAGAGCTTATATCATCTTTACCTCTTTAATTATTAAATTTTCTAATGAAAAAAATCTATCATTTAATTTTTAAATTATTAATATAATTCTTTTGTTCGTCATATTTGGATTCTATTTATCTGGCAATTAAAAAATGTATCAAAGGATTTATATCATGCAAAAATGTATATATAATCTGCACAACTGCAGGTCTCAAGGAAGGGATTATAAAGATTTTCACTACATACATTGATATGTTCCAGAAACATTTATCCCTTAGACAGGGATGGTTTGAACATAAATAGTGATGGGGGATACTACGCATATCACCTGCTTTTAAAGCCTAGTTAACAACTTTTAACACATTCACTGCCAGTCACGCTGTAGCGCTTGAAATTCTCAATCATTTAACATGGAGGGCGGAGTTATCGGCAGCGAAAGTGTTAATAATATATTTGTGTTATGCAATACTTAGCAGCTGTATATAAGCAATAAACTTCATACTTTTGCAAAAAAAATAATTTAATTAGAATTACATAAATCAGGGCTTATCCATATAAAAAATTAAAAAATATATATATCCATTTTAGTGACAGGATTTTTAATTTTTGTAAGCATTATTTGCCTTTTTAATGCAAATCCTTCCATACTTTGACTATAGCGGCCACTACATTACAAAAATTCTGGTACTAGAACAACCATTTAAAAAAAATACTTATGTGAGCAAACCCTGTATTGAGTGGGTTTCGCATTACGTCTCTCATGTCTTTAAAAGTTAATTAAAAATCTATCTGAAAAAATGAATCAAACTCAATCCGACCAAAGCTGTTTTGCTCATTTGCGAGCTCCTTTCTACAAAAGTTCTTTTAGCACAATGTCAAGTTTAAACTTTGAAGGGTTTTGTGTTAGCTACACAGGAAAAAGAAAAGATTTTTACTATTACTATGCTGAATTTAGTTTTATGGAATGACAAATGAGCTTTAAATATGCACTATCTTTTATTCTCAGTACTGAAAGTTTCTCAAATAGAGGAAGTTAACTAATCAGATGTGGCAATCCCAAAACTTTTTTCATATCTTATGCATGTTAATACTTCCTTTAAAATGCAACATAGCAGTGCCACCAGTTTGGTGGTTTAAACACAAGTCCAATCAACAACTTATGTCAACTTATAACAATCTGAAATTTGATGAAAATCTATCCATTAATTTTTGAGATAAAGCAGTTGCAATATGTTATGAAAATCTGCATAACAGCACCATCTTTTGGGTTATGTACACCAAAATTTAACCAGGCTCAATTTTTTATCAGATATTAAATGAATTGGATATTAAATAAAGATCAGATATTAAATAAAGTTTGATGAAAATCCATGCATTAGTTGTTAAAATAGAGCTATTGCAATAATCACAAATATTGAACCATGACAGCATTACTTGTTGAGCGATTTGCATGAAAACAATTGGCATTATGTTATATCAAGTACTAACTAAAGTTTTATGAAAATCCATGCACTAATTTTTGAGATATAGCTGTTATGGGAATTGTAAATAACGCAACATAGTAGTACCATCCTGTTGAGCGATACATACCAAAAACTAATCAGATATAGCTTATATCAAAGTCTCGCAGAATCTTAAGTTTAGAGCAGGGTTGTTTGGTTTAAACCAAGTTAGTTTAAACTGTGGTTAAAACCATTTTTTTTTTTTTTAAATAACCATGCTGTTTTTTTTCACCTTTTTTTTTTTTATTCTTTTACCCAAATGTTTTATTTTACACATTATTGAAAAATACAAAATCCAAATTATAAAGAAACTACAAGCAAAGCTATAGAAAAAAGATGAATTAATAAATTTCTAAAATGACAAACATTTTTAATCAATTCAACTTTTCTTGTAATGTAAGCTATAAATCTACATGACAAAATAACTAATTTTTCTAAAATTAGCTAGTTAAAAAAACTAATCAGTTTTTTTTCCCTTGGGGGGGGGAGGTTATTTATATATATATATATATATATATATATATATATATACAGCCATTAACTGTAAAACATACATATATATAGCCAGAAGGGCAGACTCGAGTTAAAAATGCACTTTTACTTTTTAAATTGCTTGAATAATTAAGATTTACTAAGGATTTCATCATTCTTCAAAGCCTCAAATATAACATTCTTAAGTGATTTCCCCCATTAATTCTTTTTGTTATGTATGCTATTGAATAATTGGCAATGAGCTTTTTTTTTTTTTTTTTTTTTTTGGGGGGGGGGGGGGCTTTGTGGTTGTTGATTTTAATACGCCTTTGTGTTTCTTGCATTTCTATATTGAGATTGGGTTTTGCATTATGATTTTATTCTGTTATGAGCTAGGTTGGCACAGTTCAAACCAATTGGTTTTTCCGAACAAATCTACTATATTTTCTCATTTTTGTAATTTAAGTGTTTCAAATTATTGGATGAAAGTAATTTCCGTTTTTAAGTCTTATCTCAATAGTCACCATAAGACATAGTGAGTCTAGTCAAGGTCATGTTAGTATGCTTGTAGAATGCAAATTTCATGCATTGATGAACATATCTGAAGCTCTAAAGAAAACACTTAAATTATGTAAATTTAGCAAAGATAAAATAGATGAAATATGCAATATTTAGATTTTAAAAATGTTTTCCTTTGAGAGACGCAGATATACAGATAATGACATAAATTGATCATTAAAACTTCAGTCTAAGCTTTAAAAAAAAATTTTCTTGATTGGAGGGATTATCTTTTAAGAATAAAAAAGAAGCTCAAAATATGAAATTGAATAAGAAGACATTGAAAAATTAGGCACAAGTAAAGCACCTATTTACATTTAATTAAAATATGCAAAAGATGTATTTAAATCTTCTACTGCATAACCACACCCATTACTTAGATCAGCCAAGAAAATCAGCAGAAAGGGGGGGGGGGGGGTAAGACAAGGCTTACATGAGACGAAATAGAAAAAAGTCTCATAAAAATGCCTAAAATGACGTAATTTTTAGTTCAGGCATTTAAAAATACTAAGTGTTCTAATAAAGCATGTAGTCTGATGGCTGTTTAAATGCTTTAGTGGATGACAGTATTTAAATAAAACTACTTTATATTTTAAGATCAATGTTTTTCAAATGTCTAAAAAGCTATTCAATAGTATTTTTGCTTCTTTTACTGTCATTTTTTTTTTCTTTTAACCTGGTAGTTTCAGAAAAGATTCAAATAGCAATACACAATACTTAAAGTGCGTAAAGTCTCTATTGTTAAACTCAAATAATTCCAAAAATCTTTTTTTTTTTTCCAATAAAAGATAATTCATGTAGTCTTTTAACAAAAAATCAGATATCACATATAACAAGTATTTCAAAATTATTTTGAATAATCAGTTGAAAATAATATATATGAAGCTTTATATATGAATCTATATCATATTTATTTATAGGCTAGTAATCAAAAGATTCATTCATTCAAGGTTCATTAATATTTTCAAGGTATCAATGTTTCATCATGTAGAACATTTTATTTATAAAATATAGAGAAAATAACAAGACATAGCTTTTTCTAAAAATGTTTAAATTTTAAATGATTTCAATTTTCTACAGAATTGATTGTATATTAAATAATTATATTGATTAGAATTACTTCTAAATCAAATTATTACTTATATATTCAAATTTGTTTGCTTTTGTTGATAAATACGCATGTATATGTAAAAGGAAACCAAAAAAAAAAAAGGTTTTTTACCAACCCTGGTTTTGTGAAATTCCTTTCATTAGTTCTTGATTTAGAGCTATTGCAATAATCACAAATTATAATGCACCATGGCAATGCCACCTATAGAGTGATACACACCAAAAACTAATTAGATATAGTTTAACAAGGTCTCACAGAATCTGAAGTTTTGTGAAACTTAGCGCATTAGTTCTTGAGATAGAGCTATTGCAATAATCACAAACAGGGGTGGGGAAACATCATTTTGCTCGCCAGTGGCGAGTGGATTTTCTCACAAGGCGAGTGCATTTTTAGTTTTTGAAAAACTGTAGGCAATGGGCACTTTATAAGAAACACTTTTTTAATCTAGATATTTTAACTTTCCAAATTATTAGAGTGTAAATAAGGTACTAAGTTCTATTTAATATTAATCTTACCTTTGTTGCATATATTTCTTAATATTATAGAAAAAATAATTATGAAAATGCATTGTAGTAATATAAATTTTGTCTGTAATCGTGTGCGATTTTGTGATAACTATTTTCAACAGCGTGTATGTTGCATCTTGCGGGCTGGTGAAATAAATCCTTGGCTTGTAAGATTTTTGAAAAATTCCCCACCCCTGATCACAAATAAACCATGGCAGCAGCCCTGCAGAGCAATTTACACCAAAAAGTAATCAGCACCATATTATAACAAGTACTAACTGCAGTGTCTCACAAAAGTGATGGGACACTTGTGCTTTATAAAAAGAAACTGCAATAAAATAAATAAACAAACATGTGCAAAAATTTTTTGGGTGTGTTTCATATTTAAAGTTAGTAACAATTATTACATAACATACATTTTGTCAAAATATAAATATTAATTTAGTAAAAATACAATTGTTTAGAACGGAGCAAAAAATAGCTCACATAAGTGATGGGACACTTACTTTTCCATCAAATATTTACCCAAAAATTTTACTTTTTAAAAGGTTTTAATATTTTGTTGGATTTCCCTTTTAAAACATGATTTAATCTTTTGGGGATGGATTCGACTAATTTTTTTGTGATTTCTGGAGTGATTTTACCCCATTCTTCTTGAAGCACCGATTTTAGTTGTTTTGAAGAAATGGTGTGTTTGCGAATTCTTGCCAAATATTCTCTATGGGATTTAAGTCTGTGGTGATGTTTTTATTATTTCAGGACAGTTATATTGCAGCCAGAGTCTAATGTCCAGAGCAGTGTGCTTGGAGTCATTGTCTTGGTAGAATTTAAAATCGTTATGAAGGTTCAATTTTCTTGCTGAAGATTTCAAATTTTGCTTTAAAATATCAATATACTTGTACTGATCCATTATACTGTCAATAAAAACAAGATTACCAACTCCAGCGGACGACATACACCCCTATACCATAACTCCTCCTCCACCATGTTTTACTGTTGGTACCAAGTTACGTTTGCAAAATTCTTCCCTGGGTTTTCTCCACACCAAGATTCTACCATCAGAACCAAATATATTAAATTTACTCTCATCAGCAAATATAACTTTATTCCAGTAATCAGAATTCTTATTTATGTTGGATTTTGCGAAAGCTAGTCTGAGTTTTCTATTCTTTTCACTTACGATGAATTTTTTCCTGCCTACTTTACCGTGATATCCAGCAGATCGAATTACCCTTCTAATAGTCTCAGGATTAACAATTATTTCATATAATGCTTGTAAATCAGCAGCAACTTTTGAAGCACTATTTCTTGGATTTTTTTTTTAATATTTCGAACGATAATTCGCTTTATTTCTATTGGATAGCTTTGATGGCTGGCCAGGTCTTCTTTTATCCTGAATCATGATTCTTTTTATATCGTTTAATGATATTGAAAACTGATGAACGACTCAAGCTAACTGTTTCAGCAGTTTTTCTAATAGATTTTCCACGTTCAATATGCAAATTAATAACTATTTTTCAAACTTCAAGCGAAGTTTCTTTTCATTTAGCATTCATGGCTATACAGAGCTAAAAAACACAAAAATTCCAAAAGAAACTGGAGAGAAATACTGCAGACGATTTTATAAATTATTGCCAATTGCTTTTAAGTGAAAATAAAACCTCAAAAATATTTTTATTGCTTATTTCAGATGATTTTTGTTGCATATATAATGGTGCCCCATCACTTATGTGAGCTATTTTTTGCTCCGTTCTAAACATTTGTATTTTTAGTAAATTAATATTTTAATATTTTGACAAAATGTATGTTATGTAATAATCTTTACTAAATTTAAGTATGAAACACACCCACAAAAAAATGTGTACATGTTTTAATTTATTTGATTAGTTTCCTTTTGTAAAGCACAAGTGTCCTATCACTTATGTGAGACACTGTAAATCTAAAATTTTATGAAATTCTAGAGCCGTACCGATTACTCTGTAAATACTCTGTACACGGCCAATTTGTTGAGTACTCGGCTAATACCGAGTTGAGTTGTTGTAAGAATTTCATTTTTTAAGCATATGAATTAAAAAAGTTATTCTGTAATATAGTTAAGTCTGTAAAAAGTTATTTGAATATCAATGTATAATATATGCAGTAATTCATAAAACTATTTACTCAGTATTTAACAATATGTCTACAAAATATAGAAAAAATTAAGAACCAAATTCTCATAAAATATCTCCAGATTAAAATTTAGTTTCACATAATATATAGGAATACAGAAAAGACTTATTTTGGATAAAGAAACTGAAAATACAATAAATTCAATAAAAAATTAATAATTAAATTTATTACATTTCAAATTATGGTGCAAAAACACTAAATGCTCTACATTATCAGTAGACAGAGCATTTTTTTAATGCTATAAATTTTGCCTGTGTTTGAAAATATACGTTCAGAATAAACAGTTATTGAAAGTGCACATAAAATTTTTTTTGCAAAATTGCACATAATCGGTAAAAGTTTTTTGTTTTCCCCTCACCATGCAAATGGAGTATCAGTCTTCTGTAAGAAAGCCAGTACTTTTCTTTGTACCAATTCTTCATGCAGAGATTTTAAACTAGTCCTAGTGCCACATTCCTTTTGCTCAAGTAATTCTTCGCAATTTCCTCATTCGCATTATTCAATAAATTGTTACAGCAACCAATAAATATTTTTATTTTTGATAGATTTCAATGATCAGAATAAATTGGAGGGTTAAAGAAAATTTTAATTTTATATTGATTAATAATTATACTTGTTACGTATCAGTTCTCTTTTATTAGTTTTGAACTGTCAAAAAATGTCTTTAAAAGGTGTACAAATACATTTCAAATTTTGAAAAACTGGTGCTAAAAGAAAAATTGTAAAAGACATGAAAAAAATAGACATTCTTTGAAAGATTTTTCAAAAATATTGACCAGTTAAGTGGTTAATAACATTATTTCTTTTTGTTCGAATAAATTTTTATATTTCTGTCAATCCTCATTCTTAATAATAGCCTATATAGTTTTATGCTTTCAGAGGTCATTTTGGGTATAGACTAGTTAAAAAATAAGTGATAGATTAATGAATCTGAATGGAAAAAAACTTAAATTTTTTTGTGCAGTTGATTTTTAAGAATAAAGTTCCTGAATAATGATTCTGATCACTTAATTGTCATGTATACCAGTGCTTCATCCCCAAAGGGTTAACCTTGTTAAAAAGGGCTTCCTGGTGGAAATTTTTCAGAGGCATTCTTATTCTAAAAAAAGGGCTTTTTTTTTTCCTTCTTTTCAAAAGGGAAACATTGTTCTAAAATGGGTGCATTTTTTTCCCATCCCGCTGAGGAAAAAAACACTAGAAAAAAAGGTGAATACTGGGAAAAAGAGGTAAATAACCGGGAAAAACTTTCAAATGAAAATATCTAAGAAATATTTTGGCTTTCTGAATCTCATGCGTAAAATTAAAGTTAGAAATATATAGTTATTAAAAATTTCCCTTAGGTTTAAAATTATTCTGTAGAAAAGCCATATAAAAAATTTATTATTGGATTTATATATATATATATATATATATATATATATATATATATATATATATATATATATATATATATATATATATATATATATATATATATGTATATATATATATACACATATATATATATATATATATAAAATAATGATTTTCTAAATATATATTTTAGAACATAGTAAAATTAAACTTAAAAATATCAGTATCATCAAGATAAACAAAAATTATTTCTGTTAAATTTAAATAAATTTATTTACTTTTTAAATCAAACACTTTATTTTTGTAAATTTTACAATTTTGCTTTAGTGCAATATTTACACACAAAATGTTCTTTTACATCAGCAGTACCAGAAGTTCACCATATTTCTATCAATAGTAAATAAACATTAAATTATAGATAAAGAATATGGTAATAAAAAATAAGAATTCTGTTATAAACAAGAATCTGATCAATCAATAACAAATAAAATTATATACCTCATCTGAATAAACTTTTTTTTTTTTTTGTAGCACTGCAACTGATAAAATAAGGTATATTTCCCAAAATTCCTATCCAAAAAATGCAAATTTAAATATTTACACCACTACCGTAATTTCTGGAAGAAACGCCGCATTGCGGAAAATCACTCAAAAAAATTTAGAAAATGGTCGTAAACGCCGCAGGTGAAATTTCCGCGGTAATCGCGGTTAACATGTTAAACAGAATTACATTAATAAGCTGTATTAAGAAATCAAAAATGAAATTATTAATCAGAAATTAATAAATTAATACAAAATTAATAATATTATTTAAGTACCATATTTTTGGGAATAAGCGCCGCGACGCATACGAGTTTAAAAGTAAAAATATGCTTAGTGCGGCGCAGCGGATACGGTGATTTTTTTTTCCTAACAGTACCGTAAAAAACCATTAATCCCCCCCCCCCCCAAACATGACGAAAAATCATAAAATAATTAGAGAAGGGCACTTACACGGGATTTTTCCTGGATTGTTTCACAAAATTTTCAGGAATGAATCGTGAATCTTTGAATGAATCATGAATTTTGATAATTGAAGCAATACTTGAAAAAAAAATTGGTTTAAAAAAAAACAAATTCTGTCGAAAAACGCAGAAAAAAGGAGAAATTTGTAAAAAAAAAATGTATGAAATCAATTAAAAAATCTTTAAAAAAAGCACATTTCATCAAAGATTCATGATTCATTCATTTCATCACTGAATCTTTGGAACGGGGGAAAAAAATGATTCAGAACAAATTTTCTGAAAGTTATAAAAGAAGGGGAGGGGAAATTCAGGAAACTCATTCGAAAATGCAATTTTCGTTTATTGGTAATCTAATGCGAAATTTGCGTAACTTTTTGCGGTCTTTTAATGAAAATTGACATTTTTTCGTGATATTTTGACGAAATCAAAATTAATTTGTTTTTGCAACCATCTGTCGGAATTCGCGATACATTTTATGTCCGAAATTTTGGAATTATGATCGTTTTTTTTTTAATTTTCGGAAAAATTCAGAAAAATATCACGGCTGTTTGAAAAAAAATGCTCGTAAACATCACATCGGTAGAAACGGCGCATCGCTTGAAATTTCAGTTTAAAACACGTAAACGCCGCGGCGTTTCTTCCAGAAATTACGGTAGTAACTTTTCTGAGACTTCTTTTTCCTAAGACATAAACACTATTTCCTTTGTACTATGGCAAAAGAATTTAAGTAAAACTGGAATAGATGTGAAATTTCTTCAAATAATGGAAGATCTATGGATTCCTCCTTTATCTGTATAACTGGAGTGTTTTTTTTTTTTTTTTTTTTTTTTTTTTTTTTTTTTTCCATCTAAAACAAGACTAGAAATAAACAGAATTTACATTTTTTTTTTTTTTTTTTTTAATGATGCAATGTGTAAGTGGAATATGAATGCTAAATGTTTAGAAGTCTGTGTGTTGTGAAAATATTTAAATAAATGCCCTCTTCTGTCCATTCAGGGGTGAAATTGAAAATTTTTCAAAGGACTAAAATATTTTAACATGTTTCCGTAACATTTTAACAAAACGTAAACTTCAACATAATGTAATATTTAAAAACTAAATTTGAAAATTGGCTACATTATATGTAAATATATACCTATGAAAAGCTAAAATAACAAAGTGTAATTAACATCAATCATAATAATAATTGATGTTTAAACTTTGAAATTTTCTCATTTCTTTAAAATAAAATTACCATGCAATAAGATCTTTAATTTTTTATTTATCCGTGATCTTTCATCAAAACTTGCATATTTTCCAAAATCTTTCGTCAAAATTCTCAGATTTTTCCTGATAATTTGCATAATTTTCTAATCTTTCGACAAAATTCACATATTTCCCCTAATCTTTCGTGAAAATTCGCATATTTTTCTCAATCTATTGAGAAAATTCGCATATTTTCCTCGCTTTTTCGCCAAAGTTTTTGTGTTTTTTTATGTCTATTTTCCAAGTTTTTTTTGACAAAATGCACATATTTTCTCTCTGATCTTTCGACGAAATTCGCATATTTTCCCATGATCTTTCTACAAAATTTAAGTATTAATTAATAATGTATGATTAAATATTCATAGCACATTTCTCCTAAATTAATCGATAAAATTTGCCTCAAAGGTACATTATTAATTTACATCTAAATTATAAAATAAGAAAGTTTTTTTTCAGGTTTAGCCAGATTTAATATAATAACCAAAAAAAAGCTTGATTAAAGGGCGAAGGGTGGCAGTTTCCCCGGATGCGGAAATTTAGGGGACGCCAAATTTAAGCTACAAACATCATTTTTGGACTGTCACAAGAAAAAGTTTGGGAGGAGCGGGGCCATCAAATTCTGATTATGCACTAGATGCAATTTTCTCTTTGCACGCCCCTGATTGTGAAGCAGGAAAATCCACTTTTTAAGCATTAAAAATAAAATTTTAAAGCAGGAAAATTAGTTTTTAGAGCAGAAAAATTCACTTCTGGCATTAACTTTTTCTTTTGTGTCCCTTTGACGAAATTTGCATTTTTTGAGATCTTTTGGCAAAATCTGCCTTTTTTTTCAGGTTATTTTAAAGAAATTTGCTTACTTTTCACGAATTTTGCCATTTTATCTCAATTTTTCGATGAAATGTATCAGTTTTTTTTCTACGATTTTTTGAGGAAATCTGCCCTTTTTGGGGGGGATTTTGGGACATAATTAGCCATTTTTTCACAAATCTTGCTGAAAATTAGTCGTTATTTCTCGATCTTTTAAAAATGCAATTTGCCGTTTTTTGTGTGCTTTTGATGAAATTATGCGTCCCGTGGGACACGTAAGAGCTTTTTTTTTGCGTTCCGTCACAGATTTTTTACGTAATTTACACTCTATAGCGCATCAGGATCATCGCTGAAGGGCCTGTGTCTTTTCAAATGTGGGGCAAGAAGGGCGCTAGTTTTTTTTAAATGAGTGACAAGAGGGGCGCTAGTTTTTGGATGAGGGACAGGAGGGACGCTATTTTTTAAACTAAAGGGCAGGAGAGCGTCCCCCTGAAATCCTCTTGGGAAAACTCTGGATAACATTTGCATTTTTTTCTAATTCTAATTTGCAAAATTCTTTAACAAAATTTTTACTTTTTCCTGCAATCTATTGACAAAAGTGTGTTTTTTGGTGATCATTCAAAAAGTTCATGATCTTTTGACAGTCTTTCTTTTAGAGATTTTTTTAATGTAATTAGTGTTTTTCAGAGATGCTTTGATAGAATTTTCTTAAAACTGACATAATTCATGTTTTTGTTTTTTTCAATCTTTGAATAAAATGTTTATTTTTTAGAATCCTTCTCTTTTGATGAAATTCAAGAGTTTTTGGTGATCATTTGAGAGAGAGCAGATTTTAGAGAGTTGTGGATTTTAGGGTAGCAGATTTGAAGGAGTCAGTCTACTGTATTAATTAAGAGAATTATTATTATATTAGGTTAATACCTCATATTAGTTTATAATGTACTTACCTTTAAAAAGCTGCATCAAATCCAAAATCAGTTTTTCCAGCTCCCATAAAGAATGTATGTATATGAAAAGGAAGAAAAATATATTAAGTATGATTTTCAAAACTACATGTTTTATACATATAGGAATACAAACATCATATTCTATACATAAATTATATGACTGATTATTTATTTTTACAATAAAGTAGCAGATAGTCATTTTTTTTACAATTGTAAAAGGTTGTTTCTGAATTCAACATGACACGACAGGGGTCAATCCAGGTTTTATTTTTTGGGGTCCATTTTTGTGAAAAAATATATATATACATAGGGTAAACAGTACAGTCATTAGCACTATGTATAATTATTAGCACCTTCGGATTTAAATGAAAATATTAAGGAAACTAAAAAAGTTTTGATGTTGAAAATAATTTTAATGATTAGCTCATTCCTTTCCAAAATCACATGAGGAATATTAGTGGTGTACCGAAAGTACTTTGCCCGAGTAGCCGAATTACGAGTACTCGGCCATTGACTACTCGGCTGAGTACAGAGATACCGAATGCTGAGTAGTTGTGTGATAATAATAATAAAAAAAAAAAACACTGATGTGCACATAATGTGAGCTTGGATGTACATATATATATAAATATACCTGTGTGCAAATATAAATAATATACAAATATAGCATATATAAATTACAGAGTTTCCCACAGGTTTAAAAAGGGGCAGGGCACTACTATTCTAGAAAGGGCACTTTTTACTTTTTTCAGGGTACTTTTATATAGTTGAATCTAGAATTTAACGGTCAGAAATTTCTAAAAATCAAGGAAAAAATCCAAAAAATTTAAAACTGCCGATTTTGTTAAAAGATGCAAAAAAAGCAGATTTCGTTAAAAAATCACGAAAAAAAAGGCAGATTTTGCTAATTTTTCTTTACTTTTTTTAAAATAAATGAGCAAGGTACAAATTTAATTATGAAATAATGCTTATTTGAGTGTAGAGGATAACAAATATATTGTTCGCATTTCTTTTAAAAAGGAGCAAAACGGATTTATTGAAAAAGGCTTTAAAAAAACTACTTTTGTTGAATAAACAATTCTTTTTGTTTAATGAACATGTGCTTTCAGGAGTCACATTTAGAAAGATTTGGACTGGTTTAAAACAGATTGTGAAGAGAACTGTGGGAAAGGAGGCAATCGCCCCGGACGCGGTAATATAGGAGGTGCCAAATCTATACTACAAACGTTATTTTTGGGCTGTCACAAGAAAAAGTTGGGAGAGGAGTGTGGGAGGGGGGGAGGCATCAAATTCTAATTATCCCTTAGGTGCAATTTTCTCTTTGCACACCCGTGATTGTACAGCAGGAAAATCTGCCTTTGGAGCAAAAAACACAATTTTGAAGCAGGAAAATAAATTTTTTAGAACTGAAAAATTCAATTCTGGTATTAACTTTTTTTGTGCCCCTTTGATGAAATTTGGATGTTTTTGCTATCTTTTGGCAAAATTTGCGGGGTTTTTTCGGGATATTTTGATAAATTTTGAGTTTTTCATGAATTTTTGGCAAAATTTGTAGTTTTACACAAATTTTTTGATAGAGTTTTTCACTTTGGACAAAATTTGCCTTTTCTTCGCAAATCTTTTCACAAAATCACCCGTTTTATCACGATTTTTTGACGAAAGTTGACTTTTTGGCAAAATTTGCTGTTTTTCGTGAATAATTTGACAACATTTTCTGTTTTATCGCGATTGTTGGACAAAATTAGTCTTTTTTTTTCATGTCCTTTTGAAGAAATCTGCCGGGATTTTGTGACGAAATTAGCTTTTCTTTTTTGAGAATCTTGCCTGAAATTAGAAGTTACTTCTCGATCTTTTGACGAAATTACACCTCCAGTGGGACACATAAGAGCTATTTTTTGCGTAATTTATGCTCTATATGTCCACATCATCACTGGAGGGTTGCGTTTTTTCAAATGTGGGGCAAGAAAGGGCACCAGTTTTTTGAATGAGTGACAAGAGGGGCACTAGTTTTTGGATGAGGGGCAAGAAGGGCGCTATTTTTAGAACTAAAGGGCAGGAGGGGCAGAGCACCCCCCCCTATGAATCCCTCTGGGAGAAACTCTAAATTAACTAATTAAATTTGGAATTTATTTGTGCACCTTTTAAAGACAATTTTTGACAGTTCAAAACTAATAAAAAAAAGGAGAATTAATACATAACAAGTACAATTATTAACCAATATAAAATTAAAACATTCTTTAAACCTCCAATTTATTCAGACCATTAAAATCAGTCTATCAAAAAAAATGTTTACTGCTTACTATAACAATTCATTGAATAATGGAAAACATTTCATATTTACAGGGATGAGATTGACAAGAAAGTAAAAAATCTGAAAACTGCGCAACTGAGATTTGAACAATAATACTTATGAATTTCAAACAGAATAAATATTATAATTGTTATTAAAACGTATGTTACATGAAAAAATGGACTATTATATCAAAGTACAAAAACAAAACTAAGGAAAAAATATAAAATTTTTCCCCAAAATTCAATTTGTAAAATTTCTTTAAAAATTGTAGAAAAGTCTGAAATTCAACTAAAGTCTGAAGAATCTCATCTCTGTATTTATTTTGTAATTGTCTGTACTTTAATTTCTTTTGATTAAAAAAATTGTACTGGCTTTGCAGTTTTTCATTTTTCATGTGTAGAGACGTAAAATTTCCGGAAAAATATTATAAGTGGTGAAAAAACTGGGTTTTTTTTCCAGAAAAAAACAGAAAAGTTTGAAAAATTAATTTTTCATATTTTCTCCCAAATAAATTATATTTTCTAGAGAATGTTAAATAATAAACATTTTTTCCCATTTTATATAAAAAAGAAAATTATTTTCACTTTATGTTACAAAAAAGAAAAAAAAAAAGTAGCAAAGCCTGCTTTTAATATTTATTATTATTTTTTTTTTTCCCACAGCCTAAAAATTTTTATTTAAAACACTATTGTTTGTTACATCATATGATCTCTGTTAAAATATGATTTTTCAGTTACATGTTTAACTACCAATTGACCTAAAAACTTGAGCCCAAAAGTGTGCAGTTTGGAATAAAAATATGCATTCTATTTACATAAGTATAGTTTTTAAGTAAATGATACTAAACTAGTTTAAAGAAATTATTGCAATTTTGTCATTATTATAAATATCAGTACAGTCGTCCCCGCATAAACGAATATCGACGGTTCCAGAAAAAATATTCGATTAAGCGGGGTATTTGATTAAACGGGGAGGCATATAAATGTAATATTTAAGGTGTAATAAAATGACAAAATTATTAAACATAGTATATTTAGTTACCAGAGTAAGAAAATCATTAAAAACTTATAGAATAATACAAACTGAAATAAAAACAAAATGACAAGTAAATACGCAATAGTTCAATGACAGTAAACACATGCATTTTGTTTACATTGCATTTAATGCAGATCATGTGAATTGGATCCAAATTTTGTTATTAGAATTTAATTTACGTAATTTATACAGGTTTAAAAAAAAATAGATGAAAACGGTTTATGTGAAATTTTAGAGTAAAAAATGGACGAGATTTTTTTCGAGTGGTTTCATAATTACCATCTTAAACCTCTAACTGACAACACATTATTATTCAAGGGTTACTTCGAGAATTTTCTCGTTAATGCTAATGCTATAGAAAAGTTTATAAAGATATCTCTTTTGCATTTCAATATTTTTAAATGATATTTTTTGCAATAGATAGCTGAGATCGATCTGTACAAAAGGCGTCGTCGTTTTTAACTTTTCTCATTTTAATCGCAGATATTTTTAATGAGGATGATTTCTGTTTCGGGGCCTGCTTTTGAAAATGAAAGTGTCTCCATTAAGAATAATTGTAAAAAAAAAAAAATCGAAAAAGTGAAAAAGAAGTCTTTTGACAAACGAAAGTAAACAAAATACAAAATTGATCGAAATTCCTGTCCAATTTATGTCACCATTTTTGAAATTAATTCGAAAAAATGAACAAGGAAGGGAACTTCCTTGACAAGTACTTATACACCTGCCAGGCAAAATCCATGCTGGGAGTTCTGGAAATTTGTTTTCTGTGTAACAACAGAAAATGACAAAAACTGTGGAGGAAATTCCAATTGAAACATGTTTTTCACACCCATTTTTCAAATTGTCTCACACATATGTTATTCGATTAAGCGAGGACATTTCGTGAAAAGTATTCGGTTAAGCGGGGAAAAATAACATTAGCCCAATGGGATTAAATTCGGTTCCGGAGGATTTTATTCGAATAAGCGGGGTATTCGATTATCCGTTACCCAATTAAGTAGGGAGGACTGTATTCAAAAATTCCATTGTTTGTTTAAAAAATGTATATTTTATACATTATTCCTTTTTTTTTCTTACAATTATAATTTTATTTCCTTTAAAAAATATGTTTAGTTTTAGAATAGCTTTTCAATCTCAACTCAAAAAAGTTTTGATTTAGTTTTGTAATCTAAATTCAAACAAAACAAAGTTTTAGTTTGGCTTACTCAAGTCTGCAACTAATAAATAGCATAGGATTTATTGAATGTTAAGATTTTTTACTCACTGAAAACAAAAAAGTTTAATCAAGAGAGAAAGTATAATTTGGAATATAATACTTGTAATTTTTTTTTTTTCCTCATTGCAGTTGTACTTTCCTAACGCAAACTGTCCATATTTTGCAACATTACTGTACATTATGGAGGTCAATTTTAGATTCAACACCTTGAAAAAACAATCAACCAATAACGAAATCTTGAAAAATGCACCATAGTAGTGCCACCTATAGGGCAATTTACACTAAAAATTAAACATTATATTAGGAACTATCTGAAGCTGTAGTTTGAAAAATCATCCTTTAGTTCTTGAGATAGAACTATTGCGATAATTTAATAATGCAGCATAGCAGCGCCATTGATTGGGCGATATACATTAATAACTAAACATAGAGTTTATTTCAAATTGTAACTGAATCTAAAGTTTTGTGAAATTATGTGCATCAGTTCTTGAGATAGAGTGCCCATAAAATTTTTGTCACATACAGACTCGCAGAGTAACGATATTTCAAAAAAAAAAAAAAAAAAAAAAAAAAAATCAAATCAAATCGTGTTCAGGACTTTCTAAAATGTTTAAATACACAAAAAACTGGAAGTCACATTTTTCACGAATTCAATACTTACTTCTTGAAAAGATAGAAAAAAGTAATAAATCATTTCCATTAATCAGCATATTATTGAAATAATTTTGTACATTAATTAATTTTTAAAAAGAGAAGTTGCGTTTAATTATATATATCTAGATTTTTTTCATATAATCCTGTTTTTGTGAAATTGTGAACTTCTTGTATATACTTGTACAAAATATAATCAAAATTTGTGAATAAGAAATTATTACTATATTTAGGTTCCTATTTAGACATTTTTAATAAGGTTATTTATACACATATACAACTTGATAAGATTCAGCTGCTATATGGCATGAGATTTTTTTCTTTCAATCACTGCATTTGGAAAGATTCAATTTGTAGATTAAACTTTTTTTCTGAAATGTCTATTTTCAAGAGAAATTTTGCGAAGGGTCTTGTGTTTCAAACAAGAAAATATGAGAATGTAGCTATTACAAAATTTTCAATATATTATTACATAAATGAAATTTCAAATTTTCCAGCTCGGAAAAAATTTAAAAATAAGCCTTTGGAAAAAAAACGGAAAAAAAATGGCTTTTTTTCCCCAATTTTTCTGAGCATTCCCAGCTCTATTCATGTGTACAGATTAAATTAAGTTATTTTAAATTTATTATTTTTTTAAATATCTCATTAAAATTATTTGCAGATTGATAACTTGTATATTATTATAAATCCAACTAATAAAAATTATTTTCTAAATGTAGTTAGGTGTACTAACTGTGTTTTTAATTTCATGAAGTGCTGCAGAGCTTTGGTAACAAGGTACATATGTAATGTATGTTATATACACTCATTAGACTCCTTGATAGGCTCCAAGACTTCTATAAAGACTTGCAAGGCTTCTTCAAAATCGTAATTTAAATTTATACAATATTGATGATGATGGTTGGATTTCTTTAATTATTAATTTTTCCATTTATTGTATTTTCACTTTCAGTTTCTTTATTAAAAATTATATTCTTTTCCATTTCCCTATATATAAAAAAAGTACTTATTTTTATTTGTATAAATGTGAAACAATTTTAATCTGGAGATATTTTATGAGGGTTTTTATTCATAACTTTTTTCATATTTTGCAGACGTATTATTAAATACCAAGTAAATAGTTTTATGAATTACTGCATATAGAATACATTGATATTCAAATAACTTTTTAGAGGTCAGTTATAAATTCATATGCTTAAAAAATGAAATTTCAACTACTCTGTTCAGCTCAAGCAAGAATCACTAAAATGCACAAAACTTATCAACACTGCAATCACTAATGTGTGTATGAGTGCTGCCCAACCATTAAAATAAAAAAACATCAGTGCATCCACAAAACTCGCTGTGCAATAATCACTAAAATGCACAAAACTCATCAAACCCTAGTTAACTAACACTAAAACCGAAAATTTAATTTCAATGCACAAAAGGCACATTCAAGAAATGAGCAAAATCGCAGCTATTAATGCAGATATCAAGCTATTAAAATCTCTATAAATTTGTACAAAAACACGTGATAAAATTTTAAAGTATTTGTGGTATATAAACATTATGCGATTTTTAAGTAAGAAAAAAAGTATTTCTGATATAAGAATTCACTTTCAATAACATCAACACATTGTCATCTCAATCTTTTAAATATTATTGACAAATCACAACTTAAATCCTTGAATATTTATTTCGAGATAAGCATACCCTCAATATATATTTATGTGCTCTACCAGCATATATGTTTCCAAATGTATGATGTTACTATTTATTGAAATAAGCAACATCTTTAAAATAACATGAATAAGAAACCAGAAAATATAGTCATACATATATAATGCAATCTCCTTTTTAAATTTAAACAATACAAGACTGACGTAACAATGGCATTTCATAAAATCCAATTAAACAAAAGACAAGAAACCGTGCAATCCGATTAAATCAATCCAAAATCCTGAACTAACAAGTGTAGGCATAATGGCATGGAAACAATCCAGGAAACGATCCGGTAACAAGAAAAGCCATTTATCGCCTCGTCATATTCAACGATGCCAAGTGTCTCGGCTGTTCTAGGATTCAGCGAAGTTTTTATTGCAGAAACTGTCTAATAATAAACATTTTTAATATCTGTTGATCACAAGAACATTTCTACTATCAATTCACTTATATTGTTCCAAGGTCGTAGCTAGAAGTGATCTATAGAGGTAGCTAATTATTTTTTTTCTCTCTCTCTTTCTCTGCCATAAAGATAAATAAGTGCATATTTACACTGTAGGTACTAAGTTTCCTATTAAACTGTTTTAATAACTTCATTTTATACTAAGGAAAGTATAGGATGATGAAAATTTTGAGTGCATAACTGGTGCAAAATCAAGTTAGCTTCCTGTATACAAATAGGATGAGGGAGTGTTAAATCGCTTATTTAGATAAAATTTAGTAATTTTGCAAAACTGTAAAAGAATCTCAAAACTAAATTTGATTTTTGGAACAGAATTTCAGTTGGATTTTCTGAACAGAAAATTCGCAGTAGAACAATAAAAACTTACTTGTACCGGCAGGCAGACTAACACGAATCACGAATCTCATCTCACACCTCACGCTTCCTGTGAAAATTACCGCGCTTTCGTTGGTTGGTTGGTTGGCCACTACTGAGACATGTGTACACACCCGTAGGGAGGCTTTTGTCTCTGTTGTGTATTAACTCAATGGACTTACGGACTTCTACTGTACTGTATTGCCTCCATGGTTCAAATGTAAAAACTCTCCTGGTTCGAGAGTATCTTTTGTAAAAAGTTTCAGTTTTGATTTGTATTCTATAATGTGTTTGTTGTTGTTTTGTCCGTGCAACTTAGACGCTAATTAAAATAATGTTGCAATGATTATCTCGGCCTTCTTCAATTAATTATGCAAAGATCTAACATTGGCGACGAGCGTTAACCAAAGGACTCAGTTTCATGAAGTAATTCTTTCTTATTTAGTTTTTCTGAACTGACTTTAGTTTCGTTTCTTTGTTCTGCTTTCAAGTGCATTGTGATGATGTCTCTCGGTAAGCTAGAAGAGTTTCATATAGGGAAAACTAATTGGACCGAGTACAAGGAACGCTTGGAATTCTATTTCACAGCTAACAGCATCGATGAAGATGTGAAAAAAAGGGCTATTTTCCTTAGTGTCGCTGGACCGACATTGTATTCATTGATTCGTTCATTGTGTACCCCGAACGCTCCGGATACTGTGACATTCCCGAACTTGTTGCTGACTTTGGATGGACATTTTTCGCCAAAACCATCCGAAATTCTGTGCCGATTCAAGTTTAACAAACGAGATCAGCAGCAAAATGAAAGTATCGCTGATTTTGTAGCAGAACTCCGTAAGCTGTCCGAAAATTGTAATTTCGGGACTCAGTTAGATTCCATGCTTCGCGATAGACTGGTCTGCGGAATCCGTAATGAAGAAATCCAGCGAAAATTATTGGCCGATCCAGCATTGACCCTCACAACAGCCATGGATATCGCACTTGCAGGTGAAGCAGCTTTACGACAATCGTCGGAAATTCGCGGAAATAATAATGATTTGTACAAAAATCTTAGAACCGACTGGTCCTGTTTCCTACAAGGCTGAAAGTTTGATCGACGGTAATATATCTAGACGTCATGTTGACCAAATTCGTGATCGAACTGTCAGTTCAAACACGTCTGTGGACAGTACTAATTCCTCTGATTCCATTCCACCAGTCACTTGTGATTCTCCTGAAAATTCGTCCATTAGTGTTCCCGAACAAATAATTCAACCTACAGTTCCTAATCATGAAAAATCCATACCTGTAGATCCACCAGCACCTGATTTACGACGATCTCAGCGTCATCGGAACACTCCCAAACATCTGAAGGACTACGTGCTCAATTCTTAGAGGGGAAGAGTGTTGTGTATTAACTCAATGGACTTACGGACTTCTACTGTACTGTATTGCCTCCATGGTTCAAATGTAAAAACTCTCCTGGTTCGAGAGTATCTTTTGTAAAAAGTTTCAGTTTTGATTTGTATTCTATAATGTGTTTGTTGTTGTTTTGTCCGTGCAACTTAGACGCTAATTAAAATAATGTTGCAATGATTATCTCGGCCTTCTTCTTCAATTAATTATGCAAAGATCTAACAGTCTCGAAACTCCAGAGTAGACACTAATATAAACAGCCATGGTCAAATCATGTACGACACAGGCAAACGACAAACACTTCTGTCAACCAATCTACCGCTACATTTTTGTCATAGCGGTCTTGACGACGTAGCCCAATCATAGCAAGCAGACAACCATAATAAAATTTGTAGACCAATCAGAATGCCTGAATTCATATGTAGAGTGGGTACTATAAGGGAGGCCACACACCTGTGAAACATTGAGCGAAAAAACATGAGACATGCGACAATTTCACCCTGATAACAAAGGAAAAACTGGTTTGACTGCGACATGTTGCACGATTTTTGACGCATGTCTCGCTAGTGTGTGGCGTGCCTAACGAAGCACGGGCGAAAACAGCTTGCTCGCACAAATAAGAGCCCACAGTGACATCAACTGCCCTTTCCTTATTGACCCCCTTACATTGACGTCACAACAGCGGCTGTTCCTCTTATCTGGTGCACATGACGCCATGTTCTGGAGCCCAAACAAACCATCTTTACTCCCCGTTTGCCGTTTAAAGCAACTGTGGTCTTTCTGTTTAATTTTGATTGTTCTTATTCTTGCATTATTTTTCTAAATACTTAAAAAATGAAGCGCAAATTACTATTTTTATAAATGTGAAAACATCACATTTGCCTTATGTTTGGGCGCCAGATGAAGCATGTGACGTCACGTGCAAGGGGTCTATAACAGCAGGCCCACACAGGCTGTCAACAAGAGCAGTCAAAAAAGATGGGGAAGAGCCACACGTGAAAATCGGATCAAGGCCGCAACACCATGAGGAGATGAGAGAGCTACAGACATGTGTCGCTGTAACTCGAGGAGGCAGGCAACTTGAGAGAAAAAAACAGCTGTCAGCGAGGGCAGTTGAGAAACATGCGGTGCAAGAGAACGTGCTCCGGGGTATCCAACTCAAAACAATGCCTACACAGCGGGGAGAAGACGCTGCTGGGTGAGGATCATCTTAGCCCTCCATCGGGCAATAAGCACATGAGTTAGCCTGGAGGGGGTCCACAGAGAAAAAGACCGGTAAGGGGTGAGGTGAGGGTAAGTAGGTGCGTAGTCAGTGTTAAGCCATGAAAAGCCATTTTCAATGAACCAGCTCTTCTTGACGTGAAAACGTAAGTCCTCCGGAGAAATCTAAGGGATAGACTGGCAGAGAAATGGACCATTTTTAGCCAGAAAGTCAGCCCTCTCATTCGGGACGATACCCTTATGAGCGGGGCACCAGACCAAAGTGATGCAGTAGCCCATATTACTCATGACCGAAATGCTATGGCTCAGATGGAGAATGACCTTAGGTGAACGAAGTGAATAGGCCTGGCAAGCTCGCAAGATAGACAAGCTATCCGTTAACAGTAAAATTGTCTTATGAACAGATGGAAGATAAGTAATGGCCAACCAGAGCCCACGCTTTCGTTGCAGGGGCGAGAAAAGTAGTACACAAAACAAGTGTTGTCAAACGGAAACGTTAATTAGCTAGATCTCATCACAGCTCAGATATGATCAAAGAACAAATCTTTTTTTATTTATTTAATAATAATAATACATTTTATAAAAGCATTACTTCTAAAAGTAAAAAAAAATGTTAAAAACTAACATCTGAAATCTTTAAAAAAAATTAATAAATACAGAAAGGGGGGGAGCGAAGGAGGCGATCGCCCTGAGCGCGGAAATCTACGGGGCGCCAAACTTATACTACCAACGTCATTTTTGACCTGTCACAAGAAAAACATTGGGAGAAGGGGGCTTCAAATTCTAATTTTGCCACGGGCGCAATTTTTTCTTCGCACGCCCCTGAGCAGACTAATTACCATTTTTTGATTTAACAACTGAATTTAAAAAATAATAAATAAAAATACTGATTACTTTTAAGTATCAGTTGAGTTAATATTTTTGGTTTTGATACGAATATATTTTGTTTAAAAAAAAATAATAATAATATGTAAAAATGTATAATACTTGAAATTTATGAAAGATATAAGAGTGACCAGAGTGTCACAAAAGGAACAAAATTTTGATTTAATGTACAAAGAAGTAAAATACTTCTCGTTACGAATTAGATGTATGTTACGTGAATGAAACATGGGTATATTTAACTGGTTACATCAATTTTTACCTTAATTATATTTTTAATAAAATTATTGGGATCATTTATGAGAATTTCTTCGAATTGTCCCTGAATTTCGGAATGGACGTCCCCATGTATAATTGTTTCAGAATTTTGTCATTTCAAAAGTTATTCTCGAATGTTATAAATATTGTAAAATTTCATTCTACTAAATCAAGTCATCATGATAGGTAATGATAATAGGTTGCCACGATGATTACGTTCTTTTTTTTAAGGAGTCCTATTATTTCCGTATTACTAAATTTAATATGTTAATATTTAATAATTGTAACAAATTTTGCTTTCATTGATATTCGTATAAGAATACAACAGCTATTGCACCAAAATCTGATTATTTATAAGACTAGTTATAACAAGAACACATCTCATTTGTCATGTTTGATGTACAATTTCTGATTTGTTTTATACTAATTTATGTTAACCAACAAGTGGGATACGCATTTTTGCTAAATCATGGAAAAGTGGGCCAGGCGTAGAAGAAACATAGATGAGAAGTGGGGGGGGGGGGAATTATGTGGGATGGCTATGTGAATTAGTCATAAATAACATGATGAGAAAAGAGGATTTTGAATGTGGGGTTTAAAAGAACAATTTTTTTTCAACATATTTCATTCCTTTAGAAATTTACTTGTATGCACTTTTATTAAACTATCAAATTACAAGTAGAAATTATGTGATTTTTAAATATATAATTTACAGAGTTGATGTACATTTATATACATGTTGTTTATAAACCATGTAATATAATCTTTCATACAATAGACCGTAAATCTCATTTTCAAACATATCCTTTGACCACTAAAATAAAAAATCTGCAGTGAATCAATGAATATTTAAAGATAATCTGAATATATATATATTTTTTATCCTAAGAAATGCAAACATGTCTTATGTTTCATATTTTAATTAGAATTTATGTAAATGCGACTTGCATTTCAATATTGTTGAAATACAATGGTATTTTTTAGATCAAAATTGCAAAAAATAAATGACCTTAAATGCAACAGTTGTTATTTTAGTAGTAATTTATCGACAGTGTAGGTAATGTTGACTCATTTTAGGACAAATTCTTCACAATCATGTCTATTTATGTAAACAAACAATTAAACATATAATATAGTGGATTTATATATAAATATAAAACAAATTAAACTGAAAAAATGAAGATATACATATATATGATATTACATACCTTTGCATAATGTTCTTCTGTTTAACTTCTATATCTTACACAGCGCCTTAATTCAATACGCCGCCATTATCGTAAAATTTGCCAAACTTGTTCTCTCCGTTTGTTTTTTGTTTGCTGTGCAAGCTCGGTTGAGGGACTTCGACCTGAACCTCTTCTGGATAAAGGTCGAATAACAGCGTCAGTTTTCAGCTTCAACCTCATAAAGCTAGGTTAGATGGTGAATACCATTTGAGTGTTGGACCCAAGTTTCGCGCATAACTCGGGGTCGAAGTAGTTGGCGTATACGAAGGCTAGGAATTTGTTTTTGCCCCTAACCATCATAACGGATCAAATTACCTATCCCTTATGTCGCAATTCTCAGACGCGTCTTACCGTAACATAAATGCACCTCAAAGTTAATTATAATGCCTCTATATGAGAGTGAGAACATAGGTTACGTAAAGTTTGATTGAGTAAGGATAAATTAAAGAAAAAAGGATCACCAAGCATTGTGTCAAAACTGCCATTATTACCAAACTAATGTTTATTAATTAATCTCAATCGATTATTGATAGGTTCTGAAATATAGGTTTTCCACAGTTTGTGAGCCATCAGCGTATGTTGACATTCACATACTGAGGTGTCCTACGTCTAACAGTGCCAATCTGCGTGGCCACCATAAATTGGATCCAAACGACTAGACCGGGCGACGGCAGCACAGCCAATCTCTTCGAGTTCCCGGCTAAAACATGAAAATGGCTTGCCAAGTGATATCTAGATGTAAGACACCTGAAAACTCGATTTCAGCAGTTGACTCCTAGGTTTACCATTGTGTTTTCCTGCTCTCAATCCAATCTGTCATGTTTTCATACCTTTGAGTTCATGAAAATACATTAGCAAAGCTATTACTCAACCGCTGAAATCGGATAATTAGGTAATTTCCACCAAGATATGACTTGGCCGACCAATTACATTTTAATATACAATTGGTCGGTTTTAATTTTATCAAAATTATTTGTCAAATTTAAAGTTTTTACTATTTTTAAAATTTCAGTCGTGAACTTGATGATGTGATAACCTGTACTGCCACCTCCTGATTTATAGTCATTCGATAAACATTAAAAGCCCCTAGTAGTCACTCGAAAATTCTTAGATGATAATGTTAAGTCTGTGGAGGCGTTATTTTCAAATATCTCATTCAAATTTCAATATTTTTACATGATTTTTTTGAATTGGATAGCTTAAGACGATCAACAACCGAGCTAATTTTTACTTCTTCACATTTTTTCTTTTTTTAATAGAAAATTTAACTTTCGGAACCAACTGGAACAGGTTCTGAAATTGAAACTAGCATAGTATAAAAAATATATATATAACCAAAATAGAAAAGGTAAAATCTAGCCCGGTTATAGTCCTCAGTTATTCTATGCAAAAAAAATCATGTAAAAATATTAAAATTTGTTCAAGATATCTAAAGATAACGCCCGCATAGACTTAACGTTATCATCCGGGTCTTTTTGAGTGACTTTAGGGGCATCTTTAATACACTACTTCGCCAGCTGATGCAATTTGCATTTTGCATCGGGGTTTTCTCACTCGTTATTATGACGTGACAAATGGTGGCTCGAGGCTAACTAAAAAGATAGTCTACTTCGATGTATTCCGCATATCTTTTTTATAGACCGCTAGAGTGACATCATGCTCTTTTCGTATGTTTTCATTGGTGCATACGCGCATCCGTTGAATCCAGCGGTCTGTAAAAACGATACCCGTAACGCACCGCGGTAGCCTTTCTTTTTCGTTAACCATGTCGTGGCCAATGACCTCTGAGGCCTAAACAGCACATCAGTTACCTTTTCTTACGCCGACATCTTTCTTTTCCGTCACTTGACGGAGGACAGATTTAACGCGCCAAACCGGTTTTTCTCCCGCCGAAACTCGTATTGTTATGTTTGTCTTGAGCTGACCGTACTTCTGCTTTTTTCTTTGTGAAATCTGAAAGTTGCCAATAAAGCGATCACCGCCAAAAAAACAGTATCTTTTCGCCAAAGACGTTGGATTCGAAACCATGCCGAGAGAACAATGGAATGTGCGTGTATATCAGAAGTCGGTGGTCGTGGCTGGCATCTGTCTACGACAGGCTGCTAATGGTACAAAATGATGAGCGTGCCATTTTATGACAATCGCTGTGATTAGAGTATCAGCCGTTGCTGTGACGTCAATGCAATGGATCTATTGGTATTTTTCTTCTGTTTAACTGAAGTTGACGTCACGTGAGTAAAGTCGAGGCTAACGAAAAAGACAGGCTACAGTGATGCATCCCAAATGTCTTTTTTTTTATACAGACCGTAGAATGACGTAGTGCTCTATTCGTGAACCCGCATTGGTGTATTCGAGCATCACATGACTCTATCGGTATGTAAAAAAATATATGTGAAATAGACCGTGGTAGCCTGTCTTTCTCGTTAGCCTCGGGTAAAGTCCATTCACAGTATGCGAGTGTAGGATATTGTGGGTTCAAATCCCACTGGCTCCATTGCACACACTCTTTGTGTGGAGCTCCCGGTTGTACTTCTCTTGTGTTGTGAAATTTACTTGTGCTATCTCGTCCCTGTAAATTGATAATGACTTATAAGCAGGTTTTCATGTCGAGCACACACGTCAGATGTATGTAATAATAATAATAATAATAATAATTATAATAATCTATTCACAGACTTCTCACGCTGTTAAAAATCTCTATCATTTGCTGCATTGTCACTCCACTGCTTTTATAGGAAACGGTTACTTATTATGGAGCATTCTCATTGGTCAGAATAGAGATATTTTATGACAACGGTGGAGTAATGATGCAGCAAATAGTATATATTTTTAACAGTGCATATTCTGCTAAAAATCTGCAGCATTTTCGGCATATTCACTCTGCCGCTTGTATAGAATAGCTCTATTCCGACAAATGAAAATAGTTCCTAATATAGCCAAGTAATCGTTTTCTAAACAAGCGGCGGAGTGAGTATGCAAGAAATGCTGCAGATTTTTAGTAGTACACTGTTAAAGTGCAGTGCATTGTTAACTAGTATACTAGAATCAAATTTGGTAACTTTTTCTTCAATTTTACATCGCTTCACTCCATTAGGTGATGGCAGAGAGAAATGTTCGCAAAATTGTTTTTTCTCCCTGCAAAAGCTCCTTGAAATCTCCTTCCGGATCTTATGTTGACCGAGAATGAAATCCGAAAGTTACCAAAAAAGGGATCATCGCCAAAAAATATAATCTCAAACCCAGAGCCCGATTAAGGTTGTACAGGGGCCAAGGTCCAGCACTTTTTTCAGAGCCCCCTTGTGCTAGTATAAAAGCTGAACCCCCCCCCCCCCCTCGCATTATTCGACAGGTTATCATTAGATTATCATATAATTGACAAGTTAACCAAAATCGTTTTTGAGAAAATAATTACTCAAAACTGCAATTTTAGGAAATATTTTCTAAATTAATTAAAATAATTGCTGGAAACTGCAATTTTGGGAAATATTTTCTAAAGTATTTTATTAAATTTGGGCCCTTATCAACAGTGGGCCCAAGGCCACGACCTTAGTTGGCCTGTGCGGTAATCAGGCTCTGTTCAAACCTCCATCTTTTTTAGCGACGAAAGAGCGAAAGCATGTTTGATTCAAGTTCTGACTAAAAGAACTATCTAGTTCGGCCTCTAGTCCTATATTTCCTGTAAGAGTCCATCATACTAGTGATTCTAGAGTGCTTAGTGTGGCACAGTGAATGTGGTGACATATGGACTACAAAATTTGATTGCTTGAGACATCGCCCCTAGATTGGAGAAAATCACGACACGATTTGTTGTGACATCACAAAAGTCACACAAAGCAGATAAAACAAAGAAAAAAAATCAAACAACTTTCATATTTTGATTATGTTGTGTAGTGGAATTATTAATTATTATTTACTACTACTAATTAAAAATTCCACGAATTATATATTTTCTTTTTGTAACATTAAATAATTTTTTAAATATTTAATTCTCTCTATTATCACATAAGTTTTCTATGAATTAAATTATGAAAAAAGGTATTATAAAGAATATCGGAAGTACATTCAGAATTTTCGAAAATCCAATTTAATCTCGGCACCGACAATGCTAAATTTTCTAGTAGTCTTTTACTTAGTCATTAATTAATTAGAGTTAGGTTCAGGAAAGCATATAGACATATCGGTACTACTAGGTTATTCCGTCGACCAAAATTCTATCGCCAAATTATAAGATTAAATGCCAACAATGGATGGTCGTGAATGTCAATTCAATGACATTAAATATGATACACGTGCTTAAAATGTCATTGAGTGATTTAACTTTGACTTTGTATTTTTATTAATATTCTACTAATTATTTGTTTGTTATTTAAAATAAAAGTTACGTCTATATGTATAATTTGGCTATCAAATTGGCGATTTGTATGATTTGGCGAAATCGGTCGACGGGATAACAGAGTAGTAACGGCATATCAATTTATAAACAGGAAGATTGCATTAATTAATAGCTCCACAAAAATTGATGCAACTAACACCTAAAATATTTTTCGTTTTAGAAATCAACGTGCGCATGCAGAAAATTCTTTTCTGTTCTCAAGGCTCCTGACCCTGCATTCAAAGGTATTCACAAGCTAATGTTAAACCTATGGAGAGGTTATTTTCTAATACATTGTTTGCATTTCAACATAAAAAAAGAAAGAAAAAAAAGGATTGCTAAGGTACATTTCTACATCGCTCTCTGTTTCCTTTTTTGATTTTTGATTGCAAATATTTTAAAAAAGTTACTCTCACTTTTAAAACCGGTTCCGAAAACGAAAGTGACATTCTAAAAATTATTTGCATCCAAAGAAAACAAATAGATAAATGTGATCGCTGATCCCCAGAGGGTTTTGTTTAATATCGCCTTCAAAACACTTTATTATTAAATTAACGAACGAAAATTGTCAATAAAGAATTAATCATTCTTTGCATAAATGGTAGCACCATTATATTTAGGAATGTGCCTTATGGAAATTATCCACTATCCTATTTCAGATTTTTATATTTAACTAATAGTATTTATAGCAGGATTTCGTCAAAAACCGCATTCAAAATGATAAAAGACCACTGCAGGTTAAAAAAAATTGCGACTCTACGAATTGAACTAAACCTTTATGAGTAAATAATGAATTTGCTTATGCATCTGCTTTATGATGTGTATCTTGCAATCCTATTTCATAACATTGGGGCTATGTTAATTCTGCATGCTATTATGAATATGGAGTATGATAAATTGCTTTTCAATTCAAAGGTGAATTTACCAGTACATATATTAATGGAGTGAATAATTGTTCCCATAAACATCTGGACTTAGGTCTAGACATAAGCATGACGTTGAGGGGGGGGGGGGGGTAAAACCAGGTGGCACTTCTCATATATAGATATATGGACAAAAAAAGGCGATCTGGGGAGTTAAAATGAACTGATGATATAAAAAAAATATTTTAATTAAAATAACATTTTTTTTTCAAAATTTTGTGATTTGTTGTATGACAAGAGGCATTCAGCTGTAACTAGATAGAATTTGAACTCTCTCGCATATATAGTTTTTATGTACGGACTCTGTGACAGGTAGACGGAGGACAAAAACGAATAGGTTTCCGTCAGATGAATGAAATCCTAAAAAAATGAAAAAGGAACGGCGTAGAGATGTGTCTCGATTATTCAGTAATAATAATAATAATAATAAACAAATAAAAATTTCGAAATGCAAACAAATATTAGAAATTAACTCCCTAACATCTTAACTATACTTTAAATGCCTCAATTGTGATAACTTGTAATGATGCAACTATAGTAAAAACTATGAAAATGAAATCTGTCACTGGTTAAATTATTACGTTCTTCCTGCTTTTTTCGTGACGTTATCGAGTTTCACACACAAAAACAGCAATGTATTACAGTGGAAATTTTGTTAAAATATCTTCATTATTTTTAGTTTCACATGTAAAAAGCTATAAATATTATTTGCTATCTGTCAAAAAAAAAAAAAAAAAAAAAAAAAATCTATATTTTTGAGACATTGTGTATAGTTTATAACTTTATTATTACGAAATCTTGATATTAAAATTAAAAAAAAGGATGTTTGTTTGCATAAATAAAATGTAGACTTAAATTCCCCCTTTTTTTTTATTTTCCGTAACATGAAATTAATTTCTTAAAGTATTTCAATTCTTTTGTCCGCTTAAATATCAAAGTAGATTTATAATAACGAGTTAAACTTTAATGGCAATGCATCCGACACTATTAAATGAAGCATACGATAATAAAGTGAAATAATAATAAATAATATTAAGTTAAAAAAATACATTTTGAAAAAATATTTTGATAAAGTAGAAATATTCTTTCAATTTATTTACGATTGTTGTACATACATATTTAAGATAAGTTTGTGAATTAAGGTTATATATTTTCGAAGTGCAATGAATCGCGAAACGCTGGCTTTCACATTCACCAACACCTACGTTTCCCGAGTTCCCTACATGCAAAGATCAGAGAGGGAACTCTGTCCTTCAAAAATCTCAACTAATTCTCAGAATCAGATGAATGAGTCCATCGTCTGACGACACTTGGTCCGCTACATTTTCTCCAGGCAATCATGACAAGCAAAGAAAGGAAAAAGGGGAGGGGGGGGGGCTGTCTTTTGCTGTCCTTGCTAGTTCTATGCTATAAAAAAATAAAGCAGCAATCTATTTTTTTTTTTTTTTTTTTTTTTTTTTTTTTTTAATGAATAAAAATAAATTCCTTTCTAAAAGAATTTGGTTTCTGTAGTTTTTTCTTAAAAATTTACAGGCTAATGAAAGCCGCTACATCACGAATAAATATTATTGAAAAAAATAACAAAAAGTAATTAAAGCGGGATATATATACATATAGATTTGCGCACCACAGGGGGAGGGGGAGTAATGAGGCTGAACCCCCCCCCCCTCTTCAGACCCTGACACTAGACTAGTCATTTAAAGTTTTCAAAAATTACAAAAGAATATTATTATCTTCTGAATAACTTCTTAAAAATCTCAACTTTTAAAAAGTATTAAATTCGTTTCACAAAAAAAAAAAAAAAAAAACCTTAGTTTTTAAAACACGTTACGGATAGTAAAAAAAAAAATAGAAATTATAGATAGGTTAGACTGTATATTTTTCTCTTTTGATATAGTATTTCGCGAAAAACATTGTAGTGAATTTTGTCTAATTATCTTCATCTATAGAATCATCAGAAACGCAATATATTTTTGAAAAGACGCATTTATAAAAGTTTCTTTTAGCTGGAACTGTATTTTCAGAAATGTTTTCAAGTGAACTTATAGGTGATGAATAATTTTCTCAAATCGGAATATCAGTATTTTATGCTGTAATAACCTCTCAATTAAACATTTTTATTCATGATCGATTTATACATCTTAATGTATAGATTTTTAATGCAATCCTCTTAAAATGTAATTGGTGTACTCAAAAAAAAAAAAAATTATATATATATATATATATATATATAAATAAATATATATATATATATATATATATATATATATATATATATATATATATATATAAATACTTTTATAAATACATCCAAAGTTATTCAGACAATACCAATAAAAGAACCAATGAAACCAGTATTTTTACATTAATATTATTAAAAACAGTTGAAGTTTGAAGAGAAATAGAAGGCAGATTACCAAATTACTAAGAAATATGTGGATAAATGGACATTATATAACCAGAGTCATTCATATATTATCATACGATAAACCAATGAAACCAGTATTTTTACAATCATCTTATTGAAAACAGTTGAAGTTTGAAGTGAAATAGAAGGCAGATTACCAAAATAATGAAAGATAAATGGATAAAAAGGCAGTAGAAGGCTTTTTCATTAAACTACTTCATCAGGGGTGTATAGTTTAACAAATACATATATATATATATATATACACATTACATATACACACACACACACATTTATATATATACACATTACATACACACACACACACACATATATATCTATATATATATATGTTCACTCTCAGCAGCCCGAAAATTTCGAATACATTTTCAGACTCATTTTTAAAAAAGAAAACATGAAACTTGCTGACGTGATTTTTGAAGAGAGTACGTGAGCTGTGAGTTTTCATTTTTAACAACTACTTCCTCAGTATGAGCATTTTTTTCCTTCATTTCCAGCAGTCGGCTTCGGTAAATCTGGTGCAAAACGCTAACTTTGACAGCGGTTTTTGAAATATAATCTCTTTTTTATCAAAAAATAGATAAGCATCGCACACCATAATGTTTCTGAATAAGAAAATCTGTCAATTTCATGCGTTTCAGAACAAAAATTAATTTTAAAAAGAATCTGAAAGCAAGAAGTTTGGATTCGAAAATATCCGTGCCTTAAGAAATGAAAATTAGTTTTAATGATGCTAATATTCATGCTGTTATTTTATCAGGTTTGTCTGTAAAGGATCTTTGTTGAACATGAAAGTGTTTATATAAGGGACTACTTCAGTCAAATGAAAAGTTCCGTTCGCTAATGCAAATCCTGTGGAAGAAATTTTTTAAGATATCTCGGTTGCATTTCAATATTTTTATTTATTTATTTATTTTTTTTCTGATTGGATAGCTGAGATTGATCCGAGTCTCTGAGTGCAGCCCATTTTTTACTTTTTCGATTTTGGGTGAAGATATTTTTATTTTTATTTTTATTTATCTATTTATTTATTTTTTGAGGGTGTTTTCAATTTCTAAACAGTCCCGAAAATGAAAGCGTCCTCATAAAAATTATCTGTAAATAAAATAATAATAATAATAATAATAAAATAAATAAAAATAAAAATAAAAAACGATCAGCATACAGATCAATCTCAGATATCCAATGCAAAGAAACATTTAAAAATATTAAAATATAACCGAGCTAGATTTATAAATTTCTTCCGTAGGATTAGTATTAGCGAATGGATCTTTTTATTTGAATGAAGTAGCTTCTTAAGAGTTAATTGGACTTCAAAAAACAGAAAATCCCGGTTGAAAATACAGGTTAATTAGAAAAACTTTATGTTGACGTATCAGAAACTCCGTGCAAGCAAAAGAAACTTTGTTTTTATGAAAGCTTCTTTAATTTTTGAAAATATTCTATTGATTTCTAAGATTTCTAAAGATAAAAAAATGTTTTTCGAATTAGTGGGTAACTTCAGAGTTTGTTGCACTTTTTCGATTGTGATTACAATTACAGTATATTTCCCTCGACTAAGAAACATTTAATTTTTGCGTATGTCTTTTACCCCCTCAAAAATGGAATGTTCGGCAACCTGAAACTTGTACAAATTCTCTGGCCAAAAGAAACAAAATTCTTCAAAAATATGTACCAAAAAAAAAAAAAAAAAAAAAAAAAACTTCTGATCACAAGAGTGTTTTGCCAACAAATTGCATGTACTTTTTCTATTTTTTTTTTTTTTTCGATTTGTAAATATGAGCATTTATTTGGAAAGATTGCAAAGTAAAGACAATAATATAGTAGAATAGTGGCGTTTGATTGGAAATATTTCCAATTTAACTCTAATGTTTGTTCAGTATTGATGTTACATGGAAATTATTTCCAATTTAAGGGAGGATTTGCTTTTCAAAATTCCCTTTTTTCTTTTCACTGTAAAAGGACTAATTCAAATTCGAGCTTCTTCCGCAGTGATATAATGGTTTAGCGGAACGCGTTCGCGCAGGCTTAAACCGTTTTGTAGCATGTTACATCGCTAATAATAATAAAGATAAAATAGTATCACTTAACCATAATAACAAACAATAATAACTAAATAATAAATCATTGGCGAGTTTTGCATTCGATTTTAAAAAAATTCCTTGATAAAAATTTCTTGGGGAAAAAAATAAATTCCCCCTTTTTTTTGCTTTTATTTTCCTCGTATAATAACAACTCTTGTATTTTTCAGTAAGCCATGCCATTTTTAGGACTGCATCGCAACACTTTTTGTGTGCTATTTTTCGAGTCCACCATATGCTCTAATATATATTATAATTATTGTTACAACTTTATTTTATTATCTATGTGATTTATACTATGACCATAACCGTGACTGTTAGTAAGTCACATGTAGTTTGTATCTGATTGCACTACAAATCTTGCTAGGATATGGGTAATGGTAAATATCTTAGTATATATATCCTTTTTTTTTTTTAATGGAATAATGTATTATTGTTATTTTGTCATATTGATTTTATTTTCTTCTACGTGTATCTTTCTACTAATTTGTCATCTGAATAGCTTCCAGCCAGTCGGGTGTATTGTGAGTCGAATTCTTAGCTTTCAGCACGACTCATAACAGAAACTGGTTGGATGTTTTTGCTTTTTTGTTAAACTATACACCCCTGATGAAGTAGTTTAATGAAAAAGCCTTCTACTGCCTTTTTATCCATTTATCTTTCATTATTTTGGTAATCTGCCTTCTATTTCACTTCAAACTTCAACTGTTTTCAATAAGAAATACTACTTTCATTGGTTTATTGTATGGTAGTATATGAATTACTCTGGTTATATAATGTCCATTTATCCACATATTTCTTAGTAATTTGGTAATCTGCCTTCTATTTCTCTTCAAACTTCAACTGTTTTTAATAATATTAATGTAAAAATACTGGTTTCATTGGTTCTTTTATTGGTATTGTCTGAATAACTTTGGATGTATTTATAAAAGTATTTATATATATATATATATAAATACTTTTATAAATACATCCAATATATATCCTTAATATATATATATATATATATATATATATATATATATATATATATTAAGAATTAAACAGCTCCACCAGTGGCTGAAAAGTTCTGCTCTCGAAGCTGGTAGACGAAACGAGCTGGGTTCAAACCCAATCACGCCTGTCGGCCTAACTGTTAGGAGTTTTCGTCGAACCTTGCGTAAATATGTGCTAGGCTCCTTTAGATCTCCACGAAGGGCCACCCCCCACCCCCTCCGTAGGCCCTATATCCTTCAAGTAGATAATCGCGACCGTCACAAAATAAACCAAATTAATCCTATTTTCAAAGAATAATATAAGTCGGCTTCTCCCTTATTTTTTTTTTTTTCATATTTTTTTATTTTTGTATTTTTTTTCTCTACTGGAATAGGCTTTTGGGACACTAGACATTGATTATCGCCAAAGGCGGAAGGTTTTGCTTTGCAAACGCGCTACAATGAGAAATATGTTTCATTATTCAACCTCTTTTTATTTTCGTCCAATTTCTAGAGGCTGCATAAATAAGCTACTGAAAATTTTTGTAAAAATTATTACAATTAAATATAAATATATTTTATTGCTGTATATCGAAGAATATAATTTATACGATGTATTCCTTATGTACAGTACAGTCATATTTAATGTGACCACTTGCGATTTTTGACGTTTTTTTTCAAATAAGGTACCCTGGGGTAATAACGCCAGGCGGGGTAATAACGCCAAGTGCTTATATTTTGCATAATTATGAAATAATCAAGTAAATGACACCCATGTGCTCTGCGCAGGAGGGTTTTGAGTCAGAGCAAATCCATCTCAGCTCAGGCAGGGCATGTCAAATCACCATCACAGATTTTTTTCAAAAAAATTCAGTAGTTAGAACTAAGTGATTTATAAAATTTCCTAAAAGGATTTTTCCCTAAAAAATTTATTTCTCTGATTACAGCACTTTAAAGTTCATGATAAAATTGGCAGTTTTCAGAAAAACTGAAAAACGCTTCATTTTGAAATGAACACAATACCAAACATATTCAACATATTCAGTCAATTTATTTTTTATAAACAGTTATTAAACTGAATTTTACTTTGGCATAGTTTTAAAAAATATAGTGGCATTTTTACTTAATTAAAAAAATTAGATTTTAAGTACAAAATATATAATTATTAGTGAATTTAAGATTTTTTTTCAGAATGAAAAAAAAATATTTTAAAGCTAAACATTGATGGCAATCCAAAGACCTTTAATGGGAGTTTTACAGCAAATTTTATTTTAACTCTAAGGTGCTTACAACTTTTGTAATTCAATTTTAAATTATGCAAAATTTTGTAAAATCACTACTTTTGAAATGCAATTTCTCAAAAACACCATTTTTTAAAAATCTGATAATATGCTCAATTCATACCTTATTAGTCTCTAATAAATACCTTACAAGCAAATCGTGTGTTTTTGCTTAGAATATTTTATATGATTTTTTGAAAATAACATGTTGTGTGTATTTTTCAACAGACCACAAAGGCAAGTTCTTCCTTATTTAACCGAACTTGTAATGTAATTAATATTTCAAACTAAAAAATACATCACTAGTAAAAAATTATTACTGTTAAAATATAGCTAATCATTTGCTTAAATTTAAAATTGCGTAAAATACAGCCAATAATAAAATTAGTATTGATCATATGTCATTTCATTCCATACTCATAAATGTGCTAAATTCATCTACAGTGTGTTAAATATTTTGTTATATAGTATGGATATAATATATTAAAATGCAAATACATACATTACAACTGAATTAGATTTTTTTTCAAGTTTAGTTTTTTTCCCAATTAGTTTTTTTTTCTCAGAAAACCAGAAGATCAAGCTTTTTCTTATTTCTCTGTATTTATAATAATATTTTTTAATAAAAAAATAATAATATGCACATTATTATGGCAGATAAATATAAGCTAATCTTCAAAAATTCCTATTCATAAAATTAAATAAGCCAAACCCCTTAAAAAAATCTGCGCTTGTGATGCATTTTGACTTTGCTGAAAATTACTCACTAATACTGCCAAATGAAGTACAAAGCTACCACTGGCAGAATATCAGATATCGTTAGTTACCTGCACAGCATACTTTAGAGAAGAAATAAAGAGTTTTATCATAGTTTCTGATGATTAACTCATGATACAGCTCATGCTGTTTGTGACATAGAAAAAGTAAAAAAAAGAATTATTTAAGTTGTACCAATTACAAACACTGGAATCACCTGTGTATATATCAGATGGAGCTGGAGCACATTTTAGAAACAAGTATCAGTTTTATGAATTGCACAAAAATAAAATTGTACTAAAGTAGAGGATATTTTCAGGTACTGGCCATGTTAAAAGTGCATGTGATGCTGAGACAAGCACTATGCAACAAAATTTAATCTCCAAAAGGATCCAATAAAAGCTATCCAAAATTCTGTCTCATTTGTTGCTGAACTATCTTCTCTGCTAAAAAATAACATTCTAGTCCATCCAGACAAAAATATTACTCAATCCTATAGAACTAATAATGAGAAAGAATATGCTAATGCAAAATCTATTGTTGGTATTAGATATAAACATTATAGGGTGATTGTAAATAATGAAAATTATATGGAACGAGCAAGTAAAAATGAATTGACAAAAGTTGAAACCTTCAGCCAAATGAAAAGACAATATTCAATACATAGTTTCCAAATCGGTGATGTCATTGGATGCATTTATGAAAATAATTGGTGGATAGGACAAATCAATGGTATATCAATCACAAGAACTAAATGACATTAAAGTATCATTCATGTACCCAACATGGTCCATAGATAAAGCATTCCAGTGGCCAAAAGAATCTGGAAAAAAAAATATGAATGTGCAACCATTGGAAAATGTGCTTCTAGAAACAGAAAAATCAGTTACAATAGGACAATCTGAGCGACTTCATACCTTCAACGATAAGGAGTTGAAGTTAATTTAAGAAACCTTCACTACCTAATTCTTCTGTTATGTATGTATTTGCACATTAATATATTATATCCATACTATATAAAAAAAATTTTACACACTGTAGATGGATTTAACACATTCATGAGTATGGAATGAAATAACATATCATCAATACTAATTTTATTATTGGCTGTATTTTACGCAATTTTAAATTTAAGCAAATGATTAGCTATAATTTAACAGTAATAATTATGTACTAGTGATGTATTTTTTAGTTTGAAATATTAATTACATTACAACTTCGGTTAAATAAGGAAGAACTTGCCTTTGTGGTCTGTTGAAAAATACACACAACATGTTATTTTCAAAAAATCATATAAAATTTTCTAAGCAAAAACACACGATTTGCTTGTAAGGTATTTATTAGAGACTAATAAGGTATGAATTGAGCATATTATCAGATTTTTAAAAAATGGTGTTTTTGAGAAATTGCATTTCAAAAGTAGTGATTTTACAAAATTTTGCAAAATTTAAAATTGAATTACAGAAGTTGTAAGCACCTTAGAGTTAAAATAAAATTTGCTGTAAAACTCCCATTAAAGGTCTTTAGATTGCCATCAATGTTTAGCTTTAAAATATTTTTTTTCATTCTGAAAAAAAATCTTAAATTCACTAATAATTATATTTTTTATACTTAAAATCTAATTTTTTTAATTAAGTAAAAATGTCACTATATTCTTTAAAACTATGCCAAAGTAAAATTCAGTTTAATAACTGTTTATAAAAAATAAATTGACTGAATATGTTGAATATGTTTGGTATTGTGTACATTTCAAAATGAAGCGTTTTTCAGTTTTTCTGAAAACTGCCAATTTTATCATAAATTTTAAAGTGCTGTAATCAGAGAAAAAAAATTTTTAGGGAAAAATCCTTTTAGGAAATTTTATAAATCACTTAGTTCTAACTACTGAATTTTTTTGAAAAAAATCTGTGATGGTGACTTGACGCATATCAGTACTGTCTGCCTGAATTGAGATGGAATAGCTCGTCATATAAATCGCAAAAAACAGCTTGAAGTTAATTTGTTTCATTTTTAGGTCTTATTGTTTATAGAAGCAACTAAAATTAACGCTTGATCTAAAATTTGCGAGATACGTTTTGTGATGTGAAGACTATTTTTTTTATCCGGAAAGATTTTGTTAATTACATAAATTTGTAGTACAATTCATGGACTTTCAAAATGTTGTTGAAGATTTTGGATATCTTCTCGAGATAATTTGTAATTTAAAATGTACAGCGCAATAACTATAACGGGGTAATAACGCCAATCCTTGGCATTAATATCCCGGTTGATACCCTTCAGTTGCCGAGCTACATACTAATTCAAATAAACACAGTTAAAACTGTGCAATGTTTCTGATAATTCTATTTAAGCGGTCCTTTTTAAACAAAAAGAAGCTCACGGTCTGTATTCTTTTGCCTCTCCCCCCCCCCCCACACCACACCTTTATTTTTCTTACACTTTCAGAAAAAATTGAACATTTTCAATAACTTAGAATGCAATTTGTCAATTTCTAAGTTTGTAGAGTTTGTATTTTGAGAATTGGGCAATCTACATGCAATTATTCCATCTTATTTCATAGTTTTGTTTGCATGGCGTTATTACCCATATAGGTGGGTAATAACGCCAAATAGCATTGGTCAAGATTTCACGCCATTACTTTTTATGAATACATATCTGTTAAATTATTTTTTTTTATATAGATAGTCAATGAGTTGATGTATCAAATCATATATTTGTTTGAAAAATATAATCAAAAACTAAGCCGTGAAAATTGGTAGAACCTTAACGTGGCGTTATTACCCCAGGGTACCTTATATGGAGAAATGCATGAGGAGTTATCCTGAAACTTCAGGTGTGTAAATAAAATAGTACAGGTTATATTTCCGCAAATATTTTTTCCGAAATCAAATAGGGGCTCGTCCACAAATTGAAAAATAACAGATATCTTTTGGATTAACCTGTCAAAATTAATGTAGCAAAAGCGTTCAAACTGTAGATTATGATTGAATGGGTCGTCACTTTAATAAACCGTATTCATTTTTATGAGGATAGCATGTATACTCGTAGAAAAATTAAGGTTTTCATAAAAACAGTCCCAAATTTTGCCAGATTTTTTGCTTATAATTTGCAGAGTTCTTAATAAAAAAAAGTTCTTTTCAGAAAACATGACAAATGTTATTGTAGACAAAACCCTGTAATCAGAATTAGGAAATAATAAAAATTGTATGAATAATGAGCAGGTTTACTAAAACATTTTTTACTGCGCATGCATAAAACCAATCAAAATATAATTTGCATAATATGTTAGCTAAGTTTGTAGAGCAACTTTTGTAAAAGTTTCAAAAACATAGCTTGAAAATTCTGAGAATTATTGTTGATAGAATAAGCTTAAAATCCATTAATCCCCCCAAAACAAATCATAGAATTAGTAATTATAGATTTATCATGATTAATTAAATAAAAGAAATATATTTTCATTATTCCACTAAAATATCTCAAAAGCCCTTTGAAGACTTAATTTGAAATATTTCCATGCGAAAAATGAAAATAAAGTAGTTGGATGAATTTAATGAAAAATGAATATAACGTCATAACTTTTCTATACAAAATTTCCAGGTGAAAACGGAAAATGAAATAAATAGCTTGGAGGATACAAAAGCAAAAAAGAAAAGAAAAAAAAAAGCAAATATTACGTCATATTGAAAATATAATGAACAATAAGAGGTGAAAATGACGACTTTCTATATTTTAGAATATTGAAAATAATTTCAGAATTTATACTTCAAATCGCAAAAGAACATTAAACTTTCTTATATTAAAAAATTATGTTATTTGATTGGAAAAGATACATTTTAATAGAATGTTTTATTAAGATATTAAGATTGGTTAGGAATGGCGCATATTTTGGTGCTAATTACTTTTAATCCCATTATAGTTTCACGATTTCGTTTATGCAAATTTTGAAAATACCCTTTTTTATGAAAATATAAATATAGTATATTTATAATGTATTAAAATTTGTCAAAATTCAATTATTTACAGCCCCACCAGTAGCCAAGAAGTTCTGCTCTCGAAACTCGTAGACGGCAGGCGCTGGGTTCGATTCCAATGATGGCCGTTGGCCTAATCGTTCGGAGTTTTCTGTGGTTTTCTTCGAACTTTGGATTTTCTTGCGTAAATACGGGTTAGTTACACTTAGAAAGACCCCAACGAAGGGAGCCCCCCCCCCCTAAAGCCTATATCCCTCGTGCTGATAATTTGCCGTCAAAAACACAACCAACCATCAATTGTTTATATTCAATTATAAAATTACTTTTCAGTGTTAAGAATTCAACTATACAATTTATTCTTATTATGTGAAATTGTGAAATCATTTACGCAGTTAATACTTAAGCATTTTAAAAAAATTGTTTTATGATTTTTTTTTTTTTTTTTTTTTTTTTGTAAAGTGGTAGCAAAATAATTATGAACAATTAGCTGTTAAATTTGTCATATAAAGTGCTATTCGAAGTTTGAAAATTGAACCAAATGAAACATATCTATTATTAAGAAATAATTACTAGTAGTGTTATTTTTAATATATTAACCGTTTAAAAACAATTTATGGAATTCGTCTGAGCTTACATTTCTAAAATTAAAATTCACCTAAACATAAAATAATGTTCTTGCTTAATAAAGAGGCAAAAATAATGTAAAACAATTTTGTTACTTTCAAATATTTAGCTTATGAAATATTGCTTCGCGAATCCAAACAAAGCATGGCTTTCGCTATTTTATCTTTCATTAATTTCTTAAATTATTTCAACGCTTCTGTCGATTTAAACATTAAATCACTTTTATAATTTCTCAGTTAAATCGTAGTCCATTCGACTCGATTAAATTAAACTTTAAATATTTAGTTTTGATATTTTTTAAAGATATATTTATAAATTAAAGTTATTTATTTTTGGAAAGCCAGAAAATGTCATTTTATTTTTAGCACGGCCGGACTGATCTAAGCATAGCTCATGAAGTCTGGCCAAAGATCTTGTCTTTCGGGAGCAAGTGATCTTGAAAAAAGAAAATATTTTCCAGTCCTGGATTCCAAGAAAAAACTGAACACTGCACCGTGCATCCCTTACTTCCGCTAAAATCGTCCCCAAGAAGGGAGTTGAAGGCTAAAACAGGCCTGACCACTTTGAAGTTCAACTGAATTCCTGAACTCCCTTCTTCTCTTCCGACTTAATGTTTACTGACTTTAGAAAACGGGGAAGATACAATGGTCAGGGAGATCACTATCTTAACCCTGCTTAAGTGAAAGATTCCTGACCTACACTTGGATTGAAGTTGAACCACAAAAGTCATTAACATCAAATGAGCCGTGTGGAAACATAAAACGCGGCGCCTAAATGAACTGAAAGTACTGCAGTCTGAATGCAGCCTTAAAAACTTAAATTTGTGCTTCGTTCTTTTTCGTGATAACGGCAAGAAAACTGAAATGTTTAGTAAATAAGGAGAATATTGAAATTTACAGTTGACAATTAAAAAAAAATAGATAAAAAATAAATTCCTTTACAAAGTAATTTGTTTTCTGTAATTAATATTTATAAATTAATTTTTAGGAAGTCTGAATAGTCGGGTAAACGGAAAAAAGTAAAGTCGGCTGTCGTTGATTCGAGCTTGTCGGGACCACAAGAAATATCCGAAGTACGAATTATGGAAAATATAAAATAAAAACATGCTTAATATGGACACTATTAGAAACGAATTAATCTTAAAGTGTTTTTTAAATTTACTTCGTCTGTTATCATAAGAATATGACCTAATATTAAATTAGAATGTCAATCAATACATAACTAATCAATCAAAAGATTAGAAACAAGCACAATGGAAGAAAAACTTAAAGCTTCACTGATGGACAGACGGGGCACTAAGAAAGTGGATATCAGATGCATGGGATTATATGTATACTTGTTCGGAACAATTTTCACAAAAATCAAAGAAAATATTCAGATAATCTGAAATTCGCGAGAAAGAAGAGAAAAATGAAAAATCGGAATTTTCGTTAGTTCGAATAAAAGGAAGTCAAGAGAAAATGAGTTCGAATTAATGAAAATTTTTAACGTTATTCTGCCATTGAAAATTTCGGGACTTCATAATTAGTTCGAATTAAGCGAAGATTCGAATTATCCGATTTCGAATTAACGAGAGTCGACTGTATCTGAAAAAAAAGTTATCTTAAAAAAGTGACAGAAAATACAAAAGCGGAAAAAACGTGATTCAGAAAAAAGTGACTGGGAAAAAATGACCGGGAAAAAAAAGTGAAAAGAAATTGATAAATATTAAACTTGTCGATAAATAAGTGCTAACCTAGTGTCGTTGGGGGACAACCGTAATACTTACCCATCATGGATACGCATAATATAAAATATGAAAATAAAACGCATGTAAACTATTTACAAAATGCTTCGCAATTCCAAAATTAAAGTTTAAACGCATATTTAAATAGTTTTAATATACATAGTTATGCTTTATCAATGAATTGCTGATGAGCCGATTTCGACAAACTATATAAAACTCCAAAATACGCCAGTAGTACAGGATTGCGCAAAAGAAGCATCCTTATAGCTCCAAAAATAATAATCATATTAACTAACAATTTACTGCATCGGATTAAGCGTCTCTTTTCCAATTGAAATATATCTTTGAATCGAAATTTGAATGAAATACAGGGTCATGAAAAATCGAAGAATGTGGAAAACAGGATTACAAATATCTCGACAACTAATAATCCGATCGACTTCGTTCTTTATGCAAAATTTGTGTTATTTTATTGCCTTTTAAGTCCTCTCCTTAGAATAAAACATTTCGAAAATTTTTGTATACCTTTCATCAGAACGAACTTTTCGAGAGTCCGAAAAAAATAGTTCCGGATAATCAAGGTTATGGATATTAAATAGGCTTCGTCCCATTCTTACATATTAAGCACATACAAAGTTTCAAGTCTCTATCTCAATTTGTTCGAGAGATAGAGCGGTTACAGACAGACAGACACACAGACACACAGACGGTCGGACGGCAATTTTTTTTTCTAAAAATATGTTTTTCGGAATCTCCAGTATCTGAAACGTGTAAATCCGTCATAAACATTTTTTCGATTTTCAAAACGATTGCAATACTTACCCTATACTACGTATGATGGGTAAGTAATTTTAAAGTAGTAACGAAGAATGTATTTTTTTATGTTCTGATCATTGGAATTAGTATCTTCAGATATTATTGAATATTAATATTTCCCGCTATTGTAGATACAGTAAAACCTCCATAACGGACACTCCCGAATAGCGGACACCTCTATTTAACGGACAGTTTTCAAATCCCCACTCCCAAAACTTAAATTATTGTATGTTTAACCAGAGCCTGATTACTAACGGGGCACTCTCTCACCAGAAAAAATTTATAGAAATTTTCGTCTTCTTTAAACGCCCTTTTCATACAAGATTACTGTCATGAATAAGGAAAAATTCTTTATTTCTTTTTCCTGGTGGGAGAGTGCCCCGTTAGTAATCAGGCCCTGTGTTTAACCTCTGAATAAGGGACATTCCGAATAGCGGACAGTAATTTTGGAAAAAAGAATGAAAAATTATTTTTTAACGAGAAAAAAAAAAAAAAAAAAAAAAAAAGTCCTCTAAATTTATTAGAGCCATGTGTAAAAAAAATTGTGATCACAGATAAATATGGGGATGAACTGGAAAAAACTACCTCTTCCCCCACATCTATCTGTGATCATAACCCCCCTCCCTCGGATGATTTGAGATTGTATGCTTTCAAGAAGCAGAAAATTACAATAAACAGTAATACTTTTTTTTTTTTTTTTTTTTTTTAAGAAAAAAGCGATTTAAAAGGATTAAAACTACTGACAGAGTTAAAACTTCACATTGTAAAACAAATTACATGTAATCGCAAGTAGAAGCAAACTTTTGTAAAAACAATTTTTGTAAGAATGTAATAAACAAAGGATAAAGGTATGCACAATTTTATTTCAGTTTTATTGCTTTAAAAATTATTTTAATTTCTGGTTAATCATATAATAGAGGTTTTAAAACATATTAAAATCGACTAAAGAAACATTAAGCATTCATTAGCAATTTTTCTATCTCTGAGGTTTTCCCAATAGCGGACACCTCCGAATAGCGGACAATTGCTGCGCTCCCAAGGTGTCCGTTTTTTAGAGGTTTTACTGTATTAATAAATAATGAGAATTTCAAAAAACAAAATGTTATTATTGATGTTATTATTGCATTAAAATAGATATTTCTTTTTAATTATTAACCCTTAGGTGATATTAAATATTAAACTTAGTTCCATTAATCCCTTCGCGATGGGAGCATTTTACGTGATTTTATATGATTTGTCACCGGTTTTTAAAAACAGAAATTTGTTCCTTATTAAATTGAAATAATGTTCGGATTAATTAAGGCAAATTTTACAGAAAAAAATTACTAGTAAGGACAAAAAGGATTCTTAAGGCTTTTTGCAGCACGTATAAGTGCCGCTCGACCCTAAGGAGTTAAATTGAAAATATTTCCAATGTAACGCCAATATTTATACAACATTGGAGTTTCATCGGAAATATTTCCAATGTAACGCCAATATTTGTGCAATATTGGGGTTTTGTTGGAAATATTTCCAGTGCAACGTCGACTTTTTTACAATATTGGGGATTCATTTGATATATTTCCAATGTAATACCAATATTTGTACAATATTGGGGTTTTACTGGAAATATTTCCAATGTAACGCCAATATTTGTACAATATTGGAGTTTCACTGGAAATATTTTCAATGTAATAACAACATTTGTACAACACAGGGAATACATTGGAAATATTTCCAATGTAACGCCAAAATTTGTACAATATTGGGTTTTTACTGGAAATTTTTCCAATGCAACGCCAACATTTGTAAAATAGTGGGAATTCATAGGAAATATTTCCAATGTAACAGCAATATTTATGCAGTATTGGGTATACATTGGAAATATTTACACTGCAACGCCAACATTTGTAAATATTGGAGATTCATTAGACATATTTTATATGTAATGCCAAAATTTGTACAATATTGGGGTTTCATTGGAAGTATTTCCAATGTAAAAAAAAAATATATGTATAATATTGGAGTATTGTTGGAAAAATTTCCAATCAAACGCCAAAATTTACACAATATTGGGGTTTCATTGAAATATTTACAATGTAACGCCAATGTTTGTAAAATATTGGGCTTTCATTGGAAATATTTCCAATGTAAAGCCAACATTTTTACAACATTGGGGATTCATTGGAAATGTTTCCAATGTAACGCCAACATTTGTACAATATTGGGGATTCATTGGGAATATTTCCAATGTAACGCCAACATTTTTACAACATGGGGGATTCATTGGAAATGTTTGTAATGTAACGCCAACATTTGTACAATATTGGGGATTCATTGGGAATATTTCCAATGTAACGCCAACATTTGTACAATACTGGGGATTCATCGGGAATGTTTCCAAGGTAACGCTAACATTTGTGCAATATTAGGGATTCATTGGAAATATTTCAAATGTAAAGCCAATATTAGGACAATATTGGGGTTTCATTGGAAATATTTCCAATCTAACCCCAACATTTGTAGAATATTGAAAATTCATTGGACATATTTCCAATGTAACGCCAACATTTTTACAATATTGCGGTTCCAATGGAAATAATCCCCTGTGTAACGCCAATATTTGTACAATATTAGGAATTCATTGGAAATATTTCCACTGTAACGCCAACATTTGTACAGTATTGGGGTTTCAATGGAAATATTTCCAATGTAACGCCAACATTTGAACAATATTGGGGATTCATAGAAAATATTTCCAATGTAATGCCAACATTTGAACAATATTGGGGATTCATAGGAAATATTTCCAATGTAACGCAACATTTGTACAATATTGGGGATTCATAGGAAATATTTCCGATGTAACGCCAATAGTAGTACAATATTGGGGTTCCTATGGAAATATTTCCAATGTAACGCCAACATTTGTACAATATTGGGGATTCATTGGGAATATTTCCAATGTAACGCCAACATTTGTCCAATATTGGGGATTGATTGGGAATGATTCCAAGGTAACGACAACATTTGTGCAATTTTGGGGATTCATTGGAATTATTTCAAAGGTAAAGCCAATATTAGGACAATATTGGGGTTTCATTGGAAATATTTCCAATCTAACCCCAACATTTGTACAATATTCAAAATTCATTGGAAATATTTCGAATGTAACGCCAACATTTGTACAATATTGGCGATTTATAGGAAATATTTCCAATGTAACGCCAATATTTGTACAATATTGGGGTTCCAATAGAAATTTTTCCAATGTAACGCCAATATTTGTAAAATATTAGGAATTCATTGGAAATATTTCCAATGTAACGCCAACATTTGTACAATATTGGGGTTTCATGGGAAATATTTCTAATATAACGCCAACATTTGTACAATATTGGGGTTTCAATAGAAATATTTCCAATGTAACGCAAATATTTGTACAATATTGGGGTTTCATTGGAAATATTTCCAATAAAACCCCAATATTGTAGATATGTTGGATTTACATTGGGAATATTGTCAATGTAACGCTAACATTTGTAGAACATTGGGTATTCACTGGAAATATTTCCAATGAAAATCCAACATATCTACAATATTGTGGTTTCATTGGAAATATTTCCAATGGAACCCCAATATTGTACAAATATTGGCGTTACATCGGAAATATTTCAAATGAAACCCCAATATTGCACAAATGTTGGCGTTACATTGGAAATATTTCCAACGAATTACCAATATTGTACAAATGTTGGCGTTATTGTACAAATGATTCCAAGGTAACGACAACATTTGTGCAATTTTGGGGATTCATTGGAAATATTTCAAAGGTAAAGCCAATATTAGGACAATATTGGGGTTTCATTGGAAATATTTCCAATGTAACCCCAACATTTGTACAATATTCAAAATTCATTGGAAATATTTCCAATGTAACCCCAATATAGTAGATATGTTGGCTTTACATTGATAATATTGCCAATGTAACAACAACATTTGTACAATATTGGGAATTCATTGGAAATATTTCCAATGTAAAGCCAATATTTGTACAATATTGGGATTTCATTGGAAATATTTCCAATGTAACGCCAACATTTGTACAATATTGGGGTTTCATTGGAAATATTTCCAATGAAACCCCAATATTGTAGATATGTTGGATTTACATTGTAAATATTGCCAATGTAACGCCAACATTTGTACAATATTGGGAATTCGTTGGAAATATTTCCAATGTAACGCCAGCATTTGTGCAATATTGGGGTTTCATTTGAAATATTTCCGATGTAGAGCCAATATTTGTACAATATTGGGGTTTCATTGGAAATATTTCCAATGAAACCACAATATTGTAGATATGTTGGGTTTACATTGGAAATATTGCCAATGTAACGCCAACATTTGTACAATATTGGGAATTCATTGGAAATATTTCCAATGTAACGCTAACATTTGTGCAATATTGGGGTTTCATTGGAAATATTTCCAATGTAACGCCAATATTTGTACAATATTGGGGTTTCACTGGAAATATTTCCAATGAAACCCCAATATTGTAGATATGTTGGATTTACATTGTAAATATTGCCAATGTAACGCCAACATTTGTACAATATTGGGAATTCATTGGAAATATTTCCAATGTAACGCCAACATTTGTGCAATATTGGGGTTTCATTGGAAATATTTCCGATGTAACGCCAATATTTGTACAATATTGGGGTTTCATTGGAAATATTTCCAATGAAACCCCAATATTGTAGATATGTTGGATTTACATTGGAAATATTGCCAGTGTAACGCCAACATTTGTACAATATTGGGAATTCATTGGAAATATTTCCAATGTAAAGCCAAGATTTGTACAATATTGTGGTTTCATTGGAAATATTTCCAATATAACGCCAACATTTGTACAATATTTGGGTTTCATTGGAAATATTTCCAATGTAACGCCAATATTTGTACAATATTGGGAATTCATTGGAAATATTTCCAATGAAATGCCAATATTTAACCAATATTGGCGTTTTATTGGAAATATTTCCAAGAAAACCAATATTGGCGCAACGTTGGGCCAATATTGGTTTGCTTATAGGGGGATAGCAATAATTCTCATAGAAAAATTGAGAATTCTATCAAAACAGTTTTTCATCTAAACTTTTTTATTAGTAATTTTTTATTTCAATAATTTGTAAAATTGGTGCAAATTACATTATCATTTCTATCAGTTTTGAGATTTTATTAATCATTTTTGTGACTTTATTAACTATTTTTATTATTTCCGCAATTACCGATTTTTTTCCAATGTACCCACAGCAGGCAACAGGTGCCCTAAAGTGATAATTTTGTGTACAATTCCTTATTACATAGGTCAATAGATTAGTTTTTAAAATGTGTTTAATTAAAAAATATAATGTTAGAAAAAATGGAATGCGATTAAATCCAGATATGTGGCAAATTTAGGGAAATTGTTAGCGAACAATTAATGTGTCACTTCTGTTATAAATATTTTACATTCAGTTTGTATATTTTAGGGCATAAACTTTACATTAAAAAAAATATTCTATCATAAAAAAATATTAAACTTATTTCATCGAAAACTTTAAAAGAACAAAGGTTTCTTACTTAATTCTTTCTTGATGTTTTTCTAAGAGTCATTATTAACAAAATTGTTTCTGAAAATAAAAATCTAAAATCATTTAAAAGGAATTTAGAAAGTAATTTCCCTAAGTTTCGGAACTTTTCTTTCTTTTACATACTCAGAACCATTAAACTCTCCTCAAAATGTTCGTAAACAAAGTTGTATAAATTGCAATTGTTTTATAATGAGCGTCTATTGTTTTCTCATAAAAAAGAAAGTTTTCATTCTGACAAAGCAAACAATGAATTAATTCAATAAACAGCATTTTTGGGTAATTTTAAACACATTTTGTTATTCATAAGTAAAACTTTTAGTTATATATTTTGTGAAAAATAAAATATTTTTCAAAAATTACATTCACGGTCTATTGAAACATCGAGGTTTTTTCTGTCGAAGTAATTGAAATTTTTTATAAAAAGATAGTGGGCCTTTATTTGAACAAAATCGTCTATTTCTGTCAAACAAAATCGTCAATTTCTGCGGTATAGTAGTATCAAAACAGTTTTTTTTTATTAAAATATCATTTATGCAAACATCATTATTTATAAGAGTAATAAATAATAAAAGTAAGTGTATTTATATACTTTAAATCTGTTTTTCTCAAAACTAATTTTTCAGAGTTTTAGATTTTTGAAATGTTTCTTGCGACAAGTTAGTCAAATTTAATTTTTTACTTATTAAAAGGCAAAAATTTGATGAAAATCAATATGGACTTTAGAAAGTAATCGGTAAAATATTTAACATTCAAGAGATTAAACAAATCTTTCACAAATTCGTTTATAATAGAGTTTTAAGTGATAAAAGTGCAAAAGAAAGAAAATAAGACACGAAAGAAAATAAGTCTCAAAAATTAAGACACGAGGAGCGTTTCGTTTAATTTTTTTTTTAATTTAAAATTTTTTATGGGATTGGAAATTTTTTTGAAGGTGTTCAATACGCTTTTGGTGAAATGTATATATGGACAAAATTTATATTCCTATGATAAAAATTACAGAAAAAAATTAACGTCCACTGTCCCCTTAAGGCTTTATGAAAAATACATATCGATTCTATTTATAGCAAATCTAGATGGACATTCAAAAATGTTTCGGTATATCCGAGTTTTTTTTTTCTTTAAGAAAATTATTCACAAGTTTTTATAACAGGTAATGCTCTATATGCGTTTAATTACATATCAGCATGTTAATAAATGTTTTAAATCTACTAAAATACCTTTACAAGTTTTTATTTCATTTTATTATGAATTATCGGAAGATATAATAAATGGTTATGCAATTGTTTTTTTTTTTTCGAAATTTCATTATTGTACTAGACTGATGGTATACGTGTGCATTAGTAAGCCTACATCATTATATCGAAAACAAAATCTATGAAATGTAAACTGTTTCAACGAAGTGGAATCAAGGTCATCATAAGTAATTTTTCTCAGGATAGTCATTCAAGGTAACTTTGAACCACATTTTCTCTATTTATATATGCCCTACTCTTATTTTAAATACATCGTTAAAATTAGGAGCATAAATGAGGAAAAATGATCCGAAATTATCGTATGGTTATCAAAAATTAAGAAATAGTAATGGTAAAAGAAATAAAAGTAAATTTTTATCCTGGTTCAAATTTACCAAATTTTTTAGGATAATTCTACAGCATAAGATTAATATAATCGGGTATAATTCTCCATAAAAAATCATTGTACTTAAGACAAATTTGAACCATAAAAATGTTTTCAAATATGCAAAGTCTCCTGATTTACATCTCCGAATATCACAAGATTTCCACAATTTATTACAAAAAATATTATCCATAAGAATAGTGGAAGATGAGAACCATTAATATTTAGAAATGAAAAAAAGAACTATTTATTGTTTATATAAAGCATAAAAATGCAGTGAAAAACATTTTTTAATATTTTAACTCAATAATATATCCATAGTTACAGTAATATATACTAGAACTAGTATTATTCAAACAAGAGTAAAAAATGTCAAATTTGAGTAGCTCCACCCAGAATAACGTCTTTAAATTATTTTTTTGTATTTTACCCATATTTGTAAGAATATTTACATGATATATCTAAAGAAAACTTCCGGTATTTATATAAAATATACTTGCAAATTTTTTACTGTAGCACCAGTAATCTGTAAATTCTAAACAACAGTATAAGTTTGAGTTGGCTCAAAGTTACCCTGAAAATGTGGTAAAACGGTAGGGTGCTCTTATTTTGAATTTTATTAACTGTTAATATATAAATAATCACAATATTTTAGCATATTTACAATATTTAGATAATAATATGTCTGAAAAAGGAATAGATTGTTGCTTACTACAAAAATTTAATTAGATTAAAAAACCTTCAAAACAACATTCAAAATTAACTTGAAAAGAATACTCCACAAAAATAGTTGGTTTGTGCAATTCGCTGTGCATAATGTTGCTAATTATTTTTTCCAAAACAAAGAGTAGAAATTCCAGTTTAGAACCTTAACAACAAAGCACTGTACTGGAATTTATTTAGTCTTTTGGGGTCAAAAATAATAAATATTACAGTATGGTGCAAAATTACACTTTATGATTCAAAGTTTCCCTGATTGACTGTATCGAATCTTTAATTGTATTTCGATCATATTCACTTTTTATTCTTTCTTTACTTTTTTAGTCCTAACTGTAAATTTTATGAAGAAAATAACAACTTTCTGAGGAGCCTTTTTTTTCAATTTTTCCACAAGAAAATTCCACTTTTCGTTGGTTAGAATACATACACACACATAAGTTTGGAAAAAGTGCAAACTCAGGACTTTGTGAATAAATCGCTAATTGGAAACTTTGAAAAGAACTGTCTTAAAAGTTTATTTTCGGTGAATAATTATTAGTTATACTTAATTACATATGATTTAACACTGATTTTTGTTAAATTTTCAAAATTTCATCCTATGTATTTTCGCAAGGTAATTGGAGACATTCATACACACCTATACACACACATATATACACATATATAAATATAAATATGTATTACCAGCCATTATTTAAAAGTCGCAAATAACTGTTTTCGTTTAAGAAATGGAATATGACCAATGCAGGTTTCCTGTCTCATGATTTCATTAAAATCGGGTGTGTTTCTGTTATCCGAACGACAAATCAGTCTTACAAAACTTATCAGATAGATAAAGTGTTTCCCTTGCATTGGATTAGCACCAGTATATAGTAATTGGCATACAATAGTTTGTACCACAATCATGTCCTTACCAGCAGAAGAAAACTAATGCTGCACTCACAATGAATTATGCTGCTACCTATTACACTTAAATTCATTTAAACACTTTCCAACAGAGTTGAAAAGTGTTTATGATTTCGGTCGTCTGACCGTCTGGCTGCGCTTTAACTTCCGTAAATAAACTCGGATTGACCTGAAAAATTGTGACATTATTAACGTTTAGCTTAGCACGATCCATGTTTTAAATGAAGTTACTAGCACGATTAGTTTATTTACAGGGAGATTCAAAAGTTTTCCGTTACATTGCGGTTTACGGGAAAGTATAATTTCAAATGGATTCTAAATATGTTACACCCTGTCAAGCATATTAAAGTTTATATTTATTTAAGAGGTGTAATAAAATATGCATTCTGTAAAATATACGATTTAAAAATAGCTATTATTTGTTTTCAGGGCCACACAAAAGAATTTTTCCATTAGATAATGTTAAAGGGGGGGGGATGTGTGCGACATATTTTAATTGTATGAAACTATTATGTGAATAATAAAATTGATTTAAGTCACTGAGGCTTAATATAAGTTATACGATATAATCATGCACAATGAAAAGTGCTTAGTATTCACAGAGACACACAAAAAATTTCAAATAGTATATTCTTTCACAAGTATAGTATATGTATCCAATGATAGTTAATGGATGGATGAAATGCATTTTAACTATGATATACGCTTTTAAGTTTCACTAAATGTATGCATATTCTCTTTATTTTGTGTTAATTAAAATTCTTATTACAGTACATTTATACATCTATTTTTTATCATTATAATTATATTTTTTCTTATTTTATAGGCAATATTTATATACCAGTACAAAAAAATGTGACACAAGGGATTGTAAAAACATCAAATACACATATTTATACTGTCAGATCTGTTTACCTAATTACTTTTGATCGTTACATGAACATGTTTTAACTATGATACCGGTTTAAATAATAGTATTCATGTAATGAAACATTTAAGTTCCAAATAGATATAACATTAGTCATTTTCAAGTTGCGACCCCATGTATTCGTCACGGAGCGTTTTTCCACTTTAAAGGCACATGGAACATAAAATGATATTTTTTTTTTGAGTCTTTAATTATCGGCCTAAAAATAAAGCTAAAAGATTATGGTATTAATAAATTATAGTGCTTAAAGATTATGGTGCTGAAAACTTTTATATAAGTATATTTTAAACACTGTAGGTATGTGTGTATATTCTTCCTTTTAAAAATATTTTTGATTTATGCTTTCGCACACTTTTCTAATGTTCTATTTTAGTTCAACAGTTGTACCTTTAAAAAATTGTATAACACAGATTCTTTCTTTAAAAGTATTTAACATTTTAGGTCTGAGTGAAAAATTCTTCAAAATAATGAAAACTATGTTGTTAAAATTTTTAGGATTTCCAAAGGTTGTTTTTGGCAAAATATTTTTTTATCTTATTTCTTTTAAGTCAAAAAGAAAATTCCTTCTTATTATTAGTAAACAATATGTCACTTAATTAAACAGAAAATTTTAAGGTGATATATTCAACAGATTTGTATGGGAGTGTATCAACAGAAATATCTTTCAAAAATATGTAAAACATTAATTAGTTTTTAAAAACTAATTTATGCATGAAATAAATTTCATTTGATTTATATATGGATTATGCACATTTAAAAATTTTGTCCTAAATGGAACCGTATATTGGTGCTCAATAGCAGCGACTCTAAGATCATGAAAGCTTGAACCAACATTTGGAGCTCATATTGAAGCATACACTGTTAAAAATCTGTACCATTTGCTGCATCGTGACTCCACTACTTTCATAGAAAATAGTTACTTAACTGTATTATGGAGAATTCCCATTGGCCAGAATAGAAATATTCTTTAAAAGCAGTGGATAGGCGATGCAACAAATTGTACATATTTTTAACAGTGTAGTTGAAAGAAGGTTGAAATAGGAAGCTCCAAATGTTGGTATACTAGATTTCATCATCTTGTGGTAACATCAAATACGCACAAAAAATTTGGTTCAAAATAAGACAAATTTTTAAACAATGTAATATGTATAATTACTGTAAGAAATCATTACTCTAAGTATAAATTAAATACATGATGTAAAATATTCCTCGAAATCTTCTTTATTTTACTTTTTAAGATGTTCCATGTGCCCTTATTTGCTTTACAAGAAAACCTGACTAACATGGTGCAGGTTGTAAAGTTTCTTTCATGTTCGTCTATTTTGATTAATTTATTTTCATTGTGGAAATATTGTTGAATCGCTTCACCTTTTCTTCATATCCATTTAAGTGCATTTCAAAAGAAAAATCTGTCAAATATTTTGTTCCTTTAAAATGAGAGGGACCTTTTCCATTTTTAAACGCAGTCTATACAAAATTAATCCTTTAAACGTTCTAACCCCATTTTTCCTTTGTATAATCTTTTAAATTAAAGGCTGATTTAACACAAAATTCATATTCATGCTATTTTTGATATGCATAAAATAAATAGTCATGTAATGTAATACGAAACAAATTTTCATAAAAAAAACTTCTTATGGCTATTCTTTTATAGATTACTAAGCATATATTGAAATTTTCTGCAAAAGTCTTGGAAGGTCAAAATTTCATCTTTATTCAAACAAATACACAATACAAAAAGCACTTTTACTTACCCATCATACGTAGTATAGGGTAAGTCTTGCAATCGTTTTGAAAATCGAAAAATTTTTTTGACGGATTTACACGTTTTAGATAGGGAGATTCAGAAAAACATATTTTTAGAAAAAAAATTTTGCCGTCCGTCCATCTGTCTGTCTGTCTGTCAGTCTGACTGTCTGTAAAAGCTCTATCTCCCGAACAAATTGAGATGGAGATTTGAAATTTTGTATGTAGTTAGTATGTAAGAATGGAACGAAGCCTATTTAATATCAGCAACCTCGATTATCCGGAACCATTTTTTCGGACTCTCGAAAAATTCGTTCTGATGAAAGGTATATAAAAATTTTCGATTTTTTTTATTCTAAGGAATGTACGTAAAAGGCAATAAAATAACACACATTTTGCATATAGAACGAAGTCGATCGGATTATTAGTTGCCGATATATTAGTAATCCTGTTTTCCACATTCTTCGATTTTTCATGACCCTGTATTTCATTCAAATTTCAATTCAGAGGTATATTTTAATTGGAAATAAGAAGCTTAATCCGACGCAGTTAATTGTTAGTTAATAAAATTATTATTTTTGGAGTTATAAGGATGTTTCTTTTACGCAGTTTGGTACTACTTGAGTAGTTTGGCGTTTTATATAATTTGTCGAAATTGGTAATCAGCAGTTCTTTAATATAGCATTACTATGTATATTAACAATATTTAAATTTTGTTTACGAATTGCAATGTATTGTATAAATAGTTTTAACATACATGAATATTCATACTTCTACTAAGCGTAATACCAACTCAGTGAAAAATGTCCAAGCCGGGAATCGAACCCGGAACCCTTGGAATAGCGCTCCAAGTGCTCTACCATTTAAGCTACGAGGACGATACCCAGCTCAGCATTTTGTTCACATATGAAGTGAAAAATGCTGAGCTGGGTATCGTCCTCGTAGCTTAAATGGTAGAGCACTTGGAGCGCTATTCCAAGGGTTCCGGGTTCGATTCCCGGCTTGGACATTTTTCACTGAATCATAGAAGGCGGCAGCCTTCAAGTGACGCAGCTTTAAATCTACCATCGTCAAAACCTACCATCGTCATAAGGGTAGATGCGGAACTTCATATATACAGCTAACTCAACTTCAAAGGAAATCGGAAAAGCCGCCTTCTAATAACTCAGCAAATATTGGTCAGAATGGTCCAATTTTTTTAATATAGTCTTATATTCCCAGTCTAATCCTATCCTATAATTTTTACATTTCTACGTGCCGTATATTTTTAGATCTCGATAACCATTTTTAAACTGAAAACGATGGTGTTTGTTCCTGATAATGAGATCTAGGAAACGGGCTGGGAGATTTTATTAAAACTTATATATAATATGAATCTCTTTAAGATAGAGGGAATAAGACTTGCCTAGTTTCTAGGAAAACTCTTGTTTGTTATATATTGGTCTTGGAAAATTGGACTATATTAGCTCGCGGATTACATGTTATTCTATGGGTTAGCAGACAGAGCCTGAGTGAAAAAGTTAACAGTTAAAAAGTCACAGTTAAAACACCCGAATCGAAGCAATAAATGTTTTTTAAACTACAAAAACATCTTATCATGTGCTTTAAAACATTCATTAAATATATACTAAATAAAATTTCTATTTATATTGCCTTTATTTTTCGTAAAGCAGAAAATATTACGTTTCTTATATTAGATATTTTTGCATTTTGTGGAAAAATTATTTTGAATCCTTTTTTAAAATAGGAAAATATTTTTTAATTATACATATTCAATATACTTTCGACTTATGATTTTTTTTTAAAGTTTACAAACAAAAATTATTTTTAATAATTTGTCCATGTATTCATACGCCTTTAGATAGTTTTGTTTTGAATCGTAATCGAATTCGCTGACGGTAAGAAGGTTCTCAAAGCTACGCGAGGCGTCAAAATTCAACTGTAAACATGGGATTAGAAATATGAAATATTAATAAAGCATGCCCCAAAGTAAGTACGAAATCTTAAATATCGAGGTAGTATATGATGTAATTATTCCCGACCCAGAGTATTTTTTATTTACGACAATTTTTTACTGTTTACATTATAGCTGTTTACATTATAAATACATGCTTCCTGACGTGTCTGTGGAGCGAAATACAAATTAAACAATTTACTATTTTATTTTGAGTTTTCTTCATAAATAAATAAATAAATAAACAAAATTTTTCGTTTTTAATGAAAATCCAGGTTAAATTTAAGGTATGACAAAATGAAAATTGTTCCCGATCCCGTGTGTAAAATAGTTTATTTGTGAATCGTTTGTATTTAAGTTAACGAAAATTGCCTCAAAACAACATCTTTTTCGAAATATGCATACCTATAGCTTGGTTTTGATTTTACATTCTTTTCAGATTAAAAAAAATCAAGCATCTCAGTATTTAAATTTTTATCAAAATTTTACTTTTTTAAATTTTCGGGAATTTTTAATGTAACCTATACTTTTTTCCCCCCTTATATTCAACTCTTATTCTTTCGTTACGCATATAAATAACGTTAAGAATGTTTTTAATTTAAGTGATAAAGGTTTGAAATTTCAAACTTTGTCCACCAAATTTTCAATCAATCTTGTTTTTATTTACAGTAATACTTGATTATAATCCTTTTCCATTCAAGTTCATTTGTGTAATAGAGACCAATTAGCAATGCAATTTTGTTTATCTTTTAAAGAAATTAAACAAAAATTCACATTATTAAAGACAGCACAAGTTAAATAAAAAGTTATGACATTATGGAAATTTGGATATGTTTATAAAATGATATACTTGTTTACAGGGGCGGATCCAGAGGATCATTTTGGGGGGGGGGGGGCAATACCAAGAAGCATAGAATCAACATAGTCATAATTTCTGTTCATGATATACCTACTTGTACAGTTATTATTAAGCGAATGATTAAATGAAATGCTTTTTTCAAACGAAATAGGCTGTTTTCCTGCGACCTTTTGACTAAATTTGCACTCTTTTCGTGACTCTTTGACGGAATTCGCATTTTTTGGCATTTTTGACAAATCTCGCGTTTTTTGCCCGCAATACTCTGTCAAAATTCGGGGTTTTTCCGCAATCCTTTGACAAAATTGGCTCTTTTCTGCGATACGTTGGCAAAATTAGCAATGTTTTGCAACCCTTTGAGAAAAGTAGCTCATTTTTCTTCGACCTTTTGACGAAATTGAAGTTTTTTCCACAACACTGACAAAACTCACTCTTTTCCAGCGATCCTATGTCAAAATAAGCGCTTTTTCCGTGTGACCTTTTGACAAAATTCGCACTTTTTCGCAGTGCTTTGATAAAATTAGCGCTTTTTCAGCAATCTTATGTTGAAGTTGGCGCTTTTTCAGCGATCCTATGTCGAAATTCACACTTTTTCCGCGATTTTTTACATACCTTTCTTAAAACCCTTTGACTAAATTAGCACTTTTCTGCGGCCTTTTGACGAAATTCGCTCTTTTCCACTATACTTTGACAAAATTAGCACTTTTTTGCAACCCTTTGAAAAAAGTAGCTAACTTTAGACAAAATTCATGCTTTTTCCTCGACCTTTTGACGAAATTCAAGCTTTTTCCACGACATTTTGACAAAACTCGCGCTTTCAGCGATCTTGTGTCAAAATTCGCATGTTTTAACGATCCTTTGTCGAAATTCTTTTTTTTTTGTGCGACCTTTGACAAAATTCGTGCTTTTTCCACGATCTTTTGTAGAAATTTGCTCTTTTTCCGCGACACTTTGACAAAATTAGCACTTTTTAGCGACATTTTAATGAGATTCGCGTTTTTTCATGAACAATAGAATGTCTCCGATGAAGTTGCAGAAAAAAGTCTGAATTCAACACTGGTTTGGAGGGGGGGAGCTATGCCCCCCCCCCAACAAATTTCATTTTGTCATACCTTTAATTTAACCTGCATTTTCATTAAAAATGAATTTTTTTTTTTTTTTTTTTTTTTTTTTAAGAAAACTCAAAATAAAATAGTAAAATGTTTAATTTGTATTGCACTCCATAGATATACATCAGGAAGCATGTATTTATAATGTAAACAGCTAAAAAATTGTCGTAAATAAAAACAACTCTGGGTCGGGAATAATTATATCAGATATTACCTCGATATTTAGATTTCATACTTACTTTTGGGGATGCTTTATTAATTTTTTTCTCATCCCATGTTTACAATTGATTTTGATGTCAGTTTGACTGATCTCTGTGTATATATATGACCATTGGTCACTGCATAGGAAAATTGTGAATTTTTTTATTTGAACTTACCAAAGTTATTAATTCTGTGCAGTTTCAGCACCAATAATTAGATTCTAACAGAGAAAAATTTGTTTGAAAAGTTTTTCTCTCCAAATGGGGCATTAAAAATTGGGGTGTGCAAGTGCATGCCACATACATAACAACAAAAGTGGCAAGTCCTTAAAATTTTTTAGACTCCTTGGATTTTTTTGGCACAATCACTAACGTGTGTATAACCGCTGTGTGACCATTATAAAAAAAAAAAAATCGCTGGATTTACAAAAAATATTGAGCAAGAATCACTAAAATGCACAAATTTTGTCAATTACACAAACATTAATTCGTCTATGAACACAGTTTGCCCGTTGAAGCCAAAGAGACATCACTCGATTCACAAAAATTACTGTGCAAGAAACTCGTCAACACCACAATCATTAATGCGTGTATGCAGGGATGTGCAAAGAGAAAACTGCGGCCACCGCAAAGTCATTTGGCGCCCCCCCTCCCACCCCACAAACTTTTTCTTGTGACAGGCTAAAAATGATTTTGGTAGTAAAAATTTGGAAAACTCAAAATTTCTGCACCCGGAGCGACCTCCCCCCCCCCCCCCCATTTCACACGGAGCTTCGTGTATGTGCTATAAGCCATCATTAGATCCATGAAATTCGCTAATCACTGAAATATACGAAACCTATCAACATTGCAATCTCGCGTGTACAGAGGCCAGAGTTGTCCTATATTTCCTATATATCCTATATTTATAAAATAATCTTCAGAAATGTCCTATATTGTCCTATATTTCCTATATTTATTTACTTTTTCATATATTTCGTATTAATGTCATTACCTGCTAGCATTTACAATTGCTTCTTTTTTTTTTTTTTTTTTCCTCCGGTATCTCCATGCAGCAGCAATAGTTCAATCCTGCACATATTGCTCATACTTTCAGTCAGTACACAAAGTACAAATGAGAAGTAGGCTGTGGCATAGATTGCTGAATTTTTAAACATGACTTTGTACCCAGGGAGATTAAACATTGATGTCTCTGCTCAGTTTCCTAGGCTTTGGTGTCCATTTTTTTCTCTTTTGGATGTGACACCAGTAAAGAAATGGTTTTGAATGACTTGATGTTTTCATGTGCATCGGTTTGCTTGCTGAGTTAGTTCTAATGTTCAATGTGTTTTTGTGTTTCGCTGCAGCGCTGTGCGAAAGCGGTAGTCGCCCTGGCTGTGGAAATTTAGGGGGCGTCAAATTTATACTACAAATGTCATTTTTGGCCTGTCACAAGAAAAAGTTGGAGGGGGGAGGGGGGCACCAAACTGACACTTTGCCCCGGGCGCAGTTTTCTCTTCGCATATCCCTGTTACATTGTGATTTTTTTTAGTTTCTCTTATGCTTATCCTGTATTCAACGGCAATATATAATTTTTATTTATTTTAAATTTTATTTTAATCTAGAAAAGTTTGTTTATCATAGAAGGCGGCAGCCTTCAAGTGACGCAGCTTTAAACCTACCATCGTCAAAACCTACCATCGTCATAAGGGTAGATGCGGAACTTCATATATACAGCTAACTCAACTTCAAAGGAAATCGGAAAAGCCGCCTTCTAATAACTCAGCAAATATTGGTCAGAATGGTCCAATTTTTTTAATATAGTCTTATATTCCCAGTCTAATCCTATCCTATAATTTTTACATTTCTACGTGCCGTATATTTTTAGATCTCGATAACCATTTTTAAACTAAAAACGATGGTGTTTGTTCCTGATAATGAGATCTAGGAAACGGGCTGGGAGATTTTATTAAAACTTATATATAATATGAATCTCTTTAAGATAGAGGGAATAAGACTTGCCTTGTTTCTAGGAAAACTCTTGTTTGTTATATATTGATCTTGGAAAATTGGACTATATTAGCTCGTGGATTACATGTTATTCTATGGGTTAGCAGACGGAGACACTGCAAAAAGGCAAATGTAGTTATGGTCATAGTTAAAACACCCGCATCGAAGCAATAAATGTTTTTTAAACTACAAAAACATTTTATCATGTGCTTTAAAACATTCAATAAATATATACTAAATCAAATTTCTATTTATTTTGCCTTTATTTTTCGTAAGAAGAAAATATTACGTTTCTTACATTGGATATTTTTGCATTTTGTGGAAAAAATATTTTGAATCCTTTTTTAAAATAGGAAAGTATTTTTTAATTATACATATTCAATATACTTTTCACTTATGATTTTCTTTTAAAGTTTACAAACAAAAATTATTTTTAATAAATTTGCTTTAGAATTCCATGTATTCATACGCCGTTTAGATAGTTTTGTTTTGAATTGTAATAGAATTCGCTGGCGGTAAGCTTTGTACTTGGCACTTGTTGTTTTTAGCATGTATGTTGTGTAATTTGCGAAATAATGGTTATTATGGTAATATAGGTATTGTGTTATTTGGAGAAACTGAAAGGCCCCCTTTTTTGGATAAAATAATATCGTGAATCCAAGTACACGAATCAAAACAAATTGATTCGTGCTGTATGTTGGCATGAAATATTCAATTTCAGGAGACGAACGTGAAGCTAAACCATCTATAATGAAAAAGAAAGGAAAATAAATATTTTTTGGCACTCATTATTAAAGTATTATTTAAAAAGTATAAGTGATGTATACATTAGTTAGCATGTTGATTTGATTTCAAACCAACATAAACTATCACAGAATGTGTAAACTATTGCTAAATTTTGGTAAACAAACAATATTTATAATTGACCAACAGTTTAACCAAGTGCTTGTGAATTCTAAAATTCTCAAAATAGATTGTTTTTAAGTTTATAGATGTCCTTATTATATGAATTAACAATAATTATATGAATTAATTAACAATACTAAGTTTTAAAGTGTTGTAAAAATTGTGCTTTTTTATTTCATTTATTAATTTCTGTGATTAATAACCCAGGATGTTAATTTTTAGATTAAAATTGCTTGAATATGTTATTCAAAATGCATTTATTACTTTTTCTTATGCATTTTTGTCGCTATTAATTTTCATTTTGAAACTGTGCCTTTTTAGCTTAGCTTAATGGCCAGTAAATCCAGGTTTTAAACAATTTTTAAAATAAGTAAGTGCACTTATTATTGGAAATTGTGAACAAACTAGTATTTATCAACAAATTACAGCAGTATTTTGATAATTCAAAAGAAAGTAATGAAGTTAATTTGTTCTTACATGCATTAGTGACTGTGGCTATAAAGATTTCAGAGATTTAAAAACAAATTAGTTGCACTCATTGTTTTTTTCTTCATGTACACACAGTGCTTGTACAACATGCATTAGTGATTGCATTTTTAATTAATTTTGTGTATTTTATGGATTGTTGCACAGCAATTTTGCTGCAGCCTGAGTGTTTTGTTTTTGTTTTGTTTTCATGTGCTCTAAGTGCTATACATGCAGTAGTTGGACTGCTTTAACGAGTTTTATTTTAGCGAGTGAGAGTTTTAGGCCCTTTTTTTTCTAATATAAACGTTATTGTTTTAATGTATTTGTTTCACAATATTGTCACTGGATTTTTTTAGTTCAGGTATCACTCATTTCTTCCAGATATTGGGAATCTGCATGTTACTGCATAGTTTGCTGCATCTGTTAATTTTTGTTGTTTGTTTTCATATGGGCATAGTGCTCATACATTTGTTATTGACTGCGGCTTTGAGAAATTTCATGTGTTTTAGAGACCATTGCATAAGTTTGCTGCATCCAGTAATTTGACATGCACCCAGCTCTCATTATCCATTAGTGACTGTAGCTTTAACATGTTTCATGCATCCTATTATTTCATTAATAATTTCGAAATTCCATGTTTATATTTTAAAATGTTATTTAGCAGTTGCCACGGAGGTACTACAGCGCATCATTGTAGTCTGCATTAGACGCTGTTCAAAATAGAATTTTTTTTTTCTTTTTTTCTTCCTAAGAGTCTGATGATTTAAATCCAAGCGTGAAAAATTTTTTCTCAGATCACAAACCAAATACAAAAGTATTGTAATAGTTAATATTACGTTATAGAAATCAATAATCAAAATATAAAAGCATTAGCTTTACAGCTTAGAACATAGCGTTATTAATAAACTGCATTTATAAATTGGACATCTAAAATGGAAAATCTTAATATATTTTTATAATGTTAGAATTTACAAGCAATAAAAGTTGGGTAAGCAAATAATTCTTAACCAAATATTAATGATAACATTGGTTTAAAAAGAAATAACTTATACTTCTATGCTTTAATAATGAGTTTCATAAAATATAAATTTACCCCCTTTTTTTTTCTATAGATGTTTTAATTTCATATTCATTGTCTCGAAATTGAAGTATTTCTTTCTAACATTCTTTTACAAAAATGTTTGATAATTAACGCTTTTTTTATTAAAAAAAAAAAAAAAAAGGCCTTGTTTCTACTAATGAACACAAAATCCTCAAATAACTTTGAATCCATTATTTAAATAAATTGCATAACATACCTAAGAAGAAAACAAGATTAAATTTAATACAAGAAATTAAAAATTTTTAATTCAAATAATGTAAAGTTACTAACACACTAACAAATAAATATTTTAAAATACTAACAGCTAATAATGGGCGATAAATAATTACATTTTTTAGTTTTGTCATTTCTAAAATGTAATTGTTTAAATTCTATTTGAGTTGAACCTCATCCAAACCCTAAGAAATATTCTATCAAACCTTAATTCAATCTGAAAAAAAAAAAAAAAAAAAATCTGACAATACACATTGACAAGCATAGTTGTATAATATAGACGCACACCATGTGCAGAAAATTTTATGAAGAAACAATTTTTATTTATTTATTTCGACAAAGAATTGCATTAAAAAAAAAAAGTGTATCTCAACAAAGAATCATGTAAAAAACCCCAACATTTCGAGAAAATACCACACGAAAAACATGAATTTCGTCCAAAGACCGCAAAAAAAAAAAAAATTCAATCCATGAATCGCATAAAAAATACAAATTCCATGAATCGCTAAAAAAAGAAAGCAAATTGCATAAAAAATGGGAATTATGTCCTCAAATTGCTTAAAATGTGAATTACGTCCATGAATCATGTAAAAAAGCGAGAATTATATTCATAAATTGTATGAAAAACACAAATTACGTCTATGAATCGTGTAGTAAAACATGAATTATGTTCATAAATCGCTCAAAAAACACTAATTTTGGTGGCAGAAATCTGAAATGGAAATTACCTCTATAAAACGCATAAAAATAGCGACTTGCATTCATGAATTGCATAAAAAATGCAAATTACATCCATGAATTGCATAAAAACGTGAATTACATTCATAAATCACTCAAAAAATGCGAATCACTTCCATGAATTGTGCAAAAAAACACGAATAACGTTCAGAAATTGCAAAAAATGCGAATTACGTCCAAGAATTGGTTAAAAAAAGCGAATTACATTCATAAATCCTATAAAAACACAAATAATGTCAATAAATCGATCAAAAAACACAAATAGAAAGCTCAAAAGATGCAAATTAGATCTATGAATCGCATAAGTATAGCAAATTACGTCCATAAATCATGTAAAATGTAAATTACATTCATTAATCGCATAAAAATCTCGAATTATGTCCATGAATCACTCAAAAAAGGCGAATTGCATAAAAAACATGAATTGGGTTCACAAATCGCTCAAAACGTGAATTACGTCCATGAATTGTTTAAAAAAGTGAGAATTACGTTCAGAAATTGTATGAAAAACACAAATTATGTCTATGAATCGTGTAGTAAAACGGGAATTATGTTCATAAATCGCTCAAAAAACACAAATTTTGGCAGCAGAAAGCTGAAACGCAAATTACATTCATAAATCACTCAAAAAATGCAACTCGCTTCCATGAATCGTGCAAAAAAATACTAATAACATTCATAAATTACAAAAAATGCGAATTAGGTCCAGCAATTGGTAAAAAAAGCGAATTACATTCATAAATCCTATAAAAACACAAATAACGTCAATAAATCGATCAAAAAACGCAAATTTCGTCGAGAGAAAGCTTAAATGAAAATTATGTCTACAAATCGCATAAATATAGCAAATTACACCCATAAATCATGTAAAATGTAAATTACATTCATTAATCGCATAAAAATCGCAAATTATGTCCATGAATCTCATAAAAAACGCGAATTGGGTCCACAAATCGCTCAAAACGTGAATTACGTCCATGAATTGTTTAAAAAACTGAGAATTACGTTCAGAAATTGTATGAAAAACACAAATTATGCCTATGAATTGTGTAGTAAAATGGGAATTGTGTTCATAAATCACTCAAAAAACACGAATTTTGGCAGCAGAAAGCTGAAACCCAAATTACGTCTATAAATCGCATAAAAATAGCGAAGAGTGTTTTGCATTCATGAATCGCTCAAAAAACACAAATTACGTCCATGAAACGCATAAAAATGTGAATTACATTCATAAATCACTCAAAAAATGCTAATCACTTCCATGAATCATGCAAAAAAACACTAAGAACGTTCATAAATTACAAAAAATGCGAATTACATCCAAGAATTGGTAAAAAAAGCAAATTACATTCATAAATCCAATAAAAACACAAATAAGGTCATTAAATCGATCAAAAAACGCAAATTTCATCGATAGAAAGCTCAAAAGATGCAAATTATGTCCATAAATCATGTAAATTGTAAATTACATTCATTAATCGCATAAAAATCATGAAATATGTCCATGAATCGCTCAAAAAAAGCGAATTGCATAAAAAATGTGAATTATATCCACAAAACGTGAATTACATCCATGAATTGTCTAAAAAAGTGAGAATTATGTTCATAAATTGTATGAAAAATGCAAATTACGTCTATTATTTGTGTAGTAAAATGGGAATTATGTTCATAAATCGCTCAAAAAATACGAATTTTAGCAGCAGAAAGCTAAAATGCAAATCACGTCTATAAATCGCATAAAAATAGGGAATAGCATTTTGCATTCATGATTTGCATAAAAAACGCGAATTACATCTATGAATCGCTCAAAAAATACAAATTACATCCATGAATTGCATAAAAATGTGAATTATGTTCATAAATCACTCAAAAAATGTGAATCACTTCCATGCATCGTGCAAAAAAACATGAATAACATTCATAAATTGCAAAAAGTTGTGTAAAAGTGTTACGTCCAAGAGTTGTGTGAAAAAAGCGAATTACATTCATAAATCCTATAAAAACACAAATAACGTCAATAAATTGATCAAAAAACACAAATTTCGTCGACAGAAAGCTGAAAAAACATAAATTATGTCTATGAATTGCATAAAAATAGCAAATTACGTCCATAAATCATGTAAAATGTAAATTACATTCATTAATCACATAAAAATTGCGAATTATGTCCATAAATTGCTCAAAAATGCAAGTTACATTCATAAATCGCATAAAAAACACTAATGATGACCATGAATTGCGCAAAAAATGCGAATTACACCCAACATTAAATTAATTTGCGGAAAGTTTTTGGTTTTATACAAGTCGGCCAACAAGAACCTACAAGTTATCCTGAAACCCATTCTAAACCAACAAAAATTTAATGGAAAAATAAATTTGTCCAAGATAGACAAAATAAATTCCATTGACATACATTGACCAGAATCGAAAAATTCCTATTGAAATCTATCCTATACACTCCAAAACCAGAAAGAAAAAAATCCCTCCAAGAGTAACTCAATCTATCTGCTGCAAAATAAAAAACATTGAAATGCAACTGAACAAGAACCTGAAAATTACATTTGAAATCAAACCGAAACCAGATTCAACCCCCCCCCCCCCAAAAAAAAAAAAAAAAATCCAACCATATCTCGATTTGGGAAAGAAAACTTAATTTCCATAGATACGCGTGGTCAGAAATCTGGAAATTCCAATTAGTCTATGGGTTAGCAAACCTTAATTCAATCTGAAAAAAAAAAAAATCTGACAAGCAGAGTTGTATAATATAGACGCACGCCATGTGCAGAAAATTTTATGAAGAAACAATTTTTATTTATTTATTTCGACAAATTGCGTAAAAAAAAAGTATCTCAACAAAGAATCATGTAAAAAAACCCAACATTTCGTCAAAATACCACGTGAAAAACGTGAATTTCGTCCAAAGACCACAATAAAAACATTAATTAAATCCATGAATCGCATAAAAAATACAAATTCCATGCATGAATCGCATAAAAAATGTGAATTAAATGCATGAATCTCATAAAAAATGTGAACTACATCCATGAATCGCTAAAAAAAAAAGCAAATTGCATAAAAAATGGGAATTACGTCCACAAATTGTTTAAAATGTGAATTACGTCCATGAATCATGTAAAAAAGCAAGCATTATATTCATAAATTGTATGAAAAACGCAAATTACGTCTATGAATCATGTAGTAAAACATGAATTATGTTCATAAATTGCTCAAAAAACACGAATTTTGGCAGCAGAAATCTGAAACGGAAATTACCTCTATAAAACGCATAAAAATACCGAATTGCATAAAAAATGTGAATTACGTTCATGAATCGCTCAAAAAACGCAAATTACATCCATGAATTGCATAAAAATGTGAATTACGTTCATAAATCACTCAAAAAATGCGAATCACTTCCATGAATTGTGCAAAAAACACGAATAATGTTCATAAATTGCAAAAAATGCAAATTACGTCCCAGAATTGGTAAAAAAAAGCGAATTACATTCATAAATCCTATAAAAACACAAATAATGTCAATAAATCGATCAAAAAACACAAATAGAAAGCTCAAAAGATGCAAATTAGGTCTATGAATCGCATAAGTATAGCAAATTACGTCCATAAATCATGTAAAATGTAAATTACATTCATTAATCGCATAAAAATCTCGAATTATGTCCATGAATCACTCAAAAAAGGCGAATTGCATAAAAAACGTAAATTGGGTCCACAAATTGCTCAAAACGGGAATTACGTCCATGAATTGTTTAAAAAAGTGAGAATTACGTTCAGAAATTGTATGAAAAACACAAATTATGTCTATGAATCGTGTAGTAAATCGGGAATTATGTTCATAAATCGCTCAAAAAACACGAATTTTGGCAGCAGAAAGCTGAAACGCAAATTACGTTCATAAATCACTCATAAAATGCAAATCACTTCCATGAATCATGCAAAAAAATACTAATGACATTCATAAATTAAAAAAAATGCGAATTAAGTCCAACAATTGGTAAAAAAAGCGAATTACATTCATAAATCCTATAAAAACACAAATAACATCAATAAATCGATCAAAAACATAAATTTCGTTGACAGAAAGCTCAAAAAATGCAAATTATGTCTACGAATTGCATAAATATAGCAAATTACATCTATGAATCATGTAAAATGTAAATTACATTCATTAATCGCATAAAAATCGTGAATTATGTCCATGAATCGCATAGAAAACGCAAATTGGGTCCACAAATCGTCAAAACGTGAATTACGTCCATGAATTGTTTTAAAAAGTGAGAATTACGTTCAGAAATTGTATGAGAAACACAAATTATGTCTATGAATCGTGTAGTAAAACGGAAATTATGTTCATAAATCGCTCAAAAACACTAATTTTGGCAGCAGAAAGCTGAAACGCAAATTACGTCTATAAATCGCATAAAAATAGCAAATAATGTTTTGCATTCATGAATTGCATAAAAAACGCAAATTACATTCATGAATCGCTCAAAAAACACAAATTACGTCCATGAAACGCATAAAAACGTGAATTACATTCATAAATCACTCAAAAAATGCAAATCACTTCCATGAATCATGCAAAAAAACACTAATAACGTTCATAAATTACAAAAAATGCAAATTACGTCCAAGAATTGGTAAAAAAAGCAAATTACATTCATAAATCCTATAAAAACATAAATAACGTCAATAAATCGATTAAAAAAACACAAATTTCATCAACAGAAAGCTGAAAAAACGCAAATTATGTCTATGAATTGCATAAAAATAGCAAATTACGTCCATAAATCATGTAAAATGTAAATTACATTCATTAATCGCATAAAAATTGCGAATTATGTCCATAAATTGCTTAAAAATGCAAATTACATTCATAAATCGCATAAAAAACACGAATGATGACCATGAATTGCGCAAAAAATGCGAATTACACCCAACATTAAATTAATTTGCAGAAAGTTTTTGGTTTTATACAAGTGTTCCAACAAGAACCTACAAGTTTTCCTGAAACCCATTCTAAACCAACAAAAATTTAATGGAAAGATAAATTTGTCCAAGAAAGACAAAATAATTTCCATTGACATACACTGACCAGAATCAAAAAATTCCTATTGAAATCTATCCTATACAATCCAAAACCAGAAAGAAAAAAATCCCTCCAAGAGTAACTCAATCTATCTGCTGCAAAATAAAATACATTGAAATGCGACTGAACAAGAACCTGAAAATTACATTTGAAGTCAAACCGAAACCAGATTCAACCCCCCCCCCCCCCCCCAAAAAAAAAAAAAAAATTATCCGACCATATCTCGATTTGGGAAAGAAAACTTAATTTCCATAGATATGCGTGATCAGAAATCTGGAAATTACAATTAGTCTATCTTAAACCTAATCTGAACCTGAAAAAGGAAATTCCATATAACCGGAGCCCAGTATCTATACAGGACAAAATATTTTCCATTAAAGCGCAACCTGAACAGAACTTGAAAATTCCATTTGAATTGAACCTGATTGAAACCTGAAAAAAATTTCCATCGAACCTTAACCTAATCCGAAAAAGAGAAAATTATTTCTGCCGATACACATTGACAAGAGTCTGAAAGTTAACATGAAACCTAATCCAAACCCGAAAAGGAAAAAACAGTGGAAACACAAGTCTGTCCAAGAAAGACCAAATAATTTCTGTCCACATACACCGACAAGAATTTCAATTGAAATCTATCCTAAACCCAGTTCAAACACTACCCCCCCCAAAAAAAAAAAAAAAAAAAAATCCAATTGTAACCCAATTTATCTGCGACAAAATAATATACTTGAAATGCAACTCAACAAGAACCTGAAAATTCCATTTGAAGTCAATCTGAAACCAGATTCGATCCCCCCCCCCCCCCAAAAAAAAAAAAAATTAATCAAATCAAGATTTTAGAAAAAAAAGGAACAATTTATGTCGATATGTATTGACCAGATCATGGAAATTCCAATAGAAGTCTATCTCAAACCCGATCCGAATAACCTGAAACTCAATCCAATCCCTCCCCCCCCCCCCAAAAAAAAAAGTAAAATAAAAAAATTAGGAAATAAAAATCTGTTCAAGAAAGACAAAATAATTTCCGTCCCCATCCACTGACCAGAATTGAAAACTAGTACTTGAAATGCAACTCGGCAAGAACCTGAAAATTCCAATTCAAGTCAAACTGAATCAAGATTCAAACCCGGAAAAAAAAAAAAAACATCTAACCAAATCAAGATTTTTAGAAAAAAAAAATTATGTAAATAGGTACAGACTAGAGCATGGAAATTTTAATAAAATCTTAAACCCGATACAAACTCTCCCCCCCCCCCCCTTACATAACTAACAAGAAGCCTTGATGACCCCACAAAACATAACTAACAGGAACGAAGAGTCATGCATACTGCATCGATTATGATGCATTTTCTGACTCATTCTGAATATTGTAAACTTATTGTCATTCATGTACAATAATTTTACCATTCTGTGCAAAAAAACAAAGCATAATTAACGAGAGTAAAAAATTTTCCATTAAACATGTTTATGTACTTTCCATTTTATTCTGAATGCTTTAAACCTATCAGTTTCATCTTTGTACAGTAATCTTCCCATCCAAATCTCCCCCCCCCCCTGTTAGTTTATATATGTTTTGTGCAAACAGCAAAACATAAATAAACTAACAAGAATGAAAAGTTACACATACAGTATAGATTATGAAACACTTTCCAACACATTTTCATTATTGTAAGCCTATCATTTTAATCCATTTGCAGTAATTTTACCACTCTATATAAAGAACAAATCATAATTAACAAGAAAGAAAAACCTGTGTGCAACATAGATTATGAAACACTTTCCAGCATATTCTGAATATTGTAACGGATATAGTCTTAATCAATCTGCAATATTACCAACCTATACAAAGGTTGAAACATAATTAACAAGAATCATGCACGCAGCATAGATTATGAAATACTTTCCAGCACATTCTGAATATTGTATTCCTGATCATTATCCATCTGCAGTATATGTATCATCATGTGTAAAGAATAAACATAGTTAACTAGAATGAGAAATGATACATACAGCATAGATTATAAAATCCTTTCTTAGAAATACAGTGCTGAATGTACATTACTTTCTTATCTTATACTAACGTACTTTACTACAGAGTTGTTTTTAACGAAATCAAGTAGCACAGCATATATTAATAATAAAATATGAAATATCTTTTTTTAAGTGGGTGGGGGAGGGGTAATTAAAGGTGATCAGAAATCATGATTATGAATTCTTTGCATTAGTCTTTAATTTTTTGTTTTTATCTTTTTATTATTAACCTAAAAAAAGCACTGATATCAGTACAAAAAACCCTGAACGGGTTAAAAGCTTGTGACGCAGCACTTTATCTTATATATCTAAGAATTTTAAATTTGGGACTTAAAACTAATGATATCAAAATTTATGTGACGCTATGCTATTAATTAATATATACATATATTAAAATTTAATTCATTAAGGTTTTATCAATTACATCTTTCATAAATTCAAAATATGAATCTTAAAAGATATGATATCAAAATTTAAGTGACGCCTTGACGAGGCTTTAAACAATGTTTTAAAATTCCATTTATTTATTTATTGTCTAAATACATTTTCATATCTAAACAATACTTTTCATTTTCCAATACACTGTTAAATACATCACTTTCACTGAATATATATAATGCACTGAAATGTATTTATTTGAATAAATAGATTTATCTTTTGGGCTACGCTATCCAAAATCAAAAATAACGTTTGAATAAATATTTTTTGCGTCATTGTATCCAAAGTAAGTTAAATAGATGCAAATAGATACAATGACGCAAAAAATATTTATTCAAACGTTATTTTTGATTTTGGATAGCGTAGCCCAAAAGATAAATCTATTTATTCAAATAAATACATTTCAGTGCATTATATATATTCAGTGAAAGTGATGTATTTAACAGTGTATTGGAAAATGAAAAGTATTGTTTAGATATGAAAATGTATTTAGACAATAAATAAATAAATGGAATTTTAAAACATTGTTTAAAGCCTCGTCAAGGCGTCACTTAAATTTTGATATCATATCTTTTAAGATTCATATTTTGAATTTATGAAAGATGTAATTGATAAAACCTTAATGAATTAAATTTTAATATATGTATATTGATATAAAGTATTTGGCATGCCTAAATGATTATAAAAATCAAACCGAAAAGGCATTGCATGAAAGCAAAAATATTTAAAAATTAATTATGAATGGAGAACTCAAAAATTAGACTGAAATTTAGAACAAAAAACACCTGATTACTAAAATAAAAAACAACAGCTCGTGTTCTGGAAAAAAAAAGATTAAAGGAAAAACAAGACATGTTAAAAAAATCACATAATACTGATGTAGTGAAAAGAAAAAAAGGAAGACAACGATATTGTAGTATAAAAAAGAACATGTATTGAATCTTAATATACAAGTTTCACGCGAATCCTGAATTTACCATAAACAATAATGGGTTTCTCATCATTGGGGAAAAAGTTAAAAAAAGGAAAATAAATAAAAAGGATGGAAGTAGGAACTGATAAAATTTAACTTAGCTGTCCAATGATGCTGCCATGCTCGTCCTCGATCTTTCCCGGCGTCCACGTGAGGCCCCAGAAAATCAAAGAAAACGGTACACCTTCTAGTACCAAACAAACGTGTGTGTGTTGACAAAACTCTTTCTGACTCCCGCCACAAGACCCAAGGTTGCCAGAAAGAAACCAAGGGCGCCAAGCGCAGTAACTTACGCCACGGCGAGAAAGAGAATGCATAGTCAATAACCTATGTCAATCGCCAACTGATGAAACAGACTTCTTGCAACCCTAACATTGGCGAAAGTCAAACACTGAAGATTGGTTGGATGAAGTGATAAATTTTACCAAGACGCTGACCTCACATATCAAGTTGAGCAAACAGCAGCTGAACTGTAAACTAATTTTCCTTTAACTAAAAACCAAGGAGGTAGCAGAGGCAAACTTAAACAGAGTTCACAAAGTGCGAACCTTTTAGATTTAGATGTACTTATCAGAACAGAGATAAATGTTGATTTAGGAGAATTGGCAGTGAAGAGAGATTCGCCATGGCGAATATAGCTTTATAACATATTCCCATACCTCCAATTAAAAAAAATATTTGAAGCGGATAGGGTGCAATCACCTCTATCCAATGAAAAAACTTTTTTTTTTTTTTTTTTTTTTTTTTTTTTTTTTTTTTTTTTTTTAAACCAAAAAAAATTGAGGGGTTTTACCTAAACAAACACTAATGATGAGAAATCCATAAGTACATATGCACGCGAAATCAGGATTTACAATGTTATATTAAAAAAAATTAAATATGTACAAAACAAATTGTCGCTCTTCTCAAAAAACAGACTTCTGCTTAACAATGAGCAGGATTACACGACAGGTCATGCCCTAGGAATGAGCTTTACAGGAATGGGCATCTAAGAGAAGAGAGATAAAAGTAAAAAAAAAAAAAACAAATTATTAAACATGGCACATATTTTGCAGTAATATGATAATGTACCTATAAGAAAAAAAATGTTAGTGATTAAATCTTTCTGCATTGAACACCATATTCCACTAAACTACAGAGGAATATTTGTGCACTCTTGCAAAACAACCTTTTGAAGTGTTGATGCACTGCAGTTTACTTATATTTAAACACCATAACATATCTGTATCCAAAAGTGTCAAAAGAACCAAGTTTCCATAAGACATACATTAGTCAGTATATCCTTAACATAAATACAACTTCTTTTTATCTAAACAAGAAATCAATTACTTCATGTGTTGAAGGAGAAAAAAAAAAATTTAGATTACTTTCTCACATTGACGCAAAAAGAAAACTGAAGTATAGTTTAGTTAACTATAGCTTTTAAAATATGTCTAGATTTTAATGTAACATAAAACAAAATTCTCAGTTGATATTAAGTATTTGAAGAACTATCTAGCAACACTACAACTTTAAACTATGTAAAACAAACAAATGCAGACTTATTGTACTACCCCTTAAGGACATGAGAAGGAAAACACTTCCAAGCACAATCTATTAATTGTTTATCTTAAGATCACAAATAGTTTTTTGAGAAAAAAAAAAATATATATATATAGTTGCAAGTATGTAAAATTACTGAAATCCTTTCAAAATAGATGTTATATTATGTGTCTTAGAATTGGCCAGAGTCTAAGTACATAATGAAAGGAAGCATAATTAACTTATAGTAACTATATTTTTTAAAGTGGGTAATACCAATTAATTGAATGAAATATTTAATACCTATTTACAAACTATTTGCAAATGTCAATATAAATGATCAACTTTATATTATGATTACATAATACATGCATCAGTGAAGCATTTACCAAAAGGTTACATTAACTTGTTACAACACATTTTTGCCCAATATATCTTTCTTTTACATTAGTATTTGCATTCACTAAATTATAACCATTAATTTCTTTATGAGCTGCATTTACCATAAATGATAACTGTACAATGACATGTTCAGTATTATTCCTAGTAAAACATGAAGGGAAAAATGTCAACATTTAAATCTTAAAATATTTTTTTGAGAATCTAGCTGGTAACTAAATATTCTCATGTAACCCAACTATTAAAGGGTGTTTAAACGAGTAATTTTATACATACAAAAATACCTTTTTTAACATATACAACTCAGAAGTAATACATCATTGCTACATAAACAATGATTATTTACTTGCATATATAACTTGCATCAACTTATTCAACACACAGAATACCACTACTGACTTTTCCAAGCTAGTATCACCAATAGTTTATATTTTACCACATAATACATATCAAAGCTTAAAAACAATATTGTAAATTATAATTTTTTATACTATATTTGTAAGATCTTAAGTATTACAATAATATTGAAAAATAAGGATAAATTTATTTAAGAGAAAACAAAGATGAACTTATCATTTTATTGTAGAAACTGGATGTCCAGAATAACTCATCTAGGATAGGCTCCCACATAGGTATTTCCAGACAGGGATGACTTTCTTCAGAGCATGCATCTGCAGTAGTTCCTGTTGACAACACTGTCAAGATCAACACATCTGATCCATCAGGCTAACAGCAGAAAATGTTGTTCCTTGTACACAGAAACAACGCTACTTCAGTGATGTCTGCAAAATCGTAAAAGTTAATTAGTAATGGTTAATAGTAAAAAAAGTCACTGTTTCTATTCCTAAAGACTCTGGTGCGCAATCTTCTTGGAGAAACAGTCACAGGACTTGGAGAAACAGGAATTAAATTAACTGGAGAAGAATGGGGTGTGCTAGTTTCTGATAGATTGCTATTATTGAAGTGGCTACCTGGTGACAATTGATCCATGGTGGATGTGTGTGATATGGGTTATGCAATAGGTTGTGCAGGTGACAAATTAATATTGTCCATAGATGAGGAACTGAATGAGTCACAATCTTCCATCAGAGTTATTCTTTTATCATGTCTAGATAATGCATTCTTAGGTGAGAAAATAACAGGAAAATTGTCTGAACCATTATGCGTCAATGAAGAAATATTGCTTTTATGACCAGACACAGGTGAATTCTGTAATTGATTAGCAGTAGGTGATGAGGTCGAGGAGTTCTGAGGTATGTCATTCAGAATTCTCTGTTCTTGCAAATGGGTTTTTCTGGGAATGACCTTAAGAATTCTATCAGTGTGTACCAATATTGGAAAAGCATTGTCATTATTACAAATTTGTAATTGTACAACTGATGGAGAAATAATTTTTTTTACCCAGTATGGACCCTGTTTTCTTTTTTTGAAAACATTAGGAAATGTAATGAATACTTTGTCATTGCATTCTAAATTCATAAACTTTCTTTTTACATTACATCTTTTAAGAGTGTTTCTTTTAAATTGTTCGTTGTTGACATATGTATGATGGTATATTTTGTCCAATGTTTTGAACATTTTATGTATGTCTCCTGTGTTGGGATCCAAATTCCAATTACCTTGTGTCTTGTAATTTTCATATAAATCTGTCATATCTCTGCCAAAGTGCACTTTGTTTGGTGTAAACTTTGTGGCAGGATGAACTGTTGAATTGTACAGATTTTGATGGGTTTTCATGGCAGTAAAAAAATCGTAACCCTCAGAAAGCATGGTATTAATGGCTGTTTTCAACTGCCTGTTCAAGGACTCAGACAAACCATTTGCCTGTGGATGGGCTACTGTAACAAATGTTAATTTCATGTGCAATTTGTCATTAAAAGTAGAAAAAATATTTGAGTCAAATTGACTTCCTTGATCAGTTTGTACTATATCAGGTTTACCATGAGTAGCACAGTAATGCAAAAGGGCCTTTGTGACAGGAGAGGCAGAAATATTGTGAAGATTATACAATTCTAAATGTCTAGAAAAATGGTCAACAATTGTTAAAATATAAGAATGATTTTTAAAGGGACCTACTAGATCCATAGAGACCTTTTGATTACCCGCCGTTGGCAAAGGAGTTGGCAAAAGAGGAGCTTGTGGTTTATGTAAATTCTTATGGATCAAACAGGTCTGACATGAATTAATGTAGTTCGAAACATCTGCAGCCATAGTTCTCCATGTGAATCTTTTCTTAACATTTTCTAAGGTCTTGTTGAATCCAGCATGTGTTACATGAGCAAGGGCAAGCGCTCTTGAAAGTAATGATGGTGGTAACACTGCTCTATGTAAGTTATTAAGTTCGGATGAAAAAAATTTGTCATAACACAGGATGTTTGTCTCTGGATTTAAGTAGTAGGGACTGTTTTGTTCGTTGTTACTATTGTTTTCGATTTTATTGATGATTTTTTTTAATGTATGATCTTTTCGCTGTTCACTATATAAAAGTTCATCAGATATATGGTTGTCAATGTTTATATTATGGTTGGTGTCAAAATGATTACATTCTTGTAAATTATGTGGTAAGTTATTCCTTAAATCTAACTCAGAATTCTCAACTGGAATGATTTCATCTGTCTTAAGGAGCTTAGGGTTTGTGCTTATGTCCTCAGATGGAGAAGGAACAGGTATTCTGCTGATATAATCAGCTAAGATGTTATCAGAACCAGGAATGTGTTCAAATGAAAAAGAATACTCTGATAGCTCCATCAGCCATCGAGTTATTATATCAGCTGGAGACGAAGAACTTTTATAATGGTTTAATGGCTTAGCATCCGATAAAACTATGAAATGTCTGTTGAAAAGCTGATATTTAAAACTTGTAATACCTTTAAAAATAGCATACAGTTCTAATTTAATGGGTGGGTATTTTTTTTCAGATGGAGACAGAAGTTTTGAAAAAAATGACACAGGGAGTAGAATACCATTTTTCTTTTGCATTAAGACAGCAGAAATGGCTGTGACAGAAGCGTCTGTATTTACATAAAAGGTTTCATCCCAATTAGGGAGATGAAGGATGGGTTTTTTAAAGAAGACCTGCTGTAAGTCTTGAAATGCTTCATCTTGCAGCTGAGACCATTTAAATTTTTCTTTAGGGGATGTCAATTTAATAAGGGGTTCAATTCTACGAGCAAATGCAGGTATCAAAGACCTGTAGAATGAACAAAGTCCTATGAATGATTTAACTTGCTTCTTTGTTTTGGGGGAAGGAAAAGCCAATATTTTTTTTATATTTGATTGCATGGGCATAATTTTATGATCAAAAATTTCAAAACCTAGAAAATTTATTTTAGATTTGTGAAATTTACATTTTGCTGAATTTAAGGTGATATTATTTTTTTCAAAGACTTCTAATAACATTGCTAATTTAGCTTTCATTTCTGCAAAAGTATTGGCACCTATCACCACATCATCTTGATAAGAAAATACTCCTTCAACATTCGCCTGTTGAATTACTTCATCAATTAACTGTTGAAATGTTGAAGCAGCTGTACGAAGCCCAAACACTAATCTGTTATAAGAAAAACAACCCCATGGCGTTGTGAAAGTAACCTTGTCACGTAAGTGCTGAGGCATATGAATTTGCCAATAAGCAGACGGCAAATCCAAGGTTGTAAAAAATTTAAAAGTGGCTAAATTATTTAACAAAGTTTGAATTTTAGGCAGCGGATAAGTTGATGGCATTATGACTGCATTTAGGAGTCTCAGGTCTAGAGCAAGTCTATACTGTTGAGGTTTAGAAGGATCAAGCATCTTCTTTTTTACCAACAACATAGGACATGCCCAAGAAGAATTTGCCCGCTTGATTATCCCAGCAGCCAACATTTCATTTAGCTGCTTTTTTGCTTCATCCTGTAAAGCCTGTGGGATGGGATAAGGCAAAGTCTTGACAGGAGGAGAGTTCCTAATATCAATTTTAGGTGTAACTAGGTCAGTATGACCAATGGTGTTTAAAGACTTAGAAAATGCCTGTGTATGTTTTTTTAAAACTTCAACCATTTCTTGTTTTTGTAAGGAATTTAAATGATCTAAACAAAAGTCCTTAATATCAAATTCAGCTGCTCTTTGTTGTACAACATCAATTGAGGGGGTTATTAAATTACACATTTCTTCTGGGAAATTATTTTCTTGTATGTCATGGCTTAAAACATTTGAAATAGTGCCGACCTTAACATTTTTCTTTAAAAAAAATTGTTCTGTGTTTTTGTTTTCAATTACAATTAAAAAAGAATTATCTGTTAAATGTTCAAGAGAATGAAGGGAAGTATTTACAACAATGCCAGGTTTGTCTAATACAGGGTTAAATATGAATTCAGATGAGGTAGGTTTATTTTGTATTTTAACTTTAACATACGAAATTCCATTTTCAGGAATTACCGTACGATATGCACTATGCACATTTTCAGAGAAATTTTCAAATTCAGAATTATTAGCATTATTTATATTCACATTAACAGGTGGATTGTTGTTTACATTAAGTACACTCTCATTATTACAAAAATTAGAATTTATATTAGAAGAGAAATTTTCATGATTTGGATCAAAGGAATTTACAATTACATTATTGTCAATATATTGTTCAAAAAGTTCATTATTATTATTACATTGTTCAACAGATTGACCTAAAACTGTGTTGTTACCATAATCCCCTTCCTGTTCAACAGAATTTAGATTACCTTGAAAATAAGCATCACTGATTTGATTACGAGAAATGTCTAAATGGTGATTTGTTCCTTGCACATTATCAGAATCTTTAATGAAAGGGATTTTATCATCTTTAAATAGCATTGCATCAAATGCAGATGCAATGGTTATAGCATATTTAGAAATAAAGTTAAATCCAAGAATGGCTGAAAAATTTTTATGAGAAATGTCTGTAATATAGAACTCCTGTTTGAAAAAATTGTTTTTCAGCTTGAAAGAAAATTCAATACACCCTCTAAAGGCAACATTTGAATTAATGGTAGTGATGTTAACCTGTCTTGCTAAAAATTTGTATGGTATTTTACCCTTTAAAAAATCAACTAATGATGTGTCAATAAGACAAATAGTGCTTCCTGAATCAATCAGCATGGGAAATGAAATACCATTTATGTGACCAAGAACACATGGTAATGTGGAATTATTGTCAAAAGTCGTAAAAATTACCTCACTTTGTACCTCATTACATATAGGTGTTAATTTATTTTCCTTATCCTGAATGCAGGAGGTTGTTGGAGTAATGTGATTAAGAGACAATTTTTTTTTATCATTCTGACAAGTATTTAGTGTAACTAAATTCCCTGACGAACAATTTTCAAATACTGGCAATGTCAAATTCGTGGAAGGCAGAGTGCCAGCTTCTTCTACCTCCGACGATCGTTTAAATCTCTTCTCTCGTTGTTATGCCTGTCAACCTTTTTTGTATGTCTGTTGTGATTTAAACTGGTATTATGTGATTCAGAGCGATTCACGAGTCTTAAAAATTCATAACAATCTTTCATATAGTGGCCTGCTCTCCCACAAAATCTACAATTATCATGTCTAGGTGTGTTTCTACGTTTAAATTGGTTATTGTTCCACCTCTTTTTATTATTATTTTGTTTATACCACTGATGTGGGGCATCATCTTTGTGAAATTTTTGTGTGGGACGCCGGAAAGACCGCTGAGGGACGTCATTAGCAGCAGAGTTGTCATTAGACGAAGAGCTAGGCTGATTAGACACCTGATTATGGAAAACCATAGCATTATCACCTTTCTTAGCAGGTGGTGACAAATTTGCCAAATGGATATTTCTTAAAACATCCGCACGTGCAATTGCAGCCTTAAAGTCTGAAATACCTTCTTCCAAAAGCTTAGTTTTTATATATTTAGGGGCAATACGAAGCAAATTCATGAATTTGATCTGACTAAGCGAATTTTCATCAACCCTTGGGTATACATTACGAACAGCCACATCTAAACGAGAAGCAAACTGCTTAAACTTTTCATCTTCTCTAATTTGCAAACTATCTAAAGATTTTAGAGAATGAACAATGTCAGTAGAGGTAAAAAAATCAATAAATGCTGCTTCTAACTCATCCAAATTTTTCAAATTTTGCACTGACGGAGTGTCAACAAAAAAATCAAGTGCCGAACCTTCTAATTTATTTGTGAATATTGCAACAATCTGTTTATCATCAAGATCATTTAAATCTTTAACAGATTTCAATTGTTGGAAGAAAAATCTAACAAATTTCGGATCGCCGTTAAACGGCTGAATATTCAAAAATAATGACTTTTTTGACATTGTAAGAAAAAATAAAATACACTGTTGTAATTAATTTGAAGACATTGAATTTCAAATCAAACAATATGGAGAAAGAAATTTATAAATAATAAACAATAAAGTCAACTATGATTCAATTAATGAAATACCATGTGCACCCTTGACATGAACTATAAATAATAAGAAATATCAAATAATACTATATTTTTCTGCAAAATACATGAACAACACAATTCAACATACATAAAAGTATTATGCTACACAAATGAAATACGATTTAATCATGAACATAGATAGGATTGAAATGGATTTTCCAGAACACATAATCCGTGCAGCAAGATGCTAATATCCACTACAAACGGATAAAAAGGGTTTTCGGCACCATATGATATAAAGTATTTGGCATGCCTAAATGATTATAAAAATCAAACCGAAAAGGCATTGCATGAAAGCAAAAATATTTAAAAATTAATTATGAATGGAGAACTCAAAAATTAGACTGAAATTTAGAACAAAAAACACCTGATTACTAAAATAAAAAACAACAGCTCGTGTTCTGGAAAAAAAAAGATTAAAGGAAAAACAAGACATGTTAAAAAAATCACATAATACTGATGTAGTGAAAAGAAAAAAAGGAAGACAACGATATTGTAGTATAAAAAAGAACATGTATTGAATCTTAATATACAAGTTTCACGCGAATCCTGAATTTACCATAAACAATAATGGGTTTCTCATCATTGGGGAAAAAGTTAAAAAAAGGAAAATAAATAAAAAGGATGGAAGTAGGAACTGATAAAATTTAACTTAGCTGTCCAATGATGCTGCCATGCTCGTCCTCGATCTTTCCCGGCGTCCACGTGAGGCCCCAGAAAATCAAAGAAAACGGTACACCTTCTAGTACCAAACAAACGTGTGTGTGTTGACAAAACTCTTTCTGACTCCCGCCACAAGACCCAAGGTTGCCAGAAAGAAACCAAGGGCGCCAAGCGCAGTAACTTACGCCACGGCGAGAAAGAGAATGCATAGTCAATAACCTATGTCAATCGCCAACTGATGAAACAGACTTCTTGCAACCCTAACATTGGCGAAAGTCAAACACTGAAGATTGGTTGGATGAAGTGATAAATTTTACCAAGACGCTGACCTCACATATCAAGTTGAGCAAACAGCAGCTGAACTGTAAACTAATTTTCCTTTAACTAAAAACCAAGGAGGTAGCAGAGGCAAACTTAAACAGAGTTCACAAAGTGCGAACCTTTTAGATTTAGATGTACTTATCAGAACAGAGATAAATGTTGATTTAGGAGAATTGGCAGTGAAGAGAGATTCGCCATGGCGAATATAGCTTTATAACATATATATTAATTAATAGCATAGCGTCACATAAATTTTGATATCATTAGTTTTAAGTCCCAAATTTAAAATTCTTAGATATATAAGATAAAGTGCTGCGTCACAAGCTTTTAACCCGTTCAGGGTTTTTTGTACTGATTGGTTTTACGCTTAGTAGAAGTATGAATATTCATGTATCTAAAATTTCAGACGTAATTTCATTGTTGAAATTAAACGAGAAATTGATTAATATGATAAATAAAATAGTTTTAACATGTTTTATTTTCATATACATATCCATGATAGGTAAGTATTACGGTGGCCCCCAACGACTAGTTCTTTGTTAATTTATGGAAGATAATGCATTTAAGACCGGAGAAATTTTGAATTTGATAAGCATCGGCTCGGTTCTTGCAATAATGATATATGGGAGTTAGAGTTGAAGGGATGAATTGGAGGGAAGGTGACATCAAATACTGTTCGCATACAAAGAAAAGTCTAGAAACTTTGTAGAGTCACCCAACATAGGTCTTACACCCACCTTCATCTTCTATATTAATATATATATATATATATATATATATATATATGTATTCGATTTCAATTCCAATGTATATTTTTGAAATAAGATAAAACTTTTCAATTTAATTCATAATAAATCTGATTAATCAGTTTAATATGAAAATGCTACGTTATCTCATTAATTAAGATTTTTATCCGTTTGTAGTCCCATTATAATCAAATTTATAATGATCCACTATTAGTTTTAATTTCCTAGAAAGCGAATTAGGTATTATAGATAAACATGGTTGATAAAGCATAACCGCATTGGCCTTGGATTACTAAACATGGGTTGCTGATAATATCAAAATGCAAGTAATTGGTCATTAATTAGACATTGAAGGGATTATGATCAAATGGCACTACTCAATAAATACTTATTCATTACCATAATAATCATATTTTCAAGGAAAATATTTAAATAACCGGCAAATTATAAATAAACTAATAATTATAATACCAATAGGTTATAAATAAACCAATAATTATAATACCAGTAGATTATAAATTAACTAATATTTATAATACCAATACATTATAAATTAACCAAGATAATTATATTACAATAGAAATATATATATCAAATATTGCGTACACATAGCGGAGATTAAAAGTAACGTTTCCAAACTGAAAGGGCAAATCATACAAAATTAATCATAAAGGACATATTAAGAAAAAAAATCATGTCGTAATTTAGGGTCTCAAACGCCATTCGAAGCCAATAGAATATGTCCTCATAAAAACACAAACTAAACAAATTGAGATACTTTCATTTGAAGTGTGGATGCATTGGGAAACATGGTCAGTTACACGGACCACAAAATTGCTGAGATTCATTAAAACTAGAATTACCGTGCTTCATGTATACCAAGAACTACCAGGATAGGTCATACCTGACCTATGCTATTTAATGATATTATTCTAGTTTTATATATAGACTAAACGGACGCAGATTAAGGTTTTAAAATTAATTCAATGATTTTAAGCTATGCAATAGCTTTTATAGCGGGCTTTGAGAGCGGCGACCGAATCCAAAAATTCCGTAACGAGGAAAATCCTAACACATCCGTAACGAAAAAAACCTAACACTCGGCTAACGACGTTTCAGCTCGGCAGACTTCGGCATGGTATCATTCGGTAGACTTCGGCAGACATTGAAGTGGTATTTTTCCGATATTTAGAGGATATCAAGTCTCAAACTTATATTTCTTATTTCAGTTACTATAAATCTATAGTTTCAATTATAAAACTTCCTGATAGAATGTGTATAGAAAACAATCGTCTTAAGACAAAACAAGGTAGGATAATATAGCTTTTGATGATTGGAGACCCGCCCAATGGTGAGGATCGAAAAATTTAAAATGCTTATAACTCGCGATCTAATTTTCGTAGCGCGGCCAAATTTTATTTGATAATTTATTATGAGACAGTGTTAATTTCTGGTGACAGGAGACCCCCCACGGTGAGGGTCGAAAAAGTTAAAATGATTCTAACTCGCGGTCTAATTTTGTAGAGCGGCCAAATTTTGTTTGGTAATTTATTATGAGACAGTGTTAATTTTTGGTGGCAGGAGACCCCCCCACCGTGAGGGCCGAAAAATTTAAAATGCTTATAACTCGAGATCAGTTTTCGTAGCGCGACCAAATTTTGTTGGGTAATTTATTATGAGACAGTGTTAATTTTTAGTGACAGGAGATCCCGCATGGGGAGGGTCGAAAAATTTAAAATGCTTATAACTCGCGATCTAACTTTCGTAGCGCGACGAAATTTTGTTTAGAAATTTTTTATAAGACTTTGTTACTTTTGGTGACAGGAGATCCCCCATGGTGAGGGTCGAAAAATTTAAAATGCTTATAACTCGTGATCTAATTTTCGTAGTGCGACCAAATTTTGTTTGTTAATTTTTTATGAGACAGTGTTACTTTTGGTGACAGGTGACCCCCACTTTGAGGGTCGAAAAATTTAAAATGCTTATAACTCGCGATCTAATTTTCATAGCGCGGCCAAATTTTGTTTGGTGATTTATTATGAAACAGTGTTAATTTTTGGTGACAGGAGACCCCCCAACCACGTTTAGGGTCGAAAAAGTTAAAATGCTTATATCTCGCGATCTAATTTTCGTAGCTTGGCCAAAATTTGTTTGATGATTTATTATGAGACAGTGTTAATTTTTGGTGACAGGAGACCCCCCACGGTGAGGGTCGAAAAATTTAAAATGCTTATAACTGGCGATCTAATTTTCGTAGCGCGGCCAAATTCTGTTTAGAAATTTATTATGAGACAGTGTTAATTATTGGTGACAGGAGACCCCCCCCACCACCACGGTGAGGGTCGAAAAAGTTAAAATGCTTATATCTCGCGATCGAATTTTTGTAGCGCCGCTAAAATTTGTTTGATAATTTATTATGAGACAGTGTTAATTTTTTGTGACACGAGACCCCCCACGGTGAGGGTCGAAAAATTTAAAATGCTCAAAACTGGCGATCTACTTTTCTTATCGCGGCCAAATTTGGTTTGGTAATTTATTATGAGAGAGTGTTTATTTTTGGTGACAGGAGACCCCTCACGGTGAGGGTCAAGAAATTTAAAATGTTTATAACTCGCGATCAATTTTCGTAGCGCGGCCAAATTTTGTTTGGTAATGTTTTATGAGACAGTGTTAATTTTTGGTGATAGGAAATCCCCCATGGTGAGGGTCGAAAAATTTAAAATGCTTATAACTCGCGATCTAATTTTCGTAGCGAGGCCAAATTTTGTTTGGTAATTTATTATGAGACAGTGTTACTTTTGGTGACAGGTGACCCCCCACGTTGAGGGTCGAAAAATTTAAAATTCTTATAACTCGCGATCAATTTTAGTAGCACGGCCAAATTTTGTTTGGTAATTTATTATGAGACAGTGTTAATTTTTGGTGACAGGAGATCCCCCATGGTGAGGGTCGAAAAAATTAAAATGCTTATACCTCGCGATCTAATTTTCATAATGCGGCCAAATTTTGTTTGGTAATTTATTATGAGACAGTGTTAATTTTTGGTGACAAGAGACTCCCACGGTGAGGTTCGGAAAATTTAAAATGCTTATAACTAGCGATCTAATTTTCGTAGCGCGGCCAAATTTTGTTTTGTAATTTATAAGATATTGCATAGCTTTTATTGCGGGCTTTGAGCGCGGCGAAAGAATCTAGAAATTCCGTAAAGAGAAAAAATCCTAACACTCCGGCTAACGTCGCTTCAGTTTGGCAGACTTCGGCACGGTTTCCTTTGGTAGATTTCGGCAGGCATTGACGCGGTATTTTTCAGATATTTTGAGAATATCAAGTCTCAAAATTATGTTTTTTATTTCAGCTACCATAACCGTATAGTTTCAATGATAAAAATTCTTGATTAACCTACATGTATTGTAAGATAATAAAAATATTTTATACGATTTATCTTTTATTGAACTTATGAGAATTAGTTCAATAAAAGAAAAATTTTTGTTTGTTATCGGTCATCACGCTCAAAAAGTGTAACTTGAATTAATATCAAAGACCAAAAAAAAAACTGCATAAATAAAAAATAAATAAATAATTATAATTGCATAAGTTCATAAAAAAGCTATGCAATAGCTGTACCGCGGCAGTCCCCGAGTGCCACACGTATTTTTTTTAATTAAATATTAATACAATTTTGCGTCCAGACTAATACATAATTTGCAATTTGCTGAATAGAAACTATCAAAGTTTTGAGCTTTTTCAAATAATATATGTCTATATTAACTATCATTTTAAATTCTATGCTAATGCTTTTTTAGATTAACTAGATATTAAAAACAATTATTAAAACTCTAAGATATAATTCAGCAATCATGGCATCTGTGCAAGGAACGAAGTTAACTTACATTTACCGTTTTCGGCTATATTTTTCGTTAAATCAATCACTTTAGATTAAAATGGGCCAAATAATATCTCTTTTCGACTTTTGAAGATGAGTCGTGCTGAAAAAGTGCACTGGTGTCATTAAGTTCAGACTAAAAGTCGAGAATTTTTAGGACAATTCCATCATTTGCCACAAATGGCTTAAAATTTTGCTCAAATGCTGCTATATTGTTTTTAACATAAATGTTTTAAAATGTTAAATTAAATTCATTATAGCAAAATTTTTTGAAATATCATGTTTATTGTACGAATTGTTTAAATCTGATCTGATTGTGTATTATTTATCAGTTATGCGTATTTTCATATCGGTAATTTCATATCGGCCTGTTCGTGAATAAGTGAGCAAAAATTGTAAATATTGTTTCGTTACTTCGTTTGTTTCTCTCTATAATCTTTAATATGCTATAAGCTGTTCCTTCAGTTTTTGAATGCGTTCAGAGTCTTATGTTTAGATGATGGGCCACAATATGTCTTGACAGCAATTTTGGAATTCATATATTTAATGCACGGAATCCTAAAAAAGCAAGTATTATTCAAATTTTACAGTTTATCTGATTTTTTGATTGTGAAAATCATTTCCTTAAAGTGATTGCATACTATTCCAATTTCTTAAAAACGTTTTTGCACCTTGAACATACAGTAGAAATGATCACAAAATATCTTCTTACACTCGATTTTTTTTCAATTATACGCTAAAAGCTTACTGTGTATTTAAAAGATTTTAAAAAAATAGAAATCATGTCGAAAACCATATTGAAAAAAAAAATCTCGAAATAATGTCAACTTTTTCTCGAAACCACACTTTTAAAAAATGGCAACCATTTTTTTAGCTATCTATTTGGCTGATTTCTTACAATTTTGAAATTCAAGAAAAATAATCGTTTATATTTCAGCTTATAACATCAAAAAGTATAATTTTCGTAGATGAAATGTTTTTTCAATATCGCAAAAGATTGAGTAAAGGAAAAAAATAGTCTGTTGTTTAAATGATCACCACTTTGTCAAAAACAAAATTTTTAACCCTTTATCTATATAAGTACCATTTATATACTTATAAGTATAAATTTTTTTAATAAGTCAACTAGTTAAAATACTGTTTAGTTTGAGTTACAGATCATTTACTTTATCTTGTTCTAAAAGCATTATTAATTAGACAAAACAAAAATATTTTCTAAAGGATGATTTCACTTGCCTTTGCATCTTTTCAGCTTTCTTGGCTCTGGCGTAGGGGGAAGTGGATTTTTCAATTCGGAAATATCTCTATTTTTATTTTGTAAGTACATAATATTTGTACATTTTAGTATTCTACAAAGTACTAAGAAAACTATTTAAAATAAAAGATTTGAGTGGGATTATAAATATTGTACAAAATCCTTGTAAATTCAAATTTAATTAATGCTTCAATTCCTGCAAATTTAATTAATGCTTCTACAATCCTTCAAAAATTTGTTAAATGATAATGTAAATCTTTTAATTTAGTTTAAACAATTTACGTAAAATACTTTAGAATGTAAAATTTTTATGATTTCATAATTCGGTAGATAAAGGGTTAAAATAAATATTGGTATAAATTGGAAAAAAAATAATTATCTTTCATAAATTTGCGACCTAATTTATTCCAGATGCTTTTAATTAAAAAAGGGAAACGCGATAGGATGTCTGCAGCGCATAAAAACTTCTTTTTTTTTTTTAGTCCAGTAAATTTCAGTTTGTATGCACAAAAATGTAAATAAATAAGTCAAATTTTAATAAATATAATAGAAAAAAGTCCGAATCTCATTTCTTGTGACCGAAAAATAAATCATAAATTTCATTAAAATTTTAATCGAAGAAGTATTACCCCCCCCCCCCTTTATTAGCAAAACTTATTTTAGATAATGTTTCACTTATTTCCCGTTACCGTGTGATTATTTTCACAATATCAGTGCATGATTCATAAGAAATGAATTTGAAGAATCAACCTATCTGTTGCTCCCGAAAGACTCGCTGTGTAGGAGGTGGAACCACTTTTTAAGCAATCATTAATTTAAAAAAAAAGTCATTCCGGCATTGCCCGGAGGAAGAGGTAGCTTTTATATAATTATTTATTTATTTATTTTAAAGTAAGTTACATTGTTCAAAAATACTAAGCTCAAATTAGTGGAAATATCCTTATAAAATTAGTGATTCTATAAGATTGAAAACTAGTTTTTGTCAAGACTGAATATTAATAGGAATTTTTAGAAATTAATCATCTTTTATTCAACCTGGTTTTATTTTAAGCGATTTAGAGAGTCACCAAATTCCACGATATCATAAAGTGTATGCCATTTTAAAGCAACATTGTGGATCGTTCAGATCAGACCGTTTCAAAATGTCAGCCATAAGCAAAATTCAAAGTGCTATAACTCAATCATTTTTTAAGATATAGACAAAATAAAAAATGTTCTGGAATCTTTGTTTTAAGTTCAAACACGTAAAAGAAAAATATTTTTCAACTTTTAATTATCTTGCATTTAATTTAAAATTTTAAGTTTTAAAAAAAATTAAAATGGCCATCTTTTTTAAACAAATTAGTGGATGATGCTGGCCAACAAACTCGGTCGAGACATTTGTATGTACTATGTACATACCAAGTTTCATTGAAATCGGTTCATAAATACGCGTGTTGACAAAAATCAGATCGTTTCAAAATGTCAGCCATAAGAATACTTCAAAGTGCTATAACTCAATCATTTTGTAAGATATAGACAAAATAAAAAGTGTTCTGGAATCGTTGTTTTAAGTTCTAACGCGTAAAAAAAAAAAAATATATATTTCAAATTTTGATTTTCTCGCATTTAATTTTAAATTTAAATTAAAAAAAAATTTAAATGGCCACCATTTTGAAACAAAATGGAGGATGATGCTGGCCAACAAACTCGGTCGAGACATTTGTACGTACTATGTACATACCAAGTTTCATTGAAATTGGTTCATAAATACGTGTGTTATCACGTGACAAAAATCAGATCGTTTCAAAATGTCAGCCATTAGAAAAATTCAAAGTGCTATAACTCAATCATTTTTTAAGATACAGACAAAATAAAAAGTGTTCTGGAATCTTTGTTTTAAGTTCTAACACGTAAAAGAAAAATAGTTTTCAACTTTTAATTTTTCGCATTTAATTTTAAATTTTAAATTTTAAAAAAATTTTTAAATGGCCGCCATTTGGAAACAAATTGGCGGATGATGCTTACCAACAAACTCGGTCGAGACATTTGTATGTACTATGTACATACCAAGTTTCATTCAAATCGGTTTATAAATACGTTAGTTATCGCATGACAAAAATCAGATATATATATATATATGGTTATATATATATATATATATATATGTCAACATTTGAACGGAGGGCGGTTTTGGTGTCTGGGGGTCATGATCGGTGAAAATATACCAAAATTTTCCAGAAGTGCTTTCCTCCGGACGGCTGCAATATGTAGCTTTTTACTTTTTGTAATGAAAGCTACCTAAAAATCAAATGCTTATATTAAAGCATGCTCGGGGGAAATACAAAACATTTATGAAGTAAATTTAAAAATGATGAGCCTAACGGCAGAGTGGTTACTAAATGTGTCTCTAAGTCACTATATTCAAAATCAAAGTTAACCATTTCCTGTAGCATGTGTGCATATGTTTGCTACGTACCTAATACAATATAATTTTCATTTTATACCATGATTTTGAATATTATTATCACTGTCCCACGGCAGATTAAATTGCTGGGAAGGGGGGGGGGTTCTTTTCTAAATTTTGCTGAAATTCCTCATGTGCTCATGTCGAGGATTTTTCTAAATATCGCTAAACCACTCTTGTGATCTATCGCTGGAAAAATCTCTGTCTACTTATTCATATTATGCACTTCAGTTGCTGTTCCACCCGCTATCTTTAGGTAGCTTTCATTACAAAAAGTAAAAAGCTACCTATTGCAGCCGTCCGGAGGAAAGCACTTCCGGAAAATTTTGGTATATTTTCACCGATCATGACCCCCAGACCCTAAAACCACCCTCCGTTCAAATGTTGACATATATATATATATATATATATATATATATATCTGATTTTTGTCATGCGATAACTAACGTATTTATGAACCGATTTAAATGAAACTTGGTATGCACATAGTACATACAAATGTCTCGACCGAGTTCGTTTGCTAGCATCATCCGCCATTTTGTTTCAAAATGGCGGCCATTTTAAATTTTTTTAAAAATTTTAAATTTTAAATTCAATACGAAAAAATTAAAAGTTGAAAAATATTTTTCTTTTACGTGTTAGAACTTAAAACAAAGATTCCAGAACACTTTTTATTTTGTCTACATCTTAAAAAATGATTGAGTTATAGCACTTTGAATTTTTCTTATGGCTGACATTTTGAAACGATCTGATTTTTGTCATGTAATAACACGCGCATTTATGAACCGATTTCAATGAAACTTGATATGTACCTAGTACATACAAATGTCTCGACCGAGTTCGTTGGCCAGCATCATCCGCCATTTTTTTTTCAAAATGGTGGCCATTTTAAATTTTTAAAATAATCTTAAATTTAAAATTAAATGCGAAAAAAATCAAAATTTGAAAAATATTTTTCTTTTACGTGTTAGAACTTAAAACAACGATTCCAGAACACTTTTTATTTTGTCTATATCTTACAAAATGATTGAGTTATAGCACTTTGAATTTTTCTTATGGCTGGCACATTGAAACGATTTAATTTTGTCACGTGATAACACGCGTATTTATGAACCGATTTCAATGAAACTTGATATGTACATAGTAAATACAAATGTCTCGACCGAGTTCGTTGGCCAGCATCATCCAAATTTTATTTCAAAATGGTGGCCATTTTAAATTTTTTTTTAAATTTAAAATTTAAAATTAAATGCGAAAAAATTAAAAGTTGAAAAATATTTTTCTTTTACGTGTTAAAACTTAAAACAATGATTCCATAACACTTTTTGTTTTGTCTATATCTTAAAAAATGATTGAGTTATAGCACTTTGAATTTTGTTTAGGGCTGACATATTGAAACATATGACATATTGGCAAATCTGATCTGAACCATCCATCATGTTGCTTTAAAATGGCATACACTTTATGATATCGCGGAATTTGGTGACTCTCTAAATCGCTTAAATTATAACCAGGTTGAATAAAAGATGACTAATTTCTAAAAATTCCTATTAATATTCAGTCTTGACAAAAACTAGTATTCAATCTTATAAAATCACTAATTTTATAAGATTATTTCCACTAATTTCAACTTAGTATTTTTGAACAATGTAACTTACTTTAAAATAAATAAATAAATGTATAAGTATATGAAAGCTACCTCTTCCTCCCGGCATTGCCGGAAGGACTTTTATCTCGGTGGAGTTACGTAAAGTACTGAAATAAGAGGTCTTCTAATAATGGAAAAATCATGGAACCAATTTCAAATGACAAAAAAAAGAACAATAAGAAATGTTGATAACGTTTACAATCCTTATACTTCCTGATTTTGCCACTGAGTGTGCATTTAATTCTTATTTCTTTCTTTATTTTATGCTAATTGCCGAAAAACTCTATTTTTTTATATTTAATTTAATTTTTAGGTGCGTAATTATGTAAATACGTAGCACCTATAGTGGTCGTTCAGTCCGTTCGTCCGTCCGTCTGTCCGCATATAACAACACAAAAACTACCCAACCGAATCGTTTGAAATTTAAAATACATAATTATTACATAATTTTGTAGAGTCATTTCAAATTTTATGAAAATTGGATGCATAGATCAATTACAGGGGCAATCAAAAGTATTCTGTTACATTACGGTCAATGGCGAAAAAGATTCAAATGCATTTTACTCGTTTGAAATTTAAAATACACAGCTATTGCATAATTTTGTCGAGTTATATCAAATTTTTTGATAATCGGGTGTATAGATCAATTACAGGGGCAATCAAAAGTATTCCATAACATTATGATCAATGGGGAAAAAGTTTCAAATGTATTTTATACGTTTGAAATTTAAAATACATAGTTATTATATAATTTTGTCGAGTTATTTCAAATTTTATGAAAATTGGATGCATAGATCAATTACAGGGACAATCAAAAGTATTCCGTTACATTACGGTCAATGGGGGGAAATGTTTCAAATGCATTTTAATGGTGTTGCACCTCACTCGAAGTTAATAAAATTTATATACAACTATAAAGTGCATTTTATAAAATACATTTTACATAATTTATGATGCAAAGAACATTTGTTATTGATTTACAATGCCACACAAAAGTATTCCATTATATAATGGTATAGGAAGAACATTATTTGATGAGCGCTTTAATTGTAATTCACTATTTGCAATTTTATGAGATTGATATATGAGAGTAATATTTTTAAAATTTCGTTATCGTACGAACGCACCTCGTTTGCTACGCTTCACGTGCTATTTCCAACTTGTTTCTTCTATAATTAGTCGTGCCTTTTTAATTTTTTGTGATTTTTATACGCTGTCAGATTTCGCTGTTGTGCCTTCCTTAAAACCCTCAATTTGTTGTATTTTTAATTCAATCATTTTAGCTGCTATGTATTTAATAAAAACAATATATACTTTGCTTTATAAGCTTGTAAAAACAATGATTTTTATGATCAGTTGTAGAACATCTCTGTTGTAAATGTCGGAGGTTATCGCTGTTTGTATCGATTGTGTTTTTCACGATTAAGATTTTTTCGGTTGATAAATTTTCGAGAATATAAAAAATCGCCCATCACTAGCCATACCCCTGTGGCAGTTTTAGGTAAAAATGGGAAATTCAGGATAACAAATGTATTAAAAAATATATTAAACATTTATTTCAGCGATTTTAAATTTCACCTACTCCCTCGAAATCGATTAATAAGAAGTACAAAACTTTTAGGTATCGTGATATACCCCAGAAGCAGTTTTATGTAGAGGCATCAATTTGACGATAACTAATCTACTAAAACTAATTTAAACATGTTTTTTATCAATATTAGAAAATATTACGGAATAGTATTTACTGAAATGGTTGTTCTTTTAGAAAATTTTGCCATTCCTCAGCAGTTTTTAAATACAAAAGGAAAATTCAAGCAAACAAACTTAATAAAAATAGTTAAACATAGGTATTTTCATGATTTTATATTATTTGGTCTGTTATGTAGACAATATCCGCTTTGAACTGGATAATTAATGGTTATACAACAATTATAGATATTTGATTAGAGATTAAGTTCATTATTATTATTATTCAGTCTTTACTATATGTATTTCTCTTTATTCAAGATTCTTTTATAGAAATATTCTAGCGAAGTGGCCAGACGCTTTTATTATTTTTATGATTAATTGAATCCACACAGACGATCGAAAATGTCAGTCGGTTTTCAAATTATTCTACTTTTCTCCAAAAACCCGAATTCTCCATTAGCTTGCGATATTATACAGGGTGTCCTTAAACAAATGGTATATACCCTAGGGAGTAATAGAACACATCATGACGAGCAATAGTAAATAGGAAACCAAGGGTTCCCAAACGTTTTCCAATGGAGATAGCCGCCATAAAGTTTGGAGTCCAAAATTTCAAATAAACATAAAAAACGGAAAAATTGGTCGATTGGTTTGCCGTTTTCACTAAAATTATTCTTTATTTTGTTATTTTCTTGAAAATAAATTATAAAAATAAATTTCGAAAAATGCCGATAGAGGGCGCATTAGACTTTGAAGTAATGAAAAATTATTTTTTGCCGTGATTTTTTGCATCTCATTAAATGGTTTCGTAAGCTTAGACTTGAACTTAAATTTTGAGCTCAAAATCTAAATAGTTGGAAGCGGTTAAGTAGCACATACTTAACTGTGTTCAGAGGGTTTAAATTTCAAATGATTATAAAAAACGGAAAAATTGGTCGATTGATTTGCGGTTTTCACTAAAACTATTCTTTATGTCTATATTTTATCGAAAAGGAATTATAAAGATAAATTTCGAAAAAATGCCTATAGAAGGCGCTTTAAACTTTGGAGTAACGAACAACTATTTTTTGCCGTGATTTTTTGCATCTCATTAAATATTTTCGCAAACTTAGACTTAAACTTAAATTTTGAGCTCAATATCTGAATAGTTCGGAGTGGTTAATTAGCACAGTCTGAACTGTCTTCAGAGGGTTCAAATTTCTAACGATAATAAAAAACGGAAAAATTGATCGATTTGTTTGCGGTTTAAAATAAAACTATTCTTTAAGTCAGTATCTTCTTAAAAATGAATTTTAAAGATAAATTTCAAAAAATTCTATTAGAGGGCGCCTTAAACTTCAGAGTAACCAACAACAAATTTTAAATGATATTTTTTGCATCTAACTAAATGCTTTCCAAAACTTGTTAAGTGTTTTCGAAGTCTTAGATTTAAACTGAAATTTTGAATTCAAATTCTGAATCGTTGGGAGAGGTTAAGAAGCGCAAACTGAAGTGTGTTCAGGAGTTGAAATTTAACCCCCCCCCCACCCCACCCCTCTGGGACACAGTTCATTTTTGCCCTACTTAAACACTTGCAACGACTCAGAATTTGATCTCAAAATTTATATCTAAGCATTTGAAAACATTTAATGAGATTTTTAAAAAATAATGTTAAAAATAGTTGTATGCTCGCTACTCCAATGTCTAAGGCGCCCTCTATCGGCATTTTGTGAAATTTAGCTTTAAAATTTATTTTCAAGAAAACACTGATTTAAAGAGTAGTTTTAGCAAAAACCGCAAACGAATCGACTAATTTTTCCGGGTTTTTTTTTATAGTTTTCAGTTTCGCTTGAAATTAAAACCCTCTGGACACAGTTCAGTTTGTGCTACTTAACCACTCCCAACTATTCAGATTTTGAGCTCAAAATGTAAGTTTAAATCTAAGCATACGAAATCATTTAATGAGATATTATATAGAAAAAAAAATATTAGGATGGATTATTTCGTTAATTCAAAATCTAAAGCGCCCTCTATCGGCATTTTTTGAAATTTATATTTATAATTCATTTTCAATAAAATACCGACATAAAGAATAGTTTTAATGAAAACCGCAAATCAATCGGCCAATTTTTCCGTTTTTTATACTCAATTGAAATTTAAAACCTCTGAACACAGTTAAGATTGTGCTACTTAACCGCTTCCAACTATTCAGATTTTGAGCTCAAAATTTATGTTTAAGTCTAAGCTTACGAAACCATTTAATAAGATGCAAAAAATAGTTTTTCATTACCTCAAAGTCTAAAGCGCCCTCTATCGGCATTTTTCGAAATTTACCTTTATAATTTATTTTCAAGAAAATACCAACATAAAGAACAATTTTAGTGAAAACCGCATACAATCGACCAAATTTTTCCGTTTTTTATGTGTATTTGAAATTTTGGACCCCAAACTTTAATCGCGGCTATCTCCTTTGGAAAACATTTGGGACCCTTGGTTTCCTATTTACTATTGTTGCGTATATAGGGTTCTTTTGATCTTATGGTTAGACAACTTCAAACACTTGTCTTTTAGAAAAGTAGAAAATAATTTATTTGCAGATCTTCAGAGCAACAGAGTCTTTGAAACTCACAAATATTACTAGATATTCAAAAATAATTGTTCAAATCTATCGTACACGTGCACATATAGGTTCCAGAGACTTTTTATACAATGTCTCAACACTAAATCACATTCAAAACAACGTAAATAAAACTCAAGCAAACTTGCTTAATCGTAGCTCACTCAATGACTGACTGATAAATAATAACCACAACAGCTCGCATTGCTCTCCTTATATAGGCTCGTAGCATGCGCCCGAAATTTCTACAGCCTTCTAGAAAAATCTAGAAACCAAGGAAAAACATTCAATATATCAGTAGACCTGGGGGGGTTACCATAGAAAGGGAAGGTTACCATCGCCAACAATCGCCAAGTTTGTCGCCAACTTGGCGATATATCGCCAAATTTGGCGACCAAAATTAGTCGCCAAAAGTGACGCCGACTTGGCGATATCTCTAATATTTCGCAAAGTTGCCATAGACATTCACTGAAAATAATAGACAAGTTTGCTTAATAACAAAGACAATGTAACTAAAACTAATATTAGTAAAGAAATGGAGCTTAATAAGATTATTTACATTATTTTACAGTACAAACACTAACTATTTACAAAATTCGTAACACTATTACTCGTCTTGATGTGTTCTATCACCCCCTAGCGTATATACCATTTGTTTAGGGACACCCTGTATAACATATCTGAGTATAATCATGATAAAATACTTAAGAGACCTTATTTTGAAAATCAGACAAAGTATGACAGTTAAATTCCTTGATTTGCTTGATTTTTTATATGTTGAAATAGATCTTATTTAATGAATAGTGTGCAATTTTGAAGCCCTGAAAAATTTTCCTTTTTTTTTTTTTTTTGAAGAAAAACATCAAAGTTCGAGGCTGTGAAAGCCATTTTTATGAAAAATGAAATCTCAATATGTTTGGAGTGGTATATCTCTGGCAAGCAACAACATTCCGAAATTGTTTTGGCATAAACTTATAGTATAACAGTACCTGCTTATTAAAATTTCTTTGTTTCCATGGGCATTGTTATTTTAAATTATTATGTTGCCACAAAGTACAGCCAAAAGGACGTTTTTGTCCATTTTCCGCACTTAATATCTTATTTAAGCTATAGTACCGCAAAGTTTTCTTATGGAATAGGGAAATACACTACAAGGACAAACTAAATAATGTAGTACTGCACGGTGTTATTGTTGCTGTTGGTAGCTATAACCTGTTAAATATTCAAAATTTCCAAAATCTGCAACATTTAAAGTAGTTTATTTAAAAAAAAAGCGCCACAGTTGAATGAAAAAAAATACGTCACGCAATAGATGAACATAATTACAAAAACATGGAAAAGAAAAGAAGTGGGGCCTCGTGAAAATTTTAGACAAAAACATCACAAATATTACAAGTAGAGCAATGTCCACGATCACATTTTTCCTCTAAGAAAAACTGAAACATCCAAATTCTCTTTCGTCTTTCTATGATTTTTCCCTATGAATAAATGAAATATCCTTTTTTTGTCGCCTCTTACGAAAGAGAAACGCGATGTTTAATTTTTTCTTAGGGAAAAAATGTGATGATACACATTGCTTTTTTATAAATTTTGTTATTTTTTTACTGAAAAATACCACTAAGCCCCACTTCTTTTTCTTTTCTAAGTTTTTGTACATATGTTCAGCTTTTGCGTGACATTTTTTTTTTCATTCAACTGTGGCGCTTTTTTTGAAATAAACTCCTTTAAATATTACAGATTTCAGAAATTTTAAATATTTTACTTGTTATAGGTGCTAGCAGCAACAATATCTCCGTACAGTACATTATTTAGCTTGTCCTAGTAGTGCACTTTCATATTCTATAAGAAAAACTTTGGGGTATTATAGGTTAAATAAGATATTAAAAGCGGAAAATGGACAAAAACGTCATTTTGACCGTATTTTGCGGCAACATAAGAATGTAAAATAACAATTCCCCATGGAAACAAATTTTAATAAGAAGGTAGTATTGCACTATAAGTTTTGAAAAAAAGGGAAGTTGTTGCTTGCCAGAGATATACCACTCCAAAAATATTGGGATATCATTTTTCATAAAAATGGCATTCACAAATGTGAAATTTGATATTTTCTATAGGGAAGAGAAAATTTTTACAGGGCTTCACAATTGCAGATTAAGCACTTCACCGGCGATGGTTATGGGGAAACAGTGCTTTTAACCCCGAGTTATCTCGGGGCAGACGGTTAAGTGGTTAATCATTAAATATGATTTACTTCAACATAAAAAATGTCAAGACAATTAAAAATTCCAACTATCAAAAGATAACTTTTTTGTCTGAATTTCAAAATAAGGGTTCTTAATAAAGTACTTCAAAATGTTCATAATATTTTTTTTTAATAATTATTTGCTAGTTTTATTAGACCTTTTTAAATAATATGCTTGAAAATACTTTTAGTTTAATCGTATAAAATATAATTAATGAATATAATTAATAAATATATTTTCAACAATTTATGTATAATATAGTTAATAATTTAATAAAATAAAAAAAACGCAAGTATACATATCTTAGAAAACTATAAATATTCTATTTAATAGTTGAATGAAGTCGTTTTAGTTTTAAAATTTTTGTAGAAACTAGAGTTGTAGTGAACAATAAGCATTTTTATCGAAATACCCATTCGAAAGAAACATGAAAAAGATTTCAATATTGATTATGCGTTCATTTTAACATGAAAATCTTTTATTATCCAAATGTATTAGAACAAGGAGTGATTTTATATTAGATTGATAATAACATTTATTCATTGTTCAGAGTTTAGTTACAGAACAAAGCTTTTAACATAAGTAAAGTTTTACGCGCATATAAATTGATCAAAAGGAAACTTTGAAATGTTTTATATGTTGAACGAAACAATTTATTATTTAAATGTGGTATCTTATCCCACTGCGTAAAATTTAAATTTTTACGAAACTAATAAATTTGAATGAATTTGGGGTTCTGATTATAAAATAAAAATTTAATTTGTGTATCAATTTACTCTTCTATTTTTGCTGAGAAAGTGTATGAAAACTACATAAATATAACTTGTCAATTTTTTCTTCAAACAAGTAAAAGCAAAATTCCAATTTAAAATATTGCATACTTATTCAATAAATTGCAAGAATTTAAAAAAAAATCCAAATAACTTTTTACTGACTAAAATCGAATTTCCATGTTCATTAGAAAATTTAAGAAATATTAATATAATTTACATTCTGATGTTGTACGTTTTAGTTTCAATTTTCTACTACTTTTTTGAAAAATTAATAGTCGTATTTATGTTGTGATAGTGTTAATCAACTTATTATCTACTTGTCACAATATTCCTGATGAAATGTTATGTACTACTTAACAGTAGTATATATTGGGTGATCTCGAAAGTTCTGCATTTTTTTAATTGAAACTATGTCTGTTAAGCCGTAACCCTGAATTACCCAGATTTGTATATTCAAAATTTTCTACTTGCGCTATATTGTTTTGGCGTGTATTCTCACATAAATTTTGCTTCATTCAGGGCTAAAAATATAGAAACAAAAAGTTAATTTTCGTCATTTTAATCTCCTTTATTTTAAAAAGATAAAATTGCTCGTCAGACTGCCCGTAAAATTTGTGCCACATGTGGATAAAATACTATTTCAGACAGCACAGTTCTAAGACTGTTTTAGAAGCTCAAGTGTAGAAATTTTAAACTCACAAATGATATTCGCTCTGGACGACCATCTTCTATAATCACAACTTAATAAGACACTGTCGCTGAAAATTCTCCTTGTACTCTTGATGAGCTATTACACAGCGTTAATATTCCAAAAAGCATGATCAATTGCAAACTCTTGAGTAAGTAATTCATTATGATTTGTGAATGTCCCATACTTGAACACTGCAGTATAGCATGCTCGAGATTTGGCATGTGAACCTTTGCTAAAATGGAAAGAAGAAACTCCTTTTTCAAAACAGTTTATTACTGGCGATGTAAAACTGATTATCTATATTACACGGGTAAGGAAATCCATGATGTAAGTCAAATGCATTTAGAACTCTTGCTAGCTTTTAACCAACATCAGCAGTTTGGCTATAAAAAGTAAAAAACATTTGCCAAATAATAAAAAAGTTAGAAAAACTGATTATAAATGAACCATTGAAAAATCTTTTTTTAATTCCTTACTGTATCGCATTTTTTACAATAAGTTATTAAGTAACCGAAATTTTTATAGCTTATAAAATAGAGATTCGACAATCTGCTACAAATATTATTAAAATTAAGTACAAACTAAAATAGTTTCGATGTATGTAAATGTTTCAAAGATTCTTTTAGCAGTCTAAATCAATTTCGAAATTGATATCTTCGATTTATTATTGAGAAAATATACACTAAAACTACTAAAATTTTCCTAGGAATATGGGTATAAAATAAATTTCTTGCAACACCAACTACAAAAATTCATGTAACAGATGCACGTTTGTACAGTAAATCAGAGGATTTTTTAGGAAATTGCATATCAAGAACTATTATGTAACTTTAACACCGGTTAGATAGAATTTAAGTAAGATTACGGCGATTTATATCGATTCAATATTAACATTACAGGTATCTGTAATTTTACAAAAACTAATTTTGTTGATTCAAATCCTTTTATATACAATGTATCGGATAAAATTTTGTAAGCGTACACATTGTAGAAAACAAATCGTTAAATTTACGGCAAAAACTGCCGTCACTATTTTTTTCCGTAAAATTAGGTGCAATAAAACAATCCGATAATTTAACGGAGTTTTTATATTGTGCAGATTTCTGTAATGTTACATCTGTAGAAATATGTTTTATTTTACAGTTTATTACCATATATTTGACTTTAATAAGAGTATTGTCATATATATCATTATATACTACGAAAAAAATTCTTGGGTTATAAATAAAATCAGTTGATTGCGAGCAAATGGAACTAGAAAAATTTTTTACTTATACGATAACGTTTTATTACATTTGATGTGGTGTATTCTAACGCTTTCGCTTCATTTAAATTAGACCTTGCTGTAAATGTTATTATAACTTTAATGAAATAATGCAAAGTTTCTTAAATATTTGAAAAATTATGATAACTAAGATAAATATAAGTATGATAGTATTAAAATAAATTATGCATTTTGTAACTATTGTACGTATTATTTACAGTAATAACTTACATATACATTAATAGAAACAGTAACATTGAAAATTTCTTCTCTTTTCTATAAATTTCCAAAATTTATTTTTTTCATTTAAATTTCTATTAATTTTTTTCATACAATAACGATAAGAAGTACAAACAGTTTTTTATGTACTGTTTGCATCTCCGTAAATATGATATTTGTGCAAATCATGTTCAAAAAAACAATTTTCTTCGAGCCAGAAAGTGTCAAAAACATATGTTAAAAAAAGCTTTTTAAACTATGTTATCTCATGCGAACTTTAATAGAATTAAAGAGAGTAGATTTCTGTCTACTCTCGGGAAACTACTCGTTTTTTAAAAACTATTTTAAGCGAATTTTACAATCCGTTTAACACATATAAAGATATATGTTTATGTAAACAGGAAAAAGATGCTTCGCTTTTTCAATCATTGAATTTTTAAAACTTTTTTAGACATGTAAAATGATTTGTTTTGTGTATAATGTATATTTAAATGAAAATAGTTAAGTTAATAACTATAAAAGATTGTCCAATATATCTTTTTGAATGCGTTTATGGCATTCGTTGTTTTATGTCCGATATTAATCTCTTCTATATTTCCAAGACGTAAGAATTGGATTAGGGAAATGTTTCATTAGATTTATACATTTTTTAGGTTAATGAACATAATATCATCTGTTTTTACAAAATGTTTGTCTGTCTATGACACAGATTTAATGGTACTCTAATGGACAAAATTTAATTAAACGTAATAATCATTAATACTTTGAGAGAAATTAGTGAAAATTAAGTTTTGTTGCAAACTGGTGACAACTTGGGTGACTTTTTCTAACAGATGCCGCTCGTAATTTTTAATTTTCATGACTTCTACGATTGCTATCTCAAGAATAAATTTCCGACATTTCATAAATTTTCTAATTCTATTTGACATGAATAGACGCCTTTTAGGCTTTGGTGTAAAGCTCTCCAGATGTAGCACTGCTAAACAGCATTTCTCATGATTTCTAGGAAAACTGTTGCTCAAGAAGTAATCCACAAAATGTCCTCAAAATTTATATTCTGTTAAACATTGTCATAAATTGGTACTAATTATGTTTTTTTTTAATAACTCACAACAGATGATTCTCAAATTCCTTATTTATCAAGATTTCTGCAGTAACTATATTAAGAACAATTGCACGGAATTTCATTAAACTTCATATTTTGTTAGACCTTGACATAAATTAACGCTGATTAGGCTTTTGTTTAAATATTTTAGTATTGTTGTCCTCAAAATTCATATTCTGTTAAACATTGTCATAAATTGGTACTGATTATGTTTTGGTTAATAACTCACAACAGATGATTCTCAAAGTCTTCATTTATCAAGATTACTGTAGTAACTATATTAAGAACAATTGCACGGGATTTCATTAAACTTCATATTTTGTTACACATTGACATAAATTAACGCTGATTAGGTTTTTGTGTAAATATTTTACTAAGTGGCACTGATTAACGAAATCTTTCAAGATTTTTCTGCTTTCTATATTTCATAAAACTAATGAATTTTACCAAACCTTTCGTTCTGCTAAATCTTGGCAGAAATACTTACATTTAATTACTTAGCAATTACTTAGCATTACGTTTGGTGCCCACAGTTGTCACTACTAAACTCAATAAGTGATTCCTATATCTGAAGAATTATTGTATATTATCCTTTAATTTTGGTTCTAGATTACTGGATATACATATAATAAAGTGTTTTGTAAGAGCGACGGCATGTTAATTTTCATTTCAATCACTGCAATTCAAAACATTCAACAGAAAAGTAATTAAAATACAAAGCTTTGTCTATTACTTATATTACATAAATGCATTTCTTGCACTCTTATTGAAGATTTTTTTCATCAACCTTTAAAGACAATTTCCTTATAATACTTATATAAGAAGCATTAGAAAAGTATTTTAATGTAAAAATGTATTAATTTGAATGTATATAACTTACAGAAAATCATAGACAAAAAACTGCCGACAAACAAAAACACGATTCACTCATGTTTAAAAATGTGTGATAAGAAAACCAGAAAAATCTAATGATACTGTTATTAAAAATGAATATTTCTATATTTTAAAAGACAAATATTTCCTCGCGTAACACTGACATTATTTAGACGTTAACAATATATGAAAATTAAATTTTGCATTTTCTGCCTTTTAAATTTTTGTACATTTTAAAATATTACTCCTTGCAATATAAAAATAAAAATACATTCAAAAATTTTTTTAAAATTATTTCGCACTTTTTTAAACATTGTTTCGGATTTCTTTTAAAAATTGAATTATGTAATTACAAATTGATTAAAAGAGGATCTCAAAAATGATAGGGAAAAGTTTAAAATATACATGTAAATAAGTAAATAAATAAATAAGTAAGTATATATACGTGGGTGGTTCAATAATTATAGTCCCTACCGTAGACAAAATATTTGTACAATATGATGGTTGGTAAAGAATATCGAAGCTTAATGTCTTAGGTGCCTATATCGTCTCACCCATTGTTACAAATCTAGCCCCATAACCTCCGAACTAGCCTTTCAACTTCACATCCTCCATTTAAAGCACCCTTGAAAAATATGTTGTTATAGCAGCTATGTTTCTGAAATTGAACATGTAGGCATCTAATAATCATATTCATCAAGATCTCAGTACAAAAATTTTTTCAACACTAGGGGAAATAAATATTAATCCACCCGTGTAAATGACGTTCAAAAGGACAAAATGGTCATGAAAGCCCTTATACATTTTCCATATTCCATAGTATTCTTAAGAAGTAAATTTTCTCTTATTCGTTCGCTCCATTTTTTTAATCGTTTTTATCAACGAAACTTGTTTATCAACGAAATTATTATATTTCATTTAAATATAGCATCAATTTCACTGTTCCAAAGTTATCATGCACACTTCTTTGTTTTATAGAATGAACGTGCATTTCGTGATTTGAATTGTGTAGAAAGTTGAAAGTTTTAACTCTTAAATGTCACATTTAAAAAATATATAGAGGTAACGTTTAAAATATGTTTTATGGCTTTAATTGTTTAAATAAACTATGGAAAAGAAATCAATTAAAGAGAGTCTGATTTTGGTTTAAGTGTGGTTTACAGCTGAAAAAATATGTTGTTTCAACCGGTAGCTTTAGGCTGTCATTGAAAAAGAAAATTCCAAGATAAACAATTTTTATATTAAAGAGACATGAATTTTAAGAACAATGATAAGGAATAAACTTTATTTGCTCACAGAAGAAAAAAAAATTTTGTATTTCTCACGCTTCCAAACAAAGCAAAAAGCACAAGTAGCAACAACAAAAGAAATATATATACACCCACATACATTTCTATAAATATATATATATGTATATATATATATATATATATATATATATATATATATATATATATATATATATATATCTGTGATTTTAAACAAACTACTAATGCAATCTACGTGTTGAAAATTGATTTAATGACATTTTTAGTATGTATTTGGCAACACTAGGTGTTAAAATTTCTATATTATTCGAATAGTATTTTAGAAGGCTAAATATGATATGTTTCTGAAAGGCAAAACAAGACATTTAAGGCTTAATTGGAGTATTTAAAAAATAATATCAATTAAAATTTAAAAAAAAATTCTAAATAAGATAAATTCTATTTCAAAGAATTATTTTTATATATCTAACTTCAAACAATATTTAAAATTAAGTCTCCTGTCAAAATATCTAGAACTGGCAGTGACACCCCCACCTCTCAACATTAAAAATGGACTGGAGATAATTCTAAAGAAACGGAATGGAAATAAAAGAGGAATAAAAAAATACACAAGCAATTCACATTGCTATATATAGATGACCATTAATATTGTAAATGATAACAACACAGTTTGCTGTATAAACTATAAATTAATAATGAAAACATGAACAAAAGACTTTTCTGTATACACATTAGTATTGAAAAAGCCACAACACACTTTGCTGTACTACATAAAGACACATTAATCTTAAAAATGACCTTAAATCCCTCTGTTAAAACGTATACCTTCTGTTTTTTTTTTCTACAACTACACGTCTGTATAAGATTATAACAAAATAAAATAAGTAAACGATTTCATTATTTAACGTTACATGGAAGAAAGCATACATAAGACCATCATTTGCATTTGGCGAGCAAAAATCTTCTTCATCAAATCCTGTGACGCCAATTCGCTCTAATGACACACACACACACACAAAAAAACGATTTTTTTTTTAAATTGCACACATAAAATTCTCTTATCACATGCAAAATAGACATGGAAAATAAGTAATCATAAAAAATATTGTGCGCATACGCTTGAAATAGACATTCCATCGTCCTGGATACCACACATAACCAAATAAAAAATAGGGTGGGCCGAAAAAAACTTTTTTTCGATTTTCGATGATGGCGGGTGCGGAAAAGTGGCCACTGGTAGCACTCAATTCATACAAAAAATTTGAGATTTTTTGGACAATTCCTTACCCTGCCGCAAACGGCTTGAAATTTTGCAAAAATATTCATTTTTGAACTTTTTTCGAAAAAAAATAAAAAATGTTAAATTAAATTTATTTTGGTTGTATTTACTTGAAAAGGCATATTTAATGTACCAAATGTTTAAATAAGATCTGATCATGCATTATTTAATATTTATGTGCATTATAACTTAGGATTTTTTTATTTCTTTTTCATCAATAACAGGCAAAAGTATTTCTTTAAATCGATCGTTAGTTTCTGTAGTATTTATGTCCCTTGGTCTTCTATATATTTTTTCTATGTGTCAAACGTCATATATTTGGGGAAACGACAGCTGTATACTTCCAAAACAAATCTGAAAGATGAGAAAGTGGTGAAGCAGGAGTCTAAGCGAGCGCAATGACTCGGCGTAATACTCAGGGGGTGAAGGACGAAATAGTTGAGAGCCAAAATGCGATAAATGATTCTTATTATTTATCCTTGCTCATTTACCTGCGACATTTGTTCAGTGTTAACGTGAAACCCTTTTGTAGTGATTATATACAATGCTTTTTGGGTCGTTTAATGTGCCATTATAGTGTTTTGTGCGTTTTATTACGACGAGCTTAGAAATGGCTAGTATATAGGGCCATGACAATGCAAAGACACGCGATACCGTGAAAAGTAACTTTTTGGGGGCATCATGCATATTGAAAGAATTGCAACTGCCAACCTATGCTGATAATCATGCGCCACTACTACTGGTTGCTTCACCATGTAGAAGTTGTGACAGCAGAGGATACGAATCTCATCATCGATAAAAACAAAGTCAGAAGAGAGAAATAGAAACTTGGAAAGAAGATACGGGCAGAAGTTATTGAAAGAAGGAAAATTAAAAGCATATTTTTTGATGGTAGAAAGGATAAAAGTATATTAAGAAGAAGAAAAATAACAAGCGGCACCGTCGAAAGAAAGGCGAGGAACACATCACCGTGTTGTTTGAACCTGGTTAGGAATACTCGGGTCACTTGATACCTCGTTCCGTTACCTTGATACCTCGTCAGTTCAGAAAAGTCTAACTTGTGGTGACTTGGAAGATTGTATAATGATTTTGCTATTTCTTTTCCGTGACCGGACCGCGGTGATGTGTTCCTCGCCTTTCTCTCGACGGTGCCACTTGTTATTTTTCTTCCTCTTAATATACTTTTATCCTTTATACCATCAAAAAATATGCTTTTAATTTTCCTTCTTTCAATAACTTCTCCTGCCTGTATCTTCTTTCCAAGTTTCTATTTCTCTTTTCTGTCTTTGTTTTTATAGACGACGAGATTCGTATCATCTGCTGTCACAACTTCTACATGGTGAAGCAGCCAGTAATAGTGGCGCATGTTTATCAGCGTAAGTTGGCAATTGCAATTCTTTCAATATGCATAATGCCCCCAAAAAGTTACTTTTCACGCTATTGCGTGTCTTTGCATTGTCATGGCCTTTTATACTAGTCATTTCTAAGCTCGTTGTAATAAAAAGCACAAAACATTATAATGGCACATTAAACGACCCAAAAAGCACTATATAATCACTACAAAAAGGTTTCCCGTTAACACTGAACAAATGTCTCAGGTTACTGAACAAGGATAAATAATAAGAATCCTTTATCGCATTTTGGCTCTCAGCTATTTCGTCCTTCACTCTCTGAGTATTATGACGAGTCATTGCGCTCGCTTAGAGTCCTGCTTCACCACTTTCTCACCTTCTAGATTTGTTTTTGAAGTATAATGCTGTCGTTTCCCCAAATATATGACGTTTGACACATAGAAAAAATATAAAGAAGACCAAGGGACATAAATACTACAGAAACTAACGATCGATTCAAAGAAATACAACTTTTGCCTGTTATTCGCGAAAAAGATATAAAAAAATCCTAAGTTATAATAAACATAGATATTAAATAATGCATGATCAGATATTATTTAAACATTTGGTACATTAAATATGCCTTTTCAAGTAAATACAACCAAAATAAATTTAATTTAACATTTTTAAATTTTTTTCGAAAAAAGTTCAAAAACGAACATTTTTGCAAAATTTCAAGCCGTTAGCGGCAGGGTAAGGAAATGTCCAAAAAATCTCAAATTTTTTGTATGAACTGAGTGCCACCAGTGGCCACTTTTCCGCACCCGCCATAGTCGAAAATCGAAAAAAAGTTTTTTTCGGTCCACACTAATAAACAAGTATGTATTTTAGATATGTAGATACTAAGCACACTAACTTAACTTGTGTTCTATTGCAGATTACATAACTATGAATTTAATATTTCACTGCTTCAATGAACAAAAAAGAAGAGTTCTTTTTTAACGGTTTAACAATGAAATGAAATAAAAATAGTTTTTACTTAAGAATTTTCTGTATGCATCTGATGAAATATATGAAATTTTACAGACAATTCAACAAAATTTTTTGTGTAGCCGGAAAGTTTTATAAACGTATGTTTACAAAAGTGGGTTTGAAGATGATTTATTAAATTGACGATGCAGTAGAATTTTTTTACTCTTAGTAAAATAATAAATTATCTTTTTTTTATTGTATTAGAGTTCCATAATCCATTTACACATGTAAAAGGACAAGTCCCTATTTTTAAATTTTCACAGCTGCAGAAAATCAAAACTTCAAGACCTTTTAATATTTTCAGAAAATAAGATTTATTATGTAACTAGCAGGCTAAACCCGCTGCGCTGGTCTATTATTCAAAACAAAACATGAATCAAACAAAATACTGCATTTGATTGTGTTTTTTAAAGCAACTTCACATCGAATGCTCTTTCACATTTCTGAAAATGAAACAAACGCCACTATGTTTAAGGAGAAAACCAACGGTTATAGATGCACAAATTATGCATGAAAAGGTAGCAAACAGCTGTTTCGAATCTACTATCGAGATTCTTCATCAGTGCAAAACTCATCAGTGCGAGCTAAGAAAAAGCAAAATTGAGCCAAAAATAAAAGCAACAACAATGGAATCAAGGCCCGTTGACGCCAAATATATAAAAATAATATTAAAATATTGCGCTGTTGTATCAGCTTATGCATTCGACAAAACTCGGGTTTTTAAGAAAGAAACCTTTCAGTTGACATTTATAGTAGAGTTTGATAGATAAATGAGGCAATTATGAAAACACGAATTAAATTATTTATTTATAATATTATTAAATATTGTTTATTCACAATAATTCTAAAATAGTGAGCATTATGATTGCAGAGATTGACCAATGAGTTTAAACAATGTTAAGTGATTTATTTTAATTGATAGTTTTGTTTGATAATTTTGTTCGATAGTTTTTGAAATCTCAACCTCTCAACTTGACGCTATGAGTATCTGTGGAAACCTTAATACATCCACACTCAATATTATATTATATTTCGAAACGAACATTTGCTCTAGACAAATCTATTACAGTTTTCCGTCTTTGGAATCCAGTAGAATAAATAAAGTTAAATAAATAAAATTTTCCTTAAAAAATTAAGGTGAATGTTTTTTGTATGTGCGAATTAATTTTTTAGTACAGATGTCATATACGCATCTGGCGTGATTAAAACAAAATGATCATTTTATGCCTCATATGGCAATCTAGCTTTGTTTTTAATTAAATAATAAATTATTTATTTACTTTCATTTGCATTTTTATATGATACAAATTGTTATATCTATAGTTATTAAATAAACGTTTTTATTTATTATTATTATTTCCTGTTATAGAAAATAATAAAAAATTGCAATGTAATTGTCATTTGAAAATGAAGTTTTCGTAAAATTGGCGCTAGAAATATATCGCGCCAACGAGGTGCATATATGACATTAGCGCCTCTTTTTTACAACATGGGTGTACATTTGCATCGAAATTTAGTTATTTAACTCTATTTTTATAATGTTAACTGGTGTTTCGACAATTTACGGTACTACTTAATTATTCTGTCGAGCAAAAACTTAATACCAGATTATGAGAATAAATGCAAATAATCGATGATCGTAAGTGACACACGAAATTGATATTACACGCGATACACGTATATTTTACGTCGTCAAGTGATTTTTAATTCGACTTTTAATTTGTATTTTTTTCTTATGTTTTACTGTTCTTTCGTTATTTATAATTAATTTATGTAAATTTCTAAAATTTGGCGAATAGTTTGGTGATTTGTAAAGTTTGGCGAAACTGGCTGACGTGTTAATCAAGTAGCACTCAATTTACAGCTGAAAATATCATATTTCACAAAAAACTCCGGCACAAACATTACATGCCGATTCCTTTCCAACAGCAATGCGGCAAAATCCTCGTTTTAGAATAGTGAAGAAATGTATATTCTAAAAATTATTTTCCGTTATTTTAAAACAAAAATATCAATAAATTAAGAAATAATTAAAGCACAAAACAATTTTTAGAATATCTAAGAAGAAACTGAAAGTAAATAAATAATGTATTAATACAGAAACAACTATAGCTGGTTAACATATCAGGCAAAGTAACACCGTTTTTGCGCCAATCAGATACCTCGGTGTGTATATAACATCTGTGCCGAAAATTCCATGTTTGTAAAAAACAATAATCGTTATTTATACGGCAAGTTTATATGCTGTAGTATAGTGTATAAACGCATCACATTGGCGCTTTTTTTTATGTCAATTTGCGAAAACTTTGTTTTCAAATACCAGTTACACATATAGTTTTCATATATTTTCTATTATTTTAAAAAGAAAATAACAATAAATAAAAGAAGTTTAGTTTTAATAATTATATAACAAAACTATTTATATCCTTTAAAAAATAAAATAAAAGTAAATAAACAACAACAGCCGGGTTACCAGGTGAGGCATAAAATCGCCATTGTATTGCAGTCGCGCAAATGTGGTGCATATATGACAAATGTGCCTTGATCAAGATAGTTTATATAATTGAAAAAAAAAAGGAAATAAAAGTAAATAAACAATTTATTAAAAAATAAACAACAACATCCGGGTTGCTATATCAAGCAAAATATAGACACTTTGGCATCATTTAAATACTCAGATGTATATATGACATTGGCGCCAGAAACATATCGCACAAATGTGGTGCGTATATGACATCTGTGCCAAAAAAACTTTTTAAAAGTTGCAGTTACCCAAAATTTAAATTTTATGCATTTTTGTGGTATTAACTACTATATATTATTTAAATTAAATGTAAAAATATTTCCCAAAAATTCTCTCATACGTTAAAAGAGAGAGAGAGAGAGAACATAGTTCTTGCTAACATCGCTCCGTCTTGGGCTTTTTTTTTGGTTTAGGATCGCATTGTTTGGTAACAAAAGAAGATTGAAACACCCAATTGAACAAATAACATGCAAATAACAATTAGAGCCCTTTTTTATTAATTCTGTGCGTTTCTTAAGTAAAACACATAATGGGAAAATTAGATTAAAAATATTTTTAAAAAAGAAAAAAAGAAAGAAATTACTTATGTTTTACCTAATGAAGTTTTTGAGATGTTTTCTTTTAACCTGACTCGAAAAAAAAAAAAATAGCCAAACATTGTGTCACTTCAAAACTTTCTTTCACATTGAATTACTTTTTAAATATTATGAAAATACTTTATTTTAAGATAAATATTTTCCTTTTATAATATTATTTTGCATTAAACTGATTTTTATCTTTTTATCATTATTTATTTTAAATCAATGAATGAACAGGGTGTTTTTCGAGGTGTTTATGTTACTTTCCAATAGAGAAAGCCTTTCATTTCTTTTTTTAAATATAATTATCGCCACAAAATTAATTGTTGCAACCTGATGTCGAGTCACATCAGCAATGTTTGAGAAAGGTAAATTGTCGTTAGCAAAGTTTTGAAAAAGGAAGAAGATCATAACATACAAGCTGTCAGCATTTTAAAAAGTGGTAAAGTATGTTAAGTTAAAGCTTCCGTGGCAGGAAAATCTATTTTTCTTGCTTTGTACGGTGGTTTAGCAGAAATTTCTCTGAACAAGCACCGTTATGTATGTTTCAAGAAAGGAGTTGCTGTTGGTAAAAAAAAAAAAATAAATAAATAAATAAAAAAAAAGCCTTTCACCCTTTACTGCCTAACGAAGATGCAGCACTTACACAGGTGGCGCAATGAGTGCGCCAGTCCTTGAAAAATGCTTCATGAATTCCAAGAAAATCACGTGATTAACACTTGCTCTCAACCTAACCTCTTTTCATTTCTTCCTTTCAGAAAGTGTATTGGTTAAAAGTTGAAGGTCACAGTTTTCCGCGTTAATTTTCAAGATTATTTTCAGTTAGTCTCTTTTGGCGCACTGACAGCTACAGCTGTGTGACAATGTAAGTATTTTTCATTTCGCTCTTTTCAGTTTGCTATTTTATTTTTGCATGCTTATAAGTCGTTTTAATATTTACAGTATTTTTTAAGTAATTAACTTGCTAATATTAAAGATTATATATATATATATATATATATATATATATATATATATATATATATATATATATATATATATATATATATATATATGTATATATATATATATATATATATATATATACATATATATGTGACATTTTAAAGTTAGGAGCCAAAAAAATCATCGCCAGGGTCCCCGTTCTTTGCACAGAAGTCATGGCCAGCGAGGAAAAAAATAAAATAACAAATAAATGTAGCAGATCCAAGAAATCACTCATTGGTAGCTGTAAGTTTATTTATTCAATTGTAGTCATTATAGAGGGAAAAGCTCCTTTTTGCAAACGATCTTTTACCGAAATATCCAAAAAAAAATATTCCATCATTTACTCCAACCAGCCGTACTCATCCACAAAGCAACCCAAGAATCTTCTTTTCTCATCTCGAGACTTTTACCTTTTAAACCAAAAAGAAAGTTCTGAAACATTCTGTAACCTCAAACCATCATTCTTTTATGTAAACAGAATTCTTGTCCAGCTACGAGACTATTTTCCACAAACGATAAATTTATTTTTAAAAAAATATTATTTAACCAATTTATAATCGACTCAGGATTTTAAAATGTCTTAGGCAGACGATTTTTATAAATGATTAATTTTAAGAGAAAAAGAAAAGAAATGAATTTATTAATATGCAAATTATCGTTGACGGGGGAAAAATAAATAAATAGATAAAATAAAATAATGATATTTTTTGAAAGGTATGGGTTTGGAATAAATTTAATAAGACTGTCTTAAAAAGGGTTGATAAAACATAGAAGAAATTAGTTTTATTTGGAATATTAAAAAATAAAGTTTAATTAAGAATATTTTTAACTTAGTGCCATCTTTTTAAATTTAAGCATACTGGAATAATGTTTTTTAAGGCAAATTAAGAATTTATATCGTCTGCATAAATATTAACAGAGTAGATTTAGAAACAAGATTTTAATTTAATAATTTGAAGTAAGTACGGAACATTATTATAAGAAAATTAAGATAGTATAAAGGTTAGTTTTGGCGAAATTTTTTTTAATTTGTAACATATATATATACATAAGTATAAGCCAGAAATAAGTTGACATTTTTGTATATATTTCAGGAGAGCTAGAAAAAGAAATATAGTTCATCCTGATTATTATGCGATACTTCTTCAAGAGTTATCAGATGAAGATTTAAGCGATTTGAATGACGAAGATTTTGATTGTGACATTGAAGAGCAGGTAAACGAGAGTGATCATGATTCTGAATCTGAAATAGAGGTATCTTTTGATACAGAAATTACAGAATCAGATTCAGAGAAAGATGAAAACTATTTTACTAAAACAATGTATGAAAATATAAAAGGAAAAGGAAAAAAAAAAATAAGTGAAATCTACCAATGGAAAATATCTCCTGTCATAAGTAAATATTCGAAAGTACGACAGAAAAATATTCTAAAGAAGATATTGCCATTTGTAAAACAAAATGATAATATTATAGATAAAATTTCAGCCTTTTTCAAAATTATTGATATATGGATGATTGATCTAATAGTTTCTAATACAAACAAATATTGAGAGTAGACGTAAGAATGGAAATGACAAAGAATATTATAAATTCGTCGGAAAAGATACCAGTAGAGAAGAAATTATGGCTGTGATTGGAATTTTATACCTGATAGGTTTGAAAAAAGCTAGCAAGATAAATCTATTGAATTGTGGGCAAATGATGGCACATGTATAGAGCTATTACGTGGTGTTATGTCTCAAAATAGATTCCAGATTCTTCTCAGTACTATTCGATATGATGATAAAAGTACGAAAAAGATAAAAAGAGAAAAAGGACAAGTTAGCCCCAATAAGAGATTTTTTCGATTCTTTTGTACAACGGTGTAAAGAATCTTAGTCACCAGGGGAGTACATCACTATTGACTAAAAGCTTGAGCCATTTCGTGGTAGATGTTCCTTCATTCAATATATGCACAAGAAACCAGCGAAATATGGGATAAAAATACTTGCACTAGTTGATGCAAAGACTTTTTATACAAACAATCTGGAAGTATATTGCGGAAAGCAGCCTGATGGGCAATATTTTGTTTCAAATAAACCTTTTTACATCGTTAACAGACTAATTGCCCATTTAAAAGGATCAGGAAGAAATTTAACAACCGATAACTGGTATACCAGTTATCCTTTAGCAAAGTCATTGCTAAATGATAATATCACTTTGTTAGGAACAATGCGATCGAACAAAAAGGAAATTCCTCCTGAATTTCTTCATTCAAAATGAAGACAAATTGGTTCTACTCTGTCTGGATTTTAAAACGATATAAGCATTTCTTCATATGTACCGAAACGAAATAAAGCTGTTATTCTCGTAAGTACAATGAACGACGATGCAAGTATTGATAAAGAAACAGGAAAGCCATGTGTGATACAGGATTATAATCAAACAAAATGTGGCGTTGATGTAGTTGATCAGCTGGGAGGAAATTATACTGTCTCAAGGAAAACATATAGATGACCAATGTCAATTTTTTATGCATTGTTGACAATAGCTGGGATAAACAGCTAGATAATTTTGGCTTCAGCGCCAAATACAGATTCACTGAAAAGAAGATATTTCTTGAAGAATTTATCTTTAGCACTTATCAAGCCACATTTAGAAAGCCGAAGTTCTATTATGAATTTGCCCATCAAAAGTAGAGAGATAATCAAGAGACTTATCGCTGAAAAAGAGACAACGAAAGCTGAAGAACCACCGAAGAATAAAGGCCGATGCAACCTTTGTGTTCGTGCGAAGAACAACAACACTACTTTAATTTGTTCACGTTGTAAAAATTTCACTTGTAAAAATCATGTGTATAATATTGAATACACTTGTATAAGATGTATTAACCAGGAAATTAATGAAGATCCTGATCTTTCTGAATAAAGAATATGTAAAGTAAGTATTCCTTTTTATGAACTCTATTCTTATTTCAATGATTTCATTTAGTTGAATTTGAAGTATTATTTTACAAAATATAAAACTAAAATTGAGAAATATATACATTATTACATCTTTTATGATATATGTTAATCCGTTAAATAGTTTATTTATTGAATAATATAAAAAGGGATGTTTTTATAGCTTGAAAATAGGCTGGCGCACAATGTGCGCCACATTTGTAACAACGTAACTTTCTACACCTGTATAACAAAGGGTTAAGATACTTTATCACTTTTTAAAATGCTGACAGCTTGTATGTTATGATCTACTTCCTTTTTCAAAACTTTGCTAACGACAATTTACCTTTCTCAAACATTGCTGATGTCGAGTCACAACCTGAAAAAGCATGAAGGAAAAGTGTATGATCTTTCAAGAAGAGCATTATTGTTAAGACTGCGATGAATTCAGGGTGGTTACAATTAGGCCTCTTACAGGCTTATAAAAATATCTCTATCTCTGGAAGTGCTAAAGTAGTCAACAATACGAGCACGACAACATCATCGCCAACAACAGCAGTATGCGCACCAGACTTTTCTATACTTCAATAGCTTGGTTAACAATTTGTGTGTCTGCATCACCTTCTGCTTGTTTCGCTTCGAAACCATTCCCATAAATTTCTCCATAAGCATAGATATGAGATGTGTCATTTTTTAATCATTAGATTAATAAAAATCTTTTTCGCGATATTTTAGAGCTTTCTTTTTTTCCTTCTGTATAAAAGCTTCGTCTAATGAATCAAAACATAACAAACATTTTTCCTTACATTCAAACAACGGACTGTCATTTCTCAATTTTTCCTTCAATGGAGTAATTTCTCCATATATTGATCGATTTTCTGTAATATATTTAATGTATGATTTAATACAATTCTTTCGTGAATAATTTTTTCTACTCTTTGAATGAACTGTAAATTCATTATTGTTTTTAGCCATTTCTTCAAATATTTTCCCACTTATGGTTACCTCTGTCCGAACTTGCTGTCACAAAGGACTTCAGTCCCTTTTTGCCTATTTTTACATAATTTTTCGAAACGCAATCCTCATCTCATACAAGACAAATTATTTTGTCAATCTCTATTTTTCGTTCAGAATCAGCGATTAAGAAAGAGTCATTTTAAATTGCCATAACTATTTAAAACTTTCTACAACATACGTTGAAAATAAAATTATTCCCTTCCTAAATCTCACAAAAAATACTTCGTTCAATAAATTAGGGTAATTTAATACTAATGAAAATGAGCATCAAATAAAAATAAAACATCGGAAAGATACCCGCACGTGGTACATTTCGACAAATGCAAAGAGAGATAGGGTATTGCGCAATGACTATTCGTCACCTGAGAATAATAAAGTTCTATCTGTGTTTTTGAAAATATTGACTTATGTATATAGAAAGTCTCTATTTGTGCCTATGAAGGCATTTTTGCATCAAAATCATGTTATATATAATTTACATATAGCATTACAATTATATTATGACATTATTTTAATCCAGAAATGCCTTGGATACAAATAGAATTGGAAACAAAATAAAATTCTATATCGAGAAGTCGATTTTTTTTCAAAAACACAGATAGAAGCTTATTATTCTCACGTGACGTATTGCACAAGCACGCGAAAACGGGATACAGGCAATGTGGGAGAAGTGGGGGGGGGGGGGGTCAAATGTTGTTTGGTATTTGTTCTCCCTCTTCGCCGCGTTATGATTTTGCTTCCGCATTTTTTTTCAATAATGTTTACTTTATCTTAATTTTTGGCAGGGAAGGCTTGGTGTGACAAAAAAATGTTAATGACACTTTTTGTAGGAAATTAATTTATCTACATCTTTGTAATTGAACATGTTTGTCTAGATCATTTTCTCCATTCAAAGGTGAGAATTATTGATCTGTTTACATATTTTTTCTACGTAGTACCAAATTTTTCGTATTTTTATAATTTTACTTTCAAATGTGTTCACTTTTTTACATTTTTGACAGGGAAGAGTTGATGTGACAAACAAATGTTAATGACACTTTTTGTAGGAAATTAATTTATCTACATCTTTGTAATTGAACACTTTTTTCTAGATGCCATTGTTCGTGGGATATTCACAGAAAAACGATTTTCAAGCTCATTAGCGCCCCCTGGAGGCGAAAGCTCACATCGGGTCGATGGGGTTTTTTAGTATGTTAAACTACATACCTTAACTAACATCTATGGAAAAATCCAGCTTTGTTCTAATTTTTTCTGCTATTTGTCAAAAAAGGTGCTAAAATGACTGGACTATTAGCTTCTGTTTACAAATTTTACGTGAGATAATAGCTGTAGCAAAAAAAAAAAAAACTTTTTAATTTAATATGACACAAAATATTCTTGTTTATTATTTAGCAATTAAAAGATATTTAATTTCTGTATACAAGAATTTTAAAAGAAACAGTTAATTTATTGTTTACATAAAAGTAAATAAGCATATTTCTGCAAACAATTGAACAAAAATATTAATTCAAGACGGTGAGTGCCATAAGCATGTGTTAACAAAAAGGAATGTTGCAAACAACATTATCTCATGCAATATTAAATAAAATCTGCCTCCTCTTGGGAGAATACTCATTTAGCTTTTTAATTATTTTCAACGCATTTTACAGGTATGAAAAACAAAGATAAATAAAAAAAAGTTTCATCAGCTACTGAATGAAATTTCTTTAAATGAACAATTCTTATTCTAGTAAAATGAAGTGACATATTTAATGTAGTATTCAACTAAGTGAAAATACCAATGTAGAAAAACTAAAAAGTATGTAATTATGAGAATTTTCGCTAAAATATATTTCAACTGAATTTCTGTGTTATTTAATCTAAAAAATTAAAAAAAAATATCTTTAGTAATAAGAATTTCTCTGCATTACATTTATTTAAATATATTACTGTTTATGAAGTATTTTTCTAATTTTCTAATTATTGAATATTAACTTTTGCACATCAAAATCGGCATTTGTTGTATTAATAATGATTAATGAATTAACTAAGAAACAGCATCGAAAAAAACTGGCGAGAAATCACACTTAAATCGTAACAAAACATTGTAGGAACTACTACAAAAGAAAAGAACACACAAGATGCGTTTTGAGAAGATTTGTTTTCTTTTGTTTTATCTGAATCAGACATTCAAAAACTACAGTATGTCACCAGAGAATAATAAGATTCCACCTGTGTTTTTGAAAAAAATGTCTGCTCGATATAGAAAGGTTATATTTGTATCTATAAGGGCATTTTTTCATCAAGATGATGTTATAATATAATTTAAATATTACAATTATATTATGACATTATTTTAATCCACAAATGCCCTCATAGATACAAATAGAACATTTCTACATCGATTAGTCATTTTTTTAAACACGGATAAGACCTTATTATTCTCAGGTTACGATTAGTCAAATTCTTTCAAACACATTTCTAATTTTGTTTGAATACTACATTTAACTAATCATACATTATAAAATGTGTTTGATATTTACAAACTTTAAAGACCAAACTCTATAATATTCAGCCTTAGACTCCATAGAAATTCGTTTACTAGTGAATAATGCAGCCTCATTTTTTATTTCTAAATACTGACTTATGTCGATTTTGAAATGACCGGTTCATTTAGAAATTTACTTATTTTATTCCATTTATTTCTTTTTTTAGTTTAATTTGTTTATTAATTTTTTTCATTAGTATTTTTAATTAAAATATTGGCAACACTTTCTTTTTTTGCTTGTATTTCTTTCGCGATAACTGTTTTTATGTAGTACCACATGTGACGTTATATGTAAGCTCCGTTATCTGCCTTTAATGTTCATATTTAACGATGCCCTTTTACGGCAGTGTGTTTAATTTACCTGATCTCTAGTTGTTAAATTTTACACTCCAAACGCGACCTGTGTGTTCTTTTATTTTATAGTTTCATTTTATTTTATTTATGCATATTTTTATTAGTATTCAATTATCTTAAGAACATAGAAATTGCGTAAATAAATTATTATTTTTAAATTATTATTTTTTGAGTTAGCAAGAAAAAAAATATAAAACTTTTAACAATGACAGTGTTACATATTATTTTCTTTGTTATTTGACTAATAAATGCCCTAGTTTTTGTTAAAAACTTACTTTACATGCAGTAATTAAATGATACTAAAGAAATATTTTTTAATCAGAACAATTGAATTACTGTGTGCCTCTGAAAAAATAATATAGAAAATTCTACAGATAATTCAAGAAAATTTTTCATTATGCCGGAAAATGTCATAAACATATGTTTCTAAAAAAGCTTTTTTTTTAACCACATTATCTCATGCAAACTTTAATAGAAACTGTCTCCCTTTGGGAAAGTACTCATTTATCTTTTTAAATTATTTCAAGCGAATTTCACATTTAGTTTTACAGATGTAAACAAGCAAATGAAATTTCGTTTTCCACAAACTGTTGAAAACAAAAGTCTTTAAATGGACTTTTCATATTCTTCAGAAGTGAAACTTCTTTATATGTTTTTTACTCGGAATATATATTTAAATAGAAATACCAATGCATGCAAAGATATCAAAACAAACATTCAAACATTAATAAAAGAATTTTTAGTTTTGTATTAAATCAGCTGTTTTGTTTTCATATTTTAAACTAGTCAAAAACAAAAACTATTGTTTTTTTGACAAGAAAAACTAAATTAGGTGTGTAAATTTAAGGTGGCTAACGTCACTAAATTAGAAAAATACCACTGAATGCATTAGCATTTTTCTGAAAGTAATAAATCCTCAATTTATTGATTAAATGCTGATAATTTTTTCCCTTATTCATTTATTTTTCTACAAAAATTAAATTACATGCTAACACCATTATTTTAAAACACTTTTAGCCGTCTTATTTTAACACAAGTATTCTTTCATTAGCTTTTAATTGTTTTTCACATGCACGGTATATATAAAAATTTTTACTTGCTCTGTTGCTCATAGCTTTTTCATACTAGTAATATATAATATCAATGAAAACTAATTGTTAACATTAATGTATTTTTTTCTTATTAACTATTTGAGCATACAATGTTTCTATTTTATATGGTGTTTTTTATATAATATATATATATTTTATATAATCTGTACTCAATTCGCATAAAGCTTATGTATTCAAACCGTGTATTAAGCAATGTTAATCCGCATAAATGATGTTAAGTATAATATAAGAAATAAAAGCATCAGAAAAAATATACTTCATGTAATGTCTTTTGTCATAATGGGTCATATGCGCGTTAAAATTGAATAGAATTTTTGAAAATTTAACTACAATACGAAATTAGCGTTATATATTTCAGTTCATGCGTTGAATAAAATTTAGAAATATAAAAAAAACAAAAAAAAAACAGCGAATTTAAATTTCTAGTGCAAGATAAAATATTAGAGAAAAAAATATACTTTTCACACACATTTAGGTGTTCTGACCTTTACGTTAAGTAGTCCTTAAAAAGAGAAGAAAAAAATCAAACAGATGTTAGTTCGGAAAAAATTCGGAAATATTTTGTGAAAAAACTGAAAACTTTCTGGATTTTAAAGAAAAGAATTCTGTTTAAATACGGCAAAAATATTGACTTCTCGATTACCAGTACAATTTCCATATATTAATGGAAAAGTAATATTACTATGAATGTGCAAAGTCTTATTTTTCCATAATTTGAAAACTTGACAGCTAACCTTAGTAAAAAAAATCTTTGTCGTATATCAGACAACAAAATATCAATTATTTATGGCAACTACTTTTGTGAATTCATTTATAAATTCAGTAAAACAATTCTTTGAAACATTATATTTTTTCGAATACGATGGGTTTTAATTCGTAAGAATAAAAGTTCGAAGGATATTGATCCATCTTACATCATTTTCTACATTTTTCATTCTCTTCCTCAAAATTCTCCGAAATAAATATAATAGAATGCAAATCAAAATACATTCTGCTGTATATCCAAGGAACGATTATTTTAAAAAGTATTTTTGGATGAAAATTAAATCAAAAGAAACGGACTAATTTTTATAAAATTTATGATTTGTTCATCCGTTTTTCCTGTACAAAGAAAATGACATTTCATATTCATTTTGTTATATTTTGGTTTATAAAATTTTATCAATATCGCAACACCAGCCACTAATCGACAAAAGATCGCCCATCCACACCCCTTGCCATAACACTTTCTAGTGCAATGCCCCTGCTTTTATTTCTCCCTATTGTCTTTTAGGGGAACGTACTTTTCGATTTCATCTGTCAAAACCTTTCAAGAATGTATATCTATTACCTAGGCAATTAAAAATGACTATAAATAATTAAAGATTATATAAATTTAGACTTATGTTGTAACCACAGATAATATTCTAATTCTTCTCATTAATATTTATACTGTTATTTTAAATCTTTAATTACTTGTGTAATTATTTGGGAATTTCGAACTACCTTAAACTATTGTAACACAGTATCTCCATTGAGAATTATAAGAACAACTTTTATTAACAGCTGTATTTAATGACAGCAGTAATAAATAAAAAAAAAATCCTTTAAAATGCACTGTAAGGTAACCTGGGGTAATAACGCAACGTTAAGGTTCTACCAATTTTCACGACTTAGTTTTAGATTGTGTCTTTCAAACAAATATAGCATCTGATACAGCAACTCATTGACTATCTATATAAAATAAAATAATTTAATAGATATGTATTCATAAAATGTAATGGCGTTTTTTCTTGACCAATGCTATTTGGCGTACCCACCTATATGTGTAATAACGCCATGCAAACAAAACTATAAAATAAGATGAAATAATGGCATGTAGATTGCCCAATTCTAAAAATACAAACTCTACAGCTCTAGAAATTGACAAATTGCAACCTAAGCTATTGAAAATGTAAAATTTTTTTGTGACTCTGAAAGAAAAAGAAAGCTGTGGTGGTGGCGGGGGAGGAGGTAAAAGAATATCAGATTCTAAGCTATGCTTTGCTTAAAAATGACCATTTACATAGAATTATTAGAAACATTGCACGGATTATTTGAATCAGTATTCTTATTCCCATTTATGCATTCTATGCGATAGAAAATATTGATTTTTTGTGAAAGTAAAAGAAAAAGGAGTGAGGGGGAGCTTCAACAGAATATAACACCCTGGGTCTCTCTTTGCTTAAAAAGTCCCGCTTAAATATGATTATAAGAATCATTGCATGGTTTTAACCATTCATAATGTAATATTTTAATCATGTGAAGTTTTATAATAACTAGAGTTATATGTAATAAATATTTTTGTTAAACCTAAACTGCTGTTAACGCTGAGTTTTTAAAGTTTCAGAGTTTAACTTGCAATTTTTAGTTTAACCATAAATACCGGGAAAATTTTGTTTCATTTGGAGTCTTATTACTATCTCTAGAGACATTTGAATAGCTGAATTTTATTTATAATAGTCCCGTATATAAGGTTCAATAGAAAAATAATATTCTAAAAGTTAATTTAACATTTTATTCATCGTTAGATTAAGCGGTCCGACAGGCCACTCACAGTAAGTTATGCGACAATTTTTGTCACAGCAGCTAAAGGTTAATACTATTATAGTAATCTAGTAAATAGTCTTTAACCCATAACTCCACACTAATGCGGATTCTCCAAAACTACAGTCAAATTGTCGACGTTTTAAAGAGCATTCTTTTATAAATTTTTAATAAATTGAATAAAATTTTTTATTAAAAAATATTATCTCAAAGAGATGTCTTATTCAATTTTAAACATAATTCATACGGTTATATATCATTATCTCTATATTTGCAACAAAATTAACCTTTAACTGCTGTTAGCAAACACTGTATCCCCCCCCCCCCAAAAAAAAAGGCGTTTAACTTGTATTTTCTATTTTAACTATAGTTACAACTGAAATTCTCTTTCGTTTGGAGTTCTCGTACTATTATTAGAAATATTTGAATAGATTAAATTTAATTAGAATTAATTCTGTACAAAAGGTTTAGGCGAAGGAACAATATTCTATGATTTTTAATCATGGATAGTGTTTTAACCTTTAACTAATGTTACCGGTCTCGTAGACCACTATTTTTCTTTTAAATTTTTAATGTAACTTGTAATTTTCAGTTTAACTGCAAACACTACCGAAATTTTGTTTCATTTGGAATTTTAGTACTATCACCAGAGACTAAATAGGTGAATATTAAGTATAATACACTTGTATAAAACGTTTAGTACAAAAACACAATCCTATGAGTTATTCCCACCTTTTATTCATCTTTCAATTTTGTGGTCTCACAAACCGCATCACATTCATACGTTCCAATTTCTGTCACATCAGTTAAAGATTAAATTTATAAAGTTTTGAAAAACTGAACGCTGAGAAAGCGGACAGTTAACATTTCGAACTCAATTGAACAATCCAGTGGAAATGTAATAGAAACCTGATTTTGAAGATGCTCGAATTTTAATCTCGAAAACATTTTGATATAGTTTTATTTACAAGAGTTAAATTTTTTTTTACATCAGTAAAAAAAATAATAATATAATAAAAAATAAAATAGAGAGATTATTTTTAAGTATTGGGCACCCCCCTTAATCTAACCATTTCAACAATGATGATAATGCTGTCCCATATTAATATATAAACCCCCTTAGGATATAGTTCGGCCACTGTTTGAAATCAACTGGGGTAATAACGCCAATCCCTGGCGTTATTATCCCGGGATACATATTGCGCAGTAAATCCTGAACTACAAATTATCTCGAGAAGATATTGAAAATCTTCTACAACAATTTGAAAGTACATGAAATACACTACAAATTTATGTAATAAACAAAGTATTTCTGGATAAAAAAATATAGTCTTCAGATCAAAAACCTTGTCTCGCAAATTTTAGATCAAGCGTTAATTTTAGTTGCTTGTAAAAACAATAAGACCTAAAAATGAAACAAATTAACTTAAAGCTATTTTTTGCGATTTATATGACTCAAAACCCTTCTGCGCAGAGCACATGGGTGTCATTTACCTGGATATTTCATAATTATTCAAAATATATGGCGTTATTACCCCGATTGGGTTTATTACCCCAGGGTACCTTAGTATGGAATTTTGGTTAAGTTGATTGTATACTGTGCGATGTTATAAAAGGTTCAAGTTTATGTACTTTAATAGTTCATATTCAGATCTCATACATATTTTAGTATACTTTCAGACCATATCGACCAAGTCAAAACAAATGATTTTTACATGCTTTGTCAGCGTTGCAATCTCTTTATTTAGTTTAAAATTCAGGTTGTCTGAATGTAAGTCGAATTGTCATATTAGATTAAGAAGTATTTTTATTAAAAATACGCTCAAAAATTAGGTTTTGTATACAAAATGTCGTACATGTTAGTAAATATATGAGGCTTTGCAAATCTTTTACTTCATAACACAGATAAGTAGCTTTTAATATATTGTTGAAAAAATAGGGAAATGTATGGAATGGACTTCATATCAGATATTTTGACATAAACGACATTATTTACAAAAAATAGCTAAATATGGCCTAAATTTAAAAGTTAAATTTACATTAAAAATCTACACCAATTCACAGTTTTGATCCATGTTTTAACTAAAAAATACATGTTTTATAAAGATCGCATTTTTTAATGCCCCGGAGGTAGCTGAAGCCTCAATAAGACTGTTTTATGGCTTACAGGACAAACGGAATTGAAATTTGTAAATTTATTTGTAGAAATTTTCGCTTTGCTTTTAACACAAAATGTATAATATGAACTTTAAAATGTTCAAATTTACTTAAAAGGCGTCAAGTTTACTAAAAATAATTAAATATAGATGCTAATAGTTAATTTTATTTAAAACAACTTACAAGGAAGGTCTCCATTGGGGGCATACTTGAAAAAAAGTACGAATTAAACTACTCATGTAGGTAATAAAGGATCAGTGAAAATTAGCGGCGGAATTACATTATTAGATATGTAAAAAAATAAAATAGTTTGGAATAATTGGCGTGAAAAGTTGAAAGCGACGCGGGATTTGGCGAGCAGGGCATTTCCTCGCCAAAAGCAGACGATTTTAACGAATCTGAAAATTGATTTTAATTGACTTCACTGTTAAAAATCTGCAGCATCTACTGCAACGTCACTCCACTACTTTTATAGAATATTTCTCTTCTGACCAATGAGAATGCTCCATAGCACGGTGAATTGACCGTTTTCTATAAAAGCGGTGGAGTGACACTGCAGAAAATGGTACAGAATTTTTAGCGGTGTTGTAGCTTGTGCAACACTGTTAAAAATCTGCTGAATTTTGCTGCAATGCACTCCACCGCTTGTATATAATATCTCTATTCCAACCAATGAGAAAGTTCCATTTCACGGCCAAGTAACCGTTTTCTATACAAGCAAGGGAGTGCGTTGCAACAGAATGCAGCAGATTTTTTTTTCAATTTGGAACAATTTTAATCAATTTAAAATGTGTTTCAACCCTCTGGATCCCAAACCGCCCGAGATTGCCCGAGATATTTTAATTTGTATATTTCAGTTCCCACCAGAAAATTAAAACAACAATATTTGCTTTAATCAATAACAGAACATTCCGTACTTAAATAAAACAAAATTAGCCATTGAATTTTTCTGGTGTGAAATTAAGTACATAATTTCTAGAACGTTTTCTAGCATGGGAATTAAAGTGTTAAATGATAAAATATATTAATTTCACTTTTTATAAGTACATATAAACGTATATGACAAAATTACACTTAAAGTAAAGTAAAAATGCAAAACTAAAATTACTTAAACTAAACTTATTTAAATAAATTGAACATAGAAAGTTTTTTCTTTAAAAAGTATTCGAAGCGTAAAAGCGTTTTTTTCAAAATTTCGTTTTTTCGCCAACCGGAGATAAATCGCCAAATAAACGAAAGACTTATTATTTTTTTACGGACGTTATAAGGAGGTTCCGCCGAATTTTTTTTATAAACATACATAACTATATGAGAAGAACATTCTGTAATTTTTTCAGATTTTTCTGAGTATGCCCGTATGGAGACCTTCCTTGTTAGTACAACTTCAAGCCTTTAATCAGGCTTTTCCTCAGACAAAATTTTCTTTAATTATACCTAATAAATAAAGAAAATATTCTCTGAGGAAGTGCCTGATTAAAGGCTTGAAAGTACTAAGTTCATTTAAATAAAATTAACTCTTAACACTGATATTTGATTATTTTAATCTCCTTTTAAGTGAACTTGAACATTGTAAAGTTCATATTATATATTTTGTATTAAGGGGTCTTGTACCTTTTAAACGGGATGAAAATCAACAAAAACATCCAAAGTTCGATTAAGTGTATCTTTAAAACTTTTATACATATTAACATGAAAATTTCACCGTTCAATAGAAAAGATTATACTTTTTAATAAACTGTCATTAAACATTTTATAGTCTTTCATATAATATATGCATTACTGAAATTTAAAAACCTCTATTTTTTACTCCGTCGTGCCTTGCGCGCATCCTAACGACCCTATAAATCAATATTTTTACATATATATATTTTTTTCGGTAAAGAAGAATAATGTATTTTTAAAATGAACTACTCTTAAATAAAAATTATTTCATTAACCATGTAAAAAAAAAAAAAAAATTCTAAATAAAAAAAATCAAAATTTTACATTTTTTAATAAATAAAATTATTCATAACTAAAAATTTTATCGCTATAAATACATAAAAGTAGTTCATTTTAAGCATACGTATGTGCTTATTAACTAAAAAAAAATTCATAACCATTCATACATATGTTCTCAAGATATCATGCGCGCAATGTCTAAAAACGCAGTTTTTCAAAAACCTGTTTCAAAGTTGTAACTTTAGTTAATTACCAAACAAGATCAGCATCTTATTTTTGCTATAACTTGAGTTCAAATGAGAATTTTTGCACGCGGTTTGTTTTAAAATACTTCTAACGAATTATTTTATAATAATTAATGAAAATTGAAAAATCGTATTTTCGAAGCCTTAAAAGGTACTAGACCCCTTAAAAGCAAAGCGAAAATTTCATTCCGCCATACATTTTATATTTATTTATTTGTAGAAGCAGTTTTTCTCAAAATAGTAGCTGTAATAGATTGAGAGATATTAATTGTTTCTGTGCGGAGAAAATATATTGAGAATAAGTAATTCAGTTTTTTTTTCAATTTCAAATGCAAGTTTATTAGTTATACCAGTAGAATTAGAAATCATGAAAAAATCATTTACATCTGCTTATTTTCTCTCAAAAAGTAATCGCAGACATGACTTCTTGAAGAAAGAATACTTCGACTGTTCTGAACTTGGTCTATGTATTATTTTGCCTATTCTTCTGCGCGTAGGCTGGCAAAACGTTTACTAATAATATTTAAAATGATTTTATCATCTTTAAATCTTTTTACATTTTATTTTCTAACAGTGTTCCAGTCTGTGTTATTTCATTTATTTTATTTCGCCTTTTAAATTTTAGTTTTCAAACACTTTGCTTTAGAAAGTGCACTCTCCCTTTTAAACAGCGATAAATATCAAATTATATGATGTTGGGAAATTATAAAGGTTGAAAAAAAAAAGAAAGACAAATGGATTAATGGATTGTCAAATCACTTTTTCCAAAATAAACTGAGCATACCACTTTCAAAGAAAGATTATGCTTATTGCGTTAATACTCTGAAAAACAGATTACATTCATATTACTTTGGCGATCAGATAGATGCCAAATACTGTTTTCTTTTACATCATTTATATTTCACTAATATCACTTAAAATGTAAACAATTAAACCTTTAAATTTAAATATCATAATTTTTATTTAAAATACAAACATTCAAAAGACATATATTGCACACAAAAAAAAAACATGCATTTCACTCGATTCCTTTAAAATGCAGTACAATTATAACCATACAATAAATACAGTAGAATTTAATTTCAACTTTAAAACAGTGTTTCTAAAACACACTTGAGAAAAAATAATTACTGCTTGCGAAAAGAGAAACCTGTTATTGGTGATATTTGCATCCGGACAACATAAAAGTACCCATAGTTGTGTTGAGTATTTCAATTACTTTTCCATTAAATTAAAAATTATTTTCACTGGTTTATAGGCAAAACACTTCAAAGGCAAAATTATACAAAAGAAGCTAAAATATTCAATACACGAAAGCTTTTAAATTTTAAATAGTGAATTTTCAAAATGTATGACTCATTAATAATTGTACACATTTATAATATTAATCACAATTTCTGAAATTTTCTTTTGTTGATGTTAGAAATATCTTGATAATAGTTCCTTATTTTTATATTACAACGTAAATTTTTGTATTATTATTTATTATTTTAATTTATTATTATTATTATTATTATTATTATTATTAGTTGTAGTAGTAGTAGTAGTATTTTAAATTGTACATTTTTGAATGTCTTAGAAAAAGAATGGTTTCCATCAGTTGAACAATTGCCTTTTGTAAAGCAACGGAATGGTGGTCACCATATGTGCTTTTCGGTGTATGAGAGCAGCTGGATAATGTCACTTTAACAGAAAAGCAAGTGCTTCGAAAGAAATGGATAATTGCTATCGCTATAAGTTTTTATTAAATAACGCATTTTTAATGAAGATTTTCTACTATTTGATAAAGGATGGGGGAATACCAGCCCATTCAGTAGTAAATATCAGCAATCTGCTGTGAAGAGCTTGCATCCCTGCTTTAGTGTATATGTAAATGCATTCATGTCTTTGTTTATTTTTTATTATAGAACATTAAAATTGTAAATTACAAGAAATACTTTTGTTTCTTTAGGGTTTCTTTCACCTAACAAAACCTTATTTGTCTCACTCCTCTGTGTATATGCCACAGAGCCCGCATACAAGAATTGTCTAAATCAGATACTATATATATATAGACAAAAAAATCCCAGTTTGTAAGGTTTCCCTTATTTGATGAAACCCTATTCATCTCTGTCTCTTTTCTGTACGTCTGTCACAGTGGTCATATACAAAAACTGTATAAGTCTGAGTCTTCATATTTTGTGTACTTACAGCTAGACATATCGTGTCACACGAAAAATCATAAAGCTTTGAACAAATCTATTATTTTAATTAAAGTAGTTTTCTCCAATGTCTTCCCGTCATTGTTTCGATTTCAATTTCAATTTCAAAAGAGAACCTTTATTTCAACCCTTTTTGTGTAGACATCATAGCTTTGAAGTAAAGCATCTTGCAAGTAAGTAGAAGATTTTTAGTTTAAACCTCGGTGCAGGAAAATAAAATTTTAGTATCAAAATCGATTTTATTAAAAGAAACTTCGTATTTTTACCCAATTTAAGGGTTTATATTAATTATTATTATTACTATTATTCTTATGCCGAAACGAATAGTCATTGACATTCATAATAAACTTTTGGAATTCAACTTTCTTCCTATTTTAAAAAACTATTACGCTAGTTCAGCATTTTAAATTTCGTTTAAACATTTTTTTTCGTTTTTATACATTAAAAATGTCATCTATATATATCCTCTATTTTTTTTTAATATTAGATTTTGAAATAAACAAATAGATAAATAAATAAATAAATAAATAAATAAATAAATAAAACGAATTTTGGATTTTTTTCAAATAATTTCCTTTAAACTTTTTTAATTTGATAAAAATAAATAACTTCTTTTTATAATTATTTTAAAATTAAATTTATTGGTCATACCATCTATGTTACAATTTAATAACTATAAATTAGCAATGTCGGTTAATTTTTAAAGGATAAGTTGTTTTCAAAGAAATTTTAAACTAAATCCACTGTGCGATCTGTGATCACACTTAAACACTGGTTTATAAAGACTACTAACTTAACTGTTAAAACAATACCGGAAAACTAGAAATTAATCAACAATTAAATAATGTAAAAAAAAACTTTGTGGGATTCACCATTTAAAAAAATACACAGGATAATTTTTGAAAAAATAATTATGTTTTTAAAACGTTTTTTTTCTTTTTTTTAATTTGTTTTCTTTCTTTTTTTAGGTATTTACGTACTTATTCATTTCTATTTTATTTTCAATTTCTTTTATTTCCTTTATTCTTTTCATTTGTGTTTTTTTTTTATTTTAGAAACGCTTTCCTCTTCTGAATACGATGCTCTGAGATAGATGTTTTTCTTTCAATTGGTGCTAACTTTCACATTCTTTGTTAGCTCTCCAATATGTTCTTAATATTCATTTCTATGTTTAATGCATTACGGAAGCAAGTTTTTATTGACTGATAACGGTCTGTTTAAATTTGCAAGCTCTAGGACGTCCTATGTGTTCTTTTCTTTTCTTTTTTTTAGGTGATTCATGCAAAGTATTTTTTATTATTCATATAAATTATCTACTAAGAAAATACATGAATTAATTAAAAAACAATTAGATAAATTTTGCTGTACATATTATTTTTAATTATGTCAGCACTCAAGGTCCATCTCTTTGCTATTTAACAATTATAAAATTTCTCGGTTTACTTTCAAAAATTATTCTTTTCATTGTTTTACATTCAGTTATTAAAAGAAATTTAAAAAGAAACTTTAAAAAGAACAATAGAATTACCGTGTGCGTCTGAGCAAATAATGTATGACTTTCTACAGACTATTCAACAAACAATTTTCATCATACCGGAAATGTCATAAACATATGTTTGTTTTTTAAAAAAAAACTTTCCTTAACCACATTATCTCCTGAAAACATTAATAGAAACTGGCTGGTCTTCGCAATGTACTCATTTATCTTTTAAAATTATTTAAGAGAATTTTCGCTATCCATTTCACTTATGTAAGCATAAAAATGAAATTTTGTTTTTTATCAACTGTTGAAAACAAAAGTATTTAAAAGAATCTTAATTATTTTCCTGAAGTGATTTCTTTTTCTTTTTATTTTTTACGTTGGATATCTATTAAAATATAAATAAAAATGCATACAGAAATATCAAGCAACTAAAAAATAATAAAATTTTGGCACTATGCTAACTCAACTGCACTATTTTCAGACTTTAAACTTGTTAAAAGCAAAAATTATTGCTTTTACTCAAGTAAGTAAAAACGACCATGTAAATATATGGTGGTTTAAATCACGGAATTGCAAAATTAGCACTGAATGCATTGACATGTATCTAAATAGAACAAATCATATATTAACACACAATGCTTTGCTAAATTTGTCTAATAAAGTTTTTTACCGCAGTTAAATTAAAATTAGGACACTGAATTTAATTGTATAAGTTCCAAATTACAAGTTTAGAGAAAAGAGAGAAAATCGTTGTACACTTTTTCCGTTTAACTACGTAGTTTTGGTTAATGCCAATAATTGGACAGTTTGTTTTAGTAGTGAAAAGCACTAATTTATACTGTTTGGATTTGCGTCGTGAATACCGTAATATAGACATTATATGGCCAAAGGTGACCGGCCACTTGCGATATTAGACATTTCGTTAAATATCTAAAAAAAATACTTGAGAAATTATACATAAATTTTAAGTGTGTAAACATAATAGTATATGTGATACATATAACATATGTCCTATATATCCGTGAAGATTTCTTTTTCGGATATTCATAGGGGGCATTAAACAAATTGAAAAAGAAGGTATATCTTTTGGATAACCCTGCAAAAAATAATGTAGCAAAAACTTTAAAACTGTAGATTTTGATTAAGTGGCTTATTGAATAAACTGTATTCATTTTTTAAAAGCAAAAAATTATATACTCGTAGAAAAATTAAGTTTTTTATAAAAACAGTTCTAAATTTTTCCTGTTTATTTGCTTATAATTTGCAGAGTTCTCAATATAAAAATATGTTCTCTTCCGAAAATATGACAAACAGCACTTTACACACAATCCTGTAATCAGAATTAAAAAAATATTACAAATTTTATGAAAAATTTGCAGGTTTACTAAATAATTTTTCAATGCGCATTATACGCAATTTTTAGCTTAAATTACCATTATCACTAATCACAGGCAATCACCATTAATTACCTGTGATGACACCCATGTGAAAAATGTGTAATCAAAATAAAAGTTTCAGTTTCTCCGATCTGTAGTGTGATCATAGTGTACTGACTCTGTGTCATATGCAAATTTCCTCCTTGCACCACAATCGAGTTTTTTTTTATGGAAGGGGGGAGGATTCGCAGAACGATTTTTTGTGCGTGCATAACATGTCCGTTTCTTGCGATACACGTACGGTTCCAACGCTCTTTATGGTTTTCGCATGCGCTGAGCATTTTGCGATGAAAAAAAAGGGTGCTGTCATTGGAAATTTTCGAGTTTCTATAACTATGACCGTAACCGTGAGCGCCATTTTGTTGTCGTTCACAGAATCTCGAGCTCATACCTTTGAATAGCTATATCTGAAATTTCATTCCGATCGGTTGAGCGGACTGGCCGCTAGAGCTCCGTATATCGGCAAAGTTTTTTTTATGACCACCCTGTATTTGTAATAATATGCTTAATTTTAGTGGAATTTTCCAGAAGAAAATGTGTATTTACCAGTTTTGAGAAAAAGTATTATTGTAAGAAAGGTATATTTTAACTGTAATGTAAGAATTAACCATAATTTATTTATTTTATTCTACCCATTGTTTAATTTATCTGCCTAAAATTCAAGGTGGGCGAATGTCGCGAATTTGATTGATATTGTGTAAATACTTTTGGTTTGCATACTCTCATAGAGTCTCCATGATAATAATTTTATTTTCGTGCAGGTGATCACAAGCAATGATAACGAGTAAAATTTTCTTGAATAAAAATATGTTCATTTTTTTATCCGAAATGTTTGCAGTTTTTTTTTTTTTTTTTTTTTTTTTGTAAGAGAATATGATTACTTTCACACGTTTAAATTAATACGATGACGATTATATTGTCGGGTAAAACTTATATCAAAGAAAATCGCATTTCCTGAGATATTTATCAACTCTATCTATCTAAGACTACCAACTGTTAATATAAATAATTTTTAGATAGGATTGTATTTTCGTGTAATAATTATCATTTATTGAATCCATTCAAAAGGCAATAATAATTCGAATGTTACCACAACTTGTGTGCATCTCTAAACACTAGGCCTTGATGGTCACACAATAATAGCAGTTGTGGTAGAAGGATTTTTTTTTTTTAATGTTTAAACGTTCCTTTGAATTTGAGTATCAATAAATGCTAAACGTTTTATCCGAGTTTTTTTTTTTTCTGAGACTATAATATGTAGCAGAAACCTTATAGAAAATATTGTTGCTTAAACTTTGGTGAGCGTATAAGCTCCCAAATAACCCGGCTTTAAAATCCGTCATTTTTACATGCTTTCTAGGTAATTATGTAAATACGTAGTCATCGTTCAGTCCTTCCGTCTGTTCGTCTGCCGGTGTATATCAATGCAAAAATTAACAAATTGAATCATTTGAAATTTTAAAAATATAATTTTTACATAATTTATTCAACCAATCAAAAAAAATGGATGTATAGTTCAAATACAGTCACAATCATATGTATTTCGTTACATCATGGTCAATGGGAATAAATAGTTTTATTTGTATTTTAATGACGTGACACACTTTCGAATATAATACAATATGTGTATATGAAATATAAATCAGCATATACATTCTGTTCAATTTGTAATTAAAAGAATTTTTTATTAATATAAATTGCCTCACAAAAGTATTCTATTAAATAATGGTATAAGAGGAAATATTGTTCTGGATACATTTTAATAATATTAAAATATTTTTCAATTTATGAAATTGATATACGGTGTTGAGGTTTACTAACAGTAAAACCCTGTATAATATTAAGCATTTAGCATTTACAGGAAGACACTGTGGAAATAAATGCTTCCCACTTAATTGCATATAATTCAGTCGGACTAAATGTGTGCATTTAAGTGGTGTATTTTAATATGAATGAATATAGTATCTAGTTTACATGGCTGAAGACGACACCTATTCAGTACATGAGGAATAAGATGTATCTATAAAATGTGATACATTATTCTTTTCATCTCTATAGTTAATAATGAAATATTCTTCTCTCGGAATATAAAAAATGCTACAAACATTTTGTTTTTGATTCATACAAAAACACAGTTATTGCATTTGTGATTTTTTATGAACAACGGATGATGGATGACAACGGATGATCACTCCGGGAACTCAGCTTTCGCTTTAGAATATAACTACAATCCCGGGGGAAAAATATTTTGTGAACCCACACATGGTAGGTATGAGTAGATTGGGATGTGTTTGCTATTCAGAGATTACATCGTACAATTATATAAGTGTTTGAAAATGTTCGCAGAATAGAGGATTTCTGCTTTTCGGGAGTGCCTACTATAAAGGTTTGTATTATAACGATATTTTTAATCTGAAAAATAATTTCGCCGTTCTTTTAGAAAATCGGATAAACCAAAACCCGACCCGCGAGAGTTAAATCCAAAATGAATCCGACTTTAAATCCGAAAGATTCAAAAGTCAACCAGACTGAACACAAACCGCAATGAAAAAATTATAGTGCCAACCCTACCCAATGCAGGACACTAATACTGATCTATCCTGCGTCATTTTGAACTTTTTTCATGTTCTTTATCAAAATAATCCAAATAGATAAAATACAATCAATTTCAAAATACATGTCACTATATACCCATATGACGATTTTCTTTTTTAAATACACTTGGATAAAAACAAAATCAGAAGGAACGGAATGATTTTATAAAAATGGAGACTTTTTCATCCATTATTCATCCAGAAATTAAATGACATTTCTATTTGGTTGCGTTATTTATAAAAGCATTAGTAACAGATTGGATAGTTTTTTACACTGCACATTGGAAAGCAGGTGAAAAGCAGTAAAGGATCGCATATTATATAACAATTAGCATTTTGTTTAATAATTTTATTATTTAAGGGAAGGTACAAGACCAGTATAATAAGATTCAGGAATTATTTTATTCAAAAGATTTAACGCTTTTTCAGATTATTTAAGTTTACTTTATTCAGTCATACAATGTATATAATCGTTCATTATATCAAGGACCTTCTTTATACATAGACTGAAATCGAATATATTAAAACTTACAGATCTTGCTGTAAAGTTTCTCAGATATACTTCTTAGTATATCAGATATATTTCCCAGATATTGGCACAAGCATTAACAAAAGATTGGATAGTAAATATTTTATTTTAGAGATCCAAGAAAAAATATTCCAGTTTTTTTTCTCTAATGCGGTAAAAAAATGTATAGTTTTTTAAATCGCACATTGGAAAGTCGGAGAAAAACAGTATATTATCGCATATTATATAAATATTAGTTTTTTTTTTTTTTTTTTAATGGATGGTAGAAGGCTAAATTTAAAAGTTTAGGGAATTATTTCATTCAAAAGTTTTAACGCTTTTTCAGACTATTTAAGTTTAATTTATTTAATCAGACAATGTATATAAACGTTCATTATATCAAGGACCTTCTTTATACACAGACTGAAATCGAATAGATCTTGCGGTAAAGTTTCTCATATATACTTCTTAGTATATCAGATATATTTGCCAGATATTGACACAAGCATTAACAAAAGATTGGATAGTAAATATTTTATTTTAGAGATACAAGAAAAAATATTCCAGTTTTTTTTGTTTTTTTTTAATGCGGTAAAAAAATGTATAGTTTTTTTAATCGCACATTGGAAAGTCGGAGAAAAACAGTATATTATCGCATATTATATAAAAATTAGTTTTTTTAATTATTTTTTTAATTTAATGGATGGTAGAAGGCCAGTGTTAAAAGTTTAGGGAATTATTTCATTCAAAAGATTTAACGCTTTTTCAGACTATTTAAGTTTACTTTATTTAATCAGACAAAGTACATAATCCTTCAATATACCAAGGGCCTTCATTATACATAGATTGAAATCGAATATATAAAAATTTACAGATCTCGCGATCAAGTATTTCATGTATCTAGGAATTTAATTTATATGCATATTTAAAATTTATTTAAAAAATAGCTATAGTCTTTAATAGAAAATGGTTAAATCTAACCATGCCACTTTGAAAAATGTGCCCAGTATGTGGGAGCAAATTTTCTAGACTACTAGAAACGTTCAGAGTCAAATTTTCCAACTATAAGTTAAATGGCAAAACAGAAGTAATAAATCTTACTTGTTAAATAACAAATATTTTCATTGTAAACTAAGTGCAAAATTACATAAAAAACAGTCTTAATACATTTTACAATAGAAGACAAAGGTTATAAAATCTTCCTGTTTGGGATTAGATTAAGTTTTTTCTCACCTTTTTTGTATGATTCCTTTTGATATTTTCCTTTTTTCACGATAAACATTTTATTTTTCATGATGAACTTTTTATTTCTTGTATACTATTAATAGTACATGTCTTTTAATGGGGTATTATTTAGTTTTAACAAATACTTTTCCTACTATTTGAATGTAGTAATGCTAACATAGATCTATGTATTTGCTATATGGCATCATTTAAGTTTAGGCATTAATAATTAGTAATAATAAGTAATAATAATAATAATTATTATTTGCTTAATTCTCTTTGCGCCGGTTGCAATTTTTTTATTTTAAACATATATTTTCCATTGTAAATTTAAAATAAAAGTTACTTTCTGACAGGAATCATGTGTAATAAAGCACAAAAAGTATTAGTAAGTTGTAATATAAGTAAAATCTTATTGCAATACGATATTTTTTAAACATCTTCCACTAATAAATTTGAATAAAAAAACTTCGCTTTATTTTAGCACCTTATTGGTGGTAAAATTCTCACAAATATGGTTAAAAAATTCCACTTTTTGCTGGAGAAAGTTTGTTCTGGTATATATTCACTGACAAAGACAGAAGGTTGTCTTAGTTTTCATAATGTTGCGGAAGTATTAGCGGAGAAGTAAACTCTTACTAGTAAAAATAAATATCAGTTTTTGCCAGTTTTCTAATTAATTTTTTTTTAATGGTAGGTTATAAGAAGACATTTTCTACATATATTTATCGGTTGAAGTTAGTCGTGTTGGTGTGTGAATTTCAACGAAATTGGTAAAATTGCAGCTTTAATCATTGAAGGATATGTCAGTTCCTTTTGGTCGATAGTTCTATGTGTTTGCCTCCTTAGTGCTGCCAACGCAAAAAGCCTAATTTATTCTAGAGTAGATAAAGTTTATTTTGATGTAAATGAAACGTCCTTATTTTAATTAATATGGAAAGTTAGAATAGCACTTAAAGAACAGCTTTTTTTTGAAAATATTGACTGTTGTGAAATAATTAGTGTTTTTTTTTAGGGGGGGGGGCTCGATTTTCTGCAGAAACTTTCCAATATTGTCGGTGCTATCAAGATTTAGTACGATTGGAGTTTTCTTGTCAGTAGGATGGCATAAAATCACTCTGCCAATATTTGACGATTCAGTGGGAAAACAAAGAATGTTTTAAAAAATTTGCCATAATACTGACTAATGTTAACTCAAGTGGAGCAGCTCAATGCTCTGTTAATTTGCTTTTTGAGGAATCCATACATACTGAGATTTCAGTATTGTAGTTACACTAAGTTGAATTCTAGTACTTTTCTTTACATTTTAGTAAAGATCTGAAGTTTCAGTCAGCGTTGAAAAACTGAAAAAAAAGCTCTTTTGACAAATTTCAGCAGCTACTAAACAATAACGTTTGTAGATAGTGCGTACAATGATGACAATTCAGCCAGTTTAACCACTGGCATTATCGGTCCGCTAATTTAAGGAAATAAAGCGAGTTAGAAAACATGCCACAGTCTTCTCTAACATTAAGTTGGGGTAAATTGCAGGCACGCAATGTGGTGACACAAAGAATTAAGTTTTACGTACTTTAATAGTTTTGGTACAAATCTCAAAAATATTAGTGTAAGTTTTCCCACTTTATCTGTTAAGCAAAGACAAGGGATTTCTGTATACAAAACCTGAGTTCAAATTCAATTCAACCAAAAAATATAGGAAGCCTTCGTGAAAATCTAATCCATATGTTATTCACAGTTCAAATAGCAATATTTTCAACAGAAAAATTGCGCTTTACATTAGCTTTTTACCTACCAAATTATTTATCAAGAAATCCGCCTCAATAACTATATTTTTTAATATCTGAAGGTATACTGGAATTTTTACATAATACTAATGTAAAAGAATTATATATGTTTTTTACATTAAAACTGATGAAATACATCGATAGTTATAATTTTTTGTGAAATAATTACAAAAAACCAGAAATATTAACGAAAATTACTTATTTGAAAATATCGCAATTCTTATAAAAGCAATGCGTTTAAATGCATCATGAATTTCTCTATAAATGGAAACGCTTTTGCAGTTGAATATGTTTTATATAATTTTATTTAAAGAAATACCGATAAAAATGAGCAATAAAACTACAACTTTTTGAAAATATTTAGTTTCGAATGTTTCTGTATTATATCTGAATTTTATGGAGAAGAGTGTTTTGTGTGGAAAGAATAAAAAGCTTTTATTAATATACAGAATAAATAAATCTTATATAAAGTTTTCTTCAAGGGTACATTAAAGTATCCTCGGTGCATAAAAGGTTAAACAAAAACTAATTTAAATAACACCTCAGATCAGTTCTATCGTACTATGAATAATACAAATGATTAATTCATCCCTTAACAGGATTTATTTATGGTTTCAGAAAATGTAATAAACATTTTTTATTTGCTTAAACAAAATAACCAAAACACAAAACAAGGCAATATCAATGTAGTGACGCTATTGTCACGACATCGCTAAAATAAATATGTACATATAAAGAATGATTCAGCACAACTAAAATGAAAAAAATATATAAATATAAGTAAAAAAAAATAATTAAAGTAAAGTTTTAAATTTATTTTATTCATTAATGTTCATTCTACGTTCGTTTCATTCATTCAGGTAGTAATAATAATTTTTAGGTTTTAGAAAAACATAAAAGCTATTTTTAACGTTAATTAAAGCTGTAAACTTTATGACTTTATAACGTTCGGTAAGATAACGAATGGATTTTAAAAGGAACACACACGTAGCGTTTCAATTTCTCACCATAAAAACTTCAGACAGTGACAATGGCAATGGCTGTAAAAATACGAGACTGACTCCAATTCTGACATAACGAGCAGCATCCAACAATGACAGAATTTACAACCAAAACGCCCCAAAGGTTACGATTCTTGAGGGGTGGCTCTGACATACAACCCGCGGAAAGAAGACGGACATTCAAAAAAGGTCTTCCTAGTGGTCAAAAGGGGTGACCCTCCCACCGGACAAGGTAACCAATGAGGAGTGGAAATGCGATAGCCCCCAATCAACTCGATTATAAGAAACCGATAAGAAAAAAAAGGTATTGGGAGAAGAAAAAAGAGCTTTCTCAGAGAAAAATCTAAGATTTTTATAAGGTATTTTTGTTCTGACCATGTAGGTCGTCCCGAGAAAAGTATTTCGAAGAAAAAATCACCTCTCGGATGTGGATGCTCAAGACATCACCCCAGCTAAGTAAGAGGAAGCCGTACTCGAAGGCGAAGAAGATACGCTTTTTTATATATAAAAAAAATCTGTGAGCAAAAATGAACGTCTAGAATCAAATACTGACAGCTCTGCTGACATGCATGATGAACGCTCTGAATCTTCAATAGTCATATGCAAATGCTGCAGATTATTTTTAAATGGACTCTTCTGTTGAATAATTAATGAACTTTGTTTCTTCAAATGGTGGTGTATGCAAATGCTACAGATTATTTTTACATGGACGCTTCTGTGCATCATAATGAACTTCATGTCTGAAAATGGTGTTGTGTGCAAAAGGCTGCAGATTACTTCTCGTTATGGACCTCTCTGATGAAGGGCTGTCAATTCTTCAAAAAAAAAAAAAAAAAAAAAAAAAAAAAAAAAAAAAAAAAAAACGGTGAGCGATTTAATCTTTTTTGTGGTGTTCTTAATTTTAAATAATCTTTGGCTCATTTAAAAAAAATTCAATATTAAAATTTAATTTTTAATTTAAAATTTTTAGTAAGGAATTTTTTAAAAAAAAGAAAAAAAATAATGAAAACTTAGGCTATGCCTCTTAGTTGTGCTGCGAGTATTTGCGTAATTTTATAATAATGTGTAAATAAAAAAAAGAAACAAAACATTATCAGAAAATTGATATGTTAGAATAGTATTTTCTTATAGTGCTTGTAATTACAAATTGATATTTTCGAATAGTATGATCTCAATGTGTTTCAACTATGAAGTTGATATTCTCAAGTGGTAATTTTCTTATTGTGTTATGAATCATAAAATTGTTGTTTTGAAATAAATATTTGTTTATATATATAGGTATCCTTGTTTTTTTTTTTATATTTTCTTTTCCTTATTTCTCTTTAGGTAAATTACCAGAAGCAAATTTTTGATTATTGAATTTAACTTTTTTTAAAGATAGTTATTTTGATACTCTTCTTATCTCCTTAAAATCCTACTTGGCAAATTTTAAACGTTAAACAAGCCGATCCTGTGTTATTGAAAATTTACTTTATTTAGATTATTGATAGGTTTTAAAAATTTTTGTTTGGTAATATCCAGATCAATCTCTCACAACGCAGATTGGGGTATTATCTTTATGTTATTTATATTTACTAACCACTAACCTTCACGTACCCTGTATGTGGTGTAATTTTCTTCACTACAATCAATCAAGATACATAACACTATACATTGATGTAACGATTTTATTTCTTATATGATCCTCGTTAAAAATGAAAACAAAAGAAGTAAAATCCATTTTGAATTCCTTTCTTTCATTCATAATTCATATCTGATGTATATGACATTTCTATTGGCTTAAGTTATTGACATAAGCATTAGCGACAGATAAATTATACAGACTAGATAACAAACACCACTATTTTTGCTTTTTGATGCTGTAAAACCACAGTTCTTTTTTTATGTGATTTGAAAATATTTCAAATCCACACTGAAAAAAATTATACCGCCTTCATCTAGAATGAATAAGTAGTCGTTTTCTAAATCCTTAAACTAGAAATATAGATGTCAGAGTTATGCGAATAAATCTAATAAATAAACCGTATTGATGAAATGATCGAGAATTTCGAATCTGTTGTTTTCTAAATGACGAAACTATACTTAACGAATTATAACTAATACGGATCATTTGAACTGCGAGAAATTATCGCTTAATTTCCGGAACAGATTCATAAACTAAAATTGTTGTAATTGGAACAATTTTCTTGTGTTCGCAATTATTTGCACAAATTTTTGAATAAGTTTGGCAGCTATAATATAAGGAAATGCTCGAGAATAAATATAAGTAATTCAGCGGGAATTTACAACCTGTTGGATTGCTTTCTGTTTTAAAATGGCGTTTAAAAAAAAAAATAACGACTCTAAAAATTTAAACCTTTCTTAATTTTTTTACCTCCGTATCAGTCTAATTACTGTTATATTTGACAAAAAAAAGAAGACTGGGGCATTTTATAAAACTTGAGTTATTTTGAAGCAAGTCGAGAAAAGGCATAATTTATTTATTTATTTATTTATTTTGAAATTGGATATTTTAATTAGAGAACTTTTCTAACAATATTACAGCATTCAAACATCTGAGAATAGATGAGATAAAAATATCACCTGCTACCATTTAGAAACCGGAAACGGTAGACGACGTATGAAAAGAAACAACTTTCGAATAGGTGAGTTTGCAGAATTAAATGGCTGCCTTGTGAGCATACAGTTAGTCTTGGTTTAAAAGTGTAATTAAATAATTTTGCAAGAGTCCTTATAAGTTTAATTTAGATGAAGTATGCATCTAAATAAACTAAAACAGCTGTGGCATGTTGAAAAGAATTCATGTCATTGTTATTTTAGTTATTATCTGAACTTATACAGTTGTTCTTCAAACTTTCATTTATGAATTACATAAAAAAAGTATGAAAAACGTATATTTTCTCTTGATTTTCTTTAAATTTTATGATTTTATTCAAATAAATAACTTTCTTTCAATAGCTGCAATCCAAAGATAGAAAGCAGTTATATAAATTACATTTTGATAACATTTGTATATTTGTAAATACCATTCATTAAAGTCGCATGGTTGTTTGTATGTAATGTATACATGTTATAGTCTTGTATTCATTAAAGTCGCATGTTTCCTCAAATTTTAAAATGATGTGGAAAATTTTAATAGTTAAAGTTTAATATTATTAGCTAATATTTAAAGGTATTTAAATTGCTAATTAAAAAAGCTATCTTATTGAAAAAAATTATTTGCAAGCTTAATTTTTAAATTTTCTAAGGAAAGTTTTCAAAGTAATATCCAAGTCTGAATTCGTTAACAAATGAAAATACAGAAGTTTGCAACCACTGATAATTTAAATATTATTTTGCTGAAAGATTTTATTTATTGAAAAACAATGTATATTTTTCAAAGAATGGAAGGAAAAGAATTAGTGATTCAATGAAGCAATATAAATGTATTATTATTATTATTATTATTATTATTATTATTATGGAATTATAATTCTATTTGGTATTTCGTCTGGTAGGCATAAGGTTAAAATGAGGCTTGATATTTATAATTATCCTCTAATCCTGTAAATAAAATAATAATAATTTACCAATGTGTGTTTCTATTTTGTGTTTAAGTTCTGAATTCTTATACTTTATTTATATTAAAAAATGATTAAATTGATTATTTAATACTTAAAAATTGACAATATTGATGTGAATTTTGTAATTTTCTACTTATTGCAAAGCTGAAATATAATCATTTGTTAGTTTTATGTTTGAAATCATTTTTTACATGTTTAAAATTACTTATTCTAACATTCGAGTAAATGTTTGCATTTTCAACGTTAAATAGCCTGTTAAATAATTATTTGATTTAAACACTGTTTCTTTTAGTATGTTTATCATATATTTTGCTATAAAACTGTGCGGTTTCATATATTTACATGAGATCTTTTTTAAATATAGGCTGTGAAAATAGAAAATTTACAATAAATTCAATTATAGAAGCAGCAGTGTTTTTTTACTGCATTTTTAGAATAGAGCGTTAGATGACAAATCAATTGTATATTTTAGAATCGAAATATTTTTAAAATATTTTAACCTTTTTTAGGTAGTTTTGTGTTATAGCAGAGCCCGAGGATGAATTGTCAAATTATAAAACATGTATCACTACACTGTAAAAAAAAAATTCAAGAGGTTACTAAAAATTTCTTAGTAAATTTGTATTCCACAGAATTTTTTAGTAACCATTACAAACTTTTTTTTTGCAAGTGAAACAAGCATTTCTTTTGTAAACTGAACAAAAGAATTTTTTGTATAACTAACTTAAAAATTTTTAGTATGAGCCACAAAGCAAATTTTAGTAATAGCTCCAAAATTTCTTTTAATAACCATTACGTGCAACCGAAGCGGAGGAGCTTCTTTGGAGCTGCATCCAGACTTCTGAAGCGGAAGATTTTCGGCAAATCCGCAATAGATGGCAGCACTATACATTCTTAACTGCTCCGACAGAATTTTCATAATCCCTTTATTAACGAGACACCACAGACATTCGGGGTGTATTTGGCGGTGGCAAGTTTCGAACCCGGGACGTTTTAGCCTGGAGCCCATTACTATAACCACTATGCTATCAAGGCCACACCAACTGAGTTTTAGCAAGAGCTATTAAAAATATAAAACTATTAACTCTATTCGTTTCTAACTTTTTTCTAGTAATTCTTACAGATTTTCTAGTAACCGACTAAGATTACTAAAATTTTTTTAGTAATTACAAGGATCACAGTTTTTTTAGTAGATCGACCTTTTTTTTACAGTGTATACAATAATATTCGATGCAAATAATATTTCGTAAGATATATGGTCCAATTGTAATCATACAAGACGTATATGATATGTACATAGAACATGTACTTATACATAGTATACGGATATATATAAATGAGGTGGTCAAAAGTGAATCCGACTAACTCCATTTTTTCTTAGAAATTAATGTAAAGACATGTTTAAACTTTTCTATGTATCTATAATGTGCTTATGAATTACCCTTGATTATAAGACAATTAATCAAAGTATAATAAAAAAATTGGGTGAAAAAGTAGTAATTTTTTAATAGATAAATAACTTTAAATGTTTAAAATAGGCGTTTTTTGTTGGCAGAGTTAATCGGATTGACTTCTGAACACTTCGTGTGTGTGTGCACATATGTATATATAGGATATAAATGTATGTAACACATATGGCACAAAAGAAGTAAATGATACATAGACGTGGCAAAGTTTGGAGTGTATTCATATCATATATTTATATACACATATAAATTTCGGGATGATCTTGGCGAGATCATAACTTAAATTTTGTCATAATGAAATTTATAGAGACTGTTATAACAAAAAGGTACCTTATTTTCTGTGTCCCAAGTTGTTTGAAATAACGTGCGTTTATTGTATTACAAAGAAATTTAAATGTATTTTATAGTAAACGTCCTATTAAAACACATAAAATATAATTAGTTAATATCGAATTCTCTATTTATCTATTACTCTTTTTCTAATCGTTGTGTAGCTGAAAGAATCACCAGTAACATGTAACTCGTAATAAGTATATTAAATAAGATAAATTAATTTCATTCAGTCTCTCTATAGGTTAAAGAATACAAAAATATTGTGTACAACAGTATATTATTTGTATATAAATTTATTTCGATAATGCTTCAAGAATTAAATAGAAATGTTTCTTTAGTAATAATAATTGGTAAAGTATGCGATTTTTTAAAGGCAATAAATAACAAATAGATAATTTTAAAAAAATTGTGTCAAATCGAATTTTTAACAATTTTAATTTTTAACATTTCCACTTATGACCATATTTTCTGCTTCAGAATATTATATTTTATAGTTAATGTGTCTTTAAATTCTAGTTCTAATACCTATCTTAGAAAGTTAGGGAACTAGGAATATTGATTTATGAAACAAGCAGTTATTGTTATGAAATTTAGCCATTTTGAAAATCTAGCTCGAACCCCGTTTTATTCTAGTTCTGGGAACACGAAAATTCTGGTCAACTGAATCAGAATATTAACTAGAACTCGCTAGCAAAAGGAACTAGAATTTATAAGGATGACAAGGAACTATTTTTTCTAGAGCCAGAATTTATTTTTAGATGCCTGAGGCAGATTTTTTTTAGTGACATTATAAAGATTTTTAATCTCTATTAGCAGGTGAAATTTTATAATTTCTTCATATTGCAATTATAATTTGTAGAATAGATTTTCGTTAATGGATAATGCTTAAAGTTAGACATGTTAGAAAGAAATTATAAAACACAATCTATAACCATTAAAAGTTTACGTTGACCATGAGTGACAATAAAGAATCTCCAAGAGTCTTCTAATAACTAGCGTAAATGTCAAAATGTACGTCAAACAGAATGAATATTTTAAACTTCTTTCTGATAGCGCCAAGGTAAAAATTTAGTGAATTTTAGAAATATTTTTAACAGATAAATTTTGATTTACATTAAGTAATAAACTGTAGAAATAACAATTCGAATCGTTTCTATTATTCTTTTAAGAATAAAAAAAAATCGTTCATTAAGAAGATTTATTTATGTTTCGTAAAAATGTAATAAACACTTTTATTTGCTTGAAGAAAAATAACCCAAACACAGAGCAAGCCAATCTCAATCAAGATATATCGCACTATACACCGGTATAATTATTTTTTTTCATATAATGAAAATTGGTGGGGTTTTCATTTTTAATTCATATATCATGTAAATGACATTTTTATGAGCTTAAGTTATTGACATATGTATTTGTATGTATTTGCAACAGATAAATTATACAGATTAGATAACAATCATCATTATTTTTGCTTTTTAGTGCTGTAAAACCCCAGTTCATTTTTTTCATAGGGTTTTTAAATAAATCAAGGTCATTCCAAAGATTTTTAATCTGTAGCACCGGGTCAGATTTTATAATTTACTCGTATGACAATTACAGTTTGTGGAATACATTTTTGCCAAGGAATGATGGTTGATTATTAAAAAATGATCATGAAACAGAATTTGTAACCACTTAAAATTTACGTTGACAATGAGTGAGAATAACCAGATACACTGAAAAAAAATATACCGTCTTCAACTAGAACGAATAAGTAGGCATTTTCTAAATCCCCAAACTAGAAATATAGATTTCAGAACTATGCGAATAAGGTAAGCAAATAAACCATATTGACAAAATTATCGAGAGTTTCTTGTCATTAGTTTTGTAGGTGACTTAACTATTTATTTTGTTTATGAATAGTTTGAGTTACGAGAAATTATGACTCGATTTCTGGATTTGTTCCAAAAACTAAAATTATAATTAGTTAAACCCGCTTCTTGTGTTTGCATTTATTTGCAGGTTTTTTGTAAATATGTTTGACAATGATATTATAGTAAAACGAATTGGAAATCGAATCGTGGATTCAGCTATCTCTTTCGAGAATTTAAAAAAGTATTCAATTGACCACCCTCTACCGGAAAACAGTGAATACCCCAAACAAAGTTCAAGTATAAGCTATAAGCATCATAGAACTAAAGCATAATCAACAATGGCACTAGCAGCGGAAATGAAGCTTCGTTGTCTTCCCTTCCAATCATTTACAAAATGAATCTTTTAGAACTAATAGAGAAATTTAAAGGTATGTACATTTTTTTATAAATGATTGTTTAACAAGCAAACTTATATTTTGTTTGTTTTTATGTACTTAGTGTTTGTTCATTCTTTTTTTACAATTAACTTTCGAACATTAAACCGTAAACATTTCAAGTGTATGATCATTATTGTTTTCTAAAACATTGTAATTCTGTTTTATTACACTGATATGTTATTAACAAGCTGGTATAAAACCTGTTTGTTTTATTCCATATTCTCAATAAGTTTAGAATGTCGATTTTTTAAATCGGTAAGGTTTGTTTACTAATTACGCCGATTAGTAGATAATATACATTTTCTTCACGATAACAAATCTTCCTTCTGTCACATCAGATGCATTCAATTCTATAGTTTTTTCTTTCTCTGTTTCCTCTTCAGAAAATGTTTCAAAATCAGTAAAATCACTTTCTTGCAACTGGTCTGCATTCAGTTTTCCTTTCATAATTTTTGGCACAGCTTTCCCTGCTTCAAAATCTCATCACTTTCTGATGTGTCATCAAACTGCAACTTCTTTGGGATTTGAGACTTCTTTTTTAGTTTAGAAACCCTTCCTTTCCTTCCCACGCTTTTTTTTCCGCCTCAATAGCCATTTTTTCTGGTGTGTCTGTAACAATGCGTGAATGAAGCTTCTTTCTTCCTGCAGTTTTACGTGGATGTGCTTTAGGAAATGGTGCAATATCTTGAGGGCAGAATTGAACTGCCCTCGGTGATGGCCCACTGCAAGAAGGGGCATATTTCCTTTGGTCTAAGAGAAGTGATGGAGTTTTGTATGGCTTACGTTGTATATGTTCTGCAGACATATTTTGAGAAACTGAAAAACTTAATCCTTCCATAGCTGAAGAGATGGAATTAGTTTCCCTGAAGTCATCAGAATTAAATTCATTTGTCATTTCGGGTTCAAGAAAAGGCCTATCTGTCACAAAGGATGACAAATATTCGTCATCTCGAAATATACCTCGGTTGAAAGGACTGATACCAGTGGCAGTAAATCCAGCTTGGATGTTGCTAGGTGTGAATGCAAGAAGATAGGCTTTGGCAACAATTTGCGGTATGTCGTAGATTGTGATCGGTTTTGCAGGATTATTGGTCATCCATGTATCACAAGCACAGTTCTGTCCAGAGATTGCAACTTGTGGCTACAGTGGGGTGGTAAAGTCAGCATTGTCACTCCATTTGCCTTGGCAAGATCCAATACTTCAATAGGGTTTGGTTTATTTTTGTCGTCCGATTATCTACACTAGGGATATAGGACCGGGGGGAGTGCCCTTCGTGGGGGTCTTTCTAAGGGAACCTAACCCGTATTTACGCAAGGTTCGAAGAAAACCACGAAAACTCCGAACGGTTAGGCCAACGGCCGCGATTGGATTCGAACCCAGCACCTGCCGTCTACCAGTTAAGAGGTCATACCTCTCGGCCACTGGTGGGGCGAATACTTCAATAGAGATGCGGCTGTCATGGTTATCCAGAATGAGAAGCACTGGGTGGTCTTTTGAACTTCTGGTGTAGTTGATGAAGTGGTTCATCCATCTAATAAAGTTATCTGCAGTCATCCATCCACTGGGATGTGCAACACCAATGCAATCTTTTGGTCCACCCTGTATCATATAATCCTTGAAATGCACTCTTGGGAAGATTAGAAGTGGAGGAATGCTATTTCCTAACGAATTTATATACCCACACATTGTCACGAGATTTCCGCGTTCTGCTAATGTCATGCGGCCAACTTGCTTGGCACCTTTTACAGCTATTACTTTTGTGGGCTTCTGGACTGTTGTGACACCGGTTTCATCTACATTGTATATGTCACCTGCTGAAAAATTATTTCTTTCCATAATGAACTGTAGTTTATCAAAGAATTCATTCACGTTAACACGATTGAAGCTTGTTGCTCTTGACAAACTTGTTGCCTTTGGAATGCGAAGTGACAGAGAAGAAGAATGGCGTTTCATGAATCCTTCAAACCAATCTACGCCAGCCTTTTCATTTTCCTCCCTAGATGGTGGTATTGGAGTTTTATTCCTATTTCCAAACTGATATTCCAACTGTCTTGCCGAATTCTTTGAAAGTCCATAATGAAGTCGTGAAGCTTGTTGCAAATAATCCACCAGAAGTCTCTCTTCATGGTCCTCAAATACTTTTCTGGTGGCATACTTAGATTTTCCACTCTCATCACCCTTCCTTGTTTGGCTAACAAAACGTGTTAATGTCATGCGATCAATATTATAGTCTCTTGCAACTGCTCTGATAGCTTTACGATGGTCAATGACTTGTTTTACAGCTGCTTGAATAATTTTGTCGTCGGTTTCTCCCCTGTTGGTTTTCTTTTCCTTATTGCGAACCATTCTTCAGTTTATACTCCTAAAACAAGAATTTCTCTTATTAAACTATTGTTACGAGATATTAATTCACTAATTCAAACATTTGAAGAACTGTAAATTGACAGACAACGCAACAACTAATAAACAATTGAAAATATTTTCCACGGGGTACATTGATCCAGGCTCAATGAACCCCATTTCTAGTTGGCTCAATGTGCCCCACATCATCACTGTAAATGTAAATGTGTTTGAAGCAAAATAGGATGGCAATCATGTCAATAATTTTAGACCACACTATTGCTATATTAACTACAATAACATATATCAAAAGATGTTTGAGTTACTTTTACAATTTTAGGAGCTACATGGTTGAAAATGCATAATAAAAATATTACTAAAGCTTACCAAATTCAACAAATCTGAATTTTCGACCAAACATGTTTGCACACATAAATTAAAACACAATGGAGATATCTAGTATTGTTGTTGTTGCTGTAATGTTGCCACAAACTTTGTATAAAAACTGAAGTGTTGCTTTAAAATGAAAAGGATCAAAGTACCCCATTGCTCAATGTGCCCCACTTTCCCCTACCTATAATCATCATCTGATCCGTCCGTCTGTCTGTCCGCATATAACAGCGCAAAAACTATCAACCGAATAGTTTGAAATTTTAAATATCTATTTGTTGCCGAATTTTGTTGAGTCATTGCAAATTTTAATAAAATCAGATAAATTGTTCGAATACAGGGGCAGTCAAAAGCATTCCGCGCTTAATGGGATGAAATAGTTCCAAGTACTTTTTAATGATGTTAAACCCGTAAAAACATAATGAAATCAATATGCATTTATGAAGAGCACTAGAACATATATATTGCCAAACATGCCGCGGAAAAAATATTTATTTTCACTTACACGTCACCACAAAAGAATATCATTACAAGTTAGTAAGGGGGGGAGAAATATTAACTTTTAAGCTTTACTAATCTAGGAATTTAAATTAGAGTCATTTTCTCAATTTCACTAAGAGATCTTTTAAATAATAACTTTTTCGGGTAAAACTGCATAATCGAGTTCACGTTGGCGTATTTGAGCTTGCATGTTATACTGAAAAAATATGTTCAGATTTGTAAATCCCTTGTAATGTCACTTGACGGCTCAAAGCTTTTGTAGACGAGATATTCAGATTTCATCCGTAACTTATAGTATAGATTGCCAACAGTGAAATAATCGTAAAAAACAGAATATACGCCATAATCAGAGAGTATACTCTCAAGTTAGAGAATATGCCCTAGAATGTATATACTGCAGCTTTTTGAGAAAGAGGAGGTATACAGTGGTTTTTAAAAAATCCAGAAAGTATACGGCGTATACCTCTGTAAACTCTCTACCATATTCATGATTGCCAATTCGTTTTATTATATCATATATATTATAAAGCAGAAGTTCTGAAACTTCCAAACGAGTGTTTTCAAAAACTATCCGATGGATTTTTTTGCCGATTGTATCATTCGATAGGAAATAATATTCCGAAGGTTTATGATTCAAATTTACAGGGATAACTCTGATTTTTCGTATTAAATTTCATATTTTTCGGTTATTTTTGACAAAAGGGTTGCCATTAGCTGTTTTTGGCGAAAATTATAATTGCTAAAAGAATCAAAATGGCTATATATTAGAAACATTACAAATATCTTGCAAATAAAAGCAGAAAATAACTACTGATAATAATAATAATAATAATAATAATAATCATAAAGAAAGACTGCTTAAATGAGGCGTAATATTATAAAAATATATTTATCTTGAAAATGAAAAAAATATTTGTAATGCTTAAAAAATAAATTAACGCGAAATATAACAATTGGTTCAACTTTTGGCGACTTATTCCTGGCGTTAGAATAAAAACATGAATTTGAAAATTTGATTAAATAAATTTTTGAATGATAGTTATTTCTCTTTTTATTATTTTCTTTCTCTTTTTTATTGAATTTCCGTATAATATAACTTACAGCAGAAAAAAGCAGATCTGATTGTAAAAGACACTGTAAGTTGTGAGTTACATATTCGTTTCTATGCGATTTTCATTTTACTTTTGTCGCCAAAGAATGTCTTTTAAGCCAAAAATGCACTACTGACTTAATGCTTGACTTAGGTTCTTAAAGGTCGCAATAATGTTTTTTTTTTTCAAGTGAAGATAATTTTTGGAGTATATTCTAATATTCAATCGTAAATTATATAGATATGAGTTAATATTTAAAAAATTTTAATCAAATATTTAAATTTTAGCTTTAGTATGAATGTTTGCCACACACAGGGTGTTTCAGTTAAACGTTTCAGAACTCCTACGAGAGGTAGCGTGCAGCCTGACGACTCGAAATCATATAGCAATGTGGGGTCGGAAATGCTTTCCTGAAGCGGTGATGTACACAAAAGTACCGTAAAGTAAAGACACCGTAAGTGAAAAATCGTTTTATTAATACATGTAAAAAGGTACAGGGGTCAAAGTAAGTGTACGCAATGTCTGCCACCGAGTACAATGCACACCTCACATCTCCGGCGCATGAAAATCCGAACATTCTCGAATACTCCTGCATTATCTCAAATTTCTCCCGCAGCTACTGTGATTCTTGCAACCAGCTCTTCAGCATTGTCGACAGGGGTGTCATAAACCAGTGTTTTCATATGACCCCATAAATAAAAATCAAGACATGATAGGTTGGGTGGCCGAGCAGGCCAACACACGTAACCACCAAGTCCGATCCACTGTTGACCAAATTTTACATCTAGGTTGACCAAATGTTGCACAACGCCATCTAGCGCGTCGGGAAAGCATTTCTGACCCTGCAATGCTATATGATTTCGAGTCGTCAGGATGCACTCTACCCCTCTTAGGAGTTCTGAAACGTTTAACTGAAACACCCTGTATATTGTAAAATAATGTCATGCTTTTTCAAAAGTTTTTCACCGTAATTTTGAAGAATGCGATCAACGAATATAACTCTTTTATTTCTTTTTGCAAATGTTTTTTATTGTTAATTTAATTTTTCTTGCGCCATTTCGCCAATTTCACTTACAGAAAAAATTACAGTTTTAAAATTTAGAAACTGAAGAAGAAAAGGTTATTCCGTCGATTAAAAATCTACCGCCAAATTCCAAGATTAAAACTCAGCAATGGATGATCGTAAATGTCACATTCTCTTGACATTAAGCATAACATAAATATTAATTATGTCATCAAGTGATTTTTAATTCGACATTTTATTTCTACTTTTATATATGCTCTGCTACTTTGTTTTTCGTTATTTAAATAAAAATTATGCTAATCTATATAATCTGGCGATATTGGTCGACGGTATGACCAATTAGTACTGAAGGAAAAATTTTGGAATTCAAAGGAAATTTATGCAATTATGCGTTATTACTATTGAAAAATTAAACATTTTGAAATAAAAAATTCCTGCTGAATAAAATTTACAAGTCTTTTTTAATTAACAATTTCCTCTTAAATATTTCTTCAATCAATATTTCGCTATTTATCACTTTCGCGCTAGGCTAAAAAAAATGTATTTTAAATATTTTATTAGATAACGTAAATAACATTTTTCTATTTAAAAAAATTATTTTTAAAATCTAATTCTACTGTTATGTGTCTTACAGGAGGAAATAGAAGAATTACTTTTAAAAATAATTTTATCTGTTAATTGTATGTTATTTGTTTATTTGGGTGTTTGAATTTACTTTTGTCATCCAACAATGCGATTTTATGCCAAGAAGGCATAAGCCGCAGCGATGTTCGCAATAACTGAATTCTCTCACTCTCTTTTAAATGTGTGAGAGCATTTTACGGTAATTTTTTGAGTTTAAATGTAACTATATAAATAGCAGTTATAGCACAAAAAAATGCGTATAATGTTTAAATTTTAGTATAAATGTCTTGCAGCTTCAATTGCAACTTTTTAGAGTTTTGGCGAAAATGTCATATGCGCATCACATTCGCACGATTGCAACAAAATGGTGATTTTATGCTTCACATGGTAAACCGATTATAGTTGTTTATTTATTAATAAACTATTTAACTTTCATTTTGTTTTTTAAAATAATATAAACCATTTTGTTCTATAGATATTAATTAAACTTTTTTATTTATTAAAATTTTTTAAATAATAGAAAATAATTAAAAAATATGTATGAAATTGGCATTTAAAAACGAAGTTTTCTCCAAATTGGCGTCAGAAAAAAATTGCGCCAATGTAGTGAGTACATGACATCTGTGTCAAAGTTTTTTCACTATACATAAGTAGGAAAAAATCAGTATAAATAATGATTACAGTTTTTTCCAAATAGGAAACTTTTGTCACAGTTTTGGTCATATATTCATCGAGGCATCTCACTTGCGCCAAAATGGCATTATTTGCCTTATATGGTAACCCAGCTATAGTTGTTTATCTATTGATAAGTTGTTTATTTACTTTCATTTTCTTTTTTGAAATGATATTAGTTGTTTTGTTCTACAGTTACTTTTTTTTATTGTTAATTCCAGTTTAAAATGATAGAAGATAATAAAATATATGTAAATTTCTTTGGTACTCTAAAACGAGGATTTTGCCACATTAGAGCTGCAAGAAAATCGTGCTAAACCTATTTCGTATATGATGTCTGTGTAAAGATCTTTTGTGAAATATGAAAAGTGTAAATTGGCTATTATTTGATTATCACGTCAACCAATTTCGCCAAACTGTTCGCCAAATCATATAAATTTACATAATATTATCTTAAATAATTAAAGAGAAAATACTTAAATACGAAAGATCAAATATTTTTTTTTCATTTTTCAGAAGGAAATTTTGCAATAATAAAGTAATTGTTATAGTGAAAATTTTAATGTGCTTTTTTTATCGTTCGCAATTGCTGTAACGAAAAATGTTTATTTTTTCTCCTGCCATTGTTTTGAAAGAGCTGGTTTTGTCAAAGTCATGGTAAGGTGGTATTCAAATTTTTGAACCCTTCCCAATTACCATCCCCTTGGGCCGATTTTGCTCATTTGCAATCCCCACTGAGATATTAACCATCTCAATGTATTTGACGAGTTTGAAGATGATTCTTGCATATTTGTGCCTTTTATAGCGCGGACAAAATTTAGTATATATATATATAAAGTTTTTAGGAGGGAGTAGATTTGGGTTCCTGGCTTCACATAATGAAAAGTTATGAAAAAACTTTTAAGAAGTCGTACCATGGTAACGACTGTAATAATTAATATTTCTTCAGATAAGGGAAAATTTTAAATCCTGTTGCCATAATGGTATCATTTCGCTTCCAAATGTGCACTGTTAATAATAAACTAAAATCGTTACTTCTTAATAGCTGGATTTTGTCCAAAGTTTAAGATAATTTAATATGTCAATGGTGTCTAAATCGTTTTCAAAAATGAGTAAGGTGCTGCTGGAGGACGAAATTGTTTAAAATACAAATTTAAATTCACCAGTTCGCTTCATCGACGGTTGATTTTAAAATATTGACCAGCGCAGCGGGCATAGCTTGCTAGTGCATTCTAAAGCGAAATACAGCTCAATTTCATGAGAATGAGTTTGAAAAGAAAACAAAACAGCGTATATAGTGGCCAACATGCACGACCTATTTGAATCAGATTGAGCATATATGGAACAAATGTTCGAAAGGACTTATTGTATTCCTTTGTAGGTGTTTTCGAGATTTTTATATATCATTTTTAAAGAGAAAACACCCTACATTTTTATCGAAAACCTCATCGCATGCATATAAAACAGATGTAGACATTATATTATTATGTTTATTAACTATTTTGTTTTAACTATTTAAGGGCACACACACCATATAAAAAATTCTCTCATTCTAATAGTCCAGGACCGACCGTCGATTTACCTATGTATCGAGTAAAAGGACCGGACATACATCAAAATGTAGGTCTCAATGTGCACATTAAGAATATCACTGTCTGCCAGGTCTTATCCTGCCGGAGCCCGGTGGCAGCCGCACATTTATAACGTGAATTTTGAGTGTTTACCAATGTATCGAGTACAAGGACCGGACATACATCAAAATGTAGGTCTCTATGTGTACATTAAGAATATCACTGGCCGCCAGGTCCTATCCTGCCGGAACCCGGTGGCAGCCGTACATTTATGACGTCAATTTTGAGTGCTTAGCTATGTATCGAGTACAAGGACCAGACATACATCAAAACGTAGGTCTCAATGTGCACATTAAAAATATAACTGGTTGCCACATACATCAAAATGTAGGTTTCAATGTGCATATTAAGAATATCAATGGCTGCCATCACCTATCCTGCCGGAACCCGGTGGCAGCCACACTTTTATGACGTCAAGTTTAAATATTAACCTCTTTATAGAGTAAAAGGACCAGACATACATCAAAATGTAGGTTTCAATGTGCACATTAAGAATATCACTGGCTGCCAGGTCCTATCCTGCCGGAACCCGGTGGCAGCCACACTTTTATGACGTCAATTTTAAGTGTCTGCCTATGTATGGAGTACAATGACCCGACATACATCAAAATGTAGGTCTCAATGTGCACATTAAGAATATCACTGGCAGCCATGTCCTATCCTTCCGGAACCCGGTGGCAGCCGCACTTTTATGACGTCAATTTTGAGTGTCTACTTATGTATCGAATTCAATTTCCGAACATGCATCAAAATGTAGGTTTGAAAATGCATATTAATAATATAAGGGTCTACTTAGTCCCATTTTCTTTAATTAATTATACATTGTCACAAATTGAAATGGTAAAAAATAGCAAAGTGAATTGTACAATTTCAAAGTAGTACACAAAAATTCCTATACATGGTGAAAAAAATGGGAAATCAAACTACACAAAACAGTCATGCGTGGGTATAAAATTCGAAACACGCAGTACATTAAAAATAATACTTATAATAAAGTATTAAAATATCCTGTATCGGAATTTGAACTCTTTGAAATGATGTCAAGAATATACACACCAATTTTAGTACCGAAAAGTGGCACAAATCATGATTGTTCATGATTCATGAATTCCCGCATTATAGTCCGGGAGCCGACCGTCGATTTACCTAGGTATCGAGTAAAAGGACCGAACATACATAAAAATGTAGGTCTGAATGTGCACATTAAGAATATCACTGTCTGCCAGGTCCTATCCTGCCGGAACCCGGTGGCAGCCATACATTTATGACGTCAATTCTGAGTGCTTAGCTATGTATCGAGTACAAGGACCAGACATACATCAAAACGTAGGTCTCAATGTGCACATTAAAAATATAACTGGTTGCCACATACATCAAAATGTAGGTTTCAATGTGCATATTAAGAATATCAATGGCTGCCATGACCTATCCTGCCGGAACCCGGTGACAGCCGCACTTTTATGACGTCAAGTTTGAGTATTTACCTATTTATAGAGTAAAAGGACCAGACATACATCAAAATGTAGGTTTCAATGTGCACATTAAGAATATCACTGGCTGCCAGGTCCTATCCTGCCGGAACCCGGTGGCAGCCACACTTTTATGACGTCAATTTTAAGTGTCTGCCTATGTATGGAGTACAATGACCCGACATAGATCAAAATGTAGGTCTCAATGTGCACATTAAGAATATCACTGGCAGCCAGGTCCTATCCTTCCGGAACCCGGTGGCAGCCGCACTTTTATGACGTCAATTTTGTGTGCTTACCTATGTATCGAGTACAAGGCCAAGACATGCTTCAAAATGTAGGTCTCAATGTGCACATTAAGAATATCACTGGCTGCCACATACATCAAAATGTAGGTCTCAATGTGCACATTAAGAATATCACTGGCTGCCAAGTCCTATTCTGCCGGAGCCCGGTGGCAGCCGCACATTTATAACGTGAATTTTGAGTGTTTACTTATGTATCGAGTACAAGGCCAAGACATACACCAAAATGTAGGTCTCAATGTGCACATTAAGAATATAACTGGCTACCAGGTCCTATCCTGCCGGAACCCGGTGGCAGCCGCACATTTATGACGTCAAATTTGAATGTTTGCTTATGTATCGAGTACAAGGATCGGACATACATCAAAATGTAGGTCTCAATGTGCACATTAAGAATATCACTGGCTGCCAGGTCCTATTCTGCCGGAAGCCGGTGGCAGCCGCACTTTTATGACGTCAATTTTGAGTGTCTACTTATGTATCGAATTCAATTTCCGAACATGCATCAAAATGTAGGTTTGAAAATGCATATTAATAATATAAGGGTCTACTTAGTCCAATTTTAGCAGAATGAGGTGGCAGCAACACTTTTATGACATCAATTTTGAATGTCTACCTATGTGTCGAATTTAAGGACCATATATAAATAAATATGAAGGTTTAAAAGTGCACATTAATAATATCATGGTCTGCCATGTCTAATTCTGCCAGAACCAGGTGGCAGACTCATTTTTTTCGTCAATTTTGAGTGTTTACCTATCTATCGCACCTTGCAGACAGTGATATTATTAATATGCGCATTGAAACCAACAATTTGATGTATGTGGCAGCCAGTTATATTCTTAATGTGCACATTGAAACCTACATTTTCATGTATGTCTTGGCCTTGTACTCGATACATAGGTAAACACTCAAAATTTACGTTATAAATGTGCGGCTGCCACCGGGTTCCGACAGGATAGGACCTGGTAGCCAGTGATATTCTTAATGTGCACATTGAGACCTACATTTTGATGCATGTCTTGGCCTTTTACTCGATACATAGGTAAGCACACAAAATTGACGTCATAAAAGTGCGGCTGCCACCGGGTTCCTTCAGGATAGGACCTGGCAGACAGTGATATTCTTAATGCGCACATTGAGACCTACATTTTGATGTATGTCCGGTCCTTGTACTCGATACATAGGCAAACACTTAAAGTTGACGTCATAAATGCGCGGCTGCCACTGGGTTCCGGTAGGATAGGACCTGGCTGCCAGTGATATTCTTAATGTGCACATTGAGACCTACATTTTGATGTATGTCGGGTCCTTATATTCGATACATAGGCAGACACTCAAAATTGACGTCATAAAAGTGTGGCTGCCACCGGGTTCCGGCAGGATAAGACCTGGCAGCCAGTGATATTCTTAATCTGCACATTGAAGCGTACATTTTGATGTTTGTGGCAGCCAGTGATATTTTTAATGGGCACATTGAAACCTACATTTTGATGTATGTCTGGTCCTTTTACTCTATACATAGGTAAATACTCAAACTTGACGTCATAAAAGTGCGGCTGCCACCGGGTTCCGGCAGGATAGGACCTGGCAGCGAGTGATATTCTTAATGTGCACATTGAAACCTACATTTTGATGTATGAGGCAGCCAGTTATATTCTTAATGTGCACATTGAGACAAACGTTTTGATGTATGTCTGGTCCTTGTACTCGATATATAGGTAAACATTCAAAATTGACGTCATAAAAGTGCGGCTGCCTTGCGTTCCGGCAGGATAGGACCTGGCAGACAGTGATATTCTTAATGTGCACATTCAGACCTACATTTTTATGTATGTTCGGTCCTTTTACTCGATACCTAGGTAAATCGACGGTCGGCTCCCGGACTATAATGCGGGAATTCATGAATCATGAACAATCATGATTTGTGCCACTTTTCGGTACTAAAATTGGTGTGTATATTCTTGACATCATTTCAAAGAGTTCAAATTCTGATACAGGATATTTTAATACTTTATTATAAGTATTATTTTTAATGTACTGCGTGTTTCGAATTTTATACCCACGCATGACTGTTTTGTGTAGTTTGATTTCCCATTTTTTTCACCATGTATAGGAATTTTTGTGTACTACTTTGCAATTGTACAATTCACTTTGCTATTTTTTACCATTTCAATTTGTGACAATGTATAATTAATTAAAGATAGAATCTTTTTCTTAAGCATATTATTATTAACACTCTGTTCTAAGCAATATCGCTCAGACTAATCCCTCTGAGTGAAGTGTCCTAGTTTAGTTTATGCACCTGATATATCTGATACATATGTGGTTTTAATTCAAGACGATTTCACTACAGTTTTTTTTTATTTTAACCTTGTTCGAAAACCAACAAACATAATTTTTCTTGACAAATGGTTAATGTAAACTTTTAATTAGTGTTATTTATACTTGCATATTAACGTGACCACAGCAGAAGTTGCACTAATGCGCCAATAAAGAGCAATCTTATTGTTCACACGTGCACAAAAAATCGTGTCAAAAAAAATCCCCCCCCCCCACTCAAAAAAATTGTAATAATAGATGTGCCAATAATAGACATCCCTTGATGCTTTTGATTCATTAAAAAAATAATTAATAAACATTTAACTGTAATAGTTTTTTATACATATATAATTTACCTTTGTATGTTTTATAACTGTGTGTTATTGTTGAAATTTTTAATTTAACGAATCAGGACAAGAAGCAGAAAATGTTTCAAAGTTTCACTGTTTCTCAGTGAAAATCTTAATGAAGATGCTAGCTTCATTTAATAAACTTATATATTTTTTAAGTCTTTGCAAAGTTTTATTTTATTTATTTATTTATTTTTGATTAAGAAAGGAAAATTTTAAACTTTATATACTAATAGAAATTTACAAAATTTCATTTATTTTTAAGGTTTTAAGAAGGGGCTATTACTGGGATGGTTAATTAGTAGTTTTTTTTCAGTAAAGGACAACCCCATGTAAATATTGATAAAATGCTATTTCAGAAATGTTTATAGTGCATAAAATATTTTGACTTAACTGAAAATGAAAATCTAACAATTGCTATTTTTAAATTACTTACCAGAATGTAATAACACCAAAACTTTGATAAATAGCTGATTTTAAATTACTTTATTAGGTTAATAAATTTCCAATATTTATTTTATTTTTTAATGTACCGGGTGTCTCAAAAATGACTGATAGATTTTAAATTTCAATAGGTAATTTTTTATTTTAGTTCGCATCTCAAACAATAGATGGCGCTGACGACAATCTAGAGCCAGTTGATCAGTGCTGAGTGAAGCGTCGACCTGGCCTTCAATTGCTGTCAGCGCCACCTTATGTTTGAGATGCGGACTAAAATAAAAAATTACAGTTAAAAAACTCCTGACATTATACATAAGCCTCCTGCAAAAAATTCTTAAATAGCTGTCACCATTTGTAAGTTATTCAATTTTAAAATCCATCAGTCATTTTTAGCACACTCGGTACATATGTCTTGCATATTTTATAATCTGGCAATTGAACCAGCCAAGAAGCAGAAAATGATGTTTAAGGGCACAGTCAAAGAGGGACTTATAGGGCTTAATCCCTCCCCGTTTAAGTAAAAACAAGTTACAGAAACTGTTAAAAATGTAAAAATGTTTCTGTAACACCTCGAACCTTCCCTCCCCCCAATGTTGAATTCAGAGAGTGGCTTAGGGGAGATATCCCCTCAGAGCAATGAAATGCTTCCTCCCCCGGAACCGTAGAAGTCCCTCCTGGAGAAAAGTGTCTGAATTCAACACTGCCTCCCTCCCAAAAAAAGTAATATTAATGAAAGTTATAATGCACATGAAATTAGTAAATCTGCAAACTGCAGATCACAGGCCTCAAACAATGCTACAATTTTAAAATTATTTTATTTTGTAATTTAAAATATTCAACTCACAATATAAATGTTTTATCAAGTAGTCTCTGGAAGACTGTTTAAAAAAATAGTGAGACAAAACTCTCTATGCATTAATAATTACAAAAGTTATTATTATTATTATTACAATTTAAATGCCATACTTTCTCAATAATTTGATAGCTGTAATTGCATGATATTTGTTATTTTAAACAGTCCATCTAAAATAATTAAAATATTGATTTTCTGTTAATTACAATAATTGATGCAAACAGTGAATGATTATCACAATTATTTCATTAATTATTGGTTTCCAAATCGTTAAATTTATTTGAAAATAATTGTTTTATTTCATTACTATGATTTCACGAAATTCTGATTCTAAATACAGTCATGAAAACAATTATATTTATTATTTTATGGGGGTGTCCATTACTGGACCAGAAGGTGTTCTTTATCCAGCTTTTGGTTGTTTTGTATATTTCTGTTATTTAAAATTAAATTTAGATTCATATTAAAAAATCAGACTATAAGAATTGTTAAGTATTATTGATACTGACTTTATTACTAACTTATGAACTATATTAATATAATATTGAAAAATCTGGAAATAATAATTGTAACTTAGTAAAAAGAAATTTCTTAAGGGTGTCCATTACTGGTACTTCTACCCTAGAAAATTTTTTATACAGTTTCACAAAAATGATGTAATTTATATTAGTATTTACGTCTGAATTTATTTATAGTTATTTTATTTATTTGTATTAGAACAAGAACAAAAAAAAAAAAAAAAAATATGTGAAATAATGATGCAAGAACTTTGATTCAATTGTGCATATTATTTCAAAATCTTGCCGAGGATTTGAGACTGAGTGATTTTGTGACTAAGTGCAATGATGCACAATAGTATAGTAAGAAATATTCGGTACTTCTCTGTTATCTCGTAAACCAATTTCGCCAAATTATACAAATCGCCAAACTAATAGCCAAGTTATACATATTGACATAATTTTTATTTTAAGTAACAAAAAAAGTGGAATATTAATAAAAATTTAAATAAAAAAGAAATTAAAATCACTTAATGACATTTTAAACACGTGAATCTTATTTAATGTCATTGAATGTGACATTCATGAATCATGATCATCCACTATTGGCCATTGGTATTTAATCTTATAGTTTGGCGATAATTTTTTGATCGATGGGATAACCTAGAAGTACTAAATAGTCTTACTATATGTAAGTAAGAAAAAATATAATAATTATCGAAATATATAAAGAAAGAAATGTTTACTTACTGTATATCAAAAAAGCTATTTTTATATGAAAATTTAATTAATAGAAACGTTATATGTGAGTATTTTATTTAATAATAAGATAATTAAAATCCAGGGGTGCAAAAATTGTTTCTACTCCCGACATTTCTCCCAATCCACACGAAAATTTCCTCAAAATTTTACAGTATATTTATATAAAAATTCTGTATTACGTAGGTGTAAAAAAAAATTCCGACATTTCTCATATATTCCGTGACCTTTTTGATGACATTTGCATTTTTTATTTGTGACTTTTGGGAAGATTTTTGTGATCTTTCAATGAAATATGTGGGAGGGGTTCTGCCCCCATTGACAGAATGTTTGTTTTGCAATCTTAAGATGAAATTTGTAGTTGTTTTGCAAATTTTTGATAAAATTTAAGTTTTTTACAACCTTTTGAAGAAATCTGCAGTTTTTTCCTTATTTTGTGACTTAATGTGTGTTTATATTGCAATCTTTTGACAAAATTTACATTCATTTCATGATTTTTTCGACGAAAATTTGTGGTTTTCTAATAATTTTTGGGTTAAAAAAATAATTGGAAGTTTTAAATATTAATGAAAATTCAGAACAGAATCACCCTTGAATAAAGAATACATATTAATCTGAGATTGATTTTGTGAAAGTCGCCATATGGATCTTTTTATTTGTAGTGAAATTTATCTAGCTAAGGGAATTATGAGTGAATTCATTGTTAAAATCAAAATCATTTGTATATATTTCTATAAAATTTCTGCTGATCCTAGATCGCGGGATTGGACATATTCTGTACTAAAAAGCACCTTAACACTTCAATAGCAAAAAACACATCACTTCAAAATAATACAAGTTAATGTTGTTGCCATTCAAGAATCGCAAAATCCAAACCTATAAAAAAATATTGTGAAAAGCTACTTCCAATTTTAAAGGCTATCTATTTCCTAACCAATGAAAACGTTCCACAGTCGTAAGGGAGCTTTCTTATTGGTCAGATTTACAGTAGGAGCTGTAAATGACGTCATTACATTTTAATGCACTTTGAAATCTTTTCAGTATTTCAAAAACAATATTTAATTAAAACTGTTTGTTTAAGGAAAGCGAAGGTGCGTTTTAATGTAATATTGTTAATTTTTTTTATATTCGGGTTGCTTTAATTTTTTTTTCTGCCTTGAATGATTCCTGAGAATGACTCCTTTGTCACATCACGTTTCATGTGTGGATATTTACTCTTCACTGTGTTGACGTTTGTTTTCGATCGTATAAAGTATTTTCTTTTAAGTTATGATTAACAAATTGAAGTTTTACATCGTTATAATTTTTTTAATGCAGTGAGCGAAGACGAAAGTCCCATTGCAAGAAGACGACGCTTGAATAATGAACGGCAAATAAGGTGGTTAGCGCGACAAAGCCAGGAGTCGCGGGATAGAATTCGGGCGGTAAATGCCTCTTCACAACAAGTTCGACGCGAAAGAGAGGCAGAAGTCCATCGTGCTCGGGAGATTCAAATCCCTGAAAATATTGAAGACGAAGAACATTATTGCGGATCGATGAACGCTATTTGCCAGTTTTGTGGTTCCAAAAATTTCAGAGCTGAACGTCCGCATGACGGAAAATTTATAAGTTGCAGCCGTAAAGGAAGATTGAAACTTTAAATGCCTATACTGAAGGAAATATTTTATCATACCCTATTTTTTTTCACTTGCCCATGGATCCGAGCAACCCTGATTACAAGAACAAAAATTTTTATACGTTTTGGATATTTTTATTATTTTCTCTGAGTAATTTTATATATTTTTTGGCTGTAGTTTCATAATATATTCTTTTATAACTGTTTTTTTTTTTTTTTTGCCTTACTTTATTCTTTTAAAATTTATGTATTTACCATTTGCTCATTACAATTCCCTCCCATCCACCAGATATTTTGGTTACGGTTTTGAATGCAAATTTCTTTTAATTGTTTTTTTTTTTTTAGATTTCCTCTCCTCATGTTTAATTGCTATATTTTTCAAAATTATTTAATCTTAAAGTGGCTATGATTGAGCACAGTCGGTGTACTTTTTATTATCCTTTTAAAAATGCAAACACGTCATTTTGACGGGCTATCATCTAGTAGTTATTATTCATTTACAGGGCCACACAAAAGAATACCAATACATAATAATAAAAGAGAATTATTTGAGACATATTTTTTATTGTAAACAATTTCATATATAATCAAATTGATATACATTGCTGAGGATTAATATGAGTTATTTCATGCATAATACTAGTGCATAGCATTTATAGGGACACACAAAAGATTTCGAATAGTATATTCTACCCGAAGTCCTGGCTGAAATGCATTTTAATTATGATATATGCTTTTAAGTTTCACTAGATGTATGCATATTATATGGTTTATAGAAATGATAATTTTTACACAATTTAGATACACAGGGTTACACAAAAGATATCTGAAAAGTATTGAATATGTTTGTAATTTACTTAAAGGTGGTTTTTAAATATGTTATGCCTTTTTACGATGAACTGCATTTAGTTTACTGAGAAATGTTTGTAGAACATCGATAAAATGATATACAGAAACCTGCAAAGAACTGGATACATGGTCATCTTTAGATGATAATTTTTAGAAATTTGATTTTAGTAGTTTAAAGAGAATATATTGTTACGAATTACGAATGTAAATAGTTAGTGTTTGTACTGTAAAATAATGTAAATAATCTTATTAAGCTCCATTTCTTTACTAATATTAGTTTTAGTTACATTGTCTCTGTTATCAAGCAAACTTGTCTATTATTTTCAGTGAATGTCTATGGCAGCTTTGCGAAATATTAGAGATATCGCCAAGTTGGCGTCACTTTTGGCGACTAATTTTGGTCGCCAAATTTGGCGATATATCGCCAAGTTGGCGACAAACTTGGCGATTGTTGGCGATGGTAACCCTTCTCTCTCCATGGTAACCCCCCCTTAGGTCTACTGCTACATTGAATGTTGTTCCGTGGTTTGCCGGATTTTTATAGAAGGTTGTAGAAATTTCCAATGCATGCGGCGAGACTATATATTGGAGAGCCGATGCGAGCTGTTGTTGTGATTATTTATCATTCAGTCATTGAGTGAGCTACGATTAAGCAAGTTTGCTTGAGTTTTATTTACGTTGTTTTGAATGTGATTTAGTGTTGAGCCATTGTATAAAAAGTCTCTGGAACCTATATCTGCCCTTGTACGATAGATTTGAACAATTATTTTTGAATATCTAGTAATATTTGTTAGTTTCGAAGACTCAGTTGTTCTGAAGATCTGCAAATAAATTATTTTCTACTTTTCTAAAAGACAAGTATTTGAAGTTGTCTAACCATAAGATCAAAAGAACCCTATATACGCAACAATATTTTACAGGCTAAACAAAAGTATTCAAGTATGTTTCCATCTATTAATATAAATTGCTGAAAGGAAAATTTCAACCAGTTAGGCGTTTGCTTGTTAAACTAAATTTTACCATTATATAGTCTATATATTAAAAGACAGATCAAATCCAATACTTTTCAAAAATATTGGAATCGATACTTGGATTTGAACAATCATTACAATTTAAAGATTATTGGGGGGGGGGGGGAATTACATACTTTTTTAAACAGAAAGTTTATATATATATGAGTAAATAAAATTTAATAATTATTATTGTTATTTGTTGAGAATTTTAAAAAACCTATATTTATTGAAATTCATTCGTTTAATTATCCTGGAATCTGTTCCAAGATATATGTATAAGGAAATGAGTCATCTTTCAGTAATGTACATTTTGAATTCCACATTGCAATTTTTGTTCAAATAAAATTTTCGGTTAGTAGCATTTCCGCCTTGGATCAGACTCCAGAATAATTAAGAGATGTTGGCATCTATGAAATATTATGTTTTTAAAATTTATTGCATCCTTCAGTGAAGTGACGTACTCAAGTTACTGATGCTATACAAAATCATGCATAAATGTTGCCCTCTTAATTTAGGAATCCTCCCATTTGATAAATTTTTGATATTTGTTCTGTCACCAATATTTTCAAATTACTTACAAATTTTAATTTGAAAATTTATATTTCAGTGGAGAATGTTTCATATAAACAATTTTTGCAATAGGTATCCAGACAGTACTGGTTGTGATCTTATTTTATCTTTTAGAAAGCAATATTTTGTAATCAAACTTTTTTTTTTAAATTTCTTTTTCTAAAGTTTAATTTTGAATGGCATGGTATAGGAAGTTCTGGTTTAATAAATCAGAACTTCCTATTCCCTGCTAATTTGGTTCAATAAACCACAACTTATAGTTATGCAGTTAGGGTCTTTTTCAAAATCTCGCTTCAAGCCAACCCCCCCCCCCCTTTTTCCCTTCTGGTTAAAGAAACCAGAACTCACAGCAATGAAATTTAGGCCATTATAAAAATCTAGTCTAAAAACCATTTTTTCTAGTTCAGTAAACTCAAATTTACAATTTTGTTAAGATCCTTTTTATAAATCTAGCCTAAAGCCTATTTTTTTCTAGTTTGTAAAACCAGAATTTTCAGTTATGACATTGCTTTCTGCTTCAGGAAACAATATTTTATAGTCAAGATGTCTTTAAATTCCAGTTCTAATATCTATCTTTGAATGTCAGGGAGCTAGAAATTCTGATTCATGAAACTAGAACTTATAGTTGCGCCATTTTGAAAATCTAGCTCGAAGGCCATTTTTTCTGGTTCTGGGAACAAGAAAATTCTGGTCTACTCAATCAGAATATTAACTAGAACACGCTAGCCAAAGGAACTAGAATTTATAGGGATGACATGCAACTATTTTTTCTAGAGCCACAATTTATTTTCTAGATATCAGTGGCTTATTTTTTTTTCAGTGTAGTCTTCTAATATTTAGGGTAAAATTGTAATTGATAAAATGCAGGCCAAAAGAAAAATGATGTTTAAACAGATTTTAAAAGACTAAAACGTGCATTTTAACTAACGTATATACTTCTGTATAATTTGACTGCTAATTCTTAAGATAAAAAAAATGTGTATAAGTAACTAAAGTTGATAGTTTGATAGTTCATTTGTGATAGTTTGTAATCAAGGATATAAAATAAATCTTTTTTATTACTTGTTTACAAGAGTAACTAAAACAAGTTAAAAATTATAATTTTGTAAACAAAGGATTCTAGTATGCAAAACAAGTAGTGCCTTTCACTGCAACAAAAATCAGGATGCCTCAGTGCAATTGAATTCAAATATTATTCGTGAATTGAATAGTGATAAAGCGAAAATTCACCGAATTGTAGCAATATTGTTACCTATATAGGGTTCTTTTGATCTTATGGTTAGACAATTTTAAACTCTTGTCTCTTAGAAAAGTAGAAAATAATTTATTTACAGATCTTCAGAACAACAGAGTCTTAGAAACTCACAAATATTACTAGATATTCAAAAATAACTGCTTAAATCTATCGCACAAGTACAGCTTTAGATCCCAGAGACTCTTTATACAACGTCTCAACACTTAATAACATTCAAAACAGCATAAATGAAACTCAAGCAAACTTGCTTAACAAACACCTTGTTCACTCAATGACTGACTGGTAAATAATAACAACGACAGCTCGTATTGCTCTCCTTATATAGGCTCGCAGCATGCGCTAGAAGTTTCTCGAAAAATCCAGAAACCAAGGAAAAACATTCAATGTATCAGCATACCTAAGGGGGGTTACCATAGAGAGGGAAGGGTTACCATCACCAACAATCGCTATGTTTGTCGCCAACTTGGAGATATATCGCCAAATTTGGCGAGCAAAATTAGTCGTCAAAAGTGACGCCAACTTGGCGATATCTTTATTATTTCGCCAAGCTGCCATACATATACACTGAAAATAATAGACAAGTTTGCTTGATAACAGAGACAATGTAACAAAAAACTAATATTAGTAAAGGAATGGAGCTTAATAAGATTATTTACATTATTTTACAGTACAAACACTAACTATTTACAAAATTGGTAACACTACACCCTCCTCAAAGACTGCACGTCCCGGGCAGTGCAGTCCTTGAGTTAGAGGAAAACACTTAAAATAAATAAATAAATAAAATAATAATAAATAAATAATAATAACAATAATAAGAAGTACATAAATAAGAACTAATTACTATTTACATATTTACAAAAAGTGACTTTCATGACCATGGTCTGAAATTCCAGTTTTGAATTTCTATTCATTTTGGCCAAAATAAGGGGCTAGTGTACGTCCTTGGGTTTGGCGTGTGGCGATTTTTGTATGCGTACAACGACGTCATTCAGCCTGTTGACGACTGTGTAAGGACCATCCCAGTTTCTTTGTAATTTTGGCGACAGTCCCTCACGACGTATCGGATTCCACAACCAAACTTTGTCACCTTCGTTGAACTCATGTCCTGTTGCCTTTGTGTCGTACCGTGTCTTCATTTTTTCCGTTGCCAGTCCGATTCGGTTCCTCGCTAGACAATGAACCTCCTCAATCCGTGTCTGGAGTCCATCCACATATTCTTCAGGCGACAAAGGAGCGTCAGGAGGACGGCCAAACAAAAGATCCGCAGGCAGACGAAGATCACGACCAAAGAGCATTTGAGAAGGGGAATAACCAGTGGCCTCATAAATGGCACTCCTGTAGGCAAGCAGGAAAGGAGGCAATTTCTTGTCCCAGTCCTGTTGGTCTCTAGACACCAGGAAAGAGAGGCTATTTAGGATGGTACGATTGAAACGCTCCACCATGCCGTCCGATTGAGGATGTAGAGATGTAGTTCGAGTTTTGTCCAAACCGAGTAGTCCACACATTTCCTTACACACAGTCGAATCGACGTTTCTTCCTTGGTCAGAATGGATTTGAAATGGAACTCCGTATCTGGAAACCCAGTGTTGAACCAGTATCTCTGCTACGGTTACCGCCTCTTGATTAGGTATGGCGTAGGCTTCAGGCCACTTGGTGAAGTAATCCATGACAACGAGGATGTACTTGTTGCCATCAGATGTTCTAGGAAGAGGACCCAGGATGTCTAGAGCAATTCGTTCGAAAGGAGCTCCTACATTATAACGCTGCAATCGTCCACGGGTGCGCCTCTTTGGACCGTTACGTGCTACACAGGTGTCACAAGTTCGACACCACTTCTCTACATCACTGCGAACATTATTCCAGTAAAAACGCTCTCGAACCTTTTGCAGGGTCTTCATTACACCAAAATGACCTCCTGTGGGACTACCATGAAGTTCTTGAAGGACCATAGAAATTCTCGACTTAGGGAATAGTAGTTGCCATCTACATGTCTTTCCATCGTCAGACTCCCATTTTCGGTACAAAATACCGTTCTTTAAATGTAGGGAATCCCAGAGAGCCCAATAAAATTTAGTCGTAGGATGGTAATGGACCATGTCTTGCCAGCTGGGCTTCCTGTTGAACTCCTCTTTCAGCTCTAGAATCGGCTTAATTTCACGATCAGCAAGTTGATCTTTACGCAGGCTCTCATCACTCCACGGATCTTGCGATGATGTAGACCCAGTAGTAACTTGTCGTACTATAGGACCTTTGACATTAAATTTCTTCTCAACCCGGTCGCAGTATCTACAATTCTCTGAGCAGGGTCTTCTTGAGAGAGCATCTGCATTTCCATGTGATGAGCCTTTTCGCATATCTCCATATCGTACTCTTGAAGCTTTTGTATACACCTGGCTATCTGGCCTTCAGGATTCTTAAAATTCAATAGCCAAGTTAGAGAAGCATGATCAGTTCGGATCAGGAATTTTCGACCGTAAAGATACAGTGGATAGGAACAGTGGGGTGAATAGGAACGAAACTTCCCGGTCATACAAATAAATTCATCATAAATATATGTGATGATATTTTTAGTTTCCAATTTTTTTTATAAGGTAATAATATTAAGAATTGGGAAATTCAGTTTTGACATGTTTGCACCACTATTGGGATATATAAAAAAACTTCAAGAGGATCCTCAAAAAGCTCATTTTTTCAAGGTCTTCAAAACTTTGTATGTAGCTATAGTATTTTTCGTATTCTAAACCTAAGAGAGGGGATTTTTAATTAATGATAGACCTGTAAACGATATGCTGTAATAAATTCTACTTATTTTTAAACTACATAATGAAAAAATGAAAAATGGCTTGTAACATCAGAGGTTTAGGATTTACGGGGTGAATCGGAACACGTTTTCTCCTATGGTTTATTTTTCTATACAGTAATAGTTTCATGTAATATATGAAAATATATGTATGAATATGTATTGTAACAATATTTGTTTGTTCTAATTACTTGAAGATTTTAAAGGTGCCAAGAAATTACCTGATTAAACGAAAAAGTCAACATCTAATCCAACAGACATGGAAGACACAATAAAAGAATTTAAAAATAGCAAATTAGTTACAACAATTGCAGAGAATTATCCTCTGACAACCACAACATTACACAAACATCTCAAAAAGAAAAACCAATAAAAAAATAGGGATGCAAACAGTATTAAGGGCTGGGGATGGGGGCGTATTAGTAGATCGTATTAATACATGCAGCGATCGAGGCTACTCAATAGATTCACTTACCCAATGACTACTAGTAAAGGATAACACAGAACAGGGCTGAATTTGTATTAAATTCTACTTCTGCAATTCAAATATAAATTCTTAAAATAAATTTTAATTTTCTAGATTTCAAAGTTGTTTTTTAATATTTAAAGAGGTATATCTTTACTTGTATATAAACTAAAGGCTTGGTTTCACAGTAACTATATGTTCCTATCTCTCCTTTATCATCATTATCTGTTTTATTAATCCTATTAAAGTTTGAATCGGAATAAATAAAGATTATAACATTTGTTCCGATTCACCCCTATCTGCGGGGTGAATCGGAACACCATTAAAAAATTAATAATATATATATAAACAGTAAAAATGTTTCGTTTTTGCTTAAAAATTAAAGAACAAAACAAGAAGGAAATTTCTAGTAGAAAAAAAAAAAAAAAAAAAAAAAAAAAAAAAAAAAAAAACATTTGTTATTTTTTTTAACGTTAAAGTTGAAAAGTGTTCCGATTCAGCCCATTTTACGGTAGTGATGAAAATGGTCTATGGCTTTCACTACAGCAAGAAACTCTTTTCTTGTTAAGCAGTAGTTTCGCTCTGCCTTTGATAAGCACTTGCTGAAATAGGCTATAACACGCTCCTGGCCGTCGATTTCCTGGGACAGTACAGCGCCAATGCTTTCGTTACTTGCATCCGTATCAAGTATAAACTGTTTATCAATTTGAGGATATGACAGAATTGGAGTGGATGTTAATGCCTCCTTAAGCTTTTCGAAAGTAGCGTCACATTCTTCTGTCCACACAAATTTTTGATTGGCTTCTGTTAATTTATGAAGTGATCTTGCAATCATCGAGAAGCCTTTGACGAATTTTCTGTAATAGGTGCATAATCCTAGAAAACTTCGAAGCTGGTGAACATCTGCTGGACGATTCCAATTTTTCACAGCCGATATCTTCTCCGGATCAGTCCTAACTCCTTCCGTCGATATGATGTGTCCAAGGTAGGCGAATTCATTACGAAACAACGAACAACGAGCTTTTGTAGCACCCGCCTGAGGTTGTTCAGATGTTCATCAAAAGATTTTCCTGTGATTATGATATCGTCTAAATAAACAAGACATGCCTCATATGACAGGCTCCGGAGAACCGTTATCATAAGTCGTTCAAAAGTTGCAGGTGCGTTACACAGACCAAAATGCATTACCCTGAACTGACATAATCCTTGTCCCGTTGTAAAGGCAGTCTTCTCGCGGTCGTCCGGATGGATCTCTACCTGCCAGTAACCACTCTTCAGATCCAGAGTCGAGAATCAAGTGTTGCCCGCAAGTGTGTCGAGAGTGTCGTCGATCCTTGGTAGAGGGTAACTATCCTTTTTAGTGACGTCATTCAGTCGGCGGTAGTCTACACAAAATCTTGTAGAACCATCCTTCTTTCTTACTAATACAATGGGAGACGCCCATGGACTTGTCGATGGTTCGATGACGTCATTTTCTTCCATATACTTAATTAAATTTTGCACCTCTTCTTGCTTGGCAAAAGGTAATCGTCTAGGGTGTTGTTTAATAGGTGAGTGATCTCCAGTATCAATTCGGTGTTGTGCCATTTTGGTTCGTCCAAAGTCTTCAGATGTTTGAGAAAATAAACTTTGGAATTCCCTAATTAAACTTTCCGCAGCGTGCATCTGTTTTGGATATAAATTTGTATTTTGTAACAAATCCTTGACTAAATTATCTGAAGATTTCTCAGAGTGACTGGAATTTTGACTTATGCATGTTACAGGAGCACATGCTGCTATCACCTCTCCTTTCTTGATAGTCCTCGTCTTATCACCGATGTTAGCAATTCTGACTGGAATGGTGTTTTTTGAGAGATCTACTGCAGAAGAAGCCACCAATACTCCTGCTTGTGTACTATTGTCTTCGGGATAATCTATATGGCCAAATCGATAATTAGTTTCATTTTTAATTACAGCAGGAACTAAAAATTATGTTTTTGGATCTAGACTGATGTCTTCTTTGGCTATTACTATTTGTTTACATTCAAATTCGTTATTTAATCCAAAAATACTTATTTCTTCAAATTTTGAGAGCATGTTGTTATTTCTGAAGTCAAGTTTGAAACCAAACTTCTTCAGAAAATCTAGTCCGATTAAGCAAGGATCTGTTATGTCAGCCACATATGCCGTATGGTAATATTTCGTTCCTCCGAAGTGGATGGTTAAATTGGCCTTTCCATATATGCCTATCTTGTCGCCCGTCACAGTTTGCAGGGTAACGCATGGTGGAGTCCAGATTAGTTTAGATTTCAATTTCCGAGCCAAATCTTCTCTTATTATTGTCACATTGGCTCCTGTATCGACAATCATACGGCATTGAATTTCGTTAATAAATCCTATCACATATAATTCATTATCGCCGCCACTCATTTTCGATACTAGAAGGATCTTCAGGTGGGGCTTTTTATTCTCTGGTCTTGAATTCATCTCATGTTTGTGGACTTTTGGGTAATTTCTTCGGAGATGGCCTGTATCACCGCTTCGCCAGCACGTGAGATTCTGTCTTCTTGAGCTTTTTCTTCCATTGCTCTTGTTTTCGCCATAAGATTCCGACTCCTGACACCAAAAATTGTTACGTATATAGGGTTCTTTTGATCTTATGGTTAGACAACTTCAAACTCTTGTCTCTTAGAAAAGTAGAAAGTAATTTATTTACAGATCTTCAGAACAACAGAGTCTTCGAAACTCAAAAATATTACTAGATATTCAAAAATAACTGCTCAAATCTATCGCACAAATACAGCTTAAGATCCCAGAGACTCTTTATACAACGTCTCAACACTAAATCACATGCAAAACAACGTAAATAAAACTCAAGCAAACTTGCTTAAACAATCGTAGCTCACTCAATGACTAACTGATAAATAATAACAAAGATAGCTCGTATTGCTCTCCTTATATAGGCTCGGAGCATGCACGTGAAATTTCTACAACCTTCTCGAAAAATCCAGAAACCAAGGAAAAAACATTCAATGTATCAGTAGACCTAAGAAGGGGTTACCATAGAGAGGGAAGGGTTACCATCGCCAACAATCGCCATGTTTTTCGCCAACTTGGCGATATATCGCCAAATTTGGCGACCAAAATTAGTCGTCAAAAGTGACGCCGACTTGGCGATATCTTTATTATTTCGCCAAGCTACCATAGACATACACTGAAAATAATAGACAAGTTTGCTTGATAACAGAGACAATGTAACAAAAAACTAATATTAGTAAAGGAATGGAGCTTAATAAGATTATTTACATTATTTTACAGTACAAACACTAACTATTTACAAAATTCGTAACAATATTTTTAACAGAATAATAGATAGAATAATAATAGAAGGTACATGGCACAATACATTGATATAACAATTTTATTTCTTATACAATCCTGGATAAAAATGAAAACAAAAGAAATAAAATGTACTTTTAAAAATGATGAGTGTTTCATTCATAATTCATATCTCATGTAAATGACATTTCTTTTGGATTAAGTTATTGACATTAGCATTAGCGGCTCATAAATTATTGAGATCAGATAACAAACACCATTACTTTTCCTTGTTCATGCTGTAAAATCACAGTTCATTTTTCTATGTGATTCTGAAATATTTAATACCCATTTTAAAGATTTTTAATCTCTACTACCGGGTGAAATTTTATAATTTCTTCGTATTGCAGTTATAATTTGTACAATAGTTTTTTATTAATTAATAATGGATGAAGCTAGACATGTGAGAAAAAAATCATAAAACACAATTTACAACCATTTAAAATTTACGTTGTAAATGAATGGCAATGACGAATATCCAAGAATCTTCAAATAACTAGCTTAAATGTTTAAAGGTCAAAATGTACATAAAATCAAATGCATATTTTAATATTTTTTTAATAGTGGTGAAGTGAAAATTAAGTGACATTTAGCGATGCCTTTAACAGGTAAATTCTGCTTTACATAAAACAATAACCTATAGAAATAATAATTCGAATCGTTTTTATCATTCTTTTAATAACAAAAAACAATTATTCATCCATCAAGAAGATTTATTTATGTTTCCTAAAAGTGTAATAAACGCTTTCATTTGTTTAAATAAAACAACCCAAACACAGATCAAGGCAATCTCAATCATGATATATAGAACTATGCATCGATTTAACTTTTTTTTCTCATACTTCCTCAATAAAAATGAAAACAAAAGAAATAAAATCCATTTTAAAAAATGATAGTTCTTTCATTCCTAATTCATATGTGATGCAAATGACATTTCTTTCGGCTTACGTTATTGACATAAGCATTACCGACAGATAAATTATGCAGATTAGATAACAAACACCATTATTTTTGCTTTTTGGTGCAGTAAAACCACAGCCCATTTTTTTTCATGGGAGTTTTAATATAAATCAAACCCATTCTAAAGATTTTTAATATGTAGTACCGGGTCAAATTTTATAATTTACTCGTATGGCAATTATAGTTTGTGAAGTAAATTTTTGTCAATAAATGAAGGTTGATGCTTAAAAAATGATCCTGAAACAGAATTTGTAACCATTTAAAATTTACGTTGCCAATGACTGACAATAAACGGAGAGTGTTCCAATCACTACTCAACATCAAAAATGTTTCGGGGTTAAAAATAGTTATTTCCGAAGTATTTTGTCTCGCTAAACACGAAAAACAACATAAAAAGTTGAGATTAGCTCTTGTTTTCAACATAGGAACCAACTTTGAAATCTCACTATGGCTGTTTTATGGGAAATCGAATGTTCGGATGTTCGTACTCCTAATGGCTTCAATTCCCCTCAACTGCATTATCTGTACAGAATCCAACCAGAAGTCAAGATCACAAAATATAGGGCTCGTCATAAGAAACTTCTTCATTTCATTGAGAAGAAAGAGCATGTTGTTATTGTACTGATGCTAATGGTTTGATGAATTCAATGAACATAACTCAAGATCCAGAGGGTAGGTTATTTATAGACTCTTCCAAACTTAGTTTGAAAGCAGTTTTATTACACAACGGCAACATTATTCCTTCCATTCCCATTGGATATTCCGTTCACATGCAGGAAACTTACGTGAATGTGAAATTACTTCGCGAGTCAATCAAATCTTATCATAATGGCAGGTTTGTGGTGAGTTGAAAGTAATTGCTTTACTCCTGGTAATACAATTAGGCTATACGAAGTACTGCTGTTTTCTGTGTTTGTGGGACATTCGAGATAGAAACTCTCACAGATAAAAGACAAATGACCTTCAAGAAATCTAAATCTCGGGGAGAGAAATGTCCAAAAATGAGCCTCTAGTTAATCCAAAAAACATTCTGCTTCCACCCCTGTACATTAAGCTGGGATTAATGAGTTTCATGAAAATCATAGACAAGGATGGAGAGGCTTTCCAGTACCTTACAATGGAATTTCCAGTACTGAGTGAATCAAAGGTTAAAGAGGGAATCTTTGTGGGCCCTCAAAAATGCACAATAATAAAGCACACTACTTTTGATAAAGTTTTCGAAAGGAAAGAGAAAACAACCTAGGAGAAGCCTTCAAAAGTGTGCTACGAGGATTTCTAGGCAACAGAAAGCCAAGAACTACTAACAGTTGGTGAAAGAACTCCTACAAAAGTACTATGACCTTGGATGCAACATGTCTCTGAAACTTCATTTCATCCATTCCCATCTTGATTTTTTTCTTTAAAAGTGTGGAGCTGTAAGCAATGAGCACGATGAAAGGTTTCACAAAGATATCTCTGTAATGGAACGCAAATATCAGGGTTGTTGGAATGAGTCAATGCTGCCGACTATTGCTGGATTGCTACAAGAGATGCTCCGGCATTGACATACAAGAGGTAATTCAAAAGGAAACATTTGCAAAAAAAGGCTAAAAAACCTCCGCTTTCTGAAAAATGAACATTGTTTAGTGAAACATGCCTATTCTATTGTAAGGTACCCTGGGGTAATAACGCCAGACGGGGTAATAACGCCAAGTGCTAATATTTTGCATAATTATGAAATAATCTGGTAAATGACACCCATGTGTTCTGCGCAGAATGGTTTTGAGTCATATAAATCGCAAAAAACAGCTTCAAGTTAATTTGTTTCATTTTTAGGTCTTATTGTTTTTACAAGCAGCTAAAATTAACGCTTGATCTAAAATTTGGGAAATACGTTTTGTGATGTGAAGACTATTTTTTTTATCTGGAAATACTTTGTTAATTACATAAATTTGTAGTACATTTCACGCCCTTTCAAAATGTTGTTGAAGATTTTGGATATCTTCTCGAGATAATTTGTAATTTAAAATGTACAGCGCAATAGCTATAACGGGGTAATAACGCCAATCCTTGCAATTTTTACCCCGGTTGATTCCCTACAGTGGCAGAGCTACATCCTAAATACCGATTCAAATAAACACAGTTAAAACTGTGCAATGTTTCTAATAATTCTATTTAAACGCTCCTTTTTAAGCAAAAAGAAGTTCACGGTCTGATATTCTTTTGCCTCATCCCCCCCCTCCCCATACCACACCTTTATTTTTCTTACCCTTTCACGAAAAAATGAACATTTTCAATAGCTTAGGATGCAATTTGTCAATTTCTAGAGCTGATAGTTTGTATTTTTAGAATTGGGCAATCTACATGCAATTAATCCAACTTATTTCATTCTTTTGTTTGCATGGCGTTATTACCCATATAGGTGGGTAATAACGCCAAATAGCATTGGTCAAGAAATCACGCCATTACATTTTATGTATTCATATGTTTTAAATTATTTTTTTTATATAGATAGTCAATGACTTGCTGTATCAAATCATATATTTGTTTGAAAAATACAAACTAAAACTGAGCCGTGAAAATTGCTAGAACATTAACGTGGCGTTATTACCCCAGGGTACCTTATTTATTACATAGGAATTTTTTTCTTCTTCAATTTGCTTTTAAATCGACGTGTGGGATGTTGTGTGTCTTTCTTAAGTGGGCTATATTGTATCTTGAAAACAAGAGCTAATAAAAAAATTTCATTTACATATTCGTTTTTTTTTTCAACCTAAATTAGTAGGAATTGACTATCTAGAACCAGCAAATTGACAAAAATATTTTTTTGCTGTTGGCTAGTGAGCGTAAAATTTTAAGGGCTGTGATGCACGTCAAGGGAAAATGTTGATTAAAAATATTTTAAAAGAGTAAAAAGTACATTTCTAACTAAGGTATATACTTATGTATAATCGGACTCGTGTATAAGTTGACTGTTAATCTTTAAATAAATAAATATTAATAATAACAATAAACTAAATTTTTGCGTATAAATCGAGCAATATTTCTGATAGTCTGTTGAGAAATAATTTGTAATCAAGGATATAAAAAAAGCTTTTTTTATTTCTTGTATACAAAAATGACTAAAACAAGCTAAAAAAGATAATTTTGTACTAAATGTTTGGTACTTGTTTCTAAAGATTTTTAATCTGTAGTACCATGTCAAATTTTATAATTTACTCGTAACGCAAATATAGTTAGTGGAATACATTTTGTCAACGAATGAAGGCTCATGCTTAAAAAATGATCGTGAAACAGAATTTGTAACAATTTAAAATTTACATTGTCAATGAGTACAATAAACAGAGAGTCTATTAATAATTACTGCAAAATTTTAAGCGTTAAAATGCACGTCAAGAGAAAAATAACGATTAAAAAGATTTAAAAAATCTAAAAAGTGCATCTTTAACTAATGAATATAATTCTGTATAACTCGACATCTGTATACGTCGACTGCTAATTCTTAAGGGGAAAAATTGCATAAATCGAACAACATTTCTGGTAGTTTATGGAGAAATAGTTTCTAATCAAGGATATAAAAAACTTTTATTATATCTTGTATACAAGGCAAACTAAAACAAGATAAAAATGATAATTTTGTAAACATAGGATTTTTGTATGCAAAACCAGTTTTACAATTGACTTAATCAGTCAAAAAAAGTAAGATGCCTCAGTGCAAGTTCAATTCATATTTTATTTGTGACTCCAAGATTGATAAAGTGAAAATTCATGAAATTTTAGCAATATTTTTAACAGAATAATATATTTTTACGTTAAACAATAACTAGTAGATTTAAGTATTAGGATTATTTTTATCTGTCTAAAAAAAACAAAAATCATTAACTCATCCTTAAAGAGTAAATTATTTAAAGTTCCCATAAATTTAATAAACACTTTTATGTGTTTAAACAAAACAACTCAAACACAAAAGAAGATAATCTCAATCATGATACATGGCACTATGCATCGATATAACGATTTTATTTCTTATGCAATCTTCGATAAAAATGAAAACAGAAGAAATAAAATGCATTTTCAAAAATGACGAGTCTTTCATTCATAATTCATATCTGAAGTAAATGATATTTCTATTGGCGTACGTTATTGACATAAGCATTAGCGACATATAAATTATACATATTAGATAATAAACACCATTATTTTTGCTTTTTGGTGCTGTAAAACCATAGTTCATTTTTTTCATGAGGTTCTCAAATAAATCAAACCTATTCCTACAATTTTTAGTCCGTAGTACCTGGTCAAACTTTATAATGTACTCGAATGGCAATTGTAGTTTGTGGAATAAATTTTTGTCAATAAGTGATGGTTGTTGTTTAAAAATTATCATGAAATAGAATTTGTAACCATTTAAAATTTACGTTGTCAATGAGTTGCAATAAACAGAGAGTCTTCTAATAATCAGCCTAAAATTTAAGGATTAAATGTACGTCAAAAGAAAAATGATGATTAAAAAGATTTTAAAAGAATAAAAAAAATAATTGTAATTTAAGAAATTACCCCAACCATTTGAAAAATGTTTCACTCGATACATTCATCTATCATTTTAAGCTAAATACCAGTTGTTTTATTGTGTATTATCCGTGCCACTGCTATAAATGACTTTATACATGCTGCAATTTGAAGGTACGGTTCGTTTAAGTTATATCACTCTATTGTCGCCAAGCATAAAAGTTGGCGACGAAAGAAACATTTCAAACTATTTAACATTGTTGGTGCAAAAGTAATCATTATTAAAATACAGCTTTGGCATATACTGTTATACTTGTAAGACTTTGGCATATATTGTTTGATTTTACAGAGCAGAATTTTGGTGATGGAGGTTTTAAACCAAAATCGATCGCAGCACATGCATCTGTGAATGGGTCCATCAGACATCGAATCAAAAAAGTTTTTTCCCAGTTTTTCCCAAGCCGATTGCTTTTTAGTTTTCTTTTTAGGTGGTGGAAAATCAAGAGTAATAGCTATAACATTTTCCGGCTTGTTAGAATCACTATTGGCACTCAAATTTTCCTGGTTAGAACCGACCGATAGTAAAACGCCATGGCTAGTGGATTGGTCGCCCTGGCGACATGATGTTTTACAATTAATCGGTTCGGCATTAAATTGCTTCCTTTTTCGTGATCGCCTTTCAACACGTAATTGGTTTTCAGCGGCTCAATAATCTTTTGATTTTATCATTTTCTGCATTGAAAGACGTTTTTGCGCCAAACCAAATACAGTATTACTCAGTTATCCCGTCGACCAATTTCGCCAAATGATACGAATCGCCAAACTAATAAGCAACTTATACATGTTGACTGTGTTTAATATCATTGAATGCGATATTCACGTTCATTCATTTCTTTGGCTTCGGCTTTTTCCGTATCTGTTAATTTCCGTCTACCCATTTTTAAATTTGTTAGTTTTCTCCTTTATTACAATGATTTTAACCATTTTAATTTACTATTCAAATAAAAATTCTTCTAAAAGTAAAGAATTTAATTTAAATTCAAATAAAAATTCTTCTAAAAATAAAGAATTTAATTTAAATTCAAAAGTGGTAACATCATTCAAAAGTGGTAACATCATCGGGTCCATTCTCCCGAAAACAACAACCATTTTTCAAATGGTTAAAAAGTGCATTTTTAACTAACGTATATACTTGTATAACTCGACTGCTAATTCTTAAGTAAATTATAGAAAAAACTAAATTTTCGTGCATAAGTCGAACAGCATTTTCAATAGTTTGTTGAGAAATAATTTGTAATTAAGGGTATAAAAAACATTTTTTATTTCTTGTTTACAAAGGTAACTAAAACCAGATAAAAATGATAATTTTGTGAACAAAGGATTTTTGTATAGAAAACCAGTGTTGCAATTCACTTATTAAATCCAACAGTGCATAACGCCTCAGTGCAAGTTAAGTTTATATTTTACTTGTGATTCCGATAGTGATAAAGTGAAACGTCAGCGAATTTCAGCAATATATTTAATTTAATAATATTCTTTTACGTTAAGCGATAATCATTAGATATAACGATTTTAATCGTTTCTATCAGTCTATGTATAACAAAAATCATTAGTTCATCCATTAAGAGAATTTATTTAGTTCCTAAAAATGTAATAACTTTTTTATGTGTTTCAACAAAATAATTCAAACACTAAACAATACAATCTCAATCATGATACATGGCAATATATATGGATATAACGCTTTTATTTCTTGTACAATTATCTATAAAAATAAAACAAAAAGAAATAAAAAGCACTTTGAAAAATGAAGAGTCTTTCATTCATAATTCATATCTGATGTAAATGACATTTCTATTGGTTTACGTTATTGACATTAGTTTGGCGACAGATAAATTATACATATTAGATAACAAACACAATTATTTTTGCTTTTTTGGTGCTTTGAAACCATGGTTCATTTTTTTTCATGTGATTCTGAAATATTTCATATCTATTCTAAATATTTTTAATCTCTATTATCGGGTGAAATTTTATAATTTCTTCGTATTGCAGATGTAATTTGTAGAATAGATTTTTATTAATGAATAATGCATAACATGTAAGACAAAATCATAAAACACAATTTATAACCATTTAGAATTTACGTTGGCAATAAATGGCAATGAAAAATTTCCAACAGTCTTCTAATAACTGTTTAAGGGTCAAAATGTACTTAAAATTGAATTCACATTTTAATCTTTTTTCTAGTAGCGGTAAAGTGAAAATTTGGGGAATTTTAGCGATATTTTTAATAGATAAATTTTGCTTTACATTAAATAGAAATCTTTAGAAATAAGAATTGAAATAGTTTCTCTCAATATTTTAATAACAAAAAACATTAGTTTATCCATTAAGAAGATTTATTTATGATTTTTATGAATGTAATAAACGCTTTCATTTATTTAAACAAAATAACCCAAACACAGAGCAAGGCAATCTCAATCAAGATACACAGCACTATACATCGATATGACTATTTTTCTCTCATATAATCCTCGATAAAAATGAAAACAAATGAAGTAAAATCCATTTTGAAAAATGATAGGTCTTTCATCCATAATTCATATCTGATGTAAATGACATTTCTATTGGCTTACATTATTGACATAAGCATTAGCGACCGATAAATTATACAAATTAGATAACAAACATCATTATTTTTGCTTTATAATCCAGTAAAACAACAGTTCATTTTTTTTCATGTTTTTCTAAAATAAATCAAAACCACTCTAAAGATTTTTATTTTTAACTAAGGGATGAAATTTATAATTTACTTGTCTGGCATTTATAATTTGGGGAATTAATTTTTTACAATAAATGAAGGTTGAGGCTTAAAAAATGATCATGAAACAGAATATGTAATAATTTAAAATTCACGTTGTCAGTGAGTGACAATAAACAGAGAGTCTTCTAATAATTAGCTTAAAAATTTAAGGGTTAAAATGAACGTCAAAGGAAAAATAATGATTAAAAAGATTTTAAAAGACTAAAAAGTGCATTTTTAACTAACTTGTATATTTCTCTATAACCCAACTCGTATGTAGGTCGACTTCTAATTCTTAAGTAAAATTAAAAAAAAGAAAAACTAAATTTTAGAGCATAAGTCAAACAGCATTTCTGGTAGTTTATTAAGAAATTATTTGTAATCAAGGATATAAAAAATCATTTTCTTTTTCTTGTTTACAAGGCTAACTAAAACAAGATAAAAATGATAATTTTGTATACAAGGGATTTTTGTTTACAAAACCAATGTTTAAATTTGTGTATTCAGTCAAAAAATGCAGGATGCCTTTGTGCAAGTTGAATTAATATTTTATTCGTGATTCCAATAGTGATAAAGTGAAAATTCAGCGAATTTTAGCAATATATTAAACAGAATAATATTGTTTTACGTTAAACAATAACCAGTAGATATGATTCGGATCGTTTTTACCATAGCCTATGAATAACAATAATCCTTAATTCATACCTTAAGAGGATTTATTTATAGTTCCTAAAATGTAATAAACACTTTTATGTGTTTAAACAAAATAAGCCAAATGTAAAACACGGTGATCTCAATAATGATACATGGCACTATGCATTGATGAAACGATTTTATTTCTTATACAATCCTCGATAAAAATAAAAACAGAAGAAATAAAATGCATTTTGAAAAATGACGAGTTTTTTTCTTTCATAATTCATATTTGATGTAAATGACATTTCTACTGGCGTACGTTATTGACATAAGAATTAGCGACAGATAAATTATACAGATCAGATAACAAACACCATTATTTTTGCTTTAAGGTACAGTAAAATCATATTTCATTTTTTCATGTGGTTCTGAAATAAATCAAATCCATCCTAAATAGTTTTAATGTATAGTACTGCCCCAAATTTTATAATTTAGTTGCATTGCAAATGTAATTTGTTGAATATGTATATATATTTTTACTAATGAATGGTGGTGAATTTCCATATAAAGAAAAAAAGATTATAAAAGAGAATTTGCAACTATTTAAAATTTACGTGGCCTTTCAGTGATTATGGACAAAAAGTCTTCTAATAACTACCGTTGATATTTAAGGAAAAAATGTACGTGAATGGAAAAATGATCACTAACCATTGCTGGTCTGGTGTACTAAGAATAGTATATGTCTTTTAATGGAGTATTATTTTGTTTTAATAAATACTTTTGGTATTATTTAAAATTTGTAATATTAGTATATGTCTATGAATTTCCTACATGACTTCATTTATGTTTAGGAATTTAGTAATAATAATAATAATTAATGTATGCTTATTTCTCTTTGTCCCATTTTCGATTCTTTTATTTTAAACATATATCTCACTCTTTAAATTTAACTTAAATTCCTGTAGAAATCATGTATAATAAAGTGCAAAAAGTTTAAAAAAAAAACCTAACATAAGTTAAAATTTATTGTAATACAATGTTTTTTAAACATCTCCAAAAATTTTCCTTAGCCCATTGTCACATGAATATTAATTTAATAGTACGCACAACCACAACATTCGTTATATTTCAGACAGAGAAATATTCACGAAACTCAAATCAATCTATCTGTATAGCTAGTGTTGATGTTATTAACGTAAAAGTAATTTTCTCTAAAAATTGAAAAATAATTCGGACCCGAAAGAGTTAAAAAGATTTAAAAGACTAAAAAGTGTTGTTCTATTGATAAGTTCTATGATGTTTGAACTTTCAAGAATAAATTACCGAAAATCATACTGTTATAAATAATATCAACTTTATATATAGATGAAGTTTTGCGATTTCTAAATAGTAATACTTTCGTATTAATCGCATGTTAATATGACAATGAAATTACTTCTTATATCAGGCTATTTTATTATTATGAATTCGTGCCTAAGAGCGTACATATCCGTCGATCCTCCGATTACGTTTCCATCAAATTTTAAATTTATAAATTGCATTATCTTATTTTTTTATTTTTAACGAAATAAAAAATTTGTTATGGAATATCGGGAAGAAACAAATGCTTAACTATTTATATTGTTTTAAATATTTCGACAGAGGACTGCACATGATACAAATTTTAGAAAAAATTATTGTTCTAAATTAATTTTAAAATAAAACATTCATAATATGCAATACACTTGTCAAAGAAGCTGAATTTAAAGCACATTTTTTTTTTTATATTCGGCTGTCTAAAAATGAAATTGTTCGGTGTTTAGAAATTATTATGTTTCCAGTAGCACGAATAGCTGAAACCTCAAGCGATTACTACCGTCATATGACTTCAGAATTTCCCAAGATATATTTATGTTGTAAAATAAAAAAATTACCTACAGTGATTGGGCAAAAATAAGTTCGAATATTATGTTATTGTTTGAAAAAAATGAGCAGTTTTAAAAATTAATTTTTGACACACAGATTAGAATGTATTTATTCATTTAAAACAATTTATTATAATTTATACACTTATTTAAAACAATATATTTTCCCATTTTAAAGAATATTAACTTTGAGAACTTTACTCCATGTATAATATTATTCCATGAATAATAATAAAAAAAAATGTATTAAATATTAGCAGATTTACTAAATAATTTACCATTGCAAATGCGTGAAAGCTATTAAAATTTCATTTTGTTAAATTGATTTGATTTTTTCATCATATTTTGTTAAGTAATTGTATAGTGCAAATTTAGTGAAAGTCTCAAAAACAAAGCTCGAAAATTCTGAAAGTGATCGGATAAGCTAAAAATCCATTGTTCCTAAATTAAATCGAAAAAAAAATGCAGGATTGTATTTAAATATCGTAGTACGTGCCCTATTGTGCATTCTAATATTGGAACTAATTAATAGATAAATGGATAGAGTTCCTCTTTTTTTTTTTTTTTTTTTTTGTTTTTTTTTTTTTTTTTTTTTTTCTTTTTTTTTGTGTCTGTGTGTGTGGGGGAGGGGAATAACGGATTTAAATTTATTCTATCGACAATCACTTTCAGAATTTTTCAGCTATGTTCTTGAGACTTTTACTAAAGTTACTCTATACATTTATCTAAGACTATATGCAAATGAAATTTCGATTTTACTTTAACAAAATATTTAACAAAATTTCTAAAATTGCAAGTGGCCGGTCATCTTTGTCTAAATTGTGTACATTGTTAATGTAATCACAAATATAATGATTCAAATAAATTCAAATATGAATGTTACCTTAGAAAGCACTTTTCCCGAAAAATAATATTAGTTTATTTTTGGGGTTGATATTATGTTTCCCTTTAATATTTATTCTGGCGTTGGCTAAGGGTGATAAACGGCAATAAAATCAAATTATTTTTAAACAAATGAAGCAAAAAAAATGGGACATATGTCAGGGTAGCTCATATAGCAGAAAAACAGCATGATTCCCTTTAGATCCAAGTTCAAATCCTTCTCTCCCCTCCTCTTTGACAAATTGTCCACTCCATGTTGGGTTATTTTATTAATTGTATTCATAGCTATCTTTATATATATATATATATATATATATATATATATATATATATATATATATATATATATATATAATACCATTAAAAGTAGATTAGATTCACCAGTGGATTTTATCAATAAAACAATAAACCAAAACGAAGAATTTGAAAGGAATTGAATTATAATAAAAAAAAAATAGTGAGACGAGTATATCTGAATAAATAAATAAATAAAATGAATGCAAATGTAATTTGTAGTTCCCAGAGCAGAATCATCAGGCCCCAAATGCTCTCGAACTACAAATGAATTGTGCGGTTTCATCCACGTATTAGCCATGAAATAGCAAAATAATACGTATTTGGGGCTACCAGCACACAAAAAACAAATTATTAAACAAGGGACAGAGAAATAAATAGTTGAAAAAATGAAAATATATACAGGGTGTCCGAAAAGTCTGGAAACGGTCGAATAACTCGAAAAATACATATGAGATTGAAAAACGTAAATATACGTGTTAAATATTTTTAAATAAGCTACTCAGTGATACCAAATTTGACCTTCGTAACCGACCCCCTGGGGGTCAGAGGGGGTCCAACTTTGAAATCTTAAATTATAACCCCCATTTTTTATTGCAGATTCGGATTCTACGGACAAAAATACGTAACTTTTGTATTTGATGTTTATTTCGAATCCTCGTTTATCACGGTATAATTCAGCATATTAAATCGATACATATTTCGGCTTTTCCAACGGGATTTTCCCTAATCGAAACTAATTGGGGAGAATTCATGACATCAAATTCCTAGTCTTTTGCAATAATAGCGTTTTCTGAAAATCACCCGTGCCGATTATTTCGGTAGTGCTACACAGTTAAAAATTTCATCCATTTGCTGTAGCGTCGCTCCACAGCTTTTATAGAATATCTCTTTCATGACCAATGAGAATGTTCCATAACACAGTAAAGTACACTGTAAAAAATTGACCCTTTTGCTGCATCGTCACTCCACCGCTTTTATAGAAAACGATTACTTTACTGTGTTATGGAGCATTTTCATTGGTCACAAAAGAGATATTCTATAATAGCTGTGGAGTGACGCTGCAGCAAATGGGTCAAATTTTTAACAGTGTAGCACTATTGAAATAATCGCCACGGGTGATTTTCAGGAAACGCTATTCCTACAAAAACCGAGGAATTTGACGTCAAAAATTCTGCCCAATCAGTTTCGATTAGGGAAAATCCCGTTGGAAAAGCGGGAATATGTATCGATTTAATATGCTCGATTACACCGTGATAAACGAAGATTTGAAATAAACATCAAATACAAAAGTTACGTATTTTTGTCCGTAGAATCCGAATCTGCAATAAAAAATGGGGGTTATAATTTAAGATTTCAAAGTTGGACCCCCTCTGACCCCCAGGGGGTCGGTTTCGAAGGTCAAATTTGGTATCACAGAGTAACTTATTTAAAAATATTTAACACGTATATTTACGTTTTTCAATCTCATATGTATTTCTCGAATTATTCGGCCGTTTCCAGACTTTTCGGACACCCTGTATATTAAAACAATAGAGTGCAGCAAATAGTGTCAGTAACATGAGCATAAACTTTTGCACGTGGAAATGATAAACTTTACATTCATATATAAATTGGATAAAAAGTAAGAAAACAAAATATTGAGAACAAAAAAAAAAAAAAAAAAAAAAAACTTATCTGGTATCACCATTAACTCCGCAATAAAATTATTAATAAATTATAAATGCAGGAAGCAATAGCTATTTATACAAGCTGAAATAGTAACACTGTAGAAAAACCAGTTCGTTAGTAATGCACACAACAGATCTTCGAAAGATTAGTAGGGTTGCTCTTTTTAAATTAAGAATGCCAAGCACGCCAAATGACTGATTTTGAAAGAAAAAAAATTTGCTATGATTTAAAGTGATACAATATGTTGAAAACAATAAAGAAACTTAATAATAGTAGCAGTATATATATTGTTATTTTACAAAAATGAGTTGAAAGTAAGTAAAAATAATAGTTAAATCCACATGTAGATTAAGTAGTACCCATAACAAACAAAAAAGATAAAGCTGAATGGAAATATAATTGAACCTGAGAAAATAATTAATGATCGATATTAACATAAAATTAAATTAATAAAATAACTAAAATTAGAATTAAGTGATAACATTCATATTAACTTATAACTTAAAATACCATATTGTTACTTTAATCAGTAACATTTATTGTGACTTTACATTGTAAAAACTCATAATCTTAATATAGGATAGTAAAAATTAATAAATAAATAAATAATTAATTAATAAAAATTTAAAAAATATAAAAATAAAATAAAATAAAATAAAATAAAATAAAAATAAATAAATATTTAAAAAAAATAAAAAAATAAATAAATAATAATAATAGTAATAATATTAATAATAATAATACCAAAAATTATATCAATAACATTAAAATTAATTTGATAATTAAAATATAGCTATTTAACTATAGATATAACTAGACAAATATCCATATATTGGTGTCAATTAAACAGTTTAAAAAGTATGTTAAAATAATGTAAAAATAAATAACCCACTCTCAATTATATATATATATATATATATATTCTAATAATTAACCTTTGCGTTTTTATCCAGACAACACCACCCTCTTCCGTACTCTAACATCTACCCTCCCAACCAACCTATATATATATTTATTTATTACCTTTATAACATTTTTAATTTTTTATTATTTTTTTTATGTTTTATAATTTTTTATACATTTTGTACGCAAATAATTAATTATAAGATCATGCAATAGCTAATTATAAGATCATGCAATCTCTAATTATAAATTAAAGAATATATGAATTTTTTAGGATAGCCATTATTTATAGCATCATATACAAGCTTTTTAATATTAGTATTAATTAAATGGAAGAACATAGACATTTTATTCTATATAAATGGTTAAGTATTATATTACGATATACAGAATTATAATGACATGATTTAAAATTAGTAAAGGTATTATCTTTAAAATTAAATTCTTTCCTTTTGTCATAAATATCAGCTATAAATGTGTTCTCTTTTAATATAATTTTAATATCTTAGAAATTGATTGTATTATTAAAAAGTAGGTTTTTTGAAAGTTCTAGATTAGAAGGATAATCAACAGGAAATTGAGATATACAGGTGTTATCAGTATATATATATATGTTTCTATCTTTAACAATTTGACAGAAATTTAAAAAAAAATGGGGCTATATCTACTTTTTCGCTATTTTAAATTCATTTTTCTACGCGAAAAAACTTTTAAAAGAGCATTTAATCACCCTGATACAACTTTAAAATATCAGACTGTTTGGGAATAACTAATGTAACTGACGTTACACACTGACTGTAAAAACATTTTGATATCAAATCCGAATTAAACTGGAATGTCTGTATGTTCTTTTGGCAAGCTATGAACTTTCAAGCCTGAATCGGAATTTGAGCTTTGAACTGGGCTTGCACATTTTGACATTTAGACACTGTTCTGACTACTGGAGTTGTATTGTGTTTTAAAACACATTTTGTAAGCGCTTCCAATGGTTCATTTTAATTCAAAATAGAGTATTGAAATTTCGGTTGAACGGTGAAACTTTTTGAGAGATTGAAGCACAAAAAAGTATACTATTTTTTAAGTTGAAAGGGCGATATTTTTGCTCAACTAATACATCATAAAAAGTTTTAACAATGTTTTGATTATTTGACAAAATTTTTCAATAATATTATTTAGAAAATTACAAAGTAAATTAAATATTAGCTTAGAAAAATTCTGATTTTTTAATTAAACCATTTCAAGGACATTGCTGTTATATATGCCGAACAAATAATATTTATCTAAATATTTTCTAACTTACCACCATAACACATATTGGAAATTAATATCTGTACATGAAATTCTTATAAAAAAGCGCTTTTAATTTCGTTACTGATTTACGCTATCCACTTTTAGATATAAATTAAAATTCGATTTCAGAAAATGTCAGATTATTACATTAATAAAACTTTGATTTTTGACATTTAAGATTTTTTAAGAACAAATAACTTACCATATTCGACAGGAAAATATTCCAGTATTTCACTGCAAAATATTTACCCAAAATGGCTTTCTTAAAGGTTACAAAAATAGTTTAGATTTATTTAATGCGTTGTTTCTCTGCGCTAACATGCCAGTTTGCTTAATTTTCGACATTTTCGAGATAATCATTTAAAAGAGTTTGCTGCTTTGGCAGAAAAATATTTTTTTATATTTTACGAAAGTTTATGTTAGTTTAAGTGTTATGTTAAAGTTTACGAAAGAGTTATTTTACATTAGTCATAACTACAGAAAAACATTTATAAGTATTACAGACGTTTTGTTATCTGGAGATAAAAAATAAGGTTGAAGAAATTTATATGTACGTGGAATGAAGTAGAATTTCCAGAAAAAGACTAGATAAATAACCAGAAGTCACAAACGTATTTTTAATTAATAAAAGACATTAATAAATAGTGCATACTTTATTAAATCACTATATTGTACATATGTGTATCTAAAAAAAGATCGGTGAAATTTTAAAATATAATGATTCATTTTTATAGCAGATTTGAGCATAAACTTAATTACAAGCGTCTTATGTAGGTAAGAGTTTTTTCACACGGTTATTAAAAAAAAAATACTTTCATATTTCATCAGTAGGGGGCATTGATAGTTCATTTTCTATCATTCAATTTTTATTGTTCATTTTATTTAGATGTTGAAAATTTGAAAAAAAAATCGATTTTATTTTTTTGTTGAGAATGTATGCTATAACTTGAGATTGTGATAGCATAGAGACAGGTCTTTTAGAAAAAGTTAACTATTTACCATAACGTAAATTCACAACTGAATCCATCCTTCAAATATAAAATTTTGGCACAGATGTCATATACACACCATATTTGCACGTATTTTTTTACCCTTTCAATTTGGCATAACACATCTGTACCAAGGAGAAGCTTCGTTAGTTATAAGTTTATAAAATTGTTGGCGAAGTAAAATATGGAAAAATTAAAGATTTCGGTGAAATGTACTAATTAAATTATGCAACTGCATGCATTCAATATTTACAAATCATTGAGAAAATTATATTCATTGTTTTGTTATTTATTAAATTTATTCTTTGTAATTGTTTATTTATCGTTTCCTTTATTGTTGAATTTATGTTTACTTACTGTTACTTTTGGGCTATTTCCATGAGTACTTGTAGTGCAAGTAATGTAACACAGGCTACGATTTTTGGCTACCAGTATTACAGAACGAAAAAAATGTGATTAAGTTTATTGGCACATTCTCATTAATTGAATAAGGCCAAGCAGACTTTTCGAAAATAACGGTGGCTAACAAGCATAGCAATTAATAGGCTATGTGACTTACACTACAGAAACCATGGAATTAGCCTTTTATTTTAATTCTTTAAATCATTTTTATTATAAAGTATATCAATAAATATTTACATGAAACTGCAATTCATTTATTTTTATTTCCTTTTTAAAATACTAGAATCTCTTTCAATTTTCCCTCTATTTTATATTTATAGTGCAATAAAAAAATCACATGCTGTTATTTTATGCAATTTCCAACATTTATTAAAAAATAAAATATTCTCCAAATTGGCAGGGTAAAAAAACACGTGCAAATGTGGTGCGTATATGACATCTGTGCCAAATATTTTTTAATTCACCTCCTAGTAAATATAAATAGAATTTGCAAAATCACATTTTTGTTTCAAACTTTAAAAAATTCTTTATGAAATATTGCAAAAATACTTTAAATGCGTTTAGTGATTATTTTGAATTCAAAAATTGTACTATTCTATTGACGTTAATAAATAAAAAATGCTGAAATGAAGTTGCATTTTACATACTTATTATTAGCATGTTGTTAAACGTCACAAAAAGTACATTCTAAATTTAAATGTCAGATATTCAGTAATTTAAGTGCCTCAAACGGAGTGTTCAATTTTCAGACGTTTTAAAGTGTTTTTTTTTTTCAGACACTTCATATACCTGAATTTCAAACACTTCATTTATATAAATTACAGCCCTTTTTTGTACAGGCAATTAATGGTGATGGCACCCATGTGGAAAATGTATAATCAAAATAAAAGTTTTAATTTCTCCGATCTGTATTGTAATCAGAGATTAGTGTACTGACTCTGTGTCATATGCAAATTTCCTCCTTGCGCACCAATCGAGTTTTTTCTATGGGGGGGGGGGAGGATTCGCAGAACAGTTTTTTGTGCGTGCATAACATGTCCGTTTTTTACGATACACATACGGTTCCAACGCTCTTTAGGGTTTTCACATGCGCTGAGCATTTTGCGATGAAAAAAATGGGTGTTAATTGTCATTGGAAATTTTCGAGTTTCTGTAACTATAACCGTAACCGTGAGCGCCATTTTGTTGCCGTTCACAGAATCTCGAGCTCATACCTCTGAATAGCTATATCTGAAATTTCACCTCAATCAGTTGACCGGACTGGCCGCTAGAGCTCCATATATCGGCAAAGTTTTTTTATGACCACCCTGTATGTGCCAGGCAAATAGGATATAGTTGCGAAAAGTGTGATTACAATAATTTAGTACTTAAATACATATTGTGTGATTTATGAAATTCATAATTATTTAGTTTCGTAAAATTTTAAAAGTAATGTAAAATATATACCGGTGATGTAATATATTTATATTTAACAATAATAGAAGTTCATGTCTAAGATATACCTTTATGAATATGATATATTTTATACTAACATTAATGAATTAATTATTACCTAATAAATCTGCTTTAACGCTTTATCTACCGCATTATGAATTCACGAAAATTTTACGTTCTTAAGCATTTTACGTAAATTATTTAAACTTAATTAAAAGATTTATATAATCCTTCAATAAATTTTTGAAGGATTATAGAAAGATTGAAGGATTTAGAAGGATTAATTAAATTTGAAATTACGAGAATTTTGTGCAATATTTATAACCCCACTCAAAACTTTTATTTAATTGTTTTCTTAGTATTTCGAAGAATATAAAATGCATAAAAAAGATGTTCTTACGATATAAATATAGAAATAGTTCCGTATTGAAAAATTCTCATCCCCCTCCTTCAGTGCCAAGAAAGCTGAAAAGAAACAAAGGCAAAAGAAATCATCCTTTTAAAAATATTTTTGTTTTGTGTAACCAATAACGCTTTTTGGAACAAAATAAAGTATATATCTGTAACTCATTCTAAACAGTACGACAACTGATCATCGTATTAAAAAAAATATAAGTTATTTTAAGGGTATTTATACGTACCGTCGGTAGATAAAGGGTTAAACCTTTCGGGCACAGGGTACTTTCATTGCCAAAATGTTGAAATGACTGGATGACGCCAGAATTTAGATACAAATTTGTTTGAAAATAAGACATAGATAATTTTTCCATGCATAATATACGGAAAATATTTACATCAGAATTCTGGTGTCATTGTGAAATTTCGGAGCAATGTTGGCTCTTTTATGCTATGGAATGCTGAAACACAAACATTTAATGACAGTTTTCAATGATGAAATAACCAGTATAATACAAATTTCTTAGTTAACGTGGGTAATGTGTATGTAAACAGTTCTTAAATTGAATTGAGTCATAGTAAAACTTCTGCAGTTTTTGACAGTTTAGTGCGATTTTTGTAGTTATTTTGTTATTGCTGGTAAGGAGATTGATTTTCTGCTTACATAGCAAAATTTTCGCTTGTGTTGTCGCCTAATTTTATTTAAGCGCTGTATTAAGAATAGAAGATCAGAAATATCTTTTTCGCCACTTTATTCTCAGTTATTTCAAGAAAAGTAAAAATGCTATCAAATTGCTATTAAAATTTGTACTGTGTATGTATAATATGCTGTTTCTGGTTATACAATTCGAAGATCAGTTCGAAGAATTTAAGTGCAGAAATAAGAGCCACGAATATGATGCCGTTTTGGATAAATATCATCTGTTTAGAATGATATCTTGAATGATGCTATCGCTGAAATTTCATTTTACAAATTTCAGTTCCAAGAGCTATCACACAGATTAAGCATTCCAAAAGGTACAGTGTATCATCATTTTATAGCTTGTTTTACGAGGGTTTTTTTTTTTTTTTTTTTTTTTTTTTTTTTTTTTTTTTTTACAAAATTTGCTGGTCGTCCAAGATTGGTTATCATCTTCTAGGTTAAAACTTCCTTGTTTTAGCTTCTCAATCCACTTTCAATGATCACCATTTAAAATATCATTTTATCCACATGCAACACAAATTTTACAAGCAGTCTAATGTTTTTACTTTCCTTAAAATATCAGAGAATACGACGAAAATGAATTTTAGGGATCTCCATTTTTACCAGTGAATTGAAATAAAAAAAGTCCTTCCGGCAATGCCGGGAGGAAGAGGTAGCTTTCATATACTTATATATTTATTTATTTATTTTAAAGTAAGTTACATTGTTCAAAAATACTAATCTCAAACTAGTGGAAATAATCTTATAAAATTACTGACTTTATAAGATTGAATACTAGTTTTTGTCAAGACTGAATATTAATAGGAATTTTAAGAAATTAGTCATCTTTTATTCAACCTGGTTTTATTTTAAGCGATTTAGAGAGTCACCAAATTCCACGATATCATAAAGTGTATGCCATTTTAAAGCAACATTGTGGATCCTTCAGGTCAGACCGTTTCAAAATGTCAGCCATAAGCAAAATTCAAAGTGCTATAACTCAATCATTTTTTAAGATATAGACAAAATAAAAAGTGTTCTGGAATCGTCGTTTTAAGTTCTAACACGTAAAAGAAAAATATTTTTCAAATTTTGATCTTTTCGCATTTAATTTTAAATTTTAAATTTTTTAAAATTTAAAATTTAAAATTAATTAATTTAAATTTTTTAAAAAATTTAAAATGGCCACCATTTTGAAACAAAATGGCGGATGATGCTGGCCAACGAACTCGGTCGAGACATTTGTATGTACTATGTACATACAAAGTTTCATTGAAATCGGTTCATAAATACGCGTGTTATCACGTGACAAAAATCAGATCGTTTCAAAATGTCAGCCATAAGAAAAATGCAAAGTGCTATAACTCAAACATTTTGTAAGATATAGACAAAATAAAAAGTGTTCTGGAATCGTTGTTTTAAGTTCTAACACGTAAAAGAAAAATATTTTTCAAATTTTGATTTTTTCGCACTTAATTTTAAATTTTAAATTTTTTAAAAAATTTAAAATGGCCATCATTTTGAAACAAAACGGCGGATGATGCTGGCCAACGAACTCGGTCGAGACATTTGTATGTACTATGTACATACCAAGTTTCATTGAAATCGGTTCATAAATACGCGTGTTATCAAGTGACAAAAATTAGATCGTTTCAAAATGTCCGCCATAAGAAAAATTCAAAGTGCTATAACTCAATCATTTTTTAAGATATAGACAAAATAAAAAGTGTTCTGGAATCTTTGTTTTAAGTTCTAACACGTAAAAGAAAAATATTTTCCAACTTTTAATTTTTTCGCATTGAATTTTAAATTTTAATTTTTTTAAAAAATTTAAAATGGCCGCCATTTTGAAACAAAATGTCGGATGATGCTGGCCAACGAACTCGGTCGAGACATTTGTATGTACTTTGTACATACCAAGTTTCATTCAAATCGGTTCATAAATACGTTAGTTATCGCATGACAAAAATCAGATATATATATATATATATATATATATGGTTATATATATATATATATATATATATGTCAACATTTGAACGGAGGGTGGTTTTGGGGTCTGGGAGTCATGATCGGTGAAAATATACCAAAATTTTCCGGAAGTGCTTTCCTCCGGACGGCTGCAATAGGTAGCTTTTTACTTTTTGTAATGAAAGCTACCTAATTATGACACAACACAAACAAGAATTATGCAGAGCAATCAGAAAAAGTCTAATAGTACATATTTGTGTCGTTCAAGATCGCTGCTTATCAGCAGTAATGATAATATAAGAAAATGTAACCGCTCTTCGCTTTTAACCTTCCGTCGGCGCGCCGTTGTAAAAAGTACAGCATTCATTTTCTTTTTTGTTAAAAACAAACTTAAAGCAGTAGTAGATGTTAATAACCGCTTCTACTCGTTTTTTGGATCTCTTTACCCAATTCCTGATAGTTATTTATATTTAAGATCGCACAATTACCTAAATCTGCCATTTTAATCCGTTAACAGTGCATGAAATGCGCAAGGTGTATATATAAACAGCCTTCAAAAAAGTAAATCTTATGCTTGATATGGGAAGCGACTAATATAGATAAATAATAGGACTAATGCTGTAAATCCGAAATTACTTAATTATTACTTAGTAATTCATTATTGATGTTTAATCTTTGTGCTTCTAGTAGCAAGTAGTTTTTATACATCTAAACATCCACGTGTATTGCGGAATACTTTCATAAATTGTGATCAGAGATAACTTATATGATATTTCTAAGTATAATTATTTGTAAAATTTAAAAGAAAAAAGCAGTAATAATTTATTGTTTTTTGTCTGTTGTACAATTTACAACACGCGCCCGCTCATGTGGTGAAAATTGGCGCGCCTGGCGAAAGGTTAAAAATCGGAGAACTTTGTAGATGAGTCGATATTTTAAACTTGAAAAATTAGGTATGTTTGAAATGTAACTAGATTTATAAATATTCCTACATTGAAGATATAGCTTTTGTATTCTTATTCGAAAAAGTATAAATCCAAATTTTATTACGATTGTACATATTAAATTCTGGAATACGGAAAAAATATGAACCTATCCTTAATAGGATGCCATCACCATGGTAATCACGACTCATTATCTATCACGGGATACAACTGAGTTGACTACGTATAATATGATTCAATAGAATCGCGAAAACATATATCAATGTCTTATCAATATTCTATAATATGCACCTTTTATTAATATTAATAGTTTTAATTCTATTTTCATAAAATTTAAAATTACTAGAAAAAATTCTGCAAGGATTATAGATATATTCAAAACATTCAGTTGAATAGTTTTCCGTTTTATATGCAAATGTACGAACAGATCAGACGACGAATACAAGTGATTCGTATTTATGAAATTAGCTATGCACATAAAAATCAAGATTACTAACAAATTACGTAACATCCAACATTCATTTTTCTTCCTAGTGTGTTCTTTATTTCATAAGCTAAATATCATTCTCTTCTGGCGCATATTATTTGCATTTAATATAGTTTATTTTCGAAAATAAATCAAAACAATTTACGCATATTTTTTGTGAAATCTTTATTTATCTAATCATCGAAAAGTTAAATTTTAAAATTTTTACCTGACGCCATTCTAAGATTTGCAACGTATGCTATTGATTTATCAGAATAATTAATTCGCGCTGCAAGTAGATTTTATCCTATAGGGTATTTTCAAATATAAGCAATACGCGAAGCTTTTGTCAAATAATTAATCCGAAATTTTCTAAAAGATTTGTCTAAAAACTGAGAATTGGAAATATTTAAATTTTTAGAGCTCTGTAAGATGGGATTTAAAATTAAATTGAGATTTTGTGTTTCTAACTTCGTTAAGTTTGTGTTTAATAAAGTTACAAGAGTCAAACTATCACATGGTGTTTAATTTTTTTTAACCTCAAATATCTAATCTTTCTTATGGTAGAATAGTTCTTGTGATCACAGTGTGACTTAATTATGTTACATTTGTTGACGCCTATAAGTATACGTATATATATATGCGTAACTTAAAAATTATTGATTACGTATGCTAAAATTTTATCAATATTTATATTCAGTATTTAATATAAACTATTCTAAACTATTTTATAAATCTATTTGTAGGAATAAATTTTGGAAAAAGGAAGTACATGAGGAAATTAAAAGTCGTCGCTAGCTCACTTAAAAATCAAAAGTCTGATACTATTCTTCAAATCCTATTTTTATTTTTACTGACTTAATTGCGATGCTTTAGTATTTGTATGGTTTTTGTAGTACGTAAATATTTCACTTTTCTTCTCTTGAAAAAGTTATAAATAGTTTCACACAATAAAGGCGAATAAGCCAAAAAATAATTCCTAAATTTAAAAACAGTCATGTTTGCGAATTCAATGAAAAATAAAAACCCAATGTAAATATCTAAATTTTCATTTTTTGTGTTCTTTAATTAAATAAGGAAAAAAAAATCTTGGTTAGAAACAAACATTAAATGTATATTTAAATTAAACAAACTTAGAAAAATGAACAAAGGCATTTAAAAATCCTACGAAAACCTTTCTTTTTTCCCTTTTGTTTATTTTTGAAAAGAAGTATGCAATTATTTCAAAGTAATTTACCGTAAATGTAAAGAAACGGAACTATCTTTTGTACTTGAATAGAATCGAGTTTAATAATAGACTAAGATGATTTAATTTTTAGAATGATAATCAAGAAACTTTTTTTTTCCATTTTTGTTTTTATCTTACTATAAGAGACAGTAATTAGACGATAGAAGATTACTGTATTTTAACAAAAAAAAAAAAAAAAAAAAAAAAAAAAAAAATCACGCACACATCATACATTATCTTGTAATGTTGTATGTTTTTTTTTTTGCAATATATATGTCTGTTATATGAAATAATGCATTTTATTTAGCAGACTATAGAATTCTATTATATGTTTTTTTCAGCATGTTGTGTTTTGCCGACTGATGATTAGAGTAGCAAGTGTCGTTTTTCTAAATTTCTTCATTTTTTTACATGTACATTTCACTTTTTGCTCTAGTTTATAATAAAATATTATTCATTATAATTTTGTCGGATATCAATTTTTTAATATTTTTAAAAATTTCTTTCTTAGTAAATTGAAATTTCATGGTAAAATTTATTTACAATGATTTTTTGTTACACAAAAATTGCGAAAAATGTTAATATAATCAGTTGAGAGTCTAAGTAAATTTAAATTTCAGTCATTTTTTATTGTTTGAATTTATTACATTTATTTTTAAATTTAAAATAATTTTATATATAAAATAATTACACACCGCCTTTAAATTTAAATTTTTGTTTGATCTTGTCATAAGAACTTGTTTGTGATCTTTTGACACCAAAGTTAACATATATCTAGGCAGATAGATTATAAATATCGATAGATAGATTGCAGATATATACAGATAGATTTTATACAGAGTGTCCTAAAAGTAATGGGGAGGTAGGGAACATCACAAGGATTCAGAATTGCATTGCAACCCATTGTCGGAAACGTTTTCTTTAGCCGGCAAGTGACCAATGGATTGTCCATGGAGGACCGGTTCCTTGGCCACCACACTCTCCTGATGTAAGCAGCATCGATTTCTTTCTTCGGGGTGCACTGAAAAACGCTGTGTATGCAATGTCTCTGGAATTTGAAATGGATCTGGTTGCAAGACTCATCTGTGCTATTGCGGATATCCAACAAAATCCAGGTGTTTTTGAGCGAGTCTGCCAATCCGTGGTTCGACAGTATAATGCATGCATCACTAGCAATAGTGGAAATTTTGAACATCTTTTGTAGCATTTTCACAATTTATCTACCAAAAGTTAATTCAATATCGTTGACCAATAAATTTTTTCAGATAATCTCAGTATTGTATCTCTTCGTCACTTGAACCGGTCATAATAACTTCCCATGAGGTTTCCGACCATGGGTTTCTATGCAGTTCTGAATACTCGTGATGTTCCCTACCTCTACTTAAAGTTCGACCCATTACTTCTGGGACATCCTGTATGTAGACTGATAAATTTACTATGATAGTGATATGTTAAACAAATAGTAATTCGATGTTATTGTATCCAGTCCGAACATATATCAGTCCAGTTTACAGCATCAACTAAGCGAAACAAAAGTAAAACTGATATGGATTTCTCCAGAATAATTATTTTAGATCAGTTGACATTGCCCTTTACTTACCCATGATGCGTAGGTTAGGGTAAGTTTGCAATCATTTTGAAAATCGAAAAACATGACGAATTTTCACGTTTCAGAGACCTGAGGTTCCGAAAAACATATTTTTAGAAAAATAAAATTGCCTTCCGTCTGCCTGTCTATGTGTCTGTAAACGCTCTATCTCCCGAAAAAATTGAGATAGAAACTTAAACTTTGGTGTATACTTAGTATCTCATAATAAAAAGAAGCTTATTTATGATCGGTAACCTCGATTATACAGAACTACTTTTTTTGGACTCTTGAAATATTCGTTCTGATAAAAAGTATATAAAAATTTTCGTTTTTTTTTTTATTTTAACGTATAGATGTAAAATACATTAAACTAACACAAAATTTGCATAAAAGACGAAGTCGACCCCAATAATTAGTTACCAAGATATTTGTTATTCTATTTTTTTACACTTTTGGACTTTTAATGATGCAGTATTTCATTCAAATTTCAATTCAAAGATACATTTTAATTGGATATAAGACGCTTAATCTGACGCAGTAATTCCTTAGTTAATATGATTATTATTTTTGGAATAATAAGAATGTTTTTTTACGCAATTCGGAACTATTTGAGTAGATTGACGTTCTATATAGTTTGTTGAAAAATGTGGCATCCCTTGGGGGGGGGCACATTTTTCAAGACAGCTTTCTTTTTTTCAAGACACCCATAATATGAAGAATATAGTTCCGTAATAGAGCATTATTATGCGTTAAAATATTTAAATATACGTTTAAATTTCATTTTGGAATTTTAAAGCATTTTATGAATACTGTTTTATTGTTATAGTGTGTCACATGCTTTACTTGCATATATTATACTAGTGTTGTAAAGAAATTAAAAGTGTGCCCCACGGTAACACACAAGACATCTATAATATGAATAAGCCGTTGCAGACATTTCAAATGATGTATCAGATGACTGGTGTTGTAAAGAAATTAAAAATGTGCCTACCCTGGGGGCAGAGGGGGGGGGTGACACACAAGATATCCATAATATGAATAAGCAGTAGCAAACCTTTCAAATGATGTGTCACACGACTGGTGCAGTAAAGAAATTAAAAATGTGTCCCCATCTGGGGGGCAGAGTGGGTGGTGACACACAAGGCATCCATAATATGAATGAGCAGTTGCAGACCTTTCAAATGATGTGTCACCCGACTGGTGTGGTAAAGAAATTAAAAATGTGCCTCCCCCCTTAGGGGGGCAGAGTGGGAGATGACACACAAGACACCCATAATATAAATAAGCATTTGCAGACATCTCAAATGATGTGTCACACGACTGGTGTTATAAAGAAATTAAAAATGTGCCCCCCCCCTGGGGGGCAGAGGGGGTGACACACAAGACATCCATAATATGAATAAGCAGTTGCAGAACTTTCAAATGATGTGTCAAACGACTGGTGTTGTAAAGAAATTAAAAATATCCCCTCCTTTGCGGGGCAGAGTGGGTGGTGAGACACAAGACATCCATAATATGAATAAGCAGTAGCAGACCTTTCATATGATGTGTCACACGACTGGTGCTGTAAAGAAATTAAAAATGTGCCCCCCTGGGGGGCAGAGTGGGTGGCGGTACACAAGACATCCATAATAAGAATAAGCAATTTCATACCTTTCAAATGATGTGTCACACGACTGGTGTTGTTAAAAATTAAAAGTGTGCCGCCCCCTGGGGGGGGGCAGAGCGGAGGGGGGACACAAGACATCCATAATATTAAAAGGCAGTTTTAGAACTTTCTAAAGATATGGAACACGAGTGATGTGGATAAAAATTTAAAATGTTCCCGTTTGGGGGGAGTGGGATGCGGCGCCCCAATCGTGCATAATTGGAATGAGCAGTTACAGTTGTCTTAAACTATAAGGGAGCTCTGCCCCCCCCCCCCTGCTCGCTACGCTTGCCAACCCCCCGCGTAATCACTTCGCGATTCCGTTGGGTATTGCTTTGCAATCCCGGTTGGAATCGCTTCGCGATGCATAGACGGAGCCCTTCGACACATGGAAGGAGTGGTTTACCCGGATTCGGAAATCTTACACATCAGCATCATTTCAGGAGTCATTACTTTTAAGGCTAGTATATTTTTACTATAGAAGGATTATGCATATCTATGGTGGGTAAGTAATACGGTGGCCCACCAAGGACTAGTTTTAGTCCACAAATTATTATTAGAAGTTATAAAAATTTAAAGTATCACAATGTAATATTCTAGATGTAAACTGGATCGTGTGAATCATTTAGAGAATTAAAACAAGGAAAGAAGATTTGGGCTTAATATTAGCACATGTTTTGACTTTTCCTTCACAATGTTTTTCAGAAAAAAATCATGAATTACACATTAAGTTTGAAATAAAGAGTACTGTAAAGAGAAATATAGTAAGTTATTAAGAACGAAAATTAAAATATGTTACGCATTGGGGATGGTATTTTCTAATTTGCAAAAATAATTTTTTCTTGATTCAACTAATAAAATGAAATTCAAATTCTAAGTTTTATCGTAATCAGTATTTTGTTACAGTTATTTAGAATCTTTCTTTTTAGTTCTAGTTTTACTTTTATTATGTTTAATTTCATTTTTTAAATAGTGACGTTGTGCTCAAAGGTACAACACCATGTTTTACTTTTGACAATGAGTGTTCGAACCTCTGACCAGGCAATTATTCCAAATAAAAGTTGCGTTAAAAATAAATTAATTTTGAAGTTCCAGGTTAAGTTTAAATCTAAGTTTATGTTTGAAAATCCTCTTTCTAATGCTATCTGACTATACTCTTTATCTACGAAAATAATGAAGATATTATTGATATCACTTGAAGATGTTATTGATAAACACAATCTTTTTATCATATATATTTATTTATTATCAAGCTTTTTTGGTTACTAAGAATGGCTAAACATGAAACAAACCTTGCTTACTTTATAATTTTGATGTGAATGAAAAATGTACTTTAAGAAGTAAAGTTTCATTGAATAATTGACAGAAATTGTATCTATTCTTTTTATGCATTAAATATTCACTAGTCTTTTACTTTTAATAATTTAAACATTTTTTTAATTATCTTACTATTATCACTTAATTTGTTAATTTACAATATTATTAACTATATGCCGTGCATTCACAATAAATTTGATTGCATTATTACATCGAAATTATTCTTTAAATATGATCAACAAAGTGGCGATCTGCAATTCGCAAAACTTATAATTTCAAGATTTGCTGATTAGAAATGGCCTAAAAATGTGCCTATTTTCTATTACTTATGAACAATTGAAGTAAAAAAAATATCGTTAACTAATTTCAAGACAGTTATAATAAATCATAAAAATTGAAATCTGTAAAAAATCTTTAGAATTTGTGCCTCTGACCTGGTCAAAGAAAAAACAACTGTCCATGGTCAGAGGTACAACTGCTTAATATTGCAAATTACAAAACATGTTACAGTTTTACGGTTAGGGTAATCATTTTCACAAAACGGATCACATTTATAAACGTCTACAACTACCATATTAATTTTTTTCTATCATGAAAAGCAACACACAAAAAATATTATTAGGCAAAACATTTAAAAATAAATAAAAACATTTTTATGATGGAGTTGGATTATTAATAGACACGAGAATCCTTTTTGATTTGAATAATCCCCAAATTTCATAATCTATCTAGTGATGGAATAATGCATTAATTCATTTCAGAGATTTAAAGTATAATCGTCGAGCAACAGCCTTGTCAACACTCAACCACATGCAAAATATTCAAGTTAATTTCAAAGATGCAAAACTTATATATCCCTTGAAGAATTGTCATGAAATAATTATACGAGAATCAATAGAAATTATTATTAATGAAAATGACGTACGTAATAACGTTTTATCCTACAGCATACCATGAATTTGGATCAGTGTACTTAAAGAAATATAATACAAGTAACATTTTACTTTCCGCAATAGCTACATTTAATTTTCCCAGTGTTTTCATGATTTAACAACTGACATTCACTTTCACTCTTTTTTAACACCAAATACGTGACATTCTAAATTTAAGTTATTAATATTAAAATTTTTATATTCTCTGTTGATGGCAATCTTTACAGTTGAAAGTACTAATAATTAAAGTAATTTACACATAAGTTATTGCACATTATTATTTACACATAAGTTAATTATTAAGTTTAAAAGCACTAAATATACCAATGTTCATATAATTGTTCTAGATGGCGCTACAACTTAAGAGTGTATTCGAAAAAACGCTTTTCCACCTTCAACAGCTCGAAATTTTCCGATACAATTTCAGACACAATTTTAAAAGTAGAGACATGAAACTTGCTGAGGGAGTTTTTGAAGTGGCGTATAAGAGGCCGTGTGGTGTCATTTTACGTTCAATTCATTATAATTTGATTTATAAACAATTATCCTCTCAGTATGACCCTTTTTTTCGTCCCCAGATCTCCCGCTTCTGAAAAATCTGTTCAAATTGGCAACTTTGGCAGCCTTTTTTGCAATATTTTCTATATTTTTCAAAGAATCGACCATTACGGCACCTTGAGTTTTTTCTGAATAATACATTTTGCCAGTTTCATGCATTTGAGGGCAAAAATGAACTTAAAAATAAATCGGAAAATAAGCAGTTTAAATCGAAATACACCCTTAAATATCAAAACTACAACATAGTCAGAGGTATAACATCTTTTTCTATATGCACTTAGAGGCTGAAGAAAATAGAGACTCTCCTTTATGGAAAGTAGAATATTCCGATAGAGGCGTAGAAAGATGTAACAACGTAGAGTTAAAACATAAGGAACTCTCAGCTTCGTACGTTGTAGCAAGTCTGGAAGTTCCTATAAAAATGTACAAGCCGAAAATTTAAGTGACATTAAACGAAGGCAGATCACCGGTGCAAGAACAGATGATACTAGTATCTCTTAAAAGACAATTTTGTTGTACTTTCTGACCCAAGAATTTCTCGCGTGTTTAGAAAATGGTAGTTGAAGAAAAAAACTTTAAGGGATAAGGAACATACTAGTCCAAAAGCGCTGGTGAACGAGGGAGTTGAAAGGCGAATAGCGCGCATAGTCAGCAGAAACAAATAAGCAATAAATTACAGCTTAAATGCATGCATTTGTGTCCCGAAGCATATCATACAGCACAACCAGAAAAAATGTTTTAAAGAATAAGCTTTCAGGGCAGGAGACCATTGTAAGATATTCTGTACAACAGAGAAACAAGAAAAGATGTCTGTTGCGGACGGAGGACCGACGAAATTGGCCATTTAAGATATGAAAAGTAAAACTTGCTCCGTCCGGCGAATGATGTTCTTTGCTTAGAATTATCAGTATTCGGCGTAAAAAGAACGAAACCGTAAACTTCAGTTGTCAAATGACAACTGATCAGATTAATGCGGTCGAATTATGGCTTGGGGAATGTGTTCCTAGAGTACGCTAGAAGTACAGGAGTCGGAGCACATAGAACAAATTTTATTGGTCTTACCAGTATTTTTTACAAATTATTTTCATTATATATATTCCTATTGAATGTCCAACAAAAATGTCTAATGAATATTATAGATTAAAAACACTGTTAAGAAGAATACAATTTTTTCCTATATGTTCCGACCCCTGGGAGTACTTAAAGAACAGTTTAAATGGCCTTTATAATTCTTCTTATTATTTCATCAGTGTTACAATGTTTTCCACGTCAATAAAAATGCTGTCCAAAAAATGTCTGAAGATTTAGGGGGGCAATGGTTTTGGGTTTCCTTTTCAATTTAATTTCCTTTTTACTTAAAATAAGAAATAAAAAATCTTTGATGTTTTCTTTTATGAAACATAAAATAACAGTTGACGGATAGCCTTTGTTGATATATGTTTAAAATATTTTTCTTAAGTGAAAAGACACATTTCGGACACAGTGTTCATGATCTTGTATTGAAACTAGAAAATTATAACATGAAGAACTTTGTTTTGTAAAATGTTGAGATTTAAAGCTTATTAGGAGTTTGAATTTCGTAATCATATTATTTTAAATTATAAAAAATATTCCAATCAATAGAATACGGGATATATAGTCACATTCTATGTGTGGAGCATTGTGGTATGCACAATCGATTTTTGACCACTTTTTAAAAGCAACTGGCATTATGGGACAGAGGTATAGCTGAAAAGTCTTCATCTTCTTGAATGTTTCTTGATCATTTGAGTTGCATACGAGTTTTAATAGCTACACTGTCATAGCTAGTTTTATGTATCCCGCAGATAAAATCTTTCTACGCATATTCACATCTTAATTCCCGTAACAAGCACAGAAAAATTGCTTATTTCTGTTTAAAAAAAACAGATCTGCTACAAAGAAATTGGATCAAATAATATTTCTCAAAAATATATAGATGTTTTATAAACACTATGAATAACACGTGATTGTAACTTAGGATTACATTCGACCTTTTTATTTTTCTTTCAAGTTAACATTACAATAATTTAATATATTTTATTATTGAAATTAAATTGTTTTATTTTTGAAGAACAAAATAAATTAGCTGTGTAGTTAAAGAAAATGTTTGACATATTAAAGTATTTTTGGAGGAAAGCACTAGGTATGTGATGAATTATCTCATAGCATTTTATAAAATGTTTTAAATGTTTTTTATAACACTTTTTAAATGTTTTTTTAATTAATACTTTAGTGAAAGCATTTTCAAAACTCACTTCCATGCAAACCTACTTAGAATGAATATTTATTCTCTAGATAATCATTCATTTTTTAAAAAGGTTTTATTAAATAACCTGCATTTTAAAAGAAAACTTGTCAGAATTTACTTACGCTACATACATATTCATTTTCACACAATGTTTTTAATGCTTTTGCATTATATGTATGAAATTTCATTTGATGTACTTTTTTCACGATACCTCTTTTCTTTTATATATATTTATTCGTATGTATCATACATATTTTCATTTTTTGAATACCTATATATGAAAGGCTATAGATGACACTATACTCTAATGAATGAAAATCGCAAAATATTATAATTAAAATCACATGTTATTTCAAATTGCATTATATTAATATCTATTCTTTTATTTATCTCTGAGTTATGAAAATACAAATTATAAAACAGTATACATATTAAGGGGGTTCAAAGGTTGATCAATACGGAAAAAACATGTAAAGAGAGCTCTCGCTTCGAGCCCATATAAAAAAAGAAGTATTCAATGTAATTAATTTAAACTTTCTGATATTTTAAAGGTATGTTTGTAGTCTAAATAATTATAATGTAATATAATAAAAAATATAGCGAAATGTATGTATCACAATTTTCGAAAAAAAAATTATTTGTTACATCACCAACACCAAAATATCTTAACGTTGAATTGACTTAAGTACCTAATTTTTGCTTTAAAAAGATCAGGAAACTTTACTCTAGAGAATGAATTAAGGATATAAAAATCCCTCAAAAAGAAAAAACATTATTAAAAAACCCTTAAATTTGAAAAATGAAATTTTTTTTCAAAAATACAACTTTTTTTTCATTAAAAATACTCAAAATATTAAACTATCTATAATATATGAATTCATAACCTAGATAATGATGTTATATAGATGCAAAAAAATAAAAAAAATTAAGCCATTCCATCAAATAGATTTTTTTTTATTTTGGTGTTAGTCGTCAAAAATCAAGTTTTGAGAAAACGCGACTTAAAGTTGAAATTATATCGATGCGGCTATGAAAGTGTTGATACATAAATGCTTATAACTCCGTTAAAAATGCAAATATTTTTGTGCGGTTTTTTTTCATTGAGTTAAGAATTAAATGAATTATCAAATTAGATCATAAGAAATCGATTTTTCCAAAGAGAGGTACGGACCTCTCAACTGGTAGACGGCAGGTGCTGGGTTCGAACCCAATCGCGGCTGTCGGCCTAACCGTTCGGAGTTTTCGTGGTTTTCTTCGAACCTTGCGTAAATACGGGTTAGGTTCCCTTAGAAAGACCTCCACGAAGGGTACACCCCCCTGATCCTATATCCCTAGCCCAGATAATCGGACGACAAAAATAAACCAAACCAAACCAAACCGATTTTTCCAAAAGTTTTCAACCCCTGAGACCCTTTAAGACAAAATTTTAAAACAGGTCACAAAATCAGCTCATAAAATTGGAGAAATTGAAGCAAATATTAACAACAACAATTGTTCAAACGAAAACGGATTAAAATCTTTTAAAGGAGGTGACTATTTTCTTAAAATAGAACCCATAAATAGGAGGAAATCACTTGGTAATCTTGAAATTTGAAACAAAAATTAGAAACGAATCCAATGGGCAGTTAGCAAAATTATTAAAAGACATTGACATTGACTTATTAGTCATTCTGCATTAACTACAGAAATCGTGCAAGACTTCTACAGATTTTCCTCATGATCTGAATTCACCGCAAGTAAATAACAGAGTGGAAAAATGTGAAATTCTTACGGAGATCCCTCCATATTTGTTTATCCCTCCGTAGGTTTTCAACTGCATACTGACATACGATGAGAAATAGATTTATCTACGAAAAACATATAATCGAAAACAATGATGGATATGAACCCCTTAAGCCAGCTTGTTGTAAAAACAACGACAGTGTGAAAAGCAGTTCATGGCAGAAGCTGGTGGAATTTTGAAATATTCACTTTTTTTTTAATCTTTCGACATAGTCTGTTTCTTTCAATTCTTAAATTTACTGTAAACAACTGGATTGGAAGTGTTACTATTTGAAAAGAAATATTCTACATTTTTAAACAGAGAGAGGGAAGTACTAACATCACAATAAAGAATGCTCGGGTCCCAAAGTCTCTGAACAAAGAACATGAAGAAATATAACTTTTTCTCTTCCCCCAAACACTCCAGACATATTCATATGGATTATCACGTACATCATTTTATGGCATATTTTTTTCGGTTAAGGCATTTCTATTATATCAACAATTTGGAAGGGCGTAGTCTAGAATATTTGTTTCCAAATTCAGACATGGCCATCAAAAAGGTGTTTCGACTTGAAAGAAAATATAAAAAAAGAATAATTTAATGCTTTGTAATATGTTTTGATTTGTAATATGTTTTCTAGGTTGAAAGATTACAAAAAAGATTTGGCTGGTGAAAAAGACTTTTGTAATGAAAATGAAAATAACTTTTGATAATACACAAAAAAATATCCTTGCTCGTATTGAAGCGATACATAAATGTTTTAAGAGTATCTTACTATAGTTCCATAACACAGTTGTTTTTCAATTTTTAATTATTTGTAAATACTCATAAATCCTTATAAAGTTTTCCAACAGAACTTAAAAATTTCAATGAAATCATGCTATATAAAAACATTTCGCATTTACTAGTAGTTATTTTTGGGGAATTTGCTCTCTGACATAAAAAAAACATTATTTTTAATTATCAACAATTTATAATAAGTTAAACGAAATAAAAGAAAAACAAAAAAGACTTTAATTGTCAAATGTTTTTTGAATAACATATTAGAAATTGTCTTCATTATATTTCATTGCAATTATTTTAAATAGAAATTTGCTTTTTTAAATTGAATCTAAATCGTCTTCACACAAATAGCTAGAAGTTCACATTTTTATACCAGATTGTTAGTTCTTTAATTTAACTAGACTAAAAGAATAGCAAATGCAATTATGCGCCTGTTTTGTTTTCAATATTTTTCTAGCTGAAAAAAGAGCTTGTATTTATTTGGATTACACAAAAACATACGTGAAAAGAATTAAATGGAACAACAAAACTGTATATACGAAACATTTTCTTGTGCATATTTAGTTGCTTTATATTTTAAAACGTTATTGTTTTTCTGCAATTTAATCACAGATTATACATTGCAATAGGATAAATTAAAACTTTTATTTGTAGTTAGAGTTTCTAATGTTTAGTCATTTTTATTTGAATTGACCAATTATTGTCTTCTTTACGTTGCATTATATTTGGGCATAATTTGTTGTTCTCATTTCTTTACAGATAATAATATCACGTGGAAACTTCTGTTTTTATCAATATTTACACCAATGTGTAATTCAAATTAGGAGAAATAGTTTAACTGTTTCTGTCGCGGTCTCTCTATAAAAGGACACCGAATTTTAATTTTACTCGTACCAAGAATATTTAATTAAAATTTTCTTTTGATAACCTGTCCAAAAAAAAATTATGCTCGTTCATAGTTTTAATAAATTTCGCTTATAAATTATGGTGGAAGTTATTTATTTTAAACAGATTTACTTCGGTGCCGTAAAATATTAAAATATACAGGGTGTATCTAAACTAGTGGGCAAAACTTTAAGGGGTGATAGTACAGATCGAAACAAAGAATATTAAATGGGAAATTAAGGGTCCCAAATGTCTTCGGAGGGAGATAGGCGCCATCAAAGTTTTGGGTCCAAAATTTGAAATGATTATAAAAAACGGAAAAATTGGTCGATTCGTTTGCGGTTTTCATCAAAACTATTCTTTATGTCAGTATTGTCTTGAAAATAAATTATAAAGATAAAATTCGAAAAATGCCGGTAGAGGGCGTTTTAGACTTTGGAGTAACGAACAACTATTTTTTACCCTTATATTTTACATCTCATTAATTTTTTTTAGAAGTTTAGAAATAAACTTAAATTTTGAACTCAAAATCTGTGGTTAAATTGCGCAAACTGAACTGTGTTCAATGGGAGTGAGTAGGTTAAAATTTCAAATGATTATAAAAAACAGAAAAATATGTCCATTGCGGTTTTCACTAAAATTATTCTTTATGTCAGTATTGTCTTGAAAATAAATGATAAAGATAAATTTCAAAAATGTCGATAGAGGGCGCTTTAGACTTTGGAGAAACCTACAACTATTTTTACCGTTATTTTTTGCATCTCATTAAATTTTTTTAGAAGCTTAGACATAAACTTAACTTTTGAGCTGAAAATCTGAATTGTTGAGAGTGGTGAAGTAGCACTAACTGAACTGTGTTCAATGGGGTGGGGATCTTAAAATTTCAAATGATAATAAAAAAAGCAAAAATTGGTCGATTCGTTTGCGGTTTTCTCTAAAACCATTCTTTATGTCAGTATTTCCTTGAAAATAAATTTTAAAGATAATTTCAAAAAATTCCGTTAGAGGGCGCCATAAACTTTAGAGTAACCAACAACTACTTTAACCGTTATTTTTTTATCTAAATAAATGTTTTAAAAGCTTAGACTTAAATTTTGAGCTCAAAATCTAAATCGTTGTGAGTAATTAAGTAGCGAAAAATTGAACTGTGTAGGGCGGGCAGAGTAACATTTCAACTCCTGAATACAGTTCAGTTTACGCTTCTTAACCCCTCTCAACGATTCAGAATTTGAGCTCAAAATTTAAGTCTAAGCTTTTGCAAGCATTTAATTAGATACAAAAGTAACAGTTAAAAATTGTTGCTGGTTACTCTAAAGTTTAAGGCGCCCTCTAACGGAATTTTTTGAAATTTATCTTTAAAATTTATTTTCAAGGAAATACTGACATAAAGAATGGTTTTAGAGAAAACCTCAAATGAAACGACCAATTTTTCCGTTTTGTATAATCATTTGAAATTTGAACCTTCCCACCCCCATTGGACACAGTTCAGTTAGCGCTACTTAACCACTCTCAACGATTCAGATTTTCAGCACAAAATTTAAGTTTATATCTAAACTTCTAAAAAAATTTAATGCGATGCGAAAAATAACGGTAAAAAATAGTCGTACGTTACTCCAAAGTCTAAAGCGCCCTCTATCGACATTTTTTGAAATTTATGTTTATAATTTATTTTCAAGACAACACTGACATAAAGAATAGTTTTAGTGAAAACCGCAAATCAATTGACCAATTATTCTGTTTTTTATAATCATTTGAAATTTGAACCTACCCACTTCTATTGAACACAGATCAGTTTGCGCTACTTAACCACAGATTTTGAGCTCAAAATTTAAGTTTATGTCTAAACTTCTAAAAAAATTTAATGAGATGCAAAAAATAACCGTAAAAAATAGTTGTTTGTTACTCCAAAGTCTGAAGCGCCCTCTATCGACATTTTTTTAAATTTATCTTTATAATTTATTTTCAAGACAATACTGACATAAAGAATAGTTTTCGTGAAAACCGCAAACGAATCGACCAATTTTTCCGTTTTTATAATCATTTCAAAATTTGGACCCTAAACTTTGATGGCGCCTATCTCCCTCGGAAGACATTTGAGACCCTTAGTTTCCCATTTAATACTATTTGTCTCGATCTGTACTATCACCCCTTAAAGTTTTGCCCAGTAATTTAGATACACCCTGTATATTTAAATAACCAAATTCATTGTTATGTGTAATATCTAACCACATAAGTTATAGATAATGTCATCATCTTTTATTGTTAGTAATATTATTGTGTGAAAGTATTTAAAGTCAGAATTCTTCATAAACATATGCAGGAATATAATGCTTTAGTTATTTAAATTTATATATTGCATACGTAAAAGTTTTTTATTTATTAGCTTAATATTATATAAAACCCACAAAAAAAGTATAAATGCTTTTGTAAAATCGTTTGAGTTAAAAACAGTTTACCAATTTACATTCGTAATAACAAAAGTGGCTGTTAGTAATTATTAAATCTGCTGAACCATATTCATTACTAAACAAAGTTGTTCCAATAATTTAAAATAATAAGTTACCTGTAAAATATTTGATCTAGTTTGACTCAAATTGTGGTGCTCAGTAGCTGACACTATAAGATGGTGAAATCTTGTATACCAATAACCAATATTTGGAGTTTCCTATTTTAACCTCATTCAAACTATTGGAACTATGCTTCAAGAAGAGCTCCAAACAATAGTTCAAGATTTAACCATCTCACAATGGCAGCTACTGAGCACCAAAATTTGGTTCAAACTAGGACAAGATTTTTAACAGCGTGGGAATATTAATTTATATAGAAATGAATTTATGTTGCCTTGCGTAATAACGCAACGTTATGGATTTTTTCCCATTTTATGGCTTAGTTTTAGGTTTTGTTTCTCAGACAAATGTAGGATTTAATGCAGCAACTTATTGACTATGTATACAAGAAAAAGTACTTTATCAGATATGTATTCATATGATATAATGACGTGATTTCTTGACCAATGATATTTGGTGTTAAATAATGTGATGCAGATAGAATTATAACGATTCTTGAACTTTCTCGGAAAAAAAAAAAATGGTTTAAAAAATGCTTTCTGGGTTACCTGACAAATAAATATAGTTTTTATTTTTAGATATGTTGTTATTATTTTATCAAACATGATTTTACAAGTCACCTGAAGGCAGGAAAAATAAGTCTTATGTGTGTAGTATATGTATATGGGTGATTCTCAAAATAGGGGACAATTTATGTCTTTCGGCATACAAAAAAAAACTGAGAGGTTTTCTGTCATGTTTTTATATTTAGATATGTTTGTCTTAATATTATTCATTATTTGCACTCAAGAATTACTCACTTTTTAGTTAAAAACACCTTAAAATAACAGAACAAATGTTCAAAATGTCATTAGCATGGATGTCCACAGCAGCTGAGCCTTGTATATACTAGCATTTTTCAAGAGTTAATATCATGTTTATAAAATAAAACAAATGTTAGTCTTTCTTTAAATTAATCAAGGAGATGATTTATCTAATAAATTTCTTTTTAAAAATAAAATTATAGTATATAAAAAAAGAATGAAAGTTTGTCCTCCATATTCTATTTTCAAAACAAGGTCATACTATAACAGCTGGTTATTAATTAAAATTTAATTTTCACATATGACAATAGATTGAAAATGAAATGTTTCTCCATGGTAACAAGTAGCCATTTTATCCCAGCCTGAAAATGGAAGCATGTATTGTATTTTAAGAATAGAAGTTGAATATTAGGGGCGTACATCAATTGTATGTCATTAGAATGGATAATAATTATCATGTTTATTTTATAATTAAAATTTTTATTTTACTTATTTGCATAGGACTTTTGTGTTTTAAAAAGCCCCAGAGAGGACTATTGCATTGTGATTATATTATGGCTTATAATCTTATTTAAATTACAATTTGTCATTAGCATGGACAAATATCAGTGTCATTAGCATGGTTTTTCTGTCCATGCTAAAGACTCCTATATGCATAAATGTAACCATTGCTTACATTGCATCCTTTATAAAGTTTAATTTTACATATAAATTTAGGTATTACATTTATTATCCCTAAAATATGCATTAAATCTGTCAGAAAATTACTAAGACAGCTTCTTACATTATTAGTGTCAGAATGTTGCTCATGTAAACAAAGTTTGCTCTTTGGTAATGTTTTTATTCTCCTTATATATATGTGAAAATGGAAACCTTTTGCTGAAAAGGAAAGTTAATAAATATAGAAAAAAATATTTAAACAGGAAGAAAATAAAAATTTCTTAATATATTTATTCCATGCAATTTGTTTTGTCATTAGCATGGCTCAAAAAATACTAAATATTTTTTTAAGTTAATTTTTAAATATTTAGCTCTGCTGACTACATTTAAAGTATACCTAATACTATATTAACAACACCTATTTTTTCAGAAATTTTGCTAACAGTAATTTTTTTTAAAATTTCACTTTTGAAATTGTCCCCTATTTTGAGAATCACCCATATATATATACAGGGTGATTATAATTAAAGTCCGAGTTTCAAAACGCTCTAAAAAGCGAAACACTTATTAGAATGGCGTCAAAATTTAACAGCGTATTATTGAAGAAGAGGAAAAGAACATGAACCAAAAAAGTTCCAAATTTTAGCGACAGATGGCGCTGTAAGTGTCAGAATTTCGACTACAAAGGACAAGTCCATCTAACCGGTTTTTAATAGTCCTGAGACCAAAAACCGCATAAAAAGCGTGCATCTAACCTGTTTTTAATTGTCCTGAGGCCAAAAACCGCATAAAAAGCATCCATCCAATCGGATTTTAAGATTGGCGAGACTGGCGCAAAACATGTTCAATATGCTGTCCGCCGTTGTGGGCAACAAGATTAAATCGGGAAACAGCATGTTCCACAAGCGGTCGAAGTGTATCCGGGGTCAAGTTCAGAATGTGCTGTGCAATGCGTGTCTTTAATTCAGCTACGTTGGCAATCGGAGTACTGAACACAAAATCTTTCAGATAAGCCCACAGCCAGAAATCACACGGATTAAGATCAGGTGATCGGGCCGGCCAGGCTGTAGGGAAATGACGACTAATAATTCTAGCATTTCCGAAATGCCTCCTCAACAACTGCTTCACTCGAATTGCAATGTGCGGAGGAGCACCATCTTGCATAAAAATGATACTATCCAGACATTCACGCTGTTGCAGAGCTGGAATGATGTCATTACGCAAAAGAGACTCATAGTGCTGACCATTGACGGTAACGGTAACAGGACCTAAAGCACCCGTCTCCTCGACAAAATACGGCCCTTTGATAAATGATGCCGTAAATCCGCACCACATAGTGGCCTTTGCAGGATGAAGTGGTACTGGGTTCGTTGCGAGTGGATTTTCTGTTGCCCATATTCGGCAATTCTGTGTATTGACATATCCCGTCAGGTGGAAATGGGCTGTCCACAGAATTTTCCACGGCCAATTATTGTCCACTTCCATGCGAGCGAGAAATTCCAAAGCAAAACGCGCTCTTGCTGGCAGGTCAGAAGGGAACAACTCCTGCACATGGCAAATTTTATACGAATAGCATTGCAGGATGTTTCGTAGAATGTTATGTACCGTGCTCACAGGCCTTTTCATTGTTCGGGCAATTCTCCGTGCACTGCATGGTTGCTCACCACCGCTAGACTCTTTCTGAACTGCTGTGGCCACTTCTTCAACTACCGCCGAATCTCATCTTTTCCTTCCTCTACCAGACTGCACATCAAACGAACCTGTATTTTCGAATTTTTGCATCATTTTCACCAGACCTCTGACAGTCATCGGTCCAGCGCCTTTTTTCATACCCTTGAGAGTCCTGAACTTCTGCAGAGCCACTGGTGCAGAATCACAGTTCTTGTAATAAAGCTTTACAAGCAGAGCACGATCCTTCATTGAGACACTCATGGCCAACATCTGAGAAGCGAAATGAGGAAACGCCGTTTTCCCAACGTTTTATAACACCTGAAATTGTCGTGCGCATGCCAGGTATTTTAACTTACATATACTGACGCTTACAGCGCCATCTGTCACTCAAATTTTGAACTTTTTTTTGGTTCATGTTCTTTACCCCTTCTTCAATAATACGCTGTTAAATCTTCACGCCATTCTAACGTGTGGCTCTCATTTTACAGCGTTTTGAAACTCGGACTTTAATTATAATCACCCTGTATATATGTGTGTGTATGTGTGTGTAAAAATATATATTTGAGATAGTATTGATAAAATCATATCCGAAATTTTTACACTGTCCGTTTTGTGGAAACAACAGGCAAAGTTTTCAAAATGCAATGAAACCTCACTGATGCAACTAAATACAATACATATAGCTGTATGGTGCAACAGGAAATACTACTATCTGCTAAAAATAATTCGCGTTCAGTGTGTTCGTGTTAACGAAGTTTGACCCCTTTGAAGGATAATGAAAGTATGTTTCTTAATTAATTTTTAATGACAACGGATCTACAGGTATCGGAATTTTCAGTTCCAGATTTCTTTTTCTAAAAACGTCATATATACGTGTGTGTGTGTGTGTGTGTAAATATATATATTTGAGATAGTATTGATAAAAGCATATCCGAAATTTTTACACTGTCCGTTTTGTATAAAACAACAGGCAAAGTTTTCAAAATGCAATGAAACCTCACTGATGCAACTAAATACAATACATATAGCTGTATGGTGCAACAGGAAATACTACTATCTGCTAAAAGTAATTCGCGTTCAGAGTGTTCGTGTTAACGAAGTTTGACCCCTTTGGAGGATAATGAAAGTATGTTTCTTAATTAATTTTTAATGACAACGGATCTACGGGTATCGGAATTTTCAGTTCCAGATTTCTTTTTCTAAAAACGTCATATATACGTCATATCTATACGTCAAAAGAGAAAAATATATATTTTTAGATTCTGGTGACATCTTTTCAACATTTCAGCCGTAGAACTTAGTTGTAAAATAAAGCAATAAATGGAACATCATGAAATATTATTTTAACTTAATTCAGCACCACCATTTTCTTCTGATTAACATGCAGTATACTAAGTGCTGTGGACAAATAACTAATCAATAAAACATCATGTCTGTCGACACTATTAATATGAACAACATGGTTGTGAAATGCAATGTAAGATTTGTGTTTCTGAACATGAATGCATGCATATTAACATGTAATTAAAATTAAAAAAATTCATTAAAACACAGATTAATTACAATTCAGCATAAAAAACTAACACATTTATGAGAAGCTTATTATTATTTTTTCAAGCAAAATTTACTTCAGCCTTTCATATTAGATGATTCAATTACTACATACTTAATAGAATCATACATTAAAAATACTCAAGAAAGAAAAATATGTAATATATTCCTTCTTAGGGGAGAAAATGGGATGATTATAAACTTCCTAATCACTAACTTGTGGTTTTAACATGATGGATTATATTTTTTATTAAAAATCTCGAATAATTTATCCTCGTTTAAAATAAATTAGTCTGCCAATAAAAACTTTTTTTTTTTGGTTTAGAAAATATTTATAAAAATGGGAAACAAGTTGTCAAAATTTATGATAAATTGTTCAGAAACAGATTTGTTTTTAATTATAAATTAAAAGTTTTTCAAAACTTCTTAAAAAGAATTTGGAAATTCTGACCAGAAAGATTAAAGTATTTTTAGTTTGATTCATTATCCTTTTGGAGATGTGTATATGTTATTTGAAATTTATAGCAGCAGAAGGATTATGTGTAATATAAAGTAAATGCGTTAAAGACCATATAAGATAAATAAGTTTGAACATAAATACTATATAAAATTTTAACAATTAATTATAAAAAAGAATTTATAACTTTTACCATAAATTTTACTTAACAATGTTTTTTACAAAGTAATTTGACATTCAAACACAGTTAATATAAAAGCTGTATAAGTAAGCGTCCTAAGATATGATGGGAAAGGTGTCCGCAAAATAATAGAGGGGGGATGGTCGCATCAATCATGGTTATACGCCACATAGCTGAAGAGGTAAACTATAAGATAATTTTTAAGTAGATAGCATTTTTGTTTGTCTGAATGGCAACTTAATTGTTTTGTTGCTATGAAATATTACTTTATATAGTTACGTATAATAAAGTTTAGTTTGAAGGATTATTCTAAATAAGTATGAAATAAATAAGTGAATAAATAAGTGAAGTCCTTAAATATTAACATAAAATATACTAAGATGAAATATTACTTAATAATTTTATACAAATGTCCTTGTTTTCAATATTTTCGATTTTTATTATGTTTTTTATCGTAATGAAATATGACGCAAAATAATTAGTAAATAATTAATATGTAAAGACAAAATTTTGTAGTAGTCTTATTTTTTACTAAGTACTTAATGAGCTAAAATTATACAAAATGAAATACACTTGTATTCTCGATAATAATACAAAATTTAACAATGTTTAGAATTTGATTAGAATTAAATAATTTAAAAAAAAAACATTCAATTTTAGATCCTTTTTTTCATTTATCGAGCGCAGACGATAGAGATCCAGTACTTTCTTGGTGTTTTTGACTTTGAAACTTCATTCCTGTTGTAACATATTGGTGAATCAAAATGACCCATTTATCAATTTTTTTTCCGGAACGTGTGATATAATCCATATTTCGTCTCGTACCCAAAATATTAGGCTAAAAAATTTTGTATTAATCATTAGGCAATTTTTTGTATGAAATTCCTTACACACAGAAGATTTACTCCTATTATACTATTCCCTATAAGTAGATAAACAAGCATATAAGTACCTAAAGTTTATAAGTCTGTTTACATAATTTATCAGCAAATCTCGCTTTCTGATGCCCAAACTGTGCCAAGTATTTAAGAAAAATATCAAAGGCACTATTGCAGAACTATACATGAAACATTTGAATAACGTTACTTTAAAAATTTTCATTTAAGAGTTTATTTATCACGCCCAGTCTCAAAGAATATTATCGTTTAAAATTGTAAAACAGACCTATAAGTGTCTTTTTAAATAAACAAAATACGTTAAATTCGTGCTTGTCTTATTTATAGAATAAACATTTATTTTTAGCATAAATTCCTGTTAGTTTACCGAAAAGTAAGTGGCGTGATAATAGAACATAATATTTAAAATGTTATCCATGTAAGATTTACTATTGGGTAAATCCATGCAATGTCACGCAACAGAACATGAGAAATGTCATGAATAGACTCGATTTTCATAAAGAATCCTAGAAATCTTTTTTCTTGAAAGATAGTTGCAGTAGATATAAGCTTTGTATTTTTCGTGTATGTACTTCTACTATAAAATAATAGTATTGCTTCTCTGTATATATATATATATATGTGTGTGGGGGGGGGGGTGTCACAATTAGGCAAAAATCATCTTAAATTTGAATACTCAAAACATCAATACATTGTTTAAGTTAAATAAAAAAAAGATTAAATATGATAAAATTTTGTAATTCTTAATGTAGTTATTTCAAAAATGTCTAAGCATATATTTTAAATGTAGAAAGCTTTAATATTAAACAAACCACTCAAATTGGGAAAATTGCGATAAATGATTTATAATCTGGATTTTTTTTTTTTTTAATGAAGTTTAAAATTGTTCGTTATTTTTCTAAATATTACTATCTCTAGCAACTACTATTATTTTATTACTTAAAAAATGGATAGTAATTCAAATGTATACTACAAATATATAACACAAATAATATTATTTACTATAAATAAAAAAGGGGAACAGAAACATCGAAAAATATAAGTTACTCTGTTTTACGTTTCAGTATTGTATAATTTGCCTATAAATGTAGTTTTCTTATTATATAATAACTGCTATACGATTTTTTACTTGTTTAAACTTTCAATGAGTAATGTATGCCTATATCATTCAAGTGTAGAAATAGAATTTTAATTAGTTCTAGTTTACGGAGTGTGAGCTGCGCCAAGTTAGGTTTATTGCAAAAGATATGTTATATGACCAAAGAAAAGATACTTTCAACTATCCCAAATCTTGTCTGTTGCGCATATTTTCATTTAAAAACTATCAACATTTCAGTAATTTTTTTTTTATGTTTTCCAAACTTTATTTTGAGAAGTAGAATTTAACATGCATCAAATACGCTTTTTTTTTCCAAAATATTGTTTTGGTGCAATCTATTGGCAATTGATACAAAGATAGAAACTCTTAACTGAGTTAGCATTTTCTACACGAAATAAGGTCATAAAGCACAAAATTCAAGAATGGTCCTTCGAACGGTCTTTCTAGGAAATACTATTTTTATGGGGGGTTGAAAAGTTCTTTAGAACACGTTTTCTAAAGAAAATTTGCAGAAGTTCTGTACATATAGTGTTTGTATAGAATAGATAAAACTGAATTTTATAGACATATGGCATATGTAACAAATAATGAAATCAGCTCATCAGTGTATACTAGATGTTAAATCTTTTAATTAAAATTCATGTATTACTTACAAGTAAAGTAGAGTTGATTTCCTACAGTTTCGAACAATAAAACTTGTTCATCATCAGGGAAACATCAGAAGATAAAAACTAACACGTTACACAGTTCACATAATACAAGATTCACAGAATATTGTATTATGTGAACTGTGTAACGTGTTAGTTTTTATCTTCTAATGTTTCCCTGATGATGAACAAGTTTTATTGTTCGAAACTTTAGGAAATCAACTCTACTTTACTTGTAAGTAGTACGTGAATTTTAATTAAAAGATTTAACATCTAGTATACACTGATGAGCTGATTTTATTATTTGTTATATTTTCAAACAGTGTAATTGGTCCTCCTATATTAAACATATGGCATATGTTTTTCATTTGGCGCAGCATATTAAGCTGCCTTTGTTAAAGAATTGAAATGTTTATATTAATTAGAAATAAAGAAAAAAATGCAAACATTTCTAAAACTAAAAAAAATATTACTGATTTTATTTAGTATACAAATAACAAAAATAAATCAATTAGAAATAATATAAAATATATGGAGGCAATTTTTATACGGCTTAAATGAAATATGCTTTGTCAAAGTATAATTTATTGAATTAATATCTGGCAATTTATCACTTTTTTACCTACATATTTAGCTACGGAATAACAAAAAAAATTATCTAAAATTAAAATTAAATAAAGAAAATTATGCCATTTTTTAAACAGAATTTTAATAATTTTAATAATTAGTTTGCGACCCTATTTTCTGTGTGATTTTTTACCCTTTTTGTATGCTTGATTTGTCATATCATTTTGTCCATTTTTTTAATCGCCCTGTATGTTGTACTTGGTATTATATATCTCTTTCATTTTAATTACATTTGATAACAAATGCTAATTTTATATAACAATACAATTAAATTTCAAATGTAATACCTAATGTCTTAAACATTAATAAATTTTATTTTTTTAATACTAATAACTATAAAATAAAAAACAACATAAATGATATTAACAATCATTTAAATTTTATTTATGTCGAATGAAATATTAAATTTATATATCTAAAGTTTTTTTTCCGACTATTTCTAAAATAACTACAATTTTAAGAAGGAGTCTCCTCTTTCATACTCTACTGTCATTGCATATAGATGGTACGAAATTAATAAAGAAAATAAAATTAATGCATAGAAGCTCTTTATCGCTCCCTAACAGAATGTGGATTAATGAACTATTCTTTTTTTAAGATACACTCATTTTTATAAAATAATACTTTTCATTTTTAAAATGAAAAAAATATATCGCAGTGAAAATTTAACTTTATTACTTATTGAAATGTTGAGAAAATTTTTGATGAAATGAGAATTTCAGTATTGTTATACTTATTACTGTTTCAAAATACTACATGTGTTGAATCATTCAGTTTCAGGACTCATTCATCAAAATTTTTTATTCTTATGGGCAGCAGGTGTTTAAACATCTTTGCTGATCTAAAAATTATTTTCAATATTTATCGTCCATTGTATTATTTACGTTTAATTCTATTTGTGTATTCAAGCGAAGAACTATGTGCTGTGCTTCAATCTGATTGATACCAATTGATACCATAGATAACCAATAACTTACACATATGGATTATTTTTTGGTATTCAATTTTAATGTTTTGACCAATTGTTAATTCATTTCATAAATTGTCCATTGATTTTTAAAAATCCATATAATTAAAATTTTCTAGAAATCCTTTGTTATTTTTTAAATGTCTTTTTCTAGAATACAAACAATCGCGTAATAATATATTGTGCTGTTTATTTATATAAAATCGTATGAAAAAGGATCTCAGATCAACATTCCGTCATTGTTGAAGGAGCCTGCATACAAATTCTTATATAAAAATTAAATGTTCGATCGGCTTTGACGAACGGTAATTTACATACGCTGTGAAATTTACCATGCACTGTAAACATTTGTGTAACAGTACTCCATAATATTGGTGGCAGTTTTGCTGCTTCTGATTTTATGTAGTAATTTTTTCATTTCTATAATGCTGTAATTTAAACATATATTACTAGAGTAACATTGCAATATTATATAGATTATATCGGTTAAAGTACCCCATAAAATTGGAGGCAGCAAGGCTGTACTCCATGAAATTGAAGGCAGCAATGCTGCCACCAGTTTTATGGAGTAACGTTACAGAAATGTTTTACACAGTGTATTTTATCTATCAGATTACATATATTGTTTTTAACGCATTTCAATTCAATTTAAAGACGGCGGCGAGTTCGTTTTATTTATATATATATTTTTTAATTTTATCTTTTTTTCCTTCTATTCTAACTCCTGTAAATATACTAGGATTGGCATTTAATTGATATATGTTATTGAGGTTTATTATGTAATGTATATATTTGAAATTTTACATTATTGTCTATGTAGAAAAAAAAATTGTTGTACATTGATTCACGTTTTGATCCTTAAAACTGAATGAGATCGATAAATAAATTAAAATGACTAAACATGAATACTGCTTAAACAAATAATTACATATATTTATGTCTATGTATGAATATTTCTGAAAATGCTTCGTTGGCAGTTTTATTTTAATTTAAGTTATATTCTTTCAATTTATTAAACGATAAAATTATGTTATATTTTTCAAAAATTTTTAGTAAGTTGTTTTCTTATTTATGTTTGTTTATTTTTATTTTTTGAAAGATTTTGCAATAAGACGCAATTAAAATTTATGAAAGATATTGCAACAATCAATTTCTTAGATATACATTAGAATATTTAAATAAAAAAAAGGAAAATTCGTAATTTTGACTTTTTTAAATGTTGTCCCTAAGTTGTTTTCCCTTACGTTTTTTATCCATGCTTAAAATTGTCATATTTATAATTTTTTATATCCTTAATTTCTTGCGATATTATGTATTTCATTTAGTGCACAGTTTTACTGATCAAGGGTACAGAAAATAAAAGCTCTTTCCATAAAACATGTATCTTTCCATAAAACTCGATCAGTTAACCAGTGATTAATAAAGAACCATCTTATCTTATTAAGTGCTGTGTACAGAAAATAGGCACCCAATCAGCTAAGTATTTGAACCCGCTTTTTATTGTTTCTTTCATTTAACGAAATCCTGTTCATCTCCTTCCTCTTTCTGTCTGTTAGTCGCAGAGTCCGTGCATAAAACCAATATAATTCAGAGACTTCAAATTTTGTGCATTTTGCTAAATACCGCGTATCACACGATAAATCATAAATTGTTGAAAAAGTCTATTATTTTAATTGAATCAATTTTATCAATATTATCCAATCATTTTTATGATTTAAATTTCAAAAGTGAATCTTAATTTCAACAATTTTTTCTGTAGACATCATAGCACGGATGTGAAACGTCTCGCTAACAAACAGAAGGTTCTGAGTTCGAACCCGGTGCTAGAACTTGAAAATTTCATACTATACTGGATTTAATTAAAATAAATTTCGTATTCTTTATGAATTTCAGGCTATATATTTAATATATATATATATCAGTGCATTCATAATGTTTTCTGGAATTCAATTGTCTTTCTATTTAAAAAAAAAGTATTGCTATTTATATATGATTCAGCATTTGAAATTTCGTTTAAAATCTTTTTTCGTTTTTAAAAATTTTAAATTTTATTTATATCACCACAATTTTATTTTTCATATTTTAAAAAGATATCGGAATTTTGAATTACATTTAAATAATTTGGTTTAAACATTTTTAATTTCGTTAAAATAAATTTCCTTTTATAATTATTTTTTAAATAAAATTTTAGGTGATATCACCTACGTAAGAATTTGTTAACAATAAATTACCAATTTAGATTTATTAATTAAAAGAAAAATTGTTCAGAAAGAAATATTAAACGAAACCGTCTGTGCGATCGCAGTCACACTTACCCAATCTTTTCTACACAGATTCTGGATTTAGACATTTTATTAAGCAGGGTTCATACGCTACACGATCTTTTACCAAAATTTTTGTATTATAAAGTTTAATTTATTTATTGGGAAAAATTCTGTTTTTTAGATATAGCAATCAGTACTTTATAAATTTTCTGGTGCAAAACTGTCTAAGATCCCAGGAATCCCCTGATGCGTACGAACCCTATTAAGTGAAAATTAAATGAAATACGTCATGCCAAAGAAATAACATAAATAAACAAAGTATTAATAATGAATTTACTGGGAACATAGGCTACTTGAAGAAAGAAACCTAAATGAAAAGCCATTCATTGTATCTACTTTTACAATATTTAATGCGTTCTTTATAGATTGAAATGTATTGATAGTTTAAAAATTAGACTAAAAAAACTCCATTTTTTTTAGGGGGAGGGGGCAAAATTTTAAGAAACATTTTAGTATATTAAAAAAATCTGTAGGAAGAAAGATCCATTATTATCCCGTGTTCCTTCTCTAAATCTAATACAACATTTTCATATTATACTGAAATGACGTAAACGAACTTAATATTTAGAATGAAAGAATATGTTGAAGAAATCAGTTGCTGCATTTGAAATTTATAATGTATTTGAAATTACATTTGGGAATTATAATACGTTTGAAAACTATAGCTTTAGCGAAAAGAGACAAGATTAAATGTTTATATAGTAATTTTAATAAAAGAAAATTAACGTATCTATTAATATGTTACTTTCCGTTAATTATTCATGAATCATAAGAAAACTATAAGCCCAAAGAGAAAAAAATTAACTTTCATTGATTTTCCTATAATGTGGAAAAAATATATAATTAAACTCTTTTATCAATGATGATTGGTATTTTGTAAATTTTAATATCTGATAACATTTGTTTATCGAATTGCTATTTAAACTTCTATTCTATATAGTTCATTTTTAATCATAGATGTTGAGAAGGTCACTGTTATTTTGTGTGTACGACAGTAGTCGTTTTGTTTGCTAATATGTTTCTAAATCATTATATTTATTTTAATTATTTTTACAATATGTATTTTTACTTTTAATAATTTCAATCAAAACTGTATATATCACAGTAAAGGAGACAAATTGCATAGCAGTCAGCATTTAAAAAATTTACATCAGATATATTTAAGAATAAATATCATTGATTTTTAAGCTATTAACCTTTAAAAAGAAAAAAAAAAGAGTTCATATATCAAGTATAAAAAGATTACGTCTTTTGAGAATGCAAACCCGCTTGTTTACAGAACTGATCTCATTTGTCGTTTAAATATATTTTCCTTAGCATCCACTCCTGCAGAGCTATTGAGCACCAAGTAGCGTGATCATACAACATCATATCTCGAATTTTATTTCTTTAAGATTTATTATCGGATAAATGTCTGCAACGTCACGCAAGAAAAACTTAGATCTGTCATGAATAGGATTTTTTTCGTAAAGATTTTTCAAAATCTCTTTCGTTAAAAAGTCTGTATAAGGCATTAAATATTATTGATTATAGTGTATTCTTGCAAAACCTATGATACATTACTCTTGTAGAAACTAATGTACTCTTACTAGTAGATACTTTTCTCACAAAAACATGATAAATGTCAAAATTTTCTTTTACATTGTATAAATAAAAAGTACGATGAATAAAAGAAATTTCTTTTATATCATATCTTTAAAATACATTTCACTTTGTTCAAGGAATCCTAATTTTATTTTTTATATATTTTTTCAGCAGTGGCATTAAGTACATCGTCAGTTATAATAGTTATATATTTGAATGACTATTTTTGATAACTCTGATGTGTTATCAAACGGTCCCACGGTTAGACCCGTCAGATCCGTCATGTGTAAAAGTTGCAATGGCACAAGAATAAAATCATTAGCAGTATATTTAAATGAATAATGAATCTTGCAATCTTGTGGACAGTATTAAATTTTAGATATTCAAATTATAAGCTTACACTGTCAATTAATTCTGTCATCAAAACATTTGATAAAATTCCAACACGGGTGCAAATTAAGATGGATATACTAATCATAAGCTGAAACCTAAGAAAGTATAAAGCGACTGACTAGAAAAATGCCACTAGTTGTCTGTAAGAGTATGAGACTTTGAAATACTATAATAATACGAGGGTAGTATGATAACTATCTGGCCTAGGACAGAAATGTTGCTACTAGAATTTAAAAAATGATTTTTTTTATAAAGGTTACGCTTTGCATCAAACATGGCAATTTGCCAAGTCGCTAAGTGGTTTGTTTTGTGAATGGAATCCATTTGAAAGGAGTAACTTTACTGATATTCCAAAAATGGAAACAACTGAATATGCAGCAGTAATGAAAAACGTGTTTTTGAAAAAATAAGCAATTTATGATATTAAAGAAGAACACAAAAAAGTTCATGGGAACTCCATTATCAACCGTACAATATTAGACAACTGAGTTCCAACGTGGCCATACAAGCGAATGACGAACGTCCAGTTCATTTAATTTAGATTACGACCTCAGAACAGATTGAGAAATTCGACGATATTATGATAAATGGTAGGAGGGTGAAAATACCTGAAACTTCCGAGACTGCCGGCATCTCGATTAAATGGGCTAAAATATTATAACAACTCAGTTGGATATGGAACAACTTTTCTCAAATTCCTCCCTATTAATATTAAACACATTTGTGTCAATTTCGAAAGAATGTTTGGAGACGTTAAAGCAAAATCTATATGTTTTTTGGAGTTTATTTCAAATCATGTCATCATCGCAGTATACCAGAAATTATAGAACAGTTCAAATAATATATTTTTTATGCCCAACTTGCGCCAATAAAGGCTAAGACGGCTTTATCAAGAGACAAAGTTATAGCTACATGCTTTGGGTTTCATTCAGCATAATCCTCGTCGATTACTTTGAAAAACACAAAAAATATCAATGAAGAATATTGTGTAAACTTACTGGATCATTTCAACGATTTTGTATAAGAAAAACATACGCATTAGGCGAAGGAAAGTATATTGATCATGAAGAAAATACACGCTCACCTGTATCTTCGCCATGGCAAAACTTTATGAATTATAATAAGAACTGCTTCTGCATCCACTATATTAGTAAGATTTAGACTTTGGGCATTATTTTTTAAGTATCAAAATTTAAAAAAGTAGCTCGGTGTAAAAAAAAAAATTATTTTAAAAATAATGCTATTGCTAAAACAAATACCTATTTTGAAGAGTTTGAAAAAATTTATACTTTAGAGAGGATAAAAAAACGCTGAGCTGAATATATCAAACTAAAAGGAGATTATGTTAAACAATAAAGTATATTTTTGAAATAAAGATGCGTTTTTCATATCAAGGCCTAGCACTTATCATACAGCCCACCTTCTACGCGAGAGTTCACATATCGTGGCCCGCTTGGAGAAGTGGAGGTGTGTTCATGAAATCAGGCCACATGGTGACAAAGGAGTGAGAAGAGGTATGAAAATATGTTATATCACACATTTTGGTCAAAAATAAAGCATTAACAAACAGCAGATTAAATGTTGTAGTTATTTTCATGTTAAAGTAATTTGAATACATAAAAATATGATTAAAAGCCAAATATATTAAATTCCCTTTGAAATTACAAAGTACTGCCGTTTTCGAATGCTCTTTAATTTTTATAATGTCATTTCATACTAAATAAAAACACGAATCATTTTTATTGTTATGTTCACAAATGTCATTAAATCACATAGTTTAAAAAATAAAATTTGAAATATGATCTATAACGTAAAGCATAGTTTCTGAACTAGAAGTATATGTTAATTTAACGTAACATGGCGTGCGACAAGAGGGGGGGGAGGTATGGTGATATTTAAAGTTATATGACAAAGACGGGGAAGGGTGCAAAAGTATTGAGAAATTATCACAACCCTTATTGAGTGATCCCCATGGATACCAACACTCTGAATTTTGGAAAATAAATTGTAACATTTTCTCTCGATGGCTACTTACAGCTGAAGATTTTGTTTCCAAACATAGATTAATTGTAAAATACCAGCACGTGGGAAACACAATGTCTTGGTTTTCACAATGACGAGAAGTGACAAAATCTACTGAATCAAACATTTCCACACAAAACATATCATACCGGATACATTATCATGAAACCATTGCACAAAATATCCCTGGATTCCTCGAGATTCAGACTCACTTTGTAAAAGAAATATCATTCTAAGAAAAAATGTAGTCCTTTTAAGATTTATAATCGGATAAATGTCTGCAACGCTATGGAAAGAAAACTTGAATTTATCATGAATATGACTTTTTTCGCAAAGATTTTTCAAAACATTTTTCGTAAAAAAGATAGTTTAGGGCATTAAATATTAATGTTTGTAGTGTATTCTTTTTAAACGGTTAATGCATTACCCATGAAAAAAACTAATGTATTCTCACTAGTAAATGTCTCCCTCAAAAATATAATAAATGTCCAAATTTTCTTTAATATTATATCAGTAAAAAGACAGAGAAATGAAGTGTACTTTATGTCACATATTTACAAATATATTTCACATTGCTGAAGAAATCTAAACATTTTGGGTGATGTTTTTTTAAAAAATTCATTGGAAGAGTTTTGTTGTTCTCGGTCTAGAGATATTTAAGACATATATAAACACCTATGATGTACGGATTTTACTAGTTTTCTGAGAGGTCCATGTTTAATTTCGAGAAATGGAACGATTCTGTTGCCACAGCAACAAAAAATAGTATTAAAAACTGCAAAAAAAAAAATAAAAAACAAATAAAGATATAGTTTTAAAAATCAACTGCATTTTTTCCCCATGCAAGGCTGTAAAAATTGAAAATGTAAGAATGTAAAATGTTTAGAAGTTTAAAAATATGCAGTACCAAAAGTTTGAAAACTGAGATTTCATTTAAAGCTTGTTTATGATTAATTCTGGAATATTAATTTTAGTCCATGGCGTACTTAATATGTATCTCTGCTAGTACGTAAGTCACGTTTTGATCATCATAAAAGCTATGTTTATTACTATTATCAATTTAATTATAGAATTAATTTATAAATCAAAAATTTTTCTCTTTGGAAATCTTATTTTCGAAATGCTTGTTGTAATTTGTTAATTTAAATGTTTTTTTTTTTTTTTTTTTTTTTTTTTTTTTTTTTTTTTTTTTTTTTTTTATCAGGAGTAACATTAAATATATTGTCAATGATAATAGTTTTGTGTTTGGAATTACTATTTTTAAGAACTCTGATGGCAGTGGCCGGGTCAGATCTGTTATGTATGAAAGTTGCAATGACTGAAGAGTAAAATCATTAGCAGTTTTTTTGAATGGAATAAAAAATCGAGTGCTCTCCTGTTGACTGGATTAAAATTTAGATGCTCAAATTATAAATTTGAACTGTATATTTAATGAGTTAGGGAATTCTGTCATCGAAATATTTTCTAAAATTCCAACACCGACTCAATAAACTAGCTTCCCTATTTATAAATCGAAACCTAAGAAGGGAACTTCGACTGGTTACAAAAAATGTTACTGATAGATTAATAATGTGATTGTTTGAAATACTCCAACAGCATTATTGAAAGACTCCCGTAGATCCCAATAATCTTTATTTTGTGATGTTTATCGAATTGATGAACATCGCAACATTTTACCGTGCTGGCTCACTCTCACTGAAGATACTAGTTCCAAACACAAATTGATTGTAAAACACGGCAGGTGGAAAACTCAAAATCTTCATTTTGTCAAAAATGTCAATATGAGACAAAATTCACTGAATATAGTATTTCCACCGGTTAACTTGGTGCAGGCAATATATATATATATATATTTATTATTTTAAAATTATAAATATGAAATTTATTAGTAAATTTTAACACTGAAGATGCATCAGTTATAAAGAACTGTGAAATTAAAAAAATATATAAAGCTTGCACATAGTTTCATTGTACAGTATAAGGAGTATGCATCATATTGATGTTTAATATATTCTATAAATATTTCAAAATATATTATTATAGTTTTAATAATATTTAAAAGCCATCTTTGTCAAGTAAAATATTTTTTATGTAATGTGTCAAGTAGTAATAAGGGCAAGTACTAATATTATGTGTATTTATGGAGAGATCCAAGAGATAATGCATATGGTTGTGATTAGAAGAACTTTGAGTCACAAACAACCGCGAAAAGTTAATTAGTTAAGTTTTTAAGACATTTACGCCGAAAGAAGCAACTTAAGAGTCAACACCTGATCTGAAATTTGAGAAATAACTTTTGCAATCCAAAAAACTATATATTAAGAAATATTTCGTTTATTGTATATATTGCTACTGTATTTCTTTGCAAAATTTTGTGGAGTATTTAAAACGTATTCGTGAGGTAGTTTTTATTTTAAAATATACATTTTATTAAGAATAGAGGTGTAATAACGCCATCCAGTGGCGTTATTGCATCTGTCGTTTCTATTCAGTGCTGAAACTACATTTGAAGATTTTTTTTTTTTTTTTTTTTTTTTTTTTTTTTTTTTTTACGCACAAGAAATACTGTTAAATTTTTATATATTCAAATAAAATATAAAATGATTATTACTGCATCTTAGTGCCGCAATTAATAGTAAGTAACAGAAATTTGTCAATTTATAGGACAATAGAATTTGTATCGTTAAACGTAGGCAATTTACATGCAGTTTATCTTAATTTAGAGTTTTGCTTGCATTATTAGACACCTATGCGTGTAATAATGCTAAATTGCATTGGTCAAGGAATCACACCATTATATTTTATAAATGCATGTGACATTTTAAAGTTAGGAGCCAGAATCATCATCGCCAGGGTCCCCGTTCTTTGCACAGAAGTCATGGCCAGCAAGGGAAAAAATAAAAAATAAATAAATATAGAATATCCAATAAATCACTCATTGGTGGCTGTAAGTTTATTTATTCAACTGTAGTCATTATAGAGGGAAAAACTCCTTTTTGCAAACGATCTTTTACCGAAATGTCCAAAAAATATTCCATCATTTACTTCAATCAGCCGTACTCATCGACGAAAGAACTCCAGAATCTCTCTCCTTCTCATCTCGAGACTTCCACCCTTTAAAACTAAAAAGAAAACTCTAGAACTTTCTGTAATCTCAAACCATCATCCTTTTATGTAAACAGAATTCTTGTCCAGATACGAGGCTATTTTACACAGACGATAAATATTTAAAAAAAAATATTATTTAACCAATTTATAATCGACTCATAATTTCTTAGGCAGGATATTTTTATCAATGATTAATTTTAAGAGTAAAAGAAAAGAAATGAATTTATTAATGCACACATCAAAGGTTGACGGCTGAAAAATAAATAAATAGATAAAATAAAATAATGATATTTTTTGAAAGGTATGGTTTTGGAATAAATTTAATAAGATTTTCTTAAAAAGGGTTGATAAAAACATAGAAGAAATCAGTTTTATTTGGAATATTAAGAAATAAAGTTTTAATTAAGAATATTTTTAATTTAGAGCCATCTTTTTAAATTTACGCATACTGGAATAATGTTTTTTAAGGCAAATTAAGAATTTATATCGTCTGCATACAGATTAACAGATTAGATCTAGAAATAAGATTTTAATTTAATAATTTGAAGTAAGTACGGAACATTATTATAAGAAAATTAAGATAGTATAAAGCTTAGTTTTGGAGGAAAAATTTTAAATTTGTAATATTATCCCCCCTCCCCGAAAATTTGTATGAAATTGATAGTTAAATAAAACTACAAGTTCAGACAACAGAAATATAATAATTTAGAAAAGTCAAATTTTGGAATAAAACTGTCAATCCCAGGAAGCCAAGAGATGGAAGGAAAGAAAATTAATGCAATATAAAAAATATTAGCGATTAAAATAAAATAGTTAAGAGGAAATTAATCTGAATTAAAATTAGGTAGGAGCATTTCCCTGAAAGAGATACAATACTGTTACAATATCACTTACTATTTGTAAGTGCATAGGAGATAATACATACAATAACAGTAAATAAGTTATAAATATAAATAAGCAAGAGATAAAAAATATAATAAAAACAATAACAATTCGTTCTCATGGAAAGTTTAAATAATTATAATAACTTAATGCATAGGTTATTTTAAATAAAGTTCTTCAAATGAAAAAAGTCTTTCCATTGTGTATAAAAGTCTTTTCCAATGTTCACTGAATACAGTCTCTTTAATTAAAGATCTCCAAATCTAGTTTAATCTTTGTTTTTTATGTTATGTTGGATCCAACATCTTTTAACAATCAATCAAATTTTTCTTTCAATAATATATCAATTTTTTTAATAATAAATAGCATCACTCTCAATATCAATAATAAATAATATAGAAAAATTTAAATAATAACAATAACAACAATAATAAGTGATAGTATAATAAGACTCCACATCCTAATATTTTTCAATAAGAGTATAATTAATACTAAACTTCATCACAGAAATCATAATAATAATAATAATAGTAAAACAAGAGTATAATCAAAAGAAAATATCACTATTTGTTTATTATTGATAGGGAAAATATTGGTTGAGGATAAAAATAATTACATAGCAACTAAATAATTTTCTTATCTTCTAATAGCATAAGAAAGTATTTTTTGCTAGCCGAAAGTATAAGTAAAAAAAAAAATCATAATAATTCCAAAATCCAAATAAAATTAAATCTAACTATTTAGAAAATGGACTCTCAACCAGTATTTCCTTACAATAATTCCTCTCTGATACTCTTTTACAAAATTGTCAAATTTGGTTATAAGTTTTCAATGCCAAATGTAGATCATGGTTTATAAACTTTAATAATAAAATACAAATAGGAATAAAACATGTCATTCTTAATTGAGAAATGGAAATAAAAATAGTGTGCTTTTTTGAGAAACTTTTACTATCTGTAGTTTTCACAATCACTGAAATCACATATTAAGTTATAGGTTTGAGTAAAGTCATCAAATTTATAACTATTATCACCTAATATCTGTTGAATAAATAGAATAATACTAATGTCAATAAATGAGTAAATATAGTTAGACTTAAATACACTTAAATTTAATTTATCAACATCAATTTGAAAGCCTTTACAATCAAAGTGTACACCTTATGCCTGCATAAGGAGCCCAATTTAATGCCAAAAACTCCCAAAAACAAGTAATATTCTTGTTGCGCACCAAGAACATACCTGCTAATGTTGAAAATTATGGTTTTTTTATGGTAAATGGTTTTAATGGTTTAATGGTTTAATGGTATTTGGTAAATGGTTATGGTAAAAGTTTTTTTATGGTATTTTTTTATGGTTGTTTATGGTAAATTTAATCTATTGTCTTGACTTTAGTTTGATCTAGTGATTGTATCTGAGGTTTTGTTTGTTTTTTGGATTGCTCATGAAACAGTTTAAAATCTTCGGGTGAAAAATAGGATCTTAATTTAGAAACATGCACAATAACGGAATTCTGTCCTGTCTCATAATTAAATTTATCTATTTCATAAGTTACATCAGAAAGTTTATTTATAATTTTGTATGGTCCAGAGAAAGTAGGTTCTAATTTTCGAGTGTTAGGGTATTTAAATTCTTCATAAATTACAGAGTCTTGTATTTTTAATGGGCATTCGACAAAATTTCGATCATAGAGCCTTTTACTTTTAAGGTGAAATTCCTGAGTTCGCGCTTTCGCAATTTTGAGGGCTTTGTCTACTGGTGGATAATAGTTTTGTTTTAAAGGAGATTCATAAGGCAATTGACCATAAAATAAATAGGCAGGTGGGAATCTGGTGATAGAATGGGGCGTATTGTTGTATTCTTCGATGACTTGGTTTAATAATCTAGTCCAAGGTATTTTAGAAGAAGTGGAATTAACTTTACATTTAAGCCTGGTAACTATAGTCTGATTAACTCGCTCTACTTTTCCATTGGTCTGAGGATGATGTGCGGATGTAAAACGCTGTTGAACATGATGATTTCTAAGGAATTTCTTAAATCTTGGAGATCTGAAAGATTTATGCCTGTCACTAAGTATTTTTTGAGGTGCTTTGATATTGAAAATTTGTTTTAAACAGTGTATGTTTCAGTGGTAACATTTTTGGAGGGAAAAGCCTAAACAAATCTAGTTGCATGATCTATTATTATGTGTAAGAATTTTTTTGTTGAGTTGTAATAGTTAAATCCACCAACAGTATCAATAGAAAGACATTCAAAAGGTTGATCTGTTGCTGGCATAGCTTGTAATAAGCCGAATCTTTTCTGTTTTGGTTTTTTATTTTTCTGACAGGTGTCGCAATGTTTAACAAATTCTGTAATGTCTATTGTCATATTAGGCCAATAATAGTTGGGAGATATTAAATTAAGCATTTTTTGAATCCCTAAATGTCCAAAATTATCATGAGCAATATGAAGTAATTTTTTTCTTAATGACATTGGTACAACAATTTTTTTGAATCCCTTTTTCTGAACTATAATAATTCCATTCTCTTTTTTATATTTTTTGTCACAAACATTGTCTTTGTCTTGCATCTCTATAATTTCTTTCCTATCTAGCAATAAACTAGTATGTTGATTAAAATGACAAACAGGATTTCGTGACAACATGTCTGCTTCGACATTTGTTGAACCCTTTTCATATTTTATCTCATAATCAAACATACTAAGTTTGAGCGACCATCTAAAAAGCCTACCTCTTAAGTTTTTAACACTCTTTAACCATACTAGAGATGCGTGGTCCGTATGAATTGTAAACTTGACACCATGAAAGTAATGATAGAATTTGTCAAGAGTATCTATAATAGCTAAACATTCTAATTCAGTTATGAAATAATTTTGCTCATAACTCTTCAAAATTCGAGAATGATAAGCAATAGGATGTAAGAAATTATCTTTATCAGGTTGTTTTAGAACGGCACCTACTGCTATCTGAGAGGCATCTACAAACATATGTAAAGGTAATTTAGGATCATAAATTTTGAGGATGGGTTTTGCAATTAAAGAATTTTTTAATTTTTCAAAAGACTTCTGGCACTCTGAATTCCATTCCCATATTGTGTCTTTTTTAAGTAATCGATTTAGAGGATATCTAATTTCAGCATATTTATTAATGAATTTATGGTAAACATTAATGGAACCTAGAAATCGTTGTAACTCTTTCACATTGGAAGGAGGTTTTAAATTTTTGATGGTTTCAATATTGGCATTTGCTGGAGTTATAGTTCCATTAGTGATTTCATAACCTAAGAAATTGATTTTATTTTGGCCTAATTTACATTTAGAAAGTTTAAGTTTAATGTTTTCTTGTTTGCAAATGTCAAAAATTTGAGCTAAATGGTTTAAATGTTCTTGTAAAGAGGAAGAGAAAATTATAATATCATCAAAATAGTGGCACGCAAAGTCGATTTTATATTTATTAAGGATCCTTCGAATGGTTCTATTGAATATGGGAGGGCCCGTTTTTAAGCCAAAAGGGAGCACGAGCCACTCAAAAAGTCCAAAATTGGTTGTAAATGCTAATTTTTCTGTATCGGATGGATGTATTGGTATGTGCCAGTAGCCAGAGGCTAAATCCAAAGTTGAAAAATACTGAGCACTACTCAATTTATCTAAAATTCCATCGATACGGGGCAAGGGTTCTGCATCGTTTTTAATTATTGCGTTTAATTTTCTATAGTCTATACATAATCGCGTTTTTTTACCTTCCTCTCTTTTCATAACTAGTGTAACAGGGGCAGAATAGGGGCTATTACTTTCCTTTATCAGTCCGGCTGCTAACAATGATTGAATTTGGTTTTTTATTTCTATTTCTTCTAGGGGAGATGTTCGGTAGGGCCTCAAAGATATAGGTAGGTCAGATTTTAATATAACGCGTTGTGGTTCAATATTTATCCTACCCACATCATATTTATGCTTTGCAAAAATATCACTATAAATATGAACTAATTCCCTTAAATTTACATTTTGAATTAAATTTATTTCCCCAGTTAAATCTGAATCCGAATTATCGCGAAAATTTTGAAGAGTCATGGAACCTCTATAATCAGGATGCACATTAATTTCGTGATCATATTCAACACAGTCTTCCTTTTTCATAATATTTCCACAAGTAGATTGTAACTCTATATCATGATTATTTACATTCAGTGTTTCATTATCATAATTATCTATTGCTACAGTATTACCAGTATTTAATTTCATATGCATGTTTGCTAAAATTTGTTTCTTGTATACATACTCAATAATATGCTGTATCAAATGCTATATTTCATTGAAAAAACATATCTATCTAAAACTACGACTCTATTATCATCTAAAACTACGGCTTGACAACTAATAGAACCTTAAAGCGGCGTTATTACGCGAATGCACTTTAGAATTATCGCTTTATAAATTAATATTCCTAATAGAAAATCAATCTATATATTGATGTTTGCGAACATACAATAGTGCATAAAAGTATTTTGACAAAATTAATAATTAACTTAAATAAAAACAACGATAAAATAGAAAATCATTTAATCCACTTAATCATGTTCATTATTTTACATAAATACAGCAAATAAACTAAGATTTTTCAGAAAATAACATAAATTGAAAAAAAAAAAAAAAAAAAAATCCAAGAATATTAAACAAAATAAGAGCGAATATCATATTGTTAAAAAACTTTTGGACATTCTATGAATACTTAATGAAGTATTTTTTCAAAGAAAGAAAATTCTTAACGTATGTGTTTTATATATATATTTATATTTATATATATATATTACTTTCGCGAATATAATTTTCCCTATATACTAGTCAAAAGATTTATTGCCAAAAAAGCGATAAATTGTTAAAGTATGCTTCAGAATAAAAACAAAATAGTTTCGAGAAAGAATGTTATTTGTTAAGGAAAAAGACATTTTAGTTTATGTAATATAGTTAAATTACCTAGAATCAATATCAATGGAATTCTAATATCACAAAACATTTTTTATTTATTTTATTTTATTTTATTTTATTTTATTTTATTTTTTAACAATGGAATTTTTCAATTTCTTTTTAATCATTTATGTGTTAGAATTAATGAAATATATGCTTATTTATGTAGTTATAGTTTGAATAAGTATGGCATATATTTGGAATAGTCACATAATCGTGTACTTTCAATCGATATAAAGAGGGATATCGCAAAGATTCAGTTACAGGCTTATACTTTTTAATGCTACCTTAAGCCTTTTTTGAAAATAAAAATCTTTCACACATGCTTTGATAACATTTACAAGAGAAATAAAATATGAAATGTATTTTTCAAAAATAGGAATAGGAATAAAATGTAAAAATATTCGCTATATAAAAATATTCGCTATGTATATATAAATATTCGTTCCGCCACGTATATTTATGAAAATAACAATATATTTTTAAAGAAACTTTACTTTTTAACACAATTATTTTTTCTGATTTAATAGCATGCGCCACAAAAATGTGAAGTGCAAACACTTAGTTATGCACTTCAAATTTTACTTTAATCGATCTTCAGTAGATGAATATACTGCAATCGAAGATATTTTCAAATCCGGTTTTCGATGTATCGATATGTTTTAGTGGTCAGAAAACCCCCAAAACATATTTATATTGTTGATGTATACTATCTCTTTGTGATTCGTTATTGTACTACTTCGAAAAGTTCATTTTTTCATTTCAAAAAGTGCATCTTTCAATTTGAAAATTCCGCGGGAGAGGAACACTAAATCGCGATTTTGTTCCTTTTCATTACTTTAGAAACGAAAAGTATATGGAATTATTAATGAATTGAGCCAAATTTGTACGCTTTTTTCCTATTGCTAGAATATCATCGGTCAATTTAGATATTTTGCACAAAAAGGTGCGCAACATAGCGGTTTTTGTGAATTATTGAATTATCAAAAAGTACTTGAAGTTACGCATAGAACTGAACCAAATTTCATGTTCGAATTTTTGGCTATAGAAAACAATCTCTCCTCGATCTGAAAATATTCTGCCAAAAGTAGACGTTGTAATAACGGTTTTTGAGCAATTCTAATAATCTGTGCAATAAATTTTGTAAATGTTTGCCTTAATATTTGGTGGAAGATGTTCAATCTACATCGCTGGATGGGACTTTTTCACATTTAGCCCTTAGTTAGAACTCTTCATCTAGTTGAACCTAGAACCTTGTATCTGAGAAAAAAAGTCCTAAATTAAGCAACAAATTGAGAAAAAAGTATAGGTATTTATGTTTTTGCGTATGACAGCAAGTCTTCCTTGATTTGCAAAATATTCCTGCCTAATGTGCGGACACCGCATTTTTTATATAATGGATTTGTAACAAGTTTTGTATATATTTTCTTTTCGATTTTTCTTAATTCTTCTCGATAGCTCATTTTTAAACACTCATAAACTCATTAAAACACATATTAAAAAACTCTATTGACTTTAGTTTATTTAACTAAATCATAATTCTCCGCTCATGGCTTCGTTAATTTGTAAAACATTCTATTAACTCATATAAACAAACGCAGACGATATGTATCATTGCCCAGGAATCTTAGCATCCTGCTAAGCCAGCTGTTTACAAACAGAATTTATAATACTAAGGCTAATGTCAGATGACCGACTATTTAGACGTTTGTTATTTCAACATGAAAAAAAAAATATCTGCGCCACCCTGGTCAGATGAGCGTTTTGAGTCCCGTTCTCAGACGATATTTATCGAAGTTACAGATTCCATTCAGTGTTTCCATTTAAGCTAAATGTATATTCTGCAGGAAATAAAAGATTCTGTAACATTATATGAGTTATAGAAGAAACTAGAAAAAAGAACTATACATAGAGGATAGTGGGTTCACTCTATGATGAGTGACAGGTAACGTAACGGACATTTCTATTTAAAACACCCAAAATATATAGAAATTTCCTTTAAATTCATTTGAGCCTTATATTTTTAATATATCTGATGTTAAATGAAAAATGCACATATTTAGAAAATACAAATACGTGCCGATATTATTAAAATGATAATTGTTATTCAACTTTAATTTAGATAATATTTCTTCTTTATTATTATTATTAAATGAAAAAAACTAAATTGATTTTTCTTAAGTTGCTACAGGACATCATAGCAAAACAAACATCTTAGCTACATCAATGAAAAATAGAAATAACAAATTTCCAAAGATTGAAATTTCGTTAAATTAATCAAGAAGCATGTGCTACCGTCGTATGAGCAAATAAATACGTATAAATAAGTCTTTTACTCTTTTTGGAGCTGTGCACATATACATAACGTTTTAAACTTTTTGGAATTTGTACCTCCTCCCTTCTTACGACACACACGTTATCAAAACTCGATTATCCCTCCCCCAAAATAATATCGTTATAAATGTCTAAGAATTCCTTTGATTATTCAAAATTATTTCTTTTGTTGGAGTGATATGCAAATATGGTTACATTTATTTTTCGCATACTTTATTGATTCAAATGAGGAGAAGTCAATAAAAAATCCCTTTATATATGAAATAGCTTTATATCAAATATCACTTAAAAGAAATATATGCTATTTAAAAGTACATAAAAACAGCTTTTTAGCTTACTGGCGACCAAAGCGTGAAGGCTAATGTGCCCGCTGGGCCTGTGTATGTTTGCATGTACGTACCACAATAACTCTTTATAGAAATATCCGATTTGTTTAAAAAATTGTCTAGGTTCATTCTGATAAGACGCTTCCTTGATTTATTTTTGGGATTCATTCGTTAAGTATAAAGGGAGGTAATGGAGACCAATCCCCCACCCCCTTTAGCTTTGATAAATTTTATGCAGAATTATTCAATTTGCTTCACATGTAATATACTTTTCTTTCCGATATGACATTCCATTTATTAAATTTAGAGATTCATTGGTTAAGTATAAGAGGGGAAAAAGAAGGATAAATCACCCGCTCCTTATTTCAGATAAATAGATTTTCATGCAGAATCGCTCAAATTGCTTCGATTTCCTTCTTAGCTTTATTAAGAAAAGGATTTTCCATTATTAGATTTTGAAATTCATATATATAAATGGGGGATGGGGAAGCTAACACACCCCTTATTTTACCGATCGGTGTCATAATCGATGAAAATATGCCAAAATTTTCCGAAGTGCTTTCCATCGGACAGTTGCAATAGGTAGCTTCTTAGATTTTGCAAGAAAGAGACTCAAAAGTGTCCAAAGGTTTTGCCACTACTGTACTTATATTGCCCCTTTCTAGTCTGTCAGCTCTGCTTTTCCTTTTCCACTAATAATGCGCGTTTTAGTCTAAGGAAGAATGTTTCATGCTTTTAATTATTCTTTAATTTTAAAATGCATTTAAAAAATTAATAAATATAATTGTTATTTATATAGCTGAAATATCATAAAGGCTAACGGAATATATAATATTAAAAATTAAATTGAATAAAAAAGTTCTTTCCATGGTTCAAAAATCGTATATAGATAATATTGAAAAATTAAGCATATCCAAATTTATTGCCATATGCAAATAGTCATGTAATATTTTACCACAGGATATTAACTTTCCTGCAACACAAAATTTTTAACCCTCTCCCGCAAAAAATAGTAGTTAAAAAAAAGAAAAAAAAGAAAAGCGCCATTTTTGCCAAAAATAATTTTATTTGCTTCACAAATATAAATGTAGCTATTTTTTTCTTTTAACTAGATTTCATTAATACTTATTTCTGATATTTATTTTTTAAAAAATTCTATTAGTACGTTCAACATAAAATAGTAAATTTATAAAGGTTTATAGGGACCAAAATTTTCAGGTCAAGTGTAAAAAAGCTTTACGTTTGTTAAAGATATTACCCAGATTATTTATTTTAACGCATTTCACGCTCCGATCAAGCAAAAAACTCATTCAAATAGCAAAACACAGTTTTTACAGAAATCTCAACTTTTTTAACCATCATCTTCCTACAATTAAAAAACTTTTTGTAAGAATATTATACACCATAGTTTTCAACTTCGATGATTAAACAAGACAAATTTTTTTGTTAAAAAACAGTGTAGTGAGGGAAAAATCCTAAAATTTCCAGGTATGGTATATATATTTATACAATGAATATGAAAAAGAAATAATAATAAAATAAAAATAATAATAAATTACAACATTTTTCAAAATAAATGTTTGTAGTATATAGCATCGGTACCGGCTATGACCACAAAGGATCAGTTTTGTTGTCGACTTTCTCATACCGGATTTTCAAAATCAGATTTAGCTTGTAAAGATTTTAATTTCAGAGATCCAACCAGGAAAATTTTGCGTTTTAACTAGTTCCTTTTTACACAAATTCCTTTAATAAAACAGGCCCCTTCTCAAAAAATGTAATAATAAAACAGAATCTTTCAAAAATTGTATTCCTAAAAACATTGATTACAAATTAATTAACATATTTTAACATATTCATTGATTAATCTAATGTTGAGTTTTAAAATTTTGCAATTTTCAAATGAAACAAGCTCCCCAGAAAGAAAAAAAACAGTAGAAGCTTTTAAAGATGTTATTATTAAAAATATGCCTGTTTTATATTTTAGTAATTAAATTTCATATTGTTACAAAATGTTACTTTTCCCAAACGTAAAATAAATTTCACAAAATGTATTAAATTTCACATAAATACTTTATAGTTTTCGCAAAATGTCACTTGTTCTACGTATATCAAATCCACTTTACATTCTAGTGAGAAAATTCGATGTACAATTAAAACAAAAAACTGATGAATTTCTGAAAAAGAAAATCGAAAGTCAGCGTTTAAATCGCTTGTCGTCTGACCATAATAGGGTATATCATAACTTCCATAGCGCAAACGATTGCCAGCGGCATGGGGGGAAACCTAGGAATCGAAGCGAAGCTTTGCGCATATTTGAACGCTGCGTTTCGTCTGCGTTCATGTGAACAGGACACTAGATTGACATTTTTTCAATAGATTACGTCTTTTTTACTATTTTTCAAATCCCCACGTGTAGCAAACAAGTGACTTTAAAAATTGTCATTATTCATTCGATTTCTATCCAGATAATTGACAAGTAGATATTTAACATGAAAATCACAGTTGCTGTAGTACTGAACAAATAATATTAAAATAATAAATTTCTTAACTAATTTTTTTAATATTAAGATGCGTGAGGCAGAAGAAAAATTTTAAGATTGGCGCATCGAAATTGTTTATATAGAGATATCATGAATTTCAACATTTCATAAAATAATAATAATTTTATAAAACCGCCATATCAATATTATTATGATTGTATTTTTATGAAACTTAATAAATTTGGCTTTACATCTGCTATTTTAAAGAATTATATTTGAGACTTTATCAAAAAAGCAATCTTTTACTAAAATAGAACTTTAAAACATCATGAAAACAGATATTTTCCATTGACACAATAAGTGATAGCGATATAAATATTTTCAGTACACTTCCAATTTTAATTTTTAGGTACAGAATACTTCATAATTCATCGTAATCTTTACAATAAATACTTTAAGAAAGAAAGACAAAGGTGGAAAGTTATATTAAATTACATTAAAGTTATATTAAAAAAAAATGTTACAAATTATATTAAAGTTATATTTCATAGATATTTATTCCAAAACGTCTGTATTCAGGGAGTCTCAAAAATGACTGATGGATTTTAAAATTCAATAACTTGCAAACGGTGACAGCTATTTAAAAAATTTTTGCAGGAGGGTTATGTATAATGTCAGGAGTTTTTTTTACCGTGATTTTTTATTTTAGTTCGAATGTCAAACAATAGGTGGCGCAGACGGCGATTTGAAGGCCAGGTGATCAGTACTGAGTGAAGCGCCGACCTGGCCTTCAAATCGCCGTCTGCGCCACCTATTGTTTGACATTCGAACTAAAATAAAAAATCACGGTAAAAAAAACTCCTGACATTATACATAACCATCCTGCAAAAATTTTTTAAATAGCTGTCACCGTTTGCAAGTTATAGAATTTTAAAATCCATCAGTCATTAATGGGAAACACCGTAATATAACAAATAACTATCTATTTCGAAAATAATACATAAAACTAGTCGTTGGGGGGCCACCGTAATACTTACCCATCATAATATAAAATATGAAAATAAAACGCGTGTCTATGGCAACTCCAAAATAAAATTTAAACGCATAAATAAATAATTTTAACATACAATAATGCTCCATTAATGAATTGCTGATGAGCCAATTTTGACTAATTATATAAAACGCCAAAATACTCGAGTAGCACCGGATTGCGTAAAAGAAACATCCTTATAACTCAAAAAATAACAATGATATTAACTAAAAATTTACTGTGTTGAATTAAGCGTCTCATTTCCAATAAAAATATACCTGTGAATTGAAATTTGAATGAAATACAGGGTCATGAAAAATCGAAGAATTCGGAAAACAGGATTACACATATCTCGACAACTAATAATCCGATCGACCTTGTTTTTTATGCAAAATTTGTGTTATTTTATTTCCTTTTACGTCCAGTCCTTAAAATAAAAAATTTCGAAAATTTTTATGTACCTTTCATCAGAACGAATTTTTCGAGAGTCCGGAAAAAATAGTTCCGTATAATCGAGGTAACTGATATTAAATAGGCTTCGTCCCATTCTTACATACTAAGTACATACAAAATTTCAAGTCTCTATCTCAATTTGTTCGGGAGATAGAGCGGTTACAGACAGACAGACAGACACACAGACACACAGACGGACGGACAGCAAAATTTTTTTTCTAAAAATATGTTTTTCGGAATCTCCAGTATCTGAAACGTGTAAATCCGTCAAAAAAAAAAAAATTCGATTTTCAAAACGATTGCAAGACTTACCCTATACTACGTATGATGGGTAAGTAATGAGTATTAAACAATGATACAAGCAGTGTATATTAAATCTGGAACAACATTTATTGAGTAAATATTTTACAAATGAATATTAAGACTAGACCCGATCACGTATACTTCAAGTATAAAAGAAGATTGAAATATTGTTATAGTTTATTTTTGACCAATGATCAATTTTCACACGGAAACGAATGCATAATATTGAAGAAAATCCCATATATATATATACCGGGTGTCCCCAAAATGACTGATGGATTTTAAAATTCAATAACTCGCAAACGGTGACAGCTATTTAAAAAATTTTTGCAGGAGTGTTATGTATAGTGTCAGGAGTTTTTTTACCGTATTTTTTTGTTCGCATCTAAAACAACAGGTGGCGCTGGCGGTGATTGAAGGCCAGGTGATCAAAGCTGAGTGAAGCGTCGACCTGGCCTTCAATCGCCGTCAGCGCCACCTATTGTTAGAGATGCGAACAAAAATTAAAAATTACGGTAAAAATCTCCTGACATTATACATAACCCTCCTGCAAAAAATTTTTAAATAGCTATCACCGTTTGGGTCAATCCATTTCAAGTGGTCCAGAAAATATCTTTTTGGTCGCTCGACCATTTTTAAAAAATCTGAAATTTTTTGTACAACAATCCTAACATGACGGAAGTTCAAAATGACGGTAATTTTAATTTTACTATTTTTTGTTTGTGCATGGCGGCCATCTTTGTTTCGATTTTCTCAGATATTAGGATACACAAAATTTTAAATATCTCGTCTTTTAATAAGGGTTTCCAGCATTTTGTTCAGAATAAAATAGGCTAAATGTACAGTGGTAGAATAATTTTGAAAAATAAATTTTTACAGGTAAAAGTTTAGCACAAATTTTAAGATTTTTTCCAAAATCTATCCATTTGCAAGAGGAATTTTTTTATGCAAGGAAAACTGTCAACCTTACACAATTTTTTCTACAAATAGGTCAAAAGTGTGTGTACTCATACACCAAGTCCCAGATCTGGGAGTTAATTTCTCTTTGCGAAAAAAATTCCAAAATTCTTCAGAAATTTCAAAAATCGCACTTTTTAGGCTTTGATATCTCTGGTGGGGCACGAGATAAAAATTTGAAATTCTGGCCTTTGATAGTATTGTGTAGTAGTGTTATGTACAAAAAATTTCAAGAAGGAGATTTGACTACCAACTGAGATATGACATGGACAATATGTGAAAAATAATATTGTCAAACTATTGTAACCTACTATGTAATTGTTCCACAAGACTGTCAACCTTACACAATTTTTTCTACAAATAGGTCAAAAGTGCGTGTACAAAGTTAAATGTTAATTACAAATAACTTCTTCAAATGCGTCTGTGTGATTTAAACAATTCAGAATGTATGCTAAGCCAATACACTATTTGTCCAGAGGAACAAATCTACTACAAATGCTATTGCAACAATTTTACTCGGTACACATTTCAGGAAAAGTAAATTTCAGACAATGGGTTGCAACTGATCGAGTTAACATGGCTTCAATTGTTAAACCTAGAGAATTTCATTCAAGTTAACAAGGGATGACAAGACTTGGGTGGCTTCAAATAAAATTTTGAAATAGAACAGCCTGATGGACTGACAACAGTAACTGGTCGAACTCATAACATCTCTCGTGAATAGTGTTAAGCTCTTTGTTGAGCATATATAGTATCTTTGTAAATTAAACATTTATTATTACACTGTTTTCAACAAACGATATTTTCTGCGTAAATATTGTAATAAATGAGACTCATCTCATTTCTCCTAATGTAATCATAATAGCATTTCTTAAAATTTTTAATCACCGTATCTCAGCTTATAGTCAAATCTCCTTCTTGAAATTTTTTGTACATAACACTACTACAAAATACTATCAAAGGTCAGAATTACAGATTTTTATCTCGTGCTCCACCAGAGATATCAAAGCCTAAAGAGTGTGAATTTTGAAATTTTTGACGGATTTCAAAAAATTTTTCGCAAAGAGAAATAAACTCCCAGATCTGGGATTTGGTGCATGAGTACACGCACTTTTGACCTATTTGTAGAAAAAAATTGTGTAAGGTTGACAGTTTTGTTGAACAATTACATAATAGGTTAGAATAGTTTGGCAGTATTGTTTTCACATATTGTCCATGTCATATCTCCGCTTGTAGTCAAATCTCCTTCTTGAAATTTTTTGTACATATAATATTACTACATAATACTATCAAAGCCAGAATTTCAGATTTTTATCTCGTGCCCCACCAGAGATATCAAAGCCTAAAAAGTGCGATTTTTGAAATTTTTGACGAATTTCGGAATTTTTTACGCAAAGAGAAATCAACTCCTAGATCTGGGACTTGGTGTATAAGTACACGCTTTTTTGATCTATTTGTAGAAAAAATTGTGTAAGTGTGACAGTTTCCCTTGAATGAAAAATTTTCTCTTGCAAACGGATAGATTTTGGAAAAAATCTTAAATTTTGTGCTAAAATTTCACCTGTAAAATTTTATTTTCCAAAATTATTCTACCACCATACATTTAGCATATTTTATTCTGAACAAAACGCTGCAAATCCCATTTCAATTGGGAAAATAAAAGACGAGATATTTACAATTTTGTGTATCCTAGTATCTGAGAAAATCGCTGCACACGATGAAACAAAGATGGCCGCCATGCACAAACAAAAAATAGTAAAATTAAAATAACGGTCATTTTGAACTTCCATATCATGTTAGGGTTGTGGTACAAAAAATTTCAGATTTTTTAAAAATGGTCGAGCGACCAGTGCTGGACCACTTGAAATGGATTGACCCGTTTGGAAGTTATTGAATTTTAAAATGATTCAGTCATTTTTGGGACACCTGGTATACATATATATATATATATATACGTAGTCATATATGAACAACACAGAATAGTTCTGACATATATTCTTAAATTGCTCGTTATTGATAAATTCTAACAAATGAAAAAAAAAAAAAAAAAAAAACAGCAAAAAGAAAAATTATAGATTACACATTACATCCGTTTTGCGTAATGCAAGACCACTTATTTGAATATACATAATTCACTAAGAGAAACAACATGATGAAAACAAATGTAATTTCGGATAAATAACTTTTTTAAAGGGCAATATTACATGACCATATACATATGCATTTTTTAGTGTTAAAGGTCAGGTATGTGATTAGTGATAATTTTTTCATACTGAAATTTTCACTAAAAATACACATTCACACCCACATATATAAATATAATTGTATAGCTAGTAATTGTAAAACAATATACAAAACATTCAATTTAATATAAAATTAGAAGATAGAAACATGGACAAAGAAAAAAAAATCAAAATGAATGCAATCGAAATATATAGAAGGAAGTGGGGTACATTGATACAGTTTTTTTATAAGATTTTTTTTGGTGTGAAAAAAGTAGAAAATTCAAGTTTTTTTTCCATGAGGTGACAGCAAAACTTGTGTAGTATGGTATAAAAAGGTACAATCATTGTTTTATATAGTATTTTTGCATGTAAATAAAAAAATCGAAAAAAGTCATTTGTATCAATGTGCCTTATCTGCGTGGCAGATTGATACATTTGAGACAAATGACGACAAAATAATAATGCATATTTTTCATGGAAAATGTGTTAGAAAACCATTTTATATTTATTTATAGAAATTCGAATCACCAACAATTTATCTTTAAGCAATATTAAGGCAATCAAAATTAAATATATTATGGCCTGATGTTCAGGCTGTTCCTTGTTTGATTGTTTGCTGTGGTAACTTTGTCATATCTAGCACTTCAATCCCAGCATTATCATCTTTCTTGGGAAAGATGAAAAAATTACCAGGTTTTATGTTTATAAATAGGTTTATAAACAGAAAATAAAGGATAATTATATTCAAAATTCTGTTTATTATATAATTATCTTTTTCTGATCTGCATTTTGTTTCTCTTACTTAACATTTCGCATGTCGGAAATACTTTTTTTTTCTGGAGAATCGATATAAATTCGAGATTTGCAAGAATGCCGTCCTTTTCTTTTATTAGTTCTGCTAGTACTAGCTTTTGGATAAGTTCGTACTTTTTCTGTTAGCAAAAACACTATAAAATGTTCTAATATAAAAAATTAGAGCTATTTCATTTCAATAGAAATTAATATTAGAAATTTTTGGTGAAAAATTTTTGGATTAAGGAGTATAGGGTAAAATAAAATAAGTAATGAAAAAATGAACTAAAAAAAGGATTTAGGTTATATCAATGTGCCCCGAGATAGAGTGTATCAATGTGCCCCATACAGCGATTTTGAATAAAATGAGTCTCAAATCTAACACTTCATAATTTATCTAACAATAAAGAATGAGGAACTGATAAAGTATAGCATTACTTGCCTGGGTGGGTATTCTTTTCGGTTGAAAATACTGGAACAGTTGTATAATACCATTTCAATTGTACAACCCAAATTTACTTTTGACCTACGAAAACAATGAATCACCCGTCCCGTTTCACCAAACTACTGAATCATTCAAAGACTTTCTTTATGTAGTTGAGTGCACTAGCATCACCTTTTGGAGCCGTTGTGAAACTTCATGTAATGACGCTGTGAGCGGTAGAGGGGGTGTATCAATGTACCCCACCTCCCCCTATATACTTGAGTGTACATTAGGGTGGCGCAAAAAATTATTTTTTTAAAATCAAAAAAAGGTAGGTGTCAAAAGTTGTCTTTCTACTAGTACATCAACTGCGTGAAATTTTACGTTGAAAAAAAAATGGCTTGAGTGTGCGCTTTTACTTCAAATATCGAAATTTTGGGTAAAATTTGACTTTTTTTGACTTTTTTTTCAAAAAAATTAAAAAATTCCTACAGAGTTGGTTAGTATTTAAAAGTATTACTTAAACTTTTATATTTATCTGCTTAACGTACTTAAACTATAAAACAATATCTTTAGTCCGTATAATTGGAGCAAATCTAACAACTTTTCGTAATCAGCGTTATCTCTTTATTAGAGCATACAATGAATGGTTGTTTTGAATGCATTTCTTACCTAGCTGCTTTCAAAACTACTCTAGACATAACTCTTGGAGGTGGCTGCATTTCATATCCCACACGACCATCTACGCCCGGTGTTTTATTTATGTATTGAATTATTATTTTTTCCCGAAAACTGGCATACGTTTTCTATGTATCAAAGTTGTTTACCTCTTCTTGGTATTCACGGACTTTGGATGCTGCTGGTGTGACCTGCTGCACGTATAATTTTATACCTTGTATAACAGAAGAGAACCTGAGAATGTATTGGGTATGTTGTTGATTAAACGTATGCAGTAGTCTATTATCTTCATTAAAATTCTATGCAATTAATATTTTATGATTGCAGGTTCTGTTACCACAGCATTTGTTCAATCAATTACGTTTTATATATAATGGTTTACCTAAAAATTGATTTTATGAACTCAGTTTTTAGTGTGCCATCTTTTTCTGTACCTATTACGTTGAATATATGCTGGGAAGCTAGCTGTTTTATATTATGACGATCGTCATAGAGTATTGCAAACACAATTTACGTGTAAAGGAACAATATTTCTAAAGAAGTTTTAGTATTTGTTTTATGTCGTTTTCTGTGTTGTTTCGTAGTCGAATAATTTCCAGTAAGTTTTTAGACCTATTTTTTCGGTGTGTATTATATTTGATATAAGACATTCTGCGGTATAAACTTGGATTATATATTTTGTGAGTGAACTCTGACATTTTTTGTGAGTAGACTCTGATTGCCTTGATCTAACCTGATCTTATAGAAAACGGAAAATTTTATTCGTTTTAAGAGCTGTCTTTTGTGTGGGATGTTTTCTAAATTTCTATTCCCCAGATCTTCTGAAAAGTAGATTTCTATATGAATTAGCTTTGCAATCTCCAGCAGAAATTTCTAGCTAGTTCTGAATATATTGTTCTTAATTTGAAAAAAAAAATAATTTTTCAAAATTATTCTGTCTGTTATAAATATTTTAATAGGAAGTGAATGGTACGTAGCTAAAGAATTTTCTTTTGATCCCGTAAATTCATGTGAATTAGTACGTTTTATATCGACTTCTCTATAATTGACGCCGGAGGAAATTCACTGGAGTTGAAGTAGCATATGATCCATTATTATACATAATTTTGAATTTACCCCATGCAAAATGCTTCACAGCGACAAATAGAATTCTCCTAATTTTAAGGGGTCTCAGGAGTCTTACTTTTTACCTGGTAGTGCAACTTGCAACATGTCACATTTGATTTTTTTTCTCAGTCCCTATAAAACATAAATGCATAAAATTTTTATTATAGACACCTTAATATCTCTTCTATTAAAAATAATTTTTTTAATATTCTACATTGAAATTCTGTTTTATTTTTTTAATGTTTAATTTTGATAAAAAAAATTAGACTTGTATCCATTGCGCGCAGGATTCTAACAAAACTATTAATTCAAGAACCGCTAAAAAAGTTGATAATGGTGTAAAATTAATGTATCTTGAACTTATACCTCATTTTAAAGCAATTTATGCATTTATTTATTTAAAATTTAAATTAAATTTGAAAAAAATTAAAAAAAATCATTTTTTATTAAAAAAATTGCAAATTATCAATAATCAATGTAATTGAAATTCTAAATTTGAGGTATAAGTTGTTCTTAAACTTAAAATGAAGATATATACCAAGTTTCATACAAATTGCTTTATTATTTTTTGAGAAATGTTCCGCGCAGTCAAAGAACAATTTAAATTTTGAATCAAAATTAAATATAAAAAATATCTAATAAAAATTCAATATAGAATTTAAAAAAAAATTATTTTAAATAGAAGAGATATTAAGTTGTCTATATAAAAAGTTTTATTCATTTAAGTTTAATAGGGACTGAGAAAAAAAATCAAATGTATATGTTCTTAAATCGCATTACCAGGTAAAAAGTAAGACTCCTTAAATGGGTATTTATTGACGATTAGAGTCTGTACATTCCCTCAAAAAGTACTATGCACCATAAGTTTATGGCCAGGAAAGTTCATCATCAAACTTGAACATTTAAAATAAGGGGATCTTAAAGTTAATGGGAAATTGCTTGGCTACGAAAACACTTAGAAAACAGAATAAAACTAATCCAAAAAAAGGTTATTTACAACAACAGTTGCTCTGCACATGCAGAAAAATTCTATTGCAATCCACTCTGATGATCACCATCACATTAAACAGCTCACTTCTTATCATATAAGAAATGCAAAAGTGGAATAAATTATGGCATACTTATATTTGAAATACCTGAAATCTACTTTGAAGCAGATCATTACGTAAAAACATATAAATGACTGAAAAAATGTTGTGGTAACAGAACTTCCAATCTCCATTCTTCAACTGTATGTAAGTTTGATAAAGATAATAGAAGGCCGAATATATACCTTTAATAATATTCCCGTGCATTACCCTGCTTTTCATTTTTCTGGTATAAACTGTAAAAATATACATGAAGATAGTCACAACAGAATGTGGATACAAAGAACAGATAAACTAGGTGGATGCATTGAAAACATGCCAAATTTTGATAAAGAAAATCACAAATCAATGTATAAATAAAACACTGTAGTTAGATGATCGAGTAGTTGGGACGGGTAGATTATGAAATATAGCCACCTTCATGACGTATGTCCAAGGTAGTTTTGAAAAGAAGAGCTGTATTGAAAACAACAATTCGTTGAGTGTCCCAAGAGAGTGGTAACGCCGTTTTCTTACCAAAAGCTGTCTGATTTGCTCCAGCTATACGGAATAAATATATTGTTTTATAGTTTAATTATATTAAATATATAGTTTAATTATATTTTTCAATAATAACCAGCTCTTTAGGAAATTTAATTTTTTATCAATGTCAAAAATTACCCAGAATTTCGATTTTTGGAGCAAAAGCACACACTCAAGCCATTTTATTTCAGCGGTAAAATTTCACGCAGTTGATGTACTAGTATAAAGGCAATTTTTGGCACCTATCCGTTTTTAATTAAAAAAAATATTTTTTTCGCTCCTAGTGTACATATAATTATAGAGTAGCTATTAACATACATTCATTATAATGTATATGATAAATGGGTGAACAGAAATAAATCAGCATTGAGATTTTTTTTCATTACGCAAATAAAGTATCACTTTTTATCACATTACATATACAAATTATTACACTTTAATCTTTTTCTTACAGCCCAGAAGGGGATTCCATCCTTATGTTTTCACAAATTTAGCAGCCCCGAGCCGGAGAGCGATTTATCTCTTTACTTTTACCACCTCCTTCTAATGTGTCTAATTTTTCTTTGTCTCAAGCTCATTGTGCATCATTTTGGAAATGAAGGCAATTCTGCAGAAACCGATAACAAGCTGTCTAAGACCGTTTATGTAAATTTATAACATACTTACTTGATTGCAGTATGTGGAAATCTGTGTTTCTGTAAAAAAAAGAGTCTGACACTTAAAGAAAAACAATATGCTGCATTATTGTCTTTTCTTGAATTACGTGAGAGGCTCATATTGGTCCCTTATGCATCAATTTTCTGATCATCTGAATTTCACTAGTTAGGGATAAAATACGTGGTTAATTAGTGATCATCTCGTTAAGTGTGGAACCTCACATAGGATTGCCTTGTGAACATATGGAACCTTGTTGGAATTTATGCAGGAATGGTCCCTTGTGGAGAACAAAAAATTGTACAAAATAATTGATCACGCGTCTTTTATAGTTAAATATTCTGACTGAATATCAAATAACTCATCTAAGAAAATATCACAATAACTGTTTGGGAAAAAATTCAGACATTTTTAGAGATGTTTATTCGCTAAAAAGTTTCAGTCTGGGAATTTTTTCCTTAACGGTTCTTCAGATTGATATTTACAATATCTATTAAATTGCACAACAATTGGCTTCTTTTCCGTTTATGCTGAGATACAACAAACTCTATAACCGTGGTATATTATCAGAAACAGAGATGTTATTCTCCAACAAAGAAATTTAAACGATAGAAATAACATCAATCCTTACTGTATCACTATCCGAGTAAATGAGTATCTCATACAAAACACATAATTTGATTTTCCAATAGTTCATTTTGCAAACGATAATTAAATGTGCCTACTTGAGCTGTCTTATTAAGCCTTATATCCTTAACCGTCTCTCATAGTTTAAATAACAACATTGTGACAATACTAAAACTACCTGCCAAGACACTGTTTCCTTTGTACGTTATGGAAAAGTCCACAATAGTAGTAAATGTTCTTGCGAAAAAACCAATGCTGCGCAAACGGTAACGTCAATCATCTCCTATTCGTAAGATAATCAATCTATGTTTCTCGCATTCGTCCTTTTTAGATTTGTGAAAAAAATCGTTGATGCTAAATTTCTCAAAATCTTTCTTACCCTGAAGCTTCAAAACTTGCTGAATTGAGAATGGAGTTTCATACTACAATTTATTCAAGATACAATGAAAATCCGTAAGTCATATAATCACTCAAACTGAATTCTGCTTTTCACCACATTAATCAGCTGTGACACTAAAATCCAGCACTTTAAAGAAAACATAAATAAAACATAATGTTGACTCTGCCACTATTGGAAACTTTATGCAACATTAGAATTTTGGTCAACGTTATGATCAGCATATTAAAAAAAATACTTTACAAGTACATTACAGAAATTTTCAAGTCAATTAAAAATAGTCGACCGAATATGAGACTGAATAAAATGTTGAATTGAACCTAAATTTCAAGCAAACACAGTAGGTTAAAAACTGCTATCTACAATAAACCAAATGGTGCTTTTTATAACAACCCAACATGTTTCAGAAAAATATATCATTATGCAGTCAGTTTGTTCAAACTTCACTGGCTTTTCTGAGAAAAACATAGTTGCAGATTTAGACAACTTTAATGAAGTATTTTAATCTTACGTTTTCTTTAAAAATATTATTAAAGAGCACATTATTACATTATGTTTTTTAGAAAGGTAAAAAAGGTAGTATATTCTGCTGGTTTTTCGGGTAGTATATTCTCTTTTGAAACTGAATTAAACAATTACATACTACATTAAACAGTGGGAAAATAATCTGTTAAACTTCTTGCTAATCAACAAGTATAGGTGAAGTCAAGATATTAAAAAAAAATTAAGACAAATAAAACACAAAAACTGCTTTCTGTACATGTATTTCGGGAAGAGTATTCGAAGCAAACGGGGAATGGTTTACGATAGAAGACCCAATAAAAATTTGCAGAGGGGAAAGAATTTACGAGCAAAAGATAATAATTTAAATAGAAAAAATAGGTTTTATACTTATTATGTCATGTATATGAGTGTGTATTTTAGAAAAATTAAATTTTTGAGATAGTTACTTAAAAAATCAGCAACATTAAGTGGATTACTTTTTTTTCGCACTAACGATTTGAGTTTTTACGATGCATTCAAAATAATTATTTTAGGCATAAATATTGCCTGAGAGTTTCTCAATTTCTGTCTGTTTAATAAATATATAACAGAGAAAAGAACGAATTATGAAAAGAGAAAAAGAAGGGTATTTAAAATATTAATAATAAGTAATACAGCCAAAATAGCTTAGTAACTGAAGTATGTGATATAAATTACCACTTGATCTAAAATTTGCGAGATACTTTTTGTGATGTGAAGACTATTTTTTTTTTCGGAAACACTTTGTTAATAATTAAAATTTGTAGTATATTTCATGGACTTTCAAAATGTTGTTGAACATTTTGAATACCTTCTCGAGATAGTTTGTAATTTAAAATGTACAGCGCAATAACTATAACGGGGTAATAACGCCAATCCTTGTCATTAATACCCCGGTTATTCCCTACAGTGGCCGAGCTACATCCTAAATACTGATTCAAATAAACACAGTTAAAACTGTGCAATGTTTCTAATAATTATATTTAAGCGGTCTTTTTTAGGCAAAAAGTAGCTCACGGTCTGATATTCTTTTGCCTCATCCTCCCCCCCCCCCGCCACACACACCACACCTTTATTTTTCTTACACTTACACAAAAATTTGTACATTTTCAATAGCTTAGAATGCAATTTGTCAATTTCTAAGTTTGTAGAGTTTGTAATTTTAGATTTGGGCAATCTACATGCAATTATTCCATCTTATTTCATAGTTTTGTTTGCATGGCGTTATTATCCACATAGGTGGGTAATAACGCCAAATAGCATTGGTAAAGAAATCACGCCATTACATTTTATGAATACATATCTGTTAAATTATATTTTATATAGATAGTCAATGAGTTGCTGTATCAAATCATATATTTGTTTGAAAAATACAAACTAAAACTGAGCCGTGAAAATTGATAGAACCTTAACGTGGCGTTATTACCCCAGGGTACCTTACATTAAGTTGGTTAATTTTATCCTCTTCCTGTGGCATTGCAAGCTAGCTTTTCCTTCAAATACACTCATAATGATTTTTTAAACGCTTCTAAGTTTCCTATTTCAATAATAATAATATTTTTTCTAAATAATTAAAAATATATAAAATATTACTTCTGGAAAATGGGAAAAGTGGATTTTTTGCTTCATGAGTAAATATCTAAATATATTTTTTAAAGCAAATTCGTTTTAAAGGAAAATATGTCTCTACCAAGTTTGTTCCTGTTATTTAGAAAAATAAAATAGTTTAACATAATTTCATATAAAAAAGATTTTTATTTTGCTTTTTTTTTTCTTATAGTGTTTATAAAACTTATCTGTATGAAAATATAAATATATTAATTTGGAGAAAGAGTTTTGATATGTATAATGAAAAAGAAGAATTGTTATTCAATTCTCCCTGGATTGAAATACTGATCTTCATTTTTCTCTTTCAAGATTATAGTCACATCAATATTTTGAAAGGTTTCCAGAAATATAATACACCGTATTTCATCCAGTATTATTTTCAATAAATAACTCTAAAAATATGGCAGCTGAAAAGTAGTTTTCAATTTCTAAATTGAGATGTATACGTGGGGGTATAGCAAAGTTTCAATCACTGGTGAATGTTTTTATAATCTATTCACACACACACACAAAAAAAAAAAAAAAAAAAAAAAAAGATTTTGTAGTATATTTTTCTTTCAACTGTTCTAATAGCGTATGTAAGTTATTTTCGTTTTGAAAAAGTTAATGGATTAAGGTAGCACTAAAATATATCCGTATGTAATTGAAACCTTACAGTTACCCCCACATATTAGAGATGAGACGCGCTCCATTTTCATTTTACTATCGGGTCCGGGCGGACTCGGGCTCATTCTTTCGGAAACCGGAAAATTATTTATTCATATATTGAAAAGATTGAAAGATCTTTTTTCCTTTAAAATTACTTACTGTTTTTCAAATCATTTTAGTGCTATTTACATCAAAACGAAACGGGAATATAATACGTGTTTTTTTTTTTTGTTTTTTTTTTTTTGTATTTTAATAGTTGATTGCTATTTAAAAAGAAAATCTGTGATGTTTGGAAATTTAAGTAACTGCATTCCGGCGACCATGTATTGAAATGGCGCCAATAGAAATAAGCATAAACAATAGATTAGCTTCTAGTTTCATTTTCATTTGAGCAGAAGGTATTTTATAATTCGATCGTTTATTTATTTATTTAATTAGTTTGTTCATAACACTTAGAGAATGATTTCTTTTTTTTATACAGACCAGAAGCTTTTAGTTTGCAAATTATTTAATTGTGCACATGTTATAATCGTTCTTCATATGGAAATATGAATTATCAAGTATATTTCTCTTTAAACTACTCTAATATTTTATGTAAGTGATTTTTGTTTTGAAAAAGCGGATAGATTAAGTTAGTACTAAAATATATCCCTATGTAATTGAAACCTTACAATTATCTCTACATATATATGCGTTTTTATTTCAAAAATGTTACACTGGTATTTATTTAAAATGAACTCAAATTAAATATGAATCAGTTTTGCAAGATTATTCTTCTTTAGTTTATTTTTTGTATGCAATTTTAAAGGCATCGAATGCTTTTTAATCCACAAAATTATATTTCCATGATTGCGGGCTTTCTTTTATATACAAATAGTCATAATCTCATTTGGTTGACTTCTAAAAGCACTAGTCATCCTTACAAACAATAAAACATGATCTTAATTTCATAGGTTTCACGTTTATTGCTCATACGTCACTTATAAAAATCATATAACATAAAACAGGAAAAAAGTTAATATCATATGTTATTGTTTTTAAAAGCAGTAGATCATTTCAGCGACTTCATATAACTTTTAAAGCTATTTTTTTCCAAATACAACAATCGTGAAATTAGGTAAATGTATAAAAGTAGAAAAATGAGTAGATAAATGTAGGTCTTATTAAGCTAATAAATAAGTATATACAAATAAATTCAATATCTATTTTGTTGAAAAACCATCATTAAATTCTCTTTTAAAAAAATTCTATGAAAATAAATTCAATAGAATCAGACGAACTATCAGGTTTATATCCAATACTGGCAACAAATGATGCAAATTATTGTAGTAATATATGGACATGAGAAATAATACGTATAAAACGACGATGAAAGACTCATGCATATCGCCGATGGGAAATTGAAGAAAAAGTTACGACTTTAATATGAATACGAAATATTGAACATTTACAGAACAAATTTTAAAATAGTAAAACTTCTTACCTTTCAAGATTTTATTCTCTCTCCATTATTAAGAAATCAGCACAAGTCTACATGTGCAAAGAGAGCATATACACTGAAAAAGCCTCATTTGATTTATGCAGGATTTGGCGCCAGATACTTCGTACGATTTAAATTAAGAGAAAATAAATCACGATTACATATAATTTTTCTGCAATCATTTACTTTTAAGATATCTGATGTTCGAATATGTATGCCTATCACTTGAAAAGAAAAAAAAAATCGCAAGCAACAATTTCTTGTACTGCCCTTATTTTTTGGAAACGCTTCTGTATATTTATTGAAATGCATTAATCTGTTTTCTTACTTTTTAATATCGGTCATCCGAATATTATACTTTTTTTACGTTAACATTTTCATGTTGAATAATCATCATGAATTAAAGTGTTAACTCTAAAATAAATATTATTTTGTTACCTTTCCTAAATATATGTTAAAACGCAGCTCGTACTGTTTACTTCGGATTCAAAAACATCTGAAAATTAATTAAAATTTCCTAAATAACTAATTAAAAAAAACATCAAATATTACAGAAAAAATTTTAATAACCGAAGAAAACTACTGGGAAATATTTTATAAAATTAAGGGGAAAATGGCTTAATTTTTAAAATGATTCATCCGAACAACTGCTTTTTATCGTTATTTTGGGCATGGGATTCAAATTATTCTAAAGTTTAGAATATAATTTAATTTTAAGCCCAAAATCGGAAACATCGGGATCGGATATCTAGCGGAAAATGAACTGTGAACAGAGAGGGAGATTTTAAACGCTCATAAACATTGGGCAATCTAATCGATTTTATTGCTGTTTGCGTGTAGGCCATTCCCTTGTTAAATATTTTATTCAAAATAATGTACTGCTTTGGTGTCCTCATTTTTTGATAAAGGGCGTTTCCGACACATCTCCGACTTTAACGGCATTACTCCCGGGTGTTTTACTACCAAACGAACAGACTTCCAGAAAATGTTAGGGACGCAAAGACGACTCAAAATCAATAGGAATGTAAAACATTTAAATACAATGTTTTCTGTCACATTAACGTGTTTCTCTTTCTCTGCTATTTCTGTTCCTTTTTTCTGTGCTTCCGTAATTCGCAAAAAAGGAATTTCCAACGTTACATTCAAGACATTTTTATCTTCGAAGCAAATGCATTTTGAGAAAGAAAACTTTAAAAAAATTTGAATAAATTAGATTTTTTTTTATTTTAGTTTTTTTAAATCCATTATATATGAAAAAGTAAAGTTTAAATGTCTGTCTACATTTAAAACATTAATTTTAAACGTATTGGTAAACCAGATTGGTAAACGACTATTGATTTAACTTAAAATTTTAATACAGTCAAACCTCTTTAACGTGAACACGCTTAACATGAATTACTTTTAACATGAAGTGTTTTCACAGTCCTCTATTATAAATACGAACTCAAAGGTTTGATACTGATAACATGAATTACTGTTAACATAAACAAAATTTTGATTCCCCTTAAGGTTCGTGTTAACGAGGCTCGAAAAAATAAAATAAAATATTTTAAAAGGCAGTGTCAGAGATATTTTCTTACGTAACTCGATGCAAAAGAATATAGATTTTATTAAAAGAAATGTGATAAAATAAGATATCACACAACACACTGAAGCTTAAAGGCATGTAATGCAAAAATGAAAAGAAGAAAATTTTAACAAGTATGCTGCAGTATGTCTTTGTGGATTTTTAAACAAACTTCATGCTGCAAGATATTTTTCTATTCGAAACGAATGCTTTTTGAAAAAGAAGACTTTTAAAAGTTTTGAATGATTTAGAAATTTTTCAAATATTAGTTTTTTTTCAGTTTACATGGAAAATTAAAGTTTTAATTTTTGTTTTCACGTAATTAAATGTAAAGAAAATTCTGCTTTATGCGCTATTTTTTAATTAAATAAATATGATATTATATTATAAATATGATATTTTTTAATTAAATAAATCCGTTACATTCTATCGTCTTTTTCAATAAATAATTATTGAAAGTTATATTATTACGTGGAAATTTTTCCAGAGAGAATAGTCATCCCAAATACAATATATTAAATAAAAATCAAATTTAATTTTTTATTATTGAGATTTCATGATTCGATTCCCAGCATAGAATATTTTTCACTATTCATGCTGTACACAATTGTAATCTGATCTGATTTGTCATCTTCTGGACGTCTATTAAAATGTTGCCAAAGTGTCGCACAATTGTTTGGTTGATAACAGTAATTTCTCATTCATCAACCGAAAAGCTGCCGAACTTTCCATCATATCGTTAAAGCGATCACAAATAAATTCATCCGTCTGATATATAAGAATCTTATCATCAACAAAAAAGGATCGGAATGACATCTAGAAAAAAGAACAAATTAGTACAATCTCTCAATACAAATATTTTGTCGTTTATCTTCTGAAACCACTAATTTGATTCCTTTAAAAAAATGATAAATACCCTTATTTTACAGAACATTTTCTTAATACGAGTAACAATTTTCAATGTTTTCGAATAAACATTTTTTGAAAAAAAATAATTTGATGGTACATGCACCATGTTAAGGCATTAGAGTCTGTCTTTATTTGGAATTTTAAAATTATAAAACTCAAACGGCAATCTGTTCTTTGATGCGGAACACCACGAGACTCTTCAAAATTGTTTTTAGAAATTAAAACTTAAAATGTCTAGAACTAATACAGTGCACATCACATTTCTTAAGTTCCTTATTTATTTAAAACTTTAGAAATCTCGTGGACAAATAAGACATCATATTAAACACAGACGCTTAAAGGCATCTAATGCAAAAACGAAAACTTTAGCAAGTGTGCTTCAGTATGGTTTGGTTTATATTTGTCGTCCGATTATCTACACTAGGGATATAGAACCAGAGGGAAGTGCCCTTCGTGGGGGGTTTTCTAAGGGTACCTAACCCGTATTTACGCAAGGTTCGAAGAAAATCACGAAAACTCCGAACGGTTAGGCCGACAGCGCTACTGGGTTCGAACTCAGCACTTGCCGTCTACCAGTTGAGACGTCAGAACCTCTCGGCCACTCTTGGGGAGTGCATCAGTATGTCTTTATGGATTTTGAAATAAACTTCGTGCTGGAAGATATTTTTCTATTCGAAACGAATACGTTTGAAAAAGAAAACTTTTAAAATTTTTGAATAATTTAGATATTTTTTTAAATATCATTATTATTTCATTTTCTATGAAAAAGTATTTTTTTCATGTAATTAATTGTAAACAAAATTCGGCTTTATGCGCTATTTTTAATTAAATAAATATAATACAAATCCGTTACATTCCAGCATATTTTGCAATAAATAGTCACTGAAAGTTATATTAATACGTGGAAATTTTTTCCAGAGAGAATATTCGCCTTGAATAAAATATAATAAATAAATTTTTAAATTGCGATTCCCGCGTTCGATATCCAGCGTGGAATCTTTTTTCACTAGGTTGTCATTTGCGCCTATTAAGAAAAAAAAAATGAAATTTGATTTTCATTTGATATATTGAAAGTTATAATTTGATTTTTTTTTTCATTTTTGTGTGTAACGTTTTGTATGTTATTTATGCTTATCGTAGAGCAAACCCTATTTCAATTATGTTTGTAATATGATCAGTTATTGCAGAGAAACAATCAAAACTATCCCGTTTCATTACGGGGAAAGGAAATAAATCATTTCAAATGGATTTTAAAGATCTTACACCTTTTTTATCATAATAAAATTGCTATATATTTGCAACGTGTACTAAAATTTGCAATCGGTAGAATATGCGTTGCAAAGTATAGTTACTATTCCTTTATAGCGCCACACAAAATAATTCGTTACATAATGGTATAGGGAAGGGCGGATTCTTTTTGGAGTACTTTAAGTATATAATAAATGTACTATTTAGTATATAATGAAATTGATGTACGCTGAGACTTACTATAAGCTATTTTATCTGTAAAACAAAGTGCATGGCATTAACAGGGATACTCAAAAAATTCAGATTGTAACTGTCTGAAGTACTATAAATATGCGATGATGGCATGAAATTATTTTTAATTATGATATGTGCTTTTAAATTTCACTATATTTATGCAATTTATATAGTTTGTTTTAATACAATAGTTGATATGCTGGGCTACAAAATAATTCGTGAAGGTTAATGAGTAAGAACGCAAATTGCTTAAAGCGGATTTTTTGCGCGTATTGAATTTTTAAGCTGAAGTGCATTTAATTTACTAAGAATTGTTTGTAAATTATATATCAGGACCCCAGAAGCCAAGGAGTATAAGTGACAAAATTGAAAAAACTAAACTAAATACACAGACGACCTAAAAATATGCTTTTTTTCATTTCAGGTAAAGAAATATAAGTGATTTTCTTATTATTTGCTGAGTTATAGAGGCAAACAACTTTTTTTGAAAAACAAACAATATTGGTTAATTATACAATTAAAGAAAATTATACTTTATTTTTTAACAGTTATTGAAATAAGAGTTCAAAGACCAGAATGCAACAGGCAGAAATTTCGTATTTCAATTCACTCCTATTTCCATAAACTCCACTTCCTATTTCAATATTGATGTTCCAATTTAACATCAATTATCTTTAAACTCGATTTACTCCAAATCGAAATTTTGTCACTTGTACCCCTTGGCTTCTGGGGTCCTCATATAAAATATTATACAGGGCCACGCAAAGAACTTGAGCCGTCTAAGGATGATAATGTCCGGAAATATGATTTCCGTAGTTTTAAGAGTGTTTTAATGGGAATTAAATTTTAGCTAAATAATAGTGTATAATAAAGGAACTAGGCAAAATACAGGACTGATAAAAAGTATTCAAGTACGTTTTAATATATTAGAAAAAAATTTCTGAAAGAGAAATTTTATCCTGTTATGAGTTTTCTTTCTGAAATAATATATTTTTGTATAGTACAGTATACGTTCCAACTTATAGATCAAATACAGTGCTGTTCAGAAGAATTGCAATAAAATTTGGCTATTGGTGGTAACTTATGAAATCCGTTTTATAAATGTTTCATCTTGTTCTAATATAATTACTTACTCATCTTATTTTCTTTATTTACTTATTTAACTTATTATTCTAAATTACAAAATTTTGTTAAAGATTACAATGAAGTGTTGAAAAGTGTTTCATAATCTATGCTTTACGCATAATTTTTTTTATGTTTTACCTGTTAAATAAGTGCTTTTTCTTCTTGCTTCAAGATTTTTTAACTTGTGAGACAGGAGAAAAGAACCTAAATATTTGACTGAGGATTTATTTATTCATTTTTCAAAATAACATAAAAATGCCACTTATTGTTTTAGAATTATAAACTGACAAAAATGGTCATTTTTGAAACTTTTAAAACTGTTTTATTTAACAGTTATATTACAGCTTCCCTTTCCGAATTAATTATGAGTGTAGTCGTAATGCACATAAAAATGATCAACTGCTTTGCTCAACGAGGTATTAAAATTTTTAACACATTCATAAATTCAATTTTAAACGGAAAGCTATAAAAGTGACAATGGAAGTGATTTGGAATCGAACTTATTTTTCCATTTTCGGATCACTAAATTAATTATTGAATTATAAGCATTTTCGATAAGTGATCACGCCTTTTTTCTCCCTTTGGACGACTCGTTTTTCGGATTTCGTCGGGAAATGCACTTCAAAATGCCATCTTTGATGGCTTGCTGTAAAACATCTATGATGTTTGCATAAAAACGGGAATATGAGTGCAATTAGGCAGTCTCTGAACAACGACATCCGCTAGTTTCATGCGTTTCCGAACAAAAATAAATTAAAACTTATGTCACAAATTTGTCCCTTTTGATTTAAGAATACCCTTATGAGATAATTTATGAAAAAATATTCTCCAATTTTTATAGATAATTAGATTAATCAAACTGATATTAATTGTTGCAACATTTGAACTTCACTTTATTAAATATTTGTAAAGTATTGTAACTTAATGCATACGATTCATATTCATATACTTATACATGTATGTATTATCTTTCGCAATATTTCGTTTTTATTTTTGTATAACATGGAATACTTTAGTCAAAATGCATTGTAATATTTAAACGGAATACCTATCCAAAGATAGATATATTTTTAAGAAATGGATTTATATAAGTGTTGTACATTTATAAATTAATGCAACTTAAGCTACTTCGTTATTTTGTTTCATTTAAAATTTAATGGATTTAAAAAAATATTAAACGTTTTATTTGTGAAAACTGTTTAAATCGCGTCACATATATCAAAAAATCATTACGTTAACAAAAGTTTATTTTATGAAACAGCTTCATAGACATTTTCTTACGTAACTCGCTACAAAGGAATGCAGATTTTATAAAAAGAAATATTATAAAATAAAACATTATATAACACTACCACGCTGCAAGGCATCTAATGCGAAATGAAAACAAGAAAACTTTAACAAGTATGCTTCCGTATGCCTTCATGGATTTTTAAATAAACTTCATGCAGCGAGTATTTATTTGTACAACAAAGTGTACAACATATTTTTCTTTATAAAACAAATGCGTTTTGAGAAAGATGAATAAATTAAATATTTTTTAAATGTTAGTGTTTATTTATTTTTTCATTTTATATGAAAAAATTACTTTACATTTTACTTTACGTTTTCATAAAATTTCATTATTATGATTCATTATTATTATTCATTATTATTATTCATTATTATTTTTCATTAATATTAATTTTTTATTAAATTTCATTAGATTTAAATCAAATTTTGATTTATGCTTTATCCCATTTATTTAAATAAATTTATATAAATCCGTTACATTCTGACATAATTTACACTAACACTAAAAGCTGTAATTTGCAAGATTTTTCCATATTTGTATGAAATATTTTAATGTTTATAAGAATATCTGAAATTATGTTGAATTATATTGAATTATATTTGATATACATAAATGTTATGTTTATCTATAGTTGGGAATTCAGTCTGGCGTTCAGAATTGCTGAACATATATGAAAATAGATTTTTCTTTCTTTTTTTATAGAAGTTTTGATAAAGTTGTTAGTTTAATATATAGTTCGCGGCAATGATTTAAGGTCTGACAGAGCCATGGGATAAATATCACTGATTTAATTTTAAATATCAAAAATGTACTTACCACTGACATCCAACAGTAATTTAAACAAATATCGTAAGTTGTTGAGTATGTCCTCTACTTCCTTGTGTAGCATATCTAAGGATATTTCGTTTAACAAAATTTGCTTTTTTCCCGGTTCTACTATTCTTTACATATATTTGTGTAATATTCCCAGAAATAATACAAGAATTACTGGCCTATATGTACGTGTATACTTATTTAAATGACAGGAAAATGATAATAAACGTCTCTCAGATATGCAAAAATCCCTCGAATCTTGTGAATAAAGATTGCTGTCTGTAGATCATCATGCCAAATCATGTAGGAAACGAGTGTCTTGTTTTCCTTCCACATGACAAATAGTAATATATCTTCGCATAAGAAAAGTGAGGTTGAATAAACCCGGTACTTCTTTATAGTGTTTAGGTAGATTAGAACTGCTCTTCGAAATAAATACATACTTCTATAACTAGCTATATCTTCTATGCATGTTATGTACCATTTTTTCTTCTATTCGATATATTTTATTTTTATGCAACATACTTGTGACAATACATATACATGTAATTGAATATAGCATGTATAAATTTATCCGTAACTCAAATATATGTTACATAAAGCGTAAATCAAAGTGGCGTATTTTCAATAAACGGATTATTTTTTTATTGTTTAATTAGAATGTTTATATGATTAAATAATTATTCTTTAAATATACAATGTATCTATATTGGCTGTTTTATTAACATTAATAACGTTTTTGCCAATTTTTCGTGAGTTCGAGAATGTGATTCGAGTGTATGATATCTCAATAAAATCATACATTATATGATTATCCTCCAAAAGGATTTAATGTAAAGAATAATATGCAGAAAACCCTTTTTTTCCTCGGACACTTTTAAATGATGTTTATTGGCCCAGCTAAAAATGAACCGCAGTGAAACTGCAAAGAAAGTACAGTTGCGAAACTGTGGTGATTTGGCACAAATCACTGCAGTTTTTTCGAAGTCGACAACTGCAAATTCACTACAGAGAATGTGTAGTTCATAACTACAATTTTACTGCAGTGAATTTGTAGTTAAATGCCCCTCCCTCCAAAAAAAAAACTTTTCTCCTGGCGCCATCTATTGACCATACTGGCAAGCTTGCTTTTTAAGATTTCAAAGGCAGATATTTCGACCCTGGAAATGCTTGTACTTGAACCGACGAACCCAGGTACAGGAGAGACACACCTTGTCCACTTGCATACTCAGACTTGTGGGGGAGTGTTGTGCGAGGTATGAACCGAAGGCATTTCAATTAAAGGTGATTTGTTAATGAAGCTGAATGGCAGGCAGGAAAATTGGGAGTTTTACAGTGCTTTTATTTTATTATTTATTTATTAATTGTAATTGGCTTATATGGGCGTGCATTTTAAAAATAATTCAATATTTAAATGAATGAAATAAATATTTTAGCGAATTAGCTAAAGCAAAGGAATTCGTTTTTCTTATGAATTTAAGAATCAGCAAATATTTAATAAAATAGTTTTATTTTTAGACCATTTGTGAAATTAATGAATATTTTTTAAGTATGTATTATAATGTAATTACATGCGTTGTGTTAATATATAAATATATATCAACACATATATTTTTTTGACATGGAAGTACTTACTTTAATAAATAATAGGACGGTAATTAATTACTTTTACATAGAATAAGAATTCATTTTATGTCGTTTGATGATAAGGTAGAACATATTTTTATTATTATCTTACAATAATAATTTGTTATTTATAAACATAATTTAATTTAAAAATAAAAAATATTTTTTTTGGTAGTGAGTTTTTTAAATATGGATTATTTCTGAATCTTTCTTGCAAATTAAAGCATATTTAATAAGAATTCATTTTATGTCGTTTGATTTATTAATGTAGTACATATGTTTTTAATGATTGTGTAGATATATTTGATAGCTAACTTATCTACATTTTAATCTAAAATAATATAGAAACACTAATTTACTTTTTTTCTTTTTTTTCTTTGGTAAATAATTTTTTTCAAAGGAAAATTTCTGAATCCTTTTTTAAAATTTTAATATAAAAAAATAACTAGATTTTTAATTCATTTATGGCTTGTAATATATTTTTAAACACTTTAATAATTTAATATTTGTATGAAATAAGAAACTTTCATGTGCTTTAAAAATGAATACATAATTGGAAAATACAGTTCAATTAACTGATGAAGTATTTTTTTTTCTACGATTGATTAAGTTTAGAAAGAATAGAAATTTTAAAGAGCGATTAAAAAAAAATATTTGATGATTCAAATATCTGTATGTCAATTTCAAAATGAAGTAATTGTAAATTAATTGTAAGTCCTTTTCAGTTATGAAGATGGAGGTGTATGGGAGCAGGAAGCAGAGGAAACAAATTGTCCTCCTTGGATTTTAAAATTTAATTAAATAAAATTTTCTTTTCTTCTTTTTTTCAAAAACCTAATGTAAATTCTTCGAGTAACTTAAAAAGAAAAGAAAAAAGAAATTTTCAGTTAGGGGAGGGGGTATAAATGAGCCATTTTCCCTCACTCGATTTTGAAATTTAACTAATTTTTTCTCCGATTTAAAAAAAAATACTAAAATTTAGACTTTTTTCATAGCTTAAATTATAAGAAGAACTTAGAATTTTCTGTTAGGAGGAGGAAGGTAGAAGAAAGTTTTTCCCTCTCCTCCCCCCCCCAAAAAAATATATATGTATGTGTATAAACAACATTTTCCTTTTCTGCTATTTTCAAAAGCATAGTAAAATGTATACTGTGGTATATGCAAGTGGAATTAACAAATGTGATTTCAGTTAGGGGGGGGCTGTAGACTCATTGCCCTTCCCTGGATTTTGAAATTTAATTAGCAATTTTTTCTCGAATTTACAAAAACATAATAAAATTTATTCTTTTAGAGTTATTAAAAATAAAGAAACGAAGAATTTCCCGTTAGGGATGGGGGCATAGATGAGCCATTTTCCCTCACTCGATTTTAAAATTTAACTAATTTTTTCTCCTATTTTTGAAAAAATACTAAAATTTAAACTTTTTTCATAGCTTAAAATATAAGAAGAACTTAGAATTTTCTGTTAAGGGGAGGAAGGTAGACGAAAGTTTTTGCCTCTTCCCAAATAAAAAAATATATATATATATATGTATTAACAAAATTTTCCTTTTCTGCTATTTTCAAAAGCATAGTAAAATGTATAATTTTTAAGAAATTTACAATTAAAAAATAAGAAGTTTCCCATTAAGGCGCTGGTGAGTGAAAGGCCCATTGTCCCTCATAACGTTTGAAACTTAATATAGTTTTTCTCTGATTTTGATAAACGTCGCAAAATTTATTCGTTTAGAGTAACTTAAAATAAAGGAACTAAGAAATTTCCATTGTCTGCAGGGGGCACAGGTAGTCACTACCCCTCACTGGATTTTGAAATGTACCTTAGTGAAAATATTTTTTTTCTTAGCTTAAAATAATAAAGGAACTAAGAATTTTAAGTTAGGAGGAAGGAATCAGAGATAGGTACGCCCATGGCTGAATTGAAAAAAAAAAGAAATGCATTTTAATATATTAAAACTTGTAATTTCCAAGTAACAAAACAAAGTAGGATCTAATAAATTTTTCACTAAGGAAGTGGGTGGGTGGGATGAGAAATACCTAATTCGACTTTGAAGCATAATTAAACTTATTTTTCTCAGATAAAATTCTGTGAATTTATCGGACAATAACTACAGACTAGAGATACATCAGAAAATATATTTCTAAATTTATGGTTGGATAATAACTTCAAATTCACTGCAATGGTTCTACGGTTATAAAGTCTTATATGTTTTTTTTTAAAATTTTTGATTATAAAATGACTTTATAAAAACTACAGTGTGTTTAAAGTTAATAGCTCACAGAATATTTAAAATAAATCACTGCAAAATCACCTTAAATTAACTGCTAAATAACTGAAGTGATTTTATAATTGAGATTGTACTACAGAAAGACTACAATTAAGTTTAGAAAAACTCAAAAACACTTTACTTCTGCAAAAAAAACTGCTGTTGATTTTTAGCTGGGGGGTGAAAAATATAAAGTTCTTGATATCTATTTGCTACGGTAATGATTATATGCGGAATTTCGAAGTAAAAGTCAAAGCGAAATCGCGATTGGAATTTGTATCTACATATTATAAATATTAAGCAATGGATTTCCGTATAATATTGTATCCTGATGTGAAAAACGAAACTGACTAAGATTGTACCTAAATTTTAATTGGAGGGGTAATAAGAGACATAAGACTTACTCCATAATTTATATAACACATTTTGTAGTGATTCTTAAGCATGCAATATCGTCATTATATATAATAATTATATAATAATACTAGCAGCCTTCGCCCGCTGCGCTGGTCAGTTTTTCTAAAGAAACTTTGAATCAAACGAAATTTTTAAATCATATTAATTTTCAGCTTTATTTCATATTTTAGACTGTCTATAATCGGAGAAGAATCAGTCATCTAAAGACATAGTCAATTTATAACAATGTGAAGTTTCTCACGAACTACTGGATTTAAAAGAAATTGCTTAGTACCATTCGATTCAGCATAAAAAAATACACCTAAAATGTGTTATTAGTTGAAAAATAAGTATTAAAGCCGATTTTTAAGAAATTTTTTAAAAGTTCATTTCTTTTTTTTAACCCCCTTAGAAGTGGAATTATCTAAAATCCCTTCTTAGCGAAACTCGATGCTATTAGAAGTATTTTTACCCCAATTTTCAAGATTTTTGGTTCGGTAGATTTTTTTGTGCTGTGATTAATACGAAATCCAGGCTTTCTTTTATGTATATAGATAAGAATTGAAAATTTCAGGTTTTTTCGCCGAAGACATCGCCAAATTAGGAAAGTGTAAAGTATCTCACGAACTACTGGATTTAAAAGAAATTGCTTAGTACCATTCGATTCAGCAGGAAAAAATACACTTAAATATGTTATCAGTTGAAAAATAAGTATTAAAGCCGATTTTTAAGGAATTTTTTTAAAGTTCGTTCCTTTTTTTACCCCCTTTAGAAGTGGAATTTTCTAAAATCCCTTCTTAGCGGCACTCGATGCTATTAGAAGTATTTTTACCCCAATTTTCAAGATTTTTGGTTCGGTAGATTTTTTTGTGCTGTGATTAATACGAAATCCAGACTTTCTTTTATGTATATAGATAAGAATTGAAAATTTCAGGGTTTTTCGCCGAAGACATCGCCAAATTAGGAAAGCGTGAAGTATCTCTCGAACTGCTGGATTTAAAAAAATTGCTTAGTACCATTCGATTCAGCAGGAAAAAATACACTTAAATATGTTATCAGTTGAAAAATAACTACAAAAGCCGATTTTTAAGGAATTTTTTTCGTTCCTTTTTTAAACCCCTTAGGGGTGGAATTTTCGAAAATCCCTTCTGAGCAGCACTCGATGTTATAAGCAGTATTTTTACCCCAATTTTTAAGATTTTAGGTTCGGCAGACTTTTTTGTGCTGTGATTAATACGAAATCCAGACTTTCTTTTATATATATATAGATTAACGATATTATTTTATTTGCTGAAAGTAAGTTTTCTTCATCAATCATATTGCAACAGAATTACTGTGTCAGAGTAAAACAAATGATAAATTATATACTCAATAGAAAATATAAATTAAATACTATATGTAAATTATATATACCAATTTCAAGACCGTGCAAGGGTATTTAAAAAATTTAGAAATATACCAGACGGCCCGAGAGATCTACAGACAACCAGACGGACGTCATTCACATACAGCTTATTTATACATTTGAAACAGACATTAAAATAAAGAAACATATACGAATAAATACTGAAGATCGATGTCCTTTACTTGTTGCAGAATACATTTCATAACGTATGAGGAAAATAAACACCATTAAAAATTATACCTGTTTGATGCAGTAATAAAAAAACACGATAAATTTATTTGCGTATTATGTTTCTGCTGTATGAAAACAACAGGTTTACGAAAACCATTTAGATAATAATAAAAAAATGCAGTCTTTTATGTATAAATGTAGTTTTTTTAGTATTTTCCTCGAAAATTCCTTTCGACTTATCCATCTAATTTCGTCCCTAGAACCTTGCTTTACACTGGGTCTTTTCCTGTTGTGTAGCAATCTCCAGTTACGGTTGTTACTCACTCAAATCTTAAATCAAAAAACTAATTTTAGTAAAAGTAACACTTAATGAATTGCTGTCACATGCACATTAATGTGAAGTTAGGATACAGTTCCAGCGAAAAAAAAATCTTGACACTTAAAACACAATCTCAATGTCCGAATGAGGGCGGTGGCAGCCTAGTGATCATATAACCGAACTCCATACTGAAAGGTCCCAGGTTCGATACTCGACATCACCAAAGACTCTTTGAGTGTATGCACTATAGGCGCTCGTTAAATAAAGGGGTTCTGAAAACACTGTGGTCGGTGATAGCAGTTATCAAGGATATCGATCTTGGGAAAATCTATCCAACCCCTTCAGAGACATATCAATATTCAGGAGGTGGCGATGTTTGGTGCTGCGATCTATTTAGATTTGCCGAATATTCTTTGCTGCAGAGGCCTGACTTCCAACCTCCTGGATGAAGTCTAATGGAAGTTCCAGAACTCCTCTTGTCTTTCGGGCACACGTGAACAACAACAATGTCCGAATATTACATTTTATTATTTCTAGTATTAAATAAAATAAGTGAGATTTGGTGACGTGGAGACGAAACCATTGATTCTTAACATGATTTAGATTTCAACTTTTATTTTTATAGTTCTGGTTGAAGTTTAAAAAAAGGGATTTAATAAATTCCTTTATCTAGAAAAAAAAAATTGGTGCATACAATTGACGCAAAAAGCTTTCCATTGTTGAAGAACATCGCGCTTTGTCTTTATCAGAAACAAATGTCCTTGTAACTCATAAAGATTTACATTTACAAGCATTAGAGCTAACAAGCTATATTCTAAGGCCAAATTTACAGCTTGGTAGTACACCAAAATGAAAGATCAGGAACAAAAAGACCGAGAAAAACTTCACTAAGTATGATAAATTTTTACAACGTTACGCACTGTTATTACTCCCTATAACAATTGCAGAAAAAAAAATATTAATAAATGTATCAGTCAACACCTGTCAGAAACTTCACATTTTTCAATAAAAGTCAAGATTTTTTTTTCTGCTGGTTTTATATTATATATTTTAGGTTTTAAAGAGGATCAAAGTTGTAAGGAGAAATTAGTAACCCCCTGTGTAACCAAGCTTATATGATATGAATTACTTAAAATAAGAAAAATATCTTGCTTAGAAATTGATTTAAATTTAAAATAAATAATTTAAATTGATATTTCAATAATATTTAAAAAATGTTAAATTTCCAAACTCTCAGGAAAGTTTTTCTGCATACCTAACAAATTCTCATAAGGAAATAACACACCATATACGTTTTTAAGTGTAGCGCACATACCTTTTGGTATTAAAAGTTGTTAAATTATAATAGGATTTCTGAAGAAACCCATTAAAAAACTCCAGTGTAATAAAAAGAAATATTCTTATTTCTACGTTGGAGATGGAGTTTTTTCTGTATTCAACATCATTAAAAATATTCCATTTTAAAAGTTAAAAAAAAAAAAAAAAGGTAATTATGTGACAAAATTTTTCTGAAAAATGTGGAGAATTTCATATTTACCTTAATGAAAATGTTTTTTTCAAAAAATTTACACACGAAAAGGAAAAAATAAATTTTTTTTATGACTAAATTGAATTTATTAAAATACTAAATTTGATGAAATCCAACTTCTAGAAATAATTTGACTTTGATTTTTTTTTTCAATTTGTCATTAGTAACTATGCAAATTCACTTTTATTAAAACCCCCTGACCGCCGAGCAAAAGCGCAAAATTGTAATGATGTTTTCGCTGTAATTTATTTTAAATGTTAATAAAAGAGAAATTTTCTAGCATGGTATAATTTTTTTGTTATATACATGCTTATAAGTCTTGAAATTATCAATTACAACTTAATTCCTTAAAACTGTATTATATATGTAGAATTATATTAATTTAAATAAAGCTACAATTGCAATGGAGCCTGCAACCTAGTGAACGGATATAGAAGTTCGCGGCCGTGGGAAGATTAAAAACTGGATGAATTCCCCGTTATATACAGGGTGTCCCTAAACAAATGGTATATACGCTAGGGGGTGATAGAACACATCAAGACGAGTAATAGTAAATAGGAAATCAAGGGTCCCAAACGTTTTCCAAAGGAGATAGCCGCCATTAAAGTATGGGGTCCAAAATTTCAAATACACATAAAAAACGGAAACATTGGTCGATTGATTTGCGGTTTTCACTAAAATTATCCTTTATGTTGGTATTTTCTTGAAAATAAATTATAAAGATAAGTTTTAAAAAATGCCGATAGAGGGTGCTTTAGACTTTGAAGTAATGAAAAACTATTTTTTGCCGTGATTTTTTGCATCTCATTAAATGGGTTTCGTAAGTTTAGATTTAAACTTAAATTTTAAGCTCAAAATCTGAATAGTTGGAAGCGGTTAAGTAGCACAAACTTAACTGTGTTCAGAGGGTTTTAAATTTCAAACAATTATAAAAAACGGAAAAATTGGTCGATTGATTTGCGGTTTTTACAAAAACTATTCTTTATGTCCGTATTTTATTGAAAATAAAATATAAAGATAAATTTTAAAAAATGCCGATAGAGGGCGCTTTAAACTTTGGAGTAAGGAACATCTACTTTTTACATTATTTTTTGCATCTGATTAAATGTTTCCGTAAACTTAGACTTAAATTTTGAGCTCAAAATCTGAATAGTTGGGAGTGGTTAAGTAGCACAAACTGAACTGTGTTCAGAGGGTTCAAATTTCAAATGATAATAAAAAATGGAAAAATTGGTCGATTCGTTTGCGGTTTAATATAAAACTATTCTTTAAGTCAGTATCTTCTCAAAAATGAATTTTAAAGATAAATTTCAAAAAATTCCGTTAGAGGGTGCCTTAAACTTCAGAGTAACCAACAATAAATTTTAACCGTTATTTTTTGTATCTAATTAAATGCTTTCGAAAGCTTGTTAAATGTTTTCGAAATCTTAAATTTGTACTTAAATTTTGAACTTAAATTCTGAATCGTTGGGAGGGGTTAAGAAGCGCAAACTGAAGTGTGTTCAGGAGTTGAAATTTAACCCCCCTTCCCCTCGAACACAAGTTACTTTTGCGCTATTTAAACACTCGCAACGACTCAGAATTTGATCTCAAAATTTAAATCTAAGCATTTGAAAGCATTTAATGAGATTAAAAAAAAATAACCGTTAAAAATAGTTGTACGCTACTCCAAAGTCTAAGGCGCCTTCTATCGGCATTTTGCGAAATTTATCTTTAAAATTTATTTTCAAGAAAACACTGATTTAAAGAATAGTTTTAGCAAAACCGCAAACGAATCGACTAATTTTTCCGTTTTCTTTTTATAGTTTTCCGTTTCGTTTGAAATTTAAACCCTCTGAACACAGTTCAGTTTGTGCTACTTAACCACTCCCAACTATACAGATTTTGAGCTCAAAATTTAAGTTTAAATCTAAGCCTACGAAACCATTTAATGAGATGCAAAAAATAACGGCAAAAAATAGTATTAGGATGGATTTCGTTAATCCAAAATCTAAAGCGCCCTCTATCGGCATTTTTTGAAATTTATCTTTATAATTCATTTTCAATAAGATACCGACATAAAGAATAGTTTTAGTGAAAACTGCAAATCATTCGACCAATTTTTCCGTTTTTTATAATCATTTGAAATTTAAACCGTCTGAACAGAGTTAAGTTTGTGCTACTTAACCGCTTCCAACTATTAAGATTTTGAGCTCAAAATTTATGTTTAAGTCTAAGCTTACGAAACAATTTAATGAGATGCAAAAAATCACAGCAAAAAATAGTTTTTCATTACTTCAAATTCTAAAGCGCCCTCTATCGGCATTTTTCGAAATTTATCTTTATAATTTATTTTTAAGAAAATACTAACATAAAAATAATTTTAGTAAAAACCGCAAATCAATCGACCAATTTTTCCGTTTTTTATGTGTATTTGAAATTTTGGACCCCAAACTTTAATGGCGGCTATATCTCCTTCGGAAAACGTTTGGGACCCTTGGTGTGCTATTTACTATTACTCGTCTTTATGTGTTCTATCACCCCCTAGCGTATCTACCATTTGTTTAGGGACACCCTGTATACATGTAAATATGTGTATGTGTGTATTAATGAAATTTATATATAAATTATATATCCTTGAATATTTATTGGTTTTCAATAAAATTTGAGCATCCAAGCAATACGTTTGTGCAAAGGCTAATAGTTTCTGCATTAGTTGGGAAAGTCAACTGTTGTTATGTTTTGTAGAGTTTACTAATTAGAATTGGAAAATGGAAATTTTTATGTTATCAGATAGATAAGTGATGGATAAAATATGGAAAAAAGCAGCTTATAGCTGATGTAAAATATAATATAAAAATCAAATCCCTATCAAAAATATATTAAGATACTATTCAAATAAGTTTCAATGATTGTAGGTTAATTTTCTCCTCCAGAATGATTCATCCATTATAAAGGAATCAATAGAAATTGTAATGCACAAAAATTCAATACATAACAATGCAGTATCATTCAAGTTACCAAAATGTCTCGAACTACTCAGTGTTTACGAAAATAAAATATGATTTTGAGTAAAATAAAACTAACTCGTAAAACACGAAAGAATGCGAGCAAAAATTTAATGATTTCGTTACATAGACCATGGGATTTTAGACTTTTTTGTTGTTGTTGTTGTTTTGAAAATGATTTGATACAGTCAACACATGTAAACAGTAAAAATAAATGTATTTTTACTTATTTTGATGTGTTAATTTAGATCTTTCATCACTTGATAAAAATGTAATATTACAAGCTCTTAATTTACTGTATAATTATAGTTTTTTTATTTAAAAATATAAAGCAACATAATTCAGTTCTCATCTTATTTAAAGAATAAAGATGTTTCTTTTAACGTATATTTATTCATGCCTACTGATAAATTAATGCAAACATCATACTACTTAATGTCATTTTTTCCCTCTTAACTTTTACTATTGGATAAATATTCGGAATATCCCGCAGCTAAAATTGAGATGTGTCATGAATTGGTTAAAATATTCGAGCAAAGATTGCTCAAAAGCTTTTACCATAAAAGATACGTGGGGTAATTCAACGATCATTATCCCTAATGTATATAAAATATTTGTGCTACGATGGTTAATGTGGGTTAATAAAATATTTGTGCTACGATGGTTAATGTCTATCGTCGAATAGATGGTTAATGTATATCGAAGTCAAATGTCTTATTTGCCTGTATCTTCAATTTCAGAACTGCAGCTGCTATGTTAACATACGGAGGGAAAGGTGAAGTTTTAAAGGCCTGTTTTTAAGAGGAGGGGCTCTGGATGAAAGGCTGGTTTGCGCTTATGACTGTTAGATTGGATACATCATTATGATCTCGAGTATAAACGACAGTAATCCGTCCGCAAAAGTCACAAATCTAGCCCTATAAACTACCAACCAGATTTTAACACCCAACCCCCACCCCTCTTTCAGGACTCGCACCGTTCCTAAACTTTTCATGCTTTCCTACCATAATTTAAAAACGGTAATCTTTATTGTATAATTCTATTTTAGATGATATTAAAACCTTCGCCGAAGATTTTTGTTTTAAAATGCTGGTAGCAAAGTGTGAAAATTTTAGGAACGGCGCGAGTCCTGCTCTTTCATTTCTCCCTCTAGAAATATGTTAATATAACAGCTATGATCCTGAAATTGAACATATAGGCGTCTAAGACATTAAACTTCGATACTCCACATCAATCATTGCAGTACAAATATTTTATATACACTAGGGACAATAATTGTGCACTGGGGACAATAACCACCAACGTACTAGTTTAAAGTAGTTAATTGAGGAATATTTTTTGTATAGAAAAGCTTTGTTACCATCACTAAAAATGTCACTTTTTCAGTTATATTATATCTCTAAATATATAATTCACAGGTACACATATATTTCAAAGGGATGCATTTGAATTCTGAGAAATAAGAAATTCAGCGCACCGACCAATTTAAATTAACTGTAATTAAACATGATAAATTTTATAACTTTAAACATTTTGTTCCGAAATGTCTGTATATCTATTTCAAATGGAAGGAAATCAAATGTTTTAGATAACGCTTATATTGGGACAAATGTTTAATATGCTGAATCATACGGACTAGTTTTTCATTTAAATTCCACAAGTTCTTGTACTTTCTAATGTTTTATCGTTTCAAAATATAATCGTAATCTGAATCTATGAAATACAAGTAAAATAAAAACAATAGTAATAATTACAAATAAATATCGTGAAAAAATTGGCTGTAAAAAACATAAATCATTTTTGTTGTATGTTTTCCTTAACAGATGAATAAATTCGACGTAAACTTCACCTTCATGCATGAATAAGAATTTGCTAATACGATTCAATATTAGAGTACCTGATTTATTAATACACGAGGAATAAATTAATTACTTGTCAAGCTTCCCTTACAATGAAAAACAATTATCTAATAATAAACATTTTTGATATTTTTCATTCGAAGATATACTAGCTTTTATTAAACTCATCTTACTTGTGATACAAACTTCTACTTCTTACAGATATTCAATGTTATTTATTCAAGAATAAATATCTTGATCTTTGTATATAGTATGTAACATTTCATTCTTTAGATATTTACTTTAAAACGAATTTGAACAATGCTAAGCAATAAAATGTGGAACTGTTTTGAATACGATCATTATTCTTAAGTATTTCTCTAATTTGTTTTTCACAAGCAGCAGTGTAAAAAAATACTTAAATGCATTTTCATCTAAAAAAAAATACTATACCCTCATTTATAAATGCTAAAATTTGCTTTTATATTAGACAAAGAAAATATCTTTCGTGTATGCACTTAACGACATGTTTTAAATTTTGATGTCTGAAAACATGAAATCGAACATACTGATAAAATTTCGAAATATTTCAAAGTTTAGGAATTTCCTCGAAATCCATGTAACTTGGTAAAATGCGATAAAATATTTTTCTCTTCAATCATGTTTCCTGGAAAACTTTTGAAAATCTTAAATACTATTTTTTAGCTTTAAAAGAATTTCTTACTTTAATACATGCTGGAAAATACTTCACATGACAAAATTGTCTTCTTTTTTCCTACATATATATTACTGTTCAGATACATGAAAGATATAAATAAATACCAAAAATATGTTACAGAATTATATAAGAAAAGTTATTACCATTAAAGTATCTATCTATCTATCTATTTATCTCTCTATCTATCTCTCTCTCTATCTATCTATCTATCTATCTATCTATCTATATCTATATATATATATAAAGGGTGAGTCATAAATATCGAAACAATAGGCTATCTCCTTAAATATTGGCTCTAGACCCATACTTTCAGTTGCAAATTTTCATAAAAAAAGTGAATTTTTTGATAAGATAAGTTGCAATTCCATGGGGGGGTTTCTATTTTTAAAAATACGAAAATTAAATTTTCATACGGCCCTCAGAGGATAAAAATTCCAGTTAGAAAATTTTTCCTTATCCATTCCTGAATTGAACAAAAAAAAAAAAAAAGTTTCATCTTGATATCTTTAAAACTCAGAAAGTTATGACAATTTTAATAAATTGTGAGGTTTCAAGGGATCAGACACAAATTGAAACGCGTGTAATTGAAGAAACAATGTTGATGTAATGGGTCCAGCAAACATTTATTTTATTTATTTATTTATAGAGTTAGAATTTTGACTGTTTTGTGATGGTTAACCATATGATTTGTAAGCATTATCACATCATAAGGCTGCTTAATAAAACATTTATTTACAAAAAAAACTAGAGTAAATTAAAATTGTTATAACTCAAAATATTATGTGTCGCATTGAATTTTTTTCTTTTGATTAAATGAAAATGTCTATTTTTTAATTTTGATTCAGCATTTTAAATAATATATATATATATATATATATATATATATATATGTGTGTGTATTAAATAAAAGTATTTAAAATAGCAATATAAAAAAAGGTTGCAAATTTCTTCTTTTTTGAAAATATTTTTATGTAATTTATTATAATATATTTCCAATGATTCCGTTAATAGAAGTATCATTTTCGCTATTACTGTTTTTACTAAACTTATTGCCTACAGAAATAAGTTTTTAAGATACTTTTAATGAGAGTTTAATTAATATCACTAAATTTATTAACACATTTAATAAGTGTTTGATAAGACGGTCCGGTTAATGGGTCATGCCAGTTACGAGTTTGGCCCCAAGCTCGAGATATTGCAGACATCTAGTATATTTCAAGGAAGTTTAGAGCAAAAACCTATACGCTTTTATTTTATACCTAAAAGTTAAAGTGTTGTCTTGGATGGACATTTAATAATGCGTAAATGTATGGCCAATCCCTAAATTGTACTTCAAATGAACTCATATCGCTGCGCTGAGAGGTATGCTTAAATGGTGTAAGTCACGAATTTTGGAAATTTTTTGATTTCAATATCTTTCGGGTATTTGTAGATATCGAGATGATTTTTTTTGTTGTTCAATTCAGGAATGGATAAGGAAATTTTTTCCAATTGGAAGGTTTATCCTCTGGGGGCCGTGTAAAAATTTAATTTTCGTCTGTTTTAAAATAGACCCCCCCCCATGGAGTTGCAACTTATCTTATCAAAAAATTCACCTATTTTTATAAAACTTTGCAATTGGAAATATGGGTCTAGGGGCAATATTTAAGGAAATAGCCTATTATTTCGATAATTATGACACACCCTGCATGTTAAAAAGTATTAAAGTACATAAAAATTGCTTAAAAACGACTAAAAAACATTCCAACTTTGTTTGTGCGCATGCAACTACACTATATCGTTTAAGACGTGTAATAATCATTTACACATTTGATGACATGTCAGTCACCGGTGTCTGATACCGAACTTTCCGTTTGGACCGCGTCACCGATGACTGACAACCTTAAATATGATATAAAACTAGAAAATGTATATCGGTTTAAGTAATTACTGAAGGCTTATTAAAAATTTACAATTTTTTTCACTTATTACAGGATTATACTTTTTAAATAATTATTTAAAAGAATGTATTTTTTTTAGTTTTATATCTTTTTTTATGCTGTTAGTCACCGGTTACAATTTCGGCCTACTACAGTGGAAGTTCGGTGTCAGTCCCCGCGGCACTCAACGTGTTAAAATACTTTCACATTTTTTTATGTACTTGAAAAACAAATACGATGAATGATCGTGATTTAACAAAAAGCAATCAATCATAGGGGTGATTTAATGTAGTTTTTTTTTACTTTTGGAGTACAACATGAATGCTAAACAAATAATATTTATATCAGCGGTCATTTTTTCACAAATGTTTGGCTTTGAAAATATTCTAACATGACTATGGAGGCTATGAGATGGGCCATCTAAATTTCAGAAATTTAAAAGGAGACAACTGAATAATTTTTTGGCTTAGTTTGGCTTAGTATTTATCTTTTGCAATTGCGTTGTCAATTGTCATGCTTATTGAAAAAGAAAAGGTGGACAAAAATTATTTTAAAATTTTTGAATTTATGAAATGTAATGAACAATGAACAATATGTATCAGGATTTTATTTTTATTTTTTCAATATTTTTCTTTGTACTTCAGATTCTTTCTTCTACATGCAATCAGATAAAAGACAAAAGAACTGGAATTGAAGGCAGGAATCCAAATTCAAATCTGGCGCGTTCGTGCTATAATTCGTTCTATAAAGATCTTTGTGAGACAGATTTTGCATTTTTATGCAAAAATGCATGAATACAAAATTTGTTTTGTTTATGCATACTAACCCTTTCGTGTCAGGGATTTTTTTTTTTTTTTTCAGTTTTCAGAAAAAAATTACTTTTACGTTAATAACATTAACACAAGCTATACAATTAGTTAATTAGTATTAAACGGATATTTAATTGTCTGAACGATAACGAATGTTATTGTTTTGTGTAATATTCAATTCATATTTATGTGACAATAGACTAAGGAAGATTTTTTAGAGACGTTTAGAAAAAAAAGTATTACAATAAGATTTAACTTATATTACAAATTTTTAATACTTTTGGTGCTTTATTACATAAGATTCTTTCAGGAAAGTAACTTTGGTTTTAAATTGAAAAAGTAAAATATATGTTTAAAATCAAAGAATCATCAACGGCGCGAAGAGAAATAAACAAATAATTATTATTTTTGTTATTATTAAATACCTAAACACAAATGAAGTCATATAGTGAAAGCATAGACAATACTAACATTATTATTTTTCAATAGTAGCAAAAGTATTTCTTAATCCATTAAAATACGTGCACTATTAATAGTACACCAGACCCGAAAAGGTTAAATTCACTAAAGGTCTCCATCTTAAATAGAACATAATCAGGATAGCAACAATGAATCATTATCCATCATAGTATATCAGTGAATTAATTACAATTTATGGTAATTAATATCGCTAATATGCTAACGTAACTGATATCGTGTATTTACGTGTTTAATAGAATAAAGAAAAAACTTTTAATAATATATTTTCAAATTTTGATTCGAATTTCATAAAGTTGCAAATGAATTCACAGTTGCAAAATTCTGCAACAGTTATTAGTGTTAAATTACAAACTAGGTTGGCAATTTTTTGCTCTATTAACTGCAGAAAGACGGACGCACAGACAGATAAACCAGAAAAAGGCTGCACGATATGCATTAATTTATGAACGCATTTATGCGATAATTTATGAACGCATTTGAAAATGAATATGCCATGTCCACGGAGAAAATAAAAATTGTATTTGATTTTTAATTACTTTATTTTATTTAATGATGAATTTCCTTTTATTAGATGCAATTTTAGAGAGACTCAAAATTACTTTTATATATATCAATGACCCTTTTCTGACCATTTTATCATGACCCTGAAGCGTACACTGAGAACTTAGCAAAATTGCAAACGAAACTAATAACACAACACAAAGAGCAAAAATTTATAACAAAAAAAAAATAAATAAATAAAAAGATACCTAAACGTATAAACGATCAAATGATAAATTTGGCATGTATTTTCGTACGTGGCACTTTTTAAAAATTTATTTTCAGTCTCTGCAGAGTAAGACTATTTAGGCTCATGTCAAAATTAATCATTTAGTATTATAAGAAAAATTATATTAGTGTGGAACTTAAATTAGTTCTTTAAATTATCTGTTATTAAATAAAAGTTTAAAAAAATAAATTATTTCAACGTCAGTGAAAGGAAAAGATTTCCGCGAATAGGATATTCTATATTTTTTTAATGTGATATTAAAATGAATTATTTTAATTAGTTTGTCAGACATGCATTTCATATTTTTTATTTATTATTATTGTTATTATTATTTTAATTTATATATATATATATATATATATATATACACATAAGAAACTATTAGTAAATTTGCTGTATTTTCTAATATTTTACTATTTTGAAAACAGAAAAGTTAAGTTTTCGTCAATAAACCTTAAAGTTACACACAAGTAATTACAAATTTGATATCGAGATTTAGCAAATAAGCTGATATAATCATTCGTTTAAAATAAAACTGGCTCATTCTGTTAAAAATATGTAGCTTTTAATCAAGTTTCTTATATTAAATGATATATTTTGTACACTAAAATTAGTTTTTAACGATATTTTTGTTGTTTCCGAAATTTGATTCTGAAATTAAATAGTGATATTATTAAAAATTTTACATTTGTCTGCCTCATAAATATTGACAATACATGTTATATTGCTTTTTATTATAATCAACAGAGCATTACAAAGAAAGATTTTTAGATTTTATTTAACATTAAAATCAATCTAAAGGAAATAGTAATTTTAAAAAATAGAATATTCAATATATAAAGGAGTTTCCCAGAATTGCATCAATGTAGACAGACATATTTTCGTAGCTAGACATTGAATAATACATTTTTCTTTATAACGTAATAAATTTCCTAATATATATGTTGTATTTTGTTACTTCAATGAAGAAGATATGAAGTTAAATGTATCGTTTTCACTAGTAAAAAAAATATACTAACAATGGGGTAACATTTTATAAAATACCCTGGAATATAAAGTTTCAACATAGTTTCGCAAAGAATGTTATTTGTTAAGGAAGAAGAGAATTTAGTCTCAAGAATACAGTTAACTTGTCTAGTATCTCAAGTCAATGGAATTCTAATATCCAAACATACTTTTTTCAAAGAGTACAAGGTTAAATTATATGTATACACTTTTATTACTTCGATGAAGCAGGATATTGGAAAAAAAACTATACAAACAGGAAATGCCTAACAATTGAAAAAAAGAAAGAAAGAACATCACTCATGAGAAAGACATTTCTTATCAACAATAAAGAATGTTACTTTTTAAATTTAATTTTAAGCTTTTATTTTTCCTAAAAACGTTTTTTTTAGGAACTAAAAAAATTATGTGTTTTAAAAGTCATTTAATTTTGAAAATCAAATATGTATATTGTAGCGAATATAGGGGTTCTGATCTTATGGTGTGTCAAGTTCAAAATCTACAGTCTATTTCTTTATAACGTAATAAATTTCCTAATATATATGTTGTATTTTGTTACTTCAATGAAGAAGATATGAAGTTAAATATATCGTTTTCACTAGTAAAAAAAAAATATATACTAACAAAGGGGTAACATTTTATAAAATACCCAGGAATATAAAGTTTCAACATAGTTTCGCAAAGAATGTTATTTGTTAAGGAAGAAAAGAATTTAGTCTCAAGAATACAGTTAACTTGTCTAGTATCTCAAGTCAATGGAATTCTAATATCCAAACATACTTTTTTCAAAGAGTACAAGGTTAAATTATATGTATACTCTTTTATTACTTCGATGAAGCAGGATATTGGAAAAAAAACTATACAAACAGGAAATGCCTAACAATTGAAAAAAAGAAAGAAAGAACATCACTCATAAGAAAGACATTTCTTATCAACAATAAAGAATGTTACTTTTTAAATTTAATTTTAAGCTTTTATTTTTCCTAAAAACTTTTTTTTAGGAACTAAAAAAATTATGTGTTTTAAAAGTCATTTAATTTTGAAAATCAAATATGTATATTGTAGCGAATATAGGGATTCTGATCTTATGGTGTGTCAAGTTCAAAATCTACAGTCTCTTAAAAAATGGAAAGAAATTTATTAGAAAATCACTTCCTCAATGCATAATTTTGATGTTGCGTTTTGGACATATCATTCAGGATGATATGTCCTGAATCTCATATTTTTTATTGGGGTCTAAACGGTCTTTTTAAAATCATTTACTTTTTTATGCATTTCTTTAAAATATTAATCTAACAAATATTTCATATCCTATGTTTAATTTTGATTAGCTGTACATCTAAAGCGTTAAGTATTATGACATTTTAATCTCTTTACCATGTTAGGGTCCTGATTTTAACCTTCATTTGGCCCCTTTCAGCTCACTTATTTTAACTGTCTTAAAGATGATCGAAATAGCGAAATTTTTCAAACAATTTCTTACTTCCTCCTTTCTATATGAAAGACAATTGTATTTTGACACTTCCGTTATCGCTAATTTTGAATATTAATCGCCTTCTTGAGGTCCTTTTTGCAGCTTTTTTTTTTCAAAATGACTCGAATTGCATGTAATTTACTTTTACATCATTTTACTATCCACAGATTAATTTATAAACTACTAAAAATTATTCAACTACTTCTCTACTAAATCCCTGGTACATTGGCTTCTTAAAGTTATCGCACCATAAATTGCTAATAAATTACCCCCTATTAATTTGAATTTCATTTTTAGAACAGTTTTTCTATATATTTATTCTAATTTTCTTCATTCCAGATAAAATCCTAGACACCCTAAAATCACATAAGACCATATCCGGGGCTACTGGCACTTTCTTTAGGCTAATGCCGCAAAAGCGGCACGGCAATTGCGAGAATATTAGAAGATAAAATATTAATATTTTCCATCTCCTAATTTTCTCGCATTCTCAATGCAAAATTTTAAAGTATAATTTAGCATTCCTCTCCTCGTACCAATACCCTTACTTTTTTATTACTACCGTAGCTGGCTGTACTAATGACCCTCTAGTTTATGTGAATTTCTTTAAAATATTCGACCTATAGTTAATTTTGTATAATTGATGAACTAAAATGCTAAGAACAAAATCTATTTAACCTGTGTCATGTTAGGGCCTTAACTTTCAGTTGGCCCATCTTTGGTTCCTTTGTTATAGCTCTCTTTCAAATGTTCTTACCGAGTGGCTTTTTTTAACTACTTTTTAGGTACTCCAGATAATACATAAACGACAAGAATATTTCTCAGAACTTCAGCTATCACAAGGTTTAAATGTTAATCTACTTCTTGGAGCAGCTTTTAAAAAACGATGCGATTTTCATACAATTTTCTGTATCACAGTTTCAGCGTCTTCTAGTTACTTAAAAATTACCAATTATATTCCAAATAAAATTCTGGCAGTCAAAAAGTGAATGTTTTTATTACCTCATCTACCAATTTTCCCAAACATTAATCTCCTTTTTGTGCAAAAACTTACGTTTATTCAAGACAAGTGTAAATTACTAGTAGCGTTAATTTAAAGTTAACTTTAGTTAAGAGATTTAACCACTGTAATAAATATCATGTTAATGTGAAAAGTAATTTGTCAAATTTACAAAAAAAAAAAAAAAAACGTTTCATTATTTGAAGACAAACTCTTTCCTGGGATTCTCAAGGCCTAATTTCAATGGGATTTAATTCATACAACTTAGATGACAATTCTGCTTCTTTCTATATTTTGAATTTTTGCCTTAGAGTTCAGTTACGAACATTTTTGAAGATAAATGGTGCATTCGTTTTCCGAGTTCTATGGGTTTGATTGTTTCGAGGCTTTTCTCTCTCAACTTGGTTTCTGATTTTCTGTAGCACACGAGGAGCACTTCCGATGCATCGTGCTTTAGAACGTGAAGACCCAGATCCCAGGTTCTTTCAGAAAAAGAATCTTTGTAAATAAACTAAACTCTGTGGAAGTCAATGGAATTCTCGAAACTGTGTTCCTTCGAATGATTTTCAAATGATTATACAAAGATGAGTTTATTTAAGGTAATTACAATAGGTTACAGTCAACGATGTTCGGGTCAACTAGTAATCAATAAAGTTTTCCATCGATAATATAATGCCCATATGGGGAAGAGCCAGTTCACTACAAAATATCTTTATTTAAAATGAAATGAACTCGCTAAAGGCATTGTAAAACCCATCGGCTCGGCAGCAGGTGTTTGCTACAGACAAATAGCGGTTGATTCATGAGGAAGTTCTGTGCATCTTCCTTCAGTTCTTCATTCGAATGCAAACGTTTTCCATGCAATGCTCTTGTAGGTTTCACAAAGTTGTGGAAGTTACAGGATGAAAAAACTCAATTGTACGCCGACTGTTCAAATACTTCCCAACAGACTTTAATTAAGATCATCTAGGGTTCACGGGAAATAGGTAGAGGGCAGCCATTTTCATGTCTTAAAAATCAGTTGTTATGCGAAATGGCCTGGCCGTTTGCGTTTGATTGCTTTTCGTAAATTCGTCTGAGCTACTGGAGTATAGTTTTGAATTGATACTACTCTCTCGGAGAAGGAAATCATTTAATAGCGGTTCTTTGCAACCGAAGAAAAACGAAGGTACCACTTTCGATTTCCTGAATGGAAGAGATGATGTGTGCTTCTATTAGATTCTTATCTTCTTGGATTTCAGAGTGTAGTGGTTACACCAAGAATAGTTACGTGCAACGATGCACTTTAAAAAATCAGCACCGTGCATTGTTACGATTCGGACGTTTTCATGATCGGTAAGACTTTTCTTTAGATGAATTTTCTCTTTTGTGAACAACTTCCAATATTGAACGTCGTAGGCGTTGTATACTTTCTATCGCCCTTTATATCCTTGTTCGATGGCGCTGTTATATCTGCTGTCATTCTGATGCAATCATACCTGTCCACTTTTAATTTGGTCAAGCATTATACTTTGCCATGTACTGGTCTTTTAATGATGCTTACAAAATTGTCTATTATTTTCGAGAATGATATTTTGGGGCTTGATTTGTAAGATTATATTCCAGTTTCGGTGTAAATATTTTTATTTTATCTTTTTATGAAAACGGATATTTATTGGTGACTTAAAAAGATATAATCATATTTCAGTTTCGAGAAATGTTCTCGTTTTATTTTTTTAACGATGCATTACTTCATATTTCATTCGGCTTTCAAAGTCTCAAATAACGTAATTGCAATAAATAACCTTACCAGTCCCAATAAATATCTTTCAAAAAATTCAAGTCGGATGAAAATTTCAAAATTGCTAATTCGATGGATGAATATGTCATGGCTCATACATTTAAATAAATTTGTATGCATATTAAACATGTCTTAAATATAAATTATTTTATGAAAGAATCATCACAAATACATGCGATTTAAAATTTTAAAAAATAGTGTTTTTACTACGGAAAAACGAACTACTCTTTGTTTATTTATATATAAAATTTAACAATATTTTAATCAAAATTCGCAAAAAAAGCTTTTTCTGTTTTCTTGATTCTTAAGTGAATTTAAACGAAGATTATCATGCGGTTCGTTAATGATTTAAATGTTCAGAGTTTCTAGTTTTACGTCCTTTTTTTCCTTTATATATTTGCAAAAATATACTAATCGCACCAAAATTTTATGCGTTTTAAGATACACAGAAAAAAGTATGTTTGATCTCGAAATAAGTAATCATTGCATTATTACTTGGGATACATTTAAATTACTCTCATGTGCTTCAGTTCTTTGAACTTGATTCGAATAACACTCACCATTTTTTTGTATTCTACAGACTTCGTAAAATTTTAAGCATTCAATCAAATTGAAAATTTACATACATTTATTTTTGAGTTTTTTAAAACGTACACTGTAAAAAAGATATATTAAATTTACGGCAAAAACTGGTGACAGAAATGTTGCCAGCAGTTTTCGTCGTTAAAATTGCAGTAAAATTAGATGTAAAGATTTTTATTGCTTCGAATTTTACTGCAATTTTTACGGTAAAAACTGCTGGCAATATTGCTACCAGTAGTGTTTTTCGTAATTGTAACATTTTTTTTTTTAACAGTGTGAAATGCAAAATATTATCTCAATGTGCCCTACACGGGGTTTATTGGTAGCGAGTAAAATTACAATGGGAGCAGACTGGAACACCATATTGGTTTGACCTCTCAGAAAGATATTAATGCCTTTTTACGCAGAATAATTTTTAATAATACAATCTCTGACAGTAAAGTTCGATGAATAGTCTTGTAACATTAATGTAGCTGAAATATTAACGAAAGTTACCATACCATCTTCGAAATAGTCATCTCCCATAACTATGCATTGCTGAGATCTGTTATAAATGTCTTGGGAAATTCGCAAGAAGTCCTTTTTTGGGATTAAGTTCAAAAGCTTCGTCACATTTCGTTGGATGAGAGCAATGTGATCAAATCCCTTTCAAAGAGAAACTGAGTCGTGGAAATAGGAAGAAGTCAGGAGAATTGAGAACTGGCTTGGTGGATGTCCAATTTGCACCATCCCTCATGAATTTCTTTCGGTGTCTTGTAAAACTTAAAACCGAACATTAAGCTGATCTTTTGTCCGTTTATTTTCTTGTTCTCAGTTAAGAACCAACACAATGAACAAGCACTTTGTAAAGTACGTCTTACACAGAGCATAACGAAGCTCAACTGAACAACGGTTGGCGAAGATAGTCAAAACTTGCCTCTATGCGAGTTCAGCGTTTTTTCCCTCACTGTTGCCAGATCAGCCGTTCTGAATTCATTCACCCAACTGTTTTTTTTCAGAGTTAGTATATAGAAGAAGTAGCTTCAAAAATGCCTGGATAATGGTGAAAGACGCTAAAAAACTTGTTGTACACATCATGGCACCTGTGTGGGACATCCACGGCATTCACCGTATTTTCTAAACCATTAGATCTCCCATGCGCGGGAGGTGTGCTTCCATGCATCACGGTCATGAGTCGTAATTTCAAACATCATCTTTCATGACGATAGTTGTCTTTTTAATGCTATTTTTTCATAGTTATTTTTACTGTATAAAGTATAATAAACATGATCTTTCTTGTGCTTTGTGTCATCACTACCTCGCCAAGAAAGCATTTCTGATTATGGGTTTTTATAAAAAAATCTCAATACTTGTAAAGTTCCCGAACTCCGCTTAAAGTTTGTCCCAATAATTCTGGAGCATCCTTTATAAAATATTAATAATTTAATAAAAAGGACTTCTTTCTTTCTGTTTTTCATAAGGTGCTTATAAAAGCTGTGGGCACAAATAAATTATTTTTCTAAAAATCTTTAATGAAAAAAGAAGAGTTGTTATTCGCTTCTTTCTGGAGGCGAAAACCAATTTTAAGTTTTCTCTCACAAGATTATAGTCCCACCAATGTTTTGAAAAGTTTTCTCATTCGTCTTTTTCAGAAGTGTAATACACCGTATTTTCTTAGTGTTATTTTCAATAAATAACTCTTAAGAATTGGGAGTTGAAAAGTGATCTTCGATTTGTGAAATGAAATGTATGTAACTATACTTGTTTTATTTTATAATTTATTACACTGTTAAAACTAATGGTGGCAAACCAGTTGCATTTGGCGCCTAGGGGTGAAAAGTGTTACTATTTGACACCTGCGGGCTTGAAAATGTGTTTGGGGTGCCGTTTAATCTCCCATCGGGTGATTCAAGCTAATTAGGGTGACGCGCAATGCATACCGTTGGAAGATTTTCATCCCTTAGTCATTTGCACATGCCCTGTGACGTGTATCCTTGCCTTTCAACTCTCCGTCAATGGTGGGTCAAAACAGCAATTCCTCCGTACGATGACTATCACCGCTATACGCTATCCCAATTTCATTTAGAATTTCGGATGGCTAACTTTTGGCGAGATTTTTTATATAAAGCAACCTTTGAATTTCAGGACATTTGAACATTTCAGAAAGACTTTGAATGTGAACTCCTTGATCGAACGGTTAGAGTGCTGAGCTTGTAATCAGACGTTGTGGGTTCGAATCTTTCGAGAGCGAAAAGTCGGTTTGTATATTTTTTAATTTTTTATTATTGGGCACTCTGGATTAAGGGTGCAATCTTTTCACCTTAACTAAAGGTGCTATTCTAGCTCATTTAGGGGTGTCACCAGTGAGACAAGCCTTTCACCCCTAAAAGGTGCAATGCGTCACCATTAGTTTTAACAGTGTACTTACGATATCAGTTTTTCAAGAATACTTTTTTCAGTGTAGTTTTCTGCGCACTTATTTTAATACTGCAAATATAGTTTTTTTTTTTGTATACAGGGTGTTTCGCTACCAGACCGACAAACTTTGAGGGGTGATAGTAGACATGAAGACAGACATTATTAAATAGGAAACCATGGGGCGCAAACGTCTTCCGTAGGAGGCAGGGGCCATTAAATTTTAAGGTGCAAAACTTCAAACGATTATAAAAAACGGAAAAAAAGGTGGATTCGTTTGCGGTTTTCGCTAAAATCATTCTTTATACCACGTATTGTTTGTAAAAAAATTTTAAAGGTTACGTTAAAAATTGTCGATAGAGGGCGCTTTAGACTTTAGAGTATCAAACAACTAATTTTTGCCCTTATTTTATGCACGGGGTTGAAATCATTCTAAAGTTTAGACTTTAACTTAAATTTTAAGCCCAAAATCGGAAACATTGTTACCGGGTAACTAGTGAAAATTGAACTGTGAACAGAGGAGGGGATTTTGAACGCTCATAAACATTTGACAAACTAATCGATTTTATTGCGGTTTGCGTGTAGGTAATTTCCATGGTAATTGTTTTATTCAAAATGACATACAGCAATGGTTTTTGTTAGAAGGCGCTTCCGACACATCTCCGAAATTTCAATGGCATTAGTCCTGGGTGTTTTACTACTAGACCAACATATTTCCAGGAAGTGTTAGGAATGCAAAGACGACTCGGAATCATAATATAATGTAATGTCAAAAATATCTTTTTTACGAGTTAGGGTTAAAAGAACCAGAGAAAAAAGCCGCTTGACATTTCTATCTGTCGGAACTTCTGGTAAAAGCACATGTTCCTCTTTCGTTGCGCCACTCTATAGCACGATGGAGCTCGTCCACATTTTACCAATGATGTTCGCAGACACTTCAACGTAACATGTGGACAGCGGTGGACAGGTAATAATGGCCCGGTTTGTTGGTCTGCCAGATCGCCGCACTTACTCCATTATATCAATTATTTTTGTTACCTACCTTTATTTTATTACTGTATAATTGTTCTGTATTTTTTAAATAAACATTGCTGCATGGGGCTAGTTGAGCTCAAACCATTTAGTAGAACCCCCTCCCACCACCACCTTTCTCAATCTGAATATGAATATGTATGGACTTCTTCTGCTGGGATCAAATGAAAAGTTGAATGTATGAGACTCCTGTGCCGTCAGTGGAAGACCTGTCAGCTCGAATTTCTGTTATTGCCAGAAAGCTATCCGAGATGCCAGGAATCTTTCAAAGCGTAAGAAATTGCATGCGACGCTGTTGTCAAGCATTCCCGACCACTTCTGGTCGTAATTTCGGATATTTTTTGTAGTAAAACCTTTAACTAAATTACTTTCTGCCACATTAACGTGTTGCAGTTTCACTACCTGTTTCTGTTGCTTTTTTCTCTACTGCTTTTAACCACAGCTCGCTAAAAAGGCAACTTCAATGTTACATTCCTATGTGATTCCGAGTCGCTTTGCATCCCTAACACTTCCTAAAAGTATGGTAGTATAACACACAGTAGTAATGCCATTGAAATGTCGGAGATGTGTCGGAAGCGCTCTCTATCAAAAAATGGATTCACAAGAGCTGTAAGCCGTTTGGAATAAAATAATTACCAAGGGAATGAACTACACGCAAATCGCAACAAAATCGATCAGTTTGTATAATATTTATGAATGTTTAAAATCCGCTCCTCTGTTCACAGTTAAATTTTTGCCAGTTACCCGATCCCAATGTCGCCGATTTTGGGATTAAAATTTAAGTTAAAGTCTAAACTTTAAAGTAATTTCAATTCCATGCACAAAATAACGGTAAAAAGTAGTTGTTCGTTACTCTAAAGTCTAAAGCGCCCTCTATCGACAATTTTTGAATATAGCCTTTATAATTTGATTTTTTAAAATCGTGTCATAAAGAATGATTTTAGTAAAAATCGCAAACGAATCGACCCTTTTTTCCGTTTTTTATCATCGTTTGAATTTTTGGACCTTAAACTTTAATGGCCCCTAGCTCCTACAGAAGATGTTTGCGCCCCATGGTTTCCCATATAATAATGTTTGTCTTCACCTCTACTATCATCCCTCAAAGTTTGTCGGTCTGGTAGCGAAACACCCTGTATACAAAGTAATAATTCTGTATTTACGGACTTCTTACGACTGGAACAGGAACAACTATAAAGTTTATTTGGAAGCCTGTTCGCGAAATCTGGTGGATTATTGCAATAATGTATCGGGATAAGATTTTTTTTAACGGATAAAAGTATTCATTACAGATGTCAAGTGGAACAACAAAACTACCGTTTTAAACATTCGTTCTTTATTAAGTAAATTTAAAAATAGTAAAACAATATAGCCACCAATATTATACTCTCCACAAATTATTCGAAAATAACATAAATAGTTCAGTTGTAATATTTTCAGTTATATTGTATTTATTTTGAAAAAAAAAATTATATTATTTCTTTATAACACAGATTAGCAAAATCAAATAAAAATTATATAGAAGATCATGCTTTTATTGGCCGTGTGACAGCTGTACTTCTCGTAATATTCAACAAAAGCATAGGGCAATTTCGAGAAATATTTAATGTAAAGCGTTCTAAGAAAACATGTTTTTGTAACATTCTGTATTTGTCATTAGGATTACATTTAAAAGTTGAGTAAAGAAATACTTCTTGCGAACATATTGAATAAGGAAAATAAACTTAGATTCTAATTTTAAAAAAATCTGATAAAGAAAAAAGTTGATGATATCCTGTAATGCAAAATATCATACCAAATTAAAATAGGTTATTCGCAAAAAGTTTCATTGCATTACATTTTTTTTTTCTTTTCAACCTGAATATTCTTAGAGTCTTATTCTTAGAGTTCTTGGGACGTGGGTTGGGATCTTTCTTCATGGCCTTCCGCTAGAGAGTGTAAATAAGAGAAAAAAAAGCGGCAAGACCGCCGGAACCTCAAAATTCATGGACCACGGCGCTCGAATTCCGTCATCAGTTCTTTAGCACTTTCTCTCTCTCACAGAAGATAGATGAAGGATAAAAACATTCCAATTTACCGTGACTTAAGGGATACACTTTTCGGGATTCTAGGTTGAAAACAGATCAAAAATAGAAACTAGACAATTTTGTAAGGGAAATTAATTAAATTAAGGACACAGAAAAGAAATTAGAAATAATATCGTGTTCTTGGATCTATTAATGAACCTTGTGTATTAAAACTTATATTTATGTTCCTTGCCTTTTTTTTTCGACTACTAATAATTTGGATAAGATGTAGAATACTAATTCCCAAAAGATTCCAGAGACTGGAAGAAGCATGTCTGAAACTAAATTTTATTTTTGTTGCACGGTATTTTTCGGAAAGTTTTCTAAACAGATTTTACATTTTATTAATCTGCTTTCTCCACCCAAAATATCGATTATACTTAAATTAACATTATTTTGTAAATTATGCATTTATAAATTCCATTTTCCAATTGAAAATGTTTACATGAAATGAAAGATTTTTAAAATCCGTTATTCCAAGTAGAAGAAATTTATTATTATACTTAGAAAATTACTGACCACAAAAAATATTTTGTCTCACACTGTAAAAAAAATCTGTAAGGTTACTAAGAATTTTCTTGGAAACTGGGATGCCTAGAACTTTTTATGTAACCGTAACCAAAGAAAATCACGTAAAGTTACTAAAGATTATTTAGTAACTAATACTAAATATTGTTTAGTAAGCGTACTAACGATTTGTTAGGGAGGTTTCCAAATAAACTTCTGTAAGTTTTCTAAATATTGTTTAGTAAACTTACTAACGATCCTTTAGGGAGTTTAGTAAATTTACCAATGATTATGTTGTAAACGTAGTAAGGATTTTTTAGGGAGCTTTCCAAAAAACTTTTTGTAAACTTACTACCGATTGTTTAGTAGATTTACTTAGGATTTTTAAAGGAGCTTCTCAAATTAGTTTTTGTAAAGGTACTAAATATTGTTTAGTATACTTACTAGTGATTTTTAGAGAGTTTACTAAATACTTTTTTGTAAATTTACTAAGGATTATTTAGTAAACGTGCTAACTATTTTGAAGGGTGTTTTTTAAAAAATATTTTGTAGGTTTTCTAATGATTTTTAGTACACTTACAAGGGATTTTTTTTTGTACAGTTGCTAAGGAATTTTGTGAGTTTGAGAAGGACTTTAAACTACATTTACTATTTTTATTTAGTAATGCACCCTAAATGTTTTATGTACTTTATCAAATATCCTTAAAAATATTTGCATTTTTTGGATAAAATAGATAAAATTAGTATGCATTTAAAATAATAATAGTAATAATAATAATAATAAATGCATTATAAAATCCTTTACAAATCCACAAAAAATTCTAAGCAAATATACTAAAAAATCCCTTGTAACTGTACTAAAAATCATTAGAAATATAACTTTATTAAGGAAAAACAGAGAATTACAGAGAAAAAAAATTACAAAAAGTTATTATAAATTTTATCTAAAACATTTTTTGTATTATTGTCAAAAAGTTCTTTACAACAGTACAAGAATTAATGCAGTAAATTTGCCAATGCTTTCTTAGCATTGTTTTCAAAATATTTACACTTTCCAAAAAGTATTTGTAACTATAAAATTTTTGCAGTAGTATTACTAATAGTTTTTCAGCAGTATTCCAAAAAGATTTTAAGTAATTGTTTTTTGTATTCTAATACTTATATTAATTGGAGTTGTTATAGCATTTTTTCAATATGAAGTGGAATTTTTATATTTTTAAATACCCACAGTGGTATTCCCCATGTATCAAAATATTTTTTTACAAAATAAGCAATATGGTCTGATATGTGTTTCAGTAATATCACAGCAATTGCCGTAAGTATTTGTATGTTAGGCATGAGAAAACTCACTGAAGTTTCACTGTAGATATTTAAATAGATACAAATTCATTTTTTATATTAAATGAGCATTGTAATAACATTAAATGAGCAGATAATCTGAAGGAGATCTTACGATTTTCAGTTAAACTAAAAACAAATCAATAAAAACAATGTAAATAAAATATAAGTAGTAAGTTTATAAAATATGCCTAAATTAAATATATATATATATATATATATATATATATATATATATATATATATATACTGATGTAGTTGAGACAAATTAAATTTACAATTTTTAAAGACAATATTCTATTTGCATAAGTAAGCACTGTGCATCATCTAATCCAATTCATGATTTGAAAACCCGTATATTATGAGAAACAGCAACAGTTTTTTTTTAATGCAAATGTGCTTTTAAACTAGAAATAGAAATACAGTAGTCTTGTTCAATTTTGTTAAATTATTTTGTTCAATTCCAAGTTCATGAGAATTTCATTAATGAGTGTCATATGGCACATATATTTGAAACACTATAAAATAACTGGTTCAATATCTAAAAAAATGTAAAATTGTAAGAAAGAAAAAAAAATCATTACCTTAATGCCATATTTAAGAAAATATCTTTATTTAACCTATTATTCTATTTTTTTGCTGAATATTCCGTATAGTTGTCACTAAACACTAGGAACTTTCTTCCTTTTATTTATTTTACTGTCTTTTTCCTCATTTACTCCTTACAAATTTCTTGCACTATCTACACTTAATACACTAGACATTTTCTAATATTTTTTTGCTTGAGAGTTATGTTTCATAATGAAATAGTGAAAAGGAAAATTTAATTATTCATAGGACTACAATTTTAAAACTCTCAACTGGCTTAAAGATCCGGAAGAATGGATGTAAATGCACGAATTTAGTAGGATTCAACTGTTGTTAATTCAGCTCTGGAATTAGAATTTCTAACTCAAAAAATTGCATATAACAGAGATGATGTACACACATTAACATATGTGCGCAAAAATCCATATTAAGCATATCAACAGTCATTATGGGCAGGTTTCACATTTTTTTAGTTCTTATCAGTATGTTATAAGCACTAGAGATGGCTAAGAAGACTTTCTAAAAGCAGAAAATGTATGGAAATAAGAATTGAAACAAATAGAAATGTATATAATGCTTTGGAAAATATTATGAATAGTCATTTTTATTATAAACGTGATATGCATACATGTACGTCCAATAAATGCGATATGATTAAATGACATAATACAATGAAATATGAATAAATTTCATTTCCAAATAACGATTTATTACATTCTACACAATAAAAATGATTTACATATACATTTTAATATAACTCATACTTTACAAATATTGCATAACTAGAGTTTATACAAATACCTATGAAAATCATACTTATTGATAGTATTTTTGGAAATATATTATCTTGAAATATCAATAATCAAATTACATGCATGTTAAGATACTGTTAGAAAATGATTGATAAACTGAAATTATTTTTAAATATTTGAAAGTTTCAGGGCTGTAGAACATATTAGAATGCCTGAGTGAGGTATGGGGAGGAATTTTTCTCATAGACAATGGTTCCTTTTCCTCATCTGACTTTATCAATTTTTCAGCGTCAGGGAAGCTCGCACCGTTTTTAAATTTAACTTTAGTTTTCTCATTCATCTATAGAAGAAAGTTAAATGCTAACCTGAAAAGTAAAGAAACATTTAATAAAATTTATAATGAATTTGATATTATAAAAAAATCTACATTCACCTTCGTATTGAATAAATGAATTTTACGAATACTTCAAAATTATAAAAAAAGGTACATGCAAATAATGTACTGACACACAAACATTAAATACAATAAACCCAACTAGAGTGAAAAATTAGCCAGAGCCAGGAACCGAACACGATACTAAGCATTTCAGGTTGTTGCTCTATTCACTAAGCTACTTCATCCGATGGCCGAGTCTGCAGTTTCTCACTAATAAAAAAAGTTGGATAAAGTTATCGTCCATAATTTAGACAGCCTAGGATGACGGGACAACTTGCAGACTCGGGCATCGGCCGGAAAGTGGATAGAGCAACAGCTTGAATGTTGTGGTCCTGGGTTCGATTCCTGGCTCTGGTTAATTTTTCACTTCAGTTGGATTTATTGTATTTAATGTTTGTATGTCAGTATATTATTTGTATGTACCTTTATCCATTATTGTACATCCTCCAAAATCAATTGGCAGCACTAGCTGTATAAAAGAATATTTTTCATTAGATTTAATTTTCCCAAAACAGAATTTAACATAAAATAATTGTTGTAATTTACAATAAACCCAAGAAACGACAATATCACACTATATCTGCCATTTTTTTCTACCACATTATTGAAAATTAAATATGAATTTTCATTATAAAAACATTTCCCATTCCTCCCTTACGAGAGGGAGGGATGGGAATTTCTAATTAAATTAATTTATTTATTAGTCTAAAATTTTATTTCGAATCAACAAATTTATAAAGTGTGTTAACATGTTTAAAAATGTTATTCTGAATTTTTCCACTTTATATTTGAGAAACATAATCGGTAAAAAATATTTTTTGTAAAAATTGTCCCATCTTTCCTATCCCCCCCCATACACTTAATTTTATACACTATAGTTTTGAAATTTTAATATTATATGCTAACTTTTTCATCAAACAATTTAGTATTTGTTTGGTTCAGATATAAGCGGATTTAAGGGTGAAAAAACTTCTATTTCGAAAAGCAAAATAACTAACTCAAGATTTTAATGAAAAAACAAATCTATATTATTAAGGACAAACATCTGTGCATAACACTGACATCCTCTTGCGAATTGTAACAATTTGAAATGAAATACTGGATTTGCAATTTTTGCTACTGCTAATTTTTAAATGTCTAAACATCACACACCTTCAGTTTTTAGAACGTCATATGGAAACAATCAATTTTAAAATTATATTTGTTTATAAACTATTTTAAATGGCCGATATATTATGTTTTTTAAAATACTTTTCAAGTACGATTCTTCGAAATTTATCTTATTACGTGCCGGCTTCAGTATATAAACATTTTGTACATAAAACAACAAAATTTCTTCAATATTTATTTCTGACTAATTTCCCGTAACGAAATTAATATTTCCTGTATGAATAATTCAATTAATGATATTAAAAACACACAAATTTAACACATTTGTAATCGAACAATTTAATTTTTTTAGGCAGCAAAATTGCAAAAAAGTCATTCAAATGGAATTTGTTTGAAAAGTTCATTTGAGTTCATTGATTATACATGGTTTTAAAAACAAACTTGAAAAGATAAATTGAAAAAATATATTCCATGCTATCTCTTGCTCTTAAAACTAAGGTTTCATCATCATTTACTTACGGCTAATATTCCCTAAAAAAAGATAAAACTTCCTCTAAAATTAATTAAAAATATAAATAAATCAAAATTTAACAGACATATAATTGAGCTACGCGTTTAAATCTATGAAATTATCAGAATATAAAAGATGTACCAAGCAGTGTTGAATTTGGACACTTTTCTCCGAGAGGGACTTCTGTGGCTCTGGGGGGAACTTTATAGAGTTCCAGAGGGGGGGAATTGCACTTTTTGACCAATGAAAACCTAAAATCTCAAATTTTCCGGGGGGATATTTTATTGCTCTGGGGAGACAGCCCCTGAATTCAACACTAGTACCAAGTATAAAAATCTTGGGGTGAGGGAAGATCTCTAGTGGTTAACTGCTCTTATAATAAAGTATTAAATAAAGGAGTAATAAGATGGACATTTAAAAAAATTAAATTTTGCGATTACAAATAGGAGACAAAGATAACCATATTTTATTTACTATTGAAAGAAAGGGGAGGGGGTTACCAAAGGCTGATAATCTACAATATTAAAGATTTACAAATAGTGCACAAAAATGAAAAGTAGACAAGTTAAGAGTTCTTCATCGATTATTTTTTGTTACAATAAAGTAACAGATAAATCAAGTAAAGATTTTTAAAAAGCAATATAATATTAAGATTTTAAACTTTAGATATTAAAGGGCCAAAAAGATAAGGATTTTTTTTTTTTTTTTTTTTTTTTTTTTTTTTTTTTTTTTTTTTAGGGGAGGGGAGATATTTTAGATAACTTATTTACATTACTAAAAATTACAAATATACGTAAAATACTAATAGCCCAGTGGTTAGTTGGTAGAATTCGTTATTAACACGTTCGCTGCCGCTTACATGAAGATGTAATGAGAGTTAATGCCTCGCTGTAGAAGTGGGTTTTTCCCAGAAGCCGATTTCCTTTTTATAACAAAGAATCAGTGAAAGATTTTCACGCGCAAGTGCGTGACTGGCTATTGGACGACACCCCACATCACGCGCTGGCGCATGAGTGGATTCTTAACGTTGCAGCCATATTATATGCTTTCGCGCGAGCGGCAGCGAACGTGTTAAGGGGAAACAGAAAATTGGCCTAAATCATTTCATTTTATGTCTACAATGAACATATTAATTTTTTTTCTCTTACTAGGCGAGCGTTAGAAAATACATATAGATTTAAAATAAAAAATTTAAATAAAACTCTTTTATTTAAAATAAAAAATTTAAATAAAACATTTTTAATACCATAATAATACCTCAAAAACAACTAACCATCAAAAACATTAAAACAAATGTTGTAGAGCTTTTTCCTTAACTGCTATTAGCGGTCTCACAGACCGCTGAGTTTTTCAAGTTTCAGAGTTTAATTCGTAATTTTCAGCGTAACTAGACATACTGATCAAATTTTGTTTCGTTTGGAATCCTATTACTATGCTAGAGAGTTTTAAATCGCTGAATTTTATTTATAATAGTTCTGTATATAAAGTTTTATTTAAAAAAAATAGTATTCTGAGAGTTACTTTAATATTTTATTCATCTTTAGTTTAATCTGCCTGACAGACTACTAACAGTAGTTTTGTCACAACAGTTAAGGAGTAAATTCTGAATAAAATGAGCGCCTACAATTAAAATTTTTGTTGGACATTAAATCTCACTGTTCTGTTTAAAGATTTTAGCTTAGTAGTCAGAGGTAAAACTCAAAATTAATTAGGAGAAAACTAAGTTGTTTTAATCCCTTCAGTTTAAATTTAGAATTATCCCTCCTCCTTCGAGGTCAACGTTTTAGAAAAAAGGCACACATTTATAGCCGAAAAGCCACTTATAAAATATCTTAGGAATATCCCAAAAGAGCTGATTCTATCAAAAACAAACATTGTCAAGACAGATGTCTTAGAATTTGAAATAAAAATAAAACGAGTACCCATATTCATATTTTTGTGGAATTCTATTTCAAAATTTTGCCTTAATTGCTAACAAAATAGTGATGCAAGGAAAGACCAAATTATCAATCCACAGATCCTCTATTTGTTTAACATGATTTAAGCTGTTAAAGCCTTTACGATGTTGTAATTATGCTAGGGCTTTATTTTGTATATTTTGAGGTTTATAATTTAGCAATTATCGATAAAAATGTGCATGAATGATAGCTGTTTTACATGTTCAACTGATATCGCCAATCTTAAATCATCGTTTTAATTTTACGTCAATACTACAATACTTTATTTCAATATTGCGAAGATTTTACAATTTTATAAATTTAACCTGACAGAAATTGTCATAACTACTGTGAAGCGGTCTCCATGGATAGATGACAAAAAGGCGCGATAAACTTATAGGATGAAATTTTTGTACTAAACATCTTGTGCTCTTATAATCAAAATTCACCTATTCAAAAGTCTCTGATGATAGTATAAAAGTTTCAAATGAAAGAAAACTTCGGTAGTGTTTGTAGTTAGACTGAAAATTGGAGGAGGGGTGGGGTCATCGGGGTGTAAGATAAGTAACCTCAGTTAAAGATTAACTTAAAATGTGGTCGTATACTAATTGAAAATCTTTTTTCTTTTTTTAACCATCTTTGTCTTTTAAGGAAAATATCGAAGGTTAGAATCGAGAAACTAATTGACTTTGAATTTCCTCTAGCGAAAAGGCTTTTGCACACTCATTTGTTTGCCCCCCCCCCCCCAAAAAAAAAAAAAAATCTCGCACTTTTTTTTTAAATTTCCTTACTTATAATAGATATGCACTGTTATTCACCCTGTATACACATATTTCAAATATCGGATATAATAAACAATGTTTATCCTCACTTACGAATCATTTTTGAAATGTTTAAAAAATAATGAAAATTGCAAATTTTAAGATATTGATAAGTTCGTAGAAGCCAAAGCTCTTCTGGTAGTAGGAGGAAACTTACTTCATTGCAAATTTATCTCGAATAGATTAAAGATCTCGAATAGATTAAAGATCTCGAATAGATTCTAGCTTTTTCATAATTAGTTGCGAACTTGAACTTTTTTTTTTCATAGCGCGCTATTGGTCTATAACCCGTAATCATGAGGTTCCTGAGGAGGTCCTGGTTCCTGAGCTTCCTGGTGACCTCATGAGGTTCATGAGGTCATAAAAAATTCCTAATACATCCATCCTAAATAATAGCTCAATATCTTTAAAAAATACTTGTACATAAAAAAGAGAAGCACTTTGAACAGATAACCTTGTCTGTTGGGGCTTAAAGCTCTTGCTTAGTAATTTAGCTAAAACTTTCAAGTAGAATTGTAAAAATTCTACAAAAATACTGATTATTGGTACTCATTTTACTCAGAATTTTAATCTCTATAACATTTGAATTGAGAATGCTTTTGATAAAAATAGTTTTTTTTAGATATTTTTATGATAATTAATAAAAGCGTTTTTTTTTAAATTATAAATATATTCATTCTAGACCAACAGGGATATAAACAATTTTCAACTTTCCCCTAATTGATTCAAATTTCGACCTCCCACCCCTCCACCACTGGGCTCTAAAGAGTTTTATACACTTTAAAATTCTATGCGTTTTTTATGAGGAGCGCTTAGAATATATAGCATAGAGCGCAATATGAAGGGGTGAGGGAGGAAAGGGGAAATAGAAATTTCGAGTGGAGAGAAAAATCTAATTTGGCAATTTATTGTGAAAATAAAATAACACAGAGCAGATTTTATTTATTTTAAATAAAAAAGTTTTACAGAGTTTTTAAACTTTAAGTTCTGTTACCGTATGGGATGGAGAAAATTCAAAAACAAAATTTTGAGGGTGAAATTAAGACGAAATTTTTAATGAAATGAAAGTGATGTAATCAATTTCTAATGAAATTTAGGTTTGATTATTCACTATAAAGTAACAAATAGAATAGAAAATAAATTTTAAACACTTTAATCTCTTGTATTTTGAAGAAGGAGGCAAAAAAATAAGGGAAATTTCAGAAAAAAGAGAAGGGAAGTTTGATTCGTTACATCAAACATTAGAAACTTCGCACTTGTAATAAACGCCCACGTATAAAATAGTTATCTGACAATGATATATATGTAATTAACAGAAAATAATAGAAAGATTTACTTGCTAGATCATGCTACATTATAACAAAAAATCAAAAACAATCTTATCCGAGTTTTCTATTTTTAGTTATTATGGATCAAGTAGAACGGAAATATCCTCCTCAGCCGTGAGACTAATATTACGAAGGACCATAAAACCCATTTTAAATTTTTTATAAAAATCTCCAAAGATGTACCAGTCAATATATCGATGCTTATAATGTGCACGCATTCATTAAAATAAGTCTAAAAGTAATCTTAACAATTCTTGAAGCATTTTAGTTAATTTAAAGAGTGTTCACTAGTGTCTCCTGGGGACGAAATCAGGACTGAAGAGATTAAAACAAAATTTAACACATTAAGAATACATATTTACTTACTTCCTAACTAGAAATCCTTCTCAATAAGGGATTCAAGATGGAAGTCTTTTAAGGTCTAGACAAATATAACTACTCTGAAGTTAAACTTTTTTCCTGGAACTCCCTTTTGTTACTCCCCACTTGTGGTTTACTGACAATACAAAACGGGGGAGATACAATGGTCAGAGATATCACTATCTTAAACCCTACTGAAGGGAAAGATTCATGTCCTACACTTGGATTGAAGTTCAACTGGAAAGCTCGTTAACATCAGACGCGCCGTCTGCGGACTTGAAAGCCGCCGCCTGCAAACCGCAGAAAAACTTTGTGTGTGCACGCAGCCTTAGACTCCTGTGGTCGCGTAAACAAAACACTACTGAAGCCCATTGTGATTGGCTGACAGGTGAAACTTAGGGCGTGTTCAGCGCAACTTACCAAAGTGACCAATGTAACCGGTAACTTACCGCAATGGTAAGTAACCGGTAGCTAACCAATTTACAGATTCTCTGAACGCACTGGTTATTTGTATCGTGTAGCGCCGTCTGTATTATGTCGTATTAGTTATTGTTTGTTGATATTATGAACGGCGAAACATTCGCTTGGCGCTACGCGCCATATACACCACAACACTATCTCATGAGAAGACATGAGATGAGAGAGAGAGAGAACATTCGCTTGGTTTCAGAAATATTTTTTAATGTATTTTGCATATTATAATAGTGTGTTTATTGTTTGAGGAAAAATTTTGCAACTTCTGTCAATCTGTCGCTGAAAAATATCACAAAATTCGAGAAATGGTCACGAAAAAAAAAGAAAAAAATGACTTTCATCAATTGATCACGAAAAATCAAAATTTTCATGTCAAATAATTAATGTATCTGTTACTCTTTAAGTATATAATTTTTTTAATAAAAGAACTTATTGCATTCATTAAAATAGAACATTGATTTATGAGATTTCAAATTTATCTTATCGTACACGGAAGTATCTTCAGAAAAAAACAAAATGATTCATAATTCACATAATGCTCTATAATTCACAATAATCTATAATCTGCACAATCTTTGGCTCCAATTTGTGCAGTTTAAAAAACTTTGCCTGTAGTAACAAATATATTACTTTTGAATTAAAATATTTTATTTTTCTATTACAATATGTAAAAGCTAACAGTCTCTTTACTGTGAAGGATGCAATTAAGATACTCGTTGGACAAAATGGATGAAAGCTATTGCCAAAGATTTGTTTGATGTTTAAAAAACATTAAACAAAATGTTTAGCATGTAAAAAAAAATTCTCATTATTAAATATAGAGATATTAAGCATGATATAAATTGGGTTAACAATTGGTAAATTTTAGTAAAAAATTATAAAACATCATTGGTATGTGTTTCAGAATTAATTTAAAAGTTGATGAACGGGGGGGGGGGTGAAATTTTAACTTGTCATAAAATTAAGTATATACTTTAGAAAAAATTTTGAAAACTAAGAAAAACAGAGCCATTTTTCAAGAAGTGTATACAAAAAATAGAAGTTAAATATTTTTCACGAACAAATATTTTAAATACATGAATACAACAAATGCCATAGATTTTATATTAGTTGGGGGAATTCGGAAGCTGAAAAACCAGTCCCCTTAATTGTCAATTTATAAATACATTTAAAATCATTAGAAACAAAATCATAATAATAATTTAAAAAATGTTTTTTGATTATTTATTTGCTGTTTGTAAAGAATTTAAGAAAATAAACCATGTGGACTGAGGAGGATTAAAATGATGAATAATGGGGATGATTAATTAGGTTTTCCATAGGAATTAATAATGTATAAATGTAAGTTCCTAAATTTTATTTAGTAAATACAGTACACTCCCTCAAATTCGCACAGATTGGTACCAGAGGTTGTGCAGATTTTAGAATTTTCGTGGAGTTCTGGTCATCGTTTTGTTTACATTTTTTAAACAGTAATTGTTTATAATTAATAATGCAATAAAAATGTAATGAATGCTTACAATATAAAAAAATATTAAAATAAGTAAAGTGCTGAAGTAATGAAAATTTAGATAATTTAAAAAATGATTATAGTATTTTAAAAAAAGGTCAAGTTAATAATTAAAAAAGTATGATTAAATGTTCATTATAAAGATGAAACCTATTTTTCCTAAATTATTCAACGAAACTTGCTTCATAAAGGTACATTATTAATTCGCATCAAATTATAAAATAAGGAATATTTACTACAGATTTAGCGAGACTTAATAACCAAATGACTTTGATTAACATTTAAATATATTTGATAAGAAGATTGTGATTATCAATAACATCTCCAATATTTAGAATTTTTTCAGAAATATCCTCCTTCATGAAAAAAACATGAATTCAAGTAATATTAACAAAAATTACAAATTAAAATATATTTGGAATTGATATAAAACTAAAAAAAGTCAAATTTTGTCCCTATATCTAAACTAAATGTTTCATTGTTTACATCTGTAAATTATATGCAGATTTCTTGTTTATTTACAAATCAAGAAATTCTAAACAAATAAAAATACTTTTAGAATTGATAAGATAGAAATTTTTTGTTCAGAAAATCACTTATTGAGTCATAAATACATTGCATCTAATCTCACTCAAAATCTAACTTGAATTTTCCTTTATTACTTTAACAGTCTTGAAAATATAACAGTATTTTCAATTGACTTTCTTCGTTTTCTGTGAAATATGGAATAGGAAGAGGTGCTGGAAAATCCACCATTCATTGCTAAAAAAGTAAAAGCTATACATTAATTTATTTAGAATCTAGTTGATTGTATTTGTACTGTGACAGGCCAAATTTCAGTAATTTTCAATGATATCATTATATTTAATCAAAGCAAAATTAATGTGAAACAGATCTCATTAAAATATTTTCATTAGTACATTAATAAAGTTGTGAACAGAAATTCAGTTTCAGCTTGTTATGCATCTAGTATATTTTTAGAATGCATCAGATGAATCTTCTACTAGGCTACTCAAATTACATTTTGTCGCACACTTTACAAAAAACTATTCAATATTTTGACTTGAAATTAAACACAAAGATAAAATTATGATCTGTAGATTTGCACAATATTATTTTTTTACAGAATAACCTTTTAAAAAATTATTATTTTAATTTATTCATTTTAAATGTTTTTCCATTACAGACACATTATCGCTTATAAAAAATGAAAAAGTTATATTTTCAGAAGAATAAATAAATCATGAAGTGAGCAACTATAGATAGAATCATGATTAATTAAATAAATAAAATGTATTTTCTTTATTCTGAAAAAAATATTTATGCTGATGACACTTACGCATATTAAAAAAATATGTGATTTATATTATTTATTTTTTTATATAAAGTGGCAACAATAGAATTGTAAACAAATAAAATAGTTAAATTCGTTATTTAAATTTGAAAGTTAAAAAATGAATCAAATGAAACATATATATTATTATTATCGTATATGTAGCATTATTTTTAAACAGTTTGCCATTTAAAAACAGTTTATGGAATGTATTAGTTCTATTATAAAAAATGCTGCGAAAACATACGCTGACTGGTTGAAAAGAACGTGAATATGATATAGCTTTAAGGCAAGAGGCTAAATATCAGCACAAAAAACAATGGTAGTACAGATGTCATATACATTCTACTTTGGCGCGACTTTTTTTGGACACCAATTTGACAGAAACCTCATCTTTGAATATCAGTTACCATACATATATTTAAAAAAGGAATAACAATAAATTTTAAAAAGTCCTTCCGGCAATGCCGGAAGAAAGAGGTAGCTTTCATATACTTAGACATTTATTTATTTATTTATTTATGTTCAAAAATACTAAGCTCAAATTAGTGGAAATAATCTTATAAAATTAGTGATTTTATAACATTGAATACTAGTTTTTGTCAAGACTGAATATTAATAGGAATTTTTAGAAATTAGTCATCTTTTATTCAACCTGGTTATATTTTAAGCGATTTAGAGAGTCACCAAATTCCGCGATATCATAAAGTGTATGCCATTTTAAAGCAACATGATGGATCGTTCAGATCAGACCGTTTCAATATGTCAGCCATAAGCAAAATTCAAAGTGCTATAACTCAATCATTTTTTAAGATATAGACAAAACAAAAAGTGTTCTGCAATCATTGTTTTAAGTTTTAACACGTAAAAGAAAAATATTTTTCAACTTTTAATTTTTTCGCATTTAATTTTAAATTTTAAATTTTTAAAAAAATTTAAAATGGCCACCATTTTGAAACAAAATGGTGGATGATGCTGGCCAACGAACTCGGTCGAGACATTTGTATTTACTATGCACATGCCAAGTTTCATTGAAATCGGTTCATAAATACGCGTGTTATCACGTGACAAAATCAGATCGTTTCAAAATGCCAGAAATAACAAAAATTCAAAGTGCTATAACTCAATCATTTTGTAAGATATAGACAAAATAAAAAGTGTTCTGGAATCGTTGTTTTAAGTTCTAACACGTAAAAGAAAAATATTTTTCAAATTTTGATTTTTTCGCATTTAATTTTAAATTTTAATTTTTTTAAAAATTTAAAATGGTCACCATTTTGAAACAAAATGGCGGATGATGCTGGACAACGAACTCGGTCATACATTTGTATGTACTATGTACATATCAAGTTTCATTGAAATCGGTTCATAAATACGCGTGTTATCACGTGACAAAATCAGATCGTTTCAAAATGCCAGCCACAAGAAAAATTCAAAGTGCTATAACTCAATCATTTTGTAAGATGTAGACAAAATAAAAAGTGTTCTGGAATCGTTGTTTCAAGTTCTAACACGTAAAAGAAAAATATTTTTCAACTTTTAATTTTTTGGCATTTAATTTAAAATTTTAATTTTTTTATAAATTTAAAATGACCGCCATTTTGAAACAAAATGGCGGATGATGCTGGCCAATGAACTCGGTCGAGACATTTGTATGTACTATGTACATACCAAGTTTCATTCAAATCGGCTCATAAATACGTTAGTTATCGCATGACAAAAATCAGATATATATGCAGGGTTGTTATAATTAAAGTTCGCCTATTCAGAAGGCTCTAGAGCCTGTTCTATGGCTCCAAACGAAGCAGAACTTCACTAGTACGTAGTCGAAGAGATGCGCTCTGCGAAAATCGAATAAAAAATTAGTTCAAATTTTTGTCAATAGGTGGCGCTGCGCCAGTATTTAAGCGCCAATACCATGCGATTTTTGTTTGTGGGGATTTTTTGAAGATCTTGTATCTAAAGATAGATGTCAGACAATCTCTTATCTGAAAGACAGTATTAGACTTCGCATTCGCTTAATCTCACACGACAGAAGCGAAAGCACAATTCTGAGAATGGAATGCGTTATTGAAAATGGTAGAGGATTCATTGAGTGTCCGTAGTGTTATTCTTCGTTATTTCCTCGCTGCCGAGCGACATGTTTTGTTTTCGTTGATGCAGATTAGATCAAATGAAATGATATTCATTTTTTTGTATTGTTTGAAGTCATAGGCCTCTAGAGCTGTCTGATTATACAATTGATATTTAATTATAATAATTCGCAGCTCGTCGAAGTTTGTTGAAACTTTTAAATTTGTGCGCTTTCTCTGGATTGACTGAAATTGATATAATGTATCTGCAAACATCGCCTTAAATATTGCCGCAGCGCCACATATTGAAAATAATTTTAACTAATTTTTTTTCGATTTTCGTAGAGCGCATCTCTTCAACTACGTACTAGTGAAATTTCTTTTCATTTGGAGCCATAGAACCGGCTCTAGAGCCTTCTGAATAGGCGAAATTTAATTATAACAACCCTGTATATATATATGTCAACATTTGAACGGAGGGTGGTTTTGGGGTCTAAGGGTCATGATCGGTGAAAATATACCAAAATTTTCCAGAAGTGCTTTCCTCCAGACGGCTGCAATAGGTAGCTTTTTACTTTTTGTAATGAAAGCTACCTAATACTAATCTCAAATTAGTGGAAATAATCTTATAAAATTAGTGATTTTATAAGATTGAATACTAGTTTTTGTCAAGACTGAATATTAATAGGAATTTTTAGAAATTAGTCATCTTTTATTCAATCTGGTTTTATTTTAAGCGATTTGGAGAGTCACTAAATTCCACGATATAATAAAGTGTATGCCATTTTAAAGCAACATTGTGGATCGTTCAGATCAGACCGTTTCAAAATGTCAGCCATAAGAAAAATTCAAAGTGCTATAACTCAATCATTTTGTAAGATATAGACAAAATAAAAAGTGTTCTGGAATCTTTGTTTTAAGTTCTAACATGTAAAAGAAAAATATTTTTCAACTTTTAATTTTTTCGCATTTAATTTTAAATTTTAAATTTTTTTAAAAATTTAAAATGGCCATCATTTTGAAACAAAAGGGCGGATGATGCTGGCCAACGGACTCGGTCGAGACATTTGTATGTACCATGTACATACTAAGTTTAATTGAAATCGGTTCATAAATACGTGTGTTATCACGTGACAAAATCATATCGTTTCAAAATGTCAGCCATAAGAAAAATTCAAAGTGCTATAACTCAATCATTTTTTAAGATATAGACAAAATAAAAAGTGTTCTGGAATCTTTGTTTTAAGTTCTAACACGTAAAAGAAAAATATTTTTCAACTTTTAATTTTTTCGCATTTAATTTTAAATTTTAAATTTTTAAAAAAATTTAAAATGGCCACCATTTTGAAACAAAATGGTGGATGATGCTGGCCAGCGAACTCGGTCGAGACATTTGTATTTACTATGTACATGCCAAGTTTCATTGAAATCTGTTCATAAATACGCGTGTTATCACGTGACAAAATCAGATCGTTTCAAAATGCCAGAAATAACAAAAATTCAAAGTGCTATAACTCAATCATTTTGTAAGATATAGACAAAATAAAAAGTGTTCTGGAATCGTTGTTTTAAGTTCTAACACGTAAAAGAAAAATATTTTTCAAATTTTGATTTTTTCGCATTTAATTTTAAATTTTAATTTTTTTTTAAATTTAAAATGGTCACCATTTTGAAACAAAATGGCGGATGATGCTGGACAACGAACTCGGTCATACATTTGTATGTACTATGTACATATCAAGTTTCATTGAAATCGGTTCATAAATACGCGTGTTATCACGTGACAAAATCAGATCGTTTCAAAATGCCAGCCACAAGAAAAATTCAAAGTGCTATAACTCAATCATTTTGTAAGATGTAGACAAAATAAAAAGTGTTCTGGAATCGTTGTTTTAAGTTCTAACACGTAAAAGAAAACTATTTTTCAACTTTTAATTTTTTCGCATTTAATTTAAAATTTTAATTTTTTTAAAAATTTAAAATGACCGCCATTTTGAAACAAAATGGCGGATGATGCTGGCCAATAAACTCGGTCGAGACATTTGTATGTACTATGTACATACCAAGTTTCATTCAAATCGGCTCATAAATACGTTAGTTATCGCATGACAAAAATCAGATATATATGCAGGGTTGTTATAATTAAAGTTCGCCTATTCAGAAGGCTCTAGAGCCTGTTCTATGGCTCCAAACGAAGCAGAACTTCACTAGTACGTAGTCGAAGAGATGCGCTCTGCAAAAATCGAATAAAAATTAGTTCAAATTTTTGTCAATAGGTGGCGCTGCGCCAGTATTTAAGCGCCAATACCATGCGATTTTTGTTTGTGGGGATTTTTTGAAGATCTTGTATCTAAAGATAGATGTCAGACAATCTCTTATCTGAAAGACAGTATTAGACTTCGCATTCGCTTAATCTCACACGACAGAAGCGAAAGCACAATTCTGAGAATGGAATGCGTTATTGAAAATGGTAGAGGATTCATTGAGTGTGCGTAGTGTTATTCTTCGTTATTTCCTCGCTGCCGAGCGACATGTTTTGTTTTCGTTGATGCAGATTAGATCAAATGAAATGATATTCATTTTTTTGTATTGTTTGAAGTCATAGGCCTCTAGAGCTGTCTGATTATACAATTGATATTTAATTATAATAATTCGCAGCTCGTCGAAGTTTGTTGAAACTTTTAAATTTGTGCGCTTTCTCTGGATTGACTGAAATTGATATAATGTATCTGCAAACATCGCCTTAAATATTGCCGCAGCGCCACCTATTGAAAAAAATTTTAACTAATTTTTTTTTCGATTTTCGTAGAGCGCATCTCTTCAACTACGTACTAGTGAAATTTCTTTTCATTTGGAGCCATAGAACCGGCTCTAGAGCCATCTGAATAGGCGAAATTTAATTATAACAACCCTGTATATATATATGTCAACATTTGAACGGAGGGTGGTTTTGGGGTCTAAGGGTCATGATCGGTGAAAATATACCAAAATTTTCCAGAAGTGCTTTCCTCCAGACGGCTGCAATAGGTAGCTTTTTACTTTTTGTAATGAAAGCTACCTAATACTAATCTCAAATTAGTGGAAATAATCTTATAAAATTAGTGATTTTATAAGATTGAATACTAGTTTTTGTCAAGACTGAATATTAATAGGAATTTTTAGAAATTAGTCATCTTTTATTCAATCTGGTTTTATTTTAAGCGATTTGGAGAGTCACTAAATTCCACGATATAATAAAGTGTATGCCATTTTAAAGCAACATTGTGGATCGTTCAGATCAGACCGTTTCAAAATGTCAGCCATAAGAAAAATTCAAAGTGCTATAACTCAATCATTTTGTAAGATATAGACAAAATAAAAAGTGTTCTGGAATCTTTGTTTTAAGTTCTAACATGTAAAAGAAAAATATTTTTCAACTTTTAATTTTTTCGCATTTAATTTTAATTTTTAAATTTTTTTAAAAATTTAAATTGGCCATCATTTTGAAACAAAAGGGCGGATGATGCTGGCCAACGGACTCGGTCGAGACATTTGTATGTACCATGTACATACTAAGTTTAATTGAAATCGGTTCATAAATACGTGTGTTATCACGTGACAAAATCATATCGTTTCAAAATGTCAGCCATAAGAAAAATTCAAAGTGCTATAACTCAATCATTTTTTAAGATATAGACAAAATAAAAAGTGTTCTGGAATCTTTGTTTTAAGTTCTAACACGTAAAAGAAAAATATTTTTCAACTTTTAATTTTTTCGCATTTAATTTTAAATTTTTAATTTTTTAAAAAATTTAAAATGGCCGCCATTTTGAAACAAAATGGCGGAGGATACTGACCAGCGAACTCGGTCGAGACATTTGTATGTACTATGTACATACCAAGTTTCATTCAAATCGGTTCATAAATACGTTAGTTATCGCATGACAAAAATCAGATATATATGCACTATATTGCCATTGATTATTGGACACTTGCGATTTTAGACATTTTACTAAATATCTAGAAAAATACATGAGGAATCATCTCGAAACTCTTAGTGTATAAATATAATAGTATACGTCATACATCTCCGTGAAGATTTTTTATCGAAACTCCATAGGGGACCGTCAACAAATTAAAAAATAATGAATATCTTTTGAATAACCCTGTCAAAACTAATGTAGCAAAAGCGCTCAAACTCTAGATTATGATTGAATGCCTTATTGTAATACAATGTGTTCTTTTTTATGCAAATAGCATGCATACTCGCAGAGTAATTAAGGTTTTTATAAAAATGGTCCCAAAATTTTCCAAGTTTTTTCCTTATAATTTTCAGAGTTCTTAATATAAAATAATATTTTTTTCAGAAAATATGACAAATAACATTGCACACAGTACCCTGTAATCAGAATTAAAAAATAATGAAAATTGTATACAAAATGAGTTGGTTTACTAAATAATTTTTTATTGCGCATGCGTCTATGATATCAAAATTTCATTTTTCATATTATGTTAGCTAAATGTATAGAGCAACTTTTGTGAAAGTCACAAAATCATAACTTGAAAATTCTGAAAATAATCGTCATTGAAGAAGTTGAAAATCCGTTATTCTCAAAATAAAGCAAAAACAAGAGGGGTTGTATCCATATATTCATTGATTAGTGTCAATATAGAATACACAATACGGGATGTTACGACAACTTTTGAATAAAATCCCTCATTTTTTTGCTTCATTTTGGAAACAACGGATTTTGTCTTTTTTCTATAGACGATTACTTTCAGAATTTTCAAGCCATAATTTTGAGACTTTTACAAAAGTTGCTCTATACATTTTGCCAACATAATATGCAAATGAAATTTTGATATCTTTGACGCATGCGCAGTAAAAAATTATTTAGTATACCTACTCATTTTTCATACAATTTTTATTATTTTTTAATTCTGATTACAGGGTACTGTGTGCAGTGTTGTTTGTCATATTTTCTGAAAAAAATATTATTTTATATTAAGAACTCTGAAAATTATAAGGGATAAACTTAGAAAAATTTGGGGCCATTTTTATAAAAACCTTAATTACTCTGCGAGTATGCATGCTATTTGCATAAAAATGAACGCATTGTATTACAATAAGGCATTCAATCATAATCTAGAGTTTGAGCGCTTTTGCTACATTAGTTTTGACAGGGTTATTCAAAAGATATTCATTCTTTTTAATTTGTTGACGGTCCCCTATGGAGTTTCGGTAAAAAATCTTCACGGAGATGTATGATGTATACTATTATATTTATACAATAAGAGTTTCGAGATGATTCCTCATGTATTTTTCTAGATATTTAGTAAAATGTCTAAAATCGCAAGTGTCCTATAATCAATGGCAATATAGTGTATATATATATATATATATATGGTTATATATATATATATATATATATATATATATATACGTCAACATTTGAACGGAGGGTGGTTTTGGGGTCTGGGGGTCATGATCGGTGAAAATATACCAAAATTTTCCGGAAGTGCTTTCCTCGGGACGGATGCAATAGGTAGCTTTTTACTTTTTGTAATGAAAGCTACCTAAAAGTTTGAAACAGATGTCATATAACATGTAAATTGGCTGATTGCAAAAAATTGGTGAATTTTTGCCTCACATGGTAACTTGCTTATTAAAATTAAACTGTTTATTTAGTTTTGTTTCCTTTATTAAAATGATATAAATTGTTTTGCTCTTACTAACTAAACTTTATTTATTTATTATTATTTCTTTTTTAAAATAATAGAAAATAATAAAAAAATATATATGTAACTGGTATTTGAAAACGAAGTTTTCATCAAATTGGCATTAGAAAAAAAAATATGTATATGTTACAGGCCAAACCCGATTTTAGGCCAAACTAAATTGGCCTAGGCCAAACTAGTCTATCCTAACGCCCATCGGATAAACTAGTTTTTCCTAGGCCAAACCGGTCTATCCTAAAGCCCATCGGATAGACAAGTTTTTCCTAGGCCAAACTAGTTTATCCTAAGGCCCATAGGACAAACTAGTTTTTCCTAGGCCAAACTAGTTTGGCCTAACTCTTATAGGATAAACTAGTTCAACCTGCTGTTTATTGGTCTGAACTAGTTTATCCTAGGCCGATCTAATTTATCCTAGGCCAATTCAATTTGGCGTGATTTTATTTGATTCAATGACCGCCTCAGCGCCAAAATTCTAGTTTGTCCTAGGCTGATCTAGTTTATCCTAGGCCAATGTAATTTTACGTGTTTTTAGCTCATGGGTGTCAAAGCCAAAGAAAAAATGGGCTCACAGGTTCTGTATGTATGTATGTACCCATGTATGTACGTATGTACGTAACACGATAACTCTTGATAGAAATAATGTAATTTGACATTTTTTTATCTCATCAGCTTCCAAAGACTGAGGACTAATGTGTCCGTAGGTTCTATATCTGTGTATGTACGTAAGTATGTAACGCAATAATTTTTTATAGAAATACTCGATTTGCATCAAACTTTCAATGTAGGTTTATTCTTATGAGGAGCTTTTCTGATTAATTTTGGGAGGTCATTGGAGAAGAATAAGGGGGGGAGGGGACGAGAGGCTGATTCGCCCCTTCCCTTAATTCAAATAAATGGATTTCTATGGATTATTAGCACATTTTATTCAAATTTTAGATGTAGGAGTATTTAGTTGAGGCGCCTTCATTATTTGTGGGTGTCAATTGTTTAAGTATAAAGGGAGGGGAGAATAGGGGTAACCCCCCATAATTTATGTAAATGCTTTTTTCACGCAGAATTTACCGATTTACTTCATATTTTAGAAATAGATTCATTCTGGTAAGGCGTTTCCCTAATTGGTTTTGGGGTTTATTTAATAAGAACAAGGGGAAGAACGGGGGAATCCCGCCTAATTTTGTTAAATGTGTTTTTCATGCAGAATTAACTGATTTCCTGCAAATCTTAGATTTGTTCATTCTGATAAAGCGTTTCACTGATTAATTTTGGTGGTTCTTTGGTCTTTGGTCTGAACCAGCAATTTATTTCCTTCCTTAAAATATATAAATTTGTTATAATACAGAATTATCCAATTTGCTTAAAATTTTGGACATGAATTCTTTTGATCAGGTGCTTCTTTAATTAATTTGGGTCTTTTCTTATAGTTATGTATAATGAGTTAGTGAACGATTTATCGCCTTCCTTAAATTAGATAAATGGGTTTTTATGCACTTTTATCCGATTTGCCGTAAATTTTGAATATAGCTTAAAGTTTTTTCTTTAAAAGGCGAATCCCTGAATTGTTTTGAGGGTTTAATGATTAAGTATAAAAGGGGGTATGTGGGATTACCCTCTCTAAATCAGATGAATGGTTTTTTGAGAAGAATTATCAGATTTGATTCAAATTTTGGATAGTTGTTTAATTTTATAAAGCGTATCTGTGATTAGTTTTGGGGGTTCAATGGTTAAATATAAGTGGGTAAAATGGGAAAAAGTAATCCAACTTACTTTATTTTTTAAGGGTGTTATTCTATAAAAAATAAAGCAGAAATACCCAATGACTGTAAACAGCCTGTGAATGCAAAGCCATTAGTTTAAATGGGCAATATTCTTTTTAATATTGATCCCGACTACTGCTCCATTGCTAACCTTGTGCAAAGTGGTTTTGTCATCACCATTATAATGCATTTTATTCGATGCGTTGTAGAAAGAAGTTTGCACGGGCCAGAATTTCGAGTTCCGGGCCCCGCCTTTCCCGAAGGAAAGTTATTTTGCCGTGACCCTGTGTAAAAATTCAAGCCCAAGCCCTGCCTCTACAAAAATATGTGAAAAAAGACTCAGTCCCGCTCAATCTGGCCCTACTCAATTTCTGCAAAAAATTCAGATTTTACTTAACATACAATTAGGATTCCTTTAAAAAATACTGCATACATACATATTGGATGAATTTACAATCTATTTTTAAATTACGAGGTATTCACAGAATGAAAAATACACAATGTATTATTGATTTTTTAGTTTCTTAGACCTTTGAATATTGAAATGGGGATTCATTAAATAATTAATGTAATTTAGAACAAAAGAAAAAAAAGTAAAGTTATAAACATCATAACTAAACTGTTCAGTAAAAAGTAAATATGTGAATATGTTTCTCTGTCATTCCTTAAGACTTTTCTCAAATCAAAAAAAGCTACATCCTAACACATTTAAGAATCAATTCATTTTCGGAAAGGCATAAGATTAACAGACATTCTCACTCAGAAAATATGTAATCGAATGGCGTTAACCATTTTTCCATAAAAGCGATGTATTTTTGAGAAAATACTATTAAAGCTGCGTTTTGAATCGAATTTTCGGTTACGACTACACGGAAAAGGAAAACTTGACGCCATGACAAGAATAGCTTATATGTCAACAAGAAATTCATTTCTAAAAAATGGAAAACGCTGTTCGATTCCAAATTACGTTCACCTCCAATCTGGCTCGAATATGCAATAATAATAATAGTAATAAATGCAAGCCTGATCTCAGTTGATACGAGTCTGCAGGAAAAAAAAAACACCATGTAAAATGCATTATGTCTTTAGGGCAGACATGTGAAATTCCTGGATTGGTGTTATAAGCAATTACTCTTGACACACATGTATACTTCTTCTAGTGAAAGACACGTTTTTTACCGGCCAAACCCGATTTCGAGCCAAATTAGCCTAGGCCAAACTATTTTATTCTAACGCCAATTATATAAACTAGATTTCCTACGCCAAACATGTTTATCTATATGCCCGTAGCAAAAACTAGTTTTTTGCTAGGTAAGAGGGAAATCCGTGATTTTCCCTTCATATTTTACCATTAAACCCTCAAAACTATTCAGGGAATTGCCTTATGAGAAAGAACCTATAACCAAAATTTGAAGCGAATCCGTAATTTCTGCGTTAAAAACCATTTATCTAAATTATGGGGGGGGGTACCTACATTGCCATTTCTTTAACACTTGAACAATAAACATCCACAACTAATCCCGGAGGCGGCTTGTCAGAATAATCCTATATCTAACATTTTAAATGAAAACTGATAATTCTGCATGATAAATGCATTTCTCTAAATTAACGGTGGGGGATTAGACTCCCGTTCGCCCCCTTTATTCTTATTCAGTGAATTTCCAAATCTAATCAGAAAAGTATCTTATCAGAAGGAACCTACATCCAAAATTTGAAGCTAATCGGATAATTATATCAACAGTTATAGCGTTACGTACATTCGTACGTACATACGTACATAACTTCGTACGTACATACATGCAGAACCTGTGAGTCCTTTATTTCGCTGGCTTTGACGCCCGTGAGCTAAAAATATGGATAATTACATTGGCCTAGGACAAACTAGATCAGCCTAGGAGAAACTAGAATGTTGGCGCTGAGGCAGTCATTGAATTCAATAAAATAACGCCAAATTGAATTGGCCTAGGATAAACTAGATCGGCCTAGGATAAACTAGTTCAGACCAATAAACAGCAGGCTGAACTAGTTTGTCCTATAAGAGTTAGGCCAAACTAGTTTGGCCTAGGAAAAACCAGTTTGTCCTATGGGCCTTAGGATAGACTAGTTTGGCCTAGGAAAAACTAGTCTATCCGATGGGCGTTAGGATAAACCGGTTTGGCCTAGGAAAAACTAGTTTATCCGATGGGCGTTAGGATAGACCGGTTTGGCCTAGGAAAAACTAGTTTATCCGATGGGCGTTAGGATAGACTAGTTTGGCCTAGGCCAATCTAGTTTGGCCTAAAATCGGGTTTGGCCTGTTACATATATAATGTTTGCAAAGCTTAGCCTTTCAATAAGGTAAAGAAGATATCTAAGTAAACATATTTTAAAACATATACCACATTTAAAAATCAGATTTCAATAATTACTGCCCATAACCATAATAATAATCCATCTTTTGTGCAGTCCTGTATATGATTATAAAATTGTACAAATTTTGTACAATACTAAAATTATGTTTAGTAAGTAAATGCATAACACAGTAAAAATTTCCCTTTGAGCAGTTTTTACCGATAGAGGAAAACATATTTAAATTATTTTGTACAGCCCTGTATATGACATACATATTTTAATATACGCTGCATATTAATGCAGTATAGGATTTTAGTACGCTTATGATTAAATATGCATAGCCCTGCATATGATTTTATTTATATGCAGCAAACTTACCTTAGTATATTATCAGAGCTCTGCAAAAAAGGGGGTGTTTTCCCCGGGTGCAGAAATTGAGAGAGCACTAAATGAATACTATCATCGTCGTTGGTTTTTTTTTATTATATACATAAACATATCGGGATTGTTTTGTAAAAAATATATATATAAAAAATATTTTAAAAAATTACGCATTCTTAAAATAGGACGTTGCTTATTTCGTCTAATCCAAAAGGGGTTATACAAAACTGTTAGATACATTTTTTCTGCCTATATTTTGCAGATCCCCTTTTCCAAAATATAAATGCTATGTTCTTTTATATTGTTTAGTTATTAAAATTAAACTTTTTACAGTTTCAAAATAAATGACAAACATATATTCAGTACAATTTATTTGTGTTTTTTACATTTTTCAATTTTGTGACAACTGTCATAAAAAGGAATGGTGGCGGGGAGAGGGGGGGTCTCCAAACATAAATTTTGCCCCAGGTGCAATTTTCTCTTTGCACGGCACTGTATATTATACAAAATGTAGTTCAGCTTGAATATCAACTTGGAGGTACATAGCTCACATTAAAAACAATATCTTTAAGCAATTCGTACTCTTTCTCAATAATGCTTACAAATTTTTCTGTGTGTGTCTGTAGTGAATTTACAAACTGCTGTGTTCTGTAGAGTTTATGCACACCATGTAGTATGCAAAAATTTATTTAAACATAAAAACCATACCATATATGAGACGCACTTAAAGCAATCATTAGTTAAACTTCGCATATAAAATTGTTCCTGAAATCTTTTATGTGTCCCTGCAAAGGAACGATAAATGCAATCCTGATCTTATTGTACTGCAAGCATTTTATAGTAAGCAACAGTAATGTATATCAATTTCATCATTTTTGAAATATGCAACATAATTAAAATATGCTGCAAGCAGTTTTTACTCATAGACTGTCATTGAGGTTGAACTCGCAATTGTTGAACGAGATTACATGAACTTTTAAATGAATGATGAATGCTTGGCACCTCACATTCTACAGAAAGCATCAGAGATTAGACAGACTTAGCCCCAGACCGGATCAGACACAAGCTCGATTATTATACGGGCTCAATCCCATTGTTTATCAAATTGCCAATTTTTTTTATTCTTGTACACATATAGAAACCAAAAAAATAGTCCCCCTTCCGCCCTTTAAAAATTAATTATTCCATTCCAAGTCCTTTTAATACTATTTTGATTAGATGGATTTTTTTAGTAGTTAGTAGAACATTATTTTTACAGAAAACTTGTGATGTTTGAGGATTTTTGTCTGTAGTTGAATGTAAGTGACAAGCTGTTGACGTTGGCGGCAATCAGAGTATGGTACCATTAGGATATTGTTTAACTGGAATGTTTATTTATTTTTTTTTAGAGATTTAATGGAAAATAAATATTCAGCCAAACAGCCAAAGCAAACAGCATTAGCTGAATATTTGCAAATTTTTAGTTTTCTATTGTCTACGACTGTAATCTCTCTTTATATGAAACTAATGTTAGTGATTTTATTCATACTTTTTGAAGTCTGCTCATTTTGTGGTTCTACTCTTTCTATTCACACAGTAATTTTCATACATAAGTAGATAAAATTGACATGCATTATTATTCCCAATTGAAAGCAGTCAAGCAGCATTTCCTCTTTTTCTATAAAAGCATCGCATCTTTCCAGTAATGGTGTCAAACTTTTAATTTTAATTGATTTTAAAAGCCATGAGCATTACGAAAGATGTACACCTTTTATAGAAAACTGAGAACGTTGTTCAATTTTTCGCACATTCACTCACATTTTCATTCACTTATTCATAAAATGCTCTTTGTTAATATGGCCGTCAAAGTTATTTACTTGTTGTTGGAGAAAAAAAAAATAGGGAAGTATTATTTTTATTTGATACTAAATGTCTCTTTTGATAAGATTGAATATAAATTTTATGAAATTAACTATGTACTAGAGATTAACAGTTGTTTAAAAATGAGATCTATTACATTTAGAACAACTTTTAAATATTTTTTTTTGTGTGTGTGTGGATACTTCGTGTTGAAACAAAATTTTTCAGGCTCGAACTCTGAAAAAAGAGCCCAAACTCATCTCTAAATAGCTTCCCCCAGATTTTTTTATCAATTTCATTATATTTCTAACAAAGTAATATTACTAAAATATTACAAATATTGGTTTTTCATAGACAATAATACTTTTATAGACTATAATAAGCTGAATATTTTTAGTTCACCTAGACTGGAACTGCAAGTTCTAAATATAACATTACATAGAGTAGTAATAATTTAGTAAACTTCAAAAATGTGTATAAATTTCATTATGTTTAAAATATTGCAGCAATATTGAAATATACCACAAATGATTTTCCCCATAGATGAAGACTGTCCAACACGGTGCCCTTTATAGGTTTCTTTGGCACCCTTTTGAAATTTCTTGTTACTACTCTTTATATATATATATATGTATATATATATATATATATATATATATATGTATATATAAAATTTCATTGTAAAAGCTACTTCATTTTAAAATCCTTAAAATTTGCTGGAGAAGCGTCTTAAAAATCTCTACAAATGTTTCACTTATCAACAATTATAACCTACGCTACAGCACATGATTAGTTTAAAAAAAAAAAAAAAAAAACAACTATGTACTGTTGCATTTCTTTACTAATTATTCTTTATAAATCTTTTTATGGAAACTATACCGATAGGAGTTAATAAATGTTGGCATTAACTTTCTTAATATGCTTAGAAGTAAAATGTAGCAAAAAAAAAAAAAAAGCGATTCTCTCCTCCTTCATACATGAAGATTCAACATTTCTGTTATTGTAATTGATGTTGTTTCACTGGGTATTTTTCTGTTTCATAAGACAAGGTAAGAGTAACATTTTTGTGTCCTCTGAAAAACCAAGGTCTGTGCACGTTACTCTGGCTCAATCCAACCTTTATCTAGCTGCGTATGATGGAGATTGATTTTTAAAAGAGTTGTTCTTGAAAATTATTTTAAAAATCATAAAAAATCAATAAATTGAAATACAAGATTAAAAACATAATATTCAAGCTACTGTAAATAAAATCTAGTACTTTTGAGCATATTATGCTTTTCATCAGAATTAAAAACAACAAAAAAAGAAAAAATCAGAGGCTGAGTCCTTGTATATCAGATGGGTTGATCGAAATATCAATGTGAAAAGGGGGAGAGGCCATGTTGTCAAACAGTAATAAATTTTCTGTAACTTTACATTAGAAATACAGTTTTAAAAAAACTTAATTACATTTTAAATTTTATTTTTTTTGCCTTATTGGATGATGTGAAAATTAAAATGTGCGATGGTTAGAAGTTAATGGAAAAGGAAAAATGAATTGTTGCAACTGTCGGTATGTGTCATTGTAACTCACAGACATGCTCTATACTATAGATAGTAACATAATGTGCCTAGTCCGAATTGCAAAGAGAAAAAATATATATGTATCAGGGTGTAAATATCTAAACACCAGCGAGAAAACTCTCACCACTAAATTTTAATAATTTCCTTCCCTTAAATTTTATTAGCATTCTTACGAAAATAACTGTTAAAACTTAACGATAAGAGATTACCCATTGATGCCTAGATTTTTACATCCCTGAATGTGTATAATTTATACACAGATTAAGTATAAAAAATAAATACACAACAATATAAAAAAAGAAAAGAATACTTTATTTCAGTTCCTGTGCAAAATCCTCTATTTATTTTTTAATATATGCATTGTTTAGTAAAAATATATTTTATTTTCTAGATAAAAATAAAAAGATAATAAAACAAAATACATGTTTAAATTTAAGAAAATTATCTGTAATATTTAAATATTTATTACAAACTTCTGTGCATGTATAAATAAACACGAAACAATTATATTATAAATAAATAAAAAGTATGGAGAAATGTGATGGAATTTACAGTGGCAGAGTGGTAAGGATCAGCAATTTATTTTTTAAATATGCAGTTATTTTTCGTAATTAATTAGAACCAATTGTCTACATTGTTTTTTAGATGCATTTCAAAGACAAAGATCTCCATTCAAACTAATTAAAACTTTGATAATTTTCCATTTAATGTTTAGAGAAAAAAAATTGGTTTTCTGGGACAACGGAATGTCACAGAAAAAATTTTAATCTTAGTGCATTCTGTATAATAAAATAATAAGTTAAATATTGATTCAACATTTAGTACAAAATGAGAAGAAATCTTTTGAAAAAAATCTTTTTTCAACCATTTAATATTCCCTCTAAATATTCTTAACTATACTAACTAAAAGTAATATTACAAAAAAACTATTAAGGGCCAAAACAAATCCCGTTTTCGGGGATATTTTCGACTGAGCTGTTATGCATACTATCGCTTCAGTAAAAAATATGAAATTTGCATGTTTAAGACAGGATTTCGTTAGAAAAGCTTTCATTATTTCTTATTTTACTGTTGAATCTAGTACGATAAAATGTGTAAAATATAAGTGGTGGAAAAAAAATACTTGCACTGCAAATTGATTAGTAAATAGACTTAAAACTTATTTTCAATAACTATTTTATTTTTCTAGACTTTGGTGGTGATACGACAATGTAGGGTTTCTAAATAGTATTAAATTTATTACTGATCTTTTTTTACATTGTGGATATCTGAATGAGAAAAAATAGTATTCCAAAATCTTTTATCATAAAATAGTTAATCATTAACATTTGAAATATGTGGGGAAAAATAATTATAGTAATCAACATCCATAAAGAGCGGTTTTTTTTTTTTTTTTTTTTTTGAGCGTTTTTTTTAACGAGCGTTGATTTGTTCATAGATTTCTAATTGCTGCCAATTCGATTTAAATAAATTTTCATGTTACCAATCACGTCACCCAACTAACCGGGATTTTTCTTCGGTTAGTTCGGTTACTTACCGGTCACATCGGTAACTACCTCTGAACGACATCGGTTGCGTACCGGTTAGTGCACTGAACGCTTCGGTAACTAAACGATCTTACCGGTTGCTTACCGGTGACATTGCTGAACACGCCCTAAGATATTTCATGTATTTGTACTATGCGCTGGTAAATAAAATACCCCGGTTACAGATAAAATTTTAGTAAACTTGCAGATTTCTGAAGCTTTACAAAAACTAGTTTTGTAGGTTTACAGATTTTTTTTTTCTTTTTTACAGGGAAGGAGAACTTTCCTCACCTCTCCAAAATCTATTAATTTTAGGTTCTTTATGAAATAAAGAACCTTTTTTTAAGGAGATGTGCATAGCGTGAAATCTAATTATAGTATACTTTCATAAATCCTAAAAAAAATAAGAACTGGATAACTTATGGATAAAGTGGTTCAGAGACCATTTTTACTTACATTGTATACAAATGTAGATAATATTTAATAAATTGGATCTTGTTTTTAATGCTCCTGTTTCTTCGTGTCATACTATCGTTTTACCAGTTACTGTGCAATTTATTTCATAGATCGTTTGGGGATCTAGAAAAAAAAAATTATATATTATAAAGAGATTTTTCTCTTGCAAAATCGCCTACGTGCACTGCTTTTACATTTTTCAAAATTATAAAACAACTAAAATTGTGATTTATGAAAATTTCGAAATTTAAATGGCTCAATGAGGGAATAAGGAGAAAAATATTATATAAATATAAAAATATTATTATTAGGAAGAAAATTGGAAGACAACTAGGATTTTATTTTGGGAGATATATTGGAGCTCTTTACATTGGTATGTATTGTACCCATGATAGCCTGCCTTTGAAAAGCATCAAGCTCTAATCAATGCTCAGGTCCCTTTCAGGTGCATAGATACTTGAAAATTTCTTCATCATGTCAGAAAAATAGGCCATATTTTTCTTAGATTTGGATTTGGATGCGAATTTTTATCAAAAGTACTGTTATCAGAAAAGTGCAAAAATTCCATGATAAGTTGAAAGCGATTTCTGCTCATAAATTTCCCAAAAATTGGAGTTTCGATCAATTTGTTTTTAGACCAGTAAAGCGCAATGTTGGGTTTCACAAGTATTCCTTGCAGAATAAGTATACCTAAAAAACCATATATTTCTTCTAAAGTTGTTGGACGCCACAACTTCATCCTTGATTTTTCTTTTGCAGGATGCTGGTTGTTATATTGGTCTGCAAAATGGTTAGTTTCTGTATCTGTATGAAGCATCAGCTTCTGATACAAAAATAAAAGTGAGTTCGTAACATCTGTTACATTTTTATTTATTCCTGGTTGTCCCGAAAATGGAAACCATGAAGGTGGCACAGGTAATTTTTTTAAATCCAATCGTACCCATTTTCTGGCATCGTTCATAGAATAGTCGTTATCTAAATCCTCTTCATCTGACATGTCATATTCTGACATCTGTGATCCAGAAGATGACGGGAAGTTGTCATCCAACTCACTATCATTAGTATCAGACACTCCTACGAAATTCGAGAAAATTCAAGAAACTGCACGGCTGAAGCTATAAGACTGAGGTAGTGACATCAAAATAGCAATGCGATAGAAAGACGAAATGTGAAACATCAAACCAAACAATATTTTCTCTAAAATAATAGTGGTGTACAAAAAGAGCGGAACCTTGTGTAATATCGGAAAAAAATTCGCTTGTATTTTCACGTCACTAGCTCAGTGCGATAGCCTTTATGAAGGTAGTTCCTCCTACCCCTTCTCCTCTGAAATAGGTCAGTCTTTAAAAACACTTTCAAAGTTTTTTTTCTTTTTTTTATTCCAAAGCCGTGGGCGTGGTTTTACAGGTACAGTGCAGTATAAAGAGCAATATTTTGGACTGACGTAAATATACGTCAGTAACACTTAACGCATCGACTATGCGCGACGGATATATACGTCTGTGGCGCATAAGGGGTTAATTTATAGCATAGGTTTTTAATCCAGAAACCCGTTCAACTGGACTTAATTATGCATCAAACCACTCCAGCTAAAGTCAGATAAATGCCTGTGAAACTGCAAAAAAAAGTATTTTAAGACTTTCAAGGTAAAAAAAGGTGTAATCTAAGCTGTGCAAAATCAAATAGTGTTATATTTAAAATAAAAATACTATTTCATAACTTAACATATTATGTATCCATTATTTGATAAATTTAATATCAATTAAATTTCGGTTAAATTTAATATATTAATTCAATTATACTCCGAGAAAACAATTTAGAATTTCTGATAAATATATTCACTAATGTATTTATAAATTTTTCTGTAGACGCATCTTAAAAAAGAAAGAGAGCGAAAATTACATATACAGGGTTGTACGACTCCCTCCCCCCTTTTTTCACACCCAGGAAATTCTTCAGCACCAATATTTTATCATAAAAAATTTGTCCTTAAAAGAAGGATAAATTTCCTGCGTTTAACCATGGTTTATATTTCTTTTAAAAAGTGCTGGTAACTCATCTGGAATATCCCCTGAGCCATAGGAATTATATTTATATTTATATGTAATACATACCAGGTGTCGCAAAAATGACAGATGGATTTTAAAATTCAATAACTTGCAAACGGTGACAGCTATTTAAATTTTCTTTGCGGGAGAATTATGTATAATGTCAGGAGTTTTTTTACCGTAATTTTTATTTTAGTTCGAATTTCAAACAATAGGTGGCGCTGACGGCGATTGAAGGCCAGGTGATCAGTGCTGAGTGAAGCGTCGACCTGGCCTTCAATCGCCGTCAGCGCCACCTATTGTTTGAGATGCGAACTAAAATAAAAAAAATTACGGTAAAAAAAAACTCCTGACATTATACATGACCCTCCTGCAATTTTTTTTTTCAATAGCTGCCACCGTTTGCAAGTTATTGAATTTTAAGATCCATCAGTCATTTTTGGGACACCCGATATATATGTAATAAATTAACAATATTAAGGTTTCTGTCATGCCTAAATCAAATCGGGGATTTTTCAGTAGTAGTCCGTGGCAAAATAATGTTTTATAATGAATGATTTTTTTATTTCATGAATTACAGTCATAAACTTTTGCGTGATTTTAAAAGTAAATACATAATTCTAATAAAAAAAGTATTTTTTAATCCACTTCTTTACTTTTTTATGTTTTAAAGAAACTTCTTGTTTCTCTCCCACATATTAAAGAGAAACATAGCCTCTTACATTCGCAACATAACTGTTGCTGTTATTTATGACTGCTTATTTTATGGAGGAGAGATATAGGACCTATAAGGAGTGTCCTCGTTGCTATAAGGTATAATTACACTAGGTTTCCGTAGGTTTGAAGTAAATCACAGAAAATTGGAAACGTTTATGCTGACTGGGTGCAAACCCAACATCTTCCATCTACCAGTAGCAAAAATATAAAATGTCTGCCACTGTACTCACAGCGTAAGATAATTTATTTTGTTTTTCTCATATATGCAGGCAAATGTTTTCATACCTGTTATTTGATGTTTACTGATTTTTTATATAAAAATTCTGAATTTTAATTCGAAAAAAATTTCTATGAAAGTCATATTTTTTTCAGCAGCTTCATCAACTGTAGAATTTTTTGTAAATGCTATTTTTAAAACAACTAACAGGACTATTAATTTTTTTATAAAACGCATTTAAAAATATAAATTAGATAATAATAAATATATAATATTGAAAAAAAGTATAAAAGTTCTTTTAAAATCATACGAGATTTGTTTTGAAAATTACAACATTATATTCACATTTCTGGCAAGGAAACAAATTGGTGTATTTTCATAATTAGAGTTTTACGGCAACCTTAGTGGAATGTCCTACCACTGAAATTAAGGAAACGAATACTTCGTAGTATCATATTCGACTACAGTTTTACGGCAACCTTAGTGGAATGTACTACCACCGAAATTAGGCAAACGAATACTTCGTACTATCATAGTCGACGATGTAACTCACTTTTGGCATAGAATAAACAAATAAAAACCAATAATGGAAAATTTCAAGTATGAAAAATTATATCATAGAAGGCGGCAGCCTTCAAGTGACGCAGCTTTAAACCTACCATCGTCAAAACCTACCATCGTCATAAGGGTAGATGCGGAACTTCATATATACAGCTAACTCAACATCAAAGGAAATCGGAAAAGCCGCCTTCTAATAACTCAGCAAATATTGGTCAGAATGGTCCAATTTTTTTAATATAGTCTTATATTCCCAGTCTAATCCTATCCTATAATTTTTACATTTCTACGTGCCGTATATTTTTAGATCTCGATAACCATTTTAAAACTGAAATCGATGGTGTTTGTTCCTGATAATGAGATCTAGAAAACGGGCTGGGAGATTTTATTAAAACTTATATATAATATGAATCTCTTTAAGATAGAGGGAATAAGACTTGCCTTGTTTCTAGGAAAACTCTTGTTTGTTATATATTGGTCTTGGAAAATTGGACTATATTAGCTCGCGGATTACATGTTATTCTATGGGTTAGCAGACAAAGACACTGCGAAAAGGCAAATGTACTTATGGTCACAGTTAAAACACCCGCATCGAAGCAATAAATGTTTTTTAAACTACAAAAACATCTTATCATGTGCTTTAAAACATTCAATAAATATATACTAAATCAAATTTCTATTTATATTGCCTTTATTTTTCATAAGAAGAAAATATTACGTTTCTTACATTGGATATTTTTGCATTTTGTGGAAAAAATATTTTGAATCCTTTTTTAAAATAGGAAAATATTTTTTAATTATACATATTCAATATACTTTTGACTTATGATTTTCTTTTAAAGTTTACAAACAAAAATTATTTTTAATAAATTTGCTTTAGAATTCCATGTATTCATACGCGTTTAGATAGTTTTGTTTTGAATCGTAATCGAATTCGCTGGCGGTAAGCTTTGTACTTGGCACTTGTTGTTTTTAGCATGTATGTTGTGTAATTTGCGAAATAATGGTTATTATGGTAATATAGGTATTGTGTTATTTGGAGAAACAAGGCCCCCTTTTTTGGATAAAATAATATGGTGAATCAAAGTACACGAATCAAAACAAATTGATTCGTGCTGTATGTTGGCATGAAATATTCAATTTCAGGAGACGAACGTGAAGCTAAACCATCTATAATGAAAAAGAAAGGTAAATAAATATTTTTTGGCACTCATTATTAAAGTATTATTTAAAAAGTATAAGTGATGTGTACATTAGTTAGCATGTTGATTTGATTTCAAACCAACATAAACTATCACAGAATGTGTAAACTATTGCTATATTTTGGTAAACAAACAATATTTATAATTGACCAACAGTTTAACCAAGTGCTTGTGAATTCTAAAATTCTCAAAATAGATTGTTTTTAAATTTATAGATGTCCTTATTATATGAATTAATTAACAATAATTATATGAATTAATTAACAATAATTATATGAATTAATTAACAATACTAAGTTTTAAAGTGTTGTAAAAATTGTGCTTTTTTATTTCATTTATTAATTTCTGTGATTAATAACCCAGGATGTTAATTTTTAGATTAAAATTGCTTGAATATGTTATTCAAAATGCATTTATTACTTTTTCTTATGCATTTTTGTCGCTATTAATTTTCATTTTGAAACTGTGCCTTTTTAGCCTAGCTTAATGGCCAGTAAATCCAGGTTTTAAACAATTTTTAAAATAAGTAAGTACACTTATTATTGGAAATTGTGAACAAACTAGTATTTATCAACAAATTACAGCAGTATTTTGATAATTCAAAAGAAAGTAATGAAGTTAATTTGTTCTTACATGCATTAGTGACTGTGGCTATAAAGATTTCAGAGATTTAAAAACAAATTAGTTGCACTCATTGTTTTTTTTCTTCATGTACACACAGTGCTTATACAACATGCATTAGTGATTGCATTTTTAATTAATTTTGTGTATTTCACGGATTGTTGCACAGCAATTTTGCTGCAGCCTGAGTGTTTTGTTTTTGTTTTGTTTTCATGTGCTCTAAGTGCTATACATGCAGTAGTTGGACTGCTTTAACGAGTTTTATTTTAGCGAGTGAGAGTTTTAGGCCCTTTTTTTTCTAATATAAACGTTATTGTTTTAATGTATTTGTTTCACAATATTGTCACTGGATTTTTTTAGTTCAGGTATCACTCATTTCTTCCAGATATTGGGAATCTGCATGTTACCACATAGTTTGCTGCATCTATTAATTTTTGTTGTTTGTTTTCATATGGGCATAGTGCTCATACATTTGTTATTGACTGCGGCTTTGAGAAATTTCATGTGTTTTAGAGACCATTACATAAGTTTGCTGCATCCAGTAATTTGACATGCACCCAGCTCTCATTATCCATTAGTGACTGTAGCTTTAACATGTTTCATGCATCCTATTATTTCATTAATAATTTCGAAATTCCATGTTTATATTTTAAAATGTTATTTAGCAGTTGCCACGGAGGTACTACAGCGCATCATTGTAGTCTGCATTAGATGCTGTTCAAAATAGATTTTTTTTTCTTTTTTTCTTCCTAAGAATCTGATGATTTAAATCCAAGCGTGAAAAATTTTGTCTCAGATCACAAACCGAATACAAAAGTATTGTAATAGTTAATATTACGTTATAGAAATCAATAATCAAAATATAAAAGCATTAGCTTTACAGCTTAGAACATATCGTTATTAATAAACTGCATTTATAAATTGGACATCTAAAATGGAAAATCTTAATATATTTTTATAATGTTAGAATTTACAAGCACTAAAAGTTGGGTAAGCAAATAATTCTTAACCAAATATTAACAATAACATTGGTTTAAAAAGAAATAACTTATACTTCTGTGCTTTAATAATGAGTTTCATAAAATATAAATTTACCCCCTTTTTTTTCTATAGATGTTTTAATTTCATATTCATTGTCTCGAAATTGAAGTATTTCTTTCTAACATTCTTTTACAAAAATGTTTGATAATTAACGCTTTTTTTATTTAAAAAAAAAGGCCTTGTTTCTACTAATGAACACAAAATCCTCAAATAACTTTGAATCCATTATTTAAATAAATTGCATAACATACCTAAGAAGAAAACATGTTTAAGATTAAATTTAATACAAGAAATTAAAAATTTTTAATTCAAATAATGTAAAGTTACTAACACACTAACAAATAAATATTTTAAAATACTAACAGCTAATAATGGGCGATAAATAATTACATTTTTTAGTTTTGTCATTTCTAAAATGTAATTGTTTAAATTCTATTGAACCTCATCCAAACCCTAAGAAATATTCTATCAAACCTTAATTCAATCTGAAAAAAAAAAAAAAAAAAAAAAAAATCTGACAATACACACCGACAAGCATAGTTGTATAATATAGACGCACACCATGTGCAGAAAATTTTATGAAGAAACAATTTTTATTTATTTATTTCGACAAAGAATTGCGTAAAAAAAAAGTGTATCTCAACAAAGAATCATGTAAAAAAAACCAACATTTCGAGAAAATACCACGCGAAAAACATGAATTTCGTCCAAAGACCGCAAAAAAAAAAAAAAAAAAAAAAAAAAAAAAAAAAAAAAAAAAAACGTTAATTCAATCCATGAATCGCATAAAAAATACGAATTCCATGCGCGAATCGCATAAAAAATGTGAATTACATGCATAAATCGCATCAAAAATGTGAACTACATCCATGAATCCCTAAAAAAAAAAGCAAATTGCATAAAAAATGGGAATTATGTCCACAAATTGCTTAAAATCTGAATTACGTCAATGAATCATGTTAAAAAGCGAGAATTATATTCATAAATTGTATGAAAAACGCAAATTACGTCTATGAATCGTATAGTAAAACATGAATTATGTTCATAAATCGCTCAAAAAACACGAATTTTGGTGGCAGAAATCTGAAACGGAAATTACCTCTATAAAACGCATAAAAATAGCGACTTGCATTCATGAATTGCATAAAAAATGCAAATTACATCCATGAATTGCATAAAAACGTGAATTACGTTCATAAATCACTCAAAAAATGCGAATCACTTCCATGAATTGTGCAAGAAAACACGAATAATGTTCAGAAATTGCAAAAAATGCAAATTACGTCCAAGAATTGGTAAAAAAAAGCGAATTACATTCATAAATCCTATAAAAACACAGCGTCAATAAATCGATCAAAAAACACAAATTTCGTCGATAGAAAGCTCAAAAGATGTAAATTATGCCTATGAATCGCATAAGTATAGCAAATTACGTCCATAAATCATGTAAAATGTAAATTACATTCATTAATTGCATAAAAATTGCGAATTATTTCCATGAATCGCTCAAAAAAAAGCGAATTGCATAAAAAACATGAATTGGGTTCACAAATCGCTCAAAACGTGAATTACGTCCATGAATTGTTTAAAAAAGTGAGAATTACGTTCAGAAATTGCATGAAAAACACAAATTATGTCTATGAATCGTGTAGTAAAACGGGAATTATGTTCATAAATCGCTCAAAAAACACAAATTTTGGCAGCAGAAAGCTGAAACGCAAATTACGTTCATAAATCGCTCAAAAAATGCAACTCACTTCCATGAATCGTGCAAAAAAATACTAATAACATTCATAAATTACAAAAAATGTGAATTAGGTCCAGCAATTGGTAAAAAAAGCGAATTACATTCATAAATCCAATAAAAACACAAATAACACCAATAAATCGATCAAAAAACGCAAATTTCGTCGACAGAAAGCTCAAAAAATGAAAATTATGTCTACGAATCGCATAAATATAGCAAATTACACCCATAAATCATGTAAAATGTAAATTACATTCATTAATCGCATAAAAATCGCGAATTATGTCCATGAATCGCATAAAAAACGCGAATTGGGTCCACAAATCACTCAAAACGTGAATTACGTCCATGAATTGTTTAAAAAACTGAGAATTACGTTCAGAAATTGTATGAAAAACACAAATTATGCCTATGAATTGTGTAGTAAAATGGGAATTATGTTCATAAATCACTCAAAAAACACGAATTTTGGCAGCAGAAAGCTGAAACGCAAATCACGTCTATAAATCGCATAAAAATAGCGAAGAGTGTTTTGCATTCATGAATTGCATAAAAAACGCGAATTACATTCATGAATCGCTCAAAAAAACAAATTACGTCCATGAGACGCATAAAAACGTGAATTACATTCATAAATTACTCAAAAATTGTTAATCACTTCCATGAATCGTGCAAAAAAACACGAATAATGTTCATAAATTGCAAAAAATGCAAATTACGTCCAAGAATTGGTAAAAAAAAACGAATTGCATTCATAAATCCTATAAAAACACAAATAATGTCAATAAATCGATCAAAAAACACAAATAGAAAGCTCAAAAGATGCAAATTAGGTCTATGAATCGCATAAGCATAGCAAATTACGTCCATAAATCATGTAAAATGTAAATTACATTCATTAATCGCATAAAAATCTCGAATTATGTCCATGAATCGCTCAAAAAAGGCGAATTGCATAAAAAACGTAAATTGGGTCCACAAATTGCTCAAAACGTGAATTACGTCCATGAATTGTTTAAAAAAGTGAGAATTACGTTCAGAAATTGTATGAAAAACAAAAATTATATCTATGAATCGTGTAGTAAAACGGGAATTATGTTCATAAATCGCACAAAAAACACGAATTTTGGCAGCAGAAAGCTAAAACGCAAATTACGTTCATAAATCACTCAAAAAAAGCAAATCCCTTTTTAATGAATCGTGCAAAAAAATACTAATAATATTCATAAATTACAAAAAAGGCAAATTAGGTCCAACAATTGGTAAAAAAAGCGAATTACATTCATAAATTCTATAAAAACACAAATAACGTCAATAAATCGATCAAAAAACGCAAATTTCGTCGACAGAAGGCTCAAAAAATGCAAATTATGTCTACGAATCGCATAAATATAGCAAATTACATCCATAAATCATGTAAAATATAAGTTACATTCATTAATCGCACAAAAATCGCGAATTATGTCCATGAATCGCTCAAAAAAAGCGAATTGCATAAAAAATGTGAATTATATCCACAAATCGCACAAAACGTAAATTAAATCCATGAATTGTCTAAAAAAGTGAGAATTATGTTCATAAATTGTATGAAAAATGCAAATTATGTCTATGAATTGTGTAGTAAAATGGGAATTATGTTCATAAATCGCTCAAAAAATACAAATTTTAGCAGCAGAAATCTAAAATGCAAATTACGTCTATAAATCGCATAAAAATTGGGAATAGCATTTTGCATTCATGATTTGCATAAAAAACGCGAATTACATCCATGAATCGCTCAAAAAATGCAAATTACGTCCATGAATTGCATAAAAATGTGAATTATGTTCATGAATCACTCAAAAATGCGAATCACTTCCATGCATCTTGCAAAAAAACACGAATAACATTCATAAATTGCAAAAAGTTGTGTAAAAGTGTTACGTCCAAGAGTTGTGTAAAAAAGCGAATTACATTCATAAATCCTATAAAAACACAAATAACGTCAATAAATTGATCAAAAAACCCAAATTTCGTCGACAGAAAGCTGAAAAAATGTAAATTATGTCTATGAATTGCATAAAAATAGCAAATTACGTCCATAAATCATGTAAAATGTAAATTACATTCATTAATCGCATAAAAATTGCGAATTATGTTCATAAATTGCTCAAAAATGCAAATTACATTCATAAATTGCATAAAAAACACGAATGATGACCATGAATTGCGCAAAAAATGCGAATTGCACCCAACATTAAATTAATTTGCGGAAAGTTTTTGGTTTTATACAAGTCTGCCAACAAGAACCTACAAGTTATCCTGAAACCCATTCTAAACCAACAAAAATTGTATGAAAAACACAAATTATGTCTATGAATCGTGTAGTAAATCGGGAATTATGTTCATAAATCGCTCAAAAAACACAAGTTTTGGCAGCAGAAAGCTGAAACGCAAATTACGTTCATAAATCACTAATAAAATGCAAATCACTTCCATGAATCATGCAAAAAAATACTAATAACATTCATAAATTACAAAAAATGCGAATTAAGTCCAACAATTGGTAAAAAAAGCGAATTACATTCATAAATACTATAAAAACACAAATAACGTCAATAAATCTATCAAAAACACAAATTTCGTTGACAGAAAGCTCAAAAATGCAAATTATGTCTATGAATTGCATAAATATAGCAAATTACATCCATGAATCATGTAAAATGTAAATTACATTCATTAATCGCATAAAAATCGCGAATTATGTCCATGAATCGCATAGAAAACGCGAATTAGGTCCACAAATCGTCAAAACGTGAATTACGTCCATGAATTGTTTTAAAAAGTGAGAATTACATTCAGAAATTGTATGATAAACACAAATTATGTCTATGAATCGTGTAGTAAAACGGAAATTATGTTCATAAATCGCTCAAAAAACACGAATTTTGGCAGCAGAAAGCTAAAACACAAATTACGTCTATAAATCGCATAAAAATAGCGAATAGTGTTTTGCATTCATGAATTGCATAAAAAACGCGAATTACATTCATGAATCGCTCAGAAAACACAAATTACGTCCATGAAACGCATAAAAACGTGAATTACATTCATAAATCACTCAAAAAATGCAAATCACTTCCATGAATCATGCAAAAAATCACTAATAACGTTCATAAATTACAAAAAATGCAAATTACGTCCAAGAATTGGTAAAAAAAGCAAATTACATTCATAAATCCTATAAAAACATAAATAACGTCAATAAATCGATTAAAAAAACACAAATTTCATCAACAGAAAGCTGGAAAAACGCAAATTATGTCTATGAATTGCATAAAAATAGCAAATTACATCCATAAATCATGTAAAATGTAAATTACATTCATTAATCGCATAAAAATTGCGAATTATGTCCATAAATTGCTCAAAAATGCAAATTACATTCATAAATCGCATAAAAAACCCGAATGATGACCATGAATTGCGCAAAAAATGCGAATTACACCCAACATTAAATTAATTTGCAGAAAGTTTTTGGTTTTATACAAGTCTGCCAACAAGAACCTACAAGTTATCCTGAAACCCATTCTAAACGAACAAATATTTAATGGAAAGATAAATTTGTCCAAGAAAGACAAAATAATTTCCATTGACATACATTGACCAGAATCAAAAAATTCCTATTGAAATCTATCCTATACAATCCAAAACCAGAAAGAAAAAAATCCCTCCAAGAGTAACTCAATCTATCTGCTGCAAAATAAAATACATTGAAATGCGACTGAACAAGAACCTGAAAATTACATTTGAAGTCAAACCGAAACCAGATTCAACCCCCCCCCCCCAAAAAAAAAAAAAATATCCGACCATATCTCGATTTGGGAAAGAAAACCTAATTTCCATGGATATGCGTGATCAGAAATCTTGAAATTCCAATTAGTCTATCTTAAACCTAATCTGAACCTGAAAAAGGAAATTCCATATAACCGGAGCCCAGTATCTATACAGGACAAAATATTTTCCATTAAAGCGCAACCTGACCAGAACTTGAAAATTCCATTTGAATTGAAACTGATTGAAACCTGAAAAAAATTTCCATCGAACCTTAACCTAATCCTACGCTATCCAAAATCAAAAATAACGTTTGAATACATATTTTTTGCGTCATTGTATCTATTTGCATCTATTTAACTTACTTTGGATACAATGACGCAAAAAATATTTATTCAAACGTTATTTTTGATTTTGGATAGCGTAGCCCAAAAGATAAATCTATTTATTCAAATAAATACATTTCAGTGCATTATATATATTCAGTGAAAGTGATGTATTTAACAGTGTATTGGAAAATGAAAAGTATTGTTTAGATATGAAGATGTATTTAGACAATAAATAAATAAATGGAATTTTAAAACATTGTTTAAAGCCTCGTCAAGGCGTCACTTAAATTTTGGTATCATATCTTTTAAGATTCATATTTTAAATTTATGAAAGATGTAATTGATAAAACCTTAATGAATTAAATTTTAATATATGTATATATTAATTAATAGCATAGCGTCACATAAATTTTGATATCATTAGTTTTAAGTCCCAAATTTAAAATTCTTAGATATATAAGATAAAGTGCTGCGTCACAAGCTTTTAACCCATTCAGGGTTTTTTGTACTGATATAATTTCATTTTAACGCAGAATTTTTATCGGATTTCTAAATTTTATGTATAGGGATGCAAAATGCACCAGATATCGATGCGAGGTGTGAGCAACACTAAAATAGGGTCCCTTGTAAGCTGAATTTTACACGTAGTTTATCAAAATTTTTATTGCTCTAAATTCCCCATTTTTTAAAGCATATATAAAATGCAAATAAAGCATAAATCTTTTTCGGATTATGAACAAAATACGATTTTGAAATGTGTATTTATTGTATTATTCAACATACACATTTATCTAATATTCCCAGAAATACTACCTGAATCACTGATCCACATATATATTTAAATGACAGGGAAAAAAAGAATAGAAGATTCTCACAAGCATAAAAAAAAATCCACCAATCTTGTGAATAAGGATTATTCTCTGAGGACCTTCATGTCAGATCATGTAGGAAACGACTGTCTTGTTTTCCTTCCACATGACAAGTCGGAATAAATCATCCAGTATATAAAACGCAGGAAATCAAACTAGATATATTTTTTCGCATCGATACTTGATTATACTTTTTAAATAGAGGAAGTGTACACTTCTCAAAATGAACAAGTAAGAAATATCATACTTTAAGCATAGATTATGAAACACTTTCCAACACTTCCTCAAATCTTTAACAAAACTTCGTTATTTAGATAAATAAGGTGTTGCTGACTAAGGTGTTGCAGACTTGTATTTGAACTTCCAGTTGATATGTATACTATTTAATGCGTAAGTTATGTTTAGAAAGAAAGCGTCTGACAGGTTGAAATTTCTCTTCCAGAAATTTATACTAATAGATGGGAAAATACTTCAATACTTTTGTTCAGCCTTGTAGTTTACCAAGTACCTTTATTACACGCCAGTATTTTGTTAAAATTTAGTTCAAATAAAAACATTTTTAAAACTACCTAAGTCATATTTTCAGAAATTATCATCCCTGGATGACCATGTAGATAATTCTTTGCGTGACCTTGTATATCATTTTATTTTTATTCTACAAATATTTCTTAGTAAACTGAAAGCAGTTCAACGTAAAAATTCATCACTTATTTATAAACCACCTTTAAGTAAATTACCCTCTTATTCAGTAAGGTTTTTGAGCTTTTTTGTGTAACCCAGTATATCAATTATACCATTTATATACACCACATAATATGCAGACATTTAGTAAAACTTAAAAGCGAATATCAGACTTAGAAATGCGTTTTATCTATCCATCAGCTATCATCGATAATGTACAGTACTTCGGATAGAATATATGATTTGAAGTATTTTGTGTGTCCCTGTAAATGCTATGCGCATCATATTATGCGTGAAATACTGAGTTTCAGTGATGTATATAAATTTTATGATACTTCAAATCATTTAACATAGTTAAAATATGTCGCAAACAATTCCCCTCTTAATTATTTTGTAATAGAATTATTTTGAGTGAACCCGTATATGAATAATTATTATTTTCGCTGCATATTTTACATCAATGCATATTTTAGTGCATTTTGCGAATCCATATAAATTTGAATATGTTTGACCGGGTGTAACACCTTTAAAATTCATTTGAAAGGATTTTTCCCAATAGGCCGTAATGTACCGGAAAACGTTTGGCTATCCCTGTAAATGAACTAATCATGGTAGAAACTTCATTTTCAGTAGGGTTCGTGCTAAGTCAAATACGAATAAAATATAAAAACTTCATAGCGCGGACAGACGGACAGACAAACAGAATGCATAAACACTTTTCAACTTTGTTGGAAAGTGTTAATAAGAAAGAATAACTTTTTTTAATTCGATAAAAATACTAAAATAAAATTATTTTATTCTGTTGCTCAATAAATATACTTTTTATTTACATATGTATACGTACAGACAGATAAATATTTACATTCATAACATGTAGGTAATTATATATACAATATACATAATACTCTTTCAAAATGCAGATATATATAAAAGAAATATATACTGCAATAAAAAACAAATGTTGATTTTACAGTATTATACGGTAAAATAAGCAATAATAAACTATCATATAAATTAATTAAACACTAAACAGTATACTACTGCTTAAGGATATGTAAATTTTACGATTTATTAGTGTTGTTTTTACAGTTTTAAACTGGTGACTTAGCTACTTTTATTATACTGTAAAAACAACGTTTTTTTACAGTGTATATACAGGGTGCAATATGCTGTCTACCGCCGACCTTTAATTTATCAACCGTTGGTCGGAAGCAATTGTTTCAATTGCACAAACAACGTTTCAAATGAGGTAAATATTCACATCGCGACGTTGCTTAATATGACAAATCAATTTTATAAAAATTAGGAAACCTAAATTTTTATACGGAACCCAAGTCCTTACATTTATATTTAGTACATGTTTATACATATCATAAGATATTAAACACAATAAATTTGACTTTTGCGCTATCAAAACTGACAGAGTTATTAAATTTCAAAATTTCAGTTTCTTCCACGTGATTTTGTCTTTTATTGCAGTATCAATTAAGAAAGGAATTAAAGTATTTAGAGATCGAAGTCAGAGTACAATGTCCTTTTCTAAGGCGAAACTACATTTTACCGGCACCACAAATTAGGGTATCACCAAAGAGGGCAATTTCATCTATAAATTTTAGCTGACATCTACCCCTCTTTGATGATACCCTGATTTGTCCATAATTGCTAAAAATAGTTTCTCCGTTAAAAAAAAAAAAAAAAAAAAAAAAAAAAAAAAAAAAAAAAAAAAAATGCATTTTTTTTTCGATCTACAAGTATTTTAATTCATCTCATCTGATCCCTCAATAAACGATAAAATCCTGTGCAAAAATATCATACTTTGAAATTTAATAACTCTGTCAATTTTTGTAATACAGAAGTCAAACTTTTAGTGTTATATATGTTATGATATGTGTAAACTTTCACTTAATTTAACTATAGGAACCTTATCCTTTAAATATGGAAACTAAAATCCTTAAATTATTCATAATACAAAAGTTCTAAAAATTATTCTTTCTGCAGCAATACTAATAACTGAAAATTTCCCTTTTTCTATGTTCCCACTATAGTTGATATAATATTCCGTGCAAAATTAGACTAAGAACAGTAGAAAGCGTATATATATATATGTATATATATATTTAAATAAAACTGATATATTAAATTCAAATCGCACACCATATATAATAAACTAAAAAAATATATAAATTAGAAAAATATTCTTAAAAACAAAAACTCACGAACAATTATACCGCTAAACAAAATTGAAAAACCACTACGTGAACTATAACTAATCCATAAATTATAAACTGATCCAACAAAATGACAACTCATAAATAACTTAAACAAGAAACTCGAAAAATGACAAACAAGGAGACGGGCGGCATGGCTAATGACATGCACTGTTGGGTTTAATCTGATTTTATGCATGCAACATCCCCCATGCCCGTCACAACCATAAATGAATTTTAACTAAAAGCAAAGCAAACTAAAATTAAAGTATCGACCAGCAATAACCTTCAAATGACCCTCAAACTAAAACTTTAAACTTGTCGAACTATCAAATCCATTCAATAATGATTTCAGTTCATTTCCACGACAACTACCCCTAACAAAATCATTCATAATATTTTTCATAAAGTTCCGAGGGTAACCCTGTTCAGAACCCAGTCTGTACCACTCCAAAATGTCATTAATCGCATCTCCAATTTCTGAACTCAGCCTATCAATACGAATTAAACCATTTCTGAAAATATTTCTTTTTACCGAGACATGAACACATGAATTGAAATTCATTAACTTTAAAGTTCGGAAACTAAAAGTATTCCGTTTATCAAATATCTTTGTAACCAATCTTTTTCGCTCTGAAATTAAGTTTACATCCAAAAAATCAATACTTCTGCAATTCAATGAGAATGGCTCTAATTTTAATGTTGTAGGGTAATATAAGAAATATAAAATTATATTATTGTTGTTTAATTTAACTATTAAAACATCATCTATGTATCTATAACACAAAATATTTTTATTTAAGTTATTGTTACGTTCATATAAATATAGGTATATGTCAGCTATAATTGAACTTCAGCTCCCCCCCCCCCCCATTGGATTGCCAAGAAATTGTTTAAACGTTTTTTTACCATCATAAAGGTAATTTTCTTCTACAACAAATTTAAATAAATTAAAAAATAAATCGACATCAGTTTCTGATTTACACTCAGTAACATAAAATTCCACAATTGTCTCTTTTAAATCCGTTAAATCTATATTATTGTATAGGTCTGTGAAGTCATATGCATACAGACCAGTAATGTTTTTTGTTTTTTTTTTCAGCTTATCCAATAAGATGTAGCTATTTTTTATAATAAATGTTGATTCCCTACCTGTCACTTTGTAAAACACACCTGTTAAAATCTCCTTTAATTTTTTGCTAACTACCTCAATGTAAGATCCGAAACCACAAGTTATGCTTCTGAATTTAATTGGCTTTTTATGAAATTTAGGAACTAGTATATGGTATGGGAAATTTTGACTTTTTTGTTTTAACTTTACTTTTTTATAGAGTGCTTTGATTTTATTCTCCACAACTGTGATTTCTGTATTCAAAAGTTGATAATGACATTTATTGTTATAGCAATCATTCAAAAGCGTACTATAAAGTTTCTTACATATCAATGCGTAATTTGTGTTAGCTTTGTAAACGTATGTAATTATAAATTTATCTTGGAGATTTTTAATTGATTTTGTAATTTTTATATAATTTTCGCGTGACATACCGTCAGAATCTCTAATGTATTCCATTTTTAATTCCTTTAGTATATAGTATTTCAACTCTTGAAAGACACTACTTGGTAAACTATACCTATACATTAATTTATGTATAAATATATCTAAATTTAAGTTAAAGCGCTTAATTACTTCACTTTTAGGTATGATGCGTTTCACTCTATACTTTGTTCCATACTCCATTAACTTCCTCAACTCCACATCCCCTACTATCTCCAAATTTCCAGTTATAACGTGTCCAAAATCGTTATCTATGTAATTTATATAATCACTATCATTGCAATTACAAATGCATTCTCCGGTACTTTTCTCAAGATTTTTTGCAAAACTGTTATAGTTAAAAATTGTACGCCCAAAGTTTTATCATATTTAAAAGCCTTAATTATTTTAACACTGCCCACTGGTAATAGATCATAATATTTATTTAATATTTTATTATAATTTAGTTTATTTTGACTATTTCCAACATAATCCAACACAAAATATATCTTATCTACTGAACCTTTATTGCTATTGCTTAAATTACAGTAAAATTGCAAATTCTGTTTTTTAATTCTATACCTCAATAAATCTAAAGCTAAATCTATGTTACCACATCCTACTCTGTCATGCAATGACCTTAGAGTTTCGGGAATTAATTTCTTTTTAATGTTAAAAACCAAACACTTAAGTACATTAATTCTTCTTAAACCATTATAATTAATTATTGCGTTCAGTATATCTTTACAATTATTAATATTTTTATTATTCCAAGTAATTACATTAAGAGAACTTTTAAAATTATCATTCAATATTTCATTCCTCAAATCATGATTTATTTTTTCATAAATAGAATCATCTATATTTTCAGTTTTTAAATTTTTAACTACATTACTATTATTAAACTTAACATTCAACCCGTATGGATATACCGTTCCGTATTTCTTCATCATTCCATTCTCACACAACTTTCTTTCTAATTCATTTGGAATAATATACATTATAGATATCCGTATATTTTCAATACCATGCTCTGAAAAATGTTTTATTTCTATTTCTTGATCCTCACTTTTGATAATAAGTTTTCTAATGTCCGATTTATGATTATTGAACCTTCTGTTTAAAGGAGTAGATGTTTGTATTATATATAATTGATTACAAACGTTACATCTTAATCTATAAACACAATTATAAACTTTACAAAATTTAAGACATTGCCCCTCTGTCCTCTCATCTTTATTTTTTATCTCTGCACAAGTACAAATTTTACAACGTTTGTCACTATATTTAACTAATTGTATACCATTATCAAATTGACTTTTTTTTAAAAGTCCCTTCTATAAAAACATCTTGTTTTATATCTTTTCTCAGTTTTATTACTATTTTTGTAATTTTTCTCAATATAACTATGTTTAAATTGCCCAAGGCTATTCATTGAATTATTATAAATATACCTAGTACGATATCTTATAATTTCCGTATTTCCATAAGCACAACTATCTTTTTTCGAACCGCAAACATTCCGTAATCCACCATATTTCCAATCTATACCACTTTTAACACAATCACCACTATTAGCCATACTCCTCATAACACTAAACTCTGTAAACTCTTTTTTACCATGGTCACATTCTAACGATCCGCCCCCCCACCATGGATTCTGGAGCCGACCGAGCACTACGGAATTTATAATTCCATATCTTGCCGGTACCGTTAATATTGTATTTTTTACTATTCATATTAATGTGCAAAATTTTTTATAACTGAATATTAATAAAACAATGTACTTAGAACCCAAACAATCAGCTAAAGCCATAAAAATATTGAAAAATACTTAAACTTCTCAAAACCAATCTACACAAGAATAAATTACCATTAAATATCAAACTATAAATATAAATTCGAAACTGAACTTTATTAAATCCTCAACCATATAAATTAAAAATATTAAAAATATAGTCATACTTTTTAATCCAAACAACTTCATAATAACCAACCATCAGACATTAAACACTTAAGAAAAATCACTTCACATCAACAAATCATTGTAATCTTCAAATATTTAATTATGGCATGCAATTTATTTCTTGTCTCATTATAGATATAAAGCAAAAAAGACATACCTGACTCCAGCCTACAGTACTCTTTAATACTAATCCAAGCAACTCATAACATCCATTATATACATTTCTGTATTGACCAAGTGAAAACGTAGACATGACATCATATATCATTGGACAAAATATATTTAAATAAAACTGATACATTAAATTCAAATCGCACACCATATATAATTAACTAAAAAAATATATAAATTATAAAAATATTCTTAAAAACAAAAACTCACGAACATCTATACCGCTAAACAAAATTGAAAAACCACTACAGTTAGTTAAATTTCTTTTAACTAATCCATAAATTATAAACTGAAATATATACAGGGTGTATCTAAACTACTGGGCAAAACTTTAAGGGGTGATAGAACACATCAAGACAAATAATATTAAATGGGAAACTAAGGGTCCCAAACGTCTTCCGAAGGAGATAGGCGCCATCAAAGTTTAGGGTCCAAAATTTGAAATGATTATAAAAAACGGAAAAACTGGTCGATTCGTTTGCGGTTTTTACGAAAACTATTCTTTATGTCAATATTGTCTTGAAAATAAACTTAAAAGATAAATTTCAAAAAATGCCGATAGAGGGCGCTTTAGACTTTGGAGTAACGAACAACTATTTTTTACCGTTATTTTTTGCATCTCATTAAAATTTTTTAGAAGTTTAGACATAAACTTAAATTTTGAACTCAAAATCTGTGGTTAAGTAACGCAAACTGAACTGTGTTCAAATTGAGTGGGTAGGTTCAAATTTCAAAGGATTATAAAAATCAGAATAATTGGTCAATCGATTTGCGATTTTCTCTAAAACTATTCTTTATGTCAGTATTGTCTTGAAAATAAATTATACAGATAAATTTCAAAAAATGTCGATAGAGGGCGCTTTAGGTTTTGGAGTAACGTAGAACTATTTTTTACCGTTATTTTTTGCATCTCATTAAATTTTTTTTCATCTTCGACATAAACTTAAATTTTGTGCTGAAAATCTGAAACGTTGAGATTGGTTAAGTAGCGCTAGCTGAACTGTGTTCAATGGGGGTGGGAAGGTTCAAATTTCAAATGATTATACAAAACGGAAAAATTAGTCGATTCGTTTGCGGTTTCTTCTAAAACCATTCTTTATGTCAGTATTTCCTTAAAAATAAATTTTAAAGATAAATTTCAAAAAATTCCGTTAGAGGGCGCCTTAAACTTTAGAGTAACCAACAACAATTTTTAACTGTTATTTTTTGTACCTAATTAAATGCTTGCAAAAGCTTAGCCTTAAATTTTGAGCTCAAATTCTGAATCGTTGGGAGGAGTTAAGAAGCGCAAACTGAACTGTGTTCAGGAGTTGAAATGATACCCTGCCCAGCCTACGAACGCAGTTCAATTTTTCGCTACCTAATTACTCACAACGATTCAGATTTTGAGCTCAAAATTTAAGTCTAAGCTTTTAAAACATTTATTTAGATTAAAAAAATAACGGTTAAAAATAGTTGTTGGTTACTCTAAAGTTTAAGGCGCCCTCTAACGGAATTTTTTGAAATTTATCTTTAAAATTTATTTTCAATTAAATACTGACATAAAGAATGGTTTTAGAGAAAACCGCAAACGAATCGACCAATTTTTCCATTTTTTATAATCATTTGAAATTTGAACGTCCCCACCCCCATTGAACACAGTTCAGTTTGCGCTACTTAACCACTCTCAACGATTCAGATTTTCAGCTCAAAATTTAAGTTTATGTCTAAGCTTCTAAAAAATTTAATGAGATGCAAAAAATAACGGTAAAAAATAGTTGTACGTTACTCCAAAGTCTAAAGCGCCCTCTATCGGCATTTTTTGAAATTTATCTGTATAACTTATTTTCAAGACAATACTGACATAAAGAATAATTTTAGTGAAAACCGCAAATCAAATGGCGAATTTTTCTGTTTTTTATAATCATTTGAAATTTGAACCTACCTACTCCCATTGAACAGAGTTCAGTTTGCGCTTCTTAACCACAAATTTTGAGCCCAAAATTTAAATTTATGTCTAAACTTCTAAAAAATTTTAATAATAAGCAAAAAATAACGGTAAAAAATAGTTGTTCGTTACTTCAAAGTCTAAAGCGCCTTCTATCGGCATTTTTTGAAATTTATCTTTATCATTTATTTTCAAGACAATACTAACATGAAGAATAGTTTTCGTGAAAACCGCAAACGAATCGACCAATTTTTCCGTTTTTTATAATCATTTCAAATTTTGGACCCTAAACTTTGATGGCACCTATCTTCTTCGGAAGACGTTTGGGACCCTTAGTTTCCCATTTAATATTATTTGTCTTGATGTGTTCTATCACCTCTTAAAGTTTTGCCCAGTAGTTTAGATACACCCTGTATATATATATATATATATATATATATATATATATATATATATGTCTATCCTGATTTCTATTCAGAAATTAATCGCAATTAATGTGGCTGTTTAGCAATGCCCTTGATAACGAGCTAAATACCACATTTCCAATTTTATTCCAAATTTTGACAACTCCTATGTTTGATATAATTTGGCATTAACAAGTTTTTCCAGAAATTGATGTTGATTTGTAGCATTATCTAATGGTTATATATATATATATATATATATATATATATATATATGTAAACATATATTATGTTTTTGAAACTATTAAATTTATGTATCATAATAAGAATTTGAACAATATATGGGTGATTCTACGATAAGAGGTAATTTGTATGGCAATCCGTTTAAAACAAATTTTTTATTCTATATGTTGCTATTAGGTAGATTTCGTATGAAATACTACCTATTGCATTGTCTCCCATGTTGGAATTTCTGAAAAATTTTTGCGGATCTACACGAATCATGACTCCTAGACCCCAAAACTACCATCAGTAAAAAAGTTTATATATCTATCTATCTATCTATCTATCTATCTATCTATCTATCTATCTATCTATCTATCGGTGTATATCACTTTCTTCTAGACACGATAACTTCCATAATTATGCTCAGATCTTCATCAAACTTTTACATAAAATCAAGGGGCATAAAATCTCGTTTAAGTTCGTTAATGGGCAAAATCGGACCAAGGGGGTGGAAGTTAGGAGGGTTTTTGTGAAAACAGAAAAAACGCGATAACTTTTTAATTAAAATAGATATCGAATCGGTTTAAAGTTTATATTACTTCTAAAAAATGAGGAAAATGTTTATGCGTGGCAGATTTTTGATAAAGTTAAAAATGGGCTCAAGGGGCGAAAAAAACATGGTTTTTGGGAGAAAAAAATTCATAACTTCGTCAATTCTCAAGATATCAAATCCAACTAAATTTTATATAAATGTACTCAATATTATCTAAAACTTTTGTATTTACAAGTTTTTGATAGGACCAATTTTTACCGATGAAAAAAATTAAAAACGAAAAGAAAAAGGGGGGAGGAAAAAGAAAAAATCCCATAACTTACTCAATTCTTAAGCAATTAAATCTAATTAAATTTATTTTACATCTTCACAATAATATCTACAACTTTTATATTGACAAGTTTTTCATAGAACCAATTCTTATAGCAAAAATAAATTAAACAAAAATAGGAGTTGGAGAAAAAACCTCAAATCCAAACTGCTTATATTCTGACTCATTTTAAAATTCATTTTTGATTTTAAACGCATCCAAATGACAGATCCTCTTATTTAGTAACTATATAATGCGACTTATTGGCCAATTTTTTGATAAAGGCAGAATATATTTTTAAAAAGGCTGCCAAAAAAGGTATTTTGAACAGATTTCCCGAAGTTTTCATCATTAAAAAATTCATTAAGTATAACAAATTGCGTTTTTCATGAGTCATTTTTAAATTCATTTTTGTTCTCAAACCCATCCAATTTACAGGTCCTATTATTTAGGAACTATATAACTTGACGTATTGGCCAGTTTTTTGATAAAGGCAGAATATATTTTTTAAAAGGCTGCCAAAAAGGGTATTTTGAACAGAATTTCACGAAGTTGTGATTAAAATTTGAGGAAATTTAAGAAATTGCGTTTTTACCGAGTCATTTTTAAATCTTTTTTTGTTCTCAAACGCATCCAATTTACAGGTTCTCTTATTTAGGAACTATATAATGTGACGGAGTGGCCAGTTTTTTGATAAAGGCAGAATATATTTCAAAAAAGGCTGCCAAAATGGGCACTTCGCACAAAATTTCCCAAAGCGAGATGATTAATGAACTGTGGGTATTCAAATAACAAATTGGTTATTTTATGACTCATTTTTAAATCCAATTTTGCTCTGACACACATTCAATTGACAGTTTTTTGTTACTTAGGAACTATATAATGTGCGTATTCGTCGATTTTTTGATAAAGGGTGAATATATATATTTTAAAATCTGTCAAAGTGGGCACGTCGCACAAAATTTCTCAAAGCGATCTTGATTAAAGAATTGTGGATGTATTAAAATAATAAATTGGTTATTTTATGACTCATTTTTGAATTCAATTTTGCTGTCAAACGAATTTAATTAACAGTTTTTTGTTATTTAGGAACTATATAATGAGCATATTGGTCAATTTTTTAAATAAAGTAAGAATATAATTCAAAATATATTGCCAAAATGGGCATTTAAGTAAAGATAGGCATTTTTTTTTTTTTTTTTTTTTTTTTTTTTTTTTTTTTTTTTTTTTTTTTGAGATGAAAACTTTTCGAAATCTACCTCCGCCTATAGGCCATGCCGAAAGGGATTTTTTTTGCAATGAATCGCATCATTTTAATATACTTTATTAAATAACACCACGATTGAATGCCTAATTAAATCATATTTTTCTGAAATTTCTTACAATGTCTAAAAATGTCTCTACCCTGGCATGTCCCCTTGCTGGTTTCAATTTTTAACTTTCAAACATTACAAATATTTTAACTAAAGTATGTTTAATTTGAATTTAAGTAATTATACATACGTATTATAAAATAAAATAATTTTGTTAATTTCAAATAATTTTTTTAATTAACTTTTGTCTCGCTTTTTTGTGTATCTACCATGTCAAATTTCGTTCCGCTGAAACAAATATAAATTCAAGGATGGCTATATTGGAAGTAGCGCTTAAGGTCATCTATCGGCTTGAAGTTAGCAATACCAAACGTGCAAGTCATTTAAGCGTCGCCCTTCTTAGTTGTTGCGACGCGACCGTGCGGTGTAGTGGTTTCGCAAGGTGATCGTGTATCTCCCCTGGTAAGTCATAAAACTTATCATATTCATTTAACTCAATTGCATTTACTACCCTAATTAAACAATACAGTAATAATTAAAGTGAAATATACAATTAACTCAAAAACTAATTCAGTCAGTTAAAAAATTTGAATTTATCTTGAAAATGTCTCTCCCCTGCCGTATTTTTCCTGTCAAGATAACTGCGAAAGGAGAGAGTCACTGACCAGAAAAACTTATAAAATATGTATGAAGTGACTTGCCCTTATATGAAAAGGTAAATAAACAGGACAAAAATCATAATTTAGTTTTTGATAAAACCCAAACTTTTCTTTTTCACCGTATCCTCTATGTACTTTAAACCTCTTATCGTAGAATCACCCATGTACTTTTCTTTAAATTTTAAATATTCCGATGAGAAATCATCAGCGCATACTTTGGACTTTCAATCTGCTATTAGGTAGCTTTCATTACAAAAAGTAAAAAGCTACCTATTGCAGCCGTCCGGAGGAAAGCACTTCCGGAAAATTTTGGTATATTTTCACCGATCATGACCCCCAGACCCCAAAACCACCCTCCGTTCAAATGTTGACATATATATATATATATATATATATATATATATATATATATATATATATATCTGATTTTTGTCATGTGATAACTAACGTACTTATGAACCGATTTGAATGAAACATGGTATGTACATAGTACATACAAATGTCTCGACCGAGTTCGTTGGTCAGCATCATCCGCCATTTTGTTTCAAAATGGCGGCCATTTTAAATTTTTAAAAAAAATTAAAATTTAAAATTAAATGCGAAAAAATTAAAAGTTGAAAAATATTTTCCTTTTACATGATAGAACTTAAAATAAAGATTCCAGAACACTTTTTATTTTGTCTATATCTTAAAAAATGATTGAGTTATAGCACTTTGAATTTTTCTTATGGCTGACAATCTGAAACGATCTGATTTTTGTCACGTGATAAAACGCGTATTTATAAACCGATTTCAATGAAACTTGGTATGTACATAGTACATACAAATGTCTTGACCGAGTTCGTTGGCCACCATCATCCGCCATTTTGTTTCAAAATGGCGGCCATTTTAAATTTTTTAAAAAATTTAAAATTTAAAATTAAATGCAAAAAATTAAAAGTTGAAAAATATCTTTCTTTTACGTGTTGGAACTTAAAACAAAGATTCCAGAACACTTTTTATTTCGTCTATATCTTAAAAAATGATTGAGTTATAGCACTTTGAATTTTTCTTATGGCTGACATTTTGAAACGATCTGATTTTTTTGTCACGTGATAACACGCGTATTTATGAACCGATTTGAATGAAACTTGGTATGTACATAATATATACAAATGTCTCGACCGAGTTCGTTGGCCAGCATCATCCGCGATTTTGTTTCAAAATTGTGGCCATTTTAAATTTTTTAAAAATTTAAAATTAAATGCGAAAAAATCAAAATTTGAAAAATATTTTTCTTTTACGTGTTAGAACTTAAAACAACGATTTTAGAACACTTTTTATTTTGTCTATATCTTACAAAATGATTGAGTTATAGCACTTTGAATTTTTCTTATGTCTGACATTTTGAAACGATCTGATTTTTGTCACGTGATAACACGCGTATTTATGAACCGATTTCAATGAAACTTGGGATGTACATAGCACATACAAATGTCTCGACCGAGTTCGTTGGCCAGCATCATCCACCAATTTGTTTCAAAATGGTGGCCATTTAAAATTTTTAAAAAAATTTAAAATTTAAAATTAAATGCAAAAAAATTAAAAATTGGAAAATATTTTTCTTTTACGTGTTAGAACTTAAAACAACGATTCCAGAACATTTTTTATTTTGTCTATATCTTAAAAAATGACTGAGTTATAGCACTTTGAATTTTGCTGACATTTTGAAACGGTCTTATCTGAACGATCCACAATGTTGCTTTAAAATGGCATACACTTTATGATATCGTGGAATTTGGTGACTCTCTAAATTGATTACAATAAAACCAGGTTGAATAAAAGATGACTAATTTCTAAAAATTCTATTAATATTCAGTCTTGACAAAAACTAGTTTCAATCTTATAAAATCACTAATTTTATAAGATTATTTCCTCTAATTTGAGCTTAGTATTTTTGAACAATGTAACTTACTTTAAAATAAATAAATAATTATATAAGTATATGAAAGCTGCCTCTTCCTCCCGTCATTGCCGGAAGGACTTTTTTTAATCATGATACGGAAAACCACATACAAAATTTAAAGGCAAGTATCCTACATTAAAATGACGACTTCAGTTTAAAGTACAAAAGTGTTACGGGCCTCAATAGGGGGCTTGTTTTGGAAAAAGTTTCATATAAAAGCATATATTTTTATAAAATTGGGATAAAATATGAATAAAATTTTGTACTAACATATCAAATATTTTAGTACAAATTTGTAATTTTTTAAGCATTCTACTTTAGCAAGAATTCTACTTTAAAATGACACATTCGGTTTATAGTTAGGGAAATTTTACAGGCCCCAGAAGAAGATTTGTTTTAAAATATTTCAGTATAAAAGTAGACTTTTCTATATAATCAGGTTAAAAATATGTATTAACACAAATTTGAGGTTTATTTAAGGTCCATGACCTTAATATTTATAATAATTTCTAAGCAGAACAAAGGATGGGTCAATTAGAACTGAAGAAATTTTTTAAATCAAAAAACTCCAACTAATAAGATCTAGCATAACATGTATAGGAGTTATAAATAACATTCTAAATATTTAAGATTAAAATTATTTCACCAAAATGAGATATTTGAGGAAATTCATTTAGAAACATCATTTTAATAAAAACAAATTATATTATTTCGGTTAAAAACTAAACTTTATAAGAATTTCTTAGTTTTCTTGTTGTGTTCAACTTTTTTTTTCTATAAATGAAAACATACTATAGAAACTTAATCTATAATACTACACTTAATTAAAAGTTGCATTGCCTATAACATTATGTGACAAAATTTTCTTTTAGTTATGGAACGTATTCTATTTATATTCTAATGTCAGTAACTATAGTTTTTACAAACAAATAGTGACAAAATTAAAGAAAACGTCATTTTAAAAATTGTTTTGGCTAAAGAAATTTAAATAAAATTTTTATTTAAAAAATATTATTCAAATTTCATAATGCACAGTTCCAAGGAAACCTTTTTTTGCATACCTAATAAATTCTCGAGAGCAACTAACATCTCTAAGATTTTACATAGAACGCGCATACCTTTTAAATTAAAAAAGCATTTTAGAAAAAAACTCATTAAAGAATTCTAGTGTTATAAAAAAAAAAATAAACTTATTTCTATCCCTGATATGAAGTTCGTTTATATCTATGCCTTCGACATCATGAAAAAAAAAATAATTTAAAAAGTCGAAACATCTAAAAACTTTTATAACGAAAAATAATTATGCGACATTTTTTTCTCGGCAATTTTCAAGCATTTCATGTTTATTTTAATAAGTTTTTTTTGTCTTAAAATTTTATACACACAAAAAAGGGAAGAACAGATATTTTTCTGTGATTAAATGTTAGTTTAAAAATAGACTAAACTGAATGTTAGTATTTTAGACTTGATTTTGTTAATAAAATTATATAGCCTGAAAATACATCTTATTGCCTGAAGATGTTCTTATATCAATTTTCACAATTCTGCTGCTGTTTTCTTTAGTATGAAGTTTAAAAATTTTTTTGTATTAAGTGTTTTAAGTGAAGCTTGTAGAAATACGCTTTTAAAAAATTTGTAATAAAAGAATGTACATATGCATAGAAATTGCTCGAATATGTTAATAAATGTCAAGAAGGAATAGTTGACGTCACGAGACTAAAATCACACTTTATATTTCTCCTAATATGTATGTTATTTGTAAATAGAGACAAATTTATCTTATTCGTACAACTGCAAACAGAGAAATGATGCCGAACTGATTGACGAGGATATATCTGAATTCATAGATGGCCTTTTTCTTCTACAAATACAACTTTCATTAACAAATAGGTAAGACAACGTATTTAAAAATACAGTACCACAGATTCCTTTATACTAATTGCCAAAATATTACAAATTGCCAAAAGTTTAACAATTAAAGAGGGTAGAGAAAAAATTAGTTCACCACACAATATACAGTTGGCAAAAAAAGTATTTGTACACTCTAAAATTTTTAATTTTTAACTAAATAAAACCAGATATTTTGTCAAAAATAGTTTTAATACAGTCTGTTTACCGTGCGTTTTAAATTACATAACAGAAAATGTCGATAAAGATGTAAAATAATTTTCTAATAGGAAAAGTTTAAAAATTTCTTGCAAAAAAAGTATTTGTACATTTCTCCATCCTGATATATACTGTGTTTTATAGTGTTTATGATTCAAAGGACTACTTTTACAGAAGCTGTTAATAATTTTTGAGTTCATATTATATTTGTCTGACATTTAATCTAATTTGCTCTTGAAATAATTGAGTATAGAATCTAATACTAGAGAGGGACCTCTAGATATATGAAATCCTATGATTGAGCATAATAAAAATTTAAATTCGCATCAAGAATTTGTAAAAGCTATTAAATTACCATTTACAACTATTGGATGTATAGTGAGAAACTATGAATAAATTAAAAGCATCGAAATTCAATAAAAACCAGGACTTCTTAGCAAACTAACAATGAGGGAAAAAAGGAGTGTTGTTAAAAAAGCTTTAAAAAATCCTATGCGTTCGGTTCAAAAATTTGCTGGAGACCTTGCGACATCTTCTCGCATCAGAGTAATACCTCAAACAATAAAAAATATTCTTCTCAATGCAGATTTAAAAGGAAGAACCTCAAGGAAAAATCCATTCATCAGCGAAACAAATAGGCGAAAACGCATAGTATTCGCTTTCGCATACAGAAGTAAATCATTGGATTTTTGGAAAACAGTAATTTTTTCTGATGAGGGAAAATTCGGAATTTTCTTACCATCAAGCATTCGAAAAAATTGGCGTAAAAATAAAACTGTTCTAGATCCAAAACGTATACTTCAAACTATCAAGCATGTTGGGGGGAATATTATACTTTTGGGGTGCATAGCTTCTAATGGAGCAGGACATTTAAAATTTATTGACAATGGAAAGACAGGTTTAACATACATTGATGTGTCGCGCCATAATTTATTAAACTGTGTCAAGAAATTATGCATAGAGGAAGCTTTTAACTTTCTGCAGGCTAACGACCAAAGCATACTGCTGTGATTACCAGCACATGGTTACTACAATACTCGAAGACGACTGGTAATTTCTCTAAAATCTCTAGACTTGAATCCAATAGAAAATTTGTGGATGCTATTGGATGCAAAAATCCGAAAAAAAAAATATGTATCAGTAAAAAACAGTTTTAAAGAAGCTCTTATTGTGTCATGGAATAACATTAACCAGACCGCTACAAAAAAGTTGGTGGAATCTATGTCACACCATCTAGAAGAAGTCAAAAACACTAAATAAATTCACACAAACTATTAATTTGCATCATTTTACTAAATTTTCATTAATTATATTACATTAATATAGTGTACAAATACTTTTTTTGCATTATATTTTGGTATATTTGCTTATTATAATGTAAAAAATCGATTCGTTTAATTTTGTTTTTGCTTCTATAATAATATAATGCATTAAATTAATGTATTACAGTATTTTGTGCTTAAATCGTTTGTTTAATTTCATTATAATTTAAAAAAATGAAGTGTACAAATACTTTTTTTGCCAACTGTAAAGTAATTCATCGTTTATAGTATAGGAATTAAGGATCGATCGATATAAGTTTTTAAAGTCAAAACGAAAGCCAAACCGAATCTCGGTTCTCTCAGAAATGAAATATGCAATTAAGATACATTAGTTTTACATCGTCATAAATATTTTTGAAGTTTCTTGAACCGATAATTTTTGTAGAGTCTTGCGCGCAGTGGGTGCAAGTCAAACAAGTATAATAACACATTGATATAACAACACATTAAGGTTACACATTGCCTTTGCATTTAACATGCATTTTAATAATAAAGTGTATGGAAAATAATACTAAATTATTTATAGATGTTACAGGCCAAACCCGATTTTAGGCCAAACTAGTTTATCCTAACGCCCATCGGATAGACTAGTTTTTCCTAGGCCAAACCGGTCTATCCTAAAGCTCATCGGATAAACTAGTTTTTCCTAGGCCAAACCGGTCTATCCTAAGGCCCATCGGATAAACTAGTTTTTCCTAGGCCAAACTAGTCTATCCTAAGGCCCATAGGACAATCTAGTTTTTCCTAGGCCAAACTAGTTTGGCCTAACTCTTATAGAATAAACTAGTTTAGCCTGCTGTTTATTGGTCTGAACTAGTTTCTCCTAGGCCGATCTAGTTTATCCTAGGTCAATTCAATTTGGCGTGATTTTATTGAATTTAATGACCGCGACAGCGCCAACATTCTAGTTTGTCCTAGGCTGATCTAGTTTATCCTAGGCCAATTTAATTTTACGTGATTTTAGCTCGCAGGCGTCAAAACCCGAGAAATAATGGGCTCGCAGGTTCTGTATGTATGAATGTACGTATGTATGCATGAATGTACGTACGTATGTACGTACGTACATACGTATGTATGTACGTGCGTATGTATGTAACGCGATAACTCGTGATGGAAATATCCGATTTGCTTCAAATTTTGGATGCACGTTCATTGATATAAGGTACTTTTCTGATTAATTTTGGGAATTCATTGGATAAGAATAAAGGGGAGCGAACGAGAGGATGGTCCCCCATCGTTAATTTAGAGAAATGGATTTTTGATGAAGAATTGTCAGTTTTCATTTAAAATTTTAGATATAGGATCATTTTGACAAGGCGCCCCCATTATTAGTTGTGGATGTTTATTGTTTAAGTGTAAAAAAAGGGCAATGTAGGTTAATTCCTCCCCATAATTTAGATAAATGGTTTTTGACGCAGAATTTACGGATTTGCTTCACATTTGTATATAGGTTCTTTCTGATAAGGCGATTCCCTGAATAGTTTTGGGGATTAATGGTTAAGTATGAAGGGAAAAATTACATCTCTTACACAGAAAAAACTAGTTTATCCTATGGGCATTTAGATAAACAAGTTTGGTGTAGAAAAAACTAGTTTATCCATTTGGCATAAGGATAAAATAGTTTGGCCGAGGCTAATTTAATTTAGCTCGAAAACGGGTCTGACCAGTAAAAAACATATCTTTCACTAGAAAAAGTATAAATGTGTGTCAAGAGTCATTGCTTATAACACCAATACAGAAATTTAACATGTTCACCTTAGAGACATGATGCATTGGACATGGTGTTTGCTTTTTTTTCTGCGCACTCGTGCCAACTGAGATCTGTGCATTTATTATTATTATTATTATTATTATTATTATTATTATTATTATTATTATTATTATTGCTATTATTATTACTATTATTGCATATTCGAGCCAGAATGAAGCTGAACAAAATTTGCATTCGAGCAGCGTTTTCCATTTTTGAGAAATTAATTACCTGTCGACATATAAGCTATTCTTGTCAGGGTCCGTCCATTAATCATGCGAGGCTCGAGAGGGGGAGGGGGGGTTCATAAAAAAATCACAAAATATCACAAGGGGGAGGGGGGGTGTAGTAATATATCACGAGTATTTATTTTTTCGGCAAACGCGCGATACTGAACCGAAAAGCGACGTTTCGTGTATTTATTTTTTTCGTCAAACGCGGTCTCTTGAAATTACTCCAACGTATGAAGGCTTCGGCAAATTGATCTATGACTTGTGTTGCCCTAACCTGCAGAAGGATCAGATACTTTTGGAAACGACATGCCAGCAGTGTGCATTGTACTTCTGTACAAAAACAAAAGTTAAAGCACATCTGAATTATTGTCACAAGCAACTGAATCTGAGCAATAATAGTCTAGAGATGCACAATGTCCGTCCTTCTCGCATCCTCACGCGACGAACGAATGGTAGATCAAGAGAGATTCTCCGCGTAGTGCGCGAAAATGATGACGCCGAGTGGCTTGATGAAACCGATGTTAATCTTCAATCAACAAAGCACTGTGCCTACAACTAACTTGAAAGATGCTTATCCAGTTGATGGTGTTGAAGAAAGTCTTGCTAATCCGTGGTCTGAGGACATTGTAAATTAAATTATGTTTATGTATTACTACAAAAAAGTTTTTCGCATTTCTTTCATTATTTTTATGTCAGTCTAAAACAACGTACAACCTTTCCGTTTACCTCTTAAGGTTGTTATTGCAGTTTTTTTTATTTTCTATAATAAAATTTGATGATACTTGAACCTATTTTTATAATAAATATTCTAAAAAAATTTAGATTCTTTGTCGTTACTAAAAAATACACGTGATATAGGGGAGGGGAGGGGGTTAGTCTTGAACCTCACCATGTATCACCAAAGGGGAGGGGGGTTAAAAATGCCAAAAAAAGAAAACATCACATGATTAATGGACGGCCCCTCACGGCGTCAAATTTTTTTTCCGTGAAGTCGTAACCGAAAATTCGATTCAAAACGTAGCTTTATTATTTTCTCAAAGATACATCGCTTTTATGTAAAAATGGTTTACGCCATTCGACTATATATTATCTGAATCTGTTAACCTTATGCATTTTCGAAAAGGAAGTAGTTCATAAATGTGTTAGGATGTAGCTCTTTAGGATTTGAGAAAAGCCTTAAGGAATGACAGAGAAATATAGTCACAAATCTACTTTTTACTGAACGGATTCAAAAGTTATGATATTAATAACTCTCATATTTTTTCTTTTGTTCTAAACTACATTGATTATTTAATGAATCCGTATTTGAATATTGAAACTCTAAGAATCTAGATAATCATTAATACATTGTGTATTTTCCATTCTGTGAACACAACATAATTTAAAAATACATTGTAAATTTATCCAATAAGTATATAAGCAGTATTTTTTAAAGGAATCTTAATTGTACGTGAATTAAAACCTGAATTTTTTTGCAGAAATTGAGTAGGGCCAGATCGAGCCGGACTGAATCTTTTTTCACTGATTTTTGTACAGACAGAGCTCTGCCTGTACAAGAGTAAATTACATTAAAGTAAATAATAATAATTTGCTTGAATAAGCAAACACCATGTCCAATGCATCATGTCTCTAAGGTGAACATGTTATATTTCTGTATTGGTGTTATAAGCAATGACTCTTGACACACATTTATACTTTTTCTAGTGAAAGATATGTTTTTTACTGGCAAAACCCGTTTTCGAGCTAAATTAGATTAGCCTCGACCAAACTATTTTATCCTTATGCCAATCGGATAAATTAGTTTTTTCTACACCAAACTTGTTTATCGAAATGCCCATAGGATAAACTAGTTTTTTCTATGTAAGAGGGTAATCGTTCATTTTTCCCTTCATACTTAACCATTAAACCCCCCAAACTATTCAGGGAATTGCCTTATCAAAAAGAACCTACATACAAATGTGAAGCATATCCGTAAATTCTGCGTCAAAAACCATTTATCTAAATTATGGGGGGGGGGTGAACCTACATTGCCCTTTTTTACACTTAAACAATAAACATCCACAACTAATCATGGAGGCGCTTAGTCAGAATGATCCTATATCTAAAATTTTAAATGAAAACTGATAATTCTGCATCAAAAATCCATTTCTCTAAATTAACGGTGGGGGATTAGCCTTCCTTTCGCTTCCCTTTATTTTTATCCAATGAATTCCCAAAACTAATCAGAAAAGTACCTTATATCAATGAACGTACATCCAAACTTTGAAGCAAATCGGATATTTATATCATGAGTTATCGTGTTACGTACATACGTACGTACATTCGTACATACATACGTACATCATACATACAGAACCTGCGAGCCCATTTTTTCTCAGGCTTTGACGCTTGCGAGCTAAAAACACGTAAAATTAAACTGGCCTGGGATAAACTAGATCAGCCTAGGACACACTAGAATGTTGGCGCTGTGGCGCCATTGAATTCAATAAAATCACGCCAAACTGAATTGGCCTAGGAGAAACTAGATCGGCCTAGGAGAAACTAGTTCAGACCAATAAACAGCAGGCTAAACTAGTGTATCCTATAAAAGTTAGGCCAAACTAGTTTGGCCTAGGAAAAACTAGATTGTCCTACGGGCCTTAGGATAGACTAGTTTTGCTTAGGAAAAACTAGTTTATCCGATGGGCGTTAGGACAGACCGGTTTGGCCTAGGAAAAACTAGTCTATCCGATGGGCGTTAGGATAAACTAGTTTGGCCTAGACCAATCTAGTTTGGCCTAAAATCGGGTTTGGCCTGTAACATAGACATAAAATAATTTAAATATTTAGTTTTAAAAAATTCTAATCTTGTAACATAACTGAAACATTTACAATGGATGTATGGAAATGTGGAAAAAAATAATTTAAAAAACCGATCTTCTTCAACATTTAATGCTTTAAAAAGTATATTGTTTTGATACGCACACTTTTTCGAAAGAAATATAAAATAACGTTCTTTTATTTCATATGTTTAAAAATCTTTTTCAAAATACAAGGGACTCCAAATCGGCATTTTCAAATGGGAATTTTAAGGAAACAATTACGTCAAAATGTTTAGAAAAAAATAAGAACTTACTATCTAAAAAATTTTCAAGCGTTAAAATCCAGAGATTCCTTAATTTAAATCTATTAGCAAAATGTGATTCAAAATACGCATAAACAGCACTAACACTATCTATTCACCTATTGCGTATTGTGGTGTGTTGCGAAATCTCCTTCGGTGAAAGTGACGTTTCTTTCTCGCCTGCGAGCAAGCGATGTATTTATATGATGCTAAGTGGCAACTAATTTTTAGTTGCATTGACGATCGTAATGTTTGAAATGTTTTAGTTTATTATTAGAGTTGTTGAGTTCAAAATCTTTTTAAATAGCAAATTCTTCATAAAGATGTTTGAAATTATCTTTAGTTTTGAATATACAAAATTTACTTCAGCAATATTTTGATAAATCAATGAATGAAATTAAACTTTCAATAACAATATTAGAAAATTCCGAATGTCATATTAAAAAGTAATATTAATTATTATAAAATGCTTACATTTGATTATTCATGTTTCTTAGAAAAATAATTTACTGCATCGCTAACTGAGAAGTAACCAAAGATCTTGTCCATAAAACTTTTAATTAAACATAATTTGAATCCTTTCAATATAAAATATATTCAAACATGAAAGTTTTCTATTTTGAGGTAATAAGGATTCATTCATTCATTTGGGTCGGGCGTACTATCAACAAAATATGTACCTTTATCGAGTTTTATTTTGTCTTAACCATTATTTTTGTTACTATTTGCATGTAGTAATCTGTAAAATTTGGAATTTTTAAAAGTCCTCAGATTCTTTAATTTAAATCTGTTAGCAAAATTTGATAAAAAATACGCATAAAATGAACTAACGCTATCTTTTCATCCATTACTTTTTGTGGTGGTGTAAAAAAGATCGTTTTCGTTACATATACGTAGGCTAATTGAAAAATGAAAGTTATTTGCAAATAGCCATATAAAGAAAAGTTTGAAATTATCTCTACTTTTGATTAAAAAAAATTTACTTGTACAATATTTTGATAAATCAATATTGCTAAATTAAATCCTCATTTACAAGATTAGAAATTCTGAAAGTTATCTTAATAAACTAATCTTAATTATTATCAAATGCTTAAACTTACTTATTCATGCATTCTTAAAAAAGTAATTAACTGAATCACTAACAGAGAAGTAACCGAAGTCCTTGTTCGTAAAACTTTTTAATTAAACATAATTAGAATCCTTACAAGATGAAACATGTTCAAACAAGAAATTTTTCTATTTTGACATAATAAGGATTCATTATCACATTTGAGTCTGGCGTACTATTAATAGTACATGTCTTTATGCCGAGTATTATTTTGTTATATAAATTATTATCAGTAATTTTAATCCGAATGTCCGAAAGTTTATATTTAATTTCTTTTTTGCGCGTTTTTTATGCGATGTTAGTGAAATATACTGATATATGAACGAAATTTTCGCATTTAATTGTGCGTTTTTTTTTCATACTTCTGCTTATTTCTTTCAAATATTTGCACAACATGGAGTGCATCGATTTTCGATATTTTTTGGCATGCAGGTAAAAATCTACGTAATCCATGTCAACTAAATGTCATTTTAAACTAATTAAGTGGTGCTTTAAAACTTTCTAATGTAAAAATTTGTTCTGTCTTTTTTTTCGAATTTTTATTTATAATGACTGTCCTCCTAATTTGGTGCTAGGGGACACTGTTGTCGTTGGCATTTGTTTGGGCGTACCAATTTACCTCCCTTGCATAACTATAGCTCTTTCCGCTCGCAAGTATTTTCAAGTTAAAGGGACTTTCCTATGCACCTTGTATTGCATTTCAACAGTTGAGAAATTTCTATGTATAAATCAATCCAATTTTTAAAAAAGCGTATGTTAAGAACTTTGATTAAACATAAAAACATTATTAACAATGATTTTTTAGAAGGGGGACGAATTTTATACAAGAAGAATATGTACAACTAAAAAGTTTAAGCAAAGGGAAAAACGAGACAAAAAATTAGGAACCGCTGATTTAAATATACGAAATTCGTGATGTAATAAATTTATTTTATTAAACGGGAAATATTTAACCACATTTATTTTTAACTGATTGCACTATTATTTATAAAACATGTTAAAAACTGTAGTTATTAATGTTAAAATACTTTTAAAATTTAAAATGTAGATACCTATGAATTTTCTTATGCATTTTCTTTTAATTTTTTTATTTCGTAGCACAAAAAACTACTTAATGAAATTGCAATTACAAATGATAAATTTATATATAATGTAAACCATATTTTTGAATTATAATAAATTCTAATAGTTTTTCATACTAATAAAATTTCTGCGTTGCATTTCTGTTAAACAATGTCAAAGAAAAACATTTGTATAATATTTCGCATCAATATTGTTTAATTTTGCAGAATGCATTTCAATTTTTTATATATTTAAGGCATTCTCTAATAAAATGGGGAAATGGCTATTAAATCGTTTATTAAGGTTATCGATATTTTATTACCATTATATGCTATTCTAAAAAAAATATAAGAAATACAATTTTAAAAAGAGTGATTTAAAAGATATTATACAGGGTGTCCCTAAACTCCTGATACATACGTTAGGTTAGATTGAACACAACTAAATAAGTACAAATCATCATACAATCAATGATCGCATCGCAAGCTGTAAAGAGTTGGAGGAAGATTCTCAGACACGGCAATAAAAATACTATTCACAGCAGCTGGTTTCATTTGTTCCATGGATTATCGATGATATGGATGTGTACTCAAATCAGGAGAAGGCTGGTTGACATTTTATTACCATTATATGTTATTCCAAAACATTATACATATGATAGAAATAGAATTTTAAAAAGAGTGATTTAATAAGAATTTATACAGAGTGACCCTAAACTCATGATACATATGTTAGGCTAGATTGAACACAACTAGACAAGTACAAATCATCATACAATCAATGATCACATTGCAAGCCGTAAAAGACCTGGAGGAAGATTCTCAGACACGGCAATAAAAATACTATTCACATGAGCTGTCTTCATTTGTTATATGGATTACCTATAAGATGGATGTGTACTCAAATCAGGAGAAGGCTGGTTGACATTTTATTACCATTATATGTTATTCCAAAACATTATACATATGATAGAAATAGAATTTTAAAAAGAGTGATTTAATAAGAATTTATACAGGGTGACCCTAAACTCATGATACATATGTTAGGCTAGATTGAACACAACTAGACAAGTACAAATCATCATACAATCAATGATCACATTGCAAGCCGTAAAAGACCTGGAGGAAGATTCTCAGACACGGCAATAAAAATACTATTCACATCAGCTGTCTTCATTTGTTATATGGATTACCTATAAGATGGATGTGTACTCAAATCAGGAGAAGGCTGGTTGACATTTTATTACCATGATATGTTATTCCAAAACATTATACATATGATAGAAATAGAATTTTAAAAAGAGTGATTTAATACGAATTTATACAGGATGACCCTAAACTCATGATACATACGTTAGGCTAGATTGAACATAACTAGACAAGTACAAATCATCATACAATGAATGATCACATTGCATCTTTTTTACATATTACTGAACCTTCTCAACATTTTCTCATCTATCTCCTACATAATATTTCTCCTCACAGTTAACTGATTATTTTAAAGTTTGTCTTTCTCTCCGAACTTGGTGTTCTTGGCAATCTCCTCCAATAATCCATTTTGATTGCAAGTACACTGCTAAAAATCTTGTCTTAGTTTGAACCAATTTTTTTTTGCTCAATAGTATCACTCTAAGACAGCAAAATCTTCAATCAATATTTGGATCTCCTGTTGTAGCAAAGCTATAATAGTTGAAAGGATAATAAATAGGAAAATCCAAATGTTAGTATGAGATTTTGCCATCATATGGTGGTAGCGACTGAGAACCAAAATTTGGTTCAAACAAGAGTAAAAATTTAAACAACGTAGTTTAGTTTCATTTATTTTATTGTTTGTCCAAGTTTTCACACTACAGGGTTAAATACTTTCAATTAATGTATGACAGTTTATATTCCACCAAAAATCATTTTCTAAATGAGTTAATAAATATAATAAAATCTATGACTATTCTTTTACTTTTAGAAAACTTTTGTGTTTCTACTGAAATTATAAACTTTAGTCACGTCAATAAAATTGCTGTATATATTTACTATCGTTTTAAATTATAAAAAAATAACAATAAAAGAAAAAATGTATAAAGTTTCAACCGAAAAGTTGTCTTTCCTTCATAAAGATTCTTGCTGTCTTTAAAAAAAAAAGAAATGTCTCAGACTATTATTATCCTTTGCATTCATGACAGATAATAGGAAAGCCTGTTTTTCTTTTAAGACGTGTCAAGATATTCTGATGCATCTGATTTCAACTTTTCTTTGCTTTCTTTTAAACTCGACAAAATTACGCAGATGTTTCATGGTGATAGTTTGCTTTTTGACAGGTTTTATTTTTATGTACTTTATTATAAAGAAATTACATTTTAAAGCAGTTTTATTCAAATAGAATGGAAAATTAAGTTTCAAAATGTAACAGGGGTATAGCTTATATATAACAATATATTTCTTAAATATGTTTATATTCATTTTTTAAAAATTATAAATATTCAATATATTTAGTCCTGTTCTATAGAAAAATTTATATTTTTTGCTCGGCAACTGTTAAAAATACAAAATAAACTAATTGGCCTACTTCAAAACACATTTATTTTTAATATATATAAACATTATTTATCAACAAATTTTTATTAAAATTTTATTTTTTCTGTGAAAATCAAAAATTTTAAGGCGAGATGTGTTTTTTATTTTGTTATTAAAAACTCAATGTCATTTCTTCGCAATTTCCTTTTTTTACAGGCGAGTCTAACTTAGTCTGCTTTTCAGCATAATGTTTGCTTATATTAAAGCACATATTGTATCGTATGAGAAAAGCCGGCATGTCCTCTTCACAGAAAACTGCCAGCTGCTGGCTTATCAACCACTGCATCATCACAGTTTTAACATAACCATGGTATGAATCTGCGTCTTGCAGTCTAAAGCAAAATGCGTATCATATTTAGTAGAAGGATCATTCTGCCTTATATCAAAGATCGTCCACACGGTTCATCGGACTCAGAACCTCACTGACCTTTTTAGAATTTCAATTTTAATTACTTAGCCTGGGGACACAATAGTTTCTGCTACTTTTTTCCAGGAGGAGCTTTCGTCGCACATTCATCCGCCCTTTGTCGGTTATGGAACTTTTCCCCAGTGGAATGAACCATTTTTTATTTTCTCCGGCTATATTACATTACCTGTTTTTTGTCGCATTAGGTTCTTTTGCATTTGAGAAATGTGGCCCTGATAGTGGATTTTATATACATATAACCCCCCCTGTCCCAACTCTGACGGATTAATTCCGCCTAAATTCTGCAACCTCTTTTTTACGTCCTTATTAAAGACGACTAGGAGGGACATTAGGCTCCACAGACTTGATTTCCTTGTCGATGGGTTCCTCATATAGTTCAGGTATAAGTGCTCAAAAAGGACAAATAAATGCAAGTTTTCATGTCCCTAGTAGCAATGCCTCATCACATTTACCTAGGCATTCATCAATTCATTGAAACTCGCTCTCCTAATAACATGCGCGTACCGCTGGGAGCAGTGTATGAGAACCGGGGGGCTGAATTTTATTGGAAATAAATATCACTATGAGCAGATAAACCCAGGAAAATCTGCTAATCGGCACTCCTCCTAAGAAAGATCACCCACCTGTAACAAACCACAATGAAAATTGGGAGAAATAGCTCCCTTTTCTACGAAGCGCAATCTGATTGGTTGAGAAGTTGATAGAGCCGATAACCCGGATGTAGATGTTCGCTGTTGTTGACGTTGGAGTGAACAGTGAAGGTCTGCCATTGATTTCGTATTTGAACGCCTTTCGAAGCATTGTAAGTACCTATTTTTTTCGTGTTAATTTCAATACTTTGTCTCTTTAATATAAGTATGATTTCTAGACTAAGCTGCTTTTTCGTTCGGCAAATATTAATATTGTTTAGGTATTTCTACATTAATTCGTTTTGAAACGAAAATATTTCCGTAACAGCAAAGGACTTTTTTCCTAATATTTTGAAATCTAGTGAGTAAATAAAAGCGTTTACTTAAATCTGTTACTTGAAGTAGTCAGTGGTGGATCCAAGGGGGAGTTCATGGAAGTCATGAACCCCCCCTGAACGCAGAAAATTATTAAAAGAAAGTTTAAAAGTGAAATATATTGATTTTTTTCAAAATTATCCCTTGTTTAACAATGAGAATCTTTTTTAGTCTATCCCAAAAAAGTCATTTCTGATATATCCGTGAAGTATTTTTTAGATGCAAGCTGCATCTTTTCAGAGTAAATATAATTGCTTAATGTTTTCCATTTTTCAATAAATGCAAAAAATCTTCCGCGAAATATCCATTAAACTGTGGAGTTTTAAACTGAATTTCAGGTCGTGACAGCCAATTGCGCCCTCATAGACTTTTTTGTAATTGTCAAGTCCTAAAAATTTGCATAAAATGCTCAATGTCTTGAATGATTGTTTGATTTTATATGAAAATGGAAAAAGCTTCAAAATTTTGGCTTCTGAATAAAATGTATATAATTTTACGAATATTTATGCAAATTTTTTGTTACCAATGAAAATAACTCCTCAAAAGTATCAGATATTTAGATATTTTAGATGTGGAGAAAATCTTCAATATAAAAATTGTTTTTTAAGAGACATGTTCCCCCCCCCCTTCCCTAGACCTCTCTAAAAGGAAGGCTGGATATTATATTGGAAGTTATATTGTATTTGTATAGAGAATAATATTGTACTTTTTTACTTGATTTAATGAATACCTCATATAATTTAGATATTAGTAACTTAAATTTTGAATAATTGAAATTTTGAATAATTAAAAATTTAAAATAGATTCTTTAAACTTTACTGCCATTTCTAATATCACAATAGTACATTGTGATACCTTCACTTACCACTGATAAGTAAAGATTTTGTTATTAATGTTTAATTATTTTTCTTATTTATTTTAGTGTTGAATCCTTAGAACCCTTCCCCTCCCAAAAGCCTCAGATGTTCCTCCTGGGGAAAAGTTTCTGAATTCACTGCTGTTCTTAATTACCTAAATTAGTTAAAGTAATTTATGAATTTTTCAATACTCTACTCATTTGTATTTTCCCACAACTTAGTTTAACACCAAGTTGTAAGTAGTTACCCAACAGTAGTTTATTTTTTAAAAATGTGCCTAAGGAAAATCCTTGATTAAAGTATATGTGTGTGTTTAGGGAGAAAAGAGAGTGAGGAAATGTTATTTTATCAGCAAATAGAATTTTTTTTCTGTCTGCCAGATTTTGGTTTATATTTGTATCATAAAGCAGGTGCGTGTGAAGAGAAAACTGCACATGGGTCAATGTTCCAAATTGGCATCCCCACCCCGACCCGCAACTTGACACTAAACCCCACAAAAATGACATTGGTAGTATAAATTTGGCATCCCCTAAATTTCTGCATCCCCCCTGCTGTCATAGACTCTCATAGAAAAAAAATGTGTTAATGCTTTAATAAAAAATGTTTTTTTTTTAATAAGCAAAAAATATAATTAATTTTCTGAAATTTAAAATTTGTTTCTGTACAATTCAAATTTTCCTCTTTTCTCAATATATAGTGTTAATTCTGATTTTTACATTTGAAATTTCATGTAAAATTAAGTGCTTGCACCAATGGTGGGTCTAGGATCTAGAGGGGGGGACGATGGGGCGATCGCCCCCCCCCCCTTGAGCCTAATAAAGGATCTGCAAAATGACATTAGATTCCCCCACGGAAAAGTTGTTGGTTCTAAACTCGAGATCAGTGCGAACCGGGTGAGTCGGGTCTTATTTTTTTGCTGCAAAGCTGGATTCAGCCACACTGTTTTTTCCAGGTCGGGTCTGGCGTGGACTTCCTTCCTACTAGAGATATATGCGGGCCTAAATTTTCAAGCACAGACTCCGTCCGCTATAAAGGCTAAACACTTGATCTGGGATCGACACAGCCCATATGCTGTGCGGGTTCTAAGGGGCGGGGGGAAGGGGGCAAAGTCCCTCGCATGGTCTAATAAAAGGTTTACAAAGTGACATGCATCCTCACGAGAAATACCTCGGGGTGAAGCTTGAGCGTGCCGCGCCAGTTTAACCCGGGAGTAGTCGCGGCTTTTTTTCGAACGTGATTAGTCGCGCTCGGTCTATTCGCCGCCGTTCCCTTTTGGCCGAAGAAACAGAGGAAAAGCGCCGTTGTTCCTCGAAGATCGAAAACAGGGAATTCAAGAGGAAAGTATTGCTTGGAAACGAAAAGATGCGTGTAATATCGATTAGTACGCATTTACGTACATTATTGGTCAGCATTTAAATAAATGTTTTAATAATTATTTAAAAAAAATATATATATATAAATGATAAAAGTTTTTATACAATCTGAATAATTTTCTAAAGATTCAATAGATAATGAATAAAAAAATATTTTCAGTTTTTTGAAAATTTGAAATCGTGATACATATTTTTTGAAAGGACAGTTTAGTTTTGACGTATGTCTGGTACTAGGAACCAATTGAAGTTGAAAAAATACATCTCAAATATATTTTTTCTTACTATTTCGACGTAAATATAAGAATAGAAGAGCAAATAACCCTTTTTTAAATTATTAACATAAAAATAGGAGCTACTTTTCATATTTTTTTCCTTTTCCTAAATCTTCTTCGTATCGTCGTAATTCTTTTTTGCATGTAAAACCTTAGAGGTTTTATAATTCAGTAATTTTTCTCAAATGAGAAAATATATTTGCACCAAATGAAAATGTATGAATAATATAATGTAATACATATATAGTATTTTTTTCTAATAACTTCGTTTCATCTTTTTTTTTCTATTTCAAAGTTTGTAAAAAAGATAAGAATTACTATATAATCTGACTGAAATTTTGAAGATACAATGAATAACGAATTAAAAGATACTTTCAGTTATAACATTGAAATCGTGACACAGACTTTTTTGAAAAAACAGCAACGCACTGAAGTTCGTTATAACGGTGGACTGACACTAGGAGCCAATTAATGTTGAAAAAATAAAGCTTAAATATTTTTATTACCATATCTATACAGATATAATAAAAGCAGATAAAATAATCCCTTCTTTGTAATTAGTAACATAAAAGCAGTGGCTACATTTCATTTCTTTATTTTATTTTATACATTTTTCTTTTCGTTGATTCTTTTTTTCTTTTTTTAATGAAAAATATATATGCACCAAATAAAAATATATGAATAATATAAAATAAGAAAATAAATAATAAATGTATTAATAACTTTTTTTTTTCAAAATTTGCAAAAGGGGTAAAAATTATTATATACTGGGACTGAAATTGCAAAGATACAATAAATATCGAAGAGAATAAATTTTGAATAAATTTTAAAATGTAAATATTAAATTTGATATAGATAAATTAGTTTTTTTTTGGGGGGGGAGGGGGGAAATGTCAACATTGATTTTGACAATGTTTCATTTTTTGGCGTTAATCAATATTAAAAAGATGCAATATTTAATGTAAATAAATATTATTTTGGAATTATTTACAATATTTATCAAAGTATAATTCAATTTCAATGAATTTCGCTTTTGAAAAGAAAAACATTATTAATGAAAAATGATTTCTGAAATTAAATGCCAGGAAAATTAACTTTATTAGAACTCAGCACTAGGCACTCTTTAAATTCGGGTTAAAAAAAAAAGAATTGCTATGGTGTTGTTGAATAATGTGTATTTTTATCGGCAACACACATATTTTAGAAACTTAGTTATCCATTTCTTGTATTTTATAAACATTACCTGAATTATAAAAAAAAAAAAAGTTTTTTACTTGCATACGTTGTAATCTACATTAGAAAATTCACATTATTTAGCACACTCGACACATATATTGTAAGTATGTTCTTTGCAGATATACAAACTACAGTGTTGACAAATTTGTTTTGCCTTCTTTTCTGCTTTATTGTGCAAAAACTACATCTTTCAGTCTTCGCAGACCGAACAATTTTTTTTAAATTTTATTTCTATGATCCTTTATTAAATTAAACACAACCATTTTACGCGTATTTTTCGGAAACATAATTTGAGAATTTATTCCCGCAATATTCATAAGCTTAAAAAACAAAGTAAGCGGTTTTTTATTACTTATCCTTGCTCGTTCTTACATATTATATTAAAAAATTAGGTTGTTGAGTTTATATTTATATATTTATATAGTTCACAATTTTCCCTAGAACAGATTCATTAAGAAACAGTTTTCAGAAGTCAAATATTATCAGCAGAAAGAGAAAAAAAAAGAGAGGGAGAGGAAACGGGACTCCCCGATTCCAAGAAACCCCCTTCTGAGAAATTCGGGGGAGTAGGAAAGAAGATTGCTAGGGCGAAAAAAACATCGGCTACGTGAGTAGTCGCATGCCGGTCAATCAGACCGAATTTGACTTTAAAATACAATAAAAGCATGAAAAATCGTAGGAATGACTCGTAATTTCTCTAGGCAGAAGGTCGAACAGTGAAGGTCAGCTACGCGGCATTTCACCATTGTAATTCTAAGGGGAGATGGGTTAATCAGCAGACGAAGAATTCGAGCGGCGAAAAGACCGACGCGCGACTAACCGCGGGTTAAGTCCACGAGACATAGACTGGGTAAGGTTTTCTCTTATTTTGAATCTGGTCGTGTACTGATCTTGCTTTTTTGGAGATTCAGGTGGCGGCAGGCTTCTTTTGTCTTCCAGACCAAGTCTGGTCTAGATTTATTTTTTTCTAGAAGTTTGCATTGGACAAAATTTCCAAGTCGTAGCTTGGCCCGGAATAAAAAGTAAATATTCGGTCCATTTCTGATCTAGCAGTATAATAAACATTATTTGCCCATCTGGCGACCCGTGCAGCTAAATGTTCAATACGGCTCTCTGATCTAGATAGTATAATAAAAATTACTGGCCCGACCGCGACCCATGCACTCCTCTTAATTCTTTCCCATCAGCCCAAATTGTGTTAAAAGTTTTCTTTGTTGTTAATCGTAAAAATTATTAAACAGAGAAAATGCAAATTTTATAAAATAGTTGCAAATGAGGACAAACTTTATTAAAGAAATGCGAATTTTGTCAGAATGTTGCCGAACAAACACGAATCTTATCAAAAAGTCCCAAAAAACCCTCAAATTTTGTGAAAGGATCACGAAGAAAACGTGAATTTCTTTAAAAGATCACATGCTCAGATAAAATCAAATTTTGTTAAAGGATCGCAATCAAAACTGGGTCAACCATTCTCGTTAGAGTAAAAACCGAATCTGTAACTGACACAAATCCGAAATGCATGACAATCTGCCCCGATATGCTAAGCGCAGTTAAAAAGCTAAAGTCAACCGACCAATAGCAAAATATAGTTGTTAACCGGACCCAGACCCGACTCCAAGCAAAAAATCCGAAATTAACTTGACCCGCAGCAGACAGTAGAAGTTAGCCGAATCCAAACGCGACCCACTAGAAAAAGTAAAAATTAACCTGACCAGCAGCAAAAAATAGAAATAAACCAGACATCAAATTTTGTGAAATGATCGCTGAGAAAACACGAATTTCTTCAAAGGGTCATGAAACAGACACACATTTCATCCAAAAATTGCAAAAAGGAATAAACATTTTATCAAAAGACTCACCCCAATCAATTTGTGTCAACCCGAACCCTTCTCACAAAAGTAAAAACCAAATTTTAAACTGCCCCATATGCGCTTAGCAGATCCAAAAAGTAAAAGTCAACCCAGCCAACAACAAAATGTAGCAGTCGACTGGATCCAAAAGCAAAAAATCAGAAAATAACTCGAACCGCAGCAAAGAGTATAAGCCAAAAGGACCCAAACACGACTCAAGTAGAAATTAACCTGACCAGTATCAAAAAATGGAAGCCAACCAGGCACAAACCCAACTCACATATAAAAGTAGACAAAACACGACCCGCATTTTAAAAAATGAGCTACAACCTGTGCATCAGACTGGACTTTCTAAATTTCTAAAATCATCTCCCCCCCCCCCCCCCCGAGGACTCTCTAGTTCCGCCCTTGGTTTGAACTATACATGTTCCCATTAAAAACATTTTGAAACAAATTCATGTTAATTATGATGTGTTTTTCAGTTGGTGTATGTTTGTGTTTTAATCAAACAATAAATATGGGTTTTAAATATTTAACTCATATGTTGTTAATGAGTTTAGTGTTATTCAGTTCGTTTTTTCTGAGAAGACCAGAAAATATTTTACAAATTCAATATTTATGTATTAACCACTTTCCAAAAAAGAAAAGAAGAAAAAAAACTTGTTGATCCATAACTTTCAATAAAAACAAATAAATATGTTAGTACGAAAAAAAAAAATGGGGAAGACTCACACATTAAAATGTCAATTATCAATAACTTTAAACAAAAAAATGATCAATATGTTGATATAAACAGAAAAAAACATTTCTTGGATAGTTGTTTGTGTACATTATTTTTGTTAATTATTGACTGGTGAACATATCTGTCCACACTTTTCTCATAGGGTCTTGTTTTTGTGAAATTGTGAAGTGTTTCTTACATATATATATATATAGGGTAGATGTACCAGTAATGGACCCCCTTAAGGAATTTCTCTAAAAAATAATTTTTTATTAATAGTTATAATTATTGTATACAATTTTTTTCATGTTATATTAATCTTTCAACAATATTTAACTAATCCCATAGTTACATTTCCCAATAGAAATGAAAATTTAATTTTAAATAATAGAAATATGTCTAAACACCCAAAAGCCCAGTAATGGACCACCTATGTTCCAGTAATGGATCGCCTATGTTCCAGTAATGGGCTACCCTACAAAAAATAACAGATAATTGCTTTTAGGTGCGTTCGTAATTATGTAAATACGTAGCACTTATACTTGTCGTTCAGTCCGTCCGTCTGTTTGTCCGTTAGTCTGTCCGTCTATCTGTCTGTCCGCATATAAACGCAAAAACTATCCAACCGAATCGGTTGAAATTTAAAATACATAATTATTACATAATTTTGTCAAGTCATTTCAAATTTCATGAAAATCGGATGAATAGATCAATTACAGGGACTATCAAAAGTATTCCGTTACATTACAGTCAAAGGGGAAAAAGTTGCATATGCATTTTAATGGTGTTACACTCATTCGAACATAATAAAATTGACATGAAACTATGACGTACATATATATTAAAATATAAATTCTGTACAATCTGTGATGCAAAGAATATTTATTATTAAATTACAGGGCCTCACAAAAGTATTCCACTACATAATGCTATACGGGGAAACATTGTTTGGGACATGTTTTAATTATATTAAACTGTGCCACATTTTATGAATATGATATACGATGCTGAGGCGTAATGAAAATTACTTCCTGTGTGTTTATAGAAACACAAAGAGTTCAACCACTGTACTGTATCCGAAGTATTGTCTACTATATCAGGAAAATCTTATATTTTTAAAACTTCGTTGTCGTACGAACGAACCTCATTTGCTACGCTTCACGTGCAATTTCCAACTGGTTTCAATATTATTTTGCTCCAGAACTTAATGAAAGCATAATAATAAAAAAAATATTAAAACTTAAGTTAGAAATTTATTACATTAAAGGATTTATAATGAAAAAACATAAAACAAAATATTTATATTTAAGTTATGAATTTATTATATTCAAGGATTTATAATGTGGATATAAAGCAAAATATTAATGATATTATTAACTGTTTATTATTAACTAACATTAAAGCATTTATATTGTAAAGATATACAACAAAATATTTAAATTTAAAGGATTTACAAGATAAAGACAATGTTTTACTGAAATCAAGTAAATAGAAAGATGGTAGATAAAATAAGGCATTAAAAAAAAGTCTCCAATGTTCATTCATATCATTATCTAAGTGATGTGCTTTGAAACTGTGAAATATAAATAACAGATCTGCAATTTTATCTTCCCTTTCCGATAGTCCAAATTGCTCAATATGGAATTTTAGAATGCATTTAAAATGATAAATGTTCTTGCACTATCCAACCATTTTCAGATAATCATATAGCCCACCAATTTGGTACAGATTGATTCCACAATTTCCCTTTAGAGATGCTTATAGGGATATATTATCACCAATGGAACAATCTCATTATTTGCTGAAAAACATCCCATAACAGTGATTTGTTCTTTTTCGTTATTTGGTACTACATAATACACATCTTTAACAGATTTTGGTCCCAAAATTTTCCTTGTTTTAAGAGCACAAAAGAAACCTTGTTTTAATCTTATTGAAAATTCTCTCTGTATGCTTTAGAATTCGGAAGAAATTATTAGTAATATCTTCTTCCAAGTATGATTTTACATTTCTGAACCAACTTCTTTTGTAACGGCACATCTAGATTTTGTCAAATGTTCTGCTTGTGTTTTATACAAATTTTGGATGACTTTTTAAAAACAACTATTTATAAAGAAATTGCCTTTATTAAATTCCAATAGGTAAAATTTAAGTATTAAATTTGATTAGTTAGCTTTTCAGTTAAATGAAAATATTTTATATCTACTGAAATAACACTTTTTGTACTGGTCACTTGGGTGGTCCATTACTGGAAAATCGCGAAATAAGCAATCCAGTAATGGACCACCCCTCCTGAAATCTTAAAAATAAATAAAATTTTGTTAATGGCCATTGGTACAATAAATTCAATGTTTTATATTGCTAACTAAACAAAAACATTCAATTTTTACGGAAAAATAAAAAAGTTATAAACTAAGTAAGTAAAGTCTGCTCTTAGCATGTTCATTAAGATATTCAGAGAAAAACAGGAAAACTGTGAAACTTTATTTTCTGCTTCCTAATTGTTTTGACGAAAAGTGTGAAAAATTAATCCAGCTTATAAAGCATGCAAGGTGGAATTCAGAAAAAAATAATAAAAGCTAAACTATTATTTATTATTTTTTATAAACAAAAAAATGCGAGGTGGCCCATTACTGGAAGGTGGTCCATTACTGGCACATCGACCCTATATATAAAATTCTAGTCATAATTATGTGAATTTTAAATTATCGATGCATTCATGTTCTAACCTTTCATATATAAAATAAACTAGGTAATGTGTTCCTTCCCAAGTTTAACTGTTTATTTACAGGCAGAATTTTATTTTAAAATGATTAAATTTGTGAAAAGTTCAATTTGAAGGTGAAAAAATTCTGTGAGAGGTCTATTTATGAGACAAATAATTTTGTGAAGAGTCCTGTTTTTCGATAAACTATTTTGTGAAGAATCCTGTTTAGGGGTAAAGAGTTTTACGAAGAGTACTGTTTAAAGATAAATTATTTTGTGAAGGGTCCACTTAAGGACCTAAAAGTTTCCTAAACATATCAATGGTATATGGAAATAGTGCCTTTTTTATCCTCAACTTATCTCGGGACAAACATTGAAGTGGTTCATAACAAAGTTTCTATATAATTAAATAGAGCAATTTACATTGCATAAGAACAACGCTATCTTGCTGCCAATGGTTGTTCATTATTAATAATAATTGGTCACAAATTTGTAAAAAGTTACTGTTCAAAATATCATATTAGAACATATTCCTGGATGGAGATACAACAATGACGTTAAATGTACAAATTTCAATGAGCGCTTTCATACTGGTAATTGTTTCATCACGGTCATCAATTCTCGTCAACAATCTTCAAATATTTAAAACCCTATATTATTCACTATGTAAAGTAAGCAAAGAAATTTTCAGTTAAGAATTGGAAATTAGTAATGTCCATCAAGTGCCTTGTATCAGTGAAGCACTATTTTATTCAAACAGCAAATGTAAAAAATGTTAGTTATAAGATAAATGAAAAGTGGTATAATGCAGTTTTCATATCCCTGTTCAGATATTGAAGAAGAAGAAAGACATACAGACATACTTTTCATTAAAAACTTGATCATGGAGATAAGTTTCATATTTTATTTAAAATGTTGAGTTATGTGACTGAATAAAAACTACTGAATGATTTCAAATGTAAGAAAAGCCATATCTTGGGATGTCATGATATATCATGCTTTTTGAGATGCTGGTGGACCCAAAACGGAACATAATTAAAAGTATGATGAAAATCACAAAATAATGAACTTTTCTGGTGGAACATTTCCAACTCTCATTTTCTGCTAAATCCATTATCCTGTCATTGGTCAAAATTGCAAAATTTATTAGTTGACCATGGAAGAACAAAAATTAGAGAAATTCTTTAAAGTCCATTAAAAAATTTGTGAAATTCTTCAGTCAGTCCGGGGGAGCAGGGTAAAAATCATGAAATTCGCTCAATTGAGCGGGGGGCAAACCATTCAAATTTTTAAGTTCTTCGGTCGAGTGAAACAAAAAAAAAAAAAAAAAAAAATCTTGAAATTCTCAAAACTGCCCGCCACACACTCACATATATTTTCATTTTTTACAGATGCGAAATTAAAAGGAATAAAAAAAGAAGAAAATCAGTTTTTATGTATAATTATGATTTTTTTTATTTTTTTATTTATTATGATTTATATTTTTCGAGGTATAACTGTAGAAATGCACTCTGAACTAGATTGACGGTTGAGGATTTTAAAGAAATGAATGTGCCTCTCATGCCTGAGTTTTCGAACAAAGATCTGGTAAGTATTTTTTTTTTTCGTTAAAAATAAGACTTTGAGAAAATTTTATGTAACATTATGATTTAAAGAAACTTTAACTCTCCAGTAGTTAATACAAACTTATTCTTGTAGACCATTTTGTGAAAAATAAGTTATTTTTATGATTTTTATTATATTTGTGTAAAATAACATTTTGCAATGAAAGTTGAAATTCAGTTACTCATTCGAATCAAAAATTTATTAACAAAAGTCTCTTTAAAATCCTGACGATCTGGCATGTGAAAGCTTTCTATATTTTGTCATTCCACAAAAACAGTACAAAAAAAGCATTTATTATAAATTTAAATCATTAGTTTATTGCCAAGTTATTGAAATATCACTATGAAGTAGAAAATATTTGTTTTTATACTTTTGTGAAGGCAATGAACAAATGATTTAAATTTTCATGAAAGTTTCCCCCAAAATTACATTTTCCAAAAAAAAAAAGCTTTTAAAGTTTGGGTTTTACTCAAATAATTTATTGTAATATTTTTCCAGCGTATACAGGGTGTCCCTAAACAAATGGTATATACGCTAGGGGGTGATAGAACACATCAAGACGAGTAATAGTAAATAGGAAACCAAGGGTCCCAAACGTTTTCCAAAGGAGATAGCCGCCATTAAAGTTTGGGGTCCAAAATTTCAAATGCACATAAAAAACGGAAAAATTGGTCCATTGATTTGCGGTTTTCACTAAAATCATTCTTTATGTTGGTATTTTCTTGAAAATAAATTATAAAAATAAATTTCGAAAAATGCCGATAGACGGCGCTTTAGACTTTGAAGAAATGAAAAACTATTTTTTGCCGTGATTTTTTGCATTTCATTAAATGGTTTCGTAAGCTTAGACTTAAACTTAAATTTTGAGCTCAAAATCTGAATAGTTGGAAGCGGTTAAGTAGCACAAACTTAACTGCGTTCAGGGGGTTTAAATTTCAAATGATTATAAAAAACGGAAAAATTGGTCGAATCATTTGCGGTTTTCACTAAAACTATTCTTTATGTCGGTATTTTATTGAAAATGAATTATAAAGATAAATCTAAAAAAATGCCGGTAGAGGGCGCTTTAAACTTTGGAGTAACGAACAACTACTTTTTACGTTATTTTTTGCATCTGATTAAATGTTTTCGTAAACTTAGACTTAAACTTAAATTTTGAGCTCAAAATCAGAATGGTTGGGAGTGGTTAAGTAGCACAAACTGAACTGTGTTCAGAGGGTTCAAATTTCAAATGATAATAAAAAACGAAAAAATTAGTCGATTCGTTTGCGATTTAAAATAAAACTATTCTTTAAGTCAGTATCTTCTTGAAAATGAATTTTAAAGATAAATTTCAAAAAATTCCGTTAGAGGGCGCCTTAAACTTCAGAGTAACCAACAACAAATTTTAACTGTTATTTTTTGTATCTAATTAAATGCTTTCCAAAACTTGTTAAATGTTTTCGAAATCTTAGATTTAACTTAAATTTTGAAGTCAAATTCTGAATTGTTGGGAGGGGTTAAGAAGCGCAAACTGAAGTGTGTTCAGGAGTTGAAATTTAACCCCCCCCCTCGAACACAGTTCACTTTTGCGCTACTTAAACACTCGCAACGACTCAGAATTTGATCTCAAGATTTAAATCCAAGCATTTGAAAGCATTTAATGAGATTTAAAAAAATAACGGTTAAAAATAGTTGTAAGCTATTCCAATGTCTAAGGTGCCCTCTATCGGCATTTTGTGAAATTTATCTTCAAAATTTATTTTCAAGAAAACACTGATATAAAGAGTAGTTTTAACAAAAACCGCAAAAGAATCGACTAATTTTTCCGTTTTTTTATAGTTTTCCGTTTCGTTTGAAATATAAACCTTCTGAACACAGTTCAGTTTGTGCTATTTAACCACTCCCAACTATTCAGATTTTGAGCTCAAATTTTAAGATTAAATCTAGGCCTACGAAACCATTTAATGAGATGCAAAAAATAACTGCAAAAAATAGTTTTTCATTATTTCAAAGTCTAAAGCGCACTCTATCGGCATTTTTCGAAATTTATCTTTATAATTTATTTTCAAGAAAATACCAACATAAAGAATAATTTTAGTGAAAACCGCAAATCAATCTACCAATTTTTCCGTTTTTTATGTGTATTTGAAATTTTGGACCCCAAACTTTAATGGCGGCTATCTCCTTTGGAAAACGTTTGGGACCCTTGGTTACCTATTTACTATTACTCGTCTTGATGTGTTCTATCACCCCCTAGCGTATATACCATTTGTTTAGGGACACCCTGTATACGGTTCTTTTGATCTTTTGGTTAGACGACTTCAAACTCTTGTCTCTTAGAAAAGTAGAAAATAATTTATTTACAGACCTTCAGAACAACAGAGTCTTCGAAACTCACGAATATTACTAGGTATTGAAAAATAATTGTTCAAATCTATCGTACAAGTGCAGATATAGATTCCAGAGACTCTTTATACAACGTTTCAACACTAAATCACATTCAAAACAATGTAGAGAAAACTCAAGCAAACTTGCTTACAATCGCAGCTCACTCAATGACTGACTGAAGAATAATAATCACAACAGCTCGTATTGCTCTCCTTATATAGGCTCGCAGCATGTGCTAGAAATTTCCACAGGCAACTCTAATATTCCAGAAAACCATGGAATAACATTCAATGTATCAGCACATCTAAAGGGGGGTTGCCATAGAGAGGGAAGGGTTACCATCGCCAAGTTTGTCGCCAACCTGGCGTATATCGCCAAAAGTGACGCCGATTTGGCGATATCTCTAATATTTCGCAAAGCTGCTATAGACATTCACTGAAAATAATAGACAAGTTTGCTTGATAACAGAGACAATGTAACAAAAACTAATATTAGTAAAGCTTAATAAGATTATTTACATTATTTTACAGTACAAACACTAACTATTTACAAAATTCGTAACACTACCCCATCCTCAAAGACTGCACGTCCCGAGCAGTGCAATCCTTGAGTTAGAGGCAAGCACTTAAAATAAATAAATAAATAATAATAAGATTTACATAAATAAGAACTAATTACTATTTACATATTTACAAAAAAAATGACTTTCATGACCATGGTCTGAAATTCCAGTTTTGAATTTCTGTTCACTTTGGCCGAAATAAGGGGCTAGCCGGTTATAATGTATGACCTTGGGCTTGGTGTGTGGCGATTTTTGTACACGTACGACGAAGTCATTCAGTCTGTTGACGACTGTGTAAGGACCGTCCCAGTTTCTTTGTAATTTAGGCGACAGTCCCTTACGGCGTATGAGATTTCACAACCAAACTTTGTCACCTTCGTTGAACTCATGTCCAGTTGCCTTTATGTCGTACCGTGTCTTCATCTTTTCCTATGCCAATCCGATTCGGTTCCTCGCTAGACGATGAATCTCTTCAATCCGTGCCTGCAGTTTATCCACGTATTCCTCGGGCGATAAAGGCGCATCAGGAGGACGGCCAAACAAAAGATCCGCAGGTAGACGAAGATCACGACCAAAGAGCATTTGAGAAGGGGAATAACCAGTGGCCTCATGAACAGCACTCCTGTAGGCAAGCAGGTACAGAGGATATTTCTTGTCCCAGTCCTGTTGATCTTTAGACACCAGGAGGGAGAGGCTATTTAGGATGGTACGATTGAACCGCTCCACCATGCCGTCCAATTGAGGATGTAGAGGTGTATTTCGAGTTTTGTCCATGCCGAGTAGTACACACATCTCCTTAAACACAGCCGAATCAAAGTTTCTTCCTTGATCGGAATGGATTTGAAGAGGAACTCCATATCTGGAAACCCAGTGTTGAACCAGTATGTATGCTACGGTTACCGCCTCTTGATTAGGAATGGCGTAGGCTTCAGGCCACTTAGTGAAGTAGTCCATGACAACGAGGATGTACTTGTTGCCATAAGATGTTCTAGGAAGAGGACCCAGGATGTCTAGAGCAATTCGTTCGAAAGGAACTCCTACATTATAACGTTGCAATCGTCCACGGGTGCGACTCTTTGGACCTTTACGTGCTACAACAGGTGTCACAAGTTCGACACCACTTCTCCACATCACTGCGAACATTATTCCAGTAGAAACGCTCTCGAACCTTATGCAGGGTCTTCATTACACCAAAATGACCTCCTGTAGGACTACCATGAAGTTCTTGAAGGACCATAGAAATTCTCGACTTAGGAAGTAGTAGTTGCCATCTACATGTCTTTCCATCATCAGACTCCCATTTTCGGTACAAAATACCGTTCTTCAAATGTAGGGAATCCCAGAGGGCCCAATAACGTTTAGTCGTAGGATGGTAATGGGCCATGTCTTGCCAGCTGGGCTTCCTGTCGGACTCCTCTTTCAGTTCTAGAATTGGCTTAATTTCAGGATCAGCAAGTTGATCTTTACGCAGGCTCTCGTCACTCCACGGATCTTGCGATGATGTAGACCCAGTTGTAACTTGTCTCACTATAGGACCATTGACATTAAATTTCTTCTCAACCCGGTCGCAGTATCTACAATTCTCTGAGCAGGGTCTTCTTGAGAGAGCATCTGCATTTCCATGCGATGAGCCTTTTCGATGGCGTATCTCCATATCGTATTCTTGAAGCTTTTGTATCCACCTGGCTATCTGGCCTTCGGGGTTCTTAAAATTCAATAGCCAAGTCAGAGAAGCATGATCAGTTCGGATCAGGAATTTCCGACCGTAAAGATAGTGATGGAAATGGCCTATGGATTTCACTACAGCAAGAAGCTCTTTTCTTGTTACGCAGTAGTTTCTCTCTGCTTTTGACAAGCACTTCCTGAAATAGGCGATAACACGCTCCTGACCGTCGATTTCCTGGGACAGTACAGCTCCAATGCTTTCATTACTTGCATCTGCATCAAGTATAAACTGTTTATCAATTTGAGGATATGACAGAATTGGAGTGGATGTTAATGCCTCCTTAAGCTTTTCGAAATGAGCGTCCCATTCCTGTGTCCACATAAATTTTTGATTGGCTTCTGTTAACCTATGAAGTAGTCTTGCAATCATCGAGAAGCCATTGACGAATTTTCTGTAATAGGTGCATAATCCTAGAAAACTTCGAAGCTGGTGAACATCTGCTGGACGACTCCAATTTTTCACGGCTGATCTTCTCCGGATCAGTCCTAACTCCTTCCGCCGAAATGATGTGTCAAAGGTAGGCGACTTCATTACGAAACAAACTGCACTTCGAAGGGCTTAACTTCAAATTAGCTTCCTTTAACTTTTGTAGCACCCGCCTGAGGTTGTTGAGATGTTCATCAAAAGATTTTCCTATGATTATGATATCGTCTAAATAAACAAGACATGCCTCATATGACAGCCCTCGGAGAACCGTTTCCATAAGACGTTCGAAAGTTGCAGGTGCATTACATAGGCCAAAAGGCATTACCTTGAATTGCCATAATCCTTGTCCCGTTATGAAGGCAGTCTTCTCACGGTCGTCGGGATGGATCTCTACCTGCCAGTAACCACTCTTCAGATCCAGAGTCGAGAACCAAGTGTTGGCCGCAAGTGTGTCGAGAGTGTCGTCAATCCTTGGTAGAGGGTAACTATCCTTTTTGATGACGTCATTCAGTCGGCAGTAGTCTCCACAAAATCTTGTAGAACCATCCTTCTTTCTTACTAGCACAATGAGAGACGCCCATGGACTTGTCGATGGTTCGCTGACGTCAGTTTCTTCCATATCCTTAATTAAATTCACCTGTTCTTGCTTGGCAAAAGGTAATCATCTAGGGTGCTGTTTAATAGGAGAGTGATCCCCCGTATCGATTCGATGTTGTGCCATTTTGGTTCGTCCAAAGTCTTCAGATGTTTGGGAAAATAAACTTTGGAATTCCCTAATTAAACTTTCCGCAGCATCACTTTGGTTTGGATCTAAGTCTGTCTTTGTAACAAATTCTTGACTAAATTATCTGAAGATTTCTGAGAGTGATTGGAATTTTGACTTATGCACGTCACAGGAGCACATGATGCTATCACCTCTCCTTTCTTGATAATCCTTGTCTTATCACTGATGTTAGCAATTCTGACTGGAATGGTTTTTTTTTTGAGAGGTCCACTACATATGAAGCCACCAATACTCCTGCTTGTGTACTATTGTCTTCGGGATAATCTATATGGCCAAATCGATAATTAGTTACATTTTTAATTACTGCAGGAACTAAAAATTCTGTTCTTGGATCTAGACTGATGTCTTCTTTGGCTATTACTATTTATTTACATTCAATTTCGTTATTTAATCCAAAAAGGCTTATTTCTTCAAATTTAGCGAGCATTTTATTATTTTTGAAATCGAGTTTTAAGCCAAACTTCTTCAGAAAATCTAGCCCGATTAAGCAAGTATCTGTTATGTCAGCCACATATGCCGTATGGTAATATTTCGTTCCTCCAAAGTTGATGGTTAAATTGGCCTTTCCATGTAATGGCTATCTTGTCGCCCGTCACAGTTTGCAGGGTAACGCATGGTGTAGTCCAGATGAGTTTACATTTCAATTTTTGAGCCAAATCTTCTCTTATTATTGTTACATTGGCTCCTGTATCCACAATTATACGGCATTGAATCTCGTTAATAAAGCCTATCACATATAATTCATTATCACCGCCACTCATTTTTTATATCTGGAGGATCTTCAGGTGGGGCTTTTTATTCTCTGGCTACCTCCGCCCCGCGAGATGGCCAAAATTTAGTTTCCCTGCTGACTGTTTGAATTTATCTCACGTTCGTGGATTTTGGGACAATTTCTTCGGAGATGTCCTGTATCACCGCATCTCCAGCACGTGAGATTCTATCTTCTTGAGCTTCTTCTTCCGTATTTTAAAGCTTCTAGCTCTTGATTTATTTTCCTAATTTCTTTCAAGACGTCGATCTCAGTGTCTGAGCTTTTGTTCACTGTTGCCCCGGACTGAATGACGATCTTTTCGGCTGGCTTGTGTAGCTGCTTCCAACTTTAAGGCATATAGTAATGCTGCCTTTAAATCCTGCACATCTGCCATTCGTACCGCTCTCTGCACTTCTGGATCTTTTATTCCGTCTGCAAAGTACTGCAATGAGAGCATTTCCCGTACATTTGTTGGGCATTTGATGAATGCTAAATTTGCCAGCCGTTCTATTATTGAGGCAAATTCTTGAAGGGTTTCACTCAATTTTTGATGGCGGCTCTTCATTTGTATTCTCGTATAATCTTTGAAGAATTTTTCTCCGAATCTCATTTCAAGTGCACAACTTAAAGTCTCAAAATTGAGTTGCGTGATATCGGACAATGTTTGCAGCATGTCGGCGGCTTCTCCTCTCAAAGATGCTCCCAGTTGACAAGCTTTCACCTCGTCACTCCATTTGTTCCCTTCGGCTACAGTAATGAATTGGATCTTGTAAACTTGCCAGGAACTCTTTCCGTCGTATGTCGGCAGCTTAACGTGCACAGGAGAAGCAGACAGATTCCTAAATTCTTCATAATTACCACTGGACGCTGAAAGATTCTTCTCAAGATCTTGTACTTTTTTATTTAGCTTTTCATCTACTTCAAATATTTTCTCTTCAATATTACTAACTTCATTCTGAATTTTTTTTTCTACTTTACTAATTCTCTATTTTCTCTTCTACCGAATCGATTCTTCTATCTAACCGACGAGAACTTTTCTTCTAACGTTTTCTTCATTTCTTCTTGACTTTTATTAACTTCCTTCTTCAATTCTTTAGTCAAATCTTTCATTCTTTCTTCCTTTTAATGCATTTTATCCGCTAACTCTTCTTGGCCTTTATTCATTTTATCCGCCAACTCCTCTTGGCCTTTATTCATTTTTTCCGCCAGCTCTTCTTGGCCTTTATTCATTTTTTCCGTCGACTATTCTTGGCCTTTATTCATTTTTTCCGCCAACTCTTCTTGGCCTTTCGTCAATTCTGTCTTTATGCCATTGATAGCATCTAACACTTCTTTCAGTTGTCCGTCCATTGCTCTTGTTTTCGCCATAAGGTCCCGACTCCTGACACCAAATGTTCCAGCGTATATACGGTTCTTTTGATCTTATGGTTAGACAACTTCAAACTCTTGTCTCTTAGAAAAGTAGAAAATAATTTATTTACAGATCTTCAGAACAACAGAGTCTTCGAAACTCACGAATATTACTAGATATTCAAAAATAATATTTCAAATCTATCGTACAAGTGCAGATATTGGTTCCAGAGACTCTTTATACAACGTCTCAACACTAAATCACATTCAAAACAATGTAGAGAAATCTCAAGCAAACTTGCTTACAATCGCAGCTCACTCAATGACTGACTGATGAATAATAATCACAACAGCTCGTATTGCTCTCCTTATATAGGCTCGCAGCATGTGCTAGAAATTTCCACAGGCATCTCGAATATTCCATAAAACCACGGAATAACATTCAATGTATCAGCACATCTAAAGGGGGGTTACCATAGAGAGGGAAGGGTTACCATCGCCAACAATCGCCAAGTTTGTCGCCAAATTTGGCGACCAAAATTAGTCGCCAAAAGTGACGCCAACTTGGCGATATCTCTAATATTTCGCAAAGCTGCCATACACATTCACTGAAAATAATAGACAAGTTTGCTTGATAACAGAGACAATGTAACAAAAACTAATATTAGTAAAGAAATGGAGCTTAATAGGATTATTTACATTATTTTACAGTACAAACACAAACTATTTATAAAATTCGTAACAATATATATATAGGTATAAACTTCACTGTTTTTATAAGTCATACTCATTTGTTTAAATTACTAACCCTTTGTTTATTTCTAAAAGGGCTTCTTCTTCCCCCCCCCCCTTATCCTCCATTTTCAAAGAAAGCAAATTCTGAGGAAAAATTATTTATTATAAATTTAAATCTTTATTATTTTTTTTTTGTCTTCAAAGTAGTGTAAATTGGCAAATATTTCATATCTCATAATGATTTTCTAATAACTTTTTGAAAAAATCATGGTTTGCATGTAAAATTTTCACCAAAAATCAACTTTTAAAAAATGCACTTAAAGTTTAGGTTCTGTTAAAAAAAAATTCTGTAATATACACTTAAAATATTCACTTTTTTTATATACATTTTAGATTATAACTCCCTCTTCCCCTCAAATTTTAGAAGAAAGCAAAAGATGGTGTTTCACATTGAAAATGTAACAATTATCAATAACAACATATTCTTTAGTTTTAAGTGACTTGGATTGTTTGTAGATTATTTACTATCTTAATTTCATGTTTAATCCATTATTATGCAACTTTATAGGCAAATAATGAACAAAATAAATCTCGATTTCTGTATCTAGACCAGTCACCGCCGATTTAGCATGTGATCATGTCACGCTGCCTTGTCATTCCACAAACACAACAATAAAATAAGAAATATTTGTTATACATTTAAAATCTGTAGTTCATTGCCTTCTCAATAGTGTGAACAGTTAACATTTTCTATTCCACAGTGATATTCTAATATTTTTTTGCATATGAAATTTTCATCAAAAATTGCATTTACCCCCCAAAAATTAAGTTTAAGTTTTACTACAACAATTTACAATGCACTTACTTAATATATGCTTAAACTTCATTGTTTTTATGAGTCATACTCATTTCAGAAAATCATATTTCCCCTACCCTCAAATTTTTGAAGAAAGTTAAAGACGATCTTTCGCATCTCAGATTTAACTCTTATCTAAAACACAATACAGGTGAAAATATTGAACAAAATAGAGCTCATATTCTGTATCTAGACCAGTCAATGCCAATTTGGCATTTTAAAACAGTTTTTATGAGATTTTTTTACAATGAAACGAAAAATCATAAACAACTTATTCATCAGTTTTAAGTAACTTGGATTATTTGAGGTTAATTTAATACCTTTTATTTCCATGCACATACTTCATTATTAGACAATTTTACATGTAAATAAAAAAAACGAATATAGCTGGTCTTCTGTATCTAGACCAGTATGTGCTGATATGCACAGGATCACTTTTTCTGCCATGTTATTCCACAAAAACATCGATAAAACAAAAATACAGAGTGTATCTAAACTAGTGGGCAAAACTTTAATGGATGATAGTACACATCAAGACAAATAATATTAAATGGGAAACTAAGGATCCCAAACGTCTCCCGAAGGAGATAGGCGCCATCAAAGTTTAGGGTCCAAAATTTGAAATGATTATAAAAAACGGAAAAATTGGTCGATTCGTTTGCGGTTTTCACGAAAACTATTATTTATGTCAGTATTGTCTTGAAAATAAATTTAAAAAAATGCCAATAGAGGGCGATTTAGACTTTGGAGTAACGAACAACTATTTTTTACCGTTATATTTTGAATCTCATTAAATTTTTTTAGAAGTTTAGACATAAACTTAAATTTTGAGCTCAAAATCTGTGGTTAAGTAGCGCAAACTGAACTGTGTTCAATGGGAGTGGGTAGGTTCAAATTTCAAATGATTATAAAAAACAGAAAAATTGGTCAATTGATTTACGGTTTTCACTAAATTATACGTTATGTCAGTATTGTTATAAAAATAAATTATGCAGATAAATTTTTAAAAATGTCGATAGAGGGCGCTTTAGACTTTGGAGTAACGTACAACTACTTTTATCGTTATTTTTTGCATCTCATTAAATTATTTTAGAAGCTTAGACATAAACTTAAATTTTGAGCTGAATACCTGAATCGTTGAGAGTGGTTAAACAGCGCAAACTGAACTGTGTCCAATGGGGGTCGGGAGTTTCAAATTTCAAATGATTATAAAAAACGGAAAAATTGGTCGATTCGTTTGCAGTTTTCTCTAAAACCAATCTTTATGTCAGTATTTCCGTGAAAATAAATTTTAAAGATAAATTTCAAAAAATTCCGTTAGAGGGCGCCTTAAAATTTTGAGTAACCAACAACTATTTTTAACCGTTATTTTTTTTTTTTATCTAAATAAATGTTTTAAAGCTTAGACTTAAATTTTGTGATCAAAATCTGAATCGTTGTGAGTAATTAAGTAGCGAAAAATTGAACTGTATTTGTAGAATGGGCAGGGTAATATTTCAACACCCAACTCAGTTCAGTTTGCGCTTTTTGAACCCTTCCAACGATTCAGAATTTGAGCTCAAAATTTAAGTCTAAGCTTTTGCAAGCATTTAATTAAATACAAAAAATAACAGTTAAAAATTGTTGTTGGTTACTCTAATGTTTAAGGCGCCCTCTAACGGAATTCTTTGAAATTTATGTTTAAAGTTTATTTTCAAGGAAATACTGACATAAAGAATGGTTTTAGAAAAAACCGCAAACGAATCGACCAATTTTTCCGTTTTGTATAATTATTTCAAATTTGAAGCTTCCCACTCCCATTGAACACAGTTCACTTAGCGCTACTTAACCACTCTCTACGATTCATATTTTCAGCACAAAATTTAATTTTGTGTCTAAGCTTCAAAAAAATTTAATGAGATGCAAAAAAATAACGGTAAAAAATAGTTGTTCGTTACTCCAAATTCTAAAGCGCCCTCTATCGACATTTTTTTAAATTTATGTTTATAATTTATTTTCAAGACAATGCTAGCATAAAGAATAGTTTTAGTGAAAACAGCAAATCAATTGATCAATTATTCTGTTTTTTATAATCATTTGAAATTTGAACCTACCCACTCCCTTTGAACACAGTTCAGTTTGCGCTACTTAACCACAGATTTTGAGCTCAAAATTTAAGTCTATGTCTAAACTTCTAAAAAAATTAACGAGTTGCAAAAAATAACGGTAAAAAAAAAGTTGTTCGTTAGTCCAAAGTCTGATGCGCCCTATCCGCATTTTTTGAAATTTATCTTTATAATTTATTTTCAAGACAATACTGGAATAAAGAATAGTTTTTGTGAAAACCGCAAACGTATCGACCAATTTTTCTGTTTTTTATAATCATTTCAAATTTTGGACCCTAAACTTTGATGACGGCTATCTCCTTCGGAAGATGTTTGGGACCCTTACTTTTCCCATTTAATATTATTTGTCCTGATGTAGTGTACTATCACCCCTTAAAGTTTTGCCCAGTAATTTAGATACACCCTGTATATTCATTATAAATTTAAATCTGTAGTTGATTACCTGCACAGTGTTGTAAACAAAAAATTGTTTTAAATTTCAAAGTGATATTTTAATACGATTTTGAGAAATCATGTTTTACGTATTAGAACTTCACCAAAAATTACAAAAACCTAATTGCGTTCAAAGTTTGAATTTATGTTTTAATACAAAAATTTAAGGTTGTATATATTTAAACTTAACTGTATTATGAGTTATACTATTATCATTTCTTTTTTAAGTACACTCAACACTGACTCTATTTCTAGAGAATTATACCCGCTCCCCCCACAGTATTTGTAAAACAACAGTTTAAATTTTGCATCGATGGTGACTGTTATCCAAAATGCTATAATTTTCAGTTTAAAGTAACTTGGATAGTTTGTGGTTTATTTTATACCTTTTAATTTTATGTAGAATTTATTATTATGCAAATTAAAACATTAATTGTACAATAAATAGTTTGTTTTCTGTATCTAGTCCAGTGAATGCCGATTTGTCACGTGATCGCTTTCTGCGCCTCATTCCTCAAAAACATCCATAAAAAAAAACTTATTAATTTAAATCATTTTTGTTCATTGCCTTCACAGTTGTATAAACAACAAATATTTCCAATTTTATAGTGATATTCCTATAAATTATTGAAAAATCATGTTTACATTTTTCGAAACAATGCATAAGTTAAGGTTTGTTTTACTACGCCAATTAACAGTCATGAAATGTAAACTTCACTATTTTTATAAGGCATATTTATTTTTTAAAAACATTTTTCTCTCTGAAAGGTCGTATTTCCTCTCCCCCCTTCCTGCGCCAGTTTTTCAATAAAGATAAAGTTGACTTTTCCTATCGAAAATGCAACCGATATTGAGAACACCATATTCTTCAGTTTGATATGGCTTGGATTGTTTGTGGTTTATTTAATTCTTTTTAATTTCATGTGTAATCCATTATTATACAATTTTACACATTAATAATAAAATAAATTAAGCTTATTTTCTGTATATAGTCTAATCGGTGACAATTTGGCATATGATTACTTTCTATGCCATATCATTTCACAAAAACATTCATAAAACAAAATAAATTTAAGTCTTTTTTATGCATTGCCTGCATTTGTGTATAAACAACAAATATCTCCTATTTCATAATGATATTCCAATAACTTTTCGAAAAGTCATGTTTATATTTGCAAAACAATGCATAACATAAGGTTTGTTTTACCACAAGAATTAATTATAATAAAATCTAAAGTCACTTTTTTTATTAATCAAATCAATATTTTTAAAGTGCTGTCTTTTTCCCCTCTTTAAAAGATAGTATCCCCCCTTCAGTTTTTGCCAAAGTCGACTCTTCAAATCAAAGATGCAAACACTGTTATTAAAAGCACATATTTTTCAGTTTCAAGTGGCTTATGTTGCTAGCGATTTATTTAATACCTTTTAATTTCCTGTGTAACCCATTATTATGCAATTTTACGCAATAATAATAAAAAAAATCTCTATATAGGCTATTCAGTGATGATTTGGCACATGATCACTTTCTATGCCATATCATTCCACAAGAAACATCTATATAACAAAATAAATTTAAACCTTTTTTGTTCATTGCCTTCACAGTAGTATAAATAACAAATATTTCCCATTTCATTGTGAAATTACAATATCTTTTTGAAAAGTCATGTTTATATTTTCCAAAACAATGCATAAGTTAAGGTTTGTTTTGCCTCAAGAATCAACTGAAATAAAATCTAAACTTCACTATTTTTATGAATTATATTAATTTTTTTAAAGTACTGTGTTTTTTTTTTCTAAAAGATATAATCTCCCCCCCCCCTTCAGTTTTTGAATAAAACTAAAATCTGCTTTTCATATCAAAGATGCAACTTTAAAAGCATCTAGCACTCATAATTATTGAAAGCACCATATTCTTAAATTTTAAGTGACTTGGATTGTTTGTGGTTTATTTAATACCTTTTAATTTCATGTGTAATAGATTATTATGCAATTTTACACATTAATAATAAAATCAATAGAGCTTATTTTCTGTATATAGGCCAAGCAGTGCCGATTTGGCATGTGATTTTTTTTTTCTCTACCATATCATTTTCCCAAAACATCGATAAAACAAAAAATGTTCATTATAAATATAAATCTTTAGTTCATTCTTTTCACAGTAGTGCAAACAATTATTTTCAATTTCATTCTTGTATTTCAATAATTTTTTGGAAGAATTTTGTTTTGTATTAGTTGAATTTTGCCAAAAATTGCAATTCCTCCCATCATTCCCCCCCCCCCCCCAAAAAAAAAATGTATTTAGAGTTTGTTTTAGAACAAAAATTTACAGTAGTATAGATTTAAACTTCACTGTTTTCTGAAGGTTTTCACTGTTTTTCTGAAGTTATATCCACCCCTACCCACAGTTTTTTCTGTAAAGTAACAGTTTACATTTCGCATTGAAGATGTAACTCCTATCGAAAACATCATATTTTTTAGCTTGGATTGTTTTTGGTTTATCTAATAACTTTTAATTTTATTTATAATCCATTATTTAACAATGTTACACATTAATAATAAAATAAACAGAGTTTCATTTCTGTATCTAGGCCAGTCAATGCCTACTTGTCACATGATTGCTTTCTGTGCCATATCACACCTCAAAAACATCCATAAAACAAAAAATTTCTTGTTAACTTAAATATTTTTGTTCATTGCATTTTCAGTAGCATAAGCAAGAAATATTTCCAATGACTTTTTGAAAAATGTTTACTTTTTTCAAAACAAAGCATAAATTAAGGTTTGTTTTATTACAAGAAATAACAATAATGAAATGTAAACTTCACTTCTTTTATAAGTCATATTCTTTTTTAAAGTACTGTCCCTTTTTCTCTCTCTAAAAGATCATATTTTATCCTACCATCCTTTCAATTTTTGAATAAAGCATAAGTTGACTTTCTGTATCGAAGATACAGTTCTTGTGGAAAGCACCATATTTTTCTGTTTTATGTGACTTGGATTGTTTGTCGAATATTTAATACCTTTTAATTTCATGTGTAATCAATTATTATGCAATTTTACACATTAATAATAAAATAAATCGAGGTTTTTTTCAGTGTATAGGCCAGTCAATGCCGATTTGGTATATGATCACTTTTTCTGCCATATCAATCCACAAAAACATCCATAAAACTCAAAAAATGTAAATCTTTTTTATTTATTGCCTTCACAGTAGTATAAATTACAAATATTTGCAATTTCATTGTGATATTCCAATAACGTTTTGAAAAATCATATGTACATTTTCCCAAACAATGCATAAAAAATATTAATTTTGCTACAAGAATTAACAGTAATAAAATCTAAACTCCACTTTTTTTTATGAGCCATATACATTTTTTAATGTACTGCCCCTTTTTTTCTCTCTAAAATATTTTTATTTCCTCTCCCCGCTTCAGTTTTTTAATAAAGCAAAAGTTGACATTTCGTATTGAAGATACAACTGTTATCCTTGACCACCAACTTCAGTTTTTTAATAAAGCAAAAGTTGACATTTCGTATTGAAGATACAACTGTTATCCTTGACCACCAACTTTCATACTGCTTGATGATCACTGTCGTTTCATACTGCAATTTACATGTTGTCACTTTATGCTGCAAATTACAAGTTGATGCTTCATTTTGCAAGTTACATGTTGTCGCTTCATTCTGCAAGTTACATGTTGTCGCTTCATTCTGCAAGTTGCATGTTGTCGCTTCATTCTGCATGTTACATTTTGTCGCTTCATTCTGCATGTTACATATTGTCGCTTCATTCTGCAGATTGCATGTTGTCGCTTTATTCTGCAGATTACAGGCTGTAGCTTCATTCTGCAGATTACAGGTTGTAGCTTCATTCGGCAGATCACAGGTTGTAGATTCATTCTGCAAGTTACATGTTGTCGCTTCATTCTGCATGTTACATGTTGTCGCTTCATTCTGCATGTTACATGTTGTCGCTTCATTCTGCAGATTACAAGTTGTAGCTTCATTCTGCAGATTACAAGTTGTAGCTTCATTCTGCAGATTACAAGTTGTAGCTTCATTCGGCAGATTACAGGTTGTAGATTCATTCTGCAGTTTACAGGTTGTAGATTCATTCTGCAATTTGCATGTTGTAGCTTCATTCTGCATGTTACATGTTGTCGCTTCATTCTGCATGTTACATGTTGTCGCTTCATCCTGAAGCTTGCATGTTGTCGCTTCATTCTGCAGATTACAAGTTGTAGCTTCATTCTGCAGATTACAAGTTGTAGCTTCATTCTGCTGATTACAGGTTGTAGCTTCATTCGGTAGATTACAAGTTGTAGCTTCATTCGGCAGATTACAAGTTGTAGCTTCATCCTGCAGCTTACAAGTTGTAGCTTCATTCTGCAGATTACAAATTGTAGCTTCATTCTGCAGATTACAAGTTGTAGCTTCATTCTGCAGATTACAGGTTGTAGCTTCATTCTGTAGATTACAGGTTGTAGCTTCATTCTGCAGACTACAGGTTGTAGCTTCATTCTGCAGACTACAGGCTGTAGCTTCATACTGCAGATTACAGGCTGTAGCTTCATTCTGCAGATTACAGGTTGTCGCTTCATTCTGAAGACTAAATGTTGTCACCTTATTCTGCAGACTAAATGTTGTCACTTCATTCTGCAGACTAAATGTTGTCACTTCATTCTGCAGACTAAATGTTGTCACTTCATTCTACAGACTAAATGTTGTCACTTCATTCTGAAGGCTAAATGTTGTCACTTCATTTTGCAGACTAAATGTAGTCACATCATTCTGCAGACTAAATGTCGTCACTTCATTCTGCAGACTAAATGTCGTCACTTCATTCTGCAGACTAAATGTCGTCATTTCATTCTGCAGACTAAATGTCGTCATTTCATTCTGCAGACTAAATGTCGTCACTTCTTTCTGCAGAATAAATGTCGTCACTTCTTGATACACTAAAATTGTATCAAGCACATTCTAAGTATGAAAGTATAAATTATTTTAATTGTAAATAAAATATTAAATGACAATGAAATATTATTTGATTATATTAATTCTTTTATCAATGTAGATTAATTTATTGCAAGCAAGAAATCATACTTGTTATTTTTAAATGTTAATGTATAAGGTTTTTAATATTTAGAGCTTAAAGATTTTTCTAACCAATTAGTGGATCTTTTTCAGAAAAATAACTAAATGACAGGAAATATGGAACTCTTCCAAATCTGTTATTTAATAACATCCACATAAAAAAAAATGTTTGGAGTTTTTACATTTTATATATCACGAACAAGTATCGTAAAAATCTATTGATAGGATGTTTCAGTATTACATAAAATGAGTTCAAAGTAAAATTGATACTGTCAAAGCTGCCACTGATTTCCCCCCCTCAACTTTAGAGTTGTGAATTATCAAAACATACAAAAAATGTGTGGTAATTATTGAAACAGCTCATGTGACAAATTGGCAAAAAGCATGACCTCTTATATGCCTCTTGTGCTGAACAGACACCTGAACTACCTAATTTCATAACACATGAAATTTTTGCCAATTACCAAATTTATATTTACAAACCCTTCCATGAGAGGTTATGGAAGTGAATATAATAATACAACTTGCTCAATGAAGTTATCTTGGTACTTAGGTAGTAAACGAGCCACTGTGTGCAACAAACACATCACTGGTGTAATTATAGGTATACTTTTTAAACAATAAAAAAAGTGTTAAAAATGATTATTTGCTACAAGGCTAAAGCATGTTTTTCATTTTTGTGTATAGAAAAAAAACTTTGCATATTTTATAATAGAAAATTGCTTAAAAAGTGCACAATCTTATTAAAGCAGTAATATGCATTAATTTAGAATTGATAATGAAATTTTTAAAAAATATGAAAATATGAGTTATACATCAAATATTTACACTGAAACTATTTCTCTCTATATATATTTACATATATAACACTAAGAAAAAGGCTTGTTATATTTTTGATATGCACTTTTTCTCCCTATTCTTCCTCTTCCCAAGTAAAACATTGAGCTCTAATTCAGCCCCCCCCCCCACACACACACTCTATTTTCCAGAAACAATTTTAAAATTGTTATGATTTTTTTTTCAAATGATTTGCAGTAAGCTAATAGAAATGGACAGTGACCCTATTTAAATTTTAACTCTTAAAATTTTAGTATTATGTATATTTTACAAAATCGGGAACGATATAAATATTTTAAAATTGCTTACGATTACGTCACAACCCGCCAATAATTCATCGCTCTCTCATCAAATTTCGCTTGAATACTCATCTCAATGTCATCGAACCTTTATCGTTAAGAAATCGTACTCCTCGGCATTTCATCACATTCGTATCTAAAATTCATCACATATCGATCATCGTTAGATCTAAGGCCAATGAGACATTTCTGAGCGATTACCGATGAAATTCATCTACAACCGGTGAGAATACGATAATCAGCCGCTTATCGTATCATCGGATTTTTATGAGCAGGTGCCAGCCACATTTTGCTACTAGGAGTATTTTTGATTTTTGGTTCCCTTTATGTTTTTTGGGTCGCTGAACACGAATCTGGCATTATCCAACAAAATGTCTCCCCAAAAATACGTTTTTTGGCAAAAAACGCACAAAAAACGTGGCTTTTTTCGTTTTTTATAAATAACTTTTCCAAATAAAGTTGTTAAACAATGTTTATCTCAAATATTTTTTTATTTTTTATTATCGAAATGAGCACTTATCTTCGAAATCTACCTCTGCCCACAGGCCAAGCCAACAGGGATTTTTTAATTTGTAGGCAGGCGATGGTTCAAATCTCTCTAGTTCACACCATATATATTTTTCAAGTAATATTTTTTATATCACTCTTTTATAATATTTATAAATAGATTTAAATATGATAAAAATATAAATTTTAAATATGCAACTTTAAAATCACCAGTAGTAAATTGTGTTGTGATTTGTTTTCTCATTCATTCTCTATAACAGAATTTTAAAAATGTTATTTCCATAACATATTTTTCAGGTTTTCAAATAAAAAACTGTTTATCATATTTTTTGTGTGTTATTAAAAAATTCTGAAACATAAAAATGTAAATTTGGGTTGTTTTCACACTCATACGGCTGTTCTTCGCTAGATGAAAAATGAAATTCCGCAAAAAATATATTTTGTACTAAGAATATTCCAGTTTCATAGAATACTTTTTACTTGCTGAGGAAACAAAGCTTGAAATCCAAAATAATACAAAACGATATGAACTGAACATAGCTTATAAAGCAAAAGTTACATAAATAACCATACGAAATTATACAAAAAGATATAAAGTGTAAAGTATATTCAGTTATGTTTTTCAATAGGTAATAATCCTTTTTCTCAGGTTTTTCTTATATTAAGGGGGCGGGGGGAGATTCGTGTAAATGCTGTTTTTTTTTAAATCTAAACTAGAATATTAATTTGATAACTTTAAAGTACAAAAAAATTAAATATACGAAATAAAAGATATTCTTTAAAAGAATGACGGCATTGCAGCTGCTCAAATTTGGATCCTACAATTCGTCACAAGAAAATAATAAGGTACTATCGGTATTTTTGAAAAAAAAGAGTTATCGATATAGAAATGTTCAATTTGTACTTATAAAGGAACATCTGGATTAAAATAATATCATAATATAACGGTAATAACACATGTAAATTATATAAAACATCATTTTGATACAAAATTGCCTTAGTAGATACAAATAGAACCTTCCTATATTGGTAAGTAATTTTTTTTCAAAAACACAGACCTTATTATTCTCAGGTGATGGATTTACGCAGGGGTCACCCAAGTTATTGTAGGTCACAAAACTTTTTTTTTAAATAAAGTAAATCCTTACGCTCTGTATGAGAAATAAATTATACCAAAAAATAAAAAAAAATATTTAGCGGACGTTTTGAAAATAAAATCTTTTTTTTTAATAATAAACATATTGTTAAATATAACCTGTGTATAATTGTTACTTTAATACAATTTTACGGTTGTTTTGAACGTTTAAACTTTTTTTTTTTAATTTATTTTGGTTATAGTAAATATATATGCGAAGACCTGAGAGATCCCCGGTGCAAAACGTAGGATCATTAATTTAGGCAGTTTTTTATTACCTAATTTAAGCTCCATTTTTTTAACTGCATTATATATATATACATATATATGAATGTATATACAGGGTGTCCCAAAAGGTCGTTTACCAACTTAACATGCTGGTCTCTCATATCATGATGAACAATATTAAATAGGAAACTAAGGGTCCCAAACATCTTCGAAAGGAGATATGCGCCATTAAAGTTTAGGGTCCAAAAATTCAAATGATTATAAAAAACACAAATTGATCGATGCGTTTGCGGTTTTCACTAAAACTATTCTTTATGTCAGTATTTTATTGAAAATAAATTATAAAGATAAATTTAAAAAAATGTCGATAGAGGGCGCTTTAGACTTTGGAGTAACGATAAACTAGTTTTTACCATTATTTTTTGCATCTCATTAAATTTTTTTAGAAGCTTAGACATAAACTTAAATTTTGAGCTGTAAATCTAAATCGATGGAAGTGGTTAAGTAGCGCAAACAGAATTGCGGTGGGAGGTCCAAATATCAAATGATTATAAAAAACGGAAAAATTCGTCAATTCATTTGCGATTTTCACTAAAATTATTCTTTATGTCAGTATTATCTTAAAAATAATTTATAAAGATAAAATTCAAAAAATTCCGATAGAGGGCGCTTTAGACTTTGGAGTAACGTACAATTATTTTTTCCGTTATTTCTTGCATCTCATAAATTTTTTTTAGAAGCTTAGACATAAACTTATATTTTGAGATAAAAATCTGAATCATTGCGAGTGGTTAAGTAGCGCAAACTGAACTGTGTTCAATGGGGGTGGGGAGGTTCACATTTCAAATGATTATAAAAAAACCAAAAATTGGTCGGTTTTCGCTAAAACTATTCTTTATATCAATATTTTCTTGAAAATAAATTTTACAGATATCTTTCAAAAAATTCCGTCAGAGGGCGCCTTTATTTTTATGGTAACCAACAACTATTTTTAACCGTTATTTTTTTAATCTAATAAAATGCTTGTAAAAGTTCAAACTTAAATTTTGTGCTCAAAATCTGCATCGCTGTGAGTAATTAAGCGGAAAAAAATTGAACTGCATTCGAGGAGTGGAAAAAGTAACATTTCAACTCCTGAACACAGTTCAGTTTGCGCTTCTTAACCCCTCCTATCGATTTAGATTTTGAGCACAAAATTTAAGTCTAAACTTTTGCAAGCATTTAATTAGATTCAAAAACAAAACGGTTAAAAATAATTGTTGGTTATTCTAAAGTTTAAGGCGCCCTCAAACGGATTTTTTAAAATTTATCTTTAAAATTTATTTTCAAGGAAATATTGACATAAAGAATAATTTTAGCGAAAACCGACCAATTTTTCCGGTTTTTATAATCATTTGAAATTTGAACCTCTACACCCCCATTGAACACAGTTCAGTTTGCGCTACTTTACCGCTCCCAACGATTCAGATTTTCATCTCAAAATTTAAGTTTATGTCGAAGCTTCTAAAAAAATTTATGCGATGCAAAAAATAACGGAAAAAAGTAGTTGCAAGTTACTCCAAAGTCTAAAGCGCCCTCTATCGGCATTTTTTGAATTTTTTCTTTATATATTATTTTCAAGATAATACTGACATAAAAAAAAATTTTTAGTGAAAATCGCAAATCAATTGACCAATTTTTTCCGTTTTTTATAATCATTTGAAATTTGAACCTCCCCCCGCAATTCAGTTTGCGCTACTTAACCACTTCCAACGATTTAGATTTGGAGCTCAAAATTTAAGTTTATCTCTAAGCTTCTAAAAAAGTTTAATGAGATGCAAAAAATAATGGTAAAAACTAGTTTATCGTTACTCCAAAGTCTAAAGCGCCCTCTATCGACATTTTTTTAAATTTATCTTTATAATTTATTTTCAAGAAAATACTGACCTAAAGAATAGTTTTAGTGAAAAACGCAAACGAATCGACCAATTTTCCTCTTTTTTATAATCATTTGAATTTTTGGATCCTTTTCTTTAATGGCGCATATCTCCTTTGGAAGATGTTTGGGACCCTTAGTTTCCTATTTAATATTGTTCATCATGATATGACAGACCAGCATGATAAGTTTGTAAACGACCTTTTGGGACACCCTGTATATATATGTATATATATATATATGTATGTGTGTATATATATATACAGGGTGTCCGAAAAGTCTGGAAACGGCCGAATAACTCGAGAAATATATAAGAGATTGAAAAACGTAAATATACGTGTTAAATATTTTTAAATAAGCTACTCTATGATACCAAATTTGACCTTCGAAACCGACCCCCTGGGGGTCAGAGGTGATCCAACTTTGAAATCTTAAATTATAACCCCCATTTTTTATTGCAGATTCGGATTCTACGGACAAAAATACGTAACTTTTGTATTTGATGTTTATTTCAAATCTTCGTTTATCACGGTGTAATCGAGCATATTAAATCGATTCATATTCCCGCTTTTCCAACGGGATTTTCCCTAATCGAAACTGATTGGGCGGAATTTTCGACGTCAAATTCCTTGTCTTTTGTAGGAATAGCGTTTCCTGAAAATTACCCGTGGCGATTATTTCAATAGTGCTACACTGTTAAAAATTTGACCCATTTGCTGCAGCGTCACTCCACAGCTATTATAGAATATCTCTTTTGTGACCAATGAGAATGCTCCATAACACAGTAAAGTAATCGTTTTCTATAAAAGCGGTGGAGTGACGATGCAGCAAAAGGGTCAATTTTTTTACAGTGTACTTTACTGTGATATGGAACTTTCTCATTGGTCATGAAAGAGATATTCTATAAAAGCTGTGGAGTGACGCTACAGCAAATGGATCAAATTTTTAACTGTGTAGCACTACCGAAATAATCGGCAAGGGTGATTTTCAGGAAACGCTATTATTGCAAAAGACGAGGAATTTGATGTCACAAATTCTCCCCAATTAGTTTCGATTAGGGAAAATCCCGTTGGAAAAGACGAAATATGTATCGATTTAATATGCTCAATTACACCGTGATAAACGAGGATTCGAAATAAACATCAAATACAAAAGTTACGTATTTTTGTCCGTAGAATCCGAATCTGCAATAAAAAATGGGGGTTATAATTTAAGATTTCAAAGTTGGACCCCCTCTGACCCCCAGGGGGTCGGTTACGCAGGTCAAATTTGGTATCACTGAGTAGCTTATTTAAAAATATTTAACACATATATTTACGTTTTTCAATCTCATATGTATTTTTCGAGTTATTCGACCGTTTCCACACTTTTCGGACACCCTGTATATGTGTATGTGTATATATATGTATATATATATATATATATATGTATGTGTATATATATATATGTATGTATATATATATATATATATATATATGTATATATGTATATATATATATATATATATATATATATATATATATATATATATATATATATATATATATATATATTTATATATATATGTATGTATATATATATATATATTTATATATATATATATATGTATGTATATATATATATATGTATATATATATATATATATTTATATATATATATATATATATATATATATATATATATATATTTATATATATATATATATGTATGTATATATATATATATGTATATATATATATATATATTTATATATATATATATATGTATGTATATATATATATATGTATATATATATATATATATATATATATATATATTTATATATATATATATATATATATATGTATATATATATGTATGTATATATATATGTATGTGTATATATATATATATATATATATATATATATGTATATATATATGTA